>JAUAME010000011.1:4197500-6717500 GCA_030820535.1 Quercus parvula | reverse complement strand
CATTAATCCACGCCATAAATCACGTCCAATAAAAGCAGATCAACCCTCAATAGCTTGGATTAAATTTATTACACCTTCATCTTCCTTTGGGCCAAACTTGGAACGTCATGTATTAGAATCAGCCCAAATCTCTTGAATCAGCCCATTAAGTGCTTCTTTGATCTTCTTGGATCTTGCTTTAGTAATAGGCCCAACTGGAACATGCAATGGATCCTTGAATGCTTTGTGATGCTCATCACTCTTAATACATATATTAAATTTTATGTCAATTAGATATTATTTACTATATGATTTATAAGCTTATATTATATGCATAATTTTAAATTACAAAAACTTGCAAGTTAAACAATTTATTGATGACATAACTATTGATCTTTAATTTTCTAGAAATTTTGAAAGCATGAAAGATATAAAAAGAAAATGTAATCCAATGGTGGATTTATTAAAATTCATTTTCAATAAAAAGATATCAAATAGAGTTATAGTTTTAGATTATAACTAATTTTGTAACTAAATTTTGTCTTATTTGTAATATATATATATAATTGAGTTGAAAATGTAAATTGAAATAGCCAAATTATAGTTAAGGGATTGTTTACAAGAAAGGCAATGGAAGCATGATTGGGGAAGTTAATATTTGATTGATTTTAGGCTTCCATCCCTTTTTTTTTTTTTTTTTTTGTGGACAAAATTCACTCTAAGATTGAGATCCAGTGCAATAATAAAAATTTTAACCTTCAACTTTTTACCTTCTTACTGTTGAGCTATGTCAACGGTCACATCATCTATCCATTTTCAATATTCTCTCTTATTTTTAATTCTTTTTTTTTTCTTATTAATTTCCTAACTTATTATTATACTTTCCCTAACTTTTTCCCTCTTTTTTACCTTTTCATCTCCCCACTACGTACTATATATCTACCTTAATATCACTTTTCATCTATCCCTTTATCTTCTTTTATTTTTTTTTTTTCTTTTCTTATTCCCCTCCTTTTACTATAAATTTACAATTATCTTTTCAATTCTATTCATAGTTTTTTCACACACAAAATGTTATTTCTCTCTCTCTCTCTCTCTCTCTCTCTCTCTCTCTCTCTCTCATTTTTTTTCCTTCATTTTTGGAGGATTTTAGTATATTTTTATTGCATCCCTACTTTAGGTTGATAAATTTTTGTATTATTTGGAACTCTACTTTGGGTTGATGTGATTAATTTTTGTGTTTTTAAGTTGTTATTTTTTTTATTCTCTTTGATTTCATAGATATTATTATATTGCATTATAAAGATAGTATATAAAAATATAATGTTATTTTATTACATAACATGAACTAGGTAATTTGGTATTTTTACTGTGGGGTTAAGGGCCCAAATCATGTATTGGGCTTTTGGCCTTGACCGAGAATTGAGCAGTCTGAGGACAAGTGAAATGTAATGAATGGTTCAAGTCCAAGACCTAATGAGCAAAATACAGATGAGAGGATGGTCTAAGGAGGAGTATCTCCTTGTACATGATAAATACGTATCAAATACATGTTCTAACAATCATGAGGACCTTCCAGGAAGCTCCAGTGACAAAGATATGTATCATGAACATCCAAGGATGATGGGACCTCATAAATATCTTAGGGAAAGCTGCTATCACCGCATTGAATGCACTACAGCTACTTTCCTGGCCACATTTATATTGAGAAGACCCCTGAACAGTGTTACATTGGCTACCACAACTCACAGAAAGTCAAAGAGGGTGTCTGATGGGACAGGCACTTAAGTGAAGGCTCAAATGATTAACTAATGTAGGATCAAGATGATCCAAGGTGGGGGGGATATATAATGTAAGAGACCCTCCATGAGGGGGGATCGGGAAAAATAGAGAGAAAGTACTGTAGCAATCAAAATTGTCTTTGTATCCAATTGTGATCAATTTATACAAGTGTGACATCCTCAGACTGAAAGTCCACTGATATCAGAGTCTCTTATTTAAGTTTGATCGTTATTCAATTCAATACTAGTCGTTGTTTAGCTCATTAGAACCTAGTTCTTTAATCCACTCTCTACAAATTTATTGTATTGGGCTCATCGGACCACAATCCCATACATTTTGGGCTTGGGCCGCAAATCATGTCCCTACATTTACTATTAGTTATTTTTACTTTTTTTCTTCTTTTATTATTTTCTATAAATTTCTTATTATTCTCTCTCACATTCTCTCTCGAAAAAGTGGTTATTTTCTTTGTCTTGATTTTTTTTTTTTTTTTCTTATAACTCTACAATATATTGATGAATCATTATAATTTTTAAAACCATTTTGGGTTCATACCTTTTCATATTGTATTTTTAAATTCCCCATCACTAGTAGTCTCTCTATCTCTACAATAAAATTTAGAGAATAAATTATACATATTGAGTATAAGTTTAATATGAGTTTTGATTATCATGATAATCTCTTTTAAGAAAATGAATAATTCGAATAATTTATTTAAATAAAAATTATACGTACATACATACATATATGTATATAGTTATTTATTTTGCTTAAGTGTATAATTAACCTCATACAATTCATTTAAAAGTAACAACGTTAAAACAAATGAATAATTTCCCTAACATTACATTTGTATATTTATAGCCTTTATGTTTAGAAAGACTTTCACTTAAATTTAGCCAATACCGAAGCGGACTGAAATGCTACATTAATGTGGCTTAAGAAAAGTGTAGCAATAATAGACGGTATGCTTAAGATTTTAGATATTATGAGATTGAAATATATATATATATATATATATATATATATATATATATATATATATATATATATATATATATATATATATATATATATATATATATATGTATGTATATATATATATATATGTATGTATGTATGTATGTATGTAAAGAGAGATTTGGATTTAAATTAGGTGCCTTCAACCCAAATATATCTTTTCCCATTATGTAAGTGCACAAAAATAGATCAAAGTGGACCAAAATGAACTGAAATAATCTGAATGGACCGAATTGGACCAAATGGAACAAGGTGGACCAAATGGACAGAATAGGACCGAATAGAAAAAAGGTAGACTGAATGGACCAAATAAGATCGAAGTGGACATAATGGACCGAAAGGGACTAAATCAAACTGAAGTGAACATACTAGACTTGGACTGAATAGGACCGATGTGGACTAAATAGGACTGAAGTGGAAAGAATGGACCAAATAGAACCAAAGTGGATCGAATAGGACCGAACTAAACCAAATTGCCCGAATAGGACTAAAGTGGATCAAAGTTGTAAGGTTGAATTTATTCAATCATATGTTGGCTTTATTCCATGCCAAATTTTCTTGTATTTTAGCAATTAGATACCCTGTATTTAGGTGGGAATTATATAAGGGTTGTGTGTGAGAGAGTGTAAAGAAAACTCAAGATGTGTGCATACAAAGGAGTCTCGCAAATGGATCTCGTGACTAACTGCAACTGGTAAGCTGCCAAAGTGGCACACGTGTGAAGCATGCAAAGAATTAAAATGTCACGACAGCTGGAGCACTACAGGACAAAATGTACAATCTGGCCAAGCAATTAGCTCATGACTCAAACTCGTGACTTGTTCCACTCGCGAGACTGAGTCGCCAGAATACCTTGTTTAGATGAAAACTGACTTTTCGCATTCCTCATATACACTACTATAAATACCCTTATACCCATGAAATTTAAAGAACTTTCAGAGAGAATTTTGAGAGAGAAATCCTAGAGAAAAACAAGATTGACTCATCCACAATCTTTGTCATTTGATTCTCCAAATTCCTCTACTCTCACCCTCTCCATTGATATATCATTGAGAGGTACATTAGCCAAATCATCATCTCACCATACCCATATCAGGGAAGATGTGTTTTGATGCTTGGGAAGAAGTTCGAAGATGACCAATTCATTTAGTTGATGCAATGGGCTTATTGCGGGATCCAGAAAACTAAAGAAGACAAGGTTAGGCGTAACTTTGCTGGAGCAAAAAGCTTGAAGGGCTTAGGTGCATTGGGTAGATTAGGCTTTGAGAGTCTTTTACTATTCATGTATCCCAACTTTATTCTTTAGTGGATCATTTGACCGCTTGGAGGGCGGAGCCGAGTTCTTCGGTTTCCTCTTTAATAACACGTGCCAATGTTATCTTTGTGTTTACATCTCTCTTCCTTTACTCTTTACCTTTTAATTGCTACTGTGTTTGTGATTAATTATGGTTTAGAGTATTTTACCAATTTGGATATAGCTTATAGTCATCATTCCACACATATATTGTTTAGGTATAAGCTTGTATTGGTATTGTTGAAATTGGGAGTCTAAACATTCATTAGTGTTTCACACTAATTGAACTTTCAAAAATGGATAGAATGGACTGAATAGGACTGAAGTGGATAGAATAGGGCCAATGTGGATTGAATGGAATGACTTGGACCGAAGTGGACTAAATACGACTGAATGGACCGAATAGAACTTTGGTGGACAAAATGGACTAAATAGGACCAAATTGGACCGAAGAGGACATAATAGACCGAACAGAACCAATGAGGACCTATAAGACTTTTGAATATTTATCATTTTCATTGCTCATATTTCTAATTTCTAATTTCTATTTTAGTATTTTCTTTGTGTGTATATATATATATATATATATATTTAACTCAAAACTAAAGAGTTTGGCCCAAATATAATTAAATCTCATACTTTTCAACCCAAAAATTAAGAAAAGAAAAATTGAGCTAAACTTAAAAATAAAACCTACAAAAATAATCAATTTAAGGACCAATTAGTCTATAATGGACTAGAGGGGGACCAAAATTGACGAAGTGGAACGAATTGGACCAAATTGGACCAAAGTAGACCTAATTGGACTGAATAGAAATTGTTTAATTTTTAGGGAGAACAAATTATCTTCAAAAAATTATACATTATATTACAATACAAATAATATTTATTCCCATGCATCGCGTGGGTCTGCAACTAGTTTTTTTTTTTTTTTTTTTTTTTTTTTAATTTCTCTCTCATAACTAAGAGTTAATTGCATGGTGCAATAGCAATATTGCATTGGATCTCAATTCATTGTTGTCGCATATACAAATTTATAGATTCTATTTGGAAGGATTAATTTCATTGATTTTAAGCTTTCGTATATAATTGAAAAAAATTCATTAATTTTAGAAAAGAATTATGGGATCATCATGCACCCTCGACGTGATGATCACTCCACAAGTACAAAGTTCTTAGGGGGGCAAGGGTTGGAATTGAAGTTTCCAAGAGAGAGCATCACACATATATACACTTAGATTAGACTAAAGTAGAATTTCTATCTTGTATTAAAAAATAAATAATAAAAATTTATAATAAAAAAATAATAATAATAAATAAAAATTAAAATTAAAAAAAAAAAGGAAGAAGAAGAAGAAGAAGAATGATGGGTAAGTTAATAATTTGGTGATTCTTTGGCTTCCATGTATGTCAGTACAAATCAGTTTTTGAATCATACCACAGGTCCACAAGTACAAGTTACATGCCAATTATCAACTAATCCAGAAATCATTAACTTTATCATCGTAATGATGAGGCAAATTTATGAGCGACAAAAGGTCATATTTTAACTCTTTGCCCCACTGCAACTATAAATTGGAGGTTGATTATCACCTGGATAGGTGTGAGCAAGATTGCATGTATTTTCTTAAAGTTAGTTAAGTACTCATTAGGCTGGCAAGCCTGTGGACTACTATAATCCCCAGTGCAACAATATTTTGGATCCTTTAACGCTTCACATGCACCATAACAACCAATATATTGCCCATTCTTGTTTGTGCCACTAAGTTAGATGGACACACATTACTTATATCTTGAACACAATCCACAATAGGGCATGACCCAGACCCATCGACTAGAGTCCCACCAATGGGTTCGATCCGGACTTCCACATTATGCCCATGGTTCAAGCACACTTCATAGGACACCACAGATTGGTTTATGTAGAAATTGAGTAAGGTCACTGGGCAAGTGGGTGGTGAAGATTGACAACTCTTTGTGCCTAACCCAATCTCCAGTTTCACATGAAAAATAGAATGAATCATTGTTGGTGCACTTGGCCCTAGGGCTGTCCACTAGAAACCGAAAACCGACCCACCCACCCAAACCGCCTAGGCCGACCCAAAAACTAGCCAACCCAACGCCAATGATGGTCGGCGTTGGGTTTTCGCCACAAAACCGACTTAGGCGGGTTTTCTTCTCCAAAACCCGATGAACCCGATCTGACCAACAAAACCCATGAAAGAAGGCCGGATCTACCTAGATTCACTTATATTTGGTAGTTTTTGGTTAGATCCCACGATGAGATGGAAGTTTTCGCTTAAATCTAGGCTTGAGGTGGTGGTTTTTGTTTCGATCCCTTGGTTGTCACACAGATCTAACAAAAAATCAACAAATTCGGTGAAGATCCAGTGAAGATCTAGTTGTTGAAACTCACTCCGACTTTGACAAACCCAACAGTTGTCCATCGGAGACCGATTCGACTCAACCTGAGGTTGTCTGCAGTCAATGGCGAGTCATTCAACCTTCCACCCGATGTGAGAGGGTTGGTTTCAGGTTGGGCACAAACCCAACCCAAACCAACTTGTGAACACCCCTACTTGGCCCTATCCAAAATGCTACCTTGCCATTCATCAAAATATTTATAAAGTTCCTCAGATCTTGTTGAGGATTAGAATCACCAATTAACGGGCTTGCACCTAACCATAAAGGGTCATTGCATTTGTTCTCGTAGTTGAAGATTACCTCAGATTGCCCACCTGAAAAAGGATTAAAAAAAATCATGTTAATTACTTAATTAAACTATAGTTGTTCTCTTTTGTTAATTTATATTTTATACACATAATGTTCATAATTTCACGTGTGATTCTACATTTAAAAGAGAAGTGGATATATAATATGTGCAGTAGTCACTCTACAAGTACAAATGCTTGTGGAGTGTGGGGGGCAAGTGTTGAGGTTCAAGTCTCCAAGAAGGAGCTTCACACACATATACACTTAGATTAGGTTAGAGTAGAAATTCTATCTTGTATTAAAAATAAAAAGAAAAAAGAAAAAGAGAAGTGGATATATAATATGTTCAAATGATATACAATAAAAAGTGTGTGAAAATCAATACTCTTAGTTGAGATAACAAGAACAATTAGCATTGCACAAGTAAGATCGAATTTAGTTCCTTGCTTCTCCTCATGATTATCACTATTAAGGCACGTTGACAATTACAATTTCTTGTGATACTTTTTGTACAGTGCCATTTTATAAATTCGTTTTAGCTAAAGAAAAGAGAAGGGCATATAAATATTACAATTTCTCCTCATGATTATCAATATTGTAAAGTTCTGATTTACAACTATATTTTATGTTGACTTTATTCCATGACAAAATGTGTTGTAATTGCTTTAATTTTGTTCCTTATATTTTTGTGGGATTTTATTGTATTAGGTTTAATATTAAGTTGGTGAAGACTCAAGTTTAATTGAAGATCAAGTGGATTTAGAGAGAAGCTCACGAGAAGCTAACCCGAAAAGTAGCCACGTGAGAAGCACATGACTGGAAGTTGAAGAGTCGTGCCAGGCTGTCAGTTTTGCGAGTGTTTCGTGGGTAAGGCCTTCCCGCGAGGTAGTCGCGAAACATTCTGCCTGAAGGATTTTTAAGTGTGACTTTCTTACCCTTCACCCATACTATATATATTCTCATTATCCACAAATGTAAAAGACGACATTCAAAAATAAAAACCTTAGATAGGTTTTCTACAACACACACACCCATCTTTTAGAGAGAGAGCTACTCATCCTTAGTGAGAAATCATTCTAGCCTCTTCTCCTTCCCTCTCCCATTGTCATAACTTGAGAAGAAATTTATACCCAAACACAACCCACACCTATTCAAAGTGTAGAGAGTGCTTTGGAGCTTGGGAAGCTTTGGGAATTTGCCAAAAGAAGCCGGTGAAGCTTGGTGGAAGCAATCGGGTGGATTGCGGGATCCGAAAAGCTAAACAAGACACGGTTCCAAGAAACCTTGTTGGAGTAGGAGTTTGGAAGGCTTAGGTACATTAGACATGGAAAAACGGACGGGTCGGGTCAATCAGGTCGCGGGTCAAAACAGGTCACGGGTCAATCGAGTTGGGGGTCAATCGGGTCACAGGTTTAGTCGGGTTGCTAGTCAAGTCAAGTTTACCCATATTTTTCAAACAATTTTTTTTTTTTTTTTTTGAAGTAGATGCAATCTGTCAATTGTTTATGAGTTCCTTAACTGTAATTAGATTCTCACTGGTGATATTGTTACCAATTACAACTAAACACTTGACTTGATACCCAAATTTGGTGCAACTCTTGTTCCAGCTTTCTAGAAGCTAATCTTGGTATCGATCTATTTAAAGTAGGAAAAGAAAATGAAGGTGGCAAGCAAAGAATGATAAACTATAATGAAGTACATAATATATTAAGTAAAGAAAAATAAGTAAATATTTTATAAAATTACACTTTAATCTCAATCTACTCAATGTTGGTAGACATGGCAAAACGGGCGGGTCAGTTCAGGTTGGGTCAATCGGGTCGCGGGTCAAAACGGGTCATTTTTAAATAGGTCAATCGGATTGTGGGTCAAACAGGTCAGACCCGTTTTGCCATGTTTAAGGTACATTGGGTAGATTAAGCTTGGAAGGTCTCTTGCTATTCATATATCCCAACTTATTGTCTAGTGGATTGATTTACCACTTGGAGGGTGGCAGAGAGATTTTTCGCCGAGTTCTTCGATTTCCTCTTTGATAACACATCGCCGTGTTATCTAGTGTTTGCATCTCTCTTCCCTTACTCTTGTGCTTTACTTTTATTATTTGTTGTTCATATTTACACACTAGAGTAGTATCGGTTGATTGCGCTTCATTTACTCTTGTTTTCGCACTTAGATAAGTTAGAGTAAAAGCAATCTATCCGTAATTTTAAATTGGGAGTCTAAACAAGCTCTTGTGTATTCACACATTTTTGAGTTTTCAATTGGTATCAGAGCAGGTACACTTGTTTTGGTTTCATTACCTAAGTGTGATCCTTGACCCCTTTTGTTTTTACCATGGATAGTGCTTTGTATGCTTCTATGGATATTGTTGATTGTAATATGCCATGTGTTTGTGAAAATGCCTCTATGAGTGTTTATCCACGTGATTGTGATGCCATGTTAGATGAATCTTTGAGTGTTGTTGATATTTCTAACATTAAACTCTTGAAAAAATATACTAAGAAGTTTCATAAGAATTTGAGCAAGTTTCGTTGTGAAAATGATGATTTGATTGCTAAGCTCAATGAATCTAATAATTGGTTGAAAAGTATAAGAAGCTCGCTGAAAATTCTCTTGAAAAGTTGAAAGAGTATGAATGTTTGAATATGGACTTGGATGCTAAACTTGTTTTGTCTAACAAACTAGTTGATGATCTTAAATGTGAAAATGAATCTCTTAAGATACATGCCAAGTGTTTGATTGCTGAACCTATTGCTAAAAAGGATGAAAATATTTGTTGCAGTCATGTTGTAGTACCCGATTTGTGCCTATTGTGAGTTCTAACTTTAAAGAAAAATCGGTGTACATTCCTCCACACAAAAGAAATCAAAAGGTGGAGAGAAAGGCTCTTAAGCCAAAGCTATTGTTTAAGTTTCAATCTAAGGCTTTGGATGGATCTAAGTTTGTTTCAACTTGTCACCATTATGATGCAATTAGCCATATAAGACCTTAATGTCGAAAGTTGAGAGAACAAAACCATGTTGCTAAATTCCTTCCTAAAAAGACTAGTGGACCTAAACACATTGTGTGTCACCATTATGGTGCCTTTGGTCATCTTGGACCTCATTACTCTAAGTTTCAAACTCTTAAAAAAATCAAAAGAAAAGAGAAACTTGAGTTTATCGGGAGTTGTGCAATGAAAGCAAAATCAGATTTAGAGGAAAATGGAAAGTTGTTGAAATTTTTTTTTTAATGTTCTTGCCTTCTTGTCTATGTGTATCTCTGGTTCTCATTCTTCCAACCTTCGTCTCATGTCTCATGAGACATTCATTTCAAGCAATCCTTTCATTTGGATAAGGAAGGGTTCTTATGGTTGAGCTTTCTTTTGGTCCTTGATCTAATTTTTTTGATCTTTGTAGGACCCTTCATACATTAAATGCTTCATAGTCATGCATTTGTGTATCATGCATCTCTGTATATGCATTGCTTTTGTTGTTTTTGCATTTGATCTTACTTTTATGCCTTTGTTTTTGTGTGTATAAAAAATCCAAAAACACATAAAAAATGGAAAACTCAAAAAATTTGATTCTATATATTTGAGCACATATCTCATGTGAGTTTGGCCTAGTACCTTCGTACTAATGGCGTAGTGCATTTACGAGCTTAACTTGTTATGTATGTACATCTATCTATGTGGGAAAAATCTTGAAATCTATGTGTGACTGTTTTAAATCGATCTTCAAGCTTGTCATAAATAATTGGTCAATAGTTTTGTTGGTCTTAATACTTGTATAGACTTGTGCCTATATCTCTTCCCACTTTATTTTTATGTTTTTAGTTAAAGAGCCCAACAAATGCAAATCTCAAAATGAAAAGAAATAATGAGCTGTAAAAGCCGTCGCAGATACTAGTATTTGACTAGGAAAAAGGGAAAGCTACTTATATTGAAATATATGGTGCCCAAAAAGCCAAAGGCTTATTCTCAAAAATGAAATATCAAAAGTGCAGGCATCAATCTCAAAATGAAATGTATTGTTCAAAAATGATCAAATGTTATGTATTGTAAAGAAGCCAAATGAAAAGCTTCAAAGCTATGTAATCATTTTCTTGTGGGAGGTCATATATGCTCATTTCTATAATTGAGATAGACCATTTGACTTAATACTAGTTGTGTATGACTTGATTGAATTGATCATTGAAGTTTCACTCTAGATTAAGGACTATTCCACATTTGATACACACACACAACATACAAGTCTAATGTTCAATGAATGCTTATTTCATTTGTGTGATTGTACATGTTCAAATGTGATGTGTGTGTGCTTAACCATATGTGGATCAAACCAAAAAGATTTTTGTTTTTTTTGTTTGATTTTGGAAGTGATTTGTATCACCCTTGTTTTTCAAAATTTTTCAAGTTGTTTTTGAGTGAAAAACATGTTTTCTTGGTGTTTTCGCGAGTAAGGCTTACCTGCGAAAAATTTTGCGAGTAAAGCTCAATCACAAAGTTTGGATAGAGAGTTTCATGACTATTTCGCAAGTAAGACTTACCCACGAAAAATTTCGCGAGTCATTTCACAACTAAGCTTCCTACAAAAATTTCCAGATTAGCTTTTTAAATGGCATTTCTGGGGACATTTGTTTAAAACTTCTCCCATCTTCTCCCAAACCCTATTTTAATGCTTTAACATCAAAACCCAACTAATTTCAAGTGTTTTACATTCCATAAACATCTCTAAGGTAATTTTTAACTCTTTTATTGATTTTGATCCTTGGATTATGTTTTTGGGGGTTTTATGTTCATAGTTGGGATTTTCTCAAATGGGAGTTGGAAAACTTATTTTTTGTCAATCTTTTTTATTGAGTTTTGTTTTAAATGATGATTTTCTTTGGATGTTGGCTTCTTGTGACAAAAATTACATGTATTTAGGCAAGATTTCCATATGTTTATGCATTGTTTAACATACATGTGTAGTGTGTGCACTCTATGTGTTTAATAAAATGCTCAAATGGCATTTTGTTGTTGTTTTGGACTCCGATGAGTACCAAATTTTGGGGATTACCATAATTATTCACGTTTATCATGTTTTGATCATTGGTTGTGAGTTTTAAACACTTTGCCTCTTGAGTGCTTACTCATGCATTGGTCATGCATCTCACATGCACACTTTGCATTTTCTCATCCTAGTTAAGTCTTTTTAGACCCTTTAGCAAATATAACATGTTCTTGTGTCTATGTCATGCCTTGGTCTATACTTTGTTACATCATCCCTAGCATGTCATATTCTTTATGCTTTGTAGCATTTTTTTAAAGATATTTTTGTCTTTCGTTTGAACTTCATTTTCTCATTCATGTTGCACCCCTCATGCATCATCTTTTACCCTTGTTCATATTTTCTTTTCTTTTCCTTTTTCCTCTTGATTCATTTGTCTATTCGTGACAAAAAGGGGAGAGTATACCAGTGTGTATCGTCATTTCTATATAATTCATGTGCACAATCTTAGGGGGAGAAATTCTACTTCGTGCACATTCGTAGGGGGAGAAAGCCATAGGGAAAATGCATATACCAAGGGGGAGAAGACAACCTTTTTGAGAAACCCTTGTTTTGTCTTGTTTTATTTTATGCTTGTTTTCTCATTATTTTATGGTGCTTTGAGTTACATTTAGTATCTATGCTTTATTGCTCTCATCGCATCGTGTTTATATATTGGACATGCATACATCCTTATGCCATTGTGCTTTATTGATTGCATATTCGAATGATCGTTTGCTTTGTTATATGATCATTGTAGTCATTTCCATATGACTGTTTTGTGTTTGATCAAGTTGCTCATATGTTTTACAACATGTTTACTTGATCGCATTTTACTTGTTACATTATATTTGTCCTTTTATCACTTGATTTACCTTGAGGGTCTAATGTGTTTTGTGCAAATATTTCAAGTTACAGGTATACATGTTCCAAGTTCATCACAGTTTCTAGATTTAGGTGTGAGTGAGTTTTGTCATTGTCCCCAAACTCACGCTTAAGTCTAGAGTCTGTTATAGGGTGTTTTGTCACGGAATAGCCAAATGGGGAGATTGTAAAGTTATGATTTACAACTATGTTTTATGTTGAATTTATTCCATGATAAAATGTGTTGTAATTGCTTTAATTTTGTTCATTGTATTTTTGTGGAATTTTATTATATTGGGTTTAGTATTAAGTTGGTGAAGACTTAAGCTTAATTAAAGATTAAGTGGATTTCGTGAGAAGCTCGCGAGAAGCTAACCCGTGAAGTAGCCACGTAAAAAGCACATGACTGGAAGCTGAAGAGTCGTGCCAGGCTGTCAGTTTCACGAATGTCTCGCGGGTAAGGCCTTCCCGCGAGTTAGTCGCGAAACATTCTGCCTGAAAGATTTTTAAGTGTGACTTTCTTACCCTTCATCCATACTATATATACCCTCATTACCCACAAATGTAAAAGAGGTCATTCAGAGAGAAAAACTCTAGATAGGTTTTCTACAACACACACATCCATCTTTTAGAGAGAGAGATACTCATCTTTAGTGAGAAATCATTCTAGCCTCTTCTCATTCCCTCTCCCATTTTCATACCTTGAGAGGAGATTTATACCCAAACACAACCTACATCTATTCAAAATGCAGAGAGTGTTTTGGAGCTTGGGAAGTTTTGGAGATTTGCCAAAAGAAGCCAATAAGGCTTGGCAGATGCAATCGGGCGGATTGCGGGATCCGGAAAGCTAGACAAGACACGGTTCCGAGAAGCCTTGTTAGAGTAAGAACTTGGAGGGCTTAGGTACATTGGGTAGATTAGGCTTTAAGGGTCTCTTACTATTCGTGTATCCCAACTTATTGTCTAGTGGATCGATTTACCGCTTGGAGGGCGGCGGAGAAGTTTTTCGCTGAGTTCTTCTGTTTCCTCTTCGATAACACATCGCCGTATTATCTAGTGTTTGCATCTCTCTTCCCTTACTCTTGTGCTTTACTTTTATTGTTTATTATTCATGTTTATGCACTAGAGTAGTATCGGTTAACTGCGCCTCATTTACTCTTGTTTTCGCACTTAGATAAGTTAAAGTAAAAGCAATCTAACTGTAATTTTAAATTGAGAGTCTAAACAAGCTCTTGTGTATTCACACATTTTTGAGCTTTCAAATATTAAGGTACAAGAGAAGAAGGATGATGAGAGCTTCGCTAGCCATTGAAACTAGTTTTTCAGTTAAAATGTAAAATAGAATAACCAATTAAATAAATAAGTTTGGAGTGTTTATTACAAAGGTAGGGACTGTATTTGGAAGGTAGCAATTAGCACGTTAATAATTTTTTGATTCTATGAATCTATTTTCCTTTTATAAAAGTTAATAATGTCTTTTCTTTTTTTCTTTTTTTCAATAAAGAGAAATACATGTGTGTGATTTTTTTTTTTTTTTTATATAGAATTTTTTTTTTCCTCTAAAAACTTGAATTCTAGACCTTACTCCTCTCACCTTATAAGATACTCAACAGAGAAGTTAATAATTTATTAATTAGTTGATAATTGGCATGATAATAATTTCTTGATTCTATTAAATGTTTAATTATAAGTTATAATGCACATTTTTCACAAGATTGATGATTAGTAGTCAGTCAAACTTTCATTATAGCTAAACAATCAATATCCACGTGATTGGTAATCAGTCACTATTAAATACTAAATTATAGGTTACCAATTAGCTTTTACAATTTTGAAGGTAGAATTATTTCAAATTTCTTGACTCTATTTTCAATCTTTCATGTGCATTGATTATATTTTCTTGACTTACAAACACATTTTTTAAATGATAATATTTTGTTGACTTACAACCGCAATGTGTGGTTTTTTGAATATTGACTTTATTCTTTTATCATAAAAAATTAAAAAAAAAAAAATTTCTTAAACCAATATCTTAAAGGGAAATTATTGTATACTTCCGAAATATCATAAATGCGTACTCCCTCCTCTCACATGAATGGTAGGTCCTACTACGCATTTATGGTACTCTAGGAGTACCTAATAATTCTCCTATCTTAAGACATTAGCTAATTTTTCCCTAAATATATTTTTTTAACAATAATAAAGCATTAAATAAAATTTAATTATTTCCTATCAGAATCCAAGAATATGCATAAATTAAAGGTATATTCAGAAATAGTTTATTTTTATTTTTATTTTTTTAAGAAATAAAGTCAATTTGTTCATAAATATTGAAAAACAAAACACAAACACAAACACAAACACAAACAAAACAATCATATTAAAACAATATAACATTAAAAAAATTTGACACATATATTATATGTAGTTCATAACTGTCAGTCTGTAACATAATATCTATTTATTACTATCAAGGAAGAGTTGGCTTAAGATTCTTTAGAGTTTTTTAAATAACTCCTCCATAAAGTTCATAAAACACTAATTATTAAGGATTTCTATAAAAACACTAGCTCCTCAATTATGACTCATTAACCTCACGAAATGCCCACTTTTATCATTTAATTTAATTCAATATTAATTTATCAAATATTTTATTATTAAAATGTTCCAACAAAAAGAAATCTTGACTATTGCAATTTCTTTATTTCTTAAAGGGATAATTACAGTAAACCCATCTGTGATTAGGTCTGTTTTCACTTTACCTATATGTGGTTCAATCATTTACACTTTACCCATTTGTGGTACCTTTCGTTAGGACTCTGTTACCCACATTTTCCTTTGCTGTTAGAAAAACAAATTTTTTAAAAAAAAAACAAACATAACAAAAATAAAAAAGTTAGGATTTTTTATTGCTGAAAAACTTCTACGAGAATAATTAAATTGGAGGAATACAAATCAAATATAAATAATAAAAAAATCCAATAGCTTCCAGAATCAGCGCTAGACACGGTTCCCATGCTTTCTTAGCATTGTTAACTCTACTTGTGACAAACAACCAAAGAACTCTATTCTAATCTAATATGCTATATAAAACTCTCTTTAAGAAGACAAAAATAGGGAGACCCATCTCCTTCTTTCTCTTTCGTTCTTGTTTAATTTCCCTTTGTGCGTTTGGTCCAGCAAGATAAAAGGAAACTAATTCCCAACCTTTCAATCAAACCCCTTTATCATACCATAACTTAATTCACAATCCAACACAAGAAAACCTTCAGAAAAATTCACCCAAACCCAACATAAAACCCAATCTCATTCTCAAATTGAAAGTAGCAGGAGAGAATCAAAGGGTTTCAAATGAGTTCCAGCAAAGGTGAGAGAAAGAACCATGGTCGTTAATGGTGGTAGTGAACAGAGCAATGACAAACGAATATTGCAACAGTGCAAGTTCTAGCTTTGGCCATGGGTTCCTTCGCGTTGAGTTTGGCTCCGACTGTGACTTTGATCCGCCTCTCTCTCTCTCTCTGCTATCTTATTTTCTTTGCTGTGGATGTACCGGGTCTGTGGTTGTGTTGCTAGGTGTGGTGGGTCTAGGTTTTGAAGAGGGCTTTGCTTTGTTTTGGTTTGAGATTTGAGAGAGAACTAAGGTGAAGCCGTGTATGATTTTTATGAATGACTGAAAGTGTCTAAAAGGATTTTTGTGAAATTAGAGTAGAGCACTTTCAAGTGTAGGATTTTTGTAAATGTTTTTTTGGATTTGTGCGAATATGAAAATTTTATTTGGATTGATTGGCTCAAGACTGTTCATACCAAGAGGAAAAATGTTCTTGAACCCAAGCTATAAAACCCCCTCTTTGATATTGTTTGTTTGAGTTTTCTCTATTATTTTTTGTTTTTAGAGAAGAGAGACATAAAAGTGAAGATAAAATACATTTTTACCCTTGATGTTAACAGAGATGGGTAATGGATTGAAGTTTAGGTGGGCAAAGTGTAAAGTTTTAAACCATGGGTAAGTAAAGTAAAAACAAGTCATACCACAGGTGGGTTTATTGTAATTATCCATTTCTTAAATTATTGATGAGGTTGCAAAATCCAATTCACACATTTTAAAATTGCTAAGATTTTAAAAAAAATTCCTAGTAGAATTACCTTGAAATTTTGAAGAAAAAAAAAAAAAAACTTATTTGGCACATGAAAGTTTTATATAATATGAATTTTATTTTTGTCAAAATATGAAATATGAAAAATATGATAGTTACTAATATGCAATTATTATAATTGTGTTTGTATGTAAAATTATATATTCTATCATTAAGCATTTATTATGATTGTATTTGCATATGGAACTATATATTCTACCCTTTAAAGAATATAGAATGCATTAAAATTCTAGTGAAATATATATATATATATATATATATATATATATATATATATTATAAATTCTTAATTCTGCCTAGTCTCAACCTAAATTAATTCCACATGTTACTATCATGTTGAAGTGGTCAATGTTGTCACTTACCAAATCTAAGCCCAATCACTCTTTATTTAGTGCTTGTTGAGAAGAGCTTATTTGTATTGGCTTCAAGGGAATCAATCTTGTACCATATATAGGTTGTTTCAGTTTGATTAGGAGAACGAAATATTTCGGTACCGGTTGAATTTATTAAATTTTATGTTTATCAAATTTAAAGTTAAAATCCACATATTTTTTATAAGACTACATATTAGCTTAAATACATTAGCTTATATATTAGATTAAATGTATTTTTTTAATAATTTTTTTCAATTTTTTATATTTTTTATTGTACCAGCCGAAATGCCAATACTAACTGGTATAGGTTGGTATAGCTGAAATAGGTCAGTACAATCCGGTATTTTTTCCAATACGTTTTGTAAGAGTAACGGTACCTGTCTAATGGCCGGTATATGATATATTTCTTTGGTGCGGTATTGACTTCTTGATTGGCTTACCTTACAACTTCAAAAGTTGTTCATAAATTAGAGTTGAGAAAGTTGGCAAAAAATTCTACCAAATGATTTTTCAACTATTTGAGAATCAATTCATGTTTGAATTAGTTAAAATATGTTGAGTAAGTTAACACTTAAGTAACACATTTGCATAGTTAAGACTGCCAATTAAAAAGACCCCTAACATTAATTAGAGAAGTGGATCTAGACTTTGAAACATTAGAAGAAAAAAAACAAAATGGCCCCAAACTTGAGAGGTGTGATTTGCAATTTACTCTTTAATTTAAATTTGTCTGCTTACCCTCAAGAATAAAAATCCTCTGTTTTAGTACAACATGCATAACAAGTGATAGAGTAGCATGAAAAAACTTCCTTTTCATAACTCATAAGCACAACCACACTTTTCTCAGTAAGATAAGTAAAATTTTGAAGTATTTATTTGGTCTATGTTTTATTCAAATGACTATTTCGTTGACACATACATACATGTGCCTTGGTACTTGAAACATATCAGTTTCTTATTACCAAATTGGGAACGCATAATTCCTCTCTATAATTCATGGACAAAAAGTGATAACATAGTCGGGTGCACCAGAGCAGGTAAAGGTGCTGGTAGAATCATCATAAGCATAGCTATAAGCTTGAGGACATTGTTGCTTAAAGATGCGAGAATATTTTGTGGGTGGACATGTTTTCGGGGTGTTAAATGCACCAGTGCAACAGTACTGAGGTTGATTGAAAGCAGTACAAGCGCTCTTGCAAGCAAGCACGCTCCCATCGGACCCTTTCACTTGTAATTCCGCTGGGCAAACCGCGTTCACGTTGGCTGGACAGCTTGTGGCCTTGCAATCACCTGTGCCGCCTCTGGTGGCTACAGAAACAGGCAAGTTGAAGCCATCTACAAGGCTAACATCGTAAAAGTCCATCCCACGATTGGCTGCTATGTTGATTTCTACTAAAGAAGCTGGTGGGATTGCACCATTACCATTGCATGCAACCTGACCAGTGCTACAATCAGCAGTCTCGCAAGTGAACTTTCCTGATTTGGTGGTGCATCGGGTTCGGGCCCAGAACCGGCCTTTCCATGGAGCTTGAACATTCAGTGTTAAAGATGCTTTGGATGCTAACTCAAATCCAGTGTTTGGTAGTTGAGGTTTTTGATCCGAAGTTAGGGTTCCTGGCCAGATGGTTCTTGGACAGTTGTTTGTGAAAGTTATTTTAGCAGAGTGTGCACCTGCATGCAAGTAAACCAAACTCTTGTAAACATGAAAAATAAAACCTATCTTGTAAGCATAAATTTTTACATGTGTATATATACACTTATCATAATGATAGTTCTGTTTGTAACACTGTTTTTAGACCCGGACCGGATCGGAAGAAATACCCAGAAACCGGACTAAAAATCACTTTTTTAAGCATAAAGAACCGGGCATTTACCTTAATTCTGTGAACTCCTTAAACCGGAGAACCCTAGTTCAAGCATGCCTCTTAAATAAGAAAAAAAATAAAAAAATGCGCTCACTAGGTTTAGAACCTAGACATTGTCAGAGTTGAAACTAGAGCCTAACCAATTAGCTAAGCTTGCAAGCTGATGCTCAATAATAACCCAAAAAAAAAAAAAATTACTTAAAGTAAACTTAACGCAATTTTTTTTTTTTAATTTTATAAAAACAATTTAACACAATTCTATTTTACTTAATTAAATTATCTATCTCTTACAAGGAATATTAAAAAAATTATAATTAAAATCCTTCAAAGATATTCAACTTTACTTCAAAAATTAATCATAAATTTTAATGTTTTTATGGTTATTATTTTATTTTATTAACTTTCTTATATAATTATTAAATATATACTTGAAAATCATTAAATTTCCCTGACATATATAGATATATTAGTCAATTTTGCTACTTTTATTAATTTAATACATTTATTTATAATTTAAATAATTATGACGTTATCACAGTTTGACCTCGATTTGACATCGGTTTAACCTTAAAAATCTCGAACCTCGAACCTCAAACCTCTTTCTTTTACGGTTTATTGAATGGTTCAGGTTTCAAAACCATGGTTTGTAAGTGTTTCATTAGTAAAAGACCTGACGACTTAGATTTATAACCGTAGGTATCAAAATTATATTGAGCAATTGAAATATAAGTGTTCATATAAATAAATAAATAATTAAGAATCATCGATGATATGAATGTGCATGAAATCTAGTATACTTTAGTCTATGTGACCTGTTCATTAGAGGTCTATTGACTCTATTCCTCTATGGACTATATGTTAGAAGAGATCAAGAGAGAAAGAACAAGGGTCCAGTACATAAAATCTAAAACATGTTTCATGTGAAAAATTAGTGAATATAATAATGAAATCTTAATCCGAGTGGTTCATGGCTTTATTGTATAGCCGCCCGATATGAGATTGCATATCCACGAGTTTTCAAGAATTAAGAAAAAAGTGTTGCAACCTAAAATATTATTGTGATTAGAAAAGATGAAAATTACTGACAAAAGCAATATGGTAATTCATATCAGAAGTAGATCATAGTGATTAATGAGGCATACCAGATAAGAAAAAGAGGGCCAAGGTAAGGCCGTAGAGTGCCAGGGTTTTCATCATTGTTGCTTAATTTGGTGGTAACAGCTAACAAGAATATATGAAGAATGATGAACTTGGGTTTGGTATGGCTTGGTGCTAATCCAACGAACTTAGCGTGGTATATATAGTGGTTTATACACAGATTTAAAGGCTAAACATAAGGAAAATTGGACTTGGATTTTCTAGGAATTCTTATATTATTGACCCACTTGGTTGTTATCTTTCCATTACGGAATCGGGTCGCTACCGCTAGTGTGAGTCAGTGACTAATCTACATGTGTCAGTATTTGGTAAGGGAAGCAGTGGCCAGTGGGAATTAATTAGTCGTTTACAAAACGGGTTTTCAAACGTAATAGTAGTATGTACTGTTATGTTCAATAGACTTTTCTATTCAAAATTTAACAACGTGCATGTGAGGTGGTAGAGACGAAGCATCTAGTCTGATTTCAACACGTTACCAATGACTAAAAGGTTACGTATAGATTTATGACTTTGGAAATTTGAGGACAACCCTATCCAAACTAATTTGTCTGATTTCAACAATTGAAGATAACCCTGTCCAAATATAAGTTGCGTCAAAACTAATTTGTCTGATATTTCAACATGGGAATGGTTTGATGCTTTGAACTTATTGAGGCGCTGGAGTTATTTACAATAACGGGTAGGAGGGCTGCAGCTGTAGCCAATTCGTAGGGCATCTAATCTTGGTATCTAGTATTGGTTCCATTTCTACTCCTTTGGCCAAAAGGATATTGTCATATTTTTTTTTAAAGAAAATTAACGTGGAAGAGGATTAAGATCTAGAGATTTTAGAGCTATTTTATGGAATAGTTTATAAATTCTTATTCATACATTTTGTAATATGTGAATTATATTTTACCACATCATTAATATTTTAAAAAGAAAAAAGAAAAAAAATTAACCATTATCATTTTTGTATCTATTTAATTTAAATTATTGCCGACGTTGACAACGTCTTTTCTTTTTTGTCCATTCACTACCGAAAAAGGGAAATGATCAAATCAAAGCTTTGTTTCTTTCTTATAGAGCATAGCTGACAGATTTTTTTTTTCTTTAAATTTTTTTAGAAATATTCTTTATTTTTATTACTTCTTCTTTAGGGTTTTGCTATTTATTTTTCTTACCCTTAGTATTTTTTTTTCCTCTCTAGTTTTAGGTGTTATGACTAGAAGCATTTTTAGGCTAGAACAGGGGTTTCTAGTTTCTACCTTAGGGTGTGTTATGCCACCTCGGCCTTACATAGACTCCCTTGCTAGGAGGCATGTGTACACATCCCTAGTCATTCATAGGTAGGCTCTTTAAGAAACGCAGCCTTAGGGTGCTTAGAATGTATAAATCTTCTAAGAAACATATTGGTAGGTAGGACTTGTTTGGTATGTGATTCCAAACAACAGTTTTTAGTGTTTAAACCCCAAAAACTAAGGTTCTGAAAAAAAATAAAATAAAAAACCGCGATTGATAAGAGTATTTTTTTAGAAATGTTTGAGTTATGTTGCTCATTTTAGGGTGTTTAAACACGGAATTTGAAAAACTCCTTTTACCAGCTTTTAGATTTCAAACAACGTTGCTCAATAACATTTTTGTAAATATTTTAAAAAACAGTAGGTTCCACTGATTTTTTTTTATTTTTTTAATCATAGGTTCCACTGATTAGACTACATGTCATAACTTTAAAAAAAACACACACACACATACAAACCAAACACACAATTATATTTTTTCACTTTTGAAAAAACGTTATTAAAAATATAGTATCAAACACATTTTTTTTTTTCATTATGAGTACTTTAAAATTTAAATACGTGTTTTCAAAACACTTTTTAAACCACAATTTTCACATCATTTTGAGCAACAATACTCAAACACCTCTACAAATTTCTTTATCTTTCAAGAGGTTTGGGTGCCCTCTACCTTTTCATAGTACCATAATTTCAAACACATTTATAATTTGTTAAACCTCTATATAAAGATACAAATTTGTTTCTGAACCTAAATTAAGTGGTGACTTCCCCGGCCATAAGGTTACTGGCATACTGCTGTGTCAATTAGGATGGGCCCATACTGATACAGGATTGCACCTTTACACATGAGGGTGCTCACAAGGCTCAACTTAGTATGTCACAGGGGAATGACATGGCGGTGTTAGCAAACCCAAAACCACCAAATATATGATAACCAAGAAATGTAACACACCAAATGAATTTATTATTTTGTGATAATTTGTTTGTTTTTCAAGTTAATGCTGAGATGATTGCTCTAGTTTCATTGGGGAACGTTTTGTACTTGATGATACTTATTATTGGTGATGCATTATTGTCAATTTACATTGTTTGTATGCTGGTGCATGTGTTTTGTTTAACATTTTTATTGTGATAGTATAAACTGGCATCACAACCTCCCACGCAACCTACATATAAAGGTCCTCCAAGGGGTGGGGGTACGTGGTAAGGCACAATTAATGGACAGTTTCAATAACTAAGGCGTTCATTGAGATATGTTATGATAAGGTGTTGAACGGTATAGGTGAACTGGGAGTTTAGTAAGAAAGAATGTAAACATATCAAAAACTTTTTTTTAAATTTTTTGGAAAAAGAGAGGCTAAAAATATTAACGTAAGCAATTTAAGAAAGGTGGTGTCTATTTCACACACCCAATTATACATATCCATACACAAATGCTGCATGGAAAAATAATGGTGAAAAATAGACATGTGAAATTAGTGAGGGATAATGGAATGCCATATTAGCGTGTGAATACTTTGTGTGCAATCGTGATTATCCATTTAAGAATAAGTTTTAAGTTATGAAGAGAATTCGTAGTTGGTGAAAATTCGACTCGCACATATATAGTAATAGTAGTGAAGGATCCAAAAAATTGGGGCAATTTTATATGAAGAACAAACCTACGCATGAAAATCCTAATTATGCCAACTTAATTTAGAGAGAATCCAGTTGCACTAGAAGGAGCTAAGTACCATTTTTTGTGGGACTGAACGTTTGGTAATGTTATTTTAGTAATGTTCTTAAAGTATTATAAAAATACGTGTGGATGAAAAAGTGTTATAGAAATGCGTATTGTGTTGTTTAAACAACGAAAACTGTTATTCAAGCAACGTTGTCAAAGGAAATTTGTAATATGATGAGGTAGACACTATCACACTAATGATCTAGTTGATCGTGTAGAGCATCTTGTCCCGGTTACCCGGCCCATTTGTAACCTGAGCAAGGTCTAGAATCTGATGATGACAATGCTAATAGTAATGGCTATAGGTGTAGATATAGAATAGCACTAGATTAGTTGGTGGCCGACGCCATAGACGTCGTGATGCAAAAGAAACAGATAGGGATAATGTTAATAAATATATTGGTCAACTTTGTGATGCACTCCTAGCCTGAGAATACTGGGGACAGACCATAAAGCTTTACAATTTGGATAAAATAACAAAATTGAAGTCCAACAGAATGCGTGAGTGCATTGTTGTTATTCTAGAATCCCATTAATAGAGAGAAATGGATGACTTTTCAAGACTGGTTTGTTTGGTTGGGTGGATTTTAAGAATGATGGAAAAAAATAAAAGAGAAAATAATATTTTTGTGTATTTGGTAGGAGAAAAAAATGGGAAGGAAAATTGGGGTCCAAAGGTTTTCTCCCCTGACCCACCAAATTGCAATCTCCCCAATTTGAAGAGTAAATGAAGTGGAAAAAAAAATCCCACTTGGAGATACCAAATTGCCCTGTGCAACAAACGTTCACTCTCACTTTGTCCAAAAAATTTTTTCCAGACTCTTTCTTCTCACTTGTCCTATTTTTTGTGTGTGTGTGTGCACTTTTCACCCATTTTTCCTTTCATATGTTGTTTTTTTTTTTTCAATCCTTTTTTTTTCCTCATTTATTTTAGATTTTTGTACTCTCTCTCTCTCTCTCTCTCTCAATGAAGTGCACTCCATTTTTTTAATAAAAGTATAATTTGTTACTTTTTATATCTAATAAAAGCATGACAGTAAATTTATACAAATAACATTTTTTATTCTACCATTTTTCTTCTCAACCAAACTAAAAAGGTTTTTCATCTCTTCAATTTTCCATTCCTCCAACAAAACATAAATGAGTGAAAATAAAATATTTTCTATCTTCCCACTTTTCATCCCCTCCCTATTTTCTATTCTCCCACTTCTATTGATCATAAGATTGGACTAATCATGGTTTAACTGTAATCCCTTGAAAAAAAATTCAATCCTACTCATGATTTTATTCAATCCTGCTTCATCAATCATGTTCACTCTTTGTTCATAAAGAACAAAGTATCTATCCCTTATGTTTTATCTTTGTTCATTGAAGAGCAAAAGTACCTAGCCCCGTTGTAAGCTAATACTACAAATTAGGCCATGTGCATGGGGTGCCTTGTATTATTATCATTTTAAAACTAATAAACAAATAAAATTGGAGAGAGGGATTAGTTTAAAGAACATACCTATAACCACGGCCTAGAGGAATCTGGATCCGTTCGTGTTACAATTTGACCCAAACCCACATCACATTTACTCCATTGGAGAATACAAACTTAAGTCACTAATCTCACATAACTATATTCAATTTTCTCATTCAATCGAAGAACAAAATGTGAGTTTGGTCTTGTGGATTATGGATGTGGAGGAGGACTTAGGACAACAATGATATTTGGCTTTTTTTTGGCTAATTTCTACCAAAATTATTGTGTTTTGCATGTAATTAACTTATTTGGCGCAACATTTAAAAAAAAAAAAAAAATAGGTCGAGATGCAAAATTTGAGTCTAATTTAGAATTTAGAATATATATACAATTGGAATCCAATTTAGAATCCAATTGAATTTTCTTTTAGCTTTGACTTTAATTATATATAGATTTGGCACAAAAACTAGGTAAAAAAATTAAATAAGACACATTGAGGATTCTAATTGAATTTTCATCTCAAGTTTGACTTTATATATATATATATATATATATACACACACGATTGAAATGAATGACGTGTCATTTTCTTATTGGTTTGAACCAAAACTTATTGGAATGAATAAATTGTCCCTTCTAATTCAAGTTTTATCTTTTATTTTAACATTGCCCAAAAACGTATTATAAGTGATAATCATAACTGTAAAGAGCTTTGTATCATCACTTATTTATGTTTCTAGTAAAAGCATCAAATGTTTAAATCCTTCACCCTAATAGTGAATTAGTGATAATCATAATGGTAAAGAACTTTGTATCATCGCCTTTTTTATGTTTCTAGTCTAGTAAAAACGTTCAATGTTCAAATCCTTCCCCCAATTACTGAGTTTGGTTCAATATTTTGATTTAAAATTTTAAAAAAAGTGGCAATCTACCATTGTTACAAAAATGCACTTTCTTACATTTACAAGATTAAAAAGCACAATTTCAAGATTTTACCAAATGCCTAAAAATAACAATTTGAAACTATCATCACTCTAGCCAAACAATCACTAACTATCAAATTATATATATTTAAAAAAAAAAAAAAAACTTGAACACTATTTCTCAATTCACTTAATTTCAAAATTTTGGTTTGTTTGGTGCTTTTATATATATATATATATATATATATATATATATATATATATATATATATATACTTAGAGGCCGTTTAGGTTCTCGTCTCATTGCTAGCTGGTGATTCTCCAATCATCAAAGCCACCACCTTTGCTTCCCTCAAGGACATCGCCACCTTGTACCTCTCTCTCTCTTTGAGAGAGAGAGAGAGAGAGAGAGAGAGAGAGAGAGAGAGAGAGAGAGTGAATATGGTTAATAATTGAAGCTAATGTTGGTTGCAATTGTTGCTGAATTGTATCTCTAGGAGGACGATGGGTACTAATTCTTTTTAAATTCTACATGAATTTTTAGGGCTTGATTCTGTCATTTATGTGTTCAAATGTGGAACGTGATTAGTTTATTTTTAGCATAATTCTGTTGTTTCAGATTCAGTGTTTTTGTCAAGTGATGGCAAAAACCCTTACTTTATTACTCTAGTGAGTTTTTTATTGTTAGCATTAGTTTTTTGAGTATGTTAAATTAGTTCAAAACCCATAATTCTCAATTAAAATTATCATTAAATGTGTAAATTTGCCATTTTTTTTAATAACTTAAGCTTTTGGATTAATAATTAATTTATCATGATATCAGTGCAATTGTCTTCACTCTACGTCCCATTTAAAAAAATAAATAAAAATTTCACACGCTGGGCTCTTTGGGACAATATTTAATTTATCATGATATCAATGCAAATGTTTCCACTCTACATCCTATTTAAAAAATAAAAATAAAAAAACTAAAAATTTCACACACTAGGCTCTAAAATTTAAGGGCAGTTTGGGCCACATGTGAGATAGAGTGTTAAAATTCTCGTTAAATAATTAAATTTAATATATTTTTTTTATAGCTTAAGCTTTTGGGGATTGGTACTAATTTATCTTGTTGATTAGAATTCCTATGCGAAGAACTTCCTTTGGTTCAAGCTAAGTAAATTTTTTGCCTTTAGGGTTGAGAAACTTGAAGCTTAATAGATAGGTAGGAATGAGTCTGAATAATATGATTTGTCCCAATTTCTGGATGGATTTTACAAGCTTTTTGTGCAGTTGGAGCCATTTGACGGGGTTTCACCTGTTGCTTCAATGCAAAAAAAAAAAAAAAAAAAAAAAAAAAAAAAAAACCCAACAAAGAAGGGTGTCGAGGTCGAATGCTCTAACTTGAAAGATTTGACTAAAGTAATATGTTATGTTGAAGGCAAAACAAGTTAGTCCTCTTTTAGAACATAGTAGCTTGATATTCATGATTGAGCTATCTTATAGTTTTTTAAGTTGGAGAACATGAGCTGATGAGGGAAATCGGTTTCTTTTCATTGCTTCGTGCTTGATAATGAGTCTTCCCAATATTTTTCTTGGACTCCTTTTTTTTTTTTTTTTTCCTTTGATTTGATTAGTAAGATTGTGCTTAGACTTATGTCTGGGAAATTATATTATTATTATTATTTTTAAAATATGAGATTCTTATTTAATGCTGAGATTGCGCGTACCATTTATCTTCTTGCAATTTACACATTAAACCGTTGATGAATAAGGTAGACATTGAACGAGAGAGGTAGATTTTCAGGTTGAATTTTGCTTGATAGATGCAGACAATATAACCATCTCAAACAGTTCGTAACTATTATTTATGTTTAACATGGCCATGAGCTTATATGCATGAGGGTAAAGTAAGTTATATGTCAAGAGTCTTGTAACTCAATTGGTTGACACCTATTAGTCTTAATGTTTGCAAGAGAACTATAAATAATAAATAAATAAATAATTATTTAAAAAAAAAAAAACTCACTTTGAATAAATAATTGGTTTATCACAATTAGGAATTAACTGTAAATTTACACATTATGCGTGCCATTGCCTTCATCTCTTCAGGGGTCCATTGATTCAGTATCATTAGAATATGGCAGAAGTGGCCAGGACAGTCATGGAGAACAATCTAAAGTTATGGTTGGCACTTCCCCGCCCATAAGGTTACTGGCATACTGCTGTGCCAATTAGGATGGGCCCATACTGATACATGATTGCACCTTTACACATGAGGGTGCTCACAAGGCTCAACTTAGTATGTCACAGGGGAATGACATGGTGGTGTTAGCAAACCCAAAACCACCAAATATATGATAACCAAGAAATGTAACACACCAAATGAATTTATTATTTTGTGATAATTTGTTTGTTTTTCAAGTTAATGCTGAGATGATTGCTCTAGTTTCATTGGGGAACGTTTTGTACTTGATGATACTTATTATTGGTGATGCATTATTGTCAATTTACATTGTTTATATGCTGGTGCATGTGTTTTGTTTAACATTTTTATTGTGATAGTATAAACTGGCATTACAACCTCCCACGCAACCTACATATAAAGGTCCTTCGAGGGGTGGGGGTACGTGGTAAGGCACAATTAATGGACAGTTTCAATAACTAAGGCGTTCATTGAGATATGTTATGATAAGGTGTTGAACGGTATAGGTGAAATGGGAGTTTAGTAAGAAAGAATGTAAACATATCAAAAACATTTTTTATTTTTTTTTAAATTTTTTGTAGAAATAGAGGCTAAAAATATTAACATAAGCAATTTAAGTAAGGTGGTGTCTATTTCACACACCCAATTATACATATCCATACACACAAATGCTGCATGGCAAAATAATGGTGAAAAATAGACATGTGAAATTAGTGACGGATAATGGAATGTCATATTAGCGTGTGTGTACTTTGTGTGCAATTATGATTATTCATTTAAGAATAAGTTTTAAGTTATGAAGAGAATTCGTAGTTGGTGAAAATTCGACTCACACATATAGAGTAATAGTAGTGAAGGATCCAAAAAATTGGGGCAATTTTATATGATGAACAAACCTATGTAAGAAAATCCTAATTATGCCAACTTAATTTAGAGAGAATCCAGTTGCACTTGAAGGAGCTAAGTACCATTTTTTGTCGGACTACACGTTTGGTAATGTTATTCTAGTAACGTTCTTAAAGTGTTGTGAAAATACATGTGGATGAAAATGTATTATAGAAATGCATGTTGTGTTGTTTAAACAACGAAAACTGCTATTCAAACAATTTTGTCAAAGGAAATTTGTAATATGATGAGGTAGACACTATCACACTAATGATCTAGTTGATCATGTAGAGCATCTTATCCCAGTTACCCGGCCCATTTGTAACCTGAGCAAGGTTTAGAATTTGATGATGACAATGCTAATAGTAATGGCTATAGGTGTAGATATAGAATAGCACTAGATTAGTTGGTGGTCGAGCTCAAAATCGAATTAAGCCCTATAGTGACGTTTTTAAAGACCTATAGTGGCGTTTTGTAACTCAAGCTCCATGTACTCAAGTTATATGTAAAAAACTTGCATAGAACTCGAGTTCATCGAGCTCGTGTTACAAAACGCCACTATAGGTCCTTAAAACGTCACTATAGGTCCTTAAAAATGTCACTATAGGGCTCCAAATTTTTTTTTTTTTAAAACTCAATTTTGAGAAAGTCGAGTTTCAAAAGAGGGGCATTTTCCAAATTAGTTTGGGAAAGGGTATAGAATGCTACTTCGTTTGCCCGAAAAGGGCAGAGGCTAATTTTGTCCTGGTGGCCGACACCATAAACGTCATGATGCAAAAGAGACAGATAGGGATAATGTTAATAAATATATTGGTCAACTTTGTGATGCACTCCTAGCCTGAGAATATTGGGGACAGGCCATAAAGCTTTACAAGTTGGATAAAATAACAAAATTGAAGTCCAACAGAATGCATGAGTGCATTGTTGTTATTCTAGAATCCCATTAATAGAGAGAAATGGATGACTTTTCAAGACTAGTTTGTTTGGTTGGGTGGATTTTAAGAATGATGGAAAAAAATAAAATAAAAGAGAAAATAATATTTTGGTGTATTTGGTAAGAGAAAAAAAATGGGAAGGAAAATTGGGGTCCAAGGGTTTTCTCACCTGACTCATCAAATTGCAATCTCTCCAATTTGAAGAGTAAATGTAGAGAAAAAAAAAAAAAAAAAAATCCCACTTGAAGATACCACATTGCCCTGTGCAACAAAAGTTCACTCTCACTTTGTCCAAAAAAAAGTTTCCAGAACTTTCTTCTCACTTGTCCTATTTTTTTAGTTCCTACTTTTTTTTTTCTTTTTTTTTTTTGTGTGCACTTTTTACCCGTTTTTCCTTTCAAATGTTGTTTTTTTTTTTTTTTTGATCCTTTTTTTTCCTCATTTATATTTTTGTTCACTCTCTCTCTCTCTCTCTCTCTCTCTCTCTCTCAATGTAGTGCACTCCATTTTTTTAATAAAAGTATAATTCGTTACTTTTTATATCTAATAGGAGTATGACAGTGAATTTATACAAATCACATTTTTTATTCTACCATTTTCTTCTCAACCAAACTAAAAAAGTTTTTCATCTCTCCAATTTTCCATTCCTCCAACCAAACATATAAATGAGCAAAAATAAAATATTTTCTATCTTCCCACTTTTTCATCCCCTCCCTATTTTCTATTCTCCCACTTCTATTGATCATAAGATTGGACTGATCATGGTTTAACTATAATCCCTTGAAAACAAATTCAATCCTACTCATGATTTTATTCCATCCTCCTTCATCAATCATGTTCACTTTTTGTTCATAAAGAACAAAGTATCTAGCCCTTATGTTTTCTCTTTGTTCATTGAAGAACAAAAGTACCTATCCCCGTTGTAAGCAAATACTACAAATTAGGCCGTGTGCTTGGGTTGCCTTGTATTATTATCATTTTAAAACTAATAACAAATAAAATTGGAGAGAGGGGTTGGTTTAAAGAACATACCTGTAACCACGGCCTAGAGGAATCTGGATCCGTTGGTGTTATGATTTGACCCAAACCCACATCACATTTACTTCATTGGAGATACAAACTTAAGTCACTAATCTCACATATCTATATTCAATTTTCTCATTTAATCGAAGAAAAAAATGTGAGTTTGGTCATGTGGATTATGGACGTGGTGGAGGACTTAGGACAACAACGATGTTTGGCTTTTTTACGGCCAATTTCTAGCAAACTTATCATGTTTTGCATGTAATTAACTTATTTGGTGCCACATTTAAAAAAATAAATAGGCCGAGATGCAAAATTTGAGTCTAATTTAGAATTTAGAATATATATATAATTGGAATCTAATTTAGAATCCAATTGAATGTTCTTTTAGCTTTGACTTTAATTATATATAGATTTGACACAAAAACTAGGTAAAAAAATTAAATAGGACACATTGAGGATTCTAATTGAATTTTCATCTCAAGTTTGACTTTATATATATATATATATAGACACACACACACACGATTGAAATGAATGACGTGTCATTTTCTTATTAGTTTGAACCAAAATTTATTGGAATGAATAAATTGTCCCTTCTAATTCAAATTTCATCTTCTATTTTGACATTGCCCAAAAACGTATTATAAGTGATAATCATAACTGTAAAGAGCTTTGTATCATCACTTTTTTAGGTTTCTAGTAAAAGCGTCAAATGTTTAAATCCTTCACCCTAATAGTGAATTAGTGATAATCATAACAGGAAAGAACTTTGTATCATCACCTTTTTCATGTTTCTAGTCTAGTAAAAACATTCAATGTTCAAATCCTTCCCACTAATATTGAGTTTGGTCCAATATTTTGATTTAAAATTTTTTTAAAAGTGGCAATTTGCAATTGTTACAAAAATGCACTTTCTTGCATTTACAAGACTAAAAAGCACAATTTCAAGATTTTACCAAATGCCTAAAAATAACAACTTGAAACTGTCATCACTCTAGCCAAACGGTCACTAACTATCAAATTATATTTAAAAAAAAAAAAAAAACCAATACACTAGTTCTCAATTCACTTAATTTCAAAATTTTGGTTTGTTCGGTGCTTATATATATATATACGTACTCAGAGGCCGCTCAAGTTCTCGTCTTGTTGCTAGCTAGTGATTCCCCAATCGTCAGAGCCACTGCCTTTGCTTCCCTCAACGACATCACCGCCTTGTACCTTTGTGTGTGTGTGTGAGAGAGAGAGAGAGTGAATTTGGTTAATAATTGTCCGCCCCGATGTCTATACAAAGGATTACGCATGGGAATTATGTGGTATGGTTCAGCAACTACTCTGATTGAATTATTTGGTCCCACTCGTTATCAATGGGATCAGGGATACTTCCAGCAAGAAATATATTGAAGAGTTAGCGTTGGGATAGCAGAAAATTTGAAGCAAATGCTGGTTGCAATTGTTGCCGAGTTGTATCTCTAAAAGGACGACGAGTATTAATTCTTTTTAAATTCTACATGAATTTTTAGGGCTTGATTTTGTCATTTCTGTGTTCAAATGTGGAATGTGATTAGTCTTTTTTTTTAGCGTAATTCTGTTGTTTCAGATTTAGTGTTTTTGTCAATTGATGGCAAAAACCCTTACTTTACTACTCTAGTTAGTTTTTTATTGTTAGCATTAGTTTTTTGAATATGTTAAATTGAATAAAAACCCATAATTCTCAATTAGAATTATCATTAAATGTGTAAATTTGCCTTTTTTTTTTTTTTTTTAATAACTTAAGCTTTTGGATTAATAATTAATTTTTCATGATATTAGTGCAATTTTTTTTGCCCTATGTTCTATTTAAAAAATAAATAAAAATTTCACACACTGGGCTCTTTGGAACAATAATTAATTTATCATGATATTAGTGCAAATGTTTCCACTCTATGTCATATTTGTTAGGACATATGTGTTTCTCATGTTATAGAACATATGTCATGATTTTGTGTAATTGACTTATCCTTTGTCAAAACGCACTTTACATGTATTTTGGTAGACTTAGGATGTGTTTAACTACTTCAAAAAACTACGTTTCAAGATCAAGTGTTGAAGCCTTCAAGTCTATTCAAGAAATCAAGCAAGAGTGCAAATTCATTAAAGCTCGACAGCTGGTCGATACCTGCTTGACACCTCCTATCTGTCGAGGTTTAAGAATTTCAAATTTCAACTATGATTTTCTTGGGATCCGTGAATCTGTCTATGAGCCTTTTTTTCTCCTAACCCTAGACATATAAAAGGATTGTTTTAAGAGCCGTCAAACGGTACACAAGTTGCACAAGCATTGAGCAAACTTTGTTCAAGCAAATTGTGACCTGAGACAAAGTTCTTGACCTAGTTCATCTCTTTCTCTTGAAGAAGTTGCTGTGTATTTGCACCGTAGGGTTTTGTGACAAAACATCTTCCTGATCTTCATCGTGTGGATGAATTGAAGAACTTTGTAGCCAACAATCTTTTCAGATTGGTGTTTTGAAGTCACGTACTAGGATCCGCGTAACCGTTAGTCATGTACTTGGGAGTCGAACATTAGAAAAGGAAACTATCACTACAGAACAAGTTCGATTGAGTATTAGGGTAAGGGTTCAACTGTAGGTTGGTAAGGTACTTAGGATTTCTTGCTTGTAACCGCTTGTTGTGATAATAATGGAGTTTCAGGAGTGGTGACCTGAAAATCACCCGGTGGAGTTTTTGCCGTTAGGTTTTTCCCTATTCATAAACAAATCACCTTGTCATTTATTTTCCACTGCATAATTAATTTATTGGTGATTTGTTTGTGTTACCACGCGTTTGCATGATAAATTGATTAATTAATAACTTGGCTAATTAATTAATTAATTTCTATCACAATGGGTCATTCAATTTGTGGCCTATCAAGTGGTATCAGAGTGGGCACACTCTAATTAGGGTTTAATCTTTACTGTGTTGATCCATTGATCCCTTTTGTCATGGATAGAGGACAGTCATTAATTATACCTCCTTTATTTGATGGCACTAAATATGCATACTGGAAAGTACGCATGAGAGCTTTCTTGCAGTCTTTAGATGAGAAGGTGTGGCAAGCTATAGAGATTGGCTAGACCAAGTCAAAGGAAGCGCCGGCCGATTGGGATGAAGCAAATATCAAGGCGGCTAACTTTAACAATAGAGCATTGAATGTCTTATTCAGTGCAGTCACTAATGAGGAGTTTAAGAAGATATCCTCCACAGAAACTGCAAAGGAAGCATGGACCATCCTTCAGATAACCTATGAGGGTACAAAGGCTGTCAAGGATTCAAAACTTTAGAGGCTCACTACAAGCTTTGAAGAAATAAAGATGGAGGAGGATGAGTCATTTGATGAGTTCTATGCCAAGCTCAAGAACATAGTAAACTCAGCCTTTAATTTTGGGGAAACCATTCCTGAACCCAAGATTGTAAGAAAAATGCTCAGATCTCTACCCGAGAGATTCCATGCCAAGATTACAACGATAGAAGAATCAAAGAATATTGACAAAATTCCTTTGACAGAGCTAGTTGGTAATTTGCAGACTTATGAGCTAGGGTTATCAAGGATTGGAAAGTCAGGAAAGGGCAAAAGCATGGCCTTGAAGGCAAAGAGCAGTGACACAGATGAGTTTTCCGATGATGAAGATTCCAAGATGAAGTCCTACATTACAAGGCAGTTCAAGAAGTTTATGAAGAATGCCAACGGGAGAAACTTCGACAAGGACCATAGACAATCCAATTCTTCTCAGTTTAAAGGGCAAGACAAAGGGAAGAATGATGCTAAGGAAAATGGTCAGTACATTGTTCCTGCAGGACCTAAATGCTTTAGGTGTCAAGGCTTTGGGCACATGAAACATGAGTGTCCTACGTATCTCAAGAGCATTGGGAAGAGTAAGGCACTTGCTTCTACCTTGAGCGACACTAGGCCTGAGGAAGATTCCGAAAATAAGGATGACAGAATCTTGAATGCCTTCACTGCCACTATCAATCCTACTGATGGGATTGTTGAAGATGTGGACGAAGAAGAAGAATTGGTGGAGTCCAAATTTGAAAAGATGGATGATCAAGATGATATCCATACAGCCTATGACAAATTGTACAAAATTTTTGAAAAACATGAGAAACTTTATAGGTTGGCCACCAAGAAACTCAGTGATGTGGAACTTAACCATGAGGAATTATCCACTAAGTTTGATGAGGCTAATCAGATCATTGGAGCACTGAGGTTTGAAAACAATTTCTTAGCTGAAAAGACAAAGAAGCTTGAGGCAGAGTTGTTTCAAGTTAGAGCTCAATTGGAGAGGACTTCAAGTGCTAAGCTTGACGAGATGCTCAGTATTCAGAAATCTGCTTCAAATTGAATAGATTTAGGGTATGGTCTTTCTTCCTCAAATACTGCTTCTACTAGTACTACTGTTTTTGTTCCTCCTGCTAGTAATACTGATATTGAGAACACTGATGTTAAAATTAGTCTAACTAGTAAGAACTTAGAAAAGGGTAAATCTATTTTAGGAGCACCCCCTAAACTAGATAAGAAAGATGCTAAAAATCCTAAGGCTAAGAAGGCTAACTCTCAAAAGCCTAAACAAAAGAAGCAACATCTCTGTCATCATTGTGGAGCTACCGGTCATACTTGACTAAATTGCTATAAGTGGTTAGCCACTCAACAGAGCAACGGCATGATAGCATCTGGAAGCCAAAATCAGCTTCAATCATCTCTCGCTCCTCTTAGTGATCTTCTCAAGGCCCTCATGTTCCTTTCAAACTTGAACGGTTTCAATTCTTTCCCCTCTCCACCGGTTTAAGGATTTAATCAAAGGAAAGGTTCTTCCAAGGTATAGAAGAAAAAGGACTCTAAGTGATTTTATCACTTTCTTCTATCTTCTTGTTTTTGTTTGTTGCATTACTTGTGTGTTTTGCTTTTATTTTGAGTCAGTCTAGTTTTATGCTTTGCTTTGTTTAACATGTTCTTGTTTGTTTACTTTCAGTTTTTGTTTGTTAACTTTCAGTTTTTGTTTATTTTGTTTTTGATATAAAAAAAATTGAAAAATCAGAAAAATACAAAAATAGTGTGTGTTTTGTGTACATTGGTATTTGTGTACCTTGGATGGCCATTGAATCAAAATTTTCTAAACTTTGTATCTTTTGTAGTTTAGATGAGCATCTCTATGCATAACTAAACAAGTGAGCTTTGTGGCTCTTGTTTGTGATAAGTAAGATTGAGTTGTCTCTTATACTTAACACTCATATCACTATTTTTGACGGAAAAAACTAAAAAATCTTGAGAGAAAGGCATAAATAACCATCTCACCACTGTTGTCCGCCAATCATGTATGACATATGTATGTTTCGGCATAGTAAAAGTGTGATGTTAATGACATTCGTGTGCTTAGGCATAGCAAAATTGGAATGTCAAATATCATTGGGTATTTCTTTTCTCTCTCTAATAAGCTTGTGTATGATATATTTAAAAGAAAAATATGCAAAGAAAAATCAAAAGCAAAAGGATCAAAAATGCTTTTAAATATGGTTGCAAGTGTGTATTCTAGGAGATGTGAGAGTTATAGGATGTACCTTGAAGGTGATAGTCCCCATCAAGCAGTTATGATTGTGTGTGAGTTAAAGCGATTTTCTCATATCTCAAATCATTATAACATGTATACACTTATGCAATATTGCGATATTTTTCACACACAACACGCAATATTCTTTGCTATTCTTGATACATGTGCAGATACAATGTGATTTAGCCATCACAAGTTTTACATGTGTTAATGTATGCTCACTTAAACTGTCTTGACTTATTTTGAAATATAAAATTGGTTAGACTTGTTTAGCGTGTGTGTGTGTTTTGGAGATCCTTGTGCTCAAAATTTTTAGATTGAGAGACTATTTTAAGAGATTATTATATTGATTGGATCATTGGATCATTGGCTGAGTTGTATGTTGGATTGCATTCATATCTGTTTTTTTCTCCTCTCGAAAAACTGTTTTGAAAAGCTGGCTCGACACCTCCTCGATACCTTGCTATCTGTCGAGCTTCTCAAGCCTTTTCTTAACGCAATCTCGACACCTCCTCGATACTTGGTGGATCGATTAAGAAAGCTCCTGCCTCCTCGATAGCTCCTCGACACCTGGTGGATCGATTGAGCTTTTGGTCTTGTAACTGATTCTTTGTTGCTCGATACTTGCTTGATACCTCAGCTGTTGACGACCACTTTCTCAACACCTCCCTCGACAACTTCCTCGACACCTCAACTGTCGAGCATTACTGAAGGTCCTATTTAAACCTCCTTCGCAATCTGTCTCTCATTTCTTCGATCTGTCCGCGCCAGTTCATCTCCCAAACACTCTCTCTTTCACTCCCAACCTCTTCCTCAAGGTTTCTTCAAGCTTTTTCAAGTTTTCTACACTTGGTAAGCTTCTAATCCCTCTTTATTCATGCATTTCATGTTTTAAAACCTAATTTTTGGGATTTTTTTTTTAAAATTTTGGGGTTTTTTCAAAATTGATGAGTGTTTAATGAAATTTTGGTTTGGGTTTTCATTTAAATGTGTTTAAAACCTCATGCATTGCATTCCATTTGCATTTTAATGTTATTTTCATGCATTTAGATGTGTGTAATATGCTTGTGTGCTGGTAGGATTGGATTGGGCTGAGCCCATGATGTTTTTTGTTTTACATGTCACATGTTCATGCATTTCCCATGCATACGTACTCTCTTTTCATATATTTGAATTGTTTTGGACTTTTCTGATTATTCTTCTCTTCTTCTCCCTCTAAATCTGTTTACGTTAGTCGTGTCTATGGCATCTAAACATAAATCCACACCTGTCCGGAACCGTCTTCGTTCCAATGCTTCTTCTTCTATTGATCTTTCACCTTCTAACGTCCGGTTCTATGATGATGATGCTTTTAAGGCATTTTTGGAGAACTTCTCTAGACGAGGCATTTATTCGGAACGCCAAGTCATTCTGTCGAACTTTGCCAACACTAACCTTCCCTCTGTCATTCACAGTAGGGGATGGGAGTCACTGTGTGACGTTCTGGTCACATGTCCTCTTGTGCTTATCTAGGAGTTTTACTCTAACATGCACAGGATTGATCGTTCAGTACCTCTCTTTTTCACTTGCGTTCGAGGTACGCGCATTCCTGTCACACCGCAGTTGGTTGCGGATGTGTTTCGTGTCCCTAAAATAGAGTTTCCTGACTATCCTAGTTATAAGCGTTTGAGGACAGTGTCCAAGGATGAACTCATGTCTTCTTTTTGTGAGCACCCTACTACTTGGGGTGAGCGTCTTTTTACACCATGTCGACCTTTTGCTAAATGTCCTAGATTCATGAACATGGTGATGACATTTGTTTTACATCGTCTTTCTCACTATAACTCCATCACAGAGCGTCGTGCTCGATTTTTGCTATTTCTTCTTGAGCATCTCACTATAGATTTTCCCTCTCACTTCATTCTGTCTATCATAGATGTTCATCTAGATTCGGCATCCCATGATAAGCTCATCTTTCCTTCTGCTATCACGAGGATTTTACGCCATTTTTCCGTTCTTTTTCCCTCTTCCGACCACTTTACCATCATGTGTGCCATAGATTATGCCACTGTTAAACGTAGCGAGGCCTAGTTTCTGTCACGGTAGACAGATTCAGCAGCACCCTCCTCTTGTTCTGCACCATCTCGGTCTACTGCATCTGCATCCGCTCCTTCTTCTTCAGGTGATGTGTCTTTAGGAGACGTCATGGCGCAGTTGTAGCGCATGGATGCTCACCTGGATACACTCTCTATGAAGTTATATCAGGTGAATGTTCATGTCAGTCGTATTGCACGACAGCAGGCGACTATGGGCGGCTTTGCACTTGAGCCTACTCCTTCACCACCTCATCCAGTTGCTTCTAATTTTGATGCTGAGGATGATGATGATGATGATGATGGTGATGACGATGACGCTTCAGATAATGATGGAGATGCTAGCTCTACTGATGAGATGTCTACTTGACACTCTACCATTTGTCACTCATGACAAAAAAGGGGAGTAGTTTTGGATATGAGAGTAGTCACTTTTAGGGGGAGAGTTAGTTTTTGGGTCATTGTGTTAGGGGGAGTGTTGTTATCTTTTTCTTTTAAGGGATATAGTGAGGATATTATGTATCTTTTCTTTTCTTTCTTTTTTAGATACATTGTTCTTGTACATGAGGTCTTGTGACCATTTATAGACATACATTGTACTTATTTTCTCTTCTATATTGTTGATGTATGCTTTTCTTTCACCTACCCATTTCATGTGTTGTTTCTTTTTTCTCTTTATACACATGCTTTTTATTATTTGTATGCAATCTATTATTTCTGTTTCACACAAAGATGCCTTGATGAGTTTTGTTTAAAGTGTTTCAGGAATACAGGTTGTCAAAGTCTACTTCCCATAAACTCTCTTCTTGCAAAGTTTTTCAAAAGTTTGTGTTAGGATAGATTTTATTGTATTCAACAAGTGAATATGAGTTGAGTGATTTATGACTTCTCTCATATGTTCATTTGTTAGTTGTGGTTTTGTCACGGATTGCCAAAGGGGGAGATTGTTAGGACGTATGTGTTTCTCATGTTATAGAACATATGTCATGATTTTGTGTAATTGACTTGTCCTTTGAAAAAACGCATTTTACTTGTATTTGGGTAGACTTAGGATGTGTTTAACTACTTCAAGAAACCACGTTTCAAGATCAAGTGTTGAAGCCTTCAAGTCTATTCAAGAAATCAAGCAAGAATGCAAATTCATTAAAGCTCGACAGCTGGTTGATACCTGCTTGACACCTCCTATCTGTCGAGGTTTGAGAATTTCAGATTTCAACTCTGATTTTCTTGGGATCTGTGAATCTATCTATGGGCCTTCTTTTCTCCTAACCCTAGACATATAAAAGGATTGTTTTAAGAGCCGTCAAACAGTACACAAGTTGCACAAGCATTGAGCAAACTCTGTTCAAGTAAATTGTGACCGGAGACAAAGTTTTTGACCTAGTTCATCTCTTTCTCTTAAAGAAGTTACTGTGTATTTGCACTGTAGGGTTTTGTGACCAAGCATCTTCCTAATCTTCATCGTGTGGATGAACTGAAGAACTTTGCAGCCAACAATCTTTTCAGATTGGTGTTTTGAAGTCGCGTACTGGGATCCGCGTAACCATTAGTCACATACTTGGGAGTCGTGCATCAGAAAGGGAACTGTTACTACAGAACAAGTTCAATTGGGTATTGAGGTAAGGATTCAACTGTAGGTTAGTAAGGTACTTGGGATTCCTTGCTTGTAACCGCTTGTTGTGATAATAGTAGAGTTTCGGGAGTGGTGACCTGAAAATCACCCGGTGGAGTTTTTACCGTTAGGTTTTTCCCCATTCATAAACAAATCACTGTGTCATTTATTTTCCGCTGCATAATTAGTTTATTGGTGATTTGTATGTGCTATCACGCGTTTACATGATAAATTGATTAATTAATAACTTGGCTAATTAATTAATTAATTTATATCACAAGGGGTCATTCAATTTGTGGCCTATCAATATTAAAAAAAATAAAATAAAATAAAATAAAAACTAAAAATTTCACACGCTTGGGCTCTAAAATTTAGGGGTAGTTTGGGCCCATACGTTAGATAGAGCGTTAGAATTCTTGTTATATGATTAAATTTAATATTTTTTTTAATAACTTAAGCTTTTGGGGATAGGTACTAATTTATCTTGTTGATTAGAATTACTGTGTGAAGAACTTCATCTTGTTCAAGCTAAGTAAATTTTTTGCCTTTGGGTCTTACAAGCTTTTTGTGCAATTGGAACCATTTGACGGGGTTTCACCTGTTGCTTCTATGCCAAAAAAAAAAAAAAAAAAAAAAAGAAAAGGACAAAGAAGGGTGTCGAATGCTCTAACTTAAAAGATTTGACTAAAGTAATATGTTATGTTGAAGGCAAAACAAGTTAGTCCTCTTTCACTTTTACAACACAGTATAGCTTGATATTCATGATTGAGCTATCTTATAGTTTTTTAAGTTGGAGAACATGAGCTGATGAGGGAAATCGGTTTCTTTTCACTGCTTCATGCTTGATAATGAGTCTTCTCAATATTTTTCTTGGATTTTTTTTTTCTTTGATTAGTAAGATTGTGCTTAGACTTATGTCAGGGAAATTATATTATTCTTATTAAAATATGAGATTCTTATTTAATGTTGATATTGCGTGTACCATTTATTTTCTTGCAATTTACACATTAAACCATTGATGAATAAGGTTGACATTAAACGAGAGAGGTAGATTTTCAGGTTGAATTTTGCTTGGCAGGTGCAGATAATATAACTATCACAAACAGTTGAATCGGTCAAAGTTGTTACTTATAGATCTAAGCTCAATCACTCTTTCTGTAGTGATTGTTTAGGAGAGATAACACACACACACACACAAAAATCCTTCTCATAACTCATAAGCACTACCACACTTTTCTTAAAAAAAAAAAGAGTAAAATTTTGTAGTATTTATTTGTTATATGTTTTATTCAAATAACTATTCGTTGACACATACATACATGTGCCTTAGTACTAAACATATCAGTTTCTTATTACAAAATTTGGGAACGCATAATTCCTCTCTATAATTCATGGACAAAAAGTGATAACAGTGTCGGGTGCGCCAGAGCAAGTAAAGGAGCTGTTCTGATCATCAGTAGCATGACTATAAGCTTGAGGACATTGCTGCTTAAAGATACGAGAATAGTTTGTGGGTGGACATGATTTTGGGGAGCGAAATGGGCCAGTGCAACAATACTGTGGTTGATTAAAAGCAATACAGGCGCTCTTGCAAGCAAGCACGCTGCCATCAGACCCTTTCACTTGCAACTTTGCTGGGCAAACCGCGTTCACGTTGGCTGGACAGCTTGAGGCCTTGCATTTACCGGTGCCGCCTCTAGTGGCTACAGAAACAGGCAAGTTGAAGCCATCTACAAGACGAACATCGTAGAAGTCTATCCCACCCCTGCCTGCTATGCTGATTTCTACTAAAGAAGCTGGCAGGATTGCAGGATTACCGTTGCACGTAACCTGACTGGTTCTATAATCGGCAGTCTCACAAGTGAACTTTCCTGAGTTGGTGGAGCATCGAGTTCGGGCCCAAAACTGGCCTTTCTATGGAGCTTGGACATCTAGTGTTAAGGATGCTTTGGATGCTAACTCAAATCCGGTCTTTGATAGTTGAGGTTTTTGATCCAAAGCTAGGGTTCCTGGCCAAATAGTTCTAGGACAATTGTTTGTGAAAGTTATTTTAGCAGAGTGAGCACCTGCATGCAAGTAAACCAAACTCTTTAAAACATAAAAAACAAAACCTATCTTGTACGCAGCAATTTTTACATGTAGATACACTTATCATGATGATGGTTACTGGGTTGTAAGTGGCAGAGACAGGGAGGGGCCGGGTGGGCCATGCCTTCCACCCTCTCTTTAATTTTTCCCTTAATTGTAGTTTGAGTAGGTAATAAAATTACTAACTTATACAAAAATTTACACACCGGCTCCCCCTCAAATTTTAAAATCTCGCCTCCTAAACTCTAAAATTTAGAACTTAAACCTTTATAATTGGCCCATCAACTTTTTGAAGCAATCTGCAATAGTGGAAAGAACCCAAAAATAAATAAATAAATTATAAAAAACCCAGATGGCAAATTCTAACAAAACCCAAATTCTCCTTTAAACACACACCAAATCAACAGAGATCCACATTAAAATTAAAAAAACAAATATGTCTACATTACTGCGTGTGTGCTGTGCATCTATCGTTTGCGCCGCCAGTCCCCTCGCATGAATCCATGGTTTCCACTCATCTCAGGCTCTTGCTTCAATCCAAACCAGCAACCCCACCATTGGTATCTCTCTCTCTCTCTCTCTCTCTCTCTTGTTAATGCTTAAGAATTTGCAGTTTACTTCGGTAGAACCAACCAAAAAATTAACTATGACTGAAGTAGTTTGCTAGTTTACCGTGGGCTATTTTACTGTGTGCTGTGTTATACTGTTATACAGCTGTGATTCTGTAATTTTTTTACTTTCAGTTTGTGGCTGCTACTAGTGCTATATAATAAAAACTTGTGGTTGGCAATCTTGTAATTTTTTATAATATAATATATAACTTCTTATTGAGTGAACATATAACACTAACAATATTGTTGTGAGTGAATCTTTTATATATATATATATATATATAAAAAGTGAAAGTGTCAAATTAAGCAAATATATATTGTGTTGTTAGAACTTTGTACTAGATTACGGTCATCGATATTTTGTCAACCAACAAGTGAAATCAGTCAAGCATTTTTCAAAATATGGTCCCCTTAAAAAAAATTTCTGGCTCCACTAGTTGTAACCACTGTTTTCAGAACCGGACCGGACCGGGAGGTCGGACCGTGAAAACCGGGAACCGGGATGAAAACCGGTTTTTTAAGCCTAAAGAACCGGATTTTTTGTTAATTCCGTGAACCGTTAAAACCGGGTTTGGACCGCTCGAACCGGTGAGAACCGTGCGGTCCAACCCCTTAGCAATTTAAAAAAAAAAAAAAAAAACAACTTAACACAATTTTATTCTACTTAATTAAATTATCCATCTCTTACAAGGAATAAACAAAATTATAATTAAAATTTTTCAAAGATATTCAACTTTACTTCATAAATTAATCATAAATTTTAATGTTTTCATGGTTATTGTTTTATTTTATTAACTTTCTTATTTAATTATTAAATATATGCTTGAAAATCATTAAATTTCCCTCACATATATAGATATATTGTCAATTTTGCTAGTTTTATAAATTTAATATCTATATTTAGGCTTTAATTAATTATTAAATTAATTATGACGTCATCACGGTTCGACCTCGGTTCGACCTCAAAAACCTTGAACCTCTCCCTTTTACGGTTCAATGAACGGTCCGGGTCTGAAAACCTTGGTTGTAACGATGAACCACTACATAATAGTAATTTTTACTATGTTTGTAAGTATTATATGTTAGCGCAAGGCCTAATTCAGGTCATAATCGTAAGTATTCAATCATATTGAGCAATTGAAATAGAAGAGGTATCTATATATTAAAAAAAGAAAAAGAAAAAAAATCATCAATGATATAAATATGCATGAAATCTAGCACTTACCCTCAATGTGACCTGTTCATTAGAGGTCCATTCATCTATGGACTACTAAATTTAGAAGAGATCAAGAGAGAAGACCAAGTGTCCAGCACATAAAATCTAAAATGTGTTTCATGTGAAATGTCAATGAATATAATAATGAAAGCTTAATCCTTGGGGTTCATGGCTTTATTGTATAGCCGATATGATGATTGTCGAAACCTAAAATTTTGTGATTAAAAAAAATGACCGACAAAAGCAATGTAGTAATGCATATCAGAAGTAGATAGTGAGGCATACCAGATAAGAAAAAGAAGGTCAAGATAAGACCGTAGAGTGCCAGGGTTTTCATCATTGTTGCTTTGGTGGTAACAACTAACAAGTATATTTGATCAATGATGAACTTGGGTGTGGTATGGCTTGGTGCTAATCCAATGAACTTGGCATGGTATATATAGCGGTTTATACACTAATTTAAAGGCTAAACGTGATGAAATTTGGACTTGGATTTTCTAGGAATTCTTATCGACTCACTTGGTGGGTTATCTTCCATACGGAATCGGGTCGCTACTGCTACTGTGAGGGAAAGAGACTGACACGTGTTACAGTGTTAGTATTTGTTTACAAACCGGGTGTCAAACGTAATAGACTTTTGTATTCAAAATTTAACAACGTGTGAGATCGAGACGAAGCATCCAGTCTAGTACAGCAAGACTAAAGGGGTTACGTGTAGCTTTAGAAATCTGAAGACAACCCTATCCAAACTGCAAGTTGTGCCAAAACTAATTTGTCTGATTTCAACATGGAATGGTTTGATGCATTGAACATGAGGCGGCTGGAGTTATTTACAGGCCGTGAGGCAAGTAGGCAACCGCCTAAAGCCTATGAAAAAATGCCTCCAAACTTTTATCAATATATATATATATATAAATATATATTTATATATATACTAATGAAAGTATTAATTATATGCCAAATATTCACCAACAAATAAAAAGTAGTTTTTTTCAATCAAAGAAAAACCAATTAAAGAAAAATATTTTCATTAGATGTGACAATGACTAGTAGTCATTGTCATTTTAATTTCTCACGCACAAATGTTGAAAGAACTTATTTAATCTTCTATTAGTAAATAAATATATACTCTAATTTTATTTAGAGATATCAAATATATATAGTTTTACTAAAAATTTTAATCATAACTTTTTAGTATTTGGTTGCTTCACTTGATAAATAGTGTTTATTTTAGTTGTATAGTCATTGAGTAATACGATGGATTCATTTTAATTTGTCATTTTGCATCTAAAAAAAATAGATTTTAAATGAAAAAATACCAAAATTTAAATAAATCTTTTCTTAATATTCAAAATATAAGAATATATCACATAGTTGCCTTAGCCCCAAAATGCCATGAGCCGACCATGGTTCTTGCTTAAAGCATAGCTAACAACTTTTTTTCTTTAAGTTTTTCAGAATTTTTATTTTTTATTTTTATTACTTCTTCTTTAGGTTTTTGCTCTTTATTTTTTTTTAATTTTTATTTATTTATTTTCTAGTTTTAGGTGTTATGACTAGAAGCATGTTTAGGTTAGAATAGGGGTTTCTACCTCAGGACGTGTTACACAACCTCTGCCTTACATACGCACCCTAGGAGGCTTGTGTACACAACCTTAGTCATTCATAGGTAGGCTCTTTTAAAAAATTAAAAAAAAAAAAAAAAAAAAAAAAAAAAAAAAAAAAAAACTAGTCTTTAATTTTAATGTTGTTTATTTGCCCTTTATCTTTCAAAACATGTTAGAAACATGCTTAGAATGTTTAAATTGTATTAGAATCATGCTTAGGATGATTGAATCTTGTTAGAAGCATGCTAGTGATTTGGATGTGATGATGCGTAAATCGTCAGTACTGTAGGTTCGTCCAGATGAAGCCGGATCCTCGTCACTTCCTGCAAACGTAGGACAAAGGCTCTTCTAAGGTGGTCATCGGTATGGTGCCTGCCACAATGTCTCTGATGCCAAAGTTAGTGAATAGAAGCTTTTGGAGAGAAAATAATAAGCTCTGAATATCAGATATATCTATATAAGAGTATTTTTGGGTGTGTCTATGTACCTTATTTGTCTTCGCTTAGTATGTGTATATATAGCTTCACGGTTTCTAGCCATTGGGGCCTTAATTGTGGCTTTAGTACTTCTTCTATAACGCCCAGGGCTTGCAGGTTTTGATGAGCCTCCAATGGTCTGCCAACTAATTGATAACTGTCTGAGGTATTAAATCTTCTCATTAATGACTCGCCTGCCTTCATCCATGCCATGTCAAGGTCGACGAATATATTTGATGAGGTTATCTAGGAAAAGAGAGTTCGTTGGTCCCATCAGCTACCCTCCAGGTTCTGTGGTCGTCGTGGCGTGTCACGATGACCATCAGAAGGTGAAAGGTTTTCTACTCAGACATCGTGGCCACGTGGTGTGTTCTGACTAGTGGAGTTAATGTCCCGTTTGTGTAACTCTTGGGTTTCCCACTGAATTTTAGTTTTTTGTGCCTAGTTTTAAACTCCCTTTCTTTCCTCTTTCCCCTTCACTTTTTCTAACTCTTTCTCAATCATTGCTCTGTGCTTTTTCTTCTCTGATCTGCTCCACCTTACGATTTTCTTTGAGCTTTTGCATTCTGTGGCTGCTTCCTTTGTGGTATGTCTCTCTTTTCCCTTTTCTTTTTGATTTTTTATGGCATAAATAGATTGTGCGGATTTCTAATTTCTTTTTTATTTTGGGCTTTTGGGATTTGTCTCTCTTTCTTAGTTTTTTGGGTTTCCACGGTTAGTAGCTCCGAAGTTAGGATAGTTTGTCCCTCCATCTCGTTCCTTTTTGTGCATTTGGGGGCTTCCTTAGGTGTTTCCCGCTCCTTCTCCCCTTTAATTGAAGGTTTTGTTTTTTAGGGTCATAGTCTTAGAGTGGTGTTGGCTGATTTGTTCCTGTTACTGTGTCAATTAGTTGATTGGTTCGAGGGTTGGTAGTTGAGCAAAGAGCAATGTCGGAGGTGAGGTCAAGTGAGCTTGATACGAGGTTGTCGTCTAGCGACGATCTTGTGGAGGTAGTGGCGGACATCGCGGCTTCTGATCCGCGTGAAATTAGGGCTTTCCATGCTCTTGGGGAGGTGTGTAGTCTAGATGACAAAATGCTCTCTAGGTTCAGGAGTAGGTTTCAATTTCCTGATAGGGTTAGGGTTAGGGTTCGTCTTCCTCACAGGGAGGAACGAGCTTGTCATTTTTTTCCCGGGGTGGTGTGCTTCTATAAGGCCGCTTTCTTGTGTGTACTTATATTCCTGTCCACCCCTTCATCATGGAGCTTTTAGGTCATTTCAACATTGCTCCTAGGCAACTTATGCCCAATTCGTGGAGAATAGTGATTAGTTGTATGGAGATATGGCTGGCTGCCCCTAACAGAGACATGGTCAAGGTGGATGAGTTTACTTATTTATACCGTTTAAAGGAGTCCAAGGAGTACAGGTACTACGAACTGGTGCCTTGGGTGAGGGAGGCCAGGATCGTCGAGGGCCTGCCCTCGTCATTCAGATATTGGAAATCTTAATTCTTTTTTGTGTTTATGGATGAGTGGGAAACTCCTTCTGATGAAGTTTGGGGTGATCTCTCTATGTTGCTCCATTGGTGGAGAATCCCGTGTCTAGGTGCGTCGTCTTTTCTGCTAGCCCCTTGTGCTTTGTTTTTTTAATACATCCTATCGTATCTAATTCTCATGTTTGTTTTCTTAGGCAATTAAGAGACGACCAAAACTCAAGAGCAGGTACAGGCAACATGTTGAGGCGGCTATTGAGTACGTGAAAACGATTGACGACTTCGATGATTTAGTCAATCCCCGTAGTCGATCCTCGTACACGAAAACAAAGAATTCTAAGTTGAAGAAGGACTTGATTGTTTCCATGGACGAGGCCAACACCGTTAAAGATAAGGCCAAGGTCTTGGGGGACGATCTCAAAGCTGAGCGGCAACTAACTCTGGAGAAGGATGAGCAACTCCAGGCTGCGAAGGAGAAGATAAAGACTGTTGCTGCCAAGGCCGTTGAGGCTTTCCAACAAATTGAAAAGTACAACACTGTGCTCTTCAGTTAGTACTACAAGGGTTTTGAATTGAAAAGTACCTAGTCAAGCATCCCTCTGGAGTGGATATAGAGACTTTGGACCTGGAAGTGGTAGATCAGGATATGGCGACGGACAAGGCCTCTCAGTCCGCTACTGCCACTCCTATTAGCAATACTTCCAGAGATGCTCCCCTGCCTCCTTCTACTAGTGACAATGTGGCTGCCCCTTCAACTTGCTTTTCTTCTAGTTTTATATTTGCTCAGTGTTTTTTTTTTTTTGGTGCCCAGTGTGTTTTTGGGCTTTTTGATTCTACTTTCAGAACATTATTTTTATTCTAATTTGAGAACAACGTCTCTTGCCCACTGTTTTGGGCTTTTAATTTTATTGACTATTCTGTGTTTACCTGTCTATTGTCGCCATGATATTTTTTGACTGTATGTGATCTCTATTTGCTTTGTTGTTTATTTGCCCACAACTTGTGAAATGACCTGTGTTCGTTAGTAGTTTGTTTCTGTCAGTAACTTTCATCCGTCTAGGCAAAGTCTTGTTATTTGTCCAAATTTTTGTGACTTACACCCATTGAAGGGATCTTGTCACTTTTAGCTTCATCAGTAACTTACATTTGTCTATGCAGAATCTTGTTACTTAACCAATTTTTTGTGACTCACACCCCTTGAAGGGATCTTGTCACTTTTTGGCTTCGTTAGTAACTTACATCCGTCTATGCGAAATCTTGTTATTTAGCCAAATTTTTGTGACTTATACTCATTGAAGGGATTTTGTCACTTTTTCGCTTCGTCAGTAACTTACATCCGTCTATGCGGAATCTTGTTACTTAGCCAAATTTGTGTTACTTATACCCATTGAAGGGATTTTGTCACTTTTTGGCTTCGTTAGTAACTTAACATCCGTTTATGCGGAATCTTGTTACTTAGCCTTTTTTTTTTTTTTTTACACGCATCGCACTGGTTGAATAATTCTTTTATTGCTTTATTTCAAACATAAATACATTCGTCCATTACATCTACTGATGGTATTGTTTCAAATGCTCGATATTCCATGGTCGCGACAGTTTCCTCCTATCCAACATCTCTAGGTGATAGTTGCCTTGCCTGGAATAATGGGTGACTTTGTAGGGTCCTTTCTAGGTTGGGCCAAGCGTCCCCTGGGTTGGGTCCTTGGAGGCAGGTATGACTTTGCGCAGGACGAGGTCTCCAATATTAAGTCATCTAAGCTTCACCCTTTTGTTGTAATACTCAGACATCTTCTGTTGGTATTCCACCATCTTGTAGGATGCTCTGTCTCTAGCTTCGTCCAAGCAATCCAAGTTGACTCTTAGTTGATTGTTATTGTTGCCTTCGTGGAAAGCTTCTCGTCTCAAGCTGACGACTCCTACTTCGACTAGAATTACTGCTTCGGTGCCATAGAAGAGACTGAAGAGGGTCTCTCCTATTGGAGTTCTTGCTGTGGTCTTGTATGCCCACAAAACATTAGGCACCTCTTCCAACCATGCGCCCTTTGCCTCGTCCAGCCGAGCCTTGATGATCTTAAGCAATGTCCAATTCGTCACTTCCGTTTGGCCATTAGCTTGGGGGTGACCAGGGGATGAGAATTGGTTCTTAATTCCCAGCTCGGAGTAGAATTCCCTAAAACTTTGACTATCAAACTGCCACTCGTTGTCTGATATGATCGTCTGTGGTATCCCGAATCGGCAAACTATGTTCTTCCACATGGTTGATAGTGTTTCTGCTTCAACCCATTTTATGAAATAATCAATGGCAACTAGTAAAAATTTTACCTATCTTTTACCTTGGGGCAATGGGCCAACAATGTCAACTCCCCCATTGAGCAAAAGGCCACGGGGAGGCTATCGTCATCAGTTTCTCAGACGGTATGCGTTGAACATTTTCAAACCTCTAGCATTTGTCGCACTTCTTGATGAACTCCTTTGCATCCTTCTGCAAGGTAGATCAAAAGTAACCCGTTCAAATAACTTTGCTGATCAAGGATCTCGAGCCTACATGATCTTCGTAAATCCTTTCATGGATCTCCTCTAGAATATATTTGGCTTCCTCCTCATTGACGCACCTTAGGTAGGGCATGGAGAAACTTCTTTTGTATAGGGTATCAATCAAGATCATGAACCTTGCTGCCCTCTTCTTGACCTTCCTTGCTTCTTTGGTGTCCTGTGGAAGCTGTCCGTCCTGAAGGAAGGATAGGATTAGGGTCATCCAGCTGCTTCCGCTCTGAATTGTGAAGGTGTGAACTTCTTCGATGCTGGGGCATCTCTGGACTTCAATCTTCAGGTCTGTATTTGTTGGTCCTGCTTCTGACGACAACTGTTTTGCCAACTCGTCTGCCCCCATACTCTGGCTTCTGGGGATCTGTGTGAACTCTACTTGATCAAATTTTTATGTCAAAAGTTTCATCAACTTTAGGTATTTTGGCATCCTTTCCTCATTTGCTTCGAATTCCCCCTTTATCTGGCCTACGACGAGCTTGGAATCACTCTAGAGGAGCAAGTTTTTAACTCTTAGTGCTTTCCCGACCCTTAATCTTGTCAGTACTCCTTCGTATTCAGTTTTATTGTTGGTGACCGGGAATGCTAGTTGAACTCCGTATTTAAGTGTCTCTCCTTTGGGGGTAATGATAATGACTCCTACTCCGCCCTTCTTTCGGACTGACGAACTGTCAGTCTGAATCGTCCATCTTTCCACCTCGTATGTGGCTCCCTCCTCATCGGGGATTGTAAATTCAGTGATGAAATCTACCAGCGCTTGCGCCTTAATAGCTGTCCTGGGGTGGTACTCAATGTCGAATTGGCTGAGCTCAATAGGCCACTAGATCATCCTTCTTGCAGCCTTGGGCTTGTTTATCGCCTTCTTTATAGGTTGGTCCGTCATCACCAAGATAGGATTCGCCTGGAAATAAGGGCGCAGCTTGCATGAAGCTACAATCAAAGTGAATGCAATCTTCTCTATGCTTGGGTATTTGGCTTCTGTCCCTTGGAAGGCCTGGTTGACATAGTAGATTGGGAGCTGTCTTCTGTCCTCTTCCTGAATCAAGGCAACATTCACAGCTATGGCTGACACTACCAAGTATAAATACAGGTTTTCTCCCTCCTTAGATGGACTTAGGAGGGGTGGATTGCTTAAGTATTGCTTGAGTTCCTGGAAGGCTTTCTCACACTCATTTGTCCAAACAAAGACCTTCTTTAGTGTCTTGAAGAAGGTAGACATTTGTCTGTTGCTTTCAAGACGAACTTGTTGAGTGCCCCTATCCATCTCTAGTATGGCTCGCACTTTCTCTGGGTTTCTATTCCCCTTTAGGACAACATGAATTCTAAGAACTTCCCTAACGCCACCCCGAAGGCACATTTGTTAGGGTTTAACTTCATTTGATATCGTCTGAGAGTTGTGAACGTCTCTTGAAGGTCATCCAGGTGAGTAGACTCTTCTTTACTCTTGACGAGCATGTTGTCTACGTACACTTCCATGTTCTTCCCGATTTGCTTACTGAACATCTTGTTTACTAACCTTTAGTAGGTTGCTCTTGAATTTTTCAGCCCGAAGGGTATCACATTGTAGCATTAGAGCCTTTGGCCTATGATGAAGGCAATTTTCTCCTAATCTTCCTCTGCCATTTTTATCTGGTTATATCCCGAGAATGCATCTATAAAAGTCATAAAATTATGCCCTGCTGTGGAATCCACCATCTGATCTATCCTTGGCAGGGGGAAGCTGTCCTTTGGGCAGGCCTTGTTCAAGTCTGTGAAGTCCACACACATCCTCAATTTCTCGTTTGCCTTCTTTACGAAGACGACATTGGCCAGCTAGTCTAGGTAGTAGACCTCATGGATGAAGCCCGCTACTAGTAGTTTATTTACTTCGTCCATGATCGACTAGTTTCGTTCTAGAGCAAACACTCATCGTCTCTATTAGATTGGCTTTGTCTCGGGGTCCATATCTAACTTGTGTTGGATAATCTCCGGGGATATGCCTGGCATGTCCTCGTGGCTCCAAGCGAAAAATGTCCAAGTTCTCCTTAAGGAACTGGACTAGTTTCTTCTTCGTGTCTGCACTTATGGTCGTCCCTATCTTGGTAGTCTTCATTGGTTTCTCGTTTACCAGCTCCACAGTTTCCAGGGCTTCCACCTTCTCCTCTTCTTTTTCCTCGATCATCCACATATGGTTTTCCTTGGCTGCCAACACCATTTGGTAGCACTTCCTAGTCAATACTTGATCTCCTTTTACTTCACCTACACAATTTTCTGTTGGAAATTTTACCTTCATGTAATAGGTAGACGTGGCTACCTTCTAGCGGTTGAGTGTGGGCCTACCAATGATCACATTGTATGAAGAAGGACAATCTACTACTAGGAGATCCAACTGACGAGTCAGCTATCGCGGATAAGACCCTACTGTGACCATTAACATCATTATGCCTTTGAGATACACCCTGTCCCCACTGAAGCTGATGAGGGGGGACTCAAAATGGCGTAGCCTTCCCGGGTCTAGCTTTAACTGTTGGAAAGCAGAGAGGTAGATGATGTCCATAGAGCGGCCATTATCCACGAAGATTCTCCTGGTATTGAATCCTTCTATCGTGAGCATTATGACCAAGGGGTCGTCATAAGGCTGCTTCACCCCTCTAGTGTCTTCTTCCAAGAAAAACACGTCCCTAGTCGTCATAAGGCTGCTTCACCCCTCTTGAGGGATTTGAACAACCCACCTATGGATGGCCCGCCTGTGATCGTCTTTATCTCCCCAATCACACTTGGCGGACTTTGAGACGTGTGATCCTCATCCCTTAGTGAAGCTTCACGCTTGTCCTTGTTATCATCCCTAGACCTACTAGGTTCTCCCTTCTTCACAAACCTCTGTAATTTCCTTTTCCATATGAGTTCCTCTATCTGCTCCTTCAGGTCCCTACAATCCTTTGTGTAGTGGTCATGATCCTTATGGAAACGACAATACTTCTTGTCACGCACGCTGGGCGACAAATGTAATGGCCTTGGCCATTTGAGGTAGTGCTCATCTTTAATCTACACCAAAATTTTGTCAACTAGCATAATTAAAGGAGTGAATTTCATGTACTTCTGTGCCTTCAAAAGCATCTCTGCCATCGACTTTGGAGGATTCTTTGCGAGTGAGACCATGAACTCCCTGGATTTCAATCCAGCTTTAAAGTTTGTTAGCTGCACCTTGTCATTAGTTTCGTCTACCTCTAAAATTTCTCGAGTGAAACGCTTCACATATGACCTCAGGGTCTCTTTCTCTCCTTATTTGATGGTGAGTAAGTGGTCTGCTAGCCTCCTTGGGCACTGTCCTCTGACGAAGTGGCGTAGAAAGGAATTGCCCAATTGCTCGAAGTTATCGATGAACGATGTTGGAAACTTCGTGAACCACTCCCTTGCAGCTCCTTTGAGAGTGGTGGGGAAAGAGTGGCACAGTATTTCGTCAGGGGGCTATTAGAGGCCTAGTGTTGTCTTGAAATTGTTAAGGTGGTCCAGGGGGTCCTTAAGTCCATTAAACGATTCAAGCTGAGGCAGACGAAATTTTGACGGCACTGGGCATTCTAGGACCACCACCGTAAAAGGTGAATCCGTTGTCCTAACCATTCTATCCAAACTTCACTTTGTTTTCCCTTTAATGGCATTCTTTAGCTTGTCCATCTCCTTTCTCATTTCCCGGAGAAGATCTGAGCTCGGTCCATCTGAAGTGGCTGGTCTTCGACAGCCACTCCTTCTTTGACTATCTCCCTCGTCTTCCTGATTGGTCCTAGACCAGTTCTCCTTTTGTTGAAACTGCAGCCTCATCTCCTGGCTCTGTTTGGTGAGTTCTTCCACGCTAGCTGTAAGTGTCTGGATTTGCAGAGTTAATCCTGTAGAATCTTGGTTGGACTCCATCTGAATTTGGGAATTGACTACGCTTTCGAACCTAAATGTGAAAATGTTATCCCCACAGACGGTGCCAAATTGATGATGTGTAAATCATCAATACTGTAGGTTCGTCTAGATGAAGCCGGATCCTCATCACTATTCCTACAAACGTAGGACAAAGGCTCTCCTAAGGTGGTTACCGGTGTGGTGCCTGCCACGTCATCTTCGATGCCAAAGTTAGTGTATAGAAGCTTTTGGAGAAAAAATAATAAAATCTAAATATCATATATATCTATATAAGAGTATTTTTTGGTGTGTCTATGTACCTTATTTGTCTCCGCTTAGTGTGTATATATAGCTTTGCGGTTTCTAGCCGTTGGGGCCTTAATTGTGGTTTTAGTGTTTCTTCTGTAATGCCTTAGGGCTTATTAGTGCAGGTTTTGATAAGCCTCCACCAGTCTGCCAACTAATTGATAACTGTTCGAGACATTGAATCTTCTCATTAATGACTCGCCTACCTTCATCCATGTTGTGTCAAGGTGGACGAATATATTTGATGTATTGAGAACATGGTAGCTTTCAAAACCTTAGGGATAGAAATTTTTTTTTTTTTAAATTCGAAAACGAATGTGTGTTTTTGTTTGTCCGAAAATTAATATGTTTGATTTCAACATGGGAATGTTTCATGCTTTGAACTTGAGGCAACTGGAGTTATTTACTAGTCGGATGGCTGCAGCATGCAGATGGATCCAATTCATAAGGCATCTAATCCCAGAATCTAGTAGGTTTAGTTTCTTCTCCTTTGTCCAAAAATTAAAAATTAACCAATGAAGGATTAAGATCCAGAGTTCTTAGAGTAAAATTTGTATCCATACATTTTGAAATATGTGGATTAGATTTTACCACATCATCAATATTTAAAAATTAAAATAAAAAGTTAACTATTATCATTTTGTACCCATTTAAATTATTGTTGATGTGGAAAACCTCTTTTGGTTTATGGTCCTTCACTACATAAAAGGGAAATGATCAAATCAAAGCTTTGGTTCTTGCTTAGAGCATAGTTAACAATTTTTTTCTTTATATTTTCAAAAAATTTCTTTATTTCTATTACTTCTTCTTTAGGTTTTTGCTCTATATTTTTCTCAGCCATAGTATTATTATTATTATTATTTTTCTAGTTTTTGGTGTTATGACTAGAAGCATGTTTAGGCTAGAATAGGGGTTTCTACCTCAGGGCAAGTTATGCAACCTTGACCTTACATGCATTACACACCCTAGGAGGCCTATGCAGTATGCACACAACCTTAGTCGTCCCTAAGTAGGTTCTTCTAGAAACCTAGGAATTTTTTTTTCTTCTGTTTTAATGCTGTTCATTTGTCATTTATCTTTCAACCTTGCTTAGAATGTTTAAATCTTGTCAGAAATAGGCTTAGATGATTGAACCTTATTAGAAGCATGCTAAGATTTTGGACGTGTTGAGAACGTGGTAGCTTTCAAAACCCTAGGGATAGAATATTCGTTTTTAATTCGCAAATGATGTGTTTAGGATGTGGGCTTTTATATTTGTGCCTTACTTTTAATTCTTGCATGCATAGGAAAAGTTCCACTTAGGGGGATCCTTATTGAAACACGACTATGAAGTCCATAAGTGAAGATCAGCCAACTCAACTAAGGAGATTTGGGTGCCCTATACCTTCCGAAGTCCGAACCCTAATTTCGAACCCATTTTTGGTTTGTTAGAGTTCTTTATAAAGATTCAAATCGGTTTCCCAAAAAAAAAACGGTGATGGACTTCCCCCCATAAGGCTAGTGGCATACTCCTGTGCCAACTAGGATGGACCCACATAGAATTGTACCTTTTACACGTAAGGGTCCTCACAAGGCCTTAAAATTAAACTTAGTATGTAATAGGGGAATGGCATGGTAGTGTTAGCAAACCAAAAGCCACCAAATGAAAACCAAGACATTGTGGTGATGGGAGCTTTAATGTACATTATTGTTTAGTGTTGCTGTGTTTGGTTTAAGTATATTTTGTTAAAATTTAGTTGTGGTTTCTATGACTGGAAAATGAAATTATATAGGACTAGAACTTTGGTTTCTAACTAGCTCTATTGGAAATAGATTTTGTTAAAATTTAGTTGTGGTTAGTTTTGTGACTGTGGAAATGAATTTATTATTTTGTGAGAATTTTTTTGTTTTTCAAGTTTTTATTTATTTATTTATTTTTATTTAAGAAAGAAGCCAAGCATTGTCATTAGAAATGAGATTAGCCAAAGTTGGCTATGAGTACATTATTGATGTGTGGAAAAATATCCTTCATCTTCGTAGATAAATTGCTAACAAGTTTAGTAAGGTTATGCGTTACATAATTACCTTATCAAAGTATGAGAAAAACCAAGAGAACAAAAGGCATGTGTAAATAATTTAGCCTCAATTATGAGGTGATCATAGTAGGAGAATGATTTATCTTTATTACTAAGAGCTTTAATGATAACTTCGAAGTCACCCTAAAAAATAATGGATGAAAGACTAAGGTCTTGCAAAACTTGAAAGCCCGCACTGCTGCCATGGATTCTACATTAGCAACCGAGTGGGGTAAGAGTATTTTCTCTTTCATAGACGCCAAAACCAAGCCTTGAGAATTTCTAACAACCACCCTAATCCATGCTTCTCGACTCCTTAAACACTGAACCATCACACAATTAACTTTGACTTTCTATCAAAAAAAAAAAAAAATTAAATAACTTTGACTAAAGGGTTTATCGATGGAGAGACCAGCAAACCTGATCTGGATTTAAGGTAGTGGGAGGAGAAATTTTACTGGGATGGCCCAAATAAAATCAGAGAGGATTTGCTTGGCCATTGGGATCACATCATTAATAGGAAAGAATTTTTCTTCTGCCCGATGTCTATTTCTACAGAACCATTTGCAAAAACATCCAGATCCTTTTTTTTACCTCAATTATGTGTTGCACCAAATCTAAAAACTTGGAGAAGTGGTTAACTTGAAGAAAACTCCACGTTGGATCAAAGTCCCATGCAGCCGAAAGCCATAATGCGTGAATCACGTTCTGGGGATAGCTAACACATAATCCCTTCAGAGTAAATTAGTTTTCATTTTTTGTTAAAACGTAACTAAGAGTCATAGTATTGTAATTTTTTTGTAAGACAATGTAATTCAAATTTCATTTGAATAGTAAGGTAATTTATTAAATTGTGGTTTTCTTGATTTAATCCTTAAATAATCAAGTGGTGCTTTCAAATTGTAAAACCCTGGATGTATGGTTAAAATATTGTCAATTGAGTATTCATTTAGGGATACACATGCATTTGACCTAGCATTTTCTTTGGTCATGCCGTCATGGTTATCACACCCACATTGATGCCTATTGAGTCCAACGATACTTCCCAATAAGAACAAGTTGTAAAGTTTTAAAATATTTCAATACTATTGCTCAGACACATGAATATGACATCATTCATCTAATTAGAAGTATAGAAATTGCACAATTCACACCATTGTAACATTTGAATCTACCCAATATTCCTTTTCTAGAATTTTTATTTTGTCAAGACTAAAGATACAAAACAGCTGCATTGTTCTATTCTATCAAAAGAGCTGAGCCCCCCACCCCCCCCCCCCCCCCCCCCCAAAAAAAAAAAAAAAACCAAACATGGCTAAATTATGCAGGACAAAAGGTAATACTGAAACTCGTTGCCCCACTGCAACTGTAAATTGGAGGTTGATTATCACCAGGATAAGTGTGGGCTAGACCACATGCTTTCTTGAAGATACTTGAGTACTCATTAGGCTGGCAAGTCTGTGGACTAGCAAAATTTCCAAAGCAACAATGTTTTGGATCCTTTAAAGCATCACAAGCACTAAGACAACCAACATAGCGACCATCCTTGCCCTTGGCCACTAAGTTAGGTGGGCACACATTGCTAAAATCTTGAGCACAATCCACCACAGGGCATGGTCCAGTACCACCACCAACTAGAGACCCACCAACGGGTTGGATCCGGACCGGCACGTTATGCCCATGGTTCAAGTTCAGTTCATAGGAGACCACAAGGGGATTGGTTTGTACTGGTTGGTTAATAGTGAAATTAAGTATGGTCACTGGGGAATTGGGTACTGGCCATTGGCAAATTTTGTTGCCACCACAATCTCCAGATTCACATGAAAAATAATTTGTGGCATTGAGGCTGCACTTGGTCCTCCCCCAAAGGAAACCCTTCCATTGATCAGGCATTTGGAGTGTTTTTGAAGTTCCTGAAGTGAACTCAGGATCACTATCACCAATTGATGGGGTGGCACCGAGCCATATAGACTCAGTGCATCGGTTCTCGTAGTTGAAGGTTACCGTAGACTGTCCACCTGAAAAATATCGTTTCAAACTTAGATAGTAAATATTACTTTTGAAAAATATTGTTTCAAATTTCATGTATAATGTACACATCTCTTATTGATATCCACAATTAAAACGAGAAATAAATAATGTGCATGGAATATGTGTGAAAGTTACTACTTTACTCATCACCCCATACTTCTTTTTTTGTTAGAACATTAAACCCTCAACCCCTACTTTAACTACCACACTATTAGTCAATAAAATAAAACATGGGCGCAAGGATTATTGAACTTTATACGTTCAAGAACTTTATACGTGATAAGTTGATATCACTTTGCCAGTTTGCCTAAACCACTTAGACAGTGAGATCTTGATAAAAGTCAATATATTGTCATTCTCACGTTTCAGGTTCATGATGGAAACAATAATTCACATGTTAACTTATACCTCTAGCTTCTTTGCTTGTCCGATCCTCATAAATATCAATATTAAGGTGCATTAAAATTTGCACATATCTGTGATATTTTTGTGATATACTATCATCTAGCAAAAGAAAAGAGAAGGGCGTATCAATCAGTTACCTGTAACGAACAAGAGAAGAAGGATGATGAGAGCTTCGCCAGCCATTGAACCTTTGCTTTTGAGTTAAAAATATAATTTGGAATTACCAAATAAGTTAAGCAAGGGAGAATTTATATATAGGAAAGGTAGGGTTTGTATTTTGAAGGAAAGCCTAGCGTGATTGGCAAGTTAAAAATTTATTGATTCTATTAAAAAGTTGACTTGATAAAAATCAATTCCCGAATCATTCAAATATATATATATATATATATATGCACCTAAAATCAGTCAAATATTAACTTCGCCAATGATGCTTCCATTGCCTTTCCTGTAAAAAACCCTTACTAATTTGGATATTTCAATTTACATTTTCAACTCAATTTATATATATACACGGAATTGATTTGTATCAAATCAACTTTTTAATAGAATCAATAAATTTTTAACTTGCCAATCACGCTTGGCTTTCTTTCAAAATACAAACCTTACCACTCCAACAAATTCTCCCTTGCTTAACTTATTTGGTAATTCTAACTTATATTTTTAAGGACAAAGTTTAGTTACAAAACTTTACTCAAAATAAATATTCCTATATATTTTAAAAATCTAACCGTCGAATTGCATATTTTTTATGCTCTTAATACATATATTAAATTTTATGTCAATTAGATATTATTTATTATATGATTTATAAGCTTATATTATATGCATAATTTTAAACTACAAAAACTTGCAAGTTAAACAATTTATTGATTACATAACTATTGATCTTTAATTTTCTAAAAATTTTGAAATCATGAAAGATATAAAAAGAAAATGTAATCCAATGGTGAATTTATTAAAATTCATTTTCAATAAAAAGATATCAAATAGAGTTATAGTTTAAGACTATAACCAATTTTGTAACTAAATTTTGTCTTATTTGTAATATATATATATATATATAAATTGAGTTGAAAATGTAAATTGAAATAGCCAAATTATAATTAAGGGATTGTTTACAAGAAAGGCAATGGAAGCATGATTGGGGAAGTTAATATTTGATTGATTTTAGGCTTCCATCCCTTTTTTTTTTTTTTTTTTTTTTTTGTTGGACAAAATTCACTCTAAGATTGAGATCCGATGCAATAATAAAAATTTTAACCTTCAACTTTTTACCTTCTTACTGTTGAGCTATATCAACGGTCATATCATCTATCCATTTTCAATATTCTCTCTTATTTTTAATTCTTTTTTTTCTTATTAATTTCCCAACTTATTATTATACTTTCCCTAATTTTTTCCCTCTTTTTTACCTTTTCATCTCCCCACTATGTACCATATATCTACCTTAATATCACTTTTCATCTATCCCTTTATCTTCTTTTATTTTTTTTCTTTTCTTATTCCCCTCCTTTTACTATAAATTTACAATTATCTTTTCAATTCTATTCATAGTTTTTTCACACACAAAATGTTATTTCTCTCTCTCTCTCTCTCTCTCTCTCTCTCTCTCTCTCTCTCATTTTTTTCCTTCATTTTTGGTGGATTTTAGTATATTTTTATTGCATCCCTACTTTAGGTTGATAAATTTTTGTATTATTTGGAACTCTACTTTGGGTTGATGTGATTAATTTCTGTGTTTTTAAGTTGTTATTTTTTTTTTATTCTCTTTGATTTCATAGATATTATTATATTGCATTATAAAGATAGTATACAAAAATATAATGTTATTTTATTACATAACATGAACTAGATAATTTGGTATTTTTACTGTGGGGTTAAGGGCCCAAATCATGTATTGGGCTTTTGGCCTTGACCGAGAATTGAGCAGTCCGAGGACGAGTAAAATGTAATGAATGGTTCAAGTCCAAGACCCAATGAGCAAAATACAGATGAGAGGATGGTCTAAGGAGGAGTATCTCCTTGGACATGATAAATATGTATCAAATACGTGTTCTAACAATCATGAGGACCTTCCAGGAAGCTCCAGTGACAAAGATATGTATCATGAACATCCAAGGATGATGGGACCTCATAAATATCTTAGGGAAAGCTGCTACCACCTCATTGAATGCACTACAGCTACTTTCCTGGCCACATTTATATTGATAAGACTCCTATATAGTGTTACATTGGCTACCACAACTCACAAAAAGTCAAAGAGGGTGTCTGATGGGACAGACACTTAAGTGAAGGCTCAAATGATTAACTAATGTAGGATCAAGATGATCCAAGGTGGGGGGGATATATAATGTAAGAGACCCTCCATGAGAGGGGATCGGGAAAAATAGAGAGAAAGTACTGTAGCAATCAAAATTGTCTTTGTATCCAATTGTGATCAATTTATACAAGTGTGACATCCTCAGACTGAAAGTCCATTGATATCAGAGTCTCTTATTTAAGTTTGATCGTTATTCAATTCAATACTAGTCGTTGTTCAGCTCATTAGAATCTAGTTCTTTGATCCACTCTCTACAAATTTATTGTATTGGGCTCATTGGACCACAATCCTATACATTTTGGGCTTGGGCCGCAAATCGTGTCCCTACATTTACTATTAGTTATTTTTACTTTTTTTCTTCTTTTATTATTTTCTATAAATTTCTTATTATTCTCTCTCACATTCTCTCTTGAAAAAGTGGTTATTTTCTTTGTCTTGATTTTTTTATTTTTTCTTATAACTCTACAATATATTGATGAATCATTGTAATTTTTAAAACCATATTTTGGGTTCATACCTTTTCATATTGTATTTTTAAATTCCCCATCACAAGTAGTCTCTCTATCTCTACAATAAAATTTAGAGAATAAATTATACATATTGAGTATAAGTTTAATATGAGTTTTGATTATCATGATAATCTCTTTTAAGAGAATTAATAATTCGAATAATTTATTTAAATAAAAATTATACATACATACATACTGTGGGGGAGCAAAACCTGGGCCCATGTGGTGGGCTTAGGTACAACGTTTCATCAACAATGCGTCCGAGGAGAGGAAATCATAGGGAACCCTCGTAACTAACAGTAGAACGCGTAAGTATCCAGGGAGGTTGATCCGAGAGGAGTACCCTCTTCGGGTATGGCATATGTCGGTAAGAGGAGCCTCGGCTTCCCCTTAGTCCACCTTCCAGGAAGTTCCAGAGGTGAAGATAGATTACCAATGCACATGGAAGGGATAAGGATGCAGAAATATCTTGGGAAAAAGCTGCTACCACCGCATTAAATGCATTACAGCAGCTTTCCTAGCCGCATTTATGTGGAGAAGACCCCTAAACAGTGTTTTAAATCACCTTTACCCCCAGAAAATCAAAAAGCTGTAAGAGAGGAAGTGGAAACTCAAGTACCAGGCTAGATGGCAGACAAGTGGACGATAGGATCGAACAATGAAGGACTATATAATGGAGTAAGACCTCCAGAGGAAAGGGGACACAAGAGAAAAAGAAGAAACATCAAGAAATAATTACTGTAGCATCTGGAAGAATACAACCTAAAGGAAAACATTTTATCTAAGATCCTACCCCTCGGACCTTATTCGAATTCACCAATTAGTCCAAAACTTGCTCCTCGGACATAAAATCTTAACTTGTTTATGTGTTTTAGTCTCCTCGGCCAAGTTCCTAACCTTCACTAACTGTTATAAGACTCGTTATTAGCCCAATTCTTTGGCCCACTCTCTTACAAATTTATTGTATTGGACTCATTGGGCCCATCTCCTGTTTCCATCTGGGTGTGGGCTACAATTTGTGACCCTACACATATATATATGTATATAGTTATTTATTTTGCTTAAGTGTATAATTAACCTCATACAATTCATTTAAAAGTAACAACGTTAAAACAAATGAATAATTTCCCTAACATTACATTTGTATATTTATAGCCTTTATGTTTAGAAAGACTTTCACTTAAATTTAGCCAATACCGAAGCGGACTGAAATGCTACATTAATGTGGCTTAAGAAAAGTGTAGCAATAATAGACGGTATGCTTAAGATTTTAGATATTACGAGATTGAGATATATATATATATATATATATATATATGTATGTATGTATGTATGTATGTATGTATGTATGTATGTAAAGAGAGATTTGGATTTAAATTAGGTGCCTTCAACCCAAATATATCTTTTCCCATTATGTAAGTGCACAAAAATAGATCAAAGTGGACCAAAATGAACTGAAATAATCTGAATGGACCGAATTGGACCAAATGGACAGAATAGGACCGAATAGAAAAAAGGTAGACCGAATGGACTGAATAAGATCGAAGTGGACATAATGGATTGAAAGGGACTAAATCAAATTGAAGTGAACATACTAGACTGAAGTGGACTGAATAGGACCGATGTGGACTAAATAGGACTGAAGTGGAAAGAATGGACCAAATAGAACCAAAGTGGATCGAATAGGACCGAACTAAACCAAATAGCCCGAATAGGACAAAAGTGGATCAAAGTTGTAAGGTTGAATTTATTCAATCATGTGTTGGCTTTATTCCATGCCAAATTTGATTGTATTTTAGCAATTAGATACCCTATATTTAGGTGGGAATTATGTAAGGGTTGTGTGTGAGAGAGTGTGAAAAAAACTCAAGATGTGTGCATACAAAGGAGTCTCGCGACTGGATCTCGTGACTAACTTGCAACTGGTAAGCTGCCAAAGTGGCACACGTGTGAAGCATGCAAAGAATTAAAAGGTCACGACAGCTAAAGCACTATAGGACAAAATGTACAATCTAGCCAAGCAATTAGCTCATGACTCAAACTCGTGACTTGTTCCACTCGCGAGACTGAGTCGCTAGAATACCCTGTTTAGATGAAAACTGACTTTTCGCATTCCTCATATACACTACTATAAATACCCTTATACCCACGAAATTTAGAGAACTTCCAAAGAGAATTTTGAGAGAGAAATCCTAGAGAAAAACAAGATTGACTCATCCACAATCTTTGTCATTTGATTCTCCAAATTCCTCTACTCTCACCCTCTCCATTGATATATCCTTGAGAGGTACATTAGCCAAATCATCATCTCACCATACCCATATCGGGGAAGATGTGTTTTGATGCTTGGGAAGAAGTTCGAAGATGACCAATTCATTTAGTTGATGCAATGGGCTTATTGCGGGATCTAGAAAACTAAAAAAGACAAGGTTAGGCGTAACTTTGCTGGAGCAAAAAGCTTGAAGGGCTTAGGTGCATTAGGTAGATTAGGCTTTGAGGGTCTTTTACTATTCATGTATCCCAACTTTATTCTTTAGTGGATCATTTGACCGCTTAGAGGGCGGCGCCAAGTTCTTCGGTTTCCTCTTCAATAACACGTGCCAATGTTATCTTTGTGTTTACATCTCTCTTCCTTTACTCTTTACCCTTTAATTGCTACTGTGTTTGTGATTAATTATTGTTTAGAGTATTTTACCAATTTGGATATAGCTTATATTCATCATTCCACACATATATTGTTTGTGTATAAGCTTGTATTGGTATTGTTGAAATTGGGAGTCTAAACATTCATTAGTGTTTCACACTAATTGAACTTTCAAAAGTGGATAGAATGGACTGAATAGGACTGAAGTGGATAGAATAGGGCCAATGTGGATTGAATGGAATGACTTGGACCGAAGTGGACTAAATACGACTGAATGGACCGAATAGAACTTTGGTGGACAAAATGGACTAAATAGGACCAAATTGGACCAAAGAGGACAGAATAGACTGAACAGAACCAATGAGGACCTATAAGACTTTTGAATATTTATCATTTTCATTGCTCATATTTCTAATTTCTATTTTAGTATTTTCTTTGTATATATATATATATATATATATATATATATATATATATATATATATATATATTTAACTCAAAACTAAAGAGTTTGGCCCAAATATAATTAAATCTCATACTTTTCAACCCAAAAATTAAGAAAATAAAAATTGAGCTAAACTTAAAAATAAAACCTACAAAAATAATCAATTTAAGGACCAATTAGTCTATAATGGACTAGAGGGGGACCAAAATTGACGAAGTGGAACGAATTGGACCAAAGTAGACCTAATTGGACTGAATAGAAATTGTTTAATTTTTAGGGAGAACAAATTATCTTCAAAAAATTATACATTATATTACAATACAAATAATATTTATTTCCATGCATCGCGTGGGTTTGCAACTAGTTTTTTTTTTTTTTTATTTCTCTCTCATAACTAAGAGTTAATTGCATGGTGCAATAGCAATATTGCATTGGATCTCAATTCATTGTTGTCGCATATACAAATTTATAGATTCTATTTGGAAGGATTAATTTCATTGATTTTAGGCTTTCGTATATAATTGAAACAAATTCATTAATTTTAGAAAAGAATTATGGGATCATCGTGCACCCTCGACGTGATGATCACTCCATAAATACAAAGTTCTTAGGGGGGCAAGGGTCGGAATTGAAGTTTCCAAGAGAGAGCATCACACATATATACACTTAGATTAGACTAAAGTAGAATTTCTATCTTGTATTAAAAAATTAAAATTAAAAATAAATAAAAAATATATATAAAAAAAAGGAAGAAGAAGAAGAATGATGGGTAAGTTAATAATTTGGTGATTCTTTGGCTTCCATGTATGTTAGTACAAATCAGTTTTTGAATCATACCACAGGTCCACAAGTACAAGTTACATGCCAATTATCAACTAATCCAGAAATCATTAACTTTATCATCGTAATGATGAGGCAAATTTATGAGAGACAAAAGGTCATATTTTAACTCTTTGCCCCACTGCAACTATAAATTGGAGGTTGATTATCACCTGGATAGGTGTGAGCAAGATTGCATGTATTTTCTTAAAGTTAGTTAAGTACTCATTAGGCTGGCAAGCCTGTGGACTACTATAATCCCCAGTGCAACAGTATTTTGGATCCTTTAACGCTTCACATGCACCATAACAACCAATATATTGCCCATTCTTGTTTGTGCCACTAAGTTAGATGGACACACATTACTTATATCTTGAACACAATCCACAATAGGGCATGACCCAGACCCATCGACTAGAGTCCCACCAATGGGTTCGATCCGGACTTCCACATTATGCCCATGGTTCAAGCACACTTCATAGGACACCACCGATTGGTTTATGTAGAAATTGAGTAAGGTCACTGGGCAAGTGGGTGGTGGAGATTGACAACTCTTTGTGCCTAACCCAATCTCCAGTTTCACATGAAAAATAGAATGAATCATTGTTGGTGCACTTGGCCCTAGGGCTGTCCACTAGAAACCGAAAACCGACCCACCCGCCCAAACCGTCCAGGCCGACCCAAAAACTAGCCAACCCGACGCCGATGATGGTCGGCGTTGGGTTTTTGCCACAAAACCAACTTAGGCGGGTTTTCTTCTCCAAAACCTAATGAACCCGATCTGACCAACGAAACCCATGAAAGAAGGCCGGATCTACCTAGATTCACTTATATTTGGTAGTTTTTGGTTAGTTCCCACGATGAGATGGAAGTTTTCGCTTAAATCTAGGCTTGAGGTGGTGGTTTTTGTTTCGATCCCTTGGTTGTCACACAGATCTAACAAAAAATCAACAAATTCGGCGAAGATCCAGTGAAGATCTAGTTGTTGAAACTCACTTCGACTTCGACAAACCCAACAGTTGTCCATCGGAGACCGATTCGACTCAACCCAAGGTTGTCCGCAATCGGTGGCGAGTCATTCAACCTTCCACCTGATGTGAGAGGGTTGGTTTCAGGTTGGGCACAAACCCAACCCAAACCAACCTGTGAACACCCCTACTTGGCCCTATCCAAAATGCTACCTTGCCATTCATCAAAATATTTATAAAGTTCCTCAGATCTTGTTGAGGATTAGAATCACCAATTGACGGGCTTGCACCTAACCATAAAGGGTCATTGCATTTGTTCTCGTAGTTGAAGATTACCTCAGATTGCCCACCTGGAAAAGGATTAAAAAAAAAATCATGTTAATTACTTAATTAGACTATAGTTGTTCTCTTTTGTTAATTTATATTTTATACACATAATGTTCATAATTTCACGTGTGATTCTACATTTAAAAGAGAAGTGGATATATAATATGTGCAGTAGTCACTCTACAAGTACAAATGCTTGTGGAGTGTAGGGGGCAAGTGTCGGGGTTCAAGTCTCCAAGAAGGAGTTTCACACACATATACACTTAGATTAGGTTAGAGTAGAAATTCTATCTTGTATTAAAAAGAAAAAGAAAAAAGAAAAAGAGAAGTGGACATATAATATGTTCAAATGATATACAATAAAAAGTGTGTGAAAATCAATACTCTTGGTTGAGATAACAAGAACAATTAGCATTGCACAAGTAAGATCGAATTAATTCCTTGCTTCTCCTCATGATTATCACTATTAAGGCACGTTGACAATTACAATTTCTTGTGATACTTTTTGTGTAATACAGTGCCATTTTATAAATTCGTTTTAGCTAAAGAAAAGAGAAGGGCATATAAATATTACAATTTCTCCTCATGATTATCAATATTGTAAAGTTCTGATTTACAACTATATTTTATGTTGACTTTATTCCATGACAAAATGTGTTGTAATTGCTTTAATTTTGTTCCTTATATTTTTGTGGGATTTTATTGTATTAGGTTTAGTATTAAGTTGGTGAAGACTCAAGCTTAATTGAAGATCAAGTGGATTTAGAGAGAAGCTTGCGAGAAGCTAACCCGAAAAGTAGCCACGTGAGAAGCACATGACTGGAAGTTGAAGAGTCGTGCCAGGCTGTCAGTTTTGCGAGTGTCTTGTGGGTAAGGCCTTCCCGTGAGGTAGTCGTGAAACATTCTGCCTGAAGGATTTTTAAGTGTGACTTTCTTACCCTTCACCCATACTATATATATTCTCATTATCCACAAATGTAAAAGAGGCCATTCAGAGATAAAAATATTAGATAGGTTTTCTACAACACACACACCCATCTTTTAGAGAGAAAGCTACTCATCCTTAGTGAGAAATCATTCTAGCCTCTTCTCCTTCCCTTTCCCATTGTCATAACTTGAGAGGAAATTTATACACAAACACAACCCACACCTATTCAAAGTGTAGAGAGTGCTTTGGAGCTTGGGAAGCTTTGGGGATTTGCCAAAAGAAGCCGATGAAGCTTGGCGGAAGCAATCGGGTGGATTGCGAGATCCGAAAAGCTAAACAAGACACGGTTCCAAGAAACCTTGTTGGAGTAGGAGTTTGGAAGGTTTAGGTACATTAGACATGGAAAAACGGACGGGTCGGGTCAATCGGGTCGCGGGTCAAAACGGGTCACGGGTCAATCGAGTTGGGGGTCAATCGGGTTGCGGGTTGAGTCGGGTTGCTAGTCGGGTCAAGTTTACCCATATTTTTCAAACAATTTTTTTTTTTTTTTTGAAGTAGATACAATTTGTCAATTGTTTATGAGTTCCTTAACTATAATTAGATTCTCACTGGTGATATTGTTACCAATTACAACTAAACACTTGACTTGATACCCAAATTTGATGCAACTCTTGTTCCAGCTTTCTAGAAGCTAATCTTGGTATCGATCTACTTAAAGTAGGAAAAGAAAATGAAGGTGGCAAGCAAAGAATAATAAACTATAATGGAGTACATAACATATTAAGTAAGGAAAAATAAGTAAATATTTTATAAAAATTACACTTTAATCTCAATCTACTCAACGTTGGTAGACATGACAAAACGGGCGGGTCGGTTCGGGTTGGGTCAATTGAGTCGCAGGTCAAAACGGGTCATTTTTAAATAGGTCAATCGGGTTGCGGGTCAAACGGGTTATGGGTTAAACGGGTCGGGTCAAACAGATCAGACCCGTTTTGCCATGTCTAAGGTACATTGGATAGATTAGGCTTGGAAGGTCTCTTGCTATTCGTGTATCTCAACTTATTGTCTAGTGAATCGATTTACCACTTGGAGGGTGGCAGAGAGATTTTTCACCGATTTTTTCAATTTCCTCTTTGATAACACATCGCCGTGTTATCTAGTGTTTGCATCTCTCTTCCCTTACTCTTGTGCTTTACTTTTATTATTTGTTATTCATATTTACGCACTAGAGTAGTATCGGTTGATTGCGCTTCATTTACTCTTGTTTTCGTACTTAGATAAGTTAGAGTAAAAGCAATCTATCAGTAATTTTAAATTGGGAGTCTAAACAAGCTCTTATGTATTCACACATTTTTGAGTTTTCAATTGGTATCAGAGCAGGTACACTTGTTTTGGTTTCATTACCTAAGTGTGATCCTTGACCCCTTTTGTTTTTACCATGGATAGTGCTTTGTATGCTTCTATGGATATTGTTGATTGTAATATGCCATGTGTTTGTGAAAATGCCTCTATGAGTGTTTATCCACGTGATTGTGATGCCATGTTACATGAATCTTTGAGTGTTGTTGATATTTCTAACATTAAACTCTTGAAAAAAGATACTAAGAAGTTTCATAAGAATTTGAGCAAGTTTCGTTGTGAAAATGATGATTTGATTGCTAAGCTCAATGAATCTAATAATTAGTTGAAAAGTATAAGAAGCTCGCTGAAAATTCTCTTGAAAAGTTGAAAGAGTATGAATGTTTGAATATGGACTTGGATGCTAAACTTGTTTTGTCTAACAAACTAGTTGATGATCTTAAATGTGAAAATGAATCTCTTAAGATACATGCCAAGTGTTTGATTGCTGAACCTATTGCTAAAAAGGATGAAAATATTTGTTGCAGTCATGTTGTAGTACCCGATTTTGTGCCTATTGTGAGTTCTAGCTTTAAAGAAAAATCGGTGTATATTCCTCCACACAAAAGAAATCAAAAGGTCGAGAGAAAGGCTCTTAAGCCAAAGCTTTTGTTTAAGTTTCAATCTAAGGCTTTGGATGGATTTAAGTTTGTTTCAACTTGTCACAATTGTGATGTAATTAGCCATATAAGACCTTAATGTCGAAAGTTGAGAGAACAAAACCATGTTGCTAAATTCCTTCCTAAAAAGACTAGTGGACCTAAACACATTGTGTTTCACCATTATGGTGCCTTTGGTCATCTTGGACCTCATTGCTCTAAGTTTCAAACTCTTAAAAAAATCAAAAGAAAAGAGAAGCTTGAGCTTCTTAGGAGTTGTGCAATGAAAGCAAAACCAGATTTGGAGGAAAATGGAAAGTTGTTGAAATTTTTTTTTTAATGTTCTTGCCTTCTTGTCTATGTGCATTTCTGGTTCTCATTCTTCCAACCTTCGTCTCATGTCTCATGAGGCATTCATTTCAAATAATCGTTTCATTTGGATAAGGAAGGGTTCTTATGGTTGAGCTTTCTTTTGGTCCTTGATCTAATTTTTTTGATCTTTGTAAGACCCTTCATACATTAAATGCTTCATAGTCATGCATTTGTGCATTATGCATCTCTATATATGCATTGCTTTTGTTGTTTTTGCATTTGATCTTACTTTTATGCCTTTGTTTTTGTGTGTATAAAAAATCCAAAAACACATAAAAAATGGAAAATTCAAAAAATTTGATTCTATATATTTGAGTACATATCTCATGTGAGTTTGTCCTAGTACCTTCATACTAATGGCATAGTGCATTTACAAGCTTAACTTGTTATGTATGTACATCTATCTGTGTGGGAAAAATCTTAAAATCTATGTGTGACTGTTGTAAATCGATCTTCAAGCTTGTCATAAATGATTGGTCAATAGTTTTGTTGGTCTTAATACTTATATAGACTTGTGCCTATATCTCTTCACATTTTATTTTTATGTTTTTGCTTAAAGAACCCAACAAATGTAAATCTCAAAATGAAAAGAAATAATGAACTGTAAAAGCCGTTGCAGATACTAGTATTTGACTAGGAAAAAGGGTAAGCTACTTATATTGAAATATATGGTGCTCAAAAAGCCAAAGGCTTATTCTCAAAAATGAAATATCAAAAGTGTAGGCATCAATCTCAAAATGAAATGTATTGTTAAAAAATGATCAAATGTTATGTATTGTAAAGAAGCCAAATGAAAAGCTTCAAAGCTATGTAATCATTTTCTTGTGGGAGGTCATATATGCTCATTTCTATAATTGAGATAGACCATTTGACTTAATACTAGTTGTGTATGACTTGATTGAATTGATCATTGAAGCTTCACTCTAGATTAAGAACTATTCCACATTTGATACACACTCACAACATACAAGTCTAATGTTCAATGAATGCTTATTTCATTTGTGTGATTGTACATGTTCAAATGTGATGTGTGTGTGCTCAACCATATGTGGATCAAACCAAAAAGATTTTTGTTTTTTTTGTTTGCTTTTGGAAGTGATTTGTATCACCCTTATTTTTCAAAATTTTTCAAGTTGTTTTTGAGTGAAAAACATGTTTTCTTGGTGTTTTCGCGAGTAAGGCTTACCTGCGAAAAATTTTGCGAGTAAAGCTCAATCACAAAGTTTGGATAGAGAGTTTCACGACTATTTCGCAAGTAAGACTTACCCACGAAAAATTTCACGAGTCATTTCACAAGTAAGCTTCCTGCAAAAATTTCCAGATCAGCTTTTTAAATGGCATTTCTTGGAACATTTGTTTTAAGCTTCTCTCATCTTCTCCCAAACCCTATTTTAATGCTTTAACATCAAAACCCAACTAATTTCAAGTGTTTTACATTCCATAAACATCTCTAAGGTAATTTTTAACTCTTTTCATTGATTTTGATCCTTAGATTATGTTTTTGGGGGTTTTATGTTCATAGTTGGGATTTTCTCAAATGGAAGTTGGAAACCTTATTTTTTGTCAATCTTTTTTATTGAGTTTTGTTTTAAATGATGATTTGCTTTGGATGTTGGCTTCCTGTGGCCAAATTTACATGTATTTAGGCAAGATTTCCATATGTTCAAGCATTGTTTAACATACATGTGTAGTGTGTGCACTCTATGTGTTTAATAAAATGCTCAAATAGCATTTTGTTGTTGTTTTGGACTCCGATGAGTACCAAATTTTGGGAATCACCATAATTATTCACGTTTATCATGTTTTGATAATTGGTTGTGAGTTTTAAACACTTTGCCTCTTGAGTGCTTACTCATGCATTGGTCATGCATCTCACATGCACACTTTGCATTTTCTCATCCTAGTTAAGTCTTTTTAGACCCTTTAGCAAATATAACATGTTCTTGTGTCTATGTCATGCCTTGGTCTATACTTTGTTGCATCATCCTTTGCATGTCATATTCTTTATGCTTGGTAGCATTTTTTTTAAAGATGTTTTTGTCTTTCGTTTGAGCTTCATTTTCTCATTCATGTTGCACCTCTCATGCATCATCTTTTACCCTTGTTCATATTTTCTTTTCTTTTCCTTCTTCCCCTTGATTCATTTGTCTATTCGTGACAAAAAGGGGGAGAGTATACCAGAGAGTATACCGGTGTGTATCGTCATTTCTATATAATTCATGTGCACAATCTTAGGGGGAGAAATTCTACTTCGTGCACATTCGTAGGGGGAGAAAGCCATAGGGAAGATGCATATACCAAGGGGGAGAAGACAACCTTTTTGAGAAAACATTGTTTTGTCTTGTTTTATTTTATGCTTGTTTTCTCATTATTTTATGGTGCTTTGAGTTATATTTAGTATCTATGCTTTATTGCTCTCATCGCATCGTGTTTATGTATTGGACATGCATACATCCTTATGCCATTTTGTTTTATTGATTACATATTCGAATGATCGTTTGCTTTGCTATATGATCATTGTAGTCATTTCCATATGACTGTTTTGTGTCTGATCAAGTTGCTCATATGTTTTACAACATGTTTACTTGATCGCATTTTACTTGTTACATTATATTTGTCCTTTTATCACTTGATTTACCTTGAGGGTCTAATGTGTTTTGTGCAAATGTTTCAAGTTATAGGTATACATGTTCCAAGTTCATCACAGTTTCTAGATTTAGGTGTGAGTGAATTTTGTCATTGTTTCCAAACTCACGCTTAAGTTTAGAGTCTGTTATAGGGTGTTTTGTCACGGAATAGCCAAAGGGGGAGATTGTAAAGTTATGATTTACAACTATGTTTTATGTTGACTTTATTCCATGATAAAATGTGTTGTAATTGCTTTAATTTTGTTCATTGTATTTTTGTGGAATTTTATTGTATTGGGTTTAGTATTAAGTTGATGAAGACTTAAGCTTAATTAAAGATTAATTGGATTTCGTGAGAAGCTCGCTAGAAGCTAACCCACAAAGTAGCCATGTAAAAAGCACATGACTGGAAGCTGAAGAGTCGTGCCAGGTTGTCAATTTCACGAATGTCTCGCGGGTAAGGCCTTCCTGCGAGTTAGTCGCGAAACATTCTGCCTGAAAGATTTTTAAGTGTGACTTTCTTACCCTTCATTCATACTATATATACCCTCATTACCCACAAATGTAAAAGAGGTCATTCAGAGAGAAAAACTCTAGATAGGTTTTCTACAACACACACACCCATCTTTTAGAGAAAGAGCTACTCATCTTTAGTGAGAAATCATTCTAGCCTCTTCTCATTTCCTCTCCAATTTTCATACCTTGAGAGGAGATTTATACCCAAACACAACCTACATCTATTCAGAATGCAGAGAGTGTTTTGGAGCTTGGGAAGTTTTGGAGATTTGCCAAAAGAAGCCAATAAGATTTGGCGGATGCAATCGGGCGGATTGCGGGATCCGGAAAGCTAGACAAGACACGGTTCCGAGAAGCCTTGTTAGAGTAAGAACTTGGAGGGCTTAAGTATATTGGATATATTAGACTTGGAGGGTCTCTTACTATTCGTGTATCCCAACTTATTGTCTAATGGATCGATTTACCGCTTGGAGGGCGGCGGAGAGGTTTTTCGCTGAGTTCTTCGGTTTTCTCTTCGATAACACATCACCGTATTATCTAGTGTTTGCATCTCTCTTCCCTTACTCTTATGCTTTACTTTTATTGTTTATTATTCATGTTTATGCACTAGAGTAGTATCGGTTGATTGCGCTTCATTTACTCTTGTTTCCGCACTTAGATAAGTTAAAGTAAAAGCAATCTAGCTGTAATTTTAAATTGGGGGTCTAAACAAGCTCTTGTGTATTCACACATTTTTGAGCTTTCAAATATTAAGGTACAAGAGAAGAAGGATGATGAGAGCTTCGCCAGCCATTGAAACTAGTTTTTCAGTTAAAATGTAAAATGGAATAACCAATTAAATAAATAAGTTTGGAGTGTTTATTACAAAGGTAGGGACTGTATTTGGAAGGTAGCAATTAGCACGTTAATAATTTTTTGATTCTATGAATCTATTTTCCTTTTATAAAAGTTAATAATGTCTTTTTTTTTTTTTTTTTTTTCAATAAAGAGAAATACATGTGTGTGAATTTTTTTTTAATATAGAATTTTTTTTTCCCTCTAAAAACTGGAATTCTAGACCTTACTCCTCTCACCTTATAAGATACTCAACAGAGAAGTTAATAATTTATTAATTAGTTGATAATTGGCATGATAATAATTTCTTGATTCTATTAAATGTTTTAATTATAAGTTATAATGCACATTTTTCACAAGATTGATGATTAGTAGTCAGTCAAACTTTCATTATAGCTTAGCAATCAATATCCACGTGATTGGTAATCAGTCACTCTATTAAATACTAAATTATAGGTTACCAATTAGCTTTTACAATTTTGAAGGTGGAATTATTTCAAATTTCTTGACTCTATTTTCAATCTTTCATGTGCATTGATTATATTTTCTTGACTTACAAACACATTTTTTAAATGATAATATTTTGTTGACTTACAACCGCAATGTGTGGTTTTTGAATATATATATATATATATTCAATATCTTAAAGGGAAATTATTGTATACTCCCGAAATATCATAAATGCATACTCTCTCTTCTCACATGAATGATAGGTCTCACTTCGCATTTATAGTACTTTGGGAGTACCTAATAATTCTCTTATCTTAAGATATTAGCTAATTTTTCCCTAAATATATTTTTTTAACGATAATAAAGCATTAAATAAAATTTAATTATTTCCTATCAAGAATCCAAGAATATGCATAAATTAAAGGTATATTCAGAAATAGTTTATTTTTATTTTTATTTTTTTAAGAAATAAAGTCCATTTGTTCATAAATATGGAAAAAAAAACACAAACACAAACACAAACAAAACAATCATATTAAAACAATATAACATTAAAAAAATTTGACACATATATTATATGTAGGTCATAACTGTAAGTTTGTAACATAATATCTATTTATTACTATCAAGGAAGAGTTGGCTTAAGATTCTTTAGAGTTTTTAAAATAACTCCTCCATAAAGTTCATAAAACACTAATTATTAAGGATCTAATACAATATATAAAAGCAGAAGCTTTTAACCAGGTGTTGACACGTTAGTAAAAATGCCCCCTTTAAAAACTGACACGTATAGGGTAATTCTTTTAAAAAATCGTACGGTGCATCTAAAGACTCTCTTTCAGATGTCAACCCGCTTAAAATGGGTATAAATACAATACTAACCGCTTAAAATGGTAAAGTACAATCAAAAGGTTTGCCCGTATACGGAGAAAGAGAGAGAACAGAGTTTTTCATCGGACCCTAAGAGAAAGGGAGAAAGATCCAAAGCCGGCCATTGTCCATTCCCTGGCCAGACTTAGACCATCGGACAGCAAGCATAGAAAGAAATTGTTAGGTCATGAACTAGCCACCCAAATCGACGGAACCGCACCGGTAAATTTTTTCTTTTTCCATTTTTCAGATTTGGGTATGAAATGTTACTTTTAATTGATTTTTTTTTTTTTGTTGGGTAGGTTTAGATTTGATTCATTTTTGTTTTGGGTTTTAGGGTTTTCTATCAAAATGTTTGTAGATATGGTTTCCATCGTTTTCCCCAACCCTCCCCTGTCACTGCCTTCAGTCATCAATTTGCTACCCTCACCGAAGCTGTTTCCCCCTCTCTTTCTTTTCTCTCATTTACCAAATCTTTCTCTCTACAATGATGAAGAACTTTTTAGGTCCTGCTACCATCTTTTTGAAGTCGCTGCCTTACAGTTCAACGTTTAGAACATGTTTACCGGCAAAGTTTCCAATTTTTTTTTTTTTTTCTTGCCAGTTAAATATGATTTAGGCTTTTGGTATTTCAATTGGCTTGATTTTGATTTAGGGTTCATTCGGTAGTTACAAATATTACAGTGTTTCTTTCTCTTTATACGATCTTCAATCACACACATGTACATTTTAAAAGCGAAAGGCTACACCGATTCTGGGAATGCTAATACACTGTTTAAATTTCAAAGACATTTGAAGGTTTCTTAATAAATGTATATGGTTTAAAAAACACACAAATGAATTCAAATAAGAGAGAGATTGAGAGACAATTTGAAAGGTGCGAATAGAGAAACTGAGAGACAGTTTGGAAGAAATATCGAAGGGCCATCATGACCAGTAGTTTTCACTTGAACACCAGCCTTAGATTGCTAGAACTGTGGGCAAACACAGAGAGAAACTTTTTAATACTTGGGTATTAAGTACAACTCAGTTTTGGGTATTTTTGATGGATTTGTTTAGGTTTAGGTATTTGTGTAGATTCAGTTCTGTTTTGGGCTTTTGGTTTTCTCTCGAAATGTTTGTCTACTCAATTTAATGTATAATAAGCCTTATCAATTCAATATATTCATTGAATCAACATAATTATTAATTACAAATTTTTTTTTATAAAATGGTTATAGTTTTGGGTAATCAGTTTATTGAATCACAGAATTATTAATTTTCTATTCCAATTTTGTATCGAACCCTTTTGTTCTATTATAGTTTTCAGCAATTTAATTTTGATTTTGTTTTTCCTTTAATGAATGTGTTGTGCAGAGAAAGTAGGGGAGAATGATCTTTTGGAGGCCCTTCACTACTGTCAGACCAGTCCCCTCTGATACTGATGAAGAGATTGTTGCATCAATTGCTGATCTGACACAACCGAATGAAGCATGGAGTCAAATGTTTTGTCTATGAGATTTTTCTGGTATTGGACAGATTCTTTTTCTTCTCTTTTATATTCTTCCATAGATTGTTCGTTCTTCTATTTTCTGATTTTTTTCAAACACCATTTTCATTTGATTGTTGTTATATAATATGCATTTGCAGTAAACCAAACCCAGTTGAACGCATAGGGTGTGGCTCCTTCTTAATTTTGCTTCTTTCTTATTAATCTTATTTTTCCACTTGCTGGTTGGTTTCTCACTGTCCCAAAAAACCAACAATATGATTTTGAATTCTGGATTCTATATTTTATTTTATGAATTAGAAGGTTTAACATCAATTAAGACAGATATCATGTGCTTTCTTATGATATAAAAGCCATGGAAGAGTTGGGTTTTAGGCTTTACACTGTTCATGGAATAATTTAATTAGTTATGTAGTTTCGTATATTTAATACTCTTCAATTTTTTTGTTATGTTATTGCTGTTGTTTGTTGTGTTACAGAATCTCAGTGAAATTGAAATTGAATAAAAAAAGAAGTTGTACAATCCAAGGTTATATTACCCTGGAGATGAAGAAGATTAGATGAGTATTTTGGTTCGTTTCACTTCAATTCTTGATTTGTTTTGGGTGACAGAGTTGCAACATTGAGTGTGTGTTGGGTTAATATCTGTGTTTGTGTATGTTTTCCACGTGGAATTGCCCTAAGATTTGTTTGTGAAGTTAAATGAGAATTCCTGAAATTCCAATATAGTTGCTTTGTAGATAAAATAGAAAAATTTATTATTGAAGTCCATGACAGTTTGGTCGTATAATCTGTAGAAAGTTTGGTGGTAAATCTCTATTTCTATCTCCTCATAATCATTTTTTCTCTTCTTGGAAGAATATGAAACTTAATCTTAAAATGAACTTTTAGATTCTAATTCTTATAGGGCTCCCAAGTTGGAACCCTTCTATATTTTTCTCTATAAAATTGAATTACAATGGCCTTTAAGATTATGTATTTGAAAGTTAGGGAAACTATTATGTACTCTATAATGAATAGGAACTATTTGTGGTGCTTTCTGACAGATTAAGCTTTTAGAGATAGTTGTGTAAAGCTTATTTGATTGCTAAAAAGGGTTTCTTAAATTGCTAGAATGTGTTTTGAATTTGCTTCTCAATATTGCTTCCTTTACATATACAAGGCTTGATGATTAGTGAATAAAATTGAAATGCATCTTACATGATATTATTATGAATATAGATATTTCAAGTCATTTTGTAACAACGTATGTGAAATCTAACACCATCTGATGTCCATAACTAGATTCTGTAAGTAGCAAGCCTTACATTTGATTGGATTTCTGAATGCTAAATATATGCTGTTTAGTGAACAGGAACTAGATTCTCTCGACATTATTAGACCTTTCACTTTTGTGAGGTGCAAACTAGAATTTTGTGTATGGACATGATGCTATTGATTTCTGGTGGGCATCAGTATAGCCAATTCATATTTCATGGGGTTGGTATCTCACCCTTTCAATTGCCAGGTATGCTCTATACAAAGGTTTGTTGCTAAAAGCAAAACATGAGGGTTCCAAGTGAAAGAACAGTCTCCTCCAACCAATTACATGGCATTTAGATGATTAAACACGTACTTTAATCACATGACATATTAAGCCATATTTAATCAAGTAACTTGACTATTAAATTGATCACATGTGGATGATCAAATGAATGCCATATGGTGAGTTGGAGGGAAAACTATACTCCAAGAAAAACCCCTCTTTCGATGGAATCATTGTGTTTTCCTCAACTATGCCTCTCTCATCTATCACAAATATAATGCTGAACATCTTCATCTAGGCATCATTTGTCCAAAAATGGCTTTATAGCAGTTGTGACAAGTGTTTAGGGACCTAATATGCATGAAGAGTACAAGATGAAGTTATCATCATGCAAGATGAAATTATCAACATGACAAACTCGCTATTCTCACATGAAAATTAGTCTATAGGAAACCATTGGATCAATTTCCTGTAGAAATGTTATTTCTTTTTTCTGATTTTTGGCGGAATGAGCTCTCAGTTACCAAGTAGCTAGGAATATTGAGAATGAATTTTTACAAATTTTGTAATTTGTCACTGAGAATGAATTGTTAGTTCAGTGAATTTGGGTTTGATTTAGAAGTGGCTCGGTGTTTTTGAAAGTATATTGTTAATAAATTGTGGTTTTGTGAATGAGATCTTACATTGCAGATTTTTACTGATTTGGTGGTGGTAGTGGTATTGAACTTGGGCTTTTTTTTTTTTTTTTTTTTTTTTTTTGGCATACAAGTTTGCATAATTGAATTAAACTTATCTTCTAATAAGATTAGATTTTATACTCCAATATTTGTTTCCATGATTGATTACAGACCACAGTCTGATATTTTGGTTTTCTAATTACAGAATATATTCCTTCTTTCATTTATTTATGTGTCCTATATAGGGGCTGTCTTATTGTTTGATTTATTTTTTCACTTGATATATCAAAATTTTGTAGATGCAATGACCATTTTTTTGGTTTCTAATATCCCAATCTGACTAGATTGTAATAAAGCTTTTGCATTTTTTTAAAGCATGTTGAGTATGTTACTTTTGAGAAAACTGGTAGTAATAATGCATTTATTTGTTTAATGACAATCATATATTAATTTTGAAATATCAAAGGGTGAGGTTGAACGGATCAGAGAGCTTGATGATAGACTTATAGGCATATTAAAGCATTTGAAGGTCTGGATAAGCTATAAAAAGTTGGAGGTTACTTTTAACTTTGTGCCTAGATAGAATAAACCACTCAAATTTTTTATATTGGTGTACTGTTTTAAGAGATTTGAGCTTTTATAGGACTTTGAACTGCTGTTAATATTCATGAATTACTTAAGTTTTTTTTTTTTTTTGGGTATGGATTGGAAACTTCCATCTGGATCTAACATTTCTTTATTGTTATACTTTTTTAATTATGTTTTAATTGCTTGAATTTTTTCCTTGAATTAGAAGCATATAAGTTTGTGAATGTATAAGAAAACTTACTTTGTTCTATATAACCAAATTTGTAGTCCAACTTGCAATAGATTTTGATTGCAAGGAGATATGGGTACACTTTTTGCAATTTCATATTCTGCCATGCTATTACAACTCCTCATACACTTTCAATAACGCAATGAATCTATGTATAAATATATATTAAAAAACAAAAAACAAAAAAACAATTGGTGTACTGTTTACTGTAGATTATGATCAAACTTTGTGGTTTGTATGCATTTATGATTTTTTTTTTTTAATTTAAATTTTATAGTTTCTTATCAAGCTTCTAAGATATATTTACTTTGTGTAGTATATAAATGTTGGGGTTGAACGAACTCTACAAAGGTCTATATTTATTCCTCACAAAAGGGACATGATAGGCAAAAAATAAGAAGGGGAAACAATATTTGGTCAATTGGAAAGGAGCAAGAACAAAAAGAACAACTAAGATATGAAATGAGCATTGAGCACATAACCACACAAAAAGCAATGTAGAGGCACATTGGAATTCAAAAAGGAAAAAAAGTTAGCTGATGCCGAATCAACATCTTCAAATGCACTTGGTTGGACTGTTTTAAATTTAGATATTTGAGTTAGATTTGGTTAAATTAGTTTTTGGTATATGGTGTTTGTTATTAGATTTGTAAATGGAGAGATGGGTGTTTAGTACGTGGTAAAAGTGTATTTAAATATTATTAAAAAAAATTCTTTCTAATAAATATAAATAAAAAGGTTCCCGCACATAGTGCGGGTTAAAAAGCTAGTTTCTATAAAAACACTAGCTCCTCAATAATGACTCATTAACCTCACGAAATGCCCACCTTTATCATTTAATTTAATTCAATATTAATTTATCAAATATTTTATTATTAAAATGTTCCAACGAAAAGAAATCTTGACTATTGCCATTTCTTTATTTCTTAAAGGGATAATTACAGTAAACCCATCTGTGATTAGGTCCGTTTTCACTTTACCTACATGTGGTTCAATCATTTACACTTTACCCATCTGTGGTAACTTTCGTTAGGACTTTGTTACCCACATTTCCCTTTCCTGTTAGAAAAACAAATTTTTTTAAAAAAACAAACATAACAAAAATAAAAAAGTTAGGATTTTTGATTGCTAAAAAACTTCTACGAGAATAATTAAATTGGAGGAATACAAATCAAATATAAATAATAAAAAAATCCAATAGCTTCCAGAATCAGCGCTAGACACGATTCCCATGCTTTCTTAGCATTGTTAACTCTACTTGTGACAACAACCAAAGAACTCTATTCTAATCTAATATACTATATAAAAGTCTCTTTAAGAAGACAAAAACAGAGAGACCCATCTCCTTCTTTCTCTTTCGTTCTTGTTTAATTTCCCTTTGTGCGTTTGGTCCAACAAGATAAAAGGAAACTAATTCCCAACCTTTCAATCAAACCCCTTTATCATACCAAAACTTAATTCACAATCCAACATAAGAAAACCTTCAGGAAAATTCACCCAAACCCACCATTAACAAACCCCCAAAACCAAACCCAACATAAAACCCAATCTCATTCTCAAATTGAAAGTAGCAGGAGAGAATCAAAAGGTTTCAAATGAGTTCCAGCAAAGGTGAGAGAAAGAACCATGGTCGTTAATGGTGGCAGTGAACAAAGCAATGACAAACGAATATTGCAACAGTGCAAGTTCTAGCTTTGGCCATGGGTTCCTTCGCGTTGAGTTTGGCTCCGACTGTGACTTTGATCCTCCTCTCTCTCTCTCTGCTATCTTATTTTCTTTGCTGTGGATGTAGCGGGTCTGTGTTTGTGTTGCTAGGTGTGGTGGGTCTAGGTTTTGAAGAAGGCTTTGCTTTGGTTTTGGTTTGAGATTTGAGAGAGAACTAAGGTGAAGCCGTGTATGATTTTTATGAATGACTGAAAGTGTCTGAAAGGATTTTTGTGAAATTAGAGTAGAGCACTTTCAAGTGTAGGATTTTTGTAAATGTTTTTATGGATTTGGAAAAATGTTCTTGAACCCAAGCTATAAAACCCCCTCTTTGATATTGTTTGTTTGAGTTTTCTCTATTATTTTTTGTTTTTAGAGAAGAGAGACATAAAAGTGAAGATAAAATACATTTTTACCCCTGATGTTAACAGAGGTGGGTAACGGATTGAAGTTTAGGTAGGTAAAGTGTAAAGTTTTAAACCATGGGTAAGTAAAGTAAAAACAGGCCATACCACAGATGGGTTTATTGTAATTATCCATTTTTTAAATTATTGATGAGATTGCAAAATCCAATTCACACATTTTAAAATTGATAAGATTTTTAAAAAAATTCCTAATAGAATTACCTTGAAATTTTGAAGAAAAAAAAAAAAAACTTATTTGGCACATGAAAGTTTTATATAATATGAATTTTATTTTTGTCAAAATATGAAATATGAAAAATATGATAGTTACTAATATGCAATTATTATAATTGTGTTTGTATGTAAAATTATATATTCTATCATTAAGCATTTATTATGATTGTATTTGCATATGGAACTATATATTCTACCCTTCAAAGAATATAGAATGCATTAAAATTCTAGTGATATATATATGTAAGGACCGGATTTGCCTTGAATCCAGAACAGGAATGGATCCAGGCCCATAAAGCCCGAACAATAAATTTGTAGAGTGCGGGAGAAAAAGCTAGTCTGAATCTAGGGCAAAGATATTGGATTATAGCGTTAGAAGGAAAGAGTTATACGCATATATCTGTACAAAAAGTATCTTCGGACATGCCCTAATACTATGACTTGAGAGTACTCAATTCTTTATGTTTTCTCCTTTTCTTTCTTTCTTTTTTCTTTAGTCTTTTTTCTGTCTCCCCCATTCTTTTTTCCTTCCTTCGTATTATATACTATGGTTTTTTTACCATTTCCTCCATCCACGTGTGGGTCAGGCGTTGAAAGTCCTTTTTTCCACTTCTCTTGCCTTTTCTTGAATCTTCCATTCTTAACTGTAAGGCTGCGTGTTCACTGTTCAGGTATCACCTCCACATTAATGCGGCCAGAAGGTTAGCTGGGCAGCATTTAATGCGGAGGTAACAGTACCCCCAGATATTTGTTATTTCTCACTCTTATCCTTTATTTGATATTTTCCCATTCATTTTGTCACAAGGTTTGTCCGAGGCGTTACTCTAAGAGACTGATAAGTTTACCAGCCACCTCGGACAGAAATTTCGAGGTGGCTATAGTCCTCAGACGCGGTCAAATTCTTCACAAGCACTCTCTACTTCTCCTCGGAGTGTAACTTTCATCTCTTCCTTTGCTGGTCGTTCTCGGATATTCTCTTATCCTCGGACTGGATATTAGGCCTGGCCCTTTCTTATGCAGTCTGTATATATGAGACTAGATATTGGACCTGGCCTCTTCCAATGCAGTTTGAACACATGGGATCAATTGGACCCCACAATATATATATATATATATATATATATATATATATATATATATATATATATATATATATATATATATATATATATATATATTATAAATTCTTAATTCTGCCTAGTCTCAACCTAAATTAATTCCACATGTTACTATCATGTTGAAGTGGTCAATGTTGTCACTTACCAAATCTAAGCCCAATCACTCTTTATTTAGTGCTTGTTGAGAAGAGCTTATTTGTATTGGCTTCAAGGGAATCAATCTTGTACCATAGGTTGTTTCAGTTTGATTAGGAGAACGAAATATTTCGGTACCAGTTGATACCGGTTGAATTTATTAAATTTTATGTTTATCAAATTTAAAGTTAAATCCACATATTTTTTATAAGACTACATATTAGCTTAAATACATTAGCTTATATATTAGATTAAATGTATTTTTTTAATAATTTTTTTTTCAAGTTTTTATATTTTTTATTGTACCGGCCGAAACGCCAATACTAACTAGTATAGGTTGGTACAGCTGAAATAGGTCAGTACAATCCGGTATTTTTTCCAATACGTTTTGTAAGAGTAACAGTACCTGTTTAATGGCCGGTATATGATATATTTCTTTGGTGCGGTATTGACTTCTTGATTGGCTTACCTTACAACTTCAAAAGTTGTTCATAAATTAGAGTTGAGAAAGTTGGCAAAAAATTCTACCAAATGATTTTTCAACTATTTGAGAATCAATTCATGTTTGAATTAGTTAAAATATGTTGAGTAAGTTAACACTTAAGTAACACATTTGCATAGTTAAGACTGCCAATTAAAAAGACCCCTAACATTAATTAGAGAAGTGGATCTAGACTTTGAAACATTAGAAGAAAAAAAAACAAAATGGCCCCAAACTTGAGAGGTGTGATTTGCAATTTACTCTTTAATTTAAATTTGTCTGCTTACCCTCAAGAATAAAAATCCTCTGTTTTAGTACAACATGAATAACAAGTGATAGAGTAGCATGAAAAAACTTCCTTTTCATAACTCATAAGCACAACCACACTTTTCTCAGTAAGATAAGTAAAATTTTGAAGTATTTATTTGGTCTATGTTTTATTCAAATGACTATTTCGTTGACACATACATACATGTGCCTTGGTACTTGAAACATATCAGCTTCTTATTACCAAATTGGGAACGCATAATTCCTCTCTATAATTCATGGACAAAAAGTGATAACATAGTCGGGCGCACCAGAGCAGGTAAAGGTGCTGGTAGAATCATCATAAGCATAGCTATAAGCTTGAGGACATTGTTGCTTAAAGATGCGAGAATATTTTGTGGGTGGACATGTTTTCGGGGTGTTAAATGCACCAGTGCAACAGTACTGTGGTTTATTGAAAGCAGTACAAGCGCTCTTACAGGCAATCACGCTCCCATCAGACCCTTTCACTTGTAATTCCGCTGGGCAAACCGCGTTCACGTTGGCTGGACAGCTTGTGGCCTTGCAATCACCTGTGCCGCCTCTGGTGGCTACAGAAACAGGCAAGTTGAAGCCATCTACAAGGCTAACATCGTAAAAGTCCATCCCACGATTGGCTGCTATGTTGATTTCTACTAAAGAAGCTGGTGGGATTGCACCATTACCATTGCATGCAACCTGACCAGTGCTACAATCAGCAGTCTCGCAAGTGAACTTACCTGATTTGGTGGTGCATCGGGTTCGGGCCCAGAACCGGCCTTTCCATGGAGCCCGAACATTCAGTGTTAAAGATGCTTTGGATGCTAACTCAAATCCAGTGTTTGGTAGTTGAGGTTTTTGATCCGAAGTTAGGGTTCCTGGCCAGATGGTTCTTGGACAGTTGTTTGTGAAAGTTATTTTAGCAGAGTGTGCACCTGCATGCAAGTAAACCAAACTCTTGTAAACATGAAAAATAAAACCTATCTTGTAAGCAGAAATTTTTACGTGTGGATATATACACTTATCATAGTGATAGTTTTGTTTGGAACACTGTTTTCAGACCCAGACCGGACCGGAATAACCGAAAACCGGATTGAAAATTGATTTTTTTAGCATAAAGAACCGGGCATTTACCTTAATTCCATGAACTCCTTAAACCTCAAGCATGCCTCTTAAATAAGAAAAAAAATCAGAAAATGCGCTCACCAAGTTTAGAACCTAGACACTATCAGAGTTGAAGCTAGAGCCTAACCACTCAGCTAAGCTTGCAAGCTGATGCTCAACAATAACAAAAAAAAAAAATACTTGAAGTAAACTTAATGCAATCTTTTTTTTTAAAATTTTATAAAAACAATTTTACACAATTCTATTTTACTTAATTAAATTATCCATCCCTTATAAGGAATATTAAAAAAATTATAATTAAAATCCTTTAAAGATATTCAACTTTACTTCAAAAATTAATCATAAATTTTAATGTTTTCATGGTTATTATTTTATTTTATTAACTTTCTTATTTAATTATTAAATATATGCTTGAAAATCATTAAATTTTCCTCACATATATAGATATATTAGTCAATTTTGCTAGTTTTATTAATTTAATATATTTATTTATAATTTAAATAATTATGACATCATCACAGTTCGACCTCGATTTAATCTCGGTCTAACCTTAAAAACCTCGAACCTCTCCATTTTACGGTTTATTGAATGGTTCGGATTTCAAAACCATAGTTTGTAAGTGTTTCATTAGTAAAAGACCTGACGACTTAGGTTTATAACCGTAGGTATCAAAATTATATTGAACAATTGAAATATAAGAAGTGTCCATATAAATAAATAAATAATTAAGAATCATCGATGATATGAATGTGCATGAAATCTAGTATACTTACCTCTATGTGACCTGTTCATTAGAGGTCTATTGACTCTATCACTCTATGGACTATATGTTAGAAGAGATCAAGAGAGAAAGAACAAGGGTCCAGTACATAAAATCTAGAACATGTTTCATGTGAAAAATTAGTGAATATAATAATGAAATCTTAATCCGAGTGGTTCATGGCTTTATTGTATAGCCGCCCGATATGAGATTGCATGTCCACGAGTTTTCAAGAATAAAAAAAAAGTGTTGCAACCTAAAATATTATTGTGATTAGAAAAGATGAAAATTACTGACAAAAGCAATATGATAATTCATATCAGAAGTAGATAGTGATTAATGAGGCATACCAGATAAGAAAAAGAGGGCCAAGGTAAGGCCGTAGAGTGCCAGGGTTTTCATCATTGTTGCTTAATTTGGTGGTAACAGCTAACAAGTATATATGAAGAATGATGAACTTGGGTTTGGTATGGCTTGGTGCTAATCCAACGAACTTAGCGTGGTATATATAGTGGTTTATACACGGATTTAAAGGCTAAACATACGGAAAATTGGACTTGGATTTTCTAGGAATTCTTATATTATTGACCCACTTGATTGTTATCTTTCCATTACGGAATCGGGTCGCTACCGCTAGTGTGAGTCAGTGACTAATCTACATGTGTCAGTATTTGGTAAGGGAAGCAGTGGCCAGTGGGAATTAATTAGTCGTTTACAAAACAGGTTTTCAAACGTAATAGTAGTATGTACTGTTATGTTCAATAGACTTTTCTATTCAAAATTTAACAGCGTGCATGTGAGGTAGAGACGAAGCATCTAGTCTGATTTCAACACATTACCAATGACTAAAAGGTTACGTATAGATTTATGACTTTGGAAATTTGAGGACAACCCTATCCAAACGGGTTTTCAAATGTAATAGTAGTATGACTGTTATGTACAATATACTTTTGTATTCCAAATTTAACCACGTGTGAGGTAGAGACGAAGCATCCATTCTAGTTCACCATTACCATGACTAAAAGGTTACGCATAGATTTATGACTTTGGAAATTTGAGGACAACCCTATCCAAACTAATTTATCTGATTTCAACAATTGAAGGTAACCCCTGTCCAAATATAAGTTGTGCCAAAACTAATTTGTCTGAGATTTCAACATGGGAATGGTTTGATGCTTTGAACTTATTGAGGCGCTGGAGTTATTTACAATTTCGGGTAGGAGGGCTGCAACTGGAGCCAATTCGTAGGGCATGTAATCTTGGTATCTAGTATAGGTTCCATTTCTACTCCTTTGGCCAAAAAGATATTGTCATAAATTTTTTTTTTTTTTTAAATTAACCGTGGAAGAGGATTAAGATCTAGAGATTTTAGAGTTATTTTATGGAATAGTTTATAAATTCTTATTCATACATTTTGTAATATGTGGATTAGATTTTTCCACATCATTAATATTTTAAAAAGAAAAAGGAAAAAAAATTAACTGTAGGGATAATGGCTCAGAATCATGTATTGGGCCTTGGACTTTATCCGAGGATGTTGAATAGGCCTTGAAAGAACAAATAGTTATTAGAGGTTCCAATTTAAAGTTTCATGAGTAAAGAACGAGTGGAAAGTGGTTCGAGGAGGTACTCCTCCTCGAATACGAAGAATGCAGCTCAAATATCTATTCTAACAACTCCAATGATAGGAACGTGTCACATAAGCATACAAAAAGAAAGGAAACCCAAAAATATCTAAGGAAAAGTTGTTATCATCGTATTAAATGCATTGTAGCTACTTTTCTGAATGCATTTATGTGGAGAATACCTCTAAACAATGCTACATTGGCTACCACAACTCATAGAAAGCCAAAGAGAGTGTCTGATGGGACAGGTACTCAAGTAAGGGCTCAAATGATCAATAAGTGTAGGATCAAGATGATCCAAACGGAGTTATATAATGTGAAAGATCTTCCATGAGAAGAGGATCGAAAAAATAGAGAGAGAGAACACTATAACAATCTAAATTGTCTTTGTACTCAAGTGTGATCAATTTATACAGGTGTGACCTCCTCAGATTGAAAATCCATTGATATAAGACCTCTTATTTGTGTTTGACTATCATTTAATTCAGAACTAACCATTAGCCAACTCATTAGGTGTGACCTCCCCGGACTGAAAATCCATTGATATAAGATCTCCTATTTGTGTTTGACTATCATTTAATTCAAAACTAGCCGTTGTCCAACTCATTAGGGCCTAATTCTTCGACCCACTCTCTACAAATTTATTGTATTAGGCTCACTGGGCCAAGATCCCATACCACTTGGGCTTGAGTTATAAATTGTGACTCTACACTAACCATCATCATTTTTGTATCTATTTAATTTAAATTATTGCTGACGTTGACAACGTCTTTTCTTTTTTGTCCATTCACTACCGAAAAAGGGAAATGATCAAATCAAAGCTTTGTTTCTTTCTTATAGAGCATAGCTAACAATTTTTTTTTCTTTAAATTTTTTTAGAAATGTTCTTTTTTTTTTATTACTTCTTCTTTAGGGTTTTGCTATTTATTTTTCTTAGCCTTAGTATTTTTTTTTTTTCCTCTCTAGTTTTAGGTGTTATGACTAGAAGCATGTTTAGGCTAGAATAGGGGTTTCTACCTTAGGGTGTGTTATGCCACCTCGGCCTTACACACACTCCCTTGCTAGGAAGCATGTGTACACATCCCTAGTCATTCATAGGTAGGCTCTTTAAGAAACCCAGCCTTAGGGTGCTTAGAATGTTTAAATCTTGTTAGAAACATATTCGTAGGTAGGGCTTGTTTGGTATGTGATTCCAAACAAAAGTTTTCAGTGTTTAAATCTCGAAAACTATGGTTTTGAAAAAAATAAAAAAGCACGATTGGTAAGAGTGTTTTTTTAGAAGTGTTTGAGTTATGTTGCTCATTTTAAGGTGTTTAAACACGGAATTTGAAAAACTCCTCTTACCAATTTTCAGATTTCAAACAACGTTGCTTAATGACACTTTTATAAATATTTTAAAAACTGTAGGTTCCACTAATTTTTTTTTAATCATAGGTTCCACTAATTAGACTACATGTCATAACTTTTTAAAAAAAAACACACACACACACACACAAACCAAACACACAATTATGTTTTTTCACTTTTGAAAAAATGTTATTAAAAATATAGTATCAAACACTTTTTTTTTTCATTATGAGTACTTTAAAATTTAAATACGTGTTTTCAAAACACTTTTTAAACGACAATTTTCACATCATTTTCAACAACAATACTCAAACACCTCCACAAGGCTCTTTATCTTTCAAGAGATTTGGGTGCCCTGTACCTTTTCATAGTACCATACTTTCAAACACATTTATAATTTGTTAAACCTCTATATAAAGATACAAATTTGTTTCTGAACCTAAATTAAGTGGTGACTTCCCCGCCCATAAGGTTACTGGCATACTCCTGTGCCAATTAGGATGGGCCCATACTGATACAGGATTGCACCTTTACACATGAGGGTGCTCACAAGGCTCAACTTAGTATGTCACAGGGGAATGACATGGTGGTGTTAGCAAACCCAAAACCACCAAATATATGATAACCAAGAAATGTAATACACCAAATGAATTTATTATTTTGTGATAATTTGTTTGTTTTTCAAGTTAATGCTGAGATGATTGCTCTAGTTTCATTGGGAAACGTTTTGTACTTTTTTTTTTTTTTTTTTTTGGAGGGAAAGAAACGTTTTGTACTTGATGATACTTTTTATTGGTGATGCATTATTGTCCATTTATATTGTTTATATACTGGTGCATGTGTTTTGTTTAACATTTTTATTGTGAGAGTATAAATTGGCATTACAACCTCCCACGCAACCTACATATATAGGTCCTGCGAGGGGTGGGGGTACGTGGTAAGGCACAATGGACAGTTTCAGGCGTTCATTGAGATATGTTACGATAAGATGTTGAACGGTATAGGTGAACTGGTAGTTTAGTAAGAAAGAATTTAAACATATCAAAAACTTGTTTAATTTTTTGGAAAAAGGGAGGCTAAAAATATTAACATAAGCAATTTAAGAAATGTGGTGTCTATTTCACACGCCTATTTATACATATCCATACACAAGTGAAATGTGGTGTACACATGCTACATGGCAAAATAATGGTGAAAAATAGAAACACAAGTGAAATAGTGAGGGATGATGGCACACCACGTTAGCGTGTGTACTTTGTGTGCACTTGTGTTTATCCATTTAAGAATAAGTTTTAATTTATGAAGAGAATTCGTAGTTGTTGAAAGTTCAACTCGCGCATATATAGGAATAGAAGTGAAGGATCCAAAAAATTGGGGCTATTTTATATGATGAGCAAACCTACGCAAGAAAATCCTAATTATGCCAGCATTAGAGAGATTCAACTTGCACTTGAAGGAGCTAATTACCATTTGTTGTGGGACTACAGCTACAGCTTTCAAAGGAAATTTGTAATATGATGAGGTAGACACTATCACACTAATGATCTAGTTGATAAATTGATCATGTAGGGCATCTTGTCCCATTTACCCGGCCCATTTGTAACCTGAGCAAGGTCTAGAATCTGATGATGACAATGCTAATAGTAATGGCTATAGGTGTAGACAATAGACATAGAATAGCAATAGATCAGTTGGTGGCCGACGCCATAGACGTCGTGATGCAAAAGAGACGGATAGGGATAAGGTTAATAAATATATTGGTCAACTTTGTGATGCCTGAGAATATTGGAGACAGGCCATAAAGCTTTACCAGTTGGATAAAATAACAAAATTGAAGTCCAACAGAATGCATGAGTGCATTGTTGTTATTCTAGAATCCCATTAATTAATAGAGAGAAATGGATGACTTTTCAACACTGGTTTGTTTGGTTGGGTAGACTTTAAGAATGATGGAAAGAATGGGAGAGAAAATAATATTTTGGTGTGTTTGGTAAGAGAAGAAACTGGAAAGGAAAACTGGAGCTCAGTTTTCTCTGCTGGCCCACCAAATTGCAATCTCACTTTGTCCTATTTTTTTCTTTCCTATTTTTTTATTTTTTTATTTTTTGTGCATTGTTCACCCATTTTCCTTTCATATGTTTTTTTTTTCAATTTTTTTTCCCAATTTATTTTGGATTTTTGTTCTCTCTCTCTCTCTCTCTGAAGTGCACTCCATTTTATTAATAAAAATATAATTCGTTACTTTTTATATCTAATAGGAGCATGACAGTAAATTTATACAATCACATTTTCTATTATACCATTTTTCTTCTCAACCAAACTAAAAAAGTTTTTCATCTCTCCAAATTTCCATTTCTCCAACCAAACACAAATGAGTGAAAATAAAACATTTTCTATCTTTCCACTTTTTTTGTTTTTCATCCCCTCCCCATTTTCTATTCTCTCACTTCTATTAATCATAAGATTGGACTCATCATGTTTTAACTGTAATCCCTTGAAAAAAAATTCAATCCTACTCATGATTTTATTCAATCCTGCTTCATCAATCATGTTCACTCTTTGTTCATAAAGAACAAAAGTATCTAGCCCTTATGTTTTCTCTTTGTTCATTGAAGAGCAAAAGTACCTAGCCCCGTTGTAAGCACATACTATAAATTAGGCCGTGTGCATGGGGTGCCTTGTATTATTATCATTTTAAAACAAATAAACAAATAAAATAGGAGAGAGGGATTGGTTTAAAGAACATACCTGTAACCACGGGCTAGAGGAATCTGGATCCGTTGGGGTTAAGATTTGACCCAAACCCACATCACATTTACAAATTTACTCCATTTGAGAATACAAACTTAAGTTAATAGTCTCACATATCTATGGAAAATTATTAGATATTCCGGGAGTACTATAAATGTGTACTCCCTCCTCTCACATGAATGGTGAGTCTCATCATGAATTTAATTAGTAGGACTTACTATTCATGTAAGAGGAAGGAGCACGCATTTATGATATTCCAAGAGTATACAATAATTTCCCCATATCTATACTCAATTTTCTCATTTAATCGAAGAACAAAATGTGAGTTTAGTTGTGTGGATTAGGACAGCAATGATGTTTGGCTTTTTAATGGCTAATTTCTAGCAAACTTATCGTGTTTTGTATGTAATTAACTTATTTGGTGCAACATTTAAAAAAGAAAAAAAGAAAAAAGAAAAAAGGATACAAGATGTAAAATTGGAGTCTAATAGAAAATTCTAATTAGATTTAGACGTCTTGTGTTTTGCACATAATTAACTTATTAGTTTATAACCCATGCATATATAAGATATAATTAAAAATAATTACAATTATACACATATATGGGTTCAAATTATACCTAGTGTAAGAATTACAATTTTTTTTTAAAGTCATAGATGAGTTTTACACTCTCTTTATTTATTTATTTATTTTTTTATATGCACATGATTTTAATCTTTTTTTTTATTAGGTTTTTTGATGGTTTATTTATATTAGACTCTTCTTCTATTACACAACATTAACTCATCTAAAAAAATTAAAAAAACTTAAATAGGACACATGGCGTAAAATTAAACAACAATTGGAATCTAATTGGATGTTCTTTTAGCTTTGAGTTTAATTATATATAGCTTTGACTCAAAAACTAGTAAAAAATTTAAATAGGACACATTGAAGATTCTAATTGAATTTTCATCTCAAGTTTGACTTTATATATATATATATATATATATAGATAGATGATTGAAATGAATGACGTGTTATTTTCTTATTGGTTTGAACCAAAACTTATTGGAATGAATAAATTGTCCCTTCTAATTCAAGTTTCATCTTCTATTTTGACATTGCCCAAAAATGTATTATAAGTGATAATCATAAATGTAAAGAGCTTTGTATCATCACATTTTTATGTTTCTAGTAAAAGTGGCCAATGTTTAAATCCTTTCTCCTAATAGTGAATTAGCAATAATCATAACGGTAAAGAACTTTGTATCATCACTTTTTTTTTAAATAATGGTTTTAGTAAAAACGTCCAATGTTTAAATCCTTTCCCTTAATATTGAGTTTGGTTCAATATTTTGACTTAAATTTTTTTTTTAAAGTGGCAATTTGTAATTGTTACAAAAATGCACTTTATTACCTTTAAAGCATCCACATTAGTTAATCTAAATTTTTCTGTCTATTTTATACTAAGAACCTACTTTTTCTATTTTACACAGTCACTTTTACAAAACAACCACATCAGTCTGTCTATTTTATACTCTATTTTAATTAAATAATCATTTTTTAATTATTTTTTTACCTTTAATTTCTCTGGTTCTCTCTCATCAGCCTATCTTTTTTTCTCTATTCTCTGTATTCTCTCCTTCCCTCATCTCCTTCCCTCAACCCATAAAAGAATACATGTGGTTTTCTCCTTCACTCACCCTATTCATTGTTTTCTCCGTTCTCTCCCTTCATCACCATTCTCGTCCTTCCTTTCTCTCAATTGGAACCACCCTCAACCCACCACTAATCTTTACCTTTTTTTTTTTTTCCTCAATCTGACCTAGCCAAAACCCCAACGTTTCTCTCTTGCAATCTGTTTGGCAACAAGACTGAATCACTGCTTTTTTGGGTTGAAAGCTCACTTGATCTCACCCATGACCCGAACATGGGTTTTTTGGGTTGAGGTGAAATGGGTTTTTTGGGTTGAGGCAAAGATTGTACTATGATTTTCCTTTGAATTTAGTTTGTGTTTTTGTTTATTTTTGGTTGATTTTTTTTTTTTTTTTGGTTGATTTTAGTTTAATTTTTTGTTGATTTTTGGGTTAATTTTGTGTTAAATTATAAGGTGTTGTGATTGGTTACGGTGGTGATGGTGGGTGTTGCTAGGTTGCGGTGGTGGGTGGTGCTATTGTGGTGGTCGATGGACAATGGTTGGTGGTCAATCAGTTTTGTCCGATTCAGAGGAAGAGGGAGAGGGAGAGAGAGAAGTCAAATGGAGAAAGAAGAGAGGTGAGAGAAAAAAATATAAAATAATGATATGCACACCTATAGTAACCGTGCATATCTTCACGATTACTATAGTAATAGTGCATTTATGCACAATTTTATACCCACTAACGTGGGTGTTTTTTTATTTTATTTTATTTTTTTAATTTTTTTATCTATCAAAAAGTGCATATCTCAACATTTTTTCTACTTTGCACTATTTTGCATTTACTAATGCAAGTGCTCTTACAAGACTAAAAAGCACAATTTCAAGAGTCTACCAAATGCCTGAAAATAACAATTTGAAACTATCATCACTCTAGCCAAACAGTCCCTAACTATCAAATTATATATATATACATTTTTTTAAAACTAGAACACTACTTCTTTTCAATTTTTACAGTCTTTAATTTCAAAATTTTGGTTTGTTCAGAGGCCGTTCAAGTTCTCGTCTCGTTGCTAGCTGATGATTCCTCAATTGTCAGCGCCGCCACCTCCGCCTCCCTCAAGGACATCGTCACTCTCTCTCTCTCTCTCTCTCTCTCTCTCTCTCTCTCTCTCTCTCTCTCTCTCTCTCTCTCTCTCTCTCTCTCTCTCTCTCGGAGGATGTGATTAGTGTTTTTTTAGCGTAATTCTGTTGTTTCAGATTCAATTTTTTTGTCAAATATTGGCTTTCAAAGTTTGAGTGAGTGTTAGATAGTAATGACATGGGTCCTCCAAGGTTCGGATTTAGTGCTCAATTCTCATAAGTGGTGAAAAACCCTTACTTTATCACTCTAGTTAGTTTTTTGAGTATGTTAAATTAGTTCAAAAACCATAATTCTTAATTAGAATTATCATTAAAAAAGTAAATTTGCCATTTTTCTAATAACTTAAGCTTTTGTAATATTAATTAATTTATCATGATATCATTGCAACTATCTCAGCTCTATGTCCTATTTGAAAAATAAATAAATAATTCACATGTTGGGCTCTTTGGGACAATAATTAATTTATCATGATATCAGTGCAAATGTCTCCACTCTATGTCCTATTTAAAAAAAAAAAATTAATTTAAAAAAAAAAAAAAAAAAAACTAAACCTAAAATTTTCACATGCTGGGCTCTAAAATTTAAGAGCAGTTTGAGCCCACTGAGGTAGAGGGTTAGAACTCTCGTTAAATGATTAAATTTAATATAAATATATATATATATATATATATAGCTTAAGCTTTTGGGGATAGGTACTAATTTATTTTCTTGATTAGAATTACTGTGTGAAGAACTCCATCTTGTTCAAGCTTGAGGCTTAATAGATACGTAGGAATGAGTCTGAATAATATTGATTTTTCCCAATTTCTGGATGGGTTTTACAAGCTTTTTATGCAATTAGAAGCATTTGATGGGGTTTCATCTGTTGTTTCTATGCAAAAAAAAAAAAAAAAAAAACCGACAAAGAAGGGTGTCGAATGCTCTTAACTTGAAAGATTTGACTAAAGTAATATGTTATGTTGATATTCATGATTGAGCTATCTTATAGTTTAGTAAGTTGGAGAACATGAGCCAATGAGGGAAATCGGGTTCTTTTCAATGCTTCATGCTTGATAATGGGTCTTCTCAATATTTTTCTGGGACTCTTTTTTTTTTTTTACAAGTATGATTATGCTAAGACTTATGTCTGGGAAATTATATTATTATTATTATTATTTATAAAATATGAGATTCTTATTTAGTGTTGAGATTGCGTGTACCATTTATTTTCTTGCAATTTACACATTAAACTATTGACGGATAAGGTTGACATTGAACGAGAGAGGTAGATTTTCAGGTTGAATTTTGCTTTGACAGGTGCAGACAATATAACCATCTCAAACAGTTGGTAACTACTATTTGTGTTTAACATGGCCATGAGCTTATATGCTTGAGATATGTCAAAAGTCTTGTAACTCAATTGGTTGACACCTCTTAATTTTAAAGTTTACAAGGCAACAATAAATAAATAAATAAATAAATTTAAAAAAAAAAACTCTTGGTGCTTCCAAGACATTTAGAATTTAAATCCCCTACCCCATTGTAATTATTGAATTATAAAAAAATAATAAATAAAAATGTTATAGTTAATTAAAGATTTCTTTTTCAGTACTATGCATACTACATGAGTATTGAGTCAAACTTGCTCTTTTTTTTCCTCATTATAAATTTAGAATTGCATTTTCTAATCAGTTTTACTCATATGGTACTGAGGAAAAAAAAAAGTTTTACAAAAATGGCACCTCCGCCCGTATAAGAAAATGAGTAGAGGGTGAGGTTATAAGTTCAAGACACATTAAGTGCGTGTGTAGCTTATCAATAATAAGCTATATATTAAGTGCGTGTGTAGCTATATATATATATATATATAGCTTAAGCTTTTGGGGATAGGTACTAATTTATTTTCTTGATTAGAATTACTGTGTGAAGAACTCCATCTTGTTCAAGCTTGAGGCTTAATAGATACGTAGGAATGAGTCTGAATAATATTGATTTTTCCCAATTTCTGGATGGGTTTTACAAGCTTTTTATGCAATTAGAAGCATTTGATGGGGTTTCATCTGTTGTTTCTATGCAAAAAAAAAAAAAAAAAAACCGACAAAGAAGGGTGTCGAATGCTCTTAACTTGAAAGATTTGACTAAAGTAATATGTTATGTTGATATTCATGATTGAGCTATCTTATAGTTTAGTAAGTTGGAGAACATGAGCCAATGAGGGAAATCGGGTTCTTTTCAATGCTTCATGCTTGATAATGGGTCTTCTCAATATTTTTCTGGGACTCTTTTTTTTTTTTTACAAGTATGATTATGCTAAGACTTATGTCTGGGAAATTATATTATTATTATTATTATTTATAAAATATGAGATTCTTATTTAGTGTTGAGATTGCGTGTACCATTTATTTTCTTGCAATTTACACATTAAACTATTGACGGATAAGGTTGACATTGAACGAGAGAGGTAGATTTTCAGGTTGAATTTTGCTTTGACAGGTGCAGACAATATAACCATCTCAAACAGTTGGTAACTACTATTTGTGTTTAACATGGCCATGAGCTTATATGCTTGAGATATGTCAAAAGTCTTGTAACTCAATTGGTTGACACCTCTTAATTTTAAAGTTTACAAGGCAACAATAAATAAATAAATAAATAAATTTAAAAAAAAAAACTCTTGGTGCTTCCAAGACATTTAGAATTTAAATCCCCTACCCCATTGTAATTATTGAATTATAAAAAAATAATAAATAAAAATGTTATAGTTAATTAAAGATTTCTTTTTCAGTACTATGCATACTACATGAGTATTGAGTCAAACTTGCTCTTTTTTTTCCTCATTATAAATTTAGAATTGCATTTTCTAATCAGTTTTACTCATATGGTACTGAGGAAAAAAAAAAGTTTTACAAAAATGGCACCTCTGCCCGTATAAGAAAATGAGTAGAGGGTGAGGTTATAAGTTCAAGACACATTAAGTGCGTGTGTAGCTTATCAATAATAAAATAAAATAAAAAGTCAGGAATGGCCTTTCGAAATCTGTAACTGTTGAGGATGTCATTCCTTCAAATTTGGTTTATAGTTATCTTATCTCTTGTGCAACTATAAGGCCTCCATAGTCAACATCCTATGCAATAATGCAAATAAGTAATTTTTGTTAAAGGTGTTACTTTAGGAGATTATGTTGCTTGGTGCTCAGATTCACAGGTTTCTTTTACATGCTCAATTATTTTACTCCTGGAACAACTTTTATTACTCTCCTAGGTTGTTCTCTATTTAGGAGCTAAATGCAGACTGGCGAAGAGCATCAGGCCTACTTGTTTCAATAGGATCACATTTGGCTGACTTAGTAAGTCTCTTGACTTGTTGCTTATTTTGAACAATTTCAATAGTAGGTAATACGAAGCCAACGCGTTTAAATATATTTAGTAAAACTGATAATAAATTTTTCTTTCTATATTATAAATGGATTTTACTAATGTGTGCCCTAAGGGCACACAATAGAAAACTCACCAATCAGCTCAGCTCAAATTGCACTTCCTCCTCTTGTAAGAGCAAGGTAGAGAGTGAGGTCAGGGGGTTCAAGATCCACCTAGTGCATGTATAATTTACCAACAAAAAAATATATAGATTCCAAACTCTTGAATTAAAAATTCCTTGATACAAACTGAATATCTTATGAAAGTTCTTGCCCTTCTACATTATGTATAGAAAAAAGTTGTTTAATTAGAAATTTCGTTTGCAAGATGAATGTGTTATGGAATCTTTATTACGAGAGAAGGAAGCTACACATGAGACATTAAAAGAAAAGGGACCAATTGGCATATCATAAGACACTTGAGCAATATATTTTTCAAAAGTTGTGGACAAAATCATGAATTTAGCTGTTTTGGTGATGAGTGAGCTTGAAAACATTATAATGGATTCTGCAAGGTTTTAAGATTTCATCCAAAATACTGATGGGGTTTATTCAATTTGTGTTTACCTTGAAAATGCTGCCAAATTTTTGCAAGGGTAACCACTTGATATCATTTGTGATGATTTGCACTTCAGAGTTAGACAGACAATTAAGAAGATGGTGATAATTGTGAGTTTGGAAACCTACCAAGCAATAATGGTTAAATACGTTTAGGATCTTCTTTTTCTTCTTAAAACCATATTTCCTTAGGAGTACCAGAAATCAGAAATTGCTCTTTGCAAATTGCAATCAAATCTTTTATAACATTGAAACCCTGCCTTTCTTGATTAGCAATAGCATTAGAAGAAACAAACAAATTAATTTATATTTGTCAGTAAAGTTAAGGTCAGCTAAAACCTAAAGTAACAAACAAATTCAAAGCAACAAAATAATCAAAACTCAAAGAAGAAACAATGGCACACACTCACAAGGATAAGTGCAAGATGAAGGTGATTAATTACCAGATCTACTTGAATCTGATTCCTGATTTCCTCTATACTCTTTCCTGGTAGTAGATTTGTACTTTGATTTGATTTTCTTTATGCATAGCATTTTATTGAAATCATTAACCAGAAATGGGTATGATAACAAATTTTTTTTTTTTTTTCCTTTTTAGAATAATATCAATTTGAAATCATTGATATATCAGAGACATTCTGAATAGAACTGGTTGGCAATTTGTTCTGAGTTTCCTTTGCCAGAAAGGGGATCTCCACCCTACATACACTTAACATGAATTTTATGTGAAAGTAGGTTCCTCGATGATCCCTTACATATGAGGAAACCTAACTGTAGCATTCTAGCTAGAAGAGTGTAATGGCTATCTGAATGTGTAATGCCATAGTTCAGCAACTCTAGTGCAATCTTCTTCTTTTTGTCTGATAGGTAATGGATAATTTCATTTTTTTTAAAGTTCGTCATATTTACAAGGTGTACTTGAAACAAGAGAAACATAAGTAAGCAGAGGAAATCAAATACAACCACAGTATGAGACCACACAAACATAGTCCCAACTAGAAAAGACTTTAGAAGATCAACAGATCTCTCAAACATCTCTCAATTCCAATGCATTCTTGTTCTTTGTCATTACTTTCGTTTCTTTATTTTGGTGCTTGTCTCTTCCTAAAATAAAGCTGGAAAACACGTTTCATTAGACTATGCAATTCTGGCCTATCTGATAAACTCACCAAAGCCTTACTTTATTGGAAACATATGCAAATTACCTCATACTTTGTGATATATTAGGAAAATATTGTTTAACAGTTGTAAAAATATGCAAAAATATGTGGGAAACTAAAAATATTGTAACAATTGTGAGGTGGAGAAAAAACTTGCACATGACTTTTTACTTAAATGGCACATTGTTTAAAGACCAAAACACCATTTTCACACAACTAAAACCAAATGTTTATTTCTTTTTTTCTCTTCTTTTTTTCAAGTCTTTCTCTCTCTCACGTGCGTAAGGTCTTCCCCTCTCTCTCGCCTAGCAGCTTTTCTCCTCTAAACCCAACAAAATTGGACCCTTTCTAAGCACAATAGTTGATGAAACTATATCACCTTCCATGGCTACCTTTACATCTGACTAGTTGCTGGTTTCACTAATAAAGGTCTTGTCCATCTTATCAATCATACAATTAATTTTCTCAACCTCTATGTCCTTATTCTCAACTTGGGAACTAGGCAAAAGAAATGTTCAATTGGAATTATGGTTTTAAGCAGTAAATAAATTATATCTAGTTTACATTTTTGTTCTACTTTTGATGCTAAATCTGATGAAAATGGTTGATCTCTTTTGGAAAATTTTAGAACATTCCTTTTGTGGAGACCATGATTTCATTCAATCAAATTTGTGTTATTTGTTGCAAAATCACAAATCTAGATTTCTCTATTCCTATAAAGACGTGGTCTACACTACGCCTCTGGTGTTTAGTGATTGTAGATATCTTTTGTAGGTATTCCTATCAACATCCTCTATTTGCATGGTTTGATGATGGAAACAAGTATGCTAATGATAAAAGTTTCTCTGATCATCAGTTTGGGTTGCTTCATGTTTTCAACTCTTTTGGGATTAATACGCTGAGAATCATCCACCAAAATGTCACCACAATTTTCTCCCTGCTTCTATGTTCTTTCTATGTTACTAATTGGCTTTCTTTTTGGGTGTGTGTATTCATCACCATGTTAATTTATGCTAGGCGAGAGAGAGGGGAAGACCGAAGACGAAGACTTGTATGCACAAGAGAGAGAACTGGAAAAAAAAGAAAGAAATAAGCATTTGTTTTTAATTATTTGGGTGTTTTGGTCATTAAACAATATGCCACCTAAGCAGGAAATCATGTGTAAGTCATGTGCTATTATTTTCTATCTAACTTAACAGTAAAAGTAATACCGGAGTACAAAGTGTGATAAGTGTGATAGTTTAGGGTGCAAAGTATACATTCGAATAGTTTAGAATGCAAAGTGCAATGTAATATATAGTTTAGGGTAGTAAAGTGTACTTTTTTCTAAAATATATTTAGTAAAGCTGATAATAAAATTTTCTTTCTATATTATAAATAGAAAACTCACCAATCAACTCAGCTCAAATGACACCTCCTTCGTTTGTAAGAGCAAGGTAAAGAGTGAGGTCGGGAGTTTAAGATCCACCTGGTGCATGTGTAATTTTCCAACAAAAAAATATATAGGTTGAATACTCTTGAATTAAAAATTCCTTGATTGTAGTTGATACAAACTGAATATCTTATGAAAGTTCTTGCCCTTCTACATTATGTATAGAAAAAAGTTGTTTAATTAGAAATTTCGTTTGCAAGATGAATGTGTTATGGAATCTTTATTACGAGAGAAGGAAGCTACACATGAGACATTAAAAGAAAAGGGACCAATTGGCATATCATAAGACGTACTTGAGCAATATATTTTTCAAAAGTTGTGGACAAAATCATGAATGTAACCGTCTTGGTGATGAGTGAGCTTGAAAACATTATAATGGATTCTGCAAGGTTTTAAGATTTCATCCAAAATACTGATGGGGTTTATATTCAATTTGTGTTTACCTTGAAAATGCTGCCAAATTTTTGCAAAGGTAACCACTTGATATCATTTGTGATGATTTGCACTTCAGAGTTAAACAGACAATTAAGAAGATGGTGATAATTGTTAGAGATATATATTAGACTTATTAGCCCAATGTAATAGGCCCAAGCCCAATCCTGCTTGTACTAGTAATCTAGGGTTTAGTCGCCTATATATACTCATGTTATGGCTCATTGTAACACAGGCTATTGTACTACACTCTTACACAATAAAGATGTAGCCCTTAAGGGATTCCTCCGTGGATGTAGGCCGTCAAGGCTGAACCACGTAATCCTCGTGTTCACAGTGTTCCTATTCTATGCTTCCTCTTCCGCATCCACTCTAGCATACACAACATGGTATATCACATCGCGTTGGAAACCTACCAGGCAATAATGGTTGAATACGTTCAGGATCTTCTTTTTCTTCTTAAAACCACATTTCCTTAGGAGTACAAGAAATCAAAAATTGCACTTTGCAAATTGCGATCAAAATCTTTTACAACATTGAAACCCTACCCTTCTTGATTAGCAATAGCATTAGAAGAAACAAACAAATTAATTTATATTTGTCAGTAAAGTTAAGGTCAGCTAAAACCTAAAGTAACAAGCAAATTCAAAGCGACAAAATAGTCAAAACTCAAAGAAGAAACAATGTCACACACTCATACTGTACACGACAATAAATAAATAAATAAACCAAAGATGCCTAAACTAAAAGGTAATCAAAAAATAAAGTATATTAAAAAAACCTAAACAAAAGAAGATGGCGGCAATGGCATAGAGTTATATGGTCATACTTACATGCTAATTGTTGGCAAAATACATCTATTCAGAATTCAAAGCATAAAAAAATTTATGCACAATAGTAGCCCGTAGTAGCATGTTTTGAGAATTGTGAAAACTGAAAAGTGATGATACATGTATAAACTATAAAGTACAAAGTGTGAATCTGTAGGACAGGGTGCAAGGAACAATGCTTTTTTTGGATTTATAAGTTTTCTTTTGTTTAAATTACCATATTATTACATATTTAAATAATAAAAGAGTCAATAAAGTAAATCTATTAATGTAATTTTACCCAATTCACAAACCCAGCTGTGTTAATAAAACCCAACCAGGTCACACGGGTTGCTTAAAACCCACTGGGTTGCATTGGTTTTAACCGGGTCACAAATTTTTCCAATCCAATTGATCATCTGGCTCAGTCAATGTGCTAGGTCACCGATCCAACCGGCCAGTCGAGCTGGGTTTAATAACACTACAGCCTCAGCCCAAAAAAAAAAAAAAAAAAAACTAAAGTTGATAAATGCCTTAAATGAATAAACTTGAAATTCAAAGAACTAAAATAAATGAAAGAAAAGTTAAGACAAACAAAGATTTTGGAAAAACTTAAGAGCACACATCAATTGGTGTATAATAAAAAATGATATAAAATTTACACATTTTTACTTAAAAATAACACACAATAATAAGTGTATAATTATGTAAATTAATATGATTACCGTAGCACAAAATGTGCTTAAAATTAACTCCTTTTTATGTGTTTTGCATTTTAACATAATAATAATAATATATACTCTGATAGTGATAGCCCTCACTTACGTGTCTTTTCACTGCAATCACAGCTTCCCGTTTTGTGTCTCTTCATTAAAAGGTGATTCAAGTTGCTTCTTGTTTTCCGGCCAAAATGGGTAACTAGCAATAAAATTCAAACTATATAATTAATAGTTCCAGCTACAAAACAATATTATATACTAGCAACTCGAGTCTCTAAGACTCAATTTTGGCCTATAAATCGAGTCTTTAAGACTCGATTTCCATGCTCTGATGTCGTCCAATGTGGCATATTTTTCCACGTGGAGAACACATAGAAATCGAGTCTCTAAGACTCGATTTTCTAATCCTTATTTTACATATCAATATCACAAAAGCCCAGAACATATCAGAGCATATCAGAAGAGGAAGAAAAAAAAAAAAAAAATCAGAAGAACCCAAGCCGTCGCGCGCGACCTAGGTAGCGCGCAGCCCAGGTCGTGCGCGACCCAGGCGTCGCGCGCAGCCCAGGTCGCGCGCGACCCAGGTGTCGCGCACAGCCCAGGTCGCGCGCGACCCAGGCAACGCGCGACCTGGGCCACGACCCAGGCGTCGCGCGCATCCCAGGTCGCGCGCGACCTAGGTCGCGCACGACCATGTTTTGCTTTCTTTCTTTTGCTCTTTTCTATCTGGCTTTTTGTTTGGCTACTCAGAAAATCATAAAGTTTGGATCTTTATGTTTTTCCCTCAGATCTAATGGTTGTGTTTTGGATTTCTTAAGTTTTTTTTTCTGTGTATTTTGGCTTGTACGAGAGGCTTGAGCCTTTAAATTTTTTTAAATTTTGTTGGTATAAATCGAGCTTTAGACACTCGATTTCCATGTAAGTAAGTGTTTCCACATCAGAGCATGGAAATCGAGTCTCAAAGACTCGATTTATAGGCCAAAATCGAGTCTTAGAGACTCGAGTTGCTAGTAAATTATATTGTTTCGTAACTGAAACTAGTAATTATATAGTTTGAATTTTATTACTAGTTACCCATTTTGGCCTTGTTTTCCTCAACAGTCTCAGATGGGGAAGAAGAGCAAAAAACCCAGGGTGTACGATCTGAAAGGAAAGAAGAGAGACCTGTCAGGTAAAGGACGTGACCGTGCCCTTTTGCCATGACATCTATCAGGGAGACTCCGAGCTAACAGAGCACATGGATAAGTGTAGGATGAAGGTGATTTATCACCAAATCTAGTTGAATCTGATTCCTGATTTCTTCTATACTCTTTCCTGGTAGTAGAATTGTACTTTGATTTGAATTTCTTTATGCATTGCATTTGATTGAAATCATTAATTAGAAATGGGTATGATAACATTTTTTTTTTTTTTCCATTTTAGAACAATATCTATTTGAAATCATTGATATATCAGAGACATTCTGAATAGAACTGGTCGGCAATTTGTTCTGAGTTTCCTTTGACAGAAAGGGGATCTCCACCCTATATACACTTAACATGAATTTTATGTGAAAGAAGTAGGTTCCTCGATGATCCCTTACATATGAGGAAACCTAACTGTAGGATTCTAGCTAGAAGAGTGTAATGGCTATTTGAATGTGTAGAATTGGGTTGTGTGAGATATTTTATTATGCCATAGTTCAGCAACTCTAGTGCAATCTTCTTTTTGTCTGATAGATAATGGATAATTTCATTTTTTTAAAAGTCCGTCATGTTTACAAAGTGTACTTGAAACAAGAGAAACATAAGCAGATTGAAGGAAATCAAATACAACCATAGTATGAGACCACACAAACAAAGTCCCAACTAGAAAAGACTTTAGAAGATCAACAGATCTCTCAAACATCTCTCAATTCCAATGCATTCTTGTTCTTTGTCATTACTTTCGTTTCTTTTATTTTGGTGAATGTCTCTTCCTGAAATAAAGCTGGAAAACACGTTTCATTAGACTATGCAATTCTGGCCTATCTGATAAACTCACCAAAGCCTTACTTTATTTGAAACATATGCAAATTACCTCATACTTTGTGATATATTAGAAAAATATTGTTAACAGTTGTAAAAATATGCAAAAATATGTGGGAAACTAAAAATATTGTAACAATTGTGAGGTGGAGACAATAGCTCTCTTAACCTATTGATACTCAGATACATCCCACGAGACAAGGTGTCATTGCCTTCATCTCTTCAGGGGTCCATTGATTCAGTATCATTAGAATATGGTAGGAGTGGCCAGGACAGTCATGGAGAACAATCTAAAGTTAAGGTTGGCACTTCCATGGATAATGATAAACCTTTACTTGTAAAAGAGGATGCACCAGGTGATTATCCTCTTACTGCAAATATTGCAACAGTTGTGAGGGGGAGACAATAGCTCTCTTAACCATGTCAGTGTGGGTTGCATTTACCATGGTAGCAATATCTGTATTCATACTCATATATGTCCCACCAGACAAGGTGCCATTGCCTTCATCTCTTCAGGGATCAATTGATTCAGTATCATTAGAATATGGTGGGAGTGACCAGGACAGAAATGGAGAACAATCTAAAGTTAAGGTTAGCACTACTATGGATAGTGATAAACCTTTCCTTGTCAAAACATCTACTTCTAGGCAACTGTATGTTAATTCACCTGCACTCACTTTTCTGTCTTATGCATGCTGGGCATCCTTTCTGTAAGTTTACACCCTGTCCTCCACTATATCAATCTCTGGCATTTGTATGATGGAGCCAACCCAAGATTCATTAGTCCAGCAAATACATTTAGAAAATATCCAAGTATGAATATTCCTGCATCGATTTTGGTTTTAAACAATTAGAACACTAAACAATTAGAACACTAAAGGTATGTTTGACAACTTTTTTTTTTTTTCCAATTTTCTATTTTCAAAAACTATTTTCTAATTTCTAGACCAAAAAGAATTGTTTGGTAACTCAAAACAGTCAGAATTAATGAAGTCTAGGCTTCAAGTCCTGGCTGAAACAAAAAAGCTAAACCAAAAGCACAAGAACAAAGTCCAAATTAAACTTTGCAGCCAGATCCAAACCCACCGCTCTCTCCTCCCTCCACTTTCCTCTCGTCATCCATGAAATCCTCTTTAGTTCACAGCCTGACAAGAGGAATTGCCAGACGTGACAAACTTGAGCATCAATTACCAATGATATATGAAGAAACGACCCAAGCCTAGAGTCAAATGATATTTCATGTTCAGGTTTTGGTCTTATGTTTGAAAGATACAATGCCTGTGTGTTCAGACTTTAGTGAGCGTGTTTTAGTCTGGCAACAAATGCATATACCTGCTATGCTGGCATGTTATTGTTTAGACACATCATTTTTTATATCAATAAAAAAAAAAGTTCATAGATTAGCCTAAAAAACAATATATAATATATAGTTCATATATTACCAAACATAACCTAAGTTTTGATGGCTTAATGAGAACTTATACACCTGCATTCTGTAATTAGGATTTTAGAGATACTTCTATTGTAAGCAAAATTTCTTCTTTCTTGTTTTCAATGGTGAGTTGTTGTTGTATGTGCTGTTGTAGTGGGGACTGGCGACACAGTGGACCACCTTTTCATACATTGTAGTGAAGCTTTTAAGTTGCAGAGTTTTATATTTGGGCCATTTGGGATTCAGTGGGTATTATTGGAGAAGGTTCTTGATTTACTATGCAGGTATCATTGGAGAAGGTTCTTCATTTATTATGTGGGTAGGCTCATACCAACGTTAAGCAAATTGATTGACCCTGCTCTGGTTGCTTTTATTCCTAGTAGAAGCATAATAGAAAATGTCAAGCCCCTGCACCTCTTGCCCCTGCATCTCTCTCCTTGCTCTCACCAGTTTGATTCACTCTCTCATTCTCTCTTCCTCTCTCATTCACTCGCATTTTCTCTTATTCACTCTTAGCCTCTCCACTCTATTATGGGCAAGATTGTATATTTTCTTAAAGCTAGTTGAGTACTCATTAGTCATTAGGCTGGCAAGCCTGTGGACTACTATAATCCCCAGTGCAACAATATTTTGGATCCTTTAACGCATCACATGCACTATAACAACCAACATATATAATGCCATCCTTATTTGTGGCCAGTAAATTAATTGTATGGACACACATTGCTTATATCTTGAACATAATTCACAATAGGAAATGGCCCAGACCCATTGACTAGAGTCCCATTAATGGGTTCGATCCGGACTGCCACATTATTATGCCCATTGTTCAATTAGCTCACTTCATAGGACACCACAGATTGGTTTATATTGAAATTGAGTAAGGTCACTGGGTAAGTGGGTGGTGGAGATTGGCAACTCATTGTGCCTAATCCAGAGTCTCCAGTTTAACATGAAAAATAGAATGACTCATTGCTGGTGCACTTGTTCCTAGCCCAAATGCTACCTTGCCATTCATAATAATATGTATAAAGTTCCCCGGATCTTGTTGAGGATCAGAATCACCAATTGACGGGTTTGCCCACCTGAAAAACGATAAAACAAAATAAAATTATGTTAATTATTTAATTAAACTGTATTTTTTCTCTCTTGTTGATGTATGTTCTATACACATAATGTTCATAATTTCACATGCAATTTTACATTTAAAAAGAGAAGTGGATAATATGTTCAAATGATATACAATAAAAAGTGTGTGAGAATCAATACTCTTAGTTGAGATAACAAGAACGATTAGCATTGCAAGAGTAAGATAGAATTCAGCTCCTTGCTTCTCCTCGTGATTATCAATATTAAGGCACGTTGACAATTACAATTTCTTGTGATATTTTTTGTGTAATACAGTGCCATTTTATAAATTCGTTTCAGCTAAAGAAAAGAGAAGGGCGTATAAATATTACAATTTCAATTACAATTTCTCCTCATGGTTATCAATATTAAGGTACAAGAGAAGGACGATGAGAGCTTCGCCCGCCATTGAAACTTAGTTTTTCAGTTAAAATATGTAAATTGGAATAACCAATTAAATAAATAAGTTTGGAGTTTTATCAAAAAAAAAAAAAGTTTGGAGTGTTGATTACAAAGGTAGGGACTGTATTTGGAAGGTAGTAATTAGCACGTTAATAATTTTTTGATTCTATGAATCTATTTTCCTTTTATAAAAGTTAATAATTTCTTTTATTTTTATTTAATTTTATTTTTTTAAATAGAGAGAAATCCATGTGTGTGAAAATCCTTTCTAAAAACTTGGGGTCGGGTTGTTTGGTACATGTGTTTAATCACATGTTTCAATTTTCAAATAACATTACACGTATTTCCACACTTTTTCACCTATACTTATTTCCACAAAAACTGAAAATTATTGTTTAAACACAAGTACCAAACAGGCCCTTGAATTCTGATCTTACTCTCCTCACCTTATAAGGTGTACTTGTGGAGCGACTATTACATCTAAGATAATAGAAAAGTTAATAATTTATGGGAACTGTTAATGGATTCTCTTATGGCAATGGTTAATAATCCATTTAAAGAAATTTTTTATAGGAAAAAAAATTAATATTTTGACAACTTTTTCCATTTTTCATAAAAGTGGTGTTAAATTTTTTTTTTAAATGAATTGTTAACCATTGTCCTAAGAGCAACCGCTAATATGACCCATAATTTATTGATAAGTTGATAATTGGCATGAAATAATTTCTTGACTCTATTAAATGCTCAATTATGAGTTGTAATGCCAATTTTTCGCAAGATTGATTATCAGTAACCAGTCAAACTTTCATTATGGGTTACCCATCAATATCTACGTGATTGATTATTTCAAATTTTTTGACTCTATTTTTAGACTTTCATGTCGTTGATTATATTTTCTTGACTTACAAACCTAATCCAGATTTGTCAGAAGGAGACTTTTGAACACTTAGCAGTTGATCAAGTTTAGAACTAACAGATCTAGCAACAGATACATCAAGTTCCAAAAATTTAACTTTATCAAGCAATAACATATTCTCAGTTTTCACATTGTTCAAAAGTTTATTAGCATTAAACAGTTTAACAAGCAAATTCTTCTTATCAAGCTCAAGAGATTCGATTTTCTTTAGGCCAAGTTCAACATTCATAGCATCCTTTGCAGCAACTTTGCAAAGTTTATTGTAGGCCTCTTGAAGATCTGCGTCCTCAAAGAGTTCCCCATCAGAAAGGTTCTCTTCAGCAGATATGCTTTCATTCACTACAGTAGTAGCTGTGAAAGCAACGAAGTTTCCATCCTTGTCACATTTTGACTCATCATCAGAAACTTCACCATCACTAAGGGTTACAGCCATAGCCTTACCCTTAGACTTCAAGTAAGTAGGACACTCAGATTTCATGTGACCATACCCTTGACATCCAAAACACTGAGGACTCATAGAATTATTAGAAGATTGACCTACTTTTTCTCTAGGTTTGTCATTATTGTTCACCTTAGTGGAATTATTCTTCCTAAAGTTTCTAAGTTTAGCAGTGTTCGCACCTCTTGCCTTTCTATTATTATTTCTGAGAAAATTTTTAAAGTTCTTGGCAAGGTAAGCAATCTCTGTAGCAGAGAGCTCATCATTAAATCCACCAACCTCAACATCATCAACTAACTTAAGAGCCATTAATTTGGATTTGCTAGTCTTGGGTAGATCCAACTCATAAGATTGAAGTGATACTAAAAGTTCATCAATAGGGATGGAGTCCACATCCTTACTCTCAGTTATGGCAGTTACCTTGGGTCTAAAATTCTCAGTTAAGGATCTAAGAATCTTTCTAACAATTTTAGGTTGATCATAGATTTAAGCAGAATTAACAATATCATTCAGTTTAGCATAGAATTCATCAAAAGATTCATCATCAGACATCTTAATGCTTTCAAATTTAGAAGTTAATTGCTGCAATTTGTTGATTTTGACAGCCTTTGTGCCTTCATGCATAGTCTTGAGGATGTTCCAAGCAGTATGAGCAACCTCAACATTAGAGATTCTCTTAAATTCCTCCATAGAAACAGTGTTAAAGATAGCATTCATAGCCTTGCTATTGAACGCAGCTGCTTCTTTTTGAGAAGTTTGCTACTCACTAACAGGAGTAGTGGGCTTCTCCCATCCGTATTCAACGAAGTTCCAGACTCTCTCATCAATTGATTTTAGAAATGCTTTCATCCTTTCTTTCCAATAAGCATAATTATTCCCATCAAAGCGAGGAGGAATAACCAGAGAGTGTCCGTATTCCATGACAACAGGGGTCAAGAATCAGCTCAAAGATCAAAGGATCAACAACAAGAGAGCTACCCGCTCTGATACTACTTGTTAGTTTTTAGACCCCTTAAAACACAATTGGATTAACTTAGAAATTTAGCCAAGTTATTACTTAGTCAAATTAATTAAATCTAGGTTAACACATTCAAATAATCATATCAAGTAGAGCAGCGGAAATATAAATAACACAAGATATGATCACCCAGGAAACCAAACCGGTAAAAACCTAGGGAGGATTTAACCTAGCTATCCTCAAGGTAAACTTAAATCCACTATCTTGAAAAAATCGAAGTTCATACAATAAGACTTACAAGCCCCCACGCTCGACTTCTTATTGCTACCTACCAGTAGAACTTACTGACATGACCACGTGCAAACTCCAAATCCACGGAATCCTTCTTTCTTGGATTCTCCACCAAATACAAGCACACCGCTTGTGTTTCTTTAAACTTCAATGGCAACAACTGGATTAATCATCAAGGTGTAGAAAACTTCTTTTCCTTGAAAACCCTAAGTTTATGTAAAGGAAAGCTTCTCAAAGATCTCACAAGAGATTCACATAAACAACAATATGAGCAACAACAAAACGTGGATAGGGTTTACCTTATATATCTAGGGTAAATTAGAAACCCAAAACCTTTTAAATCACTTAGGGCTGAGTTGGAAATTCTGCACAAAAAACGTCAGACCTGATTTTCGATTGATCGAGCCTAAGTTTCGATCGATCGAAATGGGCTGAAACAGTTTTTTAATTCTTACAGTAGTTTAATCCAACTTTACAACAATGAAACAACTTTGAGCAATTCTAGAACAACCTAAATATATTGTTTTGATCATGATTTGCCAACAATACAAATTAGAGTTCTAAATACATAAAACCTAAGTCTTTAGAACCTAACACTACTCATATTAGCCTCACAACTAGTATTATATGTTATTCTCTTCCAGCGTTCAAGTGTTGGTGCCAGTCAGTATGGCAATATAGACTGCACTTTCTATTGCATTCACCTCTTGATGGTGGCGTCATGTGAGATCAATTTGTAGTTTTACTAGTTCTGTTTTTTCTGCCTATTCCCCATATCATATTTCCAGGTTGTTCTGTCTGAAGTAAATATATGTGTTTTAGTGCAGGTCATTTTTTGAATTTTGCTTTTGAGCTTTTATTAAGAGTATGGGCAGTTTCACAGGATCTAAAGGATTGCATTTTGTTTTGTTTTTGTTCTTTTGCTGGTATTCTCTCACTCTATACTCTTTTTGAACCTTCATTTTGTAATTACAACCATACCTTGGTTCTTGGTATTAGTTATGTTTCCATTTGTATTTGTTACCATATCTTACCTTAACAATTTTTTCCTTCCTGCTTCAAAACTGGTCTTGTGCCAAATTATTCTTACTCTGTTGTATTTTTTTGGATGGGGAAATTTATTGTGGACATATGGGATTTGGTTCTTGGCTATTTGATGTGGATTGTTTGGACGGAAAGAAATCAGCGCTCTTTTGAGGCTACTGAGAAATCACTAGCTCAATTACAAGCTCTATGCCAGAAGACTCTCTTTGATTAGTCTAGGTGTTGGGGCTCCTCAAATTGTTCTTCTATCATTGAGTTTCTTTCTTCTCTTAGAATTGCACCTTAAGTTTTTTTCCTTCTTGTTGTTTGTTGCTTTTTCTTGTGTTCACCATCATGAACACCTTGTATTTGCTTTCTTCATTTATTCATCTTGATTAATATTATTCTAATTACCTATCAATTTTTTTTTTTGGATGGATTATCTTTCTCTGCTCAACGTTGAGTCGTGCATCCACATTTAGTAGAGTTGAAATAATTTCTTCCTCTTTCCTATCACGTTATTTTAAAACTTTTCTTTTATTTAAACTTTTTGTGTTATTGATTTTGCTGTTTGATGTTGAAAGAATACTTCTCTAAAAAGTTGACTCATCACTAGAAAAAATGCCTTATGTACATGAAATTTTATGCGTGTATTATACTACTGTTTTTGTTTTTTGGTTTTAAATTTTATAGCAATCTTGTAATGTTTTTGTGTGGTTGATTGGTTGAATGTCCTATTACAGTGAAGGGAGTTTCTAGTATTGGGATTTGTAATATTTAGGGAAAGAGAGATAATATCAGTTCTTTTTGTTTATAGATTTTGGCCAGAGATGGAGAGCTAACTGACAATGGGAGGTGGATCAATCTTATTGGAGACATAGCCTGCTGCATTTCTATAAAGAGACCAAAAGAGGTAACAATCCACTTGGGATATTCTTTAATAATGTCATGTATGTGTGTGTGCGCGTGCGTGTCTGCATTTATTTTTAGTATAACAAGTGAAAAATTCTAACAAGTGGTGGAAAATGATATGAGAACAAGGACACTGGGTATGGGGAATAAAGAAATTCAATCATGTTCTATTATATTCATGGCCAATTTCATGTGAAATTGGTGACTTAGCAATGAAAACTGATAGGACAGATGATTTCTTCTCTTTCCATTACGTGTATTCAAGCATCAATTTTCTTCTTGGGGCTATAGAGAGTCAGGGTTTTGCACTTATCATCACTCCAGCCTAGAAGTGGTTTACATGATAGAGATGGGAAATAAAATGAGAAATGAAGTTCATACTCATGGTTAATTTCATGCGAAAATGGTGACTTGGCAATGAAAAATGATAGGAGAGATGACCCCTCTTTCCATTTCTTTGGGGATATAAAGAGTCAGGGTTTTGCACTTTTGATCACTCTGGCCTAGAAGTGATTTACATGATGGAGATGGGAACTGAAATAAGAAATGCAGGGTTTGCAAGAAAGATGCTATAAATTCTATTTTCTTTACATCTCTGAGAATATGTTATTTCATCTCTGAGAATAAGTTATTTATGATTTTTGTGCTTGAATTTACCTTCCAAATGAAAGTAACTGCAGTTCAATTATTATTATTTTTGTTTTATTTAAAAAAAAAATTTAAGTAACTGTAGTACTTCTGTTTAAGCAGGCTAAGTTTGTAGTTAAAACCTTATAATTCCTTTATTGAGCTCCATAACCTTTCATGAAAGTCTTTTAGTTGATGCCTGAAACTTTAATGGGGTAACAGTATTCCCATTTTAAAATGATTTGTTTTCAAAAAAAATTCCGTTGTAGTTCGTAACAGCTACTATTTTACTGATTTTGCATTTATCTGGAATATTATTGATGTTTGTTATCTTGTGGTAAATTTTATAGGTTCAAAATATTTGTATAATTTTGAGTAAAACCCTAAGTCGACAGCAAAAATACCAAAGGGAAGCTGCAGCAGCTGCATTGTCAGAATTTTTTCGTTATAGGTATATATATATAGAAGAGTAGACATACACACTGGTGGGGCAGGATCCCCTAATTCCCTCTTTTTTGCATTGTTTTATTTTGTTTTGTTGTATTATATGTAATTTTGTATGGAATGTTGCCACTATTAGTATTTTAATTGTTCCATTGATGGTGTGGTGGTTACTATTTACCTTGCAGTTGCAGCTGCCTTTTCCCTTGTTTTTATTTATTTATAATTTTTTAAAGAACCAATTGCGTGGAAAGAATATAAGGATGGAGATGATAAAGACACCAGACGGGGTTGGAATCATATTTTCCAATATGATGTGTAGTATGGCATCGCTTCCCTTTTTTTCTTTACAAAAAAGGGAGACCCTCTGTGTCTGAAGTGGTTTAATGGATGAAGGCGAATCAATTTACTGCCTTAAGTAACTGAAGAAACGAAAAGGGAGAAGGGAGAAAAAAAAAAAAAAAAAAAAAAAAAAAGGAGGGGGAGGCGTTCATTATGGTAAAGGGCTTAATTAATATGCGAATCTCTTGTTGGCATTTTTGTGATTCAATTGTTTTGGGCCGAATAAGGATAATGTTCTCCAATGTTGTTTATTTTTATATTGATAAATGGGGTACCATGTAGATAGTTTTCTAGCCCCGGGTGTTTGATTAAAGTATGTTGGCCCGACTCTTATCTTGATTTTGTCTATGTACCATTTACATTTAGACTCCTTTCCTATAAAGTGGGGCCACACTAAATGTTTGGAGCCTGATGAGCCAGTTTAAGTTATTGAGTACTTTCGATTACTTGTGATTTTTTTGTAAAGATTTATAAGAGAGGTTTGCTCTTTTTGTTTCCATCACTTTTTTTTTTTCAGAAACGTTCTGTTTCTATGTTGTTAGTTTAATGCCTTTTTTTTCTTCCATTCCTTTCATTACGGTGTTTAAATGGTTTTAGCTTATTGACGATATGAAGTTCTTATAAACCTTAATGTTCACAATAATGCAGTGGTGGGGGTTCCCTATTAGAGCAAATGGTAGAGGTGTTGTGTCAACACGTATCAGATGAGTCTCCAACTGTCAGACTGCTATGTTTGAGAGGACTAGTACAGGTTTATATTTTATACAAACTTTAAAATTGTCTTGTGCCGTTGATTTTCTCACGAGTGGATAACTGTTGAACTATTTGTATTGTTCTTTTCCTTTTGTTTTAATTTTTTAATTTTTAATTGTTAAAAATTAAATTGGTTACTATCACTATTTCTTTTTTAAGTATTGAAAGCTTTTCATGCATTGCTGTCTGATCCCAGTTCTGAAATAAGATCCTATAGTGTTGAGACTAGTGTGATAACCAACTACACCATCCAGACATCCTTATCATTATTTTTAATAAATTTTAATGATCAAATTATTTCTTTTTGCTGAATAGTTGAACTGTGCATATACACTCGCTTGCAAAATTTCTAGCGGACACACGGAATCATGGACAGCCAAGTACACTCGCATGCCTTTTCTAGGCTCCATTTGTTTTGGCTCTGTTTTATATGAAAATGGGCTTATGTAGATAAAGTTTTGTGATGTAAACTGTTTTGTATTGAGAGAAACAGAACCTTAAGAGAACTGTTGCGTTAATTTGGTATTGGAAGATGCATAGTACAAGCTGAGTTCCATACTAAAAATTTGAGGCATACACAATAGCAAATTGTTGGGTTTAGTCCATTATACTTTATAAAACTGGATTTGTATTTGTGTATACGTTTCTCATTTTCTTTCTTCCCAACTGTTAAGAAGTGACTATTGCAAATATTGGATTTCCAGATACCATCTATTGATATTCTTCAGTATACAATTCAAGTCTTAGGGAATTAGGGGTAATATTAGCTTTACTCGAAGATCCAGATGAATCCGTTCAATTAACTGCAGTGTCATGCTTACTCATGGTAAATTCCCTTCTTTGTGTTTGTTTCATAAAATAATCTCGGTGATTACATTTTTATTTATCTTGTACACTGCAATCTTGATTAATTTTTTTTTTCACACTCTTTTGACATGTCCTAGATACTTGAGTCATCACCCAATGAAGCAGCAGTGGAAGCCATTTTGCTTAACCTTTCTGTACAGCTGCGCAATCTTCAAGTGCGTTCCTCTACTCTTTGGCATGTTTACTGAAATAAATTGTTATTTTGGTTCTTGGTATCTCCGTTGTTATTTTCATATTGTGATTATCTGATGATATGCTCATATAGACATGCAATTGAATAAAAAAATTCTGTTGTAATCCTAGTTCAGAAACAAAGCAGCAAAGATGTCATCTTATATTACTGATTTGCTTACTTTCACTGCTATAATCTTCTGGTTAATTGATAAGATATAAATGTGCCTTTACTACTATTTAATCTGGGGTGCGGGGTTGGAATTGGGATGGCAATGGGCCATTTATTTCTTGTTCCCACCCTGCCTAGAAAAATCATTTCCCCTTGTAAGAGTAAGGTGGAGGAGAGGTCATGGGTCCAATTTGTGTAACTAACCAATGACAAAGAAAGTAAATTCTTGGTGGATGTAGCTTTACCACAATTTCATTGTTGAAAAAGCTATGTGAGGACTGATTAAGATCGCACTTGCCTGAAGCTCTTTATCCCACCTAAGTGACTTTTTTTCCTTTGAAAGAATATCCTTCATATATAATGTATTGAACTAACCCTTGGTTTGTTTCTAACATATTATCATCCTTGCTAATAGTTATGAACTTCCTTTTTATATAGGTTTTTGGTGTCTTATGTTTTGCTGTGTGCGCTCTGCACTGTTTGGGGAAAGTCAGAAGTTAACTACTTTTTTTTTTTCAAGAATAATTAAAAATAAATGCAAATACTGATAGTTAACTAAAATGTGATTATAAATCACAGTAGATCATCGGAGTTACATATTGGCAATATGTCCCTATTGGTCTTTTTCACTTGTAAGTGGAAATTTAAATGGAATTGATCTTGAAGAGGAAAATGTGGCAGTTCATGGAAATTTCCTAGATAAGGTTCATACACAGGCAAAATGGCAGCTGTGTTTATACGCAAAATGATAGGTAACAACCACTGTGTTTATCTATATTCAAATTCTGAAAGAATATCCCATGAGCACCAATTGCTCTTTTATAAAGTGATTGTGCAACAGGAGCTAGCAACTGTTAGTTTATTGCTTGTATACAATGTTGGGCAAGTATGCAAATTGAGGCTATTGATGGTTTCAATGGTTTGTAGTATCTGTATGTTAGTAATTTTCACTCAGTGGACTAGAACATAGAAACCTTGTGTCATCATTGGATACTCTAGGAAATTGGAATGTTTGCTTCTTCTTCTTTCTTTTCCCTCTTTTTTTTTTTTTTTTTTTTTAATTGTTAGTTAAAAACTAACTATAAATCTTCTTTTGGGGGAAGAGGAAATTCTCCAAAATATTTAAAATTCTGGGACATGTAGTTTTACACTCATAGAATTAGTCAAAATGAATCAATTGATAGCTTTTTTTTTTTCCTCATCAAGATCAGGAAATGAGGGCATCAACGTCAGAATTTCAGAACATGAGTAGATCTAAACCAGTGAATCATATTGCATTTTCTATATACACTTTAATGTTAAAGTAATTTTGATTTTGATACAAGATTGCATCTTGCTTGGAATTTACTATACAAAGATAAAGAGTATCCTAATCTATATGTTGGGTACAGATGTGCATGAACATGAAGATGCAAGCCAATGCTTTTGCAGCATTTGGAGCATTGAGCAACTATGGATTTGGGGCACAAAATGAGGCATTTGTTGAACAGGTCTTTTAATGAGTCTGATTTTACCAGCTAATTTCTTTTGCGTGCGTGTTGTTGGAGCTGGATATTGTAAATGCTAGCTGAGCATTTTTATATTCAATTAAATGACTACTGACTTCGCTTCTGCGGATGGTTAATTATCACACTTTCTGTTCGTGTTTTAGACCAGCTTTGGATGTTCCTCAGTTATTGCACTTTCTGCTTAAACTAAATTGTCTATCACACTTTTTAATTCTATTGAAGCATTGCAGTTCACTCCATGACTGAAAGGTGTACTTTCACAGGTTCTTCCTGTTCTTGGAAATGTGCAAGATGCCCACAGGCCAATTTTTTCAAATGGTGTGGTGAATTTATCCGACCTCATCAGTGGGACAGTTGATATCTCATGCAAAGTCTAGGAAATGCCCTAGTTGTTGATTTATTTTCTGTAATTTGTTGCTATATTTTGGATATGTGTCTTCTGGTATCTTTAATCAGGAATGGAGTGAATGGCTTGTAAGGCTTATCTTTGGCAAACTGCATGATGCATTAGGTGTTCTGGACCTTCCGCCTGTTGAGTTGCCCATTTAACGTGTCCCTCAGGAAGTAGCCGCTTCGAGAGAGGAGACAATTTCTACACACTTATCCCTCGAGGCCAAGATCAACCAATTCCACCTTGAGGAGGAAGGTGAAGTGCTAGAAAGGCCGGTAGAGCTCTCAGTCTCTGAGGCCGAGTTGTAGAAGGTCAAGGATGCAGCTAAAGAGGCAGCTCGGGTGGCCAAAGAAGCTACTGACGCTGCAGAGAGAGCCTCCTATGAACGTGGGGTACAGAGAATAGATTGATTGAGGAGGTGGCTAGAGTGTGTAGGGATTACTGCACTGAGACTTGGATAGAGGCGCTTAACAGTGCAGGGGTCCTTACTGACTCTGAGCTGAGGAAGGCTGAGAGCATATTCTTTCTTGAACATATCCAAGAAGCTCCAACGGACCTCCCTTCCACTGCTCTACCCCTCCCTCCTCCTGAGCAGGTCTCTAGTATCCAAGATCCTACTCTTGATGCTGAAGCCTCCATAGGGGCAAGTAAGGGTAAGAAGACCTTGCCCTCAGGCAAACATGAGTTATTCAGATACAAGCAGTGTATATTTTCTCTACTAAACTACTTTCCTTATCAAGTCCATAAGTGGACGAGTTCATCCTATAAGGATGCTTTGAAATTATCAAGTTCACGAGTGGATGAGTCCATCATCCTATATGGATGCTTTGGTTAAAAAAATCCACAAGTGGATGAGCTCATCCACAAATGGATGGATTCAAGATTTAAGTACATAAATGAACTAGCTCATCCCATAAGGATGAGTTAATATCAGTCCTCAAGGTGACAGATTCATGATCAGGTCCACAAATGGACGGGTTCATCCCATGAGGATAAATTAATATTGCAAGTGGGCGGATCCATGATCAAGTCCACTACAAGGATGCTTTAAATGAAAAGTCTACAAGCAGACCGGTTAATTAAAGTCCACAAGTGGACGAATTCACAAGTCCTTCCATAAGTAGAGTTTATCCCATAAGGGTATTATCAAGTCCACAAGTGGACGGATTTGTGATAAAGTCCATAAGAGGACGGGTTCATCTAGGAGGATGATTAGAACCTTATAAAGTCCATAAAATGGACGGGTTCAACCGCTCGTTGAATCAAAGTTACAAGTCCATAAGAGGACGGGTTCGTCCGAAAAGATGAATAGAAAATTATAGTCCATAACATGGATGTATATAAGTTCGTAATTGGATGGGATATAAGTCCATAACATGGATAGATACAAATCCATGCAAGGACACATCCTCCATAAGTGGATGGGATATAAGTCCATAACATGGATGGATACAAATCCATGCAAGGACGCATCCATCCATAAAGTAAACAGGTTTATAGTCCATAATGTGGACGGATATAAGTTTGTAAGTGGACGGGATATAAGTCTATAACATGGACGAATACAAATCCATGCGAGGACACATCCATCCGTAAAGTAAATGGGTTCAGTAGACACGTTGAATTACAAGTCCATCAGTGGACGGCCTCATCAGGATGAACCAAAAAATTATTAAGTCCATGGAATGGATGGGTTCAACAATCACGTTGAACTGAAATTACAAGCCCATAATGAGGACGGGTCCAACAAACACAATGAATTAAAAGTTACAAGTCTGTAAAGAGGACGAGTTCACCTAAGGGATGATAAGAACATTAATATCCATGAAAGTGGACGGATGTAACCATAAACTAAACAGATTCATCTACAAGAATAAAAGTAGATGAATAGTTTAAAATAATTGAAAATTACTTAAACCCCATAAAAGGAGATGTCTACATACAGAAAGCAATGGATAAATTAAAACATAAGCTATTCTTCTAAACCTTTACATTAAAAAAAAAAAAAAGGGGGAAGCTATTGCTGAACGGGAGCGTCATCGTCTCTTTCTTCTAAAACTTGACCTTCAGGTTGACGGGTGCTGTCCTCAATGATTTTGGTTTGGCTTTCAACAGTAGTCCCTCTATCACCACGAGTGTTGTCTACAAAGGCATCATTAGCAAATAATTCGTCCATACTCTCAGGATGGACAGGTTGAACCGAGGTTTGGGCTTGGGAATCAATAGTAACATGAGATACATCTAGGTCAGGATAAGAAGTCTTGACTTGAAGGAGGGCATCGTCAAAGCCTTTAGCAAAGGAGCCTTTAAGCTCTACTAGAAGGGCGTCGGAGTCACGGTACTCACGTATCGCTTCCTCCTTTACCTGACGAAGTTGGTTCTTGGTGTCATTGATTTCTTTTTCCTTGTCCTCCAAGACCTGCTTCAACAGCTCCGTCTACTTCTCCAACTCACCCCTAGCTTCCTCTGATAAAGCAAGCTTCTTCTCCTAGACCGTCTTCCAGGCCTTCAACTCATTCAGCTCGTCCTCCTTCGACCTCGCCTTCACCCTTATATGGTCTAACGCCGTCTCGTGGTTCAAGCAACGCCCCATAAACTCCTTCATCATTAACATTGCTTGAAGATGGAAGGGTTAGTAGCAAGGCAAGTTAAAGAAAAGAAAAAAGAAAAAAGAAAGTGGATGGACGTAGTTACCTGAGCAATGCTAAGAAGCCCTATCTCCCCCATGGCCTTAGTTGCATAATTACTCAAGTCCTCATAATCATCAATCGTGATGATGGACGAGGGCTACTCCAACGCATACTTAAAGTCCTCACGGAAGAGGACAGGTGGTTTTTCAGCGACGAGGACAGAACCCGTCATAAGTCCTTTGCCCTTTCCTGGACCAGGCTAAGTGACAGTCTTTTTGGCCTTGGCTTGCAAACCCACGACGGGTTCAGGGACAGTTTTGGGTTTCTTTGGAAGACGGCTAGTCTTTTCTGGTTGTTTCCTCTTGGTAGACGGGTTGGTCAAACCCATCCCCTTAGGAGTCTGACACTCCTTTTGCTTCTTTAAAGCAGCTTGTTGCTTAATATGGGCCCTTCTCCTGGCAGCATCCGTTTCTGCACAAAGGAGATGGAGGTCAAGAGTTTGAAAAAAATAATAATAAATAAATAAATATATTAGGTGATGGTTACGCTGGCAAATTTGAAGATCATAGTGACGGGCGACTGTTGTGGGTTCTGGTCCGTCACAATACCAAAAGAGGGTGTCTAGGGTGACTAATTTAGCCCATGTCCTCTCCTCTAGCTTAGTTTTATTGAAAATTTTCTCCAAAAAACTCCACTGCTTTAGTGAGACTTGTGGATTGTCTTGAATTGTAACAGAAAGAGAAAGAAGACGGTTATAGTAACATCTAACAAACAATTAAAAGTTTGAATATAGACGGGTGCATACCGGACGAGGGCATTATGCCTCATGTTATGTCGACGAGCATATATTCATGGTCATCAGGACGACACATCCATTCATCACCTTTCAAGAAAAAATACCGACTCTTCCAGTTTCTGTTAGAGTTGGGGGTTTCATACACAAGCCTCAATAATGGTCTCTTGGGCACAAAGCTATACATGCCCTTTGACTGAGCAATCTCAGCCGGATGGTAACAATTAAAAAATTCTTCCACCGTCAACCTCCGTGCTCCATTGGACATGGCCCCATATAAGACCTCCACGCCAAGGAAGACCTTCCAAGCATTTGGGGAGATCTGGGTGACGGCCACACCCAGGTATTGAAAGAGGCGACAGTGAAGTGAACTTAAGGGAAATCTGAGCCCTGCCTTCAACATCTGCTCATAGACCCTGACACCTTCAACACCCTTATAGCAACATTTCTCTGACATGTAAGGTAGACGCATGGGTATGTTGACGGGTATCTGGTACTTCGCCCTAAGTGTCTTGAAGTGAAATTCTTTGATTGTAGAAATAAAATAGTTAACCGTCCATATGGGTAGCATTATGAACTCCTTAAGTCCATCAGGACCTATGACGGATTGGACTGGGGGTTCAGCGCCATCTAGACCATCACAGTCACCCTTTAACCCAACCGTCCCTAAATCCTTATCCTTTGAAGGAGAGGTGACTGACGGATTCCTCTCTTCACTTGAAGTGTTGGGGTCTTTTTGACTTGACAGAAACACTTCATCGTAGCCCGCTCCATCGCGGACACAAAATTGATTACTTGACACATTAGACATCTGTCACCTACACGTGATGATAAACCCTAAGACACTGACGGATCTAATAGATGACAAGAGTGCAAAATCTAAAAAATGAAAAATTTACAGAAGGCAAAAAGTACTTACCAGTTGAAGATGAACGGTAGGGAGAATGTAGCTGACGAATGCACTATGTAGACAGGATGCTTGTTTGACAAAGGTGACAGCTACGCTTTGATCGTAAATTTTTTGTAGAAAGTAAAGAATGAGTGAGAGAGAGGCAGGTTTATTAGAGAGAATGGAACGGAAGACGAAAGGACATTTCATTCCAAGAGATTGACCACTAAATAGACGCCATGTGTCCCTATGACATTAATGACCCTAGGCCAGCTTTGTCAGACTAGGTATGTTTCTTAGGAGACAAGTTGAACCGTCACTCCACGGGTCCGTCTCTTATAAGATCATAGACCCATGGAGTGAGGGGGTAGCTGAAGTGGGTAAAATTAAGATGACGGGTCCATTCAAATAAACTTGACGGTGTTAAATCAGTAATGGATAGATTCAAGATACATAGACGCAAGGTGGACGGATCTCAAGGGCCGTGTGGCCTCCATATGGTTTAAGTGATTTCCAAGGAATCCTAAATGGAAACAACTTGTGTCCCACGGCTAGCCCTAATCGATAGAATCCCAATATGAAAAGAATCCTAGCATGAGAAGGATTTTGTAATATACGCCCATTAATGATAATCTTCCCTATAAGAAAACACCTTCATACGCAAGAAATGGAGGTTGGTTTTATGCTACTATAAAAACCCCAAAACCCTCAGAAAACAAGGTACGCATAATTCATCCCAACTTTGGCATTCTAGAGTTATGAAAGGTTTTTCTGACTTAACCTTCAGAGGGTCTTTGGCTGGTACCACACCGGTACTCTCCTAGGGTTTTTCTTTGTTTTTGGTCTTGTAGGTATCATCTCGAGTACGTAAGTACCATGTAGCTTACTGACGATTTTCAGCATCATCAATATAAATCACAACTTACACACACAAAATCTTTTATAGAGAGAAGCTTAAGAGAAAAAAACTCCCCAATGAAATTTACTACGTAGATAGTTGTAGTACATAATGACTTACAAAATCTCCAGTCATGCAATGCACTTGAACTCTCCAGCTCCTGCTAGTAATAGAGTGCACCAATTGTTTCTCTTCATGCTCTCCGAATGCAAGTCAAGTACACAAACCACAAGTTTGATTTCTTGAACACTTCAAGGTCTCTTGAAGACTTTTTTTTTTTTTTTGGTTTTCAGTAAACCAAATCACTCAAGCTAACAATGTATTTTGAGGAAGTTTTCCTCACAAGGATGGTCAATTCTAGAGAAAGTAAGTGAGAATAAAAGGAATTCTCTATCAATTAGGGTTTCAATTTTGTAACGGTTTTAAACCAATGGTTGGATGGTTGCACTCAAAATAGAAGAATTGATATGAAAAAATTTTTGGGCACGTTCAGTTGACCCCACGTCGGGCGAGGGACAAGAAGACTGCCTCTGTAACTCTGAACTTGACTGCTCGTTTAACAACTCAGTTGACCCAACTTCAATTGAATAAACTCTTTAGAATCTGCACTTAAACTTTCAACTCTTTTTCTTCTTGCAAAAGAACTAATCCAAATGACACAAATACAAGATAATTTGTTGCAATTAGAAACTTTGGCACGAAATCTACCAACAATAAATATGATCCAATGATCCTAACAAACAGGGAGTCTACAACATATCGTTGAACAATTAATCTTGATAATATCAAGATTATCAAGAACTTAAAATTTACAAGTTATTGCAACACTAGAACGACAAGCCTCTTTTCAAAATTTTAGTTGGACATCCAAACTCATACTTGGTATTTTAACCGAAAAAGGTTTTCAACTCATGTTCATGGCTGCTAGTAAATAGAAAAAATGAAATAATTTTCAAAAAAATGCTTTTTGGAAAAATTGACTTATTTTTTAGAAAAATATTAACCACAAAAAAACGGTTTTTTTTTGAGAAAAAAGAAAGAAAAAGAAACATTAATAGTAGATTATAAGAGCATTCATATCATTTTTCTCAAAATTTAAACTAAATTAATCCAAAAAACTCAACATATTTTAGTTTAGCTATTCATATTTTCTATATACATAAGATCAAATTCAATATTCTGTCTTATACTTCATTTAAATATTTTTTTTTCTCTCTCATCTCTCACTAAATTTACACAAATCATAGGCACCACAACCGGCCACCACCGCAGCACGGCCAGACAACAAAACCCAAGATCAACCCAAACTCAACTGCCACAATGGCAGGAAACCACCACCATGGCACCACCATATACAAAAAAAAAAAAAAAAAAAAAAAAAAAAAAAAAAAAACCCTACTAGATCCACTCGGAATAAGTTTTACTTTGAAAAAATCCAGCAACTTCCCTAAGCAAAGTTCTCCTGTGTCTCTGGTGGAATGTGTTCCTTGATCAGGTTGTGTACTTTGGATTATACTTTCCTACATTCAATAAAGTTCTATCTTTTATCTCAAAACAAACAATAAATCCAAGATCAAACCCAACAAACCCAATGAATCACAGTCCCAAAAGGAAAACTTTCACTTTGATTACACAAATTCAAATGACAAGAACCCAAAAACTCAACATTTTAAAAGAAGGCGAACAACCACATCTCAACCCATTAAAAGTCACAACAGAGCATCGCATGGAGTCTTTTGGCTGAATATTGCTAAATCTAGAGTTTATTTGCGTTATAGGCATTGTTCTAAGTTATTTGGGAATTGAGGAAAGAGAGTGAATTTTGGCAACAGTGTTGCCAAAATCCAACAAAAGTCTGAGAGAGAGAAAAAGTGGGAGAGAGAAAATTTTGAATTTCGGTAATCACATTACCGAAATTCTTGCTGTTCAAACCTGCAGACTGAAAACCAATTGTGGCAATGCAATTGCCGAAATAGGGGGAGAAAAAAAAATTTGTGGCAATTGTGGCAATGCCATTGCCGAAAATGGGAGGAAAAATAAATAAATAAATAATGGTTGCCGAAATCTGGGAGGAATTAAAAAAAAAATGCTACGTCCACAATATTTTTACAACAAATCATTGGTGATTAGTTATTATTAGTTCAAATTTGAATTTAACACTGAGATTACTTTTTTAATCCAACAAAAACAATCTGTCACTTAAAATTTGTTGTAAAAATTGTGTGCACATATCATTTCCCTTCCTATTTCGGCAATGTCATTGCCACAAATCCATTCCACTTTTTTGTTTTATTTTTTATTTTTTTTTGAAATGATATGTGCACACAATTTTTACAATATTTTTATAACAAATTTTAAGTGGCAGGTTGTTATTGTTGGATTAAAAAAGTAATCTCAGTGTTAAATTCAAATTTGAACTAATAATAACTAATCACCTATGATTTATTGTTGTGAAAATGTTGTAAAAATATTATGAACATAGCATTTTTTTTTTAATTCCTTCCCAGATTTCAGCAACCATTATTTATTTATTTTTTTTCTCCCATTTTCGGCAATGGCATTGCCACAATTGCCGCAATTTTTTTTTTTTGGATAGCAGGAATCTCAGTAATGTGATTACCGAAATTCAAAATTTTCTCTCTCCCACTCTTTTTCTTTCTCTCTCATACTTTTGTTGAATTTCGACAACACCATTGCCGAAATTCACTCTCTTTTCTCAATACCCTAAATAACTTGGAACAGTGCCTATAACGCAAATAAACTCTGAATTTAGCAATATTTGGCCAAAAGACTCCCATGACAGTCGTTATTTCTCTTCCTCTCCTAGAATAACATCAAAACACTACTTAGGAATTTTATCAAATCCACTTCAAAATCCCATTAAAAATTTAGATCCAATTCCCGCAAGTTGAAGAAAGATAAAATCGTCAGCGCCGGTTGAAGAAGACTGAAATTATCTTTACTGATGAAAACCATCCTTGCTAGCACCAACGTGTCTCCTTTTAACTAACCCACACCCAAGTCTTACCTCAAATTTGTTTTCTTTTGTTGCCACCGATTTGACTCAATATTATTTCCTGGGTGTATCTCAATGGTCACTGTGAGGGTTTGGTGATGCAATTGTGGAAGACCCATTGTTGTTGGCACGTTGCTTTTGGAATAACACGACAAAGTTGAACAGACAGAGAGAGAGAGTATTCAAACAGAAAAATAGTTTAATAAAATAGAGGTTTGGCTTTGGCGCAAAAAATCTCTTGCCACATGTGGCGTGGCAGGTTGCTAGAGCACTAGCATTAGGGTGTAAAAACCCTTTATAACCTAAATCTTTAAAAATATGCTACATTTGGGGTAGGTATCTAAAAATTTATACCATCTGTAAATAATAAGGTTATATATATATATATATATATATATATAACCCTACTATTTATGGGTCATAAAAATAAAAATTAATATTTTAATGAAGAGAGGAAAAGTGGGGAGAAAGAGATGTGAGAGAAGCGAGAAAATTGATTTGTTTATATTATTTGTTGGTATAGTTTATATTATTTTAATGAGTTGTATGTAAAAATAGAAATTATGATGTTGGGTGAGTTGTAAAATGAGATAATAAAATAAATAAAGTAGGTTTTGAGGATGTATAATAAACACTTTTTTGCATCTCCAAATGTTAATGCTTTTAAGATTTTGGACCAATTGATGAGATTGATGCATGGGTTTTTTCAAGTTTTTAGTTATATATTTGTTGAGATATTAAAATAGTTAAACTGATGTAAATGCTTTAAGCATATACTTATTTCTTGCTAAAGCCACTTCTCGTCACATCTATATTTCCGAAAACAGCATTACAAGCTCAAAAAACCAAAATTCAAATAATCACATATAAGTCGCAATTCATACTTGCTCCATTCCTGCAGCTACAATTCTAGTGGAACATACTTTTACAGCTCCCACTCACCAATTTCTGCAAGGGTAAAAATTCCCAAAGAGTTGTAATATATGAAGATCGGTAACGCATTGTAATTAAGCAAACATTAGTCACAACTTTTTTTTTTTTTTTTTTTTTGAGAGAAAAAAATTAGTCACGACTTGATAGGGTTTATGATCGCTATAACAAAATCAAAAGATCAATGTTATATTTTAGTTATTTCATTATTATTTTAAACTTTCTCTCTCTTTTTTTTTTCCCCTGTTTCTTTTAGCCATTAATTTGTAAGAAATAATATTAATTGAATAATTAAAATCATTCATTCTTGTAAAACAATTAATAATCCGCAAGAAAAAAATTGCATATCGTATGATTTACATGCTTAAGTGATTTTCATTTCTAGAAATGAAATCAATAGAAATTAGTTGACTTGTGTCTAGCCTATATATATATCAAGTGCCAAAAGCTCAGAGAAAATGAAATTATAATCAAAATTGAATTTCAATTAGAGTCCAATTATGTACCATGTGTCTCATCTAATTTTAAATTTTTGTGCCAAGTGAATTATTGAGTGTAAAAATTAAAAAGTTTAAATTCAATTAGATTCTAAATTGGATTTCAATTAGAGTTCAATTTCGCACTGTGTGTCTATCTAATTTTTTAATTTTTGTGACAAGTGAATTATTGGGTACCAAAATCGAATAGTTTAAATCTAATTAAATTTTAAATCATATATATATAAAATGAGAAATCATTACATATTTTAATAATATATGGTTTAAAAAATGTGTAAACTAATACCATGTATAATTTCAACATCTTCTAAAAAAATGTATAATTTGAACCATGTAATTGTGATTATTTTTTAATTGTACCCGTACATATAAATAGCCAAGTTATTTTTTTTTTTAGAATCTTTTGTTGTATGTGATTTTTGAGTAATTTGAGGAATTATATTGTTGACTTGGGTTATTTGATATATCTCATCACACTCTTGGGTATTTTTGATTAGAAAATGTATCAACCTTGAATTATGATAATAAAAAAGTATTGACCTTTAAAAAAAATTTAGAAAAATTAGAAGAGGCACTCGCTCATAGGCTAGTACTAATAGATTTCTATACATTCTATTAGTCACTGATAATTCATTTGATTGCTGTTGAAGGCAAGGCAAAGCAGTGAGTGATGGGTTTAGTGGTAATAAGAAGACTAAGGACTAAAAACTAGTGTTTGGGTTTAGGTGTAACTGGGTTTAGAGATTTGTATAGTCAAAAGTTGATTGTGATGACTGATGATGATGGGTCGGACTCTAACTACGGATCGGTGACGTGGACTCCCTAGAGGTAGATTGGAGAAGAGAAGAGAAATTCTTTAGAGATCGGCAATGTGAATGTAAGCAAATCGGTGGTTTACACAGAAAAGACAGAGAGGAGAAGGTTAACGGATAGGAGCAACTTTCAGGTTTAAAAATTGAGGTAGAGGAATTGAAAGAGAGTTTTTCTTTGCTTCAAGAATTTATGTTTGATTCAAAGGAAAGTTTCTTTTGAAATTCCAGGATGTTTTGAGCTTGAAATGACATTTCTTTGTATTTATTGTTGTGTTTGGTTGCCAAGAAAGTGAGAGAAAAGAAAATAATTTTTTATTTTTAGTTCATTTCATTTTATTTTTGTTATTTAGATTTTTAAATTTTAAATACTAATGTGGAATTTTTAAATGTATTTTTAAATTTATTATTATTATTATTTCATTTGCCACATAAGTTTCAAGTGTACCAACTACCAACGATACCATTGTTTGCTACATAACTATTTTTCATAATAGTGAGTTAATAGTGGGGATCAAATTGATTACAGATTGAAAATGGTAAATATTATATTGACTACTATCAAAATGTAGAAATTAAAATAGTATTTTCACCTTTATATTTTAATTTATATTACAAGTTTACAACCTTGAATCCTGTGAGCCGAAACCAATAGGTCCAAAACGACTTCAGTGATGGTGAACCTTCAAAACATCCTCTATGTATAGACTTAACCTACAAGAGCTCATGATTAAAAAAAAAAAAAATAATAATAATAATAATAATAATAATAGTTAACTTGAAACAAGCTTGGACATGGCTAAGAACAGGGTAACTAGTTTATTAGATGTGAAACAATATAATTTTTTTTCCTTAAATTATGATTATCTATATCACTTAAAATCAATGTCGAGGACTTAATTCTGACGTGCAACTTGGACAGTTTCATGAAAACATGCAAAGCCCATCCAGACTAGAGAAGAACGAGTTAGTCAAATAATTAACTTTCACTAGCCAAGTTGAAATTTCCAAGCTTCAACATTATGCTAGAAACTGAACTAGTTAGAGGACACAGACAGCAAATATACTTTCTTCCCTTCCAGATATAAGTCCAATGAAATGATATTATTTTCTATATTCCAGTCCAACTGAACTAAATTCTATTTGAGTACATACAATGTTCATTGACAATGGAAAACTCGATTACAGAAAGAGACTCGAACTCATCTTGTAGAAACAATACACTACTTCATTGTGACTTGTTTGTTATCTGGGACCCGTGATTTGGTGAAAATTTTGAGAAGCAAAAACAAGGCACTACATCTTGATGACGGTGCAAAACTATAACAATATTTAATAGAAGGTCACTGATTAATACCCCTTGCATATATTCTCGTTTCAGGATTGGAATGTTTACCTCAACCTCCTTTTCACCACCTTCTTGCACAAACTCAGTTAGCCCTAATTATGAATCGTGTCCAATCACTTTCTCAATCGATACCTCTAGATTCCAACGCCTTTCCAGGGAACATTTATGTTACAAGACTGCTCTTAATTTAACAAGCTTCCCTTGGAGAGCTTTTGATCAGATGAAGCATGAGGTAAAGTTCTTGTACAGCAGGGAGTCAGCAACCTTTTGGATAAAATGATCTTTTTTGCATCCTTCAAACCCGTTTCCAAGTTCCTACATAGCAGCCTCCATCACTCCATGTATATGCTTCAAATCCATATGTGCATCATGCCATTTAACCGGCTTCCTTCAAATGAGTCTCCATTTGTCCAAGTAAGAGTTCCTTCCACTATATGAACTTGGCCTACGTGGTATATATATATACATACATACATATATATATACATGCATACATATATATATATACATACATACATACATATATATATATATATATATATATATAGACACACACAATGATTTAAAGGCTAAACATGCGGAAAATTGGACTTGGATATTCTAGGAATTCTTATTGACCCACTTGGTGATTATATTCCGTACGGAATCGGGTCGCTACTGCTACTGTGAGGGAAAGAGACTGATCTAGATATGTGTAAGTATTTGGTAAGGGAAGCAGTGGGAATTAATCGTTTACAAAACGGGTTGTCAAATGTAATAGTAGTATGACTGTTATGTTCAATAGACTTCTGTATTCAATATAACAACGTGTGAGGTTGAGACGAAGCATTCAGTCTAATTACTTCATGACTAAAAGGTTACGTCCATAGAATTTTAACTCGGGAGATTTGAAGACAATCCTATCCAAACTGTAGGTTGTGCCAAAACTAATTTGTCTGATTTCAACATGGGAATGGTTTGATGCTTTGAACTTGAGGTGGCTGGAGATATTTACGGGTCGTTGGGCCGCAGATGGAGCCAATTTGCAGGGCATCTAATCTTGGTATCTAGTAGGTACCGTTTCTTCTCCTTCCGCCAAAAATATATTGTCATAATTTAAAAATGTAAAATTTAACCATGGAAGGATTAAGATCAAGAGTTCTTGGAGTAATTTGAACACATCATCAATATTAAAATGAAAAAGTTAATTATCATAATTTTTGTACCCATTTAAATTATTTCTGACGTGGAAAACTTTTTTGGTTCTTGGTCCATTCACCACACAAAAGAGAAATGACAAAATTAAAGCTTTGGTTCTTGCTTAGAGACGAGGTAAGCATTTTCTTTTTGTTTTCTTTTAATTTCAGCGATTTTCTATATTTTTTTACTTTTCTAGTTTTCTGCTCTTTATTTTTCTTAGCTTTAGATTTTCTTTATTTTCCTTTCTAGTTTGAGGTGTTATGACTATAAGTATGCTTAGGTTAGAATAGGGGTTTTGACCTCAGGGCGTGTTATGCAACCTTAACCTTACCATATGCACCCTAGGAGTCCCTTGTACAGTACACAGCCTTAGTCATTTGTAGGTAGGCTTCTTTAGAAACTTAGGAATTTTTTTTTTCTCTATTTTCAACCAATTTTAGAAACATGCTAAAGATGATTATACAGTACAAGTCAGTTTGGAATCCGCTTATTTTGTTGAAACTTAAAACTTTTTGTTAAAAGTACTGTAGATAAATGTAAAAATTAGCTGAAATAGTACAGTAGAACCCATAAATAGTATCAAAAAGTGTAGTAGGACCTATAAATAGTAGCAAAAATAAGCCGATGTAAAATAAGTTGGCAAAAAATAAGCTATCCAAACGGACACTACATCTATCTTAAAGCTCTACAAGTTGGATGAAGTAACAAAAGGTTCAATAGAATACACGATTGCATTGTTGTTGTTCTAGAATCCCATTAATAGGGAGACATGGATGACTTTTCAAGACTGGTCTCAGAGAGTTCATCAAAAAAAAAAAAAAAAAGACTGGTCTTAGAGTTATTTGGTGGGATTTCATGCAAACCACAATCTCCAACCAACCTTCTGCTCCAACATTTCCTAGCAATCATTCAAACTTACCACCATAGGTATACAGTGGCGGAGGCAAAATTTTAGTCTAGAGGGGGCAAAATCAAAAGATAATATTAAAAGTGAAATTAATCTAAAAAATATTACCCAACAATAATAACAAAATAAATAAACAATTGTAAGCAAATATGAATATATTTCATATTATTAAAATAAATAAACAAAAATAACCAATTCATAGCTACTAAAAAATTTATAAACTGATGGAGTAAGAATGTGATTAGTGTTACTTAAAAAATATAATGAATAAGTTAGAAATTATTTTTTGTGATTGATGACATGCCAATTTGTAAGACATAAGTAGTAATATTTGTAATATCTCTAGCATCATTCAAGAATAAAATGCTGTGAAAAGTATCATAAATAGTAAAAATTGTGTAAATAATGATATAAAATAAAAAATAAAAAATAGTGAAATAGGTGCAAGTTGCATAGGACAAGACAAAAGCAATGGTTTGGTCACTTTTAACCAAGTAGAAGTCTTTTTTTTTTCAATTTTTTTTTTCCTCCATGTCAGAATGTAACTACTTTAGAGTCTAGCCTACTATTACTAAAAAATTCTAGGAGGAGTCGGGGGGGGGGGGGGGGGGGTGGGGGGGGGAGGTGCCCCCCCTCGCCCCCCTTTGGCTCCGCCAGTGTAGGTATGTACTGCCCAACAGATGGCTACAACATTATGACAATGGTCCTTGCCAAAGACAGCTGGGTGTTCATACATGTCATAATCACTGTTGCTCATCCTCTAACTCCGATAAGTTATAAATTTTTTTTCTTAATTGATTCTCATTTTACAGTTACCATTACTGTATTTGAACTTTGATGGCATATCAAACAAAGTATTAGAGTGTTTTGGCTGAATATTGCAAAAAATTGAGTTTTTTTTTGTGATATGGGTACTTTCAAAGTTATTTGGGACATTGAGGAAAGAGAGTGAATTTCGGCAATGATGTTGCTGAAATTCTAACAAAAAGTATGAGAGAGAAAAGTTTGAATTTCGATAATCTCATTACCGAAATTCTTGCTGCTTGAAATTACTGTCCAGCTACAAGGTGAAGTGCCTGAAGGAGAATGGCTGAAAGGAAACCAATTGTGGCTACCAAGTTGTCGAAATTGTAGGGGAGTGAGGAGAGAGAAAATAGGAATTGTGGCAACCAAGTTGCTGAAAATGGGAGGGGGAAAAAGAGAGAGAGAGAGAATTGTGGCAACCAAGTTGCCGAAAACTGGGGGAGAAATTTAATATGCAAAAATAAAAATATATCAAAAAGAGTTGGAAGGGCATGAAATAATATTAGGGAAACATGGCAATGAGAATAATCATAATAATAATTTCAAAAATATAATATAACAATTCTTGATTACATAAAAATATTAATCATTCTTTTTAAAATGCATATATAGCTTACAAAATTTTACTACCAATATTTATTTACAGTTGTTTATTTGTTTCTATGAAAAGAAAAATTTTTAAAACTAAAATTGATTATGTCACAAGAAAATTAAATGAATTAGTTATATTATAATTTGAAAAGTGGATATGAGAAGAACTTAAATATTAAAACTTAATTAGTAATTTTACATCTCAAAAGGTAAGAAGAATGTATTTTAATATATTTTTTTTAAATAATGAATTTTAAATATAAGAAATGCTCCATTTCAATCTTATTTCAAAATCAATTATATCATAAGAAAATTAAATGGATTACTCATATTATCGAATAAAAAGTTGTTATTAGGAAAACCTATATATACTAACTAAATTAATAAGAAGAGTAGCTTTTATGTAAATAAACCAAAAAAAAAAAAAAAATCTATAATGGATTTTAGATATGAAATGGTCCCACTTAAGATTATGCTCTTAGCCTCTTAGGCCTCAACATGATTTAAGCCGGTACTGATTGTATCTATAGCTCATTAGTGGCGTGGTCTTGTCATATTGTGTTTCTTTTGTTAATAATATTTTCTCATTCAATGTTGAAATTTTTATTTTGCATAAGACAAATCCCTGGAGCGGTAAGAAAAGTTCATCTATGTTTGCTTTGATATGGTTTCAATGAAGCTATGAATGTTTAATGTAATGATTTGTTTATTCAGCAAAAAAAAAAGTGATTTTTTTTTTTTTTTTTTTTTTTTTGCATTTTAAATTTCTCCCCAAGTTTTCTAGAACTTGGTTGCCACAATTCCTATTTTCTCTCTCCTCACTTCCCTACAACTTGATTGCCACAATTGGTTTCCTTTCAACCACTCTCCTTCAGGCACTTCACCTAGCAACTAGATAGTAATTTTGGGCAACAAGAATTTCGGTAATGAGATTACCTAAATTCAAACTTTTCTCTCTCATACTTGTTGCTGAAATAATTTTGAACAGTACTTATATCATAAATAAACTTAATTTTCTACAATATTCAGCCAAAAGACTACAAAGTGACGCGCGCGTGTGTGTTATGTTTGTAAACAATTATAAATTTAAAATTATGGCTACAAGCTGTGCATGGTACTGCCAATGTGTTGGGCAGTACAATTTAAAATTGTACTGCCCAACACATGGCTGCAGCATTATGACAAGGGTCGATGGTCCTTGCCAAAGACAGCTGGGTGTTCATACATGTCATAATCAACGTTGCTCATCCTCTGACTCCGATAAGTTATGAAATTTTTATCTCAATTGATTCTCATTTTACAGTTACCATTACTGTATTTGAACTTTGATGGCGTATCAAACAAAGTATTCTGTGTGTGTGTGTGTGTGTGTTATGTTTGTAGACAATTATAAATTTAAAATTGTAAATGGTTTAAGCTATGCATGGTAGTAGCTGAGATTTTATTTTGATGACATTGTATAATTATGTTAAATGCGGATATATAGGTATGGCTAAGACACCATTATGTACATGTAGAGGTGGCCACATGCGTTTTTACATGCATGGCTAGGATTAGACAAAACCGTGTTAGATGGTTTTATTGATGTCCATTGCAGATGATAGAAAGAAATATTGTGAATGATTTAATATTTTATATGTGCAATTTGTGAAAATGCGCGTTGTTTTTTGCTTGTTTTTGTTGAATAGAATCACAAGAATAGTTTCGTTCAAACCACAGATTTAGGGGAAATACAACATCACATTGTACACACACAATGCAAGCAGATCATAATGAGTACCTTATAAAGGAGAGCAATAGAGGCTTATATATTGTTGTTGTGTGCCTTTGTAATTTCACTAGCATTATGAATTTTGTTATTATTGTTCCTATTTGTCATGCCTTGAACCCAAGTATAAAGACAGACATGTGACAACTTCTGCACGCTTATAAAGTAAACACCCTACAAGTGTGCAAGGCCTTCTTAGCAACTAAAATTTATACTAAAAAATTAAATCAAATAAATCTAAAATATCTCAACAATTTCTAATGAAACAGATCTCCAATAATTTAATAAGAACAAAATCCAAACCTCATGTGCATAATGCCAATTGGCCAATAAATATAAAACTATTAGGCGACCATCCAATCCCAAAATTACTAAGCTTCTTTTCCTGCTCACAATCCAACATCAAAACTTCCAAAACTTGCTATTCTTCACAATCTGAAACTAGAGGGGAAAAAGGAGGGTGAGTTGACAATTCAATAAGTAACCAAAATCCTAATAAGTTCTATCAAGCAAAAGATCTGTAAAGTAATAAGATGTACTATGAGCCTTCAAAAGTTATAATATGCTATGAGTTTTCAAAAATAACTAAAGAAATTTCATAGTCTTAAAATAATAAGTTGCAAATAGATCACATACTTTAATTTTACAAATATATCATAGATGGTTTAGAAAGTAGTCAGTTTTTTTTTTTTTTTTTTTCATTTCATATATCAAAAGCTATAACTTACAATAAGTTCTAAAAATACATAAGCAGTTTTAATGATTCAAAATAACTCAAATACTCAAGCATTTTCAAAATCACTTATGTAGTTTTAAGGACTCAAAATAGTTCAAATGTTCAAACGTAATTTATATTCTTAACAATCTTATTACTATGGTCACACTATATCCCTGTGACTGGGCATCAGAGTACTAACGAATAACCCCCATTGGCTGGGTATCAGAGTACTAATGAATAACCCCCATTGGTTTGGGAATCAGAGTACCAATGAATAATCCTTATTGGTTTGGGTATCAGAGTACCAATGAATAACCCCCATTGGCTGGGTATCAGAATCAATTTATAGTCAGATTGTCCATAATCATATATATGAAATCATAATTTCTAACAAAAATATATCTTATTCAAATATATATATAATCATATATTCAATATTCAAATATATTTGTGATATTTCTATACTCTTTGCTTTAAATCAATATAGCAAAAAAAAAATAATAATAATAATTAAATTAAATAAATCTTATATTCAATGCTCATATATGTTTGTGAACATTCTTTATTCTTTATTTTGAATTAGTATAGTTAAAAACCATTAAATAAAATACATCATATATTCAGTAATTAGATATATTTGTGATAATTCTTTAATTGAAATCAGTAATACAATAGAAATAAAATTGTAACAACTATAAACAATTTTCAATAGTTACAATACGTAAAATAAAACCAATTAGGATAAGGTTACTTACCTCCAAAAGCCATACCAAAGTGACACCAAAATTAGGAGTTCAACCTAGACTTGGGCAAGCCAAGACTATCGATGCAATCCTTTCTCAATTCTGAATAAGAAGCTAGAGTAGAGGGTCAGTAAATGGGCAAGGGTTAAATAGTTCAGCTGGTATATATGGATTGGCTAGGGTTTTTGACATAAGGTGTATATATATATTGCTAACCCCAATATCAAAATTACTAAGCTGCCCCTATAAAAAAAATAAAAACTCATTTTTATTTATTTATTTATTTTTGGAACCGGGTATTACACTATTATTAAAGGTGATTTATGTATTTTGCTATTATTATTCCTATTATTAAAGCGATTGTATTTAAGTAGACATCAAAATTTTATATAAATTTGATTAATCTTTATAAATTTTTATGTACACAATTTATTTATAAGAAATCTTTAATTTTATTTTTTTGTTATCATGTAGTCATCTTATTATAATTTAGCTTAATCTGGAACAGAAAATGCATTCTACACTTCAAACCAAATCTAATTTCATTGAGAATAATTACTTTTTAGTAAGAATTTCAACATAATACCAAATGTATTTTTTCCAAAAAAAAAAAAACGTTTGGTCAGAATGCATTCTTGACTACAGTTCCGAAATCTAGCATTGATTCATGGAATTAGTTTCTTATTACACTTAGAGAGAAAGGAACTCATAATTCCTCTCCGTAGTACATAATTTCATAGACAGAAATAATGAAACTTACTATATAGTTTTTCTTATTACACTCAGAGAGAAAGGAACTCATAATTCCTCTCCGTAGTACATAATTTCATAGAGAGAAATAATGAAACTTATTATATAGTTTCTTATTACACTTAGAGAAAAGGGAACTCATAATTCCTTTTTGTAATTCATGGACAGAAAGTGATAACGTAATTGGGTCTACCAGAGCAAGTAAATAAGCTGCTCTTATCATCATAAGCATAGCTATAAGCTAGAGGACATTGGTTCTTAAAGATCCGAGAATAGTCTGTGGGTGGACATGTTTCAGGTTTGTCATATGCGCCAGAGCAGCAATATTGTGGCTGATTGAAAGCAATACAAGCACTCTTGCAAGCAATAGCGCTCTCAGTAGACCCTTTCACTTTCAGCTCTGGTGGGCAAACCTCGTTCACATTGGCTGGACAGGTCGAGGCCTTGCAATCTCCAGTTCCGCCTTGTGTGGCTACTGAAATAGGCAGGTTGAACCCATCTACAAGGCTAGCATCATAATAGTCCATTCCACCATCGGGTGCTATGTTGATTTCTACCAAAGAAGCTGGTGGGATTGCACCGTTACCGTTGCATGAAACCTGACCAGAGCTACATTCTGCAGTAGCACAACTGAACCTTCCCGTGCTATCTGTGGAGCATAAGGTTCGGGCCCAGAACCGGCCTTTCCATGGAGATTGGACATCCAGGGAAAAGTATTGTTTGGATGCTAACTCAAATCCAGTTGTTGATAATTGAGGTTTTTGATCCGCAGTTAAGGTTCCTGGCCAGACGTTATATGGACAATTGTTTGTGAAAGTTATTCTAGTAGAGTCAACACCTGCATACAATATATATAAACCAAACTCATTGTCACCTTTTCGAACATGAAAAACAAAGCTTGTCTTGTAAGCCGCAAAATAAAGGAGATCCACCATTTTTACATGTAGATACACTAATCTTAATAAAAATAAAAAAATAAGAATCAACTATGAAAGGAATATGCATGAAATCTAATACTAGCCTTTGGTGCGACCTCTTCATTTGAGGTCCATACCTCTAAGAAGTGTTGGGGAGAGAGCACAAGAGAATATCTCAGTAAGTAAAATCTAAAATGTACGTGTTTCATGTGAAGATTAAATGATTGTAGTACTGTAGAGTGTAGAGTGTAGATTGTAGAAGTGAAAGCTTTCAGAATTCGTGGGGTGCATGATTTTATTGTATAGCGATGAGAATGAAACATTTTCACAGCTTACTAAGGAAATAAATTGTGATCGGGGTAACATCCATCACATTGACAACGGTCTTACCATACACAAAAAGGGAAACAATTATTAAAAAAAAAAATTTTGAGAAATTTTTTGGATCCCTTCAGAGCTATTGAGTAGCTGATGATATGAAGAACGCAAAGCTACTAGCCTGATGATTGATGATCAATTCTCAAGAAAGTGATTGTTGCAACCCCAGAAATTTTTTTTTTTTTTCGTTTGGGGGATATATAGCATATTAAAGGAAGATACTACGTACGGCATACCAGATAAGAAAAAGAAGACCGAGGTAAGGCCATAGAGGACCAGTGTTTTCATCATTGTACGATTTCTTTGCTTAAATGGTAACAACTAATAAGAATGATGAGCTTTGAAGTGGTATGGTGATGCTAATGCGATGAACTTGGTGTGCTATATATAGATGTTTATACACGTACGGATCCCAAGGCAGCCCATGAGGGAAATTGAGCTTTGGATTTGGAAAATGTTAAGACTTAAAGACTGCTTAGAAATTTTATTAGAAAAGTTAACAAATTAACATGGAAAAGCACGGATTACTTTCACTTTAAGATATTAAATGAGTAGTTACGATAATTATAGTGTGGTGTATATTTGAAAATTGAAAGGGTGCAAGTCATGGCTTGGTTCAACTTTAGGCTCTGTGGGAGCTAGTTTTAGTGCCCAGCCAATGCTATAGCATCAAGGATCAGGTGCTATATATCTACTGGTACTGTTGCTATAGGCAAGCAATTTGTGATTTGTCTTGGCGGCCAAAAAGCAAAGAGCTAGGGTGAACCTGTTGATATTCCTTTGTGAAAGGCTAACGATTAGGATATTCCATATTTGTATTGGGCAGAAAGAGATTCGAGATATCTGTGTGCTTAGAGCAATGAGGCAGTTTTCAATCGACTCTTGTATTCAATTAGTTTGAGGGGGGCTGTTAATGTATATTTTGTTATGGGCTTTAGGCCCTTTAGGCCCAATTACTTTACTTGTACAGCACACTTATACTTGTACTGCACTTTACTTGTACCGCACACTTATGCCTCCTATATAAGGCACTGATGTATATTTTCTCATTAAGAAATAGAATACAATCTTTCAGTATTTCTAACATGGTATCAGAGCCACTGCTCTAATCCTTTGGTGTGCCGCTCTTCAGCAGTCTTGTCTTCTTGGGTGTCATCTGCAGCCGTTGTTGTGAGCAGCACCACTGCCTCCACCGCGACTTCAGTACATCAAAGACCACTGCCTGCCGCCACCTCCGCTTCCGCTTCTCCGATCAGACCACAGATTGCACCATCGGAAAGAAATCTCTCCGATCTACCTTTCTGTGAAATTTTGTCTTCATCGGACCTCTCACGCGCTCACACGCGCCGCCAGAAGTTTCGGCTCGGTGTCACGCGCCTCCAGCTGCCGCCACGCGCCTTCACGCGCCGCCACGCGCCCCATGCGCTAGTGATCACCTGCTGACGTCAGCCCTAGGTGACGTCATCTGCCACGTCAGCTCCACGTCATCTGCTGACGTCATTCGCTGACGTCATCCGCCACGGTACCTGCTGACGTCATCGTTGACCTGACCGTTGACTTGACCGTTGACCTGACCGTTGACTTTGACCGTTGACTTTGACCCCGGGGTTGACTTTTTCAGTCCAGGTTCTTCTTACCCAGTTTTTCGCGTAGATTTCATTTTTGCAGTCTATTTTTGCATATTGTGTCTCTATATGGATAAAAAGGATGTTTTTCTTCCTCGTCCCATCAATACTGTGTTGGAGGGGTGTAAGAATTACTTATCTTGGTCTCAAGCTATGCGCAGTTTTCTTAAGGGTCGCATGCTCTGGCATTATTGTACTGGTGCACTCACTGTTCCTGTCAAGGGAGCCACTGAAGAAAATTCTGCCTTCCTTGGTCGCATGATTGAATGGGATAGTCACAACCACCTGATCCTCACATGGATTAGGAACACATCCATTCCCTCCATCTCTAACCTGTTGGGCAGCTTTGATGATGCCAAGTCAGCGTGGGATATGTTGGCCAAAAGGTACTCCACTACTCATGGCTCCATGAAATATCAATTAGTGGTTGAATTGCATCAACTCCGACAAGAACCAGGGCAATCCATCAATGACTACTACGATCAGCTTCGCTTCATTTGGGACCAAATTGACCTTTCTGATCCAACTTGGGCATGCTCAAAGGATGCTCAACAATATGCTTCTATCAGAGATGAATTTCGCCTCTATGAATTCCTGATGTCCCTCCACAAGGACTTTGAACCCATTCGAGGTCAGCTTCTAAATCGCAGTCCTGCTCCCTCTCTTGACACTGCTGTGAACGAGTTGGTTAGAGAAGAAGCTCGTCTTGCAACTCTTCAAGCTCAGAATAAGCTTAATGTTTTGGCCATTACACCTTCTACTCCACCCTTAGAGCATCCTCAGCAATCAGGTGATTCCTCTGGCTCTAGCAATCGTCGTAAGCAGACCAACAAAAAGTTCTGCAACTATTGCAAGCGTCCTGGCCACACCATTGAGACTTGCTATCGTCGTAGCAAATCTACTGCTGCTGTTGCTAATACTGAGCCTACTCCACCAATGGCTTCCATTTCAGCTGAGTCCCAGTCTTCTGGATCCACTATCAACCTCTCCCCCACTGAACTACAGGAGATCATAGCTCAGGCTGTTCGTATGGCTGGTAATGCATCTCTTTCCACTGCTCTCTCTGTTCTACCCGGTAAGTCTCAAACTTGGCTTTTCGATTCTGCCTGTTGCAATCACATGACACCTCACTCCTCCTTATTCTCCAAACTTGACCCTGCACCACACCCCCTAAATATTCATATAGATGATGGTTCCACCATGCATGGAAATAGTTTAGGTTTTGTTTCGACCTCCAACCTCTCTGTTCCTGGAGTCTTTCATGTACCGGACCTATCCTATAATTTGTGCTCTGTGGGACAATTAGCTGAATTAGGTTATCGCCTTATTTTTGACTATTCTGGGTGTATTGTGCAGGATCCGAGGACGGGACAAGAGCTTGGGACCGGCCCTAGAGTTGGGCGTATGTTTCCCGTGGACAATCTTCATCTTCCACCTGTTACTCCTGTTTCTGTTGCTGCTGCAGCTGCTGCAGTTTCTTCCTTACCATCTCTTGCACTTTGGCATTCTCGTCTTGGTCATGCATCATCTTCTCGGGTACAACAGTTAGCTTCTAGGGGTCTATTGGGTTCTATGTCCAAAGACAATTTTGATTGTACTTCATGTCAGTTAGGAAAACAGCCAGCTTTGCCTTTTAATAACAGTGAATCCATTTCTAATAGTATTTTTGAGTTAATTCATTCTGATGTTTGGGGACCTTCTCCTGTTGCTAGTATTGGTGGATCTCGGTATTTTGTTGTTTTTATTGATGATTATTCTCGTTATAGTTGGATATTTCCTATGCAATCTCGTTCTGAAATTTTACCAATATATAGCAACTTTGCAAAAATGGTCGAAACCCAATTCTCCAAACGTATCAAAACTTTCCGTTCTGATAATGCTCTTGAATATACTCAATATGCGTTTCAAGTTCTGTTACATTCCTATGGCACTGTACATCATCTAACTTGTCCAGGTACCTCTCAGCAAAATGGTCGAGCCGAAAGGAAACTTCGTCATATTCTTGACACTGTTCGTGCTCTTCTTCTTTCTGCCAAAGTCCCTGCCCCTTTTTGGGGTGAAGCTGCTCTTAATGCTGTTTATACGATTAATCGTATTCCAAGCCCTGTCATCCATAATCAGACTCCGTATGAGCGTCTCTTTGGGTCATCTCCTGACTATCATCACCTTCGATCTTTTGGATCTGCTTGTTTCGTTCTTCTTCAGCCTCATGAACACAACAAACTTGAGCCTCGATCTAGACTTTGTTGTTTCCTTGGTTATGGCGAAACTCAAAAAGGGTATAGGTGTTATGATCCTGTCTCTCATCGTCTTCGTGTTTCTCGTAATGTTATCTTTTGGGAACACCGATTATTTGTTGAACTCTCTCACTTTCGTTCTTCCCTAACTACATCCTCTGTTTTAGAAATCTTTCCAGATGAGTCTCTTATTCCTTCTACAAATACTCTTGATCCTCCTTTGCACCCTTCTCCAGATACTTTTGCTATTTCTCTTAGACAGGTTGAAGATGAACAGGTTGATGACGAGCTACCCCACTTAGAGCCTGGGTCCCCTGCTCCTGCTTCGCCTGAAGATCCTCCTCAAGACATTCCACCTCGCCACTCAACACGGGTAAGATCCATTCCTACACACCTACTTGACTATCATTGTTATACTGCCCTTGCTACACTTCACGAGCCTCAAACCTATCATGAGGCCTCCACTGACCCTGTATGGCAGATTGCAATGAAAGAGGAACTTGATGCATTAACCAAAAACCATACTTGGGATCTGGTCACTCTCCCTCCTGGACAGTCTGTGGTTGGTTGTAAGTGGATCTATAAGATCAAGACTCGCTCTGATGGGTCCATTGAGCGCTACAAGGCCCGTCTTGTTGCAAAAGGCTTTACACAGGAGTATGGGATTGATTATGAAGAGACCTTTGCTCCAGTTGCTCGTATATCATCTGTTCGTGCCCTCTTAGCTGTTGCTGCAGCTCGTCAATAGGACCTTTTTCAGATGGATGTTAAAAATGCTTTCCTTAATGGGGAGTTGAGTGAAGAAGTCTACATGCAACCTCCTCCTGGTCTCTCTGTTGACTCAAACAAGGTTTGTCATCTTCGACGTGCACTTTATGGTCTTAAACAAGCTCCACGAGCTTGGTTTGCCAAGTTCAGCTCCACTATCTTTCGCTTGGGTTACACTGCTAGTCCGTATGATTCTGCCTTATTTCTTCGTCGTACCGATAAAGGCACCATTCTGCTTCTTCTGTATGTGGATGATATGATCATAACTGGTGATGACCTCAGTGGCATTCAAGAACTCAAGGATTTTCTCAGTCATCAGTTTGAGATGAAAGATCTTGGACATCTCAGCTATTTCTTGGGTCTTGAAATTACTCATTCTACAGATGGTCTTTATGTTACTCAAGCTAAGTATGCTTCTGACCTTTTATCTCGAGCTGGACTCACTGACAGCAAGACGGTTGACACTCCAGTTGAGCTTAATGCACATTTGACACCCTCGGGGGGGAAACCATTGTCTAATCCTTCTCTTTACAGACGTTTGGTTGGCAGCCTAATATATCTCACAGTTACTCGTCCAGACATCTCCTATGCTGTTCATCAGGTGAGCCAGTATTTGTCTGCTCCACGATCTACTCACTATGCTGCTGTTCTGCGCATTCTTCGATACCTGAAAGGCACTCTCTTCCATGGCCTTTTCTACTCAGCTCAGTCTCCTCTTGTACTCCGTGCATTCTCTGATGCTGATTGGGCAGGGGATCCCACTGATCGTAGGTCCACTACAGGTTATTGCTTTCTCCTTGGTTCTTCTTTAATTTCCTGGCGAAGTAAGAAACAAACCTTTGTGGCCCGCTCCAGTACTGAAGCAGAATATCGTGCTCTTGCTGATACCACATCTGAGCTCCTTTGGCTTCGATAGCTTCTTAAGGATTTAGGTGTGTCCACATCCTCTGCTACTCCCCTTTACTGTGACAACCAGAGCGCCATTCATATTGCTCATAATGATGTCTTCCATGAACGGACTAAGCACATTGAGATTGATTGTCACTTTATCCGTTATCATCTTGTTCATGGTGCTCTCAAGCTCTTCTCCGTCTCCTCCAAAGATCAACTTGCAGATATTTTCACTAAGTCACTTCCTAAGGGACGCACTCGTGATTTGGTTAACAACCTCAAGCTGGTCTCACATCCACCTTGAGTTTGAGGGGGGCTGTTAATGTATATTTTGTTATGGGCTTTAGGCCCTTTAGGCCCAATTACTTTACTTGTACAGCACACTTATACTTGTACTGCACTTTACTTGTACCGCACACTTATGCCTCCTATATAAGGCACTGATGTATATTTTCTCATTAAGAAATAGAATACAATCTTTCAGTATTTCTAACACAATTGAACAGCGTGTGATGATTGTGAGGTTGAGAGTTGAGAAAAAGCGACCAGTCTAGTTCGATCAGTATCTTCACTTGCGAAAATTGAAGACAATTAACCCCATGTGAATTGTACGCTACTTGTCAACAATAAGTTATCAGAAATGGGACCCTGCACATTATTTGAACTTGGGGCGGCAATAGTTATTATTTACAGGAGGGCTGATGATGAATTTGGAGTGGAATAATTCGGGGCATCTAATCCTGGTATCTGGTAGTTAGCTCCTTCCTTTTGCGCCACAAAGATCTTGTCACGATTAAAGAGTTAAACGGAACCATTAAAATAGTTGAGATCAAAAACTCAAAAATAAATTCATCTTCTAGAATACTAGCGTAATTGAACAAGTTATATAATCTTCTATGGTGAAAAGTATTTTAAAAATAAAAATAATACTACAGTTATAAATTATTTTACAATATTTTTAGAAATTTTTGTTATGGCAAATTTTTACTCATTCTCATTTGAGCCCACACTACAAGAAATCTGGGTTTAGGCGGCGCTTTTTTAGTGACATTTTTTTAAAAACGTCACTGTAACCAGCTTATAGCAATGTTTTAAGAAAACGTTGCTATAGTTATTAAAGAACACTCATCGTAGTGACGCTTTGAAAACGTCGCTTTATGTTTCCCCAAAATTTTTGTCTTGTTCTGCACAAAATTTCGCTGAGTTTCAGTTCTCACAGATTTGTCCCTCCTTTTCCCTTTCTTTTTTCTCCTTTCCCTACACGTTTTTTCATTCTTTTCTTTCTTGTTATTTTTTTTTTCATTGTTGTACAACTTCCCTTCATTCCACTTCTATATCCCCCCCCCCCCCCCCCCCCAATCACTTCTTCACACTTAGCCACTATCAGCCATTGTTGTTGCCCTTGCCGCTGCTAGTTGCTGCCGCCCTTGCCACCGTCGACCTGCCGATCTACAGGCTCTTCCCTCTCTAGCCACCACCCACTGCCATCACTGACATAATTTTTTGAAGGATAAAATGTAAATTGCACCCCCTCTAAGTTTGATTGAAATTCATTTTAGTCATTTACTTTACTTTTGTTCCATTGAGTTCGCTAAGTTTTGAATTTATTCAATTCAAACATTTTGTCCAATTCCATTAAAAAAAAAAAATTGTCATTAAGTATGCAATTAACTAATGGAAATTTTTTTTTGAAAAAAGATTCTCACATAAAAAAATCTGCAAAATATTTATATTAATTTTATAGATTTTTTTCATGTGAAAATAATATATATTTTTTTAAATGACAATTTTTTAACAAAATTAGACAATACCTGAATTTAATAGATTTGAAACTTAAAGAATTCAATTAAACGAAAATAAAATTAGAGGACTAAAATGAATTTCAGTCAAACTTAGAATGTGCAATTTGCATTTTAGCATTTTTTCAATTACGAATAATCACTCATCACACGAACATATTGTGAAAAAGCTAGTAACTCTAGCATTTTCATTTAAAAAAAAAAAAAAAATCCTTTTGTGGATTGAGAAGGTGAATGAGGGGCATAAATAACTTCTTCCACCTTTTACATTTAAGGGACTGTTTCAATTGAACAGCGTGTGATGATTGTGAGGTTGAGAGTTGAGACAAAGCGACCACCGACCAGTCTAGTTCGATCAGTATCTTCACTTGCGAAAATTGAAGACAATTAACCCCATGTGAACTGTACGCTACTTCTCAACAATAAGTTATCAGAAATGGGACCCTGCACATTATTTGAACTTGGGGCGGCTGTAGTTATTATTTACAGGAGGGCTGATGATGAATTTGGAGTGGAATAATTCGGGGCATCTAATCCTAGTATCCGGTAGTTAGCTCCTTCCTTTTTCGCCACAAAGATCTTGTCACGTTTAAAGAGTTAAATTGAAACATTAAAATAGTTGAGATCAAACACTCCAAAATAAATCAACCGTCTAGAATACTAGTGTAATTGAACAAGTTATATCATCTTCTACGATGAAAAGTATTTTAAAAATAAAAATAATACTATAGTTACAGACTATTTTACAATATTTTTACAAACTTTTGTTGTGGCAAATTTTTACTCATTCTCATTTGGGCCCACTACTAACATAATTTTTTTAAGACTAAAATATAAATTACACCCTCTAAATTTGACTGAAATTCATTTTAGTCATTTAACTTTACTTTCATTCCATTTGAGTTTGCTAAGTTTTGAATTTATTTAATTCAGACATTTTGTCCAATTCCGTTAAAAAAAAAAAAAATTCCGTTAAGTATGTAATTAACTAATGGAAAAAATTTGAAAAAAGATTCTCACATAAAAAATCTACAAAATATTTATACTAATTTTATAGATTTTTTTTCATGTGAAAATAATATTTTTTTTTAAAATGACTTTTTTTAACAAAATCAGATAATACTTGAATTTAAAAAAATTTGAAATTTAAAGAATTCAATTAAACGAAAGTAAAATTAGAGAACTGAAATGAATTTTAGCCAAACTTCGAAGATGGAATTTGCATTTTAGCTTTTTTTTCAATTACCAATAATCACTCATCACGTAAACATATTGTAAAAAAGTTAGTAACTCTAACATTTTCATTTAAAAAAAAAAAAAATCCTTTTGTGGATTGAGAAGGTGAATGGGGAGTATAAATAACTTCTTCCACCTTTTACATTTAAGGGACTGTTTCAATGGAACAGCGTGTGATGATTGTGTGGTTGGGAGTTGAGACAACGCGACCAGTCTAGTTCGATCAGTATCTTCACTTGCGGATTTCAAGGGGGTCCATGCGGGGAAACTAGACTTCAACTTTTCTTCTTCTTCTTCTTCTTCATTATTATTTTTTGTTTTTTTGTTGAGAGAAAGCTCGGACTTTTCATTGGGAATTCTTATTGGCCGACTGGTGGTCGTTAAGTATTTCGTACGAAGTCAGGTCGCCATTACTGTGACTGTGTCATTATTTGTTAAATAGGAGAAGCACGCAGCCCAGGAACTTCGTATATTTTACAACATCGGGTTGTCTAGAATGACTAATTAATATTGTTATGTTCAATAGACTTTTGTTTTGTATTCAATTTAACGACGTGTGAGATTGAGGCGAGGTAGTGGTAGTCTAGTTCTCCCATGACTTAAGGTTACGTGCATATATTTTTAATAGGGAAATTGAAGACAAACCCATATGCGACCTGTAAGTTCTATGCTAATTTGTCTGATTTCAACATGACTTTCTGTGAACGGTTTGGACTTTGAACTTTAAACCCGAGGCGGCTGGAAATGCTTATGAGAGTTTTGCAGATGATTTCAACAGTAAAACATTTTTGTTGTTCATATATTGAATAACTATAAATTGGTAATGTAATTTTAGATTTTAAATGACATTGTTAGACATAAGAAATAAATTCAGAGCCGTGACTTTTTTAAGCTTTAATGTTGAACTTATTAGAGTCCTTTTAATGAAGAACATTGTAAACGTTGAAGGCTGATCCTGCGATGAGTTTTCCCATATGGTGGTTAATTGTAACTATGATTCTCATGACTCCCTCTCTAATGTTAACAAAAAATGCTCCATTTCTATTAACTTAACCCCAGTCCCTGGAAGGAAGAGGCCAGCGTTTGAGGGCTTCTTCTAATTGAGATTGAGAGGAAATGATCAAGAGAATTGTCTAGTAGAGATTTTTTTTTTTGTTTCAATCTATGGCGTCCGCTTATGATAATAGCTCTTTATCATTAGACCAAGATACCAATCAGTTTTTGGTATAGACAGTGATTGAACTTCAAATATCTTATACAACCATAAGAGATTTTACTAGTTGAGCTAATTGAAACCCACTGTCTAATAGAAATGTTGATTAATCTAATTTTGGAACATTCCTCGATAGTCCACCACAGATTACATGAATTATGCAAGCCATTTTGTGAATGCCTATAACTTATATAAACACCAGTACGAGTACCTGATTTTTTATAAACCAACACGTACTGGCCCAATCTTGTTGGGCTAGAATCATAGAATGATATCGCTCGACTTTAATTTTCTCCTAGGTTTCCTAACAAGCCCTTTCTCCAGGTCCAGCAGACCTCTCATTTGCAATTTGGGCAGACGGTCTGATTCTCACTCTACAAAAATTTTGGATTGAGACTCGAGAGAAGTACACTAGATGAACTATTGGGCCCATATAAATGGGCAATATCAATCCAGCCTCATAATGTGATGAATAGTGTTTGCTACACACATTGTTACAGACCCATTTTTTGAACTATATCGTGAGTTGAAGACATGATTTTAATACTAAAATCATGTTTTTAACTCACAATTTTAGTTCAAACAATTTGTGTAACAATTTTTATATTAACATAATTTGGAAATTGTTTTGCGCTTGGGAGTAAATTAACCTAGACTTGGCAAATGCTTCAGGCCAATAGATTTCAGGTTCACCTACCTCGGGTTTTAGTTAGAAAATAATTGTCCTAAATAGGTTGTGATGAGGTATTGATCTCTTCAGTTGAAAGAGCACAGTTGCCTCCAATTCCCTTACTCGAGGGAATAACTTCTTCGGGTATGGTCACCGGTGTGGTGCCTGCCACAACGCCTCCGACGCTCAAGTTAGGAATAAAAGAATGCAATATGCTAAAGTAAATAGTGTAAATGGTACTTTCTTACTGAATATCTTCCTTCTTAGGTTTGTTGTTTCTTTTTCCCTGGTGGTTGCACGAGGAAGGTTTTATATGCTGTTCTGGGAGCTAGCCGTTGTGCTTGGCATTTATTTCTTTAGGTAACGCTTTCTACCTTGTAATGGGGCTTTCATTGTGCCCTCAACGGTAAGTACAGATGGAGTTGTAACCGTCAGAGACATTATTGAAGGTATTGAATGACTGTTTTATGTTCATCTATAATGTGGGCATTACCTGGGTTCGTCTCTGGAGCGAGGTCGTCCTTCCTGATATGCTCGTCTTTGATTGGTCTCGTCATTCCTGTCAGGTTGCAAAACCTATGAATCTTAACTGGTCTTTGTAGGGTCTTGTCAAAATTTGATATGCCCCGTATTTTTTTTACATGCAAAAAATGATATAAAAATATAAACGAAACTTGATAATATTGCCTTTGCTCTCTTTCAATACAAAAAAGAGAAAATAAAAATAAAAAATAAAAAATAAAAAATAAAAGTAAAAATAATTCATAAATTACAAAGTTTAGACCATCCAATTTACTATACTAAAGCCTTCATGCCTCAACTTCATTAAATGAAAAAAGAAACTATGAGTGCTTATGAAAGTCTATAATGGTTGAATAAGAAATCTGAATATTAATTCTCGTCTATATCAAAAATTTATTGGTATCTTGGTATGATGATAAAGAGTTATTATTAAAAGCAGATGTCATAGATTGAAACTCTCTCTCAAAAAAAGAAAAAAATAGTAAGAAGTAAAAATAAGAAACATGTTTATATAGAGTTAGAAGGCCAAAAAGATGGGCGAGGGGGGGGGGGGGGGGGTGGGGGGATTTACTTAGAAAGAAAAAGGATAAACTTGTGTGACTATGAAGTTAACCCAACCCAACACGACTTGACCTGACATTTCAACGCCTTGACTCATTTTTTAGCTGATCTAAAAAATACCTATCATATTCATATTTTTCCTTTTAGTTTGAGTCCATTTTTGTTTGGTCTAGACCTTTTAGTATAAATAATGTTTTTTTGTATGGTAGTCAATCACCAAACTCAACCGTACTTTTCAAGAGAGATTGAGATTTAGATTGCATAATCAATTCTTTCAAAATTTCATTCCATATTGTTCAATTTCGATTGTTATTGCATTGACAATCATTTCTTTATTGGTTAAATTCTTCTTCTATTTAGAATCCATTTGCTTGACCGAAACTTTTTTTCCCTTTCATTTTCTAATGTTCTTTGGTAGGGTGAAAAACACATTTAAACAAAAACATTTTTATTTGTTGTCAATAGGGGAATTAATCGTATAATGGGGATTTTTTTTTTTTTTTTTTAAATTACATACCAAATAAACCACCACAACAAATACAATTTACAATATTTTTACAAATTATTTGTTAAGGTCATTTTTTTTTTTTTTGTAATTGGCAAATCTTTTGACAAAATGTATTTTACTTGTAATTAGATAGATTTAAGATAGGTTTAGCACTTCAAGAAACATGTTGTTCAAGTCAAGTATTAAATACATGAAGATTGATCTAAGAAATAAGTGAAGAAAAGTTGCTCTTTAATTCTCGACAAATAGCTGCTATCAAGACTTAATTCGAAACTCAATAGATAGCTTGATACTAGCTCGACCTATCGAGAATTATGATTTCAGAATTTCCAAGTCTGAAATCTAGCCCAAACTTATGTGTATATGTAGGGTTTATTTTTTCACAACCTTAGACATATATGAATATTTTAAAAGCCATCATGTATGGATATAGTGACCAAGTGCTTAATTTCTCTATAAGAAGCTACTACGTTTTTACACCATTGGGTTTTATAACCAAGTGCTTCTTGATTTTCATTATTGATGAAGTGAAAAACTTTACAACCAACAACAACCATTCAAGTTGCTGAAGCTAGTCACATACTGGAATCCGTACAAATGAGTTAGTCACAAATTAAAGGTTTGTGCATCAAGGGAAAGAAGGCTACTACAAGATCAAGTCTAAATGGGTATTAGAGCAAAAGTTCAATTGTAGGTTGGTATTTCAGAATAGGCCAAGATAGTTGGTAAGATTCATTATACTTATAACAGCTTGATTGTTGATTAGTGGATTTTTGGGAATAGTGACCTTAAAATTGGTGATTTGTTGGTACTTTCACGATTTGCATGCAATTGAACCTAATAAATCAACTTAGGTAATTAAATTAATTAACTGGGGTCAAGCTATCTTATCCCAACATTATTGATGTAGGCTTCTTAATGATTCTTATCTGGGCCCACCACTAATATCAATTTTTTTACGTACCAATAACCACTCAGCATATCAACAGTTTGAAAAAAAATATTGTAAAATAATTTATAGCTATAGCTGTAGGGGCCTGAGGACCGAGGAAGGGATTGCTAAGCTATTAGTCTTGTTATTGGGACATCACATGCCCGAGGAGGGAATTTTCCCAAGGAGAGGAGGAAAAGAGACAAAATCTCTTGGGAGCTCCAAGTGGGAAGGGTAGGCGGAGGAGAGAGAGTCATGGAGAGTAGGGGAGGTTTCTAGTGAGAAGTAGCCTATTGCCTTCACATTAAATGGTAGGCAATAGCTTTATCAGCTGAATTGATGAGGAAGTGCCTGAACAATGTAATTCATAACTAAGCAGCTCCTTCTACCACGTTCAGCAAATGGGGACAGGTGTCATGATGAGAATTTGGTTAGGTAGAGATGGGAGATCAAGATGTAAAGAGGAAGGGAGTATATAAGGTGGAGGAAATTTCCAGAAGAGGGGATCAAAGCACAATTCTCAGAAAGAGTAGAGTTAGAATAAGAACACTTGAGGGAAAAGCGTGAATACTGTTTTATTTTGAGTATCATTTGCCTCCTCAGGCAAATTTGTAATAAGCCTATTTCATATATTAATTCATGCCCTTTAGTTTTTCTTCCCTGTTTTTGTCCTTGGGCTGAGCCCTCCCTTTTTGTTGGATCCACTCTCTTACAAATACATTGATTTAGGCCTGGTTAAACTGTGCAAACCTCACTGCTCTAAGTGGGCTTGGGCTGTTTGATTCATGAGTCCTTACAATAGCATTCTCCACCTCTCCACATATTGAGCATTGATCAGATATTGACCAGCGTTCAAATTTTTCCATAATGACATTTCTTGTTCATATCGGTCGTTTCCCATCTTTTTTTTTTTCTTTTTTTTTTCTTTTTAACTTGGATTCCAAATTTGGGATATATTTTCCAGTTTAAGGCTCTTGATTAGGACATGTTTTTGTGAATAATTTTTTTATATTATTATTTGTAATTACAAGAATAATTCTTAATTTCATGCAATCGAAATAACTAAAAATACTATGTAGCTCATTTTCAAGGTCACAATCCAGCGCAGGAAAATGACCCTTTAAATGTACTTTTACCTAATAAAAAAAAGCGTTTATTAAATTTTCTAGAGAATAAATTCAAAATCGCAAATGATGTACAATAAGGAGCATGCAATGATGAATGTCCATCTGGTAAATGTTAAAATGGGAGTTGGAAGGGCGAACAACGTAAATGTAAGGACGATAGAAGCTTCGCGTGGGCTCATGATACAAGGCCAACCCAGTTTGTTAGTATAGTATTACACAAGGATCCCAGACTTAGGGTCTATTTAGATATAATTTATTTTTACTGAAACAGAAAACTGAAAATATTATAACAAAATAATTTTTAAATATATGAATAGTACCATGGGACCCGTGAACAATACATGAACAGTAATTTTTTTCCTGCACAAAAAATTCATATGATGTTACTATTCATGCGCTGAAAAAAAAAAAAAAAAGGGCCTGAAAACGCAAATGTGGGTTTGGAAACTCCAAACCCACATTTATTATTGTTTTTTTTACCCACTCTTACTGCATCATTGCTCATTAATTTGCTCCTGATATATTTTAAGCTTAAAAGCTTAGACCATGGCTGTTAAAGCTTCACACTATCTTAAATGTCTCGGTACAACATGAAAACGGAAGTGATGAGAGTATTCTTTTCCAATATCCATTTGTTTCGTTTTATTCAAATATTTATTTCATTGACACAAACATACATGTGCCTTAGTACATGAAACTTATCAGCTTCTTATTACTATTAAAAGAGAAGGGAACGCATAATTCCACTCCCTAATTTATGGACAGAAAGTGATAACGTAGTTGGGTGCACCAGAGCAAGTAAATGTGCTGTTCTGGTCATCATAAGCATAGCTATAAGCTTGAGGACATTGCTGCTCAAAGATCTGAGAGTAGCTTGTGGGTGGACATGTTTCAGGCTTGTCAAATGCGCCAGTGCAACAATACTGTGGTTCATTGAAAGCGGTACATGCACTCTTGCAGGCAATAACGCTCCCATCAGACCCTTTCACTTGCAGCTCTGCTGGGCAAGCCGCGTTCACGTTGGCTGGACAGCTTGAGGACTTGCATTCGCCAGTTCCGCCTTGTGTGGCTACTGAAACAGGCAAGTTGAATCCATCTACAAGGCTAACATCATAGAAGTCCATTCCACCATCGGCGGCTATGTTGATTTCTACCAAAGAAGCTGGCGGAACTGCACCGTTACCATTGCATGAAACCTGACCAGAGCTACATTCTGCAGTAGCACAGCTGAACCTTCCGGAGCTGTCTGTGGAGCATAGAGTTCGGGCCCAGAATCGGCCTTTCCATGGAGCTTGGACATCTATTGCTGAGGATGCTGTAGATGCTAACTCAAACCCAGTAGTTGATAATTGAGGTTTTTGATCCGAAGTTAAGGTTCCTGGCCAGACGGTATATGGACAGTTGTTTGTGAAAGTTATTTTAGCAGCGTGAGCACCTGCATGCAACATATATAAACCAAAATCCTTGTCATCATTTTGAACATGAAAACAAAACCTGTATTGTAAGCAGCAAATATATGTAGCAGATGCAACATTAATTCTAACGTGTAGATACACGTACGTATCATGATGATGCATGGTTACGATTCAATGGGTTGCAATTATTTTTATTTATCAAAAGTAAATTAATAAGACTCGTGATGAAAAGAATGTGCATGAACTCTATTCCTTCGCGGGGTTTCATGACTTTATTGCGTTGCCAATGTGATGATTAATGGGGCAAAAAAACCGCATGTTTTTTGATGTTTTGGAGAAAATGAATCATCACAAACAAGAATTTTGTAATTATTTTGGGTGTATATCAAGCACTTCTAAAGGATGAGGGAGAGAGTTTTGGACGATGCAATGTGGGATAGTGATTGGTGAGGAGTCATACCAGATAGGAAAAAGAAGGCCAAGGTAAGGCTGTATAGTGCCATGGTTTTCATCATTGTATGATATCGTTGCTTTAAATTGGTGGTATATAAGAACTAACAAGTATGACGAACTTGAATGTGGTATGGTGATAATAATTTGAAGAACTTGGTTGGGTATATATAGAAGCTTATACGTGGTTGCGGACATCAATGCGGTCCATGCGGGGAAACTTGGCTTGGAATTTTTTTTTTTGGTCATTTTCTTTAAGTGAAGGCTTGGACTTTTCAGTAGGAATACTTATTGTCCTGGTGATCGTTAGAGTCTTTTATACGGCACCAAGGTCGCTATTTCGTTGGAGAAACATAAAGATTGAGGAATTTGGTATATTTACAACAACGGGTTCTCTAGAATGACTGTAATTGTATTATGTTGAATAGACTTTTGCTTTTTATTCAATTTAAGAACGTGTGAGGCTGAGACGAAGTAACCAGTCTTATTCACCCATGACTTAAGGTAGCGTCCATAGGTTTTCACTGGGGAAATTGAAGACAAACCTATGCAATCTGTAAGTCATGCCGACTCTAATTTATCTGATTTGAAAGTGAATTTTTGCGCATTGGTTGAACTTTGAACCCGGGCGGCTTGAGATGTTTTTGTGAGTTTTGCGGATGAATTTGGAGTGAAAAAAAATATTCTTTCACATTTGTTCATATAACACATAAAAGTAACTATGAAAAAAAAGGAGGTGAAATAGTGGATGTGTAAGAACCAAAACCCTTTGGAGTTAACCAATTCGTAAGGCCTCTAATCCTAGCTCGGTTCTAATAGGTTCCTTTTTTAATTTCTTTCTCACCAAAATTATCTTGTCATAATTCAAAGAGTAAAACTAAACCATCATATAGTTGCGATAAAAGACTTTTTTAATACATCCACATTCTAGAATATAGTACATTTTCTAGTAATGTTGTGGCATATTCTTTTCATGAAAATCTATATACATATACAAAACTGAAACCTCTAAAACTCTCAAAATTTTCCATATCAACATAATATTTTTTTTTAAACATTATTATTATCATTTTTTAAAATAAAATTATATTTGTTTAGTCTAAACTTAACAATGAGTGAAACTCTATCTCTCTAATAAGTCCAACTTAAACCCAAACTTATCATTATCATTTATTTTGAACACACATCCTTTCCTCTTCACTAAATCATGCACGTTTTCTATCCCAAAAAAAGAAAAAAAAAAAAAAAAAAAAGAGATAAGCACATTTAAATTAGTTCTTGATAAAATACCATTTAGTTTGTTTTCTTGGTTAGAGAAGTTTGTTTTCTTGATCAAAACTAATGCTACGCTCCGGTTAGAGAGGTTTGGATCCAATAAAACTCTTAGTCAATATTTCATCTAAATTCAAACCTATAAATATGTTACATCAATGCTTCAGACAAAAAAGCATCATTTGAAGTAGAAAATAGAAGAGATGATTTGAGAAGAGCATCGAGCTTTGACTGTGGGAGTATGTGATGGCAAGTCATCAATTATTATGTATATGGTAATTTGATTTTTATATCTTTTGTTTTTTTTTATTTTATTTAGATGGATTCACAAATCCATATGTTTCAATTGATTCTTTGTTATTTATTCTTGAGGTTTGGATATCAATTATCAAGTACTAAACAATTAAAATTCAACAATAAAACTCATAGATAATAAATAATCAGGAGCTTATTGCTATGAACACTATGAGCTGTGAGATCACAACTTCAATAATATTCTATATACTCAATAGTAGATTTTAAATCACTTTTGAAAGAACTGGGATTTGTCTCAACTTTTTCTTCTTCTTCTTTTTATTTTTATTTTTATTTTATTTTATATATAAATGAAATTTTGGTCTCAAATTTAGTCATTTCTTTGTTTTGGATTATAGGTTTGGCCATATAGTGGATCTCACTAGCATTACATTGGTTCTTTAAAGAACAATTTAGGTATATATCCCTTGCAAGCATACATGAACTTAAATTGTCTTTTAATATATGCATACTTTATTATTTTCCAATAATTTTCCCGTGCATCACACGAGTTAGTGACTAGTTTTCTAGTAATGTTGTGGCATATTCTTTTTGTGTAAAAAATATTAAAGAACAACATGCTTTTGTGGATAGAGAAGTGACTCGTGAGCAAGGAGCCTAACTTCTTTCAGCTTTCATATTTGAGGGTCTGTTTCTTCAAGATTTTAAGAGATGTACTACATGGTAATAATAATAATAATAATGGATTTGGCTTGAATCTAGTGTCCTATGCATTGAACACAATAGGATGCTACCATGAGTCCAAAATTTGCCATATCCCAATCCTCTTATTATAGCATATTTGGTATTTGGCACACTAATTAAACACCAAAAAACCTCTCACATCATATGTTTTAAATGCTAAAAGTTTTAGTGTTGATTAAGAGTACAGTTCTAATAATAGAACTGTATTGATAGAAATGCTAAACCTTTAAATATTTTTTTATTCTACTTTTCTCTCTCCTCTCTTACATGTTTGATTCACTCTCTCAATATGATGTAGAACAGACAGTACATGCCTTCTTGGAGCAGCAGAGACGCAAGAAGTTACAACACAAGATCAAATGGGGGTGCCAGTAGGGGGCCATCGGGGTAACAGTGTCGGAATTGCATGAAATTTGACAGGTTGAAGGGAAATGACATTCTGATCCAGAATCATGTTATCATGAACGTCGCCAAAATTTAAGCAAATTCCTTCATTAAGGCCCCGAAAACAGTGTTTTCCCTATTTATAGTAATATTTGTTTTTCCTTAATAACTTTTAGCTTAAAAATCAGAATAAGGTCTCGTCTGTTTTGGGACGATCCTTAAGGTTAGTAGTTTATAATTCTGCATTTAACTCAATTTTGCCATTTTTGGTAAAATTCGGTATTTTTGTCACCTAATTGCGTAATTAGTGCGAATTAGAGTTTTTAGATATTTTTCTCAGTATTTATATGTTTTGTAGCCGTCAGTGACAAATTAGACTATTATCAATAAACATGGACGTTTTGTCAAATTTTCTTCTGCTGGATTCCAGTTTTATTCTCCTTGTGGATTTAGGGAAACCCCTCATGGATTCGAGGTTTACTACCAGGAACTAACAGTTTAGTTCCTGTTCCATCAAGAGAGCATCATGTAAGCTTTCTTTAGGCTTCTGCGACATCACAATCTCTCTTTCTCTCTCACTCACTCTTAGCCTCTCCACTCTATTTTTATAGAATCATCGTCTCCTTTCACTCTCACCTCCAATCTCACCGCCGATCTCTTCTTTATCCTCGTCACCTCGCATGTCGCCGATCTCACTCTTAGACGCCGCCACTAATCTTGCCAGACGACTCTCACCAACCTTGGCTAACTGCACTTCACCCAGTTGTCATCGATCCTGCCCAACCTCCTCTCTCTCTCTCTCTCTCTCTCTCTCTATGGTTGTGGTGTTTTCTTTTTCTTTCTTATTTTTTCTTTTTTTCTTTTTTTTGTGTGGTCACGGTGGGCTGATATTGGTTTTGGTTTTTTTTTTTTTTTTTTTTGGGTGTTTCAATGGGCTGATATTAGTGGCCAGTGGTTGATTTTGTGTGGTGGTGGGTTGTGTTGTGGGTCGTGAGGAATTTTGTATTTATTTATTTATATATTATATTGTAGGATATTTTTAAGGTTATTTTAATGTGTTAATCGGAAAAATATAATATCTAATGTAGGGTGTATTGTAAAGTGATATGTTAATATATATATATATATATATATATATATATATATATATATATATATATATATATATATATATATATATATATATATGTGTGTGTGTGTGTGTGTGTGTGTGTGTGTTAAACTAGCATTTGGCATGGCACCATTGATGCTAATGTATTGCTTTTTTATTTGGGTTAGAAGAACAGGTAATGTTGCTACCAATATTGCAACTAAGAGCATTCACAACAAGGGTGTCGAATCCACTCAAAAGCTATTTTTAGCATCTTAAACCAAGAAAATCATACTTTATCAAAGATCGATGCCATATCTAAAAGAATTTGACATCTTGCTACAATGAACTCTCATAAATGAGAGCTCACTGTAGCAACTTGCTATTATTTTTTAATGATTTTGTGGTGATTGGTTTTGACGGTTGGTTTTTGTGGTGATTGTTTTTTATTATTTTAATGAGTTATTTATATTATTATAAATGAAATGGTAAAAAATAGAAACTTTGATGTGAGCTGAATTGTAAAGTAAGTTGTTAAAATTGATTAACTAGGATTTTGAGTTGCTAAATGCTATATTTTTTTATCCTTGATGTAAATGCTCTAAGCATGCCTTAGGTTCTAGCTTGTCTTTGTGTTTCAATAAGGATAATCTACCCAGCAGCCCTACCACTGTTTGTAAGGCACACATCCCCTCTGTTCTTTCTGATTCCTTTTTGTTATATGAAATTGAAGCTTATAATTGAGGAGATTTCGAGGATTTTGAGTTCCTTTTTTTTTTTTTTTTTTTAAAAAAATTATATAAGTGATGTGATGGTGCAAAACTCTCTGGCATGTTGCCTTTTAAAGTAGTGGACAAATTCATTTCTTTGTTCTTGGATTCGACTCTTCAATACAAGTGTCCTTTATTGTGTATGCACTTGTTTCAGTCATCTTGTATCAATTTCAAAACTATAAAAGATTGAATGAGAAGAAATAAGGGACATACATACACCCCTACTAATACATACAAAACAATTATTTTTCGGGTTGTACTCTTCAGAATCTACAGTTTAACTTTCAACTCTTTTTCTTCTTGAAGACCAAAAGAACTTAACCCAAATGACACAAATACATGAAATATTGTTGTAATTAGAAACTTTGGCACGAAATCTGCCAACAATAAATATGATCTAATGATGCTTACAAAAATATATTTTCCCATATTTAATTAATAAATTTTGATTTAGAATAGGTGTTTTCAACCAAACATATATTTTCTTATTATGTAAGTGCACAAAAAAGGATCAAAGTGGATCAAAATAGACAGAATTGGACCAAATGGAAAAAGTGGACCGAATAGGACCAAAGGGGACCAAATAGGACACCGACTTGGACTAAAGTAGACTGAATAAGAACAAATGAACAAATTAGGACCAAAGTGGACATAATGGACCGAATAGGACCAATGTGAAATGAAAAGGCCGAAGTGAACAAAATGGACCGAATAGAACCAATGTGGACCAAATAAAATCAAAGTGGATAAATGGACCGAATGGCGCGAATAGGACTGAGGTGAAAAAAAATGAAAAGAATGAATCAAATAGGATCAAAGTAGGACCGAAGTGGACAAAATGGTACAAAGTGGACAAAATAAGACCAATGTGGACCAAATAGGGCCAATACGGACTGAATGGACCGAATAGGACCAAAGTGGACTAAATAAGACTGAATGAATCGAATATAATTTTAGTGGATAGAGTGGACCAAATAAAATCAATGTGGACTGAAATAGAATTTTGAATATTTATTATTTTTTTAGTATTTTTAAGGCTCATATTTCTAATTTTTAATAGCTATTTTCTTTGTATTTTTTAACTCAAAACTAAAGAGTTTAGTCTAAATATACTAAAATTTCATACTTTTCAACCCAAAAATTAAGGAAAAAAAATAAGTTTTAAACTAAACTTGAAAAAGGACTAAAGGGGATCAAAATTGACCAAGTGCACCAAATACCGAAGTGCACGTAATTAGATTGAATAGAAATTATTACTCCCTCCGTCCCATTTTTTTTGTCATGTTTGAAAAGTCAAACTTTTTAAGGGAACATCATTTATTGTCTTGTCTACCTTTTTAAAAATGTATAAGTTTCCAAAACTATCCTTAAAAAAATTTATCAAAAAATTGAATTAGTAAATTAATAAGGGTATAATAGGAACATTAATAAATTAATGACTTTTATTTTTAGAAACAGGATAATATTTTGGGACATCTCAAAATGGAATAGAGGACAAAAAAAATGGGACAGAGGGAGTACTTTTTAGGGATAATAAATTATCTTCAAAAAAAATTTAGAGAAAAAATTAATATACATTATATTCCAATACAAATTTTTTTTTTTATTCGAATAGTGTAAATAAAAGCCACTATCATTCGTTGAAGCGCTATTTATCGGGGTGGGTCAATGGGTTGTATGGTTTAAATTTCCCTCCTTTTCATCCCTCTAGAAGTTTTTAAACTTGTTTTAATCCTCATGCACGTTACTGAGTTTTGAGTTGATAAGAGTTGCCAAAATTCGAATTTGATAGGATGCTAGACACAATCGACACTAGTGTCCTAGGCAATCTCCAATTTTGTTGTTTGCGCAATCTTAGCTTGATTTTCTAATTTTTTAAAGGATAATTACAAGTTTAAAAGCCACTTTTTAGCAACTTACTAATTAGATTATTATCTTTACTAGACTCATCGCACGCACTTTGCGCGTGCAATAATGCTATTTTTTTTTTTTTTTTTTTGATTTAGTGTTATAATGTTTAAAAGTTGTATATAAATAACTATGTAATTTTTTTTTTTTTTTTTAAGAAAGAGGTAAGATAATTTGGAATAATGTTTAAAAATGAAATAAAGAAACGTAAGAAGTTGATACCTAATGGGATATTTGAATTTATTGATTAGCATAAAAATTGTGATAAGTAAAAAATTTGAATTTGTAAAGTTGAATTTATTCAATCATGTGTTGGTTTTATTCCGTGCCAAATTTGCTTATATTTTAGCAATTAGATACCCTATATTTAGGTGGGAATTATGTAAGGGTTGTGTGTGAGAGGGTATGAAGAAAATTCAAGTTGTGTGCGTTCAAAAGAGTCTTGCAACTGGATCTTGTGACTGACTCATGACTAGCAAGTCGCCAAAGTGCCACACGTGTGAAGCATGCAAGAAGCTGAAGGGTCATGACAGCTGGAGCACTACAGGACAAAAAGTATAGTCTAGCCAGGCAGTTAGCTCGCGACTCATCCCACTCATGAGATTGAGTCGCTAGAATGCCCTGTTATGCAGAAAAATGACTTTTTACATTCCTCATGTACTCTACTATAAATACCCTTATACCCACAAAATGTTGAGAGCTTCTAGAGAGAATTTTGAGAGAGAAACCCTAGAGAAAATCAAGATTGACTCTTTCACAATCTTAGACATTTGATTCTCCAAATTCCTTTACTCTCACCCTCTCCATTAACATATCCTTGAGAGGTACATTTGTCAAATCCTTATCTCACCATACCCATATCAGTGAGGAGATATTTTGGTGCTTGGGAAGCAGTTGGAGATGACCAATTTACTTGGTTGATGCAATGGGCTTATTACGGGATCCAGGAAGCTAAAAAAGACACGGTTAGGTTTAACCTTGTTGGAGTAAGAAGCTTGGAGGGCTTAGGTGCATTGGGTAGATTAGGCTTGAAGGGTCGATTGTTATTCGTGTATCCTAACTTTATTTTTTAGTGGATCATTTTACCGATTAGAGGGTGGTAGAGAGGTTTTTTGCCGAGTTTTTCAGTTTCCTCTTCGATAACACATGCTGGTGTTACTTTTGTGTTTGCATCTCTCTTCCCTTACTCTTTATCTTTTAATTGCTACTGTGTTTGTGATTTATTATGGTTTAGAGTGTTTTATCAATTCAGATATAGCTTATATTCATCATTCCGCACATATATTGTTTGTGTATAAGCTTGTGTTGGTATTGTTGAAATTGGGGGGTCTAAACATTCACACAGTAATTGAACATTCAGAATTTAAACAAAAGAAATTATGATATACGTTAGTGTGGATGGTTGGAGATTTGTGATAACTGTATAGAATTTGGATAACAAAAATTTTGGAAAGTTTTAAAGAATTTCTTTTTTTTTAAAAATATAGAAATTCCGGGAAAGAAGGAGTAATATTTACTTGAGGTAGTGAGTTTTCTTTTTTGAAGAAGTAATTTTGTATTTTTTTTTAATAAAAATAATTGAAGTATTTGAATACAAATAGATAACAAATACAAGTAAGAATCAGACATTTGAATACAAATGAGTGGTGAGAATATTGATTTTTTTCCCCTTTTTATATGTGAGATAGTTTACTCTTTTAAAAATTTTGGAAGAAGTAATTTTGTGTTTTTTTATAAAGATAATTGAAGTATTTGAATTTAAATAGAAAAAAAATAAAAATAATTATAGATAAGAATAAGACATTTGAATACAAATGGATGGTGAGAATAACAGTTTTTTTTTTTTTTTTTTTTTTTATTTATCCTATTGTACATGAGATAGCATTATTGTTAACTTTTGTTGCTTTTGTAGGAAAAGAAATTAAACTAAAGGGTAAGATATTTCAAAATTTGTATGAGTGTATTTTGGTACGCCAAAAATTGAAGACAAAACAGGGGAATTCGCTTATTAATATTATAGATGATTTTTAACTTTTAATTTAAAATAAGCCATCTATGAAACTAATTTCAACTAATTTAACTTTTAACTAATTTAACTAATTTTAACTTTTAATTTAATATTATACACAACTAATTTCAATTAATTCAATTGAAGATAACCTTGCATGCGATCAATAGTATACACTATGAAGATATCCTTGCTTTGAGGGAGAGTCATCCGGTATGATATACATTAGTGTGGATGGATGGAGATTTGCGATAACTATATAGAATTTAGACAACAAAAATTTTGGAATGTTTTAGAGAATTTTTTTTTATTTAAAAAAACATAGAAATTTTGGAATAAGAATGAGTAGTTTTTACGTGAGGTAGTGAGATTTTTTTTTTTGGAAGAAGAAGTAATTTTGTATTTTTTTTTTATAAAGATAATTGAAGTATTTGAATACAAATAGATAACAAATACAGGTAGGAATCAGACACTTGAAAACGGATGACTAGTGAGAATAACGATTTTTTTGCCCCTTTTATACGTGAGATAGTATTACTCTTTTAAAATTTTGGAAGAAGTAATTTTGCATTTTTTTTTTTTATAAAGATATTTGAAGCATTTGAATTCAAATAAATAAAAAATACAGATAAATACAAATAGAAATAAGACATTTGAATACAAATGGGTGGTGAGAATAACAATATCCTATTGTACATGAGTTAGCATTACTGTTTTAACATTTTTTGCTTTTTTGTAGGGGGAAAAAAAAAAAAAAAGCCAAAGTGTATGTTATTTCAGAATTTGTAGGAGTGTATTTTGGTATACCAAAAATTGAAGACAAAACAAGGAAATCCGCTTATTAATATTATAGATGATTTTTAACTTTTAATTTAAAATAAGCCAACTATGAAACTAATTTCAACTAATTTAACTATTAACTAATTTAACTAATTTTAACTTTTAATTTAATATTATACGCAACAAATTTCAATTAATTCAATTAAAGATAACCTTGCATGCGATCAATAGTATACACTATGAAGATATCCTTGCTTTGAGGGTGAGTCATCAGGTAAAAGTTAAAGGGGAATTGGAAGGGTGCACGTATATAGTAAATGTAAGGATGACAGAAGCCTCCTGTGAGGATATTAATTTATTTCGTTTTATTCAAATATGTATTTCATTAACACAAACATACATGTGCCTTAGTACATGAAACTTATCAGCTTCTTATTACCATTAAAAGAGAAGGGAACGCATAATTCCACTCCCTAATTTGGACAGAAAGTGATAACGTAGTTGGGTGCACCAGAGCAAGTAAATGTGCTGTTCTGGTCATCATAAGCATAGCTATAAGCTTGAGGACATTGCTGCTCAAAGATCTGAGAGTAGTTTGTGGGTGGACATGTTTCAGGCTTGTCATATGCGCCAGTGCAACAATATTGTGGTTCATTGAAAGCGGTACATGCACTCTTGCAGGCAATAACGCTCCCATCAGATCCTTTCACTTGCAGCTCTGCTGGGCAAGCCGCGTTCACGTTGGCTGGACAGCTTGAGGCCTTGCATTCGCCAGTTCCGCCTTGTGTGGCTACTGAAACAGGCAAGTTGAACCCATCTACAAGGCTAACATCATAGAAGTCCATTCCACCATCGGCGGCTATGTTGATTTCTACCAAAGAAGCTGGCGGAACTGCACCGTTACCATTGCATGAAACCTGACCAGAGCTACATTCTGCAGTAGCACAGCTGAACCTTCCGGAGCTGTCTGTGGAGCATAGAGTTCGGGCCCAGAATCGGCCTTTCCATGGAGCTTGGACATCTATTGCTGAGGATGCTGTAGATGCTAACTCAAACCCAGTAGTTGATAATTGAGGTTTTTGATCTGAAGTTAAGGTTCCTGGCCAGACGGTGTATGGACAGTTGTTTGTGAAAGTTATTCTAGCAGAGTGAGCACCTGCATGCAACATATATAAACCAAAATCCTTGTCATCATTTTGAAAATGAAAACAAAACCTGTATTGTAAGCAGCAAATATATGTAGCAGATGCAACATTAATTCTAACGTGTAGATACACGTACGCATCATGATGATGTATGGTTATGATTCAACGGGTTGCAATTATTTTTAATTATCAAAAGTTAATAAATAAGACTCGTGAGTATTCCTTCGCGGGGTTTCATGACTTTATTGCGTTGCCAATGTGATGATGAATGGGGCAAAAAAACCGCATGTTTTTTGATGTTTTGGAGAAAATGAATCATCACAAACAAGAATTTTGTAATTATTTTGAGTGTATATCAAGCACTTCTAAAGGATGAGGGAGAGAGTTTTGGACGATGCAATGTGGGATAGTGATTAGTGAGGAGGCATACCAGATAGGAAAAAGAAGGCCAAGGCAAGGCTGTATAGTGCCATGGTTTTCATCATTGTATGATATCGTTGCTTTAAATTGGTGGTATATAATAACTAACAAGTATGATGAACTTGAATGTGGTATGGTGATAATAATTTGAAGAACTTGGTTGGGTATATATAAAAGCGTATACGTGGTTGCGGACATCAATGCGGTCCATGCGGGGAAACTTGGCTTGGAATATTTTTTTGGTCATTTTCTTTTAGTGAAGGCTTGGACTTTTCAGTAGGAATACTTATTGTCCTGGTGATCGTTAGAGTCTTTTATACGGCACCAAGGTCGCTATTTCGTTGGAGAAACATAAAGATCGAGGAATTTGGTATATTTACAACAACGGGTTCTCTGGAATTACTGTAATTGTATTATGTTGAATAGACTTTTGCTTTTTATGCAATTTAAAAACGTGTGAGGCTGAGACGAAGTAACCAGTCTTATTCCAATACATTATATTCCAATACAAATTTTTTTATTATTCGAATAGTGTAAATAAAAGCCACTATCATTCGTTGAAGCGTTATTTATCGGGGTGGGTCAATGGGTTGTATGGTTTAAATTTCCCCCCTTTTCATCCCTCTAGAAGTTTTTAAACTTGTTTTAATCCTCATGCACGTTACTGAGTTTTTGAGTTGATAAGAGTTGCCAAAATTCGAATTTGATAGGATGCTAGACACAATCGACACTAGTGTCCTAGGCAATCTCCAATTTTGTTGTTTGCGCAATCTTAGCTTGATTTTCTAATTTTTTTAAGGATAATTACAAGTTTAAAAGCCACTTTTTAGCAACTTTCTAATCAGATTATTATCTTTGCTAGACTCATCGCACGCACTTTGCGCAAGCAATAATGATCTTTTTTTGTTTTTTTTTTTTTGGTTTAGTGTTATAATGTTTAAAAGTTGTATATAAATAACATAACTGTGTATTTTTTTTTTTTTTTAAAGAAAGAGGTAAGATAATCTGAAATAATGTTTAAAAATGAGATAAACAAACATAAGAAGTTGATACCTAATAGGATATTTGAATTTATTGATTAGCATAAGAATTGTGATAGGTAAAAAATTTGAATTTGTAAAGTTGAATTTATTCAATCATGTGTTGGTTTTATTCCGTGCCAAATTTGTTTGTATTTTAGCAATTAGATACCCTGTATTTTGGTGGGAATTATGTAAGGGTTGTGTGTGAGAGAGTGTGAAGAAAATTCAAGTTGTGTGCATTCAAAAGAGTCTTGCAATTGGATCTTGCGACTGACTCATGACTAGCAAGTCACCAAAGTGTCACTCGTGTAAAGCATGCAAGAAGCTGAAGGGTCACGACAGTTGGAGAACTACATGACGAAAACTACAGTATGGCCAGGCAGTTAGCTCGTGACTCATCCCACTCGCGAGATTGAGTCGCCAGAATGCCCTGTTATGCAGAAAAATGACTTTTCACATTCCTCATATACGCTACTATAAATACCCTTATACCCACGAAATGTTGAGAGCTTTTAGAGAAAATTTTGAGAGAGAAACTCTAGAGAAAACCAAGATTGACTTATCCACAATCTTAGACATTTGATTCTCCAAATTCCTCTACTCTCACCCTGTCCATTGACATATCCTTGAGAGGTACATTTGCCAAATCCTTATCTCACCATACCCATATCAGTGAGGAGATATTTTGGTGCTTGGGTAGCAGTTGGAGATGACCAATTTACTTGGTTGATGCAATGGGCTTATTGCGGGATCCGGGAAGCTAAAAAAGACATGGTTAGGCTTAATCCTGTTGGAATAAGAAGCTTGGAGAACTTAGGTGCATTGGGTAAATTAGGCTTGGAGGGTCTATTGCTATTCGTGTATCCTAACTTTATTCTTCTGTGGATCATTTTACTAATTAGAGGGCGGCAGAATGGTTTTCGCCGAGTTCTTTGGTTTCTTCTTCGATAACACGTGCCGGTATTATTTTTGTGTTTGCATCTCTCTTCCCTTACTCTTTATCTTTTAATTGCTACTGTGTTTGTGATTTATTATGGTTTATAGTGTTTTATCAATTCGGACATAGCTTATATTCATCATTCCGCACATATATTATTTGTGTATAAGCTTGTGTTGGTATTGTTGAAATTGGGGGTCTAAACATTCACACACTAATTGAACATTCAAAATTTAAACAAAAGAAATATGATATACGTTAGTGTGGATGGTTGGAGATTTGTGATAACTGTATAGAATTTGGATAACAAAAATTTTGGAATGTTTTAAAGAATTTCTTTTTTTTTTTTTAAATATAGAAATTTCGGGAAAAGAATGAGTAATTTTTACTTGATGTAGTGAGTTTTCTTTCTTGAAGAAGTAATTTTGTATTTTTTTTTTATAAAGATAATTGAAGTATTTGAATACAAATAGATAACAAATACATGTAGGAATCAAACATTTAAATACAAATGAGTGGTGAGATATTGATTTTTTTTCCCCTTTTTATACGTGAGATAGTATTACTCTTTTAAAAATTTTGGAAGAAGTAATTTTGTATTTTTTTTTAGAAAGATAATTGAAGTATTTGAATTTAAATAGATAAAAAATACATATATTTATAGATAGGAATAAGATATTTGAATACAAATAGATGGTGAGAATAACAGTTGATGAGGTGTGATTTCGCCAGTCAAATTGAAGGTGCCCTGATGTGCCCAACCTCTTGCCTGGGGGCCTGCGCAAACGACGAAACTGCTTCTTTGAGAATGGTCACCAATGTGGTGCCTGCCACAACTGTTAGGTTCTAAAGATGTAGGTTTTATGTATTTAGAATTCTAATTTGTATTGTTGGCAAACCATGATCAAAACAATGTATTTAAGTTGTTTTAGAAGTGCTCAAAGTTGGTTCTTTGTTGTAAAGTTGGAATGAAATACTAAACTAATTAAAAAACTGATTTAGTACATTTCAATCGATCAAAGCTGTTAAGTTCTAAAGACTTAGGTTTTATGTATTTAGAATCCTAATTTGTATTGTTGGCAAACCATGATCAAAATAATGTATTTAAGTTGTTTTAGAAGTGCTCAAAGTTGGTTTTTAGTTGTAAAGTTGGAATGTAATACTAAGCTATTTAAAAAACAGTTTCAGTACATTTCGATCGATCGAAACTTAGGCTCGATCAATCGAAAATGGTACCTGACGTTTTTTAAATAGGTTTTCCAACTCAGCCCTAAAGAGTTTTAATTGGTTTAGGTTTCTAATTTACCCTAGGTATATAAGGGAAACCCTAGCCACGTTTTTGTGTTGCTCATATTGCGGTTTATGTGAATCTCTTGTGAGATCTTTGAGAAGGTTTCCTTCACATAAACTTAGGGTTTTCAAGGAGAAGATTTTTCTACACCTTGATGATCATTCCAGTTGCTGCCATTGAAGTTTAAAGAAAACACAAACGGGTGTGCTTGTATTTGGTGGAGAATCCAAGAAAGATGGAGTTCGTGGATTCGGAGCTTGCACATGGTCGTGTCAGTAAGTTCTACTGGTGGGTAACAATAAGAAGTCGAGCGTGGGGGCTTGTAAGTCTTATTGTATGAACTTCGATTCTTTCAAGATAGTGGATTCAAGTTTACCTTGAGGATAGCTAGGTTAAATCCTCCCCAGGTTTTTACCGGTTTGGTTTCCTGGGTGATCATATCTTTGTGTTTTTTATATTTCCGCTGCTATACTTGATATGATTATTTAATTGTGTTAACCTAGATTTAATTAATTTGACTAAGTAACAACTTGGCTAAATTCCTAGGTTAATCCAATTGTTTTAAGGGGTCTAAAAACTAACAGAAGCTTAGGCTCGATCAATCGAAAATCGTACCTGACGTTTTTTAATTAGGTTTTCTAACTCAGCCCTAAAGTGTTTTAATTGGTTTAGGTTTCTAATTTACCCTAGGTATATAAGGGAAACCCTAGCCACGTTTTTGTGTTGCTCATATTGCGGTTTATGTGAATCTCTTGTGAGATCTTTGAGGAGGTTTCCTTCACATAAACTTAGGGTTTTCAAGGAGAAGATTTTTCTACACCTTGATAATCATTCCAGTTGCTGCCATTGAAACTTAAAGAAAACACAAGCGGGTGTGCTTGTATTTGGTGGAGAATCCAAGAAAGAAGGAGTTCGTGGATTCGGAGTTTGCACGTGGTCGTGTCAGTAAGTTCTGCTGATGGGTAGCAATAAGAAGTCGAGCGTGGGGGCTTGTAAGTCTTATTGTATGAACTTCAATTCTTTCAAGATAGTGGATTCAAGTTTACCTTAAGGATAGTTAGGTTAAATCCTCCCCAGGTTTTTACTGGTTTGGTTTCCTGGGTGATCATATCTTTGTGTTTTTTATCTTTCTGCTGCTTTACTTGATATGATTATTTTGTTGTGTTAACCTAGATTTAATTAATTTGACTAAGTAACAACTTGGCTAAATTCCTAGGTTAATCCAATTGTGTTTTAAGGGGTCTAAAAAACTAACAACAGCGTCTCCGACGCTCAAGTTAGAACAAAAGAGTATATCTAACAAGACAAAAGATGACAATAATTTATCCTTTGTGAATACGTGTGTTTTTTTGTGTGTACCTATCTGTTGGCAGTACCGGGGAGGCTTTATATGTTGTCTTGGGTCCTAGCCGTTGTGATTGACATTCACTCCTTTCTTGAGTAACGCTTCTTGCCTTGTAATGGAGCTTTTATTGTGCTTTCAACGGTTAGTACAGATGGCATTGTAACCGCCCGAGATATTATTGAAGGCATTGAATGGCTACGCTGTTCTTGTCAGGGATGTGGGTGTTTCTTAGTCTCGTCTTGGGAGTGATCTTGTCAGCCCTGCTATGTTTCTCTTTAATTGATCTTGTCAACCCCGTCAGTTGCCCCCCGATTCTTTGGTCATCATGGAATCTCATGACGAACATAGAAGATGAAATTTTTTTTTATTTTTTTTATGACCCTTGGGATCAAGTGCCACATTAAATGAGTAGTGGCGGCGCTTCATGGGCTGTGGCCACGTGGCATGTTCCAGTTGATGGAGTTAATATTCTTCCTTGTGGGATTATTGGGTTTCCCGCTGGTTTCTAGTTCCTTTGGGCTTTTTGATCTAAAACTTCTCCATTTCCCATTTTCTTTTTTCACCCTTCTGAGATAACTTCCTTTTACTTTTTCTGAGAAAATTTCCCTTCATCCGTTCCGAGCGCTTTGCCGACCGTGACTCTTCTCTGGTAAGTCATACAATGGTGTTTCCCATCTTTTCCTCCTTGAGGTACGCTTTTCTTTTCTCTTTCTATCCTTCCTTTTATTTTGATGCAGATACAAGCCATGGTAGTTTTCTGATTTTCCCTTCTTCTTTTTTTTTTGGGTTTATTGGTGGGTTCAGTCTATCTTTCCATGGTTAGTAGTTCTGAAGTTAGGATAGCTTGCCCTTCAATTTCATTCCTTTTTGCGCGCCTGGGGGGATCTTTGGGGGCTTTTCCCCATCTTGAGAACTTTATTTCTGAGGGTAACAGTTTGGGTGTTGTAGTGGCCGATCTGTTACCCTTACTTCATCAATCGATTGATTGGTTCCGGGATTTAGTGAGAGAGGCGATGTCAGAAGTCAGGTCTAGCGAACTCGAGATTGGGTTGTCGTTGAGCGGTCACCCAGTGGAGGGAGATACCGCCGTGTCTAACCCTCGCGAGGTTAGGGCTTTCTATGCCCTCGACGAGGAGTGTGGGTTGGACGTTAATACCCTAGGCAGGTTTAAGGACAAATTTCAGTTCCTGGAACAGGTCAGGGTTCGTCTGCCTAGTAAAGAGGAATGGGCCTGCCATTTCTTTCCCGGGGAGGAGTGCTTTTACGAGTCCTCTTTTGCCTGTGGGTTAAGGTTCCCCGTTTATCCCTTCCTTATGGAGCTGCTAGACCATTTTGGCATTTCTCCTAGGTAGCTGATGCCTAACTTATGGAAAATAGTGGTCAGCTATATAGGAATATGGCTGGCTGCTATGGATGGGGACATGCTTAGGGTTGACAAGCTTGTCTATTTATATCGTTTAAAAGCGTCCAAGGAGTATGGGTATTATAAGTTGGTTCCCTGGGAGAGAAGAACTAGGATCGTTAAGGGATTACCTTTATCTTTCAAGTATTGGAAGTCCAGATTTTTCTTTGTGTCGGGGGATGATTTTGAGACTCCCTCTGGCGGGGTTTATGGTAAGCTCCCGAGGTTGCATCGTCGGTGGGGAACCCCGAATTTAGGTCGTCAATGTTCCTTTTCGTCATTTTGAGTTTTATTTTGTTTAATGTTGTTGCTACTAACTCTCTCGTTTCTCGTTTCGCGCAGCTAAGAGACGGCCTAACCTGAAGAGCAGGTACAAGAAGTGAGTACAGAAGGCTATTGATTACGCACGCATAATTGAGAGTTGGGACGACTTTGTGGACCCGAGGACCCTCGCCTTTTACTGTCTTGGTCCAAAGCCCTCCGCCTTCGTCCTGCAAAATCTTAATATTGAAGGGAAAAAGAGTAAGTTCTAAGCTCGTCAGTGCTGACCCCCCATTTTTTCTTTTTTTTTTAAGGGAAAAAGAGTAAGTGTTTTCCTCTTGCAGAGATGACAACTAAATTCAACAAGGACATTTACGCGAAGATGAGGGCGAAGAAGGATGAACCATTGTCGAACATAGGGAAAAAGACAGTGCGTGTCACCGGAAAGGGTCCCTCCGTTGTTCCAGCTACCTCCGTTACCCCCGTCGTCTCTGGTGCGAAAATGACGAGGACAGCTTCACCTTCGACTTCGGGTGAAGAGCTTTCAACTCCTGTCTCCAAAAGACCACGTTTGTTTGAAAGGGAGAAGGAAAAGGCTAACCCCCGTCCGTCCACCATTTGGAGTGATGAGAGGCTGGCAGTGGACAGGGCTTTTGGGGTTGTGACGGCTGATGATCTTAAGGTCTTCTCTGGGGTACCCTTCAATACTGTCGCAAGCCGTCACGTCCACAGGCTCGTTCAGGTAATGAGTCTGTGTAACTTTTAGTCCCTTTTTATCTCCCCTTTTTACTAATGATCCGGGATTTCTTCTTAGGTGCTGGGGAAGAGTCTCCACATTACCTCTGAGTATCTCACTCAAGAGGCTAAGGTGGTTTCTCTTACGACGAAGATGGAAGCTATGGAGGCTGAAACTTCCACATTGAAGCAGAAACTAATTGACTCCATGGGCAAGGCGACCACTCTGAAGGAGAAGGTGAAAGCTTTAAGTGACGACCTTAAGGCTGAGCGTCAGTTGACCTTGGAGAAGGATGAGCAGCTTCTGGGCACCAAGGAGAGCCTTAAGACGATTGCTGCTAATTCTATTGAAGTTTTTCAAACGACTGATGAGTACAACACAGTTCTGTTCAACTGGTACTTCAAGGGTTTCGAACTCCTGAGGAGGTACCTCGTCAAGCATCCTTCCAGTGTGGACTTGGGGAAGCTGGACTTGGAGAAGGTAGACCAGGAGATGGCTACTGACGAGGCCGCCCAGTCCTCTGCTACAGAGGCTGACGCCCCCAAGAGTGCCCCTGCCAATGAAGCCTCTGAGAGTGCCCTAGTTGGTGACGCTTGAGCTAATGATGACATCGTTGCTGATGCCTGAACCTGGTTCTTAGAAGGAAAACAAAGTTTTTTGTATGTGTGCCCGTTATGTTCTGTAAATCTAATTTGATAATCAGTTTCTTTTCAATCTATTCTGAGAACAATATTTTTGGATCCAGTGTTTATGGGCCCTTGAATGTACAAACAATGGTAATGGCCCATTATTTTTTGGGCCTTAATTAAAGTTATGGTTACATATTTACTTGGCTTACGTGATTGCACCTTTGTTGACTGTTTGATATGCTTGCGCATTTTGGGTGTGCTCTTCATTGGGGTTTTGTGATTGCGTACTTAGGCATCGTTCTTTTAAGGGATTTTGTCACCTTTTATAGCTTCGTCAGTAGCAAAATCTTGTTACTTAGCCTTCTCACACATCTTCTTAAAGGATTTTGTCACTTTTTGTGGATTCGTCAGTAACTTACATTTGTTAAGGCGAAATCTTGTTACTTGGCCTTTTGACTTGCCCTCTTAAGGGATTTTGTCTTTTTTGGTGGCCTCGTCAGTAACTTACATCTGTCAGAACGGAATCTTGTTACTTGGCCTTTTGACTTGCCCTATTAAGGGATTTTGTCTTTTTGGTGGCCTCATCAGTAACTTACATCCGTCAGGGCGGAATCTTGTTACTCGGCCTTTTGACTTGCCCTCTTAAGGGATTTTGTCTTTTTGGTGGCCTCATCAGTAACTTACATCCGTCAGGGCGGAATCTTGTTACTCGGCCTTTTGACTTGCCCTCTTAAGGGATTTTGTCTTTATTGGTGGCCTCGTCAGTAACTTACATTCGTCAGGGCGGAATCTTATTACTTAGACTTTTGGTTTTTCTAGTGGCTAGATTTTTTCAAGTGCTTGACGTTCCATGGGCGAATGAGCCTTTGTCCGTCGATAATTTCCAAATGATAACTGCCTCATCGGGAGTAGTGGACGACTCGGTAGGGTCCTTCCCACATGGGCCCAAGCTTTCCTTGGGTTGGTTTTTTTGTTGTTGGGGTAACTTTGTGCAGGACGAGGTCTCCTATATCGAGCTGTCATAGTTTTACTCTCTTATTGTAGTATTCGGTCATCTTCTGTTGGTATTTTACCATTCTGCTGGAGGTTTTGTCTCTCACTTCGTCCAGATAGTCCAGGTTAAGTCGTAGCTTGTTGTCATTTCCCTCTTCGCTGAACGCTGCTCATCTGGTGCTAGTTACTCCTACTTCGACAGGGATCACCGCTTCGATTCCATAGGTTAGTCTAAAGGGGGTTTCCCCTATTGGGGTCTTTGCTATGGTCCTGTACGCCCAAAGGACGTTAGGCAACTATTCTGACTAGGCACCCTTCGCATCATCCAGCTTGGATTTGATAATCTTAAGTAGTGTCCGATTCGTCACTTCCGTCTGTCCATTTGCCTGAGGGTGCCCTGGTGATGAGAACTGGTTCTTAATACCCAGACCCGAATAAAAGTCTTTAAAGCCCTAGCTGTCGAACTGTCGTCCATTATCTGAAATGATCATTAGTGGAATCCCAAACCTGCAAATTATATTCTTCCAAACAAAACTCTGAATCCTAGCTTCTGTGATCGTTGCTAGGGCTTCTGCCTCGACCCATTTTGTGAAGTAATCAATAGCAATTAATAGAAATTTTACCTGGCCTTTACCTTGGGGTAGTGGACCAACGATGTCGATGCCCCATTGTGTGAAGGGTCATGGAGAGGATATTGCCGTCAGTCTTTCTGCTGGAAGCCGTTGGACATTCCCGTATCATTGGCACCTGTCACACTTCTTTACGAGCTCCACTACATCTACCTGCATAGTTGGCCAGAAATAACCTGTTCGAATCGCCTTGTTCACCAGGGACCTAGGGCCAGCATGGTCTCCGCAAATCCCTTGGTGGATTTCTGCCAAGATGTACTTTGCTTCTTCTTCGTCAACACACTTTAAGTAAGGCATGGAGAAGCCTCTTTTGTATAGGGTGTCATTAAATATCGTAAACTTGGCTGCTCTCTTCTTGACTTTCTTGGCTTCTTCTGCATTCTGTGGGAGGTGCCCATCCTGGAGGAAAGCAACGATTGGCGTCATCCAACTGTTTGCTCTTTGGATGGCGAATGTCAACATTTCTTCAATGCTGGGGTATTTTTGTACTTCCATTTCCATGTCCATGTTGATCCCCTCTTCTTTTGACGATGCTAGCTTAGAAACTTCATCTACCATTGTATTCTGACTTCTGGGGATTTGTGTGAATTCTACCTTGTCGAATTCTCGAGTAAGATGTTTCGTCAACCTGATATATTTCTGCATTCTTTCCTCCTTTGCTTCGTAATCTCCCTTGATTTGTCCGATTACTAACTTTGAATCATTCTAGACTAGTAGGTTCTTGGCTCCAAAAGCTCTTCCAAGTCTTAATCCCGTCAGTATACCCTCGTACTCGGCCTCGTTGTTTGTGGCTGGGAATTTCAGCCGAACTCCGTACTTGAGTATTTCTCTGTCAGGCGAGATTATGACAACCCCGACTCCCCCCCTTCTTTAGGCTAACGAGCCGTCAGTCTGTATCGTCCATCGTTCGGCTTCGTTGGTGTTGCTATCCTCATCCGGAGATGTGAACTCTGCGATGAAGTCTACTAGAGCTTGCGCTTTAATGGCTACTCTGGGATGGTACTCAATGTCAAATTGGTTGAGTTCAATTGCCCATTGGATCATTCTACCGGTTGCTTTAAGTTTCTTCATGGATTTCTTGATAGGTTGATCCGTCATTACTAAGATGGGATTTGCTTGGAAATATTGTCTTAGTTTGCGCAAGGCAACTATTAATGCAAACACGATCTTTTCAATCCTTGGATACTTGAACTCAACCCCTTGGAAAGCTTGACTGACGTAGTAAACGGGGAGCTGTCTTTTGTCTTCGTCTCTGATCAATGTTGCACTCACTGTTGTCTCTGATACTGCTGAATATAAATATAGGCATTCTCCCTCCTTGGACGAACTTGGGGGGGGGGGGGTTACTCAGGTAACGCTTAAGTTCTTGGAATGCTGTTTCACATTCATCGGTCCAAGCAAAGGCTTGCTTCAATGTTTTGAAAAAGGGTAGGCACTTGTCCGTCGCTCTAGAGACAAATCTGTTTAAGGCTACAATTCTTCCCGTCAACTGCTGGACTTCCTTGACGGTTCTAGGCGAGGCCATATTGATGATAGCTTGCACCTTCTCCGAGTTTGTTTCTATCCCTTTCTAGGACACCATGAAGCCAGGAACTTCCCTGAGACTACGCCAAAAACGCACTTACTGGGGTTCAACTTCATCTGGTATTGTTTAAGTGTGGTAAACGTCTCTTTTAGGTCGTCCAGATGCGCAAGCTCTTCCTTTCTTTTGACGAGCATATCATCCACGTATACTTCCATATTCCTGCCAATCTGTTTGCTTAACATTTTGTTCACTAATCTCTGATATATAGCTTCGGCGTTCTTTAGTCCAAAAGGCATTACATTGTAGCAGTAGAGCCCTTGACTCGTGATGAAAGAAGTCTTCTCTTGATCTTCTTTGGCCATCCTTATCTGGTTATATCCTGAGAAGGCGTCCATAAACGTCAGCAATTTGTGTCCAGCTGTTGAATCCACGAGCTTGTCTATCCTTGGTAGGGGGAAACTGTCCTTCGGGCATGCTTTGTTCAGTTCTGTGAAGTCCACGCACATTCTCCATTTCCCATTCGCTTTCTTTACTAGGACGATGTTTGAGAGCCACTCTGGGTAGTGCACCTCTCGGATGAAGCCTTCCGCCAGCAACTTGGTGACTTCGTCCGTGATAGATTGGTTCCATTTTGGGGCGAAGGCTCTTCGTCTTTGTTGGACGAGCTTTCTGTCTAGGTTCACGTTTAACTTGTGCTGAATGATTTATGGAGTTATGCCTGGCATGTCTTCATAGCTCCAAGCGAAGACATCTAGGTTTTTTTTGAGGAACTAGATGAGCCTTGTTCTCATCTCTGAGCTTAACATCGTCCCTATTCTTGTCGTCTTGGTTACCTGTCCTTCAGCCAGTTCCACTACCTCTAAAGCTTCCACTTTATCTTCGTCCTTCACTACTTTGTCGTTCTTTTCAATCATCCATGTGTGGTTTTCTTTTACGGCCAATACAACTTGATAACACTCTCTGGCTAAGACTTGATCTCCCTTTACCTCGCCAACCCCGTTATCTGTTGGGAATTTTACCTTTAAGCAGTAGGTGGACGTGGCTGCTTTCCACTTGTTGAGCGTGGGCTTCCCGATGATTACATTGTAAGATGAGGGGCAATCTACGACCAGGAAGTCCAACTGATGGGTCAATTGTACCGGGTATGTCCCTACTGTCACTGTCAACGTCACTGTGCCCCTAGGATATGCCCTATTTTCACTAAAACTGACGAGAGGGGAATCAAATGGACGTAGTCTCTTAGGGTCTAGCTTTAGTTGTTGGAATGCAGGGAGGTAAATGATATCTGCGGAGCTGCCATTGTCCACCAAGATCCTTTTAGTGTTGAATCCTTCTATGGTTAGTATGATAACCAAAGGGTCATTATAAGGTTGCTTCACTCCCCTGGCGTCCGCTTCTTTGAAGGACATGTCTTGGTCTGTCTGTCTCTGCTTGAACGGAGGTATCATATGGACGCTATTCACCTGTCTTTAGCACGCTTTCTTGAGGGACTTGAATGACCCTTTTGTGAAGGGCCCTACTGTAATCGTCTTTATCTCCCTCATCACATCTTGAGGCGGTTGGGATGGACGATCGTCATTCCTAGATAAGGACTCATGCTAACTCTTATTGTCGCTTCTGAACTTACTATTCTCACTTTTCTTCACGTATTTTTGTAATTTCCCCTTTCGTATCATCTCTTCTACCTGTTCTTTTAGGTCTCTACAATCTTCCGTGTTGTGGCCATGATCTTTGTGAAATCGGCAATACTTGTTCTTATCACGGACGTTAGGGGATGAGTGCAATGGTCTTGGCCACTTGAGATAATGCTCGTCCTTAATCTGTGCTAGAATTTTCTAAATAGGCATAATTAGGGGGGTAAATTTTACCGTCTGAAGGCCTTTGTCTTCTTTTCTTCTGAAACCGTCATTGTTTCGACAATCTAGACACTCCCTCTTTTGACCCCTACGCTCGTCATCCTTCCTTCCTCTGTCTCCCGGCTTCTCTACATCCTTTATGGCTGCTAAAGCGTCTTCGGCATTCATGTACTTCTGTGCTTTCAGTAACATTTCTATCATCTTCTTTGGGGGGTTCTTCACGAGTGAGGCCACTAGGTCTCTAGATCTCAGTCCCGCTTTGAAGGTCATCAACTGCATTTTGTCATCGGCTTTGTCCACCTCGAGGGTCTCGTGAGTGAAGCATTTCACATATGATCTCAAGGTTTCCTTTTCCCGCTACTTAATGGTGAGAAGGTAATCTGCTGGCCTTTTAGGGCGTTGCCCCCTAATGAAGTGATGCAAGAAAGCGCTGCTTAGCTGCTCGAAGTTGTCGATGGACGAGGTTGGCAACTTCGTGAACCACTCCCTCGCCGCTGCTTTGAGAGTGGTTGGAAATGAACGACATAGTATCTCATCTGGTGGTTGTTGAAGACCTAACGTTGTTTTGAAGGTATTAAGGTGATCTTGAGGATCTTTGAGCCCGCCAAACGGCTTAAGCTAAGGTAGACGAAATTTGGAGGGTACGGGGCATTCAAGGACCGCTGTAGTGAAAGGCGAGTTCATGGCCCTTACCATCCTGTCCACACTTCGATCTGTTTTCTCCTTGAAGGCATTCCCTAGTTCGTCCATCTCCTTCCTCACCTCTCGAAGTAAATCTGAATTCTGCTCGTCCGAGGTAATAGGTCTTTGATAAGCACTCCTCCTATGGCTATCTCCTTCTTCATCTGGGTTACGCTTGGACTGATTCCCCTCCTGCTGAGCCTGTTGAACTTGCTGAAGCCGTAACTTCATCTCCTGATTCTGTTTGGTGAGTTCCTCAATGGTGGCCGCGAGAGCCTGGACTTGCTGGGCCAAGGCTGTGGAATTTGGATTAGACTCCATCTGGAAAAAGGTTGATGGAAACTACGTCTTCAAATATGAATCTGAAAATTTCATTCCCCACAGACGGCGCCAAACTGATGAGGTGTGATTTCACCAGTCAAATTAAAGGTGCCCTGATGTGCCTAACCTCTTGCCTGGGGGCCTACGCAAACAAGGAAACTGCTTCTTTGAAAATGGTCACCAGTGTGGTGCCTACCACAACGTCTCCGACGCTCAAGTTAGAACAAAGGAGTATATCTAACAAGACAAAAGATGACAATAATTTATCCTTTGTGAATACGTGTGTTTTTTTGTGTGTACTTGTTTGTTGGCAATACCGGGGAGGCTTTATATGTTGTCTTGGGTCCTAGCCGTTGTGATTGGCATTTACTCCTTTCTTGGGTAACGCTTCTTGCCTTGTAATGGAGCTTTTATTGTGCTCTCAACAGTTGGTACAGATGGCGTTGTAACCGCCCGAGATATTATTGAAGGCATTGAATGGCTACGCTGTTCTTGTCAGGGATGCGGGTGTTTCTTAGTCTCGTCCTGGGAGTGATCTTGTCAGCCCTACTGTGTTCGTCTTTAATTGATCTCGTCAGCCCTATCAACAATTTTTTTTTTTTTTATCCTATTGTACATGAGATAGCATTATTGTTTACATTTTTTGCTTTTGTAGGAAAAGAAATTAAACTAAAGGTTACAATATTTCAGAATTTGTATGAGTATATTTTGGTACGCCAAAAATTGAAGACGAAACAAGGGAATCCGCTTATTAATATTATAGATGATTTTTAACTTTTAATTTAAAATAAGCCAAATTAAAGATTATATGATTTTATGATAATTTTTAATTTCCTTCTTTGTTTGAAAATCAAACCATGAGATTTTGACATGAACAAAGTTTCTCTTCAAACTAATTTAGAGAGAAACCCTTCAAAATCCTCATATATCTTTATATTGAGTGTGAATTTTGAAAATCTAACTATTGGATTACATGTTCTTATTATATCATTCATACTTGCAAAATTTCAACAAAATCATATATATATATATATATATAAGAAGTTTGATGAGTTTCTCCCCAAACTAGTTTAGAAAGAAACATTGGTCTTTTGATATGCAACTAATTTCAATTAATTCAATTAAAGATAACCTTGCATGCGATCAATAGTATACACTATGAAGATATCCTTGCTTTAAGGGTGAGTCATCCGGTAAAAGTTAAAAGGGGAATTGGAAGGGTGCACGTATATAGTAAATGTAAGGATGATACAGAAGCCTCCTGTGAGGATATTAATTTGTTTCGTTTTCTTCAAATATTTATTTCATTGACACAAACATACATGTGCCTTAGTACATGAAACTTATCAGCTTCTTATTACTATTAAAAGAGAAGGGAACGCATAATTCCTCTCCCTAATTTATGGACAGAAAGTGATAACGTAGTTGGGTGCACCAGAGCAAGTAAATGTGCTGTTCTGGTCATCATAAGCATAGCTATAAGCTTGAGGACATTGCTGCTCAAAGATCTGAGAGTAGTTTGTGGGTGGACATGTTTCAGGCTTGTCATATGCGCCAGTGCAACAATATTGTGGTTCATTGAAAGCGGTACATGCACTCTTGCAAGCAATAACACTCCCATCAGACCCTTTCACTTGCAGCTCTGCTGGGCAAGCCGCATTCACGTTGGCTGGACAGCTTGAGGCCTTGCATTCGCCAGTTCCGCCTTGTGTGGCTACTGAAACAGGCAAGTTGAACCCATCTACAAGGCTAACATCATAGAAGTCCATTCCACCATCGGCGGCTATGTTGATTTCTACCAAAGAAGCTGGCGGAACTGCACCGTTACCATTGCATGAAACTTGACCAGAGCTACATTCTGCAGTAGCGCAACTGAACCTTCCCGAGCTGTCTGTGGAGCATAGGGTTCGGGCCCAGAATCGGCCTTTCCATGGAGCTTGGACATCTATTGCTGAGGATGCTGTAGATGCTAACTCAAACCCAGTAGTTGATAATTGAGGTTTTTGATCTGAAGTTAAGGTTCCCGGCCAAACGGTATATGGACAGTTGTTTGTGAAAGTTATTCTAGCAGAGTGAGCACCTGCATGGAATGTATATAACCAAAATCATCGTCACCATTTTGAGCATGAAAATAAAATCTGTATTGTAAGCAGCAAATATAAGTAGGAGATGCAACGTTAATTTTAACGTGTAGATCACACGTATCGTGATGATGCATGGTTATAATTCAACGGGCTGCAATTATAGGAACTACCATATTATTCTTTTGACTATCAAAAGTAAATAAATAAAGAAGAATATGCGTGAACTCTATGTCTTATTAGTGAGGTTTCATGAGTTTATTGTGTAAGTTCCCATATGATGAAGAAGGGGGCAAATCAAAACTGCCTGTGTGATGAATGACTTATAGCAACCTAGAATTTTGTGATTCTTTTGGCTGTATATTAAGCACTTCTATAGAGAGAGAGAGAAAGAGAGAGAGAGAGGGTGTGATGCTGTAAATAGTGATTAGTGAGGAGGCATACCAGATAGGAAAAAGAAGGCCAAGGTGAGGCCGTAGAGTGCCAGAGTTTTCATCATTGTATGATATCGTTGCTTTAAATTGGTGGTATATAAGAACTAACAAGTATGATGAACTTGTGTGTACGTGGTATGGTGGTGAACTGTGATAATCCGAAGAACTTGGTTGGCTATATATATATATAGGCTTATACGCGGTTGCGGATTTCAAGGCGGTCCATGCGGGGAAACTAGACTTGGACTTTTCTTCTTCTTCTTCTTTATTATTATTATTATTATTTGTTTTTTTTTTTGTTGAGAGCAAGCTTGGACTTTTCATTGCGACTGTATCATTATTTGTTACGTGCAGGAGAAGCTTGTAGCTGAGGAACTTGGTATATTTTACAACAGCGGGTTGTCTAGAATGGCTAATAGCCTAATCGTGTTATGTTTAATAGACTTTTGTTTTGTATTCAATTTAACAACGTGTAAGGTTGAGACGAACTAATGGAAGTCTAGTTCTCCCATGACTTAAGGTTACGTGCATAGATTATTTACTAGGGAAATTGAAGACAACCCCATATGCGACTTGTAACTTAAGTTAAGCCATTATTAATTTGTCTGAATTTCAACATGACTTTCTGTGCAAAGTTTGAACTTTGAACCCGGGGCGGCTGGAAATGTTTATGAGAGTTCTGCAGATGATTTCAACTGTAAAACTTTTTTTATTTGGAAGTAAAACAGTAAAACATTTTTGTTGTCCATAAATTGATATTGTAATTTTATATTTTCAATGACATAATAACCTATAGGGCCTATACATTGTTAGAATCGAGACTTTTTCAGTCTTTAATGTTGAACTCAATAAAGAGTCGTTAATGAAGAACATTGTAAACGTTGAAGGCTGATCCTGGAATGAGTTTACCCATATATATGGTGGTTAATTGTAACTATTTGAGATCAATTTGTAAAATAACAATTCATTCTTCACGTGTATATTAAGCAATATTTGAATACAAGAAAATTCAAAATAAAATAAAGTATTCATTATATTATTTATCTATTAGGGGTTTATTTACATAAAAAAATCATTTTGAAATTGTAATTATAAAAAATATTATATCAAGAGGGTATTGGTTTTGGTTTAAAAACCATCCTATTTATTTATATAATTTTTAAATGCATTTATGGTATATATAATATATTAGAAGAAATGCATTTAAAAAGTCACCAAAGAAAGAGAGGAGAAAAATTGAACAATATTAGATTATAAGTTAGATATGTGTTATGGTATCCATTTGTTTTATTTTAATTTTTAATTAACAGAATTGGGCTATGTTAATATAGGATGGGCTATTTTGAGATGGCATAAGTGGGCTATGCTCTTAATCCTCCCATGAAAGCAGCTGCTTGTATTATGCAAACGGTTTTATAGCTTTTCATCATTAATAATAATTTTACATTTTTACCTAAAATACGTCTAGACTGGTTAGTAAGTACATATTAATAGATTTTTTGGGTTGGGCCGGGGGGCAAGTGCCCCCCTCAACCTCCCTGGCTTCGCCCCTGATTTTAAATGTCTCGGTACAACATGAAAAAGCAAGTGAACAAGTATTCCTTTGTAGTATCCATTTGTTATGTATTATTCAAATAATTATTTCGTTGACACATACATACATGTGCCTTAGTACATGAAACTGATCGGCTTCTTATTACTATTTAGAGAGAAGGGAACGCATAATTCCTCTTCTTAATTCATGGACAGAAAGTGATAACATAGTTGGGTGCACCAGAGCAAGTAAATGTGCTGTTTTGATCATCATAAGCATAGCTATAAGCTTGAGGGCATTGGTTCTCAAAGATCCGAGAATAGTCTGTGGGTGGGCAAGTTTGTGGAGTGTTATATGCACCAGTGCAACAATACTGGGGCTGATTGAAAGCAGTACAAGCACTCTTGCAAGCAATAACGCTTCCATCAGACCCTTTCACTTGCAGCTCTGCTGGGCAAACCGCGTTCACATTGGCTGGACAGCCAGAGGTCTTGCATTCGCCAGTTCCGCCTTGTGTGGCTACTGAAATAGGTAAGTTGAACCCATCTACATTGCTAACATCATAAAAGTCCATTCCACCATCCGCAGCTATGTTGATTTCTACCAAAGAAGCTGGTGGAACTGCACCGTTACCATTGCATGAAACTTGACCAGAGCTACATTCTGCAGTAGCGCAACTGAACCTTCCGGAGCTGTCTGTGGAGCATAGGGTTCGGGCCCAGAATCGGCCTTTCCATGGAGCTTGGACATCTATTGCTGAGGATGCTGTAGATGCTAACTCAAACCCAGTAGTTGATAATTGAGGTTTTTGATCGGAAGTTAAGGTTCCTGGCCAGACGGTATATGGACAGTTGTTTGTGAAAGTTATTTTAGCAGCGTGAGCACCTGCATGCAACATATATAAACCAAAATCCTTGTCATCATTTTGAACATGAAAACAAAACCTGTATTGTAAGCAGCAAATATATGTAGCAGATGCAACATTAATTCTAACGTTTAGATACATGTACGTATCATGATGATGCATGGTTATAATTCAACGGGCTTATTTATAATTATCAAAAGCAAATAAATAAGACTCGTGATGAAAAGAATGTGCATGATGAATCTACTCCTTCGAGGGGTTTCAAGACTTTATTGCGTAGCCCATGTGATGATGAAAGGGGCAAAACAACCAGCGTGATTATTGATGTTTTCAAGAAAATGAATTATCACAAACTAGAATTTTGTGATTATTTTGGGTGTATATTAAGCATTTCTAAAGGATGTGAGAGAGTTTTTGACAATGCAATGTGCGATAGTGATTAGTGAGAGCCTGAGAGGCATACCAGATAGGAAAAAGAAGGCCAAGGTGAGGCTGTAGAGTGCCAGGGTTTTCATCATTGTATGATATCGTTGCTTTAAATTGGTGGTATATAAGAACTAAAAAGTATGATGAACTTGAATGTGGAATGGAGATAGTAATCTGAAGAACTTGGTTGGGTATATATAGAAGCTTATACGTGGTTGCGGATATCAATGCGGTCCATGCGGGAAACTAGGCTTGGAATTTTTTTTTTTTTTTTTGTCATTTTCTTTGAGTGAAGGCTTGGACTTTTCAGTAGGAATGCTTATTGGCCTGGTGACCGTTAGTCTTTTATACGGCACCAAGGTCGGTATTACTGCAACTGTGTCATTATTTGGTACGTAGAGGAATTTGGTATATGTACAACAACGGGTTCTCTAGAATGACTGTAATAGTATTATGTTGAATAGACTTTTGTTTTGTATTCAATTTAACAACGTGTGAGGTTGAGACGAAGTAACCAGTCTCGTTCACCCGTGACACTTAAGGTAGCGTCCATAGGTTTTCACTAGGGAAATTGAAGACAAACCTATGCAATCTGTAAGTCATGCCAACTCTAATTTGTCTGATTTCAACGTGAATTTTTGCGCATTGATTGAACTTTGAACCCGGGCGGCTTAAGATATTTTTGAGAGTTTTGTGGAAGAATTTGGAGTGAGAAAAATATTCTTTAACACTTGTTCATATAACACATAAAAGTAGATATGAAAAAAATAACCTGAAATAGTAGATGTGTAAGAACCAAACCCCTTTGGAGTGAACCAAATAATCCTGGCTAGGATCTGGTAGGTTCCTTTTTTAATTTGTTTTTCACCAAACTTATATTATCATAATTCAAAGAGTAAAGCTAAACCATCAATATAGTTGCGATCAAAGACTTTGTTAAAACATTCAAATTCTAGAATATAGTATGATGATGCCAAAAATCGTCAGTGAACCGCATAGTCCTCACATGCTCTAGACAGAACCTGCAAAACAGAGACAAAGAAGACATAACAAAGAGTACCAGTGTATTATCAGCCAAATATCCTCCGAAGGTTAAGTTAGAAAGAATTTCTACAACTCTAGAGTGCCAAAACTATGGTAAATTATGCGTACCTTTGATTTGTGAGGGCTTTGGGAGGGTTTTTATAGTAGAGTGGAGATAACCTTTGTTTCTTAGCGGGGAATGTTTTTTCCTTGTAGAGAAGATCCTCATTAATACATGTATTTTGAGGGATCCTTCCTTTATAGGAATTCCCTTGATTAGGGTTAGTCATAAGGTACAAAATATTTCCTTGTATAGATATCTGTGGGGGTCAAGCTAGGCCACGTTCGACCCATCAGGCTCTTTATTCTCGTCGGCCTCTTTACTCCTGTTAGCCTTTCACTCCGTTTGAGGATTCCTGTCGTTTCATGGAGATGCCGTCGGGTATTGAGGTGACGTCATCTGCCTTCGGCATCATCATTTTCGTACTTCCATGTATATATATTGTTAGGTTCTAAAAAATTAGGAACTAATGTATTAGAACTTTAATATGTAATGTTGGCAAACCATGATCAAAATATTTACTCTAGATTTAGGCTGCTCAAAGTGTGTTTTTGTGTAAAGTTGGAATTGAGTGTACTGCAAGATTTACAATGTAAATCTACAAAGCTCGATTGATCGAAAAATTAGACTCAATCGATCAAAGCTCATGCAGATTGTTTTTTCTGAAGAATTTTCCAACTCAAGCCCAAGCCCGTATGACGTGTAGGGTTTTATGTTTTGCCTTAAGTATAAAAGGAAAAACCCTAGCAACGTTTTACTGTTGTTGTTTATACTGTGTGTGTGAATCTCTTGTGAGATCTAGAGGTGTTTATCTTCATACACACATAGGGTTATCAAGATCAAGATTTATGTCGAGAGCTTGGTGATCACTTCAGTTGCTGCATAAAGTGCTTAAAGAAAACACAAGTGGGAGTACTTGTGCTTGCTGTGATCCAAGAAAGAAGTAGCTCGTGGACTCGGAGCTGTCACGTGGTCGTGGTAGTAAGTTTTCTACTTGAGGTAGCAATAGGATGTTAGTGGTCTAAGTTGCTATTGTAAAACTTCAATTCTTTCATAGTGAATTTGTTTTACCTTGAGGATAACTAAGTTACATCCTCCCTAGAGGCATTGGAACTGTGGACATTCCAAAGTTGCCAGTTTTTGAAGATGTCTGGTATGTTGATGGGCTGAAGGATAACTTACTCAGTATCAGTCAAATTTGTAACAATAGACTAAATGTTCTCTTCACCAAGTATGAATGTGAGATACTTGATGGAGGAGGTGACTGTATGTGTATTGGTGTGAGGACAACTAACAACTGTTATGGTATAACACCAAGTATAAGCAACAAGTTTTTCAATGCAAAGATCAACCAAGTAGACTTATGGCATCAACAATTGGGACATACAAGTCATAAGCAATTAGAGAAGATTTACAAGTGTGATGCAGTTATTGGTTTGCCCAAGTTTGAAAAGATAAAAAAGTGTATATGTGGACCATGTTAGATGGGTAAACAAGTGAAGTCCAAACATCCGTCTGTAACTAAAGTTCAAACTTCAAGACCTCCAGAGTTGTTGCACATTGATCTCATGGGTCCTACCAGAGTTCGGAGTTTAGGTGGAAAGAGGTATATTCTAGTTGTTGTGGATGATTTTACTAGATATACTTGGGTTGTGCTTTTGAGAGATAAAGCTGAAGCTCCTGAAAAGATGACACACTTGCGCAAGAAATTGCAAGTTGAGAAAGGTACTGTGATAGCCAAAATTAGAAATGATCATGGAAGAGAATTTAAAAACACAAAGCTAGCTACCTTCTGCAATGATCGAGGCACACATCAAGAGTTCTCTTCACCTAAGACACCATAACAGAATGGAATAGTGGAACGGAAGAATAAGGTTGTTCAAGAGATGGCTTGTGTCATGCTACACAACAAAAAGATGCCCAAGTCCTTCTGGGGAGAAGCAGTTAACACTGCTTGCCATACACTCAATCAGGTGTATTTCTGACCTGACTCCAAGAAAACTCCTTATGAACTCTGGAGAGGAAATAAGCCCATTGTCAAATACTTCCAAATATTTGGCAGTGACTGTTATATTCTACGTGATAGGGAGAACCTAGAAAAGTTTAATGCAAAAAGCGATAGGGATACTTTCTAGGATACTCTTCCACTAGTAGAGCATACAGAGTATACAATCTAAGAACTAAAACAATCATGGAGTCTTCAAATGTGGTGATCAATGATGAACTGTGTTCAGAGACTCATTCAGAAAACACACCTCCAGTACAAGAAAAGACTTTGGAGGTTGATGATCCTATTCTTGATAATTATGTTGGGAAGCATACTGATAAAGAGCTACTGTTGTTGAATGATGTTGTTTCAATACCATCAAGTTCTGAACCATCCACACTAGTTCATGAAACTCAACAAAAACAAAGTGAGCCTAGTCTTTCATCAAAACAAAAAAGTACCTCCACATCTCTGGTCAAAGGTACATCTTCTAGAGTAAAGCTAAATCACCCTACCACAAACATATTGGGTAGTTTGAATGACAACATAAGATTGAGATCCAAAGCCTTGAATGTAATTACTCACTTATGCTATCTATCCCAATTTGAACCAAAAAAGGTGGATGAAGCACTTCAAGATGTTGATTAGGTTAATTCTATGCGTGAAGAACTTCATCAATTTGTTCGGAATGATGTGCGGGAATTAGTTCATAGACCAAAGGGAGTAAATGTGATCAGAACTAAGTGGATTTTCAAGAACAAGGCAGATGAACATGGTACTGTTATTCGAAACAAATCAAGACTTGTTGCTCAAGGATACACACAAGTAGAAGAGATTGATTTTGATGAGACTTTTGCACCGATAGTAAGACTGGAATCCATTAGGATACTTTTGGCCATAGCAAGTCATTTGAATTTCAAGTTGTATCAAATGGATGTCAAGAGTGCTTTCTTGAATGGGATGTTGCAAGAAGAGGTGTATGTTGAACAACCAAAGGGTTTTGTTAATCCTCACAGACCGGATGATGTCTACAAGTTGAAGAGAGCCCTCTATGGTTTGAAACAAGCTCCTAGGGCATGGTATGATAGGTTAACTGCATATCTCATTGAGCATGGATTCAAAAGAGGATTTGCAAATACTACTCTCTTCATACAAAAGGATAAGAATTACTTTGTAGTAGCTCAAATTTATGTTGATGATATTGTTTTTAGTGTTACTAATGATTCTCTTGCTCAATCTTTTGCAAATGAAATGAAGAAGATGTTTGAAATGAGTATGGTTGGTGAACTAACTTATTTCTTGGGATTACAAGTGAAGCAAATGAATTCTGGAATTTACATCAACTAAGCAAAGTATGCTAGAAATCTTGTCAAGAGATTTGGACTTGAAAAGGCTACACATGCTAGAACACCAATGGCTGCTAATGCAAAGCTAACCAATGATCCTTCAGGTGAGTCTATTGGTGTTACATTATATAGAAGCATGATTGGTTGTCTTTTGTATTTAACTGCAAGTCATACAAATATTGCTTTCAGTGTTGGTGTACGCTCTAGATTTCAATCTAATTCTAAGGTTTCACATCTGAATGCTGTTAAAAGAATCATAAAATATGTTAGTAGAACTTGTGATTATGGATTGTTTTATAGCAAATAGTCAAATTTGTCTCTTGCTAGTTTTTTTGATTCAGATTGGGCCGGCAATGCCGATGATAGAAAAAGCATTACTAGTGGGTGTTTTTATGTAGGAGCCAATCTTGTTGCTTAGATGAGTAAAAAGCAAAATTTTGTCTCTCTATCTAGCGTAGAAGCAGAATATATTGCTGCTAGAAGTTGTTGTTCTCAGCTCCTTTGAATAAAAAAACTTTTGAGTGATTATGGGTTATCACAAGACACCATGGTTGTCTATTGTGATAATTCTAGTGCTATTGATATCTCTAAAAATCCTATTCAACACTCTAAGACTAAGCACATGGAGATTAGATATCACTTTATTAGGGATCTAGTTGAAAGAAAGATTATGGCTCTTGAATATATCCCTATTGAACGTCAGAATGCTGACATCTTCAGCAAACCTCTTGATAGAAGTAAGTTAGAGACACTTCGTCAAGTAATTGATGTGATTCTGTGTCCCTAATCATCTTTGGTTTCATAGTCCTTGTGCTTCATCTCTCTATTCTTTGTAACCATTCTTCTTTGCTGTTTTTGTTCTCCTTGTTTCTAGGATTTGCATTGCATAACATTCATGCATTTAATGCTAGGTTGTTTTTAAAAATAAATAAATAAATAAATAAAAGAAAATGAGGAAAAGGGAAGCAAAATGTGTTTTACATTATTTTTCTTGGATTTGAAATCAAAGTTGGCCATATTATCTTTACATAACATGTTTATATACCTTGTTTAACTTGGATGAGCTTATTTTATTGCACTTTACTAGTTTGAGTTTTGTAGTGCATGTCGTATGGGAGTTATTTATAGTTTTTGATCACATGGTCTTGATCTTGAAGTCACATGCTTTTGATTGTAAGGACTAAAAAATCCTAAGAGAAAGGTATAAATAACCATCTCATCACTGTTTACTAGCCAATCATGAATACCTTAGTGCATATCATATGATTTTATGCTCGAGAAAGTGTAGCACATGCACACAAAAAAAACATAAGGTGTAGCCTTAGCTTATAATAAAATTCAAATTGAAATAAAATTGATGTGTACATTATCTTGGCTATCTGAATAAATTTCAAATCAAATAAAATTGGTGTGTACATTATGAGGCAAATCAAGAAACTTACATGATTGCAAGCTTGTTTTCTAGAAGATGTGGGAGTTATATGATGTAACTTTTTAGGTGATAGTCACTTTTAAACTTATGTGATGAATTTTGCAGAAATTGTGATTGATTACTATTTACTTATCACCTTACATGTATCTCAAGCTATTCTAGTTGCACACACTACACAAGTTATTCTTTGCTAAACTTAGTACATTATATTGTGTATAAACTTGTTGTGGCTATCTAAGATTAAAAGTTCCTTGATTTTAATGCAAAATGTGTTAAAAGTTTGAGATTTGAGGAAAAATTGATTGATAATCTTGTTTTTGGAAGATCTGGATTAAATTCAAGGGTTTTTGAAAAACATTTCATCTTATACTCATACATTTCATTTATAAAACAATGTGCTTTAAGGAATTTCTACATTAAAATGCTCTGTTTTTCAAAAAAACTGCTTTTTCAAATTTTCAATCGATCAAACTTGTTGCTCGACCGATTGAAAATGCGATAAAAATTTAGGCTACAATCTGCCTAGCTCGATCGGTGCTCAATTGGTGCAGGATCGATGGATCGATCAAAATTGATTTTTGATCGATCAAACCTAATTTTTGACCGATCGAAATTCGATCTGATGGTTTTTTAAAAAGCTTTTTTCTCTCACGTGTTCTTCACTTTATTCAACTTTTCAAAAAGCTTTTTGCTCTCTCTTTTCGACCGATCCACCTTAAACCTTCTTTTTGTCATTTTCTTCCTAATTGTTCTCAAAGGATTTTGTCTTCAAGTGCCGGTATGTCCTTTTTACCCCCTTTTTTTTTTTTTCACATATTTCATGCATTTTAGGTGTAATTTTCGAACCTAATGGCATTTGGGGTTTTTAATTTTTTAGTTGTTTTCTTTCAAATTAAATCACTGGGTTTTTGTTCTTAGATGACATAAACATGAATCCCATACTTTAATTTGACTGAATTTGTGTTTTGGGAAAATTTTGAAATTCTAGGGCTTGAAACTACATCAAATTGGGGATTTTGTTCAAGTGGGCTTAATTTGGTAAAATTGACTTGTGTAATTGGTTAATTATGTCATTATATACTGTTATCTAAATAGTATAATGATTGATTAGTCAATTTGGTTGGATTTTTGAAATTGGGTATTTTCAAATTTGGGTTTTTACACTAAAACTCTATGTCCTAGTCAATTGTTGGTTTCTAAAGTGTCATTGAACTCTTCTCAATGCATTAGAGCATGCATCATGTGTTTATACTATTCATGCATCATTTAGATTGTTCTTTTCTGTTTTTTTATTTTTTTATTTTTTTTTTGCTCTAACCTTGTCTGATGCAATCTGCCCTTAGATTTTCTTTGTTTTCTTTTCTATCTATCCTTTCCAACCATTAGCATCATGGTTAAGAAGACTATAACCCATAGGACATCCACCTCCACCTCCACCTCTACTCCAGCTTTTGATAGTGAGAGGTTTCGTAGTGAGAAACACCAAGAGAATTTTGAGAAACTTTATATCTTTAGATCGGTGTGGGTTGAGCGTAAAGTGATACTTGATGAGTTAGATCCTGAGATACGTAGGAACTTTGAGAGTCAGGGCAGGTTACCTCTTTTTGACATTTATCATTCCCTTCTGACTATTTTGATCAGAGAGTTCTACTCAAACTTCTCTGTCCACTCCACTTCATCCAACATCCAGTTTGTGAAGAGTTGGATAAGAGGAGAAGAGTATGTTATTACTCCTCAAGTAGTGGCCTTAGCACTTGGTGTACCTTTGGTACAACAACCTATCTATCCTTATGATGAGGACCCTCCGCTTGATGAGATTATGTCTCACATTACCAGTACTTCCATTCGATGGGGTTCCAATCCTCATATCACTACTCATGAGCTTACAGAGCTCAACTATCTATTTTTCTGGATTGCTTGTCATTCTCTTTGGCTCATTTCTCATTTGCATACTATTCTTATTGAGAGATATGCATTTTTGTATGCCCTTGTGATTGATGCTCCTATAAGTTTTCTTACCCTCTTCATTCGTTCTTTGGTTGAGGTTTATAGGAGTAGTTCTAAATCACATGGTCTTTTCTTTCCTGTTTTTATTCATCGGATTTTGTTATATCTAGGGTTAGATGAGTTTCCTGCTTCTGAGCTTGTACACATCATAGGTGCCACCTTCCTTCGGTAGAGAGCTACTCAGATGAGAGCTAGCTCTAAACGCCCTAGAGTAAAGTCTTCCTCTGGTGCAACTCCTCCTCCTCCTTCAGGTGACCCTATAGCTAAGGAGTATGTCGATCTCACAACCACTGTTGATCCTCCACCGACTTCTTCTTCGAGCAATGCTTCTTTGCAGAGTATGCTGGAAACTATCATAATCGTTTAGGCGAATCAGGGACAAATTTTGGTGGATGTGCTCACTGAGCTTCAGGCTTTGCGTGCTAATTTGGCAAGTTCTAGACGTTCTCCACTGCCTCCTTTTGATGATGAGTCTTAATTGCTCTTTGGCAATTCGTCACAAAAAAGGGGAGTATATATGGATGGGGATAGGGGGAGATTTTGTTTTTTTTTTTTTTTTTTTTTGGAGCTTTAGATTGTATCTAGGTGCTTCATGATGTACTTATGTTTTTGGCTTATGTTGTATTCATTTATTTTTATGTGATGTATATGTTAGGGGGAGACATTATGTTTTTACTTCTGTTTCTTGTTTCACATTGCTCTACATTGATTATTGATTTATATTATGAGTTTATTCATGACATATGTCTTTTATTTTATGTTTTGTGAAATCAAGAATTTATTTTGTTTTTACTTGTATTTTCCACACATGCATTTATGTGTTTGTTAAGTGTTACAGGAATATACAGGTTGATTCAGTCGTGCTGCTATCTACACATGCAACTGATAGATAGTAGTTAGGTTGAATTGTTTTTGGTTGGGCTGTTTTGTAATTTTGAGCATTTTTGTTTTGATATGTGTTTTGTCACAGATTGCCAAAGAGGGAGTTTGTTAGGTTCTAAGGAATTAGGAACTAATGTATTAGAACTTTAATGTGTAATGTTGGCAAACCATGATCAAAACATTTAGTCTAGATTTAGGCTGCTCAAAGTGTGTTTTATTGTAAAGTTGGAATCGAGTGTACTACAGGATTTATTGTGTAAATTAGCAAAGTTCGATCGATTGAAAATTAAACTTAATCAACCAAAACTCGTGCAGATTGCTTTTCTACAGAATTTTCCAACTCAAGCCCAAGCCTGTATGACGTGTAGGGTTTTAAGTTTTGCCTTAAGTATAAAATGAAAAACTCTAGCCACGTTTTACTGTTGTTGTTTATGTTGTGTGTGTGAATCTCTTATGAGATCTAGAGGTTTTTGCCTTCATACACACTTAGGGTTATCAAGATCAAGATTGATGTCGAGAGCTTGGTGATCGCTTCAATTGCTGCATAAAGAGCTTAAAGAAAACACAAGTGGGAGTACTTGTGGTTACTGTGAATCCAAGAAAGAAGTAGTTTGTGGACTCGGAGCTGTCACGTGATTATGATAGTAATTTTTCTACTCGAGGTAGCAATAGGATGTTAGTGGTCTAAGTCGCTATTGTAAAACTTCAATTCTTTCATAGTGGATCTGTTTTACTTTAAGGATAGCTAGGTTAAATCCTCTCCAGATTTTTTACTGTTTTGGTTTTCCTGAGTTATCATATCGTTGTATTCTTTATTTTCCACATTGTTTATTTGATATGATTTACTTGTGTTAACCTAGATTTGAATAATTTTCCTAAGTTAATCACTTGGCTAAATAACTAGGTTAATCTGTTTGGATTTAAGGGGTCTAAAAACATACAGACATATATATATATATATGAAGCTAACAGGCCCATGAGAACCGTCGGCTTCCTCGTGTGTACGAATTCACTTCTTTCCAAGAACACCTTTATCATAGTACATTTTCTAGTAATTGTACGTTTTTAGACCCCTTTACACAAGTTGTTTAACCTAGTTATTTAGCCAAGTGATTACTTAAATTATTCAGTTCTAGGTTAACACAATAAAACCATATCATGTAAATAATGCGGAAAAATAAAGAACACAATGATATGATAACCCAAGAAAACCTAACCGGTAAAAAACCTGGGCAGGATTTAACCTAGCTATCTTCAAGGTAAAATAGATCCACTATGAAAGAAGTGAAGTTTGTACAATAGAACTTAGACCACTAACATCCTATTGCTACCTCAAGTAGAAAACTTACTACCATGACCACATGACAGTTTCGAGTCCACAGACTACTTCTTTCTCTGATCCACTACAACCATAGGTTCTCCTGCTTGTGACTTTGAGACTCCACTCAAAGGTTTCAAATCTTCTTTAAAATTCTTTATGTGGCAACTGAAGAGATTATCAAGTTCTTAACGCAAATCTTGATCTTAATAACCCTAAATGTGTGTGTGAAGGTAAACACCTCTAAATCTCACAAAAGATTCAACACATAACTCTCCAAAGACTTCTAAAATGTAGCTAGGGTTTTTCCTTTTATATTTGGAGTGAAACACAAATCCCTACATGTCAAACAGGCTTAGGCTGAATTGGAATTTTTGCAGAAAATAAATCTGCATGTGGTTCGATCGATCGAGTCTAATTTTCGATCGATCGAGCCTTGCAAATTTTGTACAATAAATTATGCAATCACTCAATTCCAATTTTACAATTAAACACACTTTGAGCAAGCCTAAACCTAGACTCTATGTTTTGATCATGTTTTGCCAACATATTATAAATTGAAATTTTAATACATTAGTTCCTAAAGTCTTAGAACCTAACAAACTCCCCATTTGACAATCCGTGACAAAACACATAACAAAAATAAAATGCTCAAAGTAAAACAACCCATTCAATTAAAAAGCCCTAATTACAATTCAACCTAAACCACTATCTATCAGTTGCTAAAGTAGACAGCAACCATGACTGAATTAACCTGTAAATTCTTGAAACACTCAACAAACATATAAACGCATGTGTGGAAAATACAAGTAAAACAAATTAAAATTCTTGATTTCACAGAATATAAAATAAAAGACATATACCATGAATAACCTCATAATATAAATCAATAATCAATGTACCATATGTGAAACAAGAAACAAAAACACATAAACATAATGTCTCCCCCTAACATATACAACCCATAAAAAAAAGAAATACATCAAAGTCAAAATGAAATACATCATAAGCCAAAAAGAGCTCCTAGATACAATCTACAAACTCCAATCTCCCCCTATCTCCATATATATGTACTCTCCCTTTTTGTGACGAATTACCAAAGGACAATAATGAAACATCAAAGGGTAGAGTCGGTGGAGTAGAACCTTTAACACCCGCCAAATCAACTCGTAAATCTTGAAGCTCAATGAGCACATCCAACAAAAGCTGTCCATATGCCGCCTGAACAGTCATAACAGTATCCAGCATGGCACGCAAGGAAGAATCACCTGATGTAGATGGTGGAGGATCCATAGCAGCTATAGGGTCTACATATGTCACAACAAAAGGGTCACCAGATGGAGAAGGCCTAGATGCATCACCTATAAAAGACTCGACTCTAGGGCACTTAGAGCTAGTTTTTCAAAAAATTACAAACCAAATAAGCTACCACAAAAAATACATTTAGTGGTAACTTCTTTCTCTTCACCCGGTCTCTCCACATATTGATTGTTGATCAAATATTGACCAACAATCAAATTTTTCCTTAATGACATTTCATGCTCATATCAGTCATTTCCCACCTATATTTTCACTTGGATTCCGAATTTGGGATATATTTGATTATTTTCTGGTTTAATGCTTTTGAATGAACCAAAAAAAAATTAATTTTCTTTCATTTAGGACATGTTTTCATGAATAATTTTTTATATTATTATTTGTAATTACAAGAATAATTCATAATTTCATGCAAGAGAAATAACTAAACATATTTGTAGCTCATTTTCAAGGTCACAATACGCAGGAAAATGACCCTTTAACAATGTGTAGACCCTTCTGCTATACTATAATGATGTACAATAACGAGCATGCAATGATGAATGTCCATCTGGTAAATGTTAAAATGGGAGTTGGAAGGGTGAACATAAAATGGGAGTTGGAAGACTGAACAACATAAATGTAAGGATGATAGAAACCTCCTATGGGATCGTGAATTCGTGATACAAGGAAAACCCAGTTTTTTCTTTTTCTTTTTTTTTTTACAAGATAGAAATTCTACTCTAGCCTAATCTATATGTATATGTGTGTAAAACTTCCTCCTAGAGACTTGAACCCCGGCCCTTGCTCCCTACATCCCACAAGCACTTATACTTATGAAGTGACCATCGCACTAAGGGTGTGCGATGGTAGGCCAACCCAATTTGTTAGTATAGTATTACACAAGGACTTTTTATTGCTTGTTTTTTTTTTTTACCCACTCTTACTGCATCATTGCTCATTAATTTGCTCCTAATATATATTAAGCTTTACAGCTTAGACCCTGGTTGTTAAAGATTCAGACTATTTTAAACAATGGTGAAGCTAGGATTTGACTTGAGAGGGGGGGCGGGCAAAAATTATATTTGACATCACATTTACGCACGTGCAAGCAAACACACACACATATATAGTATTTGAGATCAATTTGCAAAATAACAATTCATTCATGTGTATATTAAGCAATATTTGAATACAAGAAAATTCAAAATAAAATAAAGTATTCATTATATTATTTATCTATTAGGGGTTTATTTACATTAAAAAAAAATCATTTTGAAATTGTAATTATAAAAAATGTTATATCAGGACGGTATTGGTTTTGGTTTAAAAACCATCATATTTATTAACCATTTATTTATATAATTTTTAAATGCATTTACTGTATATATAATATAATAGAAGAAATGCATTTAAAAAGTCACCAAAGAAAGAGAGGAGAAAAATCGAACAATATTAGATTATAAGTTAGATTTGTGTTATGGTATCTGTTAGGACATATGTGATTCACTTATTAGGAACGCATGTCACTATTTTATGTAATTGGCTAATCTTTTGACAAAACGCACTTTACTTGTAATTAGGTAGATCTAGGTGTTTTTAATACTTCAAAAAACTGTGTTTCAAGATCAAATGTTGAAGTCATTAAGTCTGTCCAAGAAACAAGCTGAGGAGTGCAAGTTCATTAAAGCTTGATAGCTAGCATGTGTCGAGGTTTAAGAAACTGTTCAGCCCGTATGCTCGATACCCGCTCGACAGTTGCTCGACACCTCCTATCTGTCAAGGTTTAAGAAAGAAAAAGAAATTCTTATCTGTTTTCTTGGAATCCGTGAATGTATCTTTGAGACTTCTTTTCTCCTAACCCTAGACATATATAAGGCTTATTTTAGAGGCCGTCACATAAAAGAATACAAGGAGAACATATGCAAAAGATGACCGATGCCTTATTCTATCTGAAAAAAGCTACTACGTCTTTATACCTTAGGGTTTTGTAACCAAGTGTTTCTTGATCTTCATTACTGACGAAGTGATGGCCTTTGCAGCCAACATTTTCTTCAAGTTGGTGGGTGAGTCACATACTGGGAGCCATGCAAAAAGGGTGGCATTCATATATTAAAGAGTTTAGAGGTTCTGAAATGGTAGAAGGTTTTCGCTGTGAATTCATCTACGGGGATTGTAGAGTCTAGGGACAAAGGTTTTATACTAGATCTGAAATTTCTCTTTACTATAGTGGATTTCCTTTTGAGAAGGTTTCCCCCTAGGTTTTTTACTATGAAACTAGTTTGTTTCATTGGTTTTTCTAGGTCATTAGATCTTGTCTTATTTATTTTTTCCGCTGCATGATTTTGACATGATATTGATGTTTGTTTGTTTTAACAAGTTTTATTCATAATAAATCTAATTAACAACTTGGATTTAAAACTTGTTAATTCTATCAACCGGGGTCTAAATTTCCCAACAAGTGGTATCAGAGCGGGTACACTCTAATTGGATTAATTTCCTGAGTGTGATCCTTGACCCCTGTTGTCATGGATCGTGGACAATCTCTTTTGATTCCTCCTTTATTTGATGGAACTAATTATGCTTACTGGAAAGTTCGTATGAAAGTTTTTTTGCAGGCTCTAAGTGAACAGGTATGGCAAGCTATTGAAGTTGGCTGAATTAAGCCAAAGGAAGCGCCAATGGATTGGGATGATTCAACAATCAAAGCAACAAATTTCAATAGCAAGGGCTTGAATGCTTTGTTTTGTGGGGTGACCAATAAGGAATTTAAGAAAATATCATCCACGGAAGTTGCCAAGGAAGCATGGACCATTCTTGAGACCACCTATGAAAGTACCCAGGCAGTAAAGACTATGAAACTTCAAAGACTCACTAATAGTTTTGAAGAAATAAGGATGGAGGAGGATGAGACCTTTAGTGAGTTCTATGCTAAACTCAAGGATATTGTGAATTCTGCCTTCAATCTTGGAGAATCTATTATGGAATCCAAAATTGTTAGGAAAATCCTTAGGTTCTTACCTGAAAGATTCCATGCCAAGATCACTGTCATTGAAGAAGTAAAGAATATTGATCAACTTCCTTTGACTGAGCATGTAAGGAGCCTTCAAACCTATGAGATGGGATTAGGTTTAATGGGAAAAGGTGGAAAGAGTAAAAATTTGGCTCTTAAGGGTATAGAGGAAGAGATTGAGGACTCTGAAGATGAAGATGAAAGTGAAGATGAAGATGAAGATGAAGATAAGGATGAGGATCTAACTTTCATAACCGATGAAATTATCAAGCTTCTTCAATTTAGGAAAAAGGGTAAGGGCAAACCTCCCAGGAAATTTAAATCCTCAAGGAATGGCAAAAATGAGAAACCCATCATCCAATGCCATGAGTGCAAAGGTTTTGGTCATATGAGGATAGAGTGCCCAAACTACCTTATGAAGGAAAAGACCAAGAAGTCAAAAGATAAAGGGTTGGTTGCTACCTGGACTGGTACTGAGAATGACTCTTCTAATGAGTATGTGGATGAATGTAGTCACGTTATGACCTCTGTTGTCTCAACTGATAAAGTGATTGTGAAGAGTGCTAATGACAATGAGGACTCTTCTAATGATGAAGTACCCAAAAAGATGACCCTTCAGGAAGCCTATGATAAGCTATGCACTGAATTCATAAAATCTGAAAAGACTTCTCATCGTTGTAGAAAAGAGCTTAATGAGGCAATAACTGAAAAAGATGATCTATTAGTCAAATTAGATGAGACTACAAGATTGGTTGGGACTCTTGTTGTGGAGAACGCCTCATTAGAAGAGAAGGTCAAGAATCTTGAGGTAGAGCTTAGTCAAGTTAGAACTCAAATAAAAAGGATGTCTAGTCCAAAACTTGATAAGGTATTGAGTGCTCAAAAGCCTAGTTCTGATAAGATTGGCTTAGGATATGCTGTTTTCTCCAGCCCCTTCTTTTCCATGACTTCAGGATCAAAAACTGTCTTTGTGCCCCAATCTGAGAAAGGTAATAAAGGTATGAAATCTAAAACTGATTTGGCTAATTCTAAATCCTTTGATAGACTTCATGTTCATCACCATTGTGGTGTTTTTGGACACATTCGTCCTAATGGCTTTAAGTTGTATCCTCATAAGCAATTGTCCAAACAGTCACAGGTTTCCTCTCAAGGACCTAAACCTTTATTTGGAGAGTTATTAAAAACTTTGAGCTTTTTAACTCAATTTCAGGAGAATTTTAATTCTTTTATGTCCTTTAGTAGACATACTAGGACACGTGTATTTTCATCTTCACGGCCAAAGACTCGTGCTGTGTGGGTGAGAAATGAGCCTAAGACTTAATTGTCTTTTCTGTTTGTCCTCTACTTTAATTCTTTCTATCTAAAGTATGACTCTTTTTTCTTGATTTCTTATCTATTTTTGGAATCATGCTTTCATACATCTGCACCCTTCTATCATGCTTTCATGCATCTGCATTTTTTTTTCATGCTTTCATATTGTTTGTCTGTTTTTGTTTGGTTGTTTAGTTTTTATTTTGTTTTGTTTTAAAAAAATAGAAAAATACAAAAACAGTGTGTGTTTGTGTACATTGGTACTTGTGTACCTTGGATGGCCATTGAAACAAAATTTTCTAAACTTTGTATCTTTTGTAACTTAGATGAGCATCTCTATGCACAACTAAGCAAGTGAGCTTTGTGGCTCTTATTTGTGATGAGTAAGATTAAATTATCTTTTGTACTTAACACTCATATCACTCTTTTTGACGGGAAGGACTAGAAAATCTTAAAAGAAAGGCATAAATAACTATCTCACTACTATTGTCCGCCAATCATGAAATAACATATGTATGCTTCGACATAGCAAAAGTACAATGTCAATGACATTTGTGTGCTTCGGCATAGCAAAATTGGAATTTCTTTTTTATCTCTTATATGCCCATTCATGATTTGCTTAAAAATAAAAATATGCAAAGAAAAATAAAAAGCAAAAAGAATAAAATACTTTTAAATATGATTGCAAGTGTGTATTCTAGGAGATGTTGGAGTTATAGGATGTACCTCAAAGGTGATAGTCCCCATCAAACAGTTATGATTGTGTGTGAGTTAAAGTGATTTTCTCATATCTCAAATCATCATAACATGTATACACTTATGCAATATTACGATGTTTTTCACACACAACACGCAATATTCTTTGCTACTCTTGATACATGTGCAGGTATAATGTGATTTGGTCATCACAAGGTTTACATGTGTTAATGTATACTCACTAAACTGTCTTAACTTATTTTTGAAAAATAAAATTGGTTAGACTTGTTTAATGTGTATGTGTGTGTGTTTTGGGATCTATGTGCTTAAGATTTTTATTGTTGATAGATGATTTTGAGAGGTTAATATGGTGTTTTGGATCATTGGTTGAGTTGCATGCTTGATTGCATTCATGTCTGTGTTTTTCTCTTCTCGAAAAAATGATTTTAAAAGCTAGCTCGATGCCTCCTCGACACCTAGCTATTTGTCGAGCTTCCAAGTTTTTTCTTATCACAATCTCGACACTTTGTGGATTGATCGAGAAAGTTCCTGTCTCCTCAATAGCTTCTCAACACCTGGTGGATCGATCGAGCCTCATCTCTTATGTCTGATGTTTTTGTACCTCGACACTTGCTCAACACCTGTATATGTCGACGGCCAAATCCTCGACACCTCTCGATTTGTCGAGATCCTCTTGCATGCACTATTTTTCATATGTTTTGCATCTTTCTTTTATCTTGTCATTCATAACATCTTGTTTCATTACATTCATGCATTTGTATGGATTCTTTGTGCCCCCTTGATCATCTCTGATCATCTTTATATTTCTCGGGTGAAGCATTCTCGCTTCTTGTACCCTTTGTCAATCATGACAAAAAATGGGAGAAATTGTGGAAACTCTATGGTTTTTTTTAGGTTCTACATGTTAGGGGGAGAAATACATGTCTTTGTAAGGAAGAGATGTGTTTCATCTTGTTAGGGGGAGTGTTTACCTGCCTATTCTTATACACCGATCTTGTGACCATGTTTACATACATTATACTTAGTTTCTTTATATGTTGATTTATGTTTCTTTCACTTATTCTTGCATATGTTGTTTCTTTTCTTTCTTTATACACATGGTTCTTATTACTTGTATGCAATCTATTATTTCTGTTTCACACAAAGATGTCTTGATGTGTTGTGTTTAAATTGTTTCATAAATACAAGTTGTCAAAGTCTACTTGCCATAAACTTTCTTCTTGCAAAGTTTTTCAAGAATTTGTATTAGGATAGATTTTATTGTATTCAACAAATGAATATGAGTTGAGTGATTTATGACTTCTCTCATATGTTCATTTGTTTGTTGTGGTTTTCTCACGGATTGCCAAGGGGGGGATTGTTAGGAACATATGTTACTATTTTATGTAATTAGCTAATCTTTTGACAAAACGCACTTTATTTGTAATTTGGTAGATCTAGGTGTTTTTAATACTTCAAGAAACTGTATTTCAAGATCAAGTGTTGAAATCATCAAGTATGTCCAAGAAACAAGCTAAGGAGTGCAAATTCATTAAAGTTCAACAGCTAGCATGTGTCGAGGTTTGAGAAGCTATTAAGCCCGTGTGCTCGACACCTGCTCGACAGCTACTCGACACCTCCTATTTGTCGAGCTTTAAGAAAGAAATATATAAGGTTTATTTTAAAGGTCGTCACATAAGAGAATACAAGGAGAACATATGCAAAAGGTGACCGATGTCTTATTCTCTCTAAAAGAAGCTACTGCGTCTTTACACCTTAGGGTTTTGTAACCAAGTGCTTCTTGATCTTCATTGTTGATGAAGTGAAGAATTTTACAGCCAACATCTTCTTCAAGTTGGTGTGTGCAAAAAGAGTAGCGTTCATATATGGAAGAGTTCAGAGGTTCTGAAACGGTAGAAACTTTTTGCTGTGATTTCATCTACAGGGATTATAAAGTCTAGGGACAAAAGTTTTGTACTAGATCTGAAACTTCTCTTTACTATAGTGGATTGTCTTTTGGAAAGGTTTCCTCCCAGGTTTTTTACTGTGAAACTAATTTGTTTCATTAGTTTTCCTGGGTCATCATATCTTATCTTATTTATTTTTTCCGCTACATGATTTTGACATGATATTGATGTTTGTTTATTTTAACAAGTTTTATTCATAATAAATCTAATTAACGAACTTAGATTTAAAACTTGTTAATTCTATCAACCGATGTCAAAATTTCCCAACAGTATTCATTTGTTTTATTTTATTTTTATTTTTTAATTAATAGAATTGGGCTATGTTAATATAGGATGGACTATTTTGAGATGGCATAAGTGGGCTATGCTCTCAATCCTCCCATGAAAGCAGCTGCTTGTATTGTGCAAACGGTTTTATAACTTTTCATCATTAATAATAATTTTACATTTTTACCTAAAATACGTCTAGACTAGTTAGTAAGTAAATATTAATAGATTTTTTGGGTTGGGCCGGGGGGCAAGTGCCGCCCTCAACCTCCTGGCTTCACCCCTGATTTTAAATGTCTCGGTACAACATGAAAAAGCAAGTGAACAAGTATTCTTTTGTAGTATCCATTTGTTATGTATTATTCAAATAATTATTTCGTTGACACATACATACATGTGCCTTAGTACATGAAACTGATCAGCTTCTTATTACTATTTAGAGAGAAGGGAACGCATAATTCCTCTTCTTAATTCATGGACAGAAAGTGATAACATAGTTGGGTGCACCAGAGCAAGTAAATGTGCTGTTTTGATCATCATAAGCATAGCTATAAGCTTGAGGGCATTGGTTCTCAAAGATCCGAGAATAGTCTGTGGGTGGGCAAGTTTGTGGAGTGTTATATGCACCAGTGCAACAATACTGTGGCTGGTTGAAAGCAGTACAAGCACTCTTGCAAGCAATAACGCTTCCATCAGACCCTTTCACTTGCAGCTCTGCTGGGCAAGCCGCGTTCACATTGGCTGGACAGCTAGAGGTCTTGCATTCACCAGTTCCGCCTTGTGTGGCTACTGAAATAGGTAAGTTGAACCCATCTACATTGCTAACATCATAAAAGTCCATTCCACCATCCGCAGCTATGTTGATTTCTACCAAAGAAGCTGGTGGAACTGCACCGTTACCATTGCATGAAACCTGACCAGAGCTACATTCTGCAGTAGCGCAACTGAACCTTCCGGAGCTGTCTGTGGAGCATAGGGTTCGGGCCCAGAATCGGCCTTTCCATGGAGCTTGGACATCTATTGCTGAGGATGCTGTAGATGCTAACTCAAACCCAGTAGTTGATAATTGAGGTTTTTGATCGGAAGTTAAGGTTCCTGGCCAGACGGTATATGGACAGTTGTTTGTGAAAGTTATTTTAGCAGCGTGAGCACCTGCATGCAACATATATAAACCAAAATCCTTGTCATCATTTTGAACATGAAAACAAAACCTTTATTGTAAGCAGCAAATATATGTAGCAGATGCAACATTAATTCTAACGTTTAGATACACGTACGTATCATGATGATGCATGGTTATAATTCAACGGGTTTATTTATAATTATCAAAAGCAAATAAATAAGACTCGTGATGAAAAGAATGTGCATGATGAATCTACTCCTTCGAGGGGTTTCAAGACTTTATTGCGTAGCCCATGTGATGATGAAAGGGGCAAAACAACCAGCGTGATTATTGATGTTTTCAAGAAAATGAATTATCACAAACTAGAATTTTGTGATTATTTTGGGTGTATATTAAGCATTTCTAAAGGATGTGAGAGAGTTTTTGACAATGCAATGTGCGATAGTGATTAGTGAGAGCCTGAGAGGCATACCAGATAGGAAAAAGAAGGCCAAGGTGAGGCTGTAGAGTGCCAGGGTTTTCATCATTGTATGATATCGTTGCTTTAAATTGGTGGTATATAAGAACTAAAAAGTATGATGAACTTGAATGTGGAATGGTGATAATAATCTGAAGAACTTGGTTGGGTATATATAGAAGCTTATACGTGGTTGCGGATATCAATGCGGTCCATGCGGGGAAACTAGGCTTGGATTTTTTCTTTTTTCTTTTTTCTTTTTTTTTTTGTCATTTTCTTTGAGTGAAGGCTTGGACTTTTCAGTAGGAATGCTTATTGGCCTGGTGACCGTTGGTCTTTTATACGGCACCAAGGTCGGTATTACTACAACTGTGTCATTATTTGGTACGTAGAGGAATTTGGTATATGTACAACAACGGGTTCTCTAGAATGACTGTAATAGTATTATGTTGAATAGACTTTTGTTTTGTATTCAATTTAACAACGTGTGAGGTTGAGAAGAAGTAACCAGTCTCGTTCACCCGTGACACTTAAGGTAGCGTCCATAGGTTTTCACTAGGGAAATTGAAGACAAATGCATTCTGTAAGTCATGCCAACTCTAATTTGTCTGATTTCAACGTGAATTTTTGCGCATTGATTGAACTTTGAACCCGGGCGGCTTAAGATATTTTTGAGAGGTTTGCGGAAGAATTTGGAGTGAGAAAAATATTCTTTAACACTTGTTCATATAACACATAAAAGTAGATATGAAAAAAATAACCTGAAATAGTGGATGTGTAAGAACCGAACCCCTTTGGAGTGAACCAATTCCTAAGGCTTCTAATCCTAGCTAGGATCTGGTAGGTTCCTTTTTTAATTTATTTTTCACCAAACTTGATAAGTTGATCCCTTGTGATTAAATTAATTGATTAATTAGTCAAATTTATTAATTAATCAAATTAACATGTAAAGTGTATGATAGCACAAACAAATCACCAATTAAATTAAGTGCAGTGGAAATTAAATTAACACGGTGATTTGTTTATAAATGGGGAAAACCAACATAGCAAAAACTCCACCGGGTGTTTTATGGTCACCACTCCCGAAACTTCACTATTATCACAACAAGCGATTAAAAGTAAAGAAATCTCAATACTTTATACCAACTTACAGTTAAACCCTTATCCCAATACCCAATTGGACTTATTCTGTAGTGACAATTTTTTCTTTTGATGCACGGCTCCTAATTATATGACTAACCAATTGCACAGATCCCAGTACACAACTTCAATCACCAACTAGAGAAAGTTGTTGGCTGCAAAGTTCTTCAATTCATCCACACAATGAAAATTAAGAAGATACTTGGTCACAAAACCCTACGGTGCACAAACACAGCAACTTCTTCAAAAGAGATGAACTAGGGCAAAACCGTGTCTCCGATCACAATTTGCTTGAACAAAGTTTGCTCAATACTTGTGCAACTTGTGAACTCTTTGACAGCCCTTAAACTAATCATTTTATATGTCTAGGGTTAGGAGAAAAGAAGTCCCAAAAACACATTCACGGATTCCAAGAAAACTAATCAAAATTTATGTTTCTTTCTTAAACCAAGACAAATAGGAGATGTCGAGTAGCTGTTGAGCAAGTGTCGAGCACACGGGCTAAACAGCTTCTTAAACCTCGACACATGTTAGCTGTTGAGATAGCTATCGAGTTTTAATGAACTTGCACTTCTCAACTTGTTTCTTGAACAGACTTGATAACTTCAACACCTGATCTTGAAACACAGTTTCTTGAAGTATTAAAAACACCTAGATCTACCCAATTACAAATAAAGTGCGTTTTGTCAAAAGATTAGTCAATTACATAAAATAGTGACATATGTTCCTAACAAGTGAATCACATATGTCCCAATAAAACTTATGTTGTCATAATTCAAAGAGTAAAGCTAAACCATCAATATGGTTGGTGATCAAAGATTTTGTTAATACATTCACATTCTAGAATATAGTACATTTTCTAGTAATGTTGTGCCATATTCTTTCAGCTTTTATAATAATAATAATAACAATAACAACAATGAATTTGGCTTAATTCAGTATCCTATGCATTGAACACGATAGGATGCTACCATGTGTCCAAAAATTATCATATGTTAGCATCCTATCGGGTGCAATGGACCCAAGTCTCTCCCAACAACAATGATAACAATAATAATTTATAAAGTATATCATTTATACAATTTAGCGTCTGCATCTATATCTTAAAACACTAAAACGGTAAATCTTACTATTGAAATTTATATATTATAGTGGATCCATGGAAGGTTATAAATAGTATGAGCTATGCTAATAGTAAACTAATTAGGCATACGTGTCAATTAGGACCCGAAGTCCCAGTATAGTTACGACTAGGGTAAAATAATGTGCTTAGGTCTAAACCCATATCTCTAACACATATATAGATTATATCATGGGACTATGCTATCACACTTAAGCAATTAAGGCGCCATGTGATTTGGATCAAATGCAATTACCAGTTACCGCATGGTTGTCCAACTCAACACTTACCGCATGGTTGTGAAATGTAAAAGTTAAGATAGTAAAAAAAATTAATCTTTTATCTTTTTAACTTTTTACTTTTTTACCATTTTAACTTTTGCATCTCACAACAAATAATAATTATATGGATCTAAATCTAGGCCAAATGGCATAGGTGCCGGACCAAAAGCTATCGCACTAGTTTAAATAAGGTGCCACAAGCCCTTGTAGGCTATCATAACTTCTGCTTTGGCATTAATTTAAATGTAAGACATGACACCATGAGGGGAGGTTTAAGAAGTCAATTGTATTACCATCATGATTAGGAAATCTTGTGGAATGGCTTTGAGAAAAGGTTAAAAAAAGATCGATGGGGTATGAGAGAGAGAGTCCAAACAAAATTGGAAGCCTAGACCCATGAGATAATACTTATCTAGAGGTAGGTAAACCAAATCCTGTTAGAAACCCTTTTAGAATGCCAATTGCTTATGTTCAATGTTTTAAGCCCTAAACGTTCAACAACACACTAATTCACAATGTTCTGCCATAATGAGATTATAAATGAGGTTATTTAAAGGCAGAGATTTCCAAGAAATAAGGACGCTCCCTTCATGGATCCAGTGACATTTGTCACTACATCTTGATCGAGGGGCTACATGTTACTCAGTAAAACATTGTTAACGTTCCTCACTCATAAAGCCAGGATAGTCAAGAGCACCAATTAGGGCAAGTATCAATTAATGGTCACCTTGACAACCTATCCATTAATTGAAATCCCTGCAAATCTTGATCCTCATGAGATACTCATTCTTATGTCATCATGCCCTTCGAGCATCCCAAATCCTAAATCCTAATCCTTACCCAAGACCATAGAAAGTAACTTCCAAAGCTTTTCCTAAGGCACCGACCATCCAATTTGCCTTGGTCTGCTAGCTTACATAGAAGCCTCATATGGGGATCGTGATACAAGGCCAACCTAGTGGGACTTTTTATTGTTTTGTTTTTTCTTACCCATCTTACTTCGTATCATTGCGCCTAATATAATATTAAACTTAACAGCTTAAGGACCCTGGCTGTTAAAGATTCGGACTTAATCTCAGTGTCTGAATGTCTCGGTCCAACATGAAAAAGCAAGTGAAAGAGTAGCCCAGAAAACTTTCTTGTCTATGTTGTCATAAATAATAAATACAGCCACACCGCTACTCGAAAAAGTTAAGAAACTTTTTGTGGTATTAATCTTTTGGTATGTTTTATTTAAATAATAATTTTATTGACAAATAAATCCATGTGCCGGGTACATCAACTTATTATTTTCTAATTACTATTTAAAGAGAAGGGAACACATAATTCCTCTCCTTAATTTATGTACAAAAAGTGATAACATAATCAGGTGCACCAGAGTAGGTGAACGTGCTATTCTTATCATCATAAGCATAGCTATAAGCTTGAGGACATTGCTGCTCAAAGATCTGAGAATATCTTGTGGGTGGACATGTTTCAGTCTTGTCATATGCACCAATGCGACAATATTGTGGTTCATTGAAAGCAGTATATGCGCTCTTGCCAGCAACAACGCTCCCATCAGACCCTATCATTTGCAACTCTGTTGGACAAGCTACATTCACATTGGCTGGACAGCTAGAGGCCTTGCATTCGCCAGTTCCGCCTTGTGTGGCTACTGAAACAGGCAAGTTGAACCCATCTACATTGCTAACATTGTAATAGTCCATTCCCACTTGTTTTTATGTTGATTTCTACCAAAGAAGCTGGTGGAACTGCACCATTACCATTGCATGAAACCTGACTAGAGCTACATTCTGCAGTAGCGCAACTGAACCTTCCCATGCTATTTGTGGAGCATTGGATTCGAGCCCAAAACCGGCCTTCCCATGGAGCTTGGACATCTATTTCTGAGGATGCTTTGGATGCTAACTCAAATCCAATAGTTGATAATTGAGGTTTTAGAGCCAAAGTGAGGGTTCCTGGCCTGATGGTATATGGGCAGTTGTTTGTGAAAGTTATTCTAGCAGCGTGGGTACCTGCATGCAATATATACATATATATCAAACTTCTTGTCGCCACTTAGAACATGAAAAAAAAAAAAAAAAAAAAAGAAAAGGAGAGCACCATTTTAACATGTATTATCATGATGACAGTTATAAATAAAAATCATGATGAAAAGAATGTGAATGAAATCTAATTCTAGCCCTCGATCGATTCCCTGTTCATTAGAGATTCATAGACTAATAAAAATGGCTACTGACAGTGCAATGTGCCAATGCTGATGCATATCAGAAGTAGATAGTGAGGCATACCAGATAGAAAAAAGAAGGGCAAGATAAGGCCGTTGAGTGCCAGGGTTTTCATCATTGTATGATACCGACACCGTTGCTTTAAATCGGTGGTAAAAACTAAGTATAATGAACTTGGTCGTGGTATGGTGGTTGCTAATTCGAAGAACTTGGTTTGGCATATATAGAGCCTCATAAGTAGGATATCAAGGCGGTCCAACACTAGACTTTTGACTTTTCGTTAGGAATTCTTATTGGCCTACTTGGTCGTGAGTCTTTCATACGGCGTCGACTCCCTACTGCGACTGTGTCAATATTTCTTTGGTGTTTTAACAATATATATATATATATATATATATATATATATATATATATATTTAAAGCAGATCGGACTTGGTGTTTTACAATTTGGTTATCAAATGTATTAGTAGTACGACTATTATGTTCAATAGACTTTTGCATTTTATTTAACTAAGTCTGAGGATTGAGACGAAGCAACCAGTAGTCTTGTTCACCATGACCAATTAAAGGTTACGTAGATTTTTCACTGGGGAAATTGGAGACAATACATGCGAACTCTAAGTTATGCCAACACTAATTTGTCTGATTTCAACATAAGCTATACTAATTATAATTTTATATATTATAATGTCCATTGAAAGGAATAATTAGTGTGAGCTATACTAATTATAAACTGGTAAAGTTTCTTATTCTTGAATAAGAGATTTAAAGTTCAAATTCCTTATACAAAAATTAGTTGGTGTCTTAATCTAATTATAAGAACAATTATCATAAAATGGATATCATAGGTTTAAATTTAATGGTATCTATCAAAAATTAAATCATAAACTAACTTCAACCTTCTGTACTTAAAGTTCAAATTTCTTATACAAAAATTAATTAGTGTCTTAATCTAATTATAAGAACAATTATTATAAAATGGATATCATAGGTTTAAATTTAATTGTATCTATCAAAAATTAAATCATAAACTAACTTCAACCTTCTGTACTATTAGATTATGACTAATACAATTAAGACTAGCTAAGGTAAAATGATGGGCTTAAGTCTGAACCTATATTTCTAACCCATAAAATATATATAGCCTAAATACGTCACATGACTACGTAATCTTTCATAACAAAATTTAACACTTAAGGTGCTCTGTGTTGGATTTATATATATATATAGACAAAAAAAAAAAAAAAAAAAAAAAAAGGCACTATTTTTACTTTTTGTTGAGTGGTATAAGGGACGGCCGGTGTGGCCAAATAGTGTAGGTGCCCTTGAGATCTGCCGAAAGTTGGTGCACTAATCTGATTAAGGTACTACAAGCCCTTATATATGTGCCATCATAACATTTGCTTTGTTATTAACTAGATCACTAAGGAGGATTGCTCGCAGCTCAATATGAATTGAGACGAAAGCTTTATAAAGCCTTTTGTAAAGATCCTGATCTTCCTAATGATATGTGGGTCAAACATCATTATAAGTTGTCCAAGAATTTAGAGGTATGATATGCCACCGGGGGGGAGGTTTCTGGAGTCGGTTGCATAATTGCATTACCATCATGATTAAGAAATTGTGAGGAATAGCTTCGAGAAGAGGATAAAGAAGATGGGTGAGGTGTGATAATTATCAAGGGGTAGGTAAACCAGATCCTGCTAGACGCACTTTCAAAGTGCTAACGGGTTATGTTTGATGTTTTATGCCCCAATTGCTTTAACACACAGTTCACAATGCTATGCTATAATGAGATCATAATTGGCTTTATTTATATGCAATTATTTCTAAGAAATAAGGCTGCACCCTTCATGGAAGATGTGTGTGGTCTAGGGACAGACCCAGGTAGGGGCCTAAGGGGGCCCAAGCCCACCCTGAGCCCAAAAAAAAAAATTAGTATGTAAAATTTTCAAAAAAAGGCTTGGGCCTCCCTGGTTTTTAGCTCGGGCCCTCACCTCAACCATCCCTATCCCAGCCGGCCAGCCCAGGAAATTTCAAGAGCCAATGAAAACCTTAAAAAATATATATATGTTGATAGGGAAGCAGAAAAATGATCCCAACTCTTGTTCGTCCAAGGAGTCGTCCAGGGCTAACAAAGCCGTTTGGACGAAGAATCACCCAAGAAGGGACGGTACATGGACCACCACACTTAATAGTGAAGGTCGTCCATACCAATCGTCCATGTAACTCGTCCATGGACGATCTCCAGATGTCCATGGACGACCAAAACCTTCTTGGACCAGACAGACGAATACACAACACTTGGAGAAATTTCAAGTGTTTATAGCAGTTACTAAATCCGTAACTATCGCTACGAACCCCTCAAATAAACTTCCATTGGCGGTTAGAATTTTAGTAGCCGTTGAGGAAGTTAACTCCGGGCCCGTTGGCTTCCACAAATCTTGGGGAAGTTATTTGGACAAGTAACCGCTTCAGGGATCTCTATATAAAGGACCGGTCTGAACCCAAGGAGGGTAAGAATTTTCCTAAGACTTTATTCCCAAATATCTGAAACTCCATACTAACTTTATCATCGGAGGGGGTTTGGCCGATCATCTCCGGTCTCCTCTTTGACTGCGTTTCCTCTTTGCAGGCTTTCCACCACCGTCAGTAGTCCTACCGAAGCCAGATCATCCAACCCACTGATTCGAAGCAATATCAGTTGGCGCCGTCTGTGGGAAGAGGATAAGTAAGGCTGTTTTGTGACTCTTTTCCACGACAAAGGGTTAGGATGGTCAGGACCAGGTCGAGGGCTACTAGCCCAGGCCGTCAGGGAAGCAGAGGCGCTTCAAGTGATCCCCAACGTGATCGCCAATCTGCACCAGCCATGCAGACATCATCTGTTCAGCATGTGCAATCTATGGCGGCTGCGATGGCAGAGTTGACTCGCCAAAACCAGGAGTTAAGATGGAGATTAATCAGAGAAGACAGGCACGTGAGGAGCATGAAGGAGGAGGACAAACACAAGGTCATGGCGAAAGAGAAAATCCTGAGATTGGGAGTCAGTTTAGAGGCACCACTTCTCGGACGGTGAAGGAAGAGATGGACCAAATGAAGAAAGTCATGAAGGAAATGAAAGAGAACATGAGGAGGACGAATCCAATAGAAGATCTGGTCCACAGAACAGACTCTCCATTTACGGCTTCCATCAATGGTCATCCTCTACCATCAAAATTCAAACTGCCTTCCCTGGATTCGTATGATGGAACGCGTGACCCATTCGATCACATTGCTACTTTTAAAACAACGATGCACCTTCAAGGGGTCCCAGATGAAATCATGTGTAGAGCCTTCCCAACCACCCTTAAGGGTCCAGCACGAGTTTGGTTCAGTAAAATACCCCCAGGTTCTGTAGGCTCTTTCGAAGAGTTAAGCAAATTGTTTGTCAACAATTTCATTGGGGGGCAGAGACACAAGCGCTCTTCATCCAGCTTGCTGACCATAGAGCAAGGGGAGAACGAAAGCCTGCGGTCATTCATCACTCGCTTCAACAGAGAAGCCCTTAGTGTGGACGAGGTGGATGACAAGCTTCTATTGGCAGCCTTCCACAACGGGATTAATTCTGATCTATTTATCCACAAGCTGTATGAGAAGGAGCCTCAAACCATGGCCGAGCTAGTTCATTCGGCTCAGAACTTCATGAATGCGGAGGATGCGATCATAGCCAAGAAGAGGAAAAGAGCTGAAAGAATGGAAGCACATCCAGCACACCACTCAGAACAAGGCCCTCGTCCAAAGAAGGGACGGACGAAAGATAAAAAGGAACGAGATAACAGGAAGGCTGGTCCTTCGGGGAGAAGCCAAAATTATACGCCCCTGAATGCTCCACTTGATCAGGTGCTCATGCAGATCAAAGACGACCCCTCTCTAAAATGGCCAGAGAAGATGAAGGGAGATCCCAACAAGCGCAATAAGAATAAATATTGTCGCTTCCACCGGGACCATGGGCATGACACGGATGAATGTTACGATCTGAAACAGCAAATTGAGAATCTGATCAAACAAGGAAAACTGAGGCACTTCGTCGGAAGGGATCATAGAGACGAGAAGTTGAAAGGAAAAATGGAGTCATCCCGGCCCCCACTTGGAGAGATAAGGATTATCATTGGAGGGAACTCAATGGGGCAATCTTCCAAATCAAAGAAAACGTATCTCAAGGTGGTATAGAACGTCCAGCTCTCTGAACGATCTCCAAGGACGAACCCGATGGACGAACCTGCCATTTCCTTCACCGACGAAGATGCTGTGAGGATCCATCACCCGCATGACGATGCAATTGTCATTACTCTGCTCATTGCTGATTATACAACCAGGAGAGTGTTGGTTGACAATGGAAGCTCAGCAGACATATTGTACTATCCTGCCTTCCAACAGATGAGGCTTGGGCGGGATCAACTTCGTCCAGTTTGCTCACCACTGATAGGGTTTGGAGGAATGAAGGTGCAGCCTGTGGGCACCATTACATTACTAGTAGTGGTAGGGTCGTACCCACAGCAGATAACTAGGGAAGTGAATTTCCTCGTGGTGGACTGTTCGTCTTCGTACAATGCCATTATTAGAAAACCAACCCTGAACGGTTGGAAGGCGATAACATCTACCTACCATCTATCAGTCAAATTCCCTATGGAGTACGGGATAGGCCAAGCACAGGGAGATCAGTTGGCAGCTAGAGAATGCTACTTAGCCATGATGGCTGTGGACGAGCAGGTGCAGACATTGAGTATCGAGGAAAGAAGGGTTGTTGCAGAACCCACAGAAGTGTTAGAAAATGTTCTTTTACAAGAAGATGATCCCGAGAAATTCACCAGAATTGGAACGGGCATAAAGGAAAATGAAAGAGAAGACCTCATCCAGTTCCTGGGAAAGAGCATTGACGTGTTTGCATGGAGTCATGACGACATGCCGGGAATCGATCCAAGTGTGATTACTCATCAATTGAATGTGTACCCTTTTTTTTAAGCCTGTTCGCCAAAAGAAAAGGGTATTCGCTCCGGAGCGAGATAAGGCAATCAAGGAAGAGCTTCAGAAATTGACCACGGCACAGTTCATTAAGGAAGTCTATTACCCGGATTGGTTGGCCAATGTGGTGATGGTGAAGAAAGCAAGTGGCAAGTGGAGAATGTGCGTAGACTTCACTGACCTCAACAAAGCATGTCCCAAGGATAGTTACCCATTGCCACGTATTGATCAATTGGTAGACTCTACAACTGGCCATCAATTGCTGAGCTTCATGGACGCCTTCTTAGGATACAACCAAATCAAGATGGATGAAGCTGATCAGGAGAAGACTTCCTTCATCACCAGCCAAGGCTTGTTTTGCTATAAAGTGATGCCCTTCGGTCTGAAGAATGCGGGGGCAACTTATCAAAGGTTGGTAAATCATATGTTTCGTCCACAGATAGGACGTAATGTAGAGGTTTATGTCGATGACATGCTTGTGAAGAGCGTAAACGAGGGAAGCCATTTGGATGATCTACAGGAAACTTTTGAAACACTTAGGCGGTATAAGATGAAATTGAACCCAAGCAAATGTGCATTCGGAGTATCATCAGGAAAGTTTCTGGGCTTCATGGTCTCGCAGAGAGGAATCGAGGCGAATCCGGACAAGATCCAAGCCATACTAGACATGGAGCCACCAAAAAACATCAAAGAAGTCCAATCCCTCACCGGACGAGTTGCTGCTTTGAACAAGTTTGTTTCGAAAGCCACAGACAAGTGTCTACCTTTCTTCAAAGTCCTCAGGAAGGCATTCGAATGGACGGATGAGTGTCGGAAGGCTTTCCAAGACCTGAAAGACTATCTCACTAGAGCTCCGTTATTAAGTCTGTCCGTGCAAGGAGAAGAACTGTACCTGTACTTAGCGGTGTCCCCACACGCCGTAAGTTCAGCACTGATCAGAGAGGAAGGAAGAGTACAAAAACCCGTGTACTACACTAGCCGAGCGCTCAGAGGAGCAGAGGGGAGGTATCCGCTTATGGAGAAATTGGTTTTTGCCTGATAACAGCTTCCAGGAAGTTAAGACATTACTTCCAAGCTCATGTCATCAATGTCATGACAGACCATCCGCTGAAGAAGGCAATGAACAAACTGGAAGCCGCAGGACGGCTGATTCAATGGGCGGTGGAACTTAGTGAATTCGACATTCGGTACCAACCGAGAAACGCAATAAAAGCTCAAACTCTAGCAGACTTCATTGCAGAGTTCACTCCGAATTATGAGGACCTTCATGAAGGAGATTACAGTAATAAATGGGTCGTCCATGTAGATGGATCCTCTACGTTGCATGCTGGAGGAATCGGAATTGTTTTGCAGTCGCCAGAAGGAGATAAGCTAAAGTACAAGGCTCGTTTGCAATACCAGACTACCAACAATGAAGTGGAGTATGAAGCCCTTTTGAAGGGGTTGGAGTTGGCTAGATCTGTAGAAGCAGACTCAATACTTGTTTTGGGAGACTCTCAGTTGGTCATAGGTCAAATAAATGGGATATGTGAAGCCAAGGAAGACAGGATGAAAAAATGCTTAAAGAAGGTGGTGCGCCTTGTGAAGAAATTCAAAAAAGTTGATTTCATTCAAATCCCGAGGGAAGAGAACATGGAAGCAGATATTCTGGCGAAGGAAGCGTCTGCAAGTGAAACAGTGGACGAGCTGGATGCAGTACAATATATGCCTAGTATAGACCTTCCAGAGATGCTACAGATAGAAGGCGACGAAAATTGGATGACCCCAATAGTGTCGTACTTGAAGGACGGAAGGCTTCCAAAAGTGAAGGACGAAGCTAGAAAGCTCAAAGTCAAATCGGCCAGGTACATACTTATGGACGAAGTGTTATACAAAAGGGGTTTCTCCCAACCTCTCTTAAGATGTTTGGCTCCGGACGAGGCAAACTACATGTTGAGGGAGGTTCATGAAGGAGCATGCGGTAATCATTCAGGAGCCAGATCACTCGTCCATAAAGTCATCCGTAGCGGATTCTACTGGCCAACCATCCAAGCTGATGCTAAGGCATATGTTAAAGTATGTGATCAATGTCAGCGCTTCAGCAACATTCCTAGACAGCCAGCAGAGTATCTCACGCCAATGATGGCCCCTTGGCCTTTCGCACAATGGGGATTAGACATTTTGGGGCCCTTTCCAACTAGGACTCGGTAGATGAAATTTCTGGTGGTAGGAATAGACTACTTCACAAAATGGGTGGAAGCCGAGCCCTTAGCAAAAATTACACAACAGAATGTCAAGAACTTCGTCTGGAAGAACATTGTATGCAGGTTTGGAGTACCTAGGGTACTAGTGTCTGACAATGGACGGCAGTTCGACAATACACCTTTCAAAGAATTCTGTGAACAGCTTGGGATGAAGAATCACTACTCCTCACCCGCCCACCCACAGGCCAACGGCCAGGCAGAAGTAGCAAACCGATCCTTGTTGAAGATCATCAAGACTCGGCTCGAAGGGGCAAAGGGTGTATGGCCAGATGAGCTACCAGGTGTTTTATGGGCTTACAGAACAACAGTGAGAACTCCGACAGGAGAAACTCCCTTTAAACTGGCCTATGGAAGTGAGGCGGTTATACCAGCAGAGGTACACATGATGAGCCACAGGGTGAGGAAGTATCAAGCTGAAGAAAACGAAGAACAGCTCCGTCTTAACCTTGACCTCATGGATGAAGTCAGGATGGATGCAGAACAAAGAACGGCGAGGTACAAAAATCTTATGTCTAGACAATATGATGCCATGGTGAAGCCTAGGCGTTTCAAAATTGGGGATCTCATCCTGAAGAGGGTTACCTTGGCAACAAGAAACCCGGCCTACGGAAAACTCGGGCCAAATTGGGAAGGACCTTATAGAGTTATCAACTGCAAGAGGCAAGGATCCTACTATTTGGAAGCTTTGGATGGACGAAGGCTAGAACACCCATGGAATGTTGAGCACCTAAGGAAATACCATCAATAAAGTGCCAACTCTTGATGAAAGTGGCCTTGGACGAGACAGCTGGACGAGCAGAAGTATGTTGTGTTTATTTACTATTATCATGTGTTTTAAGTATTTTAATAATCCTTTAGAAAGTACATTAGTGTTTACACTTTTGTGCTATTCATGGACGAGTTGGTTTGTATTTTTAATTCAATAAGGCACTAGCTCACGAGCATGTGCCATACCTGTGGATGAATGTTTACATAAGTTTGGATTTTCAAGTATATATATGATGTATTTTCAAGTATACTATTGGAATCCTTTTTGTATATTCATTCAAACTAAATCCACACGAATGAAAAATAAGCATGGACGAATAAAATCCTAGACGCAAGGATATATGTCCACAAGCTTTCAAATGGAACAAGGTATATTCGTCCAGATGTTAAAGACGAGATAAAACCTGAGCTAAAAAATGAAATGAAAATACATCCGTCCAAAGCATAAAGATGGGATAAAACCTGACAAGGCATATCCGTCTAAAGCTCAAGACGAGATAAAATGAAAGCTGTAATCGTCCAAATCATGGACGAGCTAAGACTAAACCAGCATAACAATTCATTATTTGAATGAGAAATTGTTGAGAAGTCTTATCAAGGACGATAAAATGATCGTCCCTAAATCTGGATGGTAAATACATCTAGTCAAAACAAAAAAAACAAAAAAATTCATAGACGAGACAAATTTGGTATATCTTGGTGATGTAATCAAAATTCACCCCTATACTCAAGACGAGGCAAACAAAATTTCATACATAAAGCTGGAAATGTATATACTTTAATGCAATATGGAAAAAGATGTTCATAAAATCTCAAGGGTGGACGACCCACGTCCAAAAAACCCTTTATAAAAGTAAACCGATTGTATATAAGGCTCGTCCATAATCTTGGACGAGACAATTGTACTTGAAAAGAAAGGAAGTAAAATAAAGCCCCAAAACACTGGGCACTTCAAGGAAACTACAAGAATAAAAATAGAATAAATTTTCTAAACAAAGTTATCACTTGGGCGAGCTCATCTTGGGATCGTCCTGGTTCACCTCAGTGTTAGCGTCGTCCATAATGTTGACGTCCTCAGAACTCGTCTGCAACAAGGAACTCTCTGTAGCAAGGGGAAGCTTGAAAGAACTGAAGTCCAAGTCAGGATACGCCTCCTTAGCATCAGCACGAAAATCTTCATAACCAGCTGCATAGTGGCTGTCTAGACGATTCTTGTACTCGTCAGACCTTTTAAAAGCTGCTATGAATTCTTCACGTGCTTTCTGCAAGGACGAGGTAAACTCCGCGACTTGTCCTTCAAGATGGACGATACGGCTATCCTCCAAGTTGTCAGCTTTAAGCTCTTCCACCTCGTTCTTCAGCTTCGTCTCGCTTCCTTGTAGACGATTGTAATCTTCGGTCAACCTGAGGACCTCCCCCTTTTTCAGCAGAATTTCATTGTTTAGCTCCTTAGCCTTGTCCTTAGCCGTCTTGACCTCTGCAGCGAGCTCCTTGGCTTGGCAAGTTGCTGTATAGAACTTTGACATAGCCTACATATGGACGAAAAGGAGTTGAACATCCTATCCATAAAAAAAAAATAAATAAAAATAAATAAAAAAAAAAAAAAAAAAAACTTTTCACAAGGACGAGAGGAAGACTACCTTAAAAAGGTCATGGACGCCAGAACGTTCAAACTCCTTCACTGACATATTATAGCACTCGTTCACCTCACGGTTAGTGACGATTCCTTTGAACGTCCTCCAAGCATAGCTCTCGTCCAGAACTAAATTCGAAGGATGATCAGAGGCTTCAGACGAGCTAGGCTTGCGAGAAGCTTTAGGCTGAGGGGGAGGGTCACTCTGGACGGGGTGGACTGTTTGGACGAGCTCCACGTCCACTAAAGGTTCGTCCAAATTCACTGTAGGAGGTGTAAACTTGGGAACCTTGGGAAGGGAAGTCTTACTTGATTTCTGCTTCTTAGGGCCACGACGACTAGGGAGATCGTCCAGGTCCACGGCACTGGATATCGTCTTAGACTTCCTCTTCCCAGCCTGGACGGAAGCCACTTGAGGTGCTGCAGCGTCCTCGTCCCCACTGGTCACTGTTTTCTCTTTATTTTCCCTCATTGTAGTTATACCTATGACGAGAAAAATCAGTTAAAAAAAAAAAAAAAGAATATATATATATATATATATATATATATATATATGAAAACAAAATGTAGACCATACTTACGTCGACGAGTAGTCTCCTCGTGACTTAGGTTCTCTGCAGTTGGCACTGGACCAAGTCCCCAAGCTGCTAGACGACTGAGGGTTACTAAATAGTGGAAGGTCCTATCAGGGAAGGCACAAACCACGTCTATCCGATCCTGATAAAATTTGTCCAAGCGTGGACGAACAATAGCTGCATAACCAGGAGAGATTTAGACGAATGAAAGATGGAAAAATAAAATAAAAGAAATGAAATGAAATTGAAAGAACACATACCCTCAGGACGAAGACGACCTAGAGGACTGGTAAAAGGTGGGAATGAGGGATTACCCACCATAGCTGGGTCCCCAGCCCATTTTCCAGAAATAATAAAAAACTCTTGTTTCCAAAACCGGTCAGACGAGCTACGACCCTTTATTAAACTGTAATAGGAGCCCCTGGACGAGAACTGGTAAAAACCAGCAGATTTCTTTATTTCTGAGGGCTTATAATAGTAAAGGAACTCGTCCACCGTAATTGGATGGTTCCCTTCCAGAGCCTCACGCCATAACACTTGCATGGCAACTATCGTCCTCCAACCGTTAGGGTTGAGCTGGTTAGGTCCAATACCCAACCTTTGGAAGAGATCTCTACAGAATGAATTTAGAGGAAACCTAAGGCCAGCTAAAAGGTAAGAAGTGTATACCCCTAGACCAGAGGAAGGAGAACAACACCATTCTCCATCCTTGGGTAGACGAGGGTTAAACTCTTTTGGAATTTGGTATCTATCTACAATAGTTTTCAACTTAACAGCGTCTAAGGTGGATGCTACTTCTGGGGCACAACTATAAATTATATCTTCCTCGTCTTGAGGGGGACTAGATGGCTGTCTGGACGAGCTAGCCCCGGATCCAGAAGCCATCCTACGTTGTAATTCCAGGAATTCCTCCAAGGGAATGCCAGGAACCCCAGACGAATAATGCTCGTCGGAGGAATCACCACAGGACGAACTATCTACAGTATCTACACTATCCTCACTACCCTCACTCCCTGAAGAAACGTCCTGATACTCGTCTATCTCCCTCTCTATACTACTGGACGAAGACATGATGAAACGCAGAAAAACTTAAGATGAAAACCTAAAAAGAAAGGAGAAATACCTGATATAACTAGGACGAGGGCTAGACGAGGCTCTTGGACGAGATGGCAGAAAGGAGATTGAGAGGAAAGTGAAGGGCATGAAAGGGAATTGTACTATTTATAGGCCCCAGCAACAGGGTCACTGAAGCAACGCTGGCCATTCAAAAAATGACACGTAGCAAGTCCTTTGGGAAATGGGATCGACACAGCCCGCCCACCAATGGCTTCGCGACACGTGGCTCACAAAAAGCAAAATTTTCTTTAAAATCACAACAATATCCTGGACGACCCCTTGAACAAAGGGGCAACTGATAAGGAAGCAGAAAAATGATCCCAACTCTTGTTCATCCAAGGAGTCGTCCAAGGCTAACAGAGCCGTTTGGACGAAGAATCACCCAAGAAGGGACGGTACATGGACCACCACACTTAATAGTGAAGGTCGTCCATACCAATCGTCCATGTAACTCGTCCATGGACGATCTCCAGATGTCCATGGACGACCAAAACCTTCTTGGACCAGACAGACGAATACATAACACTTGGAGAAATTTCAAGTGTTTATAGCAGTTACTAAATCCGTAACTATCGCCACGAACCCCTCAAATAAACTTCCGTTGGCGGTTACAATTTTAGTAGCCGTTGAGGAAGTTAACTCCGGGCCCGTTGGCTTCCACAAATCTTGGGGAAGTTATTTGGACAAGTAACCGCTTCAGGGATCTCTATGTAAAGGACCGGTCTGAACCCAAGGAGGGTAAGAATTTTCCTAAGACTTTATTCCCAAATATCTGAAACTCCATACTAACTTTATCATCGGAGGGGGTTTGGCCGGTCATCTCCGGTCTCCTCTTTGACTGCGTTTCCTCTTTGCAGGCTTTCCACCACCGTCAGTAGTCCCACCGAAGCCAGATCATCCAACCCACTGATTCGAAGCAATATCATATGTATAAAAAAAAAATAATAATAATAATAAATAAAAAAAAGAAGAAGAAGAAAACCCAGCAATCAATAAGACTCCAAAACCAAATGGAAAAGATAAAAACAAAGGAAAAAAAAAAGAAAAAAAGAAAAGAAAAGAAAGGGAGGGGCGAGAGCGAGACAGAGAAAGTGGGAGACCCATCACGCCGTGACGCCGCCACCCACGCCATGACACCACTGCCCACGCATACACGAGAGAGACCCATCTTGCTACCCAATACCCACGCCATCATCAGTTGTCGCATACCCAAACCAGAGACCCATCTTGTCGCCACCGCTGGTTGCTCGATCTACACTACCCAGCCCAGCTTCGTTGCTCCACTACTCCAACATTCACAGTTCACAGGTATTTAATCTATCATTTCCTTCAAAACCTAATATAATGTTTGTAAATCTCAGAATCTAAAAATCTATGCTTGTGGACTTGTGGTGTTTGTGTTGATGAACTGATGTTGGTGATTCCGTGATTGTGAATCTGAAAATTTATTCTGCCTGTGGTTTTTTTTTTTTTGGCTTTTTGGCTTTTTGGCTTTGTGACTCTGTGTTTGTGACTCTCTCTCTTGTATTATATATATATATTTATATATATATATATATATATATATATATATATATATATATATATATATATATATAGAGAGAGAGAGAGAGAGAGAGAGAGAGAGAGAGAGAGAGAGAGAGAGAGAGAGAGAGAGAGAGAGTTTGTAAAGATTAGAGAATATATCAGTGTAGTGTTTGTCTGTTTGTTCTTTGTTGACTGGTAGTTGGGCAACAATAAAGACAAGTGACAGAAAAAAGAAGAAGGTAAAGTTAAGAAAAGAAAAAGAAGGTAAAGTTAAGAAAAGTTTTTGTTAGCAGTGCAGAATAAATTTATAGTGTCTGCAGTGGGATTGGGTCAGTGTCTGAAATATGGAAAGTACAAGACAAAGACAAAGAAAAAGAGAAGACGAAGACTAAGATAAATAAAGGCAAAGACCAAAGACAAAAGAAAAAAACAAATCATATAATATAGAAAATTGTCACACATCACAAATTTAAGAAAATAACAGTAATTCACTTGCGCCTATTGTTAATTCATAATGCTAAATTAAATAAATTTATAAATTGAAAAGAAGTGAGAAATATTAAATTTATAACTAAATGCATCATGCATATTACCTAGATTCTAGTATTTGTCTTTAGTTAGTAACAACAACTATTTGTAAGATAATATATATGATTCTTATTTTATTTGTAGATCATGAAAAAATCAACTACAATGTTTGATTTTTTCAAAAGAAAGTATTCAAATTCTTCCGAAGTCAATGTAGGATTGCCAACAACTAATGTTGCTATTCCAATTCCAAAAAATGTGGATGTTCCAATTCTAGAAAATTTCATCCCCCAATTCCAGAAAATGTCGATGTTCCAATCCCAAGAAATATTCATTCTCCAATTCCAGAAAATGTCGATGTTCCAATCCCAAGAAATATTCATTCTCCAATTCCAGAAAATGCCGATATCCCAATTCCAGAAAATAACTATATCTCTCAAACACAATTTCAAAAAGTTGATCTTGATATATTAAGAGACAATGATTCTTGAGTATTTGTCTTGGTTGATAGTTTATTAATACTATATGGATGCGTATTTGAAAGAAAAAAAAAATCGCTTATCTCTCCCCCCCCCCCCCAGCTTGAAATCCTGGGTCCGTCCCTGGTGTGGTCCATACTTGTGAGAGCTCCAAATACACACATCCCCACTCTAACTGCAAAAGATCATTAGCAATATTCTAATACTTGGCCTTTTACTAGATGGATGACCGTTTGTGTGGGTTTTATGGGAAGATAGTGCTTTGGGAAAACTCCAATTAAGTAGTTAATTTAACATATAGAGACATGTTTAACCCAAAAAGCCTAAACCTAATTCTCAACTATATTATATTAACCACTTATTATTTTCGTCATTATTTAATAGGTGACTTCACTTGCACACGTATAACCAACACTAATCAAAGGTGAGTATAAATTGATGGTCGCTTGACAACTTATCCTTTAATTTAAATCCCTCCAAATCTTGATCCTCATGAGATTCCCATTTTTATGAGATCATGCACTTCAAGGCATCCCAAATCCCAATCCTTACTGAAGATCAACCTACATAGGAAGTAATTGCCAAAGTTTTTCCTAAGGCGTAAGTGCAACCAATCCGCCTTGGTCAAGCTTACCTACCTTCCAGTCCTTTCATTAAAAAAGAAGCTTATACCTTACTTCTAAGAGGTGAATTATATTCCAAACCGCTAGCATATGTACAATCATGATAGAGTTTTTCCTTACTGGCAGCAAGCAGCTTAACGACAACCAAAGCGAGGTCATGAACCCTTGGTTTGTGCTTACGTCACTAGTGGTGAAGTCATAAAATTTCTTCAAAAGAAACCAAGCTAAATATAAAAAATATAAAATAAAAAATAAAATGAAATCCAAAAAATAACCTATATATGTATGTACACATAAAATATGTTTGTAACATGGTTTAACATATGTTATTTTCTTACAATTAACAAAGTATTTACATCAAGTGCATATATATATATATATATATATAATATTAATAAAAATTAAAGTATGTAACAAAGTATATAAAGTATTAACTCCTAACCATGAAATTCACATTTATGGTTTATTCTAAAAAGAAAAAAAAAAGTATGTATCTCTAATTTTCTAAAAACATTAAAAGATAAATAAATAAGTTTTTTATTAAAAATATTTACTTATATATTTCTAGGATTTCTACTAAATATTATTTGGTTCAATGAGCTATTATTGATAAGATTAATTAGAGGAAAAATAAAGTGCAATAATAATTTATAAACTTTTATATTTTTATGAAATATATATTAAATACGCTTTGAATTAATGAGTTATATATGGTTTAAGAGTAATTTTAGTAAACAGATGATATATTAATCAAACCTAGGGGGGCCATTATTTAAATTTATACATAAATTTTTTATTTTTTTACTAAAAATAAAAGAAGGAAGAGCAATTTTTGGAAAATCAAGGGGTCATGGCCCCCCTAGGACCCCAACCCCCTCTGCCCCCGTATGTCACCTTTTTCTCTATTGCATATGCTTATGACTATAATGAGGAGAGGAATTTACAAGTCCTTCTTTTGAGGAGGACAAAATAATGGAATGTTTGGTACATTGTATCAATTATTACTTGGAAATAAGAATTAATAATAGAAGGAATACAAGCCGTAATAATGGAATAAGGAATTTTTTTTGCAGTATTAATTTGATGCATTTTATTTAAATAATTATTTGGTTGACACATACATACATGTGCCTTAGTATATGAAACTTATAATCAGCATCTTATCACTATTTAGAGGGAAGGGATCAAGGGAACACATAATTCCTATCCTTAATTCATGGACAAAAAGTGATAACGTAGTTAGGTGCACCAGAGCAAGTAAATGTGCTGTTCTGATCATCATAAGCATAGCTATAAGCTTGAGGACATTGCTGCTCAAAGAACTGAGAGTAGCTTGTGGGTGGACATGTTTCAGGCTTGTCATAATCGCCAGTGCAACAATATTGTGGTTCATTGAAAGCGGTACATGCACTCTTGCAAGCAATAACGCTCCCATCAGACCCTTTCACTTGTAGCTCTGCTGGGCAAGCCGCGTTCACGTTGGCTGGACAACTTGAGGCCATGCATTCGCCAGTTCCGCCTTGTGTGGCTACTGAAATAGGCAAGTTGAACCCATCTACATTGCTAACATCGTAATAGTCCATTCCACCATTATCAGCTATGTTGATTTCTACCAAAGAAGCTGGCGGAACTGCACCGTTACCATTGCATGAAACCTGACCAGAGCTGCATTCTGCAGTAGCGCAACTGAACCTTCCCGAGCTGTCTGTGGAGCATAGGGTTCAGGCCCAAAACCGGCCTTTCCATGGAGCTTGGACATCTATTGCCAAGGATGCTGTAGATGCCAACTCAAACCCAGAAGTTGATAATTGAGGTTTTTGATCAGCAGTTAAGGTTCCTGGCCAGACGGTATATGGACAGTTGTTTGTGAAAGTTATACTAGCAGCGTGAGTACCTGCATGCAACATGTATATAACAAACTCCTTGTCACCGTTTTGAACATGAAAAACAAAACCTATCTTGTAAGCAGGGAAAATAAGCTAGAGAGCACCATTTTAACATGTATTATCATGATGACGGTTTTAATCAACGGGTTGCAATTTGGAACCACTGTATTATTTTTATTCTATCTAAAAATATATAAATTAAATCAAGATGAAAAGAATGTGCTTGAAATCTAATTCTAGCCCTCGATTGATTCCCGGTTCATTGGAGATCCATAGACTAATATGAAAAAGGGCTAGTGACACTGCAATGTGCTGATGCAGTGATGCATGCATATATCAGAAGTAGATAGTGAGGCATACCAGATAGAAAAAAGAAGGCCAAGGTAAGGCCGCAGAGTGCCAGAGTTTTCATCATTGGATGATACATTGCTTTAAATTGGTGGTAAAAACTAACAAGTATGATGAAATTGAACGTGGTATGGTGGTGCTAATCCGAAGAACTTGGTTTGGTATAAATAGAGCCTTATACACGGATTTCAAGGTAGTACAGTACATTAGGCTTGGACTTTTCATTACGAATATTTATTGGCCTAGCGTAAGTCTTTAATTCGGCTTCAAGTCGGTACTCTGCAACTGTGTCAAATTGTCAATATTGGCCTAACTTACAAGTGGGTTGTTAAATGTAATACCATTAGTGGTACGACAATTATGCTCCATCGACTTATGCATTCAATTTAACGTTTGACTTTTAGACGAAGCAACTAGTCTAGTTCATTATGACTAAAGGTTATTTCCATGGATTTTTCACTAGGGAAATTGAATACAACCTATGCGAACTGTAAGTTAGGCCAACACTAATTTGACTTATTCAACATGAGACCCTGTACAATGAATAGTTTGGAAACGAGGTAGCTCCATAGCTGGAGATATTTACGAGAGTGCGGCAGTTGAATTTGGAGTGAACCAATTCATAAGGCATCCAATCCTAGCATCTGCTAGGTTCCTTTTCTTTCTTTTTAACCGAAAAGATCTTGTCACAATTCAAAGAGTGAAACTGAGCCATCGAAATAGCTGAGATCAATGACTCGCAAATACATTTAGTGTCTAGAATAGTAAGTGTTCTAGTAATGTTGTGGCATACAGCATACTCTGGTAAAAAACTAGTTTTGAGGTACATGTAAATCAGTATTAGAGAATATTAATAACAAAAAATATTTTGATTTTATCACATCGATCATCTTTTATTCGAATTTAATTTTCTCTATCTCATTTAGAATGAGTACTAATAATTTATTTACAACATGATGGTGTGCATCAATGATCATTGTCACAAACATAACCAACAATCTACAATTCGTAGGACATAAAATAGAGAGCAAATACTAAAGCTCTATGCTTAATTAAAACTGAAGAAGCTACCACAGCCACTAGAGCCATAAATATATAATCTTTTTTGTGAGAACAATCTGCTTCTCTCCAGGGTATGAACAATCCTTCATACATACTGTGGGGGTGGGAAACCGAGATAGGACTCTAGGTTTCATTTGGCACAATTCATTTGTTATAAATGGGTTAAAATTCACAATGGGAAAGCTAAAAAGAGAATCAAACACTAAAACTTAATAAGGAGAGGTCAATGGATACTTGTCTCATCAAGTGTTTCCTTCACCTTTTACGAGAGGTGAGGGGGTCTATAGGTAAATAATATTGTTCATACTAGTCATTCGGTAATAAATGCAATCTTGTCAAGTGGAAGACATACATTTAATGCGAATGTGACATTAGCCAAATTCAAACGTTATCTCATTTAGTTCGTCAAACATATCTCTTTTTACAATAACTGATTCATTGACTTTAAAGAACTACTATACAACTGAATTATGATTTCAAATGAATACTTATTCCATTCCTGGATCTAATCATGCATACCAAACTTGTCCTAATGAAACATCATAAGGATGGAAAACATTTTATAGAATCATAAAATGAAAACATCACAAACGTTGCTCTCAATGTAGCCCATGGGTTAGTTACTTGAGCAGCTCTGGAGGTTGATCATGGGCCCAAATCCATCTCTTCAATCTATGGTTGGATTCTGACCTCAAATGAAGTAGATGGGCTGGGTCCTGGTAACCTTTTTAAATCCGAGCATTTTGTTTTTGTTGTGTGTGTATATATATATATATATATATATATAAACCTATCGATCCCAGCCTAATATTTAATTAAAAAGAACATTTCAACTTGTTAAAAAGATGGCTACTTAATTTTTATAGCCAAAAAATTATTTGATAAATGAATTGGCACATTGGATGCTCTGATCTTACCATTGTTGCTAGATATTCTACTTTAAAAAAAGCTTTTAATTAACATAGACAATTGTTTTCAACCATTCATTAGTATACACTTTGTATACTTAATGTCCATAATTTCACAAGCGATATCTATATATATTTTTTTTTTTTTGTGGTAAACTTTTTTTTTTATTGATTTTCACATATAAAACATGATTTGGGTGATGTGTATATATGAAAATGTACAATAAAGAATATGTTAGAATTAATATCATAAATTTTAATAAGAAGAGCAACCAAAGCGAGTATGTTATATCAAATATTCATCACCACCGCACACCCTTGGTACAATGGTTACTCAACAAGTATAAGTACTTATGGGATGTGAGGTACAAGGGTCAGGATTCAAGTCTCTGGGAAGAAACTTTACACACATATACACTTAAATTAGGTTAGAGTAGAATTTCTATTTTGTATAAAAAATAAAAATAAAAATAAAAACCTATTCGTCGATTTATTCCTTATTAAAAACCACACTATGCACTCGCTTAGGTTCTTAATTACATGAGATTTTATGTTTTGTAATAATACCGTCCATCCCTTTGTGTTGTTTTCAAATAAATCAAATAAAACTAAAATATGGGTTGTTAGAGTATCATATTTATAATTTAATATCTTTGCTAAGATGTTATGATTTTTTTTTAAGCCTTCAAATTTTTAAATTCCAAAAAAAAAAATTCGTGATATCTTTTTAACACGTGAAGTATATATAGATAGCATCATTTTTTGAAGTATAAATACTTTGTTCGTTTAGAATGTTATTGCAAGTATTGAACTTGTTTTAGATAGGTAGATATCGATGAGGGGCGTTTGGACTACTAACATAGGACACCAAATACTGCCATTACCACTGGACTCTCAATTAAACCTTTACAAGTCTTGAACTTAATTAATTCAATGCCAGTACCAATTTTTTTTTTTTTTTTAAGATATCTTGCTGTTCTATATTTTTGTATACATTGTATATATTTTTTAATGAAATGTTTTCTGCAGTAAAATGCCTATATGGTATTATCTTTCGGCTTTATTGACTGTGTATTGAGATCTTATTAAAAAAAAACTATGTATTGAGAGAGAGAGAGAGAGAGAGAGAGAGAGAGAGAGAGAAGCAAGGCCCAAGCCGAGCAAAAAGACCCAATCATAAGGAAAGTTAGTCAAGCCAAAGCCCATGAGAGGGGCCAATACACGAAAAGAACCTATGGGACCGGATGGGAACCCCACCTGGTTCTAGATGAGGAATGGCGACACGGAACTCTCGAGGGAGCAAGGCTCCTTAGGGAATTCAGAGGAGAGCAAAACAATGGAAATTGAGACATACACCAACCAAAAATGGCATGGTCAAGCTAAAGGATGAGCCATGCGTACAAAGGGAACAACCATCATCTCCACATTAATTGCCTAAATAGTAAAAGTTTCACAACAAATATACTTAGTCCCTAAAAAGATGGCGAATGGACAAAGAGCCCCCTTGCAGTCCAATTGATCCCATGAAAGGAGGAGGCGAGCAAATATAAATACCCCCTCCCCCTCCTTCAAAGGGGACACACAAAAATAGAGATAGAAAGGTTATCTAAGAGAGTAACTGAAGAAATAGTGAAAACGAAAAAGAGAGGAGAGAGTGCTAAGGCCCGGTACCATTGTAACCGTGTGTATCTAAGTTGTCTTGGCTTTGTATTAATCTGAATTTATTCCCTTCGGGTTTCCCATTGTGGATTCCTCAGATTAATATAAATAAATTGTGTATTCATCAATCGTTTTACACCCACACAATGAGCATATAGCCTATTCATTATTGATATGGAATAAAATTAGATTCAAAGATACGAGGTAATATATGATATGTTTGATAGATCTATGAAATTTTGTATAAATGTCTAATAAAATTGATTGGAAAGAGAAAATGCAATAGCAAGAGAAGTTGGAGTAAATTATTAAGTGAGGAGATGAAGTGCAAAATTGAGTTCTACAAAAAAGAAAAATCATTCTAGTGTAAGGAAATGGGTGTTTTAAGAAAGAATCAAGCAAAATTGGACATATATATATATATATATATATTACGTCCTGGACTCCTGGGTTACATGCTAATCAATAAAAATAGTCTTTAAATGACTTAATGTTGTTTAGAACGTTAGATTTAAGAAATAAAAGTTTAATTAGCATAAAATTAACCATAAAAATATTGTATTGTAGTTTAACATATATAATTTTTTTTGTCTTTTTTTTTTTTTTTTTTCTTTGAGAGTATACTTTTTTTGTCATTAGCATAGCTACATTGTTTAAAACACTGATTCTTCTAGCAAGTCTAAAACTTGATGTTTCATACTGGATGAGAGAAACACACATCTAGCTAATATTCGATAAATAGTACTAAATAGTAAATATGTACAAACAAACACATTTTATGTAAATCCTCCATCAGCAACATCAAATTCTTATTATCTTAATCCAAGGGGGAAAAAGGAAACGTATTGATATTAAATTCTATAGTTTTTTTTTTTTTAATTGATAACAACTTTATTTACCAAAAATCACTATGTAGTTTATACATTGGGGAGGAGAAAAAATGGACACTCCTCTTCAATAATGTAAAATAAACCATATACCTAAGCGGTCAAAACTATAGTAGTGTTTACTGTAAATAGAAGCAAAAAGCTAGATCTTTGGGTCTCAACGTAATTGGAAGAAGCTTTAGCTTGTAGCTTATGCACAGAATGTAATAAGATAATTAGCTCCACCAGTGCAAGTAAATGTGCTAGTTTTGTCATCATAGGCATAGCTGTATGCTTGAGGGCACTGATGCTTGAAAATCTTAGAATAGTTAGTAGGAGGACATTTATCCGGGGTACCATAATTACCACTGCAACAATATTGTGGTTGATTGAAAGCCAGACACGCACTCTTGCAAGCAATCACTCTCCCACGATGTCCTCTCACCGCCATCGCCGGAGGGCAGACCCGGTTTATATTGCCTCTGCAGCTCGTTCTTTTACAACTGGCTGAACCGCCTAGTGGGGTTATCGATACGGGCAAGTTGAACCCGTCGACGAGGCTAACATCGTAGAAGTCTTGTCCTTTATAACCTGATAAGGTAAACTCTACTAATGAAGCTGGTGGAATTGCACCAGCACCATTGCATGAGACCTGGCCAGAGGCACAGTCGGCTGTGCCACAAGTGAACTTGCCCTTAACAATGTGGCAATGGGATCGAGCCCATACTCGGCCTGACCACCCAGAAGGAATGTTAAGGGTTTTTGAAGCCCCCGAAGCTAGCTCAAAACCAGTTGATGATAGTTGAGGCCCGGCACCTGTTAGGGTTGCTGGCCATATTGTGTGGCGGCACCTGTTTTTGATTGTGAATGTGGTTGAGTGAGCTCCTGCGCATATAAGTAGAGTTTTATATTAGTTGGGTGAGAGACTTATGTGAGCAAGATTAGGATACCATAATTTTTATGATTCTCCTGTATTCATTATTTCATGTCCACTTTTCACATTCACTTTTTTATATTTTAGACATGGCATCATCTTTTCGTCTTTTAAAATGATATATCAGCACACACTATTATAGATATTGAGTGAAAGAATTTATGTAAAACGAATGCGCATAAGAAATGTCATGTTCATCTGCAATTACTTCAAACACCACTACATTAATCACAACAAGCCATATATCAACAAAAACAAACAATTTTATAATTTAATCATTTTTTACGGAGGTTAATTACAGTAACAATTTTTTTTAATACTTCTATAATTAGGGAACAAGATTTGAACCCAAGATAATTTGCATTGGAAATACAAAAAGATGTCATTTTTTTTCCTTTGGGTGAAAATTGAGAGGTGCCAATTGAATTATAAAACTTTTTACAAGAATAAACCATTATTAATACAATAAAGGAAAAGTAAACGGATGTTAGCTCTGTTTTTTTTTTAATGGAAAATCTTATGTAAAGATAATTTTTTGAATTTTCTAGTAGAACAAAGTTTAGTAACAAAATTTGTTGTAACCTTAAACTACAACTCTACTCAATAAAATAAAAATTACTACATATTTTGAAAATCTAACTAACGAATTTTATTTTTTTTACTCTCTTAATACACATGTCAAATTTTGTGTCAATTTGATAGTATTTACTATATAATTTATAAACTTATATTTTATGCATAATTTTAAATTACAAAAATTTGCAATGTAAATAATTTATTAATGACATAGCTATTGATCTTTAATTTTTTAGAAATTTTGTAAGCATGGAGATTATAAGAAAAAAATGTAATCTAATGATGGATTTGTCAAAATTCACCTTCGATAACAAGATATTGAGTAAGGTTGTAGCCTTAAGCTACAACCAATTTTGTAACTAAATTTTGTTCTTTCCAATATTTAGTAGCATCAGAAAAAATTAGTCAAATGAAAATTATTTTTGGTTAACATAAAAAACATAGCTTATTTTTAGAAATTGTTTTCCACTGAAAATTTTTGGAAAACAACTATATCTCACAACAAGCTAAATAAGAGAAGTTAGGAGATTGTTTTTCAATTCTTTTAAGATTGCTACAAAATATAAGAAAATAATATAGTTTTATAGAAAATACTTTTTAGAAAATAACTCATTTTCTAGAAAACATTATTATTGATACAAACAGAGCATAAAAAATTGGTTTAGAAAAATATTTTTAGAAACTTTTTATGAAAAAAGAAAAAAGTTGCTGTTTTTTTTTTTTTTACAATTTTTAATATTTTCCATAAAAATAATATCAAAACTTTCCTAAAATAGTCCATTAGCAAGTGCCGTATCCGGACCCATAGATTAAAACTTCATAAATGAAAGAAAAAACCTCAAGGGGTTGATTTAGTGATTCCTAAGGCCTCATGATATCCATAAAATCTAGGTTCGAAACCTCTTGCTAACATCTTAGGGCCACTCTCAAGAGATTTTTTCCTATAATAACCCATTTTGTGTGGGACAAGGGGATTGCACATACTCAAAGGAATAGTCAGATACTCGAAGAGGTTTAGAGACCTTTATTTCTTAACAACAAACAAAAAATGAAAGAAAAAAGGCATTGCATATGAGGGAAAATGTGTAAACTAATTCTAGTAATAAGGAAGCAAAGAAGGAAATTAAACCAAAAGGAGAGAAAGGAAGCGAGGATGCTTACCAGAAAAGAAGAGGAAAGCCAAGGCAAGGCCGAGGAGTAATTGGCTTTCCATTTTCTCCGAAGATGATATTTGGTGTGTAATGAACTTAATTAAGGCTTTGAAATTAAGGGCCAAACGGGTGAATTTATATCAAATTGAAATCTTCTAAATACCTTCTTACTAAATTTTGGCAAGTGAGAACACCATCAAAATGGACGGTAACAAAAACAATACGGATTATTCGGACGCGTGTGTAAAAATAATTTAAACCTTTTTCTTTTCCTTACTTGACTGACTGCTCTACATAAAATAAGGAAGAAGATGCCAAATACCCGGTCATAATGATAATAGTTGGAAACTGTTTCTCAACCGAAAAAAAAATAAAAAAAAAAGAAGTTGGAAACTTTTTTTGAGGGGAAGTTGGAAACTTAGAATGAATAATTTGATTAATTTCTTCATGCAAATATAATTTGTAGTTGATGTTTTTTTTTATGCTTATCCTGGCTTAATATAGATATATAGGAATAAAAATAATGTTTGGATTTTTGGAGTATTGTTAAAGAGGTTTAAAGTCTGTGCTGTCTATCCAAGAGTTAAGTCATTTTGGATATACACTACTATCAGTTTCTTTAAAACCTTCTCTCCTCTCCCCATATGTATGGTAAAATACTTAGTATTTAAAAAAAAAAATTCATGAAGAGACACAATATATATATATGTATGTATGTATGTATTAGCATGAGAGACACTACATTTATATTTTATACAATCATGATAGATGATGGCATGGTGCGCCCAATCATATATTCATATATGGCTGTGAATACCGCTTCCCCTATGAGATATTGAAAATAACTCCTTATTTGTTTCTTAATAAATAAAAAATAAAAAACTCCTCTTGTTTGATTTTTCTTTTTCTTTCTCTTTTTCGAATTTTTCTCTTGCATTACACTAACATTAAAAGATTAAATTCTATAAGGACGTGTAAAACTTAAATTTTATACCATTTAATCACAACATGCCACATTATCATATTACATATTGATAAATAGACACCCAATCAATTCTAATATGAAAATAATAAAAACTAATATGAAAATCTCTTATTAGATGATGTAAAACTTGGCTCCTCTCTAGGCATAATAGTTTTGGAATGCTAACATATAGAATAACTTACACTGTCATGCATATCCCTGTAATTATAAAAATGAAAATAATAAGTTGTTTAGGCTAAATATTAGATAAGATTTCTCTTCAAATTAGACCTTTAGATTGCATATTCTTTATGTTCTTAAAACATAAGTCAAATTTCAAATTAGGTATTATTTACTAGTCAACTAATAAACTAATTTTTTATACATAATTTTACCACAAAAACTTGAAATTTAAACATGTCATTGATGACATAACTATTGATTTTTTATCTTTTTGAAAATTTTCAAGTATGGAGCATAATAAAATAAGAGCAATACAATGATTAGATTTTCAAAATTCACATCTAATAAAAATATATAGAAAAAGTTTGAAGGGTTTCTTTTTAAACTCATTTGGAGAAAAACATTTTCCCTAAATATTTAATTATAATGGTTGTACTATAAATAGTTGGTTCGTTCCAATCATTTTGGTTGGGAATAGCAATTCTCCCTTGATATATTGTTGGTTGATGCTTTTCTCTGTCCTTTTTACCTCTTGCGATTGTTGGTTGGGGATTTACTACTTGTCAAGAGAAGAAGAGATGTTAAAGACAATTAAAAATTTTACTATATAATTTTAGAAATGGATGTATTGCGAATTATAAAAAAATGTAATTTAGATATTCATTTATATCATAAAATTTAGTGTAATTACAGTGTGTAAGGATTCATTTGATGGTGAGTCAATTCAATTATTGATATGTTTTGTTATCAAATAAGAGATTTTGATTAGTAATTGAGTTTCGCCCTATTAGTTTGTGCAATGTTTCGTATAAAATTTTCTTAAAAGTTCTAGCAAACCGTTGAAAAAAAATTTACCATCCCCTATTATTGAAAATCAATCGGCCTTTGGAAAAGATAGGCTTATTTCTGGTAATATCCTAATTGCTTTTGAGACCTCACATTGCATGAAAAACTTCCAATCTAGGGGAGATGGTTTATGGCACTAAAATTGGACATGAGTAAAACCTATGATAGGATTGAGTGGGTGTATTTGGAAAATCTTATGAGGAGGATGGTTTTTTGTGACAAATGGATTAATCTCGTTATGGTTTGTGTCAAAACTGTTATGTACTCAATTTTGGTGAATGGTGATCCTTAAGGCGTTATCCACCTAACTAGAGGGATTAGGCAAGGTGACTCATTGTCTCATTTTCCTTTTTCTTTTAGGTACATAGGGATTGCATGGGCTTATCACAAAAGCAGCAGCTAATGGAGACCTGAGGGGTTTCTCTATTTGTAGACAAGGCCCTAAACTAGCCCATTTGTTTTTTGTAGATGATAGTTTGTTGTTTTGCATGGCCAATTAATTCTACAAAATGTGGAAAAATCCTAAACTTGCTAGCTATGTATGAATCCTCCTCTCGGAAGAAAATTAACAAGGAAAAAACAACTCTTTTTTTTCAACAAGGCAACTCTGTTGGCTACCAAAAATATTATCATGAGCCTACTTGGGATTTCCGTCTTTAGTTGGAAGGGGCAAGAGAGCAAGCTTCAATTACATCAAAGAGAGAGTATGGCGAAAATTACAAGGGTGGGAAGGAAAATTACTTTCGCAGGTAGGGAGAGAGGTGCTTATCAAGTCAATTATCCAAGCTATCCCAACCTTTGCTATGGGTTACTTCAAATTACCTATAGGGTTGTGTCATGAAATTGAAGCCATGTTGAAAAAAATTTGGTGGGGACAACATAGGGATAGAAGGAAAATACAGTGGATCCGTTGGGAGGAGTTAACAAAATCTAAGTTGATTGGTGGGATGGGTTTCAAAGACTTAATCCTTTTTAATGATGCTCTGCTTGCTAAACAGACCTGGTGACTTCTCACTAATACTAAATCTCTTTTCTATAAAGTCTTTAAGGCAAAGTTTTTCCCACACTGCTCTATTTTGGATGCAAAGGAATCAGTTGCAGGTTTGTATGCATGGAAAAGTATTATCAAAGGGAGAGATGTTATTCTTAATGGTGCTTTCTGGCGGGTTGGAGATGGAAGGTCCATCAAGATTTGGCAACACTAATGGTTGCCTATAAAACATCACCCGAAAATTACTTCACCTATTTTGGAATCAATGGAAGAGGCCACGGTAGATTGCTTAATAAATCCAGATACTAGAAGTTGGAATCATGAAATGATTGATGGAATTTTCATTCCACTAGAAGCGGACTTGATCAAAAAAATTCTTTTATCAAGAAATGTAGTTGCTGACTTGGTTTTGGCCACTAGTATAGAACGGTCAGTATTCACGTAAATTGGGTTATCAATTTCTAAAGGAGGTGGAAGCTGGTTTTTCCATTGATGAACCACCCATTTATGAACAAAAATTGTGGAAAAAGATATATTCTCTTGATGTTTCAAATAAAGTGAAACACTTTACCTGTAGAGCTTGCAAAAACTCACTTCCAACAAAGCATAATCTAGTCCGCCACCATGTTAATTATATCGGATCATCTCTATGATAGGTGCTCAGGATCAGCAAAAAGTCCTCTTCATGCTCTTTGGAGCTGCTCGAAATTGGACCAGGTGTGGGATGCAACAAATTGGGACTTTCGGTCTTGGGTTAATGCCCAGAATTTTGGGGAGTTGTTGGCATGGATCTTTGAGAACGACAAGCAGGCAGATTTTTTTCTCCATAACAACTTGGTGCATATGGCAGTAGACAAACCATATTTGAACCCAGCAAAACCACCATACCACTGAGAAGTTGGCTTGGGTTGCAACAGGTATAAAGCAGTCCAGCCAGCTACCATCCCTGGTGCAGCAGCACCTAGACGAGTCTTGTGGAAGCCACCTCTGTCAAATGCCTTCAAAATTAAGTATGATGTGGCAATTTTATCAAACTCTAACAACTCAGGTATTGGAGTTGTTATTCGAAATAGAAAAGGGTTGGTAATCACTTCTCTAGCACAATGCCTCAGCCAAGCTTATAAAGCTATCGAAGTTGAAGCTATGGCAGCAATTCGAGCTTTAGAATTTGCTGGAGAGATTGGTGTGGATAGAATTATGGTTGAAGGGGGCTCAACTATAGTGACAAAGGCATTGAAGACAAAACATCCAGGTTTGGCATCGTATGGTTTACTCATTGAAGACGCGAGAGTTTTAGAGAGAAATTTTTCTAAGTTATCCTACTCTCATATTAAGAGAGAGGGTAACAAAGTAAGACATTGTTTGGCGAGAATAGCGGCTAATTTGCCAAATACTATTGTATGAATGGAGGATGTTCCACCATCAATTTTTCCTATTGTTCAGGTTGATTTAGCCCCTTTTTTCAGAATAAAATAAGCAGTCTTCTTTCTCAAAAAAAAAAAAAAAAAAGATTTAGAAGTTGAAACATAACTTACACCAAAAACTAATTAATGCCTTAACCTTTTTTTAGGGGATTAATTATTATGTAGCAGACTGAGTGAATGCTAGAGAATGAGTGAAATTCTATTGTATTTATAAAAAACAAAAAACAAAAGAGGACATTTAATGGAATATTGTTATGAGGAATTGTTGTTATCCTATATGGCATGTTTGAAGCTGTGGGGTCACGTCCCCAATTAATTGGATTTATCCGCTTTGGGGAGCCAGTCCCTCACGGTTTATCGGCTCGTCCCCGAGTGTGGGCAGGACCAACCAAAGGCTAGACCTTGTAGTTGTAATCGCAAGTCCCACATTGGTTAGAGTTCCCTCCCACATATGGTCGCTCCAGAAGCATTTAAACCATATGTGGGAGGGAACTCTAAACCGATGTGGGATTTGCGATTACAACTACAAGGTCTAGCCCTTGGTTGGTCCTGCCCACACTCGGGGACGAGCCGATAAACCGTGAGGGACTGGCTCCCCAAAGCGGATAAATCCGATTAATTGGGGACGTGACCCCACATTAAAAGGGCCCCACAGAAGCCATTTAGAGGAATGAGGAAAGATATATAATTTTGCATTAGTTTTCTAAACCAAGAGGTGATTTTGGCTTTTTAAATCTGGAAATAAGAAGGGAAAGGGAGAAGTTGGAAAATGGTTAAGCAAAAAAAAGTGGGGTATTTTGTTTTCATTTTCAGTGGGATCCACCATTAAAAAAACTGGTTTGGCTTTATAATTCACTTATTTGTACTCACTTTTCATTTTCAATATTAAAAAAGTGAGTTTGAATACAAAAAAATAAATACATTTTTTGCCATTTTTGCTAAAAAAAAGAAAAATAAAAAACTCAAAATTTGTGTTAAATTTAAAATTAAAAAGTGAAAACAGGAAAAAAAAAATTAGACAAAAAAATTTGTACCAAACATGAAATAAGTTGGAAATAGAAAATGAGTACAAGATTTGAGAAAGAGAAAATGGGTACATAAAATGAAAACTAATAAGACAACAAAATGAATTCATACAAATTTGGTGGGATTCTATTGAGATTGTTACATTTTGGTAAGTGTGAGATTGTCTAAAGAAAGGTATTAAAAAAAACTAATAAGACAACAAAATGAATTCATACAGATTTTGTGGGATTCTATTGAGATTATTATATTTTGGTGTGTTTAAGTGCAAAAATAAGGAAGCAAAACCTCTCACACTTAGCTTTAAAATACAAGGGCATTAGGAGATTTTTGAACAAGTAAGAATTCGATCATAAAAGAACAATCAAGCAACAACTTCATTTTTTGGCAGGTTTAATTCAACATTTTCAATGTCGAATTACATTGAAACTCTCTCTCTTTGATGATTCTTTTTTTTTTCTTTTTTTCTTTTTTTCTGTTTAAATGTACCATGAGATTTTCTTCTGACAAGTTCTTTGTTGTTGCTTGTTTTTGTTTTGCAGCATACTTTCCTTATTCTTTGGGCTTTAACGTCAAGCTTTACATCAACGTTCTTAGCCTGATGTCCATCTTTATTTGGCAGCTTTACATTTCATTGAACACAACATTCTTACAATGATGTTTGTCTCCATATTATCACATTCTTGCCTTGCAACAACAATCTCTTAGCAATATCCATCCTTGATGTTCTTATAGCGACAGCCATCTAGACAACAATGTTATCACTGGTGTTCATGATACAATGATGCTAGTACTAGTATTTGACTTTGAAGTTGTACTGACCTTTGTCTTGGCAACTAAGTTGCACTAACACTTGTCTTTGCAATGCAACCACATCAAGAGTCTTTGCAACGTAGCCACATCAAGAGTCTTTACCATGAAGCCACGCCAACATTTGTCCTTATACTGAAGCCATATTAACACTTGCCTTCACAATGAAGCTGCATCCTTTTTTTTTTTTTTTTTTTTTTTGCATCGAAGTTGTGTCATCACTTATCTTTGCCATAAAGCCACATCAACAGTTGTCTATGCACCAACACCCTTTTTTGTGATGGAGTTGCACTAACACCCATTTTGAGAGGAAATATGGTTCGAACATCAAATGCGTAGAGCGATGTAGCCAGAATATAGAGATGCAAGAATTCCACCAAAAGAGACGTGGTTCAGATTTCAAAGATAGAAGATGACGTTGCCCAAACTTTAAGGATGCCAACAAGACTTTGAAGATGCGAGAAAAATGACGCCAATACTTTGAAGATGACAAAGTATGCCACCAAGAATTTGATATTGCACAAACATGCCCTTAGAAGAGAGATGATGCAAAACTAACTTCAGATACATGATCGATTATCATTCTGGAGGAGGATGACGTTGTCCAAATTTGAGAGACATGATGTGGAACGGCATTACTTCAAAGGGAGATGATGTGATTCAAATTTCAAAATTGTGAAATGGCACAACCTAGAAGAGAGACACTGTAGCCTAGACTTGAAAGGTACAAGAAGATGCTCATAGGAGATAAGTGATGCAAAACATTCTTCAAAGATGTGGGAGGTTGTCCACAGAAGATGGAAAATGCCATGCAAACTTCATTCCTTGCAAAAGAGGTTAAAGGTTTTATTTTACTCCACAACCAAGAATCAACTTATGTTTATCATTATTTCATAGAAAGATGAGTAACACCAATTCTTTACAGCTGTCATTTTCTACCACAATAATCTTTAAGCATCATATAGTGAGCAATTGACTGGCCTTAAGCGACGCCTTTCCAAACAAAGGGTTCTTAAAAGCACGTTGTCGGCCTATGGAGAAACTATTCAATCTAGACTGGCAATCCTTTTTCTTTTTCATGTTACTAAATTTAGTGAAAAGTACTAAACTGTCTACATACCCTGGAAAGGGATCAAGTCATTACATAGTTCAATAGGTTTTTTTTTTTTTTTTTATGATTTTTTTTTTTAACAAAAAAAGAGGGCTCACATGTGTAATCCTCGTCGTACGCCCCACAATGTCTCATGGGTACCAATTGCACAATAATAGGTATCACCACTAATTGAACCTGAGACCTTGGCCTCAAGGGTGACGAAGGCATCTAACCACTACGCCACACTTGCAAATGGTGACATAGAGTGGGTTTAATTTCTCTTTATTCATACACTTTCAAAGGTAATGAGAAGACATCATGCACCCTTGCAGCATTGCAGTGGGCAGTTTAAATTCTTACCGATAAGCGATCCTCGATTTTCAAGTATAGAAGCGTTTGAGGAACTTCCCGTTGATGGGGTTGATCCTTGCATCATTATTGTCAATCAACATGTAAGCTCCAATGGTGTTTTCCCCCTGCTTGAAAGCTGAAAGTATATCACAAGCAACGATCACATGGTTTGACTCGACAATTTCATCAAAGTCTAGATCAATCTTGTTTTCTTTGAAAAGCTTCATGATTTGTTCTTTGAAGACAAAGAACTTTTGGATTGGATGGCCAATAATGTGATGATATTTGTAGTAGTTAGGATCATCAACTTTCCCCATGTCTTCTGATCGCTTGCATTCTGACAGTTCAATCAGCTTCATTTGTAGTAGTTGTTCTAAAATGTTTGGCACATCTTCATTAGGGAATGGATATACTTTTTGCTTAAGTTCCTTAAAAGTCAGACGACGCACCTCATTCTTTTGCCATCCTTCAAGTCGTTTTTCATTTGCCTTTGCTCCTCTTCTTGGAACCTTAACTATGGTAGTGTTAACAACCACTAGGTCTTTAAGATTAACTTTTGTATTTCTATCATTCCTCCTTACTTCCTTCCTTCCTTTCTTTCTTTTCCTCAGGTATAGGAGGTTTGGTATTTCCGTGGCTAGTAATGCTCAAGTTCATGTCGTGCGCATGAGTTGCTAACTCTTCAAATGTTCAGGGCTTTATCCCTTGAAGCATGTAAAGTCCCCAATGCATGCCTTGGATGCACATCTCTACAGCAAATATTTCAAAAATTCTATCTTTGCAATCCAAACTCAAAGAACGCCATCAATTGATATAATCGATCACTGGCTCATTTTCCCATTGTTTAGTACTAGTAAGCTCCATCATGCTCATTGTGCCACGCGTGCTATAGAATCGGTCAAGAAACTCTCTTTGTAGTTGTTCCCAACTGTCGATTAACTCAAGTTCTAAGTCTGTATACCAATCAAAGGCATTCCCTTTGAATGAACGGACAAACTACTTTACAAAGAGGCCTCCTTGAGTCCTTGCATTCTCACAAGTCTCTACAAAGTAAGCAACGTGTTGTTTTGGATTGCCCTTCCTGTCAAATTGCAAGAACTTAGGAGGTTAATACCCATTTGGCATTCTCATGTTGTCGAGTGGGAGAGAAATCATGTGACCAACTTCTTGTGAAGGAAGAAGGAGATTTCCCCCCATACTGGAGGTGTTCCAAGGTGGAGATGTCCTTGTTGATGACCTTGTTTCTTGCAAGAGGGTCTAAGGAGATAATTTTCAGGACCTTGGATTCCTTGGTTGATTGAGATTGAAGTTGATTGTGAACTTTAGGTTGGCTACAATTGATTGCACCAATGTAGTTGTTGGTGGTAGCCGTACCAAGTCTAACTAAAGTAGCTATTGTTGAAACTTGGATGTTCTTGCTAAAGGCCATTTAAGCTAGTAGCAAAATGATGAGGATTTCTTTCTTTGAAGGAGAATGAGATGAGAGGCAGAGATGTCCCATCGGATGTACCAGAATTTGTGGACGACTAAATTTCTAGTTTGAAATAAATCAAACAAGTAAAATAGTTTCACAGATGCAAATTTGTATTGATGAATATGTGATATAATTCTCTGAAATTACAAAAGAGTAATCCTCTGATTCAATCTCCTTAAATGACTTGTTGATTGGAATTGTAATAATGTGATTTTGACTCAAATACCAAATATCCTTCAATTTGGCTGAAGGATGGATCGAAGACCCTTAAAACAGAATTACAATGAATCTCTGATTATGAGCTTGTTAAAAATTCTTTGTTCTTCGTGTTCTTCATATGTTCTTCGTCTTCAAAGGTTTTGAGGTGGAAGTTCTCTGAGGCTTTTAAGACTTGAATCTGTAGAACTTCACTGATTTACAATTTTTTGAAGTTTTCTAGAGGCTTTTAAACTTGATTCCAGCAAATTTTAAGATCTAGAAAGGTAGTTTGGATGGTTTTACTTCGAATGTTCTTTGATTTTAAGGTTAAAGTTCTTAAAGGCTTTGAGACTTCATTCCTGCAAAACTTTTATACTTTTAAGTGCTTATGAATCTTCTTTGATGCTGCTTGTGCTCTGGAGGTTTTGGTGTCTCCAAATGCCTTATGAAGACTTCTATTTATAGGAGTTTAGAGGTGGGTGAGTGACATGTGACGAAGTTTGATTGGTGACATGTGTCACAATCTGATTGGGGTAGCTTTAAGACTTTTTCTCCAAGACACATGGCATCTTTTGATTGGCCAAAATGTTTTGATTTTCAAGGTGACACATGTCAACACCCAATTAGACTGTTTGTGTCATTGCTTACACACACCAGGCTGCTTATGTCATTGCTTACACGCATAAATGTGTAATTAGTTTTTTTTTTTTTTTTGCATGCTTTTTATGTCTCTATTCCAACAATACTTGGCAAATTTCTGTCAATTTTGAATAGTAATAGCAAAACTTAGTAACAAAACGTGGCACTTTATAATTGGTCATACTTTGTGGACTTAGTTGTATGATGTGTCAACTTGTGATAGGTCGGGAATTTCCCCCCTCTACGGCCATAACTATTAATATTTAATTTTCTAAAAATCTTGTAAGTATGAAAAAAAAAAAAATCTAATCTAATAATGAATTTGTTAAAATTCACATATGATAAAAAGACATCGAGAGTTGTAGTAATTGATTAACCAAGATATATCCATTATTTATTTTCCACTATTTATAAATTCCCACTTAAATTAAATGGCTGTGAAAATATTTTTATAAAAGCAAAAAAATGTGGTTCTCAGTTTTCAACGGAATAATAAAAAAAAATAACGTCGGTTGAGTAAAATATTCAAATTGTACTACACATGGAGCTATAAAAAGGTCGCGGTGTTGACAAAAAATTCAGTTCTGAAGCTTCCTCTGCAGAGTCAATAGCAATTGTGAGACCGATTGATTTTTTAACAGAGAGAGAGAGAGAGAGAGAGAGAGAGAGAGAGAGATGGATTTCACAGAGCTGAGAGAAGCCATAGAGGAAGTGGAGCTAGTTGACGGCCACGCTCACAACATCGTCGCTCTCGATTCCACCTTCCCTTTCATCCGTGCCTTCTCTGAAGCCGAAGGCGACGCGTTATCCTACGCGCCTCACTCCCTCTCCTTCAAGGTACAAGCTAATCAATCCCATATTTCTGTTTTTATTTTTTTTCATAATCTATTCTAAAAATAAAAAGAAAAAAAAAAATGAAGAAAGATGCATGTAGTAATATAGTGTTGTCAGTCTGAGGGCAATGTGATAATGACGGTCAATTCAATAAATTCTTTTGAAATTTGTGTTTTTTTTTTTTTTTTTATGATCAATTATTATTACGGCATGTCTAGCTGTACTCTGTTTCAGTCCATGTTTCTTTTTCTTTTTTCTTTTTTTTTGGATAAACATTCGTGTTGAATAAGAGATGTGGTTCAATTTCTGCTTAAATAAAAAAAATCGATTAATATCTTGGTACGATTATAAAGAGCTAACATCAGAAGAAGCGAATGGTTGAAACTATGTCTAAAAAATAGAATAAAAGAAAAAAAATGGGTTTGTGATTTTTGTGGAAGTACTTCAATTGCTTATCACATGTTTGTGTAAACCACAAGTGGCTATGCGAAAAAGCTGATGAAAATAGATTGAAGTTAGATTATTTAAAATAAAGACGAGGCAAAAAGTAATATGGGACACGCAAATAGTAGATAATTTAAATTGAAAGCTAGCTTTTTTTAATCAGTTGCCAAATGCACACGAAATGAAATGAATGTATTTCGTAAAGTAAGATAAGTTTATTTTGTAAATTTGTTCAAATTGGAGGTCTCTATTCAATGTCCCGGGTGCAACTAGCATAAGTGTTGGGTTTAAAGACATTTTCGCTATGTTCTGGAGTTGGCAGTTTCATTAATCTAAAGGCACTTTTAATATTCCTGTTGCCAAGCACAGTACTGCACAATCTTTCTTTCATTCACTAGCTTATATTTATAAGCCTAGTCGGTATAGCTTACAAGTTGGCTCGTTTAGTTAGCTTATGTATAGTGTTTTAAAACCTCACTTTTTCTAAGTAGAATTGTACTTTTAATTAAAGCAAATTAAACCAATGAAAATAAGCTATCCCAAAGATACACACATATGATGCTATGACTTGTAACTGCATGGTACTTGAGAACTATGAATAAATAAATAAATAAATAAAATTTGGTTTTAGGTCTTCCATTCTGACTGCATTGCTTTGTACATGGCAGAGAAATTTAAGGCATATTGCTGAACTGTATGGATCTGAGTTATCCTTGCAAGGGGTTGAAGAATACCGTAGACTCTCTGGATTACAATCCATTAGCTCAATATGCTTCGGAGCTGCAAGAATATCTGCCATTCTTGTTGATGATGGGATTGAATTTGACAAAAAGCATGACATAGAGTGGCATAAAAGTTTTGCACCAGTTGTTGGTAGAATATTGAGAATTGAACATTTGGCTGAGAAGATTCTTGATCAAGTAATATACCTTTTGATTTTATCCTTTTGAGCATTTCATAAATTGTAAATGCATGTATATGCTGTCCTTTGTATTATATTTTCTGTTTTTGTGAAATGATTAATTGAATGCTTTAAAGATATTCTTCGACTCTTGGACTTTGTCTCATTGTTCACTTGGTCATGTGTTTCATCTCAATGTCCAACTCCATCCCAAAAGGAATACAGCGTATTATGCTTACATGTTTCCTTTGACATTACAAGAGCTGAGGACTTTATGGACAGTTACTTGTATAGTTGATCTGTTTTGGGGAACAATTTATTTGGGCACGAGTAGCCCAAAACAGTATCTATTGTTATTTTTTATTGTTAAGTTTTATGCTCTTGATGCTCCTACAACTATCAGGAGATATTGTTGCATTTCAGTCCTGCATTTGTATTTGTGTTTTGTAAATTAATAAGGTTGTTGGAACTAGAGATCTTTCTGTTTGTTACTTCTGCAACTTCTTTTCTAGGATCATTTTAAAATGATTTAATCAGAAACATTTTGTACATTATACCTTCTGAAGTATGTTGTTTGAATTGAAATCTATCTTTTCATTGTAGTCACTTGTCCCAATAATTTTTATGTACCCTTCTCTCTGGCTACTATCTTCTATATCTTGTGCATTGTACCTCCTTGCCTATGTCAATGATATGTCAATGATCTGCATAGTTTGTTTTTACTTTTTATCTTGATACAGTCTTTAGCAATGACCCAATATTTTTGTTTTCTATGGGCTAAGTTTCTGATAAAATTTTCAAATCTATTAAGTTGAGTGTCATGTGCTTATATATCTTATTCATTCATCAATTGTTTTCTTTATTTTATTAGTTTGGTATTATTGATTCAGCATCTCTTACTCTCTGCTATTATAAACTGGTTGATTTTTGAGCAAGAGGTGCTTGGACATTGAATCTAATATATTTATACTTTTTAATTTATTTCTTCATTTCTTTTGTTCCTTTTAGGAGTTGCCAAATGGAGGTGCTTGGACATTGGATACATTCACTAAAACTTATCTGGAAAAGTTGAAGTCATATCCTTTCAGCTTATAATAGATTTTTTTTTTTTTTTTTCTTCTTGTACCTTGTCCTTCTTAGTATTATAAAGTTATAAACGAAGCCTGTTTAGTTGGTTTCCTTATATCTGCGTTACAGTGGCTAATCAGATTTTTGGCTTAAAAAGCATTGCTGCATACCGCAGTGGATTGGAGATAAATACAAATGTCACTAGAAAAGATGCTGAGGAAGGTCTTTCTGAAATTTTAAGTGGTGAGTGTAGCATGTGGATTGGGGTTTCTCAGCATACACTGCATGATATACTGACCAATTTATCTTTCCAGCTGGGAAGCCTACTCGCATTATGAATAAAAGCTTTATCGACTATGTCTTCACTCGTAGTTTGGAAGTTGCTCTATGCTTTGATTTGCCGATGCAGATACACACAGGGTAACCCAATTTTGAGGCTGATATTTGTTTCACATTATGCTCTGAATGATGGCTAATAAGATATAGAGAAAAATAAAACTCAGAATATGGATGGTTGTTTGGGAATTCTATATACCCAATCAGCTAAAAGCTGAAGAAAGTTGACTGCTTTTAAATTTTCTAGAGATAGTTTGTGGCTTTTTCATGTAAGGATGTTCCAGTCAATTTCAAAATGCACCTGAAACACACTGAACTTGAATTTATCTTAATGGTTGTGTCCCTAAGAATAAAACTAATTTTAGAGATGTGGCTCATTCTGGTCCACTTCTGTGAATAATCGAGCAGCTCCTAAGATTTTTATTTTGTTGTATTTCTTGTTCTTTTCTCAGCTATCAGAAAGAGCATTAGAGAAATCTGTATGTTCTTAGGTTGTTACTTTATATACTCTTTTTTTTTTTTTTTACAACTAGTTTTGGGGACAAAGACTTGGATATGCGGCTGTCCAATCCCCTTCATCTCCGGACACTTCTTGAGGACAAGAGATTTTCTAAATGTCGTATAGTACTTTTACATGCATCCTACCCATTTTCAAAGGAAGCATCATATCTGGCCTCTGTTTATTCCCAGGTCAAATTTAGTCCCAAGTGAATCACATCTTTTAACATGTAATATTGATATACTTGGAAGTTTTCCTTGCAAATAATGTAATGCTTTCACTTTCAGGTGTACCTCGACTTTGGGTTGGCAGTTCCTAAGCTTAGTGTCCATGGGATGATATCTTCAGTCAAAGAGCTTTTAGAGTTGGCCCCAATAAAGAAGGTTATACCATAAGCGGTTTATATAATACTGATGGAGGGTTTTAGTATACAAAAGACCTAGGATATGTCACCATTTTCTAAACTCCACATGTGCCATGAGAACAGCTTATCCATACTCCATCTCCTAGCCTCCTCCATCCCACCCCCCCTCATTTTTTTCCTGTTACAAAATTTTTGTCAACTAACTGACTGTAGCCATCTTTAAAAATTGTTTGTGCATTTACTTTTGCCTATAATACATATATGTTTCTGGAAGAAAAATGTTGATACCATAATACACGTGTTTCTGGAAGAAAAATGTTTCTGGCAGTGCTTCTCCTTTTATGTACTCTTTTATGTCTAGTTTGTACTTATAAAATTTGATGCTAAACATAAATGAATTTGCAGGTGATGTTCAGCACTGATGGTTATGCATTTCCTGAAACTTTCTACTTAGGTTTGTTAAAGTTGATATTTGTTACTATTTTACCAAGTCTTAATCTATGTTTGTTTCTATGGAAGTTCATAACAGTTAAGGCCGACTCTCTGTCTTGAACATGCCAAATCAGCTACTAAAGATGATCTCCTCACACCAACCGATTTTCGTTTTTACAGGTGCAAAGCAAGCACGTGAAGTTGTCTTTTCTGTTTTACGTGATGCATGCGTTGATGGTGATCTCTCAATTGCTGAAGCTATTGAAGCTTCTAAAGATATCTTTGCCCAGAATGCAATTCAGTTTTACAAGATTAATTTATCTCTTGGTTCAAAGCACACAGTAACTCCTAACTCTCTGAAAATTAAGACCAGTGCATCACATAATGATGTCTCGCTTGTTCGCATTATCTGGGTTGATGGTTCAGGACAGCACAGATGTCGTGTGAGTACTTTTTTTTCCCTCTTAAATGTAGTTTGGGCATGTCATTTAAGACAAGTGTAAGAACATGTATAAGAGTTGAAACAAAAATATAGAATAGATCTCTGAACTAGGAGAGAATGACTGAGGTTCTGTTTGCCTGCCATTTGAGATGTAGAAAAGGGGAAATTATCCTAGGTTCTCGCAACTAATTATGTTTAAGAGTGAGAGTAGTCAGACTTTGTTGACGAGAAACAGCCTTCTTCAGAATGAAGTAGAGTGCCTATTTTTTTTCTTTTTTAAATAAATACTGTTGGTATAGAAAAAACAAAAACCAAAAAGGGAAAGAAGTCATCGTTCTTATAATTCTAGCTGCAGCAAGCATCCCCTCATTCTATGTAGTTGTTTTTGATAATTCCATAGCAAACCATTGTGAACTAGTTATCAAACCTATGTTGCTGCAATGATTGCTTATAATAGTATATAAGTACTAAGAATTGGAAAAGCTCCTATTAGTGCTGCATCAAAATGTCATAAGTAACATTCATAAAGATCCTAAGTGAAAACAATCAGATTGCTGACAGTAAGTTTGATGCGGGAAGTGTAAAGACAATTTTTATTTAGTTTAGTTCTATTTAATTTTGGAAGGCAATTGTATTTTTACTGTTTCTATTGGATTTTATTTTAGGTCTTATTAGTTAACTAGTATTTTACTGATATTCCTAGAGTTATGGGTATCTTTGTAATTCAGTGATTGTGCTTTCCTAAGTCAATTACGATAGGCTTAAGTCATAGTTGTGTATGTAAGCACACTATTGTACTCCAATGGAGCCTTTTAGACAGTTTGCTTAATGAATATAATTTATTGTTGGAGTTTTTCCTTCAATAGCTTGGTGTTGATTTCTAGGATATTTTCATTTTTCTATTCTTCAATTTTGGTGTTTCATTAGTTTTGGTTTACCTGCCTCAAAATTATTCCTGTAGGCATCAAACAGGTTAAAGTAGTCCAATGTGTCATCTGACTGTTTTCCTAAAATCATTTTGTACTCCGTTGCTTTCGAATTCATTACTGCCATACTAGTGAATAATTTATGGACTAATTGCTTGGTAGAATAAGGTGCATCCCTTATTCCCGTCAACTTAGCAATCTGAATGTGAAGTTGCCTAACATTGCTTATTTCTTACTTGATGATTATCATCAGACTGAAGATTCACAGAATCTGATGATAAGAATAGATTAGTACTGTTTCTACAACAATTCAAATTGGCCATATATAGAGCATAGTGTAACAAGTTCATTAAGATTTTTGTAATATGGGATATTGTATAAGATTCTCTAGAATGCAAGTGATAAATACCTAAACGAAAGTAGTTGTTGCCCATCTGCATAACCCTTCAGCAGATGACTGTAAGCCTGTATAGTCATTCAATTTCTAATGTTTCATGGGTAATATGGAAATGTCTTCACATAGATTCATTTTGCCATGCCTTAATAGAAGTGATTTTACCGCTCTCAATTAATGTGCATCTGTATAGAGTATCAAGTTATTGAAATTAAATCATGATTATTTCATTTTAGATGATTTCCATGTGTAATTACTCAGTCAGCAAAGTAATGGGGGTCATTATATAAGTATCACTATTAGGAATTAGTAGGGCTGAATCATTGAGATAGAACAAGAAAAGTATCTGGAATTTCCTCTTCCATGTTGCCAACGAGCTCTAGCTCAAATGGCATCTTCTTTCCTCAAAAGAGCAAGTGTGAGGTTTTGGGTTCTAAGATTCAACAGTCCACGACTCCATGAGTAACTTACCAATTAAAAAAAAAATCAATTTAATGCTTATGCAGGACAAGATTCTTTTTTGATGTGACCAGTGGGGAGTTAAAAGTCAATAGTTCTGTAGTGAAGGCTATGATGTCTTTGTTTCAGGTGGTTCCATCGATGCGCTTCAACAATGTTATTAAGAAGAATGGTGTTGGTTTGACATTTGCAAGTATGGGAATGACTTCTTTTGCCGATGGTCCAGCTGATGAGACCAATCTAACTGGAACGGGTGAGATCAGACTATTTCCTGATTTGTCAACCAAGTTCAGAATACCATGGTACTAATTTGTCCACTTTGAAATTTCCATTTGTCGTGATATATTAATTAAGTTTTCCAGATTCCTCTTCTTTCCATCAACTATTGAAGAGTGAAACTAAAATTTATAAATCCTCTACATGTATTGTCCCCTACACAATTAGGATGTCAATAATTTAGACTTCACGTCAGCTCTTGATGAAGTTTGTGACATTCAATAAAATGGAATAGGGCCAGCAACGTGCCATGTTGCCACTCTTTTATCCTTCTATTGAAACTTTATAAGCTGTACTGGAATTCTGGGCCCCAGCAAATTAAAGAACATAGTTATTAATCATACAAGCTTAGTATCTAGAATTTCATATTTATGTTGGCATTGTTATGCTAGCCTTCCTTTTCTTAGAATCTCCCTAATTAATTAGTCTTCAATCCAATATTTTTAAAATACAAGGGGAAATAAGGTAACAAAATAAACGACATTGCTAGTGATGCTACTTCTTTTTATGCTTGGTCAAGTTTTAGAGTAAACTCATGTAACTTTTGCACTTTTTGGAATTGTGGTTTGCTATGTGATAGAAGGGGTTGGGAATTATGAGAAACTACAAAACGGATTCAATAGTTAACATATCTTTACTCAAAATACAAATCCTTAATTATTTATCATATTTTATTTTTTTCTATGTCATTACAGGTTCTGGAAAATATTTCTTTCTTTGTTGACCAATATATAGTATCTTGCTTCAGTATTTTTTTCTTTTCTTTTTTATTTATTTATTTTTGCTTTTGCCATACTGTCACTAATTTGATGCATATTTGTTAATATGTTTCAATTGCATATGTAGTTTATGTACCTTTCTTCTTTATTTAACTATAAATTTTTTTCTGTCATTTCTAGTCAGTGTTTGGACTATGTAATAAAAGACCTACTGCTGAACACATTCTTATCCTAAGAGTCTCATTGTTGTGATCCTAGTGTCCCACATTGGTTAAGCTTTTTTATAAGCTCTTAAGAACCCTCCCCTTGTAAGCTAGTTTTTAAGAGTGAGTTCTACCCATGGGTTTGTAACATTTGGTATTAGAGCCAATCACCACCCCGATTAATCGGGTGCAACTCATTGAGTATGGAATCAAATGAGTTGCAACTTTGTGGTTGGATCTCGGAAGGGGCGACCTAGAGGCTAGATTAAAATTACTGATAGTTAAATGGAGCCACAAAAAAGAGAAAGGGCTATCAACGGGTTAGTGTCACTAGAGTGAGCCATTGTGGACATCGACTGCGGAATGTGGTCATATGTTACGATCCTAGTGTCCCACATGGATTAAGAATAAGCTTAATCATCTGTTTATAAGCTCTTGGGCACCCTCCCCTTACAAGCCGGTTTTCAGAGCAAGGTCTTCCTTGGCCATGGCTGAGACACGTTCTACCACTACTACAACTCAGGAAGCTCTTGCTAGTGAGAATGCTCAATCCCAAGTCATTGAATGAGGCTTTTGGCTTGGCTAAGATCCAAGAAGAATATAATTGGAGTTGTAAGAAGAATTCTAAGGTACAAGTGGATCAAGGGAAGCCTTCCATTTTAGGTGTTCCTCCTAAAACTCCTTCTTTGTTGGAGTCTAAAGCTAGGCCCATTAAGAGAATTTCCCTTGCACAAATGGAAGAAAGGAAGAAGAAGGGGTTATGCTATAATTGTGATGAGAAGTGGGGTCCTGGCCACAAGTGCAAGAATGCCATGTTGTTCCTTCTTGATTATGTGGAGTTGACCCAAGAAAACAATTCTGGAGTACAAATTACTGTATTGGTGGAGGGTGGAAGTTCAGATCAGGTTATGCAAGATCAAGAAGAAGCTGAGATCACCCTTTATGCTTTGAGTGGCACTCCTACCTTAGGAACTATGAGGGTCATGATGGGAAGGATTAAACATAGGTCTTTTGTAATTCTCATTGATTCAGGAAGTACTCATAACTTCATTGATGCTGCTTTGGTTTCACAGTTGAATATTCATGTTGATATTTCTCAAATTTTGGAAGTGAAGGTAGCTAATGGTGATTTGATTAAGACTCAAGGTTTTTATGAGAAAGTGCCAATCTTGCTGCAAGGGCATGAGTTATTGGTACACTTGCATGTGTTGCCAATGGGGGGTTGTGATTTAGTCTTAGGAACTTAGTGGTTGGGTACTTTGGGAGTCATTCAGTGGGATTTTAAGCTGCTTACAATGAGTTTCTAAGCTGCTTACAATGAGTTCCTGCTATGCTCGCAGGCAGGTTTTGTTGCAAGGGTTAAGGAGTGCATGGTCTCAATTGCAAGATGGTGACAAATTCTTGAGAGAGACAGTAACGAGGGGATTGGTTCTACATATCTCAATTCAGTCTTAGTTGTTGTCTACAGATTGTCAAGTTCAATTGCCTGAAGAAATTGCTGCTTTGTTACTTGAATTCAAGTCTGTGTTTGCTACTCCTATAGGGATGCCTCCCTTAAGGGATCATGAACACCAGATCAGCTTGAAGGAAGGAGCTCAAGCCATTTGTCAGAGGCCTTACATGTACCCCTATTATCAAAAAAATGAAATTGAGAAAATTGTTAAGGAATTGTTGTTTGTTGGGTTTATTAGAAACAGTAGTAGTCCTTTTGCCTCACCTGTTATTTTAGTAAGGAAGGCTAATGGCTCTTGAAGAATGTGTATTGACTATAGGGTTTTAAATCAAGAAACTATTAAGGATAAGTACCCTATACCTGTCATTGATGTGCTATTGGATGAATTGTTTAGTGCTACTGTGTTTTCTAAACTTGATTTAAGGTCTAGTTACCACCAGATTAGAATGAAAGAAGAAAACATTCCTAAGACTGCCTTTAGGACTCATGAGGGTCATTATGAGTTCTTGGTGATGCCATTTGGCTTAACCAATGCCACTTCAACCTTTCGATCTCTCATGAATTCTATTTTTAAACCCTTCTTAAGGAAATTTGTTTTGGTCTTCTTTAATGACATTCTTGTCTATAGCAAGGATCCGATTGATCATGTGGGGCATCTAAATTTGGTGTTAGAGACCTTGGTTAAACATCAATTGTATGCTAAGCAATCTAAATGTGTGTTTGCTTGTGAGGAAGTAGAGTATTTGGGACATCTTATTTCAAGTGAAGTGGTAAGGATAGATCCAAAAAAGACTACTGCTATGCAGCAGTGGCCTATTCCCAAGGATGTTAAGGCTTTAAGAGGGTTCTTAGGCTTAGCTAGCTATTATAGGAAGTTTGTAAAAGGATATGGACTGATTGCGGCTCCTTTGACTGCCTTATTGAGGAAGGATTTTTTTCTTTGGACTTCTGAAGCTTCTCATGCTTTCCAACTTCTCAAGGATGCCATGTCTAATCCACCTATGTTGGCCCTACCAGATTTTACCAAGCCCTTTATTGTGGAGTGTGATGCTTCTGGGTTGGGTGTTGGAGCTGTTTTAATGCAAAACCATAGGCCAATTGTCTTCCACAGCCAGGCTTTGAAGGGTAAAAACCTTGCCCATTCAACTTATGAAAAGGAATTGTTGGCATTGGCAGTGGCAGTGAAGAAGTGGAGGCCTTATCTACTAGGAAGGCCTTTTGTGATCAAGACAAACCATCAAAGTCTGAAATATTTGTTAGAACATAAGATTGGAACTCCTACACAGCAAAAGTGGATCACAAAGCTTTTTGCTTATGCTTTTATAGTTGAATATAAGCATGGGAAGGAAAACTTGGTTGCTGATGCACTATCTAAAAGGGTGGATTCTTTGGATGTTAATGCTGATCTTGATGGTGTTGGCACCTTGTGCATTATTTCCTTTCCCAATCCCACTTGGCTTGATGATCTCAAATCAAGTTATGTGACTGATCCTGCTGTTCAGAAACTCATTCAAGCTATTCAGTCTGGGCAGAATGTTCCTGCTGGTTTTACCCTTTGTAATGATTTGCTATTTTATAAGGGCAAATTGTATTTGGAAGGTTCTGCTCAGAATTTAAAGGCTATTGTGTTGCGGCAGATACATGCTAGTCCTTTAGGGGGTCACTCAGGGTATTTGAAGTCCTTCCATAGGCTCAAGAAAGACTTTTATTGGACTGGTATGGTAAGGGATTTGAAATAGTTTGTCAGGGAGTGTGATGTTTGTCAGAAGCTAAAGAGTGATACTTGCTTTCATGCTAGACTGTTACAACCCTTAACTATTCCAGATAGGCCTTGGCTTGATACAAGTATGGATTTTGTGGAGGGTTTACCTAAGTCTCAATTGAAGTCAATGGTGTTTGTTGTGGTGGACAGACTTACCAAATATGTTCGCTTCATTCCCTTGCCTCACCCCTACACTGCTACCAAGGTGGCTCATTTGTTCACACAGTTTGTTTTTAAATTACATGGTATGCCTTCAACCATTGTAAGTGACAAGGACCCAGTGTTTACATCTAAATTTTGGTCTGAACTGATGAAATTGCAAGGGATTAATTTGGCTTTGTCATCTTCTTATCACCCTCAATCTGATGGCCAAACTGAAGTGGTGAACAAGAGTTTGGAACATTATTTAAGGGCTTTTGCTGCTGACAGACCTCAATCTTGGGTGGATTGGCTTCCTTTGACTGAGTTTTGGTATAACACTAACTTCCATACTTCTCTCAAGCTCACTCCATTTGAGGCTCTTTATGGATATCCTCCTCCTAAGGTTTTGGAATATGTTCTAGGTAGTACAAGGGTGGCAGTTGTTGATTCATTATTGAGGGATAGGCAATAGTTTTTATCCTTGCTCAAACATAATTTGACTGCTACTCAGGAAAGGATGAAGTTGTTTGCTGATAAGAAGAAAGTAGACAAGTCTTTTGCTGTGGGAGATTGGGTTTATCTTAGATTGCAACCTTACAAGCAGTCTTCTGTCCAGTCCAAGAAGCTTGGAAAGCTGGCTCCTTATTTTTATGGGCCTTTTCAGGTTTTGCAGAAGGTTGGGGAGGTCTCTTACAAGCTTGACTTACTTGCAGGGTCCCTAATTAATCATGTGTTCCATGTATCCAAACATAAGGCCAAATTGGGTACTCATGTGGTCCCTAGACCTACCTTACCTGCTATGATAGTGGATCGGATTCTTTCCCCTGAACCAGTGGCTATTTTGGCTACTAGATCTCATCAATTGAAAGCAGACTTATCACTCAAGTGTTGGTCCAATGGCAGGGTGAGAGCAAGGATGATGCTACTTAGGAGAGTTTGTTTGATTTGCAGCAGAAGTTCCCACACCTTGTGGGCAAGGTGCTTTGAAGGGGAGGGAATTGTTAGGAGTGTGGTGTGTGTGTGTGTGGGGTGCTGCATGTGGATGATGCTGATGATGGGTGTGCGTGTGATGCTGATGTGGCATGCGTGTGGTGCTGATGGGGCGTGCGTGTGATGCTGATGAGGGGTGCATGTGGTTCTGATGGGGCATGCATGTGTAGCTAAGGAGGTGTGCCTGTGTCAGTGCTGCTAGAGTGTACAATATAACTGTGCCATAGATGGTGTTGTAATTGCTTAGTTGGCATTGTATATACTTTAGTATAGATATACTTGTATTGGTGGTGTACTTATATCAGCATTGTATTGCATTAGAGTTAGTTAATATAGTTAGTTAGTTAGGATGAGTGGGATGGCTTAGCTGGCAAGGTAGTTACACAACTGGCTTGGGAGGGTATTAAACTTGGAAGGTGATTGTAGAATGAATAAACTTGATTGATATTCTTTACCAGAATTTCCCTCTCAATTCTCTCTATCTCTCTCTCTTCCTATTCTCTCTGTTCTAGGAGTTTTGGTTGTCCTCGAATTCAACTACCAAACTCCCTAATTCCTAGCGTTTGGTATCAAAGCCAACCATCACCCCGATTAATCGAGTGTAGCTCATTGAGTATGGGATTAAATGAGTTGTGGTTTTGTGGTCAGATCCCGGAAGGGGCGACCTAGAGGCTGGATTAAAATTACTGATAGTTGAGTGGAGCCACCAAAAAGAGAAAGGGCTACCAATGGGTCAGTGTCGCTAGAGTAAACCGTCATGGACGTCGGCTGTGGAGTGTGATGATATGTTATAATCCTAGTGTCCCACATTGGTTAAGCGTAAGCTTAACCATGTTTTTATAAGCTCTTGAGAACCTTCCCCTTGTAAGCCAATTTTCAAGGGTGAGTTCTACTCATGGGTTTGTAACACTCATATGGGTTATATAGCTTCAGAAAGCAATGTTTGTAGTTTAGTGCTTCTTAGAGATCATCTGAGGAAGGCAACATTATTTATTTTGAACTCTGTATTTATGTCTTTCATAATGGATGTGGCAAACCACTCTCTTTTTCAACAGGAAAAAACAGGAGGAAATGGTTTTGGCTGACATGCATCTTAAACCTGGTGAAGCATGGGAGTATTGCCCAAGAGAGGCCTTGCGAAGGGTTACAAAAATTCTGAAAGACGAATTTAACTTGGTATGTAGGATAATTCATGTGAATTGCTGGCAAGATAGTTTGATGTTTAATTTTCAAATGCCGTGTCCAGGAAATGAATGCGGGATTTGAGAATGAGTTTTTCCTCTTGAAGAGTGTACTAAGGTATGGCATACCAAGGTCTTTAGCTATTTTCTTTGCTGTTAGCATTTTTGCAACTATTATTAAATGTAATTTACAAAGTGGTGCAGGGAAGGGAAAGAAGAATGGATGCCAGTAGACTCAACACCTTACTGCTCTACATCAGCATTTGATGCTATGTCCCCCTTACTTCAAGAAGTTGTTGCGGCTCTTGATTCCTTGAATGTCACAGTGGAACAGGTACAAATGAAACTCAACATTATTTATTCTTATTCAGGGGAGGCAATTTCTATTGGAGTTGCCTATGTTTGGCTTAGTTTTTGTAATCTGTGTCCATGTGCTCTTTATATATGCATAGCGACTTAACTAGGTAGAGTGTGTATGAAAGATTGGCATTTACTTCCTGCTTTAGCTCTGCTGACACTAAAATGATCCCTATCCAATGAATGAATCTGAAAGAGAATTTCTGAAGGAATCTAGTTTCATGTGAAATCCAGTGTAACAAAAATGCATGCCAAATCGAAATCGCCAATCAGCTGGGCACTAAATTTCATGCTTTATGCCAATTTTGTTTGTAGAGGCTAGCATGCCTTCTGTCTGTGGGCCTTCACCAATTTTTTTTATCGAATTTCTATAATGTTGAATTTGATTGCCCATTCCTTTCCTTTTGTTTGATTCATTAAATGAAGTCATAGCATCTATTCCTCTGCAAAATAAAGCTGCAGTCATAGCATCTATTCAAAAATTTCCTTAAGGACTTGCAGCTTTCCATTCAATATTATATAAATTCCAAGAATATTTATGATGCAATTAGTGCAAAAACAAATTTATTTTAATATAGTTTTGTTTGATTCTAGAAGTTAGAATAAATTTGGCCAACCTTGACTAGTTTGTTGAGGATCCATAGCAAACACTAACAATCTTGTGACTAAGGCTTGATTGTTTTTGTTAATTATAGAAGTCAGTTGTTTCTTTTTACCATCAGTTCGTTGGATTTTCATTTAGCTTTTATTAGTTAATTATGTTATTAGTAATTTCTTTAATTTCCTAGAGTCAACGGTATTTTTCTTATTCAACATTTGGCATTTCCTAAGTCAATTAGAGTTAGGGTTAGGTCATAGTAGTGTATGTAATCACACTATTCTATACTCCAATGGATAAAAATTTTGCTTCAGTAGTAAATTTATTGTTGAAGTTTTCCTTCAATGACTTGGTACTAATTCTAGGCAACTCTAGGTGGTAATTCCTAGATTTTGTTTCCTATTGCTTAGTGTTACTTCCTGGGTTATTTTTATTTTTCTGTTCTTCAATTTCGGTGTTCCATTAGTTTTGGTTTCGTTCCATGTCAATGTCTTAATTTTTATAGAAATGACAATGACACTTTTTACTGTATGTTCCATTGTTCAATTGTAAACTTGAGTTTGGATTAACCTTGACAAAAATATAGTTGTACCTAAAAAAAAGAGGTTTTAACAAGCTGTACATAAGCAAATAAACTAACAGAGAAAACCTAATCCAAGACATCTCTCTCTCTCTCTCTCTCTCTCTCTCTCTCTATATATATATATATATATGCTGTAATTCAAATATTATGTGCCAAGACTTTGTTAACTCTTTTAGCATTTTTCATAGTTGCATGCAGAGGCTGGGAAAGGTCAATTTGAGATGGCATTGGGTTATACTGCTTGTACTCATGCTGCTGACAAGTTGGTTTTCACCCGTGAGGTTATTAGGGCTGTTGCAAGGAAACATGGATTACTGGCAACTTTCATGCCAAAGTAGGTGCCAATGATATTTGTTGTCTTGCTTACAATGAGTCACAGAATTTTAAATGTTTCTTGATTTTTAAAATTTTGCGCAAAGCTACTCAATGATTACTCCATGTCCAATCACTAGAGGAGTTATGGGGAACATTTTCATTGTGTGACAATTAATCAACAACGCATGTGTAGAGTCTATTTCATGGATTTATGTCTGAAAAATTGCTTCATAATATAACACATTATACTACATTACATAATTGTCTCTTCTTGATGGGTAGGTATGCTTTAGATGACATTGGTTCAGGATCCCATGTGCATATCAGTTTGTATCAGAATGGAGAAAATGTTTTTAAGGCATCTGGTGGAACTTCTCGGTATGGAATGTCCACCGTTGGGGAGGAGTTCATGGCAGGGGTTTTACATCATCTTCCTGCAATATTGGCATTTACAGCACCTGTTCCAAATAGGTATATTCTTTTTCATCAGATATTGCACAGTTCAATAGCATACTTCATTTCTTCCTTCTTCAAATCTTTTTAAGAATGAAAAATTGTTTTGTACAATCATAATTAATTGCATATTTTGTTAGAAAATATTTAGAAATTTTACAATTGTTTTCATCAAGTTTAGAAAGTTACAATGTGAGCAGATAAGGACTCTTTGTTTCCTTTGATTTCCAACTAAAAAATAATGACTCTTCTTTTATTTGGTTCAATGTTTCAAGACTTTTCCAATTAAAAAATAAGGACTCTTTGTTTCCTTAGATTCAATGTTTCCAAAAAATTCTCTCTCACACACATACAAAACTCTTTGCATTTCCATTCACCCTTTCACCTCTTGCACTTCTACCCCTTTATATACACTTGCCCGTAGCCCTTCATTCCATTTCATCTTAAATACACCTAGACCAAGAACAATGTCATTTTCCTTCAACCCTTCAATGACACCTACCTAACTCCGACATTGTTTTCCCATCTAATCCTAGCCTGTATGAGTTGATTAATACAGTTTTACGTTTGATGTAAAACTTAGTAGGAAATAACATTGTAGAGACCATTTTATTTCATTATATTAGATAGATATTTTGAAAAATTACTTCATACGGACTATTTTCTCTTATCTTCATGTTTTAACTGTTATGTGTGTGCAGTTATGATCGAATAGTACCAAATACATGGAGTGGAGCTTACCAGTGCTGGGGAAAAGAAAACAGAGAAGCTCCATTGAGAACTGCATGCCCACCTGGAATTCCAGATGGATTGGTCAGCAACTTTGAAATTAAATCATTTGATGGGTGTGCAAATCCGTACTTAGGATTGGCTGCTATAGTTGCTGCTGGCATTGATGGGCTTCGGAGGCATCTTTCTCTCCCTGAACCTGTTGGTAAGATCTTGTAATCTTTGATAATATGAGATGACAAATAAAGCATATGTTATAATTGTTAATTCATGATGCCATTCCTCTATGGAACAGATACAAACCCAGATAGCCTTGCTTATAAACTTCGCAGATTGCCAGCATCACTTTCTGAATCTTTAAAGGCTCTCCGGAATGATAGTGTCTTGACAGATCTAATTGGTGAAAAACTTTTGGTTGCCATAAAAGGAATTCGCAAGGTATGTTTGAAATAACTAAATAAGCTTTCTGAATGGTGAGCTTGTAGATTAAAGATTTAAGCAAAAAAATTTAATTAAGCCTTTTGTGCTTCTTGAGAAAGATTAACCTCTCATCTATGTTGCATGGAAAATTCTATGGATGAGTCATGTCTGCGTTGGAGACTCGTCATACACTGGCACTTGTCTCATACTAATTGGAGGGACATGTGTCCAACAATTGTGATGCCTGTCTGTATTACAAGATTATGCATTTTAGTTAGTTCCCTTGTGTCTAGATGCTCCACCAACATTCCTTTGAACAAGGTTAATGTTGGCATATGTAATTTCCTTCATTGTAACATTCGGCTGTATAATATGGTATGAGTGGATAACAATCCAATATCATTTTATTTTGTTGTTAGATATGTCTGTTTTATAGTCATCTATATTCATGCTCTGCCATGTAATTTTTTCTGGGATTTTCCAGGTCAGTGCGCCCTTTTGTACCTTTACCTTGTTTTCTGCTCCATGTTTCACAGACCAACATGAGACTCAAATGCACTTTCATGTGTTGAACCTGGCTGTTGCTAAGACTTGTAAAGCTAAGACTTGCATTCATTCGTTGGCTGTTGCTGCCTGACTTTGTTACTGCTTGATCTCCTATATTTGTTTGGCTAAGTGAAGAAAAAATAGGAATTAAAATAGATTTTTTTTGTGGAATATTACAAAAAGGTCGTACCTATTGGACAAAACTCCCACTTTTGTTGAATATCATAAAGCCTTCCTTAAACCAATAACCCAGATACAACTTTTTCTAATAAACTAGTGAGTTTTTTCAATTTTTCAGATGTCTAAGTAATTTATTGACTGTTATAAATCAGTCTTACATATTTCTGTGCCTTTTCCTGATTGTCAAATAGCTAGATCACTAATCATTGAGGTTTGAAAATTACCGTTTACTTTACATATTTATTAATGAAGTATGACCTAGGGAATGTCAAGTTCTAGGCCCAGCTATAAGCCATTTCAAATGGCTATACCAGGACTTTTCTTACATAGTTAAGAGTGTCAAAGATATAAGCACCTTCGAGTGCTTTACTCTCTTTCTCACAGAATTTAATTGCTGAATGAGTTATATAGATCTTGCTGTAGAAACATTTTGGAGGAGTTTTCTTTTACTTGTGAATGCAAATTATAACTGTGTGATCTCTTGTTTGCAGGCAGAGATTGATTATTACTCAAAGAATAAGGAGGCATACAAGCAACTTATATACCGATATTAAGCTGATTATGTTCTGGTTCGGCTTAGGTTGGTCATTAATTATGAAGATTTCGAGGATACTCTTATTTGTGAACTCTCTATTCTACTAATTGCTCATTTTTAACTTAGAAGGAAAGCACCAAGTTTGGAACAAGTAGTGCTTCTATCCCTCACCTCATTGTTGATCAGTTGGTGCATGTGTAATTGGAATCAGCCTTAACCCGATGGTGGCGCAAACCATTGGCATGTAGCCTTTCAAAGCAGTGGACAAATTTATTTTCTTTGTTCTTGAATATGACTCTTTAATACAAGTGTGTGTGTGTGTACATGTTTGGGTCATTTTTATGTATCAATCTTACAACTATAAGATCTAATGGCAAGAAATAAAGGACATTTTTCCCATCTAACTATGTAGTGTGTATTATTATTATATCACAGCCCTTATGAAGGAGGATGAGGCATATGGACATGGTACAACTTCCATCATACATTTCTTGGTTTAACTTAAACATGAAACTAGTGTTAAGAAACAAAAATTATGTAGCAATGGCAAGGGACAAACATCATCACCTCGTTGTAATGGGTCTCATATGGCCTTGACTTAGTATGGATCAATCTTGAGCAATGGAGGCGTTTGGTAACTTTTTGGGCATGAATTCTTGAAGTTAATTCTGCTAGGCACGTTGGGGGAAAAAAAGTACAATTATCCTTTTGTAACTATCCTGCACCATTTAGTTATTGAAAAATTGAAATAGTTTGTCAACTGCTTAAGCTTAACACATCTGATAATCCCATCCATGGAGTCCCACCCAAATATTAATAGTAAATTTATGATAGAAAGGTAGTTTCATTTTTTGATAAGAAAAAGGTAGTCATCATTTTTTTAAAGATAAGTCTGATTGAACTATATTGGCGATACATTCGGGTATTTCATCTAGCCAACCTAACTCATTTTCTACAGACAATCCCTGGCGTGCTAATATGTGTGCAGCCCCATTCGAGATTCTTCTAATGTGCCTCAAAAAACTATAAAAGTGATGAAAGTAGCAATTTATCTTAAAGAGAAGTGCTAAGTCGGTAAGTCCACAATATTTTTACAGCAAATTTTATATGGTAAGTTGTTATTGATTTTAATTTATATCCACCACTTAAATTACTCCTAACAATCAGTAATAACTTGTCACTTAAGATTTGTTGTGAAGATTTTATGAAAATATTATGGATATTGCATTTCTCTATAAATGATAGTTTTGAGATGTGATTTTTTTTTTTTTTTTTTTTTTATTAATAAAGACAGGCAAATTCACTATAAATAAATAAAGCTATACTCGTGTGTGTTGTGATTTTGTTCTGGTGAGTGAGAGTTTGTGATTTTTTGTTGTTCTTATGAGAGTTGGTAGAAGTAAAACTTTTTGGGCTAAACTAGTTGGGTTAGAGAGAAATGAGTGAAAGGAAAATTTGTCTAATTAATAAAAGGGTTGTGTTAACGGGTATCACCAGATGCCCGTTAACAACAACTTTTTTCAAATTTTTCTAACAATTTTTTTGTCTTATTTACAATTTTATCTCATTTTTGCAACTTTATGAGTACCGCTTGGTGTCTTTTTTAACTTTTTCTGTCATTTTTTTGTCTTTTTTGCACCTTAACATTTCCCTTAATAAAAAAATTAACTTTTAGAAACACATTTTTCTTCTCTCCAAAAATGTAACTTTACTTGATAAATTTCACATAATAAATGCTTCTAAACAAGTGTCATACGACACCTATTACTTAATTGGAGCAAGCAATAAAAGACTTATTGGAATTGAAAATCTATAGAGCACTTATCAAATTACTTGATAGGACAAAAAGAGAAAAACTAAGAAAATATAGAAAGGAGAGAAGAAAGAGAAATAGAGAGAATGAGAAAGGAATCACAAATGTAGATACAAATTAGTTGGTTGTATCAGTGGTGCAATTGTTTTCTAATGAACAAGAAAAGTGTTGAGAAAACAACTTCATCCCTTGTTAATGTTAAAGTAAGTTAGAGTCCCCACTTATTTATTTATTTCCTTTTAGCAAAGGAGCAAAAATGTGAAACTTTTTTTTCTTTCTTATAAAATTAAATACGTGGAAAGTAGGGCTATTGATATAACACCTTCACAAAAATTTTACAACAAAATCTAGGTGATAAGTCATTAACTGTAGGTAAAAAAATGATATTAATTGTAGGTCCAAATAAAAACCAATTACAACCTATCACTTAATCTTTATTGCGAAAGTAGCATTAAAATAATTATATTCAAGCTTAAGGTTAAAGTATTCAAACTTTTGGGCCCGTTTGGTAAGAGATTTCTAGTAACGTTATTGAAGTATTGTAAAAATATGTATGAGTGAAAAAGTATTATAAAAATTCGTGCTGTGTTGTTTACCCAATGAAAACTGTTGTTCAAATAAGCCCTTTATTTTAGAGAATCAAAACTAACTTAAAAAAAAATATATATATATATATAAATATATTTTTTTAACCAAGTATTTGATGAGCCCGTCTGGATGTAGAGCCACCCATTCAAGTATTTTTTTATACTAAACTAGTGAGGGTAGCACGTGTAAGGTACGTGCTTGCCGTGGAAAAAAAAAGTAGTAATTAAGGTTAAGTCTAGATTTTATTTGTATTACAAAACAAAAATATGAATCATTTGATTTTTAAAGTATATAGAGATTTACATTAATCAAAAGAGACATTAATTTTAAGAAATTTGATAATTATGTCGTAAAAAGTTAATCTCATTCACATAAGAATTTTGATCAACCACAAAGTTAGGGTAGCTATTTAACATATAAATATTTATTTAACTATAATAGTTTTTTAGTACCTACTTGCTAAAGACAATATATCTACTCTAAAAAAACTTTTAAAAATGATAACAAATATCATCATCTTCCAACAATAAACAACTGAGTTTTGTTAAGAAATTTAAAATAAAAAATAAAATAAAATAAAAAAAGATAACAAGGCATGTGTCATTGAATTTTTCATTAGACAAATTATAAGTTTTGAAAATTTAAACCTAGAAAATTATCGTTCTTTAGATAACAAATAAAACACCTAATATCATCATTCTAACTTTCTAAAAAAATTTATCATTTAAAACTCAAAATATGTAAAGAAAATTTTTAGGATGTTAAAATTTAACGGGAGTAATTTAAACATTACACAATAAAATATTTTAAGAATCATAAGCTTTCTTTAAGGTTTAACTGAAAGAACAACAATATGTCATATTTGCTATTTTTCAAAATATTAAGGGAAAAATTACTTGATTTTAAAGTTTAAGGAAGAATTGTAAACTACTCCAAACGTAAAGGATGAAAAATGTTTTTTTCCTAAGTTTTTGTTTTTATTTTTGTGTGTAAAACTATGTGTTTTTACTTAAAATAGTGTGTAAAAAAATATATACAAAAAGTTAACCCAAGAAAATTGCATGTGAAATAGAGAATTTTGGCTCAACAAAATTGATTAAACCAACAATTTTTTTTTTTTAAACGCAACAGAATGACGCAACATTTTCATAATTCTTTTATAATTTTGTTATATTTTATTTTAACTTGTAAAGAATTGACAACTCAGCAATTTTGAAAATATTGTGACAACATGTCTTAACATTTTTCACACAAAAAAAGGGTATGTCCATCATGGTTTTGAAATCCGGACCGAACCATACGGTCTAACTCGGTTAACCGTGAACCCCTATTCTTTGTGGTTCTTTTAGCCTTAAAAACCTCTTTATGCAAGAAAAGCATGGACCCGTGCGAACCACGGTTGAATCGCACGGTTCTTAAAACCGCAAACGATTCTCGCGGTTCCTTTTTTTTAGCAAATACCAGCTGAAATTTAAGATTTGGCTGGTATGCACTTTGGACTTTTTTCAGATCTGGAACCAAAAGATTTGTGAGGGAAAAAAAACAAACTGAGAAGAAGAAGATGACAAAGTAGGGGGTGTGCGAAGTTGAAGTAGCAAGCTAGCAACCCAACACAGATCGCCAGTCATAGCCTTCATCTTCATCTTCTGTTTCTATTTCTTCTTCTTTCTTCTTTTTCTCCTTCTTCTCTTTCTTCTTTCCGTCTCTACTACCATGGTTTCTGAGTTTCTCAGGAGGAATGGGCAGATTAGTAATGTGAGGGGTAACTATGTAGTAAGTTAGGCAACGTTTCAAAATTTTAAGAAAAATAGCATCTCGAGTTTTAGAAACTCGAGATCCATATTAAAACTCGAGATCCATATTAAAACTCGAGTCCTAAAGACTCACTTTGCAAGTGTTTGGCTGGATGACTTGGATTGAAAATGCCACATAAATCTTGAGTCTTTAAGACTCGAGTTCCATGCAAAAAAAATTTCCCTATACAGGGAGCCCTATAGTGGCGTTTTTAAGTCTTATAGTGACGTTTTAAAGCACTATAACGGCGTTTTCCTGCAAAAAAAATTTTGTAAGTGTGATCACCCCATACCAAGTTTAGGGAGCCCTATAATGGTGTTTTTAAGCCCTATAATGACGTTTTAAAACCCTATAGCGGCATTTTTTTTACAATTTATGGAACTCGAGTCTTTAAAACTCGATTTCCACGTGAATTTTTTTCCACATTAGACCCATCCTCTCACAAATCGAGACTTAAAAACTCGAGTTTTATCTTGGAACTCAAATTTTAGATACTCGAGATGCTAATTTTAGCATTATTTTAAAACGTGACAACTAATTAAATTTTTTTATATTTATTGTTATTTAGAAAGGGTGTTCGAGTTTCTCACCTTCTCTCTATTTGTGCTTGTTTTGAATTCTTTTTTATGTTTCCAAAGCCCCTTCACCTGACTTGCATTGGGAAAGAAGAAAACTTTTGATTTTTGAATTCAAAATTTTGATTTTTGAATTAAAAAAAATTTCCCTATACAGGGAGCCCTATAGTGGCGTTTTTAAGTTTTATAGTGACGTTTTAAAGCACTATAATGGCGTTTTCCTGCAAAAATTTTTTGTAAGTGTGATCACCCCATACCAAGTTTAGGGAGCCCTATAGTGGTGTTTTTAAGCCCTATAGTGATGTTTTAAAACCATATAGCGGCATTTTTTTTACAATTTATGGAACTCGAGTCTTTAAAACTCGATTTCCACGTGAATTTTTTTCCACATTAGACCCATCCTCTCACAAATCGAGACTTAAAAACTCGAGTTTTATCTTGGAACTCAAATTTTAGATACTCGAGATGCTAATTTTAGCATTATTTTAAAACGTGACAACTAATTAAATTTTTTTATATTTATTGTTATTTAGAAAGGGTGTTCGAGTTTCTCACCTTCTCTCTATTTGTGCTTGTTTTGAATTCTTTTTTATGTTTCCAAAGCCCCTTCACCTGACTTGCATTGGGAAAGAAGAAAACTTTTGATTTTTGAATTCAAAATTTTGATTTTTGAATTAAAAAAAATTTCCCTATACAGGGAGCCCTATAGTGGCGTTTTTAAGTTTTATAGTGACGTTTTAAAGCACTATAATGGCGTTTTCCTGCAAAATTTTTTTGTAAGTGTGATCACCCCATACCAAGTTTAGGGAGCCCTATAGTGGTGTTTTTAAGCCCTATAGTGACGTTTTAAAACCATATAGCGGCATTTTTTTTACAATTTATGGAACTCGAGTCTTTAAAACTCGATTTCCACGTGAATTTTTTTCCACATTAGACCCATCCTCTCACAAATCGAGACTTAAAAACTCGAGTTTTATCTTGGAACTCAAATTTTAGATACTCGAGATGCTAATTTTAGCATTATTTTAAAACGTGACAACTAATTAAATTTTTTTATATTTATTGTTATTTAGAAAGGGTGTTCGAGTTTCTCACCTTCTCTCTATTTGTGCTTGTTTTGAATTCTTTTTTATGTTTCCAAAGCCCCTTCACCTGACTTGCATTGGGAAAGAAGAAAACTTTTGATTTTTGAATTCAAAATTTTGATTTTTGAATTAAAAAAAAATTCCCTATACAGGGAGCCCTATAGTGGCGTTTTTAAGTCTTATAGTGACGTTTTAAAGCACTATAACGGCGTTTTCCTGCAAAAAAATTTTTGTAAGTGTGATCACCCCATACCAAGTTTAGGGAGCCCTATAGTGGCGTTTTTAAGCCCTATAGTGACGTTTTAAAACCCTATAGCGGTATTTTTTTTACAATTTATGGAACTTGAGTCTTTAAAACTCGATTTCCACGTGAATTTTTTTCCACATTAGACCCATCTTCTCACAAATCGAGACTTAAAAATTCGAGTTTTATCTTGGAACTCAAATTTTAGATACTCGAGATGCTAATTTTAGCATTATTTTAAAACGTGACAACTAATTAAATTTTTTTATATTTATTATTATTTAGAAAGGGTGTTCGAGTTTCTCACCTTCTCTCTATTTGTGCTTGTTTTGAATTCTTTTTATGTTTCCAAAGCCCCTTCACCTGACTTGCATTGGGAAAGAAGAAAACTTTTGATTTTTGAATTAAAGATGGCAAAATGTTTCAGCTGTTAGATCTTTGAGCCCGTGATGTGGCACTAGCCACTTCTTTTTATTTTTCCCAATAATGGTACAATGAATAGAGAGAGCATGCTTTTTTTTTTTTTTTTTTAATGCTGTAGGTCTGGTACACTGTGGACATTACTGCACTGTGCACAAGATGGCCAATACTAATGGAATTGTTGAGTTTGGCCATTCAAACTTTGTTACATTTGTGACAAAAAAATTCTAAAATATTTTGTAACACTAGATTTTATTGTTTAAAAAAAAATTGTAAATATTAATTAAAAGTACTTATAATATTTTATGTGTTACATTTTTCGTGTGTGTTCTAATAAGTATTACTGTTTACTCAAAAAAAAAGTTTAAATGGTAGAGAAAAAATAGTGAGTCAACATATACAATTAAGTATATAATAATTATTTTAATTTAAAATTACTAAGTGTCCTTCTAATTCCTATATTATTACAATATTACTATCACGAGTTTAACTAATCAACATATAAATAAATAAAGAAATATTATATCTATGTATGCTTAGGATATGATATTTCTTATTTGTCTTGTGAAAGTTATGATATAAAAAAATATATTTGAAAGGTAGATTTCTACATTTAATTAGGTCATTTAATTTAATTTTTCTATTTATACTATCTTAATATATTTATTTACATTTAAATAATTATTAAATTAATTATGACGTCATCACGATTTGACCCCAGTTCAACCTTTAAAACCTTGAACCTCTTCCTTTTACGGTTCAATGAATGGTCCGGGTCTGAAAACCATGATGTCCATGGCATTTTTACAACAAATCATAAGTAATAGGTTACTATAAGTTGTTATTGGTGGGCAAAAAAGTAGTTTCATTGGTAAGTTTAAATTAGAACCAATAACAATTTACCATATTTGATTTTTTATGAAAGTGTTGTGAAAATTATTGTGGATATAATACTTCTTTTTCACAATACTTTTATTTTTAGTTGTAACCGGTTCTAGTATGATATTTTATTATTTTATTTTGCCCTATAATGAATTAACACTTCAACAATTGTGAAAATATTGTGCCAATTTGTGATGTTAATATTTTATTATAATGTGAAACAGCGTGAATTGGACAAACCAAAAATAATATAGCAAATATACTATAACTTTATGCATTCACACCAAAAAAAAAAAGGCTAGCAAAACAGTGAAAGTTAAACAAACCAAAACTACTGTAGCAAAACTACTATAACTTTTTCCATTCACTCTTTATATATATATATATATATATATATATATAGAAATATACATTGCACTTATAATGTAAATTTATATTGTAAACACGTAAAAATTGGCAAATGTTGTACACATTTGCAAAATTTGTACAATTTTTTTTTTTTTTTTTTTTTTGCAAATGTATATAATATTTGCTATTTTTTGACATTTTTGTGTGTAAACAATGTAAGCTTACATTACAAGTAGAAAGTAAATATATAAATATCCTTAAAAAAAAAAAAAAAAAAAAAAAAAGCTCAAACCAAGTTGGTGAACTTGAAGAAATAAAAAATAAAAAAAAGGGAAAGAGGCAACTCAATAAACCAAAAATACTGTTCATAAGCTTATTAAATGTATATAATATTTGCTACTTGTAAACATATTTGCTGCTTATTAAATGTAAGCTTATGTTACAAGTACAAAGTAAACATATAAAGGTCCTTTAAAAATTAAAAAATTAAAAAATTAAAAAAAAAAAAAAAAAGCTCAAATGAAGTTGGTGAACTTGAAGAAAAAAAAAAGGAAAAAGGCAAGTCCCTAAACAAAAAATACTGTTAATAACACTATTCATGAGCCTATTCGCTCTTTTTATATATAGAAAAAAGAGCACAAATTGATGACTAAAAAAAAAAAACATTTTTAAAAAGTGATGAATAATACATATTGAACAAACCAAAAATATTATAGTTTTTACACATTCACCTAACAAGTGTCACAACATTTTCACAAAACATTTATTTTCAATTGTGGTTGGTCATAGTTTCATATTTTATTATTTTATTATTTTATTTTGATTTATAAAAAATTGACATATTAATAATTGTGAAAATATTATGAAATTTATTGTGTCAGTATAACAATATATAAGCAAGAATCTTATAAATATTTAAAAGAAAAAAAAAAGGTACAAACGGGAAGACTGAAAAAAAAAAAAAAAAAAATTTCTGTATCTACAGTGCCACTTGAACAGACCAAGCTGGCACTGTAGCAACTGTTCAAAACTTAGAAAAAAAAAAGGACACAATAAACCAAAAGTGACGCTGTAGGGCATTTAGTAGAAATCAATTCATCCCGTTCTCTCACGCTAATAAGTAGTTCAGAACAAGTATTAGAAAACAGAGAGAGATGGATTTCAGAGAGCTAAGAGAAGCCATAGAAGAAGTAGAACTAGTTGACGGCCACGCTCACAACATCGTCGCTTTGGATTCCACCTTTCCTTTCATCCGTTGTTTCTCTGAAGCTGAAGGTGACGCGTTATATATCTTACGCGCCTCACTCCCTCTCCTTCAAGGTACCATAAACAAACACTAACACGCTCACTCTTCTACTACATTACTATTATTATTATTTTTGGCTTTTTAGTTTAAGGTTACCTCGGTTGGTTTGACTTTGTTTGTAGTATTTGTAATCTGAGTCGCATGATTCGTGTTCCACGTTGAGTCTCTTAACAAAGCTTTTTCATTAAAAAAAAAAAAAAAAAAATCCAAAATCCCTTTAAAGTCTAGGCCCAAGCAGAAGAGCCCATCTAACCTCTGTTTTTTCCGAAACACTTTAAACCCAATAAAGACCAAAAAGGCCAATCTGAAAATCACACTGTAAATGGCCATGCAAAACCAACCCAAAATTTACATTCAAGCAGAAAGCCCATCGGGTTTCGTTAGACTTCCCCAAAATAACGAAAATGCCATCATATTCTTTGAAATTACAATTTGACTCCCAAACTTTCTCAAAATTATATATTAACCCAAAACTTATCAAAATAACTTTTTCATTCGACATTACTAATGTCGAGTTTCACTTAAAAATACACATATAGCTCGATTTTGAGGATATCAAGTTTTACACATAACTAAATTTTGTTAAAAAACAATGGCATTTTGTTAAGTAGTTTTAAAATATGAACATTTTGCTACATAGTTTGTAAATTATGGACAAATGCCAATTTTCTTCAGATTTACATTGTACTTGTAAGTTGTAATGTAAAAAGTGGTAAATTTTGTACATATTTACAAAAAGTGTACAATATTTACCCATTTTTGCAAGTGTGTACAATATTTATCATTTTTTATGTGTCTACAATATAAATTTACATTGTATCGCAATGTAAAATAAGAATTTTCCTTCTCCTCAAAAAAAAATATAAATATATATATAAACAAGGTTCATGTACCGTGTAATTATTCTCTCTTTGATCAATAAAATTGAGTCCAATTTTATATATGCAAACAATCTAATGAGTTATCTATACAAAGGAAATCAAACAAACCAAAACCAAAAAGATATAGCCATGACTCATTTAAGTAATAACTAATAAGTAACTAATAGTGTTGTGAGTAGAGGATAACATGATAATGGCCTGTCTCTAGCAAGTGGCAACTACATGTAATAGGCAAGTACTAGGTCATATTAGCAATAATTCGTTTGCAATTTTTTTTTAATGCCGTCAATTATTATTACGTCCTTTGCTCTCTCTGTTTCAATCTGTGTTACTTAGTTTGTAAGCTTAGAAAGAAATTGGTTTATGATTTTTGTGGTAGTACTCCTATTGTGTATCACATGTTTGTGTAAATAACAGGTGGGGTATGGTACAATTATTTGGCTTTTTGCTTTTTGATAAGAGTTGGTTAAAGTATGGATAACTAGAAAAAATGAGGCTTTAAAAAGAAGTAATAAGCAAATAAGCTATAAAACTAAATGAAGAAACTGTTGGTAGATAGACACGAAATGAAAGTATTTTGTAAGATTTGGACTTACAAACATTCAGCTAAATTTGTTCAAATTGGAGTTGCTAATCAAATTCATTGTCAACAATAAATTCACGGTACTTGGAGGTGCTTTGGATGTTCTAAAGTAGGCTGTTTTATGTGCCATGTCTTGGGATTATTAGTCCAAGAGAAATGTTATGTCCACGATATTTTCACAACAAATCTTAAGTAATAGGTTGTTATTGGTTGTTATGGGTAAACAAAAAAGTAATTTAAGTTATGGATTCAAATTAGAACCAATAGTAACTTACCACCTATGATTTGTTATGAAAATGTTATAGACGTAGCACTTCTTTTAATCCTTAGTCCAAAGGTACGTTTAATGTCCCCAGTGCCAAGCACTGCATTATCTTTTATTGCCACAACTATGCGATAATGCATTTATATATATAAGCATGTTTGGTTTATCTTATAAGAAGCTTATGTCCTAATTTTTTTAAACCTCATTTTTTTCTAGATACAATTGAACTTTTACCTTTTTTATTTTTAAGCACAATAAACCTATAAAAATAAACTATCCCGCATGCACGCTCACACACATATAATAGTATTGCTTGTGACTACATGATAATTGAAAACTAAATATTTTGGTTAAACAGCTTCTATTCTAACTACATTTGTGCTTGGCTGAGAAATTTAAGGCATATAGCTGAACTGTATGGATCTGAGTTATCCTTGCATGGGGTTGAAGAATACCGTAGACTCTCTGGATTACAGTCCATTAGCTCAACATGCTTCGAAGCTGTAAGAATCTCTGCCATACTCATTGACGATGGGATAGAGTTTGTCAAGAAGCATGACATAGAGTGGCATAAACGTTTGGCCCCAGTCGTTGGTAGAATATTGAGAATTGAACGTCTGGCCGAGAAGATTCTTGATGAAGTAATATACTTATATAGCTTTTGATTCAATCATTTTGAGCATTTTAAAAATTGTAAATGCATGTATATGATGTTCTGTTTTAGTGAATGATTAAATGAATGCTTTAAAGTTGTTCTTTGACTCTTGGACTTTGTCTCATTGTTCATTTGGTCATAAGTTTCATCTCGATGTCCAACTCCATCCCAAAAGGAATACAGCATATTATGCTTACATTTTTCCTTTTTGACAATAAAAGAGTTGAGGACTTTTTTGACAGTTACTTGTATAGTGATCTCACTGTTTGTTATTTCTACAACTTCTTTTCTCGATCATTGTAAAATGATTGAATCAGAAACGATTTATATATTATACCTTTTGTAATATGCTATTTGAGTTACACTTCTATCTTTCCATTACAGTCAGTTGTCCCAATAATTTTTATATACCTTTCTCTCTAGCTACTATATTCTATATCTTGTGCATGGTAGATTATACCTCTATGCCTATGTCGATGAGACATTGATGATCTGCATTTACTTTATTTCAATCTTGATGTAGTATCTAGCAATGACCCAATATTTTTTTATTTCTTTAGACTAAGTTTCTGATAAAATCTTCAAATATATTAAGTTGAGTTTCATGTAGTTATATACGTTCTTCATTCATCAACTGTTTGCTGTTTGCTTTTTTCTTTTACTATTATTTTGGTATTATTAATTCAGCATCCCTTACTCTCTAGCTGCTATTATAAACCGGTTAATTTTTAAGCAACAGGTGCTTAAACATTGAATTTAATTTATTTATAGTTTGTATTTTATTTTTTCGTTTATGATTTCCCTTTAGGAGTTTCCAGATGGAGGTGCTTGGACACTGGATACTTCCACTGAAACTTATCTGGGAAAGTTGAAGTCATATCCTTTCAGCTTGTCACTGATTTCTTTCTGTTATCTTGTCCTTATTGGTATTATAAATGAAGCTTGCTTTAGTTGGTTTCCTTATATCTGTGTTACAGTTGCTAATCAGATTTTTGGCTTAAAAAGCATTGCTGCCTACCGCAGTGGATTAGAGATAAATACAAATGCCACTAGAAAAGATGCTGAAGAAGGTCTTTCTGAAATTTTAAGTGGTGAGTGTAGCATATAAGTTGGGGTTTCTCGGCATACACTGCATGATATACTGACCAATTTATTTTTCCAGCTGGAAAGCCTACCCGCATTATGAATAAAAGCTTTATCGACTATGTTTTCACTCGTAGTTTGGAGGTTGCTCTATGCTTTGACTTGCCGGTGCAGATACACACAGGGTAACACAGTTTTCAAGCTGATATTTGTTTCACATTATGCTCTGAATAAAAGCTGAGAAAATATAGAGAAAGAAACAAAACTTGGAATATGGGTGGCTGTTTGGGAATTCTATATATGCAATCAGCTTACAGCTGAAGAAAGTTGACTGCTTTTAAATTTTCTAGAGATTGGTTGCGGCTTTTTCATGTAAGGATGTTCAAGTCAATTTCAAAATGCACCTGAAACACACTGAACTTGAATTTATCTTAATGTTTGTGTTCCTAAAATAAAATTAATGTGAGGTCGGCAGCCCCATTCTGGTGCATTCTGTGAATAATCAAGCAGCTCCTAAGATTATTTTTTTTCCTTGTCCTTTACTCACCAATCAGAAAGAGCATTAGAGCAATCGTTATGTTGTTACATTGTTACTTTATCTACATATAAAATTGTTCCCTTTTTTTTTGTACAACTAGTTTTGGAGACAAAGATCTGGATATGAGACTGCCCAACCCCCTTCATCTCCGGACGCTTCTTGAGGACGAGATTTTCTAAATGCCGTATAGTACTTTTACATGCATCTTACCCGTTTTCAAAGGAAGCATCGTATCTGGCCTCTGTTTATCCCCAGGTCAAAATTAGTCCCAAGTGAATCACAATTTTTTAACTAGTACTGAATTCCCTTGCAAATAATGTAATGCTTTCATTTTCAGGTGTACCTTGACTTTGGGTTGGCAGTTCCAAAGCTTAGTTTCCATGGGATGATATCTTCAGTCAAAGAGCTTTTGGAGCTTGCTCCAATAAAGAAGGTTATACCTTATGCAATTTATATAATACCTATGGGGAAGTTTATTATACAAAAGACCTAGGATATGTCACCATTTTCTTGCCAACTACCTGACTGTCACCATCATTTAAAATTGTTTATGAATTCACTGTTGGCTTTAATACATATAAGTTTCTGGAAGAAAAATCTTGATTCTCCTTTTCTGAAGAAGAAGAATCTTGATGCGTGGAATGATGGCAGTGATTTTCCTTTTATTTACTCTTTTTGTTTAGTTTGTACTCATAACATTTGATGCTAAATGTAAATGAATTTTCAGGTGATGTTCAGCACTGATGGTTATGCATTTCCTGAAACTTTCTACTTAGGTTTGTAAATATTAATATTTGTTTCTATTTTACTTGGTCTTAATCAGAATGTTAGTTTCTATGGAGGTTCATGACAGTTAAGGCAAACTATCTCTCGATCATGAACTTGCTATATTACACCAACCAATTTTCATTTTTACGGGTGCAAAGCAAGCACGTGAAGTTGTCTTTTCTGTTTTACGTGATGCATGCATTGATGGTGATCTCTCAATTCCTGAAGCTATTGAAGCTACTAAAGACATCTTTGCTCAGAATGCAATTCAGTTTTACAAGATTAATTTATCTCTTGATTCAAAGCACACAGTAACTCCTAACTCTATGAAGACGAACACTAGTGCATCTCATAATGATGTCTCACTTGTTCGCATTATCTGGGTTGATGGTCATGACAGCACAGATGTCGAGTAAGTACCTTTTTTCCTCTTTAATGTAGTCTGGGCCTGTCATCATCATTATTCTTTAAAACAAGTGTAAGAATATGTTTAGAGTTTAAACATAAATACAGAACAGGTCTCTGAACCAGGGGAGAATGATAGAGGTTTAAAACCTTTCATTTGTTAGGGAGTTTTTATATAACTGTTTTGAATTGCATAATGTCAATCAAGACTATCTATGATTTTTCTTCTTTCTTTTTCCCAATTTGTTGTCTATCATTCTTTTAGGTTGTTCCAGGGAAGCGCTTCAACAATGTTACTAAGAAGAATGGTGTTGGTTTGACATTTGCATGTATGGGAGCGACTTCTTTTGCCGATGCTCCACCTGATGAGACCAATCTAACTGGAGTTGGTGAGATCAGGCTAACTCCTGATTTATCGACCAAGTGCAGGATACCATGGTACTAAATATCTTTGAGAGGCATTCTGCTGGTTTATTTTACTTCAGCGTGTATGTTTGTCACTTTGAAATTGCCGTTTGTCATGATATATTAATTATGTTTGCTAGATTCCTCTTCTTTCCATCAAATGGTGAAGAATGAAACTAGAATTTATAAATCCCCCACATGTATTATCCCCTACACAGTTAGGATGTATAGTTTAGACTGCATGATAGCACTTGATGAAGTTTGTGACCGCCAATAAGAAGGAATAGGGACAGCAATGTGCCATGCTGCCACTCTTTTATCCTTCTATTGGAACTTTATAAGCTGTACAAGAATTTTGGGTGGACATTTTTCCCCAGCCTCCTGACGTTTGGTTAACATATTATTATCTTTTGAAGGTCACAAATTTCCTGGTAAATTAGGGAACATAGTTATTAATCATACGAGCTTGGTATCTGGGATTTCCTATTTATGTAGGGCTTGTTATGCTAGCCTTTGCCTTTTCTTAGAATCTCCTGAAGTAATGAGGCTTCAATCCAATATTTTTTGAAGTACAAGGGAAAAATGAGGTAAAAAATTTATAAAAAATAAAAAATAAATAAAAAAACATTGTTGATTATGCTACTTTTTATGCATGGTCAAGTTTTATATTAAACTTATGTAACTTTCATTCTTTATGGAACCATGGTTTGCTTTGTGATAGAAGGGGTTGGGAGTTGAGAGAAACTACAAAACAGATTCATTAGTTAACAAACCTTAACTCAAAAAACAAATCCTTAATACTTTATCATATTTGATTTTTTTTTTTTTTTGTCATTAAAGGTTATGGAAAACATTTCTTTCTTTGTTGACTAGTATCTAATATCTGCTTCAATATTGTTTCTTTTATTTTCATTCTTCTTTTTATTTTGGCTTCAGCCATAGTGCTACTAATTTGATGCATATTTGTTAATTTTTTCTGTTGCATAAGTAGTTTATGGCCTTTTCTTTTTTTTCTTTTTTTTTTCCTGTCACTTTTAGTCAGTAATTGGGCCACCTGAAGATATACCTACTGCTGAACCCACAATTGATTATCCAGAGTCTCATATGGGTTGTATAGGTTCTGAGAGCAATGTTTGTAGTTTAGTGCTTCTTCTTAGAGATAATATTGGGCAGGTAGAATTTTTTATTAATTTAACCCTGTATTTATTTCTACCATAATGGATGCGGCAAACCACTCTCTTCTTCAACAGGAAAACTCAGGAGGAAATGGTTTTGGCTGACATGCTACTTAAACCTGGTGAGGCATGGGAATATTGCCCAAGAGAGGCCCTGCGAAGGGTTTCAAAAATTCTGAAAGATGAATTTGACTTGGTACGTAGGATAATTCATGTGCATTTCTGGCAAGATAGTTTGATTTTCATTTTTAAATTCTGTGTCCAGGAAATGAATGCAGGATTTGAGAATGAGTTTTTTCTCTTGAAGAGTGTACTAAGGTATGGCAGACCATGGCCTTCAGCTATTTTCTATGCTGTTAGCATTTTCAAAATTATTATTAAATTTAATGTGCAGAGAAGAGAAAGAAGAATGGATGCCAATAGACTCAGCACCTTACGGTTCTACATCAGCATTTGATGCTGCTTCCACCTTACTTCATGAAGTTGTTGCCGCTCTCAATTCCTTGAATATTACAGTGGAACAGGTAGAAATGAAACTCAACATTATTTATTCTTATTCATGGAAGGAAATTTTATGTTGGAGTTACTTATATTTGACATAGTTTTTGTGATCGGTGTGTCCATGTGCTCTTTATATTTATGCCAATTTTCTAAGTGACATCACTTGGTGTGGATGAAAGATTTGGCATTACTTTTTGCTTTGGCTCTGTTGACACTAAAATCCTCTCTCCTATTAATGAATTTGGAAGAAAATTTCCAAAGGCACTCTAGTTTTATGTGAAATCCAGGGCAACGCATATGCATGTCAAATTGCCAATCAGTTGGGTACTAAATTTCATTTTTTATGTAAATTTTTTCTATCGTTGGTACATCTGAAGAATGCCTTTTACCTACCTAAGTTACTGTGGAGATTGGTGAACTAAGATTACTTTCTGCATGTTGCTGGTCTAGAATAGTCAAGTCATCTTCTGTTGAACTTTGGTTTATTAAACCTTCCTTAGTGATGTATTTGATCGATGGAAATTTCAATGGAAGCATAAAGAATAAATAAATCTTGTATGACAGTATGATAATCTCAGCCTATTCCTACTTGATCTAACAAAACCTAACTCAAAATTTAAACTAAGCACAAAGAAGTCAAGTTTGAGTAGGCTGAGTAACCTATTCATCTGCTAGCCTTTTAGGCTTGCATTGGCCATGGAGTGTGCTGGTTTGGCTTACAAACTGGCTCAACCTGCCCAGATTTCAGCCTTTGTCCATAAAAGCTGGCTGCAGGCTTGTAGTAGGAATGAAAACATGAGCATATTTTTTTTAATGCATCTGTGTGGTCGAGTTGAATGATTTAAATGATTTAGTTTTCTGATAATGAAAACGTAAGCATATTTTAGAAGTAAATTGTATTTTTCACTATCAGCATGTTGGATTTTATTCTAGGTCTTATTAGTTAATTAGGTTATTAGTGTTTTATTTAATTTCCTGGATTTAGGGTATTTCTGTAATTCAATAATTACATGTTCCCGAGTTAATTAGAATTAGGATTAAGTCATCATAGTCTGTATAAGCACATTATTAAGTTATTATGTACTCCTATGGAAAAAAGTTTTGCTTCAATGGTAAAATTTATTGTTGGAGGTTTTCTTTCAGTAGTTTGGTACTAATTCCAGACAACCCTAGGTGCTAATCCCCAGATTTTGTTTTTCCTTGCTTGATGTTGATTTCTAGATTATCTTTATTTTTATAATCTTCGGTGTCGGTGTTGCATTAGTTTTGGTTTTGTGCCAGGTCAATTCACTTAATATTTAATAGAAATGGCCATGACACTTTACTGAATGATCAATTTTTTAGTTGTAAAGGTGAGTTTGGATTAGCATTAATTTTACTGAAATTTGAAAAGCTTATTTGCTGAAAGTTGACAAAAGTATAGTTCTACCTAAAAGAAGTGAGGTTTTAAAAAGTAGTACCTAAGAGTTTAAGTTAGCTAAAAAATGCTAATCTAAAGGCATCTCTCTCTCTTTGTGCTTAAATTAAATTACTATGTGCCAGCCAAGACTTTGTTCACTCTTTTGGCATCTTTCTTAGTTGCATGCAGAGGCTGGGAAAGGTCAATTTGAGATGGCTATGGGGTATACTGTTTGTACTTATGCTGCTGACAACTTGATTTTCCCCCGTGAAGTTATTAGGGCTGTTGCAAGGAAACATGGATTACTTGCAACTTTCATGCCAAAGTAGGTGCCATTGATATTTTTTCTTTTGCTTACAAGGAGATAGAGAATTTTAAATGTTTTTTGATCTTTGAAATCTTGGGTGAAGCCAATGATGACTCCACCTCCAACCATGGGAGGAGTTAAGAGGAACATTTTTATTCTAAGACATTTATGGCCCATTTGGATTGATGGGGGAGGGAAGTAGAGTGGAGTGGAGGGGAGTAGAATAGAATTGGCTGAAAATAAACTAGTTTTGAGCTAACTCTACTTTACTCTCCTCTACTCCCCCTCCCTTTCTCTCAATCCAAACAGACCATTAATCCTCAATACATGTGAAGAATCTGTTTAATGGCTTCATGTCTGTAAAATTTTCTTTGTAATGATCCATAATAGAACACCTTTCCGCAGAATCTTATATGTATCTATGAGATCGAATATGGAATTCTGATTATTACACTGAGTTCTCTTCTTGATGGCTAGGTATGCTTTAGATGACATTGGTTCAGGATCCCACGTGCATATTAGTTTGGATCAGAATGGAGAAAACGTTTTTAAGGCATCTGATGAAACTTCTCGGTATGGAATGTCCACTGTTGGGGAAGAGTTCATGGCAAGGGTTTTACATCATCTTCCAGCAATTATGGCATTTACAGCACCTGTCCTAGATAGGTATCTTCTTTTTCATAAAATATTGTACAGTTCAATATCAGTCTTATTATTGTTTCTAACATTCTGTTTGAGGATATTTATTATTATAGTATGTGTTATGAGTATATAGCTATCGAACTGCGCATTTCTAAAACATCTTGGTTTCATAAATTCCTTTCTGAACTTTCAGTTGCAGAAAATAAATTTGATATGAATATTTTCTCTGGCAAAATGCCTTGTCTTTTATACTTAAAATTGATCTTTTGCACTTGCTATGATGGGAAGGAAAAATCTTATCATTTAGTTGTTATTCTTTGAAGCCACTATTATTTGTTTCACAAAATGACTTCCATTGTGTAGTTGATAAATTACTGATTGTTCTAAGAGTTTAAGTGATGCGGGAGATGCAAGAAAATTATTATTTAGTATTATTTATGTTTGCTAGGTAATTGTATTTTTATGTTTTAGGTCCTATTAGTTTATTAGGTTATTAGTATTTTAATTTAGAAGCAAGGGTATTTTTGTAATAAGGCAATTAGGGTTTCCTAGCCAATTAAAACGAGGGTTTAGTAATCCTTTATAAGCAACCTATTGTACTCCTTGAGGAGATAGTTGATATTTTGATGAATGAAAACAATGGCCGTTTGGTCTCTTTTGGTCTGGTGCTGACTCCAGGTCTACCCTAGGTGCTGACTCCTAGTGGTTTCCCCGCTTGGTGCTGACTCCGAGCAAGGCCAAGGTGCTGACTCCTAGGTCATATCCTTTTATTTTTCCGTTATTTCAATTTTGTTCTGGTTGTCCTGCGTCGGTTTTGGTATCAGAGCAAACACCGATCTGTTGAAGCAACACCGTAGGAAAGAGCCAGAAAATATCACCCAAAAAAAAAAAAACCAGATTTTGAAGCACTATTTGTTCTCCACAGGTTCTTGTTCCAACTCCAAACTATTTATTGACGCACTATTTTAGAGAATCATGGAAATATTAGAAGCACCTTATTTTGATGGTTATGTAACTTATCCACGAGAGTTTGTCAACTGGCTGACTGGGATGGAGCAATTCTTTGAGCAAGCAAACTTTGCAAATAACAAAAAGGTTAGGTATGCCAAGTTGCAGTTAAGAGGTAAAGCACAAAAGTTTTGGGAGAATCTTGAATATTTCCGTTATATGGATTATGAACCTGCCATTAGTGTGTGGGAAGATATGAAAGAAAAGCTTTGTGATGAGTATTTGTCACCATACGATCGAGCTAAGTATCTACCACAATCTCAATGTGGTACTTTTCAAGTTGAAGCAAATACGATGAATTCTCATCCTTATCCTATTTCATGTCCTCAATGCACTTTTGCACAATCTACCAAGGAATTATCTACCAGAGAAGTAATGGAATCAACTGTAAAGGTCATGAAAGATATTCAAGACAGGATTGCTAAGTGGGAGCAAATGAAGACTCAACCCGATTTAGTTGGGAAACCAAGGATAATTGATCACAATGCACTTATTGCTACCCCCATAGAAGACAACATTGATGGTGATATCTTGGTCGCGAAGAATTCTCTAGCAACACCAAAGCCTAATGTTGACATAGATGTACATGTCTCAGCAAGTGTTGCTTTAACATGCGTGCAAGGAAATGAATCTATTGAAGAGCAGCAAGGTGAGAAGATGGTGCCTAAAGAGAGTATTATGTTAGAGGGTGCACATGATGTGAAAGTTGAAATTGTTGAATGTGCTTCTGATCAACCCTCCACAGTCCTGGAAGATCTACATCTTGGTGAAGTCGAAGAAGTTAAAACCACAGTGCTTCCTATGGTTCATAAGGTTCAAGAAGAGATTATACTGATTTCACACATTGATTTTGTTATTCCAAATGAGTTTGATGTGGTGGAATTCAAGGTTTTTCTTTTCCCTGTGCTCCCTAAGGTGATTTCAGACTTGACGCAAGTGTTATTTGTTAGCATCCTAATCCTTCAATGCTTTAAAACTCGAGGTCGAGTTTTCTCCAACTAGAGGAGAATGATGCGGGAGATGCAAGAAAATTATTATTTAGTATTATTTATGTTTGCTAGGCAATTGTATTTTTATGTTTTAGGTTCTATTAGTTTATTAGGTTATTAGTATTTTAATTTAGAAGCAAGGGTATTTTTGTAATAAGGCAATTAGGGTTTCCTAGCCAATTAGGTCCTATTAGTTTATTGGGTTATTAGTATTTTAATTTAGAAGCAAGGGTATTTTTGTAATAAGGCAATTAGGGTTTCCTAGCCAATTAAAACTAGGGTTTAGTAATCCTTTATAAGCAACCTATTGTACTCCTTGAGGAGATAATTGATATTTTGATGAATGAAAACAATGGCCGTTTGGTCTCTTTTGGTCTGGTGCTGACTCCAGGTCTACCCTAGGTGCTGACTCCTAGTGGTTTCCCCGCTTGGTGCTGACTCCAAGCAAGGCCTAGGTGCTGACTCCTAGGTCATATCCTTTTATTTTTCCGTTATTTCAATTTTGTTTTGGTTGTCCTGCATCATTAAGCCACTAGAATATAGTAAATTTAATCATTTTATCTAACACTCTCCTTCATGAGTAGGCTGCATAAGTTGCCTTTATAAAGTGGGGCCCGACACATGGAAATTTTTTAAATGAGAGGTAAGGTTGAGACAATGGATTGAATCCTGAATCTCCTGTTCTTATACCGTGATAAATTATTAATTGTTCCAAAAGCTTAAGCCATTAAGAAATAGTGAATTTAATCATTTAATCTAACAGTAATAAATCCTGTCAAATTTCCATGCTAGTTTTCAAAGTTCATAAATTTGATTTACATGCAGTTCTTATTTATAAACCTTTTTAAATTTTTAATTAGTACACTGTACTAGCAATTCAAAACAAATGGAATAACTTAAAATTTCTTCTTGCTGTCATAGGATCTTTGTGTTCGCGTGCATTTTCATGTGGTGTGGGTGCCCATGCAAGTCCACGTGTGTCTGTGTTTTTAACCCTTAAGCATACTAATTTCATAAGAGCATACAAATTTATTTTCTTATACCTAATCAATGCTTAATTTTTCCCCTTGCTTTCCCCCCCCCCCCCCCTTTCATTATGTAGTTTACCAAAGCCTTGGTAAATATTTAGCATTTTGAGGGCTCAATGTCTTAACCAGAATTGAAGTTTCAAATTTTCTACTTGTAAAATTTTGCAATTCTAAGAGCATATTAATTTCTTTTCTTATACCTAATCAACTAATTGTATTCCCTTGATTTATTTTCTTTTTTCCCTCTTTATATAGTTGTCCATAGCCTCATTAGGATTTTAGCATTTTGGGGGCTCAATGTCTTCACCAGAATTGAAGTTTCAAATTTTCTAGTCATAAAATTTTTTTGCATTCTAGTGGAAGAAGTGCGTAATATAGATATTTCGGTTATAGAACTTTATGTTAGACGTAAAACCTAGGTAGGAAATAGTATTGTAGAGAGTAGAGACCATTTTTCTTTCTTTATATTAGATAGATTTTTTGAAAATTTACTTTCTACAGACTATATTTTCTTAGTTTCCTGTTTAACTGTTACTGGTCTGCAGTTATGATCGAATAGTACCAAATACATGGAGTGGAGCATACCAGTGCTGGGGAAAAGAAAACAGAGAAGCTGCATTGAGAACTGCATGCCCACCCGGAATTCCCGATGGTTTGGTCAGCAACTTTGAAATTAAATCATTTGATGGGTGCGCAAATCCATACTTAGGATTGGCCGCTATAGTTGCTGCTGGCATTGATGGACTTCGGAGGCATCTTTCTCTCCCTGAACCTGTTGGTAAGATCTTGTAATATTTGATGATATGAGATGGCGAGTTAAACATATGTTATAATTAGTATATTCATGATGCCATTTCTCTATGGAACAGATACAAACCCACATAGCCTTGCTGATAAACTTCATAGATTGCCAGCATCACTTTCTGAATCTTTAGAAGCTCTCCAGAAAGATGGTGTCTTGACAGATCTATTTAGTGAAAAGCTTTTGGTTGCCATAAAAGGAATTCGCAAGGTATGAGCCAAATAAGCTTTCTGACTGGTGAGCTTGTAGATAAAAAATTTTGAGCATCCCTTTTGTGGTTCTTGAGAAAGATTGTCCCTTCATTTGTGTTGCATGGAAAATTCTATGGAAGAGTAATGTTTGCGTTGAACTCTTGCTTCCATCATCTTTTCCAAACTGATTTTCCAATAGATTCTTGTCATTAATTTCTTTATCAGACTTGTCTCATATTAATTGGATGGACATGTCCTACCATTGCGATGTCTGTTTGTATTATAAGATTATACATTTTAGTTAGAGGGTAATGTGGTAGGAGAGGGTAAATATCCAATGTTTAACATTTATGTTGTTGTTAGATATGTCTATTTTAAGTAATTAGAAGAACAGGGAAAAAAATGTTGAATTTTACATAATTTTTCTAAAAGGAATCAAGATAATGAGGTCGTATAAAACTTTCAAATTATTTTGAGTAATAAAATTATATATTTAAAATTAATATACTCAGATTAATATTTTAAGTTATTGCTTTCAATATTATCTTTATTCTATTGTTTAAGTAAAAATAAAATCTTTCTTCCATTTATTGATCTATGATGAGAGAACATTTGGCTGATGGCAAGAAGTCTAATTCTCCAAGAGACGCATGAGTTATGACATACCCTACCCCACTTTGTTACTTTATAATTTACGAGTCTCTCGTAAATTTTGAGTTTGACAATCTTGGGTCTAACAACCAATAAAATTGTTTCAACATTCAATCTAAGAGGCTATGAGCCCTACTCCACTATTATAAATGAGCTATTAGGGAAAGAGTGTTTGTCAAGTAGCTAGAAAACCAGCAAAACCCTAAGTGTTCAATCATCCCTTTATGGAAAAATTTCTACAATCTCTTCCTCCTCTCTCTCTTTCTCTTCCTCCTCCTCAGAAGGGGTTTGTAGCTTTTATTTATTTTTAGTTATTTTTTATTTATTTTTTTGTAACTTTGTGATATTAATGGATACCATTTTTCCTGTCATCATGCTCTGCCATGTCATATTTTCTGGGATTTGTCAGGTGAGTATGTCCTTATGCACCTGTATATTGTTTTCTCTGTGTGTTTCACAGCCCAACGTGAGACTCTCAAATGCCCTTTCATGAGTTGTATCTGGCAGGAATGTAAAGCTAAGACTTGCATTCATACATTGGCTGTTGCTTCCGGACTTTGTTACTGCTTGAGCTCTCAATATGTATGTTTGGTAAAGTGGAAGAAACCCCCCATAGGAATTAAAGTAAACTACTTGGAAAAACCTATGCGATGCGCAAATAAATTTGACAATTTGTTTCTTTGTTAAAAATGAAAATAATAGATGAGATTTATAAGTAGTAGTCTCAAATCATTAAAATGATGTGATTATTTTCTAACAAAGTATAGCTAATACAATTATTAGATTTTCTAAAGCTATCTATATATGTTATTTGAAAGTGTTTTAAATATTAAATTTTTTTTTTTTTTAAATCCAAGAAAACATAATGCATTTTGCATTTAATTATTATATAAGACCAGATATTATGTAAATAATGTAATGTGTTGTTAAATTTATTTTTAGTGCTCCATATAAATGGTTCATCCTCTATACATCCTAAATGGCTTAAAGAGGAAGCAGATATAAGTAAATTCATCACTTATATTAGAAAAAAAATAAAAATAAAAAAACAAGATTTTAATGATTTTTTTATAAAAAAAAATGTAATTTTATCAAGAAACTACAATCATTATGCTGAGAAGAAAATGGACAGAAGTGGACTGTAGTGGACCAAATGAACTGAAGTGAATTAAAATGGACTAAATGGACCACTATGGAATGAAATGGACCTAAATAGACCGAACTGGATTGAAATGCTACATTAATATAGCTTAATAAGAGCTTAGCATAAAACATTCATTTAATTAATTACCTGATACCTACTTGTTCTAAGTAACTTATCTAAATTTTTCCAATTTTATCAGATGTCTAGTAACATATTGACTGTCGTATATAAGTCTAAATATTTCTGTGCACTGTTCTTGATTGCAAAATAACTAGCTCACTTGACTTCAAGATATCAAGTTTGGACAAATTCACTGCCAAGAACAGAGCAATGCAAATGCTTTTTATTTTTCATATTAACTAATCTAATTCAAATGGCTATACTAGGATTATTGTTACATACTCTCACTGGTCACAGAATTTAATTGCAGAATGAGTTATATAGAGGCTGTTGTAGAATCATATTGGAATGAATTCAAATTACAACACTGTGATCTCTTGTTTGCAGGCGGAGATTGATTATTACTCAAAGAATAGGGATGCATTCAAGCAACTTATATACCGATATTAAGCTGATTATGTTCTGGTTCTGCTGAGGTTAGCCATTAATTGTGAAGATCTCATTGATACTCTTATTTTTGAACTCTCTATTCCACTAATTGATCATGTTGATGCTTACTAGGTTATGTGGGGAAACACCATGTTTGGAACAATAAGTGCTTCGCTCTACATATCCCTCACCTCATTGTTGATCGGTCGGTGCATGTGTAATAATATTAATGTCATATGTTAACAAGAATCAGCTTTGTCACATGAAGCCTTTCAAAGTATAGCGGACAAATTCATCTTCTTTGTTCTTGGATAATGACACTTCAGTGTCCTTTTAGTATGTGTACGTGCACATGTTTTGGTCATTTTCATGTATCAATCTTACAACTATAGTCTATAAGATTGAATGGCAGTAAATAGAGGACGTGTACGCGTCTAACTATTTAAGTACGTACTATAACACGGCCCTTTTGAAGGAGAATAAGGCATATATAGTACAACTTCCATCCTACTTTTCTTGGTTTAACATAAATCAAGATTTTAGAGAAAAACAAAAACTATGTAGAACCAATCATGCATTTACCGGAAAAAAAAAATCGAGGAACTGACTATTTCAAGGAGAAAGTTGTTACACAAATATAGCGCGTTTTTATTTCTGGTCATGAGGAATGGCGAAGGATAAGCATCATTTACTATTAAAACTGCCTTGTTAAATACCATCCTACCATTTCTCAAAAGAAAAAAAACCATCCTACCAAAATGATCGTTTAGCCAAATTTGGGGTAACAAACATTAACTGAAATTTAATAATATATATACCCGGTTCCTGGTGAGTATCTAAGTTAAAAAAACAAAAAGAAAAAGTTTTCTTATAAAGGAAAAAAAAAAAAAAAAAACTACACAAGAGAAAGAAAAAAAAAAAAAAAGCCAGCAAATTACCTCTTTTTGACCCCATGGCACTGCCATTGCAAGTCCTCTCGGCTTCACTGTTGCTGCTCATTGCAGTGCCTGATATCTATGCCACTGTTCACCATGGTGTGCACCATGCAGTTGGATCACGAGCCCATCATCGTATAGTTTTACCCAAGCACCATAGGCCAAAGTTCAAGCCTGGCCCGTGGAAGCAGGCCCATGCAACCTTCTATGAAGGCGGCCCAGGATCCTTCGGTATGAATTATTTATGAATGCTTGTTTGTTTTATGTTAAGAAACCAAATTGCCATTGCTTGGTTTTTCTTTTGTGTTTACATGAAAAGAAAGGAAACTAATGAGAAACTAGTCAATTATTTGTTCTGGAATTCATCAAAAAATTTCTTTTCAAAATGGATGAGATTTTTAGCGGATAAAAAATGTAAGAAAACCAAAATTTTATTTAATCCACTCAAATAGATGTTGAAGCTCCATAGAAAATTTGAAAGTGTCCACTAGTTCGTTGTTGTCTTATTAATTCTCACGACTCATGATTTGTTCAAAAAGAAAAGCATTGCTTCAAAATTGCTCCATTTTAACAAACTTGCAATTAAATTTGTTTTCATGTATTTTTGTAACTGACATTTTTGAAAAAAAAAAAAATTGATTATAGGGGGAGCTTGTGGTTACGATGATGTAGTGAAAGAAGGCTATGGGCTCGATAGTACTGCAGCAGTGAGCAATGTTTTGTTCAACACTGGGCAGGCTTGTGGTGCATGTTATGAAATCAAATGTATCAACTCCCCTCAATGGTGCAAACCAGGACAGCAATCTCTTTTTGTTACAGCGACCAATCAGTGCCCACCAAACTACTACGAATCAAGTGACAATGGAGGATGGTGCAATGAACCACGTGAACATTTCGATTTAGCCGAGCCTGCATTCCTTAAGATTGCTCAGTACAAAGGTGGCATTGTTCCAGTCCAATACCGCAGGTTCAATTCTTTTCTCATGCTTTATCACACTTGTAAAAATTAATTTTGTGAAGTGAAATATAAAACCCACATCATGATTAACAGATATGTCGACTTTTTCAATGGCATGTGCATATCAATTTGACAAAGAAAGAACTTTTTGTTCACATAATACCAATTTTTTTCATTTCAGACCTATAACTTACATTTGTTTGGATGGATAAAATGGAATGACTAGATTGAAAAGTTATGTAAATTAAAGGAGTGAAATGAAAAAAATTGAAATTATAGGGACAAAAAATGAAAATATAATTATAGTTTGTAATTTAGTAATGTTAATATGATTCACCTTGAACCCCAAATGATTGGCTTAGTGGTTTCTAAACGTGTGATGAATTATAATATTTATGGCAGGGTTCCATGCAAAAAGCAAGGAGGAATTCGATTCACCATAACTGGAAATCCTTATTTCAACCAAGTCTTAGTATGGAATGTTGGTGGAGCTGGAGATGTGGTAAGCTTGCAAGTTAAGGGAAACAAAAACCTGAAATGGACACAAATGAAGCGAAGCTGGGGTCAGAAGTGGGAAACAAATGCAATGTTAGTTGGAGAATCACTGACTTTCCGAGTTAGAGCAAGTGATGGTAGATACTCAACCGCATGGCACATTACCCCCAAGAACTGGCAGTTTGGTCAGACTTACGAAGGGAAGAACTTCAAGTAGAATATATAAAAACCCCACATCTTCTTGCTTGATTGCTTAAAGTTTGATGCGTCTCTTATATTTGCTGGCTATGAAAAGGGTGTGCCTCATGGTACATTTGAGGCATTCTATTATTTTGTATTCTGTTGTTTAGATTTCAATGTAGCGGTTCTAGACTTACCACAAAGGTAAGAATAGAAAAACTATAAATATAGATGATTATGCGAGTGATAGAGCCAATATGAGTGTGGCTTACACCGTATTATGTGTACTATCACCTGTATTCAGTTCATCCCTAAACAATGGGTTTGATTTAAAGGTGGTAGAAACACTAGCGGCATGGCTTATTTTTATAAAAAAAAAATTAATGGATATGTTTGCTTGTTTGGTTCTCAGTCATTTTTCTCTCCACCTCTTGCCTGATTTGCTTAAATTTTAGGTTGAACTATTACTCTGTAATCTTTGCTAGCCAACCTTATCTTAAAGGGAAAAGAAAAAAGGGGTCAGAATTTTATTATATACATATGTATACAAGGAATCAAAATTTTATTAGTCTTAGAACTATCGTATAATATATGATAGCTAGCTAGGTATAACTGTGTTTCTTTTCTTTCTTTTTTTCTTTTTTTTTTGGGGGGGGGGGGGGGGGGGGGGGGGAACAAATTGGTATGAGTATGACTGTGTTGGTTGCAAGGAATGGTTAGAAAATCTTAAAATTAAAACCAACGACGTCCACCTCAGGTCCAAATCATGGATTCTAAAGAATTGTATGCTCATGTATGGCCGCCAGGAACAGAACCAGATTTAAACTCAAGGGGCCAGGCTAGGATATATGTAATGTTAATAAAATTGTTATATTACGTTGATTAAGTTCCCTAGTTTCACAGTAATATACATACTCCACTCATTCACCTTAGCACTAATTTTTTAACACAACTATTTAATTTCACAAGGCCCCAAAAGCCAAAATAAATTAATACTAATTTATTAACACAACAAATTCACTGCCACACACGTTGCACCCCCTACTCACTAAAAGATTAATTAATGGTCACACACAACATTCACTTACTATTGACCCTTTGACTTGGTCAACGGCCAGTCCACCGCCAAGAAAAAATTAATCAGGTTTAAAACTCTAAACTAACTGCGCGCACTTTTAGTGTGATAATCATTCTATAAATATAAGTGTGTGAAGTGTAGAGAGTAAAAGTCGGAGTTTAAATCTTTAAAAAAAAACTTTATACACATAGATCAACCTAAAGTAGAATTCTATCTTATATATAAAAAAATAAAAATAAAAAAAACTTTAAACAAACCAATTAAAATTTTATAGGGAAATTATATTTTACCCTCTTAAATTATACTATTAATTACATTTTGTACCTTAAACTTTTCGAATGCATGTTTTGCATCATAGACTACAATCTTTATTACATTTTACACCCTGACATCAAGTTTGTCGTAAACTTGAATGGAAAAATATGGGATCACAAAAAAAGTCCTAATTACTCATGTTCTCAATCCTTTAAAAACAAAAAAAAATTACACATTATCACTCTAAACTATACTCCTAATTACACTATACACCCTAAACTTTGAATTTCCATCCAAGTTAACAACAAACTTAACGTCGGGGTGCAAAGTGTAACAAGAGTTATTGTTTAGAGTGCAAAATGTGCATTCAAAAAGTTTAGGCTGCAAATGATAATATGAGGTATAGTTTAGAGTGGTAAAATGTAATTTTTCCAAATTATATAGAAAAAACAAAAAGGCAATCTAAGAACAGCAATGAGAGAGACCAACATGATCAACGACGAGGACTTGGTGGAGTAGAGGAAGAATGAGAGTTGAGAGGGCAACAGAAATTGAAGTAGGTAAAAATTGAGGATTTGCGATTGTTTTGTTTATCCTTTTTTTATTTTAGATTGGATTTTTTGCTTTATTAGTTAATAATTTTGGTTTGTCTAAAGGTTATTCTTGTTATTTTTGGCACAATTATATTTGTTTAGATTAGATTTGTGATTTGTTTGTGGGTATTTTTAGTTGATCCAAAGGTTTTCTTATTATTCTTGGAACAACAAGCAGAAGGATTGGGTCAGTTTGTAAATTTTGTTAAAGGAAGGGGGCTAATAATATATATTTTGGGACAAATTTCAAATTTTCTAAAACAGTCTCACTCTCTTGGTCTCTCTCAAGTCATGACTCTAACTTTTTTACTTTTTCTTTTTCTTTTTCTAAATTTGGTTTGTAATTAGTTTTTGGGTTCGGCTTGCTTGGCTAATAATCTTGGAGGGGAGGGGATAATGTTTTGGGGTAACTATAAAAATGAAAAGAATATACTAGCGTTTTGTTTTTCTTATAGTTAAGGGCCAACCATTCTAAACTTCCCTTAGGTCCGTCCTTGATGACAAACTCAACTTTTGGATAGGTTATAAATTGTATGTGGTGCATTTGAAATAAAGCAAAATGTAAGTGAGTTTTCATTGCACATAGAAGATGTATCAACATTGAGGATTAATTTATAACTAATGATAAACAATAGACACTAGAAAAAAAAAAACTATAAATGCATCAATCCAAAAATAAACAAAACTATACTTAAATCAAAATTTAATTGCCTCCACTCACGGTAGAAATGTGATCTATCAAGCTAAATATGAGATAAACGATAGACACAAAAAAAAAAAAAAAAAAAAAAAAAAAACTATGAATGCATCAATCCTAAAATTAAAAAAATCTATACTTAGATCAAAATTTAATTGCCCTCATTCACGAATGCATATACCCAGGATAGAAATGTGTTCTATTAGGCTAAATACAATGGAGGATTTTCTTAGACCCATAATACTCTAAATAGCCTATACTTCTTTTTTATTGAAGAAAAATAGCCTATACTTGATACATTGCTTATCTTGATACATTCATAAATATCTACCAAATCAAAATATACCTATATGAAGATATTTTACAAATAAAATACAAAAATGTCGCCTCTAATTTTTATATAGTAACTAGGACTGCTACAAAATACAATTTATTATCATAGGAGTTTCATAATTGCACTTAACCTACCTGTGGTTTGGCCCAATTTAACAAAGCCTACCTCTGGTTTAAAACTTATCACTTAACCTACTTGAGGTGCCCTCCGTTAGACACTCGTTACCCACCTCTGCCATTTCCGTTAGAAAATCTCATTTACTATATAAGCCAAAATTAGAACCCAAATAGAATCCCCAAAAAGAAGAACGAGCTCTCTCCCTCAGAATCCCTAAAAATTTCCATACCCATTATCCCTTTTCTCTCTTTACTTCGATTACAAAGTGAAATCTGAACATTTACTCTACTGATTGCGAGCAATGAGGTGTACTGGTTTCTTGTCTCCCCTAACCCCACATTAAATGGTATTTTATGTTGTATGAAATTATTTTGCTTTTGTTAATGATTGGTGCTCTTTGTGCATATGTTGGTTTTGTATTTAATTACTGTTGTTTGTGAATGTGTTTTAACTTCTGTAAATGGCTAATGAAATTCGTTTTGATTTTACTATTCACCATAGTGGGTATTTTGAGTGGAACCCTAGTTTAGAGTATGTAAGTAGTGAGGTATCTACAATGGGTAATGTTGATCCAGATCTACTAAGTCATTTTGAAATACAAGACATTTGTGCTAATGCTGGGGGACCCATTAATAGTAGAGTTTATTATTTAATACCTAGTGGTAACTTAGAGGAAGGGTTAAGGTTAATTACTTCAAATGATGATGTGACTTACATGTATGAACTACATGCTGAATGGCCAACAAACGAAATCACATTTTATGTAGAACCTGAAGTTCAACCAGTTGCTATTAAAGAACCTACAGTTGAACTAGATCAACCAATTGCAGTAGAAAAGGCATGAGAAATAAATGATGAAGATGATGGTATTGATTATAAGGAGATGGCTCTAGTAATGGGTGAACACACAGGGGGCAGTGACAATATTCTCTCTCTTACAACATCTGTGGTTGAGCAAAATGATGTTAGTGAAGAACCTGTTGAGGGTTTAGGTGATGGTAGTGTTGGTAGGGCTATAGATGACAATGCTAGGGATGGACAATCTGTTGGTTATGGAGAAGTGCATGTGGATGGTAGTGTTGGATAGAATGTGTATGACAATGCTAGGGGTGGACAACCTATTGGTTGTGAAGAAGTGCATGCGGATGGTAGTGTTGGGTAGAATGTGGATGACAATGCTACCTATGGACAAACTGTTGGTAGTGAAGATGTTCATGTGGATGAACCTGATTGACTAGATGAAGGGTATGAAGGACCAGATTATCTTGATGACATATTTGGTGAACCATGTGCTTAGAACAATGGGGTGTCCAATATGAGAGAGTATCAAAGAGAGACTGAAAAGGTAAATGAGGGAGAGCATTTGAAGGAGCAGGTTACAGATAAAGGGAAGAAACCAAAAGCTACTGTCAGTGATCAAGCTCTTGATGATGATGACTGGGCTGAAAAAGCTCTTGATGATGATGACACTAGAAGTATTAACAGTTTTGAGGATGAGGATGAGGATGAGGATGAAAGGGTAAGATGTCCAGAGTTCAATGAGAAGACTGAAATAAGTAACCCTCAATTGTGCAAAGGTATAACGTTTCCAAATGGAAAGTTCTTTAGGGCTGCCTTGAGGAAATATGCAGTGAAAACTTATATATTTTGTAGCCTCCAAGGGGGTTGGTTCCAACAAGGGTACTTAGGAGAAATCATCTGTTCCTATCTGGAAGAGGTGGATTAAGAGCTCAGACGTCTGGTGCAATATTCTCAATAAGGGACAGTATGCATGGCAAGGATAAGGATAAGGGCAAGGGTAGGGGTAAGGGCAAGGTCTTTGGAAAATGAAGATTGAAGAATGTATTTCCAATTGTGTTACTTTTTTGTTTTTTTGCATGTCTGATGGTGGCATGTCACCACTTTCTACTATAAAGTTGTTTTGTGATTGTCTTAATGGGGAAAGAACCACCTATTATTTTTGTACTTTGGCATTGTTTAGCCATTAATATTAGGTGGAGTCCACTTGTTTTAAACAATGTTTTATATATGTTATTATATATGTATGGAATGGTACTCTTGCTTTAAAACATACTTTTTTATGCCTCAGAATTTGATATAAATAGAATCTTGTGAGGTGCATAACAAGAACACATTACATATTAGTTAGGCATTGGCAACAATGGTAAAAAACATAATCTATTCAAATAAACAACATTACATAATGCCAAATACATGGAATACACTTCCAAACAGTGATATCAACACAGCACTTTGCCAAAAGTGATATCAATACAACACATTGCCAAAAGTGATAGTACCCAAAATTACACAATAATTATAACAACTTGCCTTCAAGGCAAACTCAATGGCTTTGTTCCAAATTCTTCCATCCTACCAGAAAATACACAAAAATAGCCAAAAAAAAACCCATGACACAGCAAGTGCAAATTTGTAGTTATGTAACTTCTCTTTGGCTATCCTCTCTCTCACCCTAGCTTTTTCTTCCCTTCGCTTGGCTACTTTTTCCCTTCCTCTTGATTCTTCTTCCATTGCACGAGCTAGCATTTCCCTCTCAGTAACTACTTTTTCCCTATCACTAGTCTCCTTTTCCTTTTCTTGTGCAACTTTTGCCTAATTCTTGTACATACTAATTCTTGCAAGGACAATGGGTGCAACTTCAGACCCACGCTTACATATTTTGCCATCCAACCACCTAAAGTATTTACAAGTAGATTCGTCATCCTACAAACAAAATCAAATTAGGTTTATTCATAAAGCTAACAAACCAAAAAACCAACAAAACCAACAAATTAAAAAAATTAAAAAAACCAACTGTTACTCACTACATCATAATAGCAGCACCCATAAAACCTTCTCCCAAAATTGTTTAAGATCAAAGCAGTCTGTTGCTGGCAACGGTCAGCAAAACATGAATGGCGATTGGAACCTGAGTAATAACTTGAAGAAGACATGTTCAAAATTCACTTTGGCAATCAAAGTAAAGAGAGAAAAGGATAATGGGTTTGGGGATTTTTAGGGATTTTGAGGTAGAGAGAGGGAGATAGCTCTTTCTTCTTTTTGGGGTTCTATTTGGGTTCTAATTTTGGCTTATATAGTAAAGGGGATTTTCTAATAAAAATGGCAAAGGTGTGTAATGGATGTCTAACGAAGGGCACCTCAAGTGGGTTAAGTGGTAAGTTTTAAATCACAAGTGAGCGCCAAACCATAAATGGGTTAAGTGCAATTTCCCTTATTGCTTAATATACAACTTTTTGGAGAGAAAAAAAATTGTCACTTCGTACCATTAATAAGAATTAACAATGTTTTCCAAAGTTGTCTTACTTGTCATGGGATTTTTTTTTTTTTTTTCAAAATAACTCTCATTTTTCAGCTTCATTCTCATTTTTTCTTTTTCTTTTTTTCTTTTTTGGTAGAAAACTTCTTTCTCTTTGTTTGCTCTTATGGAATATGGGCATTTATCCACATTTAAAAATATAAATAAATAATCAACTTTGGTGTGAGGACTTAGAGTCAAACCAAAGGTGTTTTTAGATGAACCTTAAAAAAAATAAAAAAATAAAAAAATTATTTTACTTAAATATAAATTTGGCAAAAATAGATTTTTAAAAACATGAGTTGACTATGTTAAATTGAGCAAATCGGAATATGAGGAAAAGAAAGTGGTCGAGTCTTCCAACACAAGTACAACCAATGTTGTTTTCTCCCCTTATGCTTCTAACTACTCTTGATTTATTTAAAAAAAAAAAAGCATTGCTTCACAATTGCTCGACATTCTAACAAGTTTGCAATTAAATTAGTTTTGATTATTACTCTAGAAAAAAAAATGATTATAGGGGAAGATTGTGGTTACGAAGATATAGTGAGAGAAGGCTATGGCCTCAATAGTTCTGCGGCAATGAGCAATGTTTTGTTCAACAATGGGCAGACTTGTGCATGTTATAAAATCATATGTGTAAACTACAATAAATGGTACAAGCTAGGGCAGCCATCTCTCTTTTTTTACGACGACCAATCTTTTCCCACCAAACTACCATATAGTAAGAGACGATGGAGTAAGGATGGCAATTTTGCCCCATCCCACCCCGCTTGACCCTCCCTTCCCCGTTTCGTCCCACATGGGTTTTCCCCACCCCACAAAGGTGATGGTGCAAGGATGATGCGAGATTTTAGTCACACACCACGAGATGAGGTAGGGATATGTTTAGACTTTTTAGACTTAACCTACCTCACCCTACCCAGCATTGATATATGTTAAATTGTAAGTTTTTCATACCCTAAAACCCTACTATTTAAACAAATATATCAACAGCTTATTTTATTCTACCCAATAAGACTTTTCACCTCTTTTATTTTTCTCTAGGAAGGTTGGAAATAAGGTACCAATTTTAACATTTTTTTTTTTTTTGTCTTTATTATAAACAAATTTATATACTATTGAATCATTGATTTTGCATTTTGAGATATTTGTTTTTGTTTTTGTTGTGATATTGTCTTATTAAACACTTTAATAATTTTATTCAATTTTTGCTAAAAATTAGTTTGATTTGATGGGATAAATTTATTTGTAATTTCAAAAATATTTTTATTAACAAAACTAGTTTTATTAAAAACAATTGTAATAGTTCTAGGCAAATTAACAAAAAGTATAGTTTTACAGGACGGACGAGAAAATTTTCCTTATCATGTGAGGCGGGACAGAGATGAAATAAGACAAAACTAGTGAGACGGGAGTTAAAACCCCCATCCTTTGGACCTGGCCCGCCCAATTGCCATTCCTAAATGGAGGATGGTCTTCTTGAACATTTCAATTTATCCCGGCCTGCATTCCTTAAAAATGACAGTACAAGGGTGGCATTGTTCCAATCCAATATCACAGCTTTAATACTTTTTTCAAGCTTGATCACACAACATAATTTTTCAAAATTTTGGAAAGTTAAATATAAAACCCACATCATATGTTTACATTTTCAGCGGCATGCGCATATCAATATGACACACACTTTTTTGTTTTTTAAAAAAATTACAGGTTACATCCTCTAGCTTTGATCTTTTTCTTTTTCTTTTTCTTTTTTCTTTTTTCATTTCAGACCTCTTACATTTGTTGTCGATAGAGCTTATCGGGCTGTAAAACAATGCAGCTTTGCTATTGGAAACTCAGAGTTTTGCTTGAACTCAGACATGCTTGGTAAAGTTTTCTCTCCCCATTTGTCGTATAAAATGCAGATCAAGAAAACCTTCGATTCCATGCTGCTTTGACAAAGTCATAGTTTCCCTTAAGGATGATATTCCGCTCTAAAAGTATCTGGAACAATGTGTTGACCCAAAATCATGTCCAAGCATGTCCATCACTTGATTTCTTTTGTTTCTTCTTTTTTCTTTTTTCTTCTCTTGTCTCCAACCTTGCATCTAAACGTTTTGAATGTTGTGCACGGATCTCTAATAACTTTGACTTTGCATCTCGAAACAATGCATCAGACCTTGAAGCCATCAGTTGCTGAAATATCACAACAAAAAAAATCAGCTTATATCATTTATTTATTTACTAGTTTATTTTATGCAGCTTATTTTGAATACAATAGCCAAGTGATTATCTATTCAAAAAAAAAAAAACAATGGACAAGACTTGAAATTATAAATTAATATATGCACCTTGAGATGATCCATAGCTGCAAGGTTGAAACCAAGTGTATCTTTGCATGCCTGACACATTCAACCACCATCTTGTCAATGTAGAATTTAAGATTCTCTCCTATTTCCTTATCATAGATAATGATATCAATATATACTAAAACATTAAAAGGGCTAGCAAGGTCCAAGATCTAGCATTATATTGCAGGACTGATTCAACAATCCACATTTGATAGACACATTTGATCAGATCAAATTTAACAAAGGCCAGCACATTACAAACTTGTCATGATGACACCCATGGTTAAACATTCATACATTTACTCCTGTAATAATGATGCTACAGGAGTTTGTTTCAGTAACTGACCACAGATACCATGTTAGTAATCTTCTCAAAGATCATGATAGTAATCTTCTCAAAGATCATGATAGTAATCTTCTCAAAGATCAATTATACAATTGCATGTCCAAGAAATCATCAGTTCAACCAATGTAGCCATTCTAATGAACTAGAAAGATAATTGTCATGCAATGTTAGAACTTACGACCTACCAGATGGCCTAATAATTTGAAAACTCTACAGTGGCAGTCATAATGTAGCTAGTTTACAATTTCAAACATCATCTCCCATCCCCACATTTAAGGCATATTACTCTTGAAAGTAATCATGTCAAACACCTCAAAACCATGACAGATGGTACACCAGTTCTGTGTTCTTCTTGTACAGATTTTAAACACTTAACATCTCTTTTTTGCCTTGTTTTGGCTAGGTGCCCAGTTACATAACAGGTTAGGAGTAAATTTGATCAGTCGATAGACTCAATACAACATGGCTATCATCTCTTTTCTTTTCTTTTTTGAATTGATCATGTGTTTATGGTCGATAGATTTCCAATTTGGCTCAGTCTACGCATAATGCATCAGATAAAACACATATTTCTCATGTCCTTTTTACTTGTGCTAAGTTAGTACAGCCCTGCTCCTCAATGGAAGTTTTACATCAACACAATTGAAAGCCTACGATTACCTTTATTCTTGCATAAAGAATGTCCTTAAGAACTGTCAACATGGGCCTGGCAGCTGGGGTAGTGACCAACTGATGATGATGCGTCTGTAATAGCACTGTAGCAATCCTGCAAACAAGCTCAACCTGCAAACATAGTAAAAATAATATGAGAACAAAAACCAATAAAATTTGAATGCCTAGTTTGCAATTAGAGCATATGCTATTCTAAAAACCTAGATTAAAAGACTAAACACAATAACACAATCTCCTCCATGAACAAACATTTTAACAGGGTATAGTACAGCACACGCAGTGATCTTTTTTAGATCTCATTGATCTCCTTAATTTCCAATTGTAACGTTTGGAGATCCTCTAGTATCCTATCTGTATTTCTTAATGAAATTACTACTTTATCTTCAAAAAAATATATTTAACAGGATATGGTACTAGCAGACATTTTGTAATATAGTGAAAGGGACTTCTCATATAAACAGAAGAAAACCACAATGACAACAAAAATTTTTCCACATCCACCACTTAACTGCCAACTGTACGGTCATGCTACCAAGGGACACTTTTACAGAAGTATGCCTTCCAATCTTTAAAATAGAAATTCTACTAATGGCTAGTTAATCGCTCCTTGCTTTTTGGAATTTTTTTTATATACATAAGGAGTTTTATCTAAGCTAAGCCACAAGAATAACTACCAAATATAAAAAGAGAAATTGCTCTTGAGATTTTGAATGAACCTTTCTCGGTGGAAGAAAGGAATAGCAATGGGTTTCTATGGAGCATCCAGGAACAATAAGATTCAATTGGACCATGAATTCTCACATGGTCCAAGGAAATGTGGCTCACAAGGAATGGAAAGAAACATATTCTATTTGATCTTGAAATCCTCATATAGAACTTCTTCCAATCCTAGATGGGGGATCGAGCTGGAGATGAGCGCTAGCCAATAGTTAATACTTTAGAAAGCACCTAGCAGTTATTGTAATAGGTAGATAGGATAAGTCACTCCATCCTTTCTAGCTTCACAACTTTTTTCAAACTCCCTTATTTTCCTTTGCAGAAAAGAGATCCCTTCCCCTCACTTTCAAAAATGATGAATTGATCCTCTTTAGATCATTCTAAAATATTCCAGATTGAAAGATCTAACACTCATGCAACCACCCCTTACTCAACATAAGGCATTTAGCAAGCTTAGAGAATCAAGAAATCTATCTCTATCGGGAGAGCAGTATGACAATTTTAAGTTGGAGGAAGGCCGGTTATCAAAAAAAAAGTTAAGAGGAAGGTCAAAGGACCTAAGAGAAGACACTCTATCTTTAGGTTTCTTCCTCTTGCGCGAGCAGCACCATGAGGTGTGAAGCGATCTCCTACTAAGGAGAGGTGCCCGCCTATTACAATTTGTTAAGGGCAGGTGAGCCACAACTCAGTATAGCCAAAATTCATGTCCAGGAGTGATGACACCACGCTATGCCCATGGTTGGATAAGGCCCCGGGACACAACCAAGAGCTATGTACCTGTAATACCACCCAAAAGCCACCATCCAGATCGCTCTGACTGGGAGATATCTTCCAGAATTGGTGGTCTAAAAGATAACCCTAATCAAGCTCCCATATCATAAACTTTCCACAAAGACCGAATCAGGTCTAGCCTCTAGCCTACCCCAAGCCTCTGCATACAATGCTCTCATGATGTCCTGTTCAACTTCCAATACACCTCCCACAGTTGCCTCTTTGGGCTATTTGGAACAACCACTGTTGTCTTGTCTGACAGGCCATTCCAGGAGACAGCAAGCAGGCTGGGACCAAAGCTCGCTATACCATATTCTGGAATGCACAGGAAAGTTAAACGTCAATAGGTAACATGGTAATTGCCCCTACCAGTACCAGAAGTGTGATAGCTAAACTAACCAGATGGGTCACCCCAAACCTGGATCTTACAGGTGGCAAGGTATCAGGTATCCCGCTTTTTGACATACAACCTTTCCTTCAGTGATCTTACAATGAAAGAGTTTTTTCCATTGTAAATTTGTACCAAGCAATTAACTAATTCCGGCAAAATAGAAGATCAAATGACCAAATTTTGTTGGTTGAGTAGAGTTACGGTAGTCAAATTTATAAAGTAAGGGCAACTGATCACACTTGATGCAGAACCACCATTAGGTGGCTCTTTACTCCCTCAAGACATGCTTCTCCGATGAACTTTCTCAGGCCTCTACAGGAGAAGAAAGAAGGTCCGGGTCAAATTTCTAATTAAGCAAAGGTCCGATCTCTTGGTATAGCGTCGGGAGTGATTGCTCTTGCACCTATGGGTACAGACTACAGCAGCAGAAGGTCCGATTCCTCGGTATAGCGTCAGGAGTGGTTGCTCTTGTACCTATGGGTACAGACTACAGCAGCAGATTCAAGCGCATGAGTTCAGAGGGATCAATTGAACGTCTATAGATTGAGAAGTAGGCCCTGCCTAAACCTGTCCCCAGACAGCCCTTCCGTAGGAACTGTATGTCCGAACAGGCCTGGAAAAACAGGTACGATCCCTCTTTCCTTTACCCTATAGATACTGATTCCCGAGCAGAGAAAGACGACAGGGCAGAGAAAAATGCTTGTAGTGGCACAAAAATGGTGCAACATTTATAATATACACACACACACAAGCACACCCATGCAAAGTAACAACACAAAAAAAAAACAGGAGAATTTTTTTTTTTTTTTATGACATAGAAGAAGTTGAGAACTTCACTCAAATTAGTTCTACGTCGCAGAGCATACTACAACAATCCTCATTGTTAATCAAACTCCAACAGACAACTGACCCCACCCACTAGAACTAGTTAATGGGTAATCTAGCAATTTATCCTCATGCCTAGGAGGCAACAAAAATTTGACAATAGACAGTATAGAATACTGTTCATACAATAATTAAAATCTCCAAGCATTCCAATGTTTCTGCAACTTTATAAGGTAGATCAACCTACCTTGTCAGGATTTGAAGTCCAATCCTTCAAGTAAGACATAATCTTTAAGGCATCGGGGAATGGTAAAGCCTGCACAGGAAGTCAATTGCAGTTAATAGTTTGATGTAAATGACCTAGACAGACACTGGGAAGTCCTACCCAACCCAAGCATAACAATACAATAGTATCTAGTGGCACCAAGAAAATAAAGATTTTTCTGCCCACTAAAGAGTCATCTAACTTTCAAAAGCAAGGTCCAAAGTTCTTTATATTTTAAAATTTTAAAATTTAACCTTGTTGCATAAAAATAGATCTAAAACCAATTGATCTATAGGCAATAATAGGGGCACAGGAATTCTTTTTTGACATCAGTTTTGAAGAGTACTTTTTTTTTTTTTTTTTTAAATCACATAAATCTACTAGCTTCCTCAAGCTGAAGCATTAGTAAGAACAATACAATATAGGAAGGTGGAAATAGAATGGATCAGATGTGTTCCAGATGCAAAGTTTTAATGAACAACTCCTAAAACAAATAAACAGGTCAAGATAAGTTAGAATGATTCTAGCTGCTTTTGTCCAACCAGATAGATGGGAAAAAACATGATTGGACCAACATGCATCACATGCTCATTGGATTGAGATGATAATGACAGTAAAGCACTTAGAGGGACCATAAATGATATTAGGGAATACCAACTTAAGGAATGCAGCTATCAAATATTTAAGGTCACAATCAGTGTCTTCCACTAATTTTATTTAGGTGAGTGCTCAGTGCTCCTTTTAAATTTAAGAATGATAGATCTCTTTCACACAGAATGGGAGATGCTTTAAATACAGCTGACATAAATGTATTTACTACTTAGTTCCCAATGTCCCCAGGTTAGAACTACAGTATAATGAACACTGCTCACGTACCAGTAATGTCTGCTCCAGATCATTAGTGTTAACATTAGAAAGTGCACGGAGAACATAATCAGATGGTGAGAGCCCAAGCATAATAGCATTTGGTTGGAACTCAGCAGCTTTTCCCCTGGTTTTCTCCTCCTGAAAGTGACAAAGCTAATCAAATCCAGCAATATAAATGAATCCGAGATCAAATTACATATATCTACAAATCTTAAAGTCACCAGTAAAATTTAATATTTAGTTTAATTGTTCTAAGACCAAAGCATTATAACACTCCCTATCTTTGAACACTTCATCTGGTCAATTTTAACATATTTTTGCAATAATCATTTTCTAGAATGACCACTATCTTGTCTTTTAGATCTTCAATGAACCATTTGAGACATCAGAAGTCTATATTTCCGTGGTAACAGGCTAAGTAGAAAGCATTAACAAATAAGGAAAATTGCATGTTTGAGAAGTTAGACTTTAGAGAACAGGATAAGTTAATTAATAAATTTAAACAAATTTTATTATGTTGACAACAAACAAGAAAACACCACAGCCAAATTGTGTACTCCAGTTCCAAATGATCAAGTCATTGCGGAAAACACATGCTTTGTCATGGGCCTACAAGAAACGTTTAAACCAAAACATTCCCAACAAAGATCAGATATATTCTGCATTATGTCTGCTGAGATCTGAAGGCAACTGCTCAATTCAATGTCAATCTTGCTTTGACAAACATATAGTATGCAGTAAATAAATACTCCACTTCCTTTCGTTTTCTTCCTTTTTTTTCTTTTTCTTTTTTCCTTTTTTTTTGGGAGGTGGGGGTGGGGGGTACATGTTTCTGGGTATAAGAATATCCCGTGGGTTACATGTCCATAAGCTCCTTTTGTTACAACTTCCTGCATAATTTAAAATCACCCCAGAAAAACAATTTTGAAAAAAGCACCGAATTGGGACTTCAGCAAAAAGTGATTTTAGTCAAATAAACAGGTCCCAAAATGGCTTTGTTCAGGTTAGCAAAGGTTCATTACTGGTTGACCTCCACCCCAAAATGGTTTTTTCTTACCAAGAAACAGAAACAATCAGGCATGTAGATACATCAGTTAGACCAAAATGGAACAATAGTGAAAAACACAATTTACCTGATGTTCAGCAATACGATTTAGTTCTACCTCTGCTACATCTAGTGCATCAATAATTAAGTCGGTTGCTGTAACAGTTTCCTGAGTCTTCTTCCCTGCTAAGGCCACAGCTCCCTCCTCCGGGACTTCTTCCTTGGGTACATATCTGTTTTCAAATGCATTGTCAAGGTCAGACTCGAACATCTCTTCCAACCTCTTTTCCTTCTCTTCCTGCAAATTTAAACAGCATATTTACTTGGGTAAAACATTAATCACAAACAAACCCCACATATCTGAACGAAGGGTTTCTATTATTCCTGTCAAAAGTAAATAAAATAATTTTTACAAGATAGTAAAGAAGAAGTAAATACCTCAATGAAAAATGGTTCTTCAGTACGATCCCAACGACGTATGGACCTGTCATGAGAACCTGTGACAATGAAATCACCACGGTTGCTGATTGCAAGACACCAAACATCCGCATGATGTCCCTCAAGAGTTAAAAGCAACTCAAATTTATCAGCATCCCAGTATTTTACTAGGCGATCTTTCCCAACACTAAACATGTAATGAGTATTGTGCACAAATTGCACTGCCATAACACTGCCATAGAAATAGCTCGTCAGAATTGCTTAGTGAGACTTGTGTGAACTCTAAAGTAATTTTCACATTATGTATGTACCGCACCTATCAGCATGAGCAAAAATAGATTTATGACAGTCACCAAAATCCAAACCCCAAATCTTCAAATTTTTGTCCGCAGAGCCAGTCACGATAAGATCTCCATCAGATGAAATAGCCATACATAGCACAGGCAACTTGTGACCATATAAGGAAAGAAAAAATTTGAGTGAATCTGCAAAGAAAACCTGCAAATGCCATATATGACTGTGTCAGAACAATGTAACTGACACCAAAGCAAATATGAAGTTCCACCTAAAGTATTTACAGAAATAAGATATTATGTTTTAAAATAAATTTCAAGGATAAAACATATATTCTCTAAACCCTATAATTTCTTCCAAAAAAATTTACCCAAGTCCCCAATTTCCATTTTAGCATAATTAAAATGACCTTAATCCATCAATAAGATAGTCCAAAATTCTTTCTTCTTATTGTCATTGCTCTTAAATAGCAATGCTTCTCCACTGATTCAACACTCTAAAGCTGCATATTTTGATTAGAGCAGGAGAACCAGATATCCCTTTCTACAGATTTTATTAATTCACCTGTTTGGATTTACTCCCTTGTTCAATCACTTGAACTTGTACAAGCCCATATCAGCACACTAATCATTTTCTTACATTTTCTACAAGATATGCTTGGCAAGTGGTACATGCATGTGAAGCAAGTTGTTCACTGTTAAATTTGAAAAGAGCAAGTCACAATACAGAACCAGCTTCATTTCCCAACATTTTAATGACTCTATCTGCCCTGATTGGTATCCCAGGAATTCAACACAGATGTAGAGTTGGGAAATTTTAATTGCATATTTCACTGAACAAGAAAAACTCTGTAGGACCCTCCTCATGGTTTTTAGTCGGGTCTATCATAACCCACACTCAATTTGAAAGGTTGATAGATATGAGAAGAAGCCAAATTAACTAAATTGGCAATTTAACACCATCTTCCTAAGAGAGAGGGGGGGGGGGGGGGGGGGAATGAGAATGACGCCACCCTCATGATTTCTCACCCTCATGATTTCTCATTTCCTACGTTGAATGAATAAAGAGTATTTGTGTGTCCCAACATCTCCATGTCCAATCCTCAAACTTTAGTATACAATAACTCCAATGACTTTCAAAGATGTCCAGAAGTTGGTCATTAATACATGTATAAAATGTACATTTAGAAAAGTCCTAAATGAAAAAAAAAAAAATGGCATTGGATGAAAATTACAATTCAAAATGTCCAACATGTTTAGGAAATGAAAATTTTTAAACTACAGTGATCTAAAGATTATCAGCTTAGCAAGAACCTTGTACATGGAACCCATCAAGCCTAAACAATGAAACAAAACCAAACTGTATAAGGTTGAGTTAATCAGACCTTCACTGTACAATCCAACAGTGCAACAGCAATATATTTAGCATCAGGGCTTACTGCAACCACAAGAACATCATCATTCATCTTCATTGTCCTCACATTTGAAACTGTGAGGCACTTAGTTCCCTACAAAAAAGAAAAAAAAAGGACAATAAAATCTCTAACATTTAAAAAAAAAAAAAAAACATAAATAAAAAGAGCAGGTTGCAATAATTACAGGTCAAAGGCCATAAAAACATAGAATATAAAGTTTAAAATATATATATATATAATCACAATTACGTCCGCCTTCAGAAAATTCCAATGGTCAAATGAATAATCCTCTTAAAATCCAGATGTTCAATCATAAGATTTAAACGGTTAAACCTAAAAAACCTGCAACAGAATTACACTTTCAAATGTGGCATTACAATTACATCTGAATACTGGCCACATTAGAGCTATAATCCCTGATCAGTTGAAATGACTCAAAAATTAAAAAATCCAGAGCAGATCACTCAAGTTTACATATTATAATCAGTGCTATCTGTGAACTACAAATATAAAATGCCTAGAATAGAAAGTTGAAGGTAAGATTGCTCGTAAAAAGGAGTTTCAATGTGGAACTACATCAATAATATCTACATAATAGATAAAGAGCTATAATACAAAACTTGGAAATGCCAAGAGTAGAAGGTATGCAGAACCTACTTGACCAGATTTTTGTTTAACTTCGTATTCCCAGAACTTCACATCATGATCTGCACTTCCTGTGACAAAACCATTTTCATTTGGAACGGCCGCAATTGACCGTACAGAGCCACCATGAGCTTCTACTACTTCAAGGCAAGTGCCACTCCCAATATCAATAATTTCCAGAGTTCCATCTTTAGTTCCAACAAGTGCATATCCACCTTTAGTTTCAACACGTGCATACTTGTTATCAGGAATTATAAAACCACACAGTCCATACCCAGAATCAATAGTACGAAGGCAAGAACCAGTGCTTGGGTTCCAAATCTTTACTGCATTGTGACTAGTTGACATCAAAAGAGAGTTGTCTGAACTAAGTGTTACACTTCTGACATCAGAACGGTGTCCTTGGAGCTCAATAGCAAGTGTTTTTGTGGTACCACTGCTTTCTATGGAATAAAATTCCAACATATTGTTGTTCAAAGATAATGCTAACGTAGCCAGCAAATTCTTTGGAGTAATTGGACAGAAGGAAATAGAACATATTTTTTTGCTTGCACGAACAGTATGAAGAAGCTTAAAAACATCAGGAGCTGTAACCAAGAGGGCATTTCCTTCCTCTCCAGTACCATGATTTGTGTCTCCATTTTCCATAACCTCAGCTTCCCCTTTTGCAGATTTTTTTTCTTTCTTCCGATTAAGCCTACGTTTTGCTTTATGCTTTGCTTTAGCCTCATCCAATATGCGGAATATCTCTACTGTCTTTCCTGCAACTTGGCAAGCAAGCAAATTCCCTGATTTGTTAAATGCGACACTTGAGACTCTATCTTTGCTTTGTCGCTGAATTTCACCAAAATGCTTCAAAACCTCCCATTTGTTTTGAGTGGTTGAATCTCCATTATTCACATTTTCAGCACCCTTTATAGTAGATACAGGTTGTCCATCCACCAAGCCACGCTTAATTGTGTAAAATCGAAGTTCCACGTCTGCAGACCCACTGACCAGAAATCTTTCCTCCGGATCTATGTCTATGGACCATATTTCACTATGATGACCACTAACTATTTGCATACAGTGCTGGGTTTCAAGATCCCACACTCTCAAGAACTTGTCTTTGGAGGAACTAACAAGTTTTTTACCAGAATCTAAGAAAACAAGGTCAGTAACCTACAATAAATGAAGCAAATTAATAATCATAATTTAAATAGAGTATACGTAAATATATGAAGAAATCAAGAACAGATAAGCAGAGCTAAGCTCTATAACCATCTCATATACAAGTTTAATGAACAAGCTGTAATAACAAACCTGGTCACGATGCCCACGAAGGCGATATAGGCCAGTCTCACCAACCACGTCCCATAATATTATATCATTATCCTTGCTTCCAGATGCAAGCAAAGATCCTAGCTTATTGTATCGAAGTGCAGTCACAGCCCCTTTATGTCCATTTAATGTGGTCTCACAGGTTCCTTTCTCACTATCCCAAATTCTTACACTACCATCTGCGTACCCACTTGCAATCTGCAATCAAAACTCTTCCTTATACATCAACAAGCACGTAGAATCATAAATAGATCAACAAGCACATAGAATCATAAATAGAGAATTGTAGAGATTCTTAAAAGGACTTTATTCTAAGAACAACAAACACAATAAACAATTTAAACACTGGTTCTGCAACAAAAATTGAATCTCACACATAATACGTTTCTACAGCTTATGTAATAAGCCAAAAAATAATAAAAATAAATAAGCACTTCCTTTCTTTTTTGCATGAAAAATAAATTAAAATTTTAGAATCTTAAATTCTCAATATTGGGATTGTAACAACTCAGTACAAACATTCCATCTCTCATTTTCTAGAAACCAAAACAACATAAAACAATGAACTCAAAAGTCAAAACCACAATTCAAATAAACGTTATATTATATGTTAAAAGCTCAAATGATCATCAATATAAATGTTGAGACAAAAATAAAATCACTTAGATTAGCAAATACTTCAAGCTTTCACTAAATAAAACCCTGCAAAACTAAAACCTCCAATCAACGTGAAACTATAACTTCCCTTCAGTCAAATTTCCTCAACGCTCTTAATATGAAAGAGCTTTAGTTTCTTTTCATTCATTTTCTTTGCAACCAAACAAAACTGAAGCAAAAAGCGAAAGAGCGAAAAACAAATGTTACCAGAGAAGTAGTGGAAGAGGCAATGGAGGTGACGGCGAGGGAGGGGCCACGAGAGGCGGGCGAAGGGGCTAGGGTTTTGGTGCAGACGCCTTGGCGGACGTGCCAGACGCCGACTTTTTCGAGCGCCGGAGCTAGGAGGTGCTTGCCGGAGCTGTCGTAGGTGATGTTGGACTCGACGGAGACGATGACTCCGAAGGCCGCCGCCGGCTCGTACCGAAGGTACGCCTTCACCATTGCTTGCTGCTTTTGCTCTTTGTGTTTATGGCGGGTTTGGTTTTGCTTTGGTTTTTCGGCTTTTGAAGCTGCGAGGTTTTGTTTTAAGGGTTTAACCGTTTTGACTTTTTTGAGTTTGAAGGAGAAGGTGAACCTAGGTCAAGTGCAACTACAAGTAACAACTCGGCCCTTTGTCTATGGGTCCAGTTAGGCCCATTACGAATCATTGAGTACACTAAAGCCCAGCCCAAACAGAGTTCATTCAAAGTCAAGGTGTAGAAATTAATAAATAATGGTAACAATAACATATGTACTCTTTACGAAGCCCAATTTCGATGGATCAAAGAAATGAAAAAGGAAACGAAAGGCTACTTGACTTATTTAAATTTAGTAATTTACATCTAAATACATTTTCCCAATTTAATCGAAACATATGACTTTAGGCATCAAAGTGGTAGGTTGAATAGATTTGAAAGATGATTTGGTTACTTAGTTCTTGATACTTAATTGAGGTTTGAATTCTTTCCTGAAAGTCACATCTAAGTTGTTATTCTTGCTTTTCTCAACAGAAAAAGTTGTTATTCTTGCAAGGCCAAATCACTTATTTCCCAAGGTACGCTTGGGTTAGCCAAGCATAGTAGCATACACGTCATCATTGTGGTCGAGTTTTTACTTGTTAGCTTATCATAAGGGGTTGAGAAACCATGCTTATCAATGTTTGCTTGAGTGGATTTATGAGTAGTGTGTTTTTTAAAATATTGTGTGTGTATATATATATATATATATATATATATATATATATCATCAAAAGAGAGAGAGAGAGAGAGAGAGAGAGAGAGAGAGAGAGAGAGAGAATATAAGGAAGTGGTGTCCTAACCTTTTGATTAGACTATTCCACTCCATACCCATAAGACACTTTAGAAATTTTATGAACTAATAGTATGGTGAATAAAACTTTGGACTTCGGAATTTCCAACACAAATGCCACCCAAGGAGTCAGATTTATCATCAAAATTTGAATTCCAAACCCATAACAAAAATTAAGGAGAAAAATTATCCCAAAAAAGCATATAAATGGAACATAATTGATGAAGGAAAGATATGGCAACATATTCTTGATATATGCCCTATTTTTTTAAAAGATATTTGTGAATTTAGGTCACTATCATGCATGTTTGGTAAAACTTTTTCAAACCACACTTTCTAAAGGTACAATATATCTTTTCAAACTTATTATTTTCTTAAGTAGAACTATTTCAAACAACCTTATTTTCAAATAGTTGAAAAATAAGTTGTACTAAACCGACTTATATCATCTTGTTCAAGCATGAAGAAGAGATAAATTTTTTTTTTTTAAATTATGACAAAGGTTAGGAATCAAATCGTGTTTTTGCTAGGAATGGATCGGAAAGGATTGCTTTACAGAGTAAGGTGGCTACTTCTTTAAAGCTATAGGCCGATTGCCTCTAAAACAAAACAAAAGTCTAAAATAAATAAACTATACTTGATAGCTGGTATAAATAGCTACATTCGAACAGCCAATTCAAATCACACTTTTCTCTGGTGGCATTATAAGCATAACTATTCATTTTTATTTCTTATCTGAATGTGACTGACATTGCCTCAGTACGTCACTTTGAGTGCCAAGGCCCTCTATATGGTGGCCTGTTTGTGTTTGGCATGTGCCAATGGTCCCCTATGCTAATGCTCTTACAACTCGTGTTACATTAGTTCAACAACATGACTGACTAAAAACTCATTGGTGCGAAGCTTATATCTTAATCTTAATGGTTATAATTTTTGCAGCGCACTAGTTAATTTAATAGTTTGCATCTACCTATGTTCCTCCACTTCTGGAGGAGAGCTCTACCTCTTTACCTAACTCATTGACGATTTGTTATTATCAGGTCAAATTAATTTGATACCACCAATGTTCAATTCATTGATCCGTTTTAATTGGTTATATATATATATATATATATATATTGAGAAGATAGTTATAGTTATATGATTTTACTAATCAAACATCTTTATCATTTTTGCCTAGTTGAAGTTCCAAGATATTGATATTATATTATACATTGGATAACCGATAGGTTCTCCACTAAATCAATGGGCAATGTTGAATTCTCCACCTGAAGAATTGCCTCACAAGTAAAACCCAGCAAAAAGAATGGAGGTACAGACAATAGAAAATGACAGAAATAATCTTTTGAGAAGTCAGCAACTAGTTAGGTTATTAATTAAATTTATATAATATCTTACGTAAGTATATCCAGCAGGGTCTTTATCGAGGATAATACTAATTTAATTTGGTGTTGTTATCACTAACCCTTTGTGATTTTCACACAATTAAGAAAAGTATTCAGCTAACCCAACCTATTTACGATAACTATCGTACGACTGGGCCTATAGGTATTATATATGTTAATGCTCTTATTACGTGTTCCACGCTGCACCAAAAACAAAAAGAAGTGCTTCCTGAGACATCCTTTTCTAAGAATAGGACTTACCATGATTCATTTAACGCACAACATATATTATGCATGTGAGTTTGTGACACAGTTTTCTGGTCTGAGATGATGAAAGTTATTTCTCTTGCCATGGTCTGTCCCAGTACCTCACACATTCCAGAGTTCTAGATTAAGAAACATGGATACCGTACCGGTGTAACCCAATGTAGTCAATACCATATCCGTATCGATTGTACCGGCCCATATGTACCATATTGGTACGTATATTGATATCGAAACACTTTCGTACTGGTTTAAATACCGACCATACCGATTATATACCGGCCATACCGGTCGATTTCAGACAATACTGACCAGTATCAGGCATGATGGTCGGTACAGAAAAAAGTTTTTTTTTTTAAGTTTTATAATTTTTGAATTTTTGTAAGGAAAGAATAGTAACTTATTAGTATTATTTGTTTTCTTAGTATGGAATGAACAATTAAGCTTTCTATTTTTTATATCGTGTTTTTTTTTTTTCTTTTAATTGATGATAAAGTCTAAAATCATGAATAATTTGTTCTGAGTTGAGGTAATGTTTTATAGTAAACTTTTATATTTATTATAATATATATATACACACACTTTATAAATATAAAAAGTAACGGTAAATCCGAAACAATATATTAGTATTGATCGGTATCGAAATATATCGTTCTACTGGTCAAACCGGTATAGCCTCCGATACGAGATTGACTCTCTTAATGTAATCCACACCACATGACAGCAGTAATACCACATAGACCACTAGAATTTTGATGAGACTGCCATCATGTGCACAATACATTTATTGAAGTGCTACTACTTGAATCGCTTAACTTTTATCAAATATCAAGCGAAACGACACGAGAATACCTACTACCAAGTCACATCCTTGCAGTGAAAAAATCCCACACTAAACTTTTTGTGAATAGAAAATTACTTTAACACGTGGTTTTTCCTTTGTAGATTTTCTGGTCGGACTTGGCACATGCATCGTGGATGGGCAGAAATTATGTCAACCTTGAAGTTTAATTTAGTGGACTATTGGTCATCAGGCCATGATAGTTAAGCATTTTGTTCCCCCTCTGGATCTAAATGGTTGGTGACAACTGTAAAGACTTCAAGCACTTTGGCCAGCTCCATATATATATATATATATATATATATATATATATATATATATATCTTTCTTTTCTTTTTCTTTTTTTGAATTCCCCTCTAGATCATGTAGGGCTCTTTCTCAGTACAATCAAATGAGTAGCGTACGTAGTTTGGGGGGAAAAATATAGTGGTAGTGGTTGTGATCTATCTAATCTACCCATTTGCTTCATTTTGTAGCGACGGCCTGCGTTAAATTAGTTATTTATTTGATTTCAGTAAGTATTCTATTCTGTGTTTGATTAATTAAAGTCTTTTTCGAATGATAATAATAATAATAATAAATCATTCATTTGAAACCAATTGCTATATTGAATGACTGGAAGACAAATGGTAGAATCGTATAGGTTTTTAGTGGAAACACATTCTGAGGATATATAAGAGTGATCGGCTAAACTTTTTTATGTCCATCTGCTTATGCAATAATGATATATGTTAAAGAATGATTACCGTACATATATATATTTACAACTCTTACAACATAACATCTTCTTCTTTTTTTTCTTCTTTTTTTTTTTGTCAGATCTTATAGTTGAATTGATACTTATTCATATATAAAATGATTGAAATTTTAAGTCGAAAGAGTTTGAATTGCAGAATTAGCAATGGTTACCTTTTAAAAATGTGAAAGGTGACCATTGCAATTTTATACTCTACTAATATAATAGAGTATGTGCACTGCCAATAGGCGTCTTATCCCAGTCACACCCATGTTTAAGCTAATCACATATGTTTATGTTCTACTCGACACTACTTTATAAATCCTTTCTCAAATTAATAAAGCCTCACCTTTTCAATGCCATACAAGTCCCTTTAACTAATTACAACTCCCAAGAACTATATATTCACATGCACGCTACCCCTTTATTCCACCTTATAATACCCATATCGTGGCAACTCATTCCATGCTGCTTATAGGAGATTATTTAAATTATGGGTCCGTTTAAATTGAATTTATTGTTGCTGAAAATGAAAACACTGTAACAAAATAATTTTTAAATGTGTGAATAGTACCGTGGAACCCATTTTTAATATTTTTAAATGTATGAATAGTATATATACAGTGTATAAACAGTGCATATACAGTTCATAAACAGTAAATTTTGTCTATGAAAAGTCAACAAATGGGGGCTAAAAAAATATAATAAAAAAAAGGAAAAAAGGAAAACTCAAACGCACAGACGCAGAACCAAACGGTGACTATGTGTTGGGCCAATAAACATGGTTTGTACTCCAAATACAATGATTTAATACAAACCACAAGTAGCAAAAGCTGCATAAAAGAGACAAGTCAACAACAAAGCAACTTCAAAGACTAAGACTATCAGCAATTACAACAAAAACTTTAGAGAGAGACACAGAGAGAATAATCAGATAACATCAAATATGCTAACAAGGAAAAAAAATGACACCACTCAAAATATCAATTCAATGAAGAATCTTCAATATTCTTGAATAAAGCTTTCATTTCTCTAACAATATGCAAAACAATACGCTTATATACAATATCTTCATCCTTGATAGCTGCATCGTAGCAAACCTATCAATCAAAATAAAATAGTTGTGATAATCAAGCCAATTTAACAAAAAAAACCAGAGCAACCTTTCCCTTTCTTCTATTTATTAGAGCCCATAGAAGCTCTCTATTCCAACATGTTGGCTGGCAAACGATAAAACAAACTCTCAAAATACTCTTGTTGGATTGGTGGAAAAATTTTGACTAGAGATCGTTGTTTAACTTGAATTTAATGGACAAAGTGTCATTGAGGGCATGTTATTGCCTCAAGGCCCTTAACAAAGAGGACTTAAGCCAATTCTTGATAATTAAATATAATTAGACTTGATTTGAGATTAGTGAAATACCCATAATTAGATTGTCAAATATATTTATATATATGTAACGTACTAAATGCGTATTTAAAATAATAGAATTAATGAAAATAAAAGTATAGTCAAGACTAAATTTAGTAGAGAACTAAAGTACTGAAAATAAGCTTACTTACATTAACGTGATGAAAAAGCTACAATAGAGGTTAGCTTCAAATTTCAAAGGATATTAAAAGAAAAAACGATAAGGATTTTGTGTCATTGATTGAAGGTATTTTTCTCTCAAGTGAAAGCCTTATTTATGCTTGTGGCGTTGAAAAGACACGTATAACCTTTAGGATGCTTGTTATGATGTATTTTCGATCATTCCTTCATCTTAACACAATTGTCTTATTGTTTTTAACTGTCTTTCTTTTAAGGTTAAATATTCTTTCACACTTATTTATATTTACTATGTCACACATATATGATATATATATATATATATATATATATATATATATATATATATATATATATATATATATATATATATATATATATAACTGATCTAGAAATGTCTACGTTTCAAATTTTCAACACGAAAAAGTGGATGTGAAATAGTGTATGTATGTGATTGTGTGAGAATCAAAACCCTTCTTTTAATTTCTCAGTTACTTTAACATAAGTTGTAAGTGATTGATCCAATTTTTTGTTTTTTTAAATAACTCTCGAATATGTTTAGAGAAATCAAAATTATAAACAAATTAACTTTTTTTTTTTTTTTGAGAATATAAAAACAAATGGACTTTTAATAATTTGTTTCTATCCTGTTAAAATTTTCAATAAACTTCTCCCTCTCTCTTGTAGATAATCTATTTTAAACAAAACTTTTTTTTCTTTTGAGTATGCGTAAGGTCCACTCTTACGTGAAAGGGAAGATGCACGCACTGAAAATATCATGTATTTTCTCCTTTGGGAGAGGGGTTTAAAAATAATTTGCATTTAATAAATTAACCAAATCAATCTCCACGGTTCTCTACTTTAGTACGGGTTGAATAGTCTTCCCATTTCACATGAAAATATATATTTTTTCCTTTCATTTTCTTGTTGAGATTTTTTATATTTTTTTTATATCATGTTCAAGAGAATGTCTTACCAAAAAATGATATAAGAAAAAGAAAGAAAGAGACACACCCAATGATATCCTATATCGCTAGCTAGCTAGTTTATGGTTTATACATAGGGAAAATCTGCTCCGCTTTTTGGTTATATATGCTGATCATATCCAAAGCGAAAACGTTTTCAGAATGTAGGCCGGCGGATAGCGAGAGAGATGCTTACATATTGAGCAGTGAGCACCATGAGAGAGTAGGTGTACAATTAATGGTAGTAAAAAAAAAAAACAGTGAGAAAACACTTTCCAAGGGTAATTTTGTGGACGAGGTGAATGAAGAGGAATCAATGAAAAAATGAATAATCACCTATGAATTCTTATCTACTCTTCCCTTTCCCCTTCAAAAAAAAAAAAACACTTTGATAATATCTTTACAAAGTAAGCCCAGTCGACATATCACTAGTCTCTCTCATATAGAAAGAGAGAGGCAGCAGAGAATAAGTTGGTAGCCCACGAATGGTCTGAGAAACAAACAAACAAAAAAGCATTTCTGAGAGAACCTTTGTAAACGTGGGCCAATTGACAGATACCGTTGTCTTCAGAACAATACAAAAAGTCAAAAACCATTATCGTCATCATTTGACACTGCAATAATTTCCTCTAAACTTGCTTAATTAATAGTGCTCATATCACTGTCCACATTCTGATCAGGAGAGAGAGAGAGAAAGAGAGAATGCTATGAAAAACTAAGAAAAATACAATTTGTAGTAGTGGCAGCTAATTATATAAAATGAAAGAAGAAAAACTAATTAATGCGGAGGTGGGAATGGTCGGTTGTGGGTAGCCGGCAGAGTACGTGATCAAGTTGGAAACGGAGATTGAAAAATTCGAAAGTGACAAGATGCAACAACTTTAGTATAAAACCTCTCTCTCTCGTATCAATGTATTTATTTATATCATAATTCGTAATCACGAGAGGTAAATATAGATAATGAATCGTAAAACTGCGTGGCTTGAGCTAAAGGAGGATTGGTCGATATCTCTCTCAGCTGTCCTAGTCATGTTCTACCGCCCAAATTTTATTGGTTATATATATTCACATGCGCCTGTTTCTAAGTAGCATGCAATAGTGAAAGTGGCAACATCAAAATCGACAATACGGCTTAGGTATATGACCTACTAATATACCAAAAGGTGAAAAAAAAAAAGGTTAATATCTAGACCTCATATTGGAAAATTAAGTGGGAGGCGATATGACTGATATCTAGTATACTCCTGTGAGAATTAAGTGGGATACCTAGAAAAAGGAATTGGAAATGATGGCTGTAGTCAACATGGCAACATGTGATCTTGGTGTTGTTTATATATATATTGTAGACATGGAACCAAGATTTTAATTCGGCTAATAATATTAAAATATAAATAAATTAATAATAAATAAAATTAAATAGAAAATTAATTTTCATATAAATATAATACGAATAAATATATGTGAACTATAATTTATCTATTTAAGTTTATTGTTAATTTCCTGAGTTCTTCTCGATAACTCTTCCACATTTTGAATATATTCAAAGTTCAAAATATACTTTTGTTATTGAATAAAATATTTAAAGTTCAATCTCCATTTATACCAAAAATCAATTAATATTTTAGTATGATGATAAAGAACAATTATCGAAAAAAACAAACATCATAGATTTTTTTTTTTTTTTTTTTTTGGTGTGTGGAGAAGAATGTTCCTCAAATTAGGTCTGTCACTAGAATGGTAATAAACAAAATTTCATTTTAAGTAAATTATACTTAATTAGAAAGTTAAATAAAGTTTTTTCTCCAATAATGAATTGCTAAAGGGATTATAAACCATCTGTAATATATGGCAGAGCCAAGAATTTATCTTATAGAGGTTAAATTAAAATTCTGATAATTATATTTATATATATTCTCATTTAAAATTATAGTTGGTGCTCTTTTTAAAGAACTAAAATCATAAAGTTTCAATTTTTATCGAAATTTTCAATGTTTTTATTTTCAATATAAACAACTATCTTCTTTGGTAATAAGAAAACTACTTTTTTGTTGCATGTCTCATTTAAGCGATTTTCAAAACTATGAATTTATGTTTGTTATCATAAAATTAGAGAAAAAGATATTTTTTGTAAGTGAAAATTCAGATAGAAATTAGAAAGCTTCAAACTTAAGGGTATGTTTGGAATAAAAGAACATGGAAGCATGTCAAAATGTGCTAGATTTTATCTTCCCTTCTTCTCTCTGTTCCCTTATTTGACTTATCCAAACATATGGTTAAGGAGCCAGACTTGTGGTCTAGAATTATATAAAAATTTTATGAAAGCCTAATAAATTTATATGAATGGTATCTATCTTATTAATCATAAAGTTGTGGTTTTATTTGAGTAAACATGAGTGACTTAGGTTTTTTTAATATAATTTTGTGACCAATACTAGAGTAATGCATAATAAATAAATATACTCACAGATTAAATGAATGTAAAATGATTAATGTTTTTTTTTTGAGAGTAGTATAAAACTACAAGGATGTAAACAACTGTTTTTCCAACAGAATCTCCCTAATACATCCTTTGTGGTTGTATACAAGGTTTTTCTTTTCCTCCCACCCCCTTTTTTTTACTCATGTAAAAGTATTACATTTATATGATTTTATCCGACATTCGATAAGCAAATTCTTTGAAAACCTATCAAATATAAAGGTCCTCTTATAAAAGGTTCCTTTTTTTTTAAGAAGATTTTCCCTGATAAAAGTATGGTTTTTTTTTTTTTTTTTTAATATAAAGTATGACATGATTGTTACGTTAACGTATAAACATGTTTTATAATAAAGCCTTTTGTTTAAAACTAAATCTCCCTTTAAACCATGTTTTTCCCCCTCTTTTGGTCGCAAAAAGATATTCGTAGGGCAAGGTAGCCATGCAAAAAACATTAAAAATACACGTACTTTCAATTTGGACAGCAAAGACTAAGAGCAAATGGTATCACCTTTTTCTTTACTATAGTGTAGAGAATGGAATCCAAACACCAGCCAATTTGGCCCATATATATATAGACATGCATGCACTTTTTTTGTTTCTAAGAAACGATTACATAATTAACTATATATGCACCCTGAGTATAAAATTGGAGTAATTAAGTGATGGCATTGGAATAGAGCATTCATATTGGGTCTTATAATTGCCATATGTTAGTAATATTTAGCATTAGAGCCCCAAAACCTCACATTACCCGGTCTTCCAAAGCCTTGCAATTGTAAAAAAATTTGCAATTATGCTACAATGCCATCCTATTTTTATGATGGTATTGTAGCAACTTGTAAAAGGTTTATATTGTATTTTATGGTGGTGACTGGGTATTTTTAATTATTTTTTATGAAGAGGAAGAGAGAGAAAGAGTTGGTGAAATTAATATTTTAATGAATAGATGAGATAAATAAAAGTCAGAATGTTGGGTATGTTATAAAATAGTATAGTATAATTGATAAAGTAGCTTTTAAGATGATAAAATAGAATAGTTCCAATGGATGTGAATGCTCTTATAGGTTATATGGTCTTCTTTTATTTTCATAAGTAGAACCTAGTGATGAGCTTGACCTTGTTTTATTTTTTAGGACGATGATGAACTTGACTTTAACAACCTAAAAATTTGTCCTCTACGAATTTACACTTTACACTTTATGGGAACCTAGCTAGTTTAGTTTTCCTTACAAATATATACATTTTTTTTTACTTTCAATTTGTCTCATAATATTGTTCCCTTTTTAATTGTCCAAAACTGTATTTTCAAATAGCAAATTAATTAATGATATTAAACTACAAGGCTCTAAACTATTGTAATGGTTACCTAAAAAAAAAAAAAGAAGCAGATTCGATGATTGCATTAATGTCCATCGATAAAGAATAATTCCATTAGTTAATGGGAGTATTTTCTAAGGTCCACATGCTTCTTCTTTTCTTATCCTACTCAGTACTCATAATTTCCAGGTTGGTAGTGTCTATTGAATCTATTCCACCTTTTTATAGACTTGGACTCCCTTTTGGCTTTTGGTGGGATCTGTAATCCTGGGGTTAACTTTTTTAAAAAAATTAATTAAGCCAGAACCAATCAATGGCTAATCATGCCCATCTGTACAAATGTAAGAATTTTTTAGTATATCACCGAATACAAAACTCCACAATGTAATCTAAGAGGATATTTCCCGCCAATGAGACCCTCCAGGTATGGCCGTGGGAGTATAGTTAGTATTTATATATATTTTGTAAAGCAAGTTTAACAAAATAAAAAATAAATGATATATTCTCTCTCGATCTCTTTGAAATTCATGCCAATAAATGTTTTATGAATATTATCCTCTGTCTTTTGCAAAAGATTTTTTTTTTTTGAAAATCCAGACCGTGAACATTATTAATCTCTCTCAAATGATTAATATTATAGATATTACAATTTTTTTTTTTTTTTTTTTTGGAGGGGTAGATATTACAAATTTTACTTCATAAACATTGCAAACTTATGTGTAGTGAACTTTATCAATAATAATTATTATCACTTCAGCATATATGTAAATATTTTTATAGTAAATTTATAAATAAAAAAAATCAATATTTTCCATGAAATAGACGTACAAGATGTTATAGATATCCCATCATTCCATTATCTATTTCCTAAACTAATCTTTGTTAAGCAACGCCGCAGACCACTAAAAAAAATTATTACAACAATAAGAGCTTTCAAATGATGATCATTCAATTCCAACATCTAAAATTTAAGTACTAGTGAGTTTCGGTTAGCTCAACTGATAAAGTCTCTAATAGTTAAATAAGAAACTTAGGATTCAATCTTCGCCTATACCAAAAACTAATTGATGTTTTAGTCTAATGATAAAAAACTATTATTAGGAGTAGACACCATAAATTGAAACTATCTTCAAAAAAAATTTAGTAATATTTTTCTTTAAAATAATAATAATAATAAGTACAATTCTTTAGAGGCTCTTTGGTTGAATATTTTAAAACAAGTTTCATGTTTTAGAAATAAAAAGTGACGAACCTTGCTAAAAAATTTTGATTGGCCCGATTTTTTCCCAAAAAAAAAGAAAAAGAGGCATGCTTAAAAATAGTTATTCATTTTTTTTTTTTTTTTTTACTTTGGAAACTCCAACTGAAAAACATCTATTGGGTGTTTTCAAGATTGGGTTTTGTAATTTGTAAGTAAAGCCACAGAGCCAATAATAATCAGATCTCTCTCTCTCCAATGAGCTGATGGATGACCCCAGCAAACCACGCGGGCGGCTAGCGTAAAGAAATTAACATTGATCTCTTGGCACAAGGAGGAAAACCCATTCTCACTTTCATTGATGGTGGAGCAAAAGCGTGTTGAATCTACAAGGGACATCGACCAAAACGCCCACAAGAGCTTGAATGGGTCATTGATGTCAGTATTGGACAATCGAAGATGGTTCATCTATTTTGATGAATTTGATGTTGATTGTTGTGATGAGTGTGTGAATTTACGCATTACACATTTGGTGAATTTGTGATTGTGTTGGGGAAGAAGGATTGAGAGAAATTTTTGAAATAAAGATTCATTGCGAAACAAAATTTGCTATTCTAGTTCTTTCTCGTTTAAAAAAAAAAAAAAAATTGCAACAAACTTATATTATATTTTCCAATGATAAATTGATAATTAGATCAACAATTTCAATTATGTGGTTCATTGCCAAGATTTTTGTAGTTCAATTAGTATCTCTTAATGTTTCTAATAAAAATATCCAAAGTTCAAATCTCATTTTTTCATTATTATATATTTGGATAATTAAATTGCTAAGGAATGAAAATATTAGAGATGTCCACATTGGAAACACTACAAAGGTATGAACTTTCTCTTTCTTTTTTTCTTTAAATAATTAGAAATATTTTATTGTTGTTGACCATGCAATTCAAACCCCTCTTATTTAAACCTCGATGCAACTTGATCCTAGAGTGGTATCATTTCACCTAACAAAGAGTGGTTTGCTCTATTGGTTAGTCTAACTATATGAATTTTTTTTTTGAAAAGAATATATATATATATATTTAAAAAACTGAAAAGGAACTATATGAATGAATTGAATTGAAGAATTCAAAGGTACAATAACTTAGAAACTATATGGTACAAGTGTTATACGCAAACCTTTTTTTTTAGAGTCAAGTATTATCTGCTTTTTTTTCTTTCAAGGAAACAAACACACAATGAAGAAGAAAAGAGTCAAAAGTCATTTATTTACGGAAAACTATAAATTCAAACGCAGACAAAGGCGTTAGAAAAGGCATCAAACACACAACAAAGCAAAGCATTCGAATGCGAGAGAAACAATAATTGGCGGTAGTACCTTTTAAAAGCCAGCTAAAAGATGATAACCTTTTTAAGTTATTACTACTACAATGTGGCCCCATCTTTCCGTCAACGGCAGGTAAATCTCCAACCCCCACTGCTCTAAAAACCGAGAGCGTCGTCCGTGGGTCATGGCGAGGACTCGCAAAGCGACATTTTTTATCTCTTTCTTATTAAGAACTCAATTAATTAAATAAACAAAGTGTTTAACACTTGTCGGCACGCTAATCCTAATCCTCCCATATATTTTTCCCAAAAAAAAACTAAAAAAATTGTCAAATCAAATGGTCTTTTGGAGATGGTGATGACCAAAAATTTTAATTTAATTAACTTTTAGGTGTAACTGTAACTACTTAAATTACCATATACGGTAATCAACAAATCAGATTTTGGGTTTTACACTGGAGCTATTTGATAAGTGGGGCACCTTTACCTAATTACGGAATGGAATGGATCTCAATAGTCACATAATTTAGACTTAAAAAAACTGTGTGAACTCTGAATTATTATATGTCTTTATTTTCTTTTCTTTTCCTTTTCTTTATTTTTAGAGTTTCACAATCTATAGCATTCGTTCTTGATAATCGCTATTTATCATTAGATCAAGACACCAATTGATTTTTTGTGTAAATAAAGATTAAATCTCAAATCTCTTATTCAACTATCAAAGACTCACGTGTTAAACCAATTAAAACCCGCTTATTTTTCTTTTTTTAATTGGTCGGAACTGTCTGAAAGGATCTCTACCGGGCTGTAATAGTCTTTTCACAAGTCAATACACCAAGCCATATATAAAAAATGCAATTGATATTTTTAATATTTTAATGTAAGATTTTGGTTTTATATTTTTTTAATTTTGGGGCTATTATTATGTTTATGTCTGGCTAAGAGAGCTTACTCAGTACTTACTAGCTAGAGATTTTGATCCCATTTTTGGTTTTTTTTTTTGTCACAATCGAAAACATTGAATCCAAAAGCCAAACACAGAAAATTAAAAATCTTCAAATTTTTGAAAGTCGTAATAACCAAACCACCACCACCGCCTCTTCACCAATATTCGCCTTCTTTTAACTGCTACACTTCTTCAACTACCTCTCTCGCTCTCTCTCTCTCTCTCTATCTCCTTTGAAGGTAATATTTTTAAAATTATCTTTTGTTTAGATTCTCATTTGTGATGTTTGTTGTTGGTGAAGTATATACTGGAATGGACTTGTTTTGCTATTATTTTCTGCTAAAAATTTGGAACCATTTTTTTTGTAGCAGAAATATGTGATTCTGGCCATAGAGTTAGAATAATATTGTGTATTTGATAGAGGCCTTTGCTTTGTTATTATCTGTTTGTTGTAGTAGTTTTTCAAAAATCGGTTTGATTTGTATAAGAGCTGAAAAGAAAATTTCGTTGATCACTTTTAAATTAATTTCAACGCTTTAAGAAAGTTTAGCTTTTCTCTATGGTAAAGAAAAAACATATTAAAAAAATAATAATAAGAAAGCATAATTGCGAAACAATATCAAACTATGTGACAATTTGTAGGGGTTTAGTTGACTGAATTTTTGAAAGATTAGCTATTTATAATTATTTGATTCTGAGCTGTGTTTTGTTGCAAGTCAATGTGGGAACAACTTTGGCTCTGAATTTGGATTTTTTTTTTTTTAATCTTTTTGTTTGTGCCCTTTCGGAATGATCCATTTTGATAAAGCTCTCATGAATAGCTTTTCGATATATATATTCTCGGAATAATTGGATGGAGACATTTTCAAAAGAAGTTTTCTAAGCAGATAAAAAGTAATTTGCAAAATGCATTTTAGAAAATTAAATGTATGTCATGCTTTTTGTATTCTCAGTTAATAACATGTCGTAATTATTTGCCTCCTTTGTTATTCTGAATTACTTCATTTATGTCTATGCATCTTGTTTCTTTTTTTTTTTTCTTTTTAATCCTATGTTCTTTTTCCCAAGTCTTTTCTTATTGAAGGTCGTATTGTAGTTGTGAAAATTCAATAAGAAACAGGACTCTCGAGTCTCGTGTGAATTCTTTTCCCGTTCTGTGTTTCCATTGCTGCTCCAATAAGCTATCTGAGGCTATTGAAAAAACTTTTTTTTGCTAATAGGTCAAAGGGCAAGGAGTTTGAGCGGGTATAGATACAGTTCCACAGTAGGATCCTATTGTGATACCACATCTTGTCTTGTAGCTTATGAGAACTTTTGAGATTCTTGTAATATTGTGAGGAACTGTTTCCTTCTGGGCATTATGCATGTCTGGCCCTGTGGCCATTGTTGATAACGTGGTAGGAGCACTTTCTTGTGCAGATAGAACAAAATCTCTTGATGCCATTATCGATAAAGATTGCACGCCCATATTACCGAACGGTGAAGTTGGTCATAGTTCTGAAACTGCTGGCTTTAGAGTTGGTGAGCTCTTACTTGCCAATGGGGAATCATATTCCGGGTCGTTGCTCGGGGACGTCCCTGAGGGTATGGGGAAGTATGTGTGGTTGGATGGTTGCGTATATGAGGGTGAGTGGAGACGGGGGATGAAACATGGGAATGGAAAACAACTATGGCCTTCTGGAGCAGTTTATGAGGGTGAGTTTTCAGGTGGTTATATGCATGGTACAGGGACATATATAGGATCGGATAATTTGACATACAAGGGACGATGGCGGTTGAATGTCAAACATGGATTGGGATATCAAAATTATCCTAATGGAGACATCTTTGAAGGTTCATGGATTCAGGGTTCACCAGAAGGGCCAGGTAAGTACACCTGGGCTAATGGAAATGTTTATGTAGGGAATATGAAAGGTGGGAAAATGTCGGGGAAAGGAACCCTTACTTGGATGAATGGAGACTCATTCGAAGGAAGCTGGTTAAATGGCATGATGCATGGATTTGGAGCATACACATGGAGTGATGGAGGCTGCTACGTTGGAACTTGGACACGGGGTTTGAAGGATGGAAAAGGATCATTTTATCCAAAAGGTAGCCGACTCCCTGCTGTACAAGAATTTTACCTCAATGCTTTGAGGAAAAGAGGGCTATTGCCTGATTTGAGAAAGCAGAACCCTGCACATATTCATCATGCTGCTTCTGTGGATATGGGAAATGTCAAGGTTGGTGGGAACCAGAGATCTCGTCGTGCTTCGTCTGACCAAAAGCTCTCCAAGGGAAGCCTGTTAAATTTAGAGCAGTCTCGCAACAGAAATGTTTCCCTGGAAAGGCGTTGGAGTCTAGAGGTATCTATTGAGAAAGTGATTGGACATGATTCATCACTAGGGTTAACAGACTTTTTGCAAGAAGGTAGTGAAAAGGATGATGAGGTCATTCCAATTCTTGAACGAGAATACATGCAAGGGGTATTAATCAGTGAACTTGTATTGAATAATGGTTTTGCATCATCATCAAGAAGAGCAAATGGTTTTGCGCCATCATCCAAAAGAGCAAAACGACTGCAAAAGAAACTCGCAAAGGAGGTTAAGAGGCCCGGTGAAGCAATCATTAAAGGTCATAGGAGTTATGACCTAATGCTCAGTTTACAGCTTGGAATCAGGTACTTTCAAATTTCTGACTCATACACCCTCACTTAGGATGCTAAAATCATGACTCTTCATTACATATCTCTATCTTTTTCATTTTTTAATTGGAAATACTCTACGCAGTTTCTTGATGAGATTATTCTATAAATTTTTATTCCTTTAAAAAAAAAATCAATATATGATTGTTAAGTCAAGTAATCTTTAATTTTCTCGTACAATGTATAGACTATAATGATTGCATTGTAAATTTGTAATGAAAAAAGAAAATCATTACAAACAGATACATAGACAAATGTAGGACTTCATGAAAATGGTCAAAGAGTCTCAACATGTTTCTCCTTCAGTTTGGTTCACATGTGTGTGTCTTGAGTTTTCCCAGTCCAGACAGAAGGTAAATATTGCCTTTCCTGGGACAGGCATGGTCCACTTATTATTGCAGAAATCTAAAATTTTCTGTCTCATATTCCATTATGTTGTGGTTAGGAGGTTAATGTTGACCATGAATTCAATTATGGACAGATATACTGTGGGGAAAATTACTCCCATACAGAGGCGAGAAGTTCGGACATCAGATTTTGGTCCCCGTGCTAGCTTTTGGATGAATTTTCCTAAAGAAGGATCCCAATTGACACCACCTCATCAATCAGAGGATTTCAAGTGGAAAGATTATTGCCCAATGGTTTTCAGGTTGGTAGTTGGCCTTTCTGTTATTGCTACTTAGGTTAATCTTCTATGCAGCTCATTTATTTTGTATGATGTGTTTATGAGGCATGCTTGTGATGGTTAATCCTAGTGTTTGGTAAGCTGCTATGTTTCAATTAGGATCATAGCCAGGCTAAAGTATATGATTTAGAAAATTTGTTGATACAGTGTTCCTCTTTTTTTTTTTTTTGATAAAGCTGTATTGCATGGTTGTTTCTTATAGGTGGAGTGCTTATGTCATCCAAATTCTTTTCATTCAAACATGGATAATCTTGATTTATATTGTATGTCCTATTTCTTTCCTTATACATACATAGTGCCAATTCTGAAACATAATACTTAAGCCTCCATGTGATTTCAGTCTTAATATAATATATTCTGAAACACCAGTGTCCCTGAATGCGAATTGCTAAATCCTGGCTGACCTAATGTGCCACAGTTGATACTGTCCTTGTGTAAAGTCTCAACACTTTTCTTTTTTCTTTTGAAAGTCCCAAAGCTTAAACATGAATGAATTGTAGCATGAAGGCAGCTATGATGCTTTTGTTTCAACTCTATGAGCACTTTTATAGGATGCTGACACACCATCCAGATTGTACATCCGAATCATGTCATTATTAATCTGGGAATATTTGAATTCTTGACTTTGTGCTTATCATCATTATTTTGGAGGTTACTCTACATTTACCTATGATTTTTTAAGTCAATGAGTTGGTAAAAAATGTATATGCAGATCATTATCATGTGTCCTTATTCTTTGGATAAAATAAAAAATTGGAAAACCCCTTCCTTGTAAATATAATTGCTGGTAACTAATTCCTTTTGATGTCTGTGTTGATCTTAAACTGCCTCCCCCCAGCAGGGGAGCCTCTTTTTATCTTTTCATGCTGTTGATATTATCAGTGGAAAAAGAAAATGAAAAAAAATGATGTTGACATGCATGTCCTTCTGAAAATTCAATGTAGGAATTTAAGGGAATTGTTCAAGATTGATGCTGCTGATTACATGATGTCCATTTGTGGGAATGATGCTCTGAGGGAACTTTCTTCTCCTGGGAAAAGTGGGAGTGTTTTTTTCCTGTCCCAAGATGATCGATTCATGATTAAGACTTTGAGGAAATCTGAAGTAAAGGTTTGTCCATTCCTCAGATAAAAACATTAAGGGAATTAACTTCTTGTTTTGCAATTTCTGGATTTTTGATTTCGTGATAGTCATTTATCTATGATGCATATTTCTTGGTAAGATATGAATTTTATTTCTTGGTAAATGATTTCTGATATCTGGATAGCCATAAACTTTCATTTCCAACATATTATTGTTTCCTTCTTTTACCAAAAATATTCATAGTTCTTTCTTTTATATAATGTTTTTGATCAGAAACCTATATCATAGGCTTAGGGATATCTATGAAACTTAGGAGCATGAATTAAGGAAATTTAATTCTATTTATCAGCTCAAAGGACACCAATTTATGCCATTTTTCCTTAACTGCTGATGGATGTGGTCAGTAATGGTTTGCTTATTGATTACAAGGACTAAATTTTGAACGTGGGAGTAGTTTTTATGCCTTTAATGAAATTGCTCCATCAATTTGAATTATATTGGTAACACATTTGCACATGTTGCTCCTGATGTTCCACAGTAGATGAAAATTTGCAAAATGATCATATTTTGATGAGTCAAAATAAACCTTACAGTTTTCTGGAAATACTCAACATTCACATGTGTCACTTGATCTTATTAACCATTTTACAAAGACAATCATTTTGCTTCATTAAAATTCTTTTCATTTACAGAATTTCATATATTAGCTTACAAATCACAACATTTATTTGTGCTGGACCAAGGGATCATATTTGATGGAGGAAGTGCAATGCAACCCTCAAATTTCATGGCATCCATCGTTCACTTCTGTAGCCCTCCTTGTTGTGGGTTTATTGTACTCAGTGAGGCTGCAGATGCTACTGAGTATAGATTTGCATGAAATCAAAATTGAGTTTTGGAGGGACTGAATGGCCCATTCACTTCATAAATTCTACATTTTAGTCTCTTTAGCTGTTTGGATGGTTGCTCCATTTTTTTGTTTGACCTTGTGTCTCTTTTTATTTTGGAAGTGTTAAGAGTTAGCACTAGTTGCCTCCTAGTTTTATTTTATATATATATATATATGTATGCATTTCCTGTGTAGATGGATTGTGCAACCTTTAGTGCTTTCCAACAATCGTACTAATCATTTGAGAAGGGGGGGGGGGGGGGGACCAAGGTGACTTATTTATGTATGAATAACAAAGATGTCTGAAGAATCTGAACCATGATACGTCTGCTATAATTGAAGTTTTATATATGTTCTCTTTCTCATCATATACCTACTGACTGGAGCTTTGATGTGTAGGTTCTTCTAAGAATGCTTCCAGATTATCATTATCATGTGAGGAAATATGAGAACACGCTTATTACAAAATTTTTTGGCCTTCACAGAATCATACCTTCTAGTGGTCAAAAGGTAAGCAGCACAATGAAGCAGTCATCTGTTCTAGAGGTATTTTTCCATGTATGTCAATGTCATAGCCATTTATTTGTTACTTCTTAATATTTATGATACAGGTTGAACTTCGTTGAAATTTTCTGAGCCGTAGGCCCATATTACTGTGTTTTAGATCTGACTGTGCTATGATTTGTATCATGCTTTGGTTCATTAAGCCTTTGCAAGAATGTTCACAAGAAGCTAATATTTGTAGTTTATTTCCTACCTTGCAGTTTCGTTTTGTAGTAATGGGAAATATGTTCTGCACAGAGTTGAGGATCCATCGGAGATATGATTTGAAAGGTTCGTCCCTTGGACGTTCAGCAGACAAGGTTGAAATTGATGAGAACACAATACTCAAAGATTTGGATCTAAACTATCAATATTATTTAGAACCCTCTTGGCGAGAGGCTTTATTGAAGTAAGTTGTACTTTCATAGCTGCCATGTAATTTCCTTTCCTACTTGGGAGTTAACATATCAAAGGTTGTGAATTGGTAATCTTTACCCGATGTGGTTAATGAATATATGAAGATCCCAAGTGAATAATTTTTTTATCCATAAAAAGTTGACTGTAATAATTTGTGTGGATGCCAGAATTGTGTGAAAATTTTTGAAGTTCCAAATTGTATAATCTCTTGCCTAATAACAAGTAAAAGTTGGTTTTAGCTGGCACACAAGGATCAAGCTTCAATTGTAAAGTTCATATCCAACTGCTGATTTTACCCCTAATTTTGTTGTTTTAAATTATAGGATTTGAAATTGTGGCATTCATCTCATGCTGACTTTTTTTTGTATGCAGCCAGATTGAGATTGACAGTAAGTTTTTGGAAGCACAGAACATTATGGATTACAGCCTTTTGTTAGGTGTGCATTATCGAGCCCCTCAACACTTGCGCTCTCTTATGTTCTACCAAGGTATAACGGCAGATGGATTGGCAATGCTTGCAGAAGAAGGTGCGGCTTATGTTCAAAATTGGTGCTCCACCATAATCTGTTCATGAAATTTTAGGAAGAATATTGATTCAGTTGTCTGGTGTCTTTTTATGGTTAGAAGATCAATTGGAAACAAAATGTGTAAAAACATGAGAGTATGTAGGAAATTTATGACAGAAGCTAGTGTCAGCAGTTAACCTTTTTGGTAAGTGGTGTCTGGGGTTAGTTAGTAGGTAGTGCGATGTATATGCAGTGAAGTAATAAGTAATGAGAAAGGTTTTCTTTGAGCTATTTTGAACTGAAAATAAACCAACACATTTGAGTATTGTTTTATGGTCTTAATTTAGTCCATGTAATCCCATGATAGTGGTATTTTAGGAAGTCCCATTTTTCATATTTCTCGTGGGATTGGCAGTTTATTTGTTGAAGGCTACATAACACCCAAGTAAATAGGCCAAGTTCCAATTTGAAAACTTAGGACCCTCCTTATTTGACATTGACAGCGAATTGGTTTTTGTCCTTCTTGGTTATTTTTGTGTGTGTTGACATAATGGTTTTTTTTTTTTTCTTTCTCTTTTAATGTCTATTTCACTTTAACGTCTTTTACCAGTGAGGATTTGAACTGTATATTTTGCACGTGGTACATGAACCACACCCATTAGACTTGTAGCACCCACTAATTCTGATTTAACCTGGTCATCATCACTTGTCTATAACTTGCATAGCTGCACTGTTCATTAATACAGAAGACTAATATGGTGGTTATGTTTCAATTCAGACCCTCTAGAGAATGAGATCTCCAATTACCCACAAAGCCTTGTTTTGGTCCCCCGTGGAACAGATGATAATAGTGTTGTTGTGGGCCCTCACATCAGGGGTAGCCGATTACGAGCATCAGCTGCTGGTGATGAGGAAGTTGATCTTCTTTTACCTGGTACAGCAAGGTATGATTTCATGGAACACCTAAAACATGTTGTCGTCGCAGCCAATGGGTCTTTTATTTTTGGGCAAGTGACCGATATGTCATATGCAAATCTTTCTTTGCTGTTTGGCCAGTATTGTACATGAACTCATATAAGTTATATAAAACGTACCCTTGAAGAAAATTAGGAATGCCCTAGAGCTCTAGACGGTTGACTTTGTATAATATTTGCAAGCTTGATCCATGCTATCACAAGAAAGATGATCTATTTTAGAATGTCTTTAATTTAAAGATTTAGGCATCTCAAGTACATAGGAGAATGAGAGAAGGATTTTTTGTACAATGGCTACTACTGTATATCTGAAGCATTGGAGTTCTAATTTTCTTTGCAACTTTTTAAGCAGGCTCCAAATCCAGCTTGGTGTGAATATGCCAGCAAGGGCAGAGCTGATTCCAGGAAAAGAGGAAACCCAAATGTTTCATGAGGCATATGATGTTGTTCTGTACCTTGGTATCATTGATATTTTGCAAGATTACAACATGAGTAAGAAGATTGAACATGCATATAAATCTCTTCAGTTTGATTCCTTGTCCATCTCTGCCGTAGACCCTACATTCTACTCGCAGCGCTTCCTGCAATTCATTCAAAAGGTGTTCCCCCCGAATTCCATAAGTTAAAATTTTACATTCTACTCGCAGCGCTTCTTGGAATTCATTCAAAAGGTGTTCACCCCGAATTTCATAAGTTAAAATTTTGGTCAACGTACTTAACATACTACATGTGGGAGTGCTTGTGATCATTCTTGTCAAGGGTGATGGTGGGAGAAGTATCAGTTTGTCTTGTAAGTATTGTTAAATAGGTAAAGTAAGCTCATTTTAGCCTATCTAAATGTTGTTGATAGAATAGTTTGATTTTATGTTCTCATGAATATTTGATTTTTTTCTCGGAGCACATCCAGCTTTCAATTCTTTTACATTATGGCAGTCTTTCATTCAGGCATCTAGTGTTCGCACATATGAGTTCATGACGTGTTGAAAAAAAAAAGCGAGCCTATGTATGAGAAATCAAGGAGCGTTTTACTATTATTATCTTTTTTTAGACGAACCAAGGATAAGAAATCAAGTACCGTTTTAGATAAGAACGCTCTGCTATTTTTATGGCAAAAACTATGTTTGGACTTTTAAAAACAAAATTATTCCAATTATGTTTGGACTTCTTGCCAAGCGCAGAAAACGTGTCTGCATCAAGTATCAATAATATTATTCCAAGCAGAACAGATGAGAGCAGTCACTGAACTTGATGGTGGACTGTGGGCAGCGGAGTGCATGGGTTGGGTTGGAGTGTTTTTCAACCCAACCCGTCTTTCTTAGGTTGAAGAATTCTCAACTCAACTCAATCCAACTCATTATATGTATATAAATCAACGCAGCCCAACTTATAAATGGCTTGTGCACTTGTAGTTACATGTTCATGTTTTATAAAAAAAAATTGGATTTTCATAAACTATTTAAGCGTTTGTTTTTCAATAAATCATTATAACTCACATGACGTGCCTAAATTATTTTCCAAATTTTAAATTCATCAAAATTAATTCTAAAAAAATATCAAAAAAAATTAATGTAAGGATAATAAAAGAAACTAATATATATACTGGATTAGGCTGTGTCAAATGGGTTGGAAAAATTATCAATCCAAACTCAGTCTCACTTGAGCCTTAAAATAAAATTACAATCCAAATAAATCCACTAACCCAAGGTTTTGGGTTGGCTTGAGTTAGTCAAGTTGAATTTGTATGGGTTAAGTTTGTCAGGTTGGTAGGTTCAATACACCCTTAGTCATGGGGTGACAGAAGGAGAAAATTCCTTTAGAGCTTGTTTAGTTGGAGTGATATGAGAGAGGATGGAAAAGAATGGATTTTTTGTATTGTTTGAATGGGAAAGAAAAGAGAAACAATGCCAACGTTTTTAATATTTGGGATTTTTTTTCCTTTATTTTTTAATATTTTTTTTGAACCAATTTAATTAATCACATTTTTTATATAAATTATATAGAAATAAATAGAGAAATAAGTTAAAATAAAGTAATTATTTTATTGTGTTCCTTTTTTAATGTATCTAATTATTTCTTATATACTATGTAATTGATGCATAAAAATAAATTCATACAAATTATATTTTCCATCGTTTCACTTTTTTTTTTCCTTCAACTAAATAAATAAGTTTTTTTTTTCGATAAAAAAACATTTAAATGAGTATTTTATTCCTCTACTTTTTTACTCCTTTAACCAAGCACAATAAGAAAAAAAAAACTAATATCTTATATCCCTCCTCTTTCCGTCACTTCCCCATTTTCAATGCTTTCACATTTTTATCCTCCAAAAATTGGAGAGTGGACACTTGGGTTGCACACGTTCACAACTTCACATTTCTTATCTCATGATTCACATTCAACGCATTGGATTCCTAGTTGGACCAACATTTGTTGCTCCGGATTCATATCCCCTGAAATACCTAAATTCTCAGCCATAGATTTAATCTAATGGCTTAAGCTGTTGACACCTCACCAATCCATGTTGGCAATTGCTCACTTTTCTTTTTATTTTAGCTTCCCCAATTTGAATTTCAGTAAAGAGATATGCTACTTTCACATGAGTTCCCATACGGTTGCGAGAGATAAAATTCAGTACCAGAGTAGCAAATTCTTCAGGTACATCTTCATGCAACAATGTGCAAAATAAAAGTTAAACAACTTTTCAGAAAAAAGACAGAAAAACAAAAAGAAATTCAAATTTGGGAAGCTAAAATGAAAAGAAAAGTGAGCAATTGCCAGCGTAGATTGGTGAGATGTCAAAAGCTTAAGCCATTAGATTAAATATATGACTGAAAATTTAGGTATTTCACCTCGTGCAATATGTATTGCACGGGATATGAACATGTGTTTAATTGTAAAAACCAAAAAAAAAAAAAAAAAAGCTAAAAATCTCATCGATATAACATTAACACGGCCTTCCCCATTTCAGAAACGTTGATCAATCCCGCTTTCCCCAAATTACTTCTCAACTACACCCATCTCCATTCCACTTCCTCTTCCACTTTCACACATTTGTCAAAAGCCGGAGTACAATCCTACTTTCCCTATATTCCAAGCGCGTCTCCACCACGACCCCTCCTCCTATACATTAATCAGAATTAGGTGGTCCTTACATACCCTACATCAAGAGCATGGACCTCACCTCCACTACATTTTTCCCTAACCCACAACTCAAGTAAGATTTAAATCCTCCACACCTCATTCCTAAACTTTACCAACTACACTGCCACCTTACTTCATCTCTGTGTCTCTCTCAAAGCTATGGCAAAGCTTCCAAAATCACAAGCCAAGCTTGTCCACTTCTCCTTCTCCTTCTCCTTCTTGTTCTCGCTACGCCACTCCTCCGCCGCTTACTCCATCTGTGTCAACTATGGCACCGTCACCAACAACTTCCCACCACCCTCCTAAGTGGCCAACTTCCTCAAAACCCAAACCACCATTGACCGCGTCAAGATCTTCGACGCCAACCCTGACATCCTCAAAGCCTTTGCCAACACTAAAACAAACATAACTAAAATATGAAAAATATTGCCAAGTGGAGGAACCTCAGAAAGACATGGCAAAATGGGTCAGACCCATTTGACTCGACCCGTTTAACCCGCAACCCGATTGACCCGACCCGAACCCGCCCCGCCCCGCCCCGCCCGCTTTGCCATGTCTACCAATGTTGAGTAGATTGAGATTAAGGTGTAATTTTTATAAAATATTTACTTATTCTTCTTTACTTAATATGTTATGTACTCCATTATAGTTTGTTACCAATTACCACTAAACACTTGACTTGATACCCAAATTTGGTGCAACTCTTATTCCAGCTTTCTAGAAGCTAATCTTGGTATTGATCTATTTAAAGTAGGAAGAGAAAATGAAGGTGACAAGCAAAGAGTAATAAGACTACAATTTAGCCAAACTCCAGTGCACTGCTGGCAGAAGTGCAAGGGAATATGTCATTTCAAATCAAGAAGCCTGAATTTTTTTGATTTACAGTGGAAGTATGTTTCCCTGATCCGTAACGTTCCTCTCCCATAAACGAAAGAGTCTAGCCACGATTCTTTGCTTGATCCACTTCCAGAATATTTTGACTTGGGCATGTAATAGAAAGCCCATCAACAGCAATACATAGATCCCGAATAGAATCGATTGGACTGAGCCTGGAAATAAAACTGATACAAATGATGCCAATGACAGTGAACCAAACACCACCATGCTCCTTCGTAGTTGAGGTGCATGAGTTGGAGATTGCCAACTCCCAAAACAGTTCAGCTCAAAGCCATATGCCAAGCAATATGCTAAGAAGCAGTCAATGCCAAAACTCATGGTTATGGGGTGTATATCAAATGGAGTATTGGCCTTCCCTTGATGCTTCACTCCGAGTAAGCTGAGTACCACCGAAATCATAAAGGCGAAAATGACATGCAATGAATTAGGCGTAGGTTGTTCATGTAGGAGTAGGAAAGTATTTCTAGTAGCGATTAATGCGACATTGAAGGACAGATGAGGCTCAGGGGAGGATCTTAATTCCCCATAAGTAAAGCTGGGAAAGCCAGCTGGTTCTTGCAACGTTTGCCATGATTTTTTTTCAAGAAGAGAGTTGGGCTACACAAATGGTATATTGAAGGAAATAATTGAACGTAAGGGAGATAAAATTTTTCAAATGTTATGCTTTGGTCCTTCAAACCTCGATCACATACATATATATATATATATATAGCTTACGGAAAAGGAGAATTAAGTGGAAAGTGGGGCCCCCCTGCCCCTTCCCCCCCCCCCCCCCCCCCCCCCGCCTTTTTTTTTAATGGGCGTTAACTATACCTATATGAATTACTTATTCTCAACCATTAATTAAATATATATATATATTTTTTTTTTGGATTACCTTTTTTCGAGTCTTTGTTTTCCTCTTAGTCTTCCTTACACACGCAATTTGACTCAATCAACCCAATTGCTACGTTGAATTTAACCACTCAAACTTGAGAAAAACACATCAAGCCCTAGATTGCTTTCTGGTAAAACACAGAATTACCTAAACTTTTGAGTATAACATTAGACTTGTTTGTAATATTGTTTCATGTTTAAATTATTAAAGTTCATGTTAATGAGTACTTTTAGGATAATTGTTAATAAATCATATTAAAAAAAATTTCAATACTATTTTTACGGAAAATATAAAAAAAATTGTTAGAATTTTTTTTTTGAAAAATAAAAAATTAATTGCTTTATTATTTTCTCATTAATGTTTCTAGAAATAGTTCTTAAACTAATACTCTTAGAGCATTTGTTAACATTTCTCAATTATTAAACATTCTTGAAAAACAAATACTCATTGATTACTCATGTGATGGTATTGTGTCCATATTACCACACAATGTTTTGAGTGTAACAAATAATTTTTAAAGATAAATATTACCGTATAATTAAAATTTCACATATAAGAAAGTTTAAAAAAAATATTTAAGCATCACACTCAAGACCCCAAATACCCGTGTTTTACAGAGAAATCACTCAGGATTTTGTGTACCATTTTTCTCCTATCATCGTTGCCATTTGTTTACCCACTGTGTACCAGATTAAAGTAAAAGTACTACTTTTTTTTTTTTTTTTTTGGATACCAAAGAAGGGAGATAAGCAAAGTAAAAGTACTATTCAAAGTCAAGCTCAAAAGTTCAACATTCCAAGGTTTGTTTTTCATGGGATGGGCTGTTTCTCACTTCTAAGCTCGCATTGTAGGATTATATCTCCTTAAAGAAAATTTTATGTGGCCCATATCTGAAGATGAAACTTATGTCTTAAGTTTCTTATTTTATGTCTTAAGTTTCCTATTTATGAAAGTTACATGTTAGATGTAAGATCCTTTAATAACTCTCAAATGGTGTAACCCATTTGGTTAATAAACACCATGAAGTTACAATTTTTAAGCTTCCTTGATAGAATGAGAGTTATGAAAATCTTCATTTAAAAGGGTCTCTAGTCTAGCTTATATATATAGCCTGTGTTTCCATCAAAATGATATGTGTGAGGTAAAGACCATAAACTAGAAGGCCCTTTTATAAACACTATTATCATATAGTAAGTCTTCTTTTCTTCAAATACTTAAACAACTATGGCTGGAGGTATGTTTATTTTATTTCACAACTCTAAATTTATCTTACATTTGGTATCAGAACTTCCTTCATGCTATGTTGTTTAGTAATTTTTTCATTCATAGATTTTCTATGATTTGGCTAAATTTTCGATTGGATTTAAGGATATAAAGTATTTGCATTGCATACTCTTTTGTGCTAGGACCTTTCAGCTAAATTAACTATGACATCAAAATCTAGCCTTTTAATTAACGTTAACAAACCCAGGTTTAAGAAGCATGGAATAATGTTAAGTTTTATGCCATGTATCTCATGTGTGGGTCATAGCATATAGTATTGAAGCTTATCACTGAAATAGCTTTTACCATCATTTGGGTTGGATGGCTTTAATATGAGATAGTTTTCGGATATAGACGACTATCTATGGAAAATTATTCCTTTTGCATTTGGCATTGGTTGAATGTTTCTGTGGAGATCATGATTGGTTTTTCAAATTTAAGCTTCTCATGAAAGTGGACATCTGTCGTGAAAACTTTTCATATAGATTATTATGCTTCTTTGTTATTTAGAAGAACTTATTTTGTTTGACTTACATATAGTGTGCAGTGATTTTATAAAGTTTGTGACTATGGGTCCGTTTGGATAGAACTTATTTTACTGAAACTGAAAACTGAAAACACTGTAACAAAATAATTTTTAAATGTGTGAATAGTACCGTGAGACCCATTTTTAATGAAAAAGTGGTTGAAAAGTGAAGTTTGTGGGTCCGTGAACAGTGCACCCGTGCACTGTTCACGGAAGAATAGTCGAAAGTTGCGGCTACTATTCATAAACAGTAGCCGTAACAGTGCATGAAGCTCCTAAAACGTGTGCCAAAAAAAAAAAAAAGAGTAAAACGCAAACATGGACGCAGAATAAGTGTATCCAAACCCACAATATATATGGAAATTTGATCATTACATAATTAAATTTTATGATATTTTTAGTATATTTACAATTTCTTACACTTGTCTTTAAATATCATTTTATGGTTTATTTTAATTGACAAATATGACGTTTAGTTTATCTTTATGATGTCATTTGAAAGGGTGAATATCAAAACGACTTGAGAATAGTCACAGCATCTTAAGTCGTAATGATAATCACATCAAGTTAATTTTTATAATACTTCATTAAGAATAAAGACATCTAAATTGCAATTAGTTCATGAAAAACAATAACTTGGCCCCATGGGAAAATTATTATTTTTATGATTTAATTGGAATAAGATGGTGAACTAGGCATTAAGAATATAATTTTCCTAGGCCCAAAGGTATGGAAAATTTCATTCTTGTTGTTTATATTTACTAGTCTTATTAATAAAGTATTTTAGTAAATTCATGTGTGATGCACCTCTACCCATACGAAGGTTGGAATTTACTACTAAATTGACACTGGTTGATTTAGAATTAAGGTTTATATTTCATAGCATTAAAGTTTATTTATTTTTTGTTATTGCAGCAATTCCTACTACTTATATAACTGATTCTTCACATGTTCCAATGCTAATTGGTGACAACTATAATGACTGGAAAGAAAGTATCATATTTTCATTAGGATGCATGGATCTTGATTTGGCGCTCCGTGTGGATGAACCACCCATCCCCACGAAATCAAGTGCACCAAATGATAAACTTGACTATGAACGGTGGGAGCGATCTAATCGCTTAAGTTTAATGTTCATAAACTCCCATATAAATAAGAACATTAGGGCTTCTATCCCTAAATGTAATAAGGTTAAGGATTTTATGAAAGCCATTGAAGAACAGTTCATAAGATCCGATAAGGCTTTGGCAAGCATCTTGATGAAAAGGTTTTCAAGTAAAACTTTTGACTATTCTAGGATTGTGCGAGAGCACATTATGGAAATGAGGAACATGGTTGCTCAACTTAAGCCCCTAGAAGTTGAGATTTCTGAGTCATTCCCAGTCCATTTCATATTGAATTCTCTCCCCTCTGAATTTGGTCCTTTCAAAATATCTTATAACACAGAAAAATAAATGGTCAGTAAATGAACTTTTGGCTATGTGTGTTCAAGAGGAAGAGAGATTAAAACAAGAAAAAGTTGAAAGTGCTCATTTGGGCACTCATGTTAAATAAAATGCTAGGAAGGGCAAGAATGCCTTGCAAGTGAAGAAAAAACACCTAAAGCATAATGACAATAAAAACAAAACTAAATGTTTTTTCTGCAAGAAAGAAGGGCATATGAAGAAAGATTGCCTAAAGTACAAGAAATGGCTCGAAAAGAAAGGTAATCTCATATCATTAGTGTGTCATGAATCTTTTTTGTTGAAGCTCCAAATAATACATGGTGGGTTGACTCTGGTTCCACAATTCACATTGTCAACTCCATGTAGGGTTTTCTGAATCTAAGAAAGCCGAAAGGAGATGAACAATGCATCTATTCAAAAAATCAAATGTGTTCAAAAGTTGAGGGAGTTGGAACTTTTCGTCTAATTTAAAAAACTGGATATGCATTAGATTTAAATAATGTTTTCTATGTACCTTCATTTTCCAGAAACTTAATTTCCATTTCCAAACTTCTTGTTGTTAGTTATGGATTTTTATTTGAAAACTCAATTTTAAGTATTTTTAAAAATAAAGTTCATGTTGGTGGTGGAACCTTAGTTGATAGTTTATTTAAAATTGATAATGACTCTAGTTTTGAATGCAATTATTTAAATATGCATGTTAATGTTGGTATAAAGCGGAGCTTGATTAATGAGAATTCCTTTATGCTATGACATAGGAGATTGGGACATATCTCCATAGAAAGAATTAAAAGATTGGTGAAAGACGGAGTTCTAAAAACTCTTGATTTTACTGATTTTGGTACTTGTGTGGACTGCATTAAGGGTAACCAAACTAATAAGACCACTAAGGGTAGGGATGTCCACGGGTCGGTCTAGGTCGGGTTTGTGTCCAACTCGGAACCGACCCGCCGGAATTGGTTGGGAAAAAAAATGCACTTGCCGCCGACTCGTCGGAGTAATCGATTGCGCGGTTCAAACCATCGACAGGTGGCAGGCGGGTCAGTCGAAGTCAGATCTAAGAAGACGGTGAGAAAAAGGTGAAAAAAACACAGATCCGACGAAGAAACGCAAATTCCGATTATAGTTTTCCCTTAGATCCGGCGAGATTTCGCCTGATCCGGCGAAAATCTCACAAGATTTGACGAGATTTAGCTAGATGCGGTCAAAATCTCACCGGATCTAAGGGAAATATCATCGGAATCTGGGTTTCTTCTCCAGATTCTGGAAATTTATCGCCGGATTCTGGAAATTTTGGCCGGAAGCTAGAAAACTTTCAATCGGTTTGGGTTTTTCGGGCTTTAGGGGAGGAAAATCGAAACCAACCAGTCGAAATCGGTTTCTAGTGGTGAAGACTTGCCCCCGACCCGCCGGAGTAGTCGAGTTGGCCGGATTTAGGTTGGATTCGATTGGTTCTTCGGGTGGGTCGGGTTACCGGATCAATCTGGATAACCCTAACTAAGGGTGCCAAAAGGAGCTCTAAAATTCTTGAAATCATACACATTGATATATGTGGACCATTTGCTACTCCTTGCCCAAATGGTTAGAGATATTTTATCTCATTCATTGATGACCATACAAGATATATGTATCTCTATCTTTTATTTGATAAGACTGAGGCACTAGATGCTTTCAAAACTTATAAGGCAGAAGTAGAGAAACAAAGAGAAAATAAAATTAAAATAATTAGATCAGATAGAGGTGGGGAGTATTATGGTAGGTACACAAAAAATGGACAAATGCCAGGTCCATTTGCTAAGTTCCTTCAGGAAGAGGGCATCATTGCTCAATATAAAATGCCAGGTACACCACAACAAAATGGTGTTTCTAAAAGGAGGAATTATATGCTTATGGATATGGTAAGGAGTATGATTAGTAACTTTGATCTTCCTTTATCCTTATGGAGTGAAGCCTTAAAAACCGTTTTGTATATCTTAAACAGGGTTCCATCTAAGGTTGTTTCCAAAACACCTTTTGAATTATGGCATGGATGGAAGCCAAGTTTAAATCATTTGCACATATGGGGTTGTTCTGTTGAAGTAAGGATTTATAATCCATATATAAAGAAACTAGACCCAAGGACAACTAGCAGATATTTTATTAGCTATGCAATAAATTCTAAAGGGTTTAGGTTTTATTGTCCTTCTCACACTCCAAGAATAGTTAAGGCTAGAAATGATAAAATTTCTTGAGGACTTCGAGCTTAGTGGGAGTGCTTTTCCTAGAAGGATAGAGTTTGAGGAGGCACAAGATTTTATTGAACTACCCCTAAATGATATCCTTGAGAAGCAACAAACCCATCAAGAACAAGCTCATATTAAACCAACTGCTAAAATTTCTAAAAATACAAGAGAAGCATAAGGTGTAAGAAGATCCTCAAGAATGAGGAAACTATCACTTTCTGATGATTATATTGTATATCTCCAAGAGTCTGATTTTGATATCAGGCCTAAAGATGATCCAACTTTGTTTTCTCAAGCCATGAGTGATAGTAATTCCACACTTTGGTATGATGCCATGAAGGAAGAGATGGAGTCTATGGCTAAAAATCAAGTTTGGGATCTCGTTGAGTTGCCTAAGGAAGCAGTAGCTATTGGCTGCAAATGGGTTTATAAAACCAAAAGAAATGCTTCTGGTAACATTGAACAATATAAAGCTAGACTTGTAGCCAAGGGTTTTACTAAAAAAGAAGGCATTGATTACCATGAAACCTTCTCTCCGATTTCTAAGAAGGATTCGTTTAGAATAATCATGGCCTTAGTAGCTCATTTTGATTTAGAGTTACATCAAATGGATGTGAAAACGGCATTCTTGAATGGGGATCTAGAAGATGCGGTATACATGGTCCAACCTCAAGGATTTTATGATGATAAAGACGGTCATTTGGTTTGCAAGTTAAAGAAATCTATATATAGGCTAAAGCAAGCCTCACGACAATGGTATATAAAGTTTCACAATGTTATCACTTCATATGGATTTGTTGAGAACATTGTTGATCAATGTATATACCTTAAGGTCAGTGGGAGCAAATACATTTTCCTAGTCCTATACGTGGATGACATTCTCCTTGCAAGTAGTGATTTGGGCTTGCTACACGAGACAAAACAATTTCTCTCCCAAAACTTTGAGATGAAGGATTTTGGTGAAACCCCATATGTCATTGGCATTAAGATTCATAGAGATAGATCACAAAGAGTGTTAGGACAGTCTCAAAAGGCCTATATTGAAAAAGTATTGAAGAGATTCGGAATGAAAAATTGTATACCTATAGTAGCACCCATTATGAAAGGAGACAAATTTAGTAAGAATCAATGTCCTCAAAATGAATTAGAGCGAGAGCAAATGAAGAACATACTGTATGCATCTGCGGTAGGTAGCCTGATGTATGCACAAGTCTGCACAAGGCTTGATATCGGGTTTATAGTGGGGTTATTAGGTCGATATCAAAGTAACCATGGTTTGGATCATTGGAAAGCTGCGAATAAGGTTATGAGGTACTTGCAAGGTACCAAGGATTACAAGTTGACTTATAGACATACTGATCAATTGAAGGTGATTGGTTATTCAGATTTTGATTTTGCCGGATGTGTAGACACAAGAAAGTCTACTTCAGGCTATATTTTCCTTCTTTCTAGAGGAGCTATATCTTGGAGAAGTACTAAGCAAACATTTGTTGCTTCGTCTACCATGGAGGCATAATTTGTTGCTTGCTATGAAGCTACAACACAGGAATTATGGTTAAGAAATTTTATCATAGGTCTCAAGATTGTTGATTCTATATTGAGACCTCTAAAGATTTTTTGTGAAAATTCAGCTGTAGTTTTCTTCTCTAAGAATAATAAAAGTGGAAGCCGAAGTAAGCATATTGAAATAAAGTACCTCAAAGTTAGAAAGAATGTTAAGAAACAAAAGGTGTCCATTAAGCTTATTAGTACTAAGCTAATGATTGCTAATCACATGACTAAAGGTTTGCCGACCAAACCATATAAAGACCACGTGGAACATATGGGACTTAATAGCTTATTTGATGTTTAAATTCTCTTTAGTTGTTTTGTGTTTGAGACACATATTTGCTTGTTCTTAGAGAATAAAAGAATATATATTTTGTGCACATAAAGTATATATATAAAGTTTATTTAATCCATGAGGATAAATAAAGGACAATATATCCGCAGGGATGTTTAGAGGAGGACTCGAATGGCTAATAGGTAGTCCATTCATAAAGAATTAATGGCCCATAAAGTATTCATGTAAGGATTACATTACATTGTAATACATGGAAGGAAATACTCATTATAATTGAGGGGAATACCGCCATGATTCATGTATTGGATTCTTTATTTGAGTGGGAGCATTTCACAACTAGTGACATGGATAATATCGTGGCTATAGCATAGTGATAAGCACTTATTGAGTTATTTAAATTTCATGTGGACCAAGTGGGAGAATGTAGGATTATATCTCCTTAAAGAAAATTTTATGTGGCTCACATTTGAAGATGAAACTCATGTCTTAAGTTTCTTATTTTATGTCTTAAGTTTCCTATTTGTGAAAGTTACATATTAGATGTAACATCCTTTAATAACTCTCAAATGGTGTAACTCATTTGGTTAATAAACACCATGAAGTTACAACTTTTAAGCTCCTTGATGGAAAGAGAGTTATGAAAATCTTCATTTAAAAGGATCCCTAGTCTAGCCTACATATATAGCTTGTATTTCCATCAAAAGGATATGTGTGAGGTAAAGGCCACAGACTAAAAGACCATTTTATATACATTATTATCATATAATGAGTCTTCTTTTCTTCAAAGACTTAAACAACTATGGTTGGAGGTATGTTTTTTTTATTTTGCAACTCTAATTTTATCTTACAGGCATAATATCAAATACTACAATGCTCATCAATCGGTCACTTCCGACTCAGAACCTTTTGTGATTCCAGGACTGCCCCAAAGAATTGAAATAACAAGAGCCCAGCTGCCAGGAACATTTGTTACACTTCCCGATATTGATGATTTCCGAGACAAGATACAAGAGGCTGAATTAATAGCTTACGGGGTTGTAGTAAACAGTTTCGATGAGTTAGAGAATGAGTGCGTTGAGTTGTACAGAAAGGCTATTAACAAGAAGGTGTGGTGCGTTGGGCCAGTTTCTTTATGTAACAAGGAGAATTTGGACAAGTTTGAGAGAGGCAACAAAGCACCAATTGATGCGCATCAGTGCTTGGAATGGTTTCACTCGATGAAACCAAGGTCGGTTATTTATGCTTGTCTAGGTAGTTTATGCCGCCTTGTTCCTTCGCAACTAATTGAGCCTGGGTTGGGTCTAGAAGCATCAAATCAGCCATTCATTTGGGTAATCAAAACAGGACCAGAGTTAGAGGAGTGGTTGTTGAAGGAAAATTTTGAAGAAAGGATCAAAGGGAGGGGACTCTTAATCAGGGGATGGGCTCCACAAGTATTTATTCTATCCCATCCAGCAATAGGTGGGTTCCTAACACACTGGTTTGGAACTCAATAATAGAAAGCATGTGTTCTGGGTTGCCAATGATAACTTGGCCTCTGTTTTCCGAGCAATTCTTTAATGAAAAGCTAGTTGTTGAAATTTTGAGGATTGGAATTCGGGTAGGTGTGGATATCCCTGTGAGATGGGGGGATGAAGAGAGAGTTGGGGTGTTGGTGAAGAAAGATGAGGTTGAGTAGGCCATAGTTATGTTGATGGATGAGGGAGAAGAAGGTGAAAAGAGAAGAAAGAAAGCAAGAGAACTTGGAGATATGGCAAGAAAGGCAATGGAAAAAGGAGGATCTTCTCAATTGAACATGTCAGTGTTGATTGAAGATATAAGAAGACAGTCCACTCAAGACTAGGAGAAGTACTGCTCGGAGAAACTACTAATGGTCACTAGTTCAGTCCCTACGGTTGTGTAAGACTTTTTAAGTTTTATTTAAAAAATTTTATTTTGGTAATAACTAGGCTGCACACATTGTTATACACAAAGTACACGTTCACTTTTTAATTTGAAAAATGATATGTTTACAATAATTTTACAACATTTTTACAACAAATCTTAAGTAACTGGTTGTTATTGTTGGATTAAAAATGTAATCTTAATACTAAATTCAAACTTGAACCAATAATAATTAACCATCCATGATTTGTTGTAAAAATATTATAAAATTGTTGTAGACGTAGCACATCTCTTTTAATTTTTAAGTCACAAGTCACATTTCGTATTTACACCATACTTAAATATTGTTATTAGAAATTTCTTATCAAACAGGTCTTAAGTATATACTTTGCGTGTAATCGTTTGCGTGAAATAAACACCACTCTTTTAGTTTATATATTAATTTTATTGGGAACATCCTATAAATAAATGCATATATACTGCAATAAAGAGTTTAAGGTTTTAGCAAAAACAATAAAGTGTTTAGGGGATTGACAACTTTTTTCTAATGCTTTCGATTTGAATTTCAGTCATATTATATTATAATTCTAATAATTTGTATACATACCTTTCTCGGATTATTTGTATGTCACTAATGCGAAAAGGCAATAATAAATATTGCTCGTTGACTTGCCAATATGGTTTGTGTAGTTTGTGAGATAAGTAAATGGCAATTTCTTTTCATTATTTAAATAAATCAATAAAGGACAAAACTTAGGTACAATATCTTAGGTGCTGTTTCTTAGGTTCCCCTTTTAAGATTTAGCCATGTGGCTACTTAATTAAAAAATACACTTTCATCCCATGAGGAAAAATCCACATGGCAAAATCTTAAAAAGGGTACCTAAGGAACAGCACCTAAGTACTGTACCTAAGTCTTGCTCATCAATAAAAACCAAGCAATAATAAATATTACCTATTGACTCGCCAATATGGTTTGTGTAGTTTGTGAGATAAGTAAATGGCAATTTCTTTTCATTAGTTAAATAAATAAATAAAAACCAACAAAAGGCTGAGAAAGTTGAAGTGAAAAGGAGAAGTTTTTTAAGAGCAAAGCTGAGAGAGAGAGAGAGAGAGAGAGAGAGAGAGAGAGAGAGAGAGAGAGAGAGAGAGAGAGAGAGAGAGAGAGAGAGAGAGAGATGCTGAAATTTCTAGGAAAGAGAAGAATATTCGAGAAAAGGTGGCTGAGAAAGGGAGCATGATGTTTTTTCTTCAATTTTGCTGATGGGTCTGAGTTGGGTTTGTTGGCAGTGGTGAGAATGAGGTTGAGGAAAGCATGGAGGTTGAAAGAGTGGTGGAGGCGAGAGAGACACCAGTTGAAGTGGGAAAGAAAGAGAGAGGAGAGAGTGTTTTACTGAAATTCAAATATGGGAAGCTAAAATGAAAAGAATAGTGAGCACACAAGTTGCCAGCGTGGATTGGTGAGGTGTCAAAGGCTTAAGCTATTAGATTAAATCTATGGCTGAGAATTTAGGTATTGCATGGGATATGAATCTTGTGGCTCCAGTCCAGTATAATTTGTTTTTTTGATTGTTCATGGGGTGAGACCTTGGGGGTGAGGTTTTAAATTTTTGTTTTCAATAAATAAATGGGTTTCTTTTTCTTTTTCTTTTTCTTTTTTGAGAAACCAGTAAATAAAAGGGTTTTAGTATTGGGTCACCAGCAATATTTTTATAAAATTTTTAACAACAAAATTTAAGTAATAGGTTGTTAGTTGTTACTAGTTGTTATTGATGCGCAATTTCAATAATGGGTTCAAATTTGAAATAATAACAACTTATCATCTAAGATTTGTTATGAAAGTATAATGAAAATGTTGATAACATAGCACTCTTTATTTAATTTAACCTAAAATGAATCTCTTTTCACTAGAGCGAAGTCAAGGTTGAGAGAGAGAGAGAGAGATGCTGAAATTTCTAGGAAAGAGAAGAATATTCGAGAAGAGGTGGCTGAGAAAGGGAGCATGATGTTTTTTTTTCGATTTTGCTAATGGGTTTAAGTTGGGTATGTTGGCAGCGGTGACAATGAGGTTGAGGGAAGCGTGGAGGTTGAGAGAGTGGTGGAGGCAAGAGAGACACCAGTTGAAGTGGGAGAGAAAGAGAGAGGAGAGAGTGTTTTACTGAAATTCAAATATGGGTAGCTAAAATGAAAAGAAAAGTGAGCATACTGGTTGCCAGCGTGGATTGGTGAGGTGTCAAAGGCTTAAGCTATTAGTTTAAATCTATGGCTGAGAATTTAGGTATTGCACGGGATATGAATCTTGTGGCTCAAGTCCAGTATAATTTGTTTTTTGGTTGTTCATGGGGTGAGACCTTGGGGGTGAGGTTTTAAATTTTTGTTTTCAATAAATAAATGGGTTTCTTTTTCTTTTCTTTTTTTTCCTTTTTTGAGAAACCAGTAAATAAAAGGGTTTCAATATTGGGTCACCAGCAATATTTTTATAAAATTTTTAACAACAAAATTTAAGTAATAGGTTGTTAGTTGTTACTAGTTGTTATTGATGCGCAATTTCAATAGTGGGTTCAAATTTGAAATAGTAACAACTTATCATCTAAGATTTGTTATGAAAGTATAATGAAAATGTTGATAACATAGCACTCTTTATTTAATATAACCTAAAATGAATCTCTTTTCACTAGAGCGAAGTCAAGGTTTGGGGGGTCACATTGCATATTGATACATCTAGGAGTGTGCACAAATTAAGATAAGGGGTTTTTCCAATTCAACTCACCATAGTTAGTTTGAAAAATACCTAACCCAACCCACATGGAACAAGTTGCATTGTGTTGGATAGTATTTTTAAAAAAAAGTATTAAATCAACATATTTTATAAGATTATTAACACAAAAACAATAGATTTATAATCTTATTTGTGTTGGTTTAGTACACTAATCAAACCTTACCATAACACAAGACTAACACAAATAATGACAAATTTATAACCTTACATACCTAAGCGTAGTACCAAACCCCACACAAACTATTTGATTATTGCATTAAACCCACTCAAATAATCTTATATTAAAAAGAAATGAGAAAATAGGTTAGGGTTTAATTTTTTATTAAGCGATAGGGGGAAAAGGTAAGTACCAAAACTATATAATTTATATTAATATACATATTAAATATAGGCGGGTCAGGATGGGTTAGACGGATTTGTGAATCTATTGACTGGCGCCCAACCTAACCCACTGTAAAAAAAAATTGGCAACCTAACCCAACTCACCAACCCCTAAAAACTGACTCTCAACTCACTAGATTGGGTTGATTTTGGTGGATAGTTGGAATTGCTGCATACCCATAGATTAAAAGTAGAAAAAAAATTTAAAACACGTACATACACACACGTTAATGAATATACACAACCCTTATCATTTTTATAAACTTTAATGAGTATACACAAATTGCTTACCATGCAATCAAACTATACAAGAACAAAAATTCATCATTATTTTATTTTATATATATATATATCTTCTTTTTTAGTATTATCACTCCCTAACTTTAAATATCCTCTATTTAGTTTTTTTTTTTTTTTTTTCATTTTTCCTTTTGTTTAGCATTTTGAGTTTAAATCAAGCAAGGGTAGTTGCACTTGTAATTCAGGGGGTTCAAATGGGGACTTCAATATATATATATATATATATATATATATATAATATTTTTTTATTAATTTAATTACCAGGGGCGGCTTGATGCATTTAGGGGCCTAAGGCGAAAATTGATCATGTTGTTGAGATGCAAAATTACTACTAATTAACATGAACTACGTAGAATTATTTTTTTTTTTTTAAATTTTATAGATAGAAAAAATTTGACAAAATTTTTCATACTTGTTGATGTGGTAAATTGATAGTAGTAAGTAAAACAATGGTGTTAGTGGTAGACTTAGATGAAAACCAGTAAAAGTTTGCTAACTACTCTTATTATTATTCTTATTTTTTTTAGAAGTGCAACATTCACAATATTTTTTACAACAAATCCTAAATTTTAAGTTACTTTTTGTTTTCTATTTGAAAATATCACTATAATTATTTTTTTTGCCATCAACAATAGGCTGTAACAATTTGGTACTTAGCATTAGTTATAAAAGTATTGTGAAAAATATTATGGATGTTGCATTTTTCTTTATTTTTTATTTGTTTTTCATCTAGTAAAACAAAATTATTTTATTTATTGATTATAAATAACCCTATTAGTTAAAATTTGGGGGCCTTTTTTTTACTTGGGGCCTTAGGCAAATGCATTTTTTGCTCCACCATTCAGCCGGCCCTGTTAATTACCCTTAAAAATATTTTTGCACAACTTAGCTTAAATCTTGCACACCCTGATCACAAATCAATTTAGTTCAAAATCAAACAACATAGATTAGCTTGTCCCAAAACTAATTAACAATACAAATCACTCTCTCTTTCTCTCATGAATCTCTATTCTCTATCTAACTCTCTATATATCTCCGACTCTAAGAGTAAAATGTGAGTGTGAGTTCTGAATATCTCTCTTTATTATAAATTTATATTATATATATGTGAGATTGTGTGTGTGTTTGTTACATTTGTATATTTATTATCATGTTATAATAACTTTTTATTATAAAACCAGTGATTCAAGAAAAAAATAATAAAGTTAGTGATTGTTAAATGTATTATTTATGTATAGATGAGTGTGGTTATGTGGGTCAATAATTAATATAAGGTCAATAATTTATAATAATAAAAACAATAACAAATAAATAATGATAACTACATAAAAATAAAAATGTTATACAAACTTAACAAAATAAAATGGTCACATCTACATTGATAACAGATAACGACAATTAATAATAAATTACCATGTGATGATTTCAAAATATGAAAACTTGTAGAAAGAAACTGTAAAATTTCATGTTTTTGTGTTTTTTCCCCCCAATAACACAATATATACAAGTTCTCTTTTTATTAAAATTTGTTTAATTTAAGTTTCTTAATGACCCCCCTTAAGAAAATTCTTGAAGCTGCCACTAAAATCAAGCATTTACAAACAATTAGAAACTTAACAACAACAACAACAACAACTCAGTCCCAAATTCAAAAAAAAAAAAAAAAAAAAAATCCAAGATAAAAATCACTTTTTGAGTACTATCACCCCCTAACATTTAGGGGCTATTTGGATTTTTAGTTTCCATCACCCATAACTCAAAATTGGTGGGCCCCACGGCTGAGTAGTGTGTTTGGATGTGTTTCTAGTTTTTGTTTCCATCACTCAATTCTCTGATTTTTGAGCGATGAGTTATGAAAACTGAAAACATATTTTAGATGTTTTCAAGTTATCAAAACCAATGTTATGAATACCATTTCGAATCCCGTTTCGGTTTGTCCATTGTAACAGAATATTTCAGTACCGGTCAATACTGGTAAATACCGATGTACTATTTCGGAAGTACTATCATAATATATATATATATATATATTTACCATTTTGATATATATTTTTGGTCAAACCTATAAAAATTACCATGAATCTTAAAGTTATAAGCCCATATTTAATATTAATAATAATTATTATTATAATAACTAACAAGTTTTTTAAAATATAATAACAATAATATTTACTAGACCCACAAAAAAAAAAAAAAAAAAAAAAATCACAGAGGATAGAAAAGACACAAAGCTTGCAACCTATTAACTCTGCTTTTGAATTGTATTAATATAATGCTAATCATGTGGAGTGGCTCACAAAACTAAAAAATTGGAACAGAAATGCCAAAATACAAAGCTCAATGAAAAAAAGTGGAGGGTAATTGAATAAACAAATGGGCGGACAACTAAGAAAATGTACAAAGAATAGAAGAAAACGGAGAGGACGAAGTGCAGAAGAAAAGAAGAACTAAAGAAGGCCAAGTTGTTGAGGCTACTGACGAAGTGAGATGAACTGCGATGGGTGGCTCTATTCAAGTAATAGCTATTAAAACTTGAAAAGGTAAAATTTTTCTGCATTTATCAGTAGATTCAGTGCCGGCTGAAATATGTCTACCAGCCGAAATTCACCAAAATAGGCCGAAATGGCCAGAACGAACTGAAATTTGGTTCGAGGTGGAACAAGAGGGTGATTCGTACTGGTTTAAGGACTGGTACGAAATTTTCTGGCCGTTTCGGCCGGAACCGAACGGTATTAATAACAAAGAACAAAGATCCATGGCATTTTCGTAATTAAACATACATGCATGAGACCCACTGTCAGTGCAAAGTCATACCAGGCGTTGCTTTTGACAACAAATCGAACAGCTCTCTTTACCAATATCACTATACTCCATCTTCATACATGTACCACCACATGAACTGAAACCTCTGTTGCCTGCCCTCACCTTCACGCAGATCACCATACTCCATTTTCACGCACGCAGTGCCCAATCCGAGCATAGCCAACCCGCACCGCTGTGTCACGATCACGCAATTCTCTCTCCTCTTCCAAAACTCAACCACCACCAACCACCACGAAAACTCAGCCACAAACCAATTTGTCACTACCAAAATTACCCAAAAATAATTGTCACCACCACCAAAACCCACATCTTGCCTATCCCACATCAAAACTAACCCCACCACCATGAACAACCACCAAACCCCACATTTTGCCTAACTTACATCAAAACCCACCCACCACCGTGGGGTTTGTGGAAGATCATGACTATGAGAGAGAAAAAAAAAAAAAAAAAAACCCCATAGCGAGCAAAACGCAGGTCCACATCAAGCACACCCATGGCGGCAACCCAGAAATGATCCAGCAAAAAAAACTCCATCCTCTCCAAACAAAAATCCAGAACACCATTGAAAAACTCACCGTCGGTCTAATTTCTTCCAATCCAAAAGCCCAGAACAAAAGTCCACTGAAAACGCCGAGTCGATGTCTTTCGTCCAAGCCCAGCCAGACACCACTCCCCACCCACCTACCCAAAATCAAAACCCACCCACCACCCCACCACTACATACACCCCAGCAACCACCAAAAAAAAAAAAACAACCCCAAAAAAGAACAAGCGTTGAAACCACTTAGGACTGTGCTGGAGAGGTTCTTGGTTGAAAGGTCTAGCTCAATGAGGTTGGAATAAGTAATTGAAAGCCATGAAGGAATTTCACCACTGAATGGGTTGCTGGATTTCGCCATGAAAGAAAGAAAAGAGAGAGGAGAGGAGAGAGAAGCAAGAGGGACACAGACAAGAGAAATGGGGAGTTAGAGATGAGAAAGGGTTAAGTGAGAAAAAATAATAATAAAAAGGCGTAAATGCACTTTTAGTCCCTATATTTTGACTTTTTTCCATTTTGGTTCTTATATTTTAATTTTACTACTTTTAGTCCCTAAACCAATTAACGCGTGTTATTTTCGTCCTTTCTGCCAGTCAACCGACAGAAATAACTAAGGTGGCAGTCAGAGAAATTAAAATATTATAAAAAAAATGCCTCATCAGCATCTAATTTTTTTAAAAAAAATAATTTGTCAATTTTAACTAAATAAAAAAAGAAAAAACTGAATTAAAAACAGTAAAATCAAATCAATAATGCAATAAAATTTGAGAAGAGAACAAAGACCAATGCTAAAAGACCCATGCTAAAAACCCATCAGTTTTTCTCGTTCTTCCCCAAAGATTCCTAGCCAAAATCATAAAATCAAAGAAAATCCAGAAATCTCAAACACTCAAAAACCCAGAAACTCAAACAAAACCCATTTTGTTTCAAACAATCAACAACAAAATCAACCAACCTGGCCAACTCGGCTCATTGAATCAAACAAACACACAAACCCAGAAAAACCCAGCCAATTTAGCTCACAACAACAGCAAGCCCAACCAATCCATAACAGATCTAAACCCAAATCAGCTATCATAGATCCCACAACTCCAACAGATTCAACATTGTGAGACAAAGAGAAAGAGGTGTTGTTATCTTTAATGCTTGGCTTGTCCAAATCCGGAACCACCGAACAATTTGACTTCGACAAAGACGAGGAGGTTGAAGACAACGACAAAGAAGAAGACAAACAACAGCCCCCGTAATCCGGATTTGATTTTTTTTTTTTTTTTCTAGTTTCATTTTTTGGGTTTGGTTATTTGATTTTTGGGTTTGATTTTCTGGATTTGGGTATTTGTTTTGGGTTTGATTTTTTCGATAAGCAGATCTGCTCGCCGTTGGTTCCGGCGCCATGTGAGCCCAATAAGATCGAGATGTACTCACTGGCCTTCTACGCCGCCTGTACCATCAGTGGTATTCTCAACTGTGATCTCACTCACATGGTTGTCACTCCTCTTGATCTCGTCAAGTGCAATATGCAGGTCCGATTCTTCTAGATCCCTCTCTCTCTTCCGTTTTCAACTTTTTTTTCTTTGATTTGATTCTACTTTACATTTCTTTACTCGAATTAGAACTGTGTGTGTATCAGTATTTATCTATGTGTGTTTACATTGAGCTGATCTCCGTGTTAAAGCTTTTCTCCGTGGGTCTTCAACCATGGGTCTTCAGCTATAAGATGGATCGGCCATGAGAGGAGAGAGAGCTCGGGTATGAGCCATGAGAGGAGAGAGAGTTTGAGATGAGAGAATAGTGTGTGGCGCCGTGTAGTTTGAGTTTGAGATGAGAGAATAAAGTTTGAGTTTGAGATGAAAGTGTGTGGCCGATTTGAGAATAATGTTCAAGTTTGGATCTTATGTTACTTTTTTGGGTTTTAAAATTTTTGGGTTGGTGTTCTTGTTCAAGAAACTTTTAGATCTTAATTCATGTGAATTTTGGTTTTTAATTCTGTTTTTATTTTTTTATTTAATTAAAATTAATAAATTAATTTTTTAAATTTATATGCTGATGTGTCATGGGTGATGTGCCATTTTTTATAATATTTTAAAACCTTCGGTTGCCACCTTAGCTATTTCCTTCGGTTGACTGACGAAAAGGACGAAAATCACACGCGTTAATTGGTTTAGGGACTAAAAGTGGTCAAATTAAAATATAGGGACCAAAATGGAAAAAAGTCAAAATATAGGGACTAAAAGTGCATTTACGCCTAATAAAAATGGTGGGTAATGAGGGTTCTGCGGGTAGCTTGACAGAAGGCTTTGACCAAGTGCTCAGGTATGGGTCTCACAAAAAGTAAAAAAAATTGAGTGATAAGAAGCTGAAAATATGTGTCAAACGGGTGGGGTTGAGGAAATTAGGGTATTTTAAGTGATGAGTGATAAGTGACAAAAATTGAGTGAGGAGTGATGAGTGATGAAATTTTAAAAACTCTTCAATGTGGTTTTTATTTTTTTAATTTTAACAATAAATCAAGTATCACTAAATAATTTGAAGCTTAACAACAACTAATAAAGCTTAGTCCCAAATAAAATAAAAGTAAAATCTCCAAGAGGAAATTGTTTTTATTAAAATTTCACTATTTGAACACTGTAGGGTCACAAATTGTAGCCCACACCTAGACGGAAACAGGAGATGGGCCCAATAAGTCCAATACAATAAATTTGTAAGAGAGTGGGTCAAAGAATTGGGCTAATAGCGATCCTTACAACAGTTACTGAAGATTAGGTGCTTGGCCGAGGAGACTAAAACACATAAACAAGTTAAGATCTCATGTCCGAGGAGTAAGTTTTGGACTAATTGATGGATTCGAGTTAGGTCCGAGGGGTATGCACTTAGATAGAATGCTTTTCTTTGGGTTGTATTTTTCCAGATGCTACAGTAGTTATTTCTTGAGGTTTCTTCTATTTTTCTCGTGATGCTTCTTCTGGAGGTCTTGCTCCATTATATAGTCCTTCATTGTTCGATCCTATCGTCCACTTGTCTGCCATCTAGCCTGGTACTTGAGTTTCCCACTTCTTCTCCCACAGCTTTTTGATTTCTTGGGGGTAAAGATGATTTAGAACACTGTTCAGGGGTCTTCTCCACATAAATACGGCCAGGAAAGCTGCTGTAATGCATTTAATGCGGTGGCAGCAGCTTTTGCTCAAGATATTTCTGCATCCTTATCCCTTCCACGTGTATTGGTAATCTATCTTCACCTCTGGAATTTCCTGGAAGGTGGACTAAGGGGAAGCCGAGGCCCCTCTCACCGACATATGCCAGACCCGATGAGGGTATCCCTCTCGGATCAATATCCCTGGACACTTACGCGTTCTACTATTAGTTACAAGGGTTCCCTATAATTTCTTCTCCTCGGACGTATTGTTGATGAAAAGTTGTACCTGAGCCCACCTCATGGGCCCAGGTTTTACTCCCCCACAAACACAATTACCATCTTACTAATTAAGAGAGGAAAATACTAAAAAGGATAAACATAATTCTAGGATAATTTTCTTTTGGGTTTTGGATTAAAAGATGGACATTTTGTTGTTATTACCAACTCTTTTTTAGAATCCAATAATTAATTGTTCAATACATTTTGGGGGGGGGGGGGGGACTGTTATTTTTGGGGTCAAACATTTAAAAAACTGAAAAATACACATACATTAAGAAATGTGTTTATTAAAAAAAAAAAAAAGGGTTTCCTCCTCTAATACTAAGTGTAACTCCGCCCCAACTTTTCACCATAATCTCCACATTGATGATGTATCTCATTTTTACATAAGAATGGAGTTTTTAGAGGAAAGGACCTTGTTAACATTAGCTACAAAAAGTGTAAGGTAAAAATTAATACTCTAAGTTGAATCAAGATTAACCAGGATAGACATAAAAGCATAGTTTTAAAAACCGAATCGGTCAAAGAACCAAAAAAAGGAGTGGTTTTGATTTTATGGTCGGACCGATGGTCGAACCGATAACATTATAAATAAATAATTAATAATTTAAAATTATAAAAAATAATAAATTTATAACTAATAATATTTTGTTTTAATATATATAATTATATATATATATATATATATATATATATATATATATATATATATATATATATATATATATTTGAGTTTAGTTTTCTCATATTGTATTTAGAAAATTAATCTACAACACATATATAAGAAGTTATATCTATTAAATATCAAATTAACTCTAGTAAAAAAAAAGAATCAAATTAACAGTAGATAATAATAAAGTTGTAGTAAAGCTGTGGATTTCAATTAGTTCAACTAGCAAAGTCTCTGATGGCTGTATAAGAGATCCAGGATTTAATCTCCGCTTACACCAAAAACTTATTAGTATTTTGGTCTGATGATAAAAAGCTATCATCAAGAGCGGATGACATAAGTTGAAATTCTAAAAAAAAAAAAAGTTGTGGTAAGGCTAAGGTTGGTTTATTATTATATTTATATATGGGAAATACTAACGAATGCCCTTAAGACATTGGTTAATAATCCATTTAAAGAAAGGTTTTATGGGGAAAAAAATGCAATTAAATGTTTTAACAGTTTTTTTTTCATTTCCCATAAAAGTTGTGTCAAAACATTCTTAAAATGAATTATTAACCAATACACTAAGGACACTCGTTAGCATGATCCTTTATATATTTAGTACTTATATAATTTTTTTTTTCGTTTGTTGGAGGCTTTCTGTTTTAGTCCCATTTTTTTCTTTTTGGGTTTAAATATGGTGTTGTTAGAGCAACCGCATCAGTATGTCTAAAAGATTTCGTTTATTTTACACAAAAAAATTACTTTTTCTATTTTACATCATCACTTTTATAAAATACTCATATCAGTTTATCAATTATACACACTTTTTTTATTAAAATAATATTTTTCCTCACTTTTTTTATATTATTTCCCACCTACCCCCACCTAACCCATAAAGTATATGCCTCTCACTTTCCCCTAACCCACAAAGTCTCCGCCCTTCTCCCATCCCTCAAAGTCTCTGCATCTCTTTTATTTTTTTGACAGTTTGAAAGCTACAAGGAAGAGAGAAGATGATGATGATGATGATGATGAAGAAGATGAAGATGATTGAAACATAAGAAAATCCCTCATCTCTCTCCTTAATTCTCAGATCTCTTAAGTTTCTGCCACCATTGGGTTTGTATTTGATTTTGATTTTGGGTTTGTGTTATGGGTTTTCAGTTAATGGTTTAATTTTGAGTTGATTTTCTGTGGATTTTGGGTTTGATTTTGAGTTGATTTTGTTTTGGGTTGATTTTGAGTTGGGTTTGGGATAGGTTTTCCAACGGGGTTTGAGTTGATTTTAAGTTGTTTTGTGTTGATTTTGAGTTATTTTTGATTTGATTTTGTTGATTTTGTGTTTGGATTATCAAATGTTGAAATGGGTTGTGGTGGTAGACTGGTGATAGTTGGGTGGTGTTGTGTTTGTATTTGGTTGATACTTTCTTGACCAATGTTGGTATGTAACAGAGGAGCAAGAATATGAGGGAGAAGAGAAAAGCCTGAGTTCGTTTGAGAGTTCGTTTCAGAGGAAGAAGAGAGATTAAAAAGGGAGCCAAATTGGAAAATTATTAAAATATCAAATACACGAACTATAGTAACCGTACATATATGCACGGTTACTGTAGCAATGGTGTATAAATTCACAATTTATTACACCCACTGATGTTGGTGTTTTTTTTTGCCAAAATGTGTAAAATGAATGAATTTTTGTATTTTAGAAGACTATGCACCTACTGATATGGATGCCCTTAGTGTTGTGGTTATCTAGGAGCAACATGCAAATAACCCCACTAAATGAGCAATAAAGTAACGTGGGTATCTAGGTTTAGGAAGTATAAGTTTAGCCAAAAAAAAAAAAAAAAAAAAAAGTTCTAGGAAGTACTAAGAAAATGCATTATTTAAACCCCCCCCCCCCCCCCCCCCCCCCAAAAAAAACTAATTTAGACTTCAATTTTCTTCTTTTATAATAAAAGCATCAACTTCATAAGAAAATCATTATTTATTTTTCTCAAAGGGAGTAATTATTTATACATTTGGTTTTTTTTTTTTTTTGGCAATCTCCAATCAATAATACATTGCACTTGCACTAATCTAGTATTCCCCCCTCCCCCAATTTTGTCCCTCACCTCATTTATTTGGTACATTTTTAGAGAAAAGTACCGGTACAAGTCTGACTACATGGACTTCTAGCTAGAGTACATTAACAAGATAATCTTTACTTTCTCATTAATGGTATGGTAAATTCCATCACGAATTTAATTATTACAATCCATCATGATGAGAGAAGGAATACTTGTACCATATCGCTTGACTCCTGAATGTTGAATAATTAATCCACAATTTGAATGTATTTATAATAACAAACCATCAACAAATTAATCTTAAATCAAAACACTCATGGCAAAATTGTGATTCCTCTCCCTAATTTCAGAAGAATGGTTAATTTAAACTGGTTAATAGACATATATTGATTATAAAGTTTTGCAATTTAAGATGCATATGCTAATGTTTCTATTATGACTAATGCTTTAATTATTAAAAATTTTATTATATAAATTTTATAATTTACCTTTTAAACACAAAATAGAATGGTTATTTATTTATATATTTTATCATATTCTTAACGTGATGTCAATATCATTCACAATCTCTCTCTCTCTCTCTCTCTCTCTCTCTCTCTATATATATATATATATATATATATAAAACCACGTCAAGTTTTAAAGTTTTTATAGTAAAGTTAATAAATAAAATTATCATTTTCGAAGAGATGCAACAGTGCAACACCAAACAAAGTATCAAAGCTTTGCTTTTCATTTAACTTTTAATTTACTTGAAAATAAGCTAACTTATACATTTTTTTGGGTAATTAATATAAAAATGACAAAAAATTCCATATTGTAATAAACCATATGCAAAATAAGCTGACGGAAATTGTGGTATCCAAACGGTGACTTAAATATTGCTAAGATCATAATTCACCATATATTTATCCTTTTATATCTTCTTACAATAAAAGTAAATTATAATTTTATGAAATTCACAAATTTTTTTTTTTTTTTGGTTTTGGATGAAGTTACTTTTTTTTTTAACAGTATGAGTAATATAGTAATTCCGATAGTGGGCCACACGGGGATCAGATAGTCACATGCTGCTGAACTCAAAACTAGTACTTGTTTGTTGAACTCTCAGAGTGTCACATGCTGCTGAACTCAAAGTATAAGATAACGAATCAATTCGTTGTCTCTCTCTTCATCTCTCTTTATTTCTCACTCTCACCTACTTTAATCTTCACTCACTTTATTGTCTTTCCCTTCTTCAACCTAAAACACTGACCACACATCTTCCACCCTCATCCTCTCTCTATGGCGTGTATCTCTGTCTCTAAAACCCCAAAACTTCAACCTCTTACACCTTCCGCCTCCCAAACCGGGCTTTTGATTGCCGCTTTTTTATTGGAGCACACACCAGTTTCTCTACAATAAGAACCTCCACCGCAAAGCCGTGGTTGCCGATGGCTGTTTTTTTGGAACCGACAGCTAGCGTGTGTGGGTTGTACATCGGCTGATCTGTGTAGATCGGAGTGGGGGAAGGTCAGTCCCTGTAGATCGAAAGTGTGAGGATCTATTACTTGAAGGTATGATCTTTGCTTCCTCTATATTACTCACAATTATGTAATAAACCTATTAAACCATTCGGATCTGTTGAAATACTTGCTTGATTATTATTATTGAAATTAAGTTTATATACATGTAGTTGTTATTATACCGTTCCGTTCCGGCCGGAATGGCCTGAATATCTCGTACCGGTGTGTAAACCGGAATAGTGACCGTTCCACATCGGGTGGAATTTCGGCCCATTTCGGGCGTTTCGGCCGAATGGAATGAATCTTTGGCCTTTTTCCCATGTCCGACCCATTGCCTTACCGGGGAAATTTTTTTTTATTTTGATCCACTGCCTTTGTCTCTGTTTAAAACGGAGAAGAAAAAACACAAGATGAAAAAAAAAATAATGAAGAACAATAACTAACTTGAGTGGCACATGCTTTACAGAGTCAAGTAACTAACAACCATTAACAGACATTACAGATTAGCCCACTAATAACTAACTTAAGTGGCACATGTTTTACACGTGAGAAGGCCAACAACTTACTAATAGTTACTACTACACTATCTGTAGCTTAGACTACTTATTACAGAGTAAAGAAAACGACTTGTAGCTTAGGCTGATTTTGAATTGGCAGTAAATGGTTTCAGGAAATCATTTTCCGTAAAACGCGCGTGTTTGGCAGCTACGGAAAATAGAATTTCCGGAAAATAACTTCAGTTTGACCGAAATTTAGAGCCTTTGACCTGGAAATGGTTTTACACTTTCATTTTACCTTCAAACCATTTCCGGGTCATGCGCAAAAGAGAAAGAGAGCGAGAGAAAGAGAGAGAGGGAGAAAGAAAGAAGAGTGAGTAGAGATCGTCCAAAGCTGAGCTCGCCGATATCGTCCGCCGACATCACCGGCACCGCGCTGATCGCGATCGCGTGATCGCGCCAACTGCGCCGATCGCGATCGCACGAAGTGTCCGGATTTGATGATTTTTTTCTGGGTTTTGTTTGTGTTTTGAGGAATGAATGATATTATATGTTCGTTTGGCAACCGAGAAAATGTGAGAAAATGGGAGCAACAAGTAGAAAATGTGTTTTCTATGGTATTTTCAAGAACACAACCAAACATCAGAAAATATTTTTCGAAACATTTTTTGAAATGCAACCAAACACATGAAAACATTTTCCTTTCCGGAAAATATTCTATTTTCCGGAAATACTTTTACACGAACCAAATGGAGCCTTAGTCTTTGAAAGTCTTGATCTTCTCAATGAAACATATGAAAATTATCTATACTACTGATAACAAGATTTTTTTTTTTTTTTTTCGGTTTTATCATTTTATGTACTAAAATATCCATATTTTTTAGTTAAATAATTTTAAATTTAAATGCACAAATTGTTAAAGGATTAATTTACTATTTTAAAAAAAGTTCTTCTAAGTTTTTAGACTTTTTCATTTCTCTTCTCCAATCTGAAAATTATTACTTTTTATTTAAATTTCAAATTTCAGATGAGCCTTATGACACGCGCGCTTGGCTAGTTACTTTATATTAGAACAGATAATATTTTTATTTCATTGTAGAAAATTTTGTAGTTATTAATATTTCGATTGAATATATAGTTACTATTTTCATAGATCTCACAAATCTCATGCTTAAGATACGATGAACCGTATAACTGTTGTTTCCTTTCTTCCATATCTGTCACATCTAACCCTCCAGAAACAATGAATTAAAAGCTGTGTTTTTTCCATAGATTTTTTGATATATTTTCTGTTCATAGCTTTTGGTTAGTGCTTGGCGGAATATCGTCCTGGGATTACTGGCTCTCATGCTTCGGTGCACCTCTAAACTCTTGCCAATACCGTATTTTAGCTACTAGACAGGTATTATTGCTTGCTATGTAAGTATATAATATAATATGATTTGTTTTCTCAAAAAAAAAAAAAAAATTTGTTAATTTTTATAAGATGTTATTTTATTAACTTTAATTGATAATAATTAATGTTATTATTATTTAATAAATACAAAAATTATTTCTAACATATTATGTAATATAAAGAAATGGGACTAAATTTATATAAATTACCATTTCTTTTTCCATCGTCTCACTGGGACGGTGCTTTTGGTTGAAAGGGTATGTAAGCTTTGGCAACCAATAGTGACCGTTCCACATCGTCTCACTGGGACGTTTTTATAGTTGGCATGTAGCGTATGCCAAATGTGTTGAATATGCATTTAGCATTTGGATAAATAGACATTATATTCTCCACCGATATTTGCTTTGTCACTCTCCTCCAATTTTGTAGATCCGGAGGTTTTTTATTTTTCAAAAATTGGTGGTTTGGGAGTGGTGAGGGCAGTTTGGGTGGTGCAGGATAGGGTGATTTGGTGGTTTTTGTTAAGCAAAAATGTAAATTATACTCTGTAAGTTTTACCAAGATGCATTTCGAGTCTCTAACTTTATTTTCCACTCTATTGAATCCTTTAACTGTCAAACTTATTTAACTTTCAAATTTATTTCTTTTTCCATCCTCTCATTGGGATGACCCTTTAACTTTTTTAACTTATATAAAACTAACTATATAATAAAGTAATTTTTTCCTTCAAAAAAACTAAAAAAAATTTATCAATTTATTTTGAACACACAAAGCTATTAATCAATCAAACCTCTTAAAAACAACAAATTCCATACAAATTCAAAATTTCTATTTACAAATTCATCCAAAACCTCAGTACACAGATTCAACAAAAAAATTTCTTCCTCAATCTTCCTCTCAATTTTCCCCATTTCAACCACTGTCTCAATTTGTGACGATTAGTGGAGAATTGCAGATCCCATATTTTTCGCAGATTCAAAGTCTTTAGCAAATCCCCCTTTCGACACACCTATCTCACTCATTTACAAGATTAGCCCCTAGATCATTGACCTCTTTATTAAAAAAATCATTGACCTCTTCATTAAAAAACTCAATTTCTCAATCTCAGTCTCTCTCTCAAACCTCACCTTCTCTTTCAGCAAGACACCAACCCATCAAACCCAACACCCATTTCACCCATATGGGTCTCCCAAAAAAGCACAAACCACAATCTTTTCCAACGCTATACTCTCAAGTCTCATCACTTGATTTTCCCTTTCATAACAAGAACTTATCTAATGGGTCAGACGATTTGGACGTTAGTTTTGGAGAATTGGGTTGACTTGGATCAATTAGTCGATCTGGATGATTTGGTGTTGGAGATTTGGGTTGATTGGATGGATCACGTGATCTGTTATCTCCATGGAGCTTAAGAGGAATATAGAAAGACAGAAGCACTAGTTGGTGAGAGATCGACTTGGATCAATCAGTCGATTTGTGTATTGAAGATTTGGGTTGATTGGGATGGATCACATGATCTATGATCTTCTTGGAGCTTAAGAGAAATATAGAAAGACAGAAGCACCAGTTGGAGAGAGATTAGAATGGGGAGACTGAAACTGTAAGGAAATATTTGATGAATCTGTTATGGATTTGGATTAGAAAGACGGAGAGACAAAACAAGAAGTTAGATAGATCTGGTGATTTCGGGAAATCTCCACAAAAAAGAAAAAAGAAAAAGAAGAAAAGAAGAAGGTGCCATTTAGGGAAAATTATTAGGTACTCCCGGAGTACCATAAATGCGTGCTCCCTCCTCTCACATGAATGGTGGGTCCCACCATGAATTTAATTAGTGGGGCCCACCATTCATGTGAGAGGAGGGAGTACGCATTTATGGTACTCCGGGAGTATACAATAATTTCCCGCCATTTAGAGGGATTCTAACGGAGCTTTTGTGATGGAGACTAACAAGAGGCCTTAATTGAATAATTTTAAAAATTAAAATACATTGAATGGCCATTAGGGTTTAAGCATTTGATACCTCATTCATTAGTGTTTAAGCATTTGATACCCACAGGTAGGTGGAATTGGACGAGTGACCATTAAGATAGCATAGTAGGTTGCTTGTAGATTCTATTTTACCCATAAAAGTTATCCCCATCTTTGGTAAATTAGTACACTAGTATTTTATTCCCACAATTTCATCATTTTCATTCATTCTATTTTTAGGGTTTCTTTTTGTATATGGCATAAGGTACTTGGTGCACACAATCACATACAAAACCAATACTAGGGACGAACCACAAACGCATACACAAAACAACCAAAGCCACTACCATTTTCGTCCTCCCAAAATCTACAAATCTCCTCCAAATACAAAGACCCCATTTTCATACATCTCCAAATACAAGACCCCATTTTTATACATCAACTCTAAACATATAAATAATCAAATCATTAGCACTGAATGTGATAGGAAAAACAAGAATTTGCACATGCAAGTTAAAACAAAATGATTATAAAATCTCTAGGGGTAAAATAGCTTCACCCCAAAATAATGAGAAGAAAAAGACTATAAAAGCCTTACAAATTTACAGCACATTCTTATCTTTAGGGGTAAAATAATAATTACAAACCCTTTAGCTTAAAAATGTATTAAAACAAAAATACCAAAACACCCTTACTTTTAAACCCATATATAACTTAAGGGGGTAACAACTTAATTTTAGCCCTATCACAAACCAAACAAATTTCCCTCTTTTTATATGTAGTATAATAAAAAAATAAAAAAGTTGGATCTTTAGGATCTGGGGCAGAAAGAAAAGAAAAGTTGGCTTTCTAGGATCTCTACCATAAAGAAAAGAAAATTTGAAAATGGATGGATTAAGGAAGGGAAATGGGGAAGGGAAAAAAAGGGAGTTAAAGACATAGTGCTGAAGGATAAGAAGAGCAATCTTTCTTCCAAAGGAGATTACCATTGCATCTGCATAAAAGGGGTTCAAGACCTATCTGCATAAAAGGGGTTCAAGACGTTCTTGAGCTAGGGGAAGATGAGCTGAAATGCAAGGTGAAAAAAAGGCTGCAATAGATATATTATTTTAGGAGGCCTCCTACATTCATTCTGCACTTATTGCCGGCATGTAGGTCTTCTAGCATGGTCACCTGTTCTTACTCTAGCATGTTGTTCCTGCACAAATGATTACACTCGCCCATATGCTTCTTTAAACAAGAAATTCAAAAACACGATTTTATAATTTTAACTTAAATGGTACACCATTCAAAGGGAGTGTATCAAAGTTTACAATAGCATTATAGCAAATATGTGATAAGATTAGAGGTAATTATAGGTTTTGCATGGTACAATATTATACACATTTGTTTATAGATCATACATGTAAACTAAGAATTTTCAAATATATAATTAAAAAAAAAAAGCTAATAGACAGAGAGAGAAAAAGAGGGCCAGGGGCAAGAAAACAAGGCAGGCTAGCTCAAAATTGAGTAAGTAATACTAAATCCCAACACATTGGTGAATGAGCAAGGATCCAAAGTCCAAACTCTAGCTCACCTCACCTCTTTTTAGCTCTGGGATATATATATATATATATTTCGAAACTAACAGAGCTGGAGAGAAAGAGAGTCGTCGCAGATATATGAAACACAATTCATACAACAACAAAGTAAGTTTCAATAGACCAATAATTCTATCTCTCTGTCTCTATCTCTTTTGATGTGATTGTGTGTGTTTAGCTTTACTAGAGTAATCAGCTACCTCACATAAGTTGAATGCTTGTAATCTTAGATGCCTTATTATGATATTGTTGCTAGCAAGGAATCTAGCCTCTTCATACTCTCAAGGGGACGAAAATTCTCTAGTTATGCTACTTATAGGAAAGATGTAAGAATGAAGTTGGTTTTAATTGCCCTAAGGTACCTCAGATATAATATTTCTAGAGGAGGGAAAAAAAAAGGACTATGATGAAAGGGAGAAAAATGTCCTTTAGCAAAACAAATAACTTATGCTTCTCTAGGTATGAACAATGAACTAAATAGGCTGCATTTCTTTGCAACCTACCAAGTGTTTTCTATATTTATATATATTTTTCACTCATTTACTAAGTAGGTTTTGAACCCATGATTTCACCCTCCCCTTACTTTTATAAGGTAGGATAGGAGTTAGAGCTCATTGGCCACTATATATCAACCGTCAATTATCACTATATATAAATCATTCGTAAGCCACTTTTTGTGGGGGAAGTAACTACTATATCAATAAAATTAGGTGAATTGAGAATCTATGAAAACAGAGTAAGAGAAATAGACTAATTCATAATTTTAGAAATACCTTCTTGTACTTCTTACACTTCCGCTGGTGATCTCGTAGTTCAGGAAGTCCTGGAATATCTTTGCCGCAAGGACTTAAATTACTGTTATTTTAAAAAAAAAATTATTTTTCATATATATGACCCTTTTTGCATTTTTCGAGGACTTCCTGAGCTATGAGATCACCAACGGAAGTGTAAGAAGTACAAGGAGGTATTTCTAAAATCAAGAATTAGCCTATCTCTTTTACTTTGTTTTCATAAAATTCTCTATTCATTTATTTTTATTGATGCAGTAGATGCTCCTCCACAGAAAGTGGCTAATAAATAAGTTATATATATTGATAATGTATTGATGATTGATATTTGATAGCTCAGGCCAATGAGCTCTAGCTCAAGAGTAAACTCCTATCCTACCTTGTAAAATAAGGTGGAGGGTGAAATCATGGGTTCAAAATCCACTTGGTAAATGAGTAAAAAAATATATAAATACAGAAAACACTTGGTAGCTTGCAAAGAAATGCAGTCTATTTAGTTCATAGTTCATACCTAGAGAAACATAAATTATTTGTTCTGCTAAAGGACATTTTTCTCCCTCTCATCATAGTCCTTATTTTTCCTCCTCTAGAAATATAAGATCTGAGGTATCTTAGGGCAATTAAAACTAGCTCCATTCTTGCATCTTTCCTATAAGTAGCATAACCAGAGAATTTCCGTCTCCATGAGAGTGTGAGGAGGCTATATTCCTTGTCAGCAACAATATCATAATAAGGCATATGAGATTACAAGCATTCAACTTATGTGAGGTAGCTGATTACTCCAGTAAAGCTAACACACACAATCACAGAGACAGAGAGAGAGAATTATTGGTTTGTTGAGACTTAATCAGTTGTCGTATGAATTATGTTTCATATATCTGTTGATGACTGTGCTAGAAGACCTACATGCCGGCAATAAGGGCAGAATGAATGTAGAAGACCTACTATTAGTATTACTTACTCAATTTTGAGTTGGCCTGCCTTGTCTTTTTGCCCTTGGCCCTCTTTTTCTCTCTCTGTCTATTAGCTACTTTTTTTTTTTTAAATTTTTTTGAATTTTTATAAATTATATATTTGAAAATTCTTAGTTTACATGTAAGATCTATAAACAAATGTGTATAATACTGCACTATGCAAAACCTATAATTACCTCTAATCTTGTCACATATTTGTTATAATGCTATTGTAAACTTTAATACACTCCCTTTGAATGGTATATTAGTTAAGTTAAAATTATAAAATCGTGTTTTTGAATTTCTTGTTTAAAGAAGCATATGGGCGAGTGTGACCTTTTGTGCAGGAACAGCGTGCTAGAGTAAGAGCAGGTGACCGTGCTAGAAGACCTACATGCCGGCAGTAAGTGCAGAATGAATGTAGAAGGCGAGTTTTCGGCAATAGGAAAAGGCTAGAACCTGTTTGGTCCCTATCTTGAGTATTCTCTAAAAGCTGTTTTAACTAATTTTAGGTGTTTTTAGATATTGTTCTCAAACATAGTTATCTAGTATTTTTTTCAATCCCATAACTTGTTTGGGGCTTGTTTTTTATTGCAATTAGAATCTGTTTGGTCCCTATTTTAAGTATTCTCTAAAAGCTATTTTAACTAATTTTAGGTGTTTTTAGATATTATTTTCAAATATCGTTATCTAGTATTTTTTTCAATCCCAAAACTTGTTTGGGGCTTGTTTTTATTGCAATTTTTTTTGAAGTTCTTAAACCTTCATTTCGTTATAAAAAAATTAATCTAATAATAACAAAAGGGCTAAATTACAAATTGAACTCTCTAACTTTGACCAAGATTCAATTAAGACATCTAACTTTACTTTCACCATTCAATGTCTTTTAATTTTCAAAATTATTCAATTAAGGCCTCTTGTTAGTCTCCATCACAAAAGCTTCGTAAGAATCCCTCTAAACGACACCTTTTTGTTTAGGAAGATTTATCCAAATCACCAGATCTATCTAACTTCTTGATTTGTCTCTCTAATCCAAATCCATTATAGATTCATCAAATATTTCCTTACAGTTTGGTCTCCCCTCTCTAATCTCTCACCAACTGGTGCTTTTGTCTTTCTATATTTCTCTTAAGCTCCACAGAGATCACAAAGCATGTGAGCCATCCCAATCAACCCAAACCTCCAACAGCAAACCGTCTAGATCGACTGATTGATCCAAGTTGATCCAATTCTCCAACATTAACATCCAAATTGTCTGACCCATTAGATAAGTTTTTGTTATGAAGGGGAAAAGGAAGTGATCCAAGTTAACACAATTCTTCAACACTAACGTCTAAATCACCTGAGCCAATAGATAAGTTCTTGTTGTAGGGGAAAATGAAGTGATGAGACTTGAGTGAAATGGGTGTTGGGTTTGATGGGTTGGTGTCTTGCTGAGAGAGAAGGTTGAGGTGAAGAAAATGAATTTTGAGAGAGAGACTAAGATTGAGTAATTGAGTTTTTTAATGAATAGGTCAATTATTATTTTTAATAAAGAGGTCAATGATCTAAGGGCTAATCTTGAAAATGGGTGAGATAGGCGTGTCGAGAGAGAAATGGATAAAATTGTCGGTTTATAAAAAAATGTAACTTTTTCCAAGCATGAATATGTGGAGATCCATATTTTTAAAAGGAAACTTACATTTCTATAAAAATGGGTTGAGTGGGAATCCAGATTCCCTAAGCATTTGATTTTTATATGCAATTTGCAATCAAACGTGAGAATATTTCAATCATGAGATGATTTAGTACCTGTGCAATAGACATGTGAGGTACACAACCGCCTTGTGATATAACTAATATGTGTCATACATTGAAAAAAATAACATCACAAATTCCCGTAAAATAACCCAAAAAAAAAAAATCCATGTAAACTAAAATACAATTTTAAGCATATAGATCTTTTTTTATGGGCTGAACGCGTGAATTCATCCAAAAAAAATAAAGGCTTGGATTCCCAAAGTGCATAAAGAAAATAAATAAAACCAAAAATAATCTTATCAAACAATAAATCAGGAAAGTTTCATAGTGTTTAGACACTAAAATACAAATCATGAAAATACCACCATTAAAAAATTGTGACACTAAGATAGCCTTCATAACACCGGAGTTATCACCCTCAATAACCAACGCATTGAATCCCTCCAACTTCAATGGCAAAGGCAATAGCCTTTGCTACAAGCTATAAGAGTTCTACACTTCTACCTCCTCACTGTTAGTTGCTGGCGAAGAACGATTTCAAGTCCAACATTGCTCAATCTATATATGACGTACAATTATCTATGATTGTCACATCAATTTCCTATCGTATATTCGTATGTGTTGCTCTAAAAAAAAAAATCCTATTGTATGTATAAAATCAATGAGTCTGCATCAAAAAAATAATTTCAATTTAATACGAGGCCTATTTCTAACTAAAAAAACTAATTATAGTTGCTAAATAAAAAATTCAAATCCAAACAAGTTATGATTATAAAACAAGAAATTGTTGGGAAATCGAGTAAAGTAAGATACCAAAAAAATAAACTCAGGCTCGATGTGTCACACCAAGCCAATTTTAACCCAAACATCGATGCTAGATTAAAAGTTAAAAAGACTGAAATCTATATGGGAAGGGAAGACATTTAATAAAATAATTCTTTTTTCCTTTTATTGCTTTTATCCTTGTGGAAATTGGTGACTGGGAGCCCAAAATTTTGGGCCACTAGTATTCCTGGGTAGATGTGCAGACATTTAATAAAATAATTTTCTTTTACTTTTCCATGCTTTTATCCTTGTAAAAAATTCTGAGTGCAAGCCCAAAATTATGGCCCACTAGAATTTTCAGGTACATGTGCAGATATTTAATAAAATAATTTTCTTTTTCTTTTTCTTTTTCTTGCTTTTGTCCTTGTAGAGATTGGTGAGTGCGAGCCCAAAAGAATGGCCCATTAGAATCTTCTGTAGCAAGAATGGAGCAAATTCTATTTTTATTTTTTAAAGCCAAAATTTCAAATTATTTTTTAATTTTTTCTATCCGTTAGCTTTAAGCCAAAATTTTGAAACGCTCTGATCATATATGTAGAACGAAAAGTATCTTTAGCAATAAATATCTACTTATAATTTTTTATTGATGCTTTATTTGTTTGTCGTTAATGTTTTCTAAAATATGACTTATTTTCAAAAGGTTTTTTTTTTGGTTGAGAAGCCAAATATGAATTTACTATTTAGTTATTTGACTAAAATTTTGAATGAAAAAAAAGGGCTTGTTGTTCTAGTTTTGAAATAATTTCTACGATTTAGGTTCTTGACAATCTAGATACTATCAAAATTAATGGTCCAATATTATCTTGTGTAATCCCTATTAATTATTCGAATTTTCAGTTATTGGTGTTGTTGATGATCTTTGTGGTAAACCAAGTAAAGAGAGATAGCGGTTGAACCATCTGCCTCATTCTCCTTCGAAAGGGTTGTGCTATAATAACTGTAAAATAGTTGGATGGGATACATGTACTGTATCCCTGCCATCTTTTGGTTATAAAATATACAGAACTATGACCAAAAAACATGTGCACGCATATATTCAAGAACAAAGAAAATGAAGTTGACAATTACATTGAAAGGCTACATGCTAGAGGTTTGCACCATCAGACTAATTCCAATCAACAATTGTAAAATAGAAATAAATAAATAAAAACCGATTCTAATAAACGTAACAATAACACACATGCACCAATTGTTCAATACGAAATGAGGGGACATGTAGAGTGAACCACTAATTGTTCCAAGTTTGGTGTTTCTTCTTGTAAGAATCATTATTAGCAACAAATAAGAGTATCCTCGAAATCTTCAAGATTCTTCATAATTAATGACCAACTTGAGCAGAACTAGAATATAAGCTGCTAACATTAATTTTATGATTTTTTTTTAAGGAATCATAACCCAATCAAGTCTTGAATTATGTTTGCTTACAATGGGACAAGATAATGACTTTGAAATACTATGATCTTCTAGGTCAAAAATATAAATATACCTATCAGAACACTTTGTAAAATAGATTGAGTTTTTTCTTATTCCCTTTTCCCTTGCAAAACAAGATATAGCCTCATGTTTTAAACCATAAGGCTGAGAAAGAAAGATAGTCTGCCCTCTTATGTTGCTCACTTGCACCCACATTTGACTTGAAAAATCCATTCGAAAAATGGAAAAACCAAGAATCTTGTTAAAATTCCATCCACCCCTCATCTTTTGAATAAATAAGAGCTCACCTCTAGATTCTACAAGATAATCAACTATTTCTGGAGGTGACGGCACAGGAAGGTTTTTGCTTGTAAATTTTGTAAAATGAAGACTTGAATTCACAAATTCAGCGGTAAACAATTCATTAGGTCCTTTCGAAATAATTGTCAAAAAGTAAACCTTCCCTCTAAACATTGTAGCTGTAGGTATCCACATCAACCTACCTTCCAAATCAAATTCGAACACTTGTTCACTAAATTTCTTATCTCCAGGTCGACAAAAATAGAATGTCAAACCATCGATGAACATTACATGACAATCATGGATAGATTCACTTTCTGGTGACGATAGAATACAAATATCCGTTCTAATAGTAGATTCCAAACGTGGGAGCTGCACCACCTCTTTAGAAGTAAGATTCAAAAGGCAAAGATCCATTGAGTCAAGATCTTTCAACACCAACCATTCCTTTGTGCTAGTGCATATTGATTTATTGCGCATCTCAGGAATTGTCATTGACTTAAAATGATTGTCCGATATGTTAACCAAAGTTTGTCTTTCTTGATTTTTCCCATCACAAATTATAAGCCAAGGATATGGTTGAGGAATAATAGGAGAAAAATTCGTAACTTCCATTTTCAAGCTCTGAGTATAAGGGAGAGAAAAAAAAAAAAAAGCAAATTACAATATGAAAAACTCAAGTTCAATGAAAACATAAATAAACAATCACCCATCATTCTCATACTATACGGTAAACTAAAAATAATCAAAGTATATTTTGGTAAACAGTAATTTATACTCAAGGATTGGAAGCTTCATTTCTTGGAATTACAAGTCATGCCGTACTAAACTTTTAAACTTTTTTTATATTCCAAATTCTCAAACTTAATTAATTGAAAAAAAAAAAAAAACCGAATTGTTTGTGAGAATAACAATATATTAGTTAAACAATATTGTCATATTGATCTTTAAAAGGCTAATACGGTAATCTTTTCATTATACCTAATCTAGTGTTTTTTTTTTTAAAAAATAAAAAAATAAAAAAATAATTAATTATATATAAGTACCTAATTTAGAGTTCGGCTTCTAGGAAGGAAACCTAATTCGAATATAAGCAAATTTCAAATACTTTCAAAGTTCAATCAAGCGCAACCAATCCATCACATTGATAATTTAAGGACAAATCCGTAAAAAAATGTAAAACAGAAAGACAATCCAAGGAATATCATATAAAACAGAATTCATAAAATAAAAAATAAAACTGAAGGGATCAATAGAATCATTGTTTCCAAGAAGCAAAATAAAAACTATGCCAATTAATCATATTTATAACCCTTAGCGCTCTAAATATTGACCAACGGTTTTTGGCTCTAAAACAAAATCGATTACCAACAAATTAATCCCTTGGTTATTAGAATCTAAATAAATATTGTAAAATGAAAAAAATCTAGGAGAAAGCATGTAAACTAAACAAGCGCAACCAAGAAAACAACAAATCGATAGAATAAAATATTATGAAAAGAACAAAAATACGGAATTTAAAGTAAATTATTAACCAAATTTTGGGATTTAAAGGTAAACAATGAAGATTAAACTGTGTTTGGAAAATAATAGAACAAAATTGTAAATTATGCGTACCTTCTGATTCTCTGTGGAGGACAAAGTGGTTGAGGAGCTCAGATCACTGATAGCCTAACTGGAGTGGTTGAGGAGCGCTTGTATTTGTAAGTTTTTCTTTTTGTTCGTGAACTCTCGTAGCTGGGTTAATGGGTCTATATATATAAACGATGTTTACTTGGGGCCGCTGGGATTTCCTAATCCTAGATTAATTAGGATTAGGATTTCCTAATCCTAACTTAATTAGAACTGGGATTAAGGTTTCCTATTACTAACTGAAGTCGTATTGGAATTTGGACTTAACCGACTCAACGTTGCAATATAAAAAACCCCAACCCCAACCAAAACTACTCCTCCCTCCAAAGCTAAGCTGATTCCATCGTTTATATATATATAGAGGCCCTTCTCTCTCTCTCTCTCTTTTTCTCAAGTAATAAGGATCACTCACACACAGCTCCATCATGCTCTTCAACCCTTTGTGTCCTTTGCAGTTGCACCAGCACCAGCACGACCCTCAACCAAAGATGGTAATTTTTTTAATTATAAATTTTGTTGTTGATTTATTGTCTTAGATATTAATTTTCAAAGAAATCAGAAACCATAGTTGTTTATACTTTTGGTATTTACTATTGTTTTCTTATATATATATATATATATATATATATCAATAATTATTCCGCCATGCAGTAAATAGTTAGAACTCTTTTTGTAATGTAATTCTAATAAATAATAATATTATCAGTTTTAAGTGGAGGGAGGATTATTGTTTTCATTCTGTCATACTGCCGAACTCTTTTTGAGTCTAAATTTATATTATTCATGTGGTCTATTCATATTTTAGAGTTCTAACGAGTTACTTTATTTCATCGTTTGTTCTTTTGAGTTTGAATAATTTTTCTTATTTGTTTCTTCTCTAAAATATTCATTACAGCACCTCAACGTCCTCAATAGAAGTATTGAAGGGAGTGGCAACGATATATCTTCCAAACATATGATTGAAAATATTGTTCAATTTTTCAAGCAAGAGGAAGAGGAAGAGAAAGAGGAAGAGGAAGAGAAGAAGAAGGAAGAAGAGCTAGACGGATTATCATTTGAGCTTCCATTTCATCTTCTTAGTCTAAATGAAGAAGAGCTTGATGGATCATGTTCTGAGTTTCCATTAGATGTTTTTCGTGAGAAAGAGAAGGAAGAAGTGTTAGAAAGACCATGGTCTGAGCTTCCATTTCATCTTCTTTGTCTATTTTCAGCACCCTTCATTCTCAGAGACTTGGATACTTTTCGTGCCATTTGCAAATCATGGCGATTAAGTAGTCCTATGAGTCCACTTCGACCATTATTGGATCCCCCATACTCTCGTTCTCCATGTTTGATGTCTTTGGTTAAACAAAAATGCATATTCTTTCATCCAATGCATGATAATGTCATTTATCAAATGGATACTCCAGAATTGTGGGGTGCAACAATCCGTTGTTCAAAGTATGGTTGGCTTCTCTTGTCTCGAAAAAATGGTAGTGTCTTTTTCTTCCATCCCTTCGATAGGATTAAAATAGAACTTCCAAGTTATTCTAATTGGAAAAGATGTGAATCAATGAGTTTTTCGTCTCCCCCTACTTCTATTGATTGTTTTGTTATTGGAATCATACTTTATGGAGAGAAATTCATTATCATTAGGCGTGGTGAAGTGGCTTGGACTTTGTGCGAATTTACAGATTATTTTCGACCTTTTAATGATAGCAATCCCCTACTATACAAAGGCCGCTGCTACTGGTTGGGTGTACGAGGGTACGATCTTCCAGCTGAAGTGGGAATATTTGATCCACATGAATACTTGAGCCATCCTAATCAGTACAAATATCGATGGAAATATCTTCCACCTATTATTCCTCCTAAGCACTTAGATAATTCACTAAAAAATAGTTATTTATTGGAAAGTGATGGAAAGCTTTTTGCAGTGTTTGAGCTCCACGAAATTGAGCCAAGTATTCAGATTTATTCAGTGAATCTCTCGTTTGGACCAAGGATGGAATGGCATAAAGTGACAAATATTGAAAATAAGATGCTATATGTTAGTTCCGGGGGTTCTTTTTCAGAATTGGCTGTGGCAAAAGATATGAGTAACAAGATTTATTTGCCAAATGTTCTAGATAACAATAGCATATTCTACTCTCTCGAAACTAATAAGTACCACTCCTGTTTTAGTGATTATTCAAGTAGGAATACATCTCTCGGAAAAGAACTAACTAATTGCACTTGGACTATACCCAGTTGCATAGATTTGGATGAAGGATTTAAATGGTGAGAAGTAGAGGCTGATGAAGCTTATGCTAGATGGAAAGTACATCACAAGTTTGAAGTTTAGTTTAATTTTTGTATGCGTTGATTATATCTATTGTCTAGTTTTTTTTTTTTTTTTTTTTTAATTTAATTATTGTACCGTAAATGAGTTCATTCGTGAACTATGCAACCTATTGTCTTCAAGTTTCAACATTATTTTTTATGAGTTCTTTTTCTTTCCGTTTTATTTATTTATTTTTTTGTATAATTATTAGAAATGGTTATATTGCATATTTTCTTTTGAAAAATATGATCATCACGAAACCAAATCAAATCTTTGTAATAAAAATCCGTAATGAATTGTTGAATTCATTTGGACATAAGAAGAATCCATATGGTCACTTATTGGGAGAAATTATGCACAATTTTCTATAAAAATGATAATTTTACTACCATTTTTTAATTTGATGGAATATATTGAGTAATGGTAGGAGCAATTTAGCAATTAATCAGGGAACGCATTTCACTCAATTAAATAAATATATTTTTAATTACGAAATTACACATATACCTAATGGGTTTTGAACCAACAATTGCACCATCTGCTATATTCTTATAAGGGATGGAACTATCATTTGAGTTAGAAGAACTCATTGGCACATAGCGGCATTAATCATGGACCACCCATCCTAGTTTATTAACGATTTCTATTTATTGCATGCATACTTGAGAGCACCCCAATCTCGAGACATGCCTTCTCAAACACCCACTTGTTTGAGAAAAGACACAAAAGGTTGAGGTTTTTTAAAGCTTTCCTACACTGCTTGGATTAAGAGCTAAAAAAGAAAAACACAAAAAACAAAACAAAACAGAACTATTGATCCAATAATAGATCCAGTGCATTGTTTTATGTCATTTACTAACATCATATAAAGAATCATAAAGCTTTTTTGGAGGCTGTCAGTGCATTGTTTTATGTCATTTACTAACATCACATAAAGAATCATTAAGCTTTTTTGGAGGCTGTCGGCGCGGGTGTGTGCTGTGGATTTGTGTGAAATCGGGAAAGTGAGAGAGGTGGTTGTGTTTTTTAGTGAGACAGCGGTAGCATTTTTTAGTTTTAGTCTAAACTTGTTTGTTGTAGTTAATTAGTTAAAATAGTTTTTGTTAATGAGTTCAAATTTGGCAGGCTTTTTCAAAAGAGAAATGTTAAGTCACCTATTAACATAATCCTTTTTAAAATGTAGAGTAGCTCACAATTTTGATTTGGTCTAATTGTTCGAAACCAGGACTGAGCCGAGGAAAATCAGTTTTTTTTTTTTTTTTTTTTTAAACAAAACTGAAACCGAATTAAACTAAGAAAAAACCAAAAAATTTAGCTTGGTTACAGCAGTTTTGGGCAGTCCATTCAATTTATCAGTTTTTTTTTTTTTTTTTTTTCAAGCCCCATACGTGCCTTTCATTCTCTCTAGTTACTAGCATATTGTCAATGGCCCCCAACACAGCTTAACCAATTCTGCTCAGTTATATCAACTTTGTAAAGGCCAAATCTCTACTAAAAATACAATAGAAACAAGCATGTTTAAACATAGGACAATTAACCACTTGTCTAAGCTTTAATCTCAACTAATTGAACCAGCAGTCCACCACTCACTGTAGCACACACCACATTTGAATCATCACAATCACTGTAGGAAACTTTTCCAGATATAACAGTAGAATGTCCAATTTAATTTTTTAAGGAAGAGATTAACCAAAATAAAAAGTAAACACTCAGGTTATAACTGATAATACATACTAGTTCATTGGTAACATATATATGAAGCCGCCTAAATCTATTTATCATGGAAAAAAAAAAAAAATCACAAGAAACCTTGCAACAGGCCAACTGACCAAGACTTCCCACGAGAGTTGGTAAAAATCAACCCTTGGAAAAAATCAATTTGCAATGTGCCTAACCAAAGGGACAGTTTTTCGAAGCTACAGGTATAGAGTATTGAAGTTGGTTATTTTCCAAAGCGGGGTGATACCTACAAGGCTACAACTACGAGTACCACAAGGGAAGCAGGGACTAAAAGGAAGGTGATAGGGCTTCTGCGGAGCTGAAGAATAAATGTGTGGGAGTCCGTGGGCCAAAGACAGGTTCATCACATCATATCCGCACCTTGCAACATAGAGCAGAGAAGCAACTAGTCCCTGCAAGGAAAAATTTAAAAAGTTAGTTTCCAAAGTGCTAAACAGATTCACCATTCCATCATGTGAGTCAGTACAGGGAGAAATATGTGAAAGAAAATTATTTACCGTGAGGGTGTGTGTTTAAAGCAATTGCAACTTCAGGTTTACTGTGATGATTTTTTTTTTTTGGTAAGTAGGTTTAATGCAATAATTTGAAACAACATCTTAGACACCACATAAATTCAGGAGAGTAGACGGTAGTGGAAGAATGATTTCATCCTATCCGAAATTGAGAGATAAGTCACATGAATTACCAGTAACATAACTTTGTTCTCCGAAAGGAAGATGCTAAAGAAGCAAGAAGTCAATAGCAAATGAGTGACAGCCTATGGCAAGATCATATCCATATAGCCAGCAAATAGAATGATGATGATTCAAGTGAACTGACTACAACCTAGTTATTTATCTTACTAATTTTTGACGAGTTACTCATTTATCTTATTATTTCTATAAACATATATCTCACCTCTTAAATTTACTTTAATCTCAGCCAACCACTATAGCTTAGGTAAAAATGACTAGAAGGCATGGAAACAAATCATGCTAGGGGAGCATGATAAAGTTGCACCATAGCATGGTTCGAACACCCTCGTTGAGTAACAAACACATGCTTACGATACTCATGAATAATTGCAACAACATTAGACAACTCATCATGCTTCTGGCCTTTTTACACGGGCAACATGATTTTTCCTTAAATAATAATAATAATAACCTCTGATATTGTGACATAGTTTTTATTCAAATCCAAAAAGCTAAAAATGCTACCGATTTTGTAATTTAAGGGATCTTTTAGATTTCTGGAGAGAGAGAGAGAGAGAGAGAGAGAGAGAGTCTTTTATCCAATACGAATTAGTAGTGGCAAAGTGGATGTTAACAGTGAATGTAATGGAAATGATGGAAGCAGCAACTCAATAATCTTGAGGGTTTACAGGTATGAGAAGAGATGCATAATATATGTGGAAGCCATCTCTTCTTGTAATGCCATTAGTCCCATTGCCTTATGTTTTGATAATCTAGATTGCTGATTTTTTTTAGTTGCATCATCTTGCACTCTGAAGGATATTTCCTCCACAGACACACATTCGCACACACAGAGTTGGAAGAAACTTTACAGATTAAGAAATTAATTAATCTGAAGAAAAGACCAATGAATTATGTGCCCAGGAGACAGCCTCATTGTAGATTAAAAACGATGATGAGACCAGGTGCAGGACAATGGGGCAAGAATTTGATAATTTTCTTGATTTAAGAGTACTTATTTGGTCATTTTTATTAATAGACTCCAATCAATGACTTAGGGGGCAGTTGTGATGAAACTCTTACCTTAATAGACTAGGAGGGCTAGGAGCACATAGGAAACAAGTAATTCAATGTGCAAGCACACATAGTGCAGGTCTTTTATATATACATATACATATATATGTTATGGAGAGAGAGAGAGCATTTCATATGCACGGTTAATAAGTGTCTAAATCAGCAGCTTTAAAGAAAATCATCCAAATTATTTGCAAGTTAAATGTTAAAAAAAGCATGTTATGACCTGGGAAAAATTTTTCTGACAAAGAAGTCGTTCAAGTTGTGTTTGGTAGAATGTAAAGTGATTGTATTTTCTGCTCTTGGTGTCAGTGAATGAAAAAAGAGGAGAATTCTTGCCCTGCTTTGTGGTGAGAGGATAGTTGATGGAATGAAAGTTTTGCTGTGAGTGGAAGATAACTGAGGGAGGACCACCATGTTCGCAAGGCAGATAATGGCAACTAATAATTTACTCTACTATATGTCTTACAGCTGAGTAAACAGAATGTTGAAGCATTTGTTGCTTGAGATCTAAGCTCAGTCAGCCCCCTCATATCATTAGGGCTTCAAGGTGAACATCCTTAAATGAATAAAGGTTAAAAATAGTAATATTTTTATCAGAGAGATATATTATTGCATAAGCAGGAGAAAGATAGCCTCAAATGAAAGAAAGAAAGAAAACAGCTGTGTAAAAAAGCACACATTAGACTAAGGGTCTGCAGACAACAACTTTTGGTTCCCTAATCAATCTATGAACACAAATTGCTGAGAAAGGAGAATATGATGTCACAAAGTCAAACCCTGTATCTACATGGACATCTACTTCAAGGATGATCTAATACTACACTTATTTGTACCAGATATTAGCAATAAAATATTATAATATACATTGTGCAAGTTTTAGAAAGATGAATATCAAGGCAGATAAGTCGGCATGTACCAAAATAGATGCATATATGAATGAGTCCACAATAATGTCAGAGAATGAGAGGTTAACTTACCAGTACTTAATCAATCCGTCCCAGCCACAAGTTGCTACCTTGCTTTGTTCCAATGGGTGCCACTCACACCCAATGCACACTCCCTCATGACACTTGAGAGGTCTGAAAACTTCGCGTGTCTTCCAATCCCAAAACCAGCATTTTCCCTCACCATCTCTGACATAATAAACTGGCCATCTGGCGAGAAATTGACTTGGCAAGCATACCCTGCCACAATGTGCCCGAAAAATTTCTTATTGAGCTGAAACCTGTCCCTCGTGCTATACGTAAGAATCTGATTGTCCAAACTCTGTGCGGCAAGATAATTTGTACTGGGATGAAGTGAAATGGATGGCATAGAATGCATATGAGGCTCACTAATATACTTTATAACCACAGGAATCCCAAATTCCCATACTCGAAGTGACTTGTCATCGCTCGAAGTCACAAACCTCCTGTTATTATCAACAAACGTAATGGTATTCACGGCCCCCAAATGTTGATCATACTCTTGCGCAACCTGTCCAGTATTCATATCCCACTGAACAATCTTCTTATCACTCATCCCCGCCAACAAAATGTTCTGCTTATCATCGTCCGGATTAAGCCTAACCACATATGGAATCTTCCCGGTACTAAAAGTTGATATCACTTGCCCTGTCTCTGTGTCCCAGTACTTGATATTCTTATCATACCCAGCAGTCAAAAACTTTGTCCCGTCATTGCAAAACCAAATATCCCTAACTGCCTCGGAGTGACCCATGTAGGTCCTCATACATTTGCCCGAATTGAACACATCCCAAATTTTCACCTTTGTATCCATCCCTGCTGACAATATCAAATGCCCCTGCTTCGGGAAGAACCTTATTGCAGACACGCCCTTCGTGTCGCCACTCCAAGTGTGCACCAATCTCTTCGGTATATAACAATGATCGTTGTTGGCCTTGGCATCCTTGGGAGGTGCAATCCAAGACCTTCCTTGATAATCTCTCTCTTCTTTACCATGGAATGTACTCTTATCTGGAAGAATCTCTCCCTTTTTTTCACCGCCTCTCTCTCTCTCCTCCTCTTAGCATACTCCTCTGCATACTTCTTCTGCTCATCCGTCAATTCAGTTTGTAACCCTTCCTTCTTGCCTGCCCACGGACTCTTCCTATTTTTCATCAACCAAGTGTCACTGGCTGGGTTCTGAAGCTCAACCTTATTGAGGTTTTCTTCGTGGCCATTAGCTTCCTCCTTCTCTGTTTCCTTCTTTTCAATCTTCCTCTTCTTCTGCTCGTGCTGTGGGATGTTGTAGACAGAGATGGCATCATTCTTTTGCAAGGCATCAAGATCACCGACATAATTGTTGCCAGCGGAGGCAGAGGGGTCAGGGGCATAGCCATACTTATGCAAAGTATAGTACTGCTCGTCGAAGATGAAAGGTTCAATGGAGGTATCCTCAACAAAGCCGAGCTTGTGGTTGCGCATGCCCTGGGCAATGCCGTCCTTGGTGTATGGGTGGGCTGGGCCAACAATGGGGGCCCAGAGCTGTTCATAGGTGGGGTTAAAGGCAACAACATGCTGGAGTGGGTCTATTGGCCTCGACTGTGCTTGGTAGGCTTGAGCCACCATGAGGGCCAACATGGTTTCATCGACCTTTGGTGCTGCAAACTTGGCGGGAAGAAGGCGCGGTGGGGAGGCCTCAGGGGATGATGCAGTGGAATTAGGGTCTTGGAATTGGTCCTCTAGTTTGTCTATTTCATCATCATTTCGGTCTTTGTAGATTTGGAGGAGATCCATTGAGAGAAATTAATGTGGATTGAGAACTTTGAGATTGAATCAGCCAAAAAAAAATTAATATTTCCAATGTGGTGGTGAGAATCGATACCAATATCCTGCAAAAACATAAGCACGCAACATTACAGTAAGTACATTTTGATATCACACTACATATTCCTTGAAGCAAAATACTATGCCAACTTGCCAGTTAATAATATTTATAACCACTGTCCAGTGCATGTACATGTTGTTCGATCGTCAAGAAATATTTGACTAATGGTTTTTGTTAATGTATATTGTGTTTTGTTATGGGCTTTAGGCCCAACTACTTTACTTGTATAGCACACTTGTACTTATACTACACTTTACTTGTACCGCACACTTACGTCTCCTATATAAGGCACTGATGTATATTCTTTCATTGAAGAAATACAATACAAATCCTTTAGTATTTCTAACATGGTATTAGAGCCACTGCTCTAATCCTCTGGTGTGCCGCTCTTAAGCAGTCTTGTCTTCTTGGGTGTCATCTGCAACCGTTGTTGTGAGCAGCACCACTGCCTCCACCGTGACTTCAGTACATCAAAGACTACTGCCTTGCCGCCACCACCGCTTCCGCTTCTCCAATCAGACCACAGATTATACCATCGGAAAGAAATCTCTCCGATCTCCCTTTCTGTGAAATTTAGTCTTCATCGGACCCAGGGCCGGCTGAATGGTGGAGCAAAAAATGCCATCGCCTAAGGCCCCAAGTAAAAAAAAGGCCCCCAAATTTTAACCAATAGGGTTATTTATAATCAATAAATAAAATAATTTTGTTTTACTAGATGAAAAACAAATAAAAAATAAAGAAAAATGCAACATCCACAATATTTTTCACAATACTTTTACAACTAATGCTAAGTACTAGATTGTTACAACTTATTGTTGATGGCAAAAAAAATAATTATAGTGATATTTTCAAATAGAAAACAAAAAGTAACTTAAAATTTAGGATTTGTTGTAAAAAATATTGTGAATGTTGCACTTCTAAAAAAAATAAGAATAATAATAAGAGTTTAGTTAGCAAACTTTTACTAGTTTTCATCTAAGTCTACCACTAACACCATTATTTTACTTACTACTATCAATTTACCACATCAACAAGTATGAAAAATTTTGTCAAATTTTTTCTATTTATAAAATTTTTTTAAAAAGAAAAAATTTTACGTAGTTCATGTTAATTAGTAGTAATTTTGCATTTCAAACAAGATGATCAATTTTCACCTTAGGCCTCCAAATGCATTAAGCCGCCCCTGATCGGACCTCCCACTCGCCACCAGAAGTCTCGCGTCACTGGCACGCGTCTTCACGCGCCGTCAATATATCCCACGCGCCGTCACGCGCCTCCAGCTTCCGCCACTCGCCGCCACGCGCTTGCACGCGCCTGCACATGCCAGGGTTCCTCTGCTGACGTCAGCCCTAGGTGACGTCATCTGCCACGTCATTTGCTGACGTCATCTGCCACGTCATCCGCTGACGTCATCTGCCACGACACCTGCTGACGTCATCGTTGACCAGGACGTTGACCAGACCGTTGTCCAGCGTTGACTTTAACCGTTGACTTTTTGCCATAGTTGACTTTTGCAATCCAGGTGCTCCTTACCCAATTTTTCGCGTAGATTTCATTTTTGCAATCTATTTTTGCATATTTTGCTTCTAAATGAAGAATAAGGACATGTCTTCTTTTTGTTGCAATAATTGTCGTCGACAATCTAGCAAACGTTTTTGCAATTTTTGCAAACATTTTGGCCACAGTATTGAGACTTGCTATCGTCGCAACAAATCAGCTGTTTCAATTTCTGCTGCTACTGTTGCTAACACTAAGAGTGTCCAACCAATGGCTCCTATCTCTGTACAGTCTAAGTCTTCAGAATGCACTTTCACCATGTCCACAGATGACCTTAAAAATATCATCGCCAATGTCATTCGTATGGTTGGTAATGCATCTTACTCCTCTTCTCTCTCAGCTTTATCTGGTATGTCTCCCTCCTCTTGGCTTATGGATTCCGCTTGTTGCAATCACATGACACCTCACTCGTCCTTATTTTCTGAACTCAAACCAGCACCACAACCTCTTAATATTTGCACAGCAAATGGTTCCACAATGTCTGGTCATAATATCGGTTCTGTTTCGACTTCCAACCTTTCGGTTCCTGGGGTCTTTAATGTTCCTGACTTTTCTTACAATTTATTTTCTGTGGGACAATTAGCTGAGTTAGGTTATCGCATTATATTTGATTATTCTTGGTGTATTGTGCAGGATCCGAGGACGGGACAGGAACTTGGGACCGGTCCCAGAGTTGGGCGTATGTTTCCCGTGGACAACCTTCGTCTTCCACTTGTTGCTCCTGTTTCTGTTGCTGCAGCTGCTGCAGTTTCTTCAATTCCTTCCCTTGCACTTTGGCATGCTCGTCTTGGTCATGCATCTTCCTCTCGGGTACAACAATTGGCTTCTAGAGGTTTGTTAGGTTCAGTGTCTACAAAAAATTTTGATTGTGTCTCATGTCAGTTAGGAAAACAACCAGCTTTGCCTTTCAATTCTAGTGAATCAATATCCACTGATATCTTTGACTTTATGCATTCTGATGTTTGGGGGCCTTCCCCGGTCTTTAGTATTGGTGGATCTCGATATTTTGTTGTCTTTGTTGATGATTATTTCCGCTATAGCTGGATTTTTCATATGAAACATCGTTCTGAAATATTTCAAGTATATTCTAATTTTGCAAAAATGGTTGAAACTCAATTTTCCAAACGTATCAAAATTTTTCGATCTGATAATGCTCTTGAGTACACTCAATATGCTTTCCAAGCTGTTTTGCATTCCTATGGCACTGTTCATCATCTAACTTGTCCAGATACCTCTCAGCAAAATGGTAGAGCCGAATGAAAATTTCGTCATATTCTTGACACTGTTCGTGCTCTCCTTCTCTCTGCCAAAGTTCCTGCTCCTTTTTGGGGCGAAGCTGCTCTTAATGCTATTCATGCTATTAATCGCATTCCAAGTCCTGTTATCCATAATCAAACTCCATATGAGCGCCTTTTTGGGTCACCTCCAGATTATCGCCACCTTCGCTCCTTTGGTTCTGCTTGTTTCGTTCTTCTTCAGCCACATGAGCATAACAAACTTAAGCCTCGATCAAGGCTTTGTTGTTTTCTTGGCTATGGTGAAACTCAAAAGGGGTATCGGTGTTATGATTTCGTCTCTCATCGTCTTCGTGTCTCCCGCAATGTTGTATTTTGGGAACATCGCTCCTTTGTCGAGCTCTCTCACTTCCGTGCCTCCTTATCTTCCTCCTCTGTCTTAGATCTTTTTCCAGATGAGGCACATATTCCTCCTATAGTTGCTCCTGATCCTACTGTAGTTGCTCCTGATTCCCCTGTAGACTTCTCTGTCCAACCACCAGATATCCTTGATCCCTTTCCTAGTTCACCATTTAATGAACAGGTGGAAGATGAACAGGTTGAAGACGAACAGGTTGAAGACGAGCTACCCAACCCTGAGCTTGGGTCCCCTGCTCCTGCTCCGCCTGACGATCATGCACAAGACATTCCACCTCGTCACTCAACTCGGGTAAGATCCGTTCCTACACATTTACTTGACTATCATTGTTACACTGTCCTTGCTACACTGCACGAGCCTCACACCTATCGTAAGGCTTCCACTGACCCTTTATGGCAGATTGCAATGAAAGAGGAGCTTGATGCATTATCTAAAAACCATACTTGGGACTTGGTGACTCTCCCCCCTGGGAAATTTGTGGTTGGTTGTAAGTGGATTTATAAGATTAAGACTCGCTCTGATGGGTCCATTGAGCGCTACAAAGCTCGTCTTGTTGCAAAAGGTTTCACACAGGAATATGGGATTGATTACGAAGAGACTTTTGCTCCGGTTGCTCGTATCTCATCTGTTCGTGCCCTCTTAGCTGTTGCTGCTGCCAGAAAATGGGACCTTTTTCAGATGGATGTCAAAAATGCATTCCTTAATGGAAATTTAAGTGAAGAAGTTTACATGCAACCTCTTCCTGGTCTCTCTGTTGAATCAAACAAGGTTTGTCACCTTCGACGTGCACTTTATGGCCTTAAACAAGCTTCACGAGCTTGGTTTGACAAATTCAGCTCTACCATCTCTCGCTTGGGTTACATGGCCAGTCATTATGATTCTGCCTTATTTCTTCGTCGCACTGACAAAGGCGCTATTTTACTTCTCCTGTATGTGGATGATATGATCATAACTGGTGATGACCTTAATGGCATTCAAGAACTCAAGGTTTTTCTCAATCAGCAGTTTGAGATGAAAGATCTTGGACATCTCAGCTACTTCTTGGGTCTTGAAATCACTCATTCTACAGATGGACTTTATATTACTCAAGCCAAGTATGCTTCTGAACTATTGTCTCGAGCTGGACTCACTGATAGCAAGACTGTTGACACTCCAGTTGAGCTTAATGCACATCTGACTCCCACAGGAGGGAAACCATTGTCTTATCCTTCTCTTTACAGACGATTGGTTGGCAGCCCAGTTTATCTCACAGTCACTCGTCCAGACATCTCCTATGCTGTTCATCAGGTGAGCCAGTATCTGTCTGCTCCACGATCTACTCACTATGCTGCTGTTCTGCGCATTCTTCGATACTTGAAGGGCACTCTCTTCCATGGTCTTTTCTACTCAGCTCAGTCTCCTCTTGTACTTCGTGCATTCTCTGATGCTGATTGGGCAGGGGATCCCACTGACCGCAGGTCCACTACAGGTTATTGCTTTCTCTTTGGTTCTTCTTTAATTTCTTGGCAAAGTAAGAAACAAACCTTTGTGGCCCGCTCCAGTAGTAAAGCAGAATATTGTGCCCTTGCTAATACCACATCTAAGCTCCTTTGGCTACGATGGCTTCTTACGGATTTAGGTGTGTCCACATCCTCTGCCACTCCCCTTTATTGTGATAACCAGAGTGCCATTCATATTACTCACAATGATGTCTTCCATGAACAGACTAAACACATCGAGATTGATTATCATTTTATCCGGTATCATCTTGTCCATGGTGCTCTCAAGCTTTTCTTCGTCTCTCCAAAGATCAACTTGCAGATATCTTCACCAAGTCACTTCCTAAGGGTCGCACTCGTGATTTGGTTGACAACCTCAAGCTGGTCTCACATCCACCTTGAGTTTGAGGGGGGCTGTTAATGTATATTGTGTTTTGTTATGGGCTTTAGGCCCAACTGCTTTACTTGTATAGCACACTTGTACTTGTACTACACTTTACTTGTACCGCACACTTACGTCTCCTATATAAGGCACTGATGTATATTCTTTCATTGAAGAAATACAATACAAATCCTTTAGTATTTCTAACAGTTTTTGCTTAAAAACAAAATCAGTTACTAACAAATTAATCCCTTGATTATTAGAATCTAAATAAGTATTGTAAAATTAAAAATCTAGGAGAAAGCATGTAAACAAGTGCAACCAAGCACAGTGGCAATTCTAAGAATTTTTGTCAAGATGTTCCTTAAGGAGTATAAATTAAATGATCTAATAAAAAAAGAAATTCATATATTGACAATAACAATAATAAAAAAACATGCAAATACATAAAGTTTACAATTGCCTTTTACGAGTTTTCGTATTTTGAAATCGTTGCATGATAGTCTCATTATCAATGCTACAAGTTACATCTCTTTCAATGTACACAACCAAGCAATCATTCATCCACTAATCTCTCATTCGATTAAGTAGTTCATTCTTTATATATTTCATTGCGAAAAAACTTATTTCTATTGTTATATAGTTGCTTTATTAACACACATCCCACTTTGTGGTAGCAAACACCCCATAAGCATTGCATTATCCACGGCTTAACCCAATACCTAGTTACTAACATAATTTTATCTTTTGTCTTTTATAATTTATAATGTATTGGTCAGTTAGCCTTTCCTCAACCGACCCAAACTTATTTCTCCGGCCCAAATTTGTAATATAAAAATATGAAAACCGAACTACTCTCTACTCCCTCCCTCCAAAGCTATCTCTTTTTTTTCTTTTTCTTTTTTGAGAATGTCCCTCCAAAGCTTTCTGATTCTATCAAAGTCAAATATATTTTTTTTTGGTACTCTAAGTCAAATCTTTTTTTTTTTTTTTTTTTGCTCAACAAGCCGTATATCGTCTATTCGTATTTTAAATTCTAAACATTTATTTTATTTTATTGTTTCATCTTTTGAGTTTGAGTAATTTTACTTATTTTCCTATTTAATATAGTTGGGGTGTACAGCCAAATCATCAAAACCGACTTTATCCAACTCTATTTGTTGAGTTGTATTGGTTACTAATCCAACCTGACCACATATATTTAATATATATTTAAAAATATATTATAAAAAATTATTGTGGGGGAGTAAAATATGGGCCCATGATCTAGGCCCAGGAACGACGTTTCATCAACAATACGCCCGAGGAGAAGAAATCACAGAGGACCGTTGTAACTAACAGTAGAGCGCGTAAGGATCCAAAGAGGCTGGTCCGAGAGGAATACCCTCCTCGGACATGACGTCTGATGGTGAGAGGAACCTCGGCTTTCCCTTAGTCCACCCTCCAGGAAGTTCCAGAGGTAAAGATAGATTACCAATGCATATGGAAGGGATAAGGATGCAGAAATATCTTGAGAAAAAGCTGCTACCACCGCATTAAATGCATCACAGCTACTTTCCTGGCCGCATTTATGTGGAGAAAACCCCTGAACAGTGTTGAAAGTGATATTTATCCCCAGGAAGTCAAAAAGCTGTAAGAAAGGAAATGGAAACTCAAGTACCGTGCTAGATGACAGACAAGTGGACGATGGGATCGGGCAATGAAGGACTATATAATGGAATAAACCCTTCATAAGAGAGGGGGGAACGAAGGAAAAAGAAAGAACATCAAGAAACAACTACTGTAACACCGGGAAAAATACAACCTAAAAGAAAGCATCTTATCCAAGATCATACCCCTCGGATTTGATTATAACCCATGAAAATTACCCAAACCTCACTCCTCGGACGTAAAATCTTAACTCGCTTATGTGTTTTAGCCTCCTCGGCCAAGTACCCAGACCCCAATAACTGTTGTAAAAATCGCTGCTAGCCCAATTCTTTAACCCACTCTCTCACAAATTTATTGTATTGGGCTTGTTGGGCCCATTTTTTGTTTCTATTACGGTGTGGGCTAGAATTTGTGACCCTACAATTGGCGCCGTCTGTGGGAAGAATTAGCGCTAGTAGAAATTTACGACAGTTATGGCTGGTTCAGGATCACAACAGGCCAGTCCGCCTCATGCAGAATCAGTTAACGTCAGTCAACCAAACGGACTCCCTAACCTCGAACGGAAAAACCACGTGGATAATCAACGGGAAGGCAGTTCACGGACGATCCATGTGGGGAAAAGTGGCTATCGACGAAAGAGCCATCTGGTGCAAGAACATGTTGATGAGCAAGACCTGCAACATGAAATAGATGATCTGAAAAAGAAGCTCCGTCGATCACAGCGAAATCGTATCCCTTCAAATTCTGACACCTCCTCCAACGATGAAGAAGAGGACAGTTACAGGAATTCTTCAGAAACTCCTCCCAGTGAATCCTACTCCTATGACGAGGAGCAATCTCGCAAAAGAAGGAGAAAAAGTTCGTCTAGAAGGGGAGTGAGAACCAAAGACATGAAGAAAGCTCTGACCCAAATTTCTAAGTCTCCCTTTACACGAGGAATAGAAAGGGCAAGGCTTCCCAGACGCTTTCATCAGCCTACATTCTCTATGTACAACGGACGTACCGATCCTGTAGAACATGTGAGCCAGTTCAGACAGAAGATGGCGGTTTATTCTCAGGACGAAGCTTTGCTGTGTAGGGTATTTCCCTCTAGTTTAGGGCCGATGCCGATGAGATGGTTCGATGGGCTAAAGACGAACTCCATCGGTTCCTTTAAGAAGCTTACTCAGTCATTCTGTTCCCGGTTTGTTACATGCAGCAGAGTTCCTCAACCCCTTGATTCTTTGCTATCGATGACAATGAGGGAAGGGGAGTCTGTGAGGTCATACGCCGAGAGGTATTGGGAGATGTTTAACGAGATTGACGGGGATTTTGATGAGGTTGCTATCAGAACCTTCAAGGTTGGTCTTCCCTCCGAGCATGGCCTGAGGAAGTCCCTGACAGGGAAGCCGGTCACCAGCTTGCAACAATTAATGGATAGAGTGGATAAATATAAGAGGATAGAAGATGATCAACAGCAGCAGCAACAAGGAAAAGGGAAAGCCAAGCTTGTCCCCCAAGAAAGGAGAGAGTTTAGGCCGGACAGGTACAATAATAACCGGCCAAGAAGGGATTATGCCGAGCAACAGGCATCTAGTAACAGCCAAATAGTTGGAGCTGTATTCCGAGAGCCTGTGCACCAAGTCCTGGAGAAGATAAAAAACGAGCCATTCTTCAAGTGGCCCAATAAGATGATGGGAAACCCCGAAAAGAGAAACCGAAATCTCTATTGTCAATATCATAAAGACCACGGTCATACCACCGAGGACTGTAGAAGTTTGTGGGATCACCTTGACCAGCTTGTCCAGAAGGGCAGATTAAAACAGCTGTTGCATCATTCCAATAGCTTGGGTAGCCTTACGGAAACTCGGTCGGAAAAGGGGAATCCTCCGAGACCTCCTCTTGGAACCATTAATGTTATCTTTGCGGCACCTGGCAGAACGGGGTCATGCCCCTCCAGAGTAATGTCAGTGACTCGGCTGTACCCTGAGGATGACTCGTATGAGTCAAAGAGAGCCAAATCAAGCCAATCTTTGGTCATGGGATTCTCGGATGAGGACAAGATCGGAACTGTCCAACCTCATGACGACGCCCTAGTAATTACCCTCCGAATCGGAGGCTATGATGTAAAGAGGGTAATGGTGGATCAAGGCAGTGCAGCCGAGATCATGTACCCTGATCTCTTCAAGGGGCTGAACCTAAGAGCTGAAGATCTGACGCCTTATAATTCCCCTTTAGTGAGCTTCGAGGGAAAGACTATTATTCCGAGGGGACAGGTAAGACTGCCAGTGCATGCCGGAGCAGAGATAGTGGAGGTCGATTTTATAGTGGTGGACGCCTACTCCCCTTATACGGCAATTGTTGCAAGGCCTTGGCTTCATACTTTAGGAGCAGTCTCTTCCACCCTGCATCAGAAGATTAAATACCCCTCTGGAGGCAAGATAGAAGAGATATTGGGTGATCAAACCATGGCGCGGCAGTGCATGATAGCAGCTATCCGACATGAGCCTGAAGCAGAATCTGAGGCTCAAAAAGAAGAGCTATAGCAATCAAAACCCCCAATGTTGTCCAAAGATGGGCTGTCCGAGGAGGCAAAATGTGAAGATCTTGTAAATGTCATAATAGGAGATGACCCTGATAAATTCTTTCAAGTCGGATCTCAACTACCCCAGTCAGAGAATGAGGAATTGATAGAGTTCCTCAAGCGAAACATAGACGTCTTTGCATGGGATGCTTACGAGGCTCCGGGGGTAGACCCAGACTTCATTTGCCACCATCTGAATGTTAATCCAGTGATGACCCCCAGGAAGCAGCTCCCTCGTCGGCCGTCTAAAGAGCATGCAGAAGCGGTCCGTCAGGAAGTGTCGAAGCTAAAGAAGGCAGGGGCTATCAAAGAGGTCTTCTATCCTGAGTGGTTGGCAAATACGGTGGTGGTCAAGAAAAAGACTGGAAAGTGGCGAGTATGTGTTGATTTCACAGATCTAAATAAAGCCTGCCCTAAAGATCCATTCCCCATGCCCAAAATTGATCAACTGGTAAATGCCACAGTCGGCCATCCTCGAATGAGTTTCTTGGACGCCTTCCAGGGTTATCATCAGATACCTTTAGCATTGGACGATCAAGAAAAAACTGTTTTTGTCACGCCAGTAGGGAACTACCACTACAAGGTGATGCCATTTGGTCTGAAGAATGCGGGTTCCACCTACCAAAGAATGATGACGAGGATGTTTGAATCATTATTAGGGAAAAATATGGAGATTTACATAGATGACATGGTGGTGAAAAGCAAAAGAGCATCTGAACACCTTGAAGATCTTCGAGTAGTCTTCGAAATTCTCAGAAGTTATAAACTACGTTTGAATGCCGCCAAATGTTCGTTTGGTGTTGGCTCAGGCAAGTTCTTGGGTTATATGGTTACTCACAGGGGAATTGAAGTCAATCCTGACCAAATTAAAGCCATCATCAGTATGCGAACTCCTCGGAACCCAAAGGAAGTGCAAAAACTAACCGGAATGACCGCTGCGCTGAATAGATTTATATCTCGATCGGCGGACAGGTGCCGACCTTTCTTTCTGTTGATCAATAAATGGAAAAGCTTTGAATGGTCGACGGAATGTGACGCGGCATTTCAACAACTCAAGGACTATCTTGCTCGGCCGCCTGTCATGTCAAGCCCTGAGCCGGACGAGGTCCTTTTTGCTTACATTGCAGTGGTCTCCTATGCAGTAAGTTTAGTATTGATAAGGGTTGACAACGGCGTGCAACGACCAGTATACTACGTGAGTAAGTCACTGCATGAGGCAGAAATACGCTACCTTCCACTGGAAAAGGCCATATTAGCGGTGGTGCTTGGCACACGCAAGTTGCCTCATTATTTCAAAGCGCACACGGTGATTGTTCTTACTCAACTCCCATTAAAAGCCGTACTTAAAAGTGCAGACTACACGGGAAGGATAGCCAAGTGGGGTACAATTCTGGGAGCTTTCGACATTAAGTACATGCCTCGCACCTCAGTTAAAGGCCAGGTACTGGCCGACTTGGTGGCAGAATTCACCGAACCGGAAGCGGATAGTCAATTAGCATTAGAGGAAAAAGGTGCAAAACTAGCCTGTAGTATCACCAGGTGTCCCCCTCCGACGTGGGAAGTGCATGTAGACGGAGCATCAAACCAAAAAGGAGCGGGTATTGGGCTAGTGTTGACATCTTCAGAGATGATCACCGTTGAAAAGTCGTTAAGATTAAGCTTTCCTGCCACGAATAACGAAGCAGAGTACGAGGCACTACTGGAAGGAATGACTATGGTCCTAAAGATGGGAGGAAAGTTTATTAACCTCTTCTCGGATTCAAGGCTAATTGTGGGTCAAGTCAATGGTGAATTTGAAGCCAAGGATGAGAGAATGCGAGGCTATCTTAGCCGAGTGAGAGCCATGCAAATGGAGTTCGAATCCTTTAGCTTGCTACATGTCCCAAGAAGCGGTAACACGCATGCGGACTCCTTGGCCACTCTTGCAACTTCCTCGGCACAGAACTTGCCTCGCCTAATCCTTGTTGAGGACCTGCATCGACCCTCAATAATAGCAAACGTAGTACAGATCAATCAAGTAAGAATGGGGCCGAGTTGGATGGACCCCGTCGTGCAGTTCTTAAAGGATGATATTCTACCCGAAGAGAAAATGGAGGCCGACAAAATAAGAAAGAATGCTCCTAGCTATTGGCTGTCACAGGATGATAAGCTATACAGGCGTTCTTTCTCTGGACCTTATCTACTCTGTGTTCATCCCGATCAAACGGAATTGCTCTTGGAGGAAATGCATGAGGGAATCTGTGGAAGTCATACTGAAGGCAGGTCCTTGGCGCATAGGGCCATTACTCAGGGTTATTGGTGGCCGAACATGCAGAGAGAAGCTTTGGAGTACGTCAAAAAGTGCGATCAATGTCAACGGTATTCACCAAGAATACACCAGCCAGGAGGAACCCTCAATCCAATATCTAGCCCATGGCCATTCGCTCAATGGGGCTTAGACATCGTCGGACCATTTCCTAAGGCTGTAGGAAACAAGAAGTATCTGATAGTTGGTACTGACTATTTCACAAAGTGGGTTGAAGCAGAGCCTCTGGCTAATATCCGAGATGTGGATGCGAAAAGATTTATCTGGAGAAACATTGTTACTCGGTTCGGTGTCCCGCATGTACTTATCACAGATAATGGACTTCAGTTTGACAGTAAGATGTTCAGAAACTACTGCGGAGAATTGGGTATCACTAACAGGTATTCTACTCCGGCTTACCCCCAGGGGAATGGCCAGGCCGAAGCTGTAAATAAGGTCATATTAAGCGGATTGAAGAAAAGACTGGATGATGCGAAAGGAAGATGGGTGGAAGAACTCCCACATGTACTTTGGACGTACAGGACCACACCTCGTAGGTCCACTGGGGAGACCCCTTTCTCAATGACTTATGGGGTTGAAGCAGTCATCCCTTTGGAGTCCGGGTTCCCAACGACGAGAACAAGCTCATTCAATCCAAAAGACAACGATGAAAACTTGGCGAGAGGTCTGGACTTGATTGATGAAAAAAGGGAAAACGCAATGGTTCAATTGGCTCATTACCAACAAAAGCTAAAGCAAGGTTATGATGCCCATGTAAAGACAAGACCTTTGGACTCAGGTGACCTGGTGCTGCGCAAAGTCGTGGGCTCGGCAAAGAACCCTGCTTGGGGAAAACTAGGGCCAAATTGGGAAGGACCATATCGCATCACCTCCAATGCTGGCATTAGATCATATTTCTTGGAAGACTTGGACGGACTTGTAGTACCCCGCCCTTGGAATGTCAATAATTTGAAAAGGTATTATTATTAATAAACTTATGTTTGATCAATATTCGCCTTTTATGTTAAATATGTATACCTCTTTTCATACCTCTCGACGTTCTCTGAAGTGTTTAAACTTAAATCCAATCATGCATGAGTCCTCGGACCTGATGATTTGGGTTAGTTAACACCCTTACTATTCTCTGAAGTGTTTAAACTTAAATCCAATCATGCATGGGTCCTCGGACCAGATGATTTGGGTTAGTTAACACCCTTACCGTTCTCTGAAGTGTTTAAACTTAAATCCAATCATGCATGAGTCCTCGGACCTGATGATTTGGGTTAGTTAACACCCTTACCGTTCTCTGAAGTGTTTAAACTTAAATCCAATCATGCATGGGTCCTCGGACCAGATGATTTGGGTTAGTTAACACCCTTACCGTTCTCTGAAGTGTTTAAACTTAAATCCAATCATGCATGGGCCCTCGGACCTGATGATTTGGGTTAGTTAACACCCTTACCGTTCTCTGAAGTGTTTAAACTTAAATCCAATCATGCATGGTCCTCGGACCAGATGATTTGGGTTAGTTAACACCCTTACCGTTCTCTGAAGTGTTTAAACTTAAATCCAATCATGCATGAGTCCTCGGACCTGATGATTTGGGTTAGTTAACACCCTTACCGTTCTCTGAAGTGTTTAAACTTAAATCCAATCATGCATGAGTCCTCGGACCTGATGATTTGGGTTAGTTAACACCCTTACCGTTCTCTGAAGTGTTTAAACTTAAATCCAATCATGCATGGGTCCTCGGACCTGATGATTTGGGTTAGTTAACACCCTTACCGTTCTCTGAAGTGTTTAAACTTAAATCCAATCATGCATGGGTCCTCGGACCAGATGATTTGGGTTAGTTAACACCCTTACCGTTCTCTGAAGTGTTTAAACTTAAATCCAATCATGCATGAGTCCTCGGACCTGATGATTTGGGTTAGTTAACACCCTTACCGTTCTCTGAAGTGTTTAAACTTAAATCCAATCATGCATGGGTCCTCGGACCTGATGATTTGGGTTAGTTAACACCCTTACCGTTCTCTGAAGTGTTTAAACTTAAATCCAATCATGCATGGGTCCTCGGACCAGATGATTTGGGTTAGTTAACACCCTTACCGTTCTTTGAAGTGTTTAAACTTAAATCCAATCATGCATGGGCCCTCGGACCTGATGATTTGGGTTAGTTAACACCCTTACCGTTCTCTGAAGTGTTTAAACTTAAATCCAATCATGCATGGTCCTCGGACCAGATGATTTGGGTTAGTTAACACCCTTACCGTTCTCTGAAGTGTTTAAACTTAAATCCAATCATGCATGAGTCCTCGGACCAGATGATTTGGGTTAGTTAACACCCTTACCGTTCTTTGAAGTGTTTAAACTTAAATCCAATCATGCATGAGTCCTCGGACCAGATGATTTAGGTTAGTTAACACCCTTACCGTTCTCTGAAGTGTTTAAACTTAAATCCAATCATGCATGAGTCCTCGGACCAGATGATTTGGGTTAGTTAACACCCTTACTGTTCTCAAGTGTTTAAACTTAAAACCAATCATGCCTGAGTCCTCGGACCAGATGATCTGGGTTAGTTAACACCCTTACTGTTCTCAAGTGTTTAAACTTAAAACCAATCATGCCTGAGTCCTCGGACCAGATGATCTGGGTTAGTTAACACCATCACCGTTCTATGAAGTGTTCTCATTCGAATCTAATCATGACTGGGGACTTCTGACCAGATGGTCTGGGTTAGTTACTACTTGTTTTATTTCCCTTTTTAACATTCCAATATAGATAAAAGCGCATGACTCAAATTTCTTGTTTGGTTATATGTGTTTAGCTGGTATGTCAACTTCCGGAACTTCTCAATTAAGTCAGCCATTCTTTTAATGCAAGTAAATAAAAAAAAATGAATGGAATGACAGCGGAGGGATTAGCTATTACTTTCCATAATACGTAAAACAAAAGAAGTATACTTTCATTAATGATTAAAACAGTACATATCTTTAAAGTGATGAGCATAGAAAGCTAAAAAAGAAAAAAAAAAAAAACAAAACAAAAAGAAACACTAAAACAAATGTCCTAGGCCTTGATCTTGGGGTCTTGGTGGTCGGCTACTGGTTCAGGCTGCGAAGGAGCAGCACCCGGAGCATTACCCTAGGAGGCCTCGGCTTTTTCCCCTTGACCGGCGTCCTGACGGGTGGCTGTTGGGCCTTCCACAGATGCTGGAAGGTCTAAGTTTGCCGCAGGAGCTTCAGACGCTGAGGCTGGCTGCTCTGGAGGAGGAGGATCAGAATCTGAGAGCAGTTGGATTTCAGGATCGTAGTACACGCTCTCAGGCCTCCTAAGGCTGGAGTCAGCAGGGACCCCAGCGGCGTCAAGGGCTTTCCCCCAAGTGACGTCACAGTAGTCCCTGGCGACCGAAGCAAACTCCTCAGTTAACCTGCTCTGGGTTTCTTCCACCCCCAGAGCATAAGAAGCTTGCTTCTCGGCCTCGGCTGCCTCCTTCTGTAGCTGTGCAGCTTCCTTGGCCTGACGGAGCTCTTCGCACAGACTTATCACCATTTGCTTCTCCGTTTCTAAGTTGATCTGGCAGAGGTGCAGCTCGCTGCGAAAAGTCTCCGCCTGCTTCTCCATATTATTCCTTCCAGCCTCAGCGCTGGCCTTATCCTGGTTAGCCTTCTTCACTTGCTCGGCCAACTGCTTCTGCTGGGTTCTCAGCACGCTCAAATGGTCCTCCGCAGTATCTCGGGCCTGGTGAGCAGCCTTCGTCTCATCGCGAAAGCGCTTTGCCCACTCTTCGGCCACGTACACTTGTTGCGCGACCTATTATGCAAAAGGAAAAAGTGTCTTAGACTTAAGAAATAATGCACAAATAAAAAGAAATCAAACTGAAGTAACTTACCATGGCCAAGTCCCTCTTCATGGAAAGAAGCAGATCAGGGTAGTCAAAGCTCCTGTAAGCCGCCAGGTCCGACGGAAGGAGGAGTGGTTGTAGCAAAGCGTCGGCCAAACGACCTGCATGGCCACCTCGAAAATGCCGAAGGGAGGCATCCATCATGATGGGACCGCCATCGACCTCCAATTCAGGTGACCAGGTTCGTGGTGGCTGACGAGCCTGGGCCGCTGGTCGCTCCTCGTGGCTCTCCACGGAGTGGGACCTCCTACTCCTTCGCTCTGGTGCAGGCCTGGCCTGCTTGTTGCCCCTTGATTGGCCTAACTCCCCCTCCTCAGCAGGCTCCACCGGCCTCTTCCTCCTCAAATCCGGATTCGGTTTGAGCCCAAGGTCAGCAGGCACTTGGGGCGGAGGAGGGGGAGGGTGTGCAATTTGTTTGGATTTGCCCTTATCCTGAGAGGATGGCTCTTTATTCCTACCCTTCATCAATTCTTTCAAAGAAGGGCCAGTCCGGGGAGCCATGTCTTCCTCCTCGTCGGTGGTATCGGCAATGTAAGTTATCACCTGAGCCGGAGGGTGCACGCTCGACTGCTCGTCCGCCCCTTCCTCGGCCTCTGATATATGTACTGTTTCCTCTTCAAACCTGAACTTGTCAATCTCTAGTTCTAGGGACGAAGAAGAAGCTGTCTCTTCTCTAAGGATGGCTTCCCCAAGTGCTACTTCGCGCAACGGTGCGACGGTGAGGGGAATTCCCTGTGGAATGGGATGGTCAACCGGCGGAAGGTCGTAGCTGGCGAGGAAGTGTGGCCGAGACACGTCTATACGCGCCAAGCGATGGTCCCCGGCTCGGATAGAGTTGCCGACGTCTAAAAAGGACCGAGAAATGGGTTCAAAATCCAAAATGAGGTGGACCGCTCGTAGTTGTCCGTCCTCGTTCACGAAAATTTCTGACCTCAGCAGATAATTCAATGCTGGAACGTTGATCAGGCTGAGCTTCGGATTGGTAAAAAATTTATCTGTCAAACAAGTAAGTTACGTTATTAAGCCTCGGCTATAAAAAACATATGATAAGTCACTAACACAAAATAACTAAGCAAATGAGTGTAAAGGTAACGTAACAATCCTTAATGCTAAAGTTAGAAATCCTAGGTCTAAAGTGTTCCACTTGGAGTCCCGGCCTTGGTTGGGCAGGCTAAGCCGTCGCTCCAAGGCCCCGACAAGATCAGGTAGTCGTCCTTCATCCCCTTATTTGACTTGGGAAGGCAGGATACCAGTTTGACCACACTGCTACGGGACTTAAGATAAAAGCCTGTCCGAGCCTCTATATGGCCCTCGTACAGGTGGGCGACGTCGTACCATGTCAATCCTAACCCCAGATGCCGATCCAAGGCGTCGATTGACCCTAGGACTCTAAAGAAGTTGGGAGCACACTGATGGGGACACAGCCTATGGGCACGAAGGTAGTCCCGTGTAATCCTACCCATGGGAACGGTCATCCCCCCTTCTATGAAGGCAATCATGGGGATGACCACCTCTCCCATCTTCCGGTCAAACTCCACTCCCTCTGTGGTGCAATGACGTACCACTACCTCTGGGGGAATGTGGTACTTCTCCTTGAACAACTCTATCTTGGCCGGAGTGTTCACTAAGAGCTCGAATCTACCCATGGTTAGTCTCTATAAGGTGAGGTGGTTAGCCGAGGAGGTTAGCCGAGAGTACAATGGAAGTCGGAATGCGAAACTTACGTAGAAATGAACACGGATTGCTTCTCTGGTCACTGGAAGATCGTCAAGCTCTCTTTCTTGCGAAAAAATTGGTGGGCGCCTGGATATGAACACTCTGAAGTTGTAAGTTTTGATAAGAAGCAAAAAGTAACGCCTGGAAGTTTTTATAGTGGGGTTGGGAAAAGAAAAAAAAACAAAAAAAACCATAATCCCGCCCAAATATTGAAGTTGCAATCTGAACCGTTGGATTCGTATTTCACCGTAGGATGTCTGGTTGAAACGCAATTCTAAGCGTTTAATGATGATTGTGCGAGTTCCCAAGCGTCATAAGCCCTCGCGAAATGGCAGAAATGGCCCTTACATGCGCCTAAATTTAAATACTATTAAGGACTACATCGTAATTACCTTTATACATCAAAATCCTAATTTTCCTCCTCGGATCAGAAAGAAAAATTAGAATTTTGAGGGGCTATTGTGGGGGAGTAAAATATGGGCCCATGATCTAGGCCCAGGAACGACGTTTCATCAACAATACGCCCGAGGAGAAGAAATCACAGAGGACCGTTGTAACTAACAGTAGAGCGCGTAAGGATCCAAAGAGGCTGGTCCGAGAGGAATACCCTCCTCGGACATGACGTCTGATGGTGAGAGGAACCTTGGCTTTCCCTTAGTCCACCCTCCAGGAAGTTCCAGAGGTAAAGATAGATTACCAATGCATATGGAAGGGATAAGGATGCAGAAATATCTTGAGAAAAAGCTGCTACCACTGCATTAAATGCATCACAGCTACTTTCTTGGCCGCATTTATGTGGAGAAGACCCCTGAACAGTGTTGAAAGTGATATTTATCCCCAGGAAGTCAAAAAGCTGTAAGAAAGGAAATGGAAACTCAAGTACCGTGCTAGATGACAGACAAGTGGACGATGGGATCGGGCAATGAAGGACTATATAATGGAATAAACCCTTCATAAGAGAGGGGGGAACGAAGGAAAAAGAAAGAACATCAAGAAACAACTACTGTAACACCGGGAAAAATACAACCTAAAAGAAAGCATCTTATCCAAGATCATACCCCTCGGATTTGATTATAACCCATGAAAATTACCCAAACCTCACTCCTCGGACGTAAAATCTTAACTCGCTTATGTGTTTTAGCCTCCTCGGCCAAGTACCCAGACCCCAATAACTGTTGTAAAAATCGCTGCTAGCCCAATTCTTTAACCCACTCTCTCACAAATTTATTGTATTGGGCTTGTTGGGCCCATTTCCTGTTTCTATTACGGTGTGGGCTACAATTTGTGACCCTACAATTATTATTTACTTTTTTTGCTCCTTTCCTAAATAAAATAAAACTCTAAGTTCTCCTAATTTCAATCTCCTTCTTATGCTCATAATTATTTAGTTATAAATTTATTTTTATTTGTAGTGGTGTTGTACAAATGCTCAATTTAATAATAATTATTATTATAAAAAACTATCCAACTCCTAGGTCCAACCTGATCCACGTGAGTTGGGTTGGACCTTATGATGGATTGGATTTTTTTAACACATCATGTCGGATTGGATTAAAAAAATGAACCCATTAACTCAACTCAGCACGCCCATCCACACCACTAAATATGGTAACTCAAGGTCCTTAATAGAAGTATAAAAAGTTGACAATGGTACATCTTCAAAATATATGATTGAAAGTATTTGGTGGTGGTTCTAGGAATTTTTTTTAGATGTAATTAAGAAACTTAAATTAAACAAAATTTAATAATAAAAAAATAACTTGAATATATTGAGGTATTGACATTAAAAAAAAAACATGCAAATATATGAAGTTTTATAATTTCTTTCTATAAATTTTCATATTTTGAAATCGTTACATTATAGTTCATTATTATCATTATCTATTGTCAATATAAGTAAACGTGACTATTTTATTTTGTTAATTAAATTTGTATACAATTGTCATTATCTACTTGTCATTGTTTTAATAAAAAAATTTAAAAAAAAAACTAAATGACAAAACTCAACTAGCACTATATTAATTGTTGACCCACAGAGTTACACCCATCTATGCGTGAATAATAAATTAAGTGTCTACTTTATCAATCAAATACTTGAATAATCACATTCTCAAGGAAAAAAAAAAAAAAACCTTGAACAGTCACTAACTTTCTTAAATCACTAATTGCAAAAAGTTATTATAATATGACAATAATACACACATATGTGATAAATTCTCTTTATTTTCTAAAATTTAAATTATATAAAGTAATATTATATTTATAGTATACGCACACATTCACACGTATCACAATTCAAGAAAGGTTTGGAGGGGCATTATATATTAATACATATAAGGAGTTCATGTAGCTGAGTTTTTCAATCCAACTGTGATCATATTGGAATTTGGACCTATTGGTTTCAACTTAGTGCTCACCAACCCAAGGCTGTAGTATAAAAAACAAACTACTCCCTCTAAAGTGGAAAAGATTTGTTTCAAAACTAATTTGGAGAAAAAACCCTTTAAACCTTTCTTATATATTTTTATTAAATATAAATTTTGAAAATCTAACCATTAGATTATATAATCTTACTATATTCTCCATACTTGCAAAATTTCAAGAAGATAAAAGATTAATAACTATGTTAATATTCAAATGTTTAAATTTCAAGTTTTTGTTTTATAAAATTATGCATAAAAAATAAGTTTATTGGTTGGATAGTAAATAACATCTAATTTGGATAAAATTTGACATGTATGTTAAAAGTATAAATAACATGCAATTCAACGATTAAAGTTTAAAAATTCACATCTAATAAAAAGATATAGGACAAATTTGAAATTTTTTTCTCTAAACTAGTTTGGAGAGAAGCCTTCGCAATTGCACGAACATTAACACTTTGTAAACAAATTCACTAAAATACAAAGAAAGTTTGTACAATAGAATTAACCATAAATTTATTGTTACCTCATGTACACCAAATAGCGTAGCAATTCTTCTTAAACAGTTTTAGATCCAATATAGTGTACTTTTTACTCTAACTCAATAATAATAATAATAATAAAAGTTTGGATAAGGAAATTTAAAATTCTTTTTTTGAATATAATAGTATGGTTCAATGGAGTGACTGAGAATTTATATAATATTTCTCTATATGCTAGCGGATAAAGTTCACAAGTTGAGAAAAAAATGACTTGTGTGAGTATAAAGTCTTGACCTACACATTTAAGAGTTAGGCTCTTTTAAGTATGTATAGTATTTTTAAGCCTTTAAAAAATCGTCTTTTCTCTATCCATGTTAGACATTTATGAGTTAGGTCATTTTGAGTGTTTGCTTGAGAAAATAGAGTTTAACACATAGATACAAATATACAATCAACCTGAGACAAAACTTCCCCTAAAAAAAAGAAAAAAGAAAAAAAGTGGGACAAAGCTTATGTACAGCATCTTAAGTGGTATTCTTTAGGTTCTCCTTTTAAGATTCTGTCATGTGAGTACTTAACTAAAAATTATACTTTTATTCCATAAAAAAAAAAATGATAGAATTTAAAAAAAAAAGAACTTAAAGAATAATACCTAAGTTTTGCCAATCAATGTGTTGTTATTATACCAATCATCTCATTACATGGCAAACTATATAACCAACTCAAAGTTCACTGGATATATTCTCGCAAACACCGATGATGGATATATTTATTGCAAGCTTTATTTCTTATGATAACAAGTCATGCCGCACTAATTTTTTTAACTTTTTTTTATTCCAACTTTTCAAAAACAAAAGTGAGAAACACCAACTTTTCAACCTTAATTGAAAAAAAAGAAAAAGAAAAAAAAATAGAACTATTTGTGAAGATGCCAATATTATTGTATAACAATCTTATAACTAATGATCTTTAACATGCGAATACGGTAACCTTTTTATACCTAATCTAGTGTTATATATATATACCTAATTTAGAGTTTGGCTTCTAGGAAACCTAATGAAGCGAACATAAGCAAATTTTTGAGTCTTATTATATGCTGCATTCCCAGTTTAAAAAACTTTCAATCAATTGGTACTTAAAATTATCAATGTTTTAATTGCCTGAAATATTTGTTCCTTCCAAAGGCAGTAAAGTAACTTTGTCGTAAAAAAATGGTGAAACAGAAAGACATAATCCAAGGGATAATATAACAGAATTTATTGTAACATCAAGGTAGCAATAGCAATAGCATCAAGGTAGAAACTAACAGTGTTGTATATCCAAAAGGGCCTAATTCTTGGATTTTACGGCTACTTAGGAGGAGGAAATTGATAGATGAGGATTAGGTTACTGCAAATATATAGTAATAAACTACTACCACCGCATACCCTCACCGCATACCTTGGTGTCTTAAATTTCCTCTTCTTACAAACACGCCTTGATTCTCTTGCCTCATACCTACCGTGAATTCCATACTCTTTTAACCCAGGATCCCAACCCTCCTCTAGTCTTTAATCCTTTTTAACATCAAGTGTTTACCAAAGCATTCGAGTTGGGTTTTCCATATGCATATAACATCACAATTATTCACAAGTTCCCAGGCATGTTGGATTGTCAAGGTTAGTATTGATTAATGATTCTTGGGCAACACAAGTTTATGGCGCGTCTAGTTAGTGATTTATTCAACTAAGGAACAAGGAAAATAAATACTAATAAAAACACTGTTAGCTACATTGGAGAGTAAAACTCACTATAATTTAACCACCAAGTAGAATTCAGCAAAAGAAAAAAGAAAGCTCTAAGTAGAAAATTCTATTATCTACTCATTCGCTTGCCTAGCATGAAAATTTGTGTTAAAACCAACAAAATACAAGCAATTTTGTTTTCATAACATTGGGATTTTTTTTAATTAAAAAAAGGGGGAAAAAAACAAAGGCAAACAATTTACACAAGGTAATATATGTTATCTGAGTGCCAATATTCCATTCTTAAAGGTACATGTAATTACTCAATTCAATGACAAGAACAAGTGTAAGACACTAGAACAGAAATTAACATGTACATGATGATCTGTTCTTGATATCTGAATCTTTTTTTTTTAAGAGCAACAACCACCATTTGGAGGTGCTTGGTATTCCGGTTTCTGTTTTAAAATGTTTCTCTTCACTAGACTAGATCCTTCTTCCAAGAGACTAGGAACCTCCATTATCTGTAATATAATCTCAAACGTTTAGTAAAAAAAAATAAGGTAATATAATCTCAAACTCATTAAAAGTGAGAACACTAAATGAACTACAAAGGTAAATAATTACAGCTTTTCACTCATTCTAGTTGCGTGAAAATCATACTTTGGTCAATGTATGTTTGCTAACCAGTCAACTAAATAATTCAAATCCAAAACATCGATGCTACGCAATAATGAGAATCATATTTTGTTTTCTGTTTCACAAACAAACATAGTTTTTCTTGGATAAACATTTCTTTGTTCCTATCATCAGATAAACCCCCTTTCTCCGCCTGACCCTTCCCCTCATAGTAAGGGGGAATATGCCATTCCAACTAAAGGCTACCAAGTCAAACTACTATAGCTTTTCTTTTAAAAACATATAAAGAGGGTTGGGGCTATTGTTTGTTGGCTGGTAGCATTACAACCATAGTTCTCTCTCTCTTTCTCTCATCATAGCTTCTAATAGATCTAACATAAAACCCACCATACACTTCACAATAAAATAAATATAGTGATTATATTGATAAACTGACTGCCTTTAATGGCATGAGTATTACCTTTAATGCAAGTTCTTCAAAGCATTGCTCCACATTTTCCCTAGTTTTAGCACTACATTCAAGAAACAAACATCCAAGTTCTTTAGCCAGTGCAATTCCCTCCTCTCTACTTACAACCCTTTCAGAATCCTGGAATCACGCATAAATCAAATGTTATAACTGAAGTAAAAGATTGAGAGCTTTCTACCAGAAAATTTAGTTTATGACATATCATCAATTGCTCTTTTCAATAAAAATAACAACATATTTGATAATCATTAGGAATTTTATTTTGGAAAAAAAAAAAAATTAGACTGTTAAGAAACAAGTCATATGGGTAAATGATGAAGCTACGACTTCTACCAGAAGGAAAAAGGAGTGAAAGGAAAAATAGCACTAAATTGATATGCATATTCACCCTCTCAGAGATAAAACTTGCAACTTACCGCATACTTTTACAGTACGCTAAGAACTGAAGCTCACTCTAGCCTTCGATTTGGACATGATAATCATAGCATGTTAATATGACAATTCATTTTTAGGCAATTAAAGTACACACACAATGCAATGTGAACCATCATATTGGCTTTGCTCTCTAGCATACTAATTGTACATGGAATAACTAGGAATTACAAGGCAGTCTCAACTCATTAGCAATAACTCGGTGTGTCATAGACAATGTTATCTCAATGATAGAGGTTGAGAACAAATATATACCAGTCAGTGACTTAGCTATATTGAATGTATTAAATGAAAGCATTACAACTATAAACTTAGATTTTCAATAAAATGTAGCAACTAATCAGCTCTACACTTTGCTAGCAAAATTTTGTTTTCCTACTAGTACCAAGCATTTGGAGAAAACTTGGAAAGAATATGACTGTTAAATTACAGATTGCCCCAAAAGTTTAAGATATTGGGATATGGCAAATTAATCATTTAACCACATGCTTGTAACGCTGCGCCCCCCCCCCCCCCCCCCCCCCCGCCCCCCCCGCGTGTGGGCTCAAACTCCATTTTAATAGGTAAGGCCGAACAAGTAGGATTTTAAATGGGAGGTAGAGTGGAGGAGACAGGGATCAAACTCAAAACCACCTACTCTGATACCATGTTAAAGTACAGATTGTCCCAAAAGTTTAATCTTCTTTGACAGGTTGTCTCAAAAAAAGCAGATCATGCCAGTCAAATGTGTCAGACTTTTTGTTCCATTTATTTTCTCACAGATTTGCTTACAGAAATTTAGAAAGAGCATGAAGCTAAGTTTTTGTCAACTTATAGCAAAATGTAAAAGACCTGGAGAATATAAAACTTACAATATCAACTTTATTTCCAACAAGTATCTTGACACAGTGCTGATTATTTGAGTAGAGTTCTACTTCTTTAGCCCATACATCAGATAAGTTTGTAAAGGTCTCCCTCCGAGTAACATCATAAACTAAAACACAATAAAAGAAATTGGCAATAACTGTTAACCAAAACCATGGGAACATAGCAGTAAAAAAGGTGATGAACAAAGTCAACAATTCAACAGCAAAAAGCCTATTAAAGTTATAATTGAATCCACTATTTATATTACCAATTAGCCATGTTAGTTTCAAGCAAGTGACCGATGCGCAAAGGCTTATGTATTTGTGCCATAGATGAAATTTGAGTAGAAAATTAAAGAAAATGTTTCTCAAGGCCTCCATGATGCATATGCTAGAAAAGTTTGTCTTAAACAAGAATATTAAAAGTATGATAAGGTCACAAACAAGGCAGTTGTGCAAAAGACAAGAAAGGAGGAGGGGGATCTTTTCAAAGCTTGCCTACACCACTTAGATTAAGACTAAAAAAATAGTTTATCCAATAATAAAGCCAATGCATTGTTTAATGTTGTTCACTAGCACATATAGAAGCAAAAAGCCATTATGAACAGACAAGCGCTTATAACAATGTCATGTTATATACCTGCCTCTCATCTCTCTATTTACAGGCATAATATCATCAATGGTCACCAACAGAACTAACCAAATTCTTGCCAGCTATATTAACTTTATAAAAGCCACAACTCTAGTATAATATGAAAATTGTTTATCTTCCAACAGATTCTGACATTATCCTTTTCAGAATTCTGCTTCCCTTTATACTTATGATCTAATATTCTGAAAGCTACAGCATTTGTCTTTGTTTGAGCATGGCCAGATCATTTCATTAGAAACTCCTTTTTCTTACAACATATTGTGTACTAAATTTCCTGCCAATCCTTAAAAATTGGAAAATGCTAATAGCTACTACAAAAAGCTCACAAAATGATGTAGCAATAATATGATTGGTGCCAGTTAAACAATTTAATAAATGAATGTTTGCATCACTTTTCTGTGATTAATGACATGTCATTTTGTAAGGGTTATGAAGTAAAATTTGTAGTATCTAGCATCACTCTTAAAAATCCCATCTTCCAATTCTTCCAGTCACCTACCTAAAGATTCTTTTTACAACTACGAAAAGACAAACAAAGCTTTTGTTCCCTGACTGGTGCAATAGAAAATAGGATTTTTTTTAAAAAGTTGCAAATTATGTTGTTTTGGTGATTCTTTTACTTGTTATATGGATCTTTGGCATTAGTCAAACTTAGATAATAGATGTGAAAAAGATCAATGATATCTGTGGAGTTGTAAGGCAGTAGTTTAATGAATCAAACAGATTGGAGAATGAGAGCTATAAAATATAGATTTGAAAACCAATATTATTAAAGAAATGTTAATCACTTTTCTATAAAATGTATGCCCTGCTTTTCCCAGGGAAAAAAATAACTCCACTAGCAAGTTAACCCTAGATAGTGCAATGATAAGTGAGGTGTACTGTGTACTTACAGACAAGATTAATGTATACCATACTAGCAGGCATCCTTCATCTTCATAGTCAACCTGACACGATCCCTTTTATTTTTATTTTAATATAAACCATAACAGCACAAATAAGAGGAATAGGTAGTAAGAGCTTGCACGGAGTTAGCTTGATTGGTACGGCTTGGGGTGTGCTCCGTCAAAGTCCTGGGATCAAGTCCAGCATTTGCCAATGCACGGTTCTTGTGGCCAGGACCGTGCATCCAAGGTTTACTCAACAGGGGTAGGTCCAAAGGGACTTACCTTGAAGAGATTTCTCCATCATTAAAAAATATAAGAAGAAGAAGAAGAAGAGAGGAAAACGTAGCAAGGGTACCAAAACACTGACTAATTACAAGTTGAAACCAAAACAACATCTTCCATAATTAAGAAACTAGATATTTCCATACATGCTTTGAAGAATGACATAAATATATATTGTTGGTAGCATGTACCTAGAATAATCCCTTGGGCACCTCTGTAATAAGAGCTAGTTAATGTTCTGAACCTCTCCTGTCCAGCTGCAAAAGACATTACATTTTGCAAGTCAATCATAATTCATTTACATAGTGAAACAATTTCTCAGCGGATAGTTTGTGATATAAGTTACAGACACAAGATGAAATGACAAAAGAGCATATGATATATTTTATCCAAGAAACCTAGAATCGGTGCACAATTCATACATTCACCTTTTAATGATATAATACAAATGAAAATTGCACAGAGAAGCGTGAAGAGCAAACTGAAAATAAAGGTTACTCAACTTGTTACTGTATATTGATCTTTGTTAATGAGCTTCAGAACTCAAAAAACTGCTGCTAGAAAATATTTAATGAGAGATTACAAGGTTACCAGTTCCACTAAATGCATCAACGACATGTTTTAAATTTTAACATGGAAAAATGGGGAATAGAAGACTTTTGTATCAAAAGTACAGATAATAACACTCCAGATTTAGAATGAATGATACACTTCTCCAATAAAGGAGTCATATCAAATGGAGAGAACCAGTCCTTGGTGAACTTAGTTCAACGAAGAAATTTTCTTGATTTTGGTTTCTTATTTGATGAATTCTTCTCTTGCAACTTAAGATCCCCAAAACAGATGGTGATGTAGTAGCAAATGTACAAAACAGTAAGGGAAAAAAACTAAGGAAAGTTGAAAACCTTTTGATAGTATAGTTAAGCTTTCAGGGTTCTTTACATGTAGACAGATAGGATCTATATTTCAAGTTGGAAGCATTGAAAAGTGAAAGAACGGACCATTGCCACAGCTTACCAGTGTCCCAAATTGTGAGCTTCAATTTCTTCCCACCGACTGTGAGCAGCTTGATTTTAAAATCCACACCTACACATGATTAGAAGTTTTATATATGTATAACATGAGCTACTTAACACATCAAAGTGATTGAAATACTTGCATTGATTGATCAAAATTAAAGGTAAGAACCGTGAATGATAAGTGATTTATAGTATTTATTATGTAGACAGTATCTTGTTATAACTTATTTGTATCTCAACTGATTGGCACAAGACAATTCAAATCCCCCACCCTCATAATCGTGTTATAGAAACACATACAAACTTTTTTTTAAAGGATTCCAAAATTGAAATCCACAAATTCAAGAAATTTTATGAACTCGGTGTCAGTTGAGTCTCAAAATATTCAAATGTGGGGCGACTAAGGTAGACACTTTAGTGACCCATATTGCATATACATATACTGGAACTCCCAATGATATTTTTTCTATTACTCAAACTTAAGAATCTAGTCATAGATCCAACAGTGTTGGACTCTGTTTGGTTCCTCAGAAACCGTAAGTAAAAAAAAAAAAAAAAAAGACGTTAGCTTTCCGAAAAATTTGACATTTCCAATCATTGAAAGACCGGACAAAAGTCGAGAACTATACTGGGCAAAAACTAAAAGTTGAACATGAAGATGAACTTTTACTTTTTATTTATAATTCAGTGAGCTACGAAACTGAATTATTAAAGTTGGCTGAAAAAGAAGAAGAAGAAGAAGAAAGTACCAATGGTGGGAGAAAGATCATCGACAGAGTTGGAGATGAAGCTGACAAGAAGACTACTTTTGCCAACGGCAGAATCTCCGATCAATAAGATCTTGAAAGAGAGATCGTAGTTACTGCTCTGACCTGAAGACGATCCCATTGATTCTATCTCTCTATCTCTCTCTTTCTCTATCAGTCTGATGATTAGTGCTTTTCTGTGTGTATTTCTTTCTCTCTCTCTCTCTCTCTAAAAAAGTAGAGGGAAAGAAATGTATATAAGGTGGGGGAGAGAGAGAGAGTGAGAGAGAAAGAAGGGAAAGAGAGGTGTGTGTAAGTAGTAATGTAATGTATGAGTATGATGATGGATGGGGCATCTTTGGGAGAGAAGTTAAAGAAAACGGCTACCAGGAGAGCAGGGCTTGGGCAATATCTGACAACCAACCAATCCAACGTTTTTATTCTTTCTTTTCTTTTTCTCTATTTTAGTCTATATATATTCCTCTCTTCTCTACAACGTTTATTTTATTCTCAGATGCTGTTCCGTTTCCGCTCAGCATCACTGCATTGTTCTCTTTCAAAACAACTTTATATTTCCTTTTTAAAAAAGTTTGGCTCTAAATTCAATGAAAGTGACCATTAACAAGTCAATAAATGTGTAGCTTTAGTCGTAATTTTTTTATTATAAAATATTTAGTTTTTAACTTAACATATCTTTTTATTTTAAATATACAATAATAAATGGTAACGGATTTTTAATCTCTACATTTTATTTAGCCTTCACTTAAGAGAAAGGAATGGTATGAAAATGAATGAAAATAATAATTTTAAAATATTCTTCAATTCTCTTATTTGGGAGTTTAAGTGAGAAAAAATAAAATGTGTAGGAAAGAACACTCATTCCATTCCCTTAAAATCTCAAATTTTCATTCCCTTCGAAATTGAGAGGAATGAGAGGGAATGAAATTAGATTTAATAAATTTTTTACTAAAACTCCTAAAATACCCATATATATTCAACCATTTATTTTAAAATAAGGGTCTAATAGTAATATTGTCATAAAATGATTTCATTCCATTCCTTTTATGTTACTTTCAAACAAGATTACTTACATTTCATTCATTTTTATTCATTTTTATTTCTTTATTTTAAAAAATCTAATCAAGGTTACTTAATTCTATTCCATTCATTTCCCTTACTTAAATACATTCCATTCTATTTCATTCCCTTATGATCATTCTATTTTATTCACTTATGAACTCCCAAACGAAATCTAGATGATGTGATTATTTCTCATTAAAATAAAATAAAATTCCAATTAAAAAAGTACTGGAGTAAGCCAAACCCTAAAAAATCTGGGTTCGATTTCTGCCTACACCAAAAATCAATTTGTGTCTTGATCTGATAATAAAAAACAATTATTAAGAGTAAACGGCATAGGTTAAAACTCTCTAAAAATGAGTCATAATTTTTTTTTAAAATAAAATTTGATTACAAATTCGATTGTAGTTAATGACTACAACTCCCATTAAATTATTCAATTGGTTACATATTTTGAAAATCTAACTATTAGCTTGCATGTTCTTTATGTTATTAATATGTATGTCAAATTTCATGTCAATATGTTTAAAGTGATTTTCTTTTATTGATCCACAGTGATGATGTGTCTTTGGATATATGCATAGCACATGAACAACTTGATCTGACTAAATTCTACACCACTCATGTGCAGTATATGTATATGACTTGGTTGATATCTTGGCTTAGTGATTTTGATGATTATAATTTATAGAAATTGATTAAAATTGTTAGATGATATTCTTAATTCACACCAGACTTAATTGAGACCCAACAAATGTGTCCTATGTCATCTAAATTGGATATCAAATGAGATGAAAATTGAGTGTAGTTACATAAAATTACTCTCATTGGCTGTAAGGAAAAAAACCACAACTTCCTGCAAATTTAACTCTCAATTTAAACCATAAGAATTATATTGCTGCAAATTTCATAAATTGAGGTGTTCATAAAGCATATTGATAGTTTGAAGGTTATTGTAAATGGTGTGCAAGTTTAAGGTTAAAAGGTATAATTAATTAACTCTCTCTTTTTTTATCATAAAAGTATAGGTGTTTTGAAATATATTATTTCATGGACATTATTTGATCCTGTTATTTGAAGGCTTTGTAATTTATTATAGCCATTTTAAAAGTATTTGACAAGTTTTGACACCAAAAAAATTATTCTTTTAATAAAAATATAGATAATTTACTAATTAATTTTTTTTAATAAAAAAAATAGCTAAGAAAAAGAAAATGAAAGAACATCTTTCTTTGTTTCTTGAAGTCCAAACTTTCGTTTTCGTGACCCACCTGAAAGAATAAGATTGCTGTAAACACTAAAACATTAATTACCGGAGGATCCGAGAAAGGATAACCTCGTTTCTACTCTTTGTATATAAATAAAATAAAATGGCGTATTCGGACATATATTAAGGTACTGCATATTTTAACAACTTAGCTTGAGGTAGTTGATAGCTTGCATTGCATAGATTGGATTGCATCATGATCATGGTGCATAGGTTTATTTTATACTTTACTAAAGAGTATACAACGTGGCTTGTATTATGGTGCTAAGTGGGAGTACTGTTTCACTTGATTACTAAATTGTAAAGTGAATCCTTATTTTTATATTATCCTTTTTTGCGTTTCAAATTTTGAATTTTCAGGTGACCAATTTAATGCTTTAAAATTACGTTGAGTTGATCAGGTAGGCTTGTGTGACGGTGGAATGGATGGTTGTGATGCTTGTGAATAAGAATAACTGTGATTTGGTAGGTTTGGTTTTTTTTTTTTTTTTTTTTCCTGGTTATGATGATTAGGTTTTGTTTGGTTGGGTTATATTGAGGCCGATTTTTGCTTGAGTTTGCTCTAAGTTTTGTTTGTGTATTTATTTTTACAAGAAATTTTTAATTTTTTGAAAAAATGAGGAAAGGGCTACCTTGTAACCAAAGAAAATGAGAAGAAAAAATGCAAAAAAAAGTGTTATATATATATATATATATATATATATATATATATATTTTTTTTTTTGACGTGAAGAAAATGGCTTTTTAAAAAATAATAATAAAGAAAGGTTATTTTAACGTATTACAATTATGTTTTTTTTTGGGGAGAAATTATTACACTTATGTTGTCTTGAACTGAGCTAAAATTTAGTTACCATCTCATTAATGGATGACATAGACAAAATGGCTAAAATAAAAAATTGTATATAATGTTATGGATGTAAATAAAAAGTTATAAATACAAGGGACAAAATTTAAATATATAATTTGCAATTTAATCTTCACCTCATATAAATGAAATTTACCTTGGGATATTAATTTCAAAGGGATGAGTGGGATGGGTGTTGATTTGTCTGCTACGCTTTACAGTGATTGTTTTTAATTTTGTATGTGAAAACAGAAACAATGATCTGTTGTTTTCATCAATTCAAAATATTTTGGCAATTAATGTGTGTTTAAAATTTAAAAAAGTGAAGGATGGAGTGGACTACTGTCACGCTCACGCTGAACAGCCACATGGTGACCAAATGAGTTCTTTTAAGCACAGATATATAATACAATTTACATTTGAATATGATTAATTTGAAAGAAGTATTGAATGTTTCGTAGTGTCCCAGGGAGGACCCAAGTGAATAGCGCGTGGGAAACAACCATCAGGTGAAGGGGCACTATCATTGTTTGTTAACCAAAATGCGACGGCACTATTAATAAAGAGCTAGCCAACAAAGTAGCTCCATTTAACATTGGTGAAAGGTCTATTTGTTCTCAAATCATCATTGTTTTCCGCTTAAACCCATTATTTTATTGGATTATTTTAGCCTCCAAAGGAACTCTCTCTCTCTCTCTCTCTCTCTCTCTCACACACACACACATACCAAGTTATTCATGGATAACAGGATAAGTAATAAATACAAAAAAAGTTCACCAAATTTTCATAATTATTGAGGTTATAGGTAATAATTGATGTTAAATAAAAGTAAGGTTAATAATGATTTCATAAGAAAATGATGTCGCACACTTACACTAATTACAATTTGTCACTTTAATAAGATTGAGTCCATCTTACTATTCATAACTTAAAAAATTATATTCAGTGAGTTTCAGTTAACTCAATCCTGATGGTTGAATAAGAGACCTGAAGTTTAATTTCCACCTAAACCAAAAATTGATTGATGTCTTGGTTTAAAAATAAAGAGCATAATTATCAAAAACAGACATCATATGTTAAAATTCTATAATAAAAAAAAAATTAAAATAACTATTTTTAGAAACGATAACTTCTTCAAATATTTTAAGATCACTCTCCACATAAAATACTAAGAGTATTATACTTAGATTACATGGTAATATGTTTATTACCTTTAACATAGTAAACACGAGCATGTTAGAAAATGAAATTCAAACTCATTTTCTTTCCTCACACTTTGTCTCCTCCTTTGTTCAATTAGTGAATTTACCACACTTCTTCTCTTAGAGTCTGTTTGGATATCGTTTATTTTGCTGAAAACTACAAATTTATTGCTGAAAACATTATAGCAAAATAATTTTTAAAGCTGAAAACACTTTGTAATCAACTTGCTGCGCTTTTCCTTGTCTGGCTGGTCCATGAACAGTGCGTGGCACGCTGGTCCAAAACGCCAAATGTAGCTGAAAACGCCTAATCCAAACGCACACTTAGTACCACTAAAAGAATCATTGGTATTAAAGTAGCGTCCTTGTGTTTAAGTATGCATCCAAGGAATCATGACTAAATTTATTCACAATAAATTCAGCTTGTCATCTCATAAAATAAAAAATAAATAAAAATTCAGCTTGTCATGACTCCATAACCCAACCTCTCATCGGGGGTAACAATATCATAAAAATCCGAGACCACACACCAAGGAGTATCACATTGTTGCCTTACCTCCACTCTCAAGCATCTTCAGCAGATTCTTCAAATTTTTGTACTGTTTGGAGGATAAACAATGACTTTTACCTTTTAGTTACTCATTTTTTCAAATACACTTTTCAACAGATTCTCTATCCAATTCTCTATCTCATTTAAATATTATTTCTTTATTCATTCTTTATTCTTCCTATATTCATTCCCAACAATTATATTTTTCAATGAAAAAGTGTTATATTCATAACATTTTCCACAATACTTACACAAGAATCACATTAAAATTTTATGTGGAAAGTTGTTACTAGTTCTAATTTGATCTTACCGCTGAAATTATTTTTTTACTTACCAATATTAACTAATAACAATCTATTACTTAAAATTTATTGTGAAAATTGTGATAGCATTTCTCAATTAAGATTCTTTATTTTTTATATTATTTTTCCTGTCATTCAATTCATTCTCATCCATACGTTTTCATTTCTTTTTTTTCTTTTTCTTTTTTCTTGTTTTTCTCCTCCACACACGTGTCTAGCCTATCTCTACCCACCCCAACCCTTTTTTTTATTTTCTTTTTCTCCCTCACATTCAAGAACATTCCAGCAACTCTCATTCTCTCTTTTTTTCTCCAACTCTCTCTCTCTCTCTCTCTCTTTTGAGAAGCAACGGAGAGAATGAGAGAAAAAAAGAAAAGAAGAAACGGAGATGAGAGAAAAAAAGAAGCAACAGAGAGAATGAGAGAAAAAAAAATATGGAGAGGAGAGAAAGAATTGATATAATAGTAGCTGGTGTAATTTTTTAATCAAAAAAATTCAATTGCTAATGTACAGTAGCTCATCAGATTTGATGAGTTACTCTTCATGAGCCAAAAAAAATTCAAGGTTTAGAGAATCTATTGAAGACCATTTTTTTGGTCTCATTCTCTATTATAGAGATTATTTTGCTTTTAGCTACACCATTGGAGATGCTCTCAACAAGTTCTTCACCATTAAGCACATTTGCAGGTTATTCAAACCCCTAACATTCCAAGAAACTAGTCTTAGCTTCATAAATAAAAATAATAGCCACCCAACAACCTCCCTATACCCTGACCCTTAACTATCTAGGATAGTAAATATGTACAAATAATTCAATCTAACTACTAACTAGACCCATCAAATTAATTTTTATGTTGGAACACTCTTTAACTTATCAACTTATTGTTAGCCACCCTTGTTAATATTATACTTGCTACTTGTTTTATGTGAACCTACTAGTACCTTTTGTTTCCACAAAATGGCTACTTATTGAGATTTTAGTTCATTCCCACTGTTCATATATTTTCTTCTAGATTAGCTGCTTTGGTTTGTAGCTACAAGTGGGTTCTAGAACGTGATTGATGTGCTGTAGGTGGACTACTGTTGCACTTGGTTGTTTTGAATAAGTTTATTATGTGTTAGGATTTTGATTTTTAATTCCAAAAGATAGTTTTTGTGAGGAGTTGTTTGAGACTTTTGTTTAGTTTGAATCTTGTGGAGTTTAGATCATTTGATTGCATTGGTGATTAGATGAATTACTCTTTTGCTTTTATTCGGGATTTAATTGATTGAGTTTCGAGATATTCTATTTGGAGTAAATATAGACTTTCTGAATTGAAAATAGACACCAAAAAAAGCGTGGATACAACACCAGCACAGCAGTCTAAATGCTAGTAATGGAGATTGAAATTAGAGTATAAGTGTTGATGCTTTTTAATAGGACTTGAGACTCTGTATAATTGTGGTTAAAACCTCGGTCAGCAAGATCAAGTAACACTTTCCATAAGGTCATCTGCCTCTGGTTCATTTCCTGGAATTTGAAAGTGAACCATTATGTTCATTTCCTAGACTAATAAAGGCACAGTTGATTTTTGTATATAAATAAATTTTCATAATACTTTCCCGATGGCTAGTTATTGATTATTACAACATACAAACTAACCCACCCCGCAAAGAAATAGAGCCCATTAATTGATGGATCAACGAGGAACAGGAAGATACAAGGACAAGCAAAAACCCTGCTATGCACCTTAAAAGAAAGTAGGTCATTATATATTAGTTTTTATAAAGCGTTTGGTGGATTTCCTCCTCCATAGATTTTGTGAGCATATACAACAACCATAGATTAAAAATGTGAGCAGAAGGTGCTTCCAGCTTTCCTTAACATACTGGAACCAGCCCTACATAATTGAGGAACCATATAACACATGCATGCGACAATGGCTCAACCCAGGTCATTTGGATAACCTCATGAGCTGCAGCATGTTGACCACTCCGCAGTAGCAGTTGAGCCCTTGGCTGGATCAGGTTTACTGATGTTGATAGTCTGGGGCTGCATTAACAGAATCATATATCAGAGACAATCTAAGATATTACTCCACATCACCATTGTAGGTGCAGGAAGACATATGTCACCTCGGCTTTGGAGTCAGTCTCTGTGAGTCTTTGCTTTATATCTCTAGCTATAGAAAAGAAGACCTGCTCCACATTCAAATTTGTTTTTGCACTCTGCTCAAAGGGTTTCAAGAATATTAGCGAACTAGAGGGATTATAACCATGTCATCCTCAGGGAGCTAGATGCTTTTCATGCCATTGAATTTTGGTTTTATGAGACTCAAAGATAATGATAGATAAACTATGTGCCAATGTGGTCTAAACAAGTTGCATATATGAGGTATGTAGTTCCCAACTGAGTCATTCCACCCAATCACGCTTACCGTTTCGAAAAATTTGATACCATATTCATCAGCCAATGCTTGGCCCCTCGATGTTGGGACAGCCTACAAGAGAAGTCCTATAATGTCAGGAAAAAATACAGCCACCCAAGATATGTCTCTAGACAAATTTCAATCATTACCCTTTTGCTCTCATCCATGTCAGCTTTGTTACCCACCAATATTTTGTTCACATTGTCAGAAGCATGCTGCTCAATGTTCCCGATCCAGTTCCTGATGTCTACACAAATATTAGATCAGGGGATCATACACATGTAAAACTTCAATTTTGCTTTTTTATTTTTATTTTTTTAAATGTTAATCCAGCTCACTAATACCATGTGACCTATATAAGCCTGATAATGAAGAAGCATAATGCGAGACGAAGAAAAGAAAAGGAGATATACTATTAAAAGATGATTCATCTGTTACATCGTAGACCAGCAATATACCCATGGCTCCCCTGTAATAAGCTACAAGAAACAAATAACAAACATCACAAAATTGAATAAAACAAAGAAATTTGTCACATTAGGAGAAACAAACAAAGAAAAGAAAAAAAATCTAGACCTTACCCATGGTATCAAATATCAAAACCTAAACCAGCACTTAGTTTCTTAAAATGCTAGGCACGATTTTACGAAACTAATGGCTTGTTTGGATGGAGGGGGGAAGGAAGGGGAGTGGAGGGGAGTAGAGTAGTGTAGGCTAAAAATAAGCTAATTTTGTACTAAATCTACTCTACTCCCCCTCCCTCCTCCTCAATCCAAACGGACTATAAATGCAGGGGCAGGAGTCCAGTTTATGTCATTAAAAGAGGTATGATTTTTGGACTTGCAGATGAATGTCATTCTTAGAAACGGACACAAGAGTTGATCACAACATCAAGAAAATTATAGAAATATGACACGAATAAGGTATGTGTCCTATTGTGAATCAATAATATTAAACACTATAAACATATGTTTGCCTATCCATTTTCATGCAAAGATCCATGACCTGCATTTAAGTTTCTTAATCAAATTTCTTAATACACTAATAATTTCTAAACTTGTTCTAGGTAAATAAAAAGTCACCAACCACCCGGTCGGTCTAATGACTCTAATGGCACCTCCGGGTTGAAGGGGTGGGGGGTTTGGGTTAAGTAGGACATTCTAACTGTGCTCTAAAAAAAGGGGTTAAGTAAAGAATTCTTCATATGGGTCCAAATAAGTATCAACCACAAGTTGACACTGTGTTGCATCCCCAACTCTAACTTGTTGATACAAGAAATCTCCTACAAATCATAACCAAAGGCAAATAGTCTAAAAAACCAAGTGCACCTTAAATAAAACATATTTTGAAAAAGTGCGGTTTCAAGCCCATGTACCAAATGGGCACACCTTAGCATATTAGTAGGTGCTACTCATTGAGCAATATAATATTGCAGGTCATTTTGAAACAAAACAATAAATAGTTGATCGGAAAATTTTAGGTACCTGTTGTAATTGTACGAAAACGTTCTTGGCCAGCAGTATCCCATATTTGTAACTTGATACGCTTACCATCAAGCTCTACAGTCCTAATCTTAAAGTCAATCCTGATTAAGGAATTATAATAAAAGAGTTCAGGAAAGTGTTGAAAACGATGAAACTAGCTAATACTAATAAAACTAATATAAAACAAATCAAAAGGTCTGAAATACATACCCAATCGTTGTAATGAAACTTGTTGTAAAAGAATCATCTGAGAAACGTAATAGCAAGCAACTCTTTCCTACTCCTGCATATACATAATTATAATATGTGAGAAATATATCTAATTTTTATTCCAAAAAAAAAAAAAAGTAAAGTGATGAGAAAAGAGAGTCACTTGCCACTATCGCCGATGAGAAGTAGCTTGATTAGGTGATCGTAGTCGGCTCGAGCTCTGGCCGCCATGTCCGAGCTCCAAGTGAAGTTGGGCTGAATTGGACCCTATATCTCTCTCTCTCTCTCTTCTATGAAAGTCTCTCTGTTTTCTTTTTTTCAATGAAGTTTTTAAGTTTAATATCTGTATCTTTGGTGGGGGAGGGATCTGCTGTGCCTCGGGTGAAGCTTGGAGAAATGCATGTTTGATGACGTGGCATTTATTTGGGCTTGGTTTCAGTTTGCTTGTAGTGTTGGTCTTTCATGGCTAAGAATGCATTGGATTAACATTTTGTAGCAAATGAGAGACAACTCAGGTAATTGATCTTTCTTTGTTGTTGAGAGTTAGTAGCTGTTTCTGCAACCGTTGTTTGTTCAGTAAACCGTATAATTTGTTATACAAGAACACATCCCTTTAAGAGGGTCTTAAAGAAAAATATTAGGATTATAACTTTTGCCACAACTTACTTACGTGACAACTTATAAGTGGCGGAGTAAAAAGTAGTGAGTCTAGAACTCCACCACTCACAATTTACCATGTAAGCAAATTGTGGCAAAATTTATAATCCTACATTACTCAATTTTAAAACATGTATTAGCTCTACTTTCTAGATTTTCTATAGTTTTAAATAAAAACTCCAAAAATATTTTTTTGTGTGAAATAAATGAAAACAACATTTTTCATTAGACTGTGGTCACCTTTTCTTTTAGTAAGTGACACTGGTTAGCGGTTACTTGATTAATGATAAAAATTTAAATTTAACCCTAAAACAAGAAGCCCGCCTAGTACATTATAGGATATTCTGTTATTCTTCATCATCTATGATGTTGCCAGCAACTTTATTTAGGGGGCATTATTAGTCGGTGCAAAGACAGACTAGCCAACATAAGAGCAGCCTGGCAAGTGGCAACCATCACCTCGTCCAGAATTGAATTGTTACAATATAGCATATTAAATTAATCTTTTAATAGATCCTTTTGGAGTGTCTTGTATAGCATAAGACAAAGATCTAGCCCATTTACAGCCTTGATCATCCAGCAAAGTCCTCAACACGATAGAAGCTGATCATTGAGAGTATTCACGTCCGTTCAAAGTTGAGCCTATGATCATCCTGCAAAGTTTGCAACAAACCCAAACTCCTGAATAAACTCGTGCCCATTATTAGGTTGTTCAGGCTCAAAATAGAGACTTAATGCACTGTTTTGAGCAAATCACCTATAGTTATGGAAAAGCGCCTTTTACTTCTGATTTTAGTTAGCTAATCTAAAACTTCTTCAGAAATTTAACTGATGAGACTTCTTTTCACTTTGTTTCTCTTCTCAAGTATCACCAAAAGTAGGCTTTTCAAACCAAGCAAATGGGCTCAAGGTCTCCCGGAACAAAGTTTTTTATTCGATCAGTAAAGTTTGTTGACATTTAACAAGAACTCACAACATGATTTTCTTTACTCTCAATGCTCAAACCATAATGGCTTCTCATCCTTATTTGTCTATTTGCCAACTGAAGATGAGCCCAACCATCAAACCAAAGGTGAGAACTGAGAAAGTTAACTAAAACCCCCAACAGTAGTTAGATACATGGGGCATATGGTATAAAAAACAAAACTTAGGTATGGTATTTTATGTGCACTACATTGGGCTCTCCAATTAAATTCAAACACAACTGGATTACACTTAAATCTTCTTAAGAAAGATAATATCGTTTCTGCATATTGATCAATGAAGACAAGTGTTTGAATTTAAATGGAGAACCTAATGTATAGCACCTAATGTACCATACACCTGGTATAAAATTTTTCCTTTTAAAACATTGCAGATATTTCACTGAAATTCTACATGAGCTCTTACTCTTTCAAAGAGCCAAAACCAATATAATAGATAAATTTCATCAAAGATCTGCAAACTTCTGGAGTTACCTACTCATAGCAAAAGACCAAAAAGCGGTGGCTACAGCCTAAAAAATTGACATTTTCAATTAGTATTTGGTAAAGCCTACTCGCTTGCCACAGCAGCAGCAGCAGCAGCTTCCAAAATTCTCCTAGCTTCTGTGTTCTGATCAGCTAGCTCACTTGGGGTCTGCTAAAATTATTACCAATTAGAAAAACAACAATGAAGGAGAAACCTAACTCTGAAATCCCTTCAACTACTAACCTTTCCATATGAGTTTGTGTTTGTAGGAGAAGCCCCAGAAGCCAATAAGAGCCTTATAACATCAACATGCTCACCTCTTGCTGCATGATGGAGAGGCTGCAAAGTAATGTCAGAATGACTATCAAGGACTATTAAAAATAATGTTTGTTTGAAAAGAAAGAAAATAAAAATATATGCGGAATCATTTGATCACTGTGCCAGTGTGCATTCTTCTTGTCAACCACATAACTAACATTATTTTGGACTCAGGTTTCAGCAGTTAGTTTAACAGTGGGACCTCACAATAAAACTACAGAAGAGTGTCCAGTTTGATTAATACTCACAGTATCACCTTCAACATCGACTGATTCTAGCATCCTCTTTACAATTTCTGAGTCATTAGAAAAGTTTAATAGACATTGGGCTATCTCAATAAATCCTGTAGTAGTTGATGCAGAAAGAAGAGTCAGAGAAAAAAGATTAGCCAGCAACATAGAATCACAGAATATGGAGGAAAAATATAGTTCAGATATGACTGTTTTTGAAGTGGTGCCTACCCCCTGCACAAGCATCATGAAGAGGAATTGCACCATCTTCATCCTTAGCCTCCAAGCTTGCTCCTCTTTCCAAAAGTAGCTGTTTGGGAAAATAGTATCCATAAGTTAAAAGATATTTTATTATGACAGAAACACTAATAATAAGAAGTAGCAGAGAGAAATAAGAGGTGACTGACCTGGACACAGGGCAAATGGCCATAGAGACAGGCCAGATGGAGAGCTGAGTCCCCATCTTCCACAGGTTCATCGATGCTTCCAGTCAAGTTATCTATACCCATTAACAGATAAAAGAAAGAATTAGCAGAAAGGTGACCATAATGGAGCATATGGATGCTACACAAAAGAGTTACCCTGATGCTGTTTCCATAGCATTTAAAAACATAATTCTATGCAAAAGTGTCATTCCTAGAAATTGAAATAAATTTCCTATATAATCCTACATAGACTCATGCAACAACTCATTTCGAACACATCAAAATTCAAGTTCCGAAGGACATTTAAACACCTTTTATTTTTTAACATTAATACAAACAACCTGCAGAAAGACTTAAAACATTATATTTTATTATTAGTTACACACTCACCAGTAGGTCTTGAACCCAAGACTTCATCCTCCACCTTGCTCTTATAAGGGGAGGAGGTGTCAGTTGAGTTAGAGCTCTCTGACCAGAAAAACTAAAAACATAAGCAACCAATTTAACTTCTCTGTTGAACTACAAAGTCTGATAGAGGAATCAGCCAACCAGCAGTCTGTGGTAAGATATTTATTTCTAGTGAGTTTATATTTTCTTCCTGATTTGCAGGCAAGAGTCTATCAGTTAAAAAAATACTTACAAAATATTTTTCTTACTTCTTTGAAATTCTTTTTTAGTAGAACTCCTTCCACAGGTCCACTTTCTTGTATATTTCAATAACACCCTCCCCCACCCTCTAAAAATGTTCTAAAGAAAAATATATTCGTATAAGACTCTTGAACTTCAATTCTGAATCTTGGGAATGCAGCTCAGAGGAGTGACTTCCACACTCAAAGTTCACAATCTACTGAATGCAGATTCTCCATGACAATACAAAATTTCAAAATCCTATTTAACCCATGATCACTACATTTTAAGTTATTATATCATTCATTTGACAATTGAAGAAACTGGGGAGGAATGACTATCATGACAAATAATATATCAAACTAGCTTCGCTGATCAACCCTCTCTCTCTCTCTCTCTCGCTCTCTCTCACACACACACACACACACACACAAACAAAACCAGTCTTCAGCATGTCCTAACCAGCACCCCACACTTCATAGTAACAGACCCAGTATAACACTATACTTGGTAAAATCTCAAATACCAAACACTAATCATTACCATTCAGCTCATCAAGAAATCTTCTAAATGCCAAATTCGAATGCCAACCACTCCAAATATCTCCAAGCTTGATAGATTCAGCATCACAATTAACAATTCCCCCACCCCCCAACCGGGGGGCGGGACACAGCACACTATGGAATTGAAGCAAGACATTTTCTAATGGTAGTCAGTCTATCCACTTATGTCTGGTAAAGCAGTCTACACATTAAACAAATTGAACTAACTAAAACGTTTAGCAAACCATGTAAACATTAAAGCCCACTAAATAATACAATAAATCTAGGGACACACCCATTTTCACATCCTAGTTCACTCCGCGCTACTTTCTACATAGACCCACCACTTACAATCCATCACTTCAGCATGTCGTCAAATTGGGTGTGTCACTATTCCTTAATTCTATTCTATTCCTTTTCCCCAAATATTCAGTTCGAAATTCGAATATACAAAAAGAGTAAAATCATGTCACTTTTTTTTTTTTTTTACTCATAAAAAGGACATATGATGAAACCCTAGGCTTTAATTTAAAAACAAGCTTAAGAGTTAAGATTAACAAAATAAAATAGGCGAGGCAATAAAAGCAATATAATAGAGATAGAAAGAGGAGTGATAAGAGGACCTAGAGCGAGGCGGAGAGCTTCGAGGTCGCCGAGCTGAGTAGCGGCGGCGAGGTCGCGGAGGTGGGGAGGGGTTTCGTCGTCGAGCTCAACCAGACCGTCTTCTTCGAACAAACCGTTTTCTTCTATATCGTCGTCGTCTTCTATCATACCGTTGCGCCTTCCTGGAACCGCCATTTTTGTTTTTGTTTTGTTTGATTCCTCTCTTTCCTGAGTTCACTTGGGGGTTCTGTGTTTCTGTGTGTCCGTGTTTCGAAAGGGTTTAGCGGACCCTGCGTGTGTTTAGGTTTTACTTTTACAATTTCTTTTTGTTTTTTTGTTTTCCTTTAATTATGGAAAAATTATAATAGTTTTTCAAAACTATCCCCATAAACTTTCAAGAAGTTAGTTTATAAGAAAAATAAAAATAAAAAACACACACAAAAATGAAAACAATTTTTTTTTTTTTTACAACAAAAATAGACTTGAATAAAATAAATGGCAATAAAACATTATGGATTTTTTTAATCCAAAAAAAATTAAGAAGTTATTTTATTTTATTTTTAGAGACAACATTAAGAAGTTAATAACTATTGACTTTTGAAGTTTTAAAATACAATAGGGATGCAAACCAAACTTTATATAGCGTGTTCTTTGAGAGAAAGGTAAGATGTTATCTAAGCTTGTTGTGTGTCCAATAAAATCACGTCATTTTAATTATATCATGTCAATTAAGTATCCTTAAGAGTTTCAAAAATAAAAATAAAAATAAGTAGCCTTAAGAATAAAATAAAATAAAAAAAATCTTCAAAATTCAATAAATTACAAGAACTAAAATATAGATAAGGAAAAAAAGCATTCAAATCCCAATTTCTTGGCAACCAAAAAAAAAAAATCCCAATTTCTTGGCAACCAAAACAAATGCTAGAAAGGAACATCAACAATTCCAATCAGAACACAAACTTTGTCTATGATTTTTCTCAAGAAACTGATTCAAAATCTAGAGAAATTCATTCACAAAAAAATTATTTAGGTTCTTCAACTTTCACTTTAGCTTAATATAATTTTTTTTCTCCCTCTCAAATTAGGCAGCAAATCATCTTGTACCTAATGATGTCAATTTTATTCAGTTCTAACTAGAACGGGCATAACTTTCATACTAGCAGTTAAAACTCGTACACTAAACCCCTTCATTCCACCTTAACTTAAATTTCAATGCATTTTGGTGCATTTCGATCATTTAGGCCATTCCGAAATCCTCTCTCTCTCTCTCAAAACACCAACTTATTCTTCTTATTTTCCCCAATCCTCCCTTCATTTTCTCTCCCAAAAATATGGTATTTGTGAAGCTAAACTTGCAATTAGATCTACCAACTTTAGCTATAATTTTTTTTTTTAAAATGTCTTTATCATAAAATGATGTTTTTAATAAATTTTATTATTTAATTTTGAATTAATGTATTATAAATTTAATAAATAATTGGATATACATATTTTATATTGACTTTTGAAGTTTTAAAATACAATAGGGATGCAAACCAAACTTTATATAGCGTGTTCTTTGAGAGAAAGGTAAGATGTTATCTAAGCTTGTTGTGTGTCCAATAAAATCACGTCATTTTAATTATATCATGTCAATTAAGTATCCTTAAGAGTTTCAAAAATAAAAATAAAAATAAGTAGCCTTAAGAATAAAATAAAATAAAAAAAATCTTCAAAATTCAATAAATTACAAGAACTAAAATATAGATAAGGAAAAAAAGCATTCAAATCCCAATTTCTTGGCAACCAAAAAAAAAAAATCCCAATTTCTTGGCAACCAAAACAAATGCTAGAAAGGAACATCAACAATTCCAATCAGAACACAAACTTTGTCTATGATTTTTCTCAAGAAACTGATTCAAAATCTAGAGAAATTCATTCACAAAAAAATTATTTAGGTTCTTCAACTTTCACTTTAGCTTAATATAATTTTTTTTCTCCCTCTCAAATTAGGCAGCAAATCATCTTGTACCTAATGATGTCAATTTCATTCAGTTCTAACTAGAACGGGCATAACTTCCATACTAGCAGTTAAAACTCGTACACTAAACCCCTTCATTCCACCTTAACTTAAATTTCAATGCATTTTGGTGCATTTCGATCATTTAGGCCATTCCGAAATCCTCTCTCTCTCTCTCAAAACACCAACTTATTCTTCTTATTTTCCCCAATCCTCCCTTCATTTTCTCTCCCAAAAATATGGTATTTGTGAAGCTAAACTTGCAATTAGATCTACCAACTTTAGCTATAATTTTTTTTTTTAAAATGTCTTTATCATAAAATGATGTTTTTAATAAATTTTATTATTTAATTTTGAATTAATGTATTATAAATTTAATAAATAATTGGATATACATATTTTATATTACTAATATAAATATATTGTTGTGTATATAACAATAACCCTAAAACGGTACACTGGAATACATAGATACATAAATATTTTGTTCCAATAGACAAATCGAAATAGGATCGACAACATTTCTTACACCCCCTACCACACCCATAAACATTAAGGCACAAAAGCAAACTCAAACTTAAACACCATAGCCTATTCATTGTGAAACACATATAGATCCGTAAATCACAAATCCACCATCTTACCACAACAAAATCATCACCGCCTGAAGAAAAGAGAGGGACCTCATGGACTTTCGTTCAAAACATAGAATCATAAAAGCCACAGTTGACAGTGGTGGTGGTGAGTGATGACAAACGACAACAATAGGAGTGGAGCCCAATCTTGGTCCGATTCAAAGGGAAGATGGTAACAAAGATTGAGGGAGTGATAAAGTCATTGACAAAGTTGTTGATGGTGGTGACGAGATTGAAATTAAAAAAGCTTAGCCAACGTGACATTATATGGTAAAAATTCTAATTTGTATAACTTTGAGTGTGACATTAATGTCAGTAGTAAGATCGTCATTTTTCTTATTCATGTATAATCTATCCAAATTCGAACTAATAAAAAATTTGAATCAATGGAATTTGAAACGATGGTTTCACAATCTAATCATTTTGAAATTTCTATGTGAATATCAAATTTCTCATCCAAACCGGAGGATAAAAAAAAATAATAAGGACAGCGGGTTGATATAGGATTGGATAATTGGCAATTGCATGTAGGGTTGTTAAAAAAAAGGTAAAATGTATAGTGTGAAACGCTCTACAAGACTACGACCTCCCTAGCATAAACTATCCTGGTATAATGGCATATGCTTTAATTAGTTGAGTGGCCGCACTGCCCACTGGCTCAGCGAGAAAAAAGCCTTGCTCAAACTAACTAACGACAACATTAAATGAAACCGTTTCGCGAGCTTTGATTAGAGAGTTTTTTTTTTTTTTGGGCTTGTTTAAGGCAGTGTAACCACCACCCATGTGCTAATGTCAATGACACCTTCTTCTCTCTCCCATGAATTTGGATGTCTCACGCAAACTCCTCACATGTGTCTGTTTTCAACACCCCCACCAAATGTGCACATAACAAACACCTCAATTATTTTTTGATTAAACTCCTCATGAATCATCATTGTTAGAAAGTGAAAGAGCAAGACAAAACAACTAGCTAGGTATAAGTTCTTAATTTTGTCCTCTCTGATCTTCTTACCATGAATTCTGCCGTTATTTCCAACTTTATGATAAGTACATGTTCTTGGATTTTTTTTTGGATAAATAATAAACACTAGTCCAATGGGTAATCTATTAAAATTTTGGCTTAGATCCGATTATAACATGGAAATCTTATCTCAAATATGCAAACTAAAAAAAGTTAGTATGGCTATAATTGGTAATGCACGACACATACAAAGAACCATTCTCTTTAGAAGATAAACATAGCTGTTATGATAAGGCTAGCTAAGAACTGAAAGCGATCAGGTGCACCATACCAACCATAAAGAGGAAAACTTGGCAAAGTAAGGATTGCCAGATATTTATAGCCTATATATTAGTGCTTGCAATGATTATAATCACATCACATGTGATAAATTGAAAAGTATAATCACAAGAAAATGAATCTCATGTGAATTTAGTACACACAGGCAGTAATGCTCATTTTATTAGAGGTTTTAATATATACGATTAAGGCTGTCTGTACCTTGTGGTATATATATCACTTACCAATTAAATATATAGGTGAATCCATAAAAGAAGGGCAACTACTAGTTCGCTACTGGCATTGCTTGCCTTCAGTTTTTTTTTTTTTTCGTCAGTTTAATGAAACAGACAGATATAGACAACTCTTTAAGCTTTCTTGCAAACGAAACAATGGAACCTAATCTACCACTTTCGGTGGTGGCAATAAACATCTTCCCTTCTTTGCTCTCCTTATACTCTCTCTCTCTCTCCCTCACTTGCTTCTCACACTAGAAAAGGAACAAGTGCCATAGTTAACACAACAAGTAATAGTTATCTTAAAAATAAGTAAAGTAATAGACTTTGTGTGAACCATGAAGTTCCACATGAACACACAAGCCACTTGCCCAAAGAATTGAATTTCAACTATATTTCATGAACATAGACATCAAAAGAATTTAAAAGAATGAACAATTAATTATGAACAACATGAGTAAAAGTAATGTCAATAATTCACTAGCTGCGCTTTAGTAATGGCAATCCACCAAAGAAGAGGCCGAGAAGACGAGGACTCGTTCTTTCGATGTGAATGAAAACTTGGAATCGGCTCGTTGATCATCTTCTGGGGCTGGAAGATTAAGATCCAATTGTACAATATTGTTTCTTTGTTTCTTGGCTTCAAGAGACTGATCAGGACTACTTGCTCCCACACTCATGGTTGTTGCAGTTGGACTAATAAACGTTCTATGCCGCCTCATATGTCCCCCTAAGGCTTGGCCAGACGAGAACTCAGTGCCACATATTGAACACTCATGAACCTTAGCTTTGTTATTATTACTATTACACTGAACCCTATTAGCTGTTTGCAATGAAAGGGTTGTGCTAGTAGTACTGTTAAATCGATGACCATCTTCTTTATCCACAACCAAAACCAATTTCTTCTCTTCTATATTAGCCTTAAGTTTCTTGTGACTGGCTCTGTGTCCACCGAGCGCTTGGAACGAAGGGAAGCACCGATCACAAGTCTTGCACTGGAACGCATGTGACCCGGCTGCTTTATCACTATTTGTTGTAGCCACAGGCTCTGATGATGAGACTTTTCGGCTATGTCCTTGAGCCAAAAGAATCAAACAATTGGCCATGTCCTCCTCTTCTTCTGTACTTTCTGCGAATTCAACTGAGGTGGTAGGAGAAGCCACAGCACGTTCAAGTCCACCAGAATAATCGTAAATTCTTACACCACCAGTACTACTACCCTCACCACCACCACTAGATGAGGTCGTAGCCATAGTTAGCCTAAGTGGGGATGGAAGCCTTTGGCGCTTGGTACGTTTGCCTTTGATTATTTGTGTGTGATCCTTATACCCCATCGCTTCTTCTTGAGCTTCCATCATCATCTTTATCTATCAGCTCCTTAATTTTCTAATAGAGAGAGAGAGAAAAAGATAAGAGAAAGAGGGTGATGTAGGAAGCAAAAGCTAGAGATATAGTGGGAGTTAATATAGTGAATGGAGAGAGAGAGAGAGAGAGAGAGAGAGAGAGGGTTTCAAGTAGAGCAAAAAGCAGACCCCGTGAACAGTAACCGTGAATTGGCTTTGCCAGTCTTGCGTTTCCAACCTTGGGAAGTTATATATAGGCATAAAATACAGGTGTGCATAGGAAAGAGAGAGAGAGAGAGAGAGAGAGAGAGAGAGATGCAATGTGAGTATGAGGAGGCGAGGAAACGAGTAAGATTCGGTTGGCTTTGAAGCAAACCCATTACTTTTACCCAACGATTCCTTTCTGGAGGATTGGTTTGCAAGCCTGGAACCACAGAATTTGCGCTTCTCCTACCCTTTTTTTTTTTTTTTTTTGCTTTTCTTGTTTGTGTTTTTTTGTGTGTTAATTTTGTTTAAACTATAGTTTGTTGTACCCTTTTTTTTAACTAATTTACCAATTTAATAATCACACCCCCAAGAGTTGCAAATTGTTGGTGAAGATCTTTGTGATTTGTGAGGAAGGGATTTCATTTCATTTATATATATATATATATATATATATATATATATATATATATATATATAATATTGTGTGTATTAAAGGATTGAAGTAATTAATGGTGGTGTGTTAGCCACTTAATCAAAGAGTTCATGTGCAGTTGACCCACTCACTTCATAATATGCACTGATATCAGTTCTTACGTACTAGATGGACAATAATAACCCAAAAATCACGCCGGTTATATCATCCAATCATTTGGTCATATCTTTATTCTCTTTATTACTAATCAATCATTTGGGGTTGGCACAAAATTATAACACTTTTCCTAGCTAGGACAACCCAGAGAGCAGCTGAATTATTTACATGAATGCATAAAGGTTTGATTTTCAGACAATAATAAAAAGAATAGATATAGCTCTAATAAATAAAAAATGTTATGTCTACAACATTTTTATTATACTTTCACAATAAATTTTAAGTGACATGTTGTTATTAATTTTTACCAATAGATAAAAAAGTAATTTTAATAATGGGTTTAAATTAAAACCAATAACAATTTATCATTTATGATTTTTTTGTAAAATGTTATAAAAATGATAAGATCGTAACAATTCTTAAAAAAATACATAAAGGGTTAATTTTCCAAGATAGATTTTTTAATCATTAATGAAAGAAACTAACAGTGGCTATACTATATTGCACTCAAATTGATATCTTGGATTGGGTAGATCGGGGAGAAGGTAACAATTTAATATAGCTTAGATGAATGTATGTGACTCATTGTTCATTAATTTGTATCAATTCAATTGACTTTACTTCAACATAAATTATTTTAAAATCTTCACAAAACATGCATGTCGTATAATTAAGTACCGTAAGGTCCGTAACCAATGACTTTTATGGTTGTAATGAAGTCTCTGGCCTGTATCTCAATAATTGGCAAGTATTCTCCGAATGCTAACGTGATAATAGCAACAAAAACAAGCCATCTAATAAAATAAGATGACATAAACTTAAAAAGTCATATTAGAAATTTAAAAAAAGACAATTGTTTCTCGCGCTTTTATTTATATAAAATTTCACGAAATTCTAACCCATTAATTTTGTGGAATAGGATTCTTAGATTTTTCAAGTGAAATAGAGTAAGTATAGTTCACAGTTAATTAAGTTTTTATTTTCCTTGTATCCAGCAGAGTATAAGGCTACATACTTGCACATCATTTGTTTTTAAAGATAATTGAGGGTAGAGGAATTTAAACATTGGATGTTTCTATTGAAAATAGTAAAAAATGCCAATGAATTAAATATAAATCATTTTACATTTGGAGAATATCCATTTCCAAATTAGGGTGGAAAGTTTCCATATCTTTCTTCTTCTTTTCTTTGGATAGATTGAACCTTCAATGGGTTTATGGATTTTATTATTTTAAATTGGCAGCCCAAATATAATCTTTCAACTCTTGTAAAATAAATAAATCTAATTAAGAAATGTAAATTCTAGTTAGCTCAATTGATGAAGTTTTTTTTTTTTTTTGATAAGGTTGATGAAGTTTCTTATTGTCAAATAAAATATTTAAATCGAGTTTAAACTCTACCAACACCAAAAATAATTGGAATCTTTCTTGGCCTAATACTAAACAAAAATCATCATATAGCGAACATTATAGGTTGAAATCGTATAGTGTGTGTGTATATATTAATATTCTACTTAATTAAGAAATTTATCACATTCAACACTTAGAAACCTAACTATATTAACAACTTCTAGAAGCTTAATTAAAATTTTAATGATGCTGTTTTTGGGGATTTTATTTTTTATTTTTAACTTCTTATCTAAAGGTTGGCCATAAACAACCTAATATAGATCGAGAAATTGACATGTAGGTGTTGATGCCCTGTTTTGTTTACCAAACGGTCCAACATATTTAGCATAATTAAATGACACCATATTAGCAATAACATAAGAATTGCCTTTTAGTTGGTAAGTTTACTAGCTCAACTAGCATTCTATATTTCCATATTGATGATGGTGTGAGCTTGCAGGAACGATCTCATTTAAATTTTAATTAAATACGTGAATTAATTACTTTATTTAAGCAAAAGGATAAAATATTAAGAAATAAATAAGAATTCAATTTTTTAAAAGAGATGGGATTTCCGATAGCAGGTTCATTCAGGGTTAACCAAAACCAAGCTAGGGCAATAATAGTAGCCGTGTCATCTTTCTATACGAGATGATTCACTATAAGAGAATATAAATTAGTAAAAAAATTCCTGGACGGTGATCAAATTAGAAGGGTTTCCTCTTGGTATAAGGTAGAGTATGTGTGTGAAGCAAAAGTAAGAGAGATCGAGTGGGCTATGCAAGGTGAAGATTCTTGGCGTAAGGAATTAACAGGGAAGGGGTTGTGAGGGGCACGTAACAGCCAAAGCCAGCATCAGCAGTAGCTAGCTAGTGACACAAAGTAAAGCATCAAATTCAATTTTTATACCTTTTTTTTTTTTATGGTGGAATTGGTTGATGTAATAACACGTCTATCCTCTTGCTTCTTGTTATACTCTCCTTGACTCTTCTGCTACTACTTGCGCACCTTTCGTATCTTCAAACATGTCTACGCTAATATAAACTGATTTCTATAAATTATTTATATAACAATATCGGGGTAGATTGAAATAAATCATTCTTGGAGGACCAAAAAGTAAAATTGCTTAAGAATGCTTTGTGATAAATATGTTAAAAAATAAATGCAAAAGTAGAAGTATAAAAATAACACATGCAAGTTACGTGATTCAACCCAGTGACCTAAGATATTAGACTCTTAAGGGCTACATCTTTATAATAAAAGTGTAATTCAGGTCTTGTGTTACAATGAATCTCATATGAGTATTTATTTCCTATATATATATATATATATAATAGGCTAAATTCTAGACTAACTATACACTAACCATGGTTAATTGACTTATAGGACAAGTTTATAACTTGGCTGGTACAAAGTAGAATTGGGATTGAGAGTTAATTACTTTTAGGCTTATACATCTCTAATACTATGTATCTTTTTAAAACGTTTTCCATTTATACACTGTATCTTTTTCATAAGTGATAATAGTGTGTATTACAACCTCATTTTCTTCACCTCCCGTATTTGGCAATCTATATGATTAATTATTTCCAAACAATTGTGGATTTGTGGAACGTAAATCGATGGTAGTAGTGGTGCAGGACTAGGATCGTGTAAGAGAATTAGAGTAATAATTTCAACATCAAAGTTCCAACGACAATAGAGCTTTATAGCTACTTATATTATATTTCCAAAAGAAACAATAGTTGGCTTGGAGTGGGAATGAGTGCTCTGAACTTCTTTGCTCGTTGCTATAGTATTATTTTATTTAGTAGTTTACACTTTGACACCGAGGTTTTTTGACAATAAGCGGATTGTCTTCTAGATTTTGATATCGTAAAATCCTATATTTTTAGTCCTTTTGCTTCCAGAAGTAAAGAAAACGCATCCCTTCTGGCTCTATAATAAGCTAGGTTTAGGTGGTCACGACTCACATGCAGCATGAGAGAACCTTTTTTTTTTAAAGCCCTAATTTGCCATCCAGTGAATGATATATACAAAGTACCTAAATAATGTCATTGCTCTGCTGACTATCCCCACGAAAATGCCAACCTGGCGACTTTATAACTAAAATGGTCCTGCTCTCTCACCCTTTGAAAATTGATACACTTCACGTCTAGTGTTGTTGCGTGCTACTCGTGTGGTTTAAGATAGGACAAGCACTCAGCTTCCTTTATATTCCTCCCTGACGTAATATTTTAGAGTAGTGTCTATTATATACACTCTTTTATACACACATTAAAAGACAACTAAAACTGTAACTTGAAGTTATATATACGGTGTAATAGTTGTTATTATATATTTTATACCATTTTGCATTGAGTCTGTTTTGCTTTATGAGCTTTCAATTGTGTATTTTGTAACTCAATTAACACTTTTTTTATGTTTTTAATTAATATTTTCAAGATTTAAATTTCTCCATTATTAACTATTGAATTTTAAAAATAAAAATATGTTTTCCTTCCATTTGAATGCAATCATTTGAATGCAAAGAAGAAAGGAGGGGGAAAAAAAGACTAAACTATTGGGTTAAAGAACATTAATTTCTTCTTTTGTTTTGTTGAACTACTTGGAGTGATGGAGGTTTGGTTACACATGCAAGTGGTAGTAGTGATATTTTGTCAGTAGCAGCTTTGGAAGGTACAACTAAAACACACATAGATGGAGACGAATTACCGACAATATGGAAGATAAGGACTTGATGCTTACTCCACCAAACATTAATGCTTTAGTCATTTCACTTTTCCATCTCCGTATTTAGTGACCAAGAAAAAGAAGAAACAAAGAAAAGCTAGGATCATCTGAGGGCACCACAGAAGAAAAGGGTGTGCTTGATACACATTCGAAGGAAGACAGAATTTAAAAAGTTAGGCTTACCTCTATTGGGAACAAATCTGGCAAACAGGTCGGGTCAAGGTAATCAAGTTTGGGTCAAAAGCGAGTCATCCTAAATAATTTGTCAGATTGATCGGGTTAATAAGGGAAGAGAGTTAAGGAGAAGAAACGACATAAATGGTAAGTTTTTTTTGAAAAAAGATATTAATTGTTGTAATTATGGTATTAAGAAAACATATATGTCATCATTTTATACTTTGACGAGGTGATGCACGGCATCGTTGTGTGCATCCTCTAATTTGAGGATTTAACTTTTATAATAGATAATAGATAGATATTTTAGGAACTTGTCTGTTCCCACAACCAGCATGTACTCTTCTAGCATTGTTCCTAGTAACCTTATTATTGGCTCCTCTTGTGTTGTTTCATGCAACTCCCCTTCCATTGTAAAATACAAGGAGATAAGTTTTAAAGAAAGCAAAACAGTGGGTTCTAATTAATTCGACAAGTAAAATCTCATGTCGTTGAATAAAAAATTTAAAGTTCAATTCAAGCCTATACTGAAACCAATTAGTATCTTGATTTGAGTTAAAGAGCAATAATTAAAAGCAGACTTTATATGTTAAAACTATTTCTCAAAAATAAAGTTAAATAAAACTCAAAAATGGTTATTTTTAAAAATAATTTTCTAGCAATTAAAGTCATATGCAAATTTTTTTTTCTTTCTTTGAGAGAGAGAGAGTTTCAACCTAAGGCGTTTATGGCATCTATTCCTGGTAATAGTTTTTTATCATCAAATCAAGACACCAATTAGTTTTTGGTATAAACAATGATTGAATTTCAGATGTCTTATACAACTATCAGAAACTTTACCAATTGAGCTAACTGGAACTTACAAGTCATATGCAAATTAATAAGAAAAGATAAATAAGGAGAAGAAAAAAACATAGATGGTCAATTTTTAATATATATATATATATTAATTGTTGTAATTATGATATTAAGAAAGCATATATGTCATGATTTTATACTTAGAGAAAGTGACACATAACATCATTGTATGCATCCTCTAGTTTAAGAATTAAACTTTTATAATAAATAATAGATAGATTGAATTGGTTGTCACAACTGTATTTTAGTTGGACATAAATCACATAATACAACTATCATATATTAAGAAGTATATAAGCAAGCTAATTGTTGCGTATATTAGAGGCATGGAAGCTGTATTTACTATTTAGGAATTTTGAAGATTTTTCATTGAATTGATGACTATTCCGGGTTTTTTTTTTTTTTTTTTTAATTTTAAAATGTAACTGCTGATAGGTTGTAGTCTCTTAAATTTTTTTGTTGTTGATTTTATCTCTTTTGCAACTTGTGGTTTTGTCTTAATTAAATTGTTGTTTGAATAATTATAATTTGTTAAAGGGATTTGAGTGGCATCAAAAAATTGACACATGTAGTAATTAAATTGAGAAAAGATTATTATTATTTTTTAGAAACAAATTGAGAAAAGATTTAGGTGTCAAGTAGAACAAGCGTATATATGTGATCATTAGCTAAACAAACACTCACACACACACACACACACACATATATATAGGGTAAATTCCACTAAATCCCCCTGAGGTTTGGGCTAATACCATTTAAGTCCAAGAATTTTAAAAAACGACCAATTTGGTCCTTAAAAGAAAATTTTATCCCTAACTCCATTTAGCACTATTCATTCTTCTCTTTCTCATCTCAGATCCTCTCTTTTATTCACTGTGATTACACTAACATGAGCATGGATTCGAGCACAAATCACACTACACAGATGCACCATCTCATAGAACACAAACATACACACTTAGCCATACAAATTCCAAATCCTAAAACCCCCCAAAAATCATCCCATATTACCAATCATACACAGATTCATATGCACACACAAACAAAATCACCAATTAGAACCATTTTGAGACATACCCTAAATCAAAAAATACCCACAAATTTGCAAATAATCATACCCAAACCCCATTTCAAACCCAAATCAAAAATCACCAAATCCTTATATCACATAAGAAAACCCAATCTGTAAATTGACCAAGACCCAAACAAACAAAGAACCAAACCAAAAGAGAAAAAAAAAAAAAAAATTAGAACAGAGAAAGAGGATAGAGATCGACAGTCACCGATGTTTGCGTTGCCGATGGTGGTGGCGGAGCTCGTCAATCTTGTCAAATGTTCCCTTGACGTTTGACACACAAACCCAAACACAAACAAAGACCCAAACCCAAAAATAGAGATACAAACCCAAAAACGAAGACCCAAGCACGTTTGTCACCAGATCAAAGTTGTTGGCATGGAATAATAGCAATGGTGGTGATGTGAAGCTCGAAAATCCCTAGTCAAATATCTCCATGGCACTGATTTGAGAAGAAAGTGGAAGCTGGTAGTGGAAAAAATGGGTTTCGGCCATGAACAAGGGAGTCTTCAGCCGCCATGGGTATGGGTGAGAGAGAGGGAGCCATCGTAGGTGTGGCTAAGAGAGAGAGAGAGGGAGACAAAGGTCTGAGAGAGGGAAGGGTTTGGGACTGAGATGAGAAGTGTTTGGCTAGTTAAGGATAAAAATGTCTTTTAAAGACTAAGTTGTTCATTTTTTAAAAGTCTTGGACTTAAATGGTATTAGCCCAAATCTCAGGAGGGTTTAGTGAAATTTACCCATATATATAAATAAATAAATAAAAGCTAAAACATGGGTATGACTGGGACATGCACTATTAGAGCATTCACATCCGAATTGCCAAATGGGATATGTAGGACAAATTTAGCATTAAAGCCCAAAAACCCCCAACACCCGAACTTGTTAAAGCTTAGAATTGCAAAAAAATTTCCAATACTACTACAGTACCGTCTTACTTTTATGACAATACTGTAGCATCTTGCATAAAGTTTTATATTATTTTTTTCCCTCTCTCTCTTTCTCTCTCTCTCTCTCTCTCTCTCTCTCTCAGCCACTCAGTTTTCTTCCTCTCTTTCCCCCCCCCCCCCCGATTCTCTTTTTCTTCATCTCAGTTCTCACTCCCTCTCTGATTCTCTCTCGTTCAAAGCGTGCCACCGGAGTTGGGTTGCTGGGTCGGTGATTGATGTCAAGATGGGTTTAGGTCAGTGATTAATGGCGGCGACGTGGGGTGGTCTTAATGGTGGCGGCGTGGGTTTGAGTTGATGGGTTTAGGGTGGTCTGTGATGATGGGTTAATCTGATGGGTTTGTATTCGATGGGTCGAGATCATCGAGCAGTGGAGATTGGCATGGTTTGTGAGTTTTGATCGAGATCGGCGTGGTTCGTGGGTTTTGATCGGCGGTGGAGATCAACGTGGTTCGTGGATTTTGATCAAGTAGTGGAGATTGGGTAGGTCGTGGGTTTTGATCAAGCAGTGGATTCCGCATGGTTAGACTTTGAATTTTGGATTCGAATTGGTTGGCTTAGGTTGGTTTGGTGGTGGTGTGGTGATGGTGTGGTGGTGGTGACCGTGGTGGGTGGTTGAGAGAGAGAGAGAGAAACAGAGATTAGAGAGAGAAGTGAGAATATTTTTATATTATTTTTATTTTACTTTATATTATTTTAATATATTGTAGGTAAAAATAAAAGTTGGGTTGCTGAGTGTATTGTAAAATGGGTATTGTATAATTGATAAAATAGTTTTTTGGGATGGTAAAATAGAATAGGATGACATTTTTAGATGTGAATGCTCTTATATTGCCATGCTCTTAAGTGCTTACACAATTACACATTTGGTAACTTGGACCGGACTTGGCTTGGGTCCAGTACCTTCAATATCTTTCCCCTTGGGCCAAGCATTACTTGGTGAGAATTATGCAGCTATACAATAAGTCTATAGTACAAGGCAATACTTCTAGACGGCCGCTGACAATTAATCTGGGAGTGTTGATGGAACCTGTATGGGCCAGTATGGCTAAGGATGTTTTTTGGTTCAGTGTAAATAATGGGACATAAATAGTTATTTTTTTGGCATCATATATATAAATTGACTAATCTAAACTTTGATTTTATTTAAAATATCTTTTACGTTTTCGTAGTGATATACAGGTGGTATGATATAACCACTTGAAAGGACCTCTTTTGGAATTTCGCCCATCAATTAGCTTTGGATAGCATGCATAGATGCTGATAGGAACATCCTTTACTTGAGAATTAATGGGATATCACAATATCTGTCCTGAAATCTGAAGAATTCGGGTATCCAAAAATAAAAATTTAATGGGTTTAGGACATATATTAATTAATTATTTTTAGAAATATTTTATAAAAAAATTGAAAAAATTATTTAAAAAGTTAATAATTTTTTTGTTTTTTTAAAATGATTTATTAATATATACGACTATACCTTAGTAAAACCCAATTTTTATTACAAGGATTTGCATGCAAAGTCATTGTGATTCTAGAAAGTTGATCCTTTCAGTCGCACTAGAGGACAATAAATGGGCTCTTACTGCAGTATTTGAAAACAGGATTTCCATGTCTGTTTTCTTCTGTATATGGTTAATACTTAATAGTGACGGGATGTGATCATGAAGACATTTTTGTTTCTTGAAGCTCTATAATAAGAATAAGCAACAAGATGAGCTGTTTGGGTACATTCATGTTCGGGCTTGGGCTTCTCTAAATGACCAATGTGATTCTGTGAATGCAGGGTTTAGGGCCCCTAAAAGGACCAGTGCATATTTTGGGCCTAAAATTGAGTCTGTAGTAGCCCAGTAGGTAATTCTGTCTCTATAACCAAAATGGTCCTAGCTCACCCTTTGAAAATTAATACACTTCGCGTCTAGTGTTGTTGCATGCGCTACTCGTGTGGACGTGTGGTTTCAAATACTACAAGCACTCAGCTTCCTTTATTTTGTCACCATATATTTTATGCTCCTTTGGCAATGAGCTGTTTTCATTTTGCAATGAACTTTTAGCTTAATTTGTAACTCAATTGGACACTTTTTTGTGTTTTTAAAAAAGACTGGTAGGATTCAAATTTTTTTATTATTATAAGAATTGAATTAAAAAATAAAAATAAACGAACTTATTTCTTTTCATTTGAATGAAAGAACTGAGGGCGGGCGGACGGGGGGGGGGGGGGGGGGGGGGGGAAGACTACTTGGAGTGATAAAGGTTTGGTTACACAGGTGGTAGTAGTGAGATTTTTTCAATAATAGCTTTGGAAGGTACGACTAAAACACGTAGACGGGTGAAAGACGAATTAACATCAACATCCCATTCCAAAGATAAGGACTTGATGCCAACTCTACCGATCATTAAGGGTCCATTTGGATTGATGTAGAGGGAGAAGGAGTAGAGGAGAGTAAAGTAAAGCTGGCAAAAAATTATGCTAATTTTTTGCCAATTTTACTCTACTCTCCTTTACTTCCCCTCAATCCCAATGGACCATAAGGTTTAGTCATTTCATTTTTCCATCTTTGGATTTATGGTTCATTTGGATTGAAAGGAAGGGAGGAAAGTAGGGTAGAGTTGTCTACTCTAGAATTATCTAAAGTATATGCATGTGAAACTCCATCTTGAAAACTTGAATAATGACACCTGCCTCCTTAAGACCTCACACTCCACTAGCACTTATACATGTAAAATGAGAATCACGTCAAACGTGCACAGTACGTAATATTGTTATTTTGGCAAGAAATTAGGTTAATTTTTGGCCAATTCTACTTTACTTCCCCTCAATCCAAATGGACCATAAGGTTTAGTCATTTCACTTTTCCATCTTTGGATTTATGATTCATTTGGATTGAAAGGAAGGGAGAGAAGTAGAGTAGAGTTGTCTACTCTAGAATTATCTAAAGTATATGCATGTGAAACTCCATCTTGAAAACTTGAATAATGACACCTGCCTCCTAATACCTTACACCTCATAAGCACTTATACATGTAAAGCGAGAATCACGTCAAAGGTGCACAGTACATAATATTGTTGTTTTGGCAAGAAATTAGGCTATTTTTTGCCAATTCTACTTTACTCCCCTCACTCCCCCTCAAGCCAAATGGACCATAAAGTTTAGTCATTTCACTTTTCCATCTTTGGATTTATGGTTCATTTGAATTGAAAGGGAGGAAGGAAAGTAGAGTAGAGTTGTCTACTCTAGAATTATCTAAAGTATATGCATCTGAAACTCCATCTTGAAAACTTAAATAATGACACCTGCCTCCTTAAGAACTCATACCCCACAAGCACTTATACACGTAAAGTGAGAATCACGTCAAAGGTGCACAGTACGTAATATTGTTGTTTTGTTAATTACTAACATATTACTATTATTGTTTCTAAACTAAAATTGCTAAATTGTCATATCACATGCCACATATGTTAATTTTTAATAATTAATAATATGCAATTGATGCTATCACACATTAAACTACTAAATATCCCACCTCCCCCCCCCCCCCCAAAAATATATATTATTGTATTAATGGTCTTGTTGACGGGTGCCTTAAGAACAGTTGCTAATGGGCAATTTTTAAAAAGTTTTGTTACCACTTTCATGAAAAATATAAAAAGTTATTAAAAAAAATCAGTTGTTTTTTTCCTTACTCATAAAAAGTTTATAAAAATATTTCTTAAATCAATGTATTTGGGACATCTTTCAAATTTTCATAAAGTCTTTAATATTAAAAATATATATATCCTTAATTTTTACTTTTATTTCAAAGTGAATGCTTTCTTTCTTTTTAAGAAATAAAGTGAATACTCTTAATATTTGATTGTCTTACAAATATATCTTTCTCATACGATTAAATGATACGGATCATTTCCTATTTCGAGTTTTTTTTTTTTTTTTTTCCGAAATGTGTGGGTGTCATATAAAATAAAATATTATATAAAAATGGTTATGATGGGTGCTAAGTTGGAATATATAAACGATTAATCTCATATAAAAATTGGTTCTCAAAATAAAATAAATATCTTATATAAAAATGGATTGTAATGGTTACTATCAAATTTTAATAACATTTTGGAGTAAATTACATTTTAAACCTCACAATTTATCAATGACTAGACATCAACCTTGAAATTTCAACTGGAACAATTAAAATCTCAAAATTTATCAACTATAACAAAAAATCCCTTTAGATTAATCTTTTCTCTAATGTCCTCTAAGCACATGTGTGCCGCGTGCCTAAAATAACAATGGAAATTCTTAGTCACCGGCTTACGTATTAAGAACTAAGTAACTAGTCGTAAGGCCCAGCCCCATCATAGAAGATGAAAACCTTGTCCACCCAAATTAGCCCCAAGTTTGTTTCTTTGCGCTTTTTTTTTTTTTTTTAATAATAAATTCCCTAAGAGCGGTAGTTAAAATGCATTTAATGTTTTATTAAATAATATTTTTAGACGTGTTGGCCACCTAGCTATCATGGGCCAACTTTTGCCCTTTGTTATATTTTCTAGCGTTATCCATAATATATATATTCCCATTTAATTACTATCCTCTTTTAACAACAAAAAGAAAAAAACCCCTTAATCTTTAAAGTTCTTGTTAAAATTGCATGTCATGCTCTAAAGTGCTTATATATAAATGATTATGTTCATTTAGGCAATGTCTATTTCAGACATCTAGTTACACATGTGAATTCACGTATAAGTAACTTCCTAAGTATTAGTATTGCGGGTTGTAAAAAATTTTGCAATTAAGCTACATCTAGAATAAGTTGGTATTTTTTTTTAATTGTTTTTTATTCTCACATAGTGTCTCTACCTCCCTCAACATATATTGAAAAGAGAGAGTGAAATCAGATTTTATTGAGAAGTTTTATCAAGCACGTTCTCTATTGTTGAGCAATTTGTTATTTTACTTATATATAATAAATAATAATGTAGTAATAAAAATAGAGTAGGAGATTTTAATGAATATTTTTTGAGTAGTTCCAAAAATATTGCTCCCTCCTCTCACATGATCTCATAATATGTCACACCTATGGAGACTATTTCTTGTGTGAGAGTGGGCCCACCATTTAATAAAATAAATTTATGAATTTTGTTTCCTTTAAAAAGTTTTTGTATAATGTATAAACTATAAAGTTTTTCAATGACTTTTTTGTGAGGCAAGGTGTAAGTTTTTCTGGAAAAATTTTTATGACCACATGTCTTTTTTGGGTCGCAACTTTATCACAACTTTGACCTATTAAAACACGCTATTTCCAATCATAAAATACTTGCTACTTACTCTCAAACTTCCTATAAACTACTTACTCTATAAATAGCGCGTTGAGAGTAAGTATAGGAAGTTTGAGATAAGTATAGGAAATTTTTTTTTCTCAAACAAAATGTATAGGAAATTTTCTGAAGGTAATGTTGCCAAACTTCTTATATTTACTCTCAACAATGCAGATCCATTTTGAAATTATGACTGTCTTGTCCTTATAAGCATAAACTATTTCATTGTCTAGAAGATTATGTGCCACCTTATCAATGGATCCTGATTCCACCAACTTAAGTGAGTATAACCTTTTAGTGGATTCATACTCAAATTGATTCTAAATTATTCCTTAAATGGATTATGATACTCAAAATTGATTTCTCAGCAAAGTTTACTAGTTTTAGTTTTGAGTATCATAATTCATTTAAGGAATAATTTAGAATCAATTTGAGTATGCATCCACTAAAAGGTTATACTCACTCAAGTTGGGGGACAAGGCAGTTGTGATTTCAAAATAATTCTGTCATCATAATTTATATACACATCTATTAGTTTCCTTGAAAAAATAGATAGAGTTTTGATGAATTCCCTCTCCCAATTCATTAATCTCCCACTACAACACATGGTATATGGAGTGAAGAAATTAAAAAAAAAAAAAAAAAAGTCCGCCCCCTTAAGTTATCAACTCTTTCCCATTTTAGACTTGACAAATCCAATCAATAGATTAGAACTTCCTTAATGATCTTATTTTTGTAATCTACAGTCTCCTTCTGAATAATTAGCAGCTCACTCCAAGAAGCAAAAAGATAACTATCTATATAGATTGCATAATCAGGCAAGTCCTCTATTGCATATTTTTCAAAACGAAAGAGTGGCCCCACGAATTCAGCAGTATATAAGGCATAAAAACGCTCAATATTAGAAATTGTCAAAAAGTGAAGTTTTCCTTTAAACATTGTTGCAAGCATGGTTATCAGTATCTTAATTCAAATCTTATGATAGATCTGACATTCTTAAAATATTAAGATATTTTGATGATTATCTAATGGATGATGCGGGTCATGTGATTTCTAACAATGACGATAATGTTTTTTATAGCAACAATATTTTTTTGTTGCAATAAAGTATTTTAATAATAATAAAATTATTTTATTGGAACAAAACTCTATTGCAATGAAATGTTTATTGCAATAGTCTATTATCACAAACTTTATCGCAATAATGGGTTGCAATAGAGGTTTATTGCAACAATTTGAAGTTTATTGCAACAAACCCCCAAAATGCAGTATTAAGAGATTTTGATGATTATCAAATGGATGATGCAGGTCATGTAGCTACTAACAATGACAATAATGTTGTTTATAATGATCAACCATACTGTTACAGTAACCTATCGCAACAAAAATTTTGTTGCAACAATTTTTTTTGCAATAAAGTACTTTTAATAATAATAAAAATATTTTATTGCAATGAAATTTTTGTTGCAATAGTCTATTGCCACAAACTTTATCGCAATAGTGGGCAATGGAATTTTTTTCCTTGCAATAGAGGTTTATTGCAACAATTTGAAACTAATTGCAACAAAAAATTTTGTTGCAATAAGGTTTTTTTCTTGTAATGATTTTTAATTTGGTACTTTATTTGTAATTTCACTAATATGTATCAAATTTTTTTTAATGTTTCTTTAATATATATTATGAATTATAATTATGGGTATTTTTTAGTTTTTTTTTAATCGAAAAATAGAGTCTTACGATCCTTGTATCGATCCTACGATCTGATCCCTTAACACTCTCACTAATCTAGTGTAGGATCTCGATTAATATCACTGAATGAATGATTCCTAAAATTCTCATCACCAGGTCGCCAACGACGGAAGGAGGGTGGTGACTGACTAATGATAATTACATCCTGAAGATAGAACATAAATATTTTTAAAATAATGTTTCTCTTGTGGAAGTTACACCAATTCCTTAGTCACCAGATTGATAAGAGAATAATACTGTAAATTCTTGTCCACAAAAGTAGATGTCCATTTCTATTAGCACATATCAATTTGTTGTCTAGCTCTGGCATTTGAGTACTGTAAAATTCATTGTTTGATATGTCCATGAAATATTGTCCTACCCTTACACTTGCACCAACCCCATGACTAACTACAAGCCATATGTATCAAAACTAAAAATAGTAAACTTTGCTGAGAAATCAATTTTGAGTATCATAATCCATTTAAGGAATAATTTAGAACCAATTTGAGTATGCATCCACTAAAAGGTTATACTCACTTAAGTTGGTGGAATCAGGATCCATTGATAAGGTGGCACATAATCTTCTAGACAAGGAAATAGTTTATGCTTATAAGGACAAGGCAATCATGATTTCAAAATGAATCTATACTGTTGAGAGTATAAGAAGTTTGGCAACATTACCTTCAAAAAATTTCCTATACTTTTTTTTTTTGTGGAAAAAAATTTCCTATACTTACTCTCAAACTTCCTATACTTACTCTCAACGCACTATTTATAGAGTAAGTAGTTTAAAATTTCCTATACTTTTTTTTTTTTTTTTGGAAAAAAATTGCCTATACTTACTCTCAAACTTCTTATACTTACTCTCAACGCACTATTTATAGAGTAAGTAGTTTATAGGAAGTTTAAGAGTAAGTAGCAAGTAGTTTATGGTTGGAAATAGCGTATTTTGAGAGGTCAAAGTTGTGATAAAGTTGCAACCCAAAAAAGACGTGTGGTCATAAATTTTTTCCAAAAAAACTTACACCTTGCCTCACGGAAAAGTCATTGAAAAACTTTATAGTTTATACATTATACAAAAACTTTTAAAAGGAAACAAAAATCATAAATTTATTTTGAATTATAATATTAAAAAAGAAAACAACACATAACCCCATTGTGTGTAACCTCCGGTTTAAGAATCTAACCATTATAGATAGATTGAATTAGTTGTCACAACTGTTTTTTATTTGTGACACAATACCACTATCATAGATTAAGTAGTATATAAGCAATTTTTTTTTTTTTTTAGAGAAAAGTATATAAGCAATCTAATTTCTGCATATTTTAGAGGCCTGGAAGCTGTATTTAGGAATAGATGATTAGTCGGGTTTTTTTTAAAATTTTTTTAAAAATATTGTAATCGCTGATAGTTTGTAGTCTCTTAAGTCGTTTTATTGTTGGTTTTGTCTTAAATTGTTGTTTGAATAATTCTTGTGTCTTTAAGCTGCATGGAAATTTATTATTATTATTATTATTATTATTTTTTGATTTGCCACGATAGGTGTTAACTAGTAACTATAAGGTGGAATAAAGGGGCAGCATGTATGAATAATTCTAGTAAGTTGTAATAATTAGTTAAAGGGATTTGAGTGGCATTGAAAAGTTGACTCAGGTAGTAAATAAATTGAGAAAAGATTATTATTTTTTTTTTAACATGCGTATATATGTGATTAGCTAAAACATGGGTGTCTATTTTTTTTTGCTACATGGTTGTCTATTTTCAATATATATATATATATATATATATATATATATATATATATATGGGTGACTGGGATAAGACACCTATTGGCACATGCTTTTTTGTTTATGCAACTACCATAAATTTTAGACACTCCAAGACCGAGAAAATAACATTATGATGGTTCCTAATGAAGCTGACAATAAGCCTAGTAGTGCCGATGGAACCTGTATGGCTAAGGATGTTTTTTGGATCAGTGTAAATAATGGGGACATAAATAGTGACTAATCTAAACTTTGATTTTATTTAAAATATCTTTTTCAATTTCGTAGTGATATCCAGTTTGTATGATATTAACCACTTGAAAGTTGAAAGGACATCTTTTGGAATTTTACCCATCAATTAACTTTGGATAGCATGCATAGATTCTGATAGGAATTCGAATATCCTTTTACTTGAGAATTAATGGGACATCACAATCTGTCTTGAATTCTTAAGAACTTGTTTGGATATCCAAAAATAAAAATTTAATTGCAAGGATGAATGTGTGCATGTGAAGTCATTGTGATTCTAGAAAGTTGATCTTTTCAATCATGCTAGTGGACAATCAGGACATTAAATGGGCTCCTATTGCACTATTTGAAAACAAAAGAATTTCCATGTCTGTTTTCTTCTGTTTGTGGTTAATAGTAACGGGATGTAACTCGTGAATGCATTTTTGTTTCTTGAAGCTAATAAGATTATAAGAACATATTATCCATACCATTAAAATTAACTAATTATGTGGGTCAAGATGTGAGTTCTAATTAGTAAAGTATTTTGTTGTCTAATAACAATAAGAGATTTAAAATTCGATCCTCACCTATTCTCCTATACCAAGTTGAAATTATATATATATACACACACACAAGCGTTAAGATGAATAGTTTATCTACAACATGCACGTTCAGGCTTGGGTCTCTCTAACACTGTGTTTGGTTGGGGTGATTTTAGGTAGGATGGAAAACATACGGAGGAAAAGTGGGTGGAAAACAATGTTTTTCACTGTTTGGCAAAAGAATAAAAATACTGAGGATGGAAAACCTGGGAGAAAATTTTCTCTCCCGAGCCCACAAATCTCATCCTCCCAAATCAGGAGGAAAATTGTGGGGAGTAAAGTGGGCTTATGGCATTTTTACACAAATGCCCTCTGGAATCAAGTTAAAAAAATTTAAAAAAATAAAAAATAAAAAAGAAACAGAGAGAGAGCGTTGGAGAATGAGAGCTGTGCCTGCTAGTACTAGAAGCCTAGAACATTCTTGAATGAGGGAGACAAAGCAAATAAAAGAAGGGGGATAGAGATAAGGACAACGTGTGGAGGAGAAAAACAAGAAAAGAAAAAGAAAAAAAAGAAGAAGAAAAAGTATGGATGAAATGAAGGCTGAGAAATAAGAAATAATATAAATAATAAATAATCTTGAGAAATGTTACTATAATATTTTCATAATATTTTCACAATAAATTTTAAGTAACAGATTGTTATTAGTTAATATTGGTGAGTAAAAAAATAATTTCAGTGGTGAGTTTAAATTAGAACTAATAACAACATTTCACATAAATTTTGTTGTGAAAGTATTGCGAAAAATGTTGTGGACGCAACACTTCTCATTAAAAAATATAATTGTTGGTAAATTTTATATTATTTAATGAGTACAAATAAATCTATTTATTACCTATTATGTAATAAGGGTATAATAGTTAATTTATATAAACTACATTTTCTATCATCTCACTTTTCTTTTCAACCAAATAAAAGAGTTTTCCACCCACCAATTTTTCCATCCCTCCAACCAAACATACACGAGGAAAAACTAAATATTTTCTATCCTCCTACTTTTCCATCCTCCCACTAATTTTCTATCCTTCCAATTTTCCACTCCTCCATCCAAAGAGGCCCTAAATGACCGATGAGAATTCAGGGCTTAGAACCCCTAAAAGGACTAGTACATATTTTGGGCCTAAAATTGAGTCTCTAGTAGGTATCCAGTAATTTGGTCCGATTTAAGGAGAACATGACTTAGAAAATAGGGCATGTTTGGTTCTTTCTTTTTTTTTTTTTTTTCTTTTTTTTTAATTAAAAAAAAATGTATGCTTAGATGCAAATAAAAATTTGAATTTCAAAATTTTTTCTTTAAGACCGTAGGATAATTTTTTATTTTTTATTTTTTATTTTGCCTGAACTTAACAAGATTTTGTTATCTACCTTTGAACTATAGTGGTCAATTGCATTCCTTTCCGATCAAAACAACCAAAACATTTTGTTCCAATCACTAAACTAGTACAATTAATCCCAAATATTATATTTCAACTCAAATTTCAATATATTCCAGTTATCTAGTGTATTTTCACCATTCAACCTGATATGCGTAGTTTGATCAATGTGTTCTCAACCTTTTTTAACTTTTTTTTTTTTTTTTCATTTCTAATAATTTCTACTTTTATTTTCACATCTCTCTCTCTCATATGGAAAAGGTGTTTTCCTTATTAACAAATTAATGGGAGATAAACATATTTAATTAAAAGAAAAACTCATTAATTGAAGTTTGGTGCTATACTTAATAAACAATCTATAGTGGTACAGACTAACATTTTGCTCATGTGAGTTATTTGCATGGAGTAGAGATGGGACTAATGTAAGGCCAAAAGGACAAGGTCTCCCTGAATTTTTTAAATACTATATATAATAATGTTTAAGATTTAGAAGTTTGCCCAATAATTTATACATGACCTCCAAAAACATGAAACTAGCCCTCCAAATTGAACGCTGGCCCAAAGAACACAAAATATAAAATGTCTACTTGGGCCATATCTGGTCACCTTCCAAAAACAAAATCATTTTTTACTAATAATAATATTAAAAAAAAAATCCCTTACCTTTAAAAAAACAAAAAATCTATAAGCTAGTTGTCATCCCAAAGATGTGAGAAGAACAAGTGAACAACCATAAATAGTCCATGCATGTTGGCAACCCACGCCCGGCTACAAAACTTCTAAAAATTATTTTATGAGTAGTGTTAATGATAATGTGAGGACCATAAAATCAAGAGTCCAACAATTTATTAATTTATAGAGTTTTTGTACTTATATTCTCTCTTCCACTTTCTATTACAGAAATAAATTGAGTATTTCAAGTTATAAACATTATCGATTTCACAAAAAAATATAATATGATTTCTGATAGACTCTTTGATTTATAGATCAAAAGGGAATTTGCTATGAGCTTTTAGCCCATAATCAATTAATCATTTATATATATATATATATATTGGTCTCTTTACTCCTTAGGAGAATATATAGACTCAAACATGCAAAGAAAACAGAGACGGTTCAATGTTGGAAATTTCGGGCCAAGCACAACGTTAGATTCATGACCATGATGGCAGCAAACTCAAATTTATGAATAGTGCTTTGTTTTATGATTGCTGATTGCTGCTAAAGACTTTTGATGAGATCCATCTCCAACATTCGTACCTAGAATATTTGTATTGTAATTTTGAACCTATCTTCCTACGCTTTGTTGTCTATAACTCTTTTGTTAATTAAATTCCATTTTCTTTTTCTTTTTTTAATAAATTAAATTCCATTTTCACAAAAAAAAAAGAAGTTGAAATGTATTATTAAGAAATAATTTTTTTGTATTCCTTTATTTATATTATGTTAAAACATAATAGATGTTATTTATATTAATTTACTTTCAAATTTATTATATTTTTTACTTTCAAATTGTTAACATTATTTAATTCAAATTATAGTACAAAAAATAAAAATAATGTTAGAAATATGATAAAAAATCGCAAATTTTTAAAATTACTTTGAAGTGATAACTGATAATATTATTTTCACAATCATGATTCATCATTAACACTGTTTATTATTATATTAATATATCCACACAAAAAAAAAAAAAAAAAAAAATTTTTTAAGATTTTTTTTGTTGGGCTTTTATTACAATCAATCAATTTTTGTTTGGACACATAACAGTATAAATTATAGGGATATTTATTTATTAATTTTTGCTCTTTTTCTTTTTGGCTACTTCTAATTCATGGAGATCGAGTCTATTCCTTCTTCGCAGGTGTATCTTTTTCTTCACATTCGTTAATATATTCCCTTTAATTATACACAATCTATCAAATCAACAACTGCGAAAATGTTGTGTTTACTTAATTAATACTTATCCAAAATAGAACTATGGATCCCGACTTTCTTCTTCCTTGTCTGCACGGTCTGGATGTGTCCAAATCTTTTTTTTTTTTTCGAGAATCTGGATGTGTCCAAATCTTTTTTTTTTTTTTGAGTAATCTTTTTTTTTTTTTTGAGAATCTGGATGTGTCCAAACCTTGATGATAAATAAATGAATGATCAGGTGAAAAAGTCGAATTGGGTCCCACCCGTAACCCGATGGCCCACTTACCACTTACCACTACTAAAACTGGACATAGATTGGGCAAACGGTAATGGGCTTAATGGGTTTGGGTATAGCTGCCGACTACTCCTGGTTGTTTTTTCTTGGAGAAAATGATGGGAAACCAATTTTGACACAATTTTATACCACAATTGCGAGTTGTAATTGATAAAAATGTATTAGTAGGTTAGGTAGAGACACACTTTACCAATTATAACACATTATATGATGAGTTGTGATATAAAATTATGTCAAAATTGACCTTCCTAGCATTTCTCTATTTCTTGGTACTCATTAATCATTATTATGTCCCTCTGACCAATCACGACGCCAGTCTGGTAGCTTCATGTCATGTGGTCCACTTCCACACGCTTACGTGCCTCTTCTCAAAATTATTAAAATCTGGGTTTGGGTCAAACGATGAACCGTTTCATCTCATCATTATCTTCATCCAAATTATTAGTATTTTATGTTATCTTATATATATATATATATATATAAGAGCAAACAAATCAGCTTCTATATATTTCCAAAAAAATATCAGCTTCTATAAAATAGTATAAGTTGTTAAGCTAAAAAATTATGGGTGTGTTTAAAAGTGTGTAAATTTACATATTATTGTCACAATAACTGTATAAATATAATTACAATTCACAAGTAAATTTTATTTATTTATTTATAATTCTTCACTCATATATACAAAAAGAGAGAGGGGATGATTTGAAATTGTAAAAGAGTAATAAAAAATTTATAAAGAAATAAAATTTTAATAAATGTAAACTATGTAGTGTAAAATAAATAATTTTATGTAAGTATTTTTAAAAAGTACTTGTACAAATTTTTTTTTATTATGTTAAAATATACACAAAAAAAAAATTCAAAAGTTATAAGTATACTCAAATACAAGTTTATTTAATGTTATTAGGTTTAAACAACAGTTTTCGTTATTTAAATAACACAACACGTATTTTCACAATACTTTTTCACCTACACGTATTTTCACAATACTTAAACAACATTACTAGAAGAACATTATCAAACATTATCAAACAGGTCCTAAATTTCTCTCTTTTAGAAAGTCTACATTGACTAATGACTACTACATAATTAGAAAAGGTTGTTCCAATCCAAATAAATTTGTGTCATACATAGGCTTTGTGCATCCAAATTTTCAATTTCATGCGATTACAATTGTGCAATGAGTAGTTGTCGAAAACTTTGGATGAAAAAAGGGTTTCTTATTCCAAGCTTAAGACAGGAACAGAACGAACCATAAAGAGAATGAGAATGTTGTCTACCATAAACATTGCGAATACTCTAAGAGCATTAGCATTGGAAAATTCTAATGCTACTCTATTTTACAATTCTAAAAAGCCACTTTTATCCTTATACCATACCATTTTACAATACCTTCACATCCCAAACTTCTATTTTCCTCTTTTACTCATTAAAATAATATATCTACATAATAAAATAATATATCTCAAAATTATATATTCTCTCCCATCTCTCTCCTCTCTCTCATTTTCAGCTCTCTCCGATTTGTAACTTCCGCCGGAGCCTTCATTTCCGACGAGGTGGTGAAATAGTCCAACAATAACCCATCAACTCAAACACCTAAAACTTCATAGATCAACCAAAAACGCATCAATCAACAAAACCCACAAACAAAAAATCCTAAATTTCACAACTCGGCTTCAATAAAACCCAAAACTTCATTCGCTCCATGATGAGCTCATACTCGCATTGCTCCGGTTGTGGATCGTGGGTCGTGGATCGCCATGTTGGTTTCACTGTGCTCGCCGTGTTGGTTTCGCCGAGTTGGTTTTGCCGTGTTGGATTGTGGGTCGTGGATCGCGAATTTGTGAGTCGCGAATTCGTGGGCTGTGCTCTATGGTGCTGGGTTGCATGTGACTGTTGCGGATGGCGTGATATGGTGCTAGGTTGCGGGTGCTGGGTTCGACGTTGAAGAGACAGGGATGAGAGACAGAGACAAGAGATGAGCGTGATATGATGCTGGGTTGCGGCTGCTGCGTTCGGCAATGGAGAGACAGAGATGAGAGACAGGGACGAGAGATGAGAGACAGAGGAGAGAGAGTCAGAGATGAGAGACAGAACAGAGGAAAGAGAGTCAAATAAAATATTATTATTTTTTTACAATACTTGCTACAGTGCAATTCTATGTTTAGAATTGCACTATAGCAGTATTGCAAAAAAATTTGTAATACTGCTGTTTAGCATTTTCCAATGCAGATGGTTTTAAGATTTAAAATTCCAAATTTCTCTTAAATATGACATTAATATTCTCCAATGTTAATGCTCTTAGAGTTGGTATGGAGTGTGGCTTCTGCTTTTGTCTCCATCCTAATAAATTATTAATCATCACCGAAAACTTTTACGATAGAGACCATTTTGTACAATAAATTTCCATACAAGGTTCTGGATGGCTCATAGTTTAAGCACAAGCTTCTAGAATGGTTTCACTAGAAAATTATTGAAAATATAGCACCTGTCCTCCTCCTTCCATACCTTTCACTTTTTCAGTAGTCTTTTTAATGAGTGGTTCATATCCAATCTCATTTCATTCTCAAAAAAAAAAATATAATAATAATAATAATAATAATAATAAAAATTAAAAAAAAAAAAAAAAAAAGATACCGGTTCTAAAGTTCATTATGATTACTTAAAAAATATTATTAAATGTGTCCCCACGTAGTGGCTGTAGTTTAGTGGTAAGAATTCCACGTTGTGGCCGTGGAGACCTGGGCTCGAATCCCAGCAGCCACACAATTTCCTTTTGTTGTTAAGTTCTTTTCATTTCATTTTATTCATATATAAAACTGGGGGCGGAGTTCATTTCATTTTATTCATAAATAAAACTGGGGGCGGGGATTAATACCTAGGTAGCGGTTGGTATGTGAAATTCACTATCCCCGATATCTAGATTTCCCTTATAAAAATATATTTCTAATTTCACTTAAAATGCTTATAAAAATAGGTATTCTCTTACAAATTTATGTCTTCAAAACAAATTTACTTAAATTTTTTTTTTAAAAATAATTCTCAGTTCACTTTGAAAAACAGTTTAATTTTTTTGTTTTTTTTTATCTAAAGATTCTAAACAATTTAATTTCTCTAAATGACAACTCTAAGGCTTTTTTTTTTTTTTTTTGGTTATGTCATAATCTAAAAATTGAAATAAATGAAAAATTATGACACTATAAAAAAAAAAAAAAAGCCTCATTGCACGCGCATAGTATGTGTGATGAGGCTAGTTTCAAATAATCTTATAATAATTATTTATTTTTTCCAACATACCATTTGATTGGTAAATACAAAATCAAGTTTTTTTTTTTTCCTTCTCAAAAAAAAAAAGTTTTTATTTTTATTTTTATTTTTTATACTCCATATATTTTAAATCTTCCTCCTAACAAAGAGAAACAAAATACATACTATAAATCACAAAAAAAAAAAAAATCAATAAAACTATATAACATTTATAAAATGACATGTATAATCCAAAAAAAAAATATTTAAATTGTCAATTTATAATAATAATATATATATATATATATATATTTTATTTTAAATTTCCATAGTTGAGTCAGTTGACGTTAAGTCAGCTCATTGCCAAGTGCCTACCTATGACTAGGCTCACAAAGTGTTAATATTTGCTGGTGAAGAACATGTGAAAGAGATTGTTGCCAAAAGCCTTTGATCGTTTGATAAGAAACTAATTCTTCTAAAGCAGTTTCAATGCAACATTAGACTAGGTAATGTTAAGTTCCATTATGCCATATTTTGGATTCGGGTATTTAAATATCCCATTTAAAAGCATAAATATGGATGTGGGACAGCGTATTGCTAATGAAATTGGAGAGAGCCTATTCTGATCGATTTTCCTAAGAGTGGTATGTCATGGAAATCTTTTGTTCGAATTAGGGTAAATAAGGACATTACAATTTACAAAGGTTATCATGAGACAAAATGATAGAGAGAAGAATTGTATGAAAGATGAATTAGGGTGAATATTGTCATTACAAAGTCTCTTGTAAAAGATGGGTTTTTAGAGTGAGATTTGGGTTTAATGTCCAGTTGCACTGGACCCATTGAGATAATGACATGTATCTATTTTTAGACATGAGTTACCATCTCAATGAGCCCAGTATACTAATGTACTAGACCTAAACCTCACCCGATTTAAAATATGAGAGGTTACTAATCCTTGGTGAGATTATGTTGGGTGTGTAGCAATTCAAAAAATATTTTAATTAAATCTTGTGACAGATAACGATACTATTAGATCAGTAGATTTTGATGTTCATGATCAAAATTTAAAATCTTACGCAAACACTGCTTTGAGAAATTATGCGTAGGTTGGTTCACAAGCAACGTTTTCCACTTTGAAATTCAAATTGAGAAGTCGTCTTGTAAGGATAAGGAGTTTTCAAAAGCTTCTGACATAGATTTGGGATAAAGCCAAGGCTCTGGAGCAATCTTCGTATTAGATTAATTGTGGTGATCGGCCTGAGATTTTAAAAGTAGGTGATTTTATTTCAAACCAAACCGTTTTATTTCTAACTTTTCTCATGATGCTTCAAAAACGTCCCTTGTTTCAGATAAAACTGATCTTTTAGTTCATGATAACCACAACTACTAGTGTCATAATCTTGATGATTTTGATTAATCAATCATGTTTATTCAAAAGGTCCTTTGTGTTTAGTCACACACTCTCTCTCTCTCTCCCTTTTAAATTCAAAATCATATAGATTATGCCACTAGTGGTTATCATGAACTAAAAGATCAGTTTTAATAATTCAAGTTGCCATTATTATTTCTCAAAAAAAAAAAAAAAAAGCTGCCACTATTTCTTATTCTAATCCACATCTGTTTATACAGCCAAGATTCGTTTTAGCAAAAAAAGCCATGATCAAACTACTAAGACTTAAATGAAATATAACGAAGCTGAGGAGACACCTAACCTAATTAATAGGATAATATTCTTTCAACAAAAGAAGAAGGTCTTACGGATAATATTTCTTATTCTTATTCGACTGTTTGCTATTTTTTTTTTTAATTTAAAACTGATTAAAATATTTATGTATATTAAAAAAAAAGTGATGTTTTCAAAAACCATACCTAACTACATAAGTAAAACAATTTATAAGCAAAAGGAAAAAGTTTGTGACGAGCGGACACGTATGTAGTTCATTGCACATCACCTGTGGGATCGGATCGGACCGGTGGCGTGCTTCACTTGGTCCACCATTGTGGTGGTTGCGCGGAGAATCCGAGGATACCATGTAATAAATCTGCTTCAGCCCATAATGCTCACAGTCTAACTTACAAAAAAATAAAAATAAAAATCAAGTCGACACGAGAGCCAAATTTTGGTCATCTTTGGGCCCACTTGAGTTTATTATTAGTATTTTTATGGCCAATAACCATATCACATGTAATATCATCAGCAAGCATGACAGAGCTCCGACTACACACAGACACAGCACGCTACTACTTATCCTCTTAGCCTCATTTGTATTTGTATATTCAATTAGAAAAAAACACTCAAAAATTTATTGAAATACAAAAGGTGATTCGATCTTTCCAGTGATCAAAAAGCAAAGCAGACAAAATTTCCACTATACACACGTGTTTCTTATCCAATATGCACACGTGGCAATGATTTAGCCAGCCAAAACCCAATTGCTTTGCTGTACTTACTAAACAGGACTATAACTGCCTTGCCTCACCCGAAATTTGATAATAATAAATAAATAAATAAATCATTATTTCAGTATTTCACAGGCTGTCCACCGGCCAAAATAGGTATTTAACCATAAAAATGAAACTATTTAGTTAGTAGGCGCTGATTAGAAACTATATACATTTTTAGCAAATCGAGTCTTAAAGACTCGATTTTGGGCTCCTAAATCGAGTCTTTAATGCTCGATTTTTATGGGTTGTTTGCCTCTTGCGTGGCACTTTTTCCAGGTGGCGTCTACATGGAAATCGAGTCTCTAAGACTCGATTTACATTTAAAAAGAAAACAAAAAAAAACCACAAGGGCAGCACCAACGTTTTCATCGGAGAAGAAAGAAAAAAAAAAAAAAAAAAAACCCAGGGAAGAAGGTGTTCGAAGAAGGAAAGAAAAAAAAAAAAAAAAACCAGATGCGCGACCTGGGTTCGCCGCGCAGCGACCTGGGTCGCGCGGCGCGACCTGGGTCGCGGTCGCGCGACCCAGGTGGTCGCGCGACCCAGGTCGCGTCGCGCGGCGCGACCTGGGTCGCGGTCGCGCGACCCAGGTGGTCGCGCGACCCAGGTCGCGTCGCGCGGCGCGACCTGGGTAGCGGGCGTGCGACCCAGGTGGTCGCGGCGCGCGACGCGACCTGGGTCGCGGGGCGCGACCTGGGTCGCGGGGCGCGACCGCAGCCTGTGTCGCCGGCCTGGATCTGGCGCCTGGGTCTCTTCTTCTTCTTCTTCTTCTTCTTCTTCTCTTTCTTTTTTTTTTTTCTTTCTTTATGCGTTTTTTTCCGCTGTTTCTGCATTTTGGCTTTGATGTTTTATTTTTGGGTTAGAAATCGAGTCTTAGAGACTCGATTTCCATGTAGACGCCACCTGAAAAAAGTGCCACGTAAGAGGCAAACAACCCATAAAAATCGAGCATTAAAGACTCGATTTAGGAGCCCAAAATCGAGTCTTTAAGACTCGATTTGCTAAAAATGTATATAGTTTCTAATCAGCGCCTACTAACTAAATAGTTTCATTTTTATGGTTAAATACCTATTTTGGCCCTGTCCACCTATCACATTCCGTGAAATACTTTTTTTTTTTTTTCTCATAACCGGAAACCGGCTACAGCCAGTTAATTAGACCTGATCACATTCAATATAAACTGCACTTTAGCTGAGAAGTAGAGACCAGTCCAGAGTGTGTATGTAAAAAAAAAAAAAAAAAAAAAAAAAACACTCACACAGTCTCACACACACACCATGCCGATCAGAAACATAGCAGTGGGAAGGCCTGCGGAGGCGACTCACCCAGATGCCTTGAAAGCAGCTTTAGCCGAGTTCATTTCCACGCTCATTTTCGTCTTTGCTGGTGAGGGCTCAGGCATGGCTTTTAATAAGCTCACTGACAATGGCTCGACCACCCCAGCTGGCCTTGTCGCGGCCGCACTAGCTCACGCTTTCGCTCTTTTCGTCGCCGTATCAGTCGGAGCCAACATCTCCGGTGGCCACGTCAACCCGGCTGTCACCTTTGGTGCCTTCGTCGGTGGCAATATCACCCTCCTTCGTGGCATCCTCTACTGGATTGCCCAGCTTCTCGGATCCACCGTCGCTTGCTTGCTCCTTAAGTTCGCCACCAACGGCATGGTGAGTATATCGTATCATAATTATGTTATGTCAGTTAGTTACTATTACAGTTAGTTTGGCAGTTATTTATTTTGATATTGTGTTAATTAAACAGACCACGAGTGCTTTCTCTCTATCCTCGGGAGTGGGCGTGTGGAACGCTTTCGTTTTGGAGATCGTGATGACTTTCGGGCTGGTGTACACGGTGTACGCCACGGCAATTGATCCAAAGAAGGGTAGTTTGGGAACTATAGCTCCAATAGCGATCGGTTTCATTGTGGGAGCTAATATTCTAGCTGGTGGGGCGTTTGATGGGGCTTCAATGAACCCAGCCGTGTCGTTTGGGCCTGCGTTAGTGAGCTGGTCCTGGGAGAACCACTGGGTTTACTGGGCTGGGCCTCTGATCGGAGGTGGGATCGCTGGTCTTGTGTATGAGTTCTTCTTTATTAGCCACAGCCATGAACAGCTGCCCTCCACAGACTACTGAGAAATGGAAAAATTGTGAAATATGATGAATTTGGATTAAATGAACAGTTGCACGGCTTTTTCTTTATGTATTTACTTGTTTTGGAGGGTTGTTCTTTGTGTTTAATCTATCACTGTTGTTCCTTTTTTTTCACCATCATGATCTTTATTCAACTGTTGTTTTTCCTTGGATTTAAGTTATCATTGTGAATTTGAAGGCCAGCTTTATGATTGATTCCATTTCTTTTTTCTTTTCTTTTTTTCTTTTGTAATTCTTTTAATGGTTTAGGTTTTATTTTAGTAATTTGCTTAGTTTGTATTTCAATTATTGTACTCGTTTTTAAAAGTGAAATGTCTGGGGTCATTTGCGTTTGGCTAGTATTGTAGGCACGTTGTGCGGTGGGGTTCAATTAGATTGCGTATTTATGAAATATACATGTAGGTCTCTTTAGTTACCCACCCAAGACCTAACTCACAGCGATCACCTTCTTCAAGACCTTGTAGGCCAATTTATATAAGAATGACGTATCTCATGACCTTAGGGAGTGTTGAGTAATGTTGTTTTAATAATGTGTGAAAATATGTGTAATGTTATTTAAATACTAAAAATTTCTGTTCTAGTTACACTACCAAAAAGCCCCTAAGAGACAGTTGTGATTGAATTCATTAAACAAGAAAATGGTTTGAGAGTAAAAGTTTGTGAATGCAATTGAGTAAAACACAAATTTTAGCTTGACCAATAATTTTATGTCAGTAATAATAGATTCATAAATGAAGTTTTATTTCATCTTCAAAACTGTGATGTGTATAATATTTTTATAACAAATCCTATCGGATAATTATAACAAATCCTATCGGATAAGTTGTTATTAGATATTATAGGTGGATTTTTAGTTATAAATTTAAATTTGAACCAATTACAACTTATCACTTAAGATTTGTTATGAAAATATTATGGACGTATTATTTTTTTATATAGTAAATTCATTTTATTTATTTGTTTTTGCAATTATTGTTTATAAAAGTTTTGATTGATGTAAAATAAAAATAATCCCATTCAAAAATAATGTTTTACTAATCATAGTGTACTATATTAGCAAGTTTTTGGAATTAATAGGGGGTGCAGTATTGTTGAAGGAAAAAAAAATTTCTTCTCATGCACAATAAAGTTAATTTGGCCCCATGGTGATAGGTGATTGTTTATATTCTTATTCTTATACATAACGCGACATTTTATTGCACTACAATATGTCAATACCTTAAATGGACTTATGGGGCCAACCCCGAGAGGACTAGAATCCTTTTATTTATTTATTATTATTAGTTAGCTTTTTAAGAATTGAACTAGGGCTAGAACCCTCTTAATTAGAATGGATCCGCTTCAAGTGGATCAAATTCAAAGTTCGTACTAACATCAATATCACAAACTTAAAATGATATATCTTAATGTAAACTTTTAGATGATATATATATATATATAGGTCACATGTAGAGAATTCATGTACCTTTTGAGAAGAAATTACATAAATTGTACATCACTTATCATTAAAGCAATTAAAACAAAAACTATAATACAACCAGTGTGTGCGATGAGACGCCGGTCACTTGAACTTGAAAACCTAATGAGAAAGAAAATAAATCCCATATGTATTTCAGTGTAGTATTTTAATTTTAATGTTTCAATCTAGTTTAACAATATATAATTGAATTAATTGTTATTAAAAAAAGAAGAAGATAACAGTTAACACTGTTTGTACTATTCCTAAAATAATTATGAGGTTGAATTCAATTGCCAATTTATAAAAAATAAAAATAAAAAATAAAAAATTCAATTGCCTTCCATTGTCATGTTACTTACCTGTGAATTGTGAACCTTCTAAAATTTGAATTCCTTATCAAGACCACGGGTTTTAATACTTTTATGTGTGAACAAAGGCCCTTGACAGTGGCACATTCCACAGTAATGGCACGGGCACCTAGAGATTCCTCTGTATCAATCATGAAAATGTAGTAACAGAACACGTGAAACTTTTAAAACAGTGTTCGGACCAAGTGGTCTATGACTTTATCGAATGGACATGACCCAAGTCCTTTCTCACCCTTTTTTTTCTGTCAACAATTTTCGTTGTTTAGCGAGAAAGCTAGAAGGATCGCTTCACTTTTTTGTGCAGAAAATCAATTGAAAATTTGAAATAGTTATTAGGCCAGTGTGGATCACACTCTTCGTCATGCTATTGCTGCCTACCAACTTTTCCATAATCTGAACATAAAAAAAAAAAAAACTTACTTTTCCGTAATCTTGGCCTCATGGGTCGGAAATTCAGATCCAGATCCTTACTTATTAGCGCTCACCGAAAGTTTCTTTTTTGGGTCAAATTTACCGAAGATTATAGAATAAATGGAAACTCAAAATTAGCCCTCCCAGAGTAGATCTTTGAGTTTAAGTAAGAGTTAATTTTCAGTGCACTGAAATTGACATAATACCAAACATGAAACATAGGATAAGTACTTATTTTATTTTATCTGTATTTGTTCCGAATGTTAGTTTTAGAACAAAGAACCATAGATCGTCATTCACGTAGGTTTATTTTAACATACGGGATCGAAAGGTAAGTACTTTAAAATTAGATTCTTTTTAATAATAAAAAATTTATAAAATAAAAGGTACTTTAAGAGTGTGGTTACTGTTCACTCAAAAAAATTGTGTATACTGTTTATAGCTTTGAAAGGACTTTTTTTTTTATTTTTTATTTTTTGGTATCAAGGAACGTTTGATGCCGTTCTCTTCTTTTTGTTAAATTACTCTAATGTCCTACTAAAATTTGCAGAGATATAAAATAACAAAAACATTCTACTTCAATAAATAAACACTCCAACCAGGGGCGGAGTCGCCGCCCGGGGGGGGGGGGGGGGGGGTGTCGAGAGGGGGCACTTGCCCCCCCTGACCTGCCCAAATTTTTTATTTTTATTTTTTTTTATGTGTGTAGTAGTAAAAGGTGGAGATTTAATTGAAATTGTGATAAATAGTACGTGAATAATTGAGTTATATTGAAAATTTCTTCAGCTACACGTTTCAAAATAATACTGTAAAGTGCAGAGCCACAGTAAACAACCACATACATCCTTTTTTTCTTTGTGGGTATATATATCTCCCTATCTTTGTGAAAAGTCAAACTCAATTGATATATCATATATCTTCATATCTTTTTTTACTTTATCAATATTTTTTAAAGTTCAAAATTTATAAAAATAAACAATGATAAAAAATAAACTTAAATAAAGAAGAAAAAGTCTTAATTGAAGAGACGAAAATACCACCCAAAAAAAAGTTTCCTTTCAAAAGTATTAAGATATAAAATTTGGAAACAATTACGTGACAAATTCCATAAAATATGTTAGGGGATTATTTTATTGGCTATATATATATATATATATATATATTTTAAAAACTAATAAACTATATACAATATAATGATATGCAATGATTTTAGGGGATCTTTCAATATTGAATGATCACTTACTATTCATATTACTAGCATTTAATTGTCAAGTTTGGTTAATATCGTGTATATATGATGCATATGTTGTATGCTACATACACAATATGTATTTGTTTATAGAGACACATGTACATTAGTTATAAATTTTGCCCCCCTAAAGTCGAATCCTAGCTCCGCCACTGACTCCAACTCTTGATTTTGATAGGAATAAGATAGGAATTAGCTGTAGGTAACCTTTAGTATTGTATCATTATTACCCAAAAAAAAAAATTTATATATATCATCCAAGATACTGTTCAATTACAAAACTAGAAATTATATGATAACGATAATGAAAAACCATAAAATATAAAATAAAAGCAATAAATTATCGAGTAGATTCACAAAAATAAAAAATAAAAAAATAAAATAGAAAATAAATAAAAATATTAGTTTGAGGGTTAAATGTCATATTCGACGGATTTTCAGTTTCTCATATATTTTCAAAGTTGGAACGAGAGAAGTATAATTTTTTTTTTTTCTTTTTTTTTCATAGTATATCTTCATCGATCGACAAAGACATGCAACAAGAGACGTGGTTCAAAAACTGACCACATAAAATATGCAATATATTTGCAGTTTTACACCTTTTCCGTCTCTTTCCTCCAAAAGAAAAAAAGGAAGTCCGTCAAAACTCAAAAGGCAAAAGTTGATTCGGGGTCTAATAATTACCGCCCATATGGAGAGACGGTTCCTAATAAATATCCTTTATTACATTATATATTTTAACAATGATGGGTGACACTCTGTTTTGTGTTTACGTGTGATGGTGACTATGATATTGGGTTTTTTTAATTATTATTTTCTGTTCCTACAAATTTATTTTTTAATCAATAGTTCCACACAAAGTGGTTAGAAAAAAAATATAGTGTTTATCTAACTTTGAAGATATAGGATGGTGATCTATGATGGGATAGTATTTATATAACGTGGTTCAAATTTTTTTTTTTTTTTTTTAAGGTTTAGGGTTTTGTTTTTGGTGAACTTTTTTATTTCAAGTGAATACATTATGCTCTTATCACAAAAAAGAAAAAGAAAAAAGAAAGTGAATATATTATGCATTAGGATCACATTTATGGTTGTTGAGGTCCATAATATTAAAAGTATTGAAATCCAAAATCAGTGGCGGAGGTAGAATTTTAGTCTAGAGGGTTGTTGAGGTCCAAAATATTAAAAGTATTGAAATCCAAAACCAGTGGCGGAGGTAGAATTTTAGTCTAGAGGGGACAAAATTAAAAAATGATATCAAAGGTGAAATTAATCTAAAAAATATTAACCAACAATAATAACAAAATAAATAAACAATTGTAAGCAAATATGAATATATTTCATATTATTAAAATAAATAAACAAAAATGACCAATTTATAGCTACTAAAAAATTTATAAACTGATGGAATAAGAATGTGATTAGTGTTACTTAAAAAATATAATGAATAAATGTTAGAAATTATTTTTTATGATTGGTGATGTGCCAATTTGTAAGACATAAGTAATAAAATTTGTAGTATCTCTAGCATCATTTAAGAATAAAATGCTGTGAAAAGTATTACAAATAGTAAAAATGGTGTAAATAATGATATAAAATAAAAAATAAAAAATAGTGAAATAGGTGCAAGTTGCAGTAGGACAAGACAAAAGCAATGGTTTGGCCACTTTCAACCAAGTAGAAGTCCTCTTTTTCAATTTTTTTCCTCCATGTCAGAATGTAACTACTTTAGACTACTATTACTAAAAAATTTTAGGAGTCAGTGGGGGCAGGTGCCCCCCCTCGCCCCCTTCTGGCTCCGCCAATGTCCAAAACTAATGAGCTCTCAAGAATAGGAAATGCCCAATCCATGAGCCAAGACCCATTTAAAATGGGTAAAAGGAAGCTAAAGCTTATGAATGGGTAAGCCTTGAGCCTTAGAGAATGAAGAAAAAGCAGAGGAAGTTTGGCCTAGCCTCTGTGAGAAGAACTCTTAAGAAGCCCAAAAAGAGACTGAACCAAGATACCAAGAAGCTGCCAGAACTAAGGAGGGGATCCTCAAGAAGTGTTGGAAATAATTAGCTGGGAGTTAGATAGATCAGGGAAGCATGCTCATGGGCACAAGGAATGAAGAAAGACATGTCCCATCAGTCGCCTACAACTCAAAAGAAAAGACTTTTTAAACAACTGATGACTTAAGAACTAGAACCTATAAAGGGAAGCCTAGTACCTCGGAAAGAGCAACAAGGTGAACCATAAAAGAAGGTGGATGATGATTTTTTAGCCTGATCGGGGAGAATTTGCCTATTTAGAGAAAAAGACAAAGGATGAAGCAACCAAAAGGGAGGTTCTGAAAATCCTCTCTAGAAGCCTTGGAAAAAGAAATTAAAAGTTAGCCCTTAGGACCCCCCAAAAGAGGAAGGTCAGCTAGGGACTTTTTGGAGGGAAACCTCAAAAGAAGAATATAGTGAGAAAATGAGATCAAGCCATCAGCAAAATTCATTCGGCAATAAGGAATTTGAGCAGAAAAATCATTTGAAAAACTTCTTTAAATCTCAGAAAAATGGAAAAAAAATGAAAAACACTGTGAGGGATCCTAAGGTAGGCATTAGAAGATATATTTGGATTCAAGGGAATTCAAACTTCACAAGTCTTGGAAGCCTCAAACTTCACAAGTCTTAGAAGCCTACAAAGAGTTATATAATTCTGTGACTTTTGAACTTATTTGAACATTGTGACACATCCCAGTAAAAAGAATAGTCAAATGTACTAAAACTTAATATAATAAAATATCATTCTATTTTTTGAGGATTCCTAACGTCCATACCTGCTTTTTCTTTATTTACTTACTGTTCTTTAGCCATTTATTTTACAATTTTTATATGTTTGCATGTATGGATATGTATGTGTTGTAGGGCCCATGTTTTGTACACAACTTAATTTGTAATCAGCCCAATATAACTACAGTCAACTAAACCCAGTCTATCAAACAACAAGTATAAAGCCGAGAATCCTTGTTTCTACTTGGGTACTGTCCAAAATAAGAGCCCATAATGGTCTTAGGCATAAATCTCAAATTGAGGAAAAAAAAAAGTCTTACCAAAGAGGTTTAAAAAGTCTTCCCAAAAAACTCTTCCAAGTATAAGGCCCAGAATCCTTGTTTTTTTTTAGTTTTGTTCTTTTTTGTGTGTTTGTTTAAAGAGTTTTCAAGGACCAAATTCGGTTCTTTAGGAAATTATTTTTTATTAATAATATATTTTGTTAGAAATAAATTTTTTTTAGCAAAATGTTAGAAATACATTTGATGTTGCAACTTTTTAAGTTGTAAGGGCAAAATGTGTTACCCTAATGTTTCTCAATAAAAATAAATTTAGAAAAGTCCAAATTTAGTAAGGATGGGATGTAAAGCTCAGATTTTACACCATCCAATAAGAGATTATCACATATACTTGTTACTTAAAATTCAATATATCTTATCACATCTATTAACACCAAATCAGCATTTTACTTAAAACCTAACTCTATATATATCTAACTCTATATATTTATGTTTTAGTAATATGATGATGTGAAATATCCTTATTGGAGGGTGTAAACCAAAGGGTTTACAACAAGTACTTATAGAATTTAATTTTGATTAAAAAAATTATAACATTGCTTTTAGTTACCCATCAAGGTGAATCACTTTCTTGTTCGATATAATTTTTTGCAACTTAGAGAAAATTCAATTATAATCAAAATTAGATTTTGTTTTTGTTAGCTTTCTATACGAATTAAATTGTTTAGTTTTTTGCTATTATTTTTTCTCTGAACTAATGAACATATCTTTTATACTATTTTCTATTTAGATATTTTGTATGCAAAAATCTTAGACACAATAAACTAAAATTGAGTTGAAAATTTCTCATGCATCTATCTCCATTCAATTTATGAGATACTGTTGGACTAATTTATTCTTTTATTTTGTGTTATATTTTGTAGAATTTCACGAGCGAAACCAATTTCATGAAAATTGAAAAGAAAAACCATTTTTGTACATTTGAATGTCCAAATCAAACTAATGTCTTATATGTTTAATAACCTAAGCTAACATCAATACAACACCACTACAATTCACCAAAAACTAGTATATAATCCATGTTTACGCACGAGAATGATAAATTGAAGTGATGATATTGATGTTAGCTCGAGTTTATTAAACATATAGGATATTAGTTCAACTAGGACATTTAGAGGTACCAAAATGGTTTTTCCTTGCAAATTTCATGATGTTATTTACACCAAGTTTCTCATTACATTTCTATTATGTATATAATTTTGAAAATCATTGTTAGATACTACATATACAATATTTATTCACAATCATTGTACATGAAATCTTATTAAATACAACACAAAATAAAAAGAATATATTGGTCTAATAATATCTCCTAAATTGAATGGGGATTAGTGCATGGAATTATTCAGCTCAATTACAATTTTTTTGAGTTCATAATGTTGCATACAAAATATCTGAATAGAAATAGTATAAAAAATATGCTCATTAGTTTAGAGAAAAAATAACAACAAAAATCTAAACAATTTAATTTTTATGGAAAGCTAACAAAAACAAAATCCAATTTGGATTATAATTGAATTTTGAGATTTATTAACATGTGCCCTTAGGGCATACATTAGTAAACCATTTTGGGGAATGTTTTCTAAACTTTGGTTTTATACACACACACATATTACGTAGTTAATAATGGACCCTACATAATTATGGTATATTATATAAATAAATTATAAATTTGAATTATTTTTATTTAAAAAAATGGCTCATAAATATAAAATTATTCAAACTCTTTTTTTTTCCTCTAATTTTATATATAGAGTTAGATATATGATTAGTTTTTTTTTTAATGGTTTATATATATTGGTCTTCTCATTTCCTATACTAAATTAACTCACTTGACACAAATTTTTTTTTTTTTATAAAAAACTTAGATTAAATGGGACACGTGGTGCAAAATTAAACGCTAAATTGAAATCCAATTTTTACACTGAACTAATGCACTTGGAACAAAAATTTAAAAGCTTAAATTATATGGGATACGTGACACAAAATTAGTTTATAATTGCATTACAATTTGAATTGAATTTTCTCTCAGTTTTGGATATATATATACACACACACATATCGTTGAAACTCGATAGGCTGCAACGTTCACATAAAAAATAAAAATAAAAGTTGCAAAGTTCCATGTTTGAAAGCAAAATGCTTACAGTAAAATAATTAATTTGAAAAAAAACTAAACAAGAGATATAACCAATGCATAGTAAAACTAAACTAATTTTTTTGTGAAGTTCTTTCCATCTAGAATAAGCTTCTTTGAAAGTCGTCAACCTCTATAATTCTTCTTCTCACCATTTAAACCCTTCATCCAAATCTATGTAACTAGGTTTAATCCAAGTGCATTTGCTTGGTTCTCTTCCGAGAGATATACTCTTGCTCGAATAATCACTAAAACAAGAGTGGTACTTCTTAGTTTGGAGAGAGTAGAATATGTTATTGTTGTCTAGAACATTTGGCATGTAAATCTTATTACTTATACCTTTTGCCACAGCCAATTCTGAAAAAGAACCACGGGAACTAACATATAGCATTTTATTTCCAATATTTGTCACTTTATGCCATTTCATCCTTGTTCCAATCGAGGAGAGATTCAATGAGTAAATTTGAATACTTGGCTCAATTTGATTAAGCTCAAACATTGCAAAAAGCTTCCCATCACTTTCCAACAAATAACTATTGCATGAATCATTTAAGTGTTCTAGAGGAGTAAAATAGGAAAGAATTTCCATCGACAGTTGTACAGATTAGGATGAGTCAAGTATTCACGCGGATCAAATACTCCCACTTCAGTTGGGAGACCATCCTCTCGTAGACCCAACCATTAGCAACGGTCTTTATATAGTACGGAATTCCCATTACCAATAGGTTGAAAATGCTCTGTAAATTCGCACAAAGTCCAAGCCACTTCACCACGCCTAATGATGCCGAATTTGTCACCATGAGATATGATTGCAATAACAAAACAATTTGTAGAAGTTGGGGGAGAAGAAAAACTGATTGATTCAAATTCTTCCTTGCAAGGATAGCTTGGAAGTTTTATTTTAATCCTATCAAATGGATGGATGAAAAAGGCACTTCCATCCCTTTTAGATGAGCAGCCAACCATGCTTTGAATAACGATAAATGCATCCCGCAACTCTGGAATATCCATTTGATAACTGCCATTATCATGCATTGGATGAAAGAATGTGCATTTGTGATTACCCAATTGCATTAAACATGGAGAATGAGAATATGGGGGATCCAATAATGGTTAAAGTGGACTCATAGGACTACTTGATCGCCATGATTTGCAAATGGCACTAAAAGTACTCAAGTCTTTGAGGATGAGGCGTGCTGAAAATTGACAAAGAAGATGAAATGGAAGCTCAAACCATGATCTGTCTAACAGTTCTTCCTTCTTTTTCTCACGAAGAAGATCTAATGAAAACCCAGAACATGATCAATCAAGCTCTTCGTCATTTAGACTAAGAAGATGAAAGGGAAGCTCAGACCATAATCCATCTAGCTCCTCTTCCTTCTCTTTCTCTCTCTTCCTCTTCCTCTTCCTTCTCTATATATAAACGATGTTTACTTGGACTCTGGGATTTCCTAATAAATCTAGGATTAGGAAATCCTATATATAGACCCGTTAACCTAGCAACATGAGCTCATGAACAAAAAGAAAAACTTACAAGCGAATCCAAGGGCGCTCCTCCAGTCGAATTAGGCTTTCATCTTTGAGAATCTTTGCTCAACCACGGTGTCCTCCACAGAGAATCTCAGAAGGTACGCATAATTTTAAATTTGTTCTATTATTTTCCAAAGACAACAGTTTAATCTTCATTGTATACTTATGAATCCCAAAAATTTATTCCTCAAATAAAATAAGAATAATAATCATCTACGGTAAATTTCGTGGTTTTGAGTTCTTTTCATAATTTTGACTATCTATTTGTTGTTTGCTTGGTTGCGCTTGTTTACGTGCTTTCTCCTAGATTTTTAATTTTATAACACTTATTTAGATTCTAATAATCAAGGGATTAATTTGATGTTTCTCAAAAAAAAGGGATTAATTTGTTGGCACGTAATCTATAAATATTATTAATTGACATAGTATTTTGTTTTTAGGAAACAATGATTCTAGCACTCGGACTCTCTTCCTTTTTATTTTTATTTTTTTTATGAATTCTGTTTTATATGATACCAATGGATTGTATTTCTGTTTTTTTTTTTTAAATTTTCAATGAATTAGTACTTAAATTATCAATGTTTAAGGAATATTGATTGCCTGAAATATTATTCCTTTTGAAGGCAACAGGACAACTTTTCTTGATTGAAAGTATTTTAAATCAGGGATGCAACATATAATAAGACTCAAAAATTTAATTATTTGGGTTTCCTGAAATATTGTTCATTAGGTTTCTTGGAAGCCAAACTCTAGATTAGGGTTTTTTTTAGACACTAGATTAGGTATAAAAGATTACCATATTACCATGTTAAAAATTATTATGACAATATATATATATATATATATATATATATATATATATATATATATATATATATATATATATATATATATAATATTTGTTATTCTTTGAAGGACAAAATTTAGGTGTATAACTTAAAAATATACTTCCATTTCATGAAAAAAAAATCCACATGACAAAATCTTAAAAGGAAAATTTAAGAAATAGTACCTAAATATTGTACCTGAGTCTTGCCCTTCTTTAAAACGTTGGGATAAAAAAAATTTGAAAGTACTCCACAAGTTTAGTATGCATGACTTATCATTTCAAGAAACAAAGTTTGCAAGAATATCAACCGATATTTGCGAGAATATACTGTATAATATTTTTTTGATGAAAGAATATACTGTATAATTACTAGTTAACAATTTAACCAATTTATAACATAAGTGTTAATGTTTGGACATGTACTATTATATTTGGAAAAGATCTCGAGTTTCCTAACTCAAACTTTTATTTTATTTTGATAATAATTCAACGTTTTATTTTGAGTTAGAATAAAACGTGGATCAAGAATATTTAAATAAGACTCTCATACCAAATTTCCTTCTTCTTATTGGACTCGAGTTTTTCATATTTTAATATTAAAATTTTCTTTTTTTCACTTATACACAGGCTTGGAAATGGAAGCGACAAAGCATCCTCATATTATTCCTCAATCATATCCTTGGCTTGTAATTGCTGAGGGGAAAAATCTAGACAGGCAAACTTTGGTTAACATATCAAACAATCATTTTGACTCGGACAATTCCTGAGATGCATAATAAATCAATATGCACTAGCTCAAAAGAATGGTTGGTGTTGAAAAATATTGACTCAATGGATCTTTGCCTCTTGAGTCTTACCTCTAAAGAGGTGGTGAAGCTCCCACGATTGCAACTCCCACAATTCGAATTTAGTAACGATATTTATATTTGTATTCTATCCTCACCACCAAGTGAATCCAAGCATGACTGTTATGTAATGTTCATTGATGGTTTGAAAAGCAAATTCTATTTTTGTCAACCTGGAGATAAGGAATTTAGTGAAGAAGTGTTTGAATTTGATTTGGACGATAGGTTGAAGAGCATAACTGCAGCAACAATGTTTAGAGAGAAGGTTTACTTTTTGACATGGTTTTCAGGACAGCCTCCTATTTATGAATTGTTTACTGCTGAATTTGTGGGTTCAAATCTTCATTTCACAAAGTTTACAAGGGAGAACTTTCCTCAACCATCACCTCCTGAAATCGGTCTAACCAATCAACATCTTGTTGAATGTGGTGGTAAGCTCTTATACATTCATAAGATGAGGGGTGGATGGAATTCAACAAAGATTCTTGGTTTTCTTATTTTTCAAATGGATTTTTCTAGTCGAGTGTGGGTGCAAGTGAACAACATAGGAGGGTGGACTATTTTTCTGAACAACATAGGAGGGTGGACTATTTTTCTTTCTCGGTATTATGGTTTGGAGCATAAGGCTATATCTTGTTTTGCAGAGAAGGGAATCAGACAAAATGCAATCTATTTTACAAAGCCTTTTGATAGGTTGATTTATGTTTTTGATCTAGAAGATGATAGTATTTCAAAGTCATTGTCTTGTCTCCCATTGTAAGCAAATATAAGCCACGACTTGATTGGGTTATGGTTCCTAACACAAAGCCATAGGATCAATGTTATATTTTGGTTATTTCATTATTATTATTTTTTTCCTTTTTTTTTTTTTTGGTTTCTTTAAGTCATTGAAGTTGCAAGAATATTGATTAAATAATGATCAAAATCATTTAGTCTTATAAAATAATATTATGCAAGAAAAAAAATGTAATGATTTGATAAATTTATGTGCCAAGTTATTTTCTTTTCCAACAGAAATGGCAATAGTACATAATTAGTTAAGAGGACTTATGGATAAGACATACGAATAGCTGAGTTAGTTTCTGTTTAGAATATTTTGTACATTTGATTTTTGAGTAATTAGATTAATTACATTGTTGACTTGTGTTATTGGATATGCAAAATTTCCATTTAAAAGTACATACATGTGTTTGCTAACTATCACGGTTTGGTTCATGCAACTATTAATTTAACGGATAGCTGCCAAGTTGGTTTGTGCAAAAACTTGGTCAGTCCACTAAAACTGTCTAGTCCGCACAAAGTGGGTTGGTTGCGCACCCCACTAGTACTGTCTTAATTTGGGTCATACATCCACTATACATTTACAGAAAATTCTTCTCCATAGTCCTCAACAGAAAGAAGATTGAAAGTATGCATTCTTCAAAAGGCCTCATTACTCTTTTTTAAGACCTGACACCCGATGGTCTCACATTAGCAAATCGCCCAATCAACATGTAGACTACCCTAATGTGGCGTTGGGTATGGGAAAATCCACATTACTCTTGGCATCTAGATTCCTATGAATCACATTCTATTCTTAGATTTGAATGTGAACTATCAAGTCCTTTAAAAAAAAAATCTTCCTCTAAATAAATAATGAAAAAAAATATAAACTATTAATTAGTCCTTAAAAAAAAAATCTTCCTTTAAATAAATAAAGAAAAACAAAATATAAACTATTAATTAGCAACACATTCATTAAAAGTGAATACCCAGATGAAGCCACCAATCCTGATCTATATTTCTAACAACCAAACAAAACCAAGAGTAAAAGTGAATACCTGACAATAATGGAAGGTCCTCTTCAAACTTTTTTTTCCACACACAAAATCTAAATAGAACTTTGTTAAAAAATATATTAACAGAATTGTCTATCATGTTTATGTTGTTTTGGCGAGAAAAGATAAAGATAAGAGAAAAGATATTGATTATTTGTTTTATATTTTATCTTAATTGTTTAAATGATAAGGAAAATGAGTTAAAATTGTCAATTTATAACAATTTCCTTTAAGTTTAGAAATCTAGATATCCACCTGTTTTAAAGGGAATCACATTCCTACTGAGAGAGGTTTAAGGGGGGAATCCAGATTCCCCTGGCGTAATTTGCAACCAAACATGGAAATTTTAAACATTCTTAGAAATCCTAAAACATTACTCCGTACCAAACGCCATATAAGGGTATGTTTGTTTAGAGGTGAAATAGGGTAGATGGAAAACTTTAGAGAAAAAGTTTTCTATTCCTCCACTTTTTCACTCAAAACCAAACATCATGAGAGAAAACTAAAATATTTTCTATCTTTCCACTTTTTCACTCCTCCAACCAAACAGACCCTAAATACATCAAACAATGTATAGCTCAATTTTATCCATTTTATTTTCTTGTAATTTGAAAAAACATTTGTATGTGCAAAAGTTCCTTAAAAATGTTATTTTTTTTATTTTATATACTCACTTTTTAAACACCCTATATTATATTATCCATTTTATATTATATTTCATTAAAAATGGTATTTTTTTAGGACAATATTTGACTACAAACTTAGTTGTAGTCAATGTTAAAATTCTACTCAACATCTTTTTATTGAATGTGAATTTTGATAAATTCACTATTAAATTACATTTTCTTCCAATGTCCTTCATGTTTGCAAAATTTTCAAAGGTAAAAAATCAATAACTATGTCATCATAGTAAATAACTTTTGATTAACATGAAATTTAACATACATGTTAAGGATATAAAAAAATTATAATCTAACAATTAAATTTTCAAAATATATACCCAATCCCAATGCCCATATTATTATTATTATTATGAGAATTATTATTATTATTTTGTGTAGAAGTTAAAGTACCTATAAATTAAAACATTCACACTACTTTGTCCTCGCAAATAATGGGCTAAAGCCAGAGCAATCGGGTAAAATGTTGATTGAATCCCAACTGCACACTGGGCCAAATCGATGGGCTTGGCCCACCCCGCTGTGGAAAATCTTAAAATTTCGGCCCTATTACTTGTTAATACTAAAAAAAGCAGCAATAACTGAGAAAAACAACTCACTGAACCCCTGAACTTGTATTTTGCAAATGCAAGAAAAGGACCAATCGGGTATAAACATTTAGTTCAGAATTCAGATTGAATTCCATTTTTCTTTTTCTTTTTGATTTTAATGTAGATTGCATTTATTTTTCAGGGAAATTTTGCTGCTGCCGGAGGTGCTGCAGCAAATGACCCAAATCACGTATCCACCTACATCTATAGAGATTTAAAAGATTTTGAGTTAATCAGTAATTTATCATAATATCAAATAGGTGATTTTAATCTTTTGAGATAATCAGTAAAAAAAAAAAATATATTGGCTCTAAAAATTGTTAGACTGATTTTGAGCTTCAAAGGGCTGAAGGTTTGAGGCAGCTGGTGGGATGCAGAAGTAATATATATGGAGCTATGGTGGACCACATTAAAAAGGTTCGAATATACCAACAAATTAAGGAAATGGTGAGGAGACACCAATAACCCTAGCTAGTTTCTTTCTGTGGAATATTTTAGATATTAAATCCACATAGTGTGATACCCTAAATGACAATATAACTCACCAATATATAATTCATTAGATATTAGATCTAATATCTAATATTTTAGATAATAAATCTTAAAATAAACTAGGGTAAAATAAAATCATAATAATAATTAACTCTAATTAACTTTAGATAAATTAACTGCACGTACATTCACTTGTGTTATGTTTGATTGAATCTATTTTCAATAGCTTATTTTGTTTTAAAAAATAACCTATTTAATATAATGTTGGACTTTAGCAAAAAAAAGTTTTAAAAAACTATATATAAACATAAGTTGACATTTTAAGTTAAGATTGACAGAAGATTAATTATTGCAAGCCAAAATGAGTACTATACAATATGAAGTACAAACGAAGTTACGTACTTCAAAATAATTCAAAGACGTTAAATTTAAGAATGAGATACCTAGAAGCTTTTAGTGTAAAATTAATTATCAATTTATTAAAGTAGAATAACTTTTTTCTTCATCATGGAGGAAGAAATACTTTATTACAGTAGAATAACTCTTTTCTTGCCATAGAGGAAGAATTGCTTTATTACAGTAGAATAACCCTTTTCTTTCCATAGAGGAAGAAGTACTTTATTTTATAGTGCGTAGAATGACCTTCACCATGGTAGAAGAATTAATTCTTTCCTTGACATTTCTTTGCCCCATATAGGAAGATTTTTTGGTCATTGAGAGCTTGCACAGGCCTTGCGTTATCCTTTCCACGGTACTGCAATTAATAGATTCACCAATTAAATCAAGGATTTAATTTTTTTTGAAAGTTAAATTATATATTTGTGGTCCTCGACCTTGATGTTTGTTTCTTCTTCTTTATCATCAACCTAAATTAGTTAAAAAAATATAATTATATTTAAAAAGTTATTTGATGTTGTCTAATGAATCGAATCATAGAACTTACTCACTTAACTATTGAAATTTGTGAAATGGAGGTCACTTTAATGATGTGAAGCCTACAACACAACATAGCATAAATTCTGTTTGCCATGTCAAAGTTTTTGCTTTTAAAAAATATTTTTAAAAGTATAGAAACTAAAATCAAATAGTTTAAAATACAAAAAACAATTTTGAAACAAATGTCAAACATTTAAAAAACTAAAGATAAAAATAAAAAACAATTAACTCAATTTGAGCTAATTATATATAGCACATACATCGAAATTAGCTTCACGAAGTAACTGTACTTGTTTGCTTGAGACAGTATTTATCTGAGGCAAGTTCAAGATAGGGTAAATAGTCAAGTTAAAAAGAAAATGAAAAGAAGAAGAAGAAGAAGTAAGAATAGAAGAGTTAATTGGAGTTAGCGAAGGTGTTTAGCCATACCTTTGCATTGACGATCCAAGTTACACCTTCATCACAAGGAGGTGTTGTGAGTGATCCATTATATCTATAATACTTGAATGTATCTGTGTTTGTCTTTCTAGGATCTATTACCCCTATGGCTTTCTCTCCCCTATTATTAACTAAAGTTTTTAGCTCCTCTATGAACTGAAACAAAAACGAATGGAATAATTTTAAAAACACTAGGAAGTTATAATGTGTGAAGAACTCATAGGGGATTAATCTAGTGCCTAATTCTTTACCTTTGACAAGAATGAATCGGGCTCACCAATTTGGTAAAATTGGGCACGTACAACAGAAACTTGATTTGATGTGTTTACGTGAACCATATGTAGCTCCAAGTCATACCTGGTTAAGAAATCATTGTAGATGAAATTTGTTGGCGGTGAGACATTTAATTTGAGAGAGAGAGAGAGAGAGAGAGAGAGAGAGAGAGAGAGAGAGAGAGAGACCTCTTGCCATTGATGAGATGCTCTGCGGGTGAGTGCCAATGGCATTGTTGGAGGGAGTATTGCTTGCAATTGATTTGAATTGATCCAGCATCGCCAACATAGTCAACCTGTGTCATCACTCATAACAATTAGATATTGAACCAATATTTTTTTTATTTAAAAAATACCATATTATATTTAAATTCGCATTCTTTGACAACAATATTATTGAATATTTAAAATTAATGTTTTGAATTTTGTTTCGTTCAAATCTTATTGGTGCATAAAATTAGTACACAACAACCATTATTTGCATTGTCTAAAAGATACCTGGCCATATTAGTATGTTCTAGGCATTTTAGCCTATTCTAGCCATTTCATATGAAAACTTAGTTTAGGCTTAGAATATGATTTATGAGAGGTTATAATTTTTTTTTTAAATGTTGGGAATTTTGGTAATTTTCCCCCTACAAGTCAGATCTAATCAAGTATATTTCAATTTCCAATTGTCTTATTTCTAAAAGTTTGATTTCTATATATTTTTTTAAAGAGTAATTCTGAAATAGATATATAAAATAATTTTGTTATAGTTCATTATTATTTTTTTCTTTCTAAAAGTTTGATTTCTACATTTTTTTTTAAGAGTAATTCTGAAATGGATATATGAAATAATTTTGTTATAGTTCATTATTATTATTTTTTTATGATAAAAACCTTCCATATTGGGAAGTGAGACGACATAAATTATGTAGTTCTTATATTTATTTTATAAGGAATATTATTATTATTATTATTATATATGTGAAAATTTTGAAGGGGTACATTGGTATGCCCCAATTTTGAAATATATATATATTTTTTCCTAACGGTCACTTAGAAGTGGCCTCCAAAATAGTATTCAAAACTTTGTTTAGGACACCTTTATTTTTTTTTTGGTTGTAAATTGTTGAAGTTAATTGAATTGAAAGATTGTAAGACGTATAATCGTGTGGTAGACCATCTACTATTTTGGAGATACTTGCTTGTTTGATTTGAGCAAAAAAAGGGGTGTATTCTGTATTCATTTTCAGTTTTCATGAGACCCATCACTAAAAAACATGTTTAATTTTGTATTTGTATTCAATTTTCATTTTTGCTTTCCAAAAAAAAAAAAAAAAAGGATTTTTTTTTGAGAAAAAAAAAGGATTTTTTTTTTTGAGAAAGAAAAAAAAAGGATTTGAATACAAAAAACTGAATATAACTTTATGGTGTTTTCATTTTCTTGAAAATGAATACAATGAATTTTTGTAAAAAACCAAATACGTGGGTCCCTCTAACATTAACTTGTCCCATCAAAAAACACACACTCTCTCAATTGTGTTGAATTTTTAATTGAAATATATAAAGTGAAAAAAAAAGAAGCAAAAACTATACTAGAAAATAATGCCAAACATGAAATGGGTTGGGTAGAGAAAATGAATACAAGATTTGAGAAACAAAAAATGAGTTTAGAAAATGAAAAGAGAAAATGAATCCACCCCCAATAATAACCAAACAGGGCCTTGATGATTCATCAATTTTCATCTTACTAATTAGTGGATTAATGCATTTTTATGTTTAGAAGGAGGGCGGAAAGGGAGAGTTGACCCAATTCTAGAAACGCCTATTATAGGTTATACTTTAAAATTTGAGTAATTTTGTTCCAGGACTTTGATATAAACCTGGCTTGAATGAATTGAATCAGATCGAACTTTACCTCTAATTAACCATTTGTCCTATCTAATTACTAATTAGGTAAAACCGGCTATTTAAATTTTGAATAGTGCTTTTAAAGGGCAAGAGAAGTTGGTCTCCAACATTGGATACGTCATACAACAATACATAAATACCATACTATGTCTTTATCATGTAGCTTTTGCTTATAAAACTTATAAGTAATGTTAAGTATACAACATATTTTGTACTCTTTTTAAAATTCCATGGATTTAATGTTATGATTGGTTTACATAAACTTATTTATTGACAAAACTTATAAGTTATCTCCTTACCTCAACAGAATGGTCTGTATTCTTTATGATTGCATTAGATGCCTTATAATTTAATCTCAGATCTCCTGGATTTATGTTAACTTGCACATCCTTATTCAATATATCAATTGGAGATTGCGATTGCCCATTCTTACACGTTGCCCATTCCGGCTTAAGTTCCCCCCAGTGTTCAGGTCCTTTAGGACTTCCTTTGATATAGTTAAACTCAGGCTCTTCACCTGCCAAGTAAATTTCAATATCACATCATCATCATAGGTAATAATAATATTGCAATTCTTATTATGTAAAAAAAAAAACAACATTATTAGCATCCTAAATGGAAGTATCTTTGGCATTACCAGTTTGAGCAGTAATGAATATTGGCTGCCAATATAGAAGAAACAGTAGGAACCAGCAATTGAAGATTGGTAAACTATAATTCTTCATGATATACAGAAAACAAATGGCAGGTTAAAGAGAGCAGTTCTTTGTTGGCGAACAGACTGTAATTGTTTTGACCCAATACAGGCACAACTAAATCTAGTCGATTTTGTTAGGCCTGTGTGGTGCTTTCCCAACACGAGTCTAATGTGTAAGTTGGGCCACTTTTGAATAGTAGGAGAAGGTTTGGGGTGCTAGTTGATCAAATTTGATGGGAACATTACGAGATGTATGGCTAATAAGTGACACGGGAACTTTTTTTTTTTTTTTGTTAAAGACACGGGAACTTTCATTGCTCCCATTACATTACTATGAAGAATGAAGGCGATATTGCCCATCACATCATTACAGATGTACAATCAATTATTTGATTAAAAAAAATAAGTCCATGTTTCAAAAAAAAAAATAAAAAATAAATGAAGGTGATATTTTTATTTGCTTTTTGGGCCTCATTTTGGACCATCAATCACTGTCTTAAACAAGCCCACGGCTCTGTGGTTGGATCATTATTGTTTATGAGTTTATCCCTTTCACTTTTTGACACGTGCTCAGCCACGTCACCTTTTGAAAAATACTAGTATTAAAATATACTACGTCCACAACATTTTTATAATATTTTCACAACAAATTACAGGTAGTTAGCTGTTATTGGTTCAAATTTGAATATAACACTAATATTACTTTTTTGTCCTAATAATAACAATGAGTAACAACTAGCTACCTAAAATTTATTGTAAAAATATTATAAAAATATTGTGAACGTATTATTTGTCTAAAATTGCATGGGTTCTTGTGCATGCAGCCATCAAAAGACAACAGTGAGTAAGTTATAACTTGGCCCATATCTCGTTAGCAAATTCAATGAACTTCATCTACTTTGTTTAACAAAATATCACCACCCCATACCCCCATAGCTACGGGTGTCCAACGGGTAGAAGACCCGACCAACCCGCCCGAATCAGATTGACCCGAGGCCCAGCGGGTGGACTCGAAGTCCATTGTGAGTCGGATTCGGTTTTATCTTTAATAAAACCCGAACAATCGGTTCGGGTGGCGGGTTTCTAGGTTAAAAACCCGTAGAACCCGACTCGATCGATGGTTTAATAAAAAAAAAAAAAAAAAAAAAAGGCAGGTTTGTTTTGATAGTCACATAAAGTCTGAACTCAGTCTGAAGAGAGAGGCCTACTTGATAGTTTTGATTGGACACAAAGCTGATTTATTTGCTTAATTCTACACGCAAGCTGCAAGGGGATGGCCGGATGGGACTAAAAGCTGAAATCTCATAGCTTCCAACCTTCCACAATCCACACAATTTGTAATCAAATCACCTCTGCTCCTTCACTTCTCTTCAGAGTCAGCCTATTCACTTCGCTCTATCTCTCTCTTTCTCTCTACCCATTGGCAACAAGCCAACAACAGCTAGTCGGCTACTTTACTTCAAAACAAACTAAGATTTTCATTTTTCACTTTCCCATGTCTCTAGCTCTAATCAGATCACCTCCATTCCTTGAATTCCTTCACTTCTTTTCAGATTCTTCACTTCACTCTCTCTCTCTCTCTCTCTCTCTCTCTTTCTCTCTACCCGTTGGCAACAGCTAGTCGGCTACTTCAAATCAAACTCAGATTTTCACTTTCCCATGTCTCTAGCTTTGGTCATGAATCATAGTTTAGGTTTAGGGTTTCAAGTAGGTACTCGGCTACACATTTCAAAATCAAAATCAAATTTTCCATGCCTTTCCTTACTCGGCTCAGACTCAAAACCCTCATCTCTCTCTCTTATAAATGGGTCTTTACCGAGTGTTCTCTATTCTCTCTGCTCTCTATTGATTTCAAAACCTCTCCTTTTTATTTTTAAACAAATAATCCTTTTCCTTTACATCAAAACGGTTGCTGGTTGCTGTTGCCGCCGCCTCACAGCCCACCTGACGCCGTCGTCTTCACTCCATGGGTCTTCTGAAGCTTTTAGTCTCGGCTACCTAGTCTCAGATCAGGTAAAAAAAATTTCCCTTTTCATCCCTCTTTTTCGGTATTTTGTGTTTGTGATATGGATTTATCATTTTGTTCAAATGATTTATTTTTTGATATGTAATAACTAATAAGAATCATATGAAAGAAACTTAAGGGATATTTTTCAAATGACTTAAAACTTAAAGATTAGGGACCAAAACTGAAAAATAGGTTGGATTCAAAGATGAAACCCTAATTTTTTAAATTTGATTTGTTGGTCAAAGACTTGATTATTCGGGTTTCAAAGATGGAACCCTTGAGTGTGTTTGTTTGTGTTATCATTATAGCTAGTTTGATTCATTATTTTAGTGTGCTCTGACTCTGAGTATGATTTGTATCCGGCCTGTTTTATTCATTGTTTTGTTTTTGTTTTTGATTTTTTAATGATCAATATACTTGTATCTTCACTGTAAAAGAAGAATATGAATCTCTGTTTTAAAAAGATAAAATTCAAACACTTTTTTATTTTTGGATCTGCCTGTTTTATTCCTTGTTTTGTTTTGTTTTGTTTTTTTTTTTTCTATGATCAATATACTTGTATATTCACTGTATAAAAAGAAAAAAAAAAGAAGAAGAAGAAGATTGAACCCCTATTTTAAAAAGATGAAATCCAAACACATTCTTATTTTTTTATCTGATTGTATTTTATTGCTCATTTGTTTGATTCATTTTGCTTTCCTAACTTAAAAATTTGAATCCTAATTTTATACAAGAGTTGAAACTTGTTCAAGTAGGCTTTTTGCTTCCTTTGCAAGCTTGAATCCCTAACAACTAAGAGTCATCTAAGGTATCATTTCTCTTATGTTATATCTCTTTTAACTTCTTGTTATTGTTTGTGTTACTTGTGAGTTTTGTCATTGTTTGAGGAATATCCGACTGCAATAATTGTGTTTGCAAATTGACGATGATATGTCTTTGTAATTTCTTTTTGAGGCTTTTATTTACTTTTTATCATCAGAGCTGTTAGGCCACCCAATCTATGTAGTGTTTATTTACATGTAAAATGTTATATCAATCCATTGCTTCATGTCTTGACAATTAGATAGAGATTCAGATATGATGCACCCTTTCACTAGACTTGACAATTTGATATATTCTTGCACATTGTCTTTTAAATTTTTTTGTCAATCTTGTTAGTTGATTGAGGATACATTCTAATCAGTACTTATGAAGTCAATTTTTATGCATAATGATATTTCTTATTCTACACAGCTCTAGTGTATGTGACTTCAACTACAATGATCTCTCTTAGAATTAGTTTTTTTTTTTTTGGTTATTTGTTAATGCATAAATTTGATGCCTTTAGGTTATGAAACCCTCTAGTGATGCACCCCCTTCTCAAACAACACCTACTGCCTAAGCTGTACCTACTGCCACTCCAACTAATGCTGAGGTTCCCCCACTTCCACCTAAAGATAAAGGCAAGGTGTGTAGTAATAGGAAAAAGTCTATTGCTTGGGACAATTTTGAAAAAGTAGATATTGGTGATGGTCATTTTAAGGCTATTTGCAATTACTGTAAAAAAACTTATCTAGTTGATAGTAAGGGGCATGGTACTGCTAATTTATTGAATCATACTCCAGTTTGTGTTAAGAACCCTAATAGAGTTACACTTAAAGGGCAACAAACTTTAGCATTTGAACCTAAAAAGGATGGGGAGGAAGGGTTTCAGCTTGTGCCAACAGCCTTTACTGTTGAGGCTGCTAGGAAAGCACTCGTTGAAATGGTTATAATAGATGAGTTGCCTTTTAGGTTTGTTGAAGGGTATGGGCTTCAAAGATATTCGACAACCTTACAACCTAAGTTGCGAATTAGGGATATCCCATCTCGTCAAACTGTAGCTAGGGATGTGATTGGCATTTATGGTGTTGAGAGAGAGAAACTAAGGGGGGCCTTGAAGGGTCGTAGGGTGTGTCTTACTAAAGACACATGGACTAGTATTCAAAATCTGTGTTATATGTCCCTTACAGAACATTTTATTAATGATGATTGGAAGTTGCATAAGAGAATCTTGAATTTTTGTCAAGTTGAAGACCATAAGGGGGAGACTGTAGGGAGAAAGATTGAGATGTGTTTACGTGAGTGGGGTATTAATGGCATATTTACTTTAACAGTGGACAATGCTAGCTCAAATGGTACCACCATTAAGTTTTTGGAAAATGTAACTAAAGATTGGGAGGGGACTGTTTTAGAACATGAGTTCTTACACATAAGGTGTTGTGCACATATCTTAAATCTAATTGTGGGGGATGGTATGAGAGAAATTGATGCATCCATTGCTAAGATGCGTGAAGCTGTGAGGTATGTGAAGTCCTCACCAAATTGGAATCAAACTTTTGTGGGTTTTGTAGAGAGATTAGGTATTGAGTCTAAGTCTCTTCTTTGTCTAGATGTACCAACTAGGTGGAACTCTACCTACCTCATGTTAGAAACCGCACAAAAATTTGAGAAAGTGTTCATACAAATGGACTATGAGGATGATAGTTATTCTTCATACTTTATGAACAAGGAGAATAGTGGTGGTATGGGATCTCCTAGTGGTATTGATTTCCAAAATTGTAGGACATATGTGGGTTTTTTGAAACTTTTTTACAATGCAACGAAAAAGTTTTCTTGTTCTTTCTATGTTACTGCAAATACCTTTTTTGATGAAATGTTTGTCATTCAAGAGAATATTTCCCATTTAAGTAAATCTCAAAATCATCTCTTGAAAAACATGGCAATTAAGATGGAATCTAAGTTTGATAAGTATTGGGGGAAAGGGGATAAAATGAATCATCTCTTGTATGTGGCTGTGGTTCTTGATCCAAGAAAGAAGTTGAGGTTTTTGAAATTTTGTTTTTCTGAAATTTATAGGAATGAAGTGGCTGATGTGATGGTTGAATTGGTGAGGGGTTTCTTGGTCAAGTTGTATGAATATTACTCTTGTGTTGATTCACCAAATGTACAAGTACCTAGTGGGAGTGAGAGGACACACATAGATGAGTCAATTGGCTGTAGCGATCCATATGCGATGGTTAATTCTAGGTTTGACCATTTCTTGGAGGCTGAGCAGTCCATAGGGTGTAGTAATGAGATTGACAAATATTTGGATGAAAATTGTGAAAGTAGAAGGGGGGATGTGAAATTTGAGATATTGGGGTGGTGGAAGGTCAATTCAAATAGGTATCAAGTGCTGTCCAAATTGGCTAGGGATGTGTTGGCTGTACCTGTTTCTATTGTTGCTTCTGAGTCAGTGTTTACTACAGGAGGACGCATACTTGATCCATTTCGGAGTTCACTTTCTCCACTCATGGTTCAATATCTTGTTTGTGCACAAGATTGGCTTCAAGCCTTGGTTCCAATTTCTTTTCGCAAATCAAAGGATGAGGTAGAGGTCTTGGAAGATGAATTTCATGATTTAGGTAATATGTTAACTTCCAAACTTTTTGTCTATTAAGTTCTATTAAATGTGTCGTGCAAATGAAATTTAATCTAATAGCCTTCATTTCTTTCTCTTTTCTAGTTATACGTCAAGCAGTAGCAGGTGGTGGAAGTTCAAGTTCAAGCAAAGGTAGCCCAATTAGTGTTGATGACTAATCTTTAACTGGGTAAGTTTCTGCCCTTACTGTTGTTTCTATTAAGTTTGGTTCTGCCCTCTCTTTTTAGTCTTGTCCTTATATTTTTGTTGATAAATCACTTTTTGCCCTTTTTCTTGTAGGAGGAAGGACACTTTTTGTATAGGAGGCAGATTTTTGGATACATATTGGAAGTTATTTTGGACAATAGTGCTTTTCTAACTTGTTAACTCTTGCTTATAGGAAAGAAATCTTATTAAGTTTATAGGTTTTCTTTTCTATTAGTAATGGACAAAACTATAGAGTAGTTGCTCTTTAATTCTTTAGAAAAGTTATTTTTTTGGAAATACTTAGGTATTTCATAATTGTAACTAATTATAACTAGATAGCCTTGGTAGTTTACTGCCTTAACACTTGCAGTAACTATCTTTCTGCCTTCTTTGGTTCTATGGAAATATTGTAAGATACTCTTGTTATTTTTTGTTGCCATACTTGTGGTGTGGTTGTGACTTGTGATTGAATTATCCTTTCTGCCTTCTCTGGTTCTATGGAAATATTGCAAGATACTCTTGTTATTTTTTGTTGCCATACTTGTGGTGTGGTTGTGACTTGTGATTGAATTATTTGTTAGAATTTGTTTGCTGGCTTGTGTAAGTTGTGTTACATGTATGGAATGGTTGGCATAACTTGGCAGGTTTAATAGGTTGAGTCTTGAGATGTGCTTTTGTGTTTATATTTGTTTTTGGATTTTTAAGGTACTGCCCAAGTCTTAATGCTTAAGGGCATTCTAAAAAAAATTTCTTTCTTGTATTGTGTGGTTTTAATAGGTGGTTAGAAAGAGATATTATGTGTTTTTATGTGCTTGCTAATTGCCCAGGTTTTTTTTATGTTATTTACTGTATTTGTTGTCATTAGTCCTGAGCTAGATACATTAAATTTGTACTAATACAGTTTGGAGGACCAAAAGATTAAAAGTTGTTTAATACAAGCTGAGTTTGAAGGCTCAATTTGAAATAAAGGGTGTGAAAAGAGGCCCATATGTAATGGTTCAAAAATATATAAATCTTGTTAAAAATAAGCCCATTAATTTGGGCCCAAAAGGCCTGTCAAAAATTGAGTTAAAAAAAAATTTATGCAAAATCACAAATTCAGCCCAAATTGAAGCCCAAACCCACCAAACTGACCAACCCGACCCGATTAACTGATGACCCGAACCGTCGGGTCTGACCCATATATCGGGTCGGTTGCAAGTTGCAATTTTGGTAACCCAATCCAGTCGGGTTGAGTCCGGGTCAGGCCCAAATCCGACTTGACCAGACCCGTGGACAGCCCTACCTATAGCCCATAAGTCACATCACACTCCAAGCCCAGTCAAAGCTTAAAGTGCTTAACAGCCATTTTTACCTCCTAAATTACCTTTACTGAGCATTGAAGTAAAATTATTTAAAATAATATATATTTTTTACAATTTATTTTAATTATTATTTCTCTATTATTATTATTATTATTATTTTTTGTGTAGATGGGAAAAAAATTATAGATTTGATACTTTTAATATAATGGGGGGGGGGGGGTATTTAGTGTTTTGGATATAGTTTTGATGTAAATGCTCTTTAACTAATTCCCACTCTTACCATTAATGACATTCCACTGACTCATTGATATCATTTATAAATAATTTAGATTTGAATTCCACCTTGTAAGGACCAACTTTGACTTGAACCCAGAACAGGAATGGAACTAGGCCCCAAAAGCCCGAACAATAAATTTGTAGAAAGTGGGAGAATAAGCTAGTTTGAATCTAGGATAAAGATAGTGGTATATAGTGTTAAAAGGAAAAAGTTACACGCGCACACATGCAAGAAGTATCCTCGGACATGTCCTAGTACTATGACTAAGAGTACTGAATTCTTCATTTTTACTGTTGTATTTCTTCAACATTTTGCTCTCTCTCTCTCTCTCTCTCTCTCCTTTTTCTTGTCTTTTTTCTTCTGTCCCTTCCTTTGAATCCTTTTTTGTATTATATATTATGGTTTTTACACCAGTTCCTCCATCCACGTGTGGGTTAGGCGTTGGGAGTCCTTTTTCTCTGTTCCCCCTTGCCTCTCCTTGAACCTTCTAAAAATTGATATTTAGAAGAAAAAAATGTAGTATAAAATAAATAATTTGATGTGGGGTATTTTAAAAGTGAATATATAGAATAGAAAAAGTTTATTTTTTTATACTAAATGGAAATAAATTTTTGTAGAGGGTTGTGTCATTTTAGGTTATAGCTAATATATTATTGTGTACCGAAATTATAATAATATTAGAAATTCAAACTATTTTACAAATTTTTTTTATAAACTATTAATGTGATGAATTATTATTGATAAATGAAAAAATTGATATTAATGATGAATTTAATTGAAAATCAATAAAAAATTAATTACATTAACATTTGATAAAAATATTGTAAATTAATTTGTGAAAGTAGCCTCCCTCCCAAAATTATTGACAACTTAAGCCCTCTCTATTAAAGCCTTGCCCACAAAGCTTGACCTTTCCTTAAAACATACCAAAATTACCGATTTCAGTTCAAGCTCGGAACTCCAACCAAAACAGTAAAGGAAAGTGAAAAAAAAAAGGTTCAAGTTGGGAACTCCAACCGCTTCATAGCTCCTTTTCAAAGAAAAGTAGAAAACTTGAGCCCGCGAAACACGGTTCATTATTTATTGCGTAAATAGAGAAACGAATTTCCTCCCACCGTCCCACGTTACCCTAAATTCTTCTTCCCACCCAGAAAAACATGGGTGTCGTATACGTGTGATCATATTTTGGCATTGCCAATATCATCAATTTCCTCTCTCCATTTCTCTTTCACTAATCAGTCAAAATTAATTAATTTTTTTTTGATAAGATCAAAATATATTAATTCATCAATCACCCACTTTCCTTTTCGTTGCGCAATAAATAAACAGTAGAATTAATAATTCAGGTTGGTCGGTAGTAATTAGTAAAGCAAAAGGCTGGCGTGTCGTCTCGTTATCCAAATTATACAAGGCAAATAATTCTAAAGAAAAAGGGGCAAATAATTATCATATGAGATATCTCTCTATAAGTGTGCAAGCTCTTCTTCTTCTTGCTCTGTGTTTGTGTGCGGGTTCCACATTGTGGCTTCAATGCTCGTTCTTTAGGCTCCATTTCTCTTCACATGAAAATTCTCTCCTTTCCAATTTACCCGTTTCATTAGGGTACGTTTTTGCTTTTCAAAACTTTCCCTTCAAATAAGTTTGTAATTCAGTTTAGTTTGACTTTTGATATGCGCTTTGTTTTAGTACAATTTACGATCTATGAATTGGAATGTTGTGGGTATCAGGTATTTTTTGGAACCATAAAGAGAAAATCAAGTAGAAACTGAGGAGAATGGAGAGCGGTTACGAGCCCCATTTGTCCACTAATGATGATTATCATAAGAAATGTGAAGCTATGGTGGAGCTGGAATCTGGGAAATTCGGGTATGTCATTTTTGTTTATTTATTTATTTTTAAGTTTAGGGATTGTCTCTAATTTCAGTAATTTGTTCTGGGCTTTTGTATTTTTTCAATTTTAAAACTTTTTTGTGCTTTTTATGATTTTTTTTTTGGTTAAAAATTTGAAGGTGCTCGCATTATAGAAGGAGATGCAAGATTAGAGCACCTTGTTGCGATGAGATATTTGATTGCAGGCATTGCCATAACGAATCTAAGGTTTGCCTCACTTTTTTATTTATTACTAATAAAATTTATTTTAGATTAGCTCTTTAATTTTGTTATTATTATTATTATTTTTTAAATTAAACCTTCTTATGGATGGTTTTGGAACAGAACTCATTGGAAGTCGATCCTGTTGATCGCCACGACGTTCCCCGGCATGATTTGAAAAGGGTTAGTAAGCTTAAATTTATTCACTCAATATTTTGGTGCATTTTTTTTTTTTTTTTGGTTTTGTTAATGGGATAAATATATGGCTTGAAATTTTACTAGGTAGAGCGCAAACTTTTATTCTTTTAATGCAAGTAAAAAGTTAGTACTTTTTTTCCCTATACTCTTAGCGGTTAAAATTGTGACATATGACTTTTTTAGGGTCTTGCTTTAAATGGATTTATTCATTTAATTTATGTTTGGGATCTCTAACTATTTTTGGTAGGAAGTTCTTGATTCGGCAAAATAAGGGTCCTATCAAAAGATGCAAACTTTACCACCCAATTTTTCTCTCTCTCTTTTGTTTATTGATAATTTGATAATTTACTTTTTAGTTTCATTCATCTATAGAACTCCTAAATAGAAAATTACAATTAGCACACTAAAATTCAGCATTGTTGTCTTTCAGGTGATCTGCTCCATGTGTAGTACAGAGCAAGATGTATGTCTCCAGAACTGCATTATAGTGTTTTCATTGTTCTTTTGAAAGGATAATGATAAATATAAAATTCATAATAAGGTTTTGATTTTTCTTTGATAACTTATCAGATTCAACAGAACTGCATTCAGTGTGGGGTTTGCATGGGGAAGTACTTTTGTTCCAAATGCAACTTCTTTGATGATGATGTAAGCCTCCTGAATCAATTTCTTTTTTGAAAACTCAAGAAAGTTTCTGTAACTTGTGATATAAAATAATAATAATAATTCTTTTGCTAGGTTTCTAAGAAGCAATACCATTGTGATGAGTGTGGTATATGCAGGTTAAACTCGATCTATTCCAATTCTTTGCTTTCATTATCTTGTCTTTGTTATTACGTCTATAATATATGGTTATTGAGTCTATTATTGCAGAACTGGTGGCAAGGAGAATTTTTTCCACTGTAATAAATGCGGTAAAGTGTTGAACTCCTTATTCATTGCCTCAGAGACTGTATTGTTTGTTGTTTTTTGATAATTTAGTTCAGAAGTTTTCATTGTATCAGGATGTTGCTATTCAATTATGTTGAAGGATTCACACAATTGTATTGAAAAAGCAATGCACCACAATTGCCCGGTTTGCTTTGAGGTAAATTTAGGAGAATGAAATGCTTAATTAGAAAGGGGAAAGGCTCTATTTCAAAATGAATTGATATGTCCCCTTATTGCGCAGTTTCTGTTTGATACTACAAAAGACATTACTGTCTTGCGATGTGGACACACTATACATTTGGAATGCATAAAAGAGATGGAGCATCATTTTCAGTATGTTTTTAAAGGAAGCTGTTGATTTATGTTTATTACTTGTATAAATTTTTTTGTTCCTTCTTTCACCCTTAAAACGTATAAACTTTTGGCAGGTACTCATGCCCTGTTTGTTCAAAATCCTATTGTGATATGTCCCGTGTGTGGGAAAAACTTGATGAGGAGGTACTTCGATAGTAGTTTTAACTTTCCCAAAAGAAAATTACATAATATGCTCTTATGAAGATCCAAAATAGTTAGGTTTATGTTTTTGAGTAAATTTATACTTGTAAAAATCGGTCCTTTATTTATACTAACTTGTTTTGAGAACCAATCTCAGGTTGCAGCAACGCCTATGCCTCAGACATACCAAAATAAAATGGTAAGAAATGTTTTGATAAGGTGTCAATGATTTGTGCAACTAGGTTTATCAACCTATAATACCTCCACAATTTTTTGTTACAATTTTCTTAGGTTTGGATCCTGTGCAACGACTGTGGGAAAACGTCCGAGGTGAATTTCCACGTTGTGGCTCACAAGTGCTTAAAATGTAAATCCTACAACACAAGACAAACACAAGGATGGCCCGTTTCATACTCATCTAGGATTGCTGAGAGGGTGCAGTGACATACTTTTTCATGCTCAACAGGATTACCAAGACGGTGAGATGATCGACTTAAGTTATCTTAGGAATCGCTATCTCAAGATTCACATGCAACAGTTTCATTACAGCAGGGACTTCTACCTAAGGGGAAGAGTAGGGGTATTAATTTTTCTATCTCTCTTCCTTTGTTGTGTAGCATGTGTGTTCCTGGGCTTATAATTAGTTACTCCAATAAATTACCTTTTCAAAGAATGTAATCCACTGTACTCCGGAGTTTGTTTTTATTTTGAGATTTCGATAATCATGTGTGTGATCCAAGAATGAATCTTTTATTTTCTCTTGAAAATAATTCGGAGAGGTAAGACAAATTTTTATGTGGACCATGTGGTAAACTTTTATATGAAAGTTTGTGGAGCCCATGGAAACAAGTATTTAAAAGAGGCAAGGATATCATGTGAATCTCGAATTCTAGCTGGTTGGGGCTTTCTATTTATATGTGCACAAACAGAATATATGGTGACGTGCAACAGTTGATTTAAAGTGCTTGGATTTGGAATAGACCAAAAAAGGAAAAAAGAGAGTACTTGAAAAAATGGACACACATTGATGAGTGTAGGAAAAAGGGGGAAAACTAGCAATAATACAACAAATAAAATTTGGCTGCTCACAAATTCTAGTATTAGAAGATTTTTATTTTTTATTTTTTACGAGGAAATAAGAAATAGTTAATACTTGGAAAATGTTGAAATTACAAATTGTTTTACAAATTGTTGATGTGGTGAATGGTTATTGATAAGAAAAAAACTATGTTAGTAATGAGTCTAAATCAATAAGTTGTAAAAATATTGTAAATGGTGCATTTGGTGTTTGGATAAGCTGTTGAGCTTTTAGATTTAAAATGAGTATTTGTAAAAAAGTTATAAGAAGTTGTTGCGAAATTAAGTTTTGGATTTTAAAAACGATCTTTTAGTTTGCAAATCGCCTAACCAAACGAACCCAAAATAGTTTGTGGAAGGGATTACAATCTGCAGGGGTTTTTTATTTTTTATTTTTAGATTTTGATTGTGGGAGAGGAGAAGAGATTACAGAATGTGTCTCCTTAATTACCCAGATCAGTGACACCGCCTAAAAGCCGAAAAGAGTGAACTTTGAGTTGTTTACTTGTTTGGACTTTGGAGCACCACTTTTTCTCTCTTCCTTGTCGACAATGAGAATAATAATTCTATATGTGTATCAAATAAATGACATAATACTCGGATATCAACTGTCATGGAGGCGAAAATAAGTCACTAGTGGCAGGCTGACAGCCCAATTAGGACTGATTATAACAGATAGCTTACCATGTATAAATCTCTCAAGATAACTATGTATTATTTGAAAAACTTTCCTTCTTTAAGACTGTTTATATATAGTTATATATACATGTAAACTCCTTTGTTGAGTCATAGGGACGGGTTTTTTGGATAAATTTAATAGCTACAATGGGTAAAGAGAGATATGAATTTGGAAGTTTTCGTTAAAAACATAGAGAAGTGCTATTCAGGCTACAAAGCTGTTGGGTAAGTTGTAAGGAAGGTTTTAGATTTTTAATAAAATCAATTCCTTTTTACAATTTTGCGGCTTCAGCATAGAAAGAAAATCAAATAGTATGATTAATCTTTCTTTCTAAGATAAGTGTGAGGAGATTAAGGTGCAGTCTTAAGCTCATGAATGGTGGTGTAATCCGTGTGGTGCAATTGGCTTTTTGGCCCTTCTTTTTGCACCGCACCGACGTCATTGGTGCTCCTTTTTGTTAAACCGCACCGTCCTTTCGAAAATTTTGTGTAGACTGGTTGGCCTAATTTGCTATAGGCCCGTCAAACATGCAGTGCGGTCGGTCTGGTTGATTGGTTTGCTGATCAACCATAAACATGGCTGCATTTCTACCATTTACAAATCTATACAGCAGAAAGCAGCAATCAATCACTCACAAAATCCAAAACAAACATGTACCGTATATGAGAGGGATACACAAAAATCATAATACTAAATTACAAATAGCCATTGGAACTAAAACGGTGAACTGAAAGTACTAACCTCATTCTCATTTATAACTTTGTCTGAACTTGAGGAAAACAAGGGGATGTCCAATCAATTTAACCTGCAAACATGACAACCCAAGTTTTTTTCAAAGAAATTTCTATGTTAATGAGAGAGAAAGAGAGGAAATTACTTGAATAAAAGATTGAGGTGAACAAGGCCCGCCAAACAACAGCACTGAAGATCTAAGAGTCTAATCAACGACAAACTAAGATCGGAGAGAAAGAAAGGCCAAAGAAATGGATCATACAATATATAGGGTATATATTAGAGAGAGGTTGAACCTTCTTGAAAACGAAGTGGAGATTGAAGAGAGGGAGAGAGGGGGAAAATTACTTGAATACATGATTGAGGAGAATGGGGCCCAACCAACATCGCTGAGATCTAAGAGTCTAATCACCGACAACTAAATTTGGAGAAAGAAAGACAGAGAGAAAGGGATCATACGATAGGATATGTGAGAGATAGGGTTGAATCTTCTCAAAAAAGAAGTGAAGTTTGAATCATTATTATGATTAAATCTTCAAACCAAAACAACATCGTTTTTTAGACATGAAATGACGTAATTTCATCATCTAAAACGTCATTGTTTTGTATGAGTATAGTGTATATATATATGGTTGCACTGTGGACTATTGGTATCAATGCATCCATCGGTGTCAGTTTCTTAAATTTTTCACCGATTACTATAACCAATTTTGTAGTCGACCCATTTGGTTGTTAGTGTAGTAGGTTTGTCCACCCTAAGCCAATTCATTACTGTATATTTTTTTCTCTCAATTTATTATATGGTAGTCATTTAAATGAATACTCTATTTAACTCAGTTTAACAATAAAGTTAAAATTTCAAAGGAATTAGTTAATAAAAAATCCACCTTAAGTCAATTTATTACTTAAAAAAAAAATTATTAATTGATATTTGTTGGGGATAGAAAATTGCCTTTGGGAAGGATGCAATTAATAACAATAAGTTCTACCAACAAAAAATAATTAATTTGAATATTCTTGTAATAAAAATGTTGATATACAGTGTGTTAGGACATATGTGATTCACTTGTTAGGAACATATGTCACTATTTTGTGTAATTGGCTAATTGTTTGACAAAACGCACTTTACTTGTATTTGGGTAGATTTAGGATGTGTTTAATACTTTAAGAAACTGTATTTCAAAGTCAAGTGTTGAAGACATGCAAGTCTATCCAAGATTTAAGCTGAAGAAGTGTTGTTCATTAAATCTCGATAGCTAGCTTGATAGTTAGACAGCATCTTGACAGACAGGTATCTGTCAAGCTTTATGAAAAACAGAATTCCAGTTATGTTTTGACTCCAATCCAGTTTTATGTGTTTGAGTTTTCTTTTCTCACAACTCTAGACATATAAAAAGATTATTTTAAGAGCCGTCAAAGTGTTCACAAGTTGCACAAGTGTTGAGCAAAGTTTGTTTAAGCAAATTGTGATCGGAGACAGAATTTACCCTAGTTCATTGTTATTGAAGAAGTTGCTGTGTTTGTGCACCGTAGGGTTTTGTGACTAAGTATCTTCTTGATCTTCATCGTTGGGATGAATTGAAGAACTTTGCAACTAACAACCTTCTCTAGTTGGTGATTGAAGTCGCGTACTGGGATCCGTGCAATTGGTTAGTCACGTATTTGGGAGTTGTGCATTGAAAGGAGAAATTGTCACTACAGAACAGGTCCAATTGAGTATTGGGGTAAGGGTTCAACTGTAGGTTGGTATAAGGTACTGAGATTTCTTTACTTGTAACTGCTTATTGTGATAATAGTGAAATTTCGGGAGTAGTGACCTAAAAATCACTCGGTGGGGTTTTTGCCGTGTTAGTTTTCCCCATTTGTAAACAAATCATCGTGTCAAATTTATTTTCCGTTGCATACTTAGTTTATTGGTGATTTGTTTGTGCTATCACGCATTTTCATGTTAATTAACTTAATTAATTTACTTGGCTAAATTAATTGGTTAATTTATCACAAGAGGTCAATACGTTTTTGGTCTATCACAATGTATAATGTTTTTCCCTTTACAGATTTAGAAAATATGATTGGTACGCAGTCTTACCTTTAATAAAAATATAATTTGTTTAGGGAAACAATTATTAAGAAAAAGTTTGGGATGAAGATTTTATATTATAGGTCCAGCCGAAGTTTTATTTATTTATTAATGAAAGTCTATATATCCTAAGTTAATCGGATATTGTTAGCAAGGTGACAAACGTATGCCTTGTAATGGACTGCAATTCAAGATGCTGGTATGTGTCATATTTTTAATATGTTTTTTCATTTCACACACACACATATAAATAAAAATATATATATATATATATATATATATATATATTGTATTAAACTCTTAAATTGCTGCTAAACATTTATTTTCAATTAAACAAGTGAAGATATTTCATTAAAGCTTTTACTATAGTAGATATGCATTAGCGGGAACTTGTGCCACATACAATTGGGAAATCCATCCATTGATCCATATGGTAAAAATAGGGGAAAAAAAACCCTATGAAAAAATAAAGGAAATCTTCAATTTGCCCTAACTAGAATGAAATAGTTACACTACAAAAAATACTAGCTATAGCTGCGTTTACTAAAAATGTGGCTATAGATACCTGTAGGGCCGAAAGATTTGGCAACCCCGGCCCATCTCATATCAACTCCAAGGCCCACACCGAGGAAGAAGAAATGTTCGAGGATGAACAAGGAAGGTCCAAGCTGCTGGGAGACATTGCCGAGGACAATCCTGTCCTCGGCAAACCAAGGTCACGGAAGGAGAAAGCGGCACACCCTCAAAGATAGTCCTCCCAAGCGTCCCAAACAAAAGGAGGGTGTCACATTCGCATTAAATGCCCGCAGCTGACAGTCTAGCCACATTAATAAGGAAATGACCCATGAACAGTATCACCTTATTTGCTGCAACTCACAGCAAGTTGAGGAAGGCGATGGATGGGACAGACACTTAAGTAGCAACCTGCATGATCAACAAATGGACGACCAAGATCAATGAGAAGGAGATATATAACACAAGAGGCCCTTCAAGAATGGGAAAAAAAGAGGGAGATAAAAAGAAAGATGGTCGCCATTCTTACCACCCCTAAAAGCTTCCGCAGCTAAGTACCAAAGAACCGAGAAGAAGAAGAATCAGTCCTCGGACAAAGCCCGAGGATAAACTTCCGTCCTTCCCCAATGCGTTCGATCATTCCATCTCCACATGATCATGTCCGGCTGTTGCAGCTCTCACTAAAGCCCAGTTCTTGAGTCCATTTTCTCTACCAAACTTATTGTATTGGGCTCGTTCTTCAAGATTTGGGCTTATTCGCTTAATAGTAAAGAGCGCCCAAAAGCGGACCCTACAATACCATATAGCCGTGTTTTTCAAAAACGTGGCTACAATGATAAACCTATAGCCACATTTATTAAATGCAGCTATAGATTAGATCTGTAGTTGCCTTTTTTTTTTTTTTGTTTTTTTTTTTGTGTGTCTTTAGCCATGTTTATATGGGTAGGCTTATGGCTGTGTTTGAAAAATGTAGCTATAGATATGCTGGATTTATTTATTTTTTTGAAGATGTCTTATAGCCTTGTTTGGAAAACGCAGCCACAGGAACACCTAAAGCCACGTTTCACATAAACATGGCTATAGTGTTGTCTGTAGCTGCGTGTTTTGAGTGTAGCTATAGGTTGAACAAAATAAATTTTTTTTTTTTTAAATTTTAAAAAAGGACCTATAGCCGTGTTTTATAAACTGCGGCCATAGCCTTCCTACAGCTATGTTTCCTTAACTGCAGCTTAAACCATGTCTATAGCTGCATTTTATAAACGCGGCTATAGCCTTGGTATAAATTAAAAAAAAAAAAAACCCTCAATTTCACATAAACTCATATCACTCCTCAAAAAAACCCTAAAAAAAACCCTTGCTCTTTATCACTTTCAATGCCATGCTGTTGTGCTCCGATCGACGCCGCCAAGAACCTCTCTATATCGTTGAGTAGCTCACACTCTCCACCACCCATTTCCCTTCTCCATCTCCATTGGCCACCACTGACCCATTCCTAGTTCAGTTCTTAGAGCTCTCTCTCTTTGAGCTGCCATAGCCATCATTATCAAGTTGCCTAATCAAAAAGTCGTGTTCCCGAAGCTCTTGTGGTCTACGTTGTCCTATGCCATAGGTCAGAACTCTCTCTCTCTCTCTCTCTCTCTCTCACATATTTTTTCTTGATTTGACCCTTTTTTTGGTTGCCGAGAAATTGAGTAAAAACTGGAAAATTCTTGTATCTAGTGCTTGATATACTTATATATGGATTTGCAAACTCTTTTTGGATATGGGTCTTTGAAGCGCTTATGTGGTTTGTGAGTGTAATTTGAAGTGGGTTTAGTGTGAAAAGAGTATGAAAGGTGTTTGTGAAAAGTTCTCTTAGAAGTTTTCAAGTCACAATATTATTAGGTTGGGGTCATTTTGGTTCATAAAATTGTTGGTTTTGCTATTCGAACAATGTTAGTAAAACCTACTCATTAATGTACTACATATTTATGGGTTAAGCCCTACTTTATATGTTGAAAGTGGTTTTGCTATTCAAACTATGTTAGTATTTGATCCAGCACTACCAATCCTAGGATTGGTAGTACTGGATCAAATACTTGGTTGGCAAAGATGTTCAAAATTTAAATTCCTTCTCATTATAATAAAATAAAATAAAAATAAAAATCCTATTTCTGTCATATATTTTGATTAGCTTTCATGATGGTTTCTATTAGGACATATGTGAATTATGTTAGGAACATATGTCATTATAGAATTGGCTAATCCTTTGACAAAACACACTTTACTTGTAATTGGATAGATCTAGAATATGTTTAATACTTCAAGGAACATTCAAGTTCAAGTGTTAAAGCCATGGAAGTCTGTCCAAGAATCAAGTGAAGAAGTGCTAGATTTTAAAACTCGATAGCTAGTATCTATTAAGGTTTAAAAGGCTGTTTAAGCTCGATGCTTGATAGATAGGGTATCTATCGAGATTTAAAAAGTCAGATTTTCAGTTCTGATTTTCATCCAATCCGTGTATAGATGTTTGGGCTTTCTTTTCTCACAATCCTAAACATATATAAGGATTTTTTTAGGGTCATCACAGTTGATGCAAAGGTTTTTCACAAGCATATTGTGAATCGGAGACATATGCCCTAGTTCATCTTTCTATTCAAGAAGCTGCTGTGTTTATACACCGTAGGGTTTTGTAATCAAGGAGCTTCGTGATCCGCGCATGCAGCTAACATCTTTCTCAAGTTGGTGTGTAAGTTGCGTACTGGGATCCGCGCATTGATTGGTTAGTCATGTACTGGGAGCTGTGCATTAAAAAGGAGCTTCGTGATCTTCATCGTGTGATGAACTGAAGAACTTTGCAGCCAATATCTTTCTCAAGTTGGTGTGTAAGTTGCGTACTGGGATTCGCGCATTGATTGGTTAGTCATGTACTGGGAGCTGTGCATTAAAAATGAGAGATTGTCACTATAGAATAAGTCCAATTGGGTATTGGGGTAAGAGTTCAATTTTAGGTTGGTATAAGGTACTATGATTCTTTTACTTGTAATCGCTTGTTGTGATAATAGTGAATTTTCAGGAGTGGTGACCTTAAAATCACCCGGTGGGTTTTTGCCATATAGGCTTTCCTCATTCGAAAACAAATCATTCTGTCAACTTTACTTTCCACTGTATATTAACTTAGTTGATGATTTGTTTGTGCTACCATGCGTATTGCATGTTAATTAATTTAATTAATTCACTTGGCTAATTAATTGGTTAATTTATCACAAGGGGTCAATACATTCTTGGCCTATCAGTTTCCTTTAATTATTTGTAGTATTTCCTTTAATTATTTTGTGCTCTTTTCATGCATTTCTTTAAAGTCTTCACTCAACTAGTGCTTCTCTTTGTTGGCTATCATATTTTGTGGGTGTAGTTGGCTGCACAAGGAATCATGGGGAAGAGAGTTGATGAGATGGAATTAGGTTTTATAATGGTCCTAGATTACACGATTGAACTTGCAGAAAAGGACCAAGATGAGAAGGTACTATTTCAAGTTATATTTTCATTCTTCAGCATTGCCATGGACTATTCTGAGCCAATCTTCAGTTGTATTGTAGTAATTATAACAACTTTCATGGGTGATAGAAAATTAAAAAGAGAGTGTTTTTTAGAGAAGAAGGAAGAGATGGGGGACAAGTCTCTAGTATTGAAGGCTGTGTTGAAGGAAACTGTGGATTGGGTAATAGATCTGGACATTTTGAAGCATTTTATTTTGGTTTGCTACTTGTGTTTGTTTGTGAAAAATAGTTCTTTTTAACTTTGTGAGTGTAGGAAAACATATCCATTGAGGAAGTGTTGGAGAATCTGAGATGTAGTAGAGAGGGGCTTACCACTGTGGTTGTTGAGGAGAGGCTAGTCCTTTTCGGGCAAAATAAGCTTAAAGAGAAAAGCGTCTTTTTTTTGTCTCAAATTTTTTTCTTTTGGGTGTGTTTTAGGAGAGCAAATTCTTGTAGTTTTTGAGGTCAGTTGGGAAGTGCTGTTGCTACTTTCTGGCTGTGGCTATATTTCTTCATGCAATTAGAATGTAAAAAATCCTTGTTCTATATTTTTTGTGATGTATAGGATCTTTCGGCAATTTTTTTGTTGGGAACTTGCAAAATTTTGGCAATGAATGTCAGAAATTTAAGTATCTGTTTACGTAAATTATCTGTTTTGTATTTGGTTTTGAATGCTTGCAGTATGGTTCAATTTGGGTAGGAATTTGTGATTTAGCTAGGGAAAAAAAGGAAAAAAAAAAAAAAAAACTTATAGCCGCGTTTCTTAAACGTAGCCCAAAGATGGTCTATAGCCGTATTTTGAAAAACACAGCCCAAACATGTTCTATAGCTGCGTTTCTTAAAAACGCAGCTATAGGTCTCAACCTGTAGCCATGGTTAAAAAAACACGGCTATAGACCAAAAAGGCCTATAGCTGTGTTTTTAGGGCCTATAGCCGTGATTTAGAAACAAGGCTACATCCCTCGTTTTTTGTAGTTACCTTCTGATAAATTAAAAAAAAAAAAAAAAAAACTAGAATGAAATAGTAGTCCAAAATCTATCAGAATATGACTGTTATCATATTATGTTCACCTTTGATCATATCACTTAAGGGAAAAAATCTGGTATAAACTTGGGAAACAATAGACTAATAAATAACACCTATGCATAAATATAAGTTTATCTTGGCATGTCAAGTAAAAAAAAAATCATCTAAATTTGTCTGTGGTTTGCTTTTAATGAGAAGTTGTTTATTTTGGTTATTGTTGTTGCTTAGTTTTTCCAATATGTCCATTCAAAATTTTCATTTGCTTCTTTTACATTAGTCAAATATTCAAATGCACAGCATGGAATAAATAATGATCATCACAAGTGTTAGTGCTTAGCATTCTATCAAATATTATCTATGTGCAACGCATGAATTACTTCCTGCATATGCTGCTGGAGCTTCCCTGACCTAGTTTTCAATTAAAAGACCTCAATGCATGTTTTATGTTTTCTTAGAAATTAAATGAAACTAACTGTGTAGTTAGAAATAGAACAAAATCACTTCAAATTTTGCTGTTTTGATGGAAATGAGGAAACCTTTGGTGGTTAAGTAAATATTGATTAAATTCATTATTTTTTAATAACTTAACAGATTTTGAGATTGTAGAGAGGTCGAAATTTAGTCGTCTACAAAGATAATTGATAATTTACCATAATATCAAATAGGTGATCTTAATCTTTTGAGATAATTAGTAAAAAAACGAACATTGGCTCTAAAAATTATTTGACCGATTTTGAGCTTCAAAGGACTGAAGGTTTGAGGCAGTTGGTGGGCTACAGATCGAAGTAATATATATGGTTCTATGGTGAAACACATTAAAAAGATATGAATATGCCAACAAATTAAGGAAATAGTGAGAAGACACCAATAACTCTAGGGAAAATTATTGTGTACTCCCTCCTCTCACATGAATGATAGATCCCACTAATTAAATTCATTGTGAGATCCACCATTCATGTGAGAGGGGAGAATATGTATTTATGGTACTCCGGGAGTACATAATAATTTTCCTAACTCTAGCTAGTTTCTTACTGTGGAATATTTTAGATATTAAATCTACATATTGTGATACCCTAAATGACAATATAACTCACCAATATATAATTAAGATATTAGATCTAATATCTAATATTTTAGATAATAAATCTTAGAATAAACTAGGGTAAAATAAAATCATAATAATAATTAACTCTAATTAACTTTAGATAAATTAACTACGTGTACATTCACTTGTGTTATGTTTGATTGAATCTATTTTCAATAGCTTATTTTTTTTTAAAAAATAACCTATTTAATATAATGTTGTACTTTAGCAAAAAAAGTTTAAAAAAACTATATATAAACATAAGTTGACATTTTAAGTTAAGATTGACAGAAGATTAATTATCGCAAGCCAAAATGAGTACTATGCAGTACGCAGTACAAACGAAGTTAATTACGTACTTCAAAATAATTCAAAGACATTAAATTTAAGAATGAGATATCCAGAAGCTTTTAGTGTAAAATTAATTATCAATTTATTAAAGTAGAATAACTTTTTTCTTCATCATGGAGGAAGAATTACTTTATTACAGTAGAATAACTCTTTTCTTGCCATAGAGGAAGAATTGCTTTATTACAGTGGAATAACCCTTTTCTTTCCATAGAGGAAGAAGTACTTTATTTTACAGTGTGTAGAATGAACTTCACCATAGTAGAAGAATTAATTCCTTCTTTGACATCTAGTTCTTTGCCCCATATAGGAAGATTTTTCGGCCATTGAGAGCCTGAATAGGCCTTGCGTTATCCATTCCACGGTACTGCAATTAATAGATTAGCCAATTAAATCAAGGATTTAATTTTTTTTTTGAAAGGTAAATTATATATTTGTGGTCCTCGACCTTGATATTTGTTTCTTCTTCTTTATCATCAGCCTAAATTAGTTTAAAAATATAATTATATTTAAAAAGTTATTTGCTGTTGTCTAATGAATAGAATCATAGAACTTACTCACTTAACTATTGAAATTTGTGAAATGGAGGTCACTTTAATGATGTGAAGCTTACAACATAGCATAAATTTTGTTTGCCATGTCAAAGTTTTTGCTTTTAAAAATATTTTTAAAGGTATAGAAACTAAAATCACATAGTTTAAAATACAAAAACAATTTTGAAACAAGTGTCAAACATTTAAAAAACTAAAGATAAAAAAAAAAAAAAAACAATTATCTCAACTTGAGCTAAATATATATAGCACATACATCGAAATTAGCTTCCCGAAGTAACTGTACTTGTTTGCTTGAGACAGTATTTATCTGAGGCAAATACAAGATAAGGTAAATAGTCAAGTTAAAAAGAAAATGAAAAGAAGAAGAAGAAGTAAGAATAGAAGAGTTAATTGGAGTTAGTGAAGGTGTTTAGCCATACCTTTGCATTGACGATCCAAGTAACACTTTCATTACAAGGAGGTGTTGTGAGTGATCCATTATATCTGTAATACTTGAATGTATCTGTGTTTGTCTCTCTAGGATCTATTACCCCTATGGGTCTCTTTCCCCTATTATTAACCAAAGTTTTTAGCTCCTTTGTGAACTAAAAAAAAAAAAAAAAAAAGGAATAATTTAAAAAACACTAAGAAGTTATAATGTGTGAAGAACTCATAGGGGATTAATCTGGTGCCTAATTCTTTACCTTTGACAAGAATGAATCGGGCTCACCAATTTGGTAAAACTGGGCATGTACAACAGAAACTTGATTTGATGTGTTTACGTGAACCACATGCAGCTCCAAGTCATACCTAGTTAAGAAATCATTGAAGATGAAATTTATTGGCGGTGAGACATTTAATTTGAGAGAGAGAGAGAGAGAGACCTTTTGCCATTGATGAGATGCTCTGCGGGTGAGTGCCAATGGCATTGTCGGAGGGAGTATTGCTTACCATCGATTTGAATTGATCCAGCATCATCAACCCATTCAACCTGTGTCATCACTCATCACGTACAATTAGCTATTGAACCAATATTTTTTTAAAATACCATATTATATTTAAATTTGCATTCTTTGACAACAATATTTTTGTGAATATTTAAAATTAATGTTTTGAATTTTATTTCGTTCAAATCTTATTGGTGCATAAAATCAGTACACAGCAACCATTATTTGCATTGTCTAAAAGATACCGGGCCATATCAGTGTGTTTTGGGCATTTTAGCCTATTCTAGCCATTTCATATGAAAACTTAGTTTAGGTTCAGAATATGATTTAGTAGAGGTTGTAATTTTTTTTTTTTTTAAATGTTGGGCATTTTGGTAATTTTTCCCCTACAAGTCAGATCTAATCAAGTATATTTCAATTTCCAATTGTCTTCTTTCTAAAAGTTTGATTTCTATTTTTTTTTAAAAGAGTATTTCTGAAATGGATATATGAAATAATTTTGTTATGGTTCATTATTTTTTTTTTTTATGATGAAAACCTTCCATATTGGGAAGTGAGACGGCATACATTATGTAGTTCTTATATTTATTTTATAAGGAATATTATTATTATTATATATGCGAAAATTTCAAAGTGGTACATTGGTATGCCCCGATTTTGAAATATTTTTTTTTCTAATGGTCAATTAGAAGTGGCCTCCAAAATAGTATTCAAAACTTTGTTTAGGACACTTTTTTTTTTTGGTTGTAAATTGTTGAAGTTAATTGAATTGAATGATTGTAAGACGTATAATCATGTGATAGATCATCTACTATTTTGGAGATGCTTGTTTAATTTGAGCAAAAAAGGGGTTTATTCTATATTCATTTTCAGTTTTCGTGAGACCCATTACTAAAAAACATGTTTAATTTTGTATTTGTATTCAGTTTTCATTTTTAGTTTCCAAAAAAAATAGGATTTGTTTTGAGAAAAAAAAAAGGATTTGAATACAAAAAACTGAATACAACTTTTGGGTGTATTCATTTTCTTGAAAATGAATACAATGAATTTTCTTAAAAAAACCAAATATGTGGGTCCCTCTAACATTGACTTATCCCATCAAAAAACACACACTCTCTCAATTGTGTTGAATTTTTAATTGAAAAATATAAAGTGAAAAAAAAAACAAAAACTAGACTAGAAAATAATGCCAAACATGAAATGGGTTGGATAGAGAAAATGAATACAAGATTTGAGAAACAAAAAATGAGTTTAGAAAATGAAAATAGAAAATGAATCCACCCCCAATAATAACCAAACAGAGCCTTGATGATTCATCAATTTTCATCTTACTAATTAGTGGATTAATGCATTTTTATGTTTAGAGGGAGGGCGGAAAGTGAGAGTTGACCCAATTCTAGAAATGCCTATTATAGGTTATACTTCAAAATTTGAGTAATTTTGTTCCAAGACTTGATTATAAACCTGGCCTGAATGAATTGAAGCAGATCGAACTTTACCTCTAATTAACCATTTGTCCTATCTAATTACTAATTAGGTAAAACCGGCAATTTAAATTTTGAATAGCGTTTTTAAAGAGCAAGAGAAGTTGGTCTCCAACATTGGATACATCATACAACAATACATAATTACTATACTATGTCTTTATCATGTAGCTTTTGCTTATAAAACTTATAAGTAATGTTAAGTACACAACATATTTTGTACTCTTTTTAAAATTCCATGGATGAAAAGTTATGATTGGTGTACGTAAACTTATTTATTGACAAAGCTTGTAAGTTATCTCCTTACCTCAACAGAATGGCCTGTATTCTTTATGATTGCAGTAGATGCCTTATAATTCAACCTCAAATCTCCTAGATTTATGTTAACTTGCACATCCTTATTCAATATATCAATTGGAGATTGCGATTTCCCATTCTTACACATTGCCCATTCTGGCTTAAGTTCTCCCCAGTGTTCAGGTCCTTTTGGACTCCCTTTGATATAGTTAAACTCAGGCTCTTCACCTGCCAAGTAAATTTCAATATCACATCATCATCATAGGTAATAATAATATTGCAATTCTCATTATATATATAAAAAATAACAACATTATTAGCATCCTACATGTAAGTATCTTTGGCATTACCAGTTTGAGCAGTAATGGATATTGGCTGCCAATATAGAAGAAACAGTAGAAACCAACAATTGAAGATTGGTAAACCATAATTCTTCATGATATACAGAAAACAAATGGCAGGTTAAAGGGCACAGTTCTTTGTTGGCAAAGTTAATGTCAATGAGCTCTATGATCATATCTATATCTATCTATCTATATATACTAAGTAGAAACACAACTATAAGGGCACATTTGGTATATTAAATGAGAATTATGACTGGAATGGTAATCTTTATTATTGAGAATAAACTATGTTATAATAGAATAATTAAATCTATTCATATGTTTTGTTATGAGTTATAATATTAGAATAAAATTTAAAATCTATTTTAGGAGATATCTTAAACAATTATATTTCCAAAAAAATAATTTTTAAAAAAAAAATTTGAGAAAGATAATTTATTTTTTTGATGATTTTTTTTTCTATAATTATTATGTACATATGTAAAGTTTGTTTATTTGAAAATATATTAATTTTAAAAATTATTACACCTACTAAGGAATATCTATTACAATCCTTTCAAAAAGAATAATTATCTCTCATTTTAAAGAATAGCTATTCATAAAGAATGATTATTCTATGTAATAAAAATATAACCAAACTACTGAATAGCTAAATCATAGGAATAACCATTACATTACAATATTTATTACAGTCTAGCAAATATACCATAATAATTTAAAGTTTTACCATGTGACGTATTCATTTTTTCTAACAGCAAGCTACAATGCTAGCTAGTTGGATTTGGGATAAACATTGTAGCTAGCATTCAATATTGCCGGCCAGTTGCAAGCCAGCCTAATATGGCCTGACTTTTTTGGGTTATGCATTCAAATTTTAGCTGGACAAGCTACATGGGTAGTTCGGCGCTAATTCTTCAATGGATCGGAGAAAATTGATCCACACTCAACCTTACACCAAAAAAAAGTACAAAATAGAGTCAGTTGACTTTGTAAGTCATAAATGAAAGAAAACTAAAACAAAAGAAAGAAGTAATGCACTATGATTTCATCTATTGACCATTTCTTAGGGCTTTGTTAAAAGTTAAGACTCCTACATAGGGAGAGATATAGATATTGCACTTTCTTGTTTTTTTATTATAAATAATTTCTTTCCTTAAAAATACACATTGCACTTTTTATTTATTTCTTTATTTCAAAATAATAAACTTTAACAGCTCTCTCGAAAATTAAGTTTGTGCATGTTAAGTTGTTAACCATCATAATTTAAACAATATTTAGTCTCTGATGCCCTTACTATTTTGTGTTTAAGATAAAGCATTTTCCGTTGACACTAACAAAGTAGTTTATGCCACTTAGCACACATCAAGTCTCTTAGGGTATGTTTGGTAGACTTTAATAGGCGTTGTAATGTAATAATTATCCCTATGGTTTAGTTATTCTTTAGTTTGATTATGTTTTTATTGCAAGAAATAGTCATTCCTTATGAATAGCTATTCTTCAAAATGAGGAATAACTATTCCTCTTTAAAAGGTTGTATTAGCTATTCTTTAGTAAGTGCAATAATTTCAAAACTTAATATATTTCCAAATAAACAAACTTTCTATATACATTTAACAATTATAAAAATAAAAAATCATAAAAAATAACACATATCTCTCTTAAATTTAAAAATAACAATTTTTAAGGAGATATAATTGTATGAGTAAGATATTTCATAAAAAAAATGTTAAGTTTCATTCTAATATTATAACTCACAGCCAAACTAATGAATAGGTTTAGTTATTACATTACAACATACTTTATTACTAGTAATAAAGATTATAATTCCTATCGTAATCCACGTTTAATGTACCAAACGTACCCTTATTGTTGGGCTTGACCACTCCCATCCTAAGTGATTATTTTTTTATAACTCATTTTTAGGAAATAAGCCTTATAATTGAAACTCATAACACCTATTTCTATAATTTAGATTGATCTAGTACATACATAATGTAATTCTTAATTAAAGCATAATTGTAAATGAAGTCTCTTATCATCAAATAAGAGACTTAGGTTCAAATCCCACCTATACCAAAAACCATCATATTTCAATATTAAAGAACATCCCAACCTAGCCATTGGTCAATGGACCAATAACAATAGCGGCTAAATTAATTTAGGTTGTGTTTGGCCAAACTATTACAAATATATTTTGAATTCTAATAGAATGTATTTTGGAAGTATGAATTCTAATAGGATACTGTAGGGTCTCGGTTTTCGGATTGGACCCATGGATGGATGGGATCTAAGCCTAGCGGACTCATTACAATGAATTTGTAGAGAGTGAGTTCAAGAGTTGGGCTTTAATGGGGCAGCAGTTTGTTCGGGGGTTAGGGATGATCGAGTAAGAGCTAAGGACACAGGGCTGGACGGCCTCACGATCCAAGGGAGAGAACTCCTCGTCCAAGGATATGAATTCCCATCTAGTTTGACTCACTAGGAGCGCCATGGAGCAATCTCCCCCCACCCCTTCTTTGTAGGGAACCCCCTTCCTTGTGGAAGATCTCTTTCGTTATATATTTCTTTTTTTGTCCATCCTCGTCCTACACTTGTTAGTCATTCATGCCCATACTTGAGTGCACGTCCCATTAGCCACTCTTTTTGACGCCCTGTGAGCTGTTGTGACCCAGATAGCACCGTTCAGGGGTTACATCCACATAAATGGGGCCAGGACGTTAGCTGTGGGTATTTAATACGGAGGTGACAGCCTCTCCTGGAATTGCTTTTCTACCATGCTTCTATGGCTGGCCCACTACGCTCAGGGCTTCCTTTGGGATGCTCGAGGAGACTGCCCTTAGCGGCGTGGCGCCTTCCCCTTCCGTGATTTCAGTTTGCCAAGGACAGGGTTGTCCTCGGCGGTATATCCTGACAGTCTGGATTCTCTTTGTTCGTCATCAGACATTTCTTTCTCCTCGGCATGGGCCATGGGCTCGATATGAAATGGGCCGGGGTCCCCAGATCCTTTGACCCCACAAATACATTTTTTATTTTTAGAATAAAATTTTGTATTCATAAATACATTTTTTGAATTTTTGTATTCATAAAATAATTATCAACTTTGCAAGAGGAAACCAAAACATAAAAAAGATACAATTTTTTTTTCTCATATTATTCACAATTTCTCACTAACCAGACAAAATTAATATTGGGCAACGATTTTCTACAATTCCACTCTTTTTTTTTGTCTAAACCACCATAATTATTCAAAACATCATACACCTCCTCCAAATACCAAAAAAACCTTTATCACCACCTGAAATTAACCAAACAAAAACCTAATTGCCACCAAAATCACTCACAAAATCCAAAACAAACGTGAACCGTATATATATGAGATTTTGTTCTTGGCATTAAGTAATAAATCTCTAACAAGAGGGATACACGAAGTTCATAATACTAAATTACTAACAGCCATTGGAACTAAAACGGTGAACTGAAAATACTAACCTCTTAATCCTTGAGGAAAATAAGAGGGATATCCAATCAATTTAACCTGCACTCATGGAAAACCCCCAAATTTTTTCAAAGAAGTTTCTATATTAATACTTGATAAGGAGAGAGAATATTCAAAAAATAAGAGGGATATCCAATCAATTTAACCTGCACACATGAAAACCCCCAATTTTTTTCAAGGAAATTTCTATATTAATACTTGAGAGAGAGAGAGAGAGAGAGAGAGAGAGAGGAAATTACTTGAATATGAGATTGAGGAGAATGAGACCCAACCAATATTGCCAAAGATTTAAGAGTCTAATCATTGACAAACTAAAATTGGAGAAAGAAAGAGAGAGAGAAAGGGATCATACGATAGGGATATATGAGAGAGAGGGTTGAATCTTCTCGAAAAAGAAGTGAATATTGAAATCATTATTATGATTAAATCTTCAAACCAAAACAACGTCGTTTTGGAGACCTAAAATGTCGTAATTTTATCCTCCAAAACATGAACTATTGGTATTAGTGCATCCATCAATGTCAGTTTCTTAAGTTTTTCTCCGATTACTATAACCAATTTTTTAGTTGCCCCATTTGGTATTCAGTGTAGGTTAGTTTTCCATACAACCCTTGTCATTCAAAATGAATAATCTATTTAAATCAGCTTAGCAATAAAGTATTTGTCCACCCTAAGCCAATTTATTATTGTATTTTTTTCTCAATTTATTATATGGTAGTCATTTAAATGGATACTCTATTTAACTCAGTTTAACAGTAAAGTATTTTTTTAAAGGAGTTAGTTGATAAAAAAATCCACCCCAAATGAATTTATTACTGTTTTGTTTTTCAATTTACTAATTGATATTTGGTAGAGATAGAAAATTTCCATTGGGAGGGATGCAATTCATCACTATAAGTTCTACCAACACAAAAATAATTAGTTTGACAATTCTCATAATAAAAATGTTGGTATACAGTGCATAAAGCTTTTCCCTTTACGGATTTAGAAAATATGTTGGGATGAAGATTTCATTATAGGTCCATCCGAAGTTTTATTATTTTTTGTTTTTAATGAAATTCTATCCTAAGTTAGTAGGATATTGTTGGGAAGGTGACAGACGTATGCCTTGTAATGGACTGCAATTCAAGCCGCTGGGTATGTCATTTTTTATATGTTTTTTCATCACACACACACACATCCACACACACACACACAGAGATATATATATATATAGATATATATATATATATAGATATATATATATATATATATATATGTATTAAACTCTTAAATTGCTGCTAAACATTTATTTTCAGTTAAACAAGTGAAGATATTCCATTAAAGCTTTTACTACGGTAGATAAGGCATTAGTAGAAACTTGTGCCACATACAGTTGGGAGATCCATCCATTGATCCACATAGTAAAAAGAGGGGAAACGATACCCTAGGAAAAAATAAAAGAAATTTTCTTTTTGCCCTAACTAGAATGAAATAGTAGTCCAAAATCTAGCAGAATATGAATGTTGTCATATTATGTTCACCTTTGATCATATCATTTAAGGGAAAAAGTGATCTGGTAAGAACTTGGGAAACTAATAGACTAATAAATAAAATCTATGCATAAATACAAGTTACAATAGACTAATAAATAAAACCTATGCATAAATACAAGTTTATCTCGGCATGTCAAGTTAAAAAAAAAATTGTGCTAAGTTGTTTATTTTGGTTATTGTTGTTGCTTAGTTTTTCCAATATGTCCATTTATATTCGTTTGCTTCTTTAATTTACATGCATCAAATATTGAATATTCAAATGCAAAGCATGGAATGAATGATCATCGCAAGTCTTACTTATTGTCTTAGAGCTTAGCATTCTATTATCTATATATGTGCGACGCATGAATTACTTTCGGGATAGGCTGCTGGAGCTTCCTTGACCTATTTTTTTTTTTGCTCGATTGCTACAAGGCAATGGGTTATAATAATGGGACAGGATGTAGGTACTGTTGCTTGTAGAGGAAAGTGCCAATTAGGGTTATTGGAGTTTTCAATTAAGAGACTTCCATATATGCATGCTTTATGTTTTCTTAGAAAATGAAACTGGGTAGCCAGAAATAGAATAAAATCACTCGGAATATGTTGCTGTTTTGTGCTGATGTGTGTGCATTATGAGAGTCAGCACCTATTTGATGGAGAGGAGGAAACCTTTGGTGGTTAAGTAAATATTGATTAAATGATTTAGTTCATTATTTTTTAACAACTTAAATTTTTTTGAGATAATCAATATATATATATATATATATATATATATATATATATATATATAAAAGAGTTGGGTTCAAGTTACATTTGGTATAACTTTAAGTAATGTTACACCATCTAATAACTTGTTATTGAATTAATATTTTAAAAATCCAACCGTTGAATTACATATTCTATATGTTCTTAACATGCATGCCAATTTTCATATCAATTTGATGTTATTTACCATTTGATCCATAACTTGAATTTTAATAATTGATTGATGACATGGTTATTGATCTTTGATCACCTTGAAATTTGGCGAGCATAGAGAATATTCAAAAATAATATAATCTAACGGTGAATTTGTCAATATTCACATTTAATTAAAAAATATTGAGTAATGTAACTTTACTTAGAGTTACACTAGGTGTAACTTTAAGCAATATTACATCACTTAATAACTTATTATTGAATTCATATTTTAAAAATCCAACCGTTAAAGTACATATTTTATATGTTCTTAATATGTATGCCAATTTTCATGTCATTCGGATATAATTTATCATTTGATCTATCAACTCGTTTTTTATGCATTATTTTAAATTACAAAAACTTGAATTTAAACAATTAATTAATGACATGACTATTGATCTTTGATTATCTTTAAATTTTATAAGTAAGGAGAATATACGAAGATAATGTAATTCATTGGTGGATTTATCAAAATTCACATTTAATTAAAAAATATTGGGTGATGTAACATTGTTTAAAGTTACAATAAGTATAACTTGAACCCAACTCACTAATATATATTTTAGATATTAGATCTAATATCTAATTTTTTAGATATTAAGTCCTAAAATAAAATAGGGTAAAATAAAATCGTAATAATAATTAACTCTAATTAACTTTAGATTAATTAATTGCATACATTCACTTGTGTAATGTTTGAATGATTTTTTTTTTTTTTTTTTGAGAAACAAATGAATTTATTTTCAATAGCTTATTTTGTTTCAAAAAGTAATGTATTTAATATAATGTTCTGCTTTAATAAAAATTAAGTTTTCAAAACTGTACTTAAAAAAAAAAAAAAGTTGACATTTTAAGTTAAAAATTGACAAAAGATTGCAGTACAAATGAAGCCACTTCAAAATAATTCAAAGATATTAAATTTGTGATGGGGAAAGTAGAATAACTTTTTTCTTTGTCATGGAGGAAGAATTGCTTTATTACAGTAGAATAACTCTTTTCTTGCCATAGAGGAAGCTTCCTCTATTAATTACAGTAGAATGACCTTCACCATAGAAGAAGAATTAATTCATTCTTTGACATTTAGTTTTTTGTCCCATATTGGAAGATTTTCCGGTCATTGAGAGTTTGCACAGGCCTTGCGTTATCTTTTCTGCGGTACTGCAATAGATTAACCAATCCAATCAAGGATTTGATTTAAAAAAAAAAAAAAAAGAAGTTAAATCATATATGTGATCCTCAATGCCTAAAGTTTGTTTCTTTTTCTTTATCATCAGCCTAAATTAGTTTTAAAAAGTTATTTGCCGTTATCAGATAGATAGAATTCATATAACTTACTAACTTAACAATTGAAATTTGTGAAATCAAGGTCATTTTGATGATATGAAGCCTATAACATAGCACAAATTCTGTTTACCATGTCAACATTTTTACTTTTTAAAAATATTCTTGAAATAATAGAAACTAAAATCAAATAGTTTAAAATGATAGGGCAAAATGTATTGATCCCTTGTAAATTTATTAATTGCCCAAGTTAATTAATTAGGTTCAATTACATGCAATAGTGTGGTAGTACAAACAAATCACCAATTAAATTAAATGCAATGGAAAATAAATTTGATACAAGTGATTTATTTATGAATGAAGAAAACCACCAAAGCAAAACCCTATCGGGTGATTTTAAGATCACCACTCCCAATAATTCACTATTATCAATCATAAGCGGTTATAAGTATAAGGAATCTTACCAAACCCTTAGGCCTATCTGAAATACCAACCTACAGTTGAACCCTTATCCTAATACCCAATTGGACTTGTATTTTAGCGGTAATCTTTCCGTTCAATGCACGAATCCCACTACGTGACTAACTCGTTTGCACGGATCTTAGTACGTGACTAACTCCACAGCAACCCTTTGATTGATATAGTTGATTTGCAACAGCTTCATTATAAAACACCAATAAGATCTTCAATGATGGTGTGAGAGACTTTACTTTGTTACAGAACCCAAAGGTGTACAAGAAACGCAGCAAGAATTCTTTCTTTTGTAGGAGTAGACTAGGGTTTCAAAAAGAAAATCTTATGAAGCTCTCTAGAGTTAGGTTTTTCTTTTTCCACCTCCTTGTTTAAATAGAAGCTAAATGGACCCTCCTATTCCAAATAGGTATACACAAACCTTGGGTTTTCCTAGTCCAATAAAGATTATACAAACTTATAAACAAATAGTCTTTTAGAATAAAAACGTTATTGGCTATAGTCTGAATCTTGTAAGCTCGATAAATCGAGATACGTGTCGAGCTTTAATGAATCTCAACAGATCAAGCTTCTGTCGAGAAGGTATCAAGACTTGCAGATTGCACTTTGCTTGAGTAGTTCTTGAGTAATCTTCATATTTTCAATGTAATCACTTGTAATGATCATCTTGAACATTCTCAGATTTACCAAAATACAAGTAAAGTGTATTTTGTCAAAGGATATACCAATTATATAAAAAAATGTCCCTTACATAAAATATAAAAACAATTTTGAAAAAATGTCAAACATGAGGGACCAACAATTCAAATTTACAAAAAAATAAAAAACAATTAACTCAATTTGAGTTAAATATATAGTACATACATCGAAGTTAGCTTCACGAAGTAACCGTACTTGTTTGCTTGAAACGGTATTTATCTAAGGCAAGATCAAGATAGGATAAATAGTCAAGTTAAAAAGTAGAGGAAAAGAAGAAGTAAGAATAGAAGGGTTAATTGGAGTTATAGTGAAGGAGTTTAGCCGTACCTTTCCATTGACGATCCAAGCAACACCTTCATCACAAGGAGGTGTTGTGAGTGATCCATTGTATCTGTAATACTTGAATGTATTTGTGTTTGTCTCTCTAGGATCTATTGCCCCTATGGCTCTCTCTCCCTTATTATTAACCAAAGTTTTTAGCTCCTCTGTAAACTGAAAAAAAAAATGAATAATTTTAAAAAACATTAAGAAGTTATAATGTGTGAAGAACTCAAAGTGGATTGATCTAGTGCTAGATTCTTTACCTTTGTCAAGAATGAATCAGGCTCACCAATTTGGTAAAACTGGGCACGTACAACAGAAATTTGATTTGATGTGTTTACATGAACCACATGTAGCTCCAAGTCATACCTGGTTAAGAAATCATTGTAGATTAAATTTGTTGGCGGTGACACATTTAATTTGAGAGAGAGAGAGAGAGAGAGACCTCTTGCCATTGATGAGATGCTCTGCGGGTGAATGCTAGTGGCATTGTTGGAGGGAGTATTTCTTGCCATAGATTTGAATTGATCCAGCATCACCCACCCATTCAACCTGTGTCCATCACAATTATTAGATGTTGAACCAATATTAAAATAAATAAAAAAACCATATTACATGTTAAATTTGCATTCTTTGATAACAATATTTTTTGAATATTTAAAATTAATGTTTTGAATTCCTTTTTGTTCAAACTTTATTGGTGCATAAAATCAGTGCATAGCAACCATTATTTTATATAGGCTAAAACATACCGGGCCATATCAGTGTGTTTTTTTTTAGCCTATTTTGGTGAGATTGTAATTATTTTTTAAATTTTTTTTGGGAATTTTGGTAATTTTCCCACTCCAAATCAGATCTAATCCAAGTATATTTCAATTTCCAATTGGTTTATTTCTAAAAATTTTATTTCTAGTTTTTTTTTTTTTAAAGAATAATTTTGAAATGGATATATGAAATAATTTTGTTACTGTTCATTATTATTTTCTTATTTTAGAAACATTCCATATTGGGTAGTGAGATGACATAAATTATGTAGTTCGTATATTATTATTATTATTATTATTATTATTATTATTATATATGCAGAAATTTTGAGGCCGTATATATGGCATGCACTAATACCACTTTTTTTTTTTCCCAGTGGTCAATCGGAAGTGGCCTGCATTCAAAATTTTGCTTATTACACTAAAAAAAAAAATTGTTGAAGTTAATTTACTTGAATGATTGTAAGATGTATAATCTTGTGATAGGCCATCTAATATTTTGAATACTTGATGATTTATCAATTTCATTTTACTAATTAGTGGATTAATGTTTTTTATGTATAGAGGGAGGGGGGAAAGTGAGAGTTGACCCAATTCTAGAATCACCTATTATAGGTTCAGAGGGTAATGATACTTTAAAATTTGAGTAATTTTGTTCCAAGACTTGATTACAAACCTAGACTAAATGGATTGAACCCGAATTTGACCTCTAATTAACACTTTGTCCAGTCTAATCAAGCAAAACTGTCTATTTAAATTTTAAATAGCACTCTAAAGAGCAAGAGAAGGTTTTTTTTTTTTTTTTTTTTTTTTTTTGGAGAAGAAAGAGCAAGAGAAGTTGGTCTCCAACTTTGGATACAGATTTACATAAATACCATACTGATACTATGTCGTTATGTAGTTTTAGCCTATAAAACTTATAAGCAATGTTTAGTACACAGCATATTTCTTAATCTTTTTAAAATTCCTAGGGATGAAAAGTAATGATTAGTGTTTGTAAACTTATTCATTGACAAAGCTTATAAGTTATCTCCTTACCTTGACGGAATGACCTGTATTCTTTATGATTGCATTAGATGCCTTATAATTCAACCTCAGATCTCTTGGATATATGTTAACTTGCACAGCCTTATTCAATATATCAATTGGAGATTGCGATCGCCCATTCTTACACGTTGCCCATTCCAGCTTAAGTTCTCCCCAGTGTTCGGGTCCTTATGGACTCCCTTCAATATAGTTAAACTCAGGCTCTTCACCTGCCACGTAAATTTCAACATCACGTCATCATCATAAGTAATTATAATATTGCAATTCTTATTATATAAATAAATAAATAAATAAATAAATATAACACTATTAGCATCATCTTTGGAAATACCAGTGTGAGCTGTAATGGATTTTGGCTGCCAAAAGAGAAGAAATGGTAGAAACCAACAATTGAAGATTGGTAAACTATAATTCTTCATGATATACAGAAGAAATGATGAGAGAAACAAATGGCAGGTTAAAAAGCACAGTTCTTTGTTGGTGAAGCTAATATGCATGAACTCTCTGATCATATCTATATCTATCTATCTATCTATTTATATATATTAAGAAAAAACTCAACTATAAGGGTACATTGGGTATATTGAATGAGAATTACGATTAGAATGGTAATTTTTATTATTGAGAATAAAATGTGTTGTAATTGAATAATTAATTAAACATATCCACAAGTTTTGTTTGAGTTGTAATATTAGAATAAAACTTAAAATCTATTTTATGAAATATCTTACTCAAACAATTATATTTCCAAAAAAATAATTTTTTAAAAATTTGAGAGAGTTGATTTATTTTTTGATGATGATTTTCCACAATTGTTATGTGCATACAGAAATTTTGTTTATTTGGAAATATATTAATTTTAAAAATTATTACACCTGCTCAGGGATAACTATTACAACTCTTTTAAAGATGAATAATTATCCTTTATTTAAAAGAATAACTATTCATAAGGATTGACTATTCTTTGTAATAAAAATATGGGTAAATTACATAGTTGGTCCTTATCATTTACATTATATCTCAATTTGGTTCACAACATTTCAATTGTGTCAATTTGATCTCTAACCTTACAATGTCATATAAATTTGGTTCCTACCATTATCCAATAGATGAAAAAATCTGATGTGTCAAACAGAATAATAAAAAATCATTTTTCCTGCCACATTAATTTCCAACTGTCTAGTCACGTAAGATTAAAAAAAATATACAAATTTTATGTTCACACATGATTCAGATTATTATCTCCCTAAAAGTTTCTAAAATTTCTAAAAGGCTAAAAATCCAGCTAATATTGGCATTGATTCACATCGGTGTTATAATATATTCTAATATTATTCGTTAATGATTTTCAAAGCAGATCAAAGTATCTAACAAAGTCATAGAGTATGAGCCAAATTCACTTGTAAGTAAAAACCCTTTTTCATTTCTTTTGTCTGGCTCGTTTTCCTTCTTTGATGCATCATGATTTTTTTAATTTTTTTTGTTTTGTTTTGTTTTTTGTTCCTTAATGACAGATTTAGCAGTGGGTTAGAATTGGCAAATTTTGTGGTCAGTTCTGGTGTCCTGTACCATTCATGGGCTGTAGTTCGGGATCTGTACAGAGTGAAGGAGATCGAGGAGAGGAGTTGGCTTTTAAATGAGGGGTGTGGATGTGGTGTGGTAATTAATGAGAAATGTGCAGACGGTGAGAGCGAGGAGCAGAGGGTTATGACGTTGAGGTTGATTAACAAGGATAATGTTGTTGTTCTTGCCATTAGCTTTACGATTTGCCAGTTGCATTACGATTTTTACAGTGCTTGGGGCTGGGTTGTAGGGATTTTAAGGATTTTAGAAACTTTTAAGGAGATGTAATTAACTCATATGTGAACATAAAATTTGGCTTTAAATTTTTTTTTTTTTTTAAATCTGATGTGTACAATTGGAAATTGATGTGGCAGGAAAAATAGTTTATTATTATTCTATTTAACACATTAGATTTTTTCATCTAATGGTTAACGGTAGGGACCAAATTGACACAACATGAAATATTGGGAGCCAAATTGACGCAATTGAAAGGTTAATGACTAAATTGAAATATGGTGTAAAAGATAAGGACCAACTATGTAATTTACCATAAAAATATATTACATAACCAAATTACTGAATAGCTAAACCATAAGAATAGTTATTATATTACAGTGTCTATTACAGTCTACCAAACATACCAAAAATATTACATAATATGCTCTTATGAAGATCCAAAATAGTTAGGTTTACGTTTTTGAGTAATTTTATACGTGTAAAACCAGTCCTTTATATATACTAGTTTGTTTTGAGAACCAAACTCAGGTTGTAGCAATGCCTATGCCTCAAACATACCAAAATAAAATGGTAAGAAATATTTTGATAAGGTGTCAATGATTCGTGCAACTAGGTTTATCAACCTATAACACCTCCACAATTTTCTATTACAATTTTCTTTGGTTTGGATCCTCTGCAACGACTGTGGGAAATCGTCAGAGGTGAATTTCCGCATTGTGGCCTGCAAGTGCTGAAAATGTAAATCCTACAACATAAGGCAGACACAAGGAGGGCCTGTTTCATGTTCATCTAGGATTGCAAGGAGGGTGCAATGACAAGCCTGTTCATGCTCAACAGGATTACCAAGATTGTGAGATGATCGACTCAAGTTGTCTGAGGTCTATCCCAAGTTGTTCTTCCTTTGTATGCTCAGTTGTTATGTAGTATGTGCGTTCCTGGGCTTATTATTAGGTACTCTAATAAATTACCTTTTCAAAGAATGTAATCCAGTGAACTTGGCTTTACAGATGTAGAAATGGAGTTTATTTTAATTTTGAGATTTTGATAATCATGTGTGATCCGAAAATGAATCTTCATTCTCTTTGGAAAATAATTCAGCGAGATAAGTAATACAAATTTTTATGTGGATTATGTGATAAACTTTTATATGAAAGTTTTTGAAGCCTGGAAACAAAATAAGTATTTAAAAGTGAAGCAAGGATGTTATGTGAATCTCTAATTCTATCGTTGGGACTTTCTATTTATATGTACACAAACAAAGTACGAATATGATGATGTGCAACAATTGATTTAAAGTGCTTGAAATAGATGGGAAAAAAAATGCTTGAAATAGAAACATTGATGACTGTAGGAAAGAGGGGGAAAGACTAGCAATAATACAACTAACGAAATTTGGCTACTCACAAATTCTAGTATTAGAAGATTTTTATTTTTTATTTTTTACAAGGAAATATGAAATAGTTAACAGTTAAACTCAAAACTTTCAGTCACCTACATAGCAAATCGATAGAATTCATACCATGCCTATTTTAACCTGAAGTCTATTTCTCTATTTTGAGTTTCTTTTAATTGTATTGGTTGGTTATCTATGTATATATCTATAATCTCAATTTCGAATCTGCAAGGGATTTTTATTTTTAGTTTTAGATTTAGATTGTGGGAGAAAAGAAGATATTACAGCCAATGTGTCTCCTTAATTACCCAGATCAGTGACACCATGTAAAAGCCAAAATAGTGAGCTTTGAATTGTTTGGAGCACCACTTTTTATTTCTCTCTCCCTTGCTGATAATGAGAATAATAATTCTATATTTGTATCTCATAATACTCAGCTCTATCAATCCTCATGGAGGCGAAAATAAGTAACATTATAGGAAGGTGCCTATGAATTGAGATGAGTTTGCAATAGTAAAACAAACTTGGTTTTGCAAATTCTTTGTACTACTTTTTGTATACCACTCTATGTTCCACCAATCACTACGTGCCATGTTTTGATTTTACTTTCTTTATAAAATAACTAAAATTTAAAAAGGAAAGCAAACATACACACGGTAAATAATGATTGGTGGAACATAGAGTGATACACAAAAAGTAGTACAAAGGATTTGCATTTCTACTATTTATGCTAAGTTGTATGGAGAATCAAGTGAGAAATCAAACCCTCTAATATTGGAAAAAAGATCTCAACACACTGTCAGCTCCGGTCATCGCATGGATTAAGGATTTTTTCAATAAGGATTGATTATAACAGATAGCTTACCATGAATAAATCTATCTAGATAACTATGTATTATTTGAAAAACTTTCCTTCTAATTAAATATTGTAAAGACTGATCATATATAGTTACATACACATGTAAACTCCTTTGTTGAGTCATAGCCTCATAAGCAAAGTTTTTTTTTGGATAGAAGAGAGATTTGAATCCGGACTGTCAAACATAAAGAGGTTTTATTTGGAGTACAAAATTTTTGGGTGAATTGTAGGGAAGGTTTTAAATTTTTAATAAAATCAATTCATTTTTACAATTATTGCGGTTTCAAACTAGTAAGAAAATCAAATAGTATGATTATTCTTTCTTTCTAAGATAAGTGTGAGGAGCTTAAGGTATAGTCTTAAGCTCATGCATGGTTGTGTAATCCGTGACGTGCGATTGCCTTTTTGGCCCTTTTTTTGCAACACACCGACGTCATTGGTGCTCATTTTTATTAAACCTCCTAATTTGAAAATTTTGTGTCGACAGGTTGGCTTAATTGGCTTTAGGCCAAACAGTGCGGTCGGTCTGGTTGATTGGTTTGCAGATCAACCAGAAACATGGCTGGATTTCAACCATTTACAAATCTATACAGCAGAAAGTAGAAATCAGTCACTCACAAAATCCAAAACAAACATGTACCGTATACGAGAGGGATTCATAAAGATCATAAGACTAAATTACTAATAGCCACTGAAACTAAAACGGTGAACTGAAAAAACTAACCTCTTAATCCTTCATAACTTTGTTTGATCAACTTGAGGAAAATAAGAGGGATGTCCAATCAATTTAACTTGCAAACATGAAAACCCCAAAAAAATTTCAAAGAAATATATACACATACATATATATGAATATGTATATGTATATGTGTATATATATATATATATATATTAAGACGAGAGAGAGAGAGAGTTTATATAATAGGGATATACAAGAGAGAGGGTCAAACCTTCTTGAAAAAGAAGTTAAGATTGAAGAGAGAGAGAGAGAGAGAGAGATAGGGGAAAATTACTTCAACACGGGATTAAGGAGAATGAGGACCAACTAACAATATCAGAGATCTAAGAGTCTAATCACCAACAAACTAAAATCAAAGAAAGAGCGATAAAGAGAAAGGGGATCAAACAATAGGGATGTATGAGAGAGAGAGAGAGAGAGAGAGAGAGAGAGAGGAATCTTCTTGAAAAGGAAGTGAAGATTAAAGTCATTGTTCAAACCAAAATAAAGTCATTTTGGAGACTTAAAATGACGTAGTTTAATCTTCCAAAATGTCGTTATCATATATCTTTGTGTTGGGGAGGGGGGGGGGGGGGGGGGGTACAGAAACATCCATCGATGGATGCACTGTGGACTATTGGTGTCAATGTATCCATCAGTGTCAATTTCTTAAGTTTTTTATTGATTACTATAACCAAATTTGTAGTTGCCCCATTTAGTAGTCAGCGTAGGTCGATTTTCTGTACACCCATAGTCATTGAAAATGAATACTTTATTTAACTCAATATAGTATTTGTCTACCCTTAGCCAATTTATTACTGTACATATTTTTTTTCTCAATTTATCATACGGTAGTCATTCAAATGAATACTCTATTTAACTCAATTTAGCTATAAAGTATTTGTCCACCCTAAGTCAATTTATTACTGGTTTTTTTTTTTTTTTTCCAAATTATTAATTGATGTTTGGCAGAGATAGAAAATTGCCTTTGGGAAGGATGCAATTCATCACAATAAGTTCTACCAACACAAAAGTAATTAGTTTGACAATTCCCATAATAAAAATGTTGGTATACAGTGCATTCAGCTTTTCCCTTATGGATTTAGAAAATATGATTGGTAAGCAGTGTTACCTTTAAATAAAAATCTAATTTGTAACAATTAAATAAGACAAAGTGTGTTTATTTTAGATAGACAAAATAAATAAACTAAATCCGTTTGTGGTTTGCTTTTAATGAGAAGTTGTTTATTTTGGTTATTGTTGTTGCTTAGTATTTCCAATATGTCGATTCAAAGTATTCAGTTGCTTCTTAATTTATGTATTAAATATTCAAATGCAAAGCTTGAAATGAATGATCATCACAAGTCTTAGGGACAAAATGGGCTTTTGCCCTTTTCGGGCAAATTAATTAGCCTTTTGCCCTTCTTCCCAAACTAAATAGGGAAATACCCCTCTTTTGAAAATCGAGTTTTTCAAAATCGATTTAAACCCTATAGTGACGTTTTCAAGGACTTATAGTGACGTTTATAAAGACCTATAGTGGCGTTTTGTAACTTGATATCCATGAAATCGAGTTATAGGCAATTTTATGGATATCAATTTTATGGCCTATAACTCGATTTTATGGATATCAAGTTATAAAACGTCACTATAGGTTCTTAAAATGTCACTATAGGTCCTTAAAAATGTCACTATAGGGCTCCAGAAATTTTTTTTTTTTTTTTTTTAACTCGATTTTCAAAAGAGGGACATTTTCCTATTTAGTTTGGGAATAAGGGCAAAAGGCTAATTAATTTGGCCAAAAAGGGCAAAAGCCCATTTTGTCCGAAGTCTTAGAGCTTAGCATTCTACCATATATGCGCGACACACGAATTACTTCCTGGATATGCTGCTGGAGCTTCCCTGACCTATGTGTTTTGCTCGATAGCTACAAGGCAATGGGTTATATTGGCACTGGATGTAGGAACTGTTGCTTGTCGAAGAAAGTGCCAATTAGGGTGATTGGAGTTTTCAATTAAGAGACTTTGCATGTTTTATGTTTTCTTAGAAAATGAAACTACATGTGTAGTTAGAAATAGAACAAAATCATTCCGAATGTTGCTGTTTTGTGCTGCGTGTGTACATTATGAGAGTCAGCACCTATTTGATGGAAAGGACGAAACCTTAGGTGGTTAAGCAGATATTGATTAAATGATTAAATTTATTATTTTTTAACAACTTAAATTTTTTTGAATAATCAATAATTTATCATTATATCAAATAGGTGGTTTTTAATCTTTTGTGATAACCAGAAGAAGAAAAGAAAAAATTTGCTCCGAAAATTATTGAACCAATTTTTAGCTTCAAAGGACTGAAGGATTGAGGTAGCTGGTGGGGTGCAGAAATAAATATGGTTCTATGCCATCGAACGCATTAAAATGGTTCAAATATACCAACAAATTAAGGAAAAGGTGACAAGACACCAAAAAAATTTTCTCCGAAAATGGTTCGAATATACCAACAATATGTAGATGTAATACCCTAATTGACAATATAACTCACCAATATATTTTTTAGATATTAGATCTAATATCTAATATTTTAGATATTAAATCCTAAAATAAACTAGGGTAAAATAAAATCATAATAATAATTAACTCTAATTAACTTTAGATAAATTAACTACATACATTCCTTATATAAGGAATGTACGTACTATGTTTGAATGAATTTATTTTCAATAGCTTATTTTGTTTTAAAAAATAACGTATTTAATATAATATTGTACTTTAATAAAAAAAAGTTTTAAAAAACTATATATAAAAATAAATAAATAAAATAAATAAAAGTTGACATTTTAAGGATTTTTTTTTTTAGGAGGAAACTCGAAACTTTTATAAAAGAGACTGGTTAAATCAGCCTAAAGTACAAAGTAAAATTGACAAAAGATTGCAAGCTAAAATGAATACTATGCAGTCTATGCAGTACAAATGAAGCTACTTACTTCAAAATAATTACTGTAAAAGAAATTAAATTTAAGAAAGGGATATCCAAAAACTTTTTTTATAAAATTAATTATCTATTTATTAAAGTATAATAACTTTTTCTTCGTCATGGAGGAAGAATTACTTTATTACAGTAGAATAACTCTTTTCTTGCCATTGAGGAAGAATTGCTTTATTACAGTAGAATAACCCGTTTCTTGCCATAGAGAAAGAAGTATACTTTAGTACAATATAATGACCTTCACCATAGGAAGATTTTCCGGTCATTGAGAGCCTGTACAGGCCTTGCGTTATCCTCTTCGCGGAACTGCAATAGATTAACCAATTAAATCAAGGATTTAATTTTTTAATAATAAAGTTAAATTATATTCATGGTCCTCAACACATGATGTTTGTTTCTTTTTCTTTATCATCAACCTAAATTAGTTTTAAAAATGTATTTATATTTTAAAAAGTTATTTGCCGTGTTATTTGATAGATAGAATCATAGAACTTACTAACTTTACAAATGAAATTTCTGAAATCGAAGTCACTTTGATGATGTGAAGCCTACAACATAACATAAATTCTATTTGCCATGTCAACCACTCTTACTTTTTAAAAATATTTTTTGAAAGTATAGAAACTAAAATCAAATAATTTAAAATATAAAAACAATTTTGAAACAAATGTCAAACATTAAGGACCAAATATTCAATTTAACAAAAAATTTAAAAGAAATTAACTCAATTTGAGCTAAATGTATATAGCACATACATTGAAATTAGCTTCACGAAGTAACTGTAATTGTTTGCTTGAGACAGTATTTATCTAAGGCAAGGTCAAGATAAGGTAAATAGTCAAGTTACAAAGTAAAGGGGAAAAAATGTAATAATAGAAGAGTTAATTGGAGTTATAGTGAAGGTGTTTAGCAATACCTTTCCATTGACGATCCAAGTAACACTTTCATTACAAGGAGGCGTTGTGAGTGATCCATCGTATCTGTAATACAAGAATGTATTTGTGTTCGTCTCTCTAGGATCTATTACCCCAACCGCTCTCTTTCCCTTATTATTAACCAAAGTTTTTAGCTCCTCTGTGAACTGAAAAAAAAAAAAAAAAAGATTTTAAAAAACATTAAGAAGTTATAATGTGTGAAGAACTCAAAGTGGATTGATTTGGTGCTTAATTCTTTACCTTTGTTAGGAATGAATCGGGCTCACCAATTTGGTAAAACTGGGCACGTACAACAAAAACTTGATTTGATGTGTTTTCGTGAACTACATGCAGCTCCAAGTCATACCTGGTTAAGAAATCATTGTAGATGAAATTTGTTGGCAGTGAGACATTTAATTTGAGAGAGAGAGAGAGAGAGAGAGAGAAACCTCTTGCCATTGATGAGATGCTCTGCAGGTGAGTGCCAGTGGCAATGAGAGAGGCTGTATTGCTCGTAATCGATTTGAATTGATCCAGCATCACCCACCCATTCAACCTGTGTCCATAATTAAAATTGAACCAATATTAAAAAAAAAAAAAAAACATATTACATTTTAAATTTGCATTGTTTGATAAGAATATTTTTGTGAATATTTAAAATTTTTATTTTTTTCTGTTCAAGCCTTATTAGTGTATAAAATCTGTACACATCAACCATTATTTTGAACTGTCTAAAAAACACTGGGCCATATCAATGTGTTTTGGGCATTTTAGCCTATTCTAGCCATTTTAGGTGAAAACTCAATTTCTTCTCCAAAAAAAAAAGAAGTAAAAATTCTGTTTTATCATCAAACCAATGCACCAATTAATTTTTGGTGTAATCGGAGATTGAACCTCAAGTCTCTTATTCAACCAACAGAGACTTTACTAATTAAATTAATTAGAACCTACTTTTTTTTAGAATAATTCTAAATGGATATATGAAATAATTTTGTTATAGTTCATTATTATTTTTCTTATAATAAAGCCTTCTGTACAACATAAATTATGTAGTTCTTATATTTATTGTAGGACAAATATTAGCTACAAAATTGTTTGTAGTCTAAAGCTACAATTTTACTCAATAAAATAAATATTACTACATATTTTGAAAATCTAATCATTGAATTGCATTTTCTTTACATTCTTTATATACATATCAAATTTTGTATCAATCGGATATTATTTACTATATAATCTATAAGCTTATATTTTATACATAATTTGAAACTATAAAAACTTACAATTTAAATAATTTATCGATGATATAACTATTGATCTTTAATTTTCTAGAAATTTTACAAGCATGAAGGATATAAGAAGATGTAATTCAATGATGAATTTGTTAAAATTCAAATCCAATAAAAAGATATTAAGTAAGGTTTGTAACTTTAGACTACAACTAATTTTGTAATTAAACTTTTTTTTTTTTTGGAGAAAGAATTTTGTAATTAAATTTTGTAATTTATTTTAAAAGGAATATTATTATTGTTATATATATATATATATATATATATATATATATATAGAAATTTTGAAGTTGTACATTGGTATGCACTGATTTCAAAATATTTTTTCCAATGGTCAATCAAAAGTGGCCTCCAAAATAATATTCAAAACTTTGTTTAGGACACATTTTGTTTTATTTTTTTGGCTGTAAATTGTTGAAGTTAATTGACTTGAATGATTATAAGACATATAATCTTGTGAAATACCATCTACTATTTTGGATATTTGATGATTCATCAATTTTTATTTTACTACTTAGTGGATTAATGTATTTTTTATGTTTAGAGGGAGGGAGGAAAGTGAGAGCGGAGTTGATTTTGTACAATATCGGCTGGTACAACTGGAATTTACCACACCAGCAGGAAAACTGGTACAAAAACACAATGATTTCATGCCGGTTAAAATACCGGCCATATCTAGACCATTTCGGTAGTACCATAGTAAATACCAAATTCTGGCCAGTTAATATATATAGGACTGGTATGAACTTATACCCAAAAACTCCATCAATTGACTGTAGTTCTCCTTCTCACGCCACCGGACTAAGATTTCTTCATCTCTTTTTCTTCAACACGGCGCATAGTAGTGGTGAACAGTGGCGGCTCCAAGAATATTTTTTAGAGGGGTCATTCAAATTTGTGTTGAAGAGGTTGATAAGGACCACTTTGTAAATAATTTTTTTTTTCATCTTGATCATTATGATAATATTAATGAGATATTTTGTGACCTATGATCCAAATGAAGGTTTTTTTTAAGTCAACACGAGTTCTTTTAGATAATAATTCTTAGGTTGGAGATAAATCTTGTGGTATATGTGACTTTCTTATCAAAAATTTATATATAATATTAACAAGAGAATTAAAGATAAATTATAAGTTCATTGGGCATATGTTTTCTTAGTATAATGAAGATATTAGTTATTATTGCTAAGATTAAATCTTGTAAATTATCTATTCTCTATTACTATAATAAAGTTATTAATTATTGTTGTTAAGTGAATTTTAATTATTATTACTTAGAATACTCTAATTCATTATTTATTAGTTTTTTTTTTTTACTCTTTTCAATTCTTTTATTTAACAATTCAACTCAATTGTGAAAACTTACAAGTCTTTTTAATTCATTAAGAATTTTGTTGTGTTTTTTATGTTACTCTATTAAGAATTCAATGCAACAATACAATCATTAAAATTTTTTTAAAAAAAATGTCTTCATTCTCCACTGTCTCATGCCCCACTTCCACTACCTCACACTTAATTTTCTTTTAGTGTTTACACTTTACAACTCATTTAATTGTCTTATTCTGAGATTTAAGATCAACAAATTACTAATTTTTGTTGTTGGAGTTACTATTTTTTTTCCTTAGATTTTAGATCAAATTGGTTTGATGTTGGGTTTTTTCTTTTTGTTTAAGAAGGCCAAGATAAATTTTAGTATTGAATTGATTTGTTCTTTGGACTTATTTTAGGGGGTTCAAAATTTAATTTTAAGGTATTCAAAACTAAAATATTTTAAAATGTTATATGTAAAAAAAAAAAAAAAATCACAAGCCAGGGGGTTCATTTGAACCCCCTGAACACCATGTAGTGCCGCCACTGGTGGTGAACAGCAGCACCAGTGTTCATGGAGGCAGGAAACTGAGAGTGAGTGAAAACAAGATCTAAAATTTAAATTAGCTTGAAGAGAAGCAGTTAAGTGAGAAGTTTTGTCAAATTTAAATTAGCGTACTAAGTTGGAATTTTTGGTTTTATCACCCACTTTTTTTTAACCAACCAAGTCTTCTACGGTTCTACCCACACACTGAAGCACTATTTACTTCTTGCATTGATTTTTTTTTTTTTTTTTTTAATTTAAAAAAACTCATAAGCCTTATTGATTAGACATATTTATATTGGGGCTTTTAAATATCCATAGCAAGTTAGAGGGTCATTAATATATAAGTAGCTGTAATCACAAAACGGTACATCGGTTTTTACTAATACTGAAATATTTCATTCTCTTACTTAAACCAAAACAGTCTCCAGTACAGTATTGACTCCTTTTAGTTGACCTAATTCTAGAAACACCTATTATAGGTTTTTATTTTTTATTTTTTTTATTTATAAATTTTGAGTAATTTTGTTCCAAGACTTGATTATAAACCTGGCCTAAATGGATTAAACCTGAACTTTACCTCTAATTAACCCTTTTTCCATTCTAATTACTAATTAGGCAAAACCAGCAATTTAAATTTTGAATAGCGCTCTTAAAGAGCAGGAGAAGTTGGTCTCCAACATTGGATACATCATACAACAATACATAAATACCATACTATGTCTTTATCATGTAACTTTTACTTATAAAACCTATAAGCAATGTTAAGTACACAACATATTTCTTACTCTTTTTAAAATTCCATGGATGAAAAAGTTATGATTGGTGTGTGTAAACTTATTCATTGACAAAGCCTATAAGTTATCTCCTTACCTCGACATAACTGTCTGTATTCTTTATGATTGTATTAGATGCCTTATAATTCAATCTTAGATCTCCTGGATTTATGTTAACTCGTACATCCTTATACAATATATCAATTGGAGATTGATGTCGCCCAATCTTACACAGTTTCCATTCTGGCTTAAGTTCGCCCCAGTGTTCGGGTCCTTTTGGACTCCCTTCAATATAGTTAAACTCAGGTTCTTCACCTGCCATGTAAATATCAAACATCACATCTTCAACATAGGTAATAATAATATTGCAATTCTTGTTATATATAAAAAACAACGACTCTAATAGCATGACACATGTAATAATCTTTGGCATTACCAGTTTGAGTAGTAACAGATATTGGCTGCCAATATAGAAGAAGCAGTAGAAACAAACAATTGAAGATTGGTAAACTATAATTCTTCATGATATATAGAAAAAATGATAAGAGAAACTAATTAAGGCAAGTTAAAGAGCGCACTTCTTTGCATATATACTAAGCAGAAACTCAACTATAATAGTCTAATAGCTAGCTGAATTTGGTATAAACATTAATTGTAGCTAACATGCATTTAATTTGCATAGCTGCAAGCCAAACTGGCTTGACTTTTTGGGTTATGCATTCAAATTTTAGCTGGACAAGGTACATGGGTAGTTCGGTGCTATTACTTCAATGGATCGGAGAAAATTCATCCACATTCCATCTTACACCAACAAAAGTACAAAATAGAGTCAATTGACTTTGCAAGTCATAAAAGAAAGAAAACTAAAACAAAAGAAAGAAAGAAGTATGCACTATGATTTTGAGAGAGAATTTTTTGAAAATGATTTTCATCTATTGACCATTTCTTAGGGCTTTGTTAAAACTCCTACATATGAAGAGATATAGATATTGCACTTTTAAAAAATAAATAAATAATTTCTTTCCTTACAATAGACATTGCATTTTTTATATATTTGTTTCTTTCAAATATTTGTTTCTTTCAAAATAATGAACTTTATCGAAAATTAAGTTTGTGCATGTTAAGTTGTTAATCATCATAATTTAAACAATACTTTGTCTCTTATGCTCTTACTATTCTGTGTTTAAGATTAAGCATTTTCCGTTGACACTAAAAAAATAATTTATACCACTTGGCACGCATCAAGTCTCTCTTCTTGACTTCTCCAAAAAAAAAAAAAAAAGTCTCTCTTGTTGGGTTTGACCACTCTGATCATAAGTAATTATTTATAACTCATTTTTTAGGCGGTAAACCTTATCATTGAAACTCTTAACACCTATTTCTATAATTTAGATTGATCCAGCACATTCATAATGTAATACCCCACATATCTTTTTTTGAGATTATTATATAAATATATATATATATATATATATATATATATATATATATATATATATATATATATATATATATATATATATATATATTTTAATTGATGGACTATAAGTACTTTTGTTAGTAATTGCAGCCCACTACCCCACTAAACACATATCTCAGATGCGTTAAATATAGGGTAGAGGAAGAGATAAATTAGGATTTTCATAGAAAGAAATTCATCACTAAAGAGGTCAGGAGGTGTATTTTTTCCCTTGGAGTTTTGAACACATACAATCAAGGTTGTCAAAATCGGGATCCTACATAGGATCGTGGGAGATAGGTGGGATCGTGAATCGTAGGATCAGATCGTGGATCGTAAGATTCTACATTATTTGAGAAAAAAACAAAAAATACACATTGGTATGTTAAATAATCACATAAATTATACATTAATTGATATAATTACCATACATCACTACATTTATTTGTAAGCATTATTTAAAGATGCAAAAAACCTCAAAATGTGATATTCTATTAGAATATTTTTAATTTGAGTCTAACTGACACTCTCTCTACATTAGAGTGGAAAAACTTGGTTTATTGGGATTTTATTTTTCATTTGGGTCCAACTGAACCTTCTGTCAAGTTAAAGAAGATTACAAGAAACCAATGTCGTTTGGGATCGTCAGAATTGTACGATCCTACCGATCCTAAACGATATAAATATCCTTGAAAGATTTAGATCGTTTTGGGTAGGTGAGATCGTAAAATCGTAAGATCGTAGGATCCAGATCGGGATTTTGACAACTATGCATACAATTAAAGAGGTAACCAAAGAATTCCAAGTATGATTTCTCATTTGTTAGAATCAAAGAATTAAAAGGTTAGGACCTTATCATGGAATCAATAGTGATGGGCAAATTGTTTAAATGGGGATTGTTTACACTATAACTTTAAGTTGCCTATAATTGGTATTCAAGAACAAAATTCATGGTTTTAAATCTTAATTCGTGTAGATACTTTTACGTTCTCCATTGGGTTATATATATATATATATATATATATATATATATATATATATATATATATATATTTTAGGTTCTAAGACTTTAAGAACTAATATATTAGAATTTCAATTTGTATATGTTGGCAACCATAATCAAAACATTTAATCTAGGTTTAGACTTGCTCAAAGTTTGGTTTAAATTAAGTTTGGAATCGAGTAATTGCAGGAAATTGCTATTTAATTTTTGCAAGGCTCAATCGATCGAAAATTAGATTCGATCGATCGAAAGTCTCAGTTCAGCAAAAATCAACAAATGTAAAAAGACCATAACTTATCCATTTGAAGCCCAAATCACAATCTGTTTTTCCAATATCTAAAGGACATTATAAGCTAACCCTAGAGAGGGTTTTCAAAGTTTTTTAGAGAGATTAGAGTGCATCCTATGCCTCTTTTGTAGATCTAGGGTTTTGCACCCAAAAAATTTTCTTATGTCTTCTACCGATGTTATTCCTTGAAGAATGTCGAGATTCGGTGTTGTAAAAGTTGCTGCCTTCTCTAGTCATCAAAGGCGTTGATGATCTAAACCTTCAAGGGTGGTCTTGGAGTCACAAATAGGAGAGTTTGTGTTTTTTATCACAAGTGTGGGTGCTTGTGTTGCAAAGGCCAAGGAAAGAAATAGTCCGTGGACTTGGAGCTATCATGGGGTCGTGATTGTAAGTTTTCTACTCAAAGTAGCATTAGAATATTAGTAGTCTAAGTTCTATTGTACAAATTTCAATTCTTTCATAGTGGATTTGCTTTTTACCTTGAGGATAGCTAGGTTAAATCCTCCTCAGGTTTTTTACTAGTTTGGTTTTCCTAGGTCATCATATCATTATGTTCTTTACTTTTTCGCTGCTTTACATGATATGATTGTTTTGTTTTAACCTAGATCTGAATAATAAACCTAAGTATTCACTTGGTTAATTAATTAGGTTAAACAATCTAGTTTATAGGGATCTAAAAACGTACATATATATATATATATATATATATATATATATATACTTTATATAAACTCCTAGATTGCAAATCCTAATTCAAGAACAACATGGCTTTTGCGTTTTCCTTTTGGTTATATAGATTAGATGGGCTTACAAAGACAGAGCTAGAACTTAAAGTTATGAGAGGCAGCTTTGTTGTTGGACAAAATTATTTTGTTTAAAATTTTTTAAATGATCAAGTTGTTTGTTTTGAGTAAAATTGGTTGATTGAGTTTAATTATTTTTAACTTTACTATGGGTAGTTTTTGTTGTTGAATAATTTTTTTGGACTTATTTATTTTGCTTTAGATTTTAGATCTAGCCTTTAAAAGGAGGAAAATGCTAGAAATACAATTTTTTTACAAAGTATTAATGTGGTGAGTGGTTATTAGTAAGTAAAAATGTGAAGTGATGGGCCTGTATGCAAACTAATAAAATTTTACTACCTCAACAGCTTTTAAAAATATTATAGAAAAATTTGTGGGTAGAGTAGTATTCTTAAAAGAATCAATGATAATGTTAAGGGGGGCAAAGTGTGATTTTATAGAACAAAATTACTAAAATTAGTGCCTATATATATATATATATATATATATTAATTTAAAAAAATAATAATAAGGGGCCATTTCCACCTAGTCCAAGTCTCCCTCCGTCCCTGTGGGCTTAGCGTTTTTTTACTTTGGGATTATAAAGCCACAGATTTCATTTAAGAACAAAGCCACTATGTGTTGTCTAAATAAAGCCACGGATTACAAGCTTGATTATATACATGGCTTTTACACATTCTTTGGGTTATATATATCTATATATATATATATATATATATATATATATATATATATATATATATATATATATATTAAATCCTAGGGTGCCTACAGCTTGTATTCTAGAACAAAAGTCAAGATTATAAAGCTTAAATCATGTATAAGGGTTTACTTTTCGTTGGGACATATATCAAATCCTAAGTCTACAATATATTGGCCATTGCTTCTCAGGTTTGATAAATTTAAGGAAACATATTTTTGGGTAGAGATGCTTTGCATCAGTGTTATCATTTAGTTCAAAGTATTTTCCTAGTGAGTCAATTTGTATAATTCAATAAGCTTTATATTTTATGGAGAATATATATTAAGTAATTTCCATGGTTGATTATAGGTCCTATTTTAGAGTGTTTTGAGACTATTTGGGAGGTGTTTCAGCTGAACTTTCAAAGGAATTCAAGTACAGTAAGTAATTATATGTATAATATGCACAAGTTTGGTTCTTTAGGTTCTTAGAAGTTAAAGGTTTTCAAAAGTTGTGTTTTTAAGCTTACGTTTTCTAAAGTTTATCAAAAGCATTTTACATCATTGAAAGAGAAATTTCAACTTTTATATAATGTTTTAAAGAAAAACTTTGAATTTTAAATAACATTTTGAATATCCTGAATCTCATTTAAAAGATAATTTCTAAACTAAACTATTTTCTGAAAAGAATTGAGTTTCAATGTAAGTTTTCTAAAAAGATTCTTGTTCTTTAAATTTGTGCAAAACCAAGTGATTTCAAAGTCATATTGCTCTTCTCCAAATGGTATTTAAAATGTTTCTTTTAGCAAATTGAATTTTCAGATTTACACAATAATTGTAAAATACTTGTATAAACTCCTCAGTTCCTACTCATTCCCTAAGAGAGTCAAGCATCCTTTGATTTATGTTTCAATTCAATATTGTGATATTCGATATATCTCTATATTTGGAATAACTGTTAATATTAAGAAAATTATTATATTTTGTGTAAATTTTGCTTTTGTGATATGTGACTCAAAATAAATGTTTTTAGAATTGATATGATATATGTGTAAGCCCAATTACAGGATTATATGTGAAAATAAGTGTTAATCCCTTACCAGTAAGGGTTAGATGTTGGTATCCACTCATAGGATAGTATATGAGAATATGTGATATATGTATATGTGACATGTGCTCTGATCAATTACCGGTAAGTGTTTTCGAATGATTTTAAAATTTGATTACATATGTATTAAATGACTCATTATATGTTTTGGAGAAATTATATTTGATATCGTTGAGTGAATTTGTGAAATCAAAATACTCGTATTTTGCTTGACTCTATTCTATTGTGTATTGTGTATAATTGCTTATTAGATGTGTGGCTTACCCCATCAATTAAAATTTTTATATTAAAGTTTAGTTGGGAAACAAAACCATTGGACCACTTCATAAGGTACAAGGTAAAGTGTGGGTGCTTTTAGGCGACGTCAACAATGCTTGAAGTCTTAAAGGATTTTTAGTTATTTTTATCTTGCTTAAGATTTTACAGTATTTGGAGATTATTTCTAAATTGTGGACTTTAGATATTGTAAGAGGTTGATTAAGAGTATTTTCTATTTGGAATTTTATTTAATTTTGGAATTTATTATTTTGATTGAGTTATGTAAGATCAACAAGTTAGTCATGCTTCTAAATCCAAGTTCCATGGATTTGGGTTGTGACACATAATGTAATACTTAAAACATAATCATAAGTGAAGTCTCTTATCATCAAATAAGAGACTTAGGTTCAAATTCCACCTACACCAAAAACCATCATTTTTCAATATTAAAGAACATCCCAACCTAACAATTGGTCAATGGGCCAAAAACAATAGTGGCTAAATCTATTTAGGTTGTGTTTGGCCAAACTATTACAAATATATTTTGAATTCTAATAGAATGTATTTTGGAGGTAGGAATTCTAATAGAATACATTTTTTATTTTTAGAATGAAATTTTGTATTCATAAATATATATACTTTGAATTTTTGTTTTCAAAAATAATTGTCAACTTTGTGAGAGGAAACCAAAACATAAAAAAGATACAATTTTTTTTCTCATATTATTCACAATTTCTCACTAACCATACAAAACTAATAGTGGGCAACGATTTTCTACAATTCTACTCTTCCGTCTAAACCATCATAACACCATACAAACCACCAGATACCAAAAAAAACCTTTACCACCACCCAAAATCAACCAAATAAAACCCTAATTGCCACCAAAGAGTCACACCACCACCACTTCAAGTTGTCTTAAACCCCAAATTGATTCACCAAAAAAACTGTCTCTAGCACCCAAAAAACCTCCATCAACTCCTTGAGGCTTCAATTTTTGTAAGCTAGTATTTGACATGGTAGATTGTCAAAACTAATCACTAAATCTTCCATACAGTCACATGCCACACACACACACACATACTCTCTCTCTCTCTCTCTCTCTCTCTCTCTCTCTCATAAAACCAAAATAAAAATTAGAAATCTGATTTCAATTTTTATTCCTCATGCTATGCATTCTCTTACCAAGGTCAATCAAAACTCAATTTTTTTTTTCTTCTCTTTTTGTTAAATTTTACACATAATTTTGTTGGGAAGTTAACAAACATACATTTTGTCTAGTTGAAAGCTACAATAATGCTAGTTAGATTTGAATAAACACAATAGGGAACATACATTTTTCCTAGTTGAAGTTAGCCCAGTATGGCATGATTTTTCGTGTTAGGTATTCAAATTTTACTTGGCCTAGATACCTAGGTATTCCAATGCTAATACTTTAATGGAGTGGAGAAAAGTGATCCATACTCCACTTTACCACTTTACACCAACAAAAGAAAAAAAAATGCACTATTATTTTTATTTTGAGAGAGAGAGAGAGAGAGAGATGAATTGTTAAAGATAAAGAGAGTGAACAACCCTTTAAGAAATAGAGATAATTTTCATCTATTGAATAATTCCCCCCTTAAAGATAATGTACTCTATATGGCTATCTTCTTTTTTTTCTTTTCTTTTTTTTTTTTTCTATTTTTTTTTTGAGGATCTATATGGCTATCTTGGAAGTTAAGCTAGAGCATGTTAACCACCATAAATGAAACAAACTCTTGCCTCATTTGCTCTTACTATTTCGAGAAAAAGCATTTGCCATTGCCACCAACTAAACGGTTTTTGCTGGTTGGCACACGTCGTTTGTTAAGTCTATTGTTGGATCTTACCCCTCCTAAGTGCCTTTTTTTTAATCACTCATAATATTTTTTATAGTCACTCATAGAAAATTTAGATATTTTTTAGGTCGTACACCTTATAATCGAAACTCTCAACAACTGTACGCCATCAAAGTTCAAATACAGTAATTGTAGCTTTAAAATGAGAATCAATTTAGACAAAAATTTCATAACTTATCGGAGTCAGAGGATGAGTAACGTTGATTATGACATGTATAAACACCCAGCTGTCTTTGGAAAAGACCATTGTCATAATGCTGCGGCAATGTGTTAGGTGGAAAGATTATGGTTTGCAATTTTGCATGAAATCCCACCAAATAACTAAGACCGGTCTTGAAAAGTCATCCATGTCTCTCTATTAATGGGATTCAAGAACAACAACAATGCAATCGTGTATTCTATTGAACCTTTTGTTATTTCAACCAACTTGTAAAGCTTTAATAGACCGACGTACTATACAAAATTGGGCGATGTCCTCAATATTCTCAGCTGCACATCATAAAGTAGTTGGCTAATTTGTTTATGAGAATGCTAATGCATGCCCTTAATGCAATGGTTAATAGCATGACCTTTTGCTTATTAACCTTATTCCTATTTGTCTTTTTTGCATTTAGTAATACTAGGACTACATAAATTTACACAATTTTTGCTACAATTCATCACATTACATGCGTTTCGAGCATGTAATAAGACTCTTTTTTTAGATTTTTTTTTTTTTTTAATAGGAACTTGGGGTAGATTTAGTTAAGATTTTCTTGTGTAGAGAGCTTCTAGGTTTATTTGTCATATAGGTCCATCTTAGACATTGGCATGGCGGTATGCTACTAGCCTTATGGGTAGGAGTTTCCACTTGATTCAGATCCAGTCATCCAGGAATCAATTTGAATCTTTATATAGAGGTCTAACAAACCAAAAATGAGTATGAAGTTAGTGTATGAGCTTAGAAAGGTATAGGACAGCCAAACCTCCCTAGTTGAGTGGGGTGGCCTCCATTAGTGGACCTCATCCACCACCCTAAGAGGGACCTCTCCTATGCATGCAAGAATTAAGAGTAAGGCACAAACAAAAACACACACTCTAAACACATCGTTTCGTGAATTAAAAAATAAAATTTCTATTCCAGGATTTTAAAAGCTACCACGTTTTCAACACATCCAAATCCTTAGCATGCTTCTACCAAGAATCAATCATCATAAGCATGTTTCTAACATGTGTTGAAAATAAATAAATAATCCTGATTTTCTAAAAGAGCCTACCTACAAATGACTAAGGCTATGTACATTGTACACGGGACTCCTAGGGTGCATATGTAAAGTTAAGGTTGCATAACACGCCCTGAGGTAGAAACCCCTAGTCTAACCTAAGCATGTTTCTAGTCATAATACTTTAAAATAAAAAGGAAAATAAAGAAAATCTAAGGCTAAGAAAAATAATGAGCGGAAAACTAAAGAAGAAGTAAAAAAAAAATGCTGAAATTAAAAGAAAACAAAAAGAAAATGATTATCTCAGCTCTAAGCAAGAACCAAAGCTTTAATTTGATCATTTCCCACTTGTGTGGTGAATGGACCAAGAACCAAAAAAGTTTTCTATGTCAGCAATAATTTAAATGGGTATGAAAATTATGACAATTAATTTTTTTTTAAATATTGATAATGTATGTTAAAATATTACTCTAGGAACTCTAGATCTTAGTCCTTCCATGGTTAAATTTTACTTTTTAAAATTATGATGATGTATTTTTGGCCGAAGGAGAAGAATCAGTACCTATTAGAGAACAAAGTTTTTCTCCAAACTAGTTTGGAGAGAAAATTTTCAAACTTTTCATATATTTTATTTTTAGGTGTGAATTTTGAAAATCTAATCGTTAAATTTCATGTTTTTTATGTTCTTAACATGCATATCAAATTTCGTTCAAATTGGATGTTATTTACTATTCGATTAATAAACTTATTTTTTATACACAATTTTAGATCACACAAACTTGAAGCTTTTATATTTGTTTGATGACATAGCAATTGATCTTTGATTTTCTTGAAATTTTGCAAGCATTAAGGATATGATAAAAACAGGTAGTCTAACGATTAGATTTTTAAAATTCGCACTCAATATAAAGATATATGGGAAGTTTAGAGAATTTTCTCCAAACTAGTTTAGAGAGAAAATTTATTCCTTACTAGATACCAAGATTAGATGCCCTACAAATTCGAATTGGCTCCATAAGCAGCTCAACGACCCGTTAATATCTCTTGCCACCTCAAGTTCAAAGCATCAAACCATTCCCATATATGTTGAAATCAGACAAATTAGTTTTGGCACCACGTACATTTTGGATAGGATTGTCTTCAAATCTCCCAAGTAAAAACTCTATGGACGTACGTACGACCTTTCAGTCATGGTGTACTAGACTGGATGCTTCGTCTCAACCTCACACGTTGTTATATTGAATACAACAGTCATACTACCATTACATTTGAAAACCCGTTTTGTAAATGACTAATTCACACTGCTTCCCTTACCAAATACTTACACATTTACATCAGTCTCTTTCCCTCACAGTAGCGACCCGATTCCGTATGGAAGATAATCACCAAGTGGGTCAATAAGAATTCTAGAAAATCCAAGTACAATTTTCCGCATGTTTAGCCTTTAAATCAGTGTATAAACCAATATACACACACACACACACACACCACGCCAAGTTCATATAGTGGAAAGGAACTCTTACTTGGACAAATGGAGACTCATTTGAAGGAAGCTGGTTAAATGGCAGGATGCATGGATTTGGAGCATATACATGGAGTGATGGAGGCTGCTATGTGGGAACTTCGACACCGGGTTTGAAGGATGGAAAAGGATCATTTTACCCAAAAGGTAGCTGACTCCCTGCTGTACAAGAACTGAACTTTACCTCAATGCTTTGAGGAAAAGAGGGCTATTGCCTGGTTTGAGAAAGCAGATCCCTGCATTGTACGTATTCATCATGCTGGTTCTGTGCATATGGCAAATGTCAAGGTCGGTGAGAACCAGAGATCTCATCATGCTTCATGAGATCAAAAGCTCTCCAAGGGAAACTTCTTAAATTTAGATCAGTCTTGCAACATAATCGTTTCCCTGGAAAGGCGTTGGAGTCTAGCTAGAGGTATCGATTGAGAAAAGAGATTGGACACAATTCATCACTAGGGTGAACTGAGTTTGTGCAAGAAGGCGGTGAAAAGGAGGTTGAGGTCGACATTCCAGTATATCCTGGAAGTCTGGAACTACAATATATATATATATATATATATATATATATATATATATATATATATATATATATGCAAGGGGTATAAATCAATTAACTTGTATTAAATACTGTAAGTGGTAAATTTTGTTATGAAAGATTACATAGTCATGTGACGACGTATTATATATAGGCTATATATTTTGTGTTAGAAATATAGGTTCAGACTTGAACTACCCTAGCTAGTATAAATATTTTTGAAGTAGGGTAATAATAATAATAATTATTATTATTTACTACCATGCATTCACAATCTCTTCAAATCTTGAAGAAATAATCCCTCAAATAGCCAAATTTAAAAACCGAAAGAAGTTAAATATGCTCCTCTTGTTCACCTTCTCTATCCACAAAAGGGAGCTCTTATATTCTTTAATATTTTTCACTAGAGTTTGCCACAACATTACTCGGAAATAGACTATTCTAGACCGTGAATGTATTTTAAAGTCTTTGCATGATTCAACTCTTTCGATGGTTCATTTTTACTCTTTGAAAATTACAAGATCTTTTTCTTTTTGGCGAAAAAGAAAGAAAAGAAACCTAGCAGATACTAGCTATATATTAGTCTATCAGATTCAGATGCCTTATGAATTGGTTCACTTCAAATGCATCTGCAGTATATTCCCATCTATATCTCCAGCCTCGGGTCCAAACCATGTGTAGGGTCTCATGTTGTAATCAGACAAATTAATGTTGGCATAGCTAGTGAAAAATCTATGCACGTAACCTTTAATTAGTCATAATGACGAACTAGACTACTACTGATTACTTAGTCTAAATCCTCAGACGTAGTTAAATTGAATGCAAAAGTCTATTCAGCATAATAGTCGTACTACTAATACATTTGATAACCAAATTGTAAAATACCAAGTCCGATCTGCTTTAAATATTTTTTTTGGGTAAAATACCAAAGAATTATTGACACAGCCACAGTAGCGAGTCCACGCCGTATGAAAGACTAACGCCAAGTAGGCCAATAAGAATTCCTAATGAAAAGTCAAATTCTAGTTTTGGACCGCCTTGATATCTGACTTATAAGGTTTTATATAAGGGTCGGGTTGGGTTGGGCCGGCCTGGCTCATTTTTACTTGGCCCATGGGCACAATGGGTTGGGCATAATGGGTTATTAACTAGTTAACGGGTCGGGTCGGACTAAACTGAAAGAGAAAATCTCAGCCCATTACCCTACCCATGGGCAATGCCCATTTTGTCTTTAGCGATGTGGGCTATCGGATTGGGCCTAATGGACTATCCATGGGCTTGTGTTAGCATATTATTTTATTATTTTTTAAGGAAAGAATCAATTTTTTTATAAGGGAATAATCAATCTATTTTTTAAAATGAAAGAATTAAAGAATTTAATACTTAATTACAAATTTTTTTTACAATAAAATCTATTTAATTTTTTGTTTTGTTGATGGAAACCTATTTAATTTTTTTTTATTAAGGCTTTAAATAGTTTTTTGTTTTTATCTTTAATAAATAAAAAAAGGGTCAAATGGTTAATTCAAATTTTCTAGACTACTAGAAAAATATATATTTAGTAAACTAAGTTTGACACAATTATTTTGAGTATCTTAGTGGTTGAGGGAGTTCTCTTAAGAAGTTCCTCTATAATATCTTAGGATCAATCTTTCATACACTTTCTACATATTTTTGTTATGAATTATGAGTTATTGGACTGGGCCAATGGGCTAGGCAACGGGTTGAGCTACTGAGCTAGCCCACCGGGTACCCATGGGCATAAAAATTAGCCCACGGCCTAACCCACTGGGCTAGTGGGCTACCCATGGGCCTCAATAATAATGGGCTGGGCCGCCCATTAGCCCGGTGGGCCGTTGGGTTTTTGGGTCGGGCTGTGGGCGATGGATTATTTGATGACCCTTAGCTCTATATATACCTAACCAAATTCTTCGGATTAGCAACCACCATACCACGCACAAGTTCATCATACTTGTTAGTTTTTACCACCACTTTGAAGCAACAATGTAGGTATCATACAAATAATTAACGTTGAAAACCCTGGTACTCAATCCTTTACCGACTCACCAAAGTCTAAATTTGACGAATTGATTACAAAATTTGGCGATTTCAACTCGGCAAGTTAGGCAAATTGGCATTAACAATGTTTTAAGAAAAATAAAATATTATCACAAACTATAATTTGTCATTGACTAATCTCAAAATATAACTAACGTACACAAAAAACTAAAAGTAGATTTCATTGAATAATCTCAATTCCAACACAAACATAAGGTCAATGAAAAAGAGGTATATCATCTGTAACAAAAGTAGGCTCTGCCTTATAACTTAGAAAAATTAATGGACTTTTACGATGTTAGCCTTGTAGATAGGTTCAAATTGCCTGTTTCAGTAGCCACACAAGGTGGAACTAGCGAATGCAAGACCTCGAGCTATCTAGGCAACGTGAACGCAGCTCGCCCAGCAGAGCTACAGGTTAAAGGGTCTGATGGGAGCGTTATTGCATGTAAGAGTGCTTATACTGCTTTCCATCAACCACAATATTGTTGCACTGACTCATATAACACCCCCACAAACATGTCCACCCACGGACAATTCTTGAATCTTTGATGATCAGAATAGCACATTTATAGCTATGCTTATGATGATCAGAATAGCACATTTACTTGCTCTGGTAGACCCAATTACGTTATCACTTTCTATCCATGAATTACAGAAAGGAATTATGAGTTCCCTTCTCTCCAAGTGTAATAAGAAACTATATACTAAGTTTCATTATTTCTCTCTATGAAATTATAAACTACATACGAAGAGGAATTATGAGTTCCTTTAGTGTAACAAGAGCATTCAAATCAATGTAGCTATTTTAATTTTCAGCAAATATATAGCAAAATTGGTAAAAAATATTAAGCAAACAACACTGCCACGCCACATGTGGTGAGACGTACCTTTTTAATTTGAATCATTAATAGTGGGAATAATTAAATTGTATATTAAATTGCATTTACAATACCATTTTAGACTATTGTACATAATGTGAAAATAATTAAATTATATAGAGAAAAGAATTTTTAGTTCTCATTTTTTTATTCGTCCCTCTCCCTAAAAGGAAATTCCTGACTTTGCCATTGGTGATTCAGCTTGCAGAAGTGATGGGAAAGAAATAAGTGAAAAAAAATTATTAATTGAGTGGGAAAAATAATATTTTAATAAAATAGTGATAGAGTATTGAGGTAGATGCATTTGTTGTAAAACTTACATTAGCTAAAGTAATAAAAGTAGAGTCTTTTTGGATCAATTTAGCTAAAATTGTATTGAGATTGATACTAATGCTCTAAGAAATTAAATTCATAAATCAATGCTAAATTTTGGAACGGTAGTCAAGAATGCATTTTGACCAAATGTTTTTTTTTTTTTTTTCCTTCTTGAAAAAATACATTTGGTATTATGTTGAGATTTTTACTAAAAAGTAATTATTCTTAATGAAATTGGATTTGGTTTGAAGTGTAGAATGCATTTTCTGTTCCAGATTAAGCAAAATTATAATAAGATGACTGCATGATAACAAAAAAAAAATTATTGATTTCTTATAAATATATAAATTGTGCAAATAAAAATCCATAAAAATTAATCAGATTTATAAAAAATTTTAATATCTACTTAAATACGATCACCTTTAATAATAGGAATTGTAGGGTCACAAATCACAACCCAAACCCAAAAGGAGTAGGATATAAGCCCAATAAGCCCGATACAATAAATTTGTAAGAGAGTGGGTGAAAGAACTGGGTTGTTAATGGGTTTTCTAACGGTTAATCAGGGTTTTAAGTTTGTCCGAGGGGAAAAAGACACATAATCGAGGGTCGAATTTAAGTCCGAGGAGTAAGTTTTTGGATGGATTGGCTGTTTCAGATAGTTTGTTCTTCCCATCGTCCACTTGTTTATCATCCAACCATGCACTCGAGTATCTGTCCTACTGAGCAGCTTTTCTGGTTTTCTATGGGTGATAGTGGTTGAAAACACTGTTCAGAGGTCTTCTCCACATTAATGCAGCCAGGAAAGCTGCTGTAGTGCATTTAATACGGTGGTAGCAGTTTTTCCCCAAGATATTTCCGTGTTCTTATCCTTTCCTTGCTCACCTGAAGTCTATCTTTGTTACTGGAATTTCCTGGAAGGTTACCTAAGTTAAGGCGAAGTTCACTTGACTGACATTTGTCAGGTCCGAGGAGTATGACCCTCTCGGACTAATGTCTTTTAACATTTCTCTGTACAACCACCTTCTATGAGGCCTTTCCCAACATTTTCTCCTCCTCGGACGCATTCTTGTTAATGAATGGGGCTTGAGGCCCAATACAAAATCTCAAGTCTTTGCCCCCCACAATAGCCCCTCAAAATTTTAATTTTTCTCTCTTGCCCGAGGAAAAAAAGTATAATTTTGACTTGTGAACATAATTACATGCAAAACCATAAAGACATTCAAACATTCGCATGTGGAAGGTCGTTTTCGTCATTTCACAGCTGTTTCTGACGATTCGGAACTCGCTCTTGGCATCCAACGGTAGGGCTTTAATCCAACGGTCTGGATTTCTCTTCAATATTTGGGCGGAATAAAATTCCCCTCGTTTTCAGTTCCTTATATAAAGGCTCCTGAACACTGTTTCCTTCTTCTTTCATCGCAGTTCACAATCCTCAGAGCATTCAAGCATTCAAACTCATCACTCATCAGATTGTTCATCATATTTTCAAAAAGAGACCTCAAAGATCCTCAAAAACAACGAAGATCAGTTCACGCTCTAGTCTACGTAAGTTTCGTTTTCACAACTTCCTTTATCTCCTCGAATAACCTCCTCGGTTCATCATTCTCTCTTCCGCAAACTCAGAATGGGTAGATTTCAACGCTTAGTGAAGACTCTAGCCTTGATAGAGCTATTTAAAGAGAAATACCACATACCCCAGGAAGTATCGATACGATATTTTTCAAATGGATTTTTCTAGTCGAGTGTGGGTGCAAGTGAACAACATAGGAGGGTGGACTATTTTTCTTTCTCGGTATTATGGTTTGGAGCATAAGGCTATATCTTGTTTTGCAGAAAAGGGAATCAGACAAAATGCAATCTATTTTACAAAGCCTTTTGATAGGTTGATTTATGTTTTTGATCTAGAAGATGATAGTATTTCAAAGTCATTGTCTTGTCTCCCATTGTAAGCAAATATAAGCCACGACTTGATTGGGTTATGGTTCCTAACACAGAGCCATAGGATCAATGTTATATTTTGGTTATTTCATTATTATTATTTTTTTCCTTTTTTTTTTTTTTTTTTTTTTTTTTTGTTGTTTCTTTAAGTCATTGAAGTTGCAAGAATATTGATTAAATAATGATCAAAATCATTTAGTCTTATAAAATAATATTATGCAAGAAAAAAAAATGTAATGATTTGATAAATTTATGTGCCAAGTTATTTTCTTTTCCAACAGAAATGGCAATAGTACATAATTTGTTAAGAGGACCTATGGATAAGACATACGAATAGCTGAGTTAGTTTCTGTTTAGAATATTTTGTACATTTGATTTTTGAGTAATTAGATGAATTACATTGTTGACTTGTGTTATTGGATAAGCAAAATTTCCATTTAAAAGTACATACATGTGTTTGCTAACTATCACGGTTTGGTTCATGCAACTATTAATTTAACGGATAGCTGCCAAGTTGGTTTGTGCAAAAACTTGGTCAGTTCACTAAAACTGTCTAGTCCGCACAAAGTGGGTTGGTTGCGCACCCCACTAGTACTGTCTTAATTTGGGTCATACATCCACTATACATTTACAGAAAATTCTTCTCCATAGTCCTCAACAGAAAGAAGATTGAAAGAATGCATGCCCTCAAAAGGCCTCATTACTCCTTTTTAAGACCTGACACCCGATGGTCTCACATTAGCAAATCGCCCAATCAACATGGAGACTACCCTAATGTGGCGTTGGGTATGGGAGAATCTACATTACTCTTGGCATCTAGATTCCTAAGAATGGGAATGTGATTCCTATGAATCACATTCTATCCTTAGATTTGAATGTGAACTATCAAGTCCTTTAAAAAAAAAATCTTCCTCTAAATAAATAATGAAAAAAAATATAAACTATTAATTAGTCCTTCAAAAAAATATCTTCCTTTAAATAAATAAAGAAAAATAAAATATAAACTATTAATTAGCAACACATTCATTAAAAGTGAATACCTAGATGAAGCCACCAATCCTGATCTAGATTTCTAACAACCAAACAAAACCAAGAGTAAAAGTGAATACCTGACAATAATGGAAGGTCCTCTTCAAACTTTTTTTTTCCACACGTAAAATCTAAATAGAACTTTGTTAAAAAATAATTAACAAAATTGTCTATCATGTTTATGTTGTTTTGGCGGGAAAAGATAAAGATAAGAGAAAAGATATTGATGATTTGTTTTATATTTTATCTTAATTGCTTAAATGATAAGGAAAATGGGTTAAAATTGTCAATTTATAACAATTTCCTTTAAGTTTGGAAATCTAGATATCCACTTGTTTTAAAGGGAATCACATTCCTACTGAGAGAGGTTTAAGGGGGGAATCCAGATTCCCCTGGCATCTGATTCTCTGGCGTAATTTGCAACCAGACATGGAAATTTTTAAACATTCCTAGGAATCCTAAAACATTACTCCGTACCAAACGCTACATAAGGGTGTGTTTGTTTAGAGATGAAATAAGGTAGATGGAAAACTTTAGAGAAAAAGTTTTATATCCCTCCACTTTTTCACTCAAAACCAAACATCATGAGAGAAAACTAAAATATTTTTTATCTTCCCATTTTTTCACTCCTCCAACCAAACAGACCCTAAATACATCAAACAATGTATAGCTCAATTTTATCCATTTTATTTTCTTGTAATTTGAAAAAACATTTGTATGTGCAAAAGTTCCTTAAAAATGTTATTTTTTTATTTTATATACTCACTTTTTAAACACCCTATATTATATTATCCATTTTATATTATATTTCATTAAAAATGGTATTTTTTTAGGACAATATTTGACTACAAGCTTAGTTGTAGTCAATGTTAAAGTTCTACTCAACATCTTTTTATTGAATGTGAATTTTGATAAATTCACTATTAAATTACATTTTCTTCCAATGTCCTTCATGTTTGCAAAATTTTCAAAGATAAAAAATCAATAACTATGTCATCATAGTAAATAACTTCTGATTAACATGAAATTTAACATACATGTTAAGGATATAAAAAAATTATAATCTAACAATTAAATTTTCAAAATATATACCCAATCCCAATGCCCATATTATTATTATTATTATTATGAGAATTATTATTATTATTTTGTGTAGAAGTACCTATAAATTAAAACATTCGCACTACTTTGTCCTCGCAAATAATGGGCTAAAGCCAGAGCAATCGGGTAAAATGTTGATTGAATCCCAACTGCACACTGGGCCAAATCGATGGGCTTGGCCCACCCCGCTGTGGAAAATCTTAAAATTTTGGCCCTATTACTTGTTAATACTAAAAAAAGCAGCAATAACTGAGAAAAACAACTCATAATCTCTATAGATGCAGGTGGGATACCTGATTTGGGTCATTTGCTGCAGCACCTTCAGCAGCAGCAAAATTTCCCTGAAAAATAAACGCAATCTACATTAAAATAAAAAAGAAAAAGAAAAATGGAATTCAATCTGAATTCTGAACTAAATGTTTGTACCCGATTATCGTTTTCTTGCATTTGCGCTCATGCTCCAATCTCTCACTGAACCCCTGAACTTGTATTTTGCAAAATTGACACGGTTCAGGTTTTTTTTACTCCAAGCTCCTCTTCCTTCCCTTTAGGAATAGATCCTTAAAAGGAAGAAAGAGGAGCTTGGAGTCAAAAAAACATGAACCGTGTCAATTTTGCAAAATACAAGTTCAGGGGTTCAGTGAGAGATTGGAGCATGAGCGCAAATGCAAGAAAAGGACCAATCGGGTATAAACATTTAGTTCAGAAATCAGATTGAATTCCATTTTTCTTTTTCTTTTTGATTTTAATGTAGATTGCATTTATTTTTCAGGGAAATTTTGCTGCTGCCGGAGGTGCTGCAGCAAATGACCCAAATCACGTATCCACCTACATCTATAGAGATTTAAAAGATTTTGAGTTAATCAGTAATTTATCATAATATCAAATAGGTGATTTTAATCTTTTTGAGATAATCAGTAAAAAAAACAAATATTGGCTCTAAAAATTATTAGACTGATTTTGAGCTTCAAAGGACTGAAGGTTTGAGGCAGCTGGTGGGATGCAAAAGTAATATATATGGAGCTATGGTGGACCACATTAAAAAGGTTCGAATATACCAACAAATTAAGGAAATGGTGAGGAGGCACCAATAACCCTAGCTAGTTTCTTTCTGTGGAATATTTTAGATATTAAATCCACATATTGTGATACCCTAAATGACAATATAACTCATCAATATATAATTCATTAGATATTAGATCTAATATCTAATATTTTAGATAATAAATCTTAAAATAAACTAGGGTAAAATAAAATCATAATAATAATTAACTCTAATTAACTTTAGATAAATTAACTGCACGTACATTCACTTGTGTTATGTTTGATTGAATCTATTTTCAATAGCTTATTTTGTTTTAAAAAATAACCTATTTAATATAATGTTGGACTTTAGCAAAAAAAAGTTTTAAAAAACTACATATAAACATAAGTTGACATTTTAAGTTAAGATTGACAGAAGATTAATTATTGCAAGCCAAAATGAGTACTATACAATATGCAGTACAAACGAAGTTACGTACTTCAAAATAATTCAAAGACATTAAATTTAAGAATGAGATATCTAGAAGCTTTTAGTGTAAAATTAATTATCAATTTATTAAAGTAGAATAACTTTTTTCTTCATCATGGAGGAAGAATTACTTTATTACATGTACAGTAGAATAACTCTTTTCTTGCCATAGAGGAAGAATTGCTTTATTACAGTAGAATAACCCTTTTCTTTCCATAGAGGAAGAAGTACTTTATTTTACAGTGCGTAGATGACCTTCACCATGGTAGAAGAATTAATTCTTTCCTTGACATTTCTTTGCCCCATATAGGAAGATTTTTTGGTCATTGAGAGCTTGCACAGGCCTTGCGTTATCCTTTCCACGGTACTGCAATTAATAGATTCACCAATTAAATCAAGGATTTAATTTGTTTTGAAAGTTAAATTATATATTTGTGGTCCTCAACCTTGATGTTTGTTTCTTCTTCTTTATCATCAACCTAAATTAGTTAAAAAATATAATTATATTTAAAAAGTTATTTGATGTTGTCTAATGAATCGAATCATAGAACTTACTCACTTAACTATTGAAATTTGTGAAATGGAGGTCACTTTAATGATGTGAAGCCTACAACATAGCATAAATTCTGTTTGCCATGTCAAAGTTTTTGATTTTAAAAAATATTTTTAAAAGTATAGAAATTAAAATCTGTTGAAGTGGGCCGTGTGTGTGGCTTGAATTGTCACAAGCCCAAGTCAAGTGGTATTAGGAAACCAAATTCACCTAGGAATATAATTCCTAGTATAACCGACCTATAATATATATATATATATATATATATATATATATATATATATATATATATATATATATATATATATATATATATATATATATATATATATATATATATATATATATATTAGGTTTGTGTTGAATGACAATACACAAAAGAGAGAATTAGAGTAATTCCAATTAACCTAGTGAGCAGCAGCCGCATAAGAAGAAGAATAGAGTTTTCTTGTCTTGTGGGTGAGAGAGAGTTAGGGTGTATTGGGATTTGAGTTTTTTGAAAGTGTTCTTGTGCACTATTGTATCTCCCTATTTTTTATAGTAAAATTTCTCCATCGTCTCCGTGGAGGTAGGCAGTTTGCCGAACCACATAAATTCTTGTGTTCTTTGTGTGTGCTTGTTATTTAATTTCCGCTTATTTACTATTATTGATTTAAGTCCTGAGGTGCTATTTGCATAACAAGTGGTATCAGAGCCAGGTTAGGATTCAATCCTTTGAATACAGTAAAGATGTCAAACGCAAAGTACGATGTAGAGAAATTTTGTGGTAAGGGAAATTTTTCTCTTTGGCAAAGGCGGATGAAGGATCTCCTAATTCAACAAGGAGTTCACAAGGCCTTACTTGGGAATGAGAAGAAACTGAAAACGATGAAGGATGTAGAATGGGTAAAGATGGATGAGAAAGCAGCTAGCGCTATTCGTCTCAACCTAGGTGATGAGGTCATTCATAACATCTTAGAAGCAAAGACCGCAGATGAGGTTTGGGAAAAACTAGAAGGTCTTTATATGAGAAAGAATCTGACGAACAAGTTGTACGTGAAGAAGCAACTATATAGTTTGCATATGAAGGAGGGTTCTAATCTATTGGAGCATCTCAACACGTTTAACATGTTGAACATTCAACTGTCAAGTTTTGGGGTGAATTATGAGGATGAAGATAAAGCATTACTCTTATTAGCGTCGCTTCCTACTTCTTTTGATCATCTAGTGACTACGTTGATGTACGGGAAAGAGACTATAGTACTCGAGGAGGTGACTAGTGCTCTCTTGTTACATATAAAGATGAAGCAAGATTGCGATGGTTCTCAGGCTGATGGATTTATTGTAAAGTCTGAGTCAAGTAATAGGGGTAGAAGCAGGTCAAGAGGACGAAACTCCAACAGGAATAGATCACAACCTAAATCACATGCAAAGAAAGACGTAGAGTGCTTTTATTGTCACAAGAAAGGGCACTACAAGAATCAGTGTAAAGAGTTGAAAGAGCATTTAGAGGAGAAGAAGAATGGAAAGAAGCCCCTAGAATCAGCTAATGTTGTTGAAGAAACATCAGATGACAGTGAAGTTGGTGCAGATTTACTTTCAATCTCTTCAGGTAACAATCTTCTATTGGAATCTTGGGTTTTAGATTCAGCGTGCTCATATCATATGACTCCAAAGAAAGATTGGTTTGACACGTATAAGCCTTACAACGGTGGTATGGTCCAAATGGGTAATGATGCTACATGCCCGGTTATTGGGATTGGTACCGTGAAGATCAAGATGTTTGATGGAGTTGTGAGAGTTCTTAATAATGTCAGACATGTTCCAGATCTTAGAAAGAATTTAATTTCTTTAGGAGTATTGGATGATTTGGGCTATTCATACTCATCAAAGGGTGGAATCATGAAGATTACCAAAGGTGCTTTGATGGTGATGAAGGGACAAAAAATAAACACACTTTACAGATTGATTAGGAACACAGTTGCAGGAAGAGTTGCAGTCACCACTTCGGTGGAGTCCAGCATTGACAACATAAAATTATGGCATATGCGACTTGGCCATATTGGTGAACGTGGTATGTTAGAGCTGCACAACAGAAATTTATTGAAAGGGGTGAAGACATGCAAGCTAGACTTCTGCAAGTATTGTGTGTATGGGAAGCAGCATAGAGTCAGTTTTAAGACAAGCTCACACAAGTAAGGGTGTTCTTGACTACATTCATTCAAATGTTTGGGGCCCAGTATCAGTTTCTTCTCATAGCGGTGCTCAATACTTCGTTAGGTTCATTGATGATTACTCTAGAAAGGTATGGATTTATTTTATGAAGCATAAGTCTGATGTGTTTGGCATATTTAAAAAGTGGAAAGCACAGGTTGAGAATCAGACTGGCAGGAAAATAAAATACCTTAGAACAGATAATGGACTGGAGTATAGAGATAAAGAATTCATAAGATTTTGTGAATTAGAAGGCATTACTCGTCACTTCACAGTTAAAGGAACTCCACAGCAAAATGGGGTTGCGGAAAGAATGAACAGAACCTTAGCAGAAAGAGCCAGATGCATGAGATTGAATGCAGGGTTGCCTAAGGTGTTTTGAGCAGAGACAGTTAACACAGCAAGCTTCATTATTAATATATCTCCATCATCAGCCATCGATTTCAAGATTCCAGAAGAGGTTTGGCCAGGTAGACCAATTGATTATTCGAGTCTAAAAATCTTTGGTTGTCCAGCTTATGTGCATGTGCAGAGTGGAGAGCGTTCTAAATTGGATTCGAAGTCAAGAAAATGTGTATTTCTTGGTTTTGAAAAAGGTGTTAAAGGCTACAGGCTTTGGGATCCAATCTCAAAGAAAACGGTGACCAGCAGAGATGTCATATTTGATGAAGCCTTTATGTTAAAACAGAATGAAGCAGAGGCATGTGATGATAGTCCACAGGAGAAATTAACTGTTGAGGTGGAGCTTGACGAGAATAGTTCACCCAGTGATAAGGGTGATGCTGAGATTCAACCACAACAGCGACAAGAAGAGTCTTATTCAATTGCTAAAGGTAGAGAGAAGCAGGTTCACAAAGCACCACAGAGATATGGCTTTAAAGACATGGTTAGCTTTGCTCTCATAACTAGCAGTGGAGATCCATTGCCTTACAGGGATGTAGAAGAGATGAGGTCATTACAGAAGAAGAAGATTTGGGAATCCTCTAGTATGTTGACAAAGTCAGTTCCAACAGACAAGTTCAAGCACTGTTTGGACTTGATTGGTGTTTGCAGCTTATGAGCCCTAAAGGGCTAAGGTGGAGGCGATGGAGGAGTTTGCTAGTGTAGCTTGATCAATTCAAGCCAATGTGGAGATTTGTTGAAGTGGGCCGTGTGTGTGGCTTGAATTGCCACAAGCCCAAGTCAAGTAGTATTAGGAAACCAAATTCACCTAGGAATATAATTCCTAGTATAGCCGACCTATAATATATATATATATATATATATATATATATATATATATATATATATTAGGTTTGTGTTGAATGGCAATACACAAAAGAGAGAATTAGAGTAATTCCAATTAACCTAGTGAGTAGCAGCCGCATAAGAAGAAGAATAGAGTTTTCTTGTCTTGTGGGTGAGAAAGAGTTAGGGTGTATTAGGATTTGGGTTTCTTGAGAGTGTTCTTGTGCACTATTGTATCTCCCTATTTTTTATAGTGAAATTTCTCCGTCGTCTCCGTGGAGGTAGACAGTTTGCCAAACCACGTAAATTCATGTGTTCTTTATGTGTGCTTGTTATTTAATTTCCGCTTATTTACTGTTATTGATTTAAGTCCTGGGGTGCTATCTGCACAACAAATCAAATAGTTTAAAATACAAAAAACAATTTTGAAACAAATGTCAAACATTTAAAAAACTAAAGATAAAAATAAAAAACAATTAACTCAATTTGAGCTAATTATATATAGCACATACATCGAAATTAGCTTCATGAAGTAACTGTACTTGTTTGCTTGAGACAGTATTTATCTGAGGCAAGTTCAAGATAGGGTAAATAGTCAAGTTAAAAAGAAAATGAAAAGAAGAAGAAGAAGAAGTAAGAATAGAAGAGTTAATTGGAGTTAGCGAAGGTGTTTAGCCATACCTTTGCATTGACAATCCAAGTTACACCTTCATCACAAGGAGGTGTTGTGAGTGATCCATTATATCTATAATACTTGAATGTATCCGTGTTTGTCTTTCTAGGATCTATTACCCCTATGGCTTTCTCTCCCCTATTATTAACTAAAGTTTTTAGCTCCTCTATGAACTGAAACAAAAACAAATGGAATAATTTTAAAAACACTAGGAAGTTATAATGTGTGAAGAACTCATAGGGGATTAATCTAGTGCCTAATTCTTTACCTTTGACAAGAATGAATTGGGCTCACCAATTTGGTAAAACTGGGCACGTACAACAGAAACTTATTTGATGTGTTTACGTGAACCATATGTAGCTCCAAGTCATACCTGGTTAAAAAATCATTGTAGATGAAATTTGTTGGCGGTGAGACATTTAATTTGAGAGAGAGAGAGAGAGAGAGACCTCTTGCCATTGATGAGATGCTCTGCGGGTGAGTGCCAATGGCATTGTTGGAGGGAGTATTGCTTGCAATTGATTTGAATTGATCCATCATCGCCAACATAGTCAACCTGTGTCATCACTCATCACAATTAGATATTGAACCAATATTTTTTTTATTTAAAAAATACCATATTATATTTAAATTGCATTCTTTGACAACAATATTATTGAATATTTAAAATTAATGTTTTGAATTTTGTTTCGTTCAAATCTTATTGGTGCATAAAATTAGTACACAACAACCATTATTTGCATTGTCTAAAAGATACCTGGCCATATTAGTGTGTTCTAGGCATTTTAGCCTATTCTAGCCATTTCATATGAAAACTTAGTTTAGGCTTAGAATACGATTTATGAGAGGTTATAAATTTTTTTTTAAATGTTGGGCATTTTGGTAATTTTCCCCCTACAAGTCAGATCTAATCAAGTATATTTCAATTTCCAATTGTCTTATTTCTAAAAGTTTGATTTCTATATTTCTTTTAAAGAGTAATTCTGAAATGGATATATAAAATAATTTTGTTATAGTTCATTATTTTTTTTTTCTTTCTAAAAGTTTGATTTCTATATATTTTTTTTTAAAGAGTAATTCTGAAATGGATATATGAAATAATTTTGTTATAGTTCATTATTATTATTTTTGTATGATAAAAACCTTCCATATTGGGAAGTGAGACGACATAAATTATGTAGTTCTTATATTTATTTTATAAGGAATATTATTATTATTGTTATATATGTGAAAATTTTGAAGGGGTACATTGGTATGCCCCAATTTTGAAATATATATATTTTTTCCTAACGGTCACTTAGAAGTGGCCTCCAAAATAGTATTCAAAACTTTGTTTAGGACACCTTTATTATTATTATTTTTTTGGTTGTAAATTGTTGAAGTTAATTGAATTGAAAGATTGTAAGACGTATAATCATGTGGTAGACCATCTACTATTTTGGAGATACTTGCTTGTTTGATTTGAGCAAAAAAAGGGGTGTATTCTGTATTCATTTTCAGTTTTCATGAGACCCATCACTAAAAAACATTTTTAATTTTGTATTTGTATTCAATTTTCATTTTTAGTTTCCAAAAAAAAAAAAAAGGATTTGAATACAAAAAACTGAATATAACTTTATGGTGTTTTCATTTTCTTGAAAATGGATACAATGAATTTTTGTAAAAAACCAAATATGTGCGTCCCTCTAACATTAACTTGTCCCATCAAAAAACACACTCTCTCTCAACTGTGTTGAATTTTTAATTGAAATATATAAAGTGAAAAAAAAAAAAGCAAAAACTATACTAGAAAATAATGCCAAACATGAAATGGGTTGGGTAGAGAAAATGAATACAAGATTTGAGAAACAAAAAATGAGTTTAGAAAATGAAAAGAGAAAATGAATCCACCCCCAATAATAACCAAGCAGGGCCTTGATGATTCATCAATTTTCATCTTACTAATTAGTGGATTAATGCATTTTTATGTTTACAGGGAGGGCGGAAAGGGAGAGTTGACCCAATTCTAGAAACGCCTATTATAGGTTATACTTTAAAATTTGAGTAATTTTGTTCCAGGACTTTGATTATAAACCTGGCCTGAATGAATTGAATCAAATCGAACTTTACCTCTAATTAACCATTTGTCCTATCTAATTACTAATTAGGTAAAACCGGCTATTTAAATTTTGAATAGTGCTTTTAAAGAGCAAGAGAAGTTGGTCTCCAACATTGGATACGTCATACAACAATACATAAATACCATACTATGTCTTTATCATGTAGTTTTTGCTTATAAAACTTATAAGTAATGTTAAGTACACAACATATTTTGGACTCTTTTTAAAATTCCGTGGATTTAATGTTATGATTGGTGTACGTAAACTTATTTATTGACAAAGCTTATAAGTTATCTCCTTACCTCAACAGAATGGTCTGTATTCTTTATGATTGCATTAGATGCCTTATAATTTAATCTCAGATCTCCTGGATTTATGTTAACTTGCACATCCTTATTCAATATATCAATTGGAGATTGCGATTGCCCATTCTTACACGTTGCCGATTCCGGCTTAAGTTCCCCCCAGTGTTCAGGTCCTTTAGGACTTCCTTTGATATAGTTAAACTCAGGCTCTTCACCTGCCAAGTAAATTTCAATATCACATCATCATCATAGGTAATAATAATATTGCAATTCTTATTATGTAAAAAAAAAACAACATTATTAGCATCCTAAATGGAAGTATCTTTGGCATTACCAGTTTGAGCAGTAATGAATATTGGCTGCCAATATAGAAGAGACAGTAGAAACCAGCAATTGAAGATTGGTAAACTATAATTCTTCATGATATACAGAAAACAAATGGCAGGTTAAAGAGAGCAGTTCTTTGTTGGCGAACAGACTGTAATTGTTTTGACCCAATACAGGCACAACTAAATCTAGTCGATTTTGTTAGGCCTGTGTGGTGCTTTCCCAACACGAGTCTAATGTGTAAGTTGGGCCACTTTTGAATAGTAGGAGAAGGTTTGGGGTGCTAGTTGATCAAATTTGATGGGAACATTACGAGATGTATGGCTAATAAGTGACACGGGAACTTTTTTTTTTTTTTGGTTAAAGACACGGGAACTTTCATTTCTCCCATTACATTACTATGAAGAATGAAGGTGATATTGCCCATCACATCATTACAGATGTACAATCAATTATTTGATTAAAAAAAATAAGTCCATGTTTCAAAAAAAAATAAAAAAATAAATGAAGGTGATATTTTTATTTGCTTTTTGGGCCTCATTTTGGGCCATCAATCACTGTCTTAAACAAGCCCACGGCTCTGTGGTTGGATCATTATTGTTTATGAGTTTATCCCTCTCACTTTTTGACACGTGCTCAACCACATCACCTTTTGAAAAATACTAGTATTAATGTATACTAAGTCCACAATATTTTTATAATATTTTCACAACAAATTACAGGTAGTTAGCTGTTATTGGTTCAAATTTGAATATAACACTAATATTACTTTTTTTCCCTAATAATAACAATGAATAACAACCAGCTACCTAAGATTTATTGTAAAAATATTATAAAAATGTTGTGAACATATTATTTGTCTAAAATTGCATGGGTTCCTGTGCATGCAGCCATCAAAAGACGACAGTGAGTAAGTTATAACCTGGCCCATATCTCGTTAACAAATTCAATGAACCTCATCTACTTTGTTTAACAAAATATCACCACCCCATACCCCCATAGCTAGGGGTGTCCAATGGGTAGAAGACCCGACCAACCCGCCCGAATCTGACTGACCCGAGGCCCAGCGGGTGGACCCGAAGTCCATTGCGGGTTGGATTCGATTTTATCTCTAATAAAAACCGAACAATCGGTTCGGGTGGCGGGTTTCTAGGTTAAAAACCCGTAGAACCCGACCCGATCTATGGTTTAATTAAATTAAAAAAAAAAAGGCAGGTTTGTTTTGATAGTCACGTGAAGTTTGAACTCAGTCTGAAGAGAGAGGCCTACTTGATAGTTTTGATTGGACACAAAGCTGATTTATTTGCTTAATTCTACACGCAAGCTGCAAGGAGATGGCCAGATGGGACTAAAAGCTGAAATCTCATAGCTTCCAACCTTCCACAATCCACACAATTTGTAATCAAATCACCTCCACTCCTTCACTTCTCTTCAGAGTCAGCCTATTCACTTCACTCTATCTCTCTTTCTCTCTACTCGTTGGCAACAAGCCAACAACAGCTAGTCGGCTACTTTACTTCAAAACAAACTAAGATTTTCATTTTTCACTTTCCCATGTCTCTAGCTCTAATCAGATCACCTCCATTCCTTGAATTCCTTCAATTCTCTTCAGACTCTTCACTTCACTCTCTCTCTCTCTTTCTCTCTACCCATTGGCAACAGCTAGTCGGCTACTTCAAATCAAACTCAGATTTTCACTTTCCCATGTCTCTAGCTCTGGTCATGAATCATAGTTTAGGTTTAGGGTTTCAAGTAGGTACTCGGCTACACATTTCAAAATCAAAATCAGATTTTCCATGCCTCTCCTTACTCGGCTTAGACTCAAAACCCTCATCTCTCTCTCTTATAAATGGGTCTTTACCGAGTGTTCTCTATTCTCTCTGCTCTCTATTGATTTCAAAACTTCTCCTTTTTATTTTTAAACAAATACTCTTTTTCCTTTACATCAAAACGGTTGCTGGTTGCTGTTGCCGCCGCCTCATAGCCCACCTGACGCCGTCGTCTTCACTCCATGGGTCTTCTCAAGCTTTTAGTCTCGGCTGCCTAGTCTCAGATCAAGTAAAAAAAATTTCCCTTTTCGTCCCTCTTTTTCGGTATTTTGTGTTTGTGATATGGATTTATCATTTTGTTCAAATGATTTATTTTTTGATATGTAATAACTAATAAGAGTCATATGAAAGAAACTTAAGGGATATTTTTCAAATGACTTAAAACATAAAGATTAGGGACCAAAACTGAACAATAGGTTGGATTCAAAGATGAAACCCTAATTTTTTAAATTTGATTTGTTGGTCAAAGACTTGATTATTCGGGTTTCAAAGATGGAACCCTTGAGTGTGTTTTTTTGTGTTATCATTATAGCTAGTTTGATTCATTATTTTAGTGTGCTCTGACTCTGAGTATGATTTGTATCCGGCCTGTTTTATTCATTGTTTTGTTTTGTTTTGTTTTGTTTTTTTTTTTTTTTTTTTTTTTTTTTTTTTTTTTTAATGATCAATATACTTGTATCTTCACTGTAAAAGAAGAATATGAATCCCTGTTTTAAAAAGATAAAATTCAAACACTTTTTTATTTTCGGATCTGCCTGTTTTATTCCTTGTTTTGTTTTGTTTTGTTTTTTTCTATGATCAATATACTTGTATATTCACTGTGAAAAAAGAAAAAGAAGAAGAAGAAGAAGAAGATTGAACACCTATTTTAAAAAGATGAAATCCAAACACATTCTTATTTTTTTTATCTAATTGTATTTTATTGCTTATTTGTTTGATTCATTTTGCTTTCCTAACTTAAAAATTTGAATCCTAATTTTATACAGGAGTTGAAACTTGTTCAAGTAGGCTTTTTGCTTCCTTTGCAAGCTTGAATCCCTAACAACTAAGAGTCATCTGAGGTATCATTTCTCTTCTGTTATATCTCTTTTAACTTCTTGTTATTGTTTGTGTTACTTGTGAGTTTTGTCATTGTTTGAGGAATATTCGACTGCAATAATTGTGTTTGCAAATTGACGATGATATGTCTTTGTAATTTCTTTTTGAGGCTTTTATTTACTCTTTCTCATCAGAGCTGTTAGGCCACCCAATCTATGTAGTGTTTATTTACATGTAAAATGTTATATCAATCCATTGCTTTATGTCTTGACAATTAGATAGAGATTTAGATATGATGCACCCTTTCACTAGACTTGATAATTTGATATATTCTTGCACATTGTCTTTTAAATTTTTTGGTCAATCTTGTTAGTTGATTGAGGATACATTCTAATCAATACTTATGAAGTCAATTTTTATGCACAATGATATTTCTTATTCTACACAGCTCTAGTGTATGTGACTTCAACTACAATGATCTTTCTTAGATTTAGTTTTTTTTTTTTGGTTGTTTGTTAATGCATAAATTTGATGCCTTTAGGTTATGGAACCCTCTAGTGATGCACCCCCTTCTCAAACAACACATACTGCCCAAGCTGTACCTACTGCCACTCCAACTAATGCTAAGATTCCCCCACTTCCACCTAAAGATAAAGGCAAGGTGTGTAGTAATAGGAAAAAGTCTATTGCTTGGGACAATTTTGAAAAAGTAGATATTGGTGATGGTCATTTTAAGGCTATTTGCAATTACTATCAAAAAACTTATCTAGCTAATAGTAAGGGGCATGGTATTGCTAATTTATTGAATCATACTCCAGTTTGTGTTAAGAACCCTAATAGAGTTACACTTAAAGGGCAACAAACTTTAGCATTTGAACCTAAAAAGGATGGGGAGGAAGGGTTTCAGCTTGTGCCAACAGCCTTTACTGTTGAGGCTGCTAGGAAGGCACTCGCTGAAATGGTTATAATAGATGAGTTGCCTTTTAGGTTTGTTGAAGGGTATGAGCTTCAAAGATATTCGACAACCTTATAACCTAAGTTGCGAATTAGGGATATCCCATCTCGTCAAACTGTAGCTAGGGATGTGATTGACATTTATGGTGTTGAGAGAGAGAAACTAAGGGGGGCCTTGAAGGGTTGTAGGGTGTGTCTTACTATAGACACATGGACTAGTATTCAAAATCTGTGTTATATGTCCCTTACAGGACATTTTATTGATGATGATTGGAAGTTGCATAAGAGAATCTTGAATTTTTGTCAAGTTGAAGACCATAAGAGGGAGACTGTAGGGAGAAAGATTGAGAAGTGTTTGCGTGAGTGGGGTATTAATGGCATATTCACTTTAACAGTGGACAAGGCTAGCTTAAATGGTACCACCATTAAGTTTTTGGAAAATGTAACTACAGATTGGGAGAGGACTGTTTTAGAACATGAGTTCTTACACATGAGGTGTTGTGCACATATCTTAAATCTGATTGTGGGGGATGGTATGAGAGAAATTGATGCATCCATTGCTAAGGTGCGTAAAGCTGTGAGGTATGTGAAGTTCTCACCAAATAGGAATCAAACTTTTGTGGGTTTTGTAGAGAGATTAGGTATTGAGTCTAAGTCTCTTCTTTGTCTAGATGTACCAACTAGGTGGAACTCTACCTACCTCATGTTAGAAATTGCACAAAAATTTGAGAAAGTGTTCATATGAATGGACTATGAGGATGATAGTTATTCTTCATACTTTATGAACAAGGAGAATAGTGGTGGTATGGGATCTCCTAGTGGTATTGATTTCCAAAACTGTAGGACATTTGTGGGTTTTTTGAAACTTTTTTACAATGCAACGAAAAAGTTTTCTGGTTCTTTGTATGCTACTGCAAATACATTTTTTGATGAGATGTTTGTCATTCAAGAGAATATTTCCCATTTAAGTAAATCTCAAAATCACCTCTTGAAAAACATGGCAATTAAGATGGAATCTAAGTTTGATAAATATTGGGGGAAAGGGGATAAAATGAATCATCTTTTGTATGTGGCTGTGGTTCTTGATCCAAGAAAGAAGTTGAGGTTTTTGAAATTTTGTTTTTCTGAAATTTATGGGAATGAAGTGGCTGATGTGATGGTTGAATTGGTGAGGGGTTTCTTGGTCAAGTTGTATGAATATTACTCTCGTGTTGATTCACCAAATGTACAAGTACCTAGTGGGAGTGAGAGGACACACATAGATGAGTCAGTTGGCTGTAGTGATCCATATGCGATGGTTAATTCTAGGTTTGACCGTTTCTTGGAGGCTGAGCAGTCCATAGGGTGTAGTAATGAGATTGACAAATATTTGGATGAAAATTGTGAAAGTAGAAGGGGGGATGTGAAATTTGAGATATTGGGGTGGTGGAAGGTCAATTCGAATAGGTATCAAGTGCTGTCCAAATTGGCTAGGGATGTGCTGGCTGTACTTGTTTCTACTATTGCTTCTGAGTCAGTATTTAGTACCGGAGGACGCATACTTGATCCATTTCGGAGTTCACTTTCTCCACTCATGGTTCAAAATCTTGTTTGTGCACAAGATTGGCTTCAAGCCTTGGTTCCAATTTCTTTTCGCAAATCAAAGGATGAGGTAGAGGTCTTGGAAGATGAATTTCATGATTTAGGTAATATGTTAACTTCCAAACTTTTTGTCTATTAAGTTCTATTAAATGTGTCGTGCAAATGAAATTTAATCTAATAGCCTTCATTTCTTTCTCTTTTCTAGTTATACGTCAAGCAATAGCAGGTGGTGGAAGTTCAAGTTCAAGCAAAGGTAGCCCAATTAGTGTTGATGACTAATCTTTAACTGGGTAAGTTTCTGCCCTTACTATTGTTTCTATTAAGTTTGGTTCTGCCCTCTCTTTTTGGTCTTGTCCTTATATTTTTGTTGATAAATCTCTTTTGGCCCTTTTTCTTGTAGGAGGAAAGACACTTTTTGTATAGGAGGCAGATTTTTGGATACATATTGGAAGTTATTTTGGACAATAGTGCTTTTCTAACTTGTTAACTCTTGCTTATAGGAAAGAAATCTTATTAAGTTTATAGGTTTTCTTTTCTATTAGTAATGGACAAAACTATAGAGTAGTTGCTCTTTAATTCTTTAGAAAAGTTATTTTTTTGGAAATACTTAGGTATTTCATAATTGTAACTAATTATAACTAGATAGCCTTGGTAGTTTACTGCCTTAACACTTGCAGTAACTATCTTTCTGCCTTCTTTGGTTCTATGGAAATATTGTAAGATACTCTTGTTATTTTTTGTTGCCATACTTGTGGTGTGGTTGTGACTTGTGATTGAATTATCCTTTCTGACTTCTCTGGTTCTATGGAAATATTGCAAGATACTCTTGTTATTTTTTGTTGCCAAACTTGTGGTGTGGTTGTGCCTTGTGATTGAATTATTTGTTAGAATTTGTTTGCTGGCTTGTGTAAGTTGTGTTACATGTATGGAATGGTTGGCATAACTTGGCAGGTTTAATAGGTTGAGTCTTGAGATGTGCTTTTGTGTTTATATTTGTTTTTGGATTTTTAAGGTACTGCCCAAGTCTTAATGCTTAAGGGCATTCTGAAAAAATTTTCTCTCATGTATTGTGTGGTTTTAACAAGTGGTTAGAAAGAGATATTATGTGTTTTTATGTGCTTGCTAATTGCCTAGGTTTCTTTTATGTTATTTACTATATTTGTTGTCATTAGTTTTGAGTTAGATATATTAAATTTGTATTGATACGGTTTGGAGGACCAAAAGATTAAAAGTTGTTTAATACAAGCTGAGTTTGAAGGCTCAATTTGAAATAAAGGGTGTGAAAAGAGGCTCATATGTAATTGTTCAAAAATATATAAATCTTGTTAAAAATAAGCCCATTAATTTGGGCCCAAAAGGCCTATCAAAAATTGAGTTAAAAAAAATTTATGCAAAATTACAAATTCAGCCCAAATTGAAGTCCAAACCTGCCAAACCTACCAACCCGACCCGATTAACTGACGACTCGAACCGCCGGGTCTGACCCATATATCGGGTTGGTTGCGGGTTGCAATTTTGGTAACCCGATCCAGTCGGGTCGAGTCCGGGTCAGGCCCAAACCTGACCTGACCCGACCCGTGGACAACCCTACCCATAGCCCATAAGTCACATCACACTCTAGGTCGAGTCAAAGCTTAAAGTGCTTAACAGCCATTTTTACCTCCCAAATTACCTTTACTTAGCATTCAAGTAAAATTATTTAAAATAATATATATTTTTTACAATTTATTTTAATTATTATTTCTCTATTATTATTATTATTATTTTTTGTGTAGGTGCTCGCATTATAGAAGGAGATGCAAGATCAGAGCACCTTGTTGCGATGAGATATTTGATTGCAGGCATTGCCATAACGAATCTAAGGTTTCCCTCACTTTTTTATTTATTACTAATAAAATTTATTTTAGATTAGCTCTTTAATTTTGTTATTAAAAAAAAAAAAAAAACCTTCTTAGGGATGATTTTGGAACAGAACTCATTGGAAGTCGATCCTGTTGATCGCCACGACGTTCCCCGCCATGATTTGAAAAGGGTTAGTAAGTTTAAATTTATTCACTCAATATTTTGGTGCATTTTTTTTTTTTTTTGGTTTTGTTAATGGGATAAATATATGGCTTGAAATTTTACTAGGTAGAGCGTAAACTTTTACTCTTTTAATGCAAGTAAAAAGTATAGTACTTTTTTTTCCCTATACTCTTAGCGGTTAAAATTGTGACATATGACTTTTTTAGGGTTTTGCTTTAAATGGATTTATTCATTTAATTTATGTTTGGGATCTCTAGCTATTTTTGGTAGGAAGTTCTTGATTCGGCAAAATAGGGGTCCTATCAAAAGATGCAAACTTTACCACCCAAATTTTCTCTCTCTCTTTTGTTTATTGATAGTTTGATAATTTACTTTTTAGTTTCATTCATCTATAGAACTCCTAAATAATATAGAAAATTACAATTAGCACACTAAAATTCAGCATTGTTGCCTTTCAGGTGATCTGCTCCATGTGTAGTACAGAGCAAGATGTATGTCTCCAGAACTGCAATATAGTGTTTTCATTATTCTTTTGAAAGGATAATGATAAATATAAAGTTCATAATAAGGTTTTGATTTTTCTTTGATAACTTATCAGATTCAACAGAACTGCATTCAGTGTGGGGTTTGCATGGGGAAGTACTTTTGTTCCAAATGCAACTTCTTTGATGATGATGTAAGCCTCCTGAATCAATTTCTTTTTTGAAAACTCAAGAAAGTTTCTGTAACTTGTGATATAAAATAATAATAATAATTCTTTTGCTAGGTTTCTAAGAAGCAATACCATTGTGATGAGTGTGGTATATGCAGGTTAAACTCGATCTATTCCAATTCTTTGCTTTCATTATCTTGTCTTTGTTATTACTTCTATAATATATGTTTATTGAGTCTATTATTGCAGAACTGGTGGAAAGGAGAATTTTTTCCATTGTAATAAATGTGGTAAAGTGTTGAACTCCTTATTCATTGCCTCAGAGACTGTATTGTTTGTTGTTTTTTGATAATTTAGTTTGGAAGTTTTCATTGTATCAGGATGTTGCTATTCAATTATGTTGAAGGATTCACACAATTGTATTGAAAAAGCAATGCACCACAATTGCCCAGTTTGCTTTGAGGTAAATTTAGGAGAATGAAATGCTTAATTAGAAAGGGGAAAGGCTCTATTTCAAAATGAATTGATATGTCCCTTTATTGCGCAGTTTCTGTTTGATACTACAAAAGACATTACTGTCTTGCGATGTGGACACACTATACATTTGGAATGCGTAAAAGAGATGGAGCATCATTTTCAGTATGTTTTTAAAGGAAGCTGTTGATTTATGTTTATTACTTGTATAAATTTTTTTGTTCCTTCTTTCACCCTTAAAACGTATAAACTTTTGGCAGGTACTCATGCCCTGTTTGTTCAAAATCCTATTGTGATATGTCCCGTGTGTGGGAAAAACTTGATGAGGAGGTACTTCGATAGTAGTTTTAACTTTCCCAAAAGAAAATTACATAATATGTTCTTATGAAGATCCAAAATAGTTAGGTTTATGTTTTTGAGTAAATTTATAGTTGTAAAAATCGGTCCTCTATTTATACTAACTTGTTTTGAGAACCAATCTCAGGTTGCAGCAACGCCTATGCCTCAGACATACCAAAATAAAATGGTAAGAAATGTTTTGATAAGGTGTCAATGATTTGTGCAACTAGGTTTATCAACCTATAATACCTCCACAATTTTTTGTTACAATTTTCTTAGGTTTGGATCCTTTGCAACGACTGTGGGAAAACGTCCGAGGTGAATTTCCACGTTGTGGCTCACAAGTGCTTAAAATGTAAATCCTACAACACAAGACAAACACAAGGATGGCCTGTTTCATACTCATCTAGGATTGCTGAGAGGGTGCAGTGACATACTTTTTCATGCTCAACAGGATTACCAAGACGGTGAGATGATCGACTTAAGTTATCTTAGGAATCGCTATCTCAAGATTCACATGCAACAGTTCCATTACAGCAGGGACTTCTACCGAAGGGGAAGAGTAGGGGTATTAATTTTTCTATTTCTCTCTTCCTTTGTTGTGTAGCATGTGTGTTCCTGGGCTTATAATTAGTTACTCTAATAAATTACCTTTTCAAAGAATGTAATCCACTGTACTTGGCTTTACAGATGTAGAAATGGAGTTTGTTTTTATTTTGAGATTTCGATAATCATGTGTGTGATCCAAGAATGAATCTTTTATTTTCTCTTGAAAATAATTTGGAGAGGTAAGACAAATTTTTATGTGGACCATGTGGTAAACTTTTATATGAAAGTTTGTGAAGCCCATGGAAACAAGTATTTAAAAGAGGCAAGGATATAATGTGAATCTCGAATTCTAGCTGGTTGGGGCTTTCTATTTATATGTGCACAAACAGAATATATGGTGACGTGCAACAGTTGATTTAAAGTGCTTGGATTTGGAATAGACCAAAAAAAGAAAAAAGAGAGTACTTGAAAAAATGGACACACATTGATGAGTGTAGGAAAAAGGGGGAAAACTAGCAATAATACAACAAATAAAATTTGGCTGCTCACAAATTCTAGTATTAGAAGATTTTTATTTTTTATTTTTTACGAGGAAATAAGAAATAGTTAATACTTGGAAAATGTTGAAATTACAAATTTTTTTACAAATTGTTGATGTGGTGAATGGTTATTGATAAGAAAAAAATGATGTTAGTAATGAGTCTAAATCAATAAGTTGTAAAAATATTGTAAATGGTGCATTTGGTGTTTGGATAAGCTGTTGAGCTTTTAGATTTAAAATGAGTATTTGTAAAAAAGTTATAAGAAGTTGTTGCGAAATTAAGTTTTGGATTTTAAAAACGATCTTTTAGTTTGCAAATCGCCTAACCAAACGAACCCAAAATAGTTTGTGGAAGGGATTACAATCTGCAGGGGTTTTTTATTTTTTATTTTTAGATTTTGATTGTGGGAGAGGAGAAGAGATTACAGAATGTGTCTCCTTAATTACCCAGATCAGTGACACCGCCTAAAAGCCGAAAAGAGTGAACTTTGAGTTGTTTACTTGTTTGGACTTTGGAGCACCACTTTTTCTCTCTTCCTTGTCGACAATGAGAATAATAATTCTATATGTGTATCAAATAAATGACATAATACTCGGATATCAACTGTCATGGAAGCGAAAATAAGTCACTAGTGGCAGGCTGACAGCCCAATTAGGACTGATTATAACAGATAGCTTACCATGTATAAATCTCTCAAGATAACTATGTATTATTTGAAAAACTTTCCTTCTTTAAGACTGTTTATATATAGTTATATATACATGTAAACTCCTTTGTTGAGTCATAGGGACGGGTTTTTTGGATAAATTTAATAGCTACAATGGGTAAAGAGAGATATGAATTTGGAAGTTTCGTTAAAAACATAGAGAAGTGCTATTCAGCCTACAAAGCTGTTGGGTAAGTTGTAAGGAAGGTTTTAGATTTTTAATAAAATCAATTCCTTTTTACAATTTTGCGGCTTCAGCCTAGAAAGAAAATCAAATAGTATGATTAATCTTTCTTTCTAAGATAAGTGTGAGGAGCTTAAGGTGCAGTCTTAAGCTCATGAATGGTGGTGTAATCCGTGAAGTGCAATTGGCTTTTTGGCCCTTCTTTTTGCACCGCACCGACATCATTGGTGCTCCTTTTTATTAAACCGCACCGTCCTTTCGAAAATTTTGTGTAGACAGGTTGGCCTAATTTGCTGTAGGCCCGCCAAACATGCAGTGCGGTCGGTCTGGTTGATTGGTTTGCTGATCAACCAGAAACATGGCTGTATTTCTACCATTTACAAATCTATACAGCAGAAAGCAGCAATCAATCACTCACAAAATCCAAAACAAACATGTACCGTATATGAGAGGGATACACAAAAATCATAATACTAAATTACTAATAGCCATTGGAACTAAAACGGTGAACTGAAAATACTAACCTCATTCTCATTTATAACTTTGTCTGAACTTGAGGAAAACAAGGGGATGTCCAATCAATTTAACCTGCAAACATGACAACACAAGTTTTTTTCAAAGAAATTTCTATGTTAATGAGAGAGAAAGAGAGGAAATTACTTGAATAAAAGATTGAGGTGAACAAGGCCCGCCAAACAACAGCACTGAAGATCTAAGAGTCTAATCAACGACAAACTAAGATCGGAGAGAAAGAAAGGCCAAAGAAATGGATCATACAATATATAGGGTATATATTAGAGAGAGGTTGAACCGTCTTGAAAAAGAAGTGGAGATTGAAGAGAGGGAGAGAGGGGGAAAATTACTTGAATACATGATTGAGGAGAATGGGGCCCAACCAACATCGCTGAGATCTAAGAGTCTAATCACCGACAACTAAATTTGGAGAAAGAAAGACAGAGAGAAAGGGATCATACGATAGGATATATGAGAGATAGGGTTGAATCTTCTCAAAAAAGAAGTGAAGTTTGAATCATTATTATGATTAAATCTTCAAACCAAAACAACATCGTTTTTTAGACATGAAATGACGTAATTTCATCATCTAAAACGTCATTGTTTTGTATGAGTATAGTGTATATATATATATGGATGCACCGTGGACTATTGGTATCAATGCATCCATCGGTGTCAGTTTCTTAAATTTTTCACCGATTACTATAACCAATTTTGTAGTCGACCCATTTGGTTGTTAGTGTAGTAGGTTTGTCCACCCTAAGCCAATTCATTACTGTATATTTTTTTCTCTCAATTTATTATATGGTAGTCATTTAAATGAATACTCTATTTAACTCAGTTTAACAATAAAGTTAAAATTTCAAAGGAATTAGTTAATAAAAAATCCACCTTAAGTCAATTTATTACTTTAAAAAAAAAATATTAATTGATATTTGTTGGGGATAGAAAATTGCCTTTGGGAAGGATGCAATTAATAACAATAAGTTCTACCAACAAAAAATAATTAATTTGAATATTCTTGTAATAAAAATGTTGATATACAGTGTGTTAGGACATATGTGATTCGCTTGTTAGGAACATATGTCACTATTTTGTGTAATTGGCTAATTGTTTGACAAAACGCACTTTACTTGTATTTGGGTAGATTTAGGATGTGTTTAATACTTTAAGAAACTGTATTTCAAAGTCAAGTGTTGAAGACATGCAAGTCTATCCAAGATTTAAGCTGAAGAAGTGTTGTTCATTAAATCTCGACAGCGAGCTTGATAGTTAGACAGCATCTCGACAGACAGGTATCTGTCAAGCTTTATGAAAAACAGAATTCTAGTTATGTTTTGACTCCAATCCGGTTTTATGTGTTTGGGTTTTCTTTTCTCACAACTCTAGACATATAAAAAGATTATTTTAAGAGCCGTCAAAGTGTTCACAAGTTGCACAAGTGTTGAGCAAAGTTTGTTTAAGCAAATTGTGATCGGAGACAGAATTTGCCCTAATTCATTGTTATTGAAGAAGTTGCTGTGTTTGTGCACCGTAGGGTTTTGTGACTGAGCATCTTCTTGATCTTCATCGTTGGGATGAACTAAAGAACTTTGCAACTAACAACCTTCTCTAGTTGGTGATTGAAGTCGCGTACTAGGATCCGTGCAATTGGTTAGTCACGTATTTGGGAGTCGTGCATTGAAAGGAGAAATTGTCACTACAGAACAGTTACAATTGGGTATTAGGGTAAGGGTTCAACTGTAGGTTGGTATAAGGTACTAAGATTTCTTTACTTGTAACTGCTTATTGTGATAATAGTGAAATTTCGGGAGTGGTGACCTAAAAATCACTCGGTGGGGTTTTTGCCGTGTTAGTTTTCCCCATTTGTAAACAAATCATCGTGTCAAATTTATTTTCCGTTGCATACTTAGTTTATTGGTGATTTGTTTGTGCTATCACGCATTTTCATGTTAATTAACTTAATTAATTTACTTGGCTAAATTAATTGGTTAATTTATCACAAGAGGTCAATACGTTTTTGGTCTATCACAATGTATAATGTTTTTCCCTTTACAGATTTAGAAAATATGATTGGTACACAGTCTTACCTTTAATAAAAATATAATTTGTTTGGGGAAACAATTAATAAGAAAAAGTTTGGGATGAAGATTTTATATTATAGGTCCAGCCGAAGTTTTATTTATTTATTAATGAAAGTCTATATATCCTAAGTTAATCGGATATTGTTAGCAAGGTGACAGACGTATGCCTTGTAATGGACTGCAATTCAAGATGCTGGTATGTGTCATTTTTTTAATATGTTTTTTCATTTCACACACACACACACATATATACATATATATATATATATATATATATATTGTATTAAACTCTTAAATTGCTGCTAAACATTTATTTTCAATTAAACAAGTGAAGATATTTCATTAAAGCTTTTACTATAGTAGATATGCATTAGCGGGAACTTGTGCCACATACAATTGGGAAATCCATCCATTGATCCATATTGTAAAAATAGGGGAAAAAAAACCCTAGGAAAAAATAAAGGAAATCTTCAATTTGCGCTAACTAGAATGAAATAGTTACACTACAAAAAATACTAGCTATAGCCGCGTTTACTAAAAATGTGGCTATAGATACCTGTGGGGCCGAAAGATTTGGCAACCCCGGCCCATCTCATATCAATTCCAAGGCCCACACCGAGGAAGAAGAAACATTCGAGGATGAACAAGGAAGGTCCAAACTGCTGGGAGACATTGCCGAGGACAGGACACCGAGGAAGAAGAAACATTCGAGGATGAACAAGGAAGGTCCAAACTGCTGGGAGACATTGCCGAGGACAATCCTGTCCTCGGCAAACCAAGGTCACGGAAGGAGAAAGCGGCACACCCTCAAAGATAGTCCTCCCAAGCATCCCAAACAAAAGGAGGGTGTCACATTCGCATTAAATGCTCGTAGCTGACAGTCTAGCCACATTAATAAGGAAATGACCTATGAACAGTATCACCTTATTTGCTGCAACTCACAGCAAGTTGAGGAAGGCGATGGATGGGACAGGCACTTAAGTAGCAACCTGCATGATCAACAAATGGACGGCCAAGATCAATGAGAAGGAGATATATAACACAAGAGGCCCTTCAAGAATGGGAAAAAAAGAGGGAGGGAGAGGGAGATAAAAAAGAAAGATGGTCGCCATTCTTACCACCCCTGAAAGCTTCCGCAGCTAAGTACCAAAGAACCGAGAAGAAGAAGAATCAGTCCTCGGACAAAGCCCGAGGATAAACCTCCGTCCTTCCCCCATGCGTTCGATCATTCCATCTCCACATGATCATGTCCGGCTGTTGCAGCTCTCACTAAAGCCCAGTTCTTGAGTCCATTTTCTTTACCAAACTTATTGTATTGGGCTCGTTCTTCAAGATTTGGGCTTATTTGCTTAATAGTAAAGAGCGCCAAAAAGCGGACCCTACAATACCATATAGCCGTGTTTTTAAAAAACGTGGCTACAATGATAAACCTATAGCCACATTTATTAAATGCAGCTATAGATTAGATCTATAGTTGCCTTTTTTTTTTTTTTTGTGTGTATCTTTAGCCATGTTTATATGGGTAGGCTTATGGCTGCGTTTGAAAAATGTAGCTATAGACATGCTGGATTTATTTATTTTTTTGAAGATGTCCTATAGCCTTGTTTGGAAAACGCAGCCACAGGAACACCTAAAGCCACGTTTCACATAAACATGGCTATAGTGTTGTCTGTAGCTGCGTGTTTTGAGTGTAGCTATAGGTTGAACAAAATAAATTTTTTTTTTTTTAAATTTTAAAAAAGGACCTACAGCCGTGTTTTATAAACTGCGGCCATAGCCTTCCTACAGCTGTGTTTCCTTAACTGCAGCTTAAACCATGTCTATAGCTGCATTTTATAAACGTGGCTATAGCCTTGGTATAAATTTAAAAAAAAAAAAAAAAAAACCCTCAATTTCACATAAACTCATATCACTCCTCAAAAAAACCCTAAAAAAAACCCTTGCTCTTTATCACTTTCAACGCCATGCTATTGTGCTCCGATCGACGCCGCCAAGAACCTCTCTACACCGTCGAGTAGCTCACACTCTCCACCGCACATTTCCCTTCTCCATCTCCATCGGCCACCACTGACCCATTCCTAGTTCAGTTCTTAGAGCTCTCTCTCTTTGAGCTGCCATAGCCATCATTATCAAGTTGCCTAATCAAAAACTCGTGTTCCCGAAGCTCTTGTGGTCTACGTTGTCCTATGCCATAGGTCAGAACTCTCTCTCTCTCTCTCTCTCTATCTCTCTCTCTCATATTTTTTCTTGATTTGACCCTTTTTTTGGTTGCCGAGAAATTGAGTAAAAACTGGAAAATTCTTGTATCTAGTGCTTGATATACTTATATATGGATTTGCAAACTCTTTTTGGATATGGGTCTTTGAAGCGCTTCTGTGGTTTGTGAGTGTAATTTGAAGTGGGTTTAGTGTGAAAAGAGTATGAAAGGTGTTTGTGAAAAGTTCTCTTAGAAGTTTTCAAGTCACAATATTATTAGGTTGGGGTCATTTTGGTTCATAAAATTGTTGGTTTTGCTATTCGAACAATGTTAGTAAAACCTACTCATTAATGTACTACATATTTATGGGTTAAGCCCTACTTTATATGTTGAAAGTGGTTTTGCTATTCAAACTATGTTAGTATTTGATCCAGCACTACCAATCCTAGGATTGGTAGTACTGGATCAAATACTTGGTTGGCAAAGATGTTCAAAATTTAAATTCCTTCTCATTATAATAAAATAAAATAAAAATAAAAATCCTCTTTCTATCATATATTTTGATTAGCTTTCATGATGGTTTCTATTAGGACATATGTGAATTATGTTAGGAACATATGTCATTATAGAATTGGCTAATCCTTTGACAAAACACACTTTACTTGTAATTGGATAGATCTAGGATGTGTTTAATACTTCAAGGAACATTCAAGTTCAAGTGTTAAAGCCATGCAAGTCTGTCCAAGAATTAAGTGAAGAAGTGCTAGATTTTAAAACTTGATAGCTAGTATCTATTAAGGTTTAAAAGGCTGTTTAAGCCCGATGCTTGATAGATAGGGTATCTATCGAGATTTAAAAAGTCAGATTTTCAGTTCTGATTTTCATCCAATCCGTGTATAGATGTTTGGGCTTTCTTTTCTCACAATTCTAAACATATATAAGGATTTTTTTTAGGGCCATCACAGTTGATGCAAAGGTTTTTCACAAGCATATTGTGAATCGGAGACATATGCCCTAGTTCATCTTTCTATTCAAGAAGCTGCTGTGTTTATACACCGTAGGGTTTTGTAATCAAGGAGCTTCGTGATCTTCATCATGTGATGAACTGAAGAACTTTGCAGCTAACATCTTTCTCAAGTTGGTGTGTAAGTTGCATACTGGGATCCGCGCATTGATTGGTTAGTCACGTATTGGGAGCTGTGCATTAAAAAGGAGCTTCGTGATCTTCATCGTGTGATGAACTGAAGAACTTTGCAGCCAATATCTTTCTCAAGTTGGTGTGTAAGTTGCGTACTGGGATTTGCGCATTGATTGGTTAGTCATGTACTGGGAGCTGTGCATTAAAAATGAGAGATTGTCATTATAGAATAAGTCCAATTGGGTATTGGGGTAAGAGTTCAATTTTAGGTTGGTATAAGGTACTATGATTCTTTTACTTGTAATCGCTTGTTGTGATAATAGTGAATTTTCAGGAGTGGTGACCTTAAAATCACCCGGTGGGTTTTTGCCATATAGGTTTTCCTCATTCGAAAACAAATCATTGTGTCAACTTTACTTTCCACTGTATATTAACTTAGTTGGTGATTTGTTTGTGCTACCACGCGTATTGCATGTTAATTAATTTAATTAATTCACTTGGCTAATTAATTGGTTAATTTATCACAAGGGGTCAATACATTCTTGGCCTATCAGTTTCCTTTAATTATTTGTAGTATTTCCTTTAATTATTTTGTGCTCTTTTCATGCATTTCTTTAAAGTCTTCACTCAACTAGTGCTTCTCTTTGTTGGCTATCATATTTTGTGGGTGCAGTTGGCTGCACAAGGAATCATGGGGAAGAGAGTTGATGAGATGGAATTAGGTTTTATAATGGTCCTAGATTACACGATTGAACTTGCAGAAAAGGACCAAGATGAGAAGGTACTATTTCAAGTTATATTTGCATTCTTCAGCATTGACATGGACTATTCTGAGCCAATCTTCAGTTGTATTGTAGTAATTATAACAACTTTCATGGGTGATAGAAAATTAAAAAGAGAGTGTTTTTTAGAGAAGAAGGAAGAGATGGGGGACAAGTCTCTAGTATTGAAGGCTGTGTTGAAGGAAACTGTGGATTGGGTAATAGATTTGGACATTTTGAAGCATTTTATTTTGGTTTGCTACTTGTGTTTGTTTGTGAAAAATAGTTCTTTTTAACTTTGTGAGTGTAGGAAAACATATCCATTGAGGAAGTGTTGGAGAATCTGAGATGTAGCAGAGAGGGGCTTACCACTGTGTTTGTTGAGGAGAGGCTAGTCCTTTTCGGGCAAAATAAGCTTAAAGAGAAAAGCGTCTTTTTTTTGTCTCAAATTTTTTTCTTTTGGGTGTGTTTCAGGAGAGCAAATTCTTGTAGTTTTTGAGGTCAGTTGGGAAGTGCTGTTGCTGCTTTCTGGCTGTGGCTATATTTCTTCATGCAATTAGAATGTAAAAAATCCTTGTTCTATATTTTTTGTGATGTATAGGATCTTTCGGCAATTTTTTTGTTGGGAACTTGCAAAATTTTGGCAATGAACGTCAGAAATTTAAGTATCTATTTACGTAAATTATCTGTTTTGTATTTGGTTTTGAATGCTTGCAGTATGGTTCAATTTGGGCAGGAATTTGTGATTTAGCTAGGGAAAAAAAGGAAAAAAAAAAAAAAAAACTTATAGCCGCGTTTCTTAAACGTAGCCCAAAGATGGTCTATAGCCGTATTTTGAAAAACACAGCCCAAACATGTTCTATAGCTGCGTTTCTTAAAAACGCAGCTATAGGTCTCAACCTGTAGCCGTGGTTAAAAAAACACGGCTATAGACCAAAAAGGCCTATAGCTGTGTTTTTAGGGCCTATAGCCGTGATTTAGAAACAAGGCTACATCCCTCGTTTTTTGTAGTTACCTTCTGATAAATTTAAAAAAAAAAAAAAAAAAAAAAAAAAAACTAGAATGAAATAGTAGTCCAAAATCTATTAGAATATGACTGTTATCATATTATGTTCACCTTTGATCATATCACTTAAGGGAAAAAATCTGGTATAAACTTGGGAAACAATAGACTAATAAATAACACCTATGCATAAATATAAGTTTATCTAGGCATGTCAAGTAAAAAAAAAATCATCTAAATCTGTCTGTGGTTTGCTTTTAATGAGAAGTCGTTTATTTTGGTTATTGTTGTTGCTTAGTTTTTCCAATATGTCCATTCAAAATTTTCATTTGCTTCTTTTACATTAGTCAAATAGTCAAATGCACAGCATGGAATAAATAATGATCATCACAAGTGTTAGTGCTTAGCATTCTATCAAATATTATCTATGTGCAACGCATGAATTACTTCCTGCATATGCTGCTGGAGCTTCCCTGACCTAGTTTTCAATTAAAAGACCTCAATGCATGTTTTATGTTTTCTTAGAAATTAAATGAAACTAACTGTGTAGTTAGAAATAGAACAAAATCACTTCAAATTTTGCTGTTTTGATGGAAATGAGGAAACCTTTGGTGGTTAAGTAAATATTGATTAAATTCATTATTTTTTAATAACTTAACAGATTTTGAGATTGTAGAGAGGTCGAAATTTAGTCGTCTACAGAGATAATTGATAATTTACCATAATATCAAATAGGTGATCTTAATCTTTTGAGATAATTAGTAAAAAAACGAACATTGGCTCTAAAAATTATTTGACCGATTTTGAGCTTCAAAGGACTGAAGGTTTGAGGCAGTTGGTGGGCTACAGATCGAAGTAATATATATGGTTCTATGGTGAAACACATTAAAAAGATATGAATATGCCAACAAATTAAGGAAATAGTGAGAAGACACCAATAACTCTAGGGAAAATTATTGTGTACTCCCTCCTCTCACATGAATGATAGATCCCACTAATTAAATTCATTGTGAGATCCACCATTCATGTGAGAGGGGAGAATATGTATTTATGGTACTCCGGGAGTACATAATAATTTTCCTAACTCTAGCTAGTTTCTTACTGTGGAATATTTTAGATATTAAATCTACATATTGTGATACCCTAAATGACAATATAACTCACCAATATATAATTAAGATATTAGATCTAATATCTAATATTTTAGATAATAAATCTTAGAATAAACTAGGGTAAAATAAAATCATAATAATAATTAACTCTAATTAACTTTAGATAAATTAATTGCGTGTACATTCACTTGTGTTATGTTTGATTGAATCTATTTTCAATAGCTTATTTTGTTTTAAAAAATAACCTATTTAATATAATGTTGTACTTTAGCAAAAAAAGTTTAAAAAAACTATATATAAACATAAGTTGACATTTTAAGTTAAGATTGACAGAAGATTAATTATCGCAAGCCAAAATGAGTACTATGCAGTATGCAGTACAAACGAAGTTAATTACGTACTTCAAAATAATTCAAAGACATTAAATTTAAGAATGAGATATCCAGAAGCTTTTAGTGTAAAATTAATTATCAATTTATTAAAGTAGAATACCTTTTTTCTTCATCATGGAGGAAGAATTACTTTATTACAGTAGAATAACTCTTTTCTTGCCATAGAGGAAGAATTGCTTTATTACAGTAGAATAACCCTTTTCTTTCCATAGAGGAAGAAGTACTTTATTTTACAGTGTGTAGAATGAACTTCACCATAGTAGAAGAATTAATTCCTTCTTTGACATCTAGTTCTTTGCTCCATATAGGAAGATTTTTCGGCCATTGAGAGCCTGAACAGGCCTTGCGTTATCCATTCCACGGTACTGCAATTAATAGATTAGCCAATTAAATCAAGGATTTAATTTTTTTTTGAAAGGTAAATTATATATTTGTGGTCCTCGACCTTGATGTTTGTTTCTTCTTCTTTATCATCAGCCTAAATTAGTTTAAAAATATAATTATATTTAAAAAGTTATTTGCTGTTGTCTAATGAATAGAATCATAGAACTTACTCACTTAACTATTGAAATTTGTGAAATGGAGGTCACTTTAATGATGTGAAGCTTACAACATAGCATAAATTCTGTTTGCCATGTCAAAGTTTTTGCTTTAAAATTTTTTTTTTAAAGGTATAGAAACTAAAATCACATAGTTTAAAATACAAAAACAATTTTGAAACAAATGCCAAACATTTAAAAAACTAAAGATAAAAAAAAAAAAAAAAACAATTATCTCAACTTGAGCTAAATATATATAGCACATACATCGAAATTAGCTTCCCGAAGTAACTGTACTTGTTTGCTTGAGACAGTATTTATCTGAGGCAAATACAAGATAAGGTAAATAGTCAAGTTAAAAAGAAAATGAAAAGAAGAAGAAGAAGTAAGAATAGAAGAGTTAATTGGAGTTAGTGAAGGTGTTTAGCCATACCTTTGCATTGACGATCCAAGTAACACTTTCATTACAAGGAGGTGTTGTGAGTGATCCATTATATCTGTAATACTTGAATGTATCTGTGTTTGTCTCTCTAGGATCTATTACCCCTATGGGTCTCTTTCCCCTATTATTAACCAAAGTTTTTAGCTCCTCTGTGAACTAAAAAAAAAAAAAAAAGGATTAATTTAAAAAACACTAAGAAGTTATAATGTGTGAAGAACTCATAGGGGATTAATCTGGTCCCTAATTCTTTACCTTTGACAAGAATGAATCGGGCTCACCAATTTGGTAAAACTGGGCACGTACAACAGAAACTTGATTTGATGTGTTTACGTGAACCACATGCAGCTCCAAGTCATACCTAGTTAAGAAATCATTGAAGATGAAATTTATTGGCGGTGAGACATTTAATTTGAGAGAGAGAGAGAGAGAGACCTTTTGCCATTGATGAGATGCTCTGCGGGTGAGTGCCAATGGCATTGTCGGAGGGAGTATTGCTTACCATCGATTTGAATTGATCCAGCATCACCAACCCATTCAACCTGTGTCATCACTCATCACGTACAATTAGCTATTGAACCAATATTTTTTTAAAATACCATATTATATTTAAATTTGCATTCTTTGACAACAATATTATTGTGAATATTTAAAATTAATGTTTTGAATTTTATTTCGTTCAAATCTTATTGGTGCATAAAATCAGTACACAGCAACCATTATTTGCATTGTCTAAAAGATACCGGGCCATATCAGTGTGTTTTGGGCATTTTAGCCTATTCTAGCCATTTCATGTGAAAACTTAGTTTAGGTTCAGAATATGATTTAGTAGAGGTTGTAATTTTTTTTTTTTTTTAAATGTTGGGCATTTTGGTAATTTTTCCCCTACAAGTCAGATCTAATCAAGTATATTTCAATTTCCAATTGTCTTCTTTCTAAAAGTTTGATTTCTATTTTTTTTTAAAAGAATATTTCTGAAATGGATATATGAAATAATTTTGTTATGGTTCATTATTATTATTTTTTTTATGATGAAAACCTTCCATATTGGGAAGTGAGACGGCATACATTATGTAGTTCTTATATTTATTTTATAAGGAATATTATTATTATTATTATTATATATGCGAAAATTTCAAAGTGGTACATTGGTATGCCCCGATTTTGAAATATTTTTTTTTTCTAATGGTCAATTAGAAGTGGCCTCCAAAATAGTATTCAAAACTTTGTTTAGGACACTTTTTTTTTTGGTTGTAAATTGTTGAAGTTAATTGAATTGAATGATTGTAAGACGTATAATCATGTGATAGATCATCTACTATTTTGGAGATGCTTGTTTAATTTGAGCAAAAAAGGGGTTTATTCTATATTCATTTTCAGTTTTCGTGAGACCCATTACTAAAAAACATGTTTAATTTTGTATTTGTATTCAGTTTTCATTTTTAGTTTCCAAAAAAAAAAGGATTTGTTTTGAGAAAAAAAAAAGAATTTGAATACAAAAAACTGAATACAACTTTTGGGTGTATTCATTTTCTTGAAAATGAATACAATGAATTTTCTTAAAAAAACCAAATATGTGGGTCCCTCTAACATTGACTTATCCCATCAAAAAACACACACTCTCTCAATTGTGTTGAATTTTTAATTGAAAAATATAAAGTGAAAAAAAAAAACAAAAACTAGACTAGAAAATAATGCCAAACATGAAATGGGTTGGATAGAGAAAATGAATACAAGATTTGAGAAACAAAAAATGAGTTTAGAAAATGAAAAGAGAAAATGAATCCACCCCCAATAATAACCAAACAGAGCCTTGATGATTCATCAATTTTCATCTTACTAATTAGTGGATTAATGCATTTTTATGTTTAGAGGGAGGACGGAAAGTGAGAGTTGACCCAATTCTAGAAACGCCTATTATAGGTTATACTTTAAAATTTGAGTAATTTTGTTCCAAGACTTGATTATAAACCTGGCCTGAATGAATTGAAGCGAATCGAACTTTACCTCTAATTAACCATTTGTCCTATCTAATTACTAATTAGGTAAAACCGGCTATTTAAATTTTGAATAGCGCTTTTAAAGAGCAAGAGAAGTTGGTCTCCAACATTGGATACATCATACAACAATACATAATTACTATACTATGTCTTTATCATGTAGCTTTTGCTTATAAAACTTATAAGTAATGTTAAGTACACAACATATTTTGTACTCTTTTTAAAATTCCATGGATGAAAAGTTATGATTGGTGTACGTAAACTTATTTATTGACAAAGCTTATAAGTTATCTCCTTACCTCAACAGAATGACCTGTATTCTTTATGATTGCATTAGATGCCTTATAATTCAACCTCAAATCTCCTAGATTTATGTTAACTTGCACATCCTTATTCAATATATCAATTGGAGATTGCGATTTCCCATTCTTACACATTGCCCATTCTGGCTTAAGTTCTCCCCAGTGTTCAGGTCCTTTTGGACTCCCTTTGATATAGTTAAACTCAGGCTCTTCACCTGCCAAGTAAATTTCAATATCACATCATCATCATAGGTAATAATAATATTGCAATTCTCATTATATATATATAAAAAATAACAACATTATTAGCATCCTACATGTAAGTATCTTTGGCATTACCAGTTTGAGCAGTAATGGATATTGGCTGCCAATATAGAAGAAACAGTAGAAACCAACAATTGAAGATTGGTAAACCATAATTCTTCATGATATATAGAAAACAAATGGCAAGTTAAAGGGCACAGTTCTTTGTTGGCAAAGTTAATGTCAATGAGCTCTATGATCATATCTATATCTATCTATCTATATATACTAAGTAGAAACACAACTATAAGGGCACATTTGGTATATTAAATGAGAATTATGACTGGAATGGTAATCTTTATTATTGAGAATAAACTATGTTATAATAGCATAATTAAATCTATTCATATGTTTTGTTATGAGTTATAATATTAGAATAAAATTTAAAATCTATTTTAGGAGATATCTTAAACAATTATATTTCCAAAAAAATAATTTTTAAAAAAAAAATTTGAGAAAGATAATTTATTTTTTTGATGATTTTTTTTTTCTATAATTGTTATGTACATATGTAAAGTTTGTTTATTTGAAAATATATTAATTTTAAAAATTATTACACCTACTAAGGAATATCTATTACAATCCTTTCAAAAAGAATAATTATCTCTCATTTTAAAGAATAGCTATTCATAAAGAATGACTATTCTATGTAATAAAAATATAACCAAACTACTGAATAGCTAAATCATAGGAATAACCATTACATTACAATATTTATTACAGTCTAGCAAATATACCCTAATAATTTAAAGTTTTACCATGTGACGTATTCATTTTTTCTAATAGCAAGCTACAATGCTAGCTAGTTAGATTTGGGATAAACATTGTAGCTAGCATTCAATATTGCCGGCCAGTTAAAAGCCAGCCTAATATGGCCTGACTTTTTTGGGTTATGCATTCAAATTTTAGCTGGACAAGCTACATGGGTAGTTCGGCGCTAATTCTTCAATGGATCGGAGAAAATTGATCCACACTCAACCTTACACCAAAAAAAGTACAAAATAGAGTCAGTTGACTTTGTAAGTCATAAATGAAAGAAAACTTAATGCACTATGATTTCATCTATTGACCATTTCTTAGGGCTTTGTTAAAAGTTAAGACTCCTACATAGGGAGAGATATAGATATTGCACTTTCTTGTTTTTTTATTATAAATAATTTCTTTCCTTAAAAATACACATTGCACTTTTTATTTTTTTCTTTATTTCAAAACAATAAACTTTAACAGCTCTCTCGAAAATTAAGTTTGTGCATGTTAAGTTGTTAACCATCATAATTTAAACAATATTTAGTCTCTGATGCCCTTACTATTTTGTGTTTAAGATAAAGCATTTTCCGTTGACACTAACAAAGTAGTTTATGCCACTTAGCACACATCAAGTCTCTTAGGGTATGTTTGGTAGACTTTAATAGGAGTTGTAATGTAATAATTATCCCTATGGTTTAGTTATTCTTTAGTTTGATTATGTTTTTATTGCAAGAAATAGTCATTCGTTATGAATAACTATTCTTCAAAATGAGGAATAACTATTCCTCTTTAAAAGGTTGTATTAGCTATTCTTTAGTAAGTGCAATAATTTCAAAACTTAATATATTTCCAAATAAACAAACTTTCTATATACATTTAACAATTATAAAAATAAAAAATCATAAAAAATAACACATATCTCTCTTAAATTTAAAAATAACAATTTTTTAAGGAGATATAATTGTATGAGTAAGATATTTCATAAAATAAATGTTAAGTTTCATTCTAATATTATAACTCACAGCCAAACTAATGAATATGTTTAGTTATTACATTACAACATACTTTATTACTAGTAATAAAGATTACAATTCCTATCGTAATCCACGTTTAATGTACCAAACGTACCCTTATTGTTGGGCTTGACCACTCCCATCCTAAGTGATTATTTTTTTATAACTCATTTTTAGGAAATAAGCCTTATAATTGAAACTCATAACACCTATTTCTATAATTTAGATTGATCTAGTACATACATAATGTAATTCTTAATTAAAGCATAATCGTAAATGAAGTCTCTTATCATCAAATAAGAGACTTAGGTTCAAATCCCACCTATACCAAAAACCATCATATTTCAATATTAAAGAACATCCCAACCTAGCCATTGGTCAATGGACCAATAACAATAGCGGCTAAATTAATTTAGGTTGTGTTTGGCCAAACTATTACAAATATATTTTGAATTCTAATAGAATGTATTTTGGAAGTATGAATTCTAATAGGATACTGTAGGGTCTCGGTTTTCGGATTGGACCCATGGATGGATGAGATCTAAGCCTAGCGGACCTATTACAATGAATTTGTAGAGAGTGAGTTCTAGAGCTGGGCTTTAATGGGGCAGCAGTTTGTTCGGGGGTTAGGGATGATCGAGTAAGAGCTAAGGACACAGGGCTGGACGGCCTCACGATCCAAGGGAGAGAACTTCTCGTCCGAGGATATGAATTCCCATCTAGTCTGACTCACTAGGAGCACCATGGAGCAATCTCCCCCCACCCCCTCTTCGTAGGGAACCCCCCTCCTTGTGGAAGATCTCTTTCGTTATATATCTCTTTTTTTGGTCTATCCTCGTCCTACACTTGTTAGTCATTCATGCCCATACTTGAGTGCACGTCCCATCAGCCACTCTTTTTGACGCCCTGTGAGCTGTTGTGACCCAGATAGCACCGTTCAGGGGTTACATCCACATAAATGGGGTCAGGATGTTAGCTGTGGGTATTTAATACGGAGGTGACAGCCTCTCCTGGAATTGCTTTTCTACCATGCTTCTATGGCTGGCCCACTGCGCTCAGGGCTTCCTTTGGGATGCTCGAGGAGACTGCCCTTGGCGGCGTGGCGCCTTCCCCTTCCGTGATTTCGGTTTGCCGAGGACAGGGTTGTCCTCGGCGGTATATCCTGACAATCTGGATTCTCTTTGTTCGTCATCGGACATTTCTTTCTCCTCGGCATGGGCCATGGGCTCGATATGAAATGGGCCGGGGTCCCCAGATCCTTTGACCCCACAAATACATTTTTTATTTTTAGAATAAAATTTTGTATTCATAAATACATTTTTTGAATTTTTGTATTCATAAAATAATTATCAACTTTGCAAGAGGAAACCAAAACATAAAAAAGATACAATTTTTTTTTCTCATATTATTCACAATTTCTCACTAACCAGACAAAATTAATATTGGGCAACGATTTTCTACAATTCCACTCATTTTTTTTTTTGTCTAAACCACCATAATTATTCAAAACATCATACACCTCCTCCAAATACCAAAAAAACCTTTATCACCACCTGAAATTAACCAAACAAAACCCTAATTGCCACCAAAATCACTCACAAAATCCAAAACAAACATGAACCGTATATATATGAGATTTTGTTCTTGGCATTAAGTAATAAATCTCTAACAAGAGGGATACACGAAGATCATAATACTAAATTACTAACAGCCATTGGAACTAAAACGGTGAACTGAAAATACTAACCTCTTAATCCTTGAGGAAAATAAGAGGGATATCCAATCAATTTAACCTGCACTCATGGAAAACCCCCAAATTTTTTCAAAGAAGTTTCTATATTAATACTTGATAAGGAGAGAGAATATTCAAAAAATAAGAGGGATATCCAATCAGTTTAACCTGCACACATGAAAACCCCCAATTTTTTTCAAGGAAATTTCTATATTAATACTTGAGAGAGAGAGAGAGAGAGAGAGAGAGAGAGAGAGAGGAAATTACTTGAATATGAGATTGAGGAGAATGAGACCCAACCAACAGTGCCAAAGATTTAAGAGTCTAATCATTGACAAACTAAAATTGGAGAAAGAAAGAGAGAGAGAAAGGGATCATACGATAGGGATATATGAGAGAGAGGGTTGAATCTTCTCGAAAAAGAAGTGAATATTGAAATCATTATTATGATTAAATCTTCAAACCAAAACAACGTCGTTTTGGAGACCTAAAATGTCGTAATTTTATCCTCCAAAACATGAACTATTGGTATTAGTGCATCCATCAATGTCAGTTTCTTAAGTTTTTCTCCGATTACTATAACCAATTTTTTAGTTGCCCCATTTGGTATTCAGTGTAGGTTAGTTTTCTATACAACCCTTGTCATTCAAAATGAATAATCTATTTAAATCAGCTTAGCAATAAAGTATTTGTCCACCCTAAGCCAATTTATTATTGTATTTTTTTCTCAATTTATTATATGGTAGTCATTTAAATGGATACTCTATTTAACTCAGTTTAACAGTAAAGTATTTTTTTAAAGGAGTTAGTTGATAAAAAAATCCACCCCAAATCAATTTATTACTGTTTTGTTTTTCAATTTACTAATTGATATTTGGTAGAGATAGAAAATTTCCATTGGGAGGGATGCAATTCATCACTATAAGTTCTACCAACACAAAAATAATTAGTTTGACAATTCTCATAATAAAAATGTTGGTATACAGTGCATAAAGCTTTTCCCTTTACGGATTTAGAAAATATGTTGGGATGAAGATTTCATTATAGGTCCATCCGAAGTTTTATTATTTTTTGTTTTTAATGAAATTCTATCCTAAGTTAGTAGGATATTGTTGGGAAGGTGACAGACGTATGCCTTGTAATGGACTGCAATTCAAGCCGCTGGGTATGTCATTTTTTATATGTTTTTTCATCACACACACACACAGATATATATATATATATATATATATAGATATATATATATATATATATATGTATTAAACTCTTAAATTGCTGCTAAACATTTATTTTCAGTTAAACAAGTGAAGATATTCCATTAAAGCTTTTACTACGGTAGATAAGGCATTAACAGAAACTTGTGCCACATACAGTTGGGAGATCCATCCATTGATCCACATAGTAAAAAGAGGGGAAACGATACCCTAGGAAAAAATAAAAGAAATTTTCTTTTTGCCCTAACTAGAATGAAATAGTAGTCCAAAATCTAGCAGAATATGAATGTTGTCATATTATGTTCACCTTTGATCATATCATTTAAGGGAAAAAGTGATCTGGTAAGAACTTGGGAAACTAATAGACTAATAAATAAAATCTATGCATAAATACAAGTTACAATAGACTAATAAATAAAACCTATGCATAAATACAAGTTTATCTCGGCATGTCAAGTTAAAAAAAAAATTGTGCTAAGTTGTTTATTTTGGTTATTGTTGTTGCTTAGTTTTTCCAATATGTCCATTTATATTCGTTTGCTTCTTTAATTTACATGCATCAAATATTGAATATTCAAATGCAAAGCATGGAATGAATGATCATCGCAAGTCTTACTTATTGTCTTAGAGCTTAGCATTCTATTATCTATATATGTGCGACGCATGAATTACTTTCGGGATAGGCTGCTGGAGCTTCCTTGACCTTTTTTTTTTTTTGCTCGATTGCTACAAGGCAATGGGTTATAATAATGGGACAGGATGTAGGTACTGTTGCTTGTAGAGGAAAGTGCCAATTAGGGTTATTGGAGTTTTCAATGAAGAGACTTCCATGCATGCTTTATGTTTTCTTAGAAAATGAAACTGGGTAGCTAGAAATAGAATAAAATCACTCGGAATATGTTGCTGTTTTGTGCTGATGTGTGTGCATTATGAGAGTCAGCACCTATTTGATGGAGAGGAGGAAACCTTTGGTGGTTAAGTAAATATTGATTAAATGATTTAGTTCATTATTTTTAACAACTTAAAATTTTTTGAGATAATCAATATATATATATATATATATATATATATATATATATATATATATATATATATATATAAGAGTTGGGTTCAAGTTACATTTGGTATAACTTTAAGTAATGTTACACCACCTAATAACTTGTTATTGAATTAATATTTTAAAAATCCAATCGTTGAATTACATATTCTATATGTTCTTAACATGCATGCCAATTTTTATATCAATTGGATGTTATTTACTATTTGATCCATAACTTGAATTTTAATAATTGATTGATGACATGGTTATTGATCTTTGATCACCTTGAAATTTTGCAAGCATAGAGAATATTCAAAAATAATATAATCTAATGGTGAATTTGTCAATATTCACATTTAATTAAAAAATATTGAGTAATGTAACTTTACTTAAAGTTACACTAGGTGTAACTTTAAGCAATATTACATCACTTAATAACTTATTATTGAATTCATATTTTGAAAATTCAACCGTTGAAGTACATATTCTATATGTTCTTAATATGTATGCCAATTTTCATGTCATTCGGATATAATTTATCATTTGATCTATCAACTCGTTTTTTATGCATTATTTTAAATTACAAAAACTTGAATTTAAACAATTAATTAATGACATGACTATTGATCTTTGATTATCTTTAAATTTTATAAGTAAGGAGAATATACAAAGATAATGTAATTTATTGGTGGATTTATCAAAATTCACATTTAATTAAAAAATATTGGGTGATGTAACATTGTTTAAAGTTACAATAAGTATAACTTGAACCCAACTCACTAATATATATTTTAGATATTAGATCTAATATCTAATTTTTTAGATATTAAGTCCTAAAATAAAATAGGGTAAAATAAAATCGTAATAATAATTAACTCTAATTAACTTTAGATGAATTAATTGCATACATTCACTTGTGTAATGTTTGAATGATTTTTTTTTTTTTTTTTTTTTTGAGAAACAAATGAATTTATTTTCAATAGCTTATTTTGTTTCAAAAAGTAATGTATTTAATATAATGTTCTGCTTTAATAAAAATTAAGTTTTCAAAACTGTACTTAAAAAAAAAAAAAAGTTGACATTTTAAGTTAAAAATTGACAAAAGATTGCAGTACAAATGAAGCCACTTCAAAATAATTCAAAGATATTAAATTTGTGATGGGGAAAGTAGAATAACTTTTTTCTTTGTCATGGAGGAAGAATTGCTTTATTACAGTAGAATAACTCTTTTCTTGCCATAGAGGAAGCTTCCTCTATTAATTACAGTAGAATGGCCTTCACCATAGAAGAAGAATTAATTCATTCTTTGACATTTAGTTTTTTGTCCCATATTGGAAGATTTTCCGGTCATTGAGAGTTTGCACAGGCCTTGCGTTATCTTTTCTGCGGTACTGCAATAGATTAACCAATCCAATCAAGGATTTGATTTAAAAAAAAAAAAAAAAAGAAGTTAAATCATATATGTGATCCTCAATGCCTAAAGTTTGTTTCTTTTTCTTTATCATCAGCCTAAATTAGTTTTAAAAAGTTATTTGCCGTTATCAGATAGATAGAATTCATATAACTTACTAACTTAACAATTGAAATTTGTGAAATCAAGGTCATTTTGATGATATGAAGCCTATAACATAGCATAAATTCTGTTTACCATGTCAACATTTTTACTTTTTAAAAATATTCTTGAAATAATAGAAACTAAAATCAAATAGTTTAAAATGATAGGGCAAAATGTATTGATCCCTTGTAAATTTATTAATTGCCCAAGTTAATTAATTAGGTTCAATTATATGCAATAGTGTGGTAGCACAAACAAATCACCAATTAAATTAAATGCAATGGAAAATAAATTTGATACAAGTGATTTATTTATGAATGAAGAAAACCACCAAAGCAAAACCCTATCGGGTGATTTTAAGATCACCACTCCCAATAATTCACTATTATCAATCATAAGCGGTTATAAGTATAAGGAATCTTACCAAACCCTTTGGCCTATCTGAAATACCAACCTATAGTTGAACCCTTATCCTAATACCCAATCGGACTTGTATTTTAGCGGTAATCTTTCCGTTCAATGCACGAATCCCAGTACGTGACTAACCAATGATGCACGAATCCCACTACGTGACTAACTCGTTTGCACGGATCTCAGTACGTGACTAACTCCACAGCAACCATTTGATTGATATAGTTGATTTGCAACAGCTTCATATAAAAACACCAATAAGATCTTCAATGATGGTGTGAGAGACTTTACTTTGTTACAGAACCCAAAGGTGTACAAGAAACGCAGCAAGAATTCTTTCTTCTGTAGGAGTAGACTAGGGTTTCAAAAAGAAAATCTTATGAAGCTCTCTAGAGTTAGGTTTTTCTTTTTCCACCTCCTTGTTTAAATAGAAGCTAAATGGACCCTCCTATTCCAAATAGGTATACACAAACCTTGGATTTTCCTAGTCCAATAAAGATTATACAAACTTATAAACAAATAGTCTTTTAGAATAAAAACGTTATTGGCTATAGTCTGAATCTTGTAAGCTCGATAAATCGAGATATGTGTTGAGCTTTAATGAATCTCAACAGATCAAGCTTCTGTCGAGAAGGTATCAAGACTTGCAGATTGCACTTTGCTTGAGTAGTTCTTGAGTAATCTTCATATTTTCAATGTAATCACTTGTAATGATCATCTTGAACATTCTTAGATTTACCAAAATACAAGTAAAGTGTATTTTGTCAAAGGATATACCAATTATATAAAAAAATGTCCCTTACATAAAATATAAAAACAATTTTGAAAAAATGTCAAACATGAGGGACCAACAATTCAAATTAACAAAAAATAAAAAACAATTAACTCAATTTGAGTTAAATATATAGTACATACATCGAAGTTAGCTTCACGAAGTAACCGTACTTGTTTGCTTGAAACGGTATTTATCTAAGGCAAGATCAAGATAGGATAAATAGTCAAGTTAAAAAGTAGAGGAAAAGAAGAAGTAAGAATAGAAGGGTTAATTGGAGTTATAGTGAAGGAGTTTAGCCGTACCTTTCCATTGACGATCCAAGCAACACCTTCATCACAAGGAGGTGTTGTGAGTGATCCATTGTATCTGTAATACTTGAATGTATTTGTGTTTGTCTCTCTAGGATCTATTGCCCCTACGGCTCTCTCTCCCTTATTATTAACCAAAGTTTTTAGCTCCTCTGTAAACTGAAAAAAAAAATGAATAATTTTAAAAAACATTAAGAAGTTATAATGTGTGAAGAACTCAAAGTGGATTGATCTAGTGCTAGATTCTTTACCTTTGTCAAGAATGAATCAGGCTCACCAATTTGGTAAAACTGGGCACGTACAACAGAAATTTGATTTGATGTGTTTACATGAACCACATGTAGCTCCAAGTCATACCTGGTTAAGAAATCATTGTAGATTAAATTTGTTGGCGGTGACACATTTAATTTGAGAGAGAGAGAGAGAGAGAGAGAGAGAGAGACCTCTTGCCATTGATGAGATGCTCTGCGGGTGAATGCCAGTGGCATTGTTGGAGGGAGTATTTCTTGCCATAGATTTGAATTGATCCAGCATCACCCACCCATTCAACCTGTGTCCATCACAATTAGATGTTGAACCAATATTAAAATAAATAAAAAACCATATTACATGTTAAATTTGCATTCTTTGATAACAATATTTTTTGAATATTTAAAATTAATGTTTTGAATTCCTTTTTGTTCAAACTTTATTGGTGCATAAAATCAGTGCATAGCAACCATTATTTTATATAGGCTAAAACATACCGGGCCACATCAGTGTGTTTTTTTTTAGCCTATTTTGGTGAGATTGTAATTATTTTTAAATTTTTTTTTGGGAATTTTGGTAATTTTCCCACTCCAAATCAGATCTAATCCAAGTATATTTCAATTTCCAATTGGTTTATTTCTAAAAATTTTATTTCTAGTTTTTTTTTTTTAAAGAATAATTTTGAAATGGATATATGAAATAATTTTGTTACTGTTCATTATTATTTTCTTATGTTAGAAACATTCCATATTGGGTAGTGAGATGACATAAATTATGTAGTTCGTATATTATTATTATTATTATTATTATTATATATGCAGAAATTTTGAGGCCGTATATATGGCATGCACTAATACCACTTTTTTTTTTTCCCAGTGGTCAATCGGAAGTGGCCTGCATTCAAAATTTTGCTTATGACACTAAAAAAAAAAATTGTTGAAGTTAATTTACTTGAATGATTGTAAGATGTATAATCTTGTGATAGGCCATCTAATATTTTGAATACTTGATGATTTATCAATTTCATTTTACTAATTAGTGGATTAATGTTTTTTATGTATAGAGGGAGGGGGGAAAGTGAGAGTTGACCCAATTCTAGAATCACCTATTATAGGTTCAGAGGGTAATGATACTTTAAAATTTGAGTAATTTTGTTCCAAGACTTGATTACAAACCTAGACTAAATGGATTGAACCCGAATTTGGCCTCTAATTAACACTTTGTCCAGTCTAATCAAGCAAAACTGTCTATTTAAATTTTAAATAGCACTCTAAAGAGCAAGAGCAGGTTTTTTTTTTTTTTTTTTGGAGAAGAAAGAGCAAGAGAAGTTGGTCTCCAACTTTGGATACAGATTTACATAAATACCATACTGATACTATGTCGTTATGTAGTTTTAGCCTATAAAACTTATAAGCAATGTTTAGTACACAGCATATTTCTTAATCTTTTTAAAATTCCTAGGGATGAAAAGTAATGATTGGTGTTTGTAAACTTATTCATTGACAAAGCTTATAAGTTATCTCCTTACCTTGACGGAATGACCTGTATTCTCTATGATTGCATTAGATGCCTTATAATTCAACCTCAGATCTCTTGGATATATGTTAACTTGCACAGCCTTATTCAATATATCAATTGGAGATTGCGATCGCCCATTCTTACACGTTGCCCATTCCGGCTTAAGTTCTCCCCAGTGTTCGGGTCCTTCTGGACTCCCTTCAATATAGTTAAACTCAGGCTCTTCACCTGCCACGTAAATTTCAACATCACATCATCATCATAAGTAATTATAATATTGCAATTCTTATTATATAAATAAATAAATAAATAAATAAATAAATAAATATATATATATATATATATATATATATATATATATATATATATATATATATATATATATATATATATATAAATATATAACACTATTAGCATCATCTTTGGAAATACCAGTGTGAGTTGTAATGGATTTTGGCTGCCAAAAGAGAAGAAATGGTAGAAACCAACAATTGAAGATTGGTAAACTATAATTCTTCATGATATACAGAAGAAATGATGAGAGAAACAAATGGCAGGTTAAAAAGCACAGTTCTTTGTTAATGAAGCTAATATGCATGAACTCTCTGATCATATCTATATCTATCTATCTATCTATTTATATATATTAAGAAAAAACTCAACTATAAGGGTACATTGGGTATATTGAATGAGAATTACGATTAGAATGGTAATTTTTATTATTGAGAATAAAATGTGTTGTAATTGAATAATTAATTAAACATATCCACAAGTTTTGTTGTGAGTTGTAATATTAGAATAAAACTTAAAATCTATTTTATGAAATATCTTACTCAAACAATTATATTTCCAAAAAAATAATTTTTTAAAAATTTGAGAGAGTTGATTTATTTTTTGATGATGATTTTCCATAATTGTTATGTGCATACAGAAATTTTGTTTATTTGGAAATATATTAATTTTAAAAATTATTACACATGCTAAGGGATAACTATTACAACTCTATTAAAGATGAATAATTATCCTTTATTTAAAAGAATAACTATTCATAAGGATTGACTATTCTTTGTAATAAAAATATGGGTAAATTACATAGTTGGTCCTTATCATTTACATTATATCTCAATTTGGTTCATAACATTTCAATTGTGTCAATTTGATCTCTAACCTTTCAATGTCATATAAATTTGGTTCCTACCATTATCCAATAGATGAAAAAATCTGATGTGTCAAATAGAATAATAAAAAATCATTTTTCCTGCCACATTAATTTCCAACTGACTAGTCACGTAAGATTAAAAAAAATATACAAATTTTATGTTCACACATGATTCAGATTATTATCTCCCTAAAAGTTTCTAAAATTTCTAAAAGGCTAAAAATCCAGCTAATATTGGCATTGATTCACATCGGTGTTATAATATATTCTAATATTATTCGTTAATGATTTTCAAAGCAGATCAAAGTATCTAACAAAGTCATAGAGTATGAGCCAAATTCACTTGTAAGTAAAAACCCTTTTTCATTTCTTTTGTCTGGCTCGTTTTCCTTCTTTGATGCATCATGATTTTTTTAATTTTTTTTGTTTTGTTTTGTTTTTTGTTCCTTAATGACAGATTTAGCAGTGGGTTAGAATTGGCAAATTTTGTGGTCAGTTCTGGTGTCCTGTACCATTCATGGGCTGTAGTTCGGGATCTGTACAGAGTGAAGGAGATCGAGGAGAGGAGTTGGCTTTTAAATGAGGGGTGTGGATGTGGTGTGGTAATTAATGAGAAATGTGCAGACGGTGAGAGCGAGGAGCGGAGGGTTATGACGTTGAGGTTGATTAACAAGGATAATGTTGTTGTTCTTGCCATTAGCTTTACGATTTGCCAGTTGCATTACGATTTTTACAGTGCTTGGGGCTGGGTTGTAGGGATTTTAGAGATTTTAGAAACTTTTAAGGAGATGTAATTAACTCATATGTGAACATAAAATTTGGCTTAAAATTTTTTTTTTTTTAAAATCTGATGTGTACAATTGGAAATTGATGTGGCAGGAAAAATAGTTTTTTATTATTCTATTTAACACATTAGATTTTTTCATCTAATAGTTAACGGTAGGGACCAAATTGATACAACATGAAATATTGGGAGCCAAATTGACGCAATTGAAAGGTTAATGACTAAATTGAAATATGGTGTAAAAGATAAGGACCAACTATGTAATTTACCCTAAAAATATATTACATAACCAAATTACTGAATAGCTAAACCATAAGAATAGTTATTATATTACAGTGTCTATTACAGTCTACCAAACATACCCAAAATATTACATAATATGCTCTTATGAAGATCCAAAATAGTTAGGTTTACGTTTTTGAGTAATTTTATACGTGTAAAACCAGTCCTTTATATATACTAGTTTGTTTTGAGAACCAAACTCAGGATGTAGCAATGCCTATGCCTCAAACATACCAAAATAAAATGGTAAGAAATATTTTGATAAGGTGTCAATGATTCGTGCAACTAGGTTTATCAACCTATAACACCTCCACAATTTTCTATTACAATTTTCTTTGGTTTGGATCCTCTGCAACGACTGTGGGAAATCGTCAGAGGTGAATTTCCGCATTGTGGCCTGCAAGTGCTGAAAATGTAAATCCTACAACATAAGGCAGACACAAGGAGGGCCTGTTTCATGTTCATCTAGGATTGCAAGGAGGGTGCAATGACAAGCCTGTTCATGCTCAACAGGATTACCAAGATTGTGAGATGATCGACTCAAGTTGTCTGAGGTCTATCCCAAGTTGTTCTTCCTTTGTATGCTCAGTTGTTATGTAGTATGTGCGTTCCTGGGCTTATTATTAGTTACTCTAATAAATTACCTTTTCAAAGAATGTAATCCAGTGAACTTGGCTTTACAGATATAGAAATGGAGTTTATTTTAATTTTGAGATTTTGATAATCATGTGTGATCCGAAAATGAATCTTCATTCTCTTTGGAAAATAATTCAGCGAGATAAGTAATACAAATTTTTATGTGGATTATGTGATAAACTTTTATATGAAAGTTTTTGAAGCCCATGGAAACAAAATAAGTATTTAAAAGTGAAGCAAGGATGTTATGTGAATCTCTAATTCTATCGTTGGGACTTTCTATTTATACGTACACAAAAAAAGTACGAATATGATGATGTGCAACAATTGATTTAAAGTGCTTGAAATAGATGGGAAAAAAAATGCTTGAAATAGAAACATTGATGACTGTAGGAAAGAGGGGGAAAGACTAGCAATAATACAACTAACGAAATTTGGCTACTCACAAATTCTAGTATTAGAAGATTTTTATTTTTTATTTTTTACAAGGAAATATGAAATAGTTAACAGTTAAACTCAAAACTTTCAGTCACCTACATAGCAAATCGATAGAATTCATACCATGCCTATTTTAACCTGAAGTCTATTTCTCTATTTTGAGTTTCTTTTAATTGTATTGGTTGGTTATCTATGTATATATCTATAATCTCAATTTCGAATCTGCAAGGGATTTTTATTTTTAGTTTTAGATTTAGATTGTGGGAGAAAAGAAGATATTACAGCCAATGTGTCTCCTTAATTACCCAGATCAGTGACACCATGTAAAAGCCAAAATAGTGAGCTTTGAATTGTTTGGAGCACCACTTTTTATTTCTCTCTCCCTTGCTGATAATGAGAATAATAATTCTATATTTGTATCTCATAATACTCAGCTCTATCAATCCTCATGGAGGCGAAAATAAGTAACATTATAGGAAGGTGCCTATGAATTGAGATGAGTTTGCAATAGTAAAACAAACTTGGTCTTGCAAATTCTTTGTACTACTTTTTGTATACCACTCTATGTTCCACCAATCACTACGTGCCATGTTTTGATTTTACTTTCTTTATAAAATAACTAAAATTTAAAAAGGAAAGCAAACATACACACGGTAAATAATGATTGGTGGAACATAGAGTGATACACAAAAAGTAGTACAAAGGATTTGCATTTCTACTATTTATGCTAAGTTGTATGGAGAATCAAGTGAGAAATCAAACCCTCTAATATTGGAAAAAAGATCTCAACACACTGTCAGCTCCGGTCATCGCATGGATTAAGGATTTTTTCAATAAGGATTGATTATAACAGATAGCTTACCATGAATAAATCTATCTAGATAACTATGTATTATTTGAAAAACTTTCCTTCTAATTAAATATTGTAAAGACTGATCATATATAGTTACATACACATGTAAACTCCTTTGTTGAGTCATAGCCTCATAAGCAAAGTTTTTTTTTGGATAGAAGAGAGATTTGAATCCGGACTGTCAAACATAAAGAGGTTCTATTTGGAGTACAAAGTTTTTGGGTGAATTGTAGGGAAGGTTTTAAATTTTTAATAAAATCAATTCATTTTTACAATTATTGCGGTTTCAAACTAGTAAGAAAATCAAATAGTATGATTATTCTTTCTTTCTAAGATAAGTGTGAGGAGCTTAAGGTATAGTCTTAAGCTCATGCATGGTTGTGTAATCCGTGACGTGCGATTGCCTTTTTGGCCCTTTTTTTGCAACATACCGACGTCATTGGTGCTCATTTTTATTAAACCTCCTAATTTGAAAATTTTGTGTCGACAGGTTGGCTTAATTGGCTTTAGGCCAAACAGTGCGGTCGGTCTGGTTGATTGGTTTGCAGATCAACCAGAAACATGGCTGGATTTCAACCATTTACAAATCTATACAGCAGAAAGTAGAAATCAGTCACTCACAAAATCCAAAACAAACATGTACCGTATACGAGAGGGATTCATAAAGATCATAAGACTAAATTACTAATAGCCACTGAAACTAAAACGGTGAACTGAAAAAACTAACCTCTTAATCCTTCATAACTTTGTTTGATCAACTTGAGGAAAATAAGAGGGATGTCCAATCAATTTAACTTGCAAACATGAAAACCCCAAAAAAATTTCAAAGAAATATATACACACATGTATATGTATATGTATATGTGTGTATATATATATATATTAAGACGAGAGAGAGAGAGAGAGAGAGAGAGAGAGAGAGAGAGATAGGGGAAAATTACTTCAACATGGGATTAAGGAGAATGAGGACCAACTAACAATATCAGAGATCTAAGAGTCTAATCACCAACAAACTAAAATCAAAGAAAGAGCGATAAAGAGAAAGGGGATCATACAATAGGGATGTATGAGAGAGAGAGAGAGAGAGAGAGGAATCTTCTTGAAAAGGAAGTGAAGATTAAAGTCATTGTTCAAACCAAAATAAAGTCATTTTGGAGACTTAAAATGACGTAGTTTAATCTTCCAAAATGTCGTTATTATATATCTTTGTGTTGGGGAGGGAGGGAGGGGGGGGGGGGTACAGAAACGTCCATCAATGGATGCACTGTGGACTATTGGTGTCAATGTATCCATCAGTGTCAATTTCTTAAGTTTTTTATTGATTACTATAACCAAATTTGTAGTTGCCCCATTTAGTAGTCAGCGTAGGTCGATTTTCTGTACACCCATAGTCATTGAAAATGAATACTCTATTTAACTCAATATAGTATTTGTCTACCCTTAGCCAATTTATTACTGTACATATTTTTTTTCTCAATTTATCATACGGTAGTCATTCAAATGAATACTCTATTTAACTCAATTTAGCTATAAAGTATTTGTCCACCCTAAGTCAATTTATTACTGGTTTTTTTTTCCAAATTATTAATTGATGTTTGGCAGAGATAGAAAATTGCCTTTGGGAAGGATGCAATTCATCACAATAAGTTCTACCAACACAAAAGTAATTAGTTTGACAATTCCCATAATAAAAATGTTGGTATACAGTGCATACAGCTTTTCCCTTATGGATTTAGAAAATATGATTGGTAAGCAGTGTTACCTTTAAATAAAAATCTAATTTGTAACAATTAAATAAGACAAAGTGTGTTTATTTTAGATAGACAAAATAAATAAACTAAATCCGTTTGTGGTTTGCTTTTAATGAGAAGTTGTTTATTTTGGTTATTGTTGTTGCTTAGTATTTCCAATATGTCGATTCAAAGTATTCAGTTGCTTCTTAATTTATGTATTAAATATTCAAATGCAAAGCTTGAAATGAATGATCATCACAAGTCTTAGGGACAAAATGGGCTTTTGCCCTTCTTCCCAAACTAAATAGGGAAATACCCCTCTTTTGAAAATCGAGTTTTTCAAAATCGATTTAAACCCTATAGTGACGTTTTCAAGGACTTATAGTGACGTTTATAAAGACCTATAGTGGCGTTTTGTAACTTGATATCCATGAAATCGAGTTATAGGCAATTTTATTGCCTATAACTCGATTTTATGGATATCAAGTTATAAAACGTCACTATAGGTTCTTAAAATGTCACTATAGGTCCTTAAAAACGTCACTATAGGGCTCCAGAAATTTTTTTTTTTTTTTTTAACTCGATTATGAGAATCTCGATTTTCAAAAGAGGGGCATTTTCCTATTTAGTTTTGGAAGAAGGGCAAAAGGCTAATTAATTTGGCCAAAAAGGGCAAAAGCCCATTTTGTCCCAAGTCTTAGAGCTTAGCATTCTACCATATATGCGCGACACACGAATTACTTCCTGGATATGCTGCTGGAGCTTCCCTGACCTATGTGTTTTGCTCGATAGCTACAAGGCAATGGGCTATATTGGCACTGGATGTAGGAACTGTTGCTTGTCGAAGAAAGTGCCAATTAGGGTGATTGGAGTTTTCAATTAAGAGACTTTGCATGTTTTATGTTTTCTTAGAAAATGAAACTACATGTGTAGTTAGAAATAGAACAAAATCATTCCGAATGTTGCTGTTTTGTGCTGCGTGTGTACATTATGAGAGTCAGCACCTATTTGATGGAAAGGACGAAACCTTAGGTGGTTAAGCAGATATTAATTAAATGATTAAATTTATTATTTTTTAACAGTTTAAAATTTTTTGAATAATCAATAATTTATCATTATATCAAATAGGTGGTTTTTAATCTTTTGTGATAACCAGAAGAAGAAAAGAAAAAATTTGCTCCGAAAATTATTGAACCAATTTTTAGCTTCAAAGGACTGAAGGATTGAGGTAGCTGGTGGGGTGCAGAAATAAATATGGTTCTATGCCATCGAACGCATTAAAATGGTTCAAATATACCAACAAATTAAGGAAAACGTGAGAAGAAACCAAAAAAATTTGCTCCGAAAATGGTTCGAATATACCAACAATATGTAGATGTAATACCCTAATTGACAATATAACTCACCAATATATTTTTTAGATATTAGATCTAATATCTAATATTTTAGATATTAAATCCTAAAATAAACTAGGGTAAAATAAAATCATAATAATAATTAACTCTAATTAACTTTAGATAAATTAACTACGTACATTCCTTATATAAGGAATGTACGTACTATGTTTGAATGAATTTATTTTCAATAGCTTATTTTGTTTTAAAAAATAACGTATTTAATATAATATTGTACTTTAATAAAAAAAAGTTTTAAAAAACTATATATAAAAAAAAATAATAATAAATAAATAAAAGTTGACATTTTAAGGAATTTTTTTTTAGGAGGAAACTCGAAACTTTTATAAAAGAGACTGGTTAAATCAGCCTAAAGTACAAAGTAAAATTGACAAAAGATTGCAAGCTAAAATGAATACTATGCAGTCTATGCAGTACAAATGAAGCTACTTACTTCAAAATAATTACTGTAAAAGAAATTAAATTTAAGAAAGGGATATCCAAAAACTTTTTTTATAAAATTAATTATCTATTTATTAAAGTATAATAACTTTTTCTTCGTCATGGAGGAAGAATTACTTTATTACAGTATAATAACTCTTTTCTTGCCATTGAGGAAGAATTGCTTTATTACAGTAGAATAACCCTTTTCTTGCCATAGAGAAAGAAGTATACTTTAGTACAATATAATGACCTTCACCATAGGAAGATTTTCCGGTCATTGAGAGCCTGTACAGGCCTTGCGTTATCCTCTTCGCGGAACTGCAATAGATTAACCAATTAAATCAAGGATTTAATTTTTTAATAATAAAGTTAAATTATATTCATGGTCCTCAACACATGATGTTTGTTTCTTTTTCTTTATCATCAACCTAAATTAGTTTTAAAAATGTATTTATATTTTAAAAAGTTATTTGCCGTGTTATTTGATAGATAGAATCATAGAACTTACTAACTTTACAAATGAAATTTCTGAAATCGAAGTCACTTTGATGATGTGAAGTCTACAACATAACATAAATTCTATTTGCCATGTCAACCACTCTTACTTTTTAAAAATATTTTTTGAAAGTATAGAATCTAAAATCAAATAATTTAAAAAATAAAAACAATTTTGAAACAAATGTCAAACATTAAGGACCAAATATTCAATTTAACAAAAAATTTAAAAGCAATTAACTCAATTTGAGCTAAATGTATATAGCACATACATTGAAATTAGCTTCACGAAGTAACTGTAATTGTTTGCTTGAGACAGTATTTATCTAAGGCAAGGTCAAGATCAGGTAAATAGTCAAGTTACAAAGTAAAGGGGAAAAAATGTAATAATAGAAGAGTTAATTGGAGTTATAGTGAAGGTGTTTAGCAATACCTTTCCATTGACGATCCAAGTAACACTTTCATTACAAGGAGGCGTTGTGAGTGATCCATCGTATCTGTAATACAAGAATGTATTTGTGTTCGTCTCTCTAGGATCTATTACCCCAACCGCTCTCTTTCCCTTATTATTAACCAAAGTTTTTAGCTCCTCTGTGAACTGAAAAAAAAAAAAAAAAAAGATTTTAAAAAACATTAAGAAGTTATAATGTGTGAAGAACTCAAAGTGGATTGATTTGGTGCTTAATTCTTTACCTTTGTTAGGAATGAATCGGGCTCACCAATTTGGTAAAACTGGGCACGTACAACAGAAACTTGATTTGATGTGTTTTCGTGAACTACATGCAGCTCCAAGTCATACCTGGTTAAGAAATCATTGTAGATGAAATTTGTTGGCAGTGAGACATTTAATTTGAGAGAGAGAGAGAGAGAGAGAGAGAGAGAGAGAGAAACCTCTTGCCATTGATGAGATGCTCTGCAGGTGAGTGCCAGTGGCAATGAGAGAGGCTGTATTGCTCGTAATCGATTTGAATTGATCCAGCATCACCCACCCATTCAACCTGTGTCCATAATTAAAATTGAACCAATATTAAAAAAAAAAAAAAACATATTACATTTTAAATTTGCATTGTTTGATAAGAATATTTTTGTGAATATTTAAAATTTTAATTTTTTTCTGTTCAAGCCTTATTAGTGTATAAAATTTGTACACATCAACCATTATTTTGAACTGTCTAAAAAACACTGGGCCATATCAATGTGTTTTAGGCATTTTAGCCTATTCTAGCCATTTTAGGTGAAAACTCAATTTCTTCTCCAAAGAAAAAAGAAGTAAAAATTCTGTTTTATCATCAAACCAATGCACCAATCAATTTTTGGTGTAATCGGAGATTGAACCTCAAGTCTCTTATTCAACCAACAGAGACTTTACTAATTAAATTAATTAGAACCTACTTTTTTTTAGAATAATTCTAAATGGATATATGAAATAATTTTGTTATAGTTCATTATTATTTTTCTTATAATAAAGCCTTCTGTACAACATAAATTATGTAGTTCTTATATTTATTGTAGGACAAATATTAGCTACAAAATTGTTTGTAGTCTAAAGCTACAACTTTACTCAATAAAATAAATACTACTACATATTTTGAAAATTTAATCATTGAATTGCATTTTCTTTACATTCTTTATATACATATCAAATTTTGTATCAATCGGATATTATTTACTATATAATCTATAAGCTTATATTTTATACATAATTTGAAACTATAAAAACTTACAATTTAAATAATTTATCGATGATATAACTATTGATCTTTAATTTTCTAGAAATTTTACAAGCATGAAGGATATAAGAAGATGTAATTCAATGATGAATTTGTTAAAATTCACATCCAATAAAAAAATATTAAGTAAGGTTTGTAACTTTAGACTACAACTAATTTTGTAACTAAACTTTTTTTTTTTTTTAGAAAGAATTTTGTAATTAAATTTTGTAATTTATTTTAAAAGGAATATTATTATTGTTATATATATATATATATATATATATAGAAATTTTGAAGTTGTACATTGGTATGCACTGATTTCAAAATATTTTTTCCAATGGTCAATCAAAAGTGGCCTCCAAAATAATATTCAAAACTTTGTTTAGGACACATTTTGTTTTATTTTTTTGGCTGTAAATTGTTGAAGTTAATTGACTTGAATGATTATAAGACATATAATCTTGTGAAATACCATCTACTATTTTGGATATTTGATGATTCATCAATTTTTATTTGACTACTTAGTGGATTAATGTATTTTTTATGTTTAGAGGGAGGGCGGAAAGTGAGAGCGGAGTTGATTTTGTACAATATCGGCTGGTACAACTGGAATTTACCACACCAGTAGGTAAACTGGTACAAAAACACAATGATTTCATGCCGGTTAAAATACCGGCCATATCTGGACCATTTCGGTAGTACCATAGTAAATACCAAATTCTGGCCAATTAATATATATTGGACTGGTATGAACTTATACCCAAAAACTCCATCAATTGATTGTAGTCCTCCTTCTCACGCCACCGGACTAAGATTTCTTCATCTCTTTTTCTTCAACACGGCGCATAGTAGTGGTGAATAGTGGCGGCTCCAAGAATATTTTTTAGAGGGGTCATTCAAATTTGTGTTGAAGAGGTTGATAAGGACCACTTTGTAAATAATTTTTTTTTTCATCTTGATCATTATGATAATATTAATGAGATCTTTCGTGACCTATGATCCAAATGAAGGTTTTTTTTTAAGTCAACATGAGTTCTTTTAGATAATAATTCTTAGGTTGGAGATAAATCTTGTGGTATATGTGACTTTCTTATCAAAAATTTATATATAATATTAGCAAGAGAATTAAAGATAAATTATAAGTTCATTGGGCATATGTTTTCTTAGTATAATGAAGATATTAGTTATTATTGCTAAGATTAAATCTTGTAAATTATCTATTCTCTATTACTATAATAAAGTTATTAATTATTGTTGTTAAGTGAATTTTAATTATTATTACTTAGAATACTCTAATTCATTATTTATTAGTTTTTTTTTTTTTACTCTTTTCAATTCTTTTATTTAACAATTCAACTCAATTGTGAAAACTTACAAGTCTTTTTAATTCATTAAGAATTTTGTTGTGTTTTTTATGTTACTCTATTAAGAATTCAATGCAACAATACAATCATTAAAATTTTTTTTAAAAAAAAATGTCTTCATTCTCCACTGTCTCATGCCCCACTTCCACTACCTCACACTTAATTTTCTTTTAGTGTTTACACTTTACAACTCATTTAATTGTCTTATTCTGAGATTTAAGATCAACAAATTACTAATTTTTGTTGTTGGAGTTGCTATTTTTTTTCCTTAGATTTTAGATCAAATTGGTTTGATGTTGGGTTTTTTCTTTTTGTTTAAGAAGGCCAAGATAAATTTTAGTATTGAATTGATTTGTTCTTTGGACTTATTTTAGGGGGTTCAAAATTTAATTTTAAGGTATTCAAAACTAAAATATTTTAAAATGTTATATGTTAAAAAAAAAAAAAAAAAAAAATCACAAGCCAGGGGGTTCATTTGAACCCCCTGAACACCATGTAGTGCCGCCACTGGTGGTGAACAGCAGCACCAGTGTTCATGGAGGCAGGAAACTGAGAGTGAGTGAAAACAAGATCTAAAATTTAAATTAGCTTGAAGAGAAGCAGTTAAGTGAGAAGTTTTGTCAAATTTAAATTAGCGTACTAAGTTGGAATTTTTGGTTTTATCACCCACTTTTTTTTAACCAACCAAGTCTTCTACAGTTCTACCCACACACTGAAGCACTATTTACTTCTTGCATTGATTTTTTTTTTTTTTTTAATTTAAAAAAACTAATAAGCCTTATTGATTAGACATATTTATATTGGGGCTTTTAAATATCCATAGCAAGTTAGAGGGTCATTAATATATAAGTAGCTGTAATCACAAAACGGTAAATCGGTTTTTACTAATACTAAAATATTTCATTCTCTTACTTAAATCAAAACAGTCTCCAGTACAGTATTGACTCCTTTTAGTTGACCTAATTCTAGAAACACCTATTATAGGTTTTTATTTTTTATTTTTTTTATTTATAAATTTTGAGTAATTTTGTTCCAAGACTTGATTATAAACCTGGCCTAAATGGATTAAACCTGAACTTTACCTCTAATTAACCCTTTTTCCATTCTAATTACTAATTAGGCAAAACCAGCAATTTAAATTTTGAATAGCGCTCTTAAAGAGCAGGAGAAGTTGGTCTCCAACATTGGATACATCATACAACAATACATAAATACCATACTATGTCTTTATCATGTAACTTTTACTTATAAAACCTATAAGCAATGTTAAGTACACAACATATTTCTTACTCTTTTTAAAATTCCATGGATGAAAAAGTTATGATTGGTGTGTGTAAACTTATTCATTGACAAAGCTTATAAGTTATCTCCTTACCTCGACATAATTGTCTGTATTCTTTATGATTGTATTAGATGCCTTATAATTCAATCTCAGATCTCCTGGATTTATGTTAACTCGTACATCCTTATACAATATATCAATTGGAGATTGATGTCGCCCAATCTTACACAGTTTCCATTCTGGCTTAAGTTCGCCCCAGTGTTCGGGTCCTTTTGGACTCCCTTCAATATAGTTAAACTCAGGTTCTTCACCTGCCATGTAAATATCAAACATCACATCTTCAACATAGGTAATAATAATATTGCAATTCTTGTTATATATAAAAAACAACGACTCTAATAGCATGACAGATGTAATAATCTTTGGCATTACCAGTTTGAGTAGTAACAGATATTGGCTGCCAATATAGAAGAAGCAGTAGAAACAAACAATTGAAGATTGGTAAACTATAATTCTTCATGATATATAGAAAAAATGATAAGAGAAACTAATTAAGGCAAGTTAAAGAGCGCACTTCTTTGCATATATACTAAGCAGAAACTCAACTATAATAGTCTAATAGCTAGCTGAATTTGGTATAAACATTAATTGCAGCTAACATGCATTTAATTTGCAAAGCTGCAAGCCAAACTGGCTTGACTTTTTGGGTTATGCATTCAAATTTTAGCTGGACAAGGTACATGGGTAGTTCGGTGCTATTACTTCAATGGATCGGAGAAAATTCATCCACATTCCATCTTACACCAACAAAAGTACAAAATAGAGTCAATTGACTTTGCAAGTCATAAAGGAAAGAAAACTAAAACAAAAGAAAGAAAGAAGTATGCACTATGATTTTGAGAGAGAATTTTTTGAAAATGATTTTCATCTATTGACCATTTCTTAGGGCTTTGTTAAAACTCCTACATATGAAGAGATATAGATATTGCACTTTTAAAAAATAAATAAATAATTTCTTTCCTTACAATAGACATTGCATTTTTTATATATTTGTTTCTTTCAAATATTTGTTTCTTTCAAAATAATGAACTTTATCGAAAATTAAGTTTGTGCATGTTAAGTTGTTAATCATCATAATTTAAACAATACTTTGTCTCTTATGCTCTTACTATTCTGTGTTTAAGATTAAGCATTTTCCGTTGACACTAAAAAAATAATTTATACCACTTGGCACGCATCATGTCTCTCTTCTTGACTTCTCCAAAAAAAAAAAAAAAAAAGTCTCTCTTGTTGGGTTTGACCACTCCGATCATAAGTAATTATTTATAACTCATTTTTTAGGCGGTAAACCTTATCATTGAAACTCTTAACACCTATTTCTATAATTTAGATTGATCCAGCACATTCATAATGTAATACCCCACATATCTTTTTTTGAGATTATTATATATAAATATATATATATATATATATATTTTTTTTTTTTTTTAATTGATGGGCTATAAGTACTTTTGTTAGTAATTGCAGCCCACTACCCTACTAAACACATATCTCAAATGCGTTAAATATAGGGTAGAGGAAGAGATAAATTAGGATTTTCATAGAAAGAAATTCATCACTAAAGAGGTCAGGAGGTGTATTTTTTCCCTTGGAGTTTTGAACACATACAATTAAAGAGGTAACCAAAGAATTCCAAGTATGATTTCTCATTTGTTAGAATCAAAGAATTAAAAGGTTAGGACCTTATCATGGAATCAATAGTGATGGGCAAATTGTTTAAATGGGGATTGTTTACACTATAACTTTAAGTTGCCTATAATTGGTATTCAAGAACAAAATTCATGGTTTTAAATCTTAATTCGTGTAGATACTTTTACGTTCTCCGTTGGGTTATATATATATATATATATATATATATATATATATATATATATATATATTTAGGTTCTAAGACTTTAAGAACTAATATATTAGAATTTCAATTTGTATATGTTGGCAACCATAATCAAAACATTTAATCTAGGTTTAGACTTGCTCAAAGTTTGGTTTAAATTAAGTTTGGAATCGAGTAATTGCAGGAAATTGCTATTTAATTTTTGCAAGGCTCAATCGATCGAAAATTAGGTTCGATCGATCGAAAGTCTCAGTTTAGCAAAAATCAACAAATGTAAAAAGACCATAACTTATCCATTTGAAGCCCAAATCACAATCTGTTTTTCCAATATCTAAAGGACATTATAAGCTAACCCTAGAGAGGGTTTTCAAAGTTTTTTAGAGAGATTAGAGTGCATCCTATGCCTCTTTTGTAGATCTAGGGTTTTGCACCCAAAAATTTTTCTTATGTCTTCTACCGATGTTATTCCTTGAAGAATGTCGAGATTTGGTTTTGTAAAAGTTGCTGCCTTCTCTAGTCATCAAAGGTGTTGATGATCTAAACCTTCAAGGGTGGTCTTGGAGTCACAAATAGGAGAGTTTGTGTTTTTTATCACAAGTGTGGGTGCTTGTGTTGCAAAGGCCAAGGAAAGAAATAGTCCGTGGACTTGGAGCTATCATGGGGTCGTGATTGTAAGTTTTCTACTCAAGGTAGCATTAGAATATTAGTAGTCTAAGTTCTATTGTACAAATTTCAATTCTTCCATATTGGATTTGCTTTTTACCTTGAGGATAGCTAGGTTAAATCCTCCTCAGGTTTTTTACCAGTTTGGTTTTCCTAGGTCATCATATCATTATGTTCTTTACTTTTCCGCTGCTTTACATGATATGATTGTTTTGTTTTAACCTAAATCTGAATAATAAACCTAAGTATTCACTTGGTTAATTAATTAGGTTAAACAATCTAGTTTATAGGGATCTAAAAACGTACATATATATATATATATATATATATATATATATATATATATATATATATATATATATATATATATATATATATATACTTTATATAAACTCCTAGATTGCAAATCCTAATTTAAGAACAACATGGCTTTTGCGTTTTCCTTTTGGTTATATAGATTAGATGGGCTTACAAAGACAGAGCTAGAACTTAAAGTTATGAGAGGCAGCTTTGTTGTTGGACAAAATTATTTTGTTTAAAATTTTTTAAATGATCAAGTTGTTTGTTTTGAGTAAAATTGGTTGATTGAGTTTAATTATTTTTAACTTTACTATTGGTAGTTTTTGTTGTTGAATAATTTTTTTGGACTTATTTATTTTGCTTTAGATTTTAGATCTAGCTTTTAAAAGGAGGAAAATGCTAGAAATACAAATTTTTTACAAAGTATTAATGTGGTGAGTGGTTATTAGTAAGTAAAAATGTGAAGTGATGGGCCTATATGCAAACTAATAAAATTTTACTACTTCAACAGCTTTCAAAAATATTATAGAAAAATTTGTGGGTAGAGTAGTATTCTTAAAAGAATCAATGATAATGTTAAGGGGGGCAAAGTGTGATATTATAGAACAAAATTACTAAAATTAGTGCCTATATATATATATATATATTAATTTTAAAAAATAATAATAAGGGGCCATTTCCACCTAGTCCAAGTCTCCCTCCGTCCCTGTGGGCTTAGCGTTTTTTGACTTTGGGATTATAAAGCCACAGATTTCATTTAAGAACAAAGCCACTGTGTGTTGTCTAAATAAAGCCACGGATTACAAGCTTGATTATATACATGGCTTTTACACATTCTTTGGGTTATATATATCTATATATATATATATATATATATATATATTAAATCTTAGGGTGCCTACAGCTTGTATTCTAGAACAAAAGTCAAGATTATAAAGCTTAAATCATGTATAAGGGTTTACTTTTCGTTGGGACATATATCAAATCCTAAGTCTACAATATATTGACCATTGCTTCTTAGGTTTGATAAATTCAAGGAAACATATTATTGGGTAGAGATGCTTTGCATCAGTGTTATCATTTAGTTCAAAGTATTTTCCTAGTGAGTCAATTTGTATAATTCAATAAGCTTTATATTTTATGGAGAATATATATTAAGTAATTTCCATGGTTGATTATAGGTCCTATTTTAGAGTGTTTTGGGACTATTTGGGAGGTGTTTCAGCTGAACTTTCAAAGGAATTCAAGTACAGTAAGTAATTATATGTATAATATGCACAAGTTTGGTTCTTTAGGTTCTTAGAAGTTAAAGGTTTTCAAAAGTTGTGTTTTTAAGCTTACGTTTTCTAAAGTTTATCAAAAGCATTTTACATCATTGAAAGAGAAATTTCAACTTTTATATAATGTTTTAAAGAAAAACTTTGAATTTTAAATAACATTTTGAATATCCCGAATCTCATTTAAAAGATAATTTCTAAACTAAACTATTTTCTGAAAAGAATTGAGTTTCAATGTAAGTTTTCTAAAAAGATTCTTGTTCTTTAAATTTGTGTAAAACCAAGTGATTTCAAAGTCATATTCCTCTTCTCCAAATGGTATTTAAAATGTTTCTTTTAGCAAATTGAATTTTCATATTTACACAATAATTGTAAAATACTTGTATAAACTCCTCAGTTCCTACTCATTCCCTAAGAGAGTCAAGCATCCTTTGATTTATGTTTCAATTCAATATTGTGATATTCGATATATCTCTATATTTGGAATAACTGTTAATATTAAGAAAATTATTATATTTTGTGTAAATTTTGCTTTTGTGATATGTGACTCAAAATAAATGTTTTTAGAATTGATATGATATATGTGTAAGCCCAATTACAGGATTATATGTGAAAATAAGTGTTAATCCCTTACCAGTAAGGGTTAGATGTTGGTATCCACTCATAGGATAGTATATGAGAATATGTGATATGTGTATATGTGACATGTGCTCTGATCAATTACCGGTAAGTGTTTTCGAATGATTTTAAAATTTGATTACATATGTATTAAATGACTCATTATATGTTTTGGAGAAATTATATTTGATATCGTTGAGTGAATTTGTGAAATCAAAATACTCGTATTTTGCTTGACTCTATTCTATTGTGTATTGTGTATAATTTCTTATTAGATGTGTGGCTCACCCCATCAATTAAAATTTTTATATTAAAGTTTAGTTGGGAAACAAAACCATTGGACCACTTCGTAAGGTACAAGGTAAAGTGTGGGAGCTTTTAGGCGACGTCAACAATGCTTGAAGTCTTAAAGGATTTTTAGTTATTTTTATCTTGCTTAAGATTTTACAGTATTTGGAGATTATTTCTAAATTGTGGACTTTAGATATTGTAAGAGGTTTATTAAGAGTATTTTCTATTTGGAATTTTATTTAATTTTGGAATTTATTATTTTGATTGAGTTATGTAAGATCAACAAGTTAGTCATGCATCTAAATCCAAGTTCCATGGATTTGGGTTGTGACACATAATGTAATACTTAAACAATAATCATAAGTGAAGTCTCTTATCATCAAATAAGAGACTTAGGTTCAAATTCCACCTACACCAAAACCATCATTTTTCAATATTAAAGAACATCCCAACCTAACAATTGGTCAATGGGCCAAAAACAATAGTGGCTAAATCTATTTAGGTTGTGTTTGGCCAAACTATTACAAATATATTTTGAATTCTAATAGAATGTATTTTGGAAGTAGGAATTCTAATAGAATACATTTTTTATTTTTAGAATGAAATTTTGTATTCATAAATATATATACTTTGAATTTTTGTTTTCAAAAATAATTGTCAACTTTGTGAGAGGAAACCAAAACATAAAAAAGATACAATTTTTTTTCTCATATTATTCACAATTTCTCACTAACCATACAAAACTAATAGTGGGCAACGATTTTCTACAATTCTACTCTTCTGTCTAAACCATCATAACACCATACAAACCACCAGATACCAAAAAAAACCTTTACCACCACCCAAAATCAACCAAATAAAACCCTAATTGCCACCAAAGAGTCACACCACCACCACTTCAAGTTGTCTTAAACCCCAAATTGATTCACCAAAAAAACTGTCTCTAGCACCAAAAAACCTCCATCAACTCCTTGAGGCTTCAATTTTTGTAAGCTAGTATTTGACATGGTAGATTGTCAAAACTAATCACTAAATCTTCCATACAGTCACATGCCACACACACACACACATACTCTCTCTCTCTCTCTCTCTCTCTCTCATAAAACCAAAATAAAAATTAGAAATCTGATTTCAATTTTTATTCCTCATGCTATGCATTCTCTTACCAAGGTCAATCAAAACTCAATTTTTTTTTTCTTCTCTTTTTGTTAAATTTTACACATAATTTTGTTGGGAAGTTAACAAACGTACATTTTGTCTAGTTGAAAGCTACAATAATGCTAGTTAGATTTGAATAAACACAATAGGGAACATACATTTTTCCTAGTTGAAGTTAGCCCAGTATGGCATGATTTTTCGTGTTAGGTATTCAAATTTTACTTGGCCTAGATACCTAGGTATTCCAATGCTAATACTTTAATGGATTGGAGAAAAGTGATCCATACTCCACTTTACCACTTTACACCAACAAAAGAAAAAAAAAAATGCACTATTATTTTTATTTTGAGAGAGAGAGAGAGAGAGAGATGAATTGTTAAAGATAAAGAGAGTGAACAACCCTTTAAGAAATAGAGATAATTTTCATCTATTGAATGATTCCCCCCTTAAAGATAATGTACTCTATATGGCTATCTTCTTTTTTTTCTTTTTTCTTTTTTTTTTTTTGGGGATCTATATGGCTATCTTGGAAGTTAAGCTAGAGCATGTTAACCACCATAAATGAAACAAACTCTTGCCTCATTTGCTCTTACTATTTCGAGAAAAAGCATTTGCCATTGCCACCAACTAAACGGTTTTTGCTGGTTGGCACACGTCGTTTGTTAAGTCTATTGTTGGATCTTACCCCTCCTAAGTGCCTTTTTTTTAATCACTCATAATATTTTTTATAGTCACTCATAGAAAATTTAGATATTTTTTAGGTCGTACACCTTATAATCGAAACTCTCAACAACTGTACGCCATCAAAGTTCAAATACAGTAATTGTAGCTTTAAAATGAGAATCAATTTAGACAAAAATTTCATAACTTATCGGAGTCAGAGGATGAGTAACGTTGATTATGACATGTATAAACACCCAGCTGTCTTTGGAAAAGACCATTGTCATAATGCTGCGGCAATGTGTTAGGTGGAAAGATTATGGTTTGCAATTTTGCATGACATCCCACCAAATAACTAAGACCGGTCTTGAAAAGTCATCCATGTCTCTCTATTAATGGGATTCAAGAACAACAACAATGCAATCGTGTATTCTATTGAACCTTTTGTTATTTCAACCAACTTGTAAAGCTTTAATAGACCGACGTACTATACAAAATTGGGCGATGTCCTCAATATTCTCAGCTGCACATCATAAAGTAGTTGGCTAATTTGTTTATGAGAATGCTAATGCATGCCCTTAATGCAATGGTTAATAGCATGACCTTTTGCTTATTAACCTTATTCCTATTTGTCTTTTTTGCATTTAGTAATACTAGGACTACATAAATTTACACAATTTTTGCTACAATTCGTCACATTGCATGCGTTTCGAGCATGTAATAAGGCTCTTTTTTTAGATTTTTTTTTTTTTTTTTAATAGGAACTTGGGGTAGATTTAGTTAAGATTTTCTTGTGTAGAGAGCTTCTAGGTTTATTTGTCATATAAGGTCCATCTTAGACATTGGCATGGCGGTATGCTACTAGCCTTATGGGTAGGAGTTTCCACTTGATTCAGATCCAGTCATCCAGGAATCAATTTGAATCTTTATATAGAGGTCTAACAAACCAAAAATGAGTATGAAGTTAGTGTATGAGCTTAGAAAGGTATAGGACAGCCAAACCTCCCTTGTTGAGTGGGGTGGCCTCCATTAATGGACCTCATCCACCACCCTAAGAGGGACCTCTCCTATGCATGCAAGAATTAAGAGTAAGGCACAAACAAAAACACACACTCTAAACACATCGTTTCGTGAATTAAAAAATAAAATTTCTATTCCAGGATTTTAAAAGCTACCACGTTTTCAACACATCCAAATCCTTAGCATGCTTCTACCAAGAATCAATCATCATAAGCATGTTTCTAACATGTGTTGAAAATAAATAAATAAATAAATAATCCTGATTTTCTAAAAGAGCCTACCTACAAATGACTAAGGCTATGTACATTGTACACGGGACTCCTAGGGTGCATATGTAAAGTTAAGGTTGCATAACACGCCCTGAGGTAGAAACCCCTAGTCTAACCTAAGCATGTTTCTAGTCATAATACTTTAAAATAAAAAGGAAAATAAAGAAAATCTAAGGCTAAGAAAAATAATGAGCGGAAAACTAAAGAAGAAGTAAAAAAAAAAATGCTGAAATTAAAAGAAAACAAAAAGAAAATGATTATCTCAGCTCTAAGCAAGAACCAAAGCTTTAATTTGATCATTTCCCATTTGTGTGGTGAATGGACCAAGAACCAAAAAAGTTTTCTATGTCAGCAATAATTTAAATGGGTATGAAAATGATGACAATTAATTTTTTTTTTAAATATTGATAATGTATGTTAAAATATTACTCTAGGAACTCTAGATCTTAGTCCTTCCATGGTTAAATTTTACTTTTTAAAATTATGATGATGTATTTTTGGCCGAAGGAGAAGAATCAGTACCTATTAGAGAACAAAGTTTTTCTCCAAACTAGTTTGGAGAGAAAATTTTCAAACTTTTCATATATTTTATTTTTAGGTGTGAATTTTGAAAATCTAATCGTTAAATTTCATGTTTTTTATGTTCTTAACATGCATATCAAATTTCGTTCAAATTGGATGTTATTTACTATTCGATTAATAAACTTATTTTTTATACACAATTTTAGATCACACAAACTTGAAGCTTTTATATTTGTTTGATAACATAGCAATTGATTTTTGATTTTCTTGAAATTTTGCAAGCATTAAAGATATGATAAAAACAGATAGTCTAACGATTAGATTTTCAAAATTCGCACTCAATATAAAGACATATGGGAAGTTTAGAGAATTTTCTCCAAACTAGTTTAGAGAGAAAATTTATTCCTTACTAGATACCAAGATTAGATGCCCTACAAATTCGAATTGGCTCCATAAGCAGCTCAACGACCCGTTAATATCTCTAGCCACCTCAAGTTCAAAGCATCAAACCATTCGCATATATGTTGAAATCAGACAAATTAGTTTTGGCACCACGTACATTTTGGATAGGATTGTCTTCAAATCTCCCAAGTAAAAACTCTATGGACGTACGTATGACCTTTCAGTCATGGTGTACTAGACTGGATGCTTCGTCTCAACCTCACACGTTGTTATATTGAATACAACAGTCATACTACTATTACATTTGAAAACCCGTTTTGTAAATGACTAATTCACACTGCTTCCCTTACCAAATACTTACACATTTACATCAGTCTCTTTCCCTCACAGTAGCGACCCGATTCCGTATGGAAGATAATCACCAAGTGGGTCAATAAGAATTCTAGAAAATCCAAGTACAATTTTCCGCATGTTTAGCCTTTAAATCAGTGTATAAACCAATATATACACACACACACACACACACCACGCCAAGTTCATATAGTGGAAAGGAACTCTTACTTGGACAAATGGAGACTCATTTGAAGGAAGCTGGTTAAATGGCGGGATGCATGGATTTGGAGCATATACATGGAGTGATGGAGGCTGCTATGTGGGAACTTCGACACCGGGTTTGAAGGATGGAAAAGGATCATTTTACCCAAAAGGTAGCTGACTCCCTGCTGTACAAGAACTGAACTTTACCTCAATGCTTTGAGGAAAAGAGGGCTATTGCCTGGTTTGAGAAAGCAGATCCCTGCATTGTACGTATTCATCATGCTGGTTCTGTGTATATGGCAAATGGCAAGGTCGGTGAGAACCAGAGATCTCATCATGCTTCATGAGATCAAAAGCTCTCCAAGGGAAACTTCTTAAATTTAGATCAGTCTTGCAACATAATCGTTTCCCTGGAAAGGCGTTGGAGTCTAGCTAGAGGTATCGATTGAGAAAAGAGATTGGACACAATTCATCACTAGGGTGAACTGAGTTTGTGCAAGAAGGTGGTGAAAAGGAGGTTGAGGTCGACATTCCAGTATATCCTGGAAGTCTGGAACTACAATATATATATATATATATATATATATATGCAAGGGGTATAAGTCAATTAACTTGTATTAAATACTGTAAGTGGTAAATTTTGTTATGAAAGATTACATAGTCATGTGACGACGTATTATATATAGGCTATATATTTTGTGTTAGAAATATAGGTTCAGACTTGAGCTACCCTAGCTAGTATAAATATTTTTGAAGTAGGGTAATAATAATAATAATAATAATTATTATTATTATTATTTACTACCATGCATTCACAACCTCTTCAAATCTTGAAGAAATAAGCCCTCAAATAGCCAAATTTAAAAACCGAAAGAAGTTAAATATGCTCCTCTTGTTCACCTTCTCTATCCACAAAAGGGAGCTCTTATATTCTTTAATATTTTTCACTAGAGTTTGCCACAACATTACTCGGAAATAGACTATTCTAGACCGTGAATGTATTTTAAAGTCTTTGCATGATTCAACTCTTTCGATGGTTCATTTTTACTCTTTGAAAATTACAAGATCTTTTTCTTTTTGGCGAAAAAGAAAGAAAAGAAACCTAGCAGATACTAGCTATATATTAGTCTATCAGATTCAGATGCCTTATGAATTGGTTCACTTCAAATGCATCTGCAGTATATTCCCATCTGTATCTCCAGCCTCGGGTCCAAACCATGTGTAGGGTCTCATGTTGTAATCAGACAAATTAATGTTGGCATAGCTAGTGAAAAATCTATGCACGTAACCTTTAATTAGTCATAATGACGAACTAGACTACTACTGATTACTTAGTCTAAATCCTCAGACGTAGTTAAATTGAATGCAAAAGTCTATTCAGCATAATAGTCGTACTACTAATACATTTGATAACCAAATTGTAAAATACCAAGTCCGATCTGCTTTAAATATTTTTTTGGGTAAAATACCAAAGAATTATTGACACAGCCACAGTAGCGAGTCCACGCCGTATGAAAGACTAACGCCAAGTAGGCCAATAAGAATTCCTAATGAAAAGTCAAATTCTAGTTTTGGACCGCCTTGATATCTGACTTATAAGGCTTTATATAAGTGTCGGGTTGGGTTGGGCCGCCCGGCTCATTTTTACTTGGCCCATGGGCACAATGGACTAGGCATAATGGGCTATTAACTAGTTAACGGGTCAGGTCGGACTGGACTGAAAGAGAAAATCTCAGCCCATTACCCTACCTATGGGCAATGCCCATTTTGTCTTTAGCGAGGTGGGCTATCGAGTTGGGCCTAATGGACTATCCATAGGCTTGTGTTAGCATATTATTTTATTATTTTTTAAGGAAAGAACCAATTTTTTTATAAGGGAATAATCAATCTATTTTTTAAAATGAAAGAATTAAAGAATTTAATACTTAATTACAAATTTTTTTTACAATCAAATCTATTTAATATTTTGTTTTGTTGATGGAAACCTATTTAATTGTTTTTATTAAGACTTTAAATAGTTTTTTATTTTTATCTTTAATTAAAAAAAAAAAAAAAGGTCAAATGGTTAATTCAAATTTTCTAGACTACTAGAAAAATATATATTTAGTAAACTAAGTTTGGCACAATTACTTTGAGTATCTTAGTAGTTGAGGGAGTTCTCTTAAGAAGTTCATCTATAATATCTTAGGATCAATCTTTCATACACTTCCTACATATTTTTGTTATGAATTATGAGTTATTGGACTGGGCTAATGGGCTAGGCAACGGGTTGGGCTACTGGGCTAGCCCACCGGGTACCCATGGGCATAAAAACTAGCCCACGGCCTAACCCACTGGGCTAGTGGGCTACCCATGGGACTCAATAATAATGGGTTGGGCCGCCCATTAGTCCGCTGGGCCGTTGGGTTTTTGGGTCAGGCCGTGGGCGATGGGTTATTTGATGACCCTTAGCTCTATATATACCAAACCAAGTTCTTCGGATTAGCAACCACCATACCACGCACAAGTTCATCATACTTGTTAGTTTTTACCACCACTTTGAAGAAAAAATGTAGGTATCATACAAATAATTAACAATGAAAACCCTGGCACTCAATCCGTTATCGACTCACCAAAGTCTAAATTTGACGAATTGATTACAAAATTTGGCGATTTCAACTCGGCAAGTTAGGCAAATTGGCATTAACAATGTTTTAAAAAAAATAAAAAAAATTATCACAAACTATAATTTGTCATTGACTAATCTCAAAATATAACTAACGTACACAAAAAATTAAAAGTAGATTTCATTGAATAATCTCAATTCCAACACAAACATAAGGTCAATGAAAAAGAGGTATATCATCTGTAACAAAAGTAGGCTCTGCCTTATAACTTAGGAAAATTAATGGACTTTTATGATGTTAGCCTTGTAGATAGGTTCAAATTGCCTGTTTCAGTAGCCACACAAGGTGGAACTAGCGAATGCAAGACCTCGAGCTATCTAGGCAATGTGAACGCAGCTCGCCCAGCAGAGCTACAGGTTAAAGGGTCTGATGGGAGCGTTATTGCATGTAAGAGTGCTTATACTGCTTTCCATCAACCACAATATTGTTGCACTGACTCATATAACACCCCCACAAACATGTCCACCCACGGACAATTCTTGAATCTTTGATGATCAGAATAGCACATTTATAGCTATGCTTATGATGATCAGAATAGCACATTTACTTGCTCTGGTAGACCCAATTACGTTATCACTTTCTATCCATGAATTACAGAAAGGAATTATGAGTTCCCTTCTCTCCAAGTGTAATAAGAAACTATATACTAAGTTTCATTATTTCTCTCTATGAAATTATAAACTACATACGAAGAGGAATTATGAGTTCCTTTAGTGTAACAAGAGCATTCAAATCAATGTAGCTATTTTAATTTTCAGCAAATATATAGCAAAATTGGTAAAAAATATTAAGCAAACAACACTGCCACGCCACATGTGGTGAGACGTACCTTTTTAATTTGAATCATTAATAGTGGGAATAATTAAATTGTATATTAAATTGCATTTACAATACCATTTTAGACTATTGTACATAATGTGAAAATAATTAAATTATATAGAGAAAAGAATTTTTAGTTCTCATTTTTTTATTCGTCCCTCTCCCTAAAAGGAAATTCCTGACTCTGCCATTGGTGATTCAGCTTGCAGAAGTGATGGAAAAGAAATAAGTGAAAAAAAATTATTAATTGAGTGGGAAAAATAATATTTTAATAAAATAGTGATAGAGTATTGAGGTAGATGCATTTGTTGTAAAAGTTACATTAGCTAAAGTAATAAAAGTAGAGTCTTTTTGGATCAATTTAGCTAAAATTGTATTGAGATTGATACTAATGCTCTAAGAAATTAAATTCAAAAATCAATGCTAAATTTTGGAACGGTAGTCAAGAATGCATTTTGACCAAATGTTTTTTTTTTTTTTTTTTCCTTCTTGAAAAAATACATTTGGTATTATGTTGAGATTTTTACTAAAAAGTAATTATTCTTAATGAAATTGGATTTGGTTTGAAGTGTAGAATGCATTTTCTGTTCTAGATTAAGCAAAATTATAATAAGATGACTGCATGATAACAAAAAAAATTTTTTATTGATTTCTTATAAATATATAAATTGTGCAAATAAAAATCCATAAAAATTAATCAGATTTATAAAAAATTTTAATATCTACTTAAATACGATCACCTTTAATAATAGGAATTATAGGGTCACAAATCACGACCCAAACCCAAAAGGAGTAGGATATAAGCCCAATACAAGAAATTTGTAAGAGAGTGGGTGAAAGAACTGGGCTGTTAATGAGTTTTCTAACAGTTAATCAGGGTTTTAAGTTTGTCTGAGGAGAAAAAAACACATAATTGAGGGTCGAATTTAAGTCCGAGAAGTAAGTTTTTGGATGGATTGGCTGTTTCAGATAATTTGTTCTTCCTAGTGCTACAGTAAATCTCATTCGATATTTTTCTCTTAATATTTTTCCGATCCCCCACTTATGGAGAGTCTCCCCCATTATATAGTCATCCATAATTCATTCCCATCGTCCACTTGTTTATCATCCAACCATGCACTCGAGTATCTGTCCTATTGAGTAGCTTTTCTGGTTTTCTGTGGGTGATAGTGGTTGAAAACACTATTCAAAGGTCTTCTCCACATTAATGCGGCCAGGAAAGCTGCTGTAGTGCATTTAATGCGATGGTGGTAGTTTTTCCCCAAGATATTTCCGTGTTCTTATCCTTTCCTTGCTCACTTGAAGTCTATCTTCGTTACTGGAATTTCCTGGAAGGTTACCTAAGTTAAGGCGAAGTTCACTTGACTGACATTCGTCAGGTCCGAGGAGTATGACCCTCTCGGACTAGTGTCTTTCAACATTTCTCTGTACAACCACCTTCTATGAGGCCTTTCCCAACATTTTCTCCTCCTCGGATGTATTCTTGTTAATGAATGGGGCTTGAGGCCCAACACAAAATCTCAAGTCTTTGCCCCCCACAATAGCCCCTCAAAATTTTAATTTTTCCCTCTTGCCTGAGGAGAAAAAGTATAATTTTGACTTGTGAACATAATTACATGCAAAACCATAAAGACATTCAAACCTTCGCATGTGGAATTGTCGTTTTCGTCATTTCACAGCTGTTTCTGACGCTTTGGAACTCGCGAAACTTCATTAAGTAATTTAGGCGGTGTTACGCTCTTGGCATCCAACGATAGGGCTTTAATCCAACGGTCTGGATTTCTCTTCAATATTTGGGCGGGATAAAATCCCCCTCGTTTTCAGTTCCTTATATAAAGGCTCCTGAACACCGTTTCCTTCTTCTTTCATCGCAGTTCACAATCCTCAGAGCATTCAAGCATTCAAACTCATCACTCATCAGATTGTTCATCATATTTTCAAAAAGAGACCTCAAAGATCCTCAAGAACAACGAAGATCAGTTCGCGTTCTAGTCTACGTAAGTTTCATTTTCACAACTTCCTTTATCTCCTCGGATAACCTCCTCGGTTCATCATTCTCTCTTCCGCAAACTCAGAATGGGTAGATTTCAACGCTTAGTGAAGACTCCAGCCTTGATAGAGCTATTTAAAGAGAAATACCACATACCCCAGGAAGTATCGATACGATATTGTTCCACAGAGGGATTGGCATTTGACCGAGAAGTGGGAGAAGTCATAATCCCAATGATTGCCTTCATAGAAGGAGGCATGACTATTCCCATGGGTAGAATTACGAGAGACTATTTACGTGCTCATAGGCTCTGCCCCCAACAATGTGCACCTAACTTCTTTAGAGTTCTAGGAGCGATTGACGCTTTGGACCGACATTTAGGGTTGGGACTGATTTGGTACGACATAGCTCACCTATACGAAGGCCATATAGAAGCTCAGGCAAGGTTTTACCTTAAGTCCCGATCCAGTGTTGTCAAGCTAATCTCATGTCTCCCCAAGTCTAACAAGGGGATGAAATATGACTTCCTCATCATATCAAGCCCTTGGAGTGACGGCCTTTCTTGCCCAACCAAGCTAGGAGAGCCAGGTGGAGTAACTTAGATCTAAGTTTTCTAATATTAGATTTAAGGAATTTGTCCTCGGCCCCATTTCGTTGTACATGAGTCTCCTTTTCATTTATTTCATCATCATTTTTTTTTTTACATTGAAGTTGGAATTTCTAATTGTTTGACTTTCTTATCTGACAGATAAAACGTACACCAACCCTAAGCTCAGTTTAATCAACGTACCAGCGCTTAACTACTTGTTGAGGTCTCAGATTTTTGTGAACGACGACAGACAACTTCGTGCCGTTCACTTGATTCTCGACTTCGAGCCAATTTCAAGGGTTTTCTTGGACGTCTGCAACTCTATTAGAGCAGACGACTACCGTTTGGCTCGCATAGAGGTCTCTCGGCCAGGTTTCCTAGCTCCATACGATCTTCCACCCGTTGACCATCCTATTCCACAAGGAATACCTTCTGCCGCCCAGCCACTTCAACAAGTACCCCTCGGACAGGCTATTGTCGAGGAAGGAGCTGCTTCCTCTTCTTCTCTTGAAGAGGAAATTGATAGATTCCAGTTTGAAGAGGAAGCCATTGTTATATCGGAGGCTGAAGAAGGAGCGGACCAGTATTCGTGCGTTCAGACTCCTGCCTAGATAGTAACCTATATTGGTGACACTTCAGACGAGGAGGAAGCAATGACCCCTAAAACTGGTCCAAGTTTAAGGGATCTTATGAAGAACATGAACAAGGCGCCCTCTCCACAAGATAAAAACAAGTCCAAACCCCCAGTAAATCCTCCACTTCCTCCTCCTCCTTAGCTTCCTGCTAATCTCGGGTTAAAGCCCAACCCAGATCTAAGGAGGAAGAGGCACCCTAAAGCTACTGAAGAGGGAGAGCTGGGCCCTTCCAAAGGAAGCAAATAGCCCAAGCAATCACAGGACCAAAGGAGCAGAAGGTCCAACTCTGTGGATAGCCGAGAGGAGCCTCCTGTGGCCCAAGTGCGCCGCCCAACCCACACTTGGTCGCCCAAGTTGGAGGTGGATGGTGTGCCGATTGCATATGATGCCACCCTTAGGCATTATCGCGGGGGGCACGCTGGTCTGGTAGCCAAGGCTCTGGAGCAGCCTCTCCTCCTCCCAAAGGACATGGAGGTTTATAGGAACTTCAACCATCCTGAACTCTTCCTATCTCTTAAAAGGGACCTGGCTATGGTAAGTGACTCTATTCATTATTCTTCATTTATACATCTCCATCTCCTTGTATTTTATAGCAAAAGTGAAATACCTCTTGTTTTTGTTTGTGTTTTTTTTTTTTTTTTTTTTTTCTAGGTCATACAGCAAGTTTTTGTGGCCAAGGAATGGGTGAAGAATGCCCCTGGCGAGACCAGGGTTGCCTTGGATGCTCAAGCCAAAGTGGAGGTGGAGCTAGGCGCCCTAAAGGAAAAACAAGCTAAGATGGCCAAGCAGCTGAAAGAAGTTGTTAGGGCAAGAGATAGTGTCGAGGCAGGTTTGAAGACGACAGAGAGGCAATTTGAAGAAGTGCGCAAGGAACTGCACTATTCTGAGATAAATCTGGCAACAGAAAAACAGATGGTGACAAAGTTTCGCGAAGAACTTCGCAAGGCCAAGGAGGCTGCCCAACTACTTAAGGAGGCAACTATGGCCGAGAAGCAAACTGCGTACGCCTTGGGGGTACAGGAGACTCAAAATAGACTTACAGAGGAGTTCTCCACTGTAGCCAGGGATTACTGCGATATTTCTTGGGGTAATGCCCTTGATGTCGCTAGGATTCCTGCTGATTCCAGCCTGAGGCGACCTAAGAGCATCTATTATGATCCAGATATCCACGAGCTCTCAGGTCCTAGCTCCACTCCTCTAGAACAAATTGCCCAAGTGTCTGAGGCGCCCATAACAAATCAAGTCCCTCTTGCCCCTGTGGAAACTTCAAAGGATCCTTACCCAGATGCTGGCAAAGGGAAAGAAGCTGAAGTTCCCCAGGGCAAGGATAAGGGCAAAGGCAAGGACAAGGGCAAAGGCAAGACCTCAGACATCACTATCTCTCAGCCTGAGCAAGCTGCTGATCCAGGGTCTCCCAAGGCACAAGCTTAGGATCTTAGTTTTTGTAGTATTTTTATTTTTTTATGTTTAATGTTCTTGTACTTTCTTTTTGTTAAAGAAATGTATCACACTGTTGTTATCAATGAAAATATGTCTCTTTTACTTCATATGTTATGATAAATAGTGGAAAACTGATCTGATGCCATCTTCATCTAATTCGAATAGTATGTATGGCTATATTAGACAAACAGAACATATTATAAGTTAAGTTCAACTAAAAAGTTCAGGACTTTGGTCACATCGCATAAATTGGATAAGCATCCTCGAAAGTAATAGGGTAATAATAAGTATAACTAACCCAAATGGAAATTTTAAGTAATACGCTTAGATTTAAATTTTAATACTTGAAGAAACTTAGAGCGTGTTAATTAATCCAAATTACTTGGTCTGAAGACATCAGTCATGATTGAATTTAAGTTTAAACACTTAAAATTATTGAGAACGAGTGTTAACCAACCCAAATCATCTGGTCAGAGGACCCCAGTCATGATTGAATTTAAGTTTAAACACTTAAAAGAATTGAGAACGAGTGTTAACCAACCCAAATCATCTGGTCAGAAGACTCCAGTCATGATTGAATTTAAGTTTAAACACTTAAAAGAATTGAGAACAAGTGTTAACCAACCCAAATCATCTGGTCCGAGGACTCCAGGCATGATTGAATTTAAGTTTAAACACTTAAAAGAATTGAGAACAAGTGTTAACCAACTCAAATCATCTGATCCGAGAACTCCAGTCATGATTGAATTTAAGTTTAAACACCTAAAAGAATTGAGAACAAGTGTTAACCAACCCAAATCATCTGGTCCAAGGACTCCAGGCGTGATTGAATTTAAGTTTAAACACTTAATAGAACTAAAAAATGAACAGCATAAACATTTTATATAAAGAACACATATTGATCAGATAAACATTTATTAATAGTAATACCTCTTTAGGTTATTTACATTCCAAGAACGTGGTACTACATATTCGTCCAGATCTTCTAAAAAATATGCTCCAATGCCAGCTTTGGAGGTGATATGATAAGGTCCCTCTCAATTCGGCCATAATTTTCCCCAAGCTGGATTCTTTGCAGCGCCCACAACTTTGCGTAACACCAAGTCACCAGGAGTTAAAGGTCTTAACTTTACGTTGGCATCATAACCTTGCTTCAGTTTCTGCTAATAATAAGCCAGCTGAACCATTGCATTTTCTCTCTTTTCTTCAATCAAGTCCAAATTTCTTGTTAGTTGCTCATCGTTGTCTTTTGGATTGAACGAACTGGTTCTTGTCGTTAGGAAACCAGTCTCTAAAGGGATGATAGCCTCAGCTCCATAAGTCATTGAGAAAGGGGTCTCTCCAGTAGACCTGCGAGACGTGATTCTATACGTCCAGAGTACGTAGGGTAATTCCTCCACCCATTTACCTTTCGCATCATCTAATCTTTTCTTCAACCCATTTACTATGACTTTATTTACAGCTTCAGCCTGCCCATTCCCTTGAGGATAAGCCGGAGTAGAATACCTATTAGTAATCCCCAACTCCCCACAGTATTTTCTAAGCATCTTACTATCGAACTGAAGACTATTGTCCGAGATGAGCACATGAGGAACTTTAAATCGAGTAACGATGTTCTTCCAAATGAATCTTTTTGCATCCACATCTCTGATGTTGGCTAGAGGTTCTGCTTCAACCCACTTCGTAAAATAGTCTGTGCCCACCAGAAGATATTTCTTGTTTCTCACTGCTTTGAGAAATGGTCCCACGATATCTAAGCCCCACTGAGCAAATGGCCATGGGCTAGATAACGAATTAAGGATTCCACCTGGTTGGTGTATGCTCGGCGCGAACCGCTGGCACTGGTCACATTTTCTGACGTATTCCAAAGCCTCTGTCTGCATATTTGGCCACCAGTAACCTTGGGTAATGGCCCTATGCACTAAGGATCTGCCTCCAGTGTGACTTCCACAGATTTCTTCATGCATCTCTTCCAGAAGTGACTCGATTAGCTCGGGGTGGACACATAACAAATAAGGTCCTGAAAAGGAACGCTTATATTGTTTATGGTCCTCCGATAACCAATAACTAGTAGCCTTTCTTCGTATCTTGACAGCTTCTATTTTTTCCTCAGGCAGAATATCCTCCTTCAGGAACCGTATGATGGAATCCATCCGGCTCGGCCCCGCTCTGATCTGATTAATTTGAACCGTCTCTCCTGTCTTTGAAGGTTTGTACAAGTCCTCAACAAGGATTACTCGAGGCAAGTCTTGTGCCGAGGAGGTTGCAAGCATAGCTAAAGAGTCCGCGTGCGCATTACCACTTCTGGGGACATGTAGCAAGTCAAAGGAGTCAAATTTTAACTGCATACACTTAACTTGGTTAAGATACCCCTGCATCCTTTCATATTTCGCCTCGAATTCTCCTTTTACTTGACTAACAACCAGCCTTGAGTCCGAGAAGAGTTTTATGGACTTTCCTCCCATTCTTTGGACCATAGCCATTCCTTTCAACAGAGTTTCGTACTCGGCTTCGTTGTTTGTGGCTGAAAAATCTAACCTCAAAAATTTTTCAATGACGACCTTTTTAGGGGACATTAGTACTAACCCAACCCCTGAACCTTTTTGATTCGATGCTCCGTCTACATATACCTCCCATGTTTGAAGGCCATATTGGGAGACCATACCAACCAATTTTTCATCCATGTTCCCATCTGATGGTAATTCTTCTATCTCAGGTTCGGTGAATTCAGCTACCAAATCTGCAAGGACTTGTCCTTTTATGGAGGTACGGGGCATGTACTTGATATCGAAAGCCCCCAGAATTGTACTCCATTTGGCAATTCTTCCTGTGTAGTCGGCACTTCGGAGTATGGTTTTGAGTGGGAGCTATGTAAAAATGACCACTGTATGTGCTTGGAAGTAGTGAGGTAGCTTACGTGTGCCAAGCATTACTGCCAGGATAGCTTTCTCCAGTGGTAGATAACGCACTTCGATTTCGTGCAATGACTTACTCACGTAATAAACTGGCCGTTGTATGCCATTATCAACTCATATCAGCACCAAAATTACTGTATACGGGGCTACAGCAATTTAGGCGAAAAGAACTTCATCTGGCTCAGGACTAGACATGATTGGCGGTCGAGCCAGATAATCCTTGAGTTGCTGGAATGCCCTGGCACATTCTTCTGTCCACTCAAAATTCTTCCATTTGTTGATCAGTAGGAAGAAAGGTCTGCATCTATCTACTGATCGAGATATGAACCTGTTCAAAGCAGCGGCCATTCCATTTAGTTTCTGCACTTCTTTTGGATTCCGAGGAGTTCGCAAATTGTTAATAGCTTTAATCTGGTCAGGGTTAACTTCAATTCCCTTGTGAGTGACCATGTAACCCAAGAATTTGCCTGACCCTACACCAAATGAACACTTGGAAGCATTTAAACGCAGCTTGTAGCTTCTAAGAATTTCAAAGATAACTCGAAGGTCTCCCAGATGCTCCGAAACTACTTTGCTCTTCACCACCATATCATCTATATAAATCTCGATATTTTTCCCCAATAATGACTCAAACATCCTCGTCATCATTCTCTGATAAGTGGATCCTGCATTCTTCAAACCAAATGGCATTACTTTGTAGTGATAATTCCCAATGCGAGTAACAAAAGCAGTTTTCTCTTGATCGTCTAAGGCCAAAGGTATCTGATGATAACCCTGGAAAGCATCCAAGAAACTCATCCGAGGATGGCCGACAGTAGCGTCTACTAGCTGATCTATCTTGGGCATAGGGAATGGATCTTTAGGGCAAGCCTTATTCAAATCCGTGAAATCAACGCACACTCGCCACTTCCCACTCTTCTTTTTTACTACTACCGTATTTGCTAACAATTCAGGATAGAAGACCTCCTTGATAGCCCCAGCCTGCTTGAGTTTCGCTACCTCCTCTTGGACTGCTTCTGCATGCTCTTTGGATGGACGCTGAGGGAGCTGCTTTTTAGGGGCTACTAATGGATTAACATTTAAATGGTGGCAAATGAATTCTAGATCCACCCTTAGGGCCTAGTAAGTATTCCAAGCAAAGACGTCAATGTTCTGTTTAAGGAACTCTATCAGCTCCTCTCTCTCTCGTTGAGGTAGCTGGGATCCGATTTGAAAAAACTTTTCTAGATCATCTCCTATTGTAACTTTCACAAGATCTTCACATTCTACCTCCTCGGATGTTCCATCAATGGATAGCACCGGGGGTTTTAACTGCTATAACTCTTTCTCACTAAGAGTCACAGGTTCAGCTTCGGGCCTATGTCGGATGGCTGCAACCATGCACTGCCACACCATGGTTTGATCACCCAATATCTTTTCAATTTGTCCTTCGGATGGGTATTTGATCTTCTGATGTAGAATGGAAGAGATTGCTCCTAAAGTATGAAGCCAAGGTCTGGCAACAATTGCTGTATAAGGAGAATATGCATCCACCACGATAAAGTCTACCTCCATCGTCTCTGAACCAATCTGTACAGGCAATCTGATCTGTCCCTTTGGAATAATAACCTTCCCGTCAAAACTCACTAAGGGAGAACTGTAAGGCGTCAAATCTTCCGCTCTTAAACTCAGCCCCTTGTAAAGATCAGGGTACATTATCTCAACCGCGCTACCTTGATCCACCATTACTCTCTTCACATCATAACCTCCAATTCGGAGGGTGATCACTAAGGCATCATCATGAGGCTGAATAGTTCCAATCTTGCCCTCGTCCGAGAACCCCATAACCAGGGGCCGCTCTAGTCTAGCTCTCTTCAGCTCGTGACTAGTGTCCTCAGAAGACAGGCGAGCCACAGACATTACTCTAGACGGGCATGATCCTGTTCTGCCAGGTGCTGCGAAAATAACGTTGATAGTTCCCAGAGGAGGTCTTGAAGGAGTTTCTCTTTCAGACCGAAAAGTGGTCTGTCCACCGAGCTTGCTAGAATGATGCAACAGCTGCTTCAATTTGCCTTTTCGGGCAAGTTGGTCCAGGTGATCCCATAAACTCCTGCACTCCTCTGTTGTATGGCCATGATCCCGATGATATTGACAATAGAGGTTTCGGTTTTGTTTTTCGGAATTTCCCACCATTTTATTGGGCCATTTGAAGAAGGATTCGTTCTTAACTTTTTCTAATACTTGATGCACTGGCTCTCGGAATACAGCCCCGACCACTTGATTGTTATTTGGCCCTTGCTGCTCTGTATAATCCCTTCTTGGCCGATTATTATTGTATCTGTCCGACCTAAAATCTCTTCTTTCTTGACGGACAGCCTTAGCTTTCCCTTTTCCCTGTTGTTGATCGTCTTCTATCCTCTTATACTTGTCAACTCTATCCATTAATTGTCACAAACTGGTGACAGTCTTACTTGTTAGGGATTTTCTCAAACCATGTTCGGATGGGAGGCCGACCTTGAAAGTTCTAACAGCGACTTCGTCAAAATCGCCATCAATCTCATTGAACATCTCCCAATACCTTTCAGTATATGCCTTCACAGACTTCCCTTCCCTCATTGTCATAGACAGCAGAGAATCTAAGGGCTGAGGAACTCTACTACACGTAATGAACCGGGAACAGAATGATTGGGTAAGCTTTTTGAAAGAACTGATGGAATTCGTTCTTAGCCCATCAAACCATCTCATCGGCATCGATCCCAAGCTGGAGGGAAATACTCTACACAACAAGGCCTCATCCTGAGAATGAACAACCATCTTTTGTTTGAACTGGCTCACATGCTCCACAGGATCCGTGCGTCCATTATACATGGTGAACGTGGGCTGATGGAAACGCCTGGGGAGCTTTGCCTTTTCTATTCCCCGAGTAAAAGGGGACTTAGAAATCTGGCTTAGAGCTTTCTTCATGACATTAGTTCCTACCCCCCTCCCAGATGGACTCCTTCGCCTCCTCTTGCAAGAATGTTCCTCCTCACAGGAATAAGACTCACTAGGTAGAGTTTCTGATCGTTTTCTGTAACTGGCATCTTCATCGTCATTGGAAGAAACATCAAAACTGGAAGGGGTTTGTTTTCGCTGTGCTCGACGAAGTCTCTTTTTTAGATCATCAATTTCTCGTTGCAAATCATTTTCATCAGCTTGCTTATGTACTAAATGGCTCCTTCGTCGATAACCATTTCCACCGGTATGGAACGTCTGCAAGCTACCTTCCTGCTGGTTATCCATATGATTTCCGTGCTCGAGGTCATGGAGCTCGCCCTGTTGATGAATGTTAGCTGATTCTGCATGGTGTGGACTAGTCTGGTGTGGTCCTGAACCCGCCATAACCGTTATAATCCTTACGAGCACTAGTTCTTCCCACAGACAGCACCAATTGTAGGGTCACAAATTACGACCCAAACCCAAAAGGAGTAGGATATAGGCCCAATAAGCCCAATACAATAAATTTGTAAGAGAGTGGGTGAAAAAATTGGGCTGTTAATGGGTTTTCTAACGGTTAATCAGGGTTTTAAGTTTGCTTGAGGAGAAAAAGACACATAATCGAGGGTCGAATTTAAGTCCGAGGAGTAAGTTTTTGGATGGATTGGCTGTTTCAGATAGTTTGTTTTTCCCAGTGCTACAGTAAATCTCATTCGATATTTTTCTCTTAATATTTTTCCGATCCCCCACTTATGGAGAGTCTCCCCCATTATATAATCATCCATAATTCATTACCATCGTCCACTTGTTTATCATCCAACCATGCACTCGAGTATCTGTCCTACTGAGCAGCTTTTCTGGTTTTCTGTAGGTGATAGTGGTTGAAAACATTGTTCAAAGGTCTTTTCCACATTAATGCGGCCAAAAAAGCTGCTGTAGTGCATCTAATGCGGTGGTAGCAGCTTTTCCCCAAGATATTTTCGTGTTCTTATCATTTCCTTACTCACCTGAAGTCTATCTTCGTTACTGGAATTTCCTGGAAGGTTACCTAAGTTAAGGCGAAGTTCACTTGACTGACATTCGTCAAGTCCGAGGAGTATGACCCTCTAGGACTAGTGTCTTTCAACATTTCTCTGTACAACCACCTTTTATGAGGTCTTTCCTAACATTTTTTCCTCCTCGGACGCATTCTTGTTAATGAATGAGACTTGAGGCCCAACACAAAAGCTCAAGTCTTTGCCCCCCACAGGAATAATAATAGCAAAATACATAAATCACCTTTAATAATAGGAATAATAATAATAAAATACATAATGCTAGTTAAATTACAAAGCTAGGCACACAACAACAATGATGTGCTTGCATAATATTTATGTATTTGTGTGTGCCCAATGTGATGTTGTATTTTCCCAAAATCTATGGTTTAAAAGGAACTATTCTTGTGATTCTATTCAACAAAAACACGCAAAAAAAACCAACTCGCATTTTCACAACTTGCACATATAAAATATTAAATCATTCACAATATTAATTTATTTTAAAATGTAGCATATCAACTGCAATGGACGTCAATAAAACCATCTAACATGGTTTTGTCTTATCCTAGTCATGTAAAAACACATGTGGCCACCTCTACATGTACATATATAATGTTGTCTTAGACATATACCTATATATCTGCATTTAACATAATTTATACAATGTCTGTATCAAAAAAAAAAAAAAAAAAATTTATACAATGTCATCAAAATAAAATCTCAGCTACTAGCCTACTACCATGCATAGCTTGTAACCATCCACAACTTTAAATTTATAATTGTCAACAAACATAACACACACAGAATACTTTGTTTGATAGGTTTATATAATTAAGATTGATCTATTTTATATATATATATATATATATATATAAAATGTAATACTTAATAGTTAACACATAATCCTACTTATAACATAAAGATAAAGACATCATCTTAGCACGCCTGAAACTAACCATTGGTTATTCTTTATATCTCTCCTCTCTGTAGGAGTCCTTCCTCTCGTTTCTAACGAGCACTCCCTCCCCTAGGTCAATCCTAAGGGTATTTCTCTTTTTCTTTTTTTATTTTCTTTGTCTTATTCTTTGTCACTGGTGCTAATGGCAAACGATGTGCTTAATGGGTTGGAAAAGATGAAGCTAACAACGGATTGAAGAGGAAGTAATTGAGATAACGGAGGAAGGAAGAATGGAAGAGATTGAGAGTTGTAATTTGAGTCTCATTGGAAAATTTTTAACATGCAAAGCTTTCAATAAAATGGTAGCAGAGAATACCATACGAAGAGCTTGGGGTTTGGAGAATAAGCTTCATATTTTGGAGGTTGGACCAAACTTGTTCCAGTTTAAGTTTAATAGCGAATTTGATTTGAGTAGGATACTGGGAGGAGGGCCTTGGACCTTCGATAATCAACTTCTTATGCTTAAAAGGTGGCATAAGGGAATGACTCCAACAAACATCAAATGGGACACTGCATTTATTTGGGTCCAAATCTGGGGGGCCCTTTCGACATGATTTCTTCTATTGTGGTGACAAGGATAGGGAGCAGATTGGGTGTAGTAGAGGAGGTTGAAAAAAGGAGGTGCCAGGAGGAACAAAACTTATTTATAAGAGTCTGTGCTGCCCTTCCAATTACAAAACCCCTTCGACATGGAGCATACATAGCTGGAACGGATAGGGAACGTATGTGGGTTACCTTCAAGTATGAGAGGTTGCCTATATTTTGTCATTTCTGTGGTCTCTTAGGTCATGATGTACAACACTATGCTGGGCATTATGCAGCAAAAAAAGGCAATGGAGAGGTCGAATACCAGTATGGTGACTGGTTAAAAGCCTCGGGAAGTCATCCAAGAACTTCACAGAAGCATGACATGAACCATACTCACAATGTTAATGAAGGGACGATGGATGAGCAAAATTCGGTGATGGCAGTGCCAGCGACGACTGCTGAGATTACTAGGACAAACCCTAAGGAGAGCATTAATGACGTTAATGAAGGGAGTGAGATATTAGGAAGTGGCCCGACAAATCAGCTGCCCAATCATGAGAATAACGGAATCAAAGGCACATTAAATGGAGACGTTATACACGGAACCGAGACGGATGGGAGTAGCACGTTATTGAGAACACGTGAAGAGGTGTCAGCTGCCAAAAAGGATATTATGGACGTGCATGAGCATGGATCAATTGGGCCAACTACGTCCAAGCCCAAATCAACGTGGGTGAGACTGATTCATATGGAGTGTGGGCCTGGTGGGATTAATATGGCTCCCAACACTCAATCTTTAGGAAAAAGAAATTCAACGCAAGGCCCATATGAGGAAGCAAATGAGCAAAGTACGAAGAAAGGGAAGGTGGAAGAAACAGCAGCAGTATCTAATGTGTTATCGGCAGGGGTGTAGAGGCACCCTTGCCGGGAGCAATGAAACTCCTAAGCTGAAACTGTCAAAGGCTTGGAAACTCTTGGATAGGTCGAAACCTTCGCAAAATTATGAGGGAACAAGCTCCCATGGTGTGTTTTTTTATGGAAACAAGATTAGATAAAAAAGGTTTTGACAAGCTTTATGGGGATTTGCTGTATCAGAATCGTATTATTGTAAAACAGCCGGATATAGGGGGCGGGTTGGCCATGTTGTGGAAGACAGATGTAAACGTAGAGTTAGTAAACTTTACAGCTAATCATATTTTAGTCAAGGTGAAGGAGGATGATGGCTTCATGTGGTTTTTGTCAGGTTTTTATGGGTGGCCTGACCAAGTTCAACGTGTAAAATCTTGGGCACTGCTTAACCATTTAAAGACCTTGGTGGATGGATTGTCGCTATGCATCGGGGACTTTAACGCAATCCTTCATTCTTCAGAGAAGCTTAGTAGGAAGCCTTGCCAAATGAGTCAAGTAGAGTCGTTTAGAGATGCACTAGATGATTGTAAGCTTGAAGACTTGGGTTATCATGGCTATCCTTATACCCGGAACAACAAAAGACCAGGTGATGCTAATACGAAAGTCCGCTTAGACCGAGCCATGGCAACAAGGGAGTGGAGGCAGGGGCGGAGCCACATAGTGGCTTGGGGGGGCCGTGGCCCCTGCAAAATTTTTTTTTTTCCCATTAGCCTATGAAGAAAAAATAATTAGGCCCCCCCAACATTTCACAGCCGGCCCCCCCACCCATTTCTCACAAATTCTCCCAGCCCTCAATCAAAAATTAGTAACACCATCAAATTAAAAAAAAAAAAATTTATCTGTAATCTGTTCTACTTTCAAGCCAAAAAAAAAAAAAAAAACCCCAAAAAAAATTTGAACTAAAATCTGAAAAAAAAAAAAAAAAAACAAAAACAAAACCAAGCGGTCCAAGCCCAGTAGCCCACAGCAAGCGAAGCCCACGGCGAGCCCATTACAGGTAGCTCGCTCACGGCAAGCCCACAAATTCTCAATCAAAAAAAAAAAAACAGAGAATAGAAATCGAACCCATCACATCGGCGCCTGCAAAAATCCCATCACGTCACTGGCCTGGCAGAGATCAATCCCCATTACCCAATACAAAAGCAAACCAAAATCAGAGAACTCAGGAAATTAGCAAACCAAACACACTAACACAGAGGACAGAGCACAGAGGAGTTTATCAAAAAAAAAAAAAATCCCCAATACACAAACCCAATAACCCACGGAGTCCGTCGCCGTCGTCGTCTTCACAACAGAGGGCCTCATCGCATCGACATCGTAGACGCACGCCGTAGATCGCTCTGCCGTCTGCCGTCTGTGCCTCTGCCTCTGCGCCGGTGAGCCGTGAGCCTCGTTGGCCGTTGCTTCCTCCGCCTCCAACAATCCGGCCTCCGCCTCCCTCAAGGTTTTTCTCTCTAACCCTCTCTCTCTTTACTCTTTAGTCTTTTTTTTTTTTTTTGAGAAAATTTAGCCTCTTTAGTCTTTTATATCACTAAATATGCTTTATATCTCTTTAGTCTCTTTAGTCTTTTTTTTTTTATCTCTCTTTAGTCTTTTATAGTCTGAATGAATAAGAATGGAATATGCTTATAAGTCCGGCCTCCCTCAACATCCTTTTTTTTTTTTTTTTTTTTTTTTTTTTAATGTGGAAGTGTGAGTCAGTGAGTGTGTGAGAATTTGATTGGGCGGATTGGCTGACCTTTTTTTTTTTTTTTTTTTTTAATAATTTGGCTGTCCAGTGAGTGTGTGACACGCCTGCACTCATAACAATATATATATATATATATATATATATATATATATATATATATATATATATATATATATATATATATATATATATATATATATATATATATATATATATTTTTTTTTTTTTTTTTTTTTTTTTTTTTTTTTTTTTTTTTTTGGGGTCCTATTGTACAACCACAACAATGTTTGTATTGTGTGTTGTGTGTTGTGGGTTGTGTGTTGTGTGTTATAAGTGTTTTTATTTTTGGTGGGTCAGTGGGTGTGTTTGTGTGTTGGGTTGGGCTTGTTGGTGGGCGTGTTTGTGTGTTTTGTGTTCACATATTACCCAAGTTTCAATTTTGGAAATTTCAATTTTGGAATTGAAACTTGGAAAAAAACAATTTAAAATTTTTTTGAAAATCATATAATATAAATAATATCAGTTTTTTTTTTGTTTTTTTTTTAAAGGACTTCACCATCCAACTTTTATTGATTAATATAATTTTAGTTGCGGTCCATTAGCTAATGGATACAATAGATAGTTAATTAGTTACAGTATCATTATTATACTATAATTAGTTAATTGTATAATTAATGACAAATAAATTAAAGCAATATAGTTTATTGTTACGCTAAACAACAATAATTAAAGCTATATAATTAAATTAACTAATACATTATAAAAGACAAATTAATTAAATTATTTTTGTTTTTGTTTGAGGGGTTATTATTAATTAAAGTTGTATTAAAAATGGGTTGACTGTTTAAATTATAGTGGAAATTTTGTTTTTTTCTTAAGTATGAATAACATTCATATAATTAAGTAAAAATTTCTAATTAAAATTTTATTTTTTAAAATTTTTTTCAGGTTAATTTTTGAGTCATATTCTTAAAGCTAAAAGAATTATGAGCAAACGAAAAACAATTGATGCATTCTTTAAGAGAAAAGATGTTAGCACTTCAGAAATTAGGACACCTGTGGCTGTAGAAACAGATGTTAATACTTCAATGCCTGATGAACATCCCTCCAAATGTCCAAAACTTCAATTTGAAGAGATAGATCGTGATCCAGGATCACGTAAACAAATATGTGAATTTCCTATCAACAAACAAGATGAAATCCGACGAGCTTATCTCATAGAAGATCCATATCAACCTGAAAATATAGATTATCCATACAATGATGATACTTATCGTCGTGATTTCAACCTTCATGGTTTAAGTCACATAAGGATTGGTTGGAATACTCACCTTCAACGGATGCAATATATTGCCTACCTTGCTACCTTTTTAGTAAGAAACCAATAGGTCGTCCCGGATCAGATGTATTCATTTCAACAGGTTTTAATAATTGGAAAAAGGTGAAAGATGGAATGAATTGTCCTTTAATTCGTCATGTTGGGAAAGAACCAAACTCCCCACATAAAATTGCTGTGAAATGTTGCGAGGATTTAAAGAATTATTCACGACATATTGACAAGCTAATTGAGAAACAAACGTCAAAAGAATTAGAGAATAATCGGTTGCGGCTCAAAACCTCAGTAGAGTGTGCTCGATGGCTAGCATTCCAAGCTTGTGCTTTTAAAGGTCATGATGAAAGTCTTGATTCAAAAAATAGGGGTAATTTTATTGAATTGATAAAATTCACATCAACTTGCAATAACAAAGTAGCTAGTGTTGTTTTGGAAAACGCTCCAAGAAATGCCAAATATACATCACCCACAATTCAAAAGGATATTTTGCATATTCTTGCTAGTAATGTGCGAAATGCTATTCGTGAAGAAATTGGAGATGCAAAATTTTGCATTCTTGTTGATGAAGCCCAGGATGAGTCAAAGAGAGAGCAAATGGCCATCATTTTGAGATTTGTTGATAAAGAAGGTTTTATTAAATAGCGTTTCTTTCATATTATGCATGTTAGAGACACTACTGCATTGACTTTAAAGAATGAGATATGTGCTGTCCTTTCTCATTACAACCTCCACATTGAAAATATTCAAAGTCAAGGATATGATGGGGCTAGTAACATGCGTGGTGAATGGAATGGATTACAAGCTCTTTTTCTTAAAGATTGCCCATATGCTTATTATGTACATTGTATGGCTCATATGTTGCAATTAGCTCTAGTTACAGCATCTAGAGAAGTAAAAGATGTTCATCAATTCTTTGATCATTTGGTTAATATTATCAATATTGTTGTTGGTTCTAGTAAGCGTAATGATGAATTGCAACATGCTCAAGCAGAACAAGTTGAGAATATGATTGCTTCTAATGAAATTAAGACTGGAAGAGGTGCAAACCAGATTGGTACTTTGCAACAAGCTGTAGATACTAGGTGGGGATCTCATTTTCAATCTATTTGTAGTTTGATTAGAATGTATGATGCTACTTGCAAAGTTATCAACACTATCTCTGAGGAAGGGGCTAACTATAAACAACGCGGTGATGCCGAAGGAGCTTATCAGGTATTAACATCATTTGAATTTATTTTAATCTTGCATTTGATGAAAGAGATAATGGGAATTACTAATATTCTTTGTCAAGCTTTGCAACAACATTCTCAAGACCTTTTAAATGCCATGCATTTAGTTTCAACTACAAAATCACTTATTCAAGAGTTGAGAGATGATGGATGGGAGCCTTTACTTGCTAGTGTTATATCATTTTGTGAGCAACATGAAATTGATATTCCTTATATGAATGCTCGTTACACTAAAGGTCGAGGTAGGTATCGTCGTCAAGATGATGATTTAACAATGGAACATCATTTTAGAATTGGCATATTTACAGTTGCAATAGACTTTCAATTGCAAGAATTGAAAAGTAGATTTTCTGAGCTAACAACAGAACTTGTCATTCTTAGTTCGGCTTTAAATCCCAAGGACGCTTTTAGATTATTCAAAATTGTTCATATATGCAATTTGGTTAAGAAATATTATCCTCAAGATTTCACTGAACATGAACAAGAACTTTTGGAGTCTCAATTGCAACATTATGAGCTTGATGTGATAAAACATCCAGATTTTCAGAATATGAGTACAATTTCCGAGCTACGTAGGGAATTACAAATTTCAGGAAAGTCTAATATCTATTTTTTGATTGATAGACTTATTCGTCTTGTGTTGACCCTTCCAGTTTCTACAGCAACTACAGAAGGAGCTTTCTCAGCTATGAAGTTGTTAAAAACAAGACTTCGCAATAGAATGGAGGATGAGTTTTTGGCAGATAATATGATAGTTTATATAGAGAAGGAAATTGCAGGGAATTTCACTATAGAGATGATAATGGATGAATTTTATTCTATGAAAAATCGTCGTCAGGCATGATTTGATCCGATTGATGACCCGACCTGACTCGAAGAATGGAAGATTTACTAAGGCTTAGTCCATGGAGCGGAGGCTTGGGCCGACACTAAATTTTTGGTCCGTTTTTGTAGCTCATTGTGAATCCTATGTGGAGGATATAAAAGCCGTTTTTTTTTGTGATTATGGTTTTGTCATCTTATTCTTTTTGAGAAAGAAAAACACTGTAATCGCACATTGTAATTTTCTTTTATAATAGTGAAATCCCTGCAACTCTGTGGACGTAGGCAAATTGCCGAATCACGTAAATACTGTCTTGTGCATGTGATTGTTTTTCTTTTGGCGTTTTTTTTTTCTCTATTTTTTTGTTTCTCTCAGGTTTGAAATTTCGGTTGAATTCCCAACATGTTCAAGTATATGATGATATATGAAAGTTGATAATTTTGTATCCAATAGACTTCAGAATTATATTTAGTAAATTTCTGTTACAACTCGGCCCCCCCAAGTGTTCAATCCTGGCTACGCCCCTGAGTGGAGGGATAGGTTTCCTTTAAGCAAACTCTTCCATCTTTCTCCACATGCCTCTGATCACCTTCTTGTTCTTCTCCAAACGAAGTGTTATGCGAAGCACGAAGCTAATAGGGGTGAAGGTTTTAAATTTGAGGAAGCTTGACTTATGTGGGAGGAGTGTAGGGCCGTGATTGAGAATGCATGGCACTGAGGGGCTTGAGCTAGCTCAAGTAAAACAGAAAATAGAGGCTTGGGGTGTGGAACTAAGGACGTAGGGTGCTGGAAAAACAAACTCGGATAAGGAAGCTATTAAACAGCTGCAAAAAAGGCTTGATATCTTGAAATCTGAGGAGGTTACAGAAGCTACTAAAGCTGAGTACTTGGCTGTTTCAAAAACATTGGATGATTTGTTACTCAAGTAGGAAATCTTTTGGGCACAGAGGTCAAGAATATCATGGCTAAAGCATGGGGATAAAAACACAATTTTTTCACGCCAAAGCATCACAAAGGAAGTGAAGAAACCACATTCAGAAAATTACAAACTCTAAGGGTGTTTGGGTGGAAGAGGTGGAGGACATAGCCAATGTGGCAAATGATTATTTTAACAATTTATTTGCTGCAAGTAATTGTGATCAGATGGAGGAAAGCCTAAGCAAGGTGACTAACAAAGTGACCTCCAGTATGAGTTAGATTATGTCCAGTGATTTTAGTGCAGATGAAATAAAGGAGGCGGTGTTTCAAATGGCACCAACAAAGGCATCTGGACCTGATGGTATGAATGCCTTTTTTCACCAAAAGTTTTGGCATATTGTGGTTGATAATGTTGTTAGTGCAATTTTGGACTTCTTTAACTTTGGTTGCATGGTGTCTAGTCTTAACCATACAAATATTGTGTTAATTCCAAAAGTTAAACAACCTGAAAAAATTTCTGATTTCCGCCATATAAGCCTTTGCAATGTTATGTATAAAATTATTTCAAAAGTCTTGGCTAACTGCTTGAAGCAGATTCTCCCTTCTGTTATCTCCCCCACCCAAAGTGCTTTTGTTCTAGGAAGGCTCATCACGGACAATGTTTTGTTAGCATATGAAACTCTCCATGCCATGCACACTCAGAAAAAAGGGAAGAAGGGATCACTGGCACTAAAGTAGACATTAGCAAGGCGTATGATAAGGTGGAATGGCCATTTCTGAAAAACATTATGGAGAAGCTGGGGTTTCCTAAAAGGTGGATCAACTGGGTGATAGAATGTGTGACTTCTCCATCTTTCTCTATTCTCATTAATGGGAAGCCGTATGGTAACCTGCAACCTTCTAGAGGGATCTGTCAAGGTAACCCTCTTTCACCATACTTGTTTCTCTTGTGCACAGAGGGCTTTACTGCCCTAATAGAGAAAGCAGTATAAGAAAGACAAATTCAAGGAGTCTCTATTTGCAGAAAGGCACCTAAACTTACCAACCTCCTATTTGCAGACGACTCATTGCTATTTTGCCAGGCCACTCATTCTGAAGTTACTGTGATCATCGAGATTCTCCAACTTTATGCTGGTGCATCAAGCCAGTCTATTAATTTGGAAAAATCCTCAGTGTACTTTAGTGGCAACACTCCTATGGAACAGAAACAAAGAATAGTCTCTACATTGGGGGTGAAGGAGGTGGTAAGATTTGATTCATATTTGGGCTTGCCTACCTTGATTGATCATGGAAAATACCAAATTTTCTCCTTCCTTAAGGATAGAGTTTGAAAAAAATTGCAAGGGTGGAAGGGGTGCTGTTATCTAAGGCAGGAAAGGAGGTGCTTATAAAGGCGTTAGCCCAAGCTTTACCCACTTACACAATGGGGGTCTTTCAATTGCCAGTGAAATTATGTGATGAACTTAATGCCTTGTGTGCAAAGTTTTGGTGGTGCCAAGCTAGTAGTGAGAGGAAGATTCATTGGAAGAGCTGGAGCTTCTTATCTAAGTCTAAGAAAGAGGGTGGTATGGATTTTCGAGACTTGAGGAGCTTCAACCTTGCTTAGCAAGCTAAGCAAGGCTGGAGACTATTACAAGACCAAGACTCAATATTGTTCCAATGCCTTAAAGCCCGTTACTTCCCATGTTGCCACTTCCTTGATGCTGTGGAGTCACAAAACTGTTCTTATACTTGGAAAAGTATAATGGCAGCAATACCAGTACTGTTGAAGCAAGGATGTTGCTAGAGAGTGGGTGATGGCTCATCAATTAGAGTAAAACAAGACAAATGGATACCTAATCACTCTTCCAGCAGAGTGTTATATCCAGCTATTGTGGAGGATGAGGATTGGAGGGTTAATGAGCTTATTGATTCGGATCTTAATTGGTGGAACAGGGAGCTTATCATATCCAGATTCCATAGAGAAGACGCTGAGGCGATTTGCAGGATTCCTTAGAGCCATAGACAGGTATCGGACTCCAAATTCTGGCTGCATACTAAGGATGGAGTTTACTCTTGGTAAATCCGGGTATCAGGTGGCAAGGCAAATGTTGAAAGAGGATGACTGGACAGAGTGCTCTTCGGGTCCGAGTGGTCAGCGTGTTTGGTCAAAATTATGGCACCTTAGAGTTCCTAATAAAATCAAGGTGTTTGGGTGGCGTGCTTGCTTGGAAATCCTTCCAACCCGTGTGAATCTAGCAAGAAGAAGAATCATCCCTGATAATATGTGTCATTGCTGTAAACGATTCCCTGAAACAGGTGTGCATGTGCTGTGGTAGTGTTATGCTGCCCAAGACGTGTGGGCGGGGAGTTTGGTCAGGATTCAAAAAATCCCTGATGGCCAAAGTGACACTTTGCAGCTGTTTGAGGAGCTTATGGTCAGGCTTACAAAGTCGAAGTTTGAGCTATTTTTTGTGCAGACTTGGCTTATATGGAATCAGAGAAACACTGTGATACACGGTGGAAGCTTTAAGGAACCGGGCTGGCTTAACAAAAGAGCAACTGAGGTCTTGGAGGAGTTTCATAAATCTCACGTGCAGCTGTCTATCTCAACACCCACGTCGCCGATCATTCGCTGGCAACCCCCTCCAGCTTCGGTGTTTAAAGTGAACTTTGATGCCGCTATTTTTTCGGAGTTGAACTGCTCGAGCTTTGGTGCAATTATTCGGAATGACAGAGGGGAGGTCATGGCAGCTATGTCAGTCAAAGGGCCACCTGTTACTTGCAGTGAGGAGGCAAAAATTCTAGCTTTCAGGAAGGCTTTGGAGTTCTCTGTTGATGCAGGCTTCTCAAATGTTATTGTTGAGGGAGATAACGAAACTGTGATGCGGGCTGTTTCTTCATCGTCTCGGACTCATTCTTGGCTGGGTAACATATATGAAGATGTTAAATGGCTTTTGCGTGGCATGCAGGTGGTCTCTGTCAATAGTTTAAGGAGGGAAGGAATTGAGGTGGCTAATGTGTTAGCTAGACACGCTAAGAATGTTGTAGATGAGGTGTTTTGGTTAGAAGACTCCCCTCCCCCAGCTTTTAGTGCTTTGTACCTTGACTCTATTAACATTTAATGAATAATATATCACTGAGGTGGCTTCAAAAAAAAAAAAAAAAAAAAACATTGGTTAATGGACTAATAAGACACTAGTGGGTAAATTGATTTAGGTTGCATTTAGTAAAACTATTACAAATATACCTTGAATTCTAGCAGTGTGAATTCTAATAGAATGCATTTTTTTTTTTTCAAATAATCGTCTATCTTTGTGAGAGGAAAATAAAACATTAAAAAGCCACAAAAGTTTTCTCCCCCTTTTTTCACAATTTCCTAATTAATTTTCCATCAAAACCACCATAATCATTCAAACCATCAGAAGCAAAACCACCGAAGCACCAAAAAGGCTTTAACCAAACACTAATTACTACCAAAGAGTCACACCCAATCAAACCACACCAAGCCTTTATTGTCTTTCAATCATCACTCGAACACCTTACAAAAACACCTACACACCTTCTTACTTGAAACCTACACTGCAAGTACCCAAAAAGAAAAACCCATAAATGCCAATTGCTATATCAGGTTCATTACAAAATGCCGCTATTCGTGCAAATTAAGCTACCATATCAAACCTATATTATTCCACCAGGAGCTCCCTACCACTACATCTAAGAAATCCAGATCACCATCGCGAAGCGGTGGTGTCCAAACTAAAAGGAAGAAGTGAGAGAAGGGTGACACGAGAAAGGAAAGTTGGGTTACGACATTGTTGGTTGTGCAGTGATCGGTGTGTCATGTGTGAAGGGTGCGATGGCATTGGGTTGAAGAGACATATATAAGCCTAAACGCTACATAGTTTAGATAGCTAATTCATGTTGTAGAGAGGGAAAAATTCCCGACCTATCACAAGCTGACACATCATACTATCAAGTCCACAAAATACAGCCAATTACAAAGCACCACGTATTGTTGCTAAGTTTTGCTATCACTACTCAGAAACCAATAGAAATTTGCCAAGTGTCATGCAAGAACCAATCACACCTCAGCACGTGTAAGCGATGACACAGGCAGCCTCACACGTGTAAGCGATGACACAGGCAACCTCGCACGTGTAAGCGATGACATAAGCAGACCAATCAGGCTGTGACATGTGTCACCAATTAGACTCCGCCACGTGTCGCTCACCCACCCCCAAACTCCTATAAATAGAAGCCATTCCTAAGGCATTTAGGGAGGAGAGAAGAGTCAGAAGTACAAAAGCTCTGCAAAAATTAAGTCTCAAAGCCTTCAAGAACTTCAATCCCAAAATTGAAGAACACTCGAAGCAGAATCATCCAAGATATCTGCCTAGATCCTAAAGTTTACGGGAATCAAGCTCAAAGGTCCGAAAAACATCAACAAACCACAAATCGGTGAAGCTCTACGGATTCAAGCCTCTAAAGCCCCGAAGAACTCCAATCTCGAGTCGATGAAGGTGAACCCTTGCAATCCTCTACTCCACCAAAAGAAATGCTCACCCAAGCTCTTGAAAAGCCAGAGATGTGCACTCCTTCTACCAATACGCTTCAACAAACCCAGGAATGTTATGCGTGCTCTCCAAACTTAACTTTCACTGATGAGGACCTATTGTTAGGCTCTAAGCCCCACAATCGTCCACTTTATGTTTCTGGTTATGCTCGTGAACGAATTTGGCGTTCTAAAGGAAGGACGGCTTCCACTCCGTAGACAAGAGAATATGGCGTTGCTTGAGTAGGCGTTCGAAATGTTGTTCGATATGCCCATAATGCTTCTCCAATTCTTTCATGCCAATCTCGCTTTGTCTTGGATACCACTTTCTTCAACAAACTGCCAAGTGTTTTGTTAAATGCTTCAGCTAGTCCATTTGCCGGGGCATTGTACATGGAGGAGTTGTATTGTTTAAATTCAAACTTCTCGCAAAGCTCTGTCATCAGCCTATTGTAGAATGGTTTGCCATTATCAGTTATGATATACCGAGGGACACCATACCGATAGATCAAGTGAGTTCGAATGAAATTGACCACTGTTTCTTTCTTTACTTCCCTAAGGGGCACAGCTTCCGCCCACTTTGAGAAGTAATCAGTTGCGGCCAAGATGTACAAATGGCCACCGGATGACTTTGGTAATGGCCCTATTGCATCAAGCCCCCATGCATCAAAAGGCCAAGAAGCTACAGTTGGGTGTAGAGGTTCTGGCGGCTGGTGGATGAAGTTCGCATGATACTGACAAGCTTCGCATTTCTTAGCGCACTCCATGGAATCTTGCACCATTGTAGGCCAATAGTAACCCATTCGTTTGATCCTGTAGTGTAACTTAGGACCCGACTGATGTGCGCCGCATATTCCAGAATGAGCCTCCTCTAAGGCTTGTTTAGCCTCCTCCTCTCCTAAGCAGCGGAGAAATAATCCATCAAATGAACGGCGGAAGAGAGTATCCTTATAGTAAATGAATCGAGCAGCCCTTCGCCGAACTTCGGTCTTGTGGCGTTTATCATCCGGGAGTCTTCCATGTTGAAGGTATTCAATGACTACTTGTCGCCAATCCTCTTTCTTAACAAGGCATACGGAAATGATGTTGGCTTGCTCTTCTTCTTCTTCTTCAACCACGAGAGGTACCACCCACCTTTGGGAAATAGCAACTTTGGTTGTCTCTTCTTGGGATAATGCTAAGGCAATAGCCAAATTAGCTAAAGCATCGGCTTGTCTATTCTCCTTCCTTGGTATATGCTCCAACGTGATGGCCTCAAAATTTGCTAACAACTTCTTCCCGTATTTGCAATAGGGGATGAGGTCTTCTTTCTTGACGTCATATTGCTCCAAGATTTGGTTGATAACTAATTTGGAGTCCCCAAAGATTTCAAGTTGCGATATACCCATCTCAATAGCCATTTGTAGACCAATAATCAATGCTTGATATTCGGCTACGTTGTTAGAGCAAAGTTCACTTAATGAGAATGAGTATAGAAGTATTTGCCGTTGTGGAGAAACAAACACTACACCTGCCCCCGCTCCTTCCCGACGTGCAGCCCCATCGAAAAACATCATCCATGGTAGCATTACTTCAATGTAAAACACATCTTCATCCGGGAAATCATCAGAGAACTCCCAATCGGACGGGATTGGGTGGTCAGCTAAAAAGTCTGCCAGTGCTTGTCCTTTGACAGCTTTTTGTGGAACATATGCAAGGTCATATTGTTGTAGCAAGACTGCCCATCGAGCTATACGACCCGAAACCACTGGCCTGGAGAGGACATATTTAATTGGGTCTGCCTTTGCTATCAAACGGACCGTATATGCTTGCATGTAGTGCTCCAGTTTGTCTATGGCAAAGAAAAGAGCGAGACACATCTTTTCAATAGGAGAATAATTTAATTCAGCCCCATTAAGAGTTCGACTTAGATAATAAAGGGCTTTTTCTTTCCCTTTTTCATTTTCTTGCGCCATAAGAGCACCTAGAGACTTCTCTTGTGCCGCGATGTACAGTACCAAAGGCTTTCCTGGAATGGGAGCCCCTAAAACTGGAGGATTAAGCAAGTATCTTTTGATGCGTTCAAAAGCATTGCTACAAGCCTCATCCCATTCAAAATGCACATCCTTCTTCATCAATCGATTGAAAGGTTGACATCGACCAGCCAAATTCGAGATAAATCGTCGTATGTAGGCTAGTTTTCCCTGCAAGCCTCTAAGTTCTCGTAGATTCTTGGGCTCTGGCATTTTCTGGATAGCTTCAATTTTGGACTGATCAATTTCAATACCGCGGTGCCTCACAATGAAACCAAGAAATTTCCCAGATGTCACGCCAAAAGCGCATTTGCGGGGGTTCATTTTAAGCTGATACTTTCTTAAGCGGTTGAACACGGATCGCAGATCTACCAAATGGTCTTCCCTCCTTTTTGTTTTAACCACGAGATCATCGACATAACACTCCACGTATTTATGAAGTACATTATCAAAGATCTTTTGCATGGCCCGTTGATAAGTAGCACCAGCATTCTTTAGTCCAAAAGGCATCACATTATAACAGTAAATGCCCTTAGGGGTACGAAAAGCTGTAAGTTCTTCATCCTTAGGATTCATTCGAATTTGGTTGTATCCTGAAGAACCATCCATGAAAGATAAAGCTTCATGACCAGTAGACTCGGGTTCTAAGTCTGTATACCAATCGAAGGCATTCCCCTTTAGTGAACGGACAAACTGCTTTACAAAGAGTCCTCCTTGAGTCCCTGCATTCTCACAAGTTTCTACAAAGTGAGCAACGTGTTGCTTAGGGTTTCCTTTACCATCAAATTGCAAGAACTTGGGGGGTTGATACCCGTTTGGCATTCTCATGTTATCGATGCGCTTTGTATAGGGCTTCGAATACATGAGAGAACTTGTAGAAGAACCTCCGTATTGTGCTCGAATGGTGTTCGTTATCATGTCTTGTAGTTGTTGGACAGATATCGAGGCCATTGAGGTGGAATGTCCGTGTTGAGAAGCGCATTTGCGGGGGTTCATTTTAAGCTGATACTTTCTTAAGCGGTTGAACACGGATCGCAGATCTACCAAATGGTCTTCCCTCCTTTTTGTTTTAACCACGAGATCATCGACATAACACTCCACGTATTTATGAAGTACATTATCAAAGATCTTTTGCATGGCCCGTTGATAAGTAGCACCAGCATTCTTTAGTCCAAAAGGCATCACTTTATAACAGTAAATGCCCTTAGGGGTACGAAAAGCTGTAAGTTCTTCATCCTTAGGATTCATTCGAATTTGGTTGTATCCTGAAGAACCATCCATGAAAGATAAAGCTTCATGACCAGTAGTGGCATCAACCATAACCTCAGTGATGGGTAACGGAAAATCATCCTTGGGACATGCACTGTTCAAATCACGGAAGTCAACACACACCCGGATTTGTCCATTCTTCTTTTTGACAGGGACAATGTTAGCAATCCATTCTGGGTACTGTACTTCACGAATGAAGCCCGCTTCAATTAGCTTATTGACCTCGATTTCTATTTGAGGGATAAGTTCCGGCCGAAAGCGTCTAACACACGAAGAACACGAAGAACGCGAAGAACAAAGGATTTCTAACAAGCTCATAGCCAGAGATTCATTGCAATTCCGTTTCAACAATCTTTGATCCATCCCTCTACCAAATTGAAGGATATTTTGTGTTCAAGTCAAAATCATATTACCACAAATCCAATTAGCAAATCTTTTAAGGAGATTGAATCAGAGGATCACTCTTTTGTAATCACAGAGAATTGTACCACAATCATCAATACAAATTCGCATTTGTGAAACTATTTTACTTGTTTGATTTATTTCGAACTAGAAATTTAGTCGCTCTACACATGTGCTACAAGTCGTTCCAAGCCAGACGAAGCATTGCTACGAGTCGTGCTTTAGCTAATGATTAAACATTACTGGATGTCATTTAACCTGAGTCTATGTAGTACAACGGATGCTTGTTAGAATTAAATCAAAGATATTAACAGGAATGGAGATCCAAGAGCTTTTATTTTAATAAATCCCTAACTCTCAATAATCATTAATTTATTACAATAAAATAACTTCTTTGCTAGCCATAGAGAGGAAGAGTTACTTCTTTCTTGAACAAAATCCCTTTGTCCCATGTTGGAAGATTTCTTAGTCATTGACTAACTCAACAATATCGAAAGATTTCTCGGCCATTGAGAGCCTGCACAGGTCTTGCATTGTTCTTTGCGTACTGAAATAAATTAATCAATTACATCAATAATTTAATTTTTTAAAAAGAAAATTACATATTAGGTCTCTAATATTTGGAATTTGATTTTTTTTTAATGGATATGATAGAATTTGAAATCTTATAGCATCCACTCTATAATAATTATTTCTTATCATTACATGTAGACATTAATTTAGTTTGGGTCATGTTAATGAGTGCCTTTAAGGCATTAGTTAATAATCCATTTTTGAAAAGTTTTAACACCACTTTTATAGAAAATGAAAAAAACTGTTAAAATATTAATTATTTTTCTTTCTTTTTTCATAAAAAATTTCTTTAAATGAATTATTAACCAATACTCTAAAGGCATTCATTAGTATTTTTGATATATAAATGAAAATTGTTAACTTAACAAATGAAATTTATGAAACCAAAATCATTTTGTTGAAATGGAGGCGATAAGGTGGCATGAATTCAATTTCTCACATGTGATTTTTTTTTTTTCATGGGCATAAGAAAATTTTTAAACATTTTTGAAATTATGGGACCTAAAGTCAATCATTTTAAATTATAAGAACAAATTTGAAACAAAATCAAAACTTTAAATTATAAGAAACAAAATCAAAACATTAAGGATCAAATATATAATTTAAGGGGAAAAAAAAAAGAAAAAAAGAAAAAGAAGATAAAGCAACAATTAACATAAGTTTAAGCTAGATATAGAGTACATACATCGAAATTAGCTTCACGAAGTAACTGTACTTGCTCGTTTGAAACAGTATTTACCTGAGGCAAGGTTAAGTTAAGGTATATATAGTGTCAAGTTGAAAAATAAAATGTGCAGATTGTAAGAGTTAATTGGAGTTAATTAAAGTGTTCATCCGTACCTTTTCATTGATGATCCAAGTAATACCTTCAGCACAAGGAGGAAATGTTTGTGATCCATTGTATTTGTAATACTTGACAGCTTCCATATTTGAGTCTCTGGGATCTATCACCCCCTTTGGTCTCTCTTCCTTTTTTTTAACCAAAGATTTGATTTCCTCTGTGAACTGAAATTTAAACAAATGGAATAGTTTTAGAAACATTTAAAACCAATTTTGAGTGAAGAAGTGAAAGTGGGTTGATATGGGATTCTTCACCTTTGACAGGAATGAATCGGGCTCACCAATTTGGTAGAACTGGGCATGAGCAACTAAAATTTTATTTGATGCATCTATATGACTATATGAGCCATGTGCAACTCCAATTCATACCTGGTTAAGAAATCATTGCAGATGAAATTTGTTGGCAGTGAGACATTTAATTTTGAGAGGGAGAGAGAGACCTCTTGCCATTGATAAGATGCTCGGAGGGTAAGTGCCAGTGACATTGTTGGAGGGGGTAGTCTTTGCCATCGATGTGAATTGATCCAGCATCACCCTCCCATGCAACCTGGGTCCACGAAATTTTGATATTGAACCAATACCAAATAAAATAAAAACGATATTACAGTTGAACTCTTCACCTCTCAAACTATAACTATAAATGTTAGTAGAGAAATTTTATAGCAAGGTAACTTTTTGATGTGTCAATCAGGCAAAACTAGCTCTTTAAATTTTCGATGTCCCTCTTGAAGAGCAAGAGAGGTCTAGCTAGTCTCCAACAATACGCATAATTGTACTTAAATATTATTTTGTGTCGTGTTTATACAAAATAATGAACAATGTTAGGTACATATATCATATTTTACAATTTTTTTATGATAAAAATTTGTTGATGCACCAAATTATGATTTGTGGGAACATAGGTCCATCATTATTATCAATTTTTCATCTATCAATCATTACATAACACTTCAAGAAATCGTAAATTTTGTATAAAAAATAAAATATGTAAAGTAGGTTGTATACATAAATATACTTGTTGCAGAGCAAATAAGATATGTCCTTAAGTCTATAGAAAAACCTGTATTCTTTACAGTTGCATTAGATGCCTTATAATTCAACCTCAGGTCACCTGTCTTTGAGGCAATTTTGACATTCTTATTCAATATATTAATTGGAGATTGCGATTGCCCATCCTTACATTCTGCCCATTCTGGCTTAAGTTCTCCCCAGTGTTGGGGTCCCTTTGGACTCCCTTCAATATAATCAAACTCTGGCTCTTCACCTGTCCCATAAATTTCAAACATCACATCATCATAAGTAACAATAAGTCAATAATTTGGCAATTCTTATCTTGAACAACTGCAAAAATATTAGCATCGTGAATGTAAGTAATAAGTATCTTTGGCATTACCAGCTTGAGCTGTAATGGGTATTGGCTCCCAGTAAAGAAGAAATAATATAAACCAATAACTGAAGATGGGTAAACTATAATTCTTCATGATATACAGCCAAAGTGCTAAAAGAAACTAATTGCAGGTCAAATAGGAGAGGTTTTTGTTGGAGATGCTAATGCCTGAGAGGTATCTGCTAATGTTTATGTTTATATAATAATAGTGATTGCACTACCATTTTTATCAAATATCAATCACCGAAATTGTATCAGTGTCAATCACATTAGAAGGATGAAATCATAATTCGGATTTCTAATTAATTGAGGCATTTAATGTAATACTCCCTTAGTTCCATTTTGTTAAGACTATTTAAAAATCTAATATTTTAAGGGACTATCATTTAATATATTGTTTTTGCATAAATAAGTACAAGTTTCAAAGGGACCTTTGACCCTGGAGCAGTTGACTTTGACTTTTTGCGTTGACCTTTGACCAAAAGTCAAAATTTCTAACTGGGTGTATCTAGCTCAGTTTTTCATGTAGATTTCGATTTTGGACTCTGTTTCTTCATTTGAAGGTTCAAAATTGGTCAATTGGCACATTCTTCATTGTGATTTCTTCAAATGCATTCTTCAAGGCATCTCCAAGTAATTTTCTCATGCTTATCCAACCTCAAGCCTTTATCAAGCCTTCTGCCTTGAGTTTGAGGGAGGGTATTAGAGATATATATATTAGACATATTAGCCCAATGTAGTAGGCCCAAGCCCAATCTTGCTTGTACTAGTAGTCTAGGGTTTAGGCACCTATATATACTCATGTTATGGCACATTGTAATACAGGTTATTGTATTACACTCTTACATAATAAAGATGTAGCCCTTAAGGGATTCCTCCGTAGATATAGGCCATCAAGGCTGAACCACGTAACCCTTGTGTTCTCAATATTCCTATTCTATGCTTCCCCTTCCGTATCCACTCTAACATACATAACATGGTATAACACATCACGTTGCTAATAATAATTATATCTAGTACAAGCAGGACTGGACTTGGGCCTACTACATTGGGCTAATATGTCTAATATATATCTCTAACACCCTCCCTCAAACTCAAGGTAGAAGCTTGATGAAGGTTTGAGGTTGGATAAGCATGAGAAGATCTCTTGAAGATGCCATGAATAATGCCTTCGAAAAAAACAACAATGAAGAATGTGCCAATTGACCAATTTTGGAGCTTCAAACGAAGAAACGGAGTTCAAAATTGGAATCTATGCAAAAAACTGAGCAAGATAGGCCCTGTCGGAAATTTTGACTTTTGGTCAAAAGTCAACGCAAAAAGTCAAAGTCAACTGGTCTAGGGTCAAAGTCAAGGGATACTGGTCCGGGTCGGTTCCGGGTTTCTAGGTCGAGTCACGGGTCGAGCAGCAGAGCTGCTGACATCATCTTATGACGTGTCGATGATGTGGACTAGGGCTGATGTGGAGGTGCTTACATGGCTGCTGATGTGAAGTGACAATGTCACCTGATGACATCAGCATCTGTTCTTCGGCACGTGGAAGGCGCGTGAGGGCAAGTTCCAACGTGTGGTGACGAGACAAATACTCGGCAGCGCGTGTGGGCACGTGTGAGTTCGTAAGATCAACAGATTCTCAGGCAAGTAGATCCGGGGACGACAAGGCCGTCTTGGCGGCGCGTGTAGCTGAGATCCGAGCTGGGAGTCGAGAATCTTTGGCGGCGCATGTGATAGTTCCACGAGCCGTTGTCCACGCGTGGTGGCGCGTGCGACTGCCGTTGGAGGTCGGATTCCTAGGTTTTGGTCGCGATATGCCGTGGAGCACGTCTGTCTTGTTAGTTTCATCAGGCAAAGGCTGAATGTGCACAGATCTGATAGGGAGAGGCACGAATTGCTTGGTTGTTGGATTTTGACACAGCACAGAGCCATGGTGGCTGCGAGATGCCGTGGAGTCTAGATCCAACAGACAAACATGTGTGACTTTTGATGGTGATGTGCACGTGAGAATCTTTTTTGCTTGCTAGAGATGTTTGTTTGATGCCAAGAACGAAGTTTGGCTCTGATACTATGTTAAATATAATTATTATTAGCAATGTGATGTGTTATATCATGTTATGTATGATAGAGTGAATGCGGAAGGGGAAGTATAGAATAAGAACACCGAGAACACAAGGGTTACGTGGTTTAGCCTTGACGGCCTACATCCACGGAGGAATCCCTTAAGGGCTACATCTTTATTATGTAAGAGTGTAGTACAATAACCTGTGTTACATTGTGCCAAAACATGAGTATATATAGGCGCCTAAACCCTAGACTACTAGTACAAGCAGGACTAGGCTTGGGCCTACTACATTAGGCTAATATGTCTAATATATATATATATATATATATCTCTAACAATTCTCATGCGAAGTGAAAGCCAAAGGAGGTTACAATCGGAATAAAATATGTGCTTGCAGGGAATTTGTGATATTCAAATCCATATTGCAATTGCTATTTGCAAAACAAATTCACCATGTTAGAAAATGGGAGCTTTAATGTGTTTTACACAGGAAGTGGAGACCATGACATTAAGACCTCTGCTGTGGGATTATATCTCATGTTAAGCTTTTGGTTGTGTTTGAAAGATACAGGGCCCGTTTGTTACTGTTGTTTAAACAACAGTTTTCAGTGTTTAAACAACATTACACAAATAGGCCCTCAATCTTTCCCACTTACTGTATTGAAGAAACCTATCTTTTCCCTTTGACTGTATGTATAAACCTAGCTGCATGGCTAAAGCCTCATCTTTCTCCCTCATTTTTATGTTAGGCTAAAAGATGCAATCATCCTTGTGATCTCTGGTAAGGCCTTTTAGATTTCTAATTGCCTTGGTCCTGGCAAGGCATGATAAGTCCATGCTAATTGCGAAGGGGTGTACATTATTAGAACTTCGAGTCTAGGTGGATGAAAACTTTAGGACACGAGGAGGAATTATGGTACCCTAAACTGGTCAATTTCTTCTAGGAGGAGAAGGAATTATGGCACCCTTAACTGGTCAATTTCTTCCTGTAGGTGCTTCTAACAATCAGTTTAGATGGTCCACTTCCTAATTGGAAGGGATGAGGAGGTGGATGTGTAAATGAGTAGTGCTACAGGTACTATAAGTTTTATTCCATTTAGCTTACAAACTAATGTGTTACCAATCATAAAGTGACAAACTAAATATTCATTTATGATGTAATTGAAGCCAACCAATCACATTAATTTCCATGTTAGTTTATAAGCTTTATGTAGTAAAACTTGTATAGCATTTTCAAGTGTATATTGGAGTACTAATCTTGAAAATCTTCTACAATGATAGATGAGATATATAGTAGGCAGGAGGAGAGTTGTTTAGAGTAGAGAACGTGGGTATTTTGTTTCAAAGAGGGGATTTGTATTTGATCTGGGAGGGATAACAAGGGGCAGGTATTTTTGAGGTGTAGACTTTTTACACATCTTGAAGTATTGGACTAGAGACAATAACCTAGCTTGGTTAGATGAAATGAGTTGTCCAATGATCTTGATCTGATGTGTGTGATGAGCTTGCATAGATAGAAGTTGGGTAGAGAACTAGCTTGAGAGAGAAGAGTAACGATGAAGATGAAATGAAACACAAAAAGAGATAGAAGAGATATTTAGTAGGCGGGAGGAGAATTGTTTAGGGTAGAGAACGTAGGTATTTTGTTTCAAAGAGGGTTTGTATTTGATCTAGGAGGAATAACAAGGGTCTGGTACGTTTAAGATGCAGGCTTTTTATACATCTTGAAATATTGGACTAGAGACAATAACATGGCTTGGTTAGATGAAATGAGCAGCCCAATGTTCTTGGTCTAATATGTGTGATGAGCTTTCATAGAAGTTGGGTAGAGAACCAGCTTGAGAGAGAGAGAGAGAGAGAGAGAGAGAGTAATGATGAAGATGAAATGAAACACAAAAAAAGTGAAGGGTAAATTGGAGGATCACATTAATCAAGAAGTTGAAGAATGAAATTTAAAAAAAAAAAATCAAATCAAAATCAAAATTTTATGAATAAATTAAAATTGTCTATATGAGTAGTGAGACATGACTCATTGGTGTTAGGGATAAATTAAATTTTTTGGGATTGCATGGTCTATTTGTAAGTTTTTTGGGAAGGGGGGCCAAGATTATAAATTTTGGGGTCAACATAGGTGTAAGAGGGTGAAAGAGGGTCCCTTACCTGAAACCTAAAGAAATGATTAAAAAATCATAAATATAGTTGCTGCACAACCTTAAATCACATTGGACCCCACATGACCCTAAATGAAAGCCATAGATAAAATTAAATGTAGCATCCTACTCAACCCTTCCATAATAAGAATGAATAGTAATGGTGAAAGAGGGCCCCTTGCTTGAAACCTTGAGAAATGGTCTAATATGTGTGATGAGCTTTCATAGAAGTTGGGTAGAGAACCAGCTTGAGAGAGAGAGAGAGAGAGAGAGAGAGAGTAATGATGAAGATGAAATGAAACACAAAAAAAGTGAAGGGTAAATTGGAGGATCACATTAATCAAGAAGTTGAAGAATGAAATTTAAAAAAAAAAAAATCAAATCAAAATCAAAATTTTATGAATAAATTAAAATTGTCTATATGAGTAGTGAGACATGACTCATTGGTGTTAGGGATAAATTAAATTTTTTGGGATTGCATGGTCTATTTGTAAGTTTTTTGGGAAGGGGGGCCAAGATTATAAATTTTGGGGTCAACATAGGTGTAAGAGGGTGAAAGAGGGTCCCTTACCTGAAACCTAAAGAAATGATTAAAAAATCATAAATATAGTTGCTGCACAACCTTAAATCACATTGGACCCCACATGACCCTAAATGAAAGCCATAGATAAAATTAAATGTAGCATCCTACTCAACCCTTCCATAATAAGAATGAATAGTAATGGTGAAAGAGGGCCCCTTGCTTGAAACCTTGAGAAATGATTAAAAAATCTAGCCAAAGGGCTATTGACTAAATTAGAAATTGAACAGTAGAATTAGAAGCTCTCATCCACTTGTTCCACCTCCATCCTATCAAATAACATGATCACACACTTTCCCAATATCTAATTTGCAAATCACTCCTGGTATGACTCTTCAAAGGCATTCATTTGCAATAAGAACATAATCCAACTAAAAAATGGAGAAATGATTAAAAATTCTAGCCAAAGAGCCATTGACAAAAACTGAAATTGAACAATAGAATTACAAGCTCTCATCCAATTGTTCCACCTCCATCCTATCAATTAACATGATCATACACCTTTCTCAATACCCAACTTGCAAATCACTCTGGGTATATGACTCTTTAAAGGCATTCATTTGCAATAAGAACCCAATCCAAAATCTAATGTTCCCCCCACAAAAGCATTATGAGTCATTGATATATAGTACCACCCTCATTCTATTGGCTAACATCTTTGACAATAATCTATATATACTACCCAAAGGAATCATAGGATGGAAATTCCTTATAGTGATGGCATTATTCTTTATGGGAATTATTGTCGAGAATAGGGGATTAAGGAATTTTTAAATACACAACTCCTATGAAAATTTCCAAAAAAAGCCATAACATCATTCTCAACTAATGTGGTCAAAGGCGATAGGCGACCTAAATTCCAAATATAATCATTATACATATAGAGTTTATATCTAATATATCTAATGTAAGGCAGTAAGGGAATATAATAATCAAATTTCTCCCACTCTCTTCCTAGTAAATAACAGCTTCTCTATAAAACTAGGTTTTGGAATAGTTATTGCAGCTTGTATGAGAAAAGAGTACAACGGAAAAAAAAATAAAACCTAACCCCATTATAGATATTGTTAATCAAGAAAATTAAAATAAACCCAACTCCATTACAGATTGTTCTTCAACAAAATTAAAACCTAAATTATATATATTGTCCATCAACAACCTAAACCACACCAAGCCACTCTTACCTTTGCAATCTTAATTCTCTGTCGCAGCTCTCCTTTGACTCTCATGCTGTGCAATCTGATGAGAAATTGATAAAAATTAAAAGTTGATGAGAAATGATTATAAATTAAAAGAAAACTGACACATTGAAGGAATGCCCTAGTGGACTACCCACCAAGCCAACTATGCGAAGGAGTAGGTAAGAAAAATGAAAAAATCAGTATGAAATTTAGAAGGTATTTGAAATGACATTTATTAATAAAAAAATTTCAGTTGAAATGACATTATTTATCATATATATATATATATATATATATATGGAGAGGCGTCAAATAAGTGGGTTTGGGTGGGTTTGTGGCAGGGACATACCTAGTAGAGGACCCAATAGCGCGTTGAAAGTAAGTATAGGAAGTTTGACAATGTTACCTTCAAAAAATTTCCTATACTTTTTTTTTTTTTTTTGGTAAAAAAAACTTCACTTACTTTCAAACTTCCTATACTTACTCTCAATGCAATATTTCTAGAGTAAGTAGTTTATAGGAAGTTTGAGAGTAAGTAGTAAGTAGTTTATGGTTGGAAATGGGGTGTTTTGAAAGGCCAGAGTTGTGATAAAGTTGTGACCCATATCGACGTAAATAGTATAGAAAATACTTTTTTTTTTTTTTTTTGCATTTTTCTTCGTGGACCCTAATTTTGGTGCACCCTACACCTGTGCTAGATAATGTTGGCATTTCTTGAACTTCTTGTTTGATAGGTGTCACGCTTCTTCCCACAAAGTGCAATGAAAATCTTCTTGGACTTCCTATAAACTACTTACTCTTAAAATATCGTGTTGATAGTAAATATAGAAAGTTTGAAAGTAAGTATAGGAAGTTTTTTTTCACAAAAAAAATAAAATAAAATAAAAAATAAAAATAAAGGGTATAGGAAGTTTTTTGAAGGTAATTCAAATATGATAAGTGCAATAGTTTTTTGAAGTTTGAAAGTAAGTATAGGAAGTTTTTTTTTACCAAAAAAAAAAGTATATGAAAATCTATTGCACTTATCATAAAAAATTTAAATAAGGTCGTTTAACTTATAGCCACTTTGGATAGAGGGGAGTAGAGTAGATAGAAGGATTCTAATTATTTCTAATCCCTTATTTTTAATTCCCCAAACTGAAGAGATTTGGAGGAAGAGTAGAGTATAGAAATGCTTGACCAAATAGATTACCCAATTTACCCTTACCATATTAACAAAATTACAAATTATGAAAAAACTAATCATTCCCCTCCCCCTTACTTAATTTTAAAAACATCCAAACAAAGTGGAAGATAACCATTCCCCTCTACTCTCCTCCTCACTACTCTCCTCTCCTTTAGTCCCCTCTATTCTCCTCTCTCTCTAAACTTCCAAACATAGCATTATTCTCTCTCTCTACTTTGCTCCCCTTTACTCCTCCTCCATCCAAACAAGCTATTAAATTTATTTTCTAATGCCAGCCTCTTCTTGGACACTTTCTCATAAGTGATCTTTGACTTTCCCATGCCTACTTGAAGAAAAGGGTTTGGGGATTTGGAGAAAAACCTTTTGCTATATGTCTGATCTTTGGATTTGGGGAAAACACTTTTGATGAATGTCTGGTCTTTACGCCTTTTGTTTATGCCTTTATAGTGTCATAAAACCTACACAATGAGACTAAACGACTTGTAGTTTAAGTGGATTTCCAATTAGGTATCAAAGTGAGTTTTGATTTTTAAATGGGTTTGAGTATTTTGGGTTTAAATTGGATTGGAATGGGTTTTCGGGTTGGGTCATTTGTGAGTTGGGTCTGGATTCCATATTAATTTTCTGCTTGGGCTTTATGGATTTAAATGGTTCTTCTTTAGATCATGAATACGTTTACATTGTGGATTTTGCACAATATCTACTGTATTAATATAAATAAACTATTTACATTAAACATTTATATATTTCGTATTTATATTAAATTCCATAAATTTTTTTTTCTTTGTTCTGTGAATATTTCTATAATTTGGATGATCGGATTTTAATGTCATATATTTAAATAATTAAAAATAAAATCATTTAAAATTCTAATATTATGAGAGAATAAATAAATATTCTCTTGATTTGATTTTTTTATTAAATTATGTGTTGTACCTAATAGAATTGATTGAAACGAATTTATATATTTGATACAATTAATCAATTATTATTATGTTCAGTGTATCATTACTAATGTCACCTGGTAGATGAGCACTAAAAAAAAGTTGAAAAATGGCCCCATCCACCTCCAACAACTTAGCTCCCAGGCTATTGAATTTTATACTATTTTATTAAAAAAAATCTATCAAGCAGGATTAATTAGGCTAATTAAGCTGCAGTACCCTAGCAATATCCAAATGAAGAATAGATTTTACTGTAATTTACACCCTAAAGTTTGGGAAAATTTTGATTTATTCCCTAAAGTTTCACAATTCGAATCTACGCACCTATTGTTACATAGCGTTTGGATTTAAGCCCTTCTATTCATGTCATTGATGTGATGGCTATTAAGTGTCATCTCAACTCAAAATCACTAAAACTATGTCATTTTGTTCACATAAGAAATTTTTTAATTAAATTTTTTTTTTTCCTTTTACTCCTTTTGTCTCAAATTATTGGTCTTATACTCGTCTATTCCATTTACAGATATCTCAAAATAATGTCAAGTTTTGTAAAATTAAAAACCTTCAATTTACTAAATTTCTATTATACCCCTACTTTATTCCCAGAAGCATTAAAAAAAAAAACCAACAAACATTTAAAAAAATCTATCTAATTTGGACACCTTTTTAGTTGCCTAATTAAATAACTCTAAAAAAAAAGTTGTGTTGGTTTGTAATTAGGAATACTCTAGTTCTAGTTGGTAATGAGAATTATGAATTATACAGGCAATAAAAATATTGCCAATAATTTTCACTTAATTCTTTTTTTGCCGCCACAATAATAAAATTTTCACTCTTGAATTAGCGAAAGTAAAATTCACGGCTTGGAGTTAATAGAAATTGTATTTTTGAATTCTCACAAGTTTACTTTGTGAGCACAATTGGTTTCTTATGTTTTCATAAGGAGCTTAACTTCTTTTAGTGGTATTGCTTACTTAGCTAACGAAATAATGACTTAACTTTTATTTTTTTAATAGCATAGTGTATCTTTTAATTAAAAAATTGCAAAATTGAATTTACTCATAAGAACCTTCACGAATCAAATGGGTAACCTAAATTAACCAAATCAAATATGAATCTTCAATCCACAATTTGGAGAGAGAGAGAGATTGAACCCTAGACTTATCGTCTTCCTCCACACTATGCCACCTCCCTATGATGGTGATGGCGTTATCCTCCATAGGCCACTTTGTTAAATAGTCGTGCTTGTACAACCACTACCCTTCACCTCCCTCTCCTTTCCGGCCATCCCATCTCAATGGATTGTATGAGTTAATTTAAAGATCAATTACGGCTCATTTATCAGAATTTATTTAGTTTATATAACTTACATATAACTTTTTAAGTTTTATTTATAGTACAACTGTATCCTTTTTTTTTTTTTCTTTTTTTTTTCTTTTTTAAGTCTAGTAAACTGGTGAAAATAACCTATAAGTTGAGTTGCTAAAGAGAGCAAAATTATTGCGACTGTAAAGCTAAAGAAAGAATAGATGTTGGCACCGTAAATGAGAGCTCACAATCACAATATTTTGCTTGGTACCTTTTTTTTTTTCGAATAATGAAATTATGTATTAGTTTTTCGTAATGGGCTAGACAGTTTATAGTTTTGAATGATTTTGGATTTTTTTTACTTTTATTTTGTTTTCTAATATGCTTTTTGTTGAATAATTTGCTCACTTGTTTGATCTAGTCTTATTTTTGTTTGGTTTTAATAATTGTTATTAATTAAGCTCTTTTTTAGGGGTTAAGCATTATGATTGGGAGGCCATAATTATTTTTTGAGTAATTTTACATCCATATGTTCACAACAAATCTTATATGATAAGTTTCTAGTGTGTATAAAAGAGATGTTAGTGTTGAACCCAAATTAAAATCAGCAGCAACTTACCACATAAAATTTGTTATGAAAATGTTGTGAATGTAACATTATTTTCATTATTCTTATTTTTATTGAACCCAAATTCTTGTGATTATTAAGTCAGGGTATTCAAAATATTTTTAGGATGGTGAAAATAGGCTATTTGTGTGTGTGTGTGTGCGTTTAAATAAATAAATATATATATTGGGTCCAAGTTATATCTAATGTAACTTTAAACAATGTTACACCACGCAATATTTTTTTAATTGAATATGAATTTTGACAAATCCATTATTAGATTATATTAATTTCATATATTCTCCATGCTTGCAAATTTTCATGGCGATCAAAGATTAATAGTCATGTCATTAATTAGTTGTTTAAATTTAAGTTTTTACAGTTTAAAATAATGCATAAAATATGAGTTTATAGATTGAAATAGTAAATTATTTCTGATTGCCATAAAAATTGATATTCATGTTAAGAACATATAGAACATGTTATTCAATGGTTGGGTTTAAGTTATACTTAGTGTAACTCTAAGTAATGTTACACCGCCTAATAACTAGTTAATAAATTTATATTTTGAAAATTCCACTATTAGATTACGTGTTCTATTTAAACTATAAAAATTTGAATTTATACAATTGATAAATGGCATGACTATTGATCTTTAATTACCTTCAAATTTTGCAAGTATGGAGAATATACAAACATAATGTATGATCTATTTGTCAAAATTCACTTCCAATTAAAAAATAGTGATTGATGTAATCCAACCCATATATATATTCCAATTTTTGTAAGTTAGGGTGTTGCTGTTTACGCTTGACTTTAGTTTCAAAAATGTGAAAGAAAATCCAGCCAAAATTGGCATTTTTGCCCTTTTTTTTTACAAACATTTTCAGTGCTTCTCAACCTTTAAGCTTAAATCCATAGAAAAACCAACAGACTAGGCAAGCTCCTTATGAGCTAATATGAAGTATTATTAAAGTTATATTAGATTTACATGATTTATAGTTTCTAGACTTCCATATCACCTCTATCTCAATGTATTAAATATTACTAAATTTGTTTTCATTGCTAAATTATCTTTTGATTTAAGAATAATACATTTACATAAGAATTTACTGTTTATAAATTTATTTTAAAAGTGATTTTTATTTAATCAAAATAATTTATACTTGAGGGATTATTATACAATATTTATTTATGCTAATTTATGCTATACTATTTTTTATTAACCTTATAATATCATGAAAATTTATTTGAAAGTTTGTTTCAATTTTTTAGATATTTTAGTTAATTTTGCTAATATTTACAAATTTAATACCTTTATTTTATTTTAATTCATTACTAAATTAATTATGACATTATCACAGTTCGACCTTGATCAAACCTCTGTTGAATCTTAAAAACTTTAAACATCTCCCTTTACCAGTTCTTTAAACAGTCCAGGAATGAAAACCATGTTTTTTATTATATTTAAGAGTTAGAACAACACTACCTGATGCTTTTCTTCAAGTTAGTCTTCACCCACTAAGCTTCTTCAACAGAGAAGATTGTAGGGTATCTGTCATGTGAGTTGCTAACTTCTCATTGTACTATCTATCGGATTCATCAATCAATGCTTTTGAATCCTTAAGCTTTGTACTTGAATTTGCTCGATCCATATTCGGGTTATGATGTTTGAAAGACAACTAATTGAGATGGCCCTAAATTTAATGATTCAAGAGTAAAGCCCTACCGAATGAGCTTACTTCTTTGTAGGGTTTTACTTGGGGTCAATTGGGAGCATTTATTTGTTTGAGAACTAAGTCAATGAATTTTATTGATCAAGAAACAAAAGAAAATCATGGGTTAGAAAAGAAATTATATATTCACGAACATCTTCTAACCAACCTTGATATTCCTCGAAGGACTTTACCTTTCTGGCACGAGCATGGGCAACCTCAAGGTTGTTGCCATTGCATTTCATATGGCTAAAACTAGCATAGCGAGGGGATGAAGTAAAATTTTTGCAATCTTTTAATGTAACTGAGAAAAAAAAAAAAAACGTGGCCATCCATATCTTTTTTTTTTTCTTTTTTTAATCCTGTCTGTTGAAGAAACTACGATTGGCTCAAATTATCAATTCAAGGAGAGATGGCAATTATAATGTAAAAATTGGATCGATTGAAGGGGAATATTTCATCGGTAGTAGATGTGGCCAATGGGTCGAGTGAATTGATTCAAATAAATAAAAAATAAGTCATTTTAAGCGAGTTAGAAACGGGTTAAGACAATTGAGTTTTGAGCCTAGTCAATGAATAACATAACAATTTTATTTCATTAACTAATAACCATAACAAATTGTTCATGCACCAAACATAACCAATTAATCATGCAATGAACAACTAATAAACTAATACTTGCATAAGAATAAAAAGTAGAAATTTTGACAAAATTAGAAGAAAAAAAAATGGACTATTAATTATCTTGGAGGAGTAATATTTAAAAAAAAAAAAAAAATCTCAAATATTAGTCAAAGAGCAGTAAAAGAAAAAAATTGGACTATTAATTATCTTGGAGGAGTATTAATTAAGCCCCAAAATTTAGGCAATAACTGAAAATTTCTATCTCAATAATCTATCTTTCATGGTTTGAAATTCAAACACCTGTATTCTTGTCTAATATTTGATTGTGTACATCAATATACTATAAACTAGTCACTATCCTACGTGATGAACCAGATAGTTAGCAAAATGCATCATTAAGATCAAGTTTTCAAACTAAAGAATCCCTTAGATTACTATAATTTCATGAAGTCAATTGAATGCCATGAACTTTTTTAAAAAATATTGGTAAGACTAATCACTAAAACTGTATACACAAATTACGGCTCCATGTAAAGTGTAAATTCATAACTCTCACGCATGCAGAACTAAGGAAGGCAACATCACAAACCTCTTACATATGTGTATTCAATTTGATGCTCTGTTTTTTCAGCCATAATGTTTTCTAGAAAATGAGTCATTTTTCAAAAAATGTTTCTATAAAACTATCTCATTAGTAACAACCTTAGCTGAGTTAAAAACAATCTCCTAACTTTTCTTATTTAGTTTGTTGTGAGATAGAAAAAAAAAAAAAAATAGTGGAAACAATCTCTAAAAACAAGTCACTTCTTTTGTCCTTTGACTCTTTTTTTTTTTTTTTACTACCAAATACTGAAAAAACACAGAAAACTATCTTTATACAAGGTTTTCCATCAAAACAAATAGAACGTAAATCAAACTACATATATTCCAAATCTAATAAGCCAACTCAATGGTAGAAAAATTATCTTTATAAAATTATATATTACATTTTATATAGACAATTCAAATAAAGCTTTTAAGAACTTAAGACCAAGAACTTAATCCAATAGAATAATATAGCTTTCACCTAATATGAAAGGTAACATAGTTGGGTTTTGAATTGTAAATGGATTTTACACATTGGTTGTCTGTCATTTATTCTATAATTGATTGGTAATGTGAGTCAAGCTTGAATTCAAGCTAATGAGTGTCTAAATACTAAACAAAAGGGGGAAAATAAAAGCCTTGGGGGTTATCATGATTCCTGAATCGGACCAGCCAGCTTGAAATATGTTTTAGTTCATGAGCTCCAAATAACCAAAAGGGATGTTCATTGGCAAAGATAATAGAATTAATGGAAATTACCTGGTTCGACAACCCTAGCTTCTCATATTCTTTATCTCGGAATAAGAACATTGAATCTAATGGGGTATATTCCATAATTATACGGTGTTTGCAAGTATAAATTTCATCGCTTGATCTTTTGGGTAATGGGAAATAATGTATGGATAAATGCCAAGAAAAAAAAAATGCACCAAATATTTCTTATCATCTAGTGGCCCTCATATCTCAAGCCAAACTATCATTCAAAAACTAGTCAATCATTCTTTTTGTTTGGTTAATTTGGGTAAGTGGTGGCTCCTAAAAATATTCAGAATGGTTCCCAACAAATTCGGATGGCTGATCTTAGGCGGCTGCCGTACCATGAGTAGTTCTAGGACCACAAATTATTTTACAACTTTTTTACTACAACTCTGACGTGACAGACTGGAAATGATTAACCATTACTTACATATAGACCCACTATTTTTTCTATAACAATCACACCATGTCACGTCACAGTTGTGGCAAGAAATTGTGAAATATTTTGTGATTCTAGACTTTTCCGCACTATCACTTGCTGATTATCTTCTCCTCCTAATGAACACACAATCCTTCAAAATGTCAAGAGGCTAGCCAATAGCTATATTTGCAGCATAAACAAGTTTCCTTCTTCAAAAATTGATGAATATATATATCAAAGTATCCAGCAATAAATAAATAAAGGAATACATATCAAACATTAGCATATGCTCAAATATGCAATATGTGTAGACCCAATTATGCTCAAATTCTACTTCCTCAAACTCAAGCATCTCAACATCATTAATTTCTTCTAAGGTATCTTCATAATAGATTGTTTCTAATATACAGTCTCCTCCCTCATTAAAACTGTAAATAATTTCTTTCAAAACTATTAACGATTGCAAATACATATAAATAACGCAAATATACCATTAGATATAATTGATAGAGTAATGAAAACTGAACTTAAAAAACTACCAAAATCTTAGTTACATCAGTAGATTCCATGGCATGAAAACTAAAAGCCGTGGACTCCAAACTTAAGCTTAAAATCCTCTATGGTACCATGGATATACAGTGGTGTAAACAAGAAATGAGACTTCTAATTTGTTTCCCTTTCTTTCAGAACAATTTCTTGGCTTCCAAATTTAAGCTCAAATGCCCTCATACTTCACTTTTCAGTATGTAACTGGGCTTCGGTTTTGGAAACAAATAGGATTGGAGGCCCCTTGATATCAATAATTAAGTTAGGCAACCCAATTGCAATTCTAGTGATACAACTCTATTTTCCCAAGCACATTGTCGGCTTGCTTCCTCTATATGGAAGCCAAAAAATTAATTTAAGGAAATGGAGAACGGAAAAAAAGAATGAAAAGCTTTGTCTGCTTTTGTCAATGTGCTCATGTCCTTGTCTTTTAAACCAATAAAAGGTGAAATTCTGAATTCAAGACCCACCAGGTGCATGTGTAAGAGCTCATTAGAATTGGCCATCACCCAGTTTTCAAAACTCAATACTCAACTTATCACTCATACTCAAAACCCATAACTCATAACCCAAACCCCACTATCACTCAAAAACTTTAAAAACTCACGTTTGATTACAAAACTCAGTCATGTAACTCAGCTTTGAACTCCACTTTTTGCCAAAATGGTGTAGCCCACAAGACTGACATTACACAGAAGATTTCTGGCAATTCCTGCGTCCCTTTTCTTTTCTACTCTTCCTCCTCTTTCATATTTCCCCATCAGTAAACCCAGAAAATGCTTTGTTTCCCATAAAGCCAAAAGCAAAGTTACCTCCCACAATACACATTTAACGCCTTCTTCCTCTTCTTCTTTTTAATCTTCTTTCATTTTCTATTTCATTTTCCCTTCCACAGTACCCATTAATATATGGATCAAATGTTTAATAAAATGGCCACTTGGATCTTACTGATTTAAGTGTTGGAAATCATATATATCAGACAGGGGCAGGATGCTGATCATGTGGTCACAAAGCTCTAACAAACTGCCAAACAATAGCATATTCTAAGAAAAGAAAAGTTATACATTATAGGTTCCTCTCAGAGTGGTAATTTAAGTATGTACAAAATCAAATGCTTATCAAAGAATTATATGAGAGTCATTCATCTTTGGACAAACCTATATAAGAACCCTTGACCTTGATTAATTGCATGGAATCTGTGTAAAAGTTGTTAACACTTAAATGCAAGTTGCTAAAAATCCCTTTAAACTTTCATCCCTTTGCAAACAATACCTATCTAAGTTCCCTTGCAAAAGAGTATGGTCCTGTACTTTCTGTAACGTCTATACCATCAACATCTATTTTGCATTTTTTATAATCTGTCAGTACAACAGAAGCACACAAACATCCAGCACTGACCAACAAATTTTCTTTAAAATTTAATGGAGCACACAAACTGCAGAACAAGTACACAACTTTGTTTATAAAATTTTATTTTATGGACTAACAAATATCCAAACCCACAACTTCACATCTCCATGAAAAAATCACCCAAAGCATGTGTATATATTTACAAATGCAATCTTTACATCATCACACTATTCTAAGTACTCAACAAAAAGCTTCAAAACTAATGTCTTCGAAATAAATGTTGGCCAAAAAATAAAATCCCTTTTTAACAGCAAATGTGGTGGTTCTGACAGGGAAAATGAGCATTAACAGCAAACAATGGACATGGAAATCTACGAAATAAAATGCTGATCAACATCAGTCCACAGGGAAAAACACATTGTAACATCCAAAGTAGAAAAAAATAAAATAAAAGATACATTAGAAAGAACTACCGTGACAATCAATCATGGAAAATGGAGGGAAAGAGAGATTGTTTGCACCTGGGAGAAGATCTAAGACAAAAAAACGAAGTTAGGGACAGCACCGGTGAAGATGCTCTGAAAATCCTGTCAGTGATGGGTGATCACGGACTGTAATGCAGAGAAGAAATGGCTGTGCTGAAGCTGAAATGGAGAAGACAAAATATAAAAGACATAATGGAGAAGAAGTAATGTGATGAGGTGATTTTGGGGAAGAGCTGAAGAGGGAAAGAGGGAAGTGGGAGAGAGAGAAACTTTGCTGGCGAAAATATTTGGGGAAGACTGAAGTGAAAATATGGAGAGCAAGTGAGCAACGATAATATCAAATTTTCTTCAAATTGATGTGACTATACACTGTCAATGGGTCCCACAAAGTCACTCTATTTACCATCATGCCACTGAAAACTGGAATTGAATTTTTGGAAACTCTTTATTTCTGTTTTCAGTTTCCATCATCCTCCTCAAATTTTTGAGTTTTGAGCGATGGAAACATCACTCAAAAAACACGCCAAACAAGATTTTTTCGGTGGAACCTACAAGTTTTGGACTATGAGTTATGGAAACTGAGTGATATCACTCAGCTTTGTGGGTTTCCAAACAGAAAAGAACATGAAAAAAAAAATGATAACCGTTTCCTAGGACCAACATGACAGCAATATCAGTTTTAAATTTTTCAGTCTTTTCTTTTACTCTTGACTTCTCAATGGCATAGCATGGAATTAGATTGGCAATAACATAGTTGATATAGCTTCAAATGCATCTATAATCTGCTTTGAGGAAAAAATAAAAATAAAAACTAATAACTCAAAGATTAAAAATAGTACATTCAAACAATTACTTAGTTACTTACAATCCAAGAACATAACCAACAAAAATTTTCTTTTTGGTCTTCCTTATACATCATTTAAGGTAAAAAATTATGTCCTCAAGGCTCAAACAGTATATACCCTCAAAGTTGAACTCATTACATTTAGGAAACTAAAATTATTTAATTTTCATAAAGTAAGACAATTGTTGTCATCTTCTAAAACAAAATATGAAATTAATTTGTAAATAGAACAATTGCAATTAGCATCTAAAAACTGAACAAGGAAGTCAACACAAGACTTACAATGATTACAAAACTCACTTTTTTCTCTCTTTCTTTTTTTTTTTTTTTTTTTCCTGCAAAATTTATATATTCATAAAAAACAAACTAGGAAGATCCATTTGACCAAAATCAAAACTAATCACAAGTGACTAAGGATGTCCAAATCAACAAAAGCCATTTCACCAAAATCACATGAAAGTATAACCAAGTTGAAACATTGAGAGAGTAGATAGAAGACAAATGTGGGAAAAAGAAAAGGGAATGGAGAAAAGAGTAGAATACCCATGGTAGCTTGTTTGAAGACTTGATCAACCATTTTTATCACCTCCCCCCAGCTCACTTTGTCAAGAGAAAAGCTGAGCTTTGATCCAACAGTTACACAACACAAACAAACCCACATGATATCAATCATCACAAGAACCCCCATAACCAAAACCATAAATACATATGCAAAGAAATATATGTAAAGGGTGTGAATAATGGCAAACCTATAAAGTGAATGATAGCAAACCAGTAATGAATGAGAGAAATTCTGTCAATTTGCCCAAGTTAGTTAACTTTCTCCCCTTCAATCTCATTGTCAGCCTCTTGTTATTAAACCCTCCAGGTCTTGATAAGCATTGACAGTCTTCCCATCAAACATGGCCATAGTCCTGAATTTCCAAACATGGTCAACATAAGAGAACAAGATTTTTAGTTAAGTATTGCAAAGTACATGAGTTCTAAGAGTAAGAAGATAAGAGAACAAAATGGTACATTGTAGGACAAAGGAAACAGTTAAAGGTGAAAAAAAAAAAAGAATGATTAAAACGAATCCACAAAGCTATCCCTCATCAATATAAGACTCACAAAGGTAATCCCTGCAGCAGCAAGTAAGATTCTCAAATAATTGAAGCAAAAGTGATACTTATTCATAACAAAAAGAACTATAGAAATTCAATGGTCAGTGGCAAATGAAAAATTAATCAAAGGTAGCATATCCTTAAAAGGCCCCCCAGTACAAAATTCTAAACCAAAACTAAACCTTTTGATTTCCAATTTCCAACAAACCATTAGCAATATCTTTTAGATTATATAAATCCCAAAGCAACACAAAGAAATGTCTACTATCTAATAATATTTATCCATTCGAGCAGAATAAATTATTAATTTAAAAAGACGAATACTCTAAACTGTATTATTTCTATCAATCTACATTAACAACAAAGACAGCACATGATAATAATTTAAACGGGGCAAAAATTGAAAAGGTCATACAAAAACATAATCTACAAATGCTACTCAGTACCATTTCTATCAATCTACATAAACAACAAAGGCACCAAATTAATAATAGGTTAAATTTCTGAATAAACTAATCCAGTAGATTTTCAATTTATTTGTTAATGAAAATTAAAATAAACCCTTCATGTCCTACTGCTCAATTGTGATGATTGTCTATCAAACAAGCTAGGAAGTTCATTTATTTCTGACTCTCATATTCATCACTTATCTATACATATAGTATTAGGAATAGATAAGTCAGCATTAGAATTATTTCTTCATGGCTACATATCAGGTGAGGTAGAGGAATTCTTTTGTGGCTAATAGATATGCATAATTGAGTAAAGAAATCATTAGATAAAATAATAAAATTCGTTAGAAATTCACTTCGGCTAGAATCTAAGGTGTTCATATATATATATATATTTTTTTTTTTTCTTGATGATGAGAAACCCCAGAGAACGCGCAGAGCATCCAAGGTGTTCTTATATATTGGGAACAAGGTTGAAACTTGAATGTAAGTATGTAACCACTTGAAACAAACGAAAACTTTAGAATGAAACAAATATATAATAATAAAATGACAGTAGAATTAACAAAATAAATTAAAGATCAAATTGTGTTTGACAAAAAGCGATAAAGGGAAAGATATACAGAATGAGATTATCTAGCAAAATTAAATGAAAACTTGTCATACTTTCACATGTTCAGTTGCTATATTGTAAAATTGTTCAGCATTTAAATCATCCAAAGTTTACTTGTAATAAGAGAATGCAGGAGAAACCAGTTACTCAAAGGAAAATGAAAAGAAGATTGAAAGCAATTCCAAGAGAGAGATATGGAACAAATATATGAGCATCAAATATTAAATCTTCAGCAACAACTTTGCAATCAATACATCAATACCTGGGCTTCAAAGTTGCGCAAACCATGTTAGAGCCGAACCCACTAGTCACTAGATTCAATCAATCGATCAGTAAATGAGAAAGTTTTTTTTTTTTTTTTTAATCTAACGGTTAGAGAGAGTACGATTTCGCCTAGACCCACCGTGAACACCTTCAAGCACTGTACACGTGGCTAAAGCGGCGGAAAATATGTTGAAATTAGGAGTTGTAAAGGCAGGTGACACAAGGGAAACGACCTGGAGTAGAGTAACTTTTTTTTTTTTTTTTTGAGAAACCAGACCAAAGGGTCATGAATTAAAGAGAACAATAATTACAAGGAATCCCTTACAACAAGGGGGGCTAGAACATCAGGGAGGGAGTAGAGTAACTTTATAAATGTCTTTTTATAAAAAGCGGCTATGCCACTGTGCACCCAGTGTTTATTACTGTGCAAGAACTGTAGCGATAACAGTGGTTTTGTTTCGTGAGTCATTTATAATATTTTCACAATTATTGACATGTCAATTTTTTACAAGTCGAAATAAAATAATAAAGTATTAAACTATGGTCAACCACAACTAAAAATAAATATTTTGAAAAAATATTACAACACTTAGTATGCCGTGCTTTTGCTTTTTCACGAATGCGCTCATGCACAGTAGCTACAATGCTTTTGGTTTAGTTAACTATAGTGCTTTAAGTTTTTTTTTTTCCCAGTAATCAGTTTGTGTTTTTTTTTCCTTTTAAATATTTATGTAAGCTGGTATATATATTGTTATACTAATACAATAAATTTTACAATATTTTTACAATTATTAACGTGTCAATTTCTTTCAAGTCGAAATAAAATAATAAAATATGAGATTGTAATCAACCACAACTAAAAATAAATGTTTTGAGAAAATGTTACAACATTTATTGTGCAGTGCTTTTGCTTTATTCAACTGGCACTGTAGATACACTGCCTAAGGTTTTTTTTTTTTCTTCCTTTTAGATATTTATGTAAGCTGGTATATATATTGTTATACTAACACAACAAATTTCACAATATTTTCACAATTATTGACGTATCAATTTCTTGCAAGTCAAAATAAAATAATAAAATATGAAACTGTGACCAACCACAACTAAAAATAAAAGTTTTGAGAAAATATTATAACATTTATTGTACAATGTTTTTGGTTTATTCAATTGGCACGGTAAATACAAATACAGTGCCTAAAGTTTTTTTTTTTTTTAGTAATCAGTTTGTGTTTTTTTTTTCTTTTAAATATTTATGTAAGTTAATATATATATATATATATATATATTGTTATACTAACACAACAAATTTCACAATTATTGACGTGTCAATTTCTTAAAAATCGAAATAAAGTAATAAAATATGAGACTGTGACCAACCACAACCAAAAATAAATATTTTGAGAAAATGTTACAACACTTATTGTTATTACAATATTTTCACAATTGTTGAGATCTTAGTTTTTTATAGATCAAATAAAAAAATGTTATCCACAACATTTTAACATTAATTTCTACAGTGCCCAAAGTTTTTTTTTTTTCCCCAAATATCGATTTGTGTTTTTTACTCCTCTTAAATATTTATGTAAACTGGCATATCTATTAACTATATAGAAAGGGCCAAAGGTTCATGAATAGTGTTTTTTTTTGTTTATTCAATTAGTGAGGTGCACTTTTTGTTTTCTTTTCTCTCCTTTTTTTTTTTTCCTTCAAGTATGCCAGTTGGTTTAAGTTTTTTTTTGTTTTTTTTTTTAAGATCTTTATATATTTACTTTGTACTTGCAATGCAAGTTTACATTGTAAATACACAAAAGTGGTTAATATTATACACATTTGCACAAAAAATGGTAAATATTGTACAGATTTTGTAAATGTGTACAAAATTTGCCAATTTTTTTGTGTCTACAATATAAATTTACATTGTAATTAAGTATAATGTATAAATAGAGATATTATAAAAATGTTGCGACGCATGTGTCAATTTCTTATGGGTCAAAATAAAATAATAAAATATCATATCGAGATCTAGCACAACTAAAAATATCATGGCATATTGTTGTTATTACAATATATTCACAACTATTAAGGTGTAAGTATAAGTCAAAATAAAATAATAAAATATTGAACTGGGATCCGTTACGGTCTTATACGAATTAGATTAACTTTTTATAACATAATTATCAAAATTTTTAAAATTAATGTCTCTTTTAATTAACATAAATCTCTATATATTTTAAAAATTAAATGATTTATATCTTTATTTTGTTATACAAATAAAATTTAAAATAGACCCTAATCACTGTTTTTATTTTTTTCGTGGGCACGTGCTGCCCTAATTAGTATCAGTGAAGTCAGCTATGGTTGCAAGTCCACGTGTATGCATCTGATTAGTCATGCTATAGTCAGTTACAGTGATCCCAAACTTTACGGAATAGATTTAGTATATGAACTAGATTCAGTGAATGAACGAAATCAAGAAACTCAGATTTAGTTCATCAAATTTCATCTCTTCCTTGCTTTCTTCTCTGCTCTTTACTCTGCTGCTTCATATTTTTCCTTTCCTTCATATTGCTTTTCAGGAGTGGCTTCCAAAGAACAGCAGGATGAGAAAATCCCGGTCTCTATCTCTCACCTCTATCTCCTCAATCATCCTTCGCCCCCCCCCCCCCTCTCTCTCTCTCTCTCTGAAACCAAAGCCCGAAGTGCAAGTGCAACGAAGACCAAGATTGTCCGTCAATTTGTATGTGGGACATGTTTGTTAATCTGGATTTGCTGTGTTTGTGGCTGTTTGGTGGTGGTGGTGGTGGTGGGTAATAGGCAGTGGTGGAGGCGAGTTAGCGACGATAATGGATTGGCTGGGCTTTGCTTGTGATTGCTGGGTGGGTTTGAATCGGTGGTTATGGGTTTAAATCGGCTGCTTGCTTTAAGTTTCGGAGGTTCTTGGTTGGTTTCTTTAAGTTTCAGTGGTTGTTATTGGGGGTTTGTTTGAGTTTCGATTGCTGGGGTTTTGTTCGGGGTGGTGGTGGATGATTTTGTTCGAGGCGTTTTGGGTGCTACTCAACTTTAATTTTGGGTTGAGTTTTGGAATTGAATCAGAGGTTATGGTGGTGGGTGATGCGTTGTTTTTGGGTTGAGTTGCGATTGGGTTGCTCGGCAATGGTGCCTTATTTTTTATTTGAATGTTGGATGTTGATGTGTTGTTTGGATTGTTTTAGAGGAAGAGATAGAAACAGAGTGGAACAAAGAGAAAGTGTCATAGAGGAAGAAAGAGAAACTCTATCAGGCGTCATATCAAATTTCGTGACGTTATTCATCATTAAACTTATTTTTTATACGTAAATTTTTAGATTATAAAAATTTAGAATTTTAAAATTTATTTGATAACATAGTAATTTATTTTTGATCTTCTTAAAATTTAATAAGCATAAATAATATAATAAAAATATACAATTCAATAATTGAATTTTTAAAATTTATAATAAATATGGAGATATATGAAGAGTTTGAAAGGCTTTTTCATTCAAAAAGTAGGGTTGAAAAATAAGAAATGAGATATTGGATGATTTGTAAAACACTATTGTAAAATAAATAAAGTAGTTCTTTATTTATTTTTATTTTTTTTGAGAGATAATTAAAACATGCTGCTAACTTCACAGCTCAAACTTTTTCCTCCCTAGACTCTCAAGCACTTTGTATATAGAGAGGTGCCAATTCAACAACAAGACTTTTGGAAATAAAGTAGTTCTTTAAGTATGTAAAATAAGTCTTTTTTTTTGCATATTTGGATGCTAATGCATAGTGCTTTTTTTTTTTTTTTTTTTTGCCTTGCAAGAGGGAAATTTGAAATTTCCCACCAGCGATTTTGGTTTTCCTTTGAGGTGGGTATATCATATATGTAATGCAACCATTTTGTTAATAGTGATTCTCATAAATATTATAATATAAACCTATTACTCACACTATTTTATCATCTACCATTAATAGCTTGCCACCTCAAACATTACTTTATGATTCATCAATTACAATTACAAGATCATAAACCAAAAAAAACAAAACAAAAAAAAAAAAAAAAAAACATAACTTTGTAGTTTTGCAAAAGCATCAAGTATTATATTGTTTACACTAAATAGGGGAACTCATTCTTCTCTTCTTCTACTCAAAAAAAAAAGGGGGAATTCATAAGCAAATTGACTAGAATAATATTAAGTGTGGTTTTGAACATTTAATCGACTGAAATTTTAATTGAATTGAGAGTAATCAAGTAAATTAAATTATTAAAGTTATGAATTGATTTGTTTGAAAGAAAAACATTTAGTTTTGGCTTCAAGTTGAGGATCATTCATGTGAAATGTTTTTTAAAGCTAGATTCCTAAATTGGTCATCCAATTACGTGATAAAGTTAAATTTGGTCCATCAACTATTAACTTGGTCAATTTAGTCTCTCAAGGCTTATGTGTCTCAACTTAGTTTGTATTGTGTCACAATTGCCATTGTCATACAATATTGATAAAAAAAAAAAAAATTTAAAAAAATCCATATTTTGAAGTGAGAGTAAACAGATGATACACCAAGAGAAAAGATTGAATAGCTCTTGGTTGGCATTCGACGTTAGATGATGCAACAAATTTACAGAAGACGAAGTTAACCCTTTATAAGAATAGATCTTGGTTGAACATGGACTAGCAAATTTAAAACAATCCTGCTTAATGAGTTCACCCATTATTCTTGAAGGTGACTCAGAATTGGTAATCAAGTCCCTGTGCAGTGAAGAGAGGTCCCTTTCTTCGTTTGGACATATTCTTGAGTTAGCAAAGAATATGATAGAAGCCAACCATATTTCATTTTTTCATGTTCGTCGTATTGGTAATTTTGTTGCTCATACCCTAGATAAACATGCTAGACATGTTAGTGGGTAGATGGTGTGGATGGAAGATGTTCCTCCACACCTTCATTCTGTACTAGAAACTGATGTTGGCTAAAGTTTTCTAATAAAATTTTCCAGGTTCTTTCTCAAAAAAAAATCTTTGATATTCTCAAAAATTACATAATAATGTCTAGTTGACTCAATTAGTAAAATCTCTTGTCGTCAAATAAAAAATCTAGGATTTGAACCCTACCAACACCAAAGACCAATTGGTGTCTTGGCCTAATGATAGAAAACAATCGTCCTGAAATGAATGTTGTAGGTTGAAATTTTATTATATCTATTAAAAAACAAAGTGATAAAACCCCAATTATAAATCATAATTACATTTAATTCAAGTCATCTTGTTTGAAACTGTAACTAGATTGAAAGCACTAATCTAATGTAAAAACCCACTTTGTTAGATAATCTTAACCCAACCATAATCGAGCCTAATTGGGATTGCTAAACTTTAATTAGGATTTGTATTTGTAATTAAAATCATCACAAGGGGCTACCCCTAAGGGATTAGTTTTTGTAATTATTCAATGTGCATGGGACACAAGGGTTATATTCACTCAAGGAGTAATCATGCACTCTAAGAACCCTTGACACTTACGTTAGCACGAAGAAAAAAAAAAAAAAAAAAAAGACTAAGTGTCCGTTTGGGATCCACTTATTTTGTTGAAATTGAAAACCTTTTGCCAAAAGTATTGTAAATAAAGGTAAAAGTTAACTAAAATAGTACAGTGTGACTCATAAATAATAGTAAAAATAAGCTAAATAGTAAAATGAGCTAGCTTTTAAGCTGAAGCCAAACACACACTAAGGATCTATTTGAACTCCACTTATTTTGCTAAAACTAAAAACTTTTTACTGAAAATACTATAAATAAATGTAAATGTTAGTTGAAATAAAAATAGTACAGTGGGACCCATGAATAGTACCGGAAAGTGCAATGGAACCCATGAATAGTAGTAAAAATAAGTTAAATAGTAAAATAAGTTAACAAAAAATAAGCTAGCCAAACAAACACTAAATTACAAATTTATTCCTCAACTATAGGGTAATGTTAAATTTGGTTCATCAAATGTGAATTGTGTCAATTTAGTCATTCAACTACTAATTATATCAATTAAACCCTAAAAATACATAATCAACTCAAATGAATCCAAAATTATAAAAATCAAAATCATACTTAGGATTGATGGAGGGGTTTCATGGATTGGATAAAGGAGCATAAGATCCACTTTTATTAGGAAAAAAAAATTGACAATTACTTTTGTACATTAAATAATTAATAAAATTACAAAATTATCCATAAAAAACATAATTTTATTTTAATTTTGTATAATTTAGATACTCTATATCAGTAGTAGTCCATAATAAATATATACTAATATGAGGGCAGATGTTAATACAAAGTCATATTTGCTGATTTGATTATTGATACATATTACCAATTGTAATTTACAATTGGTAAGATTGGCATAGTCATCAGTATCATACGATACTCAACACATATCATATGATACGTATCATTTTGTACAAAAATGTTTTGCGCCGTAAAAGCATATCGAAAGTGCTCATAAATCATACGAGGCAGAAATGTGTATCGTATAATACATAGACATATGCTTTAAAATGAGTTTTTTTGTTAAAATTTGTGTGTGTGTTTTTTTTAATCCATCACATTGTTAGACTTGTTTTTAACACAAAATTATTATGTCACTTAATTTAGCCCAATTAGATAACATGTACATAATTTTTTTTCTCTCTCCTACAAAATTTGGACTGCACACTTACACTTCACTTTCATATTTGCAAATTTATTTTCTATTCTATGAATAAGTTATAAATTGACAATGTAATTATTTTTATTTTGTCACTATTTTTATAAGTCTAAGAAGTTATAATGCCAAGAAGAAATATAAAAAAATATATATATTATAATAAAAGAACAAGAAGAGATAGTAAATGTTGATGATGATGAATCAAATTTTAACAAAGAAATAAATTTGCAAAATGATGAACATGATGATAACATTGACTTAGATGGAGTTGATTAGGCAAGATGATGAATATGTGAAAATAAATTATTACTTTAGGTAATTTGTCATATATTATCACCTTTGAGTTTAATCAATTTGAATGTGTATGTTTTAAACGCATGTTAATTTAATTTATTTAGCAAGCTTGTTAAATATTATTACATAAGTGATGATTAAATTAGTCATTAGTTGAATTTATTCCAAATTTATAATGAATATTTCATTTATATATGTATATCTATTTTATAAATTTATTAAGTGTTTGTATATCTTACGATATACAATACAATACACGATATAGGAAAATAAAAAATTGAATCATGATATAATTCATGTTTTGACAACTATGAAGATTGGATGGCAATAAGTTTAGGAACTCCAAAAATTCCACATCCGAGATTTCATAACTTGTTCTCATGTCAAGTAATCTTGTTAATCATTCTCAAAAAAATGTAATCTTGTTAATCATCACACAATCAACGATGCACTTCCAACCTACTCAAATTTACACAACATGCCAATTTCGAAGCGACACTACATGTGAAATATGTAAACAAGTCCCTAAAATGATTACACGTGTTGTGTCCTGTGGGAATGCCCTTTAAATTGAAATATGATAGAACTAGTTGCTTAGAGCATTAGCATATGAGGGTGTAAACCCCCCAAATTTTTAAATATATATAATTGAAGTTTTTTTTTTTTTTTACCTTACAAAAGCTTGCCATGTAAGCTTTGGAGGCCTTACAATTTTCGAAATCATTTTTTAAAAAACAAAATTTTTTAATTTTGAAACTACAAAATACATGAAACCTTGGAAAACAAACACAAAAACCCAAGAACCTCTTTGTCCCCAATCAAGCCAAACCAAACCATTCGACTACTTTGCGATATATTACTATCAAACACAGACCCACAAACATCTCTCACCAATTCACATCCTTCCTCTCTCCTCCATTCCCTACTATGACAAGGTCAGGTCAGGTGCTCCAAGATTGGGTATTTTTTTATGGTTATTTGTTATCTCATAAGCTAGAGTGAAAACAAACCACAGTGCATGTATCCAGTTCTTTTATTTTATTTTTCTAAATTTTACTATGTTTCTTGTGCAATTATATATGTAATTATTAAACAAAGTCTTGAAAATACTCTTTTTTTTCTTTTCTTTTTTTGTTTTTCCTAATGGAACCAAATTTGTTAATTCTACTATATAAGTTTGTTACTTTGCAGTAGCTAACAAATCACTATAGACTTTTTTTTTCCATCCCTTGCCTCGATTCGTAATTTAAATATCTATATATATTATAAAACCGAAGCTTTTGACTTTTCTATGACTGTTTTTTTTTAACTTTTTAACAGCTTGTCAAGTGAAGCTCTCACAAATTTACACATCAGAAATATTTTTTAAAAAAAAATTAATAAACTAATTAAAAAAACCTCTCTTTCTACTCCAAAAGCAAACCCCGATAAAATTTTGAAACAAACCATTTTCTATTTTAATAGTTTTTGTGTGTAGACTTAAAGAACCAACAAAGAAACAACAATTAACAAATCAAGCAAAAGATTGTCATCTATCATCTCTCAAATGCAGGAATTAATTCTTCTTCTATGGTGAAGAAAAAAGGCATTCTACTGTAATAAAGTAATTCTTCCTCTATGGCAAGAAAAGAGTTATTCTGTATTAATAAAGTAATTCTTCCTCCATGTTGAAGATTATTATACTTTAATAAATTGATAATTAATTTTACACTGAAAATTTCTAGATATCCCTTTCTTAAATCTAGTTTTTCAGTGAGTATGGTACCCATGTCTAATTTTGATCATAGATTTGATGATGTTTTAATCTTAATCGATAGTTTAAATTTAATAGAAAACCTGTCACCGGTACACTAGGTTAGCTATAAAACCCGAGAGAGAGAGAGAGAGAGAGGCAAAGAACTAGATGACTTTTACACTTTTACTGTTCTCTAAAGTCCAAAAACATATATATTTCAACATTTGCTTTAAAAGGGCCATAAAAAGGGCCCAAACCCAAAAATCCGCACGAACCGACTTGGATACTATGGCCTTTTGATGGGCAAATTACCATTTACTCACCTGTAGTTTGACTAGAATTTAAATTACCTATATGTAATTTGAAATTTAACATTTTACCCACTTGAGCTTTGTTCCGTAAAGCCATTTGGCATAAGAAAAACAAATTTTAATTCAAAAATATAGCTTAAAATAGATCAAAAAACTAAAGTTTAAAATTTTTCAAAAGATGAATGAACATTGCATAAAAAAATTCAAATAAATAAAAATTAATCTCAAAACTTCTCTCAAACATAATTCTAATTGTGAAAGATTTTGTGACAAACCCATCAAAATGAAATAGGACATTTAGAGGTACTAAAATGGTGTTTCCTTGCAATTTTCATGATATTAGTTATGTCAAGTTTCTCATTACATTTCTATTATGTATATAATTTTGAAAATCATTATTGAATACTACATAAACAATATCAATTCACAATTATTGTACGTGAAATCCTACTTAATACAACACAAATAAAAAGAACATATTGGTCCAATAGTATCTCCTAAATTGAATGAGGATAGATGCATAAGATCGTTCAACTCAATTACAATTTTTTTTTTTTTTTAAGTTCAAGATGTTCACACATGATCGGGGAAAAATGTATTGAACCCTTTGGTAAATTAATTAATTAATTAGCCAAGTTAATTAATTAGATTCAATTACATGCAATACGGCCAAAGGCCTTGTAGCTTAATTGGCACCTCCCCATGTACAAAGTGCTTGGGGGTCTAGGGGGGAAAGGGTTTGAGCTACGGCCTTAGCAACATGTTGTAATTGTTTCTCAAAAAAAAAATACATGCAATATGCGTGGTAACACAAACAAATCACCAACTAAGTTAATATGCAGCGGAAAACAAAGTTGACACGATGATTGAATCCACTATTATCACAATTGAACCCTTACCCCAATACACAATTGGACTTATTCTGAACCCTTACACAATTGAATCCACTATCTTATACTAACCTACAGTTGAACCCTTACCCCAATACACAATTGGACTTATTCTGTAGTGACAATCTCTTCTTCTCAATGCACGGCTCCTAATATGTGACTAACCAATCGATGCACGGATCCAAGTACGTGACTAACCACCAACTTGAGAAGGATGTTGGCTGCAAAGTTTTTCAGTTCATCAACACGATGAAGATCACGAAACTCATTGGTTACAAAACCCTACGGCATACAAATGCAGCAACTTCTTCAAAAGAAAGATGAACTAGGGCAACTTTGTCTCCGGTCACAGTATGCTTGTAACAACAAGTGCAACAACCAGTTTACGACCCTTAAAACACTCCTTTTATATATTTAGGATTGTGAGAAAATAAAACCTAAACGAATACACATGAATATGTGTGAAATCAGATCTGAAAAACCAATTTTTGTAAATCTCGATAGATAGATTATTTGTCGAGAAGCTGTCAAGCATCGGGCCAAAATTGCCTTTTAAACCTCAATAGATACCATCTGTCGAGATAGCTGTCGAGTTTTAAAATATAGCACTTTTTCACTTGTTTCTAGAGCAGATTTGCATCGCTTCAATACTTGGACTTGAACATTTGTTCCTTGAAGTATTAAACACATCCTAAATCTACCCAATTTCAAATAAAGTGCGTTTTGTCAAATGATAAGTCAATTCTAAATGACATATGTTCTTAACATGATACACATATGTCCTAACAACATACAAAATATCTTAATAGAAATAGCATAAAAATATGTTCATTAGTTTAGGAAAAAAATAACAATAAAAATCTAAACAGTTTAATTTTTATGGAAAGCTAACAAAAGTAAAATCTAATTTTGATTCTAATTGAATTTTTTTTTTTCTAAAATTTAGTTTTATATATATATATAAAACCTAGTTCGTAATGGACCGTACATAGTCATGGTATATTATATAAATAATTTATAAATTTGAATTATTTTTAGTTAAAAAAATGGCTCATAAATATAAAATCATTCAAACTCTTTTTTTCTCTAATTATATATAGAGAGAGAGAGAGTTAGATATATGATTAGTTTTTTTTTATGGTTTATTTGTGTTGGACTTCTTGTTTCCTATACTAAATTAACTCACTTGACACAAAAATTAAAAAACTTAGATTAGATGAGACAAGTGGCTCAAAATTAAACTCTAATTCAAATCCAATTTTTATACTGAACTAACTCACTTGGTACAAAAATTTAAAAGCTTAGATTAGACGGGATGCATGACACAAAATTAGATTATAATTGAATTAGAATTTGAAATCTAATTAGCTGAATATATATATATATATATATATATATATATATATATATATATATATATATATATATATATATAACGTTTGAAACTTAAAACCAATACGCTGCAAAGTTCGCATAAAAAATAAAAATAAAAGTTCCAAAGTTCCATGTATGAAAGCAAAATGTTTACGGTAAAATAATTAATTTAAAAAAAACTAAACAAGAGATTTAACCAATGCATGGTGAAACTAAACTATATTTTTTGTGAAGTTCTTTCCATCTAGAACAAGCTTCTTTGAAAGTCAACAACCTCTATAATTCTTCTCACCATTTAAACCCTTCATCCAAATCTATGTAATTGGGTTTAATCCAAGTGCATTTGGTTGGTTCTCTTCAAAGAGATATACTCTTACTCGAATAATCACTAAAACAAGAGTGGTATTTCTTAGTTTCGAGAGAGTAGAATATGTTATTGTTGTCTAGAACGTTTGGCACGTAAATCCTATTACTTATACCTTTTATTATAACCAATTCTAAAAAAGAACCAAAGGATCTAACATATAGCATTTTATTTCCAATATTTGTCACTTTATGTCATTTCATCCTTGTTTCAATCGAGGAGAGATTCAATGAGTAAACCTGAATACTTGGCTCAATTTGATTAAGCTCAAACACTGCAAAAAGCTTCCCATCACTTTCCAAAAAATAACTATTGCATGAATCATGTAAGTGTTCCAGAGGAGCAAAAGAGGAAAGATATTTCCATCGACATTTGTACTAATTAGGATGACTCAAGTACTCATGTGGATCAAATACTCCCATTTTAGCTGGGAGACCATCCTTTCGTAGACCCAACCAGTTGCAAAGACCTTTATATAATAGGGGATTGCCATTACCAATAGGGCGAAAATACTCTGTAAACTTGCACAAAGTCCAAGCCACTTCACCACGCATAATGATGCCGAATTTGGATCCACAAAATATGATTCCAATAACAAAACAATTAGCAGAAATTGGGGGAGACAAAAAACTCATTGATTCAAATATTTTCTCGTAAGTGTTAGAGATATATTAGACATATTAACCCAATGTAATAGACCCAAGTCCACTCCTACTTGTACTAGTAGTCTAGGGTTTAGTTGCCTATATATAGTCATGTTAGGGTTCATTGTAACATAGGTTATTATACTACACTCTTACATAATAAAGATGTATACCTTAAGGGATTCCTCCGTGGATGTAGGCTGACAAGGCTGAACCATATAACTCTTGTATTCTCAGTGTTCCTATTCTATATTTCCCCTTTCGCATTCACTCTAGCATATACAATATGGTATAACACATCGCGTTGCCAATAATATATTTAACATGGTACCAGAGCCAAACTTCGTTCTTGGCATCAAACAAACCTCTCTAGCAAGCAAAGAAGATTCTCATGTGCACACCACCATCTAAAGTCACACATGCTTGTCTACTGGATCTAGATTCCATAGCATCTAGCAGCCACCATGGCGCAGTGCTATGTCAAAATCCAACAACCAAGCAAACCGTGACTTACCTACTCAGATTTGTGCACATCAAGCCTTCACTTGACGAAACCAACACCGCAGACATGCTCCACAGCCTCCCACGACCAAAGCCCAAAAACTCGGCCCCCATTGACAGCTGCACGTGCCACCATGCGCATACAATGGCTCTGACTCCTCCTCACATGCGCCACACTGTCAGACTCGTGGCCTGTCGATCTGCAAAACTCGAGAAAATCAACCGTGAATCTCTCTCACACTCGCCTACACGCGCCGCTTGGGTTTCTGGCTTTTCCTCCATGCACCGGCATACACTCAAGCTCCAGCAACGCGTTGAAGAACACTTGCTGATGTCATTGGATGACATCATCACTCCACGTCAGCAGCCACACAAGCACGTCCACGTCGGCTCTAGCCATGTGAACCCTTATTTAGGTCAGTGCCACATCATTAGGATAATGTCACTGTCTCTACAATCGATCCATGACCCGACCCAAACCATGTAGCCGTTGATTGACCGTTGACTTTGACCTTGGATCTGTTGACTTTAATCTTCATTGACTTTGACTTTTGCGTTGACCTTTGACCAAAATCTAAAATTTTGGAAAATGCCTATCTTGCTCAATTTTTTGCATAGATTCTTATTTTGGACTCCATTTCTTCATTTGAAGCTCCAAATTGGTCAATTGGCATATTCTTCATCGTGGTTTCTTCAAAGGCATTCTTCAAGGCATCTCTAAGTGATCTTCTCATACTTATCCAACCTCAAGCCTTTATCGAGCTTCTGCCTTGAGTTTGAGGGAGGATGTTAGAGATATATTAGACATATTAGCCTAATGTAATAAGCTCAAGCCCACTCCTACTTGTACTAGTAGTCTAGGGTTTAGTCGCCTACATATAGTCATATTAGGGTTCATTGTAACACAGGTTATTGTACTACACTCTTACATAATAAAGATGTAGCCCTTAAGGGATTCCTCCGTGGATGTAGCCTGACAAGGTTGAACCCCGTAACCCTTGTGTTCTCGGTGTTCTTATTCTATGTTTCCCCTTCCGTATCCACTCTAGCATATACAACATGGTATAACACATCACGTTGCTAATAATATATTTAACAGTAAAGATAACTTGGAAGCTCTATTTTAATCCTATCAAAGGTGTTAGAGATATATATTAGACATATTAGCCCAATGTTATAGGCCCAAGCCCAATCCTGCTTGTACTAGTAGTCTAGGGTTTAGTCGCCTATATATACTCATGTTATGGCTCATTGTAACACAGGTTATTGTACTACACTCTTATACATAATAAAGATGTAGCCCTTAAGGGATTCCTCCGTGGATGTAAGCCGTCAAGGCTGAACCACGTAACCCTCGTGTTCACAGTGTTCCTATTCTATGCTTCTCCTTCCGCATCCACTCTAGCATACACAACATGGTATATCACATCACGCTACTAATATTTAACATGGTATCAGAGCCAAACTTCGTTCTTGGCATAAAAAAAAAATCTCTAGCAAGCAAAGAAGATTCTCACGTGCACACCGCCATCAGAAGTCACACATACTTGTCTGCTAGATCTAGACTCCACAGCATCTTGCAACCGCCATGGCTCACTGCTGTGTCTAGATCCTCAAGCCCAAGCAATCCGTGTCTCTCCCTATCAGATCTGTGCACATCAAGCCATCGCCTGTCGAAACGGATCCCACAGATGTGCTCCTAGGCCTCCCGCGAGGAAAACCTAGAAATCCGGTCAACCCAAAGCAAGCCACGCGCCGCAGTTAGCTTCGGAAGGTCTCTCACGCGCCGCCTCAGATTCCTCACTTCCAGACTGTCTTCTTGGTACACGCGCCGCCCAAACGGCCTTTTCATCCACCGATCTACTTGGCCTGAGAATTTGGTGGTCATACGACGTCGCACGCGCCTCCACGCGCCACCTGGGTTTCCGATTGCTCCTTCACGCGCTGGTGAGTATTGCACGCTCCTTCACGCGCCGGCACTGCCGCTGATGTCATCTGACGTCATATGATGACGTCATCACTCCACGTCAGCATCCACGCAAGCACGTCCACGTCAGCCTTAGTCCACGTCAGCGACACGTCATAGGATGACGTCAGCAGATCTACTGCTCGACCCGTGACCCGACCCGGAAACCCGGAACCGACCCGGACTAGTATCCGTTGACTTTGACCCTAGACAGTTGACTTTGACTTTGACTTTTTGCGTTGACCTTTTGACCAAAAGTCAAAATTTCCGACAGGGCCTATCTTGCTCAGTTTTTCACGTAGATTCCAATTTTGAGCTCCTTTTCTTCATTTGAAGCTCCAAAATTGGTCAATTGGCACGTTCTTCATTGTGGTTTCTTCAAAGGCTTTATTCATGGCATCTTCAAGAGATCTTCTCACGCTTATCCAACCTCAAGCCTTCATCGAGCTTCCGCCTTGAGTTTGAGGGAGGGTGTTAGAGATATATATTAGACATATTAGCCCAATGTTATAGGCCCAAGCCCAATCCTGCTTGTACTAGTAGTCTAGGGTTTAGTCGCCTATATATACTCATGTTATGGCTCATTGTAACACAGGTTATTGTACTACACTCTTATACATAATAAAGATGTAGCCCTTAAGGGATTCCTCCGTGGATGTAAGCCGTCAAGGCTGAACCACGTAACCCTCGTGTTCACAGTGTTCCTATTCTATGCTTCTCCTTCCGCATCCACTCTAGCATACACAACATGGTATATCACATCACGCTACTAATATTTAACAAAAGGGATGGAAAAAAAAAAAGCATTGTCGTCTATTTTAGACAAGAGAACCCATCTATACTTTAAATAACGGATAAATGCATCCCGCAACTATAGAATATCCATTTGATAGCTGCCATTATCATGCATTGGATGAAAGAATGTGCATTCGTGTTCAACCAATTGCATCAAACATGAAGAGTGACAATATGTGGGATCCAATAATGGTCGAAGTGGACTCATAGGACTACTTAATCACCATGATTTGCAAATGGCATGAAAAGTACTCAAGTCTTTGAGAATAAGGTGTGCTGAAAATTGACAAAGAAGATGAAATGGAAGCTCAGACCATGATCTATCTCGCTCTTTTTCCTTCTCTTTCTCTTTCTCTTGCTTGAAAGATTGAACAATATTTTCAATCATATATTTGGAAGATATATCGTTGTCACCTCCTTTAGTACTTCTATTGAGGACCTTGATGAGGTACTGTATTGAATATTATGGTATGGAGCATAAGGCTATATCTTGTTTTGCAGCAGAAAAGGGAATCAAATAGAACTAAATCTATTTTACAAAGTCTTTTGATGGGTTGATTTATGTTTTTGATCTAGAAGATCATAGTATTTCAAAGTCATTATCTTGTCCCATTGCAAACAAATATAAGTCACAACTTGATTGGGTTATGGTTCCTAATACAAAGCCATAGGATCAATGTTATATTTTGGTTATTTCATTATTATTTAAAACTTTTTTTTTCTTTTTTTGTTTCTTTAAGTCATTGATGTTTGAAGAATATTGATTAAATGATCAAAATCATTCAGTCTTATAAAACAATATTATTCAAGAAAAAAAATGTAATGATTTGATATCTTATAATTTATGTGCTAAGTTATTTTCTTTTCCAATAGAAATGGCAATAGTACAAAATTAGGTTCATTTACGTTTTTATCAAGAAGGTCGTAGTATTTCAAAGTCGTTGTCTTGTCCCATTGTAAGCAAATATAAGTCACGACTTGATTGGGTTATGTTTCCTAATACAAAGTCGTCATAGGATCAATGTGAAAGTCATAGTATGAGCTTTTAGAAGGCCTAATATGAAAGTCATTTCCCAATCCTGCATCGTTCTAGTAAGTACAGGATACCAAGGCAAAATCCCTTTAGACCACCCTAAATACCTTTATCTGATTTTTTTTGCTAAACCTGTGCATGCTTGTAGGTGGCCCAAAGTACTGATAATGTTTTATAGTTCTACTAACATAAAATTGACAGGTTCCCTTAAACCATGCAAAATATCCATCACATGCACGCAAGCAGGAATGACAAAAGGCAGGACCATGACTATATGGCATTCAGGTTCCTCAATTAAATTTTATGCATCACGAAAGTCTAAAAGGTTGAGTTGCTATCACGATTTTTAACTCCAAAGTTATCCCAGAATCCTTTGCAGTAACAAGATTAATTTCTTACAAACTCTAAAAGAAAAAAGAAAAGGGAAATGGTGACTGAAGGAGCAAGTAATTTGCATATGAAAGTTGACACAGAACACACTTTTGCGTTCCGACACCCACAACCATCACCAAGCATCTAAGATTGATCTTCAAGGATGGTCTTGTACTAATCAATTGCTATATATATAACCCAACGTAACCCGCCCAACCAATTTGGATATCAATATCGTATTCGTGCGGACCAGACAATTTTGGTAGACTGACCAAGTTTTTGCACAAGCCAACTTGGCAGCTATCCTTTAACTTAATAGTTGCATGTACCAAACCGTGATGGTCAGCAAACACATGTATGTACTTTTTAAGGGAAATTTTTCATATCCAATAACACAAGTCAACAATGTAATTCATCTAATTACTCAAAAATCAAATGTACAAAAAGATTCTAAACAGAAACTAACTCAGCAATTCGTATGTCTGATCCATAAGTCCTCTTAACTAATATTATACTATTGCCATTTATAATGGAAAAGAAAATAACTTGGCACATAAATTTATCAAATCAGTACATTTTTTTCTTGCATGAATATTATTTTATAAGACTAAATGATTTTGATCATTATTTAATCAATATTCTTGCAACTTCAATGTTAAAGAAACAAAAAAGAAAAAGGAAAAATAAATAAATAATGATATAACCAAAATATAACATTGATCCTATGCAGGGACATAGCTATCTTTGGACTAGGGGGGCAATGGCCTCCCCTAAATTTTTTTTATAAAAAATATTATTATATATATTTGTGTACTAATTTTAGCAATTTTGTTTTATAAAATTACATATTTTTCCTTTAAACAATATCATTGATTCTTTTAAGAGTAATGCTATACTCACAAACTTTTTTACAACATTTTTTCAAATTGTTTAGGTAGCAAATTCTTATTGGTTCGTACATAGACCCGCCACTCACATCATTTTTTTACTTACTAGTAAGCACTTAGTAAGCACTTATTACATTAATAATTTATAAAAAAAAATTTGTAGCGCTAGTATTTTCCTCATTTTAGTGACTATAAAAAAATTTATACATCTAAAATCTAAAACAAAATATACAAACCCCCAAAAAATAACTCAACAACAAAAATTACCAATAGTAAAACTTTTAAAAAAAAATACTAAGCTCAATTAACCAATTTTATTTAAAATAAACAACTCTATCATTTAAAAAATTCTAAACAAAAATAATTTTGTTCTTATCGACACACCAAAAAAAAAGAAAAAAAAAAATCTCAGCAGCAAAGTAATAGCATAGTCAAAGGTTGAAGCCACTGCACACAGTCACCAGTAAAGTCGCCCCCCTTAACTCAAAGCTTTGCCTCCATCCCTAATCCTATGGCTTTGTATTAGGAACCATAACCCAATCAAGTCGTGACTTATATTTGCTTACAATGGGACAAGACAATGACTTTGAAATACTACGATCTTCTAGATCAAAAACATAAATCAACCTATCAGAAGACTTTGTAAAATAGATTGCGTTTTGTCTGATTCCCTTTTCTGCAAAACAAGATATAGCCTTATGCTCCAAACCATGATACTGAGAAAGAAAAATAGTCCACCCTCCTATGTTGTTCACTTGCACCCACACTCGACTAGAAAAATCCATTTGAAAAATAAGAAAACCAAGAATCTTTGTTCCATTCCATCCACCCCCCATCTTATGAATATATAAGAGCTTCCCGCCACATTCAACAAGATATTCAATGTTTCGGTCGATTTCAGGAGGTGATGGTTGAGGAAAGTTCTCCCTTGTAAACTTTGTGAAATGAAGATTTGAACCCACAAATTCAGCAGTAAACAATTCATAAATGGGAGGTTGTCCTGAAAACCATGTCAAAAAGTAAACCTTCTCTCTAAACATCGTTGCTGCAACTATGCTCTTAAACCTATCATCCAAATCAAATTCAAACACTTGTTCACTAAATTCCTTTTCTCCAGGTTGACAAAAATAGAATTTGCTTGTGGAACCATCAATGAACATTACATAATAATCATGGTTGGTTTCATTTGGAGGTGAGGATAGAATACAAATATACAAATCGTTAATAAAATCGAATTGTGGGAGTTGCAACCGTGGGAGCTTCACCACCTCTTTAGATGTAAGACTCAAGAGGCAAAGATCCATTGAGTCAATATCTTTCAACACCAACCATTCCTTTGAGCTAGAGCATATTGATTTATTATGCATCTTAGGAATTGTCCCTGAGTCAAAATGATTGTTTGATATGTTAACCAAAGTTTGCCTTTCTAGATTTTTCCCATCAGCAATTACAAGCCAAGGATATGACTGAGGAATAATATGAGGATGCTTTGTAGCTTCCATTTCCAAGCCTGTGTATAAACAAAAAAAAGCAAATCTTAATATTAAAAGATGAAAAACTCGAGTCCAATAAACAAAGGAAATTTGGTATAGCAGTCTTATTTAAATATTCTTGATCCACGTCTTATTCTAACTCAAAATAAAAGGTTGAATTATTATCAAAATAAAATAAAATAAAAGTTTGAGTTAGGAAACTCAAGATCTTTTCCAAATATAATAGTACGGGTCCAAACATTAACACTTATGTTATAAATTGGTTAAATATCTTCTCTTTTTTTTTTGAGAAAGTAAATTGGTTAAATATCGATTGATATTCTTGCTAACTTTATTTCTTGAAATGATAAGTCAAGCATATTGAACTTGTGGAGTACTTTCAAAAATTTTTTATTCCAACTTTTTAAAGAAGGGCAAGACTCAAGAATAATATTTAGATGTTATTTCTTAAATTCTCCTATTAAGATTTTGTCATTTGAATTTTTTTCTCATGAGATGAAAGTGTAATTTTAAGTTAAGCACCTAAATTTTTTCCTTCAAAGAATAACAAATATATATATATAGTCATAATGATTTTTAACATGGTAATACGGTAAACCACCGCCCCTCCTAGGCGAGTTGGTACCCAGGTTATCTTGTGACCTGTTGCTCAAGGGTTCAATCCCATGGTAATTAGGTAATCTTTTATACCTAATCTAGTGTCTAAAAAAAACCCTAATCTAGAGTTTGGCTTCTAAGAAACCTAATGAACAATATTTTAGTAAAACCCAAATAATTATTTTTTTTATACAAAATAGAATTTCTATTCTAATCTAATCTAAGTGTATATATGTGTAAAGCTCTCTCCTAGAAACTTGAACCCCGGCCCTTACCCCCACACCCCACAAGAACTTAAATTTTTGAGTCTTATTATATGTTGCATCCCCGATTTAAAATACTTTCAATCAAGAAAAGTTGTCCTATTGCCTTCAAAAGGAATAATATTTCAGGCAATCAATGATTCAATATTCCTTAAACATTGACAATTTAAGTACAAATTCATTGAAAAATTTAAAAAACAGAAATACAATCGATTGATATCATATAAAACAGAATTCATAAAAAAAAGAAAAAGAAAAAGGAAGAGAGTCCGAGTGCTAGAATCATTGTTTTCTAAAAGCAAAATACTAATGTCAATTATTAATATTTATAACCACTGTCTAGTACGTCCCTTAACGCTGTACATGTTGCCTAATGATTTTTGGCTCTAAAACAAAATCAATTACGTACCAACAAATTAATCCCTTGATTATTAGAATCTAAATAAGTGTTATAAAATTAAAAATCTAGGAGAAAGCACGTAAACAAGTGCAACCAAGCAAACAACAAATCGATAGTCAAAATTATGATCGAAAAGAACGAAATCAAAATTTACAGTACATGATTATTATTCTTATTTTATTTAAGGAATAAATTTTTGGGATTTATAAGTAATACAATGATGATTGAACTGTATTCTTTGGAAAATAATAGAACAAAATTTAAAATTATGCGTACCTTCTGAGATTCTCTGTGGAGGACACTGGTTGAGCGAATATTCTCAAGAGATGAAAGTCTAATTCGACTTGAGGAGCGCCCTTGGTTTCGCTTGTAAGTTTTTCCTTTTGTTCATGAGCTCATGTTGCTAGGTTAACGATTCTATATATAAACGATGTTTACTTGGACTCTGGGATTTCCTAATCCTAGATTTATTAGGAGTGGGATATTATAATCCTAGATCAATTGAAACTGGGTTTACTATTACTAATTGAAATCGTATTGGAATTTGGACCTAACCGACTCAAGGTTGTAATATAAAAAATCCCTCCAAAGTTAAGCTGATTCTGTTGTTTATATATAGAAGCCCTTTTTCTTCTTTTTTTTCCTCAACTAAGGATCACACGCACAGCTCCGTCGTGCTCTTCAACCCTTTGTGTCCTTCGCCGCACTACCCTCAACCGAAGATGGTACCTTTTCTTTTCTTATAAATTTTGTTGTTGATTTATTGTCTTATAGACATTATTTCTTCAAAGAAATCAGAAACCATAGTTATTTATTCTTTTGGTATTTACTATCGTTTTATATATATATATATCAATAATTATTCCGCCATGCAGTGTACTAGTTAAAACTCTTTTTGTAATGTATTTTTAATAAATATCATCATCAGTTTTAAGGGGAGGGAGCAGGATTATTGTTTTTATTGTATCATATTGCTAAATTGATCCCCAGACTCTTTTAGAGTCTACAATCTAAATACATATTGTTCATGTCGTCTATTCGTATTTCATGGTTGTAAAGAATTGATTTATTTCATTGTTTGGTCGAGTTTGAATAATTTTTCTTATTTGTTTCCTTCCTATTAAATTCAATACAGGACAACAATATATCTTCCATATATATGATAGAAAATATTGTTCAATATTTCAAGCAAGAGGAAGAGAAAGAGAAAGAGAAGGAAGAAGAGCTAGATGGATTATGGTCTAAGCTTCCATTTCATCTTCTTAGTCTAAATGAAGTAGAGCTTGATGGATCATGTTCTGAGTTTTCATTAGATCTTCTTTGTGAGAAAAAGAAGGAAGAATTGCTAGACAGATCATGGTCTGAGCTTCCATTTCATCTTCTTTGTCAATTTTCAGCACGCCTCATTCTCAGAGACTTGAGTACTTTTCGTGCCATTTGCAAATCATGGCGATTAAGTAGTCCTATGAGTCCACTTCGACCATTATTGGATCCCCCTTATTCTCATTCTCCATGTTTAATGCAATTGGGTATTCCCAAATGCACATTCTTTCATCCAATTCATGATAATGGCAGTTATCAAATGGATATTCCAGAGTTACAAGATGCATTTATCCGATATTCAAAGTACGGTTGGCTTCTTTTGTCTAAAATGGATGGAAGTGCCTTTTTCTTCCATCCCTTTGATAGGATTAAAATAGAACTCCCAAGTTATCCTTGCAAGGAACAATTTATATCAATGAGTTTTTCTTTTCCCCCAACTTCTACTAACTGTTTTGTTATTGCAATCATATCTAATGGATCCAAATTCGGCATCATTAGGCGTGGTGAAGTGGCTTGGACTTTGTGTGAATTTACAGAGCGTTTTCAGCCTCTTGGTAATGGGAATCCCCTACTATATAAAGACCGTTGCTATTGGTTAGGTCTACGAGAGGACGGTCTCCCAGCTGAAGTGGGAGTATTTGATCCGCATGAATACTTGACTCATCCTTATCGGTACAAATGTCGATGGAAATATCTTCCCTATTTTACTCCTCCAGAACACTTAGAAAAATCATGCAATAGTTATTTGTTAGAAAGTGATGGGAAGCTTTTTGCAGTATTTGAGCTGAATGATATTGAGCCAAGTATTCAAATTTACTCATTGAATCTCTCCTCAATTGGGACAAGGATGAAATGGCAAAAAGTGACAAATATTGGAAATAAAATGCTATATGTTAGTTCCTATGGTTCTTTTTCAGAATTGGCTGTGGCAAAAGGTATGAGTAATAAGATTTACGTGCCAAATGTTCTAGACAACAATAACATATTCTACTCTCTCCAAACTAAGAAGTACCACTCCTGTTTTAGTGATTATTCGAGTAAGAGTATATCTCTCGGAAGAGAACTAACCGGGTGCACCTGGATTAAACCCAATTACATAGATTTGGATAAAGGGTTTAAATGGTGAGAAGAAGAATTATAGAGGTTGACGACTTACAGAGAAGCTTATTCTAGATGGAAAGAACTTCACAAAAAGTTCAGTTTATTTTTACTATGCATTGGTTATATCTCTAGTTTAGTTTTTTTTGTTTTTTAATTAATTATTTTATTGTAAACATTTTGCTTTCATACATGGAACTTTGCAACTTTTATTTTTATTTTTTATGCAAACTTTGCAGCCTATTGGTTTTAAGTTTCAACATTATTTTTAACTAGTATATAACCTGTTCTTACACATGGAAATGGTGAATTGTTGTGGTGCTATATTGATGTTAGCTTAGGTTATTTAACATTTAAGACATTAGTTTGATTAGGTCATTTTGAGGTACAAGATAAATAAACATGTAATCACCAACATTATTTTATGAAACAAACACAAAGAAGGGAATTCACCATGAGTAAGCATGAAACTGCAGTTAATTGAACGGATTCATCTGGATCTTCAAGTAAAGCTAGTATTACCCCTAAGACTTGACTTGTATACTGCAGAATATCAATAGATGGTATCTGGAAATCCAAAATTTGCAGAAGTCACTTCTTAACAGTTAGGAAGAAAGAAAATGAGAAACATATACACCAATGCAAATCCAGATTTTTAAAATATAATGCACTAAACCCAACAATTTGCCATTGTGTATGCATCAAATATTTAGTATGGAACTCAGCTTGTACAATGCATCTTCCAATACCAAATTAACCCAACAGTTCTCTTAAGGTTCTGTTTCTCTCAATACAAAACAGTTTACATCATAAAAAGTAATCTACATAAGCCCATTTTCATACAAAACAGAGCTAAAACAAATGGAGACTAGAAAAGGCAAGTGAGTGTACTTGGCTGTCCATGATTCTGTGTCTGCCAGAAAATTTGCAAGCGAGTGTATGTGCACAGTTCAACTATTCAGCAAAAAGAAATAATTTGATCATTGAAAATTTATTAAAAATAATGATAGCAATGTCTGGGTGGTGTAGTTAGTTATCAAACTAGTCTCAACACTATAGGTTCCTATTTCAAAACTGGATCAGACAACAATGCATGAAAAGTTATAGGAACAAATTTTTAATTTTTAACATATAAAAATAAAAAATAAAAACAAAAGGAAAAGAATAATACAAATAGTTCAACGCTTATCTACTTGTGAGAAATTCAACCCCACATGGCAATTTTACAGTTTGTATAAAATATTAAATCTGTACTAGTCCTCTCAAGCTAAAACCATTTAAACACATTAATGAAAGGAATGGAGGAAAAAAACAAGGTATTAAACTAACAACAATCAAGTGATAGAAACAAAAAGAGCAAACCTCTCTTATATATCTAAAAAAATCAAAAGCTTTTTTTTTTTTTTTTTTTAAATAAAATTAGAAATTTTTGAAAAATCACAAGTAATTGATAATACTCAATAACTTATGGTCCGTTTGGATTGAGAGGGGGAGGGAGAGAGAGTAGAGCAGAGTAAATTAGATTAAGCCCAAAAGTAAACTATTTTCAACAAACACTACTCTACTCCCCTCCACTTCCCCTTCTTAACCCCTACATCCAAACGTACCATTAAACTTGCTCATCAGGCTCCAAGCATTTAGTTTGGCCCCACTTTATAGGAAAGGAGTCCAAATGGAATATTGACAAAATCAAGATAAGAGTTGGGCCAAAATACTTGAATCAAACAGACGGGGCTAGACAGCTATCTACATGGTACACAATTTATCAATATAAAAATGAACAATATTGGAGGGCATTATCCTTATTTGGCCCAAAACAATTGAATCACAACAATGCCGATGAGAGATTCGCATACATATTAAGTGTCCGTTTGGGAGTAGCTTATTTAGCATTTTGCTGAAAACTTTTTGATAAAAGTGTGCTAAAATATATTTGTACCATAAAAAAAATTTGAAAAAGTGAAGGAAAAAAAAAAGTTTTAAAAAGCTGTACATAAAAGGCAGCTGCAACCGCACATCATACATCATATTGGGACAAATATGAATCCAACCCCGTCCGGTGGCCGTTATCATCTCCATCCTTAGATTCTTTACACACAATTGGTTCTTTAAAAACTTATAAATAAAAACAAGGGAAAAGGCAGCTGCAACTGCAAGGTAAATAGTAACCATCACACCATCAATGGAACAATTAAAATACTAATAGTGGCAACATTCCATATAAAATTACATAAAATACAGCAAAACAAAACAGTGCAAAAAAGAGAGCATTGGTGTGGGAGAGGCTCCCCTCCCATTTAAATCCTCCAATTTTTAGCTGGATATGAAATACACAGCATTTAAAAAATCCAATGGTCTTAGAAATTTCATGTAAACTGCATGAAATCAAATAAATGCCACATGTCTCACTCCTAACAAAAAATTAGAGGGAATTGGGGGATCTTCTCCACATGCAGCTTCTCTTTGGTATTTTTGTTGTCAACTTAGGGATTTACTCAAAATTATACAAATACTTTGAACCTATAAATTTACCACAATAATAGTAGCTGTTACGAACTGCCAATGGAATTTTTTTGGAAAACAATATTAAGCTGAAATTTGGGGTAGATCTCAAATGTAAATTCACTAACAGGCTACAATGCTTAAGACCAATCATTTAAAAATTTGAATACAGTTACCCCATTAAAGCTTCAGGCATCAACTTAAAACCTTCCATGAAAGGTTATGGATCTCAATAAAGGAATATAAGGTTTTAACTACAAACTTAGCCCGCTTAAACAGAAGAATTGCAGTTACTTATATATATAATAATTGAACTGCAGTTACTTTCATTTGGAAGGTAAATTCAAGCACAAAAATCATAAATAACATATTCTCAGAGATGTAAGAAATTAAAATTTATAGCATCTTTCTTGCAAACCCTTCATTTCTTATTTCAATTCCCATCTCCATCATGTAAATCACTTCTAGGCTAGAGTGATCAAAAGTGCAAAACCCTGACTCTTCATTTACCCAAAGAAATGGAAAGAGGAGTCATCTTTCCTATCATTTTTCATTGCCAAGTTACCATTTTCGAATGAAATTAACCATAAGTATGAACTTCATTTCTAATTTTAGTTCCCATCTCCATCATATAAACCACTTCTAGACTGGAGTGACGATTAGTGCAAAACCCTAACTCTCTATAGTCCAAAGAAGAAAATTGATGCTAGAAATCATCTGTCCTATCAGTTTTTATTGCCAAGTCACCGATTTCACATGAAATTGACCAAAAGTATAATACAAAATGATTGAATTGTTTTATTCCCTATACCTAGTGTCCTTGTTCTCATACTTCATTTTCCACCAATTGTTAGAATTTTCCACTTGTCATACTAAAAATAAATGTAGACACAAATATATATATATATATATATAACAGTATTAAATAATATCCCAAGTGGATTATTACCTCTTCCGGTCTCTTTATCAAAATGAAGTAGGCTATGTCTCCAACAAGATTGATCCACCTCTTGTTGTCAGTTAGCTCTCCATCTCTGGCCAAAATCTATAAACAAAAAGAAGAGCCAATATCTTTCTTTTTGAAAATTCATTGTTACAAGTGGTGGTGGAGGGATTTGAACCCTGGTTCTCTTAATATAAGAGATCAAGTAATGCCACCGAGCTACAGCCTACAAGACTCTTTTTCTTTAAAAAAAATTAAAAAAAAAGAGAGAGAGAGAGAGAGAGAGAGAGAGAGAGAGAGAGAGAGAAAAAGCAGTGAGCCTTATAACCAGAAAAGTAAATGATGATAGTTCTACCAAGTAGTATAAGCTAAGTCCTCACCGTAGTGGTTCATACTGACCAGTGCTCATGAGACCATGAAAACTACCCAACTGGAGAGTAAGTTCTGCAAGAACAGAAGCATAGCTTTGTTCAATGGCTTTCTTTCCGACTTTACCACCACCTCTGCAACAAAATAAAACATTGCAAAATTTGTTCAACTGTATAATACAGTAGAGACTTGATGAATGCAGCCAATTGTACGGACCTGAAAAATGCATTGAGAGCAAAAATAGCGGCTTGCAGACCGTCATCTTTCATCTGACCGTCAACAAGATGGCTAGAGTTCTCTCCTTTCCGGGGATCACCTCTCAGAATTGGAGGCTGGCTAAGGACAAATATCACATGCTCCAGGAACAAAGATGAAAGCTCTGTATGCTGGGAAAATGCCTATTACAAAAAGTATAGAATAGATAACTAAATAAACAGTTGGTTTAGTATATAAATCATCGAAATGGATTATTTAATTGAGGGGCAAAAAACAAAGATTATGAAAAAAAAAAAAAAAAAAAGAAGAAGAAGAAGACATACAAACACAATTCGTAATCCTAAGTGTACTCTGGCTAGAGGCAAGTCACTTAAGCATTTATTTTATATTTTCTGCTTATTAGTGAACTTAACACTCACTTATGGTTACTGGTAATGTCACAGACAATATAAAATAAATATCTAACAACAACAATTTTCTTACTGTAAAACAAATATAACTTATACAAAATGCATCCTGCATTGACCAGCCACCATGTAGTCTAGATATATCTTTTGCGACTACATCCCTTCCAGCAGTAGCCAATACATCATTGAAAACAATTTTTGAACTAGTGTTCTCAGATAAGGAAGAAATATTTAGGAAGTTAAGGATATGCTTAAGAGACAAAGGAACCACCAAAAAGAAAAAGGATAACTGCATAGTTGATTCAACAAAGCAACAGACAGTTAAGCAAAAAATAGGTGCTAACTATAGCAACAGGCAGGTTAATGAATCTAAATGAAAGAAGGATACAGCACCAAGAGTTTCCAAACGTAAATGCTTCTCAGTTACATAACCGTAGCAGAGAGCAAAGATTGGGTTGTTCCGTTGGCAATAAATCATCAGTCTTACTAAAAAAATACGGCAATCTACTTATCAGAAGATATACACACAACTGCATTCATAATTTTTTTATTAAAAAAAAAAGAAAAAAAAAAGAAGAAGATATACACAGAGTTCCAAAATTCTGAAATCTTTTAATACTACAGAAATTTTTAAGTAGGAAAACCTTGAAACATCAATTTTGACCAGCTCATGCCCCCTCTTCGTAACAAACTCAACGACAGCTTGTATGGCCCCTCTCAGCTGACTGCTTGATTTTATCACATATAACTGATGAGAAACCATGGAGGGTAGCAACAAGCTGCAAGAAGCTCTTGACATGTAAGAAGAAGCAATTGCCACATTGATTCTGAATTTTCAATTTTTCTTTTGTTTTTTGATATGTAAATTTTTTTTTTGTAATAAATCAAAGACTACAAGCAAGTATACAGGTAGTGTACTCAAAGGCAAATATAAAGACTAAAAAGTACAAAAATCTGGGAACACAAGCAACTGTATTTCTACCAACAAAAAAAAAACCTCATCTTTTGTCAACAAAATACAGACAGGAAATAACTCTGTTGAATACTTCTGATGGATCAATAGATGCATCCTGATTATACATATAGAAAAACCAAAAATTTCATCCTAGTTTCACAATTCCCCTTCCACAGCTTTAAAAAAAATAAACTGAATAAACAATGAAAATAATACAAAGAGTTTTTGGACAAAATTACACTCCTCAATATGCCTGTAACATCCTCAAGGGAGTACAAAGCACCATAGGACAATACTATGCCCACAGAAAACTTGGAAGCTGCAGGCCTTGGAAGTGAAAGAGAAATGCTGAAGAGTTGATCAAGGATCTACCCAAACTAAGGTTTATGAGATTTTTCTGCCAGATGTAAGAGAAAATTGGGGAGTATACTTGTACAGCCTACGCACTTGCACCTATTAATGATGGTTCATAATGCAGTATAGAGAATCAACTTATTTGACACTATTAAAGCTGCCTGCCAATAACTTACCTGAGCAGAAACTTTTCTAACTTCAGAATTAGTGTCTGCACTACGTGGAAGATACATGACAACCTTATCTCCTAAACACAATGCTTCACAACTTGGTAGTACAAATGCCACTGAAAGTTGAAAAAAAAAAAAAAAAACTGGTGTAAGACAGTGAAAGAAACAAGTGATTGGGAAGCTGTCTCAGTAAACAATTTTACATGGTAAGTTGGAAAAATTCCCATGCACAGTAAGGCCAACTTGCTTGCTATGCATGCAACTTCCACAGCAGCCCAGCGCACAATATCCACTGATGCAAACTGTCCTAAACTTGAGAAGCATCTCATTTACTGCCCAACAACCTCTTCGCCTTTGATACTCCACTTGTGAAGAAACATACTGATCAATTTGTCTCAACATATGCAATAGCTGCTCTGCTCGACTTCTCCCATCCTCTCCACCGAGTTTTATAATTTTGAAAATTAGATGAGAAAAATATAAAATCTTACATGACAGATCAATTAGCACATACACATACAGATAGAGTTAAATATACAGTTCTATGCAAATGGATTGTATTATAAGCCCCACTGTTCTTCACTCTTTCAGTAAAAAGATAGATCAGTATTAAGGGATCACTTATACGTTCATAAAAGCTACCAAGTGTATGCAAGAAGTAACATATTACACGGGTATGATTTAGAAATTTCAGCCACTGGGGAGCTTCCACAGAATTAGTACTCCTTATTGAAGAAAAAGCAACCTTGAAAAATTCAATAACATACATCCATCTGCTTAATTTTTTAAAGTCCAGTTCAAAATATAGAATTCAAAAAAATGGAATCAAATATTATCTATATGAAAATACTCCATTCAGATATTAGAAAAAAGTAACGGCAAAAGCAAATTATGTCATCAATTAATATAATACATTTAACCAAAACTTCTAGAGACGAAGAAACATTAACGTTTTCAAAGGAATAAGCAAGTCAGGAAAAGCAAAGACCTTTTGATTAGAATACCTTGTGAGAAGAATTGCACATAAGAGAGTGATAAGGTTGTCAATACGGGGATTGACAACATCTATTGAATCATTAGGCAAAGCACAGATCCCAAGCATTGCCTGCAGAATTTGTCAAAAAATTTATGAATTCGAAACAAATGTTATAGAGTAAAATTCCCATTGTTAATGACACATAATCCAATTTATCAAAATTTTGTACCTTTATCACATGATTTTGTGTTTCAACCGTTAGTTTTGGCTCCACAGAAACCAAGGTAGTGCAGGTACTTAAAGCAAGGGCCTACAAAAGCATCAATAAAGAGGAAAAGTTAAAACAGTTCCTATGTTAGTTCCTATGGTTCTTTTTCAGAATTGGCTGTGGCAAAAGGTATGAGTAATAGGATTTATGTGCCAAATGTTCTAGACAACAATAACATATTCTACTCTCTCCAAACTAAGAAGTACCACTCCTGTTTTAGTGATTATTCGAGTAAGGGTATATCTCTCAGAAGAGAACTAACCGAATGCACTTGGATTAAACCCAATTACATAGATTTGGATAAAGGGTTTAAATGGTGAGAAGAAGAATTATAGAGGTTGACGACTTACAAAGAAGCTTATTCTAGATGGAAAGAACTTCACAAAAAGTTTAGTTTATTTTTACTCTGCATTGGTTATATCTCTAGTTTAGTTTTTTTTTTAATTAATTATTTTATTGTAAACATTTTGCTTTCATACATGAACTTTGCAACTTTTATTTTTATTTTTTATGCGAACTTTGCAGCCTATTGGTTTTAAGTTTCAACGTTATTTTTAACTAGTATATAACCTGTTCTTACACATGTAAATGGTAAATTGTTGTGGTGCTATATTGATATTAGCTTAGGTTATTTATCATATAAGACATAGTTTGATTAGGTCATTTTGAGGTACAAGATAAATAAACATGTAATCACCAACATTTTTTAATGAAACAAACACAAAGAAGGGAATTCACCATGAGTAAGTATGAAACTGCAGTTAATTGAACGGATTCATCTGGATCTTCAAGTAGAGCTAGTATTACCCCTAAGACTTGACTTGTATACTGCAGAATATCAATAGATGGTATCTGGAAATCCAAAATTTGCAAAAGTCACTTCTTAACAGTTAGGAAGAAAGAAAATGAGAAACATATACACAAATGCAAATCCAGTTTTTTTAAATATAATGCACTAAACCCAACAATTTGCCATTGTGTATGCATCAAATATTTAGTATGGAACTCAGCTTGTAAAATGCATCTTCCAATACCAAATGAACCTAACAGTTCTCTTAAGGTTCTGTTTCTCTCAATACAAAACAGTTTACATCATAAAAAGTAATCTACATAAGCCCATTTTCATATAAAACAGAGCTAAAACAAATGGAGCCTAGAAAAGGCAAGTGAGTGTACTTGGCTGTCCATGATTCTGTGTGCCTGCCAGAAAATTTGCAAGCAAGTGTATATGCACAGTTCAACCATTCAGCAAAAAGAAATAATTTGATCTTTGAAAATTTATTAAAAATAATGATAGCAATGTCTGGGTGGTGTAGTTAGTTATCAAACTAGTCTCAACACTATAGGTTCCTATTTCAAAACTGGATCAGACAACAATGCATGAAAAGTTTTTAATACTTTAAAAAAAAAAAATAGTGATAGGAACAAATTTTTAATTTTTAACATTTAAAAATAAAAAATAAAAACAAAAGGAAAAGAATAATACAAATAGTTCAACACTAATCTACTTGTGAGAAATTCAACACCACATGGCAATTTTACAGTTTGTATAAAATATTAAATCTGTACTAGTCCTCTCAAGCTAAAATCATTTAAACACATTAATGAAAGGAACGGTAGGAAAAAAAAAAAAAAAGTATTAAACTAACAACAATCAAGTGATAGAAACAAAAAGAGAAAACCCCTCTTATATATCTAAACTAAATCAAAAGTTTTTTTTTTTTTTTAAATAAAATTAGAAAATTTTGAAAAATCACAAGTAATTGAAAGTACTCAATAACTTATGGTTCGTTTGGATTGAGGGGCAGGGAGGGAAAATAGAGTAGAGTAGATTTAGCCAAAAATTAAACTATTTTCAACAAACACTGCTCTACTCCCTTCCACTCCCTCTCCTTACCCCTTCCATCCAAACGTACCATTAAACTTGCTCACCAAGCTCCAAACAGTTAGTTTGGCCCTACTTTATAGGAAAGGAGTCCAAATGGTATATTGACAAAATCAAGATAAGAGTTGGGCCAAAATACTTGAATCAAACACACGGGGCTAGACAGCTATCTACATGGTACACAATTTATCAATATAAAAATGAACAGTATTGGAGGGCATTATCCTTATTCGGCCCAAAACAATTGAATCACAACAATGCCAACAAGAGATTCACATACGTATTAAGTGTCCATTTGGGAATAACTTATTTAGCATTTTGCTAAAAAAAATTGATAAAAATGCGCTAAAATATACTTGTACCTGGAAAAAATTTGAAAAAGTGAGAAAAAAAAAAGTTTTAAAAAGCTGTACAAAAAAGGCAGCTGCAACTGCACATCATATTGGGACAAATATGAATCCAACCCCGTCCGGTGGCCGTTATCATCTCCATCCTTATATTCTTTACACACAATTGGTTCTTTAAAAACTTATAAATAAAAACAAGGGAAAAGGCAACTGCAACTGCTAGGTAAATAGTAACCATCACACCATCAATGGAACAATTAAAATACTAATAGTGGCAACATTCCATATAAAATTACATAAAATACAGCAAAACAAAAGAGTGCAAAAAAGAGAGCATTGGTGTGGGAGAGGCTCCCCTCCCATTTAAATCCTCCAATTTTTAGCTGGATGTGAAATACACGGCATTTAAAAAATCCAATGGTCTTAAAAATTTCGTGTAAACTACATGAAATCAAATAAATGCCACATGTCTCACTCTTAACAAAAAATTAGAGGGATTTAGGGGATCTTCCCCACATGCAGCTTCTCTTTGGTATTTTTGTTGTCAACTTAGGGATTTACTCAAAATTATACAAATACTTAGAACCTATAAATTTACCACAATAATAGTAGCTGTTATGAACTGCCAACGGAATTTTTTTTGAAAACAATATTATGCTGAAATTTGGTGTAGATCTCAAATGTAAATTCACTAATAAGCTACAACGCTTAAGACCAATCATTTAAAAATGGGAATACAGATACCCCATTAAAAATTTAGGCATCAACTTAAAACCTTTCATGAAAGGTTATGGATCTCAATAAAGGAATATAAGGTTTTAACTACAAACTTAGCCCGCTTAAACAGAAGAATTGCAGTTACATAATAATAATAATAATAATAATTGAACTGCAGTTACTTTCATTTGGAAGGTAAATACAAGCACAAAAATCATAAATAACATATTCTCAGGGATATAAGAAATTAGAATTTATAGCATCTTTCTTGCAAACCCTTCATTTCTTATTTCAATTCCCATCTCCATCATGTAAATCACTTCTAGGCTAGAGTGATCAAAAAGTGCAAAACCCTAACTCTTTATTTACCCAAAGAAATGGAAAGAGAAGTAGTCATCTTTCCTATCATTTTTCATTGCCAAGTCACCATTTTTGCATGAAATTAACCATAAGTATGAACTTCATTTCTAATTTTAGTTCCCATCTCCATCATATAAACCACTTCTAGACTAGAGTGACGATAAGTGCAAAACCCTGAGTCTCTATAGCCCCAAAGAAGAAAATTGATGCTAGAAATCATCTGCCCTATCAGTTTTCATTGCCAATTCACTGATTTCACATGAAATTGACCATGAGTATAATACAAAATGATTGAATTGTTTTATTCCCTATACCCAGTGTCCTTGTTCTCATACTTCATTTTCCACCACTTGTTAGAATTTTCCACTTGTCATACTAAAAATAAATGTAGACACAAATATATATATATATATATATATAACAATATTAAATAATATCCCAAGTGGATTATTACCTCTTCCGGTCTCTTTATCGAAATGAAGCAGGCTATGTCTCCAATAAGATTGATCCACCTCTCATTGTCAGTTAGCTCTCCATCTCTGGCCAAAATCTATAAACAAAAAGAAGAGTTGATATTATCTTTCTTTTTTAAAATTCATTTTACAAGTGGTGGTGGAGGGGTTTGAACCCTAGTTCTCTTAATATAAGAGATCAAGTAACGCCACCGAGCTACAGCCTACAAGACTCTTTTCTTTAAAAAAAATAATAAATAAATAAATAAAATAATAAAAAAGAAAAAAAGAGAGAGAAAGAAAGAAAAGCAGTGAGCTTTATAACCAGAAAAGTAAATGATGATAGGTCTACCGAGTAGTATAAGCTAAGTCCTCACTGTAGTCGTTCATACTGACCAGTGCTCACAAGACCATGAAAACTACCCAACTGGAGAGTAAGTTCTGCAAGAACAGAAGCATAGCTTTGTTCAATGGCTTTCTTTCCAACTTTACCACCACCTCTGCAACAACATAAAACGCTGCAAAATTTGTTCAACTGTATAATACAGTAGAGACTTGATGAATGCAGCCAATTGTACAGACCTGAAAAATGCATTGAGAGCAAAAGTAGAGGTTTGCAGAACGTCATCTTCCATCTGACCGTCAACAAGATGGCTAGAGTTCTCTCCTTTCCGGGAATCACCTCTCAGAATTGGAGGCTGGCTAAGGACAAATATCACATGCTCCAGGAACAAAGCTGAAAGCACTTTATGCTGGGAAAATGCCTATTACAAAAAGTATAGAATAGAGAACTAAATAAACAGTTGGTTTAGTATATAAATCATCGAAATGGATTATTTAATTGAGGGGCAAAAAACAAAGATTATGAAAAAAAAAAAAAGAAGACATACAAACACAATTCATAATCCTAAGTGTAATCTGGCTAGAGGCAAGTCACTTGAGCATTTATTTTATTTTTTTTGATAAGTATAAACAGATCATATTAATAAATGTAGGAACATCTGAATGCAAAAGCCTTACAGAAAACATGAGGCAATTGCCAGAATCTCAGCTCCCAGATCACTGTCGGCAACGTACAAGAGCATTTATTTTATATTTTCTGCTTATTAGTGAACTTAACACCACTTATGGTTACTGGTAATGTCACATACAATATAAAATAAATGTATAACAACAACAATTTTCTTACTGTAAAACAAATATAACTTACATAAAATGCATCCTGCATTGACCAGCCACCATGTAGTCTAGATATATCTTTTGTGACTACATCCCTTCCAGCAGTAACCAATACATCATTGAAAGCAATTTTTGAACTAGTGTTCTCAGATAAGGAAGAAATATTTAGGAAGTTAAGGATATGCTTAAGAGACAAAGGAACCACCAAAAAGAAAAAAGGATAACTGCATAGTTGATTCAACAAAGCCACAGACAGTTAAGCAAAAAATAGGTGCTAACTATAGCAACAGGCAGGTTAATGAATCTAAATGAAAGAAGGATACAGCACTGAGAGTTTCCAAACGTAAATGCTTCTCAGTTACATAACCGTAGCAGAGAGCAAAGATCGGGTTGTTCTGTTGGCAATAAATCACCAGTCTTACTAAAAAATACAGCAATCTACTTACCAGAAGATATACACACAACTGCATTAATAATTTTTTTTTTTTTTTTTTTTTAAAAAAGAAGAAGATATACACAGAGTTCCAAAATTCTGAAATTTTTTAATACTACAGAAATTTTTAAGTAGGAAAACCTTGAAACATCAATTTTGACCAGCTCATGCCCCCTCTTCGTAACAAACTCAATGACAGCTTGTATGGCCCCTTTCAGCTGACTGCTTGATTTTATCACATATAGCTGATGAGCAACCATGGAGGGTAGCAACAAGCTGCAAGAAGCTCTTGACATGTAAGAAGAAGCAATTGCAGCATTGATTCTGAATTTTCAATTTTTCTTTTGTTTTTTGATATGTAAATTTTTTTTGTAATAAATCAAAGATTACAAGCAAGTATACAGGTAGTGTACTAAAGGCAAATATGATGACTAAAAAGTACAATAATCTGGGAACACAAGCAACTGTATTTCTACGGAAAAAAAATTACCTCATCCTTTGTCAACAAAATACAGACAGGAAATAATTCTGTTGAATACTCTGATGGATCAATAGATGCATCCTGATTATACATGTAGAAAAACCAAAAATTTCATCCTAGTTTCACAATTCCCTTCCACAGCTTCAAAAAAAAAAACTGAATAAACAATGAAAATAATACAAAGAGTTTCTGGACAAAATTACACTCCTCAATACGGCTATAACATCCTCAAGGGAGGACAAAGCACCATAGGACAATTCTATGCCCACAGAAAACATGGAAGCTGCAGGCCTTGGAAGTGAAAGAGAGATGCTGAAGAGTTGATCAAGGATCTACCCAAACTAAGGTTTATGAGATTTTTCTGCCAGATGTAAGAGAAAATTGGGAAGTATACTTATACAGCCTACACACTTGCACCTATAAATGATGGTTCATAATGCAGTATAGAGAATCAACTTATTTGACACTATTAAAGCTGCCTGCCAATAACTTACCTGAGCAGAAACTTTTCTAACTTCAGAATTAGTGTCTGCACTACGTGGAAGATACATGACAACCTTATCTCCTAAACACAATGCTTCACAACTTGGTAGTACAAATGCCACCAAAAGTTGAAATTAAAAATTAAAAAAATAAAAAAAAATTGGCGTAAGACAGTGAAAGAAACAAGTGATTAGGAAGCTGTCTCAGTAAACAATTTTACATGATAAGTTGGAAAAATTCCCATGCACAGTATGGCCAACTTGCTTGCTATGCATGCAACTTCCACAGCAGCCCAGTGCACGATATCCACTGATGCAAACCGTCCTAAACTTGAGAAGCATCTCATATACTGCCCAACAACCTCTTCGCCTTTGATACTCCACTTGTGAAGAAACATACTGATCAATTTGTCTCAACATATGCAATAGCTGCTCTGCTCGACTTCTCCCATCCTCTCCACTGAGTTTTATAATTTGGAAAATTAGATGAGAAAAATATAAAATCTTACATGACAGATCAATTAGCACATACACATACAGATAGAGTTAAATATACAGTTCTATGCAAATGGGTTGTATTATAAGCCCCCCTGTTCTTCACTCTTTCAGTAAAAAGATAGATCAGTATTAAGGGATCACTTATATGTTCATAAAAGCTACCAAGTGCATGCAAGAAGTAACATATTACACAGGTATGATTTAGGAACTTCAGCCACTGGGGTGTTTCCAGAGAATTAGTACTCCTTATTGAAGAAAAAGCAACCTTGAAAAGTTCAATATCATACATCTGCTTAATTTTTTAAAGTCCAGTTCAAAATATAGAATTCAAAAAAATGGAACCAAATATTATCTATATGAAAATACTCCATTCAGATATTAGAAAAAAGTAACGGCAAAAGCAAATTATGTCATCAATTAATATAATACATTTAACCAAAACTTCTAGAGACGAAGAAACATTAACATTTTCAAAGGAATAAGCAAGTCAGGAAAAGCAAAGACCTTTTGATTAGAATACCTTGTGAGAAGAATTGCACATAAGAGAGTGATAAGGTTGTCAATACGGGGATTGACAACATCTATTGAATCATTAGGCAAAGCACAGAACCCAAGCATTGCCTGCAGAATTTGTCAAAAAATTTATGAATTCGAAACAAATGTTATAGAGTAAAATTCCCATTGTTAATGACACATAATCCAATTTATCAAAATTTTGTACCTTTATCACATGATTTTGTGTTTCAACCGTTAGTTTTGGCTCCACAGAAACCAAGGTAGTGCAGGTACTTAAAGCAAGGGCCTACAAAAGCATCAATAAAGAGGAAAAGTTAAAAACAGTTTCAACAAAAGTAAACCATAACTGATAGCTTTAGAAGAAGACATAATGATTTGATAAGTAATATACTTGAGTATGGAGAAGTTCAAGATTAGAATCAACAAAGTCTTCATTGTCATCTCGGGCCTCTCAGACCGTTAAGGTCAGAATATGGTCAAGCATCATGTCCCTTCTTTTCAAAGGAAATGATGCACCATTCTCCGCAGCTTTAATGACAGCACAACCTGCATTATCACCATCACAATAATGCCATTATCTTCACAACGCTGATAATCAAAAAGAAAGAATATGTTTATCTTTTCAATAAGTTTAAACCCTTCGGATAAAACATGCGACAATTTTACTCAAACTCAAAACTCAAACTCCTTCCGAAAAAAAAAAATGTAAAACTGCAGCAGAGGACATTAAGACACCATATTTACATAATTATACAGACCTCGTAAATCATCTCACGAAGTTTCAACGGATTTTAAATTTTGTTTAACCGATAATTAAATAATTTTGTAACCGGGTTTTTTTTTTTAAGCCCCAGCTCACCTAGAGCTTGAGTGGGTCGGTTTCACTATCATTACGACGATTTGAACCCGCTTTTCAGCTTTGACATTTTGGTGATCAAAGCTCTGCTCATTGTGGGCCTGAGCTTGTTCGTTTACGTTAAGTCTAGGACCAATCGATTTTTTTCCTGTTCTTTTTGGTGAAGAGCAAAAGTAGAAGAAATTTATAAGGAACCGGGCCATATAAATGGCCCAACCGACCTTGGATACTTCGGCCTTTTGATAGTTGGGGTTGGGGTTGGTTTGCTTCATTTTGATGGGTTTGTCGCAAAAAGCTTTCACAATTAGAACTCTGTTTGAGAGAAGTTTTTTTATTAATTTGTATTTGTTTGAATTTTTTTTTAGCAATGTTCATTCATCTTTTGCAAAATTTTAAACCCTAGCCTTTTTTATCTATTTTATGTTATATTTTCAAATTAAAATCTGTTTTTCTAATGGTAAATGCAAAGGTGTGTTACAGAAGCTTAACAAAATAGAGCTTAGATGGGTAAAGTGTCAAATTTCAAACCACAAGTAGGTAACTTAAATTCAAATCAAATCACGGGTGGGTAAGTTGTAATTTTCTATGTGTGTGTGTACCTAAATTTAATATTACTATTTACCATTTTTTTATTATGGAAATTACTATTTACCATTGAAAAACACTATAGACAAATAGATTAAATTCAATAAAGAGGTGGTATTTATAAATTCTATGTTTATACCCTTCAATCAAGCATTACCACATCATACTTCTTTTAAATAAGCACTCGTAACTACCGCACACACTTGATACGATGGTCACTCCACAAGTATAAGTGCTTGTGGGGTATGAGGGGCAAGGCCCAGGGTTCAAGTCTCCAATAGGGAGTTTTACACACATATACACTTAGATTAGGTTAGAGTATAAATTCTATCTTGTATAAAAAAAATAATAAATAAATAAAAGCACTCATAAGCCCAATCCTTAGTAGGTGTAATAAATTTTATAATTAATATATTTCCAAATAAAAAAAAACTTCCTATATGCACATAAATCATCTCTCTCAAATTTTTTATAAAAAAAAAGGGGAAATATAATTGTTTGAGTAAGATATTTTTCTAAAATAGATTTTAAGTTTTATTCTAATATTACAACTCACAAAAAAACTTATGGATATGTTTAATTATTCAATTACAACACATTTTATTTTCAGTAACAGAGATTACCATTTCAATTGTAATTCACATTCAGTGTATCAAACATGCCCTTATAGTTGAGTTTCTGCTTTGTATATATAGACAGATAAATAGATATAGATATGATTAGAGAGCTCATTCATATTAGCTTCACCAACAAAGAATTGCGCTTTTTAACCTGCCATTTGTTTTTCTTATAAATTTTTTTTTTTTCGGTATATAATGAAGAATTATAGTTTACCAATCTTCAATTGTTGGTTTCTACCGTTTCTTCTATATTGAAAGCCAATATCCATTATTGCTTAAACTGGTAATGCCAAAGATACTGTTGGGTTAACTCTCATTTTCCCCCTCCCTCTAAACATAAAAATACATTAATCCACTAATTAGTAAAATGAAATTGATGAATCATCAAGTATCCAAAATAGTAGATGGCCTATCGCAAGATTATATATCTTACAATCATTCAAGTCAATTAACTTCAACAATTTTTTTTATAAGTGTCATAAACAAAATTTTGAATACTATTTTGAGATTCTTCCAACCAAACTAGTTCATCATCTACATTCCTAACAAATTTAGCCAAAGAGTGGGCCACTAAATTTGCGCTACATTTAACAAAGTTGCCAGAAAAGCTTCAGAAACCTGTTGCAATACATTGAATGTCCTCATAAATATGACCTAGTCGTGATCTATTGGACCTTATAGATGTTATGGGCTTCATCACGCTATTATTGTCCCCTTCCAACACCAGTTCTGTGAAACTTGCATCCACACCAAACTCCAATGCTTTTCGGCATGCCATCACTTCAGCTTCCTCACTATCTTGCACCAATGGTCCTTTGGCCGCTAGAGACGCCATGACTTCTTCCCTTTCATTGCGCACAACCACCCCAATTCTTAATGCATCTATGTCTGAGAAAACAGCAGCATTAACATTCACTTTGTCAATTAATCCCACCGGTGGCTCCCACGACTACATTGAACCGACTGCATTTATTTATTTATTAATAATAATAATAATAATATGCGCAATCAATATAATATAATAAGGGAAAAATGCCAAGAGACCCCCTGAACTTTGGAGTAATGGCCAAGAGACCCCCTAAACTTTTATTTTACCCAATTTAGTCCTTGAACTATACTTAAAAGCCAAATTGATACATCTGTTTATTTTCCGTTTAAATTGACTAAGTTTGCTCACATGACACACACATGCAACCTGGATAGAGGGAGAGAAAAGCTAGGTTTAATGACAGAGTGCAATTGAAAAGAGAGAAAGGCTATGGTTGCCGGAATTCCTGGTCCCGCCGTTGCTGTTTTCTTCCACTGTCAATCTTGCCATCCTTGGCTTCCGCTGCCACTCATGGTTTCTAACAACAACTGATGAATAGAGATTAGGGAGAGATTCATCTGACAACAACTGCTGAAGGGGAAATCACACATAAAAACCCATTACTAATTAATTTACAACACGGATTGATATCTTTTGATTTTGAACTTGAAAGATTCTCCTTATTGTGGGCGAGTGGGACCAGGCTTCAACGAATTTCGAGCCAAATCAAACCCACATATCTTGATTTTTTTTATTCAAGTGGTTTTTCTTTTCTCTTTCCACTGCAAGAATGGCTGGCTGTTATTAGTGGTAGGATATGCATCAATATTCAGTATGTTGTTGATCTTGCATTCCTATATTTACTTAATATTTATAAGGAATAATAAATATCTCTCTAGAAGTACCAGGTCACAACCACAATTTTACTTTTGTCAAACTTAGCACAGTCAAGTTAATCAATTGATGAGTTTTCAATCTTTGGATTTATAAGAGGTTACTTGCTTGAATCTATCTATCTATTTATCAGCTGTTGGAAACCATGTAAGGAAAGTCAAGAATGGCAAAGATCGGCGGTGGAAGAGACTAGCAACAGTGGGACCAGGAATTCTAGCAAGCCATAACCACTTTCTCCTCTCAACTGCACCCTATCGTTGAACCTAGCTTTTCTCTCCATTTATCCATTAGTTTGGGTGTTTGTCAGGTTGCAGGTGCGTGTCACGTGAGCAAACTTAGTCAATTTAAATGGAAACTAAATAGATGTATCAATTTAGCTTTTAAGTATAATTCTATGAGTAAATTGGCTAAAATAAAAGTTCACGGGGTCTCTTGGCCACTGCTCCAAAGTTCAGGGGGTCTCTTGGCATTTTTCTTTAAATATTATAGTATAAACCTATTACTGACACTATTTTATCATCTACCATTAATAACTTGCCACCTCAAACATTACTTTATGATTCATCAATTACAATTACATGATCATAACCAAAAAAGAAAAAGAAAAAAGAAGACAAACAAACAAAAAACAAAACATAACTTTGTAGTTTTGCAAAAGCATCAAGTATTATATTGTTAACACTAAATAGGGGAACCCATTCTTCTCTTCTTCTACTCCGGGGGGGAATTCATAAGCAAATTGACTAGAATAAAATTAAATGTGGTTTTGAACCTTTAGTCGGCTGAAATTTTAATTGAGCTGAGAGTAATTAGGTAAATTAAATTATTAAAGTTATGAATTGATCCGTTTGAAAGAAAAACATTGATCAATTTTGGCTTCAAGTTGAGGGTCATTCATGTGAAATATTTTTTAAAGCTAGATTACTAAATTGGTCATCCAATTACGTGATAAAGTTAAATTTGGTCCATCAAGTATTAACTTCGTCAATTTAGTCTCTCAAGTCTCAAGGCTTATGTGTCTCAACTTAGTTTGTATTGTGTCACAATTGCCATTGTCATATAATATATATATATATATATATATATATATATATATATATATATATATATATATATCCATATCTTGAAGTGAGAGTAAACAGATGATACACCAAAAGAAAAGATTAATAGCTCTTGGTTGGCATTCGACGTTTGATGATGCAACAAATTTACAAAGGACAAAGTTAACCCTATATGAGAATAAATCTTTCTTCTTTTTTTTTTTTCTTTTTTTGTGCTTTATATGAGAATAGATCTTGGTTGAACATGACGTGAGATGTGAATACAATTACTTTTATTAGGAAAAAAAAATGACAATTACTTTTGTACATTTAATAATTAATAAAATTACAAAATTATCCATAAAAAACATAACTTTATTTTAATTTTGTATAATTTAGATACTCTATATCAGTAGTAGTCTATAATAAATACATACTAATATGAGGGGCGATGTGAATACAAAGTCATATTTACTGATTTAATTATTGATACATATTACCAATTGTAAGATTGGCATAGTCATTAGTATCATATGATACTCGATACATATTGTATGATATGTATCATTTTGTACAAAAATGTTTCGCGTCATAAGAGCATATTGAAAGTACTCATGAATCATACGAGACAGAAATGTGTATTGTATAATACATAGACATATAATTTAAAATGAGTTTTTTTGTTAAAATTTGTGTGTGTGTTTTTTTTAATCCATCATGTTGTTAGACTTGTTTTTAACACGAAATTATTATGTCACTTAATTTATCCCAATTAGATAACATGTACATAATTTTTTTCCCTCTCTCCCATAAAATTTGGACTACACAGTTACACTTCGCTTTCATATAGGGGTGTGTAAAATATTCGCTTAACCCGCCAACCCGCCCGCCTCGTGCGGGTCATTGAGTTAGGCAGTTTGGGTTGGGTGGGTTAGTCCCCCAAAATTACGAATTGGGTTGGGTTATGATTGAAAAATTGCCAACCCGCTACAACCTGACCCGCCCACTTAATTATACATACAAAATATATATATATATATATATATATATATATATATATATATATATATATATATATATATATATATATATATTAGTTCAAATTGTTAAGTATTTAAAGTTAATCAATTCACCTAATAAATTTTTACAACTAATCAATAATCAATTCCCTAAACAAAACCAGCCTTCAAAAAATTCCTTATACAAAATCTAAAAAGTCAACATTGAAACCCTAAACACCCCTACCTATCACCCATCCCATTTACCTTAGCCGTATATACTAAGTATACACTTTGTATTTATATACCTTTCACTTTTGGCTTTCAGCATCAACCACGGCTAAAGGTCGTCAATAGGCCGGGTCGGGCCGGCCCGACCCATTTTACTTGGCCCATGGGCACAATGGGCTAGGCATAATAGGCTATTAACTAGTTAACGGGCCAGGTCGGGTTGGGTCGAAAGAGAAAAACTCAGCCCATGACCCTGCCCATGGGCAATGCCCATTTTGTCTTTAGCGAGCTGGGCTATCGAGTTGAGCCTAATGGGCTACCCATGGGCTTGTGTTAGTATATTATTTTATTATTTTTATAAGGAAAAAATCATTTTTTTTATAAGAGAATAATCAATCTATTTTTTTAAATGAAAGAATTAAAGAATTTAATACTTAATCACAAATTTTTTTACAGTCAAATCTATTTAATTTTATGTTTTGTTGATGGAAACCTATTTAATTTTTTTTTATTAAGGCTTTAAATAGTTTTTTTATTTTTATCTTTAATAAAAAAAAATGTCAAATGGTTAATTCAAATTTGCTAGATTACTAGAAAAATATATATTTAGTAAACTAAGTTTGACATAATTACTTTGAGTATCTTAGTGGTTGAGGGAGTTTTCTTAAGAAATTTCTCTATAATATCTCAAGATCAATCCTTAACACACTTTCTATATATTTTTGTTATAAATTATAAGTTATTGGGTTGGGCCAATGGGTTAGGGCAACGGGTTTGGCTACTGGGCTAGCCCACCGGGTACCCATGGGCATAAAAACTAACCCATGGCCTGACCCACTGGGTTAGTGGGCTACCCAAAGGCTTCAATAACAACGGGCTGGGCTGCCCATTAGCCCCGTGGGCCGTCGGGTTTCTAGGTCGGACTGTGGGCCGTGGGCTATTTAATGACCCTTAGCCACGGCCTAATGGCCTAATACCTTTCCCTTACTCCTTTCTTCTTTAACCTTTTTTAATCTTATTTCTTATCATTTCAATTCTTCACCAATAGCCACAGAGGTATGTAATTGCTTTATTGTCTTATATTGTTTAATCTTTGTTTGTCTTTTTATTTCAATTTCTATCAATTGATTCATTTCTATCAATTGTACATTAGTTATATTTTGAGATTATTCAATAACAAATTGTAGTTTGTGATAATTAAAAAATAATAATTTGTTGTTAACGCCAACCTGCCGAGTTGAAACCGCCAAAATTTGTAACCAATCTGCCGGATTTAGACTTTGGTGGGTTGGTGAATTGGAATTTTCCCAACCCGTTAATGGCGGATTGGATAGAAATATTGGCCTTTACCTGCCCAACTTGACCCGCGCACACCCCTATTTTCATATTTGCAAATTTATTTTCTATTCTATAAATAAGTTACAAATTGACAATATAATTATTTTTTATTTTGTCACTATTTTTACAAGTCTAAGAAGCTATAATGCCAAGAAGACAAAAAAAATGATTAAAATAAAAGAACAAGAAGAAATAGTAAACGTTGATGATGATGAATCAAATCTTAACAAATAAATAAATTTGCAAAATGATGAACATGATGATAACATTGACTTAAATAGAGTTGATTAGACAAGATGATGAATATGTGAAAATAAATTATTACTTTAGGTAATTTGTCATGTATCATCACCTTTGAGTTTAATCAATTTGAATGTGTATGTTATAAACACATGTTTATTTAATTTATTTAGCAAGCTTGTTAAATATTATTACATAAGTGATGATTAAATTAGTCATTAGTTAAAACGCTAGCCTTCTTTGTCTCCACTCAGTCCCCCTTTTTTTTTTCAAACCTTCTGCCTCTTTTATACAAGTTATGTCTTTTTCGTTTTAACTTTTATTCGGTTTTAGTTTATATTTCAGTTTTAATTTAATAATTGTTGTCAATTGGCTTTTAGTTTGAGTAATACTGATTTCTGAAGTCAATTTGGATTTTAAGAGTGCCATATGCACCCATGAATTTGTATTTTTTTTTTTTTTTTTTGAGAAGCCACGAATTTGTAAATTTGATTGCATAAGGCACTACAAATTATACATTTGAGGTTAGGATAGTCGTTATTCACTAGACACTACAATCCTTTGGTTAATATACTCTAAATTAAGTTCCAAACTATGAATAATGTACTTTTTTGCATAAATTGGTATAATGTACAAATGTGTTCCTTTATTATTATTAATTAATTCACATTTATGCCTCAAAGTTGGACAATGATATTAATTTTGTTGCTTCATACAGGTACTGGAAACAGTGTTTACTGTGTTGATAACTCTGAAGTTGAGGACAGGATATCAAATGCTTTGATTTAATGTTCAAAGGTCTTTTCAATTTTCACAAGATAATGAATCTTCTGAGTGCTTAAAATGCCCTTTAGAGAAGGTAATTCTTTCATTCCTTTGATGTAGAGCTTTTATAAAGACAGGGATGATCTTAGTACTTTCAATACTATAAAGTTTGCAACACAATGGTTCACCAAATAATATTGCTACAATGATTTGATGTTTTTTTAGCTCTTAAGATTTAAATTTTAAAAGTAGTCTGACAAAATCCTTTGAAAATATCATAACTCTTTCACGTGTTTCTCTTTTTTATTTTTGTGACTACGGTAACCAAAACTGGATCAATATTTTAACTTGCTGTCTCCTTTAAGACCTTGGCAAACATTGATAAAATGTTAGCGCTTTATCATCAATATTTTGCTTTCTTTTGTAGTAAAACCATTATGTCTTCTAGGAATCAATTTCGTTATATTATTAGTAGGTTATTCTACTAGAGTTCAAATTACCGTTCAAAAGGTCTAATTTTTTTTTTTTTTTTCTTAATATATACTTTCAGGTTGTTTATGCTAACCTTCACAATAAGGTCCTCTCATGATTTGCATGTTCTAAATTGCGGAGGACGATGAAGTCTTTAATGTACAATATATCGCTTTATTGTAATGAACTCTCATAACAAAAATAACACTCAACTTCTATTCCTTTCTCTCTTAGCTTTTAAACCATTGTTGATAGACAACTTCTATTCCTAACAATGTCGCTCTCTCTTGTATGATTCTCAATATTTAAGTTGTCCAAAGTCATGCCTCCCAATTTATGAGACTGTAACGGTTTATTTGAGATCCGCTTATTTTGTTGAAATTGAAATTTTTTTGCTGAAAGTACTGTAAATAAAGATAAAAGTTAGCTAAAATAGTATAATGAAACTCATAAATAGTACCAAAAAGTACATTAGGGCTCATGAATAATAGCAAAAATAAGCTGAATAGTAAAATAAGCTGTTTTTTTTTTATTAATTTGGAGCCAAACATACACTAATTCAGAGGAAAACAACTCTTTGACCGAGGGTGATATTGATTAGGTTGTTGGTTATTGAAATTCTTGATAAAAGAAGGCGGTTTGGTTTTTGAAAAAGGTTTTCAAATTGGTTTTCAGTGAGTGAATAGTTTTGTATTACTGAAAAAATTTGATTGTCTATTTAATTATAGTTTTTTTTTTCTTGAATGTTTGTTCAATGAATTATATCTTGGTTTTTGAAAAAGGTTTTCAAATTGGTTTTTAGTGAGCGAATAGTTTTGTATTGCTAAAAAAATTTGATTGTCTATTTAATTATAGAATTTTTTTCTTGGATGTTTGTTCAACGAATTATATCTTGGTTTTTGAAAAAGGTTTTCAAATTGGTTTTCAGTGGGTTAATAGTTTTGTATTATTGAAAGAATTTGATTGTCTATTTAATTATAGATTTTTTTTTCTTGGATGTTCATTCAATGAATTATATTTCTTCCTCATGTATCATATAATATTATATATTGTGGTACGCGTTATATACTCAATAGCTTTCCCATGCATCACGCGGGTTAGTGACTAATTTCAATTTGTTTCTTTATCCCCTCCATAATAGAGATTGACCCAATCACCCATCGTTTAGTAAGAGAAATTTGTTTATATATATTGATGTGCAATATGGCATATATGAAAGATGCATAATGTTTGCAATATGGCAATATGGCATATAGCTATGGCTCACTTAGGGAATCATATATGAAAGATGCATAATGTTTGCAGGTTCAAACAAGAAGTGTATAACTTAGGAAAATAATCATGAAGTGGGCTGAGTTATGATTTTGATAAACTACCTTATAGTTTCTGCCATGCCAATTCACTTATGTTTCTAGGAAAATTTTGGAGTTGGGTATTGTTAAAGGGTTTGGAGAACTTAGTCTATTAAAGGAAAATTTTTTTTGAAATCATATTATTGAAAATGGAGGGAAAATAGAGGAAAACTCGTTTAGTGCAATACCTGACAACTAAAAAAAAAAAAAAAAGAGAGAGAGAAAAAAGAGAGACAAAGGCAGAGCGTAAGGGTCGTTAATGGACCGGCTCGACTCATTTTTACTTGGCCCATGGACACAATGGGCTAGGTATAGTGGGAAATTAACCGGTTAACAGACCGGGTTGGGCTGGGCTAAAAGAGAAAACCCTAGCTCATGACCCTGCCTATGGGCAATGCCCATTTTATCTTTAACGGGTTGGACTACCAAGTTGAGCCTAATGGACTACTCATGGGCTTGTGTTAGCATATTATTTTATTATTTTTATAAGGAAAGAATCATTTTTTATATAAAGGAATAATTAATCTATTTTTTAAAAAGGAAATAATCAAATAATTTAATACTTAATTATAATTTTTTTACAGTCAAATCTATTTTATTTTTTGTTTTGCTAATTGAAACATTTTTTCTATTTTTTATATATTAAGGCTTTAAATGGTTTTTATTTTATTTTATTTTTATCATTGATAAAAAAAAGTATCAATGGTTAATTCAAAGTTGCTAGACTACTATAAAAATATATATTTAGTAAATTAAGTTTAACACAATCACTTTAAATATCTTAGTAGTTGGGGGAGTTTTCTTAAGAAATTCCTTTATAATGTCTTAAGATTGATCCCTCGTACACTTTCTATATATTTTTGTTATGAATTCTAAGTTATTGGGCTAGACAATAGGTGGAGCCAACGGACTGAGTTACTAGGCTAGCCTATTGAGTGCTCGTATATATTTTTGTTATGAATTTTGAGTTATTGAGTTCGGTAACAAGTTAAGCCAACGGACTGGGTTATTGGGCTAGCCCATTGAGTGTCTATAAAAAAAATGAGTTAGAGTGATGAATTTGAAAATCGAGTATTCTCCAAATCAAATATAACCTTAACTTTCTAATTACTATATATTGAGTTTCAGTTTCTATTTATAAAAAAACAATTCTAAATTCAACATAGAAAAAACAGTAGTATATTTTTGCTAAAGGCTAATAAATATAAATAATAATTGATGCCAGTGTACTCGTCAAAGTAGAAGGAAAAAGAAAAGAAAAATGGTTTAGCAAAAAAAAGAAAGGTGTGGTAGTCTCCAAATCTAGCAAATAGATCCTATTACGTAATGTGAAGTAGTCCTGATCAGAGAAAAAACAAACTAATGTGAATTGTGAAGTAGTCATGATCGACATGGTTCCTTTTAACCCCAAAAAAAAAAAAAAAAGTAGTCATGATCAGAGAAAAAACAAAGTTATGTAACTAAGTTTAATGAAAAGGGTGAAGTTATCAATTTTTAATAACGAAAAGTCTGAAACACCCTCTGAATGTACATTGAGGTTATCAAAGGGCACCCGTATGATAACGGGTTGGAAATATAAGAAACAGTTCGGTGTTTGACATAGTCAGAACTAGGTTATCCTTCCTACCTAACCCCATTCATTCATCTTAGAACGCCTCCACCACTTACACTCATCCGAACCTCCTTTTTTTTCCTTCTGTCTGTCTCTCTGCGAATTTCAATTTCTAGTTCTCCACTCAATCTGTTTTATCAAGAAAATATATATATATATATATATATATTTTTGGTCTCGTTCCATCTCTGCAAAAAATTCAGTCTAATCTATCTTCTCTTGCTCTGTTTTGCTGTGTTTGTGGCTGTTTGGCGGTGGTGGGTAACAGGCAGTGGTGGTGGCGAGTTAGCGACGATAATGGATTGGCTGGGTTTTGCTTGTGATTGCTGGGTGGGTTTGAATCGGTGGTTATGGGTTTAAATCGGCCGCCTGCTTTAAGTTTCGGTGGTTGTTGGGTTGGTTTCTTTAAGTTTCAGTGGTTGTTATTGGGGGTTTGTTTGAGTTTGGTTTGCTGGGGTTTTGTTCGCGGTGGTGGTGGATGATTCTGTTCGCTGAGTTTTGGGTGCTGCTCAACTTTAATTTTGGGTTGAGTTTTGGATTTGAATCAGAGGCTGTGGTGGTGGGTGATGCGTTGTTTTTGGGTTGAGTTTTGGGTTTGAATCGGAATCGGATGTTGTGATGGTGGGTGGTGCGATTGGGTTGCTCGGCAATGGTGCATTATTATTATTTTTTTTTGGAACGTTGGATGTTGATGTGTTGTTTGGATTGTTTTAGAGAAAGAGATAGAAAGTAGAAACAGAGTGGAGCGAAGAGAAAGCGTTAAAGAGGAAGAAAGAGAAACTTTCGAACTTGAAAATATATCTTGGTTATTTCACCCCAAAAAAAAAAAAAAAAAATCTATCTTGAGTCTTATCAAATTTTGTGACGTTATTCGGAACAATAAATTTATTTTTTATACACCATTTTTTAGATTACAAAAATTTAAAATTTGTTTGATAATATAATAATTGATTTTTGATCTTATTAAAATTTTGCAATTGAAAATAATATAAGAACATAAGAACATTCAAAACTAGCCTTGCAAATAGCATATGTAAGTAAATTTTAGCATCTTTGCACTAAAAGGCCCTAGCGTTTGGTCTTGTATTGGTCTGGTATCTTAAAAAAATTTGCAATATTTACGATGGTATTGTAGCAGCATTTTAAAACAAAATAATAATTTTTTATTCTCACCTATAAATATCTGCCACTTTCTCTCTCTTTGTTGTCTTGTCTTCTCTTTCTCTTCAGACCATTCTTAGTCTCACATCTCTCTCACAGTGGTTCATTTTTCTAGCGTGATCCTGGGTCTGGCATTATCTGGTGGTTTGGCGGCATGGTCCTGGCGGAGTGGGTCAAGATTAGTGTGGTTGTTGATCGAGTGGGTGGAGATCGTTGAGATCGGCGTGGGTTTTATCTGTGGGTTGAGATCCGCATGGGTTTTATCGAGTGGGTCGTGGGTCATGACAGTGGAGATCGACGTGGTTCGTGGGTTTTGATTGAGCAATGGAGATCGGGCGGGTCGTGGACTTTGGATTTTGGATTCGGATTGGTTGGTTTGGTGGTAGTGTGGTGATGGTGTGGTGGTGGTGACTGTGGTGGGTGATTGAGAGAAAGAGAAACAAAGACTTTGGTGATATTGTTGGATTGGTGTGGGTTCGATTTTGCTGGGTTTTTGTTGGTCATCTATGGGTTTTGTTTTGGCGGGGTGGGTGGTGGGTGATGGGCAATGAGGCAGGGGTGGTTTGTTTGAGTTTTGTAGCCTTTTTGGACAATGGAGCTGGTGGTGGTACAGGTAGTTTCAATGGAAGAAAGACAAAGGAAGAGGTAAAAATTAGAGAGAGGAGAGAGATGGGAGAGAATAGATATGGTTTTGGGATATAATATTTTATTGTGTAGATATATTATTTTAATGTGTTGTATGAGAAAATAAAAGTTGGGATGTTGGGTATGTTGTAAAATTGTATAGTATAAATGATAAAATAACTTTTTAAGATGATAAAATAGAATATGATGGCTTTTCCAGATGCAATACTCTAATAAGAACATGCAATCCAATGGTTGAATTTTCAAAATTCACACTAAATATAGAGATATATGAAAAGTTTGAAAGGTTTCTTTATTAAAAAAGTAGGGTTGAAAAATAAGAAATGGGATATTGGGTGATTTGTAAAAAACTATTATAAAATAAATAAAGTAGTTCTTTAAGTATGTAAAATAAGTCTCTTTTTGCATATTTGGATGCTAATGCATAGTGCCTTTTTTTGTCCTTACGGGAGGGAAATTTGAAATTTTCCACCAGCAATTTTGGTTTTCCTTTGAGGTGGGCATATCATATATGTAATGCAACCATTTTGTTAATAGTGATTCTCATAAATATTATAATATAAACCTATTACTCACACTATTTTATCATCTACCATTAATAGCTTGCCATCTCAAACATTACTTTATGATTCATCAATTACAATTACACGATCATAAATAAAATAAAATAAAATTAAAAAAAAAAACAAAGAAACAAAAAACAAAACATAACTTTGTAGTTTTGCAAAAGCATCAAGTATTATATTGTTACACTAAATAGGGGAACTCATTCTTCTCTTCTTCTACTCAAAAAAAAAAAAAAGAAAAAAAAAGAGAGGGGAATTCATAAGCAAATTGACTAGAATAATATTAAGTGTGGTTTTAAACCTTTAATCGACTGAAATTTTAATTGAGCTGAGAATAATCAGGAAAATTAAATTATTAAAGTTATGAATTGATTTGTTTGAAAGAAAAACATTCAGTTTTGGCTTCAAGTTGAGGGTCATTCATGTGAAATGTTTTTTAAAGCTAGATTACTAAATTGGTCATCCAATTATGTGATAAAGTTAATTTAGTCTCTCAAGGCTTATGTGTCTCAACTTAGTTTGTATTGTGTCACAATTGCCATTGTCATACAATATTGATAATAAATAAATTATAAAAAAAAAAAAAAAAAACCATATTTTGAAGTGAGAGTAAACAGATGATACACCAAGAGAAAAGATTGAATAGCTCTTGGTTGGCATTCCACGTTAGATGATGCAACAAATTTGCAAAAGACGAAGTTAACCCTATATAAGAATAGATCTTGGTTGAACATGGACTAGCAAATTTAAACACAATCCTACTTTATGAGTTCACCCATTATTCTTGAAGGCGACTCATAATTGGTAATCAAGTTCCTGTGCAACGAAGAGAGATCCTTTTCTTCGTTTTGTCATACTCAAGAATATGACAGAAACCAACCATTTTCATTTTCTCATGTTCGTCGTATTGGTAATTCTGTTGCTCATACCCTAGCTAAACATGCTAGACATGTTAGTGGGTACATGATGTGGATGGAAGATATTCCTCCACACTTTCATTCTGTACTAGAAGCTGATGTTGGGTGAAGTTTTCTAATAAAATTTTCCAAGTTTTTTCTCAAAAAAAAAATCTTTGATATTCTAAAAAATTACATAATAATGTCTAGTTGGTTTAGCTAATAAAATCTCTTATCATTGAATAAGAAATCTAGGGTTTGAACCCTACCAACACCAAAACCAATTAGTGTCTTAGGCTCTTAGCCTAATGATAGAAAACAATCGTTCTGAAATGAATGTTGTAGGTTGAAATTTTATTATATCTATTAAAAAACAAAGTGATAAAACCCCAATTATAAATCATAATTACATTTAATTCAAGTCATCTTGCTTAAAACCATAACTAGATTGAAAGCACTAATCAAATGTAAAAACCCACTTTGTTAGATAATCTTAACCCAACCATAATCTAGCCTAATTGGGATTGCTAAACTTTAATTAGGATTTGTATTTGTAATTAAAATCATCACAAGGGGCTACCCCTAAGGGATTAGTTTTTGTAAGTATTCAATGTGCATGGGACACAGGGGTTATATTCACTCGAGGAGTAATCATGTACTCTAAGAGCCCTTAACACTTACGTTAGCACGATAAAATTTTTTTTAAAAAAAAAAAAGACTAAATTACAAATTTATTCCTCAACTATAGGGTAGTGTTAAATTTGGTTCATCAAATGTTAATTGTGTCAATTTAGTCATTCAACTACTAATTAAATCAATTAAACCCTAAAAATACATAATCAACTAAAATGAATCCAAATTTATAAAAATCAAAATCATACTTAGGACTGATGGAGGGGTTTCATGGATTGGATAAAGGAGCATAAGATCCACTTTTATTAGGAAAAAAATTTGATAATTACTTTTGTACATTTAATAATTAATAACATTACAAATTATCCATAAAAAACATATATTTTTAAAATTTTGTATAATTTAGATACTCTATATCAGTAGAAGTCACTAATAAATACATACTAATATGAGGCAAGATGTGAATACAAAGTCATATTTACTGATTTGATTATTGATACATGTAGGGTCACGAATTGTAGCCCACACCTTAATAGAAACAGGAAATGGGCCCAACAAGCCCAATACAATAAATTTGTGAGAGAGTGGGTTAAAGAATTGGGCTAGCAGCGATTTCTACAACAGTTACTGGGATCTGGGTACTTGGCCGAGGGGGCTAAAACACATAATCGAGCTAAGATTCTACGTCCGAGGAGTAAGGTTTGGGTGATTTTCATGGGTTATAATCAAATCCGAGGGGTATGATCTTGGATAAGATGCTCTCTTTTAGGTTGCCTATTTCCCGGCGCTACAGTAGTTGTTTCTTGATGTTCTTTTTTCCTTTCTTTTTTTTTTTCCTTTTTTTTTCCTCCCCTTACTTATGAAGGGTTTATTCCATTATATAGTCCTTCATTGTCCGATCTCATCGTCCACTTGTCTGTCATCTAGCACGGTACTTGAGTTTCCATTTCCTTTCTTACAGCTTTTTGACTTCCTGGGGATAAAGATCACTTTCCACACTGTTCAGGGGTCTTCTCCACATAAATGCGGCCAGGAAAGCAGCTGTGATGCATTTAATGCGGTGGTAGCAGCTTTTACTCAAGATATTTCTGCATCCTTATCCCTTCCATATGCATCGGTAATCTATCCTTACCTCTGGAACTTCCTGGAGGGTGGACTAAGGGAAAGCCGAGGTTCCTCTCACCATCGGACGTCATGTCCGAGGAGCGTCTTACTCTCGGACCAGCCTATTTGGGTCCTTACGCGTTCTACTGTTAGTTACAACGGTCCTCTGCGACTTCTTCTCCTCGGGCGTATTGCTGACGAAACTTCATTCTTGGGCCCAGATCATGGGCCCATATTTTACTCCCCCACAATACATATTACCAATTGTAATTTACAATTGGTAAGATTGGCATAGTCATCAGTATCATACGATACTCAATACATATTGTATGATACATATCATTTTGTACAAAAATGTTTTGCGTCGTAAGAGCATATTGAAAGTGCTCATGAATCATACGCGACATAAATTTGTATAGTACAATACATAGACATATGATTTAAAATGAGTTTTTTTGTTAAAATTTGTGTGTGTGTGTGTGTTTTTATTCCATCATGTTGTTAGACTTGTTTTTAACACAAAATTATTATGTCACTTAATTTAGCCCAATCAGATAACATGTACATAATTTTTTCCCCTCTCTCTTACAAAATTTGGACTACACACTTACACTTTGCTTTCATATTTGCAAATTTATTTTCTATTCTATGAATAAGTTATAAATTGACAATATAATTATTTTTTATTTTGTCACTATTTTTATAAGTCTAAGAAGCCATAATGCCAAGAAGAAATATTTTTTTTAAATGATTAAAATAAAAGAACAAGAAGAAATGGTAAAAATTGATGATGATGAATCAAATCTTAACAAAGAAATAAATTTGCAAAATGATGAACATGATGATAACATTGACTTAGACAGAGTTGATTAGACAAGATGATGAATATGTGAAAATAAATTATTACTTTAGGTAATTTGTCATGTATTATCACCTTTGAGTTTAATCAATTTGAATATGTATGTTATAAACACATGTTAATTTAATTTATTTAGCAAGTTTGTTAAATATTATTATGTGAGTGATGATTAAATTAGTCATTAGTTGAATTTATTCCAAATTTATAATGAATATATCATTTATATATGTATATCTATTTTATAAATTTATTAAGTGTTTATATATCTTACGATATACAATACAATACACGATATAGGAAAATAAAAAATTGATTCATGATAAGATTCGTGTTTTGACAACCATGAAGATTGGACGGCAATAAGTTTAGGAACTCCAAAAATTTCACATCTGAGATTTCATAACTTGTTCTCATGTCAAGTAATCTTGTTAGTCATCACACATGCAACGATGCACTTCCAACCTACTCAAATTTACACAACATGCCAATTTTGGAGCGACCCTACATGTGAAATATGTAAACAAGTCCCTAAAACGATTACACGTGTTGTGGCCTATGGGAATGCCCTTTAACTTTAAATATGATAGAACTAGTTGCTTAGAGCATTAGCATATGAGGGTGAAAACCCCCTGAATTTATAAATATATAACTGAATTTTTTGTCTTTTTTTATTATTTTTACCTTACAAAAGCTTGACATGTAAGTTTTGGGGGCCTTACAATATTCCAAATCATTTTTTTAAAACAAAATTATTTAATTTTTTAGCTACAAAATACATGAAACCTTTGAAAACAAAAACAAAAACCCGATAACCTCTTTATCCCCAATCAAGCCAAACCAAACCATTCGACTACTTTGAGATATATTACTATCAAACGCAGACCCACAAACATCTCTCACCAATTCACATCCTTTCTCTCTCCTCCATTCCTAACTATGCTTCGGTGACAAGGCCAAGTTTCACATTATTCCTCTCTCCTCCATTCCCGACTATGACAAGGTTAGGTCAAGTGCTCCAAGATTGTGTTTGTTTTTTACGGTTATTTGTTATCTCATAAGCTAGAGTGAAAACAAACCGCAGTGTGTGTATCTAGTTCCTTTATTTTATTTTTCTAAAATTTACTATGTTTCTTGTGCAATTATATATGTAATTATTAAACAAAGTCTTCAAGATACTCTTTTTTTTCTTTTTCCTAATGGAACCAAATTTGTTAATTCTACTATATAAGTTTGTTGCTTTGCAGTAACTAACAAATCACTAATAGACTCTTTTTTTTTTTTTCCATCCCTTGCCTCGATTCGTAATTTATATATTTATATATATTATAAAATTGAAACTTTTGACTTTTCTATGATTTAAAAAAAAAAAAAAAAAAAAACTTTTTAAGAGCTTGTCAAGTAGGATTTGAAGCTCTCACAAATTTACACATCAGAACTATATTTTTTAATTAATAAACTAATTAAAAAACCTCTCTTTCTACTCCAAAAGCAAACCTTGATAAAATTTTGAAACAAACCCATTTTCTATTTCAATAGTTTTTGTGAGTAGACTTAAAGAACCAACGAAGAAACAACAATTAACAAATCAAGCAAAAGATTTTTATCTATCCTCTCTCAAACGTAGACCCAAGCATGACCATGAGTGCCCCTCATGCGTGCCAATGTTTTCAATCTCCAACCCAGCTTCCATATCAAACCATTCTCTTTGGGTATGTCTCAATTAATCTATGACTAATCTCTTTTCCTATTGTCTTCAATTAGGTTTTCTGTTAATTTAGGGATTTCAATTCCTAACCCTTTTTCCTCTCTATTTTGTTGAAGTCAAGGAAACACTAATAAAAAGTCAAATTCTACAGGTTTTGTAAGAAATTATTGTGGATATGTATGGGTTTTGTAGTGGAGATAGTATTGAAGAGCTTCCTAATCCTCAAAATCTGACAACAATCCTATAGGTTTTACTTTATCTTAAAATTTTGTTTTATTTTGCTATTTAGGTGTTTTTTTTTTTTTTTAAAATAACATATCCGATTTAGCTTAGCTTAATCGTCTGTTTGGTTGAATAATTATTTAGCTACCTAAAATGCTAGCCTTCTTTGTCTCCACTCAGTCCCCCTTTTTTTTTCAAACCTTCTGCCTCTTTTGTATAAGTTTATGTCTTTTTCGTTTTAGCTTTTATTCAGTTTTAGTTTATGTTTTAGTTTTAGTTTAATAATTGTTGTCAATTGGCTTTTAGTTTGAGTAATACTGATTTCTGAAGTCAATTTGGGTTTTAAGAGTGCCATATGCACCCATAAATTTGTAAATTTGATTGCATAAGACACTACAAATTATACATTTATGGTTAGGATAGTCCTTATTCATAAGACACTACAATCCTTTGGCTAATATACTCCAAATTAAGTTCCAAACCATGACTAATGTATTTTTTTGCATAAATTAGTATAATGTACAAATGTGTTCCTTTATTTTTAAAAATATTCACATTTATGCCTCAAAGGTGGACATAGATATCAATTTTGCTGCTTCATACAGGTACTGGAAACAATGTTTACTATGTTGATAACTCTGAAGTTGAGGACAGGATATCAAATGCTTTGATTTAATGTTCAAAGATCTTTTCAATTTTCACAAGATAATGAATCTTCTGAGCGCTTCAAATGCCCTTTAGAGAAGGTAATTCGTTCATTCCTTTGGTGTAGAGCTTTTATAAAGATGGGATGATTTTAGCACTTTCAATACTATAAAGTTTGCAACACAGTGGTTCACCAAGTAATACTGCTACAATAATTTGATGTTTTTTTAGCTCTTAAGATTTAAATTTTAAAAGTAGTCCGACAAAATCTTTTGAAAATATCATAACTCTTTCATGTGTTTCTCTTTTTTTATTTTTGTGACTACGGCAACTAAATCTAGATCAATGTTTTAACTTGCTGTCTATTTAAGACCTTGGCAAACATTGATTAAATGTTAGCACTTTATCATCAATATTTTAGTCTCTTTTATAGTAAAACCATAATGTCTTCTAAGAATCAATTTTGTTATGTTATTAAGTAGGTTATTCTACTAGAGTTCAAATTACAGTTCAAAAGGTCTAATTTTTTTTTTTTAATTTAAAAAATAGACTTTCAGGTTGTTAATGCTAAGCTTCACAATAAGGTCCACTCATGATTTGCATGTTCTAAATTGCGGAGGATGATAAAGCCTTTAATGTACAATATATCGCTTCATTGTAATGAACTCTCATAACAAAAATAACACTCAACTTTTATTCATTTCTGTCTTAGCTTTTAAGCCATTGTTGATAGACAACTTCTATTCCTAACAATGTCGCTCTTTCTTGTATGATTCTCAATATTTAAGTTGTCCAAAGTCATGCCTCCCAATTTATGAGATTGTAAGGGTTTGTTTAGGATCCGCTTATTTTGCTGAAAATATTGTAGATAAAGGTAAAAATTAGCCGAAATAGTATAGTGAGACCCATAAATAGTACCAAAAAATACAGTGGGACTCATGAATAGTAGCAAAAATAAGTTAAATAGTAAAATAAGTTGGTTTTTTAATTTGAATCCAAACATACACTAATTCAGAGGAAAACAACTCTTTGACTGAGGGTGATATTGGTTAGGTTGTTGGTTATTGAAATTCTTAATAAAAGAAGGTGGTTTGGTTTTTGTAAAAGGTTTTCAAATTGGTTTTCAGTGAGTGAATAGTTTTGTACTAAAAAATTTGATTGTCTATTTAATTATAGATTTTTTTTTCTTGGATGTTTGTTCAATGAATTATATTTCTTCCTTGTGTATCATATAATATTATATATTGTGGTACATGTTATATACTCAATAGCTTTTCCGTGCATCATGCGGGTTAGCGACTAGTTTTTATTTGTTTCTCTATCCACTCCATAATAGAGATTGACCCAATCACCCATTGTTTAGTAAGAGAAATTTGTTTATAGCTATTGATGTGCAATATGGCATGTAAGTGTGTGCTCACTTAGGAAAAAATATATGAAAGATGCATAATGTTTGCAGGTTCATACAAGAAGTGTATAACTTAGGAAAATAATCATGAAGTGGGCTGAGTTATGATTTTGATAAACTATCTTATAGTTTCTGCCTGGCTAATTCACTTATGTTTTTAGAAAAATTTTGGAGAACTTAGTCTATTGAAGGACTAAATTTTTTGAAATCATATTATTGAAAATGGAGGGAAAATAGAGGAAAACTCATTTAGTGTAATATCCAACAACTAAAAAAAAAGAAAAAAAAGAAAGTGAAAGAATAGAGACAAAGGTAGAGCGTAAGGGTCATCAATGGGCTTGGTCGGGTCGGCTCGACCTATTTTTATTTGGCCCATGAGCACAATAGGCTAGGCATAGTGGACTATCAACTAGTTAACATGCCAAGTCGGGTTGGACCAAAAGAGAAAACCTTAGCCCATGGGCAATGCCCATTTTATCTTTAACGGGTTGGACTACCAAGTTGGGCCTAATGGATTACTCATGGGCTTGTGTTAGCATATTATTTTATTAAATTTTTTTTTTTAGAAAATTATTTTATTATTTTTATAAGGAAAGAATCATTTTTTATATAAAGGAACAATTAATCTATTTTTTTTAAAAAGGAAATAATCAAATAATTTAATACTTAATTACAAATTTTTTTACAATCAAATTTATTTTATTTTTTGTTTTGTTGATGGAAACCTTTTTTCTATTTTTTATTTATTTATTAAGGCTTTAAATGGTTTTTATTTTATTTTTATCATTAATAAAAAAAGTGTCAAATGGTTAATTCAAAGTTGCCAAACTACCATAAAAATATATATTTAGTAAATTAAGTTTAGCACAATCACTTTAAATATCTTAGTGGTTGGGAGAGTTTTCTTAAAAAATTCATTTATAATGTCTTAAGATCAATCCCTCATACATCTCTTATATTTTTTTGTTATGAATTCAAAGTTATTGGGTTGGGCAATAGGTTGAGCCAATAGGTTGGGCTACTGGGCTAGCCTACCGAGTGCTCATATATATTTTTGTTATGAATTGAGTTATTGAGCTCAGCAACAGGTTGAGCCAATGGACTGGGCTATTGGGCTAGCCCATCGAGTGCCCATGAGAAAAATGAGTTAGAGTGATGAATTTGAAAATTGAGTATTCTCCAAATCAAATATAACCTTAACTTTCTAATTACTATATATTGAGTTTCAGTTTCTATTTTATTTTATTTTTATAAAAAACAATTCTAAATTCTACATGGAAAAAATAGTAGTATATTTTTGCTAAAGGCTAATAAATATAAATAATAATTGATGCCAGTGTGTACTCATCAAAGTAGAAGGAAAAAGAAAAGAAAAATGGTTTAGCAAAAAAAAGAAAGGAAAAGAAAGATGGGGTAGCCTCCAAATCTAGCAAAATAGATCCTATTACGTAATCTTATCAAAAAAAAAAAAAAAAAAATAAATCCTATTACGTAATGTGAAGTAGTCATGATCAGATAAAAAACAAACTAATGTGAATTGTGAAGTAGTCGTGATCAGAGAAAAAACAAAGTTATGTAACTATGTTTAATGAAAAGGGTGAAGTTATCAATTTTTAATAACGAAAAGTCCGAAACACCCTCTGAATGTACATTGAGGTTATCAAAGGGCACCCGTATAATAATGGGTTGGAAATATAAGAAACAGTTCGGTGTTTGACACGGTCAGAACTAGGTTATCCTTACTATCTAACCCCATTCATTCATCTTAGAACGCCTCCACCACTTACACTCATCCGAACCTCCTTTTTTTTCTTCTCTCTGTCTCTGCAAATTTCAATTTCTAGTTCTCCACTCAATTTCTAGGCTTCATATACAAGGTAATTGTTGTAGATATTATTTTATTACTTTTTTATCGCTTAAATTTCTTTTGATTATTATTTTTTCTTTTTTTGGTTGCAAAGCTTTCAAGATTAAAATAAAAAGGTTCTCAGTTTTATGATTAATCTTTTTTAATTCAATATGAATATGTAGTAGAATCTATCACATGATAAATGATTTAATTAAAAATTAGGTCATAATAAAAATGAACATAAAATTTTTTCTAAGTTATGTTTCTTTTCTTATGCTTTTACCTTATAAAAGTAAGGGGTAAACTATGTATTTTAACTACGTGATTAATTATTATACTTTATATTATATTTTAATTTGGTTTTAATTTTTTAATATTCTGTTAATTTAGATATTGTTGTTATCTCTTAAATGAATGAAATTAATTTTAATAAATTAATTTTCGTTATTTATCATGTCAATAACTTTTATTCAAAAAGTAACGATATCGGTTAAATTTACATGTAAAATGTTAATGACTAAATTAACAAAATTAAAAAGTTATGAACAAAATTAAGATATAGTATAAAAAATATAAACTAAATAAAATCAAATGTAAATTAAAATTTTTAAACCGTATAAATAAAAATGACATTTATTAATAAAATTATTTTGGTTGAAATGATATTATTTATCATTTATTTATATATATATGTATATATATATATATATATATATATTAAAAGCTGACGCATTGTTTTAGAATGACAGCTGTATTATATTTCTTTACTCTTTAAGAAATAAAAAAATAAAAAAATAAAAAATCCAAAATAAACTGCATGTCTTTTTTGGTAATTTTGACAAAGGGATCAGACTGTCACATGGCTTACATATGCGTGTAACAACTTCAACCCTACATGGGTTATCAAAAAACCTTCAACCCTAGATCTCTTTTTCCTCTCTCTTATCACGTTGCGCGTGTACTTATCCTGACTCATTCATTCATTCATTTTTTTTTTTTTTTCATTATTCTTCTTCTTCATCCTTCTGCCTCCTTCTCTCTAAACACATCTTACATCTTCTTCCTCTCTCTAGATCGTCTCTTGCTCTCTAGATTCATCGGATAGCAGTGTGGAAGGCCTCTTTCTACATATCTACGTGTGTGTGTCTGTCTCTAAACGCTGTTTGACCTTTTTAGGAGTTATTTTTGTACCACACACAGCGAGTTTCTCCAAAATAAGAACACCTCTGTCCTCGGCGATGCCTGCTGTCTGTGTGATCAGAGCAGATCATGTGTATATCGGCCGATCTGAGTAGAGAAAAGTGGATGGGTAGATCGCAGCCGTGTGGGAAGGCAGATCGAAATTAACAGGCTGAGGTTTTGTTGCCCGGTCAAGACCTATCTATGCTTTGATGTAGAAGGTATGGTCTTTGCTTCCTTTTTTTTTTTTTTTTTTTCCTGATCTATTATATTTGTTGCTATGATGAACTTGCGTCTGTGTTGTACCTGTGTTCTTTGTTTCTTTTTATTTTTCTAGATCAGTTGTGTTTTCTTTTATATTTTCTGGTTTTTTTTTTTTTTTTTTTTTTCTCTTTCTTTTCTTCCTTCCAGATTTGCCATGTCATATTCTTCGTTGTTTTAAAGAAACTATCATAGGTCCTATTTTTTCAGAGTGAGGGCATGAAAGACAAGGTGAACGCCGAGCTGAAAGTTTGGTTTAAAAGTGTTATGTTTTGGATTTTTCTAGGGGAGTTGATGGTTATGGTGAAGAGGAATTGGAGTATGAGAGATCACTCTCGGCGATCCCTCCACCGGTCTTGCAGTGTCTAACCATCCTTCTGATCAGTGAAACACACTAATGAATGATAAATGAAAATTTGTGTTTGAGTAATAAACAGACGAGTCAATGCCTTAGTTTTTATTGTTTGTTTGTTTTCTTTTTTTCTTTCTTTAAAAATTTTTAACTATTATTTTTTGAGTGAAATGTGCGGTTATTATAAGTTCCCATAAAAAAATTATATAGTATTTTAATTCTTGAGAAAATATAAAGATGGGTTATTATAAGTTAATGAATAATAAAAATAATCTTAAGAATAAGAACTAAACAACGGTTAATGAATTTTTAAAGAAAATTTAATGAATAAATTCATTCCAAATTACAAAGATTTGATAAATATCAAGACTAACATAGAATTGATAAATTTCAAATTTATACAGAATTTTTAAAAAACTTGCACAAAGACTAACGTAAATTTCAAATTACAATTTATTCTAAAAAAGCACAACCTTTTGAAAATATGACAGTTAAAAGAAGGTTGGGAGGAAATATAAACCTTGGAAAAATTGAAAATTTTTATTTTGGAAGATTTAAAAAATATAGTTCTCGAGAATGAATGAAGGAAGAATAAAGAAATATTAAAAAAAGAATCAAGAAAAAAATTGGAATAGAGAAAGGATAGGGAGCCTATTAAAAAATTGTATTTAAAAAAATAGTTAGGCAAAAATAAAAAGTAACTAGTGACTCTCCAAATAATAGAGTCCTAAAGATGCTTTACATTTTCTTGCTTCTACTTCTGTATTTTGATTATTTGTTATTTATTTTTAAAATTTTTAACGTAATGTACTACACAGTCTCTTTTTAACCTAATGAAAAGTAATAAACTACGTACCACGAGACCCTATGTACCCTACCTTTTTGCATTTGGAATAATTGGGAAATTATATTCTTATTATATTTATTTGTTTTCCTGGCAAGTGTTACTTTTTCGTTTCAAATGCTTGAATTGGGCCCTATGCCTCAATCCTCGGTTTTAGATTTGAAAATACTTTATAGTGGAACACAACCTACAATAATACTAGCAGATAGCTTCATCTTAATATTTGGTATGTGATTATGTTTTAAGATCGGAGTGTTCTTTACTGTGAACATGATTTCATTTTTTATGAAATAAATCTTTGATTATATATATATATATATATGAATGTCTGTGTGTATATATATATATATAGGTATGTGATTATGACTTTAGTAGATAATGTACATAAGATTATCTAGTTAAATTTTCCTTTCAAATAAGTATAACATGTTTTTTATATGCATTTACCGGTAAAGTCTCTAATGATTGAATAAGAAATATAAGGTTCAATTTTCGCTTACACCAAAAATCGATTAGTGTTTTAGTTTGATAATAAAAAGCTATCATCAGGAGTTGACGTCAAAAGTTGAAACTCTATAAAAAAAAAATCAAAATAAAAATTGACTCAAAAAATTTGGTCTTCCTCACAATTGAAATTCCAAAAAAAAGAAAATACTATATCACTACATTTTTTAAGTTAAATAAGTTCATATCCAAATTTGTGGGTCTCACACTATTTTTTGTCTTAGTTTTATCTATAATAATTTAAGTTTCAATATTTTGAGAATAAGTAAGTTTTTTCTCACATTATGCAAATAAGCTATTTGAAATAAGCAATTTCCAAATGCATAAGATAAAAGTTTCTCACAGCACCACAATTTAAAGCAATGGGTAACAAGTCCATGTATTAAACTCAAAAGCGCTCTTTTTGGATCTTTTTTATATTTAAAACAAATACCAAAACTGAGTTAAAACTATAAGGTATTGACATTATTAATATAAAGAGAAATGCTATGTTCACAATATTTTTTCAATATTTTTAATACAACATTTTCACAATAAGTTCTTAGTGGTAGGTTGTTATTGGTTGTTATGGGTGAACAAAAAAGTGGTTTTAAGTTGTGGATTCAAATTAAGACCAAGAGAGGTGCTACATCCACAACATTTTTACAATATTTTCTTATCAAATCATAGGTGGTTAGTCGTTATTAGTTCTAATTTGAATCTACCACTGAAATTACTTTTTTATCCCACCAATAACAACTAGTAACAACTTGACACATAGGATTTGTTGAGAAAATATTGTGTAAATGCTGTGGATATAACATTTTTCTAAAACCAGTAACTACCTGTTACATATGGTTTGTTGTGAAAATGTTATAGGACTGTTGTGGATGTAGCACCTCTCTAATATAAAACATTGATTTGGCGTATTTTTAGTATAACTAACTTATCAAAATAAAAATATTTTGAGTGTAACTTGTCTTGAAACCCACAACCTCCTAGTTCTTCTCTATTTTTATTTTTTCTCCTTGAAAAAGTAACCCACACAACTTCTTCTTATTCTATTATTTCCCTTTTAGATATCCTCATGGTACCAAAATACCATATTGCTGTCCTCGTATTTTTAAGCTCATTCAAGAAAAACAAAGTATGATATAATATATTCGTGGTAATTGTTTAGTTACTTCAGTAGTTGATGTTGAACATAGTAGATTAATTCTTATAGTTGATGTTGAACATAGTAGACTAATTCTTATAGACTTATAGTTATTAAGTGATTAAATTATTAGCTAATATTATTAATTAGTCGTAGTGCATTATCGATGTTGGAGATTTAAAAAAGGATATTACATGGAAGTACTCAACGACTTAAATTGCTATTTTTGTATTAAAATTGCAAAAGTAGGGCTTATCTAATGTTATATGAATTATGTAGTTTTTTTATATTTCATTTTAGACCAAGTTTAGCTACAAAATTGGTTATGACTTACTCAATATCTTTGTATTGGAGGTGAATTTTGAAAACCACCATTGGATTACATATTTTTCTTATATCCTTTATTCTTGCAAAATTTTTAAAAAATTAAAGATCAATAGCTATATCATCAATAAATTGTTTAAATTTTAAGTTTTTGTAGTTTAAAATTATGCATAAAATATAAGCTTATAGATCATATAGTAAATAATATCTGATTGACATAAAATTTAACATGTGTATTGAGAGTGTAAAGAATATGCAATTCAACGGTTAGATTTTTAAAATATGTAGCAATGTTTATTTTAATGAGGAAGATTGTAACCTTAGGCTCTATAACCAAATTTGTAGCTAAACTTTGTCTTTCATTTTATATGATAATTTGATTGTTCCATTTCTCATTAATAAATTTATTTAAGAACACCTCAGAGATGCCTGCTGTCTATATGTGATCAGACCATGTGTACATCAGCGATCTGAGTAGAGCAAAGAGGATGGGTAGATAGCTCGTGTGGTAAGGCAGAACAAAATTAACAGGCTGAGGTTTTGTTGGCTGGTCAAGACCTATCTTTACTTTGATGTCGAAGGTATGATCTTTGCCTTCTTCCGTGTCTTTTTATTTTTATATTTTCTCTTTCATATCTATTATATCTGTTGCTATGATGAACGTGTGTCTGCGTTATGCCAGTGCTCGTTGTTTCTTTTTTCTAGATCAGTTATGTTTTCTTGTATATTTTCTGTTTTTTTTTTCTCTTCCTTTTCTTCCTTCTAGATTTGTCATGTCATATTCTTCATTGTTTTAGGTTCTTCCTATTGAAACTCTAGATTAAATAAACCATCATAGGTCCTTTTTTCCAGAATGACAGAAAAGGTGAGGGCATGAAAAGAGAGTGGGGGGGAAGAGAGAGAGAGATAAGAGCATCTCATCGGTAAACACAAAATCCTCTATAATTTAAGAGAGTAAAACTGTAAAAGCACAAAATAAATGGTAGGGTGAAGGAAACGAAGGGTAGGGTGAAGGAAATGTGTGGTTGAGTAATAAATGGTTGAGTCAATGCCTTGGTTTTTTTCTTTTCTTTTTTTAGAATGAAAATGTGTGGTTTTTAAAATTAGATAAGTTCCTATAAAAAAATTATACAGTTTTTTAATTTTTGGGAAAAAAATGGAAATGGGTAATTTTAAGTTAATAAATGATAAAAATAATGTAAAAAATAAGAACTAGACAACAGTTAGTGGATTTTAAATTTAATGAATAAATTAATTCCAAGTTACAAAGATTTTGATTAATTTCAAGACTAACATAAAATTGATAAATTTCAAATTACAGAGAATTTTTAAAGAATTTGCACAAAGACTAACATAAATTTGATAAATTTCAGGTTACAATTTATATTAAAAGCAATGGCCGTTTGAAAAATATGACAGTTAAAAAAATTTGTGAAAACTTTATTTGAAAAAGTAGGTAAGCAAAAATAAAAAATATTATTATTATTATTATTTATATATATTTAAAATTTTCCCTACCCTACCTTTTTGCATTGGGAGTAATTGTGGGTCTCACTATTTTTTGCCTTTAGTTCTATTTCAAATAATTTAGAGGTTGTTTGGATTGGGTGGTACTAATTAAAACTTGGGCCAGCCAATTTGAATAGCTTAAAAGGCTCCTGTGTGAAGATTTTTCTTCCTAAAGCCCATTTCATTTAGTTAAAGGGTCTTCGACTTTTATAGAGAAAAGCCACACCTTCTAAACTTAGACCCAAATTCAAGAGTCAAGGGATTATTTGCTTACAAGTCCATTCGGTGTAGTGTGGGCTTCTCATTAAAAAAGGATGCTCATGGGCATCAATTTAACCCAAAAAGTCATGAGTCATGTACGAGGATGAAACGACCTTGGTTAATAGTAAGAGTCTGCAATAAGACTAAAGCCCAAAAAGTCATGAGTCATGTATGAGAATGAAGAGATCTTAAGAACCAAGTTCAATGGAAAAACGATCATATGGTGACCATAAGAAATGCATTGTCTAATTCAAACCATTTATCTTGTCACTCATCCATATGATATAAGTGTATTTATCATGTAATATTTAGGAGGATGAGTATCTTGAAAAACTCTGAACACAAACATAGTTTCCACAATCAAACGATAAAAACACAAACATGAACGCAAACTCAGTGACTCAAATCCACAAACACTTGAACATAAACCCACAAAAGTTTCAACGCCTGCCTCTGCCCCTAACTCCACGCCTGCGCAAAGCAGCAGCAGCGGCAGCGGCGGCGGCGGCGGCGGCGGCGGCGGCGGCGGCGGCGGCGGCTGCAGCGGCAACAGCAGCAGCAGCGGCAACAGCAGCAGCAGCAGCAGCAGCACCACTTGCTCTGGACTGCAGAACAAGTTTCATGCGTTATTAGAAGATTTATAAATCATTTATATAAGAACAAATTGAACATTTATGTATCATTCCTTAAAAGAGCTTCTCCATCATATATATAAGAATATATATATTTTTTTGATAGGTAATCAGAAAACTTGTATAAAAGAGGGAAAAAAATAGAAGAGAATCACAAACTTATAAATCATTTTTCTACGTCATTCCTCAAAGTATACACAAAGGCCAAAGCCACTTTCCCAAAAATGCATTAGTAAAGCATACTAGACCTAATGCCCAATCCAACATATCAAACTGGATCACAAGATGTCTTCCTACCGAGCAAAATTTAACATCATCTTCTAGACCTCCCCAAAGAAAATCTCACAGTAATTTCTTAAAATGATGAACGATATTAGTTAGTATGGGAATAAAGAGTGGATGTATGTGGGCAAAATAGAGAGAGTACTATTTATCAAAGTGGTTCGGCCTCCTTTTGATAAATATAGCTTCTTCTAGTCTGCAAACTTTCTTTTCATCTTCTCTAGCATTGGTCCCATATTTCTTTGGACTTATACCTAGCCCCCAAGGGAAGCCCCAAATATTTCACGAGCAATGCAAAGATTTTGCAGCCCAAAATCTCAGCCAAAGCCGATATTCTTGGCTCCAATTGGAACCAATTTACTTGGATTAATCTTTGTGCCAAGCACAGCTTCAAAACACAGAAAAATGCATTTCAAATAGCCCATTTGTACTGACATTTCCATAATAAGAGTGGCGACAGTGGGTCACCATGTCGTAAGCCCTATAAACTATTGACAAATCCAATAGGATTCCCATTTACCAAAATAGAGAATATAGCTGTGGAAATACCCCAAAAAAAAAAAAATCCATTTTCTCCAATTGGAACCAATTTACTTGGATTAATCTTTGAGCCAAACACAGCTTCAAAACACAGTAATTTTTTTTTTTGATAGGTAATAAGAATCTTATTAAAACAAACTAAAAAACATCAGAAAGCAATACAAGGTGTTCATGATGGTGAACACGAGGAAAAGCACAAACAAACAAACAGCAACAAGGAACAAGAAAAAACTTAAAGAGCAATACTAAGAGAAGAAATAAACTCTAAAATAGTGGAGCATTTCGAGAAGCCCCAGCACCTAGACCAATCAAATAAAGTCTTCTGGAAACGAGCTAGTAAATGAACCAAGGATTTCTCGGTATCCTCAAAAGAGCGCCGATTTCTTTCTGTCCAAACAATCCACATCAAACAGCCAGGAACCATATTCCATATGTCTAAATTAAATTTTCCCAGCCAAAAGCTCCAACAATACACCAAGCTTTCCACAGAGCTTGGCATGACCCATTGAATCCCAAAGATATGAAACATATAGATCCACAGAGAGTGAGCTACCGGACAATGGAGGAGAAGATGATCCACAGTTTCCTCATTTCGATGGCACATACAACACCTATTCACCAAAATGCGACCCTTAAGCATAAGATTATCCAATGTAAGGATCTGCCCATGAACCGCTGTCCACACAAAAAAAGACACCCTCCTAGGGATCTTAGCTTTCCAAACACCTTTCCACGGAAAGTTGGAAGCAACTACACCTCTAACGATATTGTAATAGGACCGGGTATCAAACCTGCCATTCCCTTTGAGACACCAATGAGAAGTGTCATTCCCACCCCCCCTAGGGATCCGAGATTGAATGAACTCAAGGAAAGAGAAGGCAGCCCCTAATTCCTTTTCATGAAAATCACTATGAAATCTCAAATTCCAAATTCTATCGCTTCCACCCTCCTGGTGGCATAAAACTTCAGAGATGCAGGCTTCCTTGTCATTTGAACACACATACAACTGAGGATAGAGCAATTTTAATGAGTTATCTCCAACCCACTTATCATGCCAAAAAAGGATACGAGAGCCATCCCCCACCACTAAGGTCACATGCTTGGAGAAACTCTCCCAACCATCATGAATGCCACGCCACGGACCACAACCGTGGGCCCTTCTACAAATTTTAGTATTCCACCCCCCTTGACCCTCACCATATTTAGAAGCAATAACCCTCCTCCAAAGATGCCTTCTCGCCCAAACCTCCATAACCATTTCCCTAACAAAGCTTGATTAAAATGCACTATCTTCTTGATCCCCAAACCACCGAAAGCTATCGGTAAACACACCTTCTCCTAAGCCACCAATGGATATTTGAAACACTCCTCTGAAGCTCCCCACAAAAAATTCCTCTGAATACGCTCCAATCTATCAGCCACGGCTACAGGAATGACAAATAAAGATAGATAGTATGTAGGAAGGCTAGAAAGAGTACTCTTTACCAGGGTAAGTCTACCCCCCTTAGATAAATAAAGACGCTTCCAACCTGAGAGTTTCTTCTCCATCCTCTCCAAAATAGGATTCCACATAGATGCTGTTTTATAAGGGGTACCCAACGGCATACCCAAGTATTTCAAAGGCAGATTGCCCACCCTACAGCGAAGAATGGAAGCCAACACATCTATATTTCCAACCTCCCCAACCGGAACAATCTCACTCTTCCCCGCATTAACTTTCAAACCAGTAAATGCTTGGAAGCAGGTCAAAGCCAATCTAATGGATAACAACTGATCTCTAGACGCATCACAGAACAAAATGGTATCATCAGCAAACAATAAGTGTGAAATGCGTACCCCTATAGAGTTAGTAGGCCCCACAAGAAAGCCATGAAGCAAACCACAATCCTCAGTTTTCTTCAGAATCCTACTTAGAACTTCCATAATAAGAAGGAAAAGGAGAGGGGACAGCGGATCACCTTGTCTCAACCCATGAGAGTTTCCAAAAAAGCCAACCGAGGATCCATTCACAATAATAGAGAAGCGAACAGTAGATATACATGCCTTGATCCACCCCCTCCATCTCACCCCAAAACCCATCCTATCCAACAAATAGAACAATGCATCCCAATTTACATGGTTGTAGGCTTTCTCAATGTCCAATTTGCAAACCACCCAAGGAACGAGGCTCTTCAATCTGCTGTCTAGGCACTCATTAGCAATAAGCAATGAATCCAAAATTTGTCTCCCACCAACAAAAGCATTTTGAGATTCAGAGATGAGACTACCTAGCACAACCTTCAATCTATTTGCCAACACCTTAGATAGCAGCTTGTACACACTCCCTACTAAACTAATAGGCCGAAATCCTTAACATCAACAGCATTATTTTTCTTGGGAATAAGAGTGAGAAACGAGGCATTTAAAGACCTTTCAAACACTAAATACCTGTGAAAGTGCACAAAAACAGCCATAACATCCACCTCCACCACACTCCAACATTTTTGAAAAAAAGCCATGGTGAAGCCATCTGGACCAGGTGCTTTATCCCCCTCCATCTCCATCAAGACCTGGAACACCTCTTCTCTAGAGAACTCCCTCTCCAAGGCCAACCTTTCATCCTCACCAATGCAAGCAAAATCCAGCCCATCCACAGTTGGACGCCACATATTTGTCTCTTTGTAGAGATTTTGATAGAACTGAACCACCTGAGATTTAACTGCAGGACCATCCTCATATAAGACGCCATCAACCTCAATGCTTCTAATGTGATTAGCTCTTCTATGAGAGTTTGCTAGTCTATGAAAAAACCGGGTGTTGTTATCTCCCTCCTTCACATACAAAGCACGAGACTTTTGTCTCCAAAAAGTCTCTTCTAAAGTGGCTAAAGCTGCAATATCCCCTTTAACCTGGGTACGGCGGGAATCTTCCTCAATAGAGAGGCCCCGCAAATCTTCCTTAACATCTAGACCCATTAATTCAGTCAGCAAACATTTCTTCCTAAATGCCAAATCTCCAAATTCCTCCTTATTCCACTTCTTAAGGTCTTCTTTAAGAGCCTTTAATTTCTGAGCTAGAACGAAACTAGGGGAGCCCAAAAAGCTATACCCCTCCCACCAATGCTTAACTCTCTCGAGAAAACCCTCAGCTCTAAGCCACATATTCTCAAACTTAAAAGCACATCGACCCCTATCCACCCCACTAGCTTCCACCAAGAGTGGACAATGATTGGAAACAACACGAGGGAGCACCCTTTGAGACACATTCCCAAAATGATCCACCCAATCCACAGAAACTAGAGTCCTGTCAATATGGGACATAGCTTGAGGCTCAGCATCTCTAAACCAGGTGTAAGTAGCCCCCTCCAATGGTAAGTCCACTAGATAATTATTGTCAATAAAGTCCGAGAAAGCGAACATGGCTGGGCTGAAAGACTCACAACCACGCCTCTCGCAGGGGTATCTAATAATATTAAAATCACCAAATAAAAACCAAGCTGTGTTCCACCTAACACGAACCCTGGACAGCTCCTCCCACAAAGCAGCCCTATAATGATCAGCATTGGGACCATAAAGACCAGTGCAGACCCATTCAAAACCATCCACAACTCCCCTAAAAAGAACACTAACAGAGAACAGACCTACAGATACATCAACTTTCTCGACCACCCGTTTATCCCACAACAACAAAACCCCCCCAGATGTTTGAATCGCATCCAGTACCGCCCAATCAACGAAAGGACTACCCCATAAGCTCCGCACAAGAGCAGAATTTATAGAAGCAAGCTTAGTTTCCTGCAAACAAACAACATCACCTCTCCATTCTTTCAAAAGATTCTTACAAACCTCCCTTTTCTGAGGGTTATTTAACCCCCTAACGTTCCAAGAAAGAAGTCTTAAAGACATTAATCACTACCATTAGCTCCTGGTCCTGACGACGAACCTCTATTCCGAGAGAATGTCCCATCATAATTTATTGAAGAAAACAGACCCCGCAATTCCCTTAAACCTTTCTGCCCAGTTTTAATAGGAGGCTGAATACAACCAACCTTGGCAACCTCAAGACACTCCTGTTCTAATAGACGGAATAAAGCCACACAATGAGCTTCATGTTTAACGATAGGAAAACCCACCATCTTGCAGAAGCTCTTCAACATAGTAGACACCCACTTCGAATGTTCCACCTTAGAGGCTTCAAACTCACCTTCCTCATCCACCGTACTCAATACCAAGTCTTTAGCTACCCTAGGGACCCAACAAGACAGAGGAACACATTCTAGAGGACTACAGTTGTTCTCCCCAATACCGTCGGCATACTCAGCTACCAACGCTGACATACCCGCTAGGGGGTCACACTCCTCGTTATCACTGATGCTTAATAACTCCGTGACAACATCCTCCACCTCCTCAGACCAAGGATCCCCCTCCCTACCAACAACATTCAAAGGAGAAAACTGCCCAGAACTAATAGAATCCACCTTATGCATCGGGACAGCCCCAATCTGCCTCTCACCCTCACGAACTGAATGGGGAGCCACCAAAATAGGGGCACGACCCTCCGTAGCTGTACTAGGATGGATTCTCGCCCTCATCGGAGCCTTAGGATCCTCCGCTGCGCCTCCGCCGCTGCCCCTGGCTCCCGATCTGACTGGGAAGCCGCCGATATAGGGGCACGGACCACCGGAATAGGGTTGGGCAAGGGTATCTCCCTCATCGGGGCTTCCAAACCCACCGTCGGCGCCACCGCCGCTACCCCGAGCTCCGTCGAAGAATCGCTTGACCCACTCGTGCCCTGACCACAGCCCACAAGAACTTTCAACCCACTTGTAACGCAGGAATCAGCTTCTAAATGGGTTTTAATAGCTACGTGGGTTTGGGCTAGGGCCTGGGCTTGGGCTTGGGCTTGGGCTTGGGCTTGGGGCTTAGAAACTACAGGCCCAACAGCAACTTGTCTCTGTAATTTCACTTGATCCACCCAAGGGACTCCACGCTTGCCAACTGGGTTCCCTCTAGTAATGGCCTTGTGAGAATCCAATGGGTTCATCCAGGACACCACCCTTTTACCCCCTTCAGATAAAGACACCCTCAGCGCCAAAGTGTCAAGAGTTCACCTTGAACATGAAATTATGCGTGCGTCTGCCATTTTTTTTTTTAGAAACTGTCACAGTAGCAGTTTCTCCCTTGAACACGTTATGTCCCAAATAAGCTCTAGAATTTTCAAAATTCCTCACCTCCCGCTGGTTGCCAGTTTTGAAAAGTTTCTTCCCATCATGACTACCGCCATACAACTGGCCACCACCAGCAGCTCCACCGGAATTTCTCCCTTCCACCCCAACAGTGTTAGAACCAGCTAGGAAACTGTCTAATTCTTTTGAAAATAAGCTCCACCCAGCCCGGTTGGAACTCGCAGGTACCATAACAGAACCACGCTGAGCTCCACCAAAAAACACAGCTATATCCACAAAAATACCGGCCTTATTCGACCTTCCCCGGGACTCAAAAAACTTATTGTTCTCTCTATATTGTTTGTACAACAAATCCTTTCCAGGAACCCAATCACGAATATCAGCAAAACAAGAGAGGACCCATTTCATTCCCTTGCGACTCAGCCAAACGGAATTTTTAAAATTCCGACGACTTTCGAGAATAGCATAAGAATCAGCCCTCCCGCCATCAAATGAGAATGAAAAGGTTTTAGAATCAATACTAAAGGAACCTATACTACCCCCTCTGACCTGAGGAGAAGGTTTAGGAACAGAGCTAGGGAGAGGCACAGTGTTTGGAAGAGGTGTGGGTGAAATGGTAGTGGTTGGTATAGGCAATAGAGGTGGTTGTTGCTACAGAACAGAGGAAGGAGGGGTGGTCCATGAAGAAGTTAAAGGTGGACAAGTAGGGTGGTAAGGCAAAAAACCAAAAGGTGGTGGGAACGGAAATGGAAAGAATCCTGGGAAATGAGGCTGTGACAGGTTATGAGGCTGTGGTAAAGAGGGATAGATGTTGGCTGAGTGGTAGGGATGGAGGGGGGAGGAAGAAGCTTCCAATTTCTCCACTGCTCCTTAAAACCATATTTCTCCAAGTGTAAAAGAAGCTTCCAATTGATGTGCTTATTCAATTTTAAAAAAAAATTTATAAGTATTTCAACTATTTTAATGCCCCACTTGGTTACAAGCTCACGCTACTAAAGCTCAGCTGGTTATTCAATTTAATTATAGTAGTTTGCTTTTAAAAATGATCAAAAGCATAAATAACAGAAATTGGGGGAAAACAACAGAGATTCAGCCATCAAAACAAATATAATAGATGCTAGCCACATGTGTAATAACCAATGAACAACTTATATAAAGACAATACTAGCCACGATACAACCAAACCCACTGAAACCAACGCAGTTTCTCTTGATTATTACTTATCATACAATAATATTCTTTAAATGGACTAAAGCAACAAACAGACAAGCAAAGAGTGAATTGAAGGAGGCCAAGGCAGTCCTTGGGCCCCAAAGCCCCCTTATTAGAACTTTTCAATTTGGTATGATAGATAAACAGAAATTTTACTTTGACCATCAGAAAATTATACTTCATATGTCCTATTGAACAAACTGAATTTCTTTGCTTTGGTTCACTTATCAAAAAAAAAATTTCTTTGCTTTGGTTCCCCCATCTAAAGTTTCCTAGACCCATCGCTGTGGACAACACTTTTTGACAGTTAACTTTTAATATTGTTTTCCAAAATGATGGATCTAACAAATAGAAAATTTAAATTCAAGAGAGTTCACGTCTACCGACAACTAAAACTGTTGACTACTCGTGGCAAGTGGCAACTATTCTTTATTTATTTATTTATTTTTTAATCTTCTCTTGAGAATCTACTTTTTGCTCAAGCATGTTTGCTGGTTAGCTTCAATTAGCAACACAACACAAAGACCAAAATGTTTTCCTTTCACTCAATAAAGAAAACACCATGATGAATTTTGGATTTAGTAAAGCTTTTAGTGATAAACCTCAAAATACTTACCTTCATCCGGCATTTGTTCTGATGCTCATTGCATTCAGACCAGCCCTGGAAGCCGGCTTTGCAGTGGCGGCACCTATAGACTTCCTTAGCCACAGGCCTCTTCTTTCCCCTCAGAAAGTAGATGGGGGGCTTCCGCTGTCCCTTGCTCATCTTTCTTCCCCAAAAACCCTAGTCTCTTCCCCAAAAACCCTAGTCTGAAATGGTTCTATCAGAAGATTGTAGGAAATGGTGAAACAGGTGTTAGGGTGGGCTAATTTGGTTAAATATCCTGGGCTGGGCTGGTCTGGTGTATGTAAACAAATTAGCCCACCCTATCACCTATTAATAATCAGTGTATCTATTATATTTGTTTTGGGCTGGCCTGGCCTCACGCTATTAATAATTTAAAAACAGAGGTATTAGTCAATGAAGAGGAAGAGTCTAATTCCCCATCTGTTGTTTCTTCACTCTACTTTCACTAGAGCTTGCTGGCATGGTTCTACTCTTGCCATTCATACTTCAGACTTTGACAATATTAGTGTTCAAGCTTCTTTAAACAATATTATACTAAGATTCAGACAGCTGGACCAAGAGAGGATGGAGTATCTTTGCTCCATTTTCACTTTCCTTTGGACAATTTGGAATCATAGGTACATGGTGACTTATGATGGCAAAACCCCTAACCCCTCTGAAGTTATACTAACTGCTCAATCTTTGACTTGCAGGTTCAAGGAAAGCTTTTGAAACAAAGAAAAACCATGACAGGCCTAACAAAGGAATTCCGTCTAATCACCAGAATATTGGAGGATGCTTGGATCTTATTATCAGAATAGCAGGAGCTAGGACAGCTAGACCAAAGAGGACTTCTTTTGCTTATGAAGCTTCAAATCTGCAAGGAAGGATCATGTTCTCAGGTTGTGCCAGCAGTGGAGCTTCTACAGTTACTGCAGCAACTCAAGAAGCTTTAGTAGTGTCTGCTGTTAAAGCAAAGAGTTTGGGATTTTGCAGAATTTTGATCGTGTTGTAGTAGAAGTTTAGTTAGTGTTTGTAATTTGCAGTGTAGTCTTAACTGGCAGCAAATAACCTTGCTCTCTGACTTGGTATATCTGCAGCAACAAGGATTGTGTTATAAGACCCTTTTTGTTCCTCGGGTCATCTTAGGTTCAGTTTGTAACACAGCCAAGTTTACTCTTTAGGTCCCTGGTCCTTGTTGCTGGGTGCACCCAGCATTTGTATGGTTTGTATTCCTTCAATTCTGGTATCCCTATATCATCACTAGGAACCAATCTTCCATATCTTTGAGAAAGTATTTTGTTTCTAAAACAAAGCCAAAACCAGCCCAGAAATAGAATTTTGTTTCATATAAAACACAGCCAAAACAAATGGAGCCTAGAAAAGGCGAGTGTACTTGGCTGTCAATGATTCTGTGTGCCTGCCAGAAAATTTGCAAGCGAGTGTATGTGCACGGTTCAACTATTCACCAAAAAGAAATAATTTGATCATTGAAAATTTATTAAAATAATGATGGCAATGTCTGGGCGGTGTAGTTAGTTATCAAACTAGTCTCAACACTATAGGTTCCTATTTTAGAACTGGAGCAGACAACCATGCATGAAAAGTTTTTAGTACTTGAAAAAAAAAATAGCGAAAGGAACAAATTTTTAATTTTTAACAATTAAAAATAAAATATAAAAACAAAAGGAAAAGAATAATACAAATGGTTCAACAGTTACTACTTGTGAGAAATTAAACACCACATGGAGATTTTACAGCTTGTATAAAATATAAAATCTGTACTAGTCCTCTCAAACATGGCTGTCTGACAGTTGGAGACTCATCTGATATGTGTTGACACAACACCTCTACCATTTGCTCTAATAGGGATCCAAGCCCACCCCTGCGTTATTGAGAACATTAAGGTTTAATCATTGATATGCTAAAACCATTTAAACACATTAATGAAAGGAATGGAAGAAAAAAAAGGTATCAAACTAACAACAATCAAGTTATAGAAACAGTCTAAAAAAAAAGTATAAATCTAAACAAAATCACAAGTAAATTTTTTTTTAATAAATAAAATTAGAAATTTTTGAAAAATCACCAGTAATTGAAAGTACTCAATAACTTAAACTTGCTCATCAGGCTCCAGACATTTAGTGTGGCCTCACTTTATAGGAAAGGAGTCCAAATGGTATTTTGACAAAATCAAGATAAGAAAGAGTTGGGCCAAAATACTTGAATCAAACACACGGGGCTAGACAGCTATCTACATGGTACACAATTTATCAATATAAAAATGAACAATATTGGAGAGCATTATCCTTATTTGGCCCAAAATGATTGGATCACAATAATGCCGATGAGAGATTTAGATATTAAGTGTTCGTTTGAGAATGATTTATTTAGCATTTTGTTGAAAACTTTTTGATATAAGTGTGCTAAAATATACTTGTACTTTGAAAAAATTTGAAAAAATAAGAAAAAAGGGGGGAAAAAAAAAGGTTTCAAAAAAGCTGTACATAAAAGGCTGCTGCAACTGCACATCATATTGGGACAAATATGAATCCAACCCCGTTCGGTGGTTGTTATCATCTCCATCCTTATATTCTTTACACGCAATTGGTTCTTTAAAAACTTATAAATAAAAACAAGGGAAAATTCACCCCAGTGGTCTCTTTTTTGCACTGTTTTAATTGAACTGCAGTTACTTTCATTTGGAAGGTAAATTCAAGCACAGAAATCATAAATGACATATTCTCAGAGATGTAAAGAAATTAGAATTTATAGCATCTTTCCTGCGAACCCTTCATTTCTTATTACAGTTCCCATCTCCATCAAGTAAATCACTTCTAGGCTAGAGTGATCATAAGTGCAAAACCCTGACTCTTTATGTACCCAAAGAAATGGAAATAGAAGGAGTCATCTTTCCTATCATTTTTCATTGCCAATAACCATTTTCGCATGAAATTAACCATGAGCATGAACTTCATTTCTAATTGTAGTTCCCATCTCCATATAAACCACTTCTAGGCTGGAGTGACGATAAGTGCAAAACCCTGACTCTCTATAGCCCCAAAGAAGAAAATTGATGCTTGAATAGATGTAGTGGAAAGAGAAGAAATCATCTGTCCTATCAGTTTCCATTGCCAAGTCACCGATTTTACATGAAATTGACCGTGAGTATAATAGAAAATGATTGAATTGTTTTATTCCCTGTACTCAGTGTCCTTGTTCTCATACTTCATTTCATAGAATTTTTCACTTGTCATACTAAAAATAAATGTAGACACACACACATGAAATTAATGCTTTCAAAGGAATAAGCAAGTCAGGAAAAGCAAAGACCTTTTGATTAGAATACCTTGTGAGAAGAATTGCACATAAGAGAGTGATAAGGTTGTCAATAAGGGGATTGACAACATCTACCGAATCATTAGGCAAAGCAAAGAACCCAAGCGTTGCCTGCTGAATTTGTCAAAAAATTTATGAATTAGAAACAAATGTTATAGAGAAAAATTCCCATTTTTAATGACACATAATCCAATTTATCAAAATTTTGTACCTTCATCACATGATTTTGTGTTTCAACCATTAGTTTTGGCTCCACAGAAACCAAGGTAGTGCAGGTACTTAAAGCAAGGGCCTACAAAAGCATCAACAAAGAGGAAAAGTTAAAACAGTTCCCAACAAAAGTAAATCATAACCGATAGCTTTAGAACAAGACATAATGATCTGATAAGTAATATTCTTGAGTATGGAGAAGTTCAAGATTAGAATCAACAAAGTCTTCATTGTTGATTCTAATCTTGAACTTCCAAATGCCTCATGTGTAATGAAGAAGAGGAATCAATAAATCACTTGTTCCTTCAGTGCCACTTTGCTAGAGCCATCTGGCTCAGATCAAATTTAGGAATGAGAACCTCTGATCTGGTGTCTTGCTCAGTCAAGCTTTTGGTGGAATCTGCTATTATGGACAACACTACTTCTGATGCCAACAGAATGTTTCTTTTGCAATCTATGTTTACTATCCTATGGTCCATTTGGAATCACAGGAATCTAACTCTGAACCAAGGAAAAATGCCTAATCCTAAGGAAGTAATCCTAACTGCTCAATCCTTTATTTGCAGGTACCAAAAATCCTTTTCATTGGATGCACAACAGAACAATCCTTTCAAACACCAGCAAGTGCAGAACTTCACTAATCAGAATTGGCAGATCATCCTAAAAGTGGCAGCTTTCAAGAACAACAGAACTAAGAGGAGTGGTTTTGCTTATCAGGCTTTAAATCAAAAGGGAGCTATCATACTTTCAGGTGGCAGCAGCTGTGGAAAGAAGAAGCACTACCTAGCCTTACAGGAAGCAGTGAGTGAAGGTGTGTTTAAAGCCAAAGAGTTGGGATTCTACAGAGTTTTGATTCTAAGCACCAGCAAGGGATTTGACCAGTTTTGCAATCACACTAGGAAACCTGATTGGATGGAGAAGACATTATGTTCTGATCTGCAGCAGCTAAAGTTCCAGGGTCTACTTGTAAACCATTTGCTTGTTCCTAGAATTGTCATTTCTCATGTTTTGAAATTGGCTTATATTACTACTGCCTGTCCTGTACATCATTGTAGGCTAAATCCTGACTATGTATTAGCCTCATGAACTTTGCTGTATTGTTTCCTTTGTTTTAATGAATGTTTTCTCTGGTATCAAAAAAAAAAAAAAAAAAGGCTTCATGGTCATCTTGAGCCTCTCAACCCGTTAAGGTCAAAATATAGTCAAGCATCATGTCCCTTCTTTTCAAAGGAAATGATGCACCATTCTCCGCAGCTTTAATGACAGCATAACCTGCATTATCACCATCACAATAATGCCATTATCTTCACACGGCTGATAATCAAAAAGAAAGAATATGTTTATCTTTTCAATAAGTTTAAACCCTTAAAACATGTGACAAATTACAGTTAGTCATTAAGGAACAAATTTCAATTGCAAAGAGTGCAGCATAGTATATATAACGTAAATGTCGTGTGGAGTGTAACTTGACTAGCTTTGGCAGCTTTTTAATGAAAGTTTTGGACAATTGTTATTATGTGGAGTGTAACTTGACTAGCTTTGGCAGCTTTTTAATGAAAGTTCTGGACCATTGTTATTTATTTTTATTTTATTTTTTTGGTTAAGTAAAGAAATGGACAATTTTTACATTCATGAAAAGAAAATCCAATAGGTTTCAAAGACAAAGCAAGAACAATAAAAAGCCTCTGGAGGTTCTCTTTCCATTTCTTTTTGGTTCTCAAGGATTCTAGGCTTCACTTTAGCGAACAATTGCATTTAAACTCAAACTCCTTCCGAAAAAAAAAAAAAAAAAAAATGTAAAACTGCAGCAGAGGACATTAAGACATCATATTCACATAATTATACAGACCTAGTAAATCAATTGCAGTAATAACCGCCTGCTTTGCCGTAGGGTGGCGCACATGAAGAAGCTGTGAAAGCATATTAGTCCCCTGCAAAAGGAATAAACAAAGACGAGACATCAGAAACTGAATACATTAGTTATAGTATATACTGAGATCTCCATGGAGAAGCATTAGGAGAAAAGACAAGATCTCATACAATAAGTGCATCTATTCTGGCTTCAATAACTGTTGACGGAGTATTTCGCAGCATAGCCATACATTAGAGCAAAAGCAGCATGTATATCGTCAGACTCTTCTGCTCTAAAACTGTCAGAGAAAATGGATAGGAATCTGCAATAGATTGAATAAAGAGCTTGTTCACATGAATATCCTTAATTGATACACATTTTTCATATAAAATCACAAACACACGAAAAAGGGAGCTGCTGGGGGGTTGGAGGGGGGGGGGCGGGCGCTAACACTGACCTAGTTAAAAAAATTAAAATACCAAAAAGCTGACCTAGGAGATATTATATACCCAATGAAAATTACCACTCCCAAAAAAAAAAAGTGACAATATCTTTCTTTTCTTTTGGGGAAGGTGGGGTTCTACATCCTTCTATTGAATCAATTAAGGCACAATTAAAGCATCCAGCCTGCATTAAAAAAAGGGGGAAAACATAGTTTTTTGAAACTAAAGCATAGGCACTTCTATATAATCTAATTTCAGCCCCAAATCTTGATAAGAAACCTGCAGTAACCATGAGAATCTATCAAATGTAAGTTTTGAAATTAAACATAAACTCAGTGTCTAAAAGGCATTTCAGCGATTTTGTTATCAATTAATTCTTTAGGGTACTACGTTCAATCATATTAACAATAATAGAAAAGCCAAAAATTATATTGCATCTCATGCTATCAAGAAAGCCATAACAAAAAGCAACTAGCCGAAGGCATAGAGAAGAGTGTCCCTCTAAACTCATCTTAAATATATATAGCTTGCATGCATATTTCTATATTTGTACATTTGTAGATATTCATTTGTGTGTATGTATGTAACCACAAAAAGACAAAAGAGAGAATAAATTTATCTTAGAAGATGATACCTTTGAAATATGCTTTGCCCAACATTATCTAGAATATCTTTCAGCTTGTCCAATACAGTATCCAAGTGGGATGCTGCAATCTAAAAATAGTCAAAAGCAATATATATTATAAACACATAACCAAATGGAAACAGAAAACAACATGCACCAAACTCTTAAGATACCAGTCCCATGGCTTTTGCTAACCTGAGCCTGTTTGTTTGAACTGAAATGTCAGCTTGTTTATACATCCAATCTATCCTATCACAAACAGAAGCCCTGTCATTGACCTTTTGAAGAAGAATACCGAAGCACCTGCAAAAACAAAAACATTTACCCTTCCAAAGTTAAAAGGTTAACCTCACTTTCCATTGATAATGGCCAAAATGGGTTTCATAAAAGTGCCAGTAAATCTATAACCGAAGATCTATGTGCAGGGAAATACCCTAATACCTATACATCATGTATTCAAAAACACTCACAACTTGAAGAAAATAAGAAATCAAATCACTTCCGGAGCAAAAGAAAGCAACATTGATTAAAAAATGCTTCCTGAATTTAATGGAGCAATATTGAATTAAAAAAGTATTGATACCGGTGAAGGAGTGCAGAATGTTCATCATTAGAAGTATAAAGCTCATATTGTTTGGTGAAAGCATTTCCAAGAGATATCACCCAATTGGTGTCTTGAATCACATCCAAAGATTCCGCAAGAAACTGTCATCCAACAATAAAGAGACATGTTATACATAATTGTAAGAATCAGGATACCTTAGTTCCCCAGCACATCTTGTCTACTTTCGAGGTACTTAGAAATGTCCTCTAATTATTTTGTAAAGATAAAGATTTTTTAAAAATTAGATTTGTATTGTTTTTTTGAGCACCTAATACAAGTAAACAAATTATGCAACTTTAAGAAATAATTTAGACCAATTTTATGTCTTCTGTAATTCTTCTGCAAGGATAAAGATTTTTTTTAATTAGAGTTATATTGTTTTTTCATACGCATAATACAAGTAATCAAATTGTGCAAAATTCATAAATACTTTAGACCAATTTGCTGTTCCTCTTTGTTGCTTATTTAGAAAAATTAGTTTCCAGTCATATACCAGGTAAATCAAACTCAAAGAATGTTTTTTCTTTTATTGGCAAGTTACAAATGCACCTAGTGGGTCTTAAACCCACGACCTCACCCTCCACCTAGATCTTGCAAGAGGTGCCCAATGAACTAGAGCTCATTGACAAATCAAACTTGAAGAATGACCTCACCCTCCACCTAGTGGGTTTTCAACATCTGTCATCTGAACTTTTTTTTTTTTTAAAGTAACAACCCTTGTGGATTTTTTGGGAGTTCTAGGGTTTGAGACAGAGAGATCCTGTCTCCTTTGTTATTTGCCATTGTTTTGGATGCACTAAGTTGAATGCTGGATAAGGCGGTAAATGATGGATGCATATCTGGTTTCAGTGTGGGAGATACAGTGAGAATATTATTAAGGTATCTCATCTCCACTTTGCCAATGATACCCTGATATTCAGCGTTGCTGATCTTGATCAGCTTTTGTTTGTCCGGCTGATTCTTCTCTGGTTTCAGGAGTATCAGGCCTGAACATAAATTTGGGCAAGTCAGAATTGGTGCTTGTGGGAGCAGTTCCTAAAATTGAGATGTTGTTGTATGTTCTAGGTTGCAATCAAGGTTCACTCCCAATGAAATATTTAGGACTTCCTCTAGGTGACAAATTTAAGGAGAAGACATTATTGAATCCTATTTTAGATGAGGTGCAAGGGAGATTGGTTGGATGGAAACAAATTTACTTATCCAAGGAGGTAGAGTTACCTTAATTAAAAGTACTTTATCTAACTAACTGACATATTTCCTATCTTTATTTCTCATTCCCGCTGAGGTGGCTAACTGAATTGAACAACTTCAACGAAATTTCTTATGGAGTTGTTTGGGGGATGAGTTGAAATTTCGTTTTTTTAATTGGAATCAAGTTTGTGCTCTTCTTTGAGTAGGCGGATTGGCTATCTAAAATTTGAGTCATTTTAATGAAGCTTTGCTAGGAAAATGGTTGTGCAGGTATGGAATTGAGAGGGACACACTTTGGAGGAGAGAGCTAGAGGTGAAGTATGACTATGATTTTTTTTTTTTTTGGGGTGGGGGGGGGGGGGGGGGGTTGGGTGCTCCAATCCAGCTCCTGGTCCTTACAGAGTAATTTTGTGGAAGAATGTTAGACAGGGATGGACTAAGGTGAAATGGCACAATTAGTGGTGCAGGGAGAACCCTCTTGCAATATGTTTTCCAGAATTATTTACTATTAGTCATGCAAAGACGGGGAGTGTAGCTAATTAATCAATGTTTACCTATGGGGTTCTCCACTAGGATGTCAATTTTATAAGGGCCATGCAAGATTGGGAATTGGAGCCATTGCCAAACTTCATGGCTACTATTTATGGTCCCTTAGTGAGGGGGAGTGGGGAAGATAAGATGTGTAGGGTACTAGATAAGAAAGAAGGTTTCCAGGTTAGTGGTTTCTATCATGTCCTGCTACATACTAATATCCAATCTTTTCCTTGAAAAAGCATTTGGAAACAGAAGATCCCCTTTGGAGTTGCTTTCTTTATTTGGACTGCAGCCCTAGGGAAAATCTTAACTGGCAACAATCATAGAAGAAGACTTGTGTCTCCTCTGGATTGGTGTTATATGTGCAAATGTAACAGGGAATTAGTAGACCATTTATTACTCCATTGCCCTATTGCTTCAAAGTTATGGTCTATGGTATTGGGTTTGTTTGGAATTTGTTGGGTGATGCCAAAGTCTGTGGTTGATTTACTAGCTTGTTGGCAAGGTTGTTTTGGGCGTCATAGGACATGAGTCTATATGGATGGCTACCCACCATTGCTTGATGTGATATCTTTGGAGGGAGAGGAATAATTGGTGCCTTGAAGATATAGAGAAAACTATGCCTGAGCTAAAGCATTTTTTCTTTAGAACTTTGTTAAATTGGATATCTATTTTACGTAGTCACTCTCTATGTTTGATTATTGATTTAATAGACTTATGTAATTTGCGTACTTAATTGTATGGTCCCCAGTCGTATACTTCCTGTATACAACTAGAGGGAGAGGAATAATTGGTGCTTTGAAGATACAAAGAGAACTATGCTTGAGCAAAAACTCTTTTTCTTTAGAACTTTGTTGGAGTGGATATCTATTTTACATAGTCACTCTCTATGTTTGATTATTGATTTAATAGATTTATGTAATTTGCGTAATTAATTGTATGGTCCCAGTCGTATACTTCTTGTATATGACTAGAGGGAGAGGAATAACTGGTGCTTTGAAGATACAAAGAGAACTATGCCTGAGCTAAAGCTTTTTTTATTTAGAATTGACATAGGACAAGGACGAACAAGAAAATCTGACATAAAATCAAATAATATATAATCAAATCAAAGCAAACATGCATTCAAATATAAAAATCTAGATGTCCAGTGCCAAATTAGAATAGCTATCATCATCAAAAAATGAGACAGCATAAAGATATGATAGACACCGCTTAAGGCAAGAAATAACATCCATCAGCATTGCTACAAGTGTTTAGTAATAACGATACCAAGGAGGGGGGTAGCACAGAAATCAGGAGAAAAAAAGGAGATGTTAATCCTTCCAATTGAAAACAGGAAATGTCAGAAACAAAAAATTCAGAACATGAACCAAATAGTAACTTGCTGCCAGTCCTATGAAGAAGAAACAAAGTCAAACCACTGGTTAAAACTAATTTAAAGGAAAAAAAAAAAAAAAACCATCATAAATTCAACAAATTTGAAAGCTTGAAAAAGTAGCAGACTTCAACACTAACTAGAAGAAATGGAAGTTCTTATATTGAAAGAATTTATACACAACTGAAAATGGTAATGTCATCCCTTTTGACTTCATATGGTTAATGGGTTTTCTATGTACAAGTTTTTGAGAATGTCATCCCTTTTGACTTCATGTAATTTGAAGCATTATTAATATATCAAATCTTACAACTTCAAAATTGAAGGGACAAGTCTGGGTAAATCTTAGCAAGCTTCGCCATGAATGGCCTGTGTGTGTGTGTGTATAGCACCACCGAAAAAACCATAAATTTGAAATTAAAGAGTGTGAAAAGAAGTAAAATTAAGCGAATTGAGAATTGGAGTGTGTTTATGTAAGAAAAACAAAAAAAAAAAAAAAAAAAAAAATGGGAGGTTACCTAGGGCAGGGATTGTGATTCCAGAGCTTGAAGAAACCATAGCAAAAATTGAGAATGAGAGAGAGGAAGTGATAAAAATGAAATGTAGTAAAGAAGTAAGAAGACGAAGACGGGTTTGAGAGAGACAACAACACAGCAAAGATGTGAGATTTGAGAAGGTCGTATTTTTTAAGGCCCATCTCACCTAAAGGCCCACTACAGGCTTGAGTGGGTCGGCTTCATTATCATTACGAGGATTTGAACTCGCCTTTCAGCTTTGACATTTTGGTAATCAAAGCTCTGGTCATTGTGGGCCTGAGCTTGTTGGTTTACGTGAAGTCTAGGACCAATCGATTTTTTTCCTGTTCTTTTCTGTGAAGAGCAAAAGTAGAATAAATATACAAGGAACCGGGCCATATAAATGGCCCAAACCCAAAAATTCCGCCTGAACCGACCTTGGATACTATGGCCTTTTGCTGGTTGCGGTTGGTTTGCTTCAATGTGATGGGTTTGTCACAAAAAGCTTTCACAATTAGAATTTTGTTTGAGAGAAGTTTTGATATTAATTTGTATTTGTTTGATTTTTTTTTTTTTTAACAAAGTTCATTCATCTTTTGTAAATTTTTAAACCTAGCTTTTGATCTATTTTATGTTATATTTTCAAATTAAAATATGTTTTTTTAACGGCAAATGCAAAGGTGGGTTAAATTCGGGTAAAGTGTCAAATGGAAATTACAGAGCTTAGATAGGTAAAGTGTCAAATTTCAAACCACAGGTAGGTAACTTAAATTCGGGTCAAACCACAGGCGGGTAAATTGTAATTTTCTATATATATATGTGTGTGTGTACCTAAATTTAATAATATTATTTACCATTTTTTTTAATTATGGAAATTACTATTTACCATTGAAAAACACTATAGACAAATAGATTAAATTCAATAAAGAGATGGTATTTATAAACCCTATGTTTACACCCTTCAATCAAGCATTACCACATCATACTTTTTTTAAATAAATACTCATAAGCCCGATCCTTAGTAGGTGTAATAATTTTTATAATTAATATATTTTCAAATAAACAAACTCCCTATATGCACATAAATCATCTCTCTCAAATTTTTTTAAAAAAATTATTTTTTTGGAAATATAATTGTTTGAGTAAGATATTTTCTAAAATAAATTTTAAGTTTTATTCTAATATTACAACTCACAACAAAACTTATGGATATGTTTAATTATTCAATTACAAAACATTTTATTTTCAATAACAAAGATTACCATTTCAATCTTAATTCTCATTCAGTATATCAAATGTGCCCTTATAGTTGAGTTTCTGCTTAGTATACATAGATAGATAAATAGATATAGATACTGTGGAGACCAGTTATTTATGGGGTACTGTTGAGGTTGTATGAGATGGGCCTATGACCCAATGACCTAATCCGAGGATACTGATAGGTTCAAAGATGGTCAGCTAAGGTGGTAACGGGAGTGGCGTTAAAGGAAGAACTAAGAGTTATTATGGTAAATCAAAATTACTTGAGGCAGAGACTGACCTTTACATAGTGGGAAGGAAAGGAATATGAATGCATTTTCCTTCCAAGTTCCAACTGTATTTAATGATTTAAACATTAGACAATCTTATGGGTGATTTTAAAGCATTGGTACTTTAATTTCCGAGCATACAATATGGGATAAGTCACAGGAAAAACAAAAAAAAAAATATCCAAGCTATCCAACAATAAAATTCCAAATATGGATATACTCATCCAACAAAATATGGTTACTCCATGCACCAACGGCCAACCCGTTAAACGTTAGTACAATTGGGCCTTTTAGTTGAATCAAGAAATGTTCGGTGATCATGTATCAAAGGAAAGGGGAATGATTATCCTTTCTTGTGCTTGGGTTGGGTTATGGGTAGGGGTGGTAAATGGACGGGTTTTGGGTTTGGTCAAAATGGGTTGAGTGTATGATTACCTATTTTTCTTTTTATGACCCATTTATATTTAAATTAAATACCCATTACCCATTCAACCCATTCAATTTAGTAATCCACCAATTTAACCCAATATGACCCAAATACCACTAAAACTACTTAAATGACATGAATACCCTCTTGACCTCCAAAATTATCAAAATACCCCTAAATACTCAAAATTATCCAAATACTCTACACTTCTAAAATTACCAATATACCCTTGGACATCCAAAATTACCAAAATACCCATAGAATGTCCAAAAAACACTTAAAAGCCCAAGATTACCAAGACAATAACACTTGATTAGTGACAAATATCATTTTTTTTTTTCTTTTCTTGATAGGCAAATCAATAAGGCAATTTATTTTATCACTCTTATTGAGGAAATAAATAAATCACCATTATCCATTTATTTTTATTTTTCTTGATTTTGGTTTAGTATAGTTTCTGTATTTATAGACTAATTTTTCCATTACACTAGTTAGGGCTATAAACGAGCCGAGGTTTGTTGAGTAGTGCATGTTCAAACTTGGCTCGTTAGGAAAAACTCAAAACTCAAGCTTGATTTGAGCTCGTGACAAGCCTAAAAATAGCGTTTTAGCTTAAGCTTTTGGAAAAGCCAAAAAGCTTGAGCTTGGTTTGGCTTGATTAATTAGTCAAGCCAAGCTCAAGCTTAATATAAAGCTCAAACTCGAGCTCAGGTCAAGCTTTTGAGTTTGAGATCTAAAAAAAATTACTTTATCAACTGCTTAAATCTCTAAAATTAAGAAAAAGAACAAGAAAATAATATATTCATTTTATTATGCATCTAGTCCTACTTATGATTAGCCATTATTCATCAAATTAAAAATTTACATAATTAAATTCATTCATTCATTCATCATTGCTTGTCTACAGCTTTAGCAATTGTTCAAAATTCAATTTTTTCATTCACGTTAGATAGTGAAGTACTAGAAAAATACTTGATTGTATCTATTAAAAATGAGAAAATATTAACATGTTTCATAACTTTAATTTAAATTATTGATAGAAAAAGCTCATATGTGACCCACTTAATTAATTAATTAATTTTTAAATGTAACTATAGTCTAAAGTGGTTCTTGGTTAGTGTAAAGGGAAAAAAAAATTAAGGTAATGGGTAGTGGTCCCATGTTGGCCATGTTATTATTAAGATATGTGTAATTAGTATATTTAGATGACACATATAAACTTATAAATGAGTCTATACTTGGATTGTTTTGTATCAAGTCTAATAGCTCATGAGCTTGTTCGTGAACAAATGTTTTTGCTTGGGCTTGGCTTGTTTACTAAACAAGCTTAAAACTAAGGCTCAAGCTTGGTTTATTCATAAACAAACAAACATAAACGAGTTTTTTATCAAGTCAAGCTCAAGTTATTATTACCTTTGACTATATTTTAAGGATTCGCATGTGTTTACTGACTCGAAGGTGGTGGCATTCTTGTCCCTAGGTTTCATTTCATGAAGAGATATGAAGTTGCCCCACCACTTTGGGATCACTCCAACATCATCAAACTCACCTCAAATTTTTTCTATTTTTCTTTTTTGAAATGTCTTTTTTAACTACTACTAATAATCCTCCCATTGTTTATTTTTTTCTTTCTTCTTTCTCCTCGTTCACTTCAGTTTAGCCTGAAGGGCCAAGCTATACTAGAATGTGGATGGAAATACCCCAAGATGATAAGATGATGATGCTACCACATATGAAATAAGTTTGTACTGTATCAAAAACTGATCTTCATTGTCAAGATTTCTTTTTCAAATTAAATTTTCCTAAGTTCAAAATGCGAATAACTCAACTAGATTTAAATCTTGAATGCCACAAGATATCTTGACCTAACTTGTGGCAGTTTCCAATCCATTTATTGTGAAAAACATTAAAATTCAATACAAATCAACACGACATTGGATAAACATGCATATGCAAAATGTCCATTGGTTTTCTTCCCCTTAAATGAAAAGGGTGATGGCTAGTTTCAAAACTAAGCAATCTTCACTCTTCGCTATCAATGAAACGTTCAAGCAACTCTTTATCTTTCAAAACTAAGCAATCTTCACTCTTCCCAAACCAGTCATAGCCCGTGGCAATGCAATCGTAGACAGGATCTCTGAGCGGAGTTGGAACTATCAGGAGTGTACTTAAGGCAGGGTATGGTAGCAGCTAATATGACAACCTTCAAGGCAGCTGCCTAATTACATCACTACAAAAGTTTTAAGACTTTGGTACTTGGCAATAATCATATGCTACAAAGTAAATAGTAGGAGTGGGAGAAGCAGCCTGGACAAAGAAAAACAATAACCAACATAATTCACATTCACACGTCTGTAAGCACAACAATCTAAACAAGCATTCATAAGTTTGTAATTGGATCAACTATTATAAAGAAAATAAGCAAGAATCTAATAGCTTTTGAATAAAACTGTTTCATCAACTGAATCTTTAAAGATGAAGTGTAAATTGTTTCAATAATTTGGCCAAATATCAAACCAGCAAAGCTATAAAAGCATAAAAGGTTATGTATAATTCAATTTAGAATCCACGAGTGCTTTATAACACGTGTAACGACCCAAGGAAAAGCGCTAGTCACATCTGCACTATACCTCAAAAGGACTAGTCACAATTGAAGTTCCTTGTAGTTGTTAATAAAGTCCAGTTTAACCCAGTAAATACCCGATGTGGGACTCATCACACATCCACACACATCACACAATCAATCAAATTAGGGTATCACAATCTCCCTCACTTAAATCCTTAACGTCCTCGTTAGGACCCACTTTGTGGGGTAGTGTCTCTGAGCCCACACGGGATTACCGGGCCGACTCTGATACCATATGTAATGACCCAAGAAAAAGCGCTAGCCACATCTGCGCCATATCTCAAAAGGACTAGTCACAATTGAGGTTCCTTGCAGTTGTTAATAAAGCCCAGTTCAACCCAGTAAATACCCGATGTGGGACTCATCACACACATACACACATCACACAATCAATCAAATTGGGACATCACAATCTCCCCTACTTAAATCCTTAACGTCCTCGTTAGGGCCCACTTTATGGGGTAGTGTCTCTGAGTGCACATAGTATTATCGGGCTGGCTCTGATACCATATGTAACGACCCAAGGAAAAACGCTAGCCACATTTGCGCTATATCTCAAAAGGACTAGTCACAGTTAAAGCTCATTGTAGTTGTTAATAAAGCCCAGTTCAACCCAGTAAATACTCGATGTGGGACTTATCACACATCCACACACATCACACAATTAATCAAATTGGGGTATTACAACATGAAACATTCCCATTCATGCTTCAAGAAGAAAACAAAGATAAATCACACTAGCTACTGTTGAAAGCTATAAAGGCATTTGCCCTTCTTAGTTGAGGATTTACTTGGTTCTTGGCCTGGGAAAAACATGGGCTGTTTTGTTTGTGTTACCACAATAGTTGCTACTTTTACATGAAACTTGTTCAAAATGCAAGGTAGATCATATTTAAGGTTTCAATTTCCAATCAGAAACAGAATTGAGTTGCAAAGCACAGCACAATCTAAAATTGTATAAGAAGAACATTTGATTAGGTTTGTATTTTGACGTTAAGGGGAGAGAGAGATAGAGAGCTCACGATTTTTTTTAGGAAAAGCTCTCGAATGTTTTTGGTTTAGAAATTTAGTTTTTCTATTATTTATTTAAATTTTAGATGGGTATTTAGTGGGTATTAGTAAGTTTATTCATTAAGACCCATTTAATTAAGTTACCTAGTGGGTCTTTATTTACCCAAATATTCAAATAGGTTGGGTTAAAAACTTATCCAAATTAAGTAGGTAATGAATGAATTGAAAAATCCCAACCTAATTTTAGTCAAGTTGGATTTGCAATATTACAACTATTTGTTACCCCCTATCTAAAAATTCTAAATAGTTGTACCATCATACACAAATTATTATGTCAATACTAGACTCATCACACACGCTTAGCGCGTGGGATTAGGCTCTTATTTATTTATTTATTTATTTTAGATTAATTGAAATAATGTATAAAAGTGAGATAGAGATAGAGATAGTGTCCTAATTTTTAAGATATTTCTCTATGTGAGAATTAATAAAAGTTTGAAAGCCAAAAACTTAAGATTTTTTTTTTAAAAAAAAAAAAAGGTAAATTACTCTTTTAATTGGTTTTTTTTTTTTTTTTGAAAAGCAATTGTTTTTTTTTAAAAATTTAAAATTATTTAGCTAAAAGATAGGGGTATTTTAAAGACTTTAAGAATTTGTGTGAGAATATTTTAGTACGCAAAATGATAAAACTCAAATAAGGAATTATCTTTTTAATAATATAGATGAAATATCAAACCAAATGCATTTAATTAGAAAAAAAAAAGTCAAATAATTTTGTCCCAACTTAATTGAGAAAAAAAATAAATTTGAAGGGTAAGGCTGTGTTTGTTCATGTAAAATATTTTCCGGAAAATATTTATTTTTCGGAAATGCTATTTTCAGGAACGGAAAATATTTTCAAGTGTTTGGTTACATTTCAAAAAATGTTTTAAAAAATATTTTCTGGTGTTTGGTTGTGTTCTTGAAAATACCATAGAAAACACATTTTCTACTTGTTGCACACATTTTCTCAACTGCCAAACAAATATATAATATCATTCCTCAATACAGAAACACAAAAGAAACAAAATCTAGAAAAAAAATTCATCAAATCCGGTCATACAGAAACACAAAAGAAACAAAACCCAAAAAAAAATTCATCACATCACGCGGCGGAGGCGAGATCGAGCGGCGTTGGAGTCGATCTTTGCTTGATCGGCGTGGTGCGATCGGCAATCGACGTTGGTGTGGGTCGTCGGACTTTGGAGTCGATCGGTGCGGTGCGATTGTCGTTGGAGTTGATCTTTGCTTGATCGGTGCTGGTGTGGATTGGTGCTGGTGTGGGTCGACGCTGGTGTGGCGCAATGCGACGAGATCGGTCTGTGGTCGTCGGACTAGAGCTCGGTCTGTGGTCATCGAACTAGAGCTCGGTCTGAGGAGTGATTTGGGCTCTCTCTCTCTCTCTCTCTCTCTCTCTCTCTCTCTCTTTTTGCGCGTGAGTCCAGAAATGGTTTGAAGTGAAAATTTTCACTTCAAACTATTTCCGGGTCAAACCAACTAAAACACACGGTCAACTGAAAATATTTTCGGAAAATTTATTTTCCATGTGCAACCAAACACCTACATTTATAGAAAAGCATTTCCGGAAGTGATTTGAAGCCAAAACAAACACAGCCTAAATTGCAAAATATACTCATGAAATTTAGGGTTATATGAATTTTACACTCTAATGGTTCAAAATTTGGATTTGACCCTCTAATGTTGCATATTATTTTGATAGTAACACTATCCATGAGTTTTTTGCTTATGTGTCTTTTAAATGACACATTAGCTTGCCACATGGACTAATTGATCTAATAAAAATACGCTATCTATTACACTATTCGATATAATTAGACAATTTAAAAAAATCTTTGAAAAGTAAAAGTAAATCTGAAAATCTATTAAATTAATTAAATAAAATTTTTAACTTTTAAAAATATTATCACGTGAGCAAATTGGATATTCTCCTCTGAAAGAAAATCTTAACAAACACAACACTCAAAGAAAAAAAAAATAGTCCCAAATCAAACCAAACACCAAGAACATATATGGACTTAAATCTTTCACATAAACAAAAAATTATCATTTAAAACACATAAAATTACATAAATTAAAAACGCAATTGCAAAAAATCACATCATTTTCTCAGCATCTAAACAGGAATTTCTCCTCTTTACTTTCAAAAACATGAGTCAGGCATGTGATGATGTGTAGCTGTGGCTTGAGCGAGGCATGCGAGCAGTAGCAGCAGCTGTTGGACGATTAACACAGAAGTGTCTCAACTCTCAAGTAGATCGGCATGGGAGGCAGCCATTCCATACTTCACTACCAACCCATGAACTTGCTTCCCTTCTAAAAGTAAATTTAAACTGAACGGGTTCCACATAAGCATCACAAACCATTTAAACGAACAACAACAAGGCCCCAAGTGGTTCACTATCGTCATTGCTCTCGGCAAGAGCTCTGATTAATGATTATAGTGTTCCAAGACACTGTGATTGGAAAGCACACAGAATCTAAGGACTTATTAGACGGCAGCCAGAGGTAGTGGATTTGGGCAGTTTTGATCATATGGGCATGGACTTGATTCAAGTCTTCGATGGTTTTGCAGAGTGTGATGTTTGAGAAGAGTGAGCATGGGTGAGATGGTGCCATATTGGGCTGCTGGGCTTGTATGTTGTGGAATTCATGGATCAGAGGTTGAGAAGAGACTTGTTTGTTACTGGGTTGTATTCATTAGATCTGAGTACATATCACATATACAATTATATCCAAACCCAGATAATTTTTTTATAGTTAACCAAACCCATATTTGAATGTAAATAGGAGAATTCCTGTTTTTATGCTGAGAAAATGACGTAATTTTTTGTAATTATGTTTTTAATTTATGTAATTTTTTGTAATTTTTTTAATTTATGTAATTTTGAGTTTGTGTGAGAAATTTAGGTCTAGATGTGTTTGTGGTGCTGGGTTTGATTCCAGACTAATTTTTCATTTGAATGTTTGTTTGTAAAAAAAATTTGATTTTCTTGTGAAAATTTTGAATGCTCGGAATTTTCCTTGGGGGAATATCCAATTTCTTCATGTGATAAAATTAAAAAAAAAAAAAATATTAGAGATACAAATTATGTTACAAAAAATTTTATAAGCTGCTGATGTGATTAGTGATTATTGGTAAATGAAAAAGTAATATTAATGACGGGCTAAAATGAAAACATTTTGTAAAAATGTTGTAAAATAATTTATGTCTGTAATATTACTTTTTTAAAATTTAAAAAAGTTAATTTAGTAGATTTTAAAGATTTTGTAAATTACTTAATTATATTGAATAGTGTAGTACACGTGGTGTACTTCTATATTAGATCAATTAGTCCATGTGACAAGCTAATATGTCACTTAACGAACACATCAACAAAAAACTAATAGAGAGTGTAATTATCAAAACAATATGTAATGTAAGGGAGTTAAATCCAAAATTTAAAATTTCAGAATGTGAAATCCAAATACTTCCAAACTTAAGGGGTGTATTTTGCAATTTATCCAACTTACTTAAAAAAAAAAAAACATAAAATAAATTTTCTATTTTATTAAATTAGGAAGAGGAGACTTAAAAAAACCCATAATATATATTAAACATGAGTTGGTTGAGTCGGGTTAGGTAGATTTGTCAATCTACCAACCTAAACTCAACCCAACCTAAGCCTCCCCTTGATGCCAAAAAATATAATGAGTTGGATCGATTTTGGCGAATTGGCTAGATGAAGGAGGGTAAGTATAGTTACTTTGGACCCTATTTTTAAAATATTAGGTACACATACACAATTTTTATTTTTGTGTACTGCTCGTTTGGACTTATTGAGCATTGACCTCTTAGTCCACTCGCTGAAATGGAACATGTCATTCATGGTCTACAACCTTGACACTTGGGCTCGGCCCAGTCACACCTTTTACTAACCCTCGTGGACTTAACTACACAGGTCATTGTACTAATCGAACCAAACCTGCAATCTTGTACTTTGTCGTTTTGAACTCATGGCAAGCCGAAGTGGCTCGATGAGTGCATCGAGCTATAATGATTACGAATATTAGTATATTATCAATTGCTTCAAATTTTTTCCTTTACATAAATTTTATAAGAAATATGGTATTATCAAATGATTGTATTTCTTTGCTTAATGGAAGTTTACATTTGAACCAAGTTAAATAACAACTAAGTTCAAATTCTCATTCTTTAGTGAGTTCACCTTCTATTAAAGGCTTTCCTTTTTCATTATTATTTACCCAAATAGTTAGTAAACACTTTCAAACACATAAACAAATGTATACTTATGCAATTTATATATAAATTTTCTAAATATATATATATATATATATATATATATATGCAGCCACTTCTTTTTTTTTAAAATCCAAAACCTTAGTTTTTTCCATGATCAAAACCCATTTTCCAATTAATCAAGATGAACAAAAGAAAATCAAGTATAGAGAGAGAGAGAGAGAGAGAGAGAGAGAGAGATAAATAATAAAAACAATATTAAGAGAAAGTATATATTTTAATGAAAATGCTCACTATATTCATTTTTAGAGAGATAATAACAATAACAATAACAATAACAACAACAATAATAATAATAATAATAACAACGTCATTGTGGACACCTAAAAAAGCTTTTGAGATTGATTATATAGGTAAATTAACCCGAAAATCCCAAAACTTTTCATGAACACCCATAGTACCGTTAAAAAAAAAAAACTTATAATTACTCATATTTTTGCGTATATATGCTTATAATCTTTCTTTGATATATTGTTGGGTATATAATTACTTTAAATAAAAATAATATTTAAAAAAAATGTTGAATTTAAATATATATAGAAAAAGAACTCAATGATATATATATATATATATATATATATATATATATATATATATATATATATAGGATTTTACTATTCACCTGGAAAGGGTTGGGCCTATGGCCCAATACCCAGTCCGAGGATAAGAACATATCCGAAGACGATCGGTTAAGGAAGATATGAAAACTGTACTATGGGAAGAGGTAAAGTATATTTATGGTGGACTTAACCATATTCGAGGAGAATGATCATCTCGGAACATCTGTCGGAGGTGGCTAGAAGCATTCCCAATTCCTTAATATAACATATTAAAGGTATTTCGCAACAGGGGGATGGGTAAATATTGGATAAAGGATGAGGATGAGGGATAACAAATATCTGTAAAAGCTGCTACCTCCGCATTAAATGCTTCCCAACTAACCCTCTGACCGCATTAATGTGGAGATGATGCCTGAACAGTAAACAAGTAGCCTTACAGCTAATAGTAGAAGGTTCAAGAAGGTGTGAGATGGGACAGGGAGAAGCTCCCGACGCCTGACTCATACGTGTACAGTGAGAATGGTGTAGAGATCATGGTATATAACGTGAAAAGGCATTCCAAGAGAAGGGGGACGAAAGAAAAATAGAAAAGAAAGAAAGGTTGAAGAAATACAACAATAAAAAAGAAAGAACTCTAAACTATTGATCACACTACTAGGGCATAATCGATGATGCTTTTTGTATTTTTGCATGTGTAACTCTTCCCCTTAAACACTAATAACTGATATCTTTTCTCTAGATTCAGACTAGCTTTTTCTCCCACTCTCTACAAATTTATTGTTCGGGCTTGTTGGGTTTGAGTCCATTCCTGTTTTGGAGTTTGAGTCAAAATTAGTCTTTACAATATATATATATATATATATATATATATATATATATATATATATATATATATATTTGAGAAGATTATATGTTTTAATTTATCAAACAGATTTCATATAAAAGAGGAAAGAGAAAAAAAATTTACAACTCAATTACAACTTTGAAGTCAATTTAAAATGTGTAGTTGGTAATTGTGGGGATAAAAGAACCAAGTAGGAGTATTGGGCCGTGGGTCATGCCCAAGGATGCAGAGGCACCTGAGGATGATCAAACAGTAAGATAAGCATGTGGGTTGATGGGCCGAGGACAATGACTAATAACAATGAATAAGTGATGTTTCTCGAGGAGGCAAACTTCCTCGAGAGACGTTGCGGGAGGCTAGAGCTCGGCCACCCAAAAAATACTGTGCAGGAGGCAGCCACACTTTAGAAGATAAACTTCAAAGAAAGGAGTCAACAGTGAACTAAAAAATATTTGAGAAGAAATCTGCTACCACCACATTAAATGCTCCGCACCTAACCATCTGGTAGCATTAATGTAGAGGTAATGCCTGAACAGTGACTTTAGACTTACAACTATATACAAAGACTTCAAGAAAGTTCTGATAGAACAAGCATCCATAAGATTAGCTACATGATCAACAAGTGGGGGGCTAAGATGGGAGAAGGAGGAGTATAAAAGGGAAAAGATTCCTTTACATGAAGGATCATCTGAAAAAGAATGAATTAAGAACAAGGAAATGATCGAGTGTAATGAAGGACTCTAAACATTTGTAAAAGTCTGAAATATATACATAAGAACATACCTTCCTCAAACTTGACCGAGGAGTGTTTTTCTCTTCAAACTTTACTTCTCAATCATTGTAATACCAGACCAACTCATTGTGATTTACTTTTGACTCATTTAGTCTTCATTTACTAAACTCACTCTCTTAAAAATCTATAGTGGTGGGTTGGTTGGGCATTGTTCCTATCTATTGAACCTTGGGTCAATTTGTGCACTTACAATATGCAATTGTGAAGCAAACAGAGAGTCATAATTAAATCTTAAAAAAATGGAGAGGAAGGGATAAATAAATTAGATGGTGCGCACATACTATTCTTAGATAAGCAGGGCGAGGCTCCATGCCATGCCTTTTTGGGTGATGTTTTGTTTAAGGAAAATTTATGGCGCACAAGATACCCTCTCTAAAGTTAAAGTGGGTGGTTCTAACAGGTTTGTTTTTATGTGTGGATGGTGGATAGGGCTTTGACTGGTAATGATCAAAGGTAAGAATGATTGTCTCGACGTGGAAGATTCAATAGATTTGATAATTGAACCCCTATAAGATGTGGTGGAAGTTTTATGAGCGTTGTTATGTTGATTTCCTATTTGGTGATATAATTTGCTCTATCATGTTTGCTTATTGAAAATATCCATAAGAACGAGATATTAAACCATTACAGCACCCACCTAACCAAACGTTTCTATTATGACCTTAATGGAAAGCTCTCATTAGATTTGTAACCAAATTAACTTCAAATGTTCATCGTTACTCCATGCATGCTTGTTTCAGTCATTCTAGGTGTAGGAATTCAAAAATAACAAATGAAATAATTATATAGTTTCCACATCATAGTCTACATTCAAAGTCTATGGACTTTATCCCCTCCCAGAAATAAATAAATAAAGCTCAGAAGCTCGAACTTTATGATATACATATTTAGTTTCTCGTGCTTGTTGGGTTTGGGCCGTAGAGTTGGATCTCCCTATTATTGAGTTGTTGGACTGGTCTTGCATTCTTCTCAGCATACTGCAGTAAGTTGTAAAAGTTTAAAAACCTTGATTGCTTATTTTGCTCAGTAGCTAAACCAATGCCTAAACAATTATCTTTTCACTTGGCTTTTGCCATAAATTATAAAATAAATACAAAGTTTGGTTCCTTACATCATGGACCGCCACTCTAAGCGATTTCACTTGCTCCCTTGAGACAGTCCTTATCTAAAGATAGTTTCCAAATACAATCAAGGGTTAAAAAATTAAAAATAAATAAATAAAAGGAGCATAGGAAAGGAATGAGAATAACAATGTTTAACAACGGTATACCTTTTTATTTATCGTCCAAATAACACCTTCCGTGCATGGAGGAACAGTGAGTGAGCCCATATATCTATAGTACTTCTTGCCACCCATCTTTATTTCTCTTGGATCAATCACCCCCATATTTCTTTCATCTTTTTTATCAGTCATGGACAATATGTTTCTCATCAACTGAAATTTAAAATGAGTAACATGTTAGACAACAATTTTGGAGAGAGAGGATAAACATCTATTAATGTGGACAAGGGCTTAGGCGTTGTGACCATATTCTATGTGGTATGAGAATAAAATGGCAAGGTGCTAAAAATTCAACAGTAACGTGTGTTAAATTCTGTACGTAATACTACGCTATTGACCATTAATCCGAAGACCTTGATCTATATTGTGGTCATATTAGCTGACTTAGTGAGAGAATTTCCTATATATCTTAGCATTTTCTTTCATAATTTGATGACAGTGATGACAATGTAATTTCACGTGCTTGTTTTATGCCCATCGAAGCTACAAAACTTATTTGGGAGGAAAATGCATTGACATTCAGTCAGTGTGTAGCAAAATTTCAGCTTGTTCAGATGGCAAGAACAGTGTTGTTTGGTAACGACTTACAAAGTAACTTTTTACGGCGACTTTGAATTAGTACTTCCACAAATCTCGCTTAATTGAAGTTTATGGAGTTTGTTTTGTTTTTGTTTTTTTGTTTTTGAGGTAAGACGATAGGAAGTTGTTTTTATTTATGAGAAAAGTGAAAGAATGCCTTCTTGACATTTATTAATAAATTATTTTAGAAAACTTTTTTTTGAGAGGAAAATTGTTTTAGAAAACTTTTTAATGAGAAAAGGGAAAAAGTAATTACCAGTCTGTTTGATACCTGATTCTTCTCCTTATTTTTTGTTTTCAAAAATAATTTTTTATTTTTGAAACTAAAAAATTTATTTATTAACTAAAAATAAACAGAAAATAAAAATTATTTTCAAAACTCAATTAGTAAAGAAAACTGAAAAAAAGTAAAATATTGTTTTTAGTTTTTAATTTTTAAAAATCAATAAAAATACGTATTTAATTTAATAAATTTGTCTCATTTAATGAGTTAATATTAAAGTTCAAATTCTAGTAACAATACATTTTAACATTTTTTTTTTTCTTTTCAAAAAATTATTTTTTAATTTCAACTAATCAAACATATTTTTTATTTTAAAAATACAAAAAAAAAATTATTTTTTCTTTATATTTTAAAAACAAATTTTTAGAAATAGAAAATATTTTTTCTTTATATTTTAAAAACAAATTTTTAGAAATAGAAAACAAAGACTATTACCATTATAACCTTATATTTTTACAACATTTTGAATTTCCCATAAAAAAATAAAAAATGTTATAAAAAATTTCTTAAAATAATTTATTAACGGTTATTCTTGTGACACTAATTAACAATGACCCTTTATTTTGTAATTTCCTTTTTTAACCTTGAGTGCCTAGTGCAACGGGCTGTGTAAACAAATGAAAAAAGTAGTTGAAAATTTTCTTGTGGGAGGGAATCTGCACCTTGGAGAGGAAATCATCGTGGTGACCAATCTTGTAAAAGAGTCCAACAACAGCAATCTTATTTGCCACGTTGGGATCTCGTGCTAAGTGAACCATGTGTAGCTCCAAGTCATACCTAACAAAGAAAAAAAAAATCATATTAAGTTGTTAAACAACATGGAACATTGACAAAAACGAGAGAGAGAGAGAGAGAGAGAGAGAGAGAGGACCTCCTGCCATTGATGGAGTGCTCAGAAGGTGAGTGCCAATGGCCTTGGTCGAGAAAGTAATCAGTGCCGTTGATTTGTATTGATCCGGCATCACCTTCCCACTTTAACTGCACCAATGACATTTAAAGTGTATTTAATTATAGAGTACTAACTAACAAACAAAATATGATCGGAAAGCTATATAATGACACGCCCAATTAAAGTACAATATTTTTAATGTGGAGTTCATCCCAAAAAAAAAAAATTTATGTGGAAATTGAACTAATTATATAAAAAAAATGGCAAATCATATCTAATAATTTATAAATTTAATAATTAAGAAAACTGGCAAACGGAAATGCACAGCTATCTACTGGCAAACTGGCAAATCATCTGTCTAAATTGAAGTGATGGGAGTGGGACCATGCTAATAAGATAACACGTTTTTGAGGTTTTTCTTGGTAAGATAAAACACAAATGAGTCATGTCCTACCAATTTTTGTCCTTTCATATTTGGAGAAATGTTAGGATGGTATCAAGACCAAGACTTCTTCGAGTCTTTTTTTTTTTTTTTTTTGGTTAACTTTGGAGTGATAATGGAACAAAAGGAAATAAAAATTATCTCTTTGAAATATCGATGGAAAACCAGTGTCAAAAAAATTTCTAAAGTTCAAGAAGATGCAAAAGGCAATTCATTTGTAATGGAAACATGCATATTAGATGTGTGTGTGTGTGGAGGTGTATTAAGCTATGAGAAGTAATCCTAGACAAAATTGATAAAGTTGTGCAGTTTTTGATTCCTTACCGAAATATCATGGCCTCTGTTCTTGACAGTGGCATTACAAGGCTTGTAGTTCCTCTTCAGGTCCAATAACTTGGGGATCACTTCCACTCTCTTACTAGACAAATCTATGGGAGATTGCATACTTCCATTCTTGCAAGCTTCCCAATCTTTCTTTAAATCTCCCCAATGACCCGGGCCCTTCTCGCTTCCTTGTAGATAATCAAACTCTCTCTCATCCTCTGCAACATATCATCATTCATATATTAAAATCCACAGCTACAAAGTTAATGGAAATAGAAACAATAACAAGGAAGAACAAGCATGAATATAGTGTATATTTTTTCTGAATTACCAACTTCTTGTGCTGTAGTTGATTTGATAAGAATGGCAAAGAATACAAAGCTTGCTACAAAGATCAGTTTGCTTGAATTCTTCATGTCTTGTATGGTGTGTGTACGTAGTAGCCAAAAGGAGTTTCAAGATAAGAAGTAGGAAGTGGGAAACTTGAATATTTTTCTATGAAATAATGGTCTCTAGTTATAGGGTATATATAACCAAACAAAGAATAGGATGGGCATGTAGAGATGGAAAGAAAAGTAAAATCTTCAAGTTTCGGATTCAGATTATTCCCAAGTGTGAACATGACTATAAATAAATAAGACACGGCATAAAGGAAGCTTCCCAAAGTTTGAAAGCTAAACCCGAAGGGAAAAAATAATGAAGTTAAAGAACAAAAAGGACAGGTGGCAAAAAAAAAATCTAAAACAAAAATCACATGGAGTATTTTATTGTTGAATATAAGACCTATATATTGATTAGTGACTGATATGCGTGTATTTACCTACTCTCATGTCGATTTATTGTTATTTAATTTGACTACTTAGAGTTGTTGTTGTTTGTGTTAACAATAATTTAAAGTTATACGCTAAGGCCAAAATTTAGTTTTTTAGAACTTTTTATTATTTAAATATTAATTCATCCATGTGAAAGGCGAAAATTTAACATCCAATGTTTTTTTTAATTACAAATTTACAATTCAACCATTCATGTAATGTATTGGCCGAATTAATGCATAAAAAAAATCTTCTCAACTAACTTATGATTTATAGTTTATTGGACAATGCAATATAATAATTAAATAATAATTCACTGTACAATAATTAAGAAGTTATACTTAAGTTTTATCATTTGACTTATATGGTAGATGTTTCTTAAAAAAAAAAAAAGACTTAAATTGTAGACATATACCATTATAAATTAGAAATTAATACAAGCAATTCATATAAAAAATTCACTGTACAAAAATTAGAAATTAATACCAACAATTCATGAGATAGATATATCTTATAATGCTAAGTTTGATAAGATTCATTAGAAGATAAATCAAAATTAATTCTATTAGTGTATATACACCTACGTCTAACACATTCGTTTCTCAATGGTTTGGAGCCGAATATGAGACAAATGGATTAGATCCAAATCCAACAAACACGAAGTCATGGCCAATACTATAACTAAAAACCTTACATTTTTATGTCCTTAAATTTTTAATAAATATCAATTTCCAAAATTATTAAAAAGCATTATTTCGTTCCTAAATTATTAAGAAAATCTCTTTAAAATAAAAATATAACCTTTCAATAATTAGAGGGAAAAAATTTCTTAAGATTTTTAGAAAACCGTCCAAATTTTAGGAAAAAAAACAATTTTTTTTCTTCGGTCAATGAGATGTACATGTTGTAGACGACAAACATATGTGTCCTTTAAAAGGTAATCAAACACTTTGCCATGAGGGGAAGAAGGTTTTCGAAACACCAAATTTGACTTTGATTCTTATTAATTTCTCGTTTATTTTGAGGAAGACATTTCAACTTTCAAGTACCAGAAATTAATTCGCCTAGCGTGACGGTTTGTTCACAAACCAGTCTCCCCACCAAACAACTGAAGCTTGTTTGACAAGGAAAAATCCTGAAATTTTTGGGACTTGATGATTTATTAAACACGTTAATATCTTTCTAGTGAGAGGCTCTTTTCATTTCAAATGATCATTATGACAACCATTAATAACTATGGCCTGGAGAATTAGATATGTACGTGGATGATGACAATTTTTTAGGGAAAAATGCATTAGTTTAGGCACTATTTTTTAAAAAATTATTAAAAAATAATTAAATAATTAATTTTTTTGATAATTTTTTATATTTTCTATATAAAAATTTTCTTTAAATAGTTTATTAATAAATTCCTTCTGAGCATTTGTTAGGTTGTTTCTTTTTTTAAGTTTATGTGCATATACGTGTGTTAGATTTCTTAATTCTACTAATTAAAAATGAAAAATATGTTGCTGACAAGCTTGGGCGAACAAAATGAAGCACACGTTTCTTGGTTGTTGTTGACATCATCAGTCATCATCCACCTTCGAATCGAACCATCTGGATTCTCCTGGACTAGAGGAAAATAAGAAAGTACATCGAAATGACAAAGTAAGCTGTCTTATTATAGATTACAGGTGTTAATCTTTGTCTTTAAAGTTTAAAGCACAGGTGTTACGTTGTACGGCCATACCCAAATCCGTGTCGGCTCCATGATTTAAATTTGGTGACCGTTTGTTTCAGCTTTTAGGGCTTAATCGCGTGTTTGTTTAAAAGCAGGACAGAAATTACCGTTTGGTGAAGTAGAAACACAACTTTTATATAAAAGTTGTGTTTTGGACGAAGGCATAAACGCGCAAGACAATTATGGACCTCTGGAGGTTCATAAACAAAAAGTCGAATGCGCGTTTGAATGGTATTCGTTGGGCTCTATCGGAAAATACCAAATTACCCTTGATAAATGGCTTCAGTCCTCACGCAGTCCTCATTCATTCCTCTCATCTCATCTCATCTCTTTGCTCTGCCCTCTCAATAACAAATTTCCAAATCCAAACACAAAAAAATCTATAACAAATTCCTAAATCAGTTAAGGAAAAAAAAAAAATCAATCCCTTGCATGGGTGTTACAGACGATGTGCTAAGAGAAAAGGGGAAAAAAAAGAAAAGAAAAAGAAAAAAAAGAGGAAGAATGACCGAAGAAGAGCTCTGTGAGTCTGTGGAACATTCTAAGAAAAACAAAGAGCAGAAAAGAGTAAAGGAAAAAAAGAGGAAAGAAGGAAAAAAGAAAAGAAAAGAGTAAGGGTATATTTTTAGTAAAGGGAGAAATGAAGTGCTAAGAGAAAAGGGAGAAAGGAGGAAAGGAAAAAAAAAAAAAAAAGAGGAAGAGGAAGAAGGAGAGCTGGAACGTTTTGAGTTTGGAGGAAGTGGTAGGTTGCAAAAGAGGAAAAAAGTAAAAAAAGAAAAGTGTAAGGGTATGTGTGTGGAGGAGAAAAAAAAAGAGAAAAAAAGGAAAAAAATATGTGGTACGTGTGTGGAGGATAAAAAAAGAGGGAAAGAAAAGGAAAAAAAAAAAAAAAGGAAAGGGAAATGGTAGTACAATATTTTCACAATACTTTCACAATAAATTTTAAGTGATAGATTATTATTAGCTAATATTTGTGAGAAAAAAATAATTTTAATAGTACATTTAAATTAAAATCAGTATTAATTTTTATCACAATACTTTCACAATAAATCTTAAGTGGTAGATTATTATTAGCTAATATTGGTGAGAAAAAAATAATTTTTTTAGAAAGAGAAAAAAATAATTTTAATAGCACGTTAAAATTAAAATAAATATAAATTTTTATCACAATATTTTCACAATACTTTCACAATAAATCTTAAGTGGTAGGTTATTATTAGCTAATATTGGTGAGAAAAAATAATTTTTTTAGACAGAGAAAAAAATAATTTTAATAGCACATTAAAATTAAAATCAGTATCAATTTTTATCACAATATTTTCACAATACTTTCACAATAAATCTTAAGTGGTAGGTTATTATTAGCTAATATTGGTAAGAAAATAATAACTTTTTTAGAAAGAGAAAAATTGATTTAAGTATGATGAAGTAGTTGATTTAAGTATGAACCAAACTCACATCCCAAAAAAAAAAAGTATGAAATAAACTCCCTTATATATACATTATCTTTTTTGGTTATTTATCTCTCAAACTGCCATTTTTATAAGTGTTAGCCAAACACTTAGTTTTTTCAAAAAACACTTTTTAACATCTTTTACCAAACACTCAGTTTTTTGAAAATGTACTTTTTCATTATGTACTTTTTCATTATGCACTTTTTGAAAACTCCACTTTTTTATTATGCACTTTTACAAAAAGCTGAACCAATCTTACCCTTGGTACACATTGTGCACTAGCCAAGCACGCTCAGCACCCACTTTTATATCCACCAAAAAGAGAGATGTTATTTTGTTTAAAAAATAATTTGAGTATTTTTTTTATAACCAAAATAACTTTTTTATAAATATAGTTGAATGGTACCAAAAATGGGCCATTAATTATTAAACAAGTTACTATTTTATAGTTGTGTAAATAATCTTACTTATACCACCGCATACTCTTGGTGCGATGGTCACTCCACAAGTATAAGTGTTTGTGGGGTGTGGGGGGCAAGGGTCAGGGTTCAAGTCTCCAGGAGGGAGCTTCACACACATATACACTTAGATTAAGCTATAGTAGAATTCTATCTTGTAAAAAAAAAAAAATCTTACTTATATTATATGCATTATCTAATTATTGATATGTTTTTGTTTTCTATGATAATAACATTAGTAAAACGATTTTATAAAATTATAATAAATGTTAAGAATCTTGTAACTCAATTGATATTTTTTGTATTTTTAATGAAAATGTTCAAAGCTTAATTCTTCACAACAATCCCAACTATCAAATTATCATTAAAAAAAGAAAACTCTAGTAATCAAACATCTAACCGTTAAAGTCATAAGGGTTTAAAACTATTATAGTACTACTCATACTAACATTTTAATTATAAAGTTTTGATTTATTTCAATTTTGTTTATTAATTTCATTCTGGGGTTTCATGAAATCCTATGTACACAAAGCTATCATTAAGGCCTTAAGCCCTTAAGGACCCAAAATGACGTAGTGTTGATTTTTTATTTTATTTTATTTTTTTTCAATTTTCCCATTTTTACTTTGTGTGTGTTTCATTTCCCTCTTTCTCTCTCTCTCTCTCCAATTCAATTTTCTTAATCCCTCGTTTTCTTTTAGATTTGAGTGATGATTTGATTTTTTTTGGGTGAAGAGTTTTGTATATGGGCGGTAGATAGGGTTTCGACTATTAGTGGTCAAAGGTGAGGAATGATGGGTCTCAACTTGGATGATTCAATGGATTTGATGGCTAAACCTACATGATATGGTGGTGGTTTTAAGGGCATTTATGGTGCCCAAGTAGGTATCCTAGCTTCAGCCACATGATGACCTCATCATCATCGGATTTTCATGCAGAAATGGGTAAGAAATATAAATCAATTGTTGAATGTTGAGTAAGTTAAGCAAAGAGAGAGTAAAAAAATGACATATTTTGCTCATTTTGTTTGGGTGCTACGAAAATGTAGCAATCAACAAGGTATAAATTGAAAAGGAAAATTTTGGGAAAAAAAAGATATTTATGTTCATTTTCTTTGTTGAGAACCAAACAAAGTAGAAGCTTTTATGGTTACCAAGTAAAGTTGGACCTTAAGATTCACTTAAAAAAGAAATTAATAGTTTTCTATTAATTTTTCTTTTAGTTTTATTTCAAATAATTTAGGGTGTTTGAATTGGGTGAAAATTGAATTATATAACTCAATTCTCATCACCTATAATCCAAAACATGTGGAACCCACAAAAAAAATGTTGTTTGGAAAGTTTTTTGAGTCTTGTTTCCATCACTCAAAACTCAAAAAACTGAATTTGAGTGATGAAAATTGAGAACAAGTTTTGGTTATTTTCGGATTATGAAAATTAAGTGGCATTTTCATAATTATCATCAATCAATGGGACCCAAGTCTTTGTATTGTCCACACTTACCTTTACTCTCCCCTCCCCTCCCCAATGACTCTTTCTTATAGTTTAGTTGCCTTCTCTTTCTTTCTTTCTTTCTCTTCCTTTGCTTTCCTTACCGAAAATCACCCAAAAAAAAAAAAAAAAAATCCCCACAAAGACAAACCCATAATCACACCCACAACAAGACACAAACCCACAAACATTTGAAACAATTTTTTATCAAACTCATAAACACAAACCCACAATCACACCCACAACAAACACAAATCCATCATCACACTATGGCAACACAAACGAGAAAATGCAAGAAGGAAGAGAGAGACCGATTCGAGCGGTGGTCTATGTGAAGACTCAAGAGATGGCGGTCGACCAATCCAATAGGTTTTTTTTTATAAGTAATAAATATTATTATGCATTTTATCTTATTTGCTATATTAAGTATAGGCATTTTTTCTTCCTAAAAAAGGCATAGGCATTTTTTTTATAAGTAAAAAAAATATTATTATGCATTTCATCTTATTTTCTATATTAAGTATATGCTTTTTTTTATAAGTAATAAATATTATTATGGATTTTATCTTATTTTTTATGTTAAGTATAGGCTTCTTGTATAAGAATAAAGAGGTTTGAATGGATTTAGGCTCGTACATCTTGCCTTTTAGATTCTATTTCCTCTCTCTCAATGCTATCACCAAAAGCTTCTTCTTCCCTCCAATAAGTGTCCAGGCTTAATGATAAATATCAATTATCTAGAATAAACTCTATTGGTTGATATTCTAACATATCTATAAAATAAAATAAAAAACAAAGTATAAGCTTTTTTATATGTAATAAATATTATTGTGGGGACCAATTATCTCTGGAGTATTGTTTAGGTTGAATGGGCTGGGTCTATGGTCCATTGACCCAGTCCGAGGATGCAGACATATCTGAGGACGGTCAACTAAGGTAGAAGTGGAAATGACATTGCAGGAAGAGCTAAAAGTTATTTATGATAGACCTAAACCTATCCGAGGTAAAAAGTCACCTCGGAACATTTATCCAAGGTGGTTTGGAACATTCCTATCCTCCTGGATACTGTTTTAAGGGAACCTTATGACGAGGGGTCGAATATTGGATAAGGGATAAGGGAGGAGGATAACAAATATCTGTGGGAGCTATTACCTCCACATTAAATGCTTCCCAGCTAATCCTCTAGCCGCATTAATGTGGAGGTGATACCTGAACAGTGAACAAGCAGCCTTACAGCTAGTAATAGAAAATTCAGGGAGGTGTGAGATGATATAGGGAGAAGCTTCCAGAACCAAATTTACACGTGTATGGTAAGAATGATACTAAAATCATGGTATATAACATGAGAAGGTGTCCAAAGAAAGGGGATTGGAAGACTTAGAGAAAAAAGATTAAGAAATACGACACTAAAAGAAGAACTTTGGACTCTTGGTTATATTACTCAAGCTACGCCGAAGACGATTTTTATATCTTATACTCTCAACTTTTCTTCCAAACCACCCATGATCGTTACCTCCTTTCTAAAATCAAGCTAATTCTTTCTTCCACGCTCTACAAATTCATTGTTTAGGCCTGTTTTAGGGTTCAAGCCAAAACTGGTCCTTACAATTATTATGCATTTTATCTTAATTTTCATATTAAGTATAGGCATTTTTTCTTCCTTAAAAAAAATATTCATTTTTTTATAAGTAAAAAAATATTATTTGCATTTCATCTTATTTTCTATATTAAGTATATGTTTTTTTTTATAGGTAATAAATATTATTATGGATTTTATCTTATTTTTTATGTTAAGTACAAGCTTTTTTCTTTTCTTTTTCTTTTTTATAAGAAAAAAGAGGTTTGAATGGGTTTAGGCTCGTACATCTTACCCTCTCGATTCCGTTTCTTCCCTTTCAATGCTATCACTAGAGGATTATTATGGAGTTTATCTTGTTTTTTATGTTAAGTATAGGCTTTTTTTTTAAAATAAGAAAAAAGAGGTTTGAATGGGTTTAAGCTTGTTTGTCATATGGTGGGAATTGGTATAGAATTAATTTTATGGGTCTTGAAACTGATATTATGCTTTGTTTGAAGTAGGATTGTGAGATAAAATAACTTGAAGAATGTTAAATTGCAAATTCGCAATTTATGGTGCTTTAAAGAAGGAAGAGTGATTTTGGTTGTTGGTTTAATTATTGAATATGTTCAAGCGGTTATAGTAAAATTTTCATAATTAGAAGCTCCAGATTTCCCAAATATATATAGATAAAAAAAAAGAAAATTTATACCCTTTTATGACATTTGTTTTGATGCTACATGCGCTCTGAGTGTTTTTAAATTTTGGCTTTACAATATTCACAAGTTCAAATTTTTTGTTCTTCAATTCTCTCTTCTTTCCTTTCAAAGGTATAATAATTGTCGTCTTCTTCTCCTTCCTCATTTTCTCTTTTCCCCAAACCGTAGCTTAGCTTTTTCTTTCTTAGAAATATCTCTGTGAACAGTGAACGAAATGGGGTAGAATCTAAAATGGGCTAGGGTGGGCTTTAAATAGAGTAGTTTATCATATTCCACCTCAATAAAACTAGTTACACATAATATTCTACATAGGTGTTTTGGTAAAAAGAGCTCCCCCCAAAAAAATGATTCATTTTGGAAAATAATACGATTAAATTTTTTTTTGTTTTACTAACGTATGCTTTTAGAAAATATAATAGTAAATCATTTTAGAAAATTTTTTATAGGAAAATAAAAAAGTGACCAACTCTTTTAACATTTTTTAATAAAATTTTTCTAAAATTGATGATTAAGAGTATGTTTGGGATTTGTTTATTTTACTAAAATTAAAAACTTTTTATTGAAAATATTATGAATAAAGGTAAAAATTAGTTGAAATAGTACAGTCGAACCCATAAATAGTACCAAAAATTGAAGTGGGGCTATAAATAGTAGCAAAAAATAAGTTGAATGGTAAAATAATATGGTTTTTTAAACTGGAGCCAAACGCACACAAACATTAACTGAACCCTTAAATTATAACCAAAAAATATATATATAGATAGAACGAAACTAATTAACTTTTTTTTTTTCAACAACCAAAGGTATGCAACTTTTTTAGAGACCAAAGGTAATTATAATTAACAACATGTTGATAATGATCAAATCATTATCAACATGTTATAACATGATGCGTTAATTTGTGTAAAATGAACAAATGAAACAGGAAAATAAGATAAGAATCTTTTTAGGGAGATCCAACAATTGCTGATGAGTGGCCGTCCATTGTGTGACAGATTGACATTAGTGTGAAAAAACTTATATTGTTGGGTTGAAAATCCTACCTAACTTCATCAGATTTTAGCACCTAGTTAGATTTAATTTGGCTCAGACGATCATAAGAGTTGCATTCTCATTAGAAATTGGGTTCTGAGTTGGCTTAGTTAATTAATTTCCTTTAAAAAGTAGGTTAGTATATTTTGCATCAGTTAGTGGAAAAATTTCTGACTATATTAGCTTAACTTTATTTATTTTACAAAACTACTTCTCAAAAATACTCGCATTAAATTAAATTTTTTACTGTATATTTTATTTAAATAATCATTTTTTTAATTATTATTTCTGTCTCTTTTTTTCTTTTATTACTTTCCTTTATATTCAATCATCTCTCTCATCCAGCAGACTAGCTCCCTCTATTCTTTCGTCTCTCTTACCCAGCACTCTCTCATCTAGCTCTCTCTCTCACACACACTAGCGCCACCCTTAGTGACTATTGGTAAAATGTAACAGCTGTATTGTTTTCTTTAAGTAATTTGGCACCTTAAAGAAGCAATGAAAACTCTCCATTCCCCAACCATCAACTTTTATAAAAGGTATAAGTAGTTTAGACAAGTAGTTTAGTTAACAAGTGACTTTTAGGTATTTGTTAACAGGTCATTTTAGAAAAAATAAATAAATAAATCAGTTTTATGAAAAATATAAAAATCTGTTAAAAAAATCAATTACTTTTTTCTTTTTCTATAAAAAGCTTCTATAAATATTTCCTAAACATAATACTCTTATGGCATCAGTTAATTTTTTCCAAATATAAAAAATAAACAACTAAAACAAAATTTCAAACTCATCTATGAGTTTTGAATCCTAAACCTAATCCTCATGGCCTACTAGTCTAATTATTATAAGTCAAAAGTTATAATTCAAAATTTTCCGTCATACTTTTGAGTGACAAATTTGCATTACTCCCTACCTTCTTTGGAGTAAGGAAGCTAATTTTGAGTGACAAACATTATTTAAATGTTTTAGTAATTGAATGCTTAATGCCTCATACGGAAGCTAATTTTTTTTTTTTTTTTAATAATGTAAGAGAACTTTATCAAAATTAGTTGAAAGTTGTAGAGAATACTACAAAATCTGACCGGCCAACAACTACCCGCATCCACTATAACCAATTACTGGGTAATACTGGTTGAGCTATAAGTAGCTGATCCTCATATCTAGGAGGCATACTGAAACCAATGTATCAAGGTTATCTTTCAAAAATGTGGTAATACGTGGAAAGAGTCATGAGTCATGACCTAGATTTAGAATCCTGAGATTTTTTTTTTTTTTGAAAAGAATCCTGAGAATGTTGATTAAACACGAGAAGACGCATGCATTAAGTGCCACGAGTTAATTATAACATGGCAAAAATCGGTTGAAGCACAGTGTGGGGATACTCTAATCTCTCTCTCATGAGTCATGATGTTCCATATAAAGTTTCTCTCTTTCTTTATTTTAACAAATTAATTATTATTGTATAATGCTTCTTTCAATATCTGCCGCGCGCTAATAGGTACATTCATGAAAGATTCACGATGCTAAGTTGCCCAGGCAAGGTGGTGATTTCTCATTTGGTGTCATAGATTGCTCTATCTTGTTTGCTTATAGAAAATATCCCAGAAGAGGGAGATATTAAAGCATTACAGCACCCACCTCACCAAACTACCATAATGGAATGCCCACATTAGATTTTTCCAAGCCTTTTCAATCACTTTACCAAAATTCTATTTCTCTTCCCACCTTTATAAATAGCTTATGTTCTTCTTTTTCTTTCAGTAATCATAGTGGTTTACAAGCTAGCCTAGAACTCCAAGGCCAATGAAGATCATGACATTGTCATTGCTTTTACTAATGATGGCAAACTTGGCTTGCGGCATGAACCGGAGGATGTTGATGATCGAAGCTGATTCCGAGAGCATGACAGTGACTGAGCAACCAAGCAAGGTGAAAGAGAACGAGGTAAGGAGCTTGAACAATGAGAAAGACTCGGATCCAAATAATCACCATAGCATTCCAAGACAATCGTTTGGGGGTTGGGACGATCACCCGCCAGGTCCTGATCAAAATCCGTAGGTTCCGTTATATAAACAACTTGTACAATATGTGAAAAATTCGAAGCATAATTGAGCTTATCTGTAGGATATTGCACGGCTACGTGGTGTTTGGGACTTGTGGTGCATGTAGATGGTTCGAGGTATTTCAATTCTCAAGTTTGGAAGCACTATATAAATGAACTACGAAGCCCATTAGAAGCGTGGTTTGAACTTTTTGCAAAAGAATGTCTTTCATCTCGGCAATATGTCCCTGTCTATCTCTGTTTATATATATATATATATATATATATTTTTTTTTTTTTTTTTTTCCTTTCTCTCTTCCATAGTTCGATAGGACTAGACTACTAGGTAAAGTTATTGAGGGATTTTCCGATACACCCCTCAACTAGGGAGAGACGTGCTAATCGATGTAAAGACCAACATTTTTAAGTAATATTTGTTAGAGTAATGATCAAAATTCATAATTTCCAAACAACATATAATATTAGAAGTTTAGCACCAATAATAGATTATAAATACTCAAACCTCTTTTTTTCCATTTAAAAAAAAAATTCTAAACCTCTTTTTGTTTGGCCCCTAGCTTTTAGCATACCTGTAGCAGATTGTGGTTAGTTATTTGTAACTTTTGAATGGATCTATAATTTTTTCTCCACTACTCACAGTCTATCACATAAATAGTTAAAACAAAAATTGTACATTTTTTTGTGATATTAAAATTTTTGTTCTTGTTATCTCAGGACTTGTAAGAAACTTATTAATTTACTATCAATGATAATCATGAGATCAAGCGATCATTTATATTGAAGAATTTGAAGTACAAGTAGAATTTGAAGTACATATATAGGTTTGTTCGAACTACGAACAGGTCCAGACAACTGAGACCAGCTTGATCCGAATTGGCTTAAATTGGGCTGCGGCGCTGCGCTATTCAACAATATGTCAGTCAATGATCAGAAAATTCAACTTGACATTTTGGTAACCAAAGCTCTGCTCATTTTGGGCCTTAAGACCCTGAGCTTGTTGCTTTACATGACGGTCCCAAGGCTCGAAGTCTAGGATCCAATCGATTTTTTACTTTCCTTTTTCTGGAAAGCATAAATAGAATAGACTTATTAGATTTACAATGAATCGAGCCATCGAGGGACCGAACCCAAACAATTCTACCATGGTTACTTGAAACTAAATTAATTAACACAATGAAACCCATAACTAAAATATTAAAAAGAAAGAGGAGGGAAATCAAAAGACTCAAAGGCTAAGCTACTGATTAGTAATTAGTACTCACATGCGTTAGGTTCCCCACTCCAACAGTCCACGAAACATGAAAAGAGTATTTTTCTCCAAGGCACATCATTTAGCGTGCATTTGGATTGCGTTGAGAATGAAAAAATTTTGCGTTTTACTGAAAAATGGTGGGTTTCACGGTACTGTATGCACTTTTTGATACTATTCATAGGTCCTACTGTACTATTTCAATTATGTTTTACCTTTATCTACAGTACTTTCAGTAATAAGTTTTCAATTTCAGTAAAATAAGCGGTGTCCAAACACACCCTTAATTGTAACTTTAGTTATGTGATGTTGTTCAAGGATGATCTCCCCAAAAAAAATATATAAGGCCTTCCTCAGTAAAGATGGATTAGTTTTACACTCTATAGACATAAAGCCAAAAATGTCCTGCTCTTAAGGGTTCCACAGAGTCACAAATTATTTTTAATGTCCCACTGATTAACTTTAACCAAACATGATAACTTGGAAAGGTGAAAAAGAAAGGTAAAAGAAAATCCTGCCCAACATTGGGAAATTTTGCCTAATTTTTTGACATTTCGTTGTTGATATTTTCAAAGCAAGCCCCCACCCAGATTGACAAAAAGACACTCATCCCAGCGTTTCTCACTCTTTAATTCTGAGTCCTTTGAAAAACCATCTCCATTGCAAAGTTCAAAAAGCTTCTTTTTATTTTAGTAGGACTAGGAGTTAGCTAGGACAGCATTAGATGATGCTTTTCTTCGAGCCATCCTTCATCATTCACTGTAAGCTTTTTAACGGAGAAGATTGTAGGGTATCTCTCATGTGAGCTTCTTTGGTTTCTAGATATAAGTTGTTAACTTGTTTCATCAAAAAAAAAAAAGTTGTTAGCCTGTTATCATAATTTCTATCTGATTCATCCATCAATAATCTTGAATCCTTAAGCTTTGCGCTTGATTTTTAAGGTCTTGTTAAAGAATACCGAAACACAAATGAAGGACTAATAAATATACCGCGATAAAAGGAAATGGACACTCAAATATATTTATTCTATTTAAAAGAATAACTATAAACCAAAGAGGAAGTTGCCTTATTATAGTGGAGGAGAAGAGAGAGAGGACAAAAAAAAGTAGATAAGAATGATCAGAGACTTAAGTATTCATTTGGATACATGCTTCAGCGTCCACGTCCGCGTTTTACCTTTTTTTTTTTTTTTTTTGGCACGCGTTTTAGGAGCAAATATGTCTTTTATGGTTACTGTTCATGTACTATTTATGAACAATAGCCGCAACTTTTAATTATTCTTCCGTGAATAGTGCACAGTGTACTGTTTATGGGTCCTATAAACTTCACTTTTCAGCTACTTTTCATTAAAAATTGGTCTCACGGCACTATTTATACATTTAAAAATTATTTTATTACAGTGTTTTCAGTTTTCAGTTTTCAGTTTCAGCAAAATAAGTTCTATACAAACGGACCCTAAGGAACCATTTTCTTTTTCTTTTTTTAATGAAAGAGCATAACTTTTATTTAATATTAAGGAAAAAGTTTAGTTATAAAATTTGTTGTTTAGTTATAAGATTGGTTGTAACCTAGGGTCACAAACTTATCAAATATCTTTTTATTTGAAGTGAATTTTGAAAAATCTACCATTGGATTACATCTTCTTCTTATATCCTCCATACTTACCAAATTTATAGAAAATTAAAATTAATAGTTATGTAATCAATAAATTGTTTAAATTGCAAGTTTTTGTAGTTTAAAATTATGTATAAAATATAAACTTGTAGATCATATAGTAAATAATATCCGAATTGATACAAAATTTTACTATTAGATTGACACAAAATTTTACATATGTATTAAAAGTATAAAAAATATGCAATTTAACTGTTAAAATTTTAAAATATGTAGTAATATTTATTTTATTAAGTAAGTTTGTAGTCTTAGGCTACAACCAATTTTATAACTAAATTTTGTTCTAATTTTAATAAATTGAATTTATCTTTTATCATGAGCTGACACTATGCTTTTTGTAACCCAACAAAAAAAAATTGCACCAAATTTGTCGCACTCTTATCAAATTCTTCCATCTAGTTTGAGGTTGAAATATCTTTCATTGTATAGTTTAGGTGTCTATCCAAGACCAACTGAACTCAAAGAGACCGAGCAACCCGCCATCGTCTAACTAGAAAATTTGATCGATCCAATGAGCTTGTTGGTCGACGATGGTTCTGAAAGATGTAAACGCAACAAAGTCAGTTCAAGTGACGAGTGAGAGAAATTGAAACACAACAAACCCGACCTATCCAAAAACCTTCTATTTTACCCTTTTTTCAATCTATTTTCCACCCATTTAAAGGTTCCTTTGCCATCCACATCAATATTCAAGTCAAATTTCGACGTTTTTGCCTTATTCCAATAAGATATTTCTTTCTCTCTCCACCAATATAAGTATATCTCAGCTAGATCTGACAAGATCTCGACAAATTTGGCAAAGTCCTCCTCCTTTATCACAAATCCGACCACCACTTGATGAGGCCCAATCCGACGTGCCTAACAAATTAGTAGCGGGTTTTGTTCTTCCCTACCCAAAGTTAGTCAAGTCAAGTCCTAGTGGTTCACAAACTTGACATAGACCAACTCATGGACATCCCTAATCTAGTTGATACTAAGATATATCGATTTAGTTGTCTTCACTGTGACATGGGGGTTCTATGTAATTTTCATACACTTTTTGAAAAGAAAATAGTAATTTATTGGTTTGTAAGAATAAATTAATTGTAATTGTGTGTGCTTTTCTTGATATTTGTATATAATTTGACCTTAACTTATGCTCTTGGATAAATTTTTGCAAGATTTAATTATATCAAGCTTACTCTACAAGATCAAAAAACTATACTATTGATTAAACTTGTTTTATGTGTGTAATAGTTTAGGAAATAAATGTAAAATGGGTATAATTTATAAGGAAGAGTGTAAAAGTGTATATAATTTACAGGTGCAAAATGAAATTTTTCCCAAAGTTTTTTTTTTTTTTTTACAAGATAGAAATTATACTCTAGCCTAATCTAAGTATATATGTGTATAAAGCTCTCTCCTAGAAACTTGAACCCCAGCCCTTCCCCCCTTACACCCCACACTTCACAAACCCTTATACTTGTGGAGTGACCATTGCACTAAGAGTGTGCAGTGATATTTTTCCCAAAGTTTAAAAATGTAATGAATGAGTTTATCTTAAATGGGCTAATCTTAAAGTGCCACTCACTTTACAACATTGGGTTTGGGCCAATGTCAAGGCCGGGGTGAAATGTTTGAATCCACATAGCCATTAAGCGGCTTTTCTATGGAGTATGGACACACATTTACTCACATACTTTAATATAACTTGCATATTTGTCAATATATGATTGAATTATATTACTTATACATAGATCCACTATTTTAGTAAAAAGTAATATGATCAACACTTGTTACGTGTCTTAGTTATATCAAAATGTGTGACCAAGTGTATGGTAAGACATTATTATAATAGTCTTTTAGCCTTCATTTGGATACCAATGAAAAATAAAAATTATTTCATTATTTAGCTTATTTTTGCTACTATTCATGGGCCCCACTTCACTTTTTTGTACTATTTATGAGTCCTACTGTAGTATTTCAGCTAACTTTTACCTTTATTTACAGTACTTCCAGTAATAAATTTTCAATTTCAATAAAATAAGCGGTATCCAAACAAACCCTTAGTCTTCCACTTTTTGGAATAAGAAAAATTGTGGCGGGTCTGTGGGACATGGGCCAACCCCACTTCCCTCCCACCTCCCCTAGTCCTAACTCCCAACTCGCTATCATTAACCTTTTTCTTTTCTTTTTTGAATAATTCATTAGTTCGGAAATGGGGATTTAAGTTATGAAAGTTTTTTAAGGTTCCAATTAGCTCAATTAATAAAATCTTTTATGGTTAAATAATAAATCTGATGTTTAATCTTTGTGTACACTAAAAAAGTAAAAATTAATTAGTATTTTAGTCTGATAATAAATAATTATCATAAGGAGTGGACATCATAACTTAAAAATATCTCCAATTTTTGTTTTTTTTGTTTTTTTGTTTTTATTATGAGATTTATAAATAAGGATGATATGTAAACCCCTTGGTTTACACCAGCTAATAAGGACATGCCACATCAGCCTTTTACTTAAGACTCATTGTAAAATCAATACATCCTAATACACCTAATAACATCTTAAAAAAAAAATTTAAAAAAAACCTATTTCACATTTTCAAACCAATGTAAAAAAGAGTCCCTAAAATCTCAGCTCCTCGGTCCCCCACCACAAACCTCGTCGGACTAAGATACAACATCAAAAAGGCTGATATCATTGAGAGCTTGTATAGTGGAAGATTGAAGAGGACCTAGCACCAAAAAAAAAAAAAAAAAAGGAGCATAACAAAATGGTCAAAAGCAAGTACTTGAGCACCGCCACACACAAAGCCAAGTGTAGATGATCCAAAAAAATATTTCCTTTTCAAATTGCAGTAATGTCTCTGGTGGTCGTCAAACTGGCAGGTGGAGGTTTGGTCATCGGTTATTCTTCGATTCCGAGGAAAGGAGGATGGGATTTTTTATTTATTAGAGGATTCTTAGTAGTTAATAAGATGAATGATTGTGTGTGGTTAGTCTTATTCTTCAAATTGTGAAAAGTTGTGAAAAGATAATGGCAGCATGTCATAATTGAAGGGTGTAAAGGAGAGTAAAACAAAGGATTTACACCCGCCTCTATCAAATAGGAAATGTCAACGAGTGCCGTATATCATTGGTTAAAAATCTAATTAAAGAAAGTTTTTATGAAAAAAAAAAAGTTGTTAATGTTTTGACAATTTTTTTTATTTCTCATAAAAATGATATCAAAACTTTCTTAAAATGGATTCTTAACCAATAATGTATGACACTTGTTAACATGATCCTATCAAATTTAGACTCATAAATAAATAGCATTCTTATTATAATATATCAAGAGGCGTATATTGCGGCATAGGATACATAGGATGTATGGGATAGATAGGATGTGATCATTGAGTCCAAACGTGATTGTATAATTGCACCTTAATGTCAAACGTATTATGGATGGGTCTCAGAAAATGCTGAAACATGTCCAGTAATGCCTTTGACTTGGCAGGCACATCTTCAGGAAGAAAATGGGGCACCCACTGCATTCCGTGCATGTATTAATTTCTTGGAGAATTGCAAATGAAAGATACGGCCGAAGAAACTGTGACCCACCACGTGAGGCCTATTTATGTTTTAGTCAAAAATTGGACCCACAGCTGTATAAGGAGTCAAAAGTTACCCTTAATGTGGGCCTCGAACCCAGAATCATTTTACGGCTTACTATTAATTTATGCTACTGCTAGTTTCAGACCCAAATAAAGCCAGATCTTGTTAGATTCTTTTTATTTTTTATTTTTTAGATTCAACAGAAAAGGAGTTGGTTGGACTTGTTTTCAAAGATTCCATATGAAATAATTGGTAGTAGTTTTTATTTCGGAATTGGATTATATTCCCTAAAACTCTATTACGTTTGTATCAAGTATTAACAACTCATTCCTTCGTATTATCAGTTAAATATCACGTAGGCTTATTATACGTGTTTAATTCATCTAATAAAATGATGTCACGTTATTTTTAGTATTTCATGTTATTTTTAATTATTTAAATTTTTTAGATTACAAAAATGACGTGACGTTTAACGAAAAATATAGATGGAGAGACTACTTATACAAATGAAATAGAATTTCGTGGGGTAAAATCCAAACACTTCCAAACTTTTGAAGTATAGTTTGCAATTTTGTTTCTCTTTTATAATCTTCTCTCTCCCCCCTCCCCCCACCCAAAAAAAAGATTAAGACACTAATTGATTCCTCACTCCAAAACACGTTGTGATTGTTCTTAATCAAGTTAAAATACTAATTGATTTGTGGTGAAAGCCACATTTGAACTTAGGTTCCTTATTCATTAACTAAAAACTTTATTAGTTAAGTTAACCGAAACTCATCCATTTTGATGCCTTATACTGTTGGGCGTTGGCTGTTATGGACAAATGCCATATTGGCAGAAGCTTGATGTACAATAATTTAGAGCCTAAGTACTGGATATGTAACTCTTGTGTTACACACTGATGCAACAGTGGGAAAAAATTTCTTTCTCTTACTTTTTCTTTTTCTTTTTCTTTTTCCTAAAACGAAAAACAAACACACGACAAATAAAAAGGAAATATGAAAACTTTTTTGTGGATAATTCATAAAGGGACAGATTGTGACATCAATTTCTTTTCAGGAGTTAGGTGATTAACAGGAGAAGATTATATTCGTTTCAATTTTCTATGGTATATTCTCAATGAACATTAATTTCAAAAGAAGTTATCCCCATGTCTGATATAAAACCTAAAAAACTGCTTGGGATGGGTGCATTTTGAATTTCCTTTAAGAAAATGGGCCCAGATGTAGCAGTCATAGAGAGTAGAGACTGTCCTTTACATGTAGGGGAGGAAAGGAATATGAATGCATCTCCCTTCCAAAGTCATTTAAACTGACTTAAACATTAGACAATCTTGATTCTTGTGAGTGATTTTAAAGCATTGGTACTTTATTTTCCTAGCATACAACATTGGATAACTCACACAACAAACAAAAGATAGTTGAAGAAATCCAGGCAAAAAATTCCAAATATGGAAATGCTCATCCAATCAAATTTGGTAACTCCATGCGCCATTTCCTTATTTTAGTTGGCCTTTCAGTTGAATTAAGAAATGTTTGGCCAACATATGAATTCACTGTTTGGAAGTTTGGAGGGATAGAATACATAATTACATATCATTTCCTCTTTTTTGAATGTCTTAAAAATTAAGTAGCGGTGGATTGGGGGAGAATTGAATCTCATTAGTTTGTTTGGTTGTTTAAAAAACTAAAATGAAAATGGGATAAAATTATATGATATTATATAAATTGACAATTATGTCTATGTTTTATTCAGTTTAAAGAAACATATATAAATTGACATCATAAAGAACAAAATTAACAAGATCCCTTAGTCATGTGGATCTCAAAATGAGGTGTTTGGATGTATATCTTACCCACTCCAAATCCCCTTAAATAATTGAACCCTTTCTTGCTCTCTTTAAAAAAATCCAAACATGGTGCATTCAACTTCATCCCCATCCAATCTAGGAGGTCTTGGCATTTTTCAAATGAAAGCTAGGAATTTTGCCATCCTATCAGATTAAGTGAAAGGGGAAGAAGATTATCTGCTTCTCGTACCTAGGTGACTTGTAAAGATGGGGGTGATATCTTCAATGAAGACTTAAAGTGGTCTATCTCCAATGGGGAGGCGGTGAGCGTCTGGGATGATTTTTGGCTAGCCTCATGCCCTTTTAGGAAGCAAATTCAAGGACCTCTCTTAGAAGAGGAAGGGAAGAAATCAATTAAAGATTTCCTTGCTAATGATCTAGACTCATCCTTTGTCCTCCCATAAACAATCCTAAGGGAAATTAAAGAGGTGTCACTTGCTGCCAATCCTATCAAAGAAGATATTCTTATTTGGGCTTTCTCTAAGGATGGAAGTTTCAATCTTCATTCGGCTTATCTTCTTGCTAAGGGTTTAAACGCTTTGAACCTAACCACTCACAAAACTTGGTTTTGGAAGGCAAAAACCTCGCCTAGAATTAAATTCTTTCCCTGGCTATGCTTTCACTCTAGTATCCTGACAAAGGAAGTGCTGGGTTCAAGGGATTTTAATCTTAACAATACTTATGATCTTAGTGGAGTTGATGTGGAGTCTATTATCCATGTATTGCGTGATTGCATTATGGCTAGGGAAGTTTAGAGGAATTTGGGAATTGATGATGCTAGATAGGACTTTTTCAGCACCCCTTTGGTGGAATGGCTAAAAAATAATTGTGAATCCCACGACTCTCTCTTGCAACCTTGTATACCTTGGAAATTTGTGTTTTCCCAAGCTATTCGATTGATTTGGCTCCATAGGAACAGGTTTATCTTTCAGACATGGAGAAAGGAGCCCAACATACACGCTCAAAGTATTAAGAAAGGAGCTGAATTTTTTGCCCTCGTCCCGGATTGTTCGAACAAACCGCCTAGAGTTCAAATCCAGATTAGTTGGAAGAAACCCAGGACCGGTTAGGTGAAGCTCAACACTAATGGTGTTGTGTTTAGAAATCTGAAAAAGGCTGGGGGAGGCGGTGTGTTGCATGATAGCAATGGAGACTAGGTGGCTGGTTTCATGAGAAAACTTGGGAGTACGTCCAGCATTTTGGCAGAACTTTAGGCCCTTAAAGATGGCCTTTCAGTAGGTCGACAATTAGACATTCTCAATATTAATATAGAACTTGATGCTGATGTTCTTGTTCATTTACTTACCAACCCCTCCTCTCTTAATCTCATGTTAGAACCTCCTTTGAATGATTGCAAGAACTTGATTAAAGCCTTCCATATTTGCACAGTGACCCACATCTTTAGGGAAGCTAATAGATGTGTTGATAAGCTTGCTAACATGGGAGCAACCCAGCCTACTGATTTCCTTTTGTTGTATTAACCACCACCTGTGGTGGATACTTTTGATAAAACTGAGCTTTTTTTGTAACAAACTGGTTGTTACTTAGTTTATGCTATTAGCTTGGTTAACCAAAAACAAAAAAAAAACAAAACTTCATCCCTATCCCATTTCCCTCTTCTAACCCTCCACACACAGTAACACACTATTGGAGGCTAGTGGCCACTCTTAGGAGATTTATCTATCTAAATTATCTAACATGTGTGTCATAAGTGGATAACTTGTACCATGAGAACTAGTAGTGATGGAGAGTCTAATCAACTACAATTCAGTTAAAGCTGGCCTCCATCGCTCCAATTTCATGTGCATCGCCAAAATTTTTTTTTTTTTTTTTTGGTTAACAAAATTGATAGAGGGGGGGCGACCAATGTGGCTTTCGGGTAGGACCTCATACTCCCAATCTGTGAGAAACTCACTTATTATTCTTTGAACCGTTTTAGATGAAGATGGGATATAAGAGCATTAACATCCCCAAATTCGACGTCACCACCATTGTTGCTTCATGTCTATAGATTTAAAAACCAATTTAGTCTTATAAAAACCCTAAAACCAGCCAAAACCAATAAAAATTGAAAGCTAGGAGCAAAAACAGTTTATTTACTATATCGATTTTTAAAACCATGCCCATATCCTTAACTCCTTTGCTCCACATCTTCGACTTTGACCACAATCTACAATTTATATTAAAGCCTAACTTCTCCCCTTCTAATCTCCCATGTGATCACATCTTGACTAGAAGGGATGGAATTAGGATTTCAACTAAGGGGCCGCAAAATAAACCAAAAATATTTCATAAAAATTATTCAAACAAACATTTAATTTGTATCGGCCAAATATCAACAACAAAAAAGCCAAAGGTAATTGTTTTTGAATTATTTACATTTTTTTAAAATCAAATATTATACCTGATTTTCCCATAATCCACAAATAAAATAAAATTCATATTTATTATTTAATGAATAAAGTTTAGCTACAAAATGGGTTGTAGCCTATATCCTTACTCAATATTTTTTACAATTTTGACAAATGCATAATTGAATTGCATCTTCTTCTTATATCCTCATTATTTGCAAAATTTTTAGAAAATTAAAAATTAATAGTTATGTCATTAATAAATTGTTTAAAATGCAAGTTTTTGTAGTTTAAAATTATGCATAATATATAATCTTATAAATCATATACTAAATCATATTCAATTAACACAAAATTTGACATGTGTATTAAGAGTTTAAAGAATGTGTAATTTAGCAGTTAGATTTTGAAAACATGTAGTAATATTTATTTTATTAAGTAATGTTTATTTAACACCAAGATTTTTCAGACTAAAAAGCAAATGGACAAAATTTAAATATAATACTTAAAATTTTTCCGTAGGTTCTTCTCTTAAAATTTGGCTACGTGACTTTTTTCTCATAAATAGAAGTACATTTTTAGTTTAATACAGTTATATAATTGAATTTTAAGAGAAGGTTGTTGTTTAAACAACAAAAACTACTGCTTAAACACTATAACATATATTTCTACATACTTTTTCACCTATACATATTTTCATAAAATTTGAATAACGTTACTAAAAATTTCTTAGATGCTGTCACTAAATTTCTTCCAAAGAAAATTACTATTCGTAGAAGAATTCTTACTATTTTCAAGTGAAAAAAAAAAAAAGAGTAATAATGATTCATAGAAGAAGTCTTCCTATCTGGACCCACTGTCCATGAAAAGAAGAGGAAGACTACATGCTGTGCGCGCCTAGAGGGTCATGCGGTGCCAAGCTCTTTTAGTTGCTGGGCCATACCTATCATACACTTTGTATTGTAGTTAGGCCTTTTCGCCTCGAGCTAAAAATGTTGGGTTACTCATTGACCACCATGGTTAGTTGGTGGCGACTGGCGACCAACCAGGTTGGTGCGTAGGTTCGAAAGCTTGAGAAAAGGATTCAATTTGCGTCCGGTCCCGGCGTATACGGCTTGTTAAATTCCCTGAATTTACGTCGATTCAAACATAAGGAAAAAAGAAATGCCAAAGTATTGTGAATATGTTCTTTTAAGGTATAAAATATTCAGAATCAGGTCAATAATGTGCTTTATAGATTTGGTTGAAACAAGGAATAAGTCTAGAGATTTTTATTTTAGTTTTATTTTTAGATATGATAAAATTTTATCATATGACATTCTATATGATAATTGCTTGTTACTATCAAGTCAAGTGAATAATTAATTTTTGATGTAGACAATATATGATCTCATTCCTCAAATCTTTTATTAAATATATTTTACTAGATGAGTTAACTGAACTCGTGACGTCATTTTTTTTTTTTTTGTTCCAAGTAGTGGGTTATGAATAATGGAAAATAAAAATATCAATAATGGATCCATTTGAAATTAATTGTATAGTACTCACAACTTATCAGTTATCAGTTATCACCTCAACAAGTTGGCATATTCAACCTAAAAGCTTACTAATAGAGATTTAAGATTAAAAAGCTCTTATAACCCATCATACTTGCGAATTGGAGAGTTGTGCGTTTTAAGTAGTAGTAAGTTCCATTATTATACGAGCAATCTCATGCTACAAGAGTGGAGTTTAAGTGGACAAGGAACAATGACCACAAGTGGGTTGGCCCACCGAATTTTGTTAGAATTATTTTGGAGGAATTTGGCCGGCCCTAGTTGCATTAATAAAAACCAACAGAGTTATGACTTATGATACTCTAAGTTTGCATTTGGCTCCAAATTAAAAAACTAGCTTATTTTACTATTCAACTTATTTTTACTATTATTTATGAGTTTCAGTGTACTTTTTGGTACTATTTATGGGTCTCATTATACTAATATAGCTAACTTTTATTTTTATCTACAGTACTTTTAGCAAAAAAAATTTAATTTCAACGAAATAAACGAATCTAAGGGCTTGTTTGGATGCTTTTTTTTTATCACTTAATTTCTGTCACTCATCACTTTAAAATATCTTACCCATTTGGTACCATCACTCACTTGCTATCACTTAATATTTTTCACACTATTTGTGGGCCCCATACCTGTCACTCGGTGCATTTTTTTTTTTCAATACCCAAACTCACCAAACCCAATAAAAAAAAAAAAAAAAAGCAACAACAACAACAACAACAACAAGAAACCCGAACCTAGTGAAAGAAGAAGGAAAAAAAAGAAAGAACTGAAGACCGAAAATTAGAGGTGACAAAGAACCAAAAAAGAAAAAAGAAGAAACGCAGAAACCTGAACCCAATGAAAGAAGAAGGAAAAAAGAAGGAAGAAATAACTGAAAACCAAAAATTAGAGGTGATGAAGAACCAAAAAAAAAGGAAGAACGAATTGACTGAACACAGGAGAAGAAAAAAAAGTAGAAAAAAAAGGAAAAAAAGAAGTCAAAAGGTGTAGCTGACCTGACCAGTGGATTCCTCTTTGTGTATTTAATTACAAAAATGTCATTGAAAACAGAGTTATGAAAATTGAAAACAGTTAAAATGTGTTTTCAGTTTCCATAACTCATAACTCAAAAATCAAATAATTGAGTAATAAAAACAAAAAACTAGAAATAGAATTATGTGATGTAAAATAGACTTCTCAACTATAAATCTCATTATTTTAAAATTATAAGTCATGGAAATCACTTCTCGCCTTAAAATAACTTTATCAATAAACTAATGAAGAACCAAGTTACCAAAGTGCTGTGCTCGTCAACTTCGAGGATACAATCGGCTTTTCCAGTTTACCTACCTTTCCACGTTGCGACTTGCATGAGCTTGGTCTAAAACGGTCCAATCAACTTGCTAGCAGTCAGTTTTGCCTGCAGAAATGTTATTACTATTTTTCTAATACATTTTAAGCGCTGACGGCACCTGAAAATCTCATTAGAGCATTCTAAATAGAGAATGTAAAATTTTTAGCATTTAACGTTTAAGAAATCCACTTTATGAGTATCAGAATTGAAAAATGCTAATGCCATATCTAAAGGCTTTTTAACATTTTATGGGTCAAAAATGTCTGCATCAAAGAATTGTAAACCTTACTATTGCAAAATTTTTTGCAATAATGCTATAGTACAATTCTAACTTTAGAATTGTACTGTAGCACAATTCTAAAAAAAAAAAATATTTTATTCCACCTTTTGTTTCCTCCCGAAATTTCTCGCTGTTCTGTCTGGTACTTCAATTCCCTTCTCTCTCTTTGTTCTCCGTATCTCCATCTGCTCAATCCTCTCTTCAGACCCAAACTCCTCCCAACATCAACATCAACATCACACACCATCCTCCATTGCTGAAGCTCAACCGATTCACCCTCACCCTCTCCATTGCCGAAGCTTCACACGGCGTCTCATCTCAGACCCATCTCCAAATCCCTTTACCGATTCACCCTCACCCTCACTCGTCTCATAAATCCAACACTCTAGATAGTACCCATTTAACTCTTCACTCTATCACTCTCTCTTCAAACCGACACTCAAGGGTTTGCTCCGGTGATGATTTTTTTGAATGGGTTTGCTCCAGTGGCTTTGGTGATGATGTTTTTTGAATGGGTTTGCTCCTGTGATGATTTTTTTTGAATGGGTTTGCTCCGGTTTTTGATCGGTGGCCTAGGTTTCAAATCGATGACGTGGATTGGTTGATCGGCGGCGTGGATCGGTGGCTTGGCCTGGGTTTTTGATCGGTGGCCCGGTTTTTGAATGGGTTTGTGTTTGTGTGTGTGGCTTGGCTTTGTTGCTGGGTTGTGTTTGTGTGTGGCTTTGTTGCTGGGTTGATGTATGTGTTTGTGTGTGTGGGTGTGGTGATGGGATCGGTGTATAATGGGTGTGTGTTGTGTGTTGAACCGGTGCTGGGAGGGAGAAATAAAAATGGATGTTGAAAAGCCTAGGAAAATGAGGCTAAACGGTTGGGAAGAAATAATAAAGAATTGGTTAAAAAATAATATTTTAATAAAAATAGAGTTTTTCGATGCAGAGGAATTGTAAAATGGTATGGTATATTGATAAAGTGGTGTTTTAGAATGGTAAAATAGAATAGCATTGATATTTTTCAATGCTAATGCTCTAACATTTATCACACTACTTTACCATACAACATACACCAAAACTTCTATTTTTTTAGCAGTTTATTTAAATATTCTTTATTTATTATTTTTTATTCTTCCTCCCTCTCTCCTTTTGTTTCTCTCTAAACCTCCATGGTCGGAACTTTTTAAGCTCATCACCTCCAACCTCCAACCACGCACCATTATCGAAACCCAGCCATAATCAAATCCAAACAACCACCACGACAGCCAAAACTCATCCAAAATCAAATCACAACCACCACCACAACGGCTGAAACCCAGCCAAAATCAAATCACAACAACCACCACCATTGCCAAAACTTAGCCAAAATCAAATTACAACAAAGACCCATGAGAATCGAACCACGAATCAAGACCCATATAATAGAGACCCACCAAACCCACAATGAGAGAAAGGAGACCCATTAGCCACCACGGTGAGAGATGTGACGTTGGGGAAGAGAGACAAAGACCACCCATGGCCATAGCAAAATCGAGAGAGTGAGAGAGCATAGAAAATTAGAGAGAGAGGGTGAGAGGAAGAGAGAAGAAAAGAGAGAAAATCAAAGAGAGGGTGAAGTTCAGTTGGGGTCCTGGGGAAGAGAGAAAGAGCTTGGGAAGAGAGACGATGGGGAAAGAAAACAATTTTTTAATTAATGATCCGAATAAACAAATGATTTTTTTTTTTTTTTGGTTGACACCATGCTACAGTGAGCTGCTATCACTAGCAGCTCATTGTAGCATGGTGTCAAAATTTATAAGATATAGCATGTCGAATGTAGAGTGTTTTTTGGGGATGAGATGCTAAAAAATAGCATTTATAGCATATAGCATGTTTGAAGAGAATACTCTTAAATAATATGAAAATATCATTTTGATTTTAAAAATAGGATAAAAATTATAAAATACTATTTAAATCTCTAAATTTTACTAATATATTTTTTTCTTTTTCCTAAACTTTAATTTTTTTTAAAAAACTTTATAAATATTTTTTTAATAGTTTAAAGGCTAAAATATAAATGAAAAAAAATTTCAATAATTTAGAGACAATTTTTTTTTTTATAGGATAAAGTTTAAAGAACGAAAGTAAAACTTTTTAAATTCTTAGTAAAATTTTGGGATAAAAATAGTATTTTACTCTTAAAAATAATTAGTTCCAAGAATTGCTTTAATATGTTTGGTTAAAATTTTTGTAATTATTATTGTGGGGCCAAAGGATCTAGGGACTCCGGTCCATTTCATATCAAGCCCAAGGTCCATGCCGAGGAGGAAGAAATGCTCGAGGACGAACAAAGGGAATCCAAACTGCCAGGATATACTGCCGAGGACGACCCTGTCCTCGGCAGACCAAAATCACGGAAGGGGAAAGTGCCACGTCGCCAGAAGCAATCCCCTCGAGCATCCCAAAGGAAGTTCCGAGCCTAATGGGCCAGCCATAGGAGCATGGTAGAAAAGCAATCCCAGGAGAAGCTGTTACCTTCGTATTAAATACCCACAGTTAACGCCCTGATCTCATTTATGTGGACATGACCCTTGGACAGTGCAATCGGGGCCATAGCAGCTCACAGAGCGTCAGAAAGAGTGGTCGATGGGACGTGCACTCAAGTATGGGTATGGATGATTGATAAGTGTAGAAGGAGGATGAACGAAGGAAAGGAAATATAACATCAGAGATCTCCCAGAAGGAAAGAAAAAAAAGAAAAAGAAAAAAATCTCCTGGGAAGCGAGAGGAGATGGGAATTCACGTCCTCGGACGAGGAGTCCTTTCCTCCTGGGGCGTAGGGCCATCTGATTCTGTGTTCTTAGCTCCTATTTGATCATCGCTCATTCCCAAACAAGCCATCACCCTATCAGAGCCTAACTTTTGGACCCACTCTTTACAAATTCATTGTAATGGGTCCGCTGGGCCTAGATCCCGTCCGTCACTGGGCCCAGTCAGAAAACCGTGACCCTACAATTGGCGTCGTCTATGGGAAAGTTGCTCGTGCAATGATGAGTGCAATGACTTGTTAAGGTAGGATCAAGTCCCTTAGAGGAGGTTATGGTGGCCAGTCTACTGTACCACAAGGGGAGAATTGCCAGGTGGTTTACAACTCAACGGGCCTCTGGCACCATGTGCGTGGCCCTCGCCCCCACTAGGGGTCAGACCCCTGCAAATCTAGTGGCCGGCCCCGTTGGGCCCTGATTGAGGAAAGTGGCGGCCGCGCGAAGCATTTTAAGGGGGCTCCGCGGTGGGACTAGTTTTGGAAGATAGGTATTGGTGTCTTCTGACCCACCGGAGCGGTTGAATGGGGTTTTAGCAATGACGAGTCCTTGGAAGGCAGAACCAAGGTCTTGCATGGTCCTCGGACTCAAGCCTATGGGAAAACTAATAACTCTTGACAAGTATCTAAGTGTTAGACAGAACCAAGGTTTTGCCTGGTCCTCAAACTCAAGCCTATGGGAAAACTAATAACTCTTGACAAGTATTTAAGTGTTAGATAGAACCAAGGTCTTGCATGGTCCTCGGACTCAAACCTATGGGAAAATTAATAACTTGTGACAATTATCTGGGTGTTAGACAGAACCAAGGTTTTGCATGGTCGTCAGACCCAAATCTATGGGAAAACTAATAACTTATGACAACTATCTGGATGTTAGACAGAATCAAGGTCTTGCATGGTACTCGGACCCAAACCTATGAGAAAACTAATAACTTGTGATAACTATCTGGGTGTTAGACAGAACCAAGGTCTATTCCTGCTAAGTATTAAGTAAAGCCTTGGCTACGCCTGGGTCATCGGACCAAATGACTAGGAGAAATAGACGCTCTAGCATCCCTATCAGTGTCGGACAGAACCATGGCGCGCCATGGCCTCCTTGAATCGTTTGTTTTAAAACTAGCATTTTCTAACGGTCGCACGGTTTGCAACATGAAGCGCATCGTTGTATGCTCGGCTGTTCCTACATAGTTAAATTATTTAAAGAGGGTAGTTGAGCGCCATCACCGACCGTGTTAAAGTCACGATGCCGATGTCTCACTGCCGACAGTGGCAACAGCACTAGATCCTAGGAGAGGTAGAGGCAATGCATAAAAAAAGATTTCACCAAGTAAGCAAATGAAAAGCAAGCAAAGAAAATTTCACCAAGTAAAAGTCACAAGTCCCTTTTTATTAAATAAAATAATGGCAACATCAACTACGAAACAGTCGAGGAAGACTTGTTTTGCATCAACTACAAAATAGCCGAGGAATGCTCATTTTACATCAATTACAAAACAGCTGAGGAAGGCTCATTTTACAACTAACTACAGAACAGCCGAGGCAGGCTTGCTGCAAAGTTAGCTAATAAAAGGAAAAATGTTGGTGGTGATGGTGGATTCACAGTCTCGCTCCAGCAGCCACCAAGCTTGTGTGCTTGACGCAAGCGGTGATGAGGAAAAAGAGGCGGGAGCGCCTAAATTGGTTTCCACCTGCTGAGGCCACCCTGAAGCGAACTATGATCCAAAATCTAATATTAGTACTCTTAAGAAGTCGCCCTCTAGGGGTCTCGCCAGCTGCTTGCAATGGCAGAGACGGCTCCCTCTAATATCTTAATTGCTCCCCTCAACTTCGCTTCACTTTCTTCCCCTTCCTCTTTAGCCAACTCTTGCACATTCTTGGTTGGCGTTTGGAGGATAATCAAGGACCTAGCACAATCTGCACTAGCTACGGTTCCTAGTCGAAGAAGGAGAATACTCTTTTTTGTCCAGTTGAAGAATAGGAAGAACTTTAGCCTCCGCTTTCTTTGCCTCAGCTGCAACGCCCATGATTCAAGCTGCATTTTTAGTTCAAGAAAGTGGAAAAGACTTGGAACTTCTGCAAGATTCTAGGGCTAGTAGATGTGAAAAATAGTCCTCCCAGGACGCCTTATATAGAAGACGAAATCTGGGAGAGTTCATCGCGCACAAAGCTCAAAGAGGGAATGTCAAGCGAAATAAATTTCGCCCAATTCCCAAGGGAACCCTCAACCACCAAATCCGCACCGCTTCATAAAGTGCCATTGAATACACATTCCGTATACCGAAGCGATCCGCGTCATTCCATAAAAGTATTAATGACAATGTACCTCATACGTCGAAACGCCAGGAGCGTGCCTTAGGCAGGCAAAAAAGGCCCTGGCGCCCATAGGGGAATAAGACTCAACCGACCATGATATAGGCCTGAGAACATCAAAATCCTCTTCCGTATCTGAGGAACCGAGCAACAGGATTTTGAGGGGCTATTGTGAGGCCAAAGGATCTAGGGACTCCGACCCATTTCATATCAAGCCCAAGGCCCATACCGAGGAGGAAGAAATGCCCGAGGATGAACAAAGGAAATCCAGACTGTCAGGATATACTGCCGAAGACGACCTTGTCCTCGGCAGACTAAAATCACGGAAGGGGAAAGTGCCACGTCGCCAGAGGCAGTCCCCTCGAGCATCCCAAAGGAAGTTCCGAGCCCAATGGGCCAGCCATAGGAGCATGGTAGAAAAGCAATCCCAAGAGAACTGTCACTTCCGTATTAAATACCCACAACTAATGCTCTGACCCCATTTATGTGGACGTGACCCTTGGACAGTGCGATCGGGACCACAACAGCTCACAGAGCGTTAGAAAGAGTGGCCGATGGGATGTGCACTCAAGTGTGGGCATGGATGACTAACAAGTGTAGGAGGATGATGAATGAAGGAAATGATATATAACATCAGAGATCTCCCAGAAGGAAAGAAAAAAAAGAAAGAAAAAAAGCTTCTGGGAAGCGAGAGGAGATGAGAATTCACGTCCTCGGACGAGGAGTCCTTTCCCCCTGGGGCGTAGGGCTGTCCAATTATGTGTTCTTAGCTCCTATTTGATCATCGCACATTCTCAAACAAGTCGTCGCCTCATTAGAGCCCAACTTTTGGACACACTCTCTATAATTTCATTGTAATGGGTCCGTTAGGCCTAGATCCCGTCCGTCGCTGGGCCCGGTCAGAAAACCGTGACCCTACAATTATTTTAGAAGAAAATTTTTGTAATTCAATTGACATTTTTTAACGTTTTCAACATTACGTTCTCCATGCAATTATCTAATTATTATTATTTTAAAATGTGTTTTTTGGTTTGGATAAACTTATCACAAATATTATTTTATTTTTACCTGGCTTTAAGCAAATAGGGAGATAAGCTCCCAAAAATTATTTAGACCAATAATTTATAGTTTTGGATCAATTTTTATAGCCTCATTTTTTTTTTAAAAAAAGTATATTTTTAATATATATTAAATGAGAATGAAAATGAAAATAAACTCCTCCAAATTAAACTCAAATTCAAGGTAATCAAAAGCATCCTCGAGAAAAGTGTTCCTTTCCCTTTTACCACTGATAGGGGAGTTACCATAAAGTCTGCAGCATGATTATAAAAGAGGAATGAAACGGCATTATAAGGGTTACTGTGATACAGAGCAAGTGAGTGAAGATACTAGTGACTAGTGATCATCTTCTTAATTCACTACTGTACATTCTAATTAATTTCTAATTACTATGTATCATTTAACTTGTTACTTGTTAATGACTGATTTTTCATCTTAATAAAGCTTACTAAAAACTGGTGAGAGTACACTGAAAGTGAAGCAACACAAAACTTGGTTCTGCAGCTAAAAATGCTCCCAAGGACCTGCATTGTCCTAATTTCTCTTCTCTGCTCATTTTCTCGACTTGGTAGAGCAATGCTCAACCTCACTCTTCCTGGTCAACATCCCAACCCCGAAGCTGTTGTCCAGGAAGTTCACAGGTATATAGTTCTGAGGCCTTTCGTTCTGTTCTTCTAGGCTTATAATGTGAACTATACTACTCACTTTGTTAGTTTTTATGTACTGGGTTGTTCTGCATTTTGTGTATTTCAACTTTCTCCCCCTAGATCTGGGTCATTTTGCATGTCTTTTAACTACATTATTGAGTTGCTCTAAGTCTCAACCTCAATTTGTTTCTTTTCTTTTTATGTTAAGTAACTAGTATGTTTGACCTTGTTAGGACTTAAGTTTGATTTTTGTGGTAATTAGTTTGTTTCTTTCTTTTGTTACAGGAAGGTAAATGCTTCTATAGCAAGAAGGGAAATGCTACAAGTCTCTCAGAAAGACGAGGCCACATGCCTAACAGGAAACCCCATAGATGACTGTTGGAAATGTGACCCAAATTGGCCCAACAACAGACAGAGACTAGCAGATTGTGCAATTGGGTTTGGCCAATATGCTGTCGGTGGCAAGAATGGTGAATTCTACCTTGTCACTGACGACTCAGACGATGATGCTGTGAACCCTAAGCCAGGCACGCTAAGATATGCAGTGATTCAGACTGAGCCTTTATGGATTGTGTTTCCCAGAAACATGCTCATTAAGCTGTCTCAGGAGCTCATCTTTAATAGCTACAAGACTCTCGATGGGCGAGGGGCTAATGTGCACATTGTGGGTGGTGGGTGCATTACTCTCCAGTTTATAAGCAATGTCATTATACACAACATTCATATCCACCATTGTCATCCATCAGGTTAGAAAATTCTTTCTGGTATTTTTTCTTCAACATCCGCCTTGAGTCTGATATTTTTGTATGTGGATGATACTATTCCATAGTTTTTGACCTTTTTTGTGAAGTTTTAAAGTTGAAAATATTATTGTCCTACTCCTACACACTTTGTGAACGAATGGAAAGTGTTACTCAGATTCTCATAATGATTATTTATTATTTCTTTAATGAATTTTTTTTTTTTTTTTTTTTTTCATAAATCACTCACATAAGCTTCATGTCTTTAATAAGTAGTTTTTCTTTAACAAAAAAAAAAGTGTTCACTCTAAAAAAAAAAATGGTTTGTTTCTCTATTTATTTTTAATTTTTACATGTATTTTGGTAAGACAGTAACTTTGTGGACGAATGGAAAGTGTTACTCAGATTCTCATAATGATTATTTATTATTTCTTTAATGAAAGTTTTTTTTTTTTTTTTTTCATAAATCACTCACATAAACTTCATGTCTTTAATAAGTAGTTTTTCTTTAACAAAAAAAAAAAAGTGCTCACTCTAAAAAAAAAAGGGTTTGTTTCTCTATTTATTTTTAATTTTTACATGTATTTTGGTAAGACAGTAAGGTGTCATAAATCATTCACATAATTCATGTCTTTGATATAAATGAAGATGCAAAATCTAATCCTTCAGCATGCATAACAATTAACAACATATTCATAAATAAAAAAAATTAAAAAAGAAACACAATAAAAAATTTGTAAGAAAGAAAAAATAAATTGAGAAAATACAATTTACCTATTTTTTATATGAGCTTTTAAAGTTTGGATTAAAACAAAATAAGAAAAATTCCCCTCTAACTATCTTATTTCAAATCAAAGCAAAAATTATCTTATTTGTCCATTTAATGAAACATGCTTCTCACAAGTACGTAAGTTCATATCGTCATATGGTTGTGAGATGTCCACTCCATGGAACGAATGATAAAAAAAAAAAAAAAAATAAAACTCCCGCTCCATAGAGCGGGAGATAGAAATAAATTTTTTTTTTTGGTAAAAGAAATAACTTTTTTCACACAAGAGTGTTAAATTGTAATATTCTCAAATAAATATTTTTATTATTCATTGCTATCATCATGAGTAGTCCGTGACCATGAGGCAGTAAAAGCAACAATTTTTACCTCTTTTTTTTTTTTTTTTTTTTTTGCTAAAACAATTTTCACCTCTCTAACAAATTTTGTCCCATGCGATTTTATTTCAAACTTTTTTTTTGTCCCATCCGATTTTATTTCAAACTAGTTACTGAGCATGATGACTTTTAGCCAAATTGATTGACACCCAAACTTGACAAATATGCATTAAATGGGACCTGTGAATTGGGGGGTCCTACTCCTACCAAACTTATTAATAAACGTTTTTTTTTTTTTAATGATAAAATTTCTACTTTAACATAATTTAAGTGTATCTAAGTGTATATGTATGTAAAATTTTTTCTCAGAAATTTAAACCCGGGCCTTTAATCCCCACACTCCCACAAACATTTATACTTATAAAGTAACCACCATACTAAAAGTGCGTAGTAATATTAATAAAAGCTTAATTACTACAATAATGGAGATCTCTTTTGTTTTTATTATTATTATTATTTTGCAATTAAAATGCAAATGTGACTCTTTAAATTTCAATTCATTTCAGTCATTTAGTTTTGTTTTCTTTTATTTAAGTCCTTTAATTTCAAGTTTATTCCTCAACTTCTATTAAATATTTTTAAAAAATGAAAAATATTTATCAATCATTAATTGAATTTTTCAATTTAATAATATAAAAAAATGAACAATTAACCATAAGATTTAACAGAAACTAATGGAAAAACTTTAATTAAATAAACTTAAAACTAAAAGAACTTATATAAACGAAAATAAAGTTAAAGAACTGAAGTAAATTTTGCTAAAACATAGAGAATAAATTTTACATTTTAGCTTTTTTTTTTCTTTTTTTCTTTTCAAAATTTATAATTCGACAGTATATAGGAATGATTTCGATCTTTATAATTCGATAGTGTAGAAATGATTGTGTCACAGTATTTTTGAAAGTAAAATTCTAACTTTCAAACCTGAAATGATATATTATTCCCTCAACGATGTTGCAGGTGACACTAATGTGCGGTCGAGCCCAACCCACTACGGTTACCGCACAAAATCAGACGGCGATGGGATCTCGATCTTTGGATCTAAAGACATATGGATAGACCACTGTTCCCTATCACACTGCAAAGATGGGCTGATTGATGCAATTATGGGGTCCACAGGGCTCACAATATCAAACAATTATTTCTCGCATCACAATGAGGTGATGCTGTTGGGCCACAGCGATGACTATTTGCCAGACTCAGGAATGCAAGTGACCATAGCATTCAATCACTTTGGTGAGCAATTGGTGCAGAGAATGCCAAGGTGTAGACGTGGCTACATCCATGTGGTTAACAATGATTACACTCAGTGGGAGATGTATGCTATTGGTGGCAGTGGTGACCCTACCATTAATAGCCAAGGCAATCGCTACACCGCTCCTCTGGATCCCAATGCCAAGGAGGTATTTTTACTTTTTGTTTTTGTATTTAAAGAAAATCAAATTCTATACTAATTTGATAAAATTAAACAAATCAATCAATCGTGGACAAGTATAATTTACTTTTAGAAGAGGAAATTTTTTTGATTATTTCAATTATGAGATAAACACATTTTTTCAAGAAAAAAAACACACTTGCCAATTATTTTGTTAGGAATTAGTTTAGCTAAGAATAAAAACATACTTGTTAATAATTAATTGGTTTTTAGACATGAGTTGAATTGGAATATTGGACTTGATACAGATATAGCACATGTCTAAAAAAAAATTAGTTATTTCATATCACATTTAGTACACTAGAACATTGAAGAAAAGTTTTGCCCTTCAAAATATAAATTTTAAAAGTTGTGTGTAATATATTTATATGTTTATCAATTGTTTAACTTCATTATTTTAGAAGAATTTGTTTGTTTTAATAATTTGATAATTGGAGATGAATGATTTGAATCCTAGACGTTTTTGTTATAAATACCAATTCTCTTAACATTTAAATTATTATTTTTTTCAAAAACATTATTTAATGAAATACAAATATTTCTAAACATATATAGCAACGACACTCAATATACAAGACCAAAAACCTCAACTGTTGCGGTAAATGAGTACGCTGATTAGAAATATAATTCTCCTAATAAAAGAGATCAGACAATATCATTGAGTTATAAGAATTTTTATGATAGGTTTATGCGTTTATACAATTTTTAACATGCCTACATATGTGAGCAGGTAACGAAGCGAGTGGACACGGAGGAAGGAAAATGGAAGGGATGGAATTGGAGGACAGACGGGGATATAATGGTGAACGGAGCAATATTTGTGGCCTCAGGTGAGGGTGTAGAGGTGAAGTACGAGAAGGCTTATAGCGTGGAGCCCAAATCAGCTGTGCTTATTGACCAGCTTACTATGCACGCCGGCGCCCTTGGAGTTGGTGGCAGGTTTGTAAATTTCTTCTCTTTTTGCTTCTTTTCTCTTTATTTCTTCTTTTATCTTTTTTTCTCACTTTTTCTTTTTCTTTTTCTCTCTTTTTTTCTTTTACTTTTACTTTTGGTCAATAATGATGATTTCCCTTTATTGTTCAATTGTCACATATGGTCCCCAAGAAATTAGAAAATTTAGAAAGTGTATGTTTTCACCCAAAAAAAAGAAAAAGAAAGTGTATGTCTTTATTGGACTGCTTTACCCAAATTCTATATTGAGGCCCAAAGTTTTTGCAAGTTAACCCATGCCTGTTTTTAATGGGCTGATTTCAAAACCGAAAGTAGAGGCCCAAAGACTATATTCAACAGGAATTACTTATATTTGTTAAATTATTTATCTTGTTATATTTTAATAAAGTAGAATACTTTTATTATCTTTGTATGATTTTATTAAAAAATTATAAAAAATACTAATTAATTATTTAATATATTTACTATCTACTTTTTTTTTGGGTCAATGTTTGGCTATATTTTCAGAAAAATAAAAAACAAAATCATTTTTTTCTCATGTTATTATAATGTGAAATAATTTGATATATATATATATATATATATATGTGTGTGTGTGTGTGTATTTACTTTTTTAAGTATGATATGTAATTTAATTTCAATCCTTGCAACACAATTTCTGACTTATGTGCTGATTTTCGCACTCTTTAAATGTGATTGACGTAGCTATTATAGACTTAAATTATGTGATAAAAATGAATACAAATTAAGCATAATTTTTCTAATGTATGGATAAACATGCAGGGACAACAACTTGGGAATGTGGAGTACAGGACCCAATGGTGTTGGAACGGGTTTAGACTCAGGCCCAGACTACACGGATGACTGGTCGGGAAGCAGTGGGCCACTGTTACCTTCTACTTCGACTTTCTTATCCCTTTTGATTGCATTATCATGTTTGTTATTTTATAAAATACGTCCCACTTTTATGTTATAACAGGAAATTCAGTTGTGATTTTTATTCTCAATTAAAACCATGGTGTGATCAAAAGTCTCGTATTCAACGGAGATGTCCAAGGTTTGAATTCTCCCCCTTTATTGTTGTGACTTTCAAATTATCAAAAAACTAAAAATCAATGTGATCGCAAAACTCTCAACAAAAAGCAATGGCATATCTATGATAAGATATTTCATAGTTGCTTATATATTAGTCAAGATCTTGGGAGTTGGGAATTAGCTCACCCCCACAAAATATACGATCATATCCAACGAAATCCACACCATCTAAAGTATCACAAGCTACCAAACAAAAACCTCAAAATTATCCAACTGAGACAAGAAAGAGTGAAAACTCTAATAAATTCAAAGAAGGTTTCTTTACTCATTAATATGATAATCCATACATGTTAAATTGCCAAATTGCCAAAAATCATGACGGCTCTAGGAATTTTTTTTAGGGTGTTCCTTAAGCAGTATAAATTACACAATTTATTGTGCATTATCCACGACTCAACTCACTACCTAACATAATTTAATTTGTTTGTCTTTTATAATGTATTGGTTAATTAAATTATTAATTATTATTGTTTAGTTGCTTTATTATTATTTTTTACTGATTACTAGCAGTCTAGCACACACCCCATGTGCATTATTCACGGCTTAACCCACTATCTAGTACCTAACATAATTTAATTTTTTGTCTTTTATACGGCCTCTACATGTCCACTTCTCCGATTCAAATATCCCACCCCACGGCCCATATCCACTGCCCACTCAACAGACAAGAGTCACAAGAGCCAATCAACATTCCACAAAATATTAAATATATAAAACATTCACAACACACAAAATTCACAATACACAAAAAGACAAACTCACAAACCAATAAAGTCAAAATGTCAAATAAAGTTATAAAGTAAAGACAATTAGACATAGAGAAACAGAGAGATAAAGAGAATCTCATTTCAATTCAAAGAGAAAGAAAGAGAGAGCTCCGCTCTCACTCAGTCACTCTCAGATTAGAGCACAACAATTAGCAAAGCCAAAGATGTAAGATTTAGATGAGATAGACTAATAGAGAAAAAGAGATAGAAGTAAAGAATTGAAATACCTTAAGGCCTGAGGGGCGGCGCCATGACAGCACGTTGAGGCGAGGACTCGAGGGACAATGGTCGAGGCAACAAGGCAAGCCAAGCAATCTTTGATTCGATCTCCGATCTTGCTGTTGCTCAAGTTTGAGGCCTGATGCGCTTTGTTACTTGAGTTTGAGGCAGTCCAGGCGAAGGTGCCGATGTGCTTGGAGCTTGGTCGTTGATGAGGATTTTTTTTGTTTAGGTTAGAAGTTCAGTTCTAATTTCAGTTTTGCTAATTTGCTTTACCATTTGATGATTTTAATCAATCGGCGGATGTGTATTGGTAATTTGGGTTTTTTTTTCTTTTTTGGAGAATCCGTTTGCGTTGGGCCATATTTAGTTAATAAAAATTTAACTAAAAATTTTTCAAGAATCCATTTGGGTTAGTTTTGTTTAGGATTGAGGTTGGGCTTTTTTTCCCTAGGTGTGCTTGCTATGTTAATTTTTTTTTTTGGGCTTTTTCTTTTTGCTTGAAAGTAGAACAAATAATGAAGCAAAATTTAATTTTATTAGCATCAAAAAAATTTGAGGGTGTTCCCAAAATTTTTTTAAAGGGTATTTAAAAAAAAAAATTATATATATATATATATATATATTTTTTTTTTTCAGGTCAGGGTGGTCCTGGGACCACCTTGACCTTAACGTGGTGCTGCCACGACCAAGAGTGGCTGGTAGATAATCCATTCTTCCAATTTTTGTGGTGGCTCACCTGGTTGTTTTAGACTTTGACTTCTATGCTTTAAGGATTAAATAAAAAACTAGTTATTGGATATGGATAAAAGATACGGTAGTTTTAATGGAGTTAATAAGTAATGATTATTACTAAATTCTAAACTTAGTGAAATAGGGTGGAAGAAAATTTTTGGAGAGAAAATAAGAAGGAAAACTTTTTTGAGTATGTTTAGTTGGATAGGGACGAAGGAAAATTAATTGTAGGGCCTAGGTGTTTTCTCATCGGGCCCACAAAAAAGTTTTCTCCCCAAAATGGAGAGAAAACTGTAGAGAGAAAATGAGACTGCTTAATGGACAAAAATGCCCATGTCTAGTTCATTTCTTTTTTTTTTTCCTTGGACGTTGCTTTTTAGTTTTTCTTTTTTTGATTTCCTGGGCTGTGGGTGGGCATGTTGCCTCTTTTTTCTTTTCTTTTTTTCTTTTTTCTTTTTTCTTTACGTTGCATTTTTTCTTTCTTTCTTTCTGGGTTGTGGGTGTGATAGTTGTTTTGTTTTGTTTTTCTTTTTTTGGTTTAACTAGACATGATTTTTTTGGAACATGATTTTTATTTTTTAATAAATTGGGTGACTGTTTTTTTTTTTGGTTGTTTGTCGCTTTTTTGTATTAATTGGCCATTATTTTTTAATAAAGGTGTATGAGTAAATTTATACAAACTAATTTTTTCCATCCATCTATTTTTCCACTTCCAACCAAATAAAAATAAGAGAAATTAAAATATTTTCTATCGTCTCACCCCCATTTTTTCACCCCTCCAACCAAACAAACTCTTAGGGTGTGTTTGGTTGGAGTGAAAACAGGAAGGATGGAAAACAGGAAGAGGAAAATAAGGTGAAAAATGGAATTTTCTCTTATTTGATTTAGGAGAGAAAACAAGAGAGACAGAAAATTGGGTGGAAAATAATCCCTTCGGACCCACAATTTTTTGGCCTAGCAATTTGGGAGGAAAACTAAGGAAAAAAAATGATGAATGATATAATTTACACAAATATTCTTACTTTATTGCACTCACCTACCACTCTTACTTTCCCATTACACCCGTGACTTGATTAACCTTTTGCCTATTCATCCTTATCACTTTCTAGCATCTTCACAGCACAGCAACGTGAATTGCTGCCAGGTGAATTGTTTTGCTGCTAAGTGAATGATGTTTTGCCAAGTTTGCCCAATTGCCCAGTTTGCCTAGTCGCCCATGTGAATAAAGTTTATTTTTTTTATTAATATCTTCCCACGTAACAATGGTCGTATAGATAAAGTTTTTTTTTTTTTTTTTGAAAATGTCTTTCTAGTTAATGCATAATCAATTTTTGTTGCCCATAAATTTTAAATTATATATAATAATAAAGAAAAGTAATATAAATGTATATGTATTTGTGTTAATTTTTATATTATTTAATGAGAGTAAATATATCTATTTCTTATATATTATATATCTATAAATAGTCAATTTATATAAATTACATTTTCTATCTTCCCCTTTTTCTCTCCAACCAAACAAAAAAGTTTTTCACCATCCACTTTTCCACACTTCCAACCAAACACACATGAGGGAAAACCAAATCTTTTCTATCATCCCATTTTTCTATCTTCCCACACTTTTCTACTCCTCCAACCAAACGGACCCTTAGTATAGTTGCCTTAACTTTATCTCTATTCAATCTAATCGGATAAATTAAGTAATAACGTTTAGCTAAATTTAGTGAAGGTGATGTAGCAAATGCAGCCAGACTGAAAGACATAAAAGAAAAAGAGGAACAGGGGGTATGATATCTTCCCTAAAATGTGACATTTAAGTATGTGTCGTATTCTGGGGCTTTGTTAAGTTCATCTAACCTTCTCAAGCTCCCACCTCATGCTCTACTTTCTAAATGGATAATATTATCTTGTTCCTTTGATTGCACTTGGCCAACCTCGTGTTCCATCAATATCACAATCAGCTTATTATATTGCAGGGTTTTTATAGCTCAATTAGTGACATTTGAAAAAGCAAATAACAGTTGTTGATCACACACAGTTTGAGTTTCAATGTGTTACTTTACATTTCTGTTTAAATTCTTGATGCAACACATGTTAGACTGATGTGCTAAAGATTTATTCTTTTTTTCCAAAATTTAATAGACAGCTAATTGATATCCCTTTTTGGTTTCAGTTTGTGCAGAAAATTGACACAACCATGAATTCATACTCAATGCTTCTTTTAGATGTCAGAGAAAGAAGGGGAGGTCTAATATATATTTTCAATTACTTGCTACCTGAATAAAATTGAAGTATCCTACCTAATGGCTAGTTTGGACGGAGGGAGAGTAGATTAGAGTTGGTCAAATCACAAACTCGTGTTTTAGTTCTACTATGAGTATTTTGTTTCTATTGGTCAAAGCCCATAAACATCTCCATTTATGGGACGGAAATGGCTTAAAAACCTTTCAAATCTTTCCATGTCTATGCATATAAGAAGCTTTTCAATCCTTTAATCAATAATGGTTATTCTACTGTGTCCTCTGGGATGCAAGACATTTTGTTGAATTCTGTCAAGCTTGCTGTAATGGTTCCTTTTATTTTGCTATCGGTTATCTTTTAGGGAAAGTTGAATTGGACCTAGGAGCACTCTTCACCCTTATATATGCCATCACTCATCACTATTATGTTATGACCACAATGATTATTTGGTTTCCATAAAATTACAAAACTTCATCTATATACAATTTTGTTTACTTCCAATCCCTTAGCGTAATTTTGTTCACCTACCACAAGTATTTGGATTTATAAGGACAAAAGAAATTAAAAACCTAAACTTTCAAGAGAGAGAGAGAGACTGAGCTTTGCATAAGTAATGATTTTTAGCACATGTAGTTAGATTATACAATATTCATGATGCAGTTTGTGTGATGCATGATACAAAACATGACTGTTTTACAGTTTTGAATGTTCTTTATATTCACATTTAATTACAGTAACTTTCTGCTTAATCCATGTTCCATAGGAAGCCAGAGTAGTCCCATATATTGCTATCATCTGGGATCAATGCTGGATAACAAAAACAAGACTCTAAGCTATTACAGCCCTCATGATGTTTTATTTCACTTTGATCCTTTATAAACTCTAAGATTGAATCTGATAATTGCGTTTCATATGGAGAACTAATCAATGAAAAATTTGACAACCCAGGAGCATCAAACGAATCGTCTGTGGTTCCACAAAAGTCCTCAGCAGTCCCATGGTTTTCAGAGTTATGGTTTAGGCCACTCATATCACCTTTCTGAAAGTAGAAATCTTGTTTACCATTGTTTAGTTTACAATAAAAGTTTCCTGTGGAGAAAACAACCGTTAGTAATGCGGAGAAAACATATTATCTAGAAAAAACCAACGGCAATAATATCATGAAGAAGAACAAAATGCATTGCATGAACCTTCATGTTGTGCTTGTGCTTTCTTCCTTAAATGAGTCCTCCAGTAATTCTTGATCTCATTATCTGTTCTTCCTGGCAACCTTCTAGCAATCCTTGACCACCTACAAAGAAAAAAAAATTAGGACTCAACTATGTTATATTAATTTCTCAACTTGTTTATAATTTCTAAAATGTGGGATTTCCAATTCCATTAACTAAAAAATTGGAAAACAAATTAAAAACCCCTTACTTGTTACCCCATAGCTCATGCAGTCGAAGAATGATCTGCTCTTCTTCGATGGTTATATGACCACGTTTAAGATTAGGGCGAAGATAATTCAACCACCGGAACCTGCAGCTCTTACCACTCCTCTTAAGACCTGCATTAAGAACAAGTTCTCCATAAGCTTAGTTTATGACATCAAGCAAAAATCTGTTCTGTTCATTCATATAAAACATATATACCTGATGCCCTTGCTATGGAATCCCACCTCCTTTCCCCCATTAGGGTGACAAAGGTCGAGAGCAGCTCATCTTCCTCTTCGTGCCAAGTCCCTCTCTGCAATTTCTCTCCTTGCATTGTTGCTTTAAAAGCCATTGTCGTTTGCAACAAACTCAGAGGAGTTTGAGATCTTTTTATATGAGGAACTGGGTGGCAAAGGAGTCGGGGAAAGAGAGAGGGTGACAAGACCAGAAATTATTACATGGTAACATAGGTGGACAACACTAGTTGGTGGGAACTTTATCATTGGCTTATTTATACATGCAAATAACCTCTTGATTAAGCTATCCACGGATCTATCAATGATTTTATACTAGTTCTATCTTTCAGCACGACCATTTTTGGCTCTATATGCAAAAGTGGTTCTCCACTTCTTCTTTTGATATATTTGATAGCTATAATGAGGAGAGGGGAAAGGGATTTGAATCCTAGATATCTCCGTTGCAAACACCAAAAGGTGTCAATTGAGTTACAAAGTTATTGCTTTTCACTTAATACTTTTTGTGAGTCTATAGATAAGCTTTGTCTGCCCATTATTAAATGACAGGAATTCAATCTCCATTAAATATATAGTTAACGAGAAAGGCGAAAGGATAGGGATGAGGGTAGAAAAGAAAACCAAGATCAAGATGATATATGATATATTTCTCTTTAGCTTTTAAATTACATGGAAAGGATGCAGACTCTTTAGCAGGCCGCCAAACACAATAGACATGCTCTTTGATTAGAAGTGAGCTCGGACCATCTCAGTCGACTCTTGTATTGAGGCATGGACCATAGTTAAGGAATTCTCATAGTTATAACTCATAACTGCCCAAACTAGGGTGGCAACGAGTATCTCCCACTGGACCATCTTGCTTCATCTCCCTCATGTTTTCCTTTTGTCCCGCAGTCTGCTCTGGCCCTTTAACCCAAAACAAAGATTTTTAGTCACGCACGCGCACACACACTTTGCCTAACCACGTGTTTTGTGCATGCACTCACTCTTTTTGGTACTTGTATCCTTTTCTGGTAGATCGTTCAGCTTCAGTGTGGTGTAACAAGTAAGATTTCATCTTGCTAGTTAATTATGCTCTGAAGCCTACCACAAGAGGATTTGGGGACTTGAGGGCCATAAGGCACTTTCAACTCAAGCAAAGAGCTTATTCTTGAAGTTGAAATTGGCCAGTGATGCACCACATCAAGAATTTAAACAAAACTCCGTAATAACTGGAATTGCAATTTATTTATTAAATGACTAGAATTGCCATTTCATCTTCAGAATGAGATGACATTTTTGAAGACTATAAAGCAATCCATATAGTAAATGAAAACAAAAGAAATATCTCATTTTATTATTATACCTTTCACTTTTAATTTCCATTTCTCAAACATAGAGATGAAAGCATAATCCAACTCCATTTTATTAAAGGATTGAATATTCCATTTATTCCCAATAAACTTTCAAACGAAGTTGAATAGATAGAAATTAGATTATAATATACCTCAAAAAATTCATTCCATTCCATTTTCTTTCCCCCTCCTAAACAAGCTAGAAATGGAAGAGGATATTAAGGAATCAATCTAAAGACTCTTCAACGCTTTAAAAAATAATAAAATTAAAACTCTACACCTGACTCAACCTTATGGATTTGAGAAAAAAAAAAAAAAACAAGTAAACATACATACTCAAGATTATCTGTGGAAAAGCATCCATTAAATATATAGCCAAAAGTACATTGGAGAAACAGAACCTCTTTAAATGTCACCATGCCATATAAATTTACCCGCAACTGATCTACAACTTATTTGAGATCTTATTTACAGTCATACTGCCTGGCTAGCCTTATGCTCATTGCAACAATAGTAACAAAAACTTGCGAGCAGAAATGTGCAGCCAACTGTCCTCTTAAAACCAAACGCCACTAGCGATCTATAAATGATTTGTTCATGAGGTTGACAGCATCATCCATGAACTGCATCAAAGGAACCAGTGACCACATTAATTGTCACACGCTACTGGAAAAGCAGAATTCCATGTTTAATCCACAAAAGCTTGAATGCCTTGTTTCACCCGACAACTAATTACTACTACTAACACTACACACACATGCACAAACCAAAACTTCTGACAATGAGAACCTACACTATTACTGCATAAGACCATGGCCACAAGGAATGGATGATAAGCACAAAGCATCTGTTGCACTTGCCTATCTACCGTCAAAACAATGAATGAAAATAACTGCAAAAATGCGGCTCATAGTTGGAAGCATCTTTCACAAGAAACGTAAGTTAATTTCAGTTTTATATTTTTCACCAAAATGACTTGAAAGACTAGTCACCAACATTACCATACATGCATTTGCCAGCATGCATTATAATAATTTACTAGCATACACATACACACAAATGCCATTCACGATGTCTTTGATATTGATGAAATCTTTTAGTACAATTAAGTATACTATCCTTATGTGTAAGCCAATTAAAATTCCTGGATTATGTGTAACTCTTGTTTTCAATCCTCAGATTAAAGGATCTAGTCCTTTCCAAATTTCAGTCCCCTGAAATTGCACTGACAATTCACATTCTATTACTGTTTTTTTCTCAAAAAACATTAAGTAAACAAGTTAAGAGAAAGAAGAAAACAACTCTAAAAACATGAAAATTTACCTTCCCAAGCGACTTGAGTTCTCGTCCAACTGGTTCCATAAATTTCAGGTTAACATCTATAGGCCATACCTGTCCATAAGGAGAAGAGAAACTAACAATAAGGAATATAACAAAAAACAAACAGGCAAAAGCAAAACTAGAAAACAAAATTCAAAGCAAACAAGCAGTAAAATACTAAAATCATGCTAATTTCAGACCCAACTACAGCCTTCCATTTGATAAGATGAGATAAAAGCATAAACCCAACTCAAACATAATGCATTGTCACATAGTACAATATCAGAAATCAAAATCGATAAGTTAAAAAAAATAAAAAAATAAAAAAACTTAAAAGGAAGAGACAGAACAGACAACTTCCACTGAAACCAAACAAAGTTTTATCAACCGACCACACAGGTTAATTATTGAGTTTGAATGCTCTCTCTTAGAATTATCCTTGCTTTAGCATCACTAAATTAACTAAGGTAATCAATTTTGAAGTATCATTAAAGAAATCAGTACCTTATTGAGAGAGAGAGAGAGAGAGAGAGAGAGAGAGAGAGAGAGAAAGGGAGAGAGAGACCAACAGTGTTCCAAAATGAAGATAGGGATTAATATAAATCCATCAGTCTGTCACAAATAGCCACCAACAACCAGTAGATGGTTGAATTGTACCACCTACCTCCGAAACAACACATAACATGAAATCATGGCTGAAGTTTCCAATACTGGAAAAAGCTAATGAAGTCAACATCCTTGGAGTCTTGGCCTTCAACCATTTTATTAACCTTTACCACTACCAAACCAAAACTCTCAAATCATTCTCAAGCCTAACAGATCATGTCAGAGACATCTGCCCATGGTGCTCTGAGCTCATTTTCAATCCCTGTTTCGTGTACTAAATTCTGGGCATGGCACACAATTTGAATAAAGACCAGTTCAGTTCTCTATTACAATTGATACGAATGGGACTGTTACATGTAAGGTTGAGCTAGGTTTAATGTGTTTTAGAAGTGCACAAATTGCCTTTACCGAAGAATGTAATTATCTAGGAAAAGGCACTTCACAACTGGTTCCTTTTCAGTAGTGATTAACCACCATGAGGAAGGAGAACAATAAGAGATAAGTGCCAAAGGAAGTTCCATATGTCCTAGATTGATATTATGTCCTGGCCCAAATGTATCTAGCCCCATTACTGAAATTTTTTCTTTCAAAAATGAAAAAGGTGAATGCTCAAGAAATAGTGCAACTCATGCCTCTCAGTTTAGTAATATAATTCCCCTCCACTACTTTCACCTTCAAATAATCTGTGTTTATGTCCAGGAACCACAACCTGTAGAACAATTTTTCTATAGCAAATTTGGTGTATCGAACACTTGGAAGACACAATATAATTGTTCATCCCAGCCATCGCTCCTTTCAAGACTAACAATAAAGATCCACTTTAAAAAAAAAAAAATCTAAAATCAGTTCAGAGACAGTTTTAAGTAATTTCTTCTTGATAAAGTGTTATGATTTTAAGAATTGTTTTACTGTCCATTGGTTGTGCATTCAAAAAGGCTAAATTCCATACATCTGTCTGTACACACATGCTAGCACAACAAACACTCATACAATCTAATCCAACACAATCTAAGGTATCACAGTAATTATATTGATAAGCTCACCACAAAGTTGTATTGTGATGTTCCTTCCACAAATTCTATTATTTCACCACAACCAAGAGCCTTAAAAAGATAAAACAAACAATGAACTATCAAATGAAATAATAAACAGATTCCTCATCCATTTTTTAGCACGGAAGTGCCTCATTTGATTGTTAGTATTCGATACATTGTAAAACTGCCTGAATTTAGTATACTAGCAATTTCACACTCACATGTACCTACAAAAATCTCCATAGCATAAATATACCCAAGTAGATTTTGTCAAAGAAAATCAACCATGTAGGAATCAAAGAAAAATAAAAAGAACCCACTTACAAATTCGCCAAATTTCAAATCCAAAGAGCAGTAAATTTTTTAAAAAATACAGCTTTCTGATGAAAAAGAAGAACCTTGAGACCAAGCAATTTGATGGGTGTAATCTGGCCTGGAACAATACACTCTGGTCCCGCGGCTTCCACAATAGCTTCCATTGCTAACCCATTTCCTATCGGATTAGAATGCTGCAAATACACCCAGAAACTTAAAAATCAACAAAAACCCATTATAGAACAAAACCACCCAAGTAAAAATATGCACACAAAAAATATAACCTTCATGACAGAGAGAGCATAGTCCGAACGAGGAGTTTGGGGGAGGCGGAGCAGAGGGGAGTGGTGGATTTTGGGGATGGGTTTAACAGAAGGAGAGGCCCTCCATGGGGCATCCTTTTGAAGCGAGGTTGCTCCTCCTTTTTTGGACATATGTACGCTTTAAGGCTTTAGCTGCTAAAAAACTTGGTGTGGGACTGTTGAGAGGTTTATTATGTGTTTTGTGAGAGAGAGAGAGAGTGATAGAATTAGAAGATATGGAAAGGAATGAAGGAGTGGAGTGTAGAGGAGATGAGGAAGGTGACAAGGTTTGGGAGATTAGGATTTTGAAGCAAGCTGGGGTTTTTGTGATTAGTATTTGTGCTATAAAGATTTTAACGAGCAAGATTATGGGAATGTTGTTTTTGTGGACGGAATTGGTATAAAAGGCTTGTTGTGTGAATGGCTAATGAGTAATGAAATGACTTTGACTTGGGAACCAAAAGGATCTTCCCAGCTTATATTCTTTTTAGTTTTACCTTCATTCTGTCCTCTTTTTGGAAAAACATTCAAAGACAAATTTTTAATTGGTAGGATAAGATTTATGATTTATGATCTATGATAGATTTTAGGTTTAAAATATACAATAAATTTGGTCTCTAAATACAAATAAACAGTTAATAAATTTGTTTATGTTAGTTGTAACGATATGACTGATCTTCATATAAGTTAGCTATAACGTCATTTATTAGTCAAGCGGTCAAAACAAAGAGTTAAAATGATAAACGGTGTTACATACTTAGGAGCCAAATATATCAAATTTTAAATATGTTGGATATGGTTAGCATTATCCCAAATTTTAGGGGTAATTACTATATTTTACCCTAGATTTTAATCTATAACATTAATTTTTGATATAGAGAGAGTTTGAATTAATTGTGAGAGAGAGAGAGAGAGAGCTAATGGTTTTATCAAATCAAACACCCAAAATTACATAGGATTATTACAATTACTTAGAAAGCACAAAATCTTGGATAAACTTTGATGGTATTGCAAAAAGCTCATCACGTTCAGGAGAAGCAGGGGCATGACAAAGGATGATACAAGACTATGGATGAAGGATTTTGCTCTTAACCTTATAATTTCTTGGAGTATCATAAATGTAGAAGGGTGGGCTACTTATTTTGAACTTCAACAAAAAATTATAAGGGATAGTATAGCTGTATAGGCCTATCAGAGTAACTTCAATTTCAACTACTATGAAACATTGGATACAAAATAATAGTATTGGAAATTGACTTGCTATTGGCAACCAGATGGTCAACAAATACACTATGAATAGAATTAAATACTAATAGTAATGCAAGAGGCTCATTGGATTCAGCTAAATATAAGGGACAAATCAAGTCATTAAGTTGAATTCAGGTCATTAAGGTCAGGTGGAATAAACCTGAAATTGGCTAGGTTAAGTTGAATATGGATGGGTCTTTGGGCAATCCGGGTTTGGCTAATAGAGGGGAGCATTATCCAATACCATAATGGGGCTTGGATAAAAGGCTTCACTCGTTTTATTGGGGTCTCTACCGTGTTGATGCAGAGCTATGGGCCCTAAGGGAAGGGTTAATAATGTGTAGAAATTTAAATCTTGGGGCAGTGGAAATTGAAATAGATGCTAAAATTGTGTTTGGTTGGATAATTGAGGAGTATAGTAGTAATTTACATCATGTTTCTCTTATCTTGGATTGTAGGACCCTCATCAATTAGATTCTTCAAATGAAGATGAGTCACTTTTTCCGTTAAGTAAACAAGTGTGCTGATGCTTTAGCCAGAAAATGTCCAATTCTAAATCAAAAGATTATATATTTTGATAATCTACCTGTGGACTTATGTTTGTTTTTGTTTTATGACAATTTGAGTCTGTATCATAAGAGGCATAGTCCTCTGAATTTTGTTATTGTTAATTCTGTTTATCTGGATTTACCAAAAAAAAAGAGGGGGAGGGGGGGGGGGGGGGGGGATGGAGAGGAGGAACAAATCAAGAAGATGGATAAAGATTTTGCACTTAATCTAGTAATTTCATAGATTATCATCAATGTAGAAATATGGGCTACTTATTTTGGACTTCAACGGGTATGCAACATGGGATACAACACAGTAGTATTGGAGATTAACTCATTATTAGCAACCAATTGGTTAACAGTTATATTTTTGTATTTTCCTCATGATTTAACTAGCTTGATCATTGATTGCAAACACTTGTGCTAGACCTTAACAAGTCTCCATTGAACACATATTGCAAAGCAAATGGACGTGCGAACACACTGGCTGACGCTATAAACCATTAAGAAATACTTTGGACACCTATTAGTTCTTTTTTTGTTTTTATATAGTTTCAACCTCTTTCTTTTTTGTTTGATTGTTTATTTTGGGTTATGTTGGGCAATCCTCTCTCTCTCTCTCTCTCTCTCTATATATATATATATATATATATATTCTTTTTTTTTTTTTCGCTTGTGAAACTAACCATAAGACCCATACCAATTTTTGCCAAAAGACATGCCCAAAAAGAAAAGGTTAGAGAGGTTCCCAATTAAAAACTAAACATCCAACTAGTAAAAAGCTGTGAATGCCAATTTTAGAATTCATCAACAAGAGACAAGATCACATGAAGCAGAGAACATGAAAACGGGCATACATGTTCACAGTACCTTTTATTTTTTAGATAAAATGTACCCTTAAATTAAGAAGAAAATTCTCACCTCACATTTCACTATTTTTTTTTTAATAAAAATGTTAAATTACAAATTAACATTTCTAATTTCTAACTTAGTTAAAAATAAAGTCAATCCTATAACTTATGATTTGTTCATTCAAATCCTAGAACCTCTATTCCTTTCTGTCCACTTTTGTTAGTGAAGTTGCTGTTAAGCATCCCAAAATAGTGTAATTCTGGTAGTTTTTGAATTTCCAAAACAATATCACTCTTAAGTTAGGAGCCTCGAAATTAGAAAGAGAAACTTTATCAAATAAAAGTGAAAATTATAGGACTGAATTGAATTTTATGTAAAATTACAGGATATAATTTGTAAAATTCATAATAATTATATATATATATATAAATAAATAAAAGGTGGGTTTTGCCAGGTGAAGAGTGAAGTCCGTGCTCCCATTGAGTGTCTATACTCAACCCCGTGCCACCAAAAATAAAAAAATAAAAAAAAATATTTCACGTGCAATAGACCCAGCTGTTTGAGATTTGCCATACAACCCACCTCAAAAAAATAAAGGATAGAAATCGATGGATTACGAACTCACCTTGAATTTCTACAAATTTCTCAAAATTATAGCAACACGTGCAAGCTCGACGATCCACAAGATCTAGATAACAATAACTCAAAAAAGGGCACACAGCACTGAGAAGTGAGGATTGCCAAGCAGTTAGTTCTTCACAGATAAAGTATCGTCTTCATATAATTTATGAATACCAAAAAAATTAAATAAATAAACTAGCATGGCAACGTGCCCGTGAACAGTGAACTTGAATTATATCCTCTTTTGCAAATGTCATATATTCAACAAACACATAGAAAAAAACCCCCACCAGCTGAATTTTGAATAATTTTATGTATCTAATGTGAAAGACAATTTAAGTCCTATTCATAATTTCATGAAAGTACAAACAAAAAGATTCATACTTCTCTTTCTAGAGGAACAAAAAAGGTAAAAAAGAATACAAATTATATTTCACAAATCATTCTTAACAATAGCATATAACCTAACAAATTCCATACATTTAAATTACATTTTTATCGCTGCTTTTTCTTCTTCTTCTTCCGATATCTTCAATGATCGGATTGAGATCAAAAAATAAAATGTGAACAAAAAATATGAAAAAGAATACCCACCAAAATGGAGAGGATCAGATTCATGATCTTCCATCCCTCCGCATCATTTTTCCATTGTGGTCCAACTAATCCTGAGTAATCAGTTACACCGTAATCATATCCTCTCCCCCTCTCTGTGCAGCCACATCGGCCAGTTTCTTCCATGTCAATTCCCGTTGTTCGTCCATCTCTCTGGCCCTGGCCTCTCTCTCTGCATGCTGCCTCTGGCACTCATCAAACAACTCAGCATCCATTTCCAAGAACATTTTCCGAACATTGACAGTCAGCCCGTGTACTGCTTGATTCCAGTGACTCTGGATATTCTTCTCCAATGCCTCAAATATAATTGGTAGTATGACACTCCGATTCTGGGCTATTAAGCTCACAATATGCTCATTATTCCACAAAAAGAGGGCTCGTTCTGCAACCTGCAATACGAATGTTCCTAAGCAAAAAGCTTGAAAGAAATGACATTTTATGCTCTATTGATAGTAAAAAAGGTTATTTTATACTGAGCGTGAGAAAGAAATCAAAGAATGTTTAAAGGTGATTCTATATCTGAACAACTTGTCAACTTCTAAGGCCAATCCAAAAAAGGCTGGTAAATTAGAAGGATTAGAGTGCAATCTTATGACAAGAAGATATGTATTCCAAGCAACACAATGGTTCCCAAAAAAATAAATAAATCCTCCTTCGGAGGACTGCCTCAATGACATGAACACATAATTTTGTAATCAAGAAGACGAAGTTCACCATATATCATGAAAACCCACTAAATAATTCCAAATGATGATTGCCTCCAGCACTATCCTACATAATTGTTCTTTAACTAAAAAAACTGCAGTAGTGTGCATTTGGATGAGATTCTTTTTATCAGTTTATTTTGTTTATTGTGTAAAAGTATTGGCATACCTTGAAAGAGGTGACGCTTTGATAAGTTATTCTCTTTAACTATGAAAATAAGCTTAACCAAACAGGCAGCAAGCATGCATAACACACATTTGCTGGGTAAGGCATGACAGCATGACCTTATGGAATCTTATCCCCATCCTTTTCCCCTACTTCCAGCTGGCAACACCTATACTTCATCTATCCAACATTTGGCAGTGTGGCTGTAACTACCTGATTATGGATGCAACCTTAATAGAGCACCAATTGTTTCAAGAAAAGGATGTTGCACGGAAATCTGTCAAAGGACAAAAGAGTAACTTTTGGGCTATTTGATCCTGAGCAAATTGTAGAGCAAATTTCACAGGGTTTATTATAAACCACTGACATTGATGGAGCCAACAATAACAACCAAGCCTTAGTACCAAAGTTTTGGAGTCAGCTATGGATCCTCAAGAAACTAGTCAAGGTCGACCACATATATTATTTTCCATCATTCTATTATATCTGAAATCATGCTCTGTTATTTCCTTAACAGACATGCCAATTTTTTACTACTTGTATTAATGTTATTTCTCAATCCGAAGTCATAGTCTCTATCCAAAGTCACTCTTTCTCAATAATGCATTAATCACCCTCCGTTGAACAAGTTAATGAACTAAGAAAAGACCCATTAAACAATATATCAAGATGCAATAGAGAAAATTTTCAGGAGAAACAGGAAAAAACCTGTTACCTAAGCTTAATGATGGATAGATGTACTAGAGTTCAAAGGAGATAAAACTAACTTGCAAGCCATGACACTAAGACAGGTGTATTATTAAGGGAAAATTACAAAAAAATCTTAAGTGAAACAGGTTATTGGAAAGATAATTCTCAGTGATGCATGATATAGTGGCATTGAGAGAAACCACACAACAATGTTACGATAGATATTTGCTGCTAAAAGATCAGTTTGCATTGCTCATGAGTCATGACCAATCAATCAAAGGTATCGCCCCACCCCAAGAAGAAAACAAAACTCGATTCAAAACAAGATTTTGTTTTTCTGTATTTTAAAATTTTTTAAAAAAAAGTAATGAACAGTTAGTTCACAAAGGAGCACTACTCCTCTACCAATAGGATTCCAGAAGTAAGAGAGAAATAACAGATATGCAAAGAAAAGGAGGATTTTTTTTTTTTTTTGGATAGGCAAAGTGCTAAAAAGAGACATTATGGCCTTCATATATATATATAAGTAAAAATTTATTGAACAATAAAGAAAATAATGCCCCCATGTACACAGGCAGCATGTTACAGTAGTTACACAATGGCCTGTAGTACCCCCCCCACACCCCCCCCCCCCCAAAAAAAAAAAAAAAAAAAAATCCACATTTAAGGGGGAAAAAGGGGGGGAAAAGCCCCATACTCCATTCTTGACTTGAATGAAGATTGCACAGAAATGGAAAAGTAGAAACACCTTAAAATACTTGCAACCATCATTTTGGCCATTGCCTTAACATGAGATCAGGATATAAGAATCAAAGATATCATTGGTAAAGTTTCTAGCAAACAGGAATTAATGATCATGCCTCAAAAGTTAGATTGTGTGAAGTAAACTGTTGACCTATTGATTGACAAATTACAATCATCTCAAACTAGGTAAGATTTCCTTCTTCAAGTTTAAATATTATTTTTAAACATAATATGGAGCTCTCTCTCTCTCTCTCTCTCTCTCTCTCTCTCTCTAACACACACATAGATATGCACACACTTGTATATATTTTTCATTTCAAGATGAAATCTTTTTCTTTTTCTGATAACACCAAGGGAAAGGGCAACAAGAGACTCAAACTAGCAACCTCTGAATTATAAGTCATGATCCCCAGCCAATTGTGCAACCCCTTGGGTTTATCATTTCAAGATAATCTATCACTGACCAAAAAAAAGTTCTTAACTCTAACACCTTGTTCTCCAAATCAATACTCCCCAAATAACTCCCTAGGTGTCCCAACATGGTCACTTTAGTGCCCTTTTTAAACATGTTTAAAAATGCACTTATCTGAGACATTGTAAGAAAGCATGAAATAACTCAATGAACAAGACTTGGCCATTGAATATCAAGTCAACATATAAACTGCTAGATACTCAAAATTATCAACTAGTTAAACCATATAAAAATATAAGTAAACCACTAATCACTGATTGAAATTCAATTGAAGTTGGCATGCTCGGATCATTTAAGAATATCTCTTTTGACTCCAGGATGAAGTAATTATGAAATGAAAAGGGCAATAAGTGGAGACAGCAGAAAAAGGTAAGAATTGGCTCTAAGAACAGTCAAGGCTTTCCCACTAGTATATAAATAAAAGCACTGGACAGCGAAGTGATTGATATAATGTTCCTAAAATGACCAGAAGCACCTGTTTGCCAAGATAAAATACTTGCCATATGAGCCTATGACCATTATTAGTCCCTTCTTCAAACATGTTTTAAAATTGCACTTATCCAAGACATTGAAAGAAAGCAAGAAATAAAACAATGAACAAACAAGTTTGTGACCTCAGACATGGATTGACTAGGTTCTTTGACAGGTTCATGATATAACTGAATGAACAAAACTTGGCCATTAGAAATCAAGTCAACACGTAAACCACTAGATACTCAGAACTATCAACTAGTTAAACCGTATAAAAATATAAGAAAACCACTAATCACAGATTGAAATTCAATTGAAGTTGGCAATGCTTGGATCATTTCAAAATGTCTCTTTTGACTCCAAGATGAAGCGATTAAGAAATGAAAAAGGCAACAAGTGGAAATTGCAGAAAAAGGTAATAGAAAAATGTAAGAAATGACTTAAGAACAGTCAAGGCAAACCCATTAGTAGATTAAAAAGGGCCCTGGACAGTCAGATAATTGATATAGTGTTCTTAAAAAGGCAGAATTTTCCTAAAAACACCAGAAGCACCTTTGCACCAGGATTAAATACTTGCTATATGAGCTTATGACCATTAATAGTGATGAGAGAATACAATGATATATCACATCACATTCCAGCACCTCCCTCAAACACCAACGATCCCATTTGACCATAATTCCATATAAAGACGCTATTCTAAATGCAAAGTTTCAAGATTGCAAACACAAGTGGCACAACAAAGTGAAGAACTAAAAGGAAAAACTTACAAAACCAGTCAGCATAAAATATTCCCAAAATGTGAAAAACAACAAAAGCAATCATTGGCAACCATTTGTCTCAAACAAAAACAGATAGTTCACAGGTTTAGCTCTAATAAACAACAAAATTCTATCCAAAATTTCACAAACCTGAAAATGAGAGCTATTGAGGCACCGTGCAATCTGTCTGAAAAGAGGAACCATACAACGCTGAAACTCGGCGGATTGCGTGGCTTCCAGCACTTCCTCAAGTTCTCCAAGAAAGAGAACTTCCTTCTGGCAATTAGTAACAGGCCAATACTTCAACAAACCCCTTATAACCGTGTCGGCGAGCTTATAATCTTTCTCCACAAACTGAGTAATACAATAAGACAATTGCTGATGGTACATTGCAATCGGTTTCGGCTTATGCAGAGGTATAAGCGCCCGAACCAAAAACAACTTATGCTCCTCCTTCATTGGCAGTGCAAAACCATTAATTATACTCCCTAGAATCTCCAAAAGCTCGCCGATACCGCTATGCCTCTCGGTCTCATATATAAACCGATAAAATATGTTGTTTATCGCTTTTCGGATAAAGGGTCGATGAACCATGAACTTCCCATAAATCCTATGCAGAATCGTTTTCAAATACTCCCTCTCACGTGGGTCTTCGGAGTCGAACAAGTCCAGAAGCTTTAACACGAAGGAATGGTCGATATATCGCTTCGCAACTTTCGTATCGGTATCGGACGAAACCACGTATCTTAACAAGAGCTCGTACACGAGCTGCAAGTGTGGCCAACAGGGTTCGAGATACGGCTCTTCTTCTTCGGGATCGGCGGATTCTTGACCGGTGTTTTCGTGCGAAGCCGGCGGCAAGCACCGAAAAACGTTGACCGATACCATCCGAATCATTTCCTCTTGGCAAGTTTCGGTGATTTTTCCCGACCCGGACTGTATGAAATCGACGAGCTCCATGAGCGATTGCCTCTTGATCTCTTTCTCTCTCGCCGATTTGAGCGTGTCGGAGAAATCGAATTGGAGGCAACAGATTTGAAGCTTTCGGATGAACAAGCTTTGTCGCTCCGATACGGGCACGTCTCGGAACAACGGGAGAGGATCCACGGGTCCGGACGGAGGCGGGCCAAGGCCCATCGACGAAATTGGGCCGGGCCCGGATGAGTTCGGAGACGGCGGTGGCGGTGGGCCCGCACGAGAAGCATGGTTAACGACCACATTGGCGGTTGAGACCGACCCGGAATTTCGGGTCACCGGTTGGCCATAACCGAATATGGAACCCGGGTCGTTGGAGTCGGATTTGGATGGCTTTCGGTGACTTCCTTTTATGATTTTCTTCAACATTGTTTTCTCAGCTTTGAAAAAACACGAACACGAAACCCTAACCCTAAAACTAAAACTAAAACTAAAAAAAAAAAAAAAAAAAAAATCAGTGGTGGATCAAATTGAAGGGTGGTGATTGCAGGGAATGATAATGGATGGGGATGCAGGGAATCATTTCTCAAAATCAAATTTGCTGTGTGTGAGCTGTGGATCTGAGTGTCTGAGAATAGGATTTTTTTTTTTTTTTTTTTTTTTTTTTTTTTGCTTTTGTTTTTGTTTGTGCCGTGGGGTTTTTTTTTTTTTTTTTTTGATTTTGTTATGGTTTAGGATTTGGTTGGAATCAGAGTTTAACGTTGGGAGGATCGAAGTGGCGAATCATCCGAGTCGGATCGCCGGAATGCCGGCGAGTTTATCGGACGGGGTGGGTCCCGGCGAGGGAGGGAGAGAGAAGAGAAAATGGAGTAAGAGGAAAGTTTGGGGATATATAAGGAAAGAGAGAGAGAGAGAGAGCTTAAAACAGAGAAATATATATGAAATAATGAGAATGATTGCATATAAACCCTTTTATAAACGGTTTATTTTACTCAACTACTTATTTTATCCTAATTAATAATAATCTTCGTTTTTTATTTTGGGTTTTGGGAGGCAAGAGCGACTGAGTGTATGGTTATAAACGTGGCGTATGAGAATTGGAAGGGGCCCACTTGAAAAAAAATCTACGTTTTGTATAGGATAATCATAGATTTTTTATAATTTTATAATTTTTTTTAAAAAAAATTTATAGGTTTGGATAAAATACAGTCAGACAGTTCAGAACTAACCGACTTGGTCTTTTTTTTTTCTCATTTGGTTAACCGACTTGGTATTGAACCATATGTTAAATAGTAAATGCAACAATTTCATTTTTAAGAGCATTATTTTTTAAATTATCTTTGACCTACTTGATATTAACTAAGTCTGAGCCGTGTTTGTATTTTACCCTAATAATATTTTACATTTTTTTTTTTTGATGAAATTTTTTACAATGTTTCATAGTTTTGTTTCCATTTACTTCTTGCTCTGCTCTGGCCTCTAGATCCTGAGATTCCTGCTCTAGTAGTTTTGGATCCTCGTACGTACTCTTCTAAAAAAAAAAAATTCCTCGTATGTCATGGGGTCCATTAAATAAGGATAATCAGCTCATGTTACTATGATTTTCCTTTTCCTTTTGAAATGACTCAATTTCTTTTATATATATATATATATATATATATAAGAAAATTAAATAATGTGTTTGAGTTTGGTGAGGAAGTGTAAATGTGTGTATATTTAGCCGCTAGTTTGTTTCTAAAAAAGAAAAAAAAGTTTTTTTATAATAGACACTTTTTTATGTATTATTTTTCTATTTAATATTATTTGTTTATTTTGAAGGCTTAATCATTCATTTTTATTGTTATAAATTATATACACAGAATGCAATATCATTATTTATTATTATGTTAACAGTTACAATTAGATAAGTACAACACATACCAAAAAAAATGTACCATAATTAAATGACCTATATATAACAATTCCAAATTTGTTTGAAGTTATCTTCTTACAACTTCTTTAAATAAATAAAAAAATAAAAAAAATAAAAAACCTTCTTACAACTCATTATATAGCAATTGAAGAGACCCGTTCATTATCTCAAAAAAAAAAAAAGTTCATATTTAGTCACATAATTTTTTAAATGAATGATGTTGATGATTTTTTTTACCATCACATAATGAGTTATATAAAAATTAATGAAATCTAGGTTGCATAAAACTCTCTCTCTCTCTCTCTCTCTCTATATATATATATATATATTGCACCAACTATAACTTTCTATTGAATAAATAATTTGGAAATCAAACCGTTAGATTACATACTTTCAATATTCTTAACATGCATGCCAAAAAATACTATTCGGACATTATTTACTATTTGTAAGGACTAGTTTTGACTCGAACCCAAAACAAGAATAAGCTCAGGCCCAAAAAGGCCGAACAATGAATTTGTAGAGAGTGGGAGAAAAAGCTAGTCTGACTATAGGGAAAAGATATTGGTTGATAGTGTTAAAGGGAAAGAATTACTCATGCACAGATACAAAGAGCATCCTTGGACATGCCCTAATAGTATGATCAATAATATGGAATTCTTTTTTTTTACTGTTGTATTTCTTCAACATTTCGCTCTTTTTTCCTTTTCTTTTTTTTTCCGTCCTTTTTCCTTGAATCCCTTTTCGTGTTATATACTGTGGTTTTTGTATCATTTTCTCCATTCACGTGTGAATCAAGTGTTGGGAGTTTCTCTGTCCCCTTTCGCCCCTCCTTGAACCTTCTACTCTTAGCTGTAATGTTGCTTGTTTACTGTTCAGGCATCACCTCCACATTAATGCGGCCAGAGAGTTAGCTGGGCAGCATTTAATGCGGAAGTAGCAGTGCTTCCAGATATTTGTTATCCCTCATCCTTATCCTTTATCTGGTATTTCCTCATCCCCTTGCCACAAAACTCTTCCAATATGCTACATTAAGGGATTGAGAAGGTTCTTGGCCACCTCGGACAGAGGCTCCGAGATGGTCATTATCCTCGGACACGGTTAAGTCCTCCATGGATATTCCTTACCTCTTCCTATAAAATAGTTTTCATTTCTTCCTTTGTTGATCGTCCTCGGATACGCTCTTATCCTCGAACTGGGTGGTATTGGGCCATAGGCCCAGCCCTTTCCCGCACGAGTAGTACCTATGGGATCAATTGGCCCCCACACTATTTCATCATAAAATCTTCTTTCGTGCATAATTTTAAATAACAACAACTTGCACTTTAAATATTTGATCAATGACCTAATTATTGATATTTGATTGTTTTAAAATTTTGCAAGAAATGAGAATATACAAAGATAATATAATTTAACGATGGATTTGTCAAAATTTGCATCCAATAAAGATATATTGAATGATATAATATTGATTAATACTACATCATGTGTAACTTAAACTCATATATATATATATATATAAAGTGAATATTTATAATATTAATATTAATACTATACAACTAGTGGCTAATTCATGAAAGGGACTATAACAATTATCCAAAATGTTTATAAATGATACATAATAAAAATTACAATTAAATAATTTATTGAAAATATATAATTTAACTTAATTAGAGTTTGTATAATGTTGAGTTGGTCTATTCTAGTACAATCGTGAGTTCTAATTGTTTTAAACTAACATGTAACAAAACAAAATAAAAAAATTATATATAAATATATAATAGTGATGCTATAGAAAATTGCAAGCTTTCAAACATTTACGTGGTAGTATAAAAAACAGCCAACTAAATGCCAAAGGCTTCTAATATTTTAAATATATTATTAGATTAGTTAACCTATATAATACATGACAAAATTTAAAAAAAAAATGTTTACACATTCTAAATATTATTTTAATAAATAAAAATTCAATTTTTTTTGATAAACTAAATAAAATTCTAATTAGAGATTTATAGAAAATAACATACCTAATTTAATAAGAAAAGGTTTAAAGTATATCAAGCCTACTTTAATTAGAATTTTTTAGTAAAAGCATGATATTCTGTAATTCACTTCAAATAGAAATAGTCAATTTCATAGTTCAAATTTTATTTCCATTAAGAGGAAGAGATTGAGATTATTTAATCTGATTAGTGTTCGGTTGTTTTATTAAAAAAGATGGTGAATTTCAATTAATTAACTAAAATATTTTTAAACTATTTGCAATTCTAAGACCAAATTATCTCTCTCTCTCTCTCTCTCTCTCTCTCTCTCTCTCTTATAATGATGATCTTGAAAAATGTGAACTCTAAAAAACTTATGCAATTCTATTTGAGGAAGTTAATAAAAAAATAAAAACTTTTATTTTATATTAGATATAAATAGAAATAAAAATATTAAGTGATAGCGATATCATAATATATCAAAAAATATATAATAATATTACACATATCAGAATATAATACACAGCCCCATGGTTTTAAAAACCGAACCGGACATCAAACCGTTTTTTTTTTAATTTCCGGTTCAACCCCGGTTTTTGACCGGTTTTCCGGTTTTTGACCGGTTGTTGACCGGTTTTGGGAGTAATAACCGGACCGGACTGGCTACCGGTTCCCGGTTGAACCAGTCGGACCGGCCGGTCCGGTCCGGTTTTTAAAACAGTGCACAGCACTTTTCCACAAAGGGACCACCAACATTGTTAGTTTGTCTACACTCTACGCATCAATTTGCTTCTCAAAGTATGCTTTACAGCAATACATAAAATATAACTAAACATGTCTTTTGTTATAAACTTAAAATGTGAAATACATTAATAAAATTGTGAAAAATATACATAACTAAATCAAGTATTTTGCACTTCACATAAAAATCTAGTATATTGTTCTTTATTAGTTTGTTTGCCTAATTTTAGAACTTTACCTATGCACTATTGTACAAACCTTATCATAATGGAATTATTGCAATATTACTCATTCAATCTTCTGAAACCTCAATTCATTCTTCACCCATCTACAGGTCTACTTCAGCTTCTTCTAAATCCACTAAGAAGAGGAATCAACATCAATCATCTTCAAAAGTAATTGATTAGACTTTGATAAGTCACCAAAAGGAAGTAGATTGCTGCTTTACCTAAAGATCTTTGGCCTAATATTTTTGTTTAAGATGTTTATTAATTTATGTTTTGCATAACATGATAACATGTACACTCCACTGTTATCATGATATAATAAGAACATGATAACATGTTTATTAAGGAATTACATTGCTACTTTACCCGAAGACCATTGGTCCAATATTTTTGTTTTAGATGTTTATTAATTTATGTTTTGCACAACATGATAACATGTACACTAAACTTTTATCATTATAACATAATTTATATCTTTGATTGCATTTTCATTGAGAGCAATTCTAAAGTTGTTTTGGAGGCTCTTTCAAAGTCAGAGCTCGAAATTCAATGGAGAATTCATAATACATGCTCTGACATGTATTTTTTACTCTCTCAATCCCTAAACATTTTTGTAAATTGGGTTTCTAGAAATTCTAATGGTGTAACCCACACCATGGTCAAAAAGTCTCTCAAGCATAATAGTTTTAATTTTTTTTTATATAGGACATTCTCCCCCTGTTTTGAGTCTATTATCAAGGTCGAGGCAACTAGTCCTTCTACTTTACTAATTTCTTTTTTCACACTAAAAAAAGAAAAAAAGAAACATGTACAATACACTGATGAGTTCCGGTGCATAACATGCAAGGCATGTAACATGCTTATGGCTTGGACAACTACCATTAGCACCTCTCTTCATCAAATTACTACTTAAGAAAAAGTAATGTTTGTTAAAAACCATAAGTGATGTGATAATGATTCTCAAAAAAAAAAAAAAAAAAAAAAAAGTGATGTGATAAGCCAAATACTTTGCCACTTTTGTCATGATTACTGTCTGCATCTTTAACTATAAAGCCGAAGATAATGAAATTACCATTTAAAGACTTTGATTAGCTGCCTTGCTTAAACAACTTAGAGTTTAAATTCTATAAGGACGTGGTGTAAAACTCATGTTTTACTCATCTAATTTCAATATGTTACATCATCTTATCACATATTTAAGAATAAACATAATCACATTCAATCAATTCTAATACCCATATATAACTCTAACCAAATTGAGAATCTATCGAGATGTTATTATGTGTAATAGGATGTAATGAATTTTAAGTAAAATGCTAATGTGACAATTACTTATTGGATGGTGTAAAACATGAATTTTACACCCCATCCTCATAGAATTTAATCTCAACAGGAATATCCATTTAACTTTCGCATAACTTTGACCCTTTTATAAATTGCAATCTAACATTCTTTTTAAAGCCTTATTATAGATTTGGGTTTTCTTACTAATATGGAAATGATGGGAACTGATTTTTTTTTAATTTTTTTTTAATTTTTTTTATGATGGGAAATGATTAGAATAATAATTGGGACCTACTATTATAGGTCCTTAATAACTCTTCAAGTAAGTAATCAAAGGACACGAAAGCCAAAAATTGGCACCAATGTACAAGGTGCAATAAATTTGATACAGATTATGGTCAATTCTTTGTTTCCCATTTATATTGAATACAACTTTATGAAGACAAATTGAACAAGACACAACACGGTATGATTGAGTCAAAGTTGTCAAACCATGTTGAGTTTGACACAGTTTAACCGAGTTGAAAGTCGCTACTGTGAAGGCATGCATTACTTGACTTGGTACCTTATGTACTCAGTCAAGAATGGCTGATAAGTGTCACTTAGTAGATTGGACTTAGAAGAACCTTTTTATATATATTAATTATTATAAAACTAAACTTCTTATGTCAAATAATTTACATGAGGATTTTTTTTTTTTTTTTTTTTTTGAGAATGTACATGAGGAAATTTAAGTGTGGGCGTGTGGACCCAATTGATAATAAAAGATTGTTAATTTGGATGGGATTTCCATTATTGAAAATTACCCTAATTTTTATTTTTATTTAAGAGATTTTAGATAAGATAAGGCTGTAGATAAAAAGTATAAGCTTTAATTTCCTCTAAAAACTGTCACCAAGATTGTGATCCAAGGTGTCCATATCACTGACGTCACAGTCTTATTTGTTGCAAGGATAATTGGAAAACGATTTTTTTTTTTTTTTTGTGTGGATAATTTATATTTTCATAGGTCCTATTATCTTGATAACAACGATTTATTGCTGTTTATTTTGGTGTTTAGTCACACGTATATGTAGAGCCCTTATCAAAAATTGTAGCCACATAAATATGGTTGGTCGATGTGCTGACTTGGTCATGGTCAATCACAGGATGCTAAAGCCAAAACAATCATAGGAAGCTGAGAACAAGTAAAGATAGATATTTATTATGAAGTTAATAATTTCTTAGAGTTATTGATGAAGCAAGGGAACTCTTGAATCCAGTACAAAATGATACCTAGCTGTGGTTTGCAAGATTGAAAAGGACTTTAGCTTGTTTGTTTCCCCACATTTAAAAAAAAAAAAAAAAAAAAAAAATCAAACAAGTATTACAATATAGACCCAAATGTCTGAGTAACATTGTAAATTCAGATATTTGGGAAAGGAAGAGGGCTCAATTGCATTTCACAACGAGCCCCATTCCCATAATGGGCCAAATTGTTAAAAGGATTGCTATCAATTGTGATTGATTGTTCGTTTGAGATTTTTGTGGTGTTGTTGGAAATCAACTGACTTTTAAATGTATAAATATAGGTCAAATTTCAAATTCAAGAATTTGAATCAATTCTAATAGTCTTTGAAGATTTCCATGAAATCTACCTAAAATGTATTAATGGAATTTCATAAAGTGATGGAGAGAGAGAGAGATGGATCCCTTAATTCTAGAATATGAATTCTTGTTTTATTCATAAATAAATTTTAAAGAAGAGAAAATCTAAAAGCAAAGAAGACAAGTGAAAAAAAAATTGTGGGTAGATTCATATGGAAATCAAGTAAGAGAGAGATAACATCCCTCTCACCTAATCTTTGCATGTAATTGTTACACATAACACTTTTATAATCATATCTACACACAATTCCAGATAATGTGAAAATTATAATTCTAGGAACATGCTCAAATTCACATCTAATTCTACAATATGCGAAAATGTCAAGTTGTAATTGGTGTATAATAAAAAATAGTATCAGTGGTGGCTCCATGTGAAAGTAATGTTACTCTAATCACAACTTAACAACTTAACATGTTTTGAAATTAGGTAGATCTCTACCCTAATAATCATGTAATATGTTTTTCACAGGATTATAATACATTTCATCAACCAAAATGGGATCAATTTGGTATTCTTTTGGCCCCTTAATTCAGTTTTGTTCTCGTTCAAACCAACACCCTTTACATAAGATTGCAAAGGCCTTTGGAGTCATGCTATTCCTGTTTTTTTCTTTTTCTCCTTTTCACTTGATCAAGGGCGGATTGCCACATAACCCTCTTCATAATTTAGTCGGGAGATGATATTGATGATAAAAGACAAGTCTGAAATCAGATCTGTAATCTTGCTCCTCTATTCGAAAATTCAAAGTCATGCCCCCTCTCTTGGGGCCAAAAAAGAAAGAAACAACAAGAAGTAATGAAGTCTACATGTAATCGACCTATGAAATGGCAAAGTTATAGAAGCACATGGCATTTGAGTAGTAACTAGTAAGTTAAGCAGTGTCTTTTTTTTATATATAAAAACAAAGTAATTAATATGTGACATAAACATTGGAGGTATTGCTGTTACTTCACTTTAGGCAGTTTCACATTGTGGGCATGTCTGATCCCTATCGCTTCTTCTCGATCTTGAATAGCAGCCAAACACGGGTGTTGACGATATTCCCCGTGTACAACACAGAGAGCTCGTGAAATACCAAACAGTCAATATCTTCTTTCTAAAATACCAAAAAAAGAAAAACCCAATCACAATGCAACATATATATGCCAAACCAAAAAGTAAGACGGACGTCACGGACCCACATCCATCATCAACTTCATTGTCAATATTTTCTTTTTTAAATCTTTATCCTCCATTTTGATTTGAGTCCAAAAGTCCAACAAATCCTACCTCTATACATTTTTCTTGACTTGATGTAAAATTTGAAATTATTTTCACCACTCCTTTGTCAATCTCTCTCTAACTAGCTCCTTCTATATCTCATTTTGGTTCGTTAATGATATATAGATGGACATGGTAATACTTCTGCTTATTCCTTATGCAATCCAGATCTCTCTATATGTTTATCATTCTTTAACTCACATGATTGTTCAACTTGCATGAATGTGTGCTTCGCCATGCCAACCATGCCTAGAGGAATTTTACAAGCAAGCCGTCTCACAATTCATGCTGAACTGCTGAAGAGTGAAGAGTCTGAAGACAGAGGAAGGAGTTCCCAAACAACACACTTACATACAAGCTGAAGATTCAATCGAATTGGCCTGCAAGCTTGACAATCATAATGATATATGTGTGTGTGTGTTTTCCTCTCTTTTTAGTATATATGTTTATCGTATGTTGTAAATAAATAATTGGGTATTAATGAGAATTATTGTTTATAAATATCTTCGTGAATTTTCATTTTAATGCATTTTGTCTGCTTGCCTATTACTTGTAAATTGTAACAATATGGAAACAGAATATTAATGAGTGATGGTTTACAAATAAAACAACTTTTATGCTTTTATTCGGTGCCCTTCAAGGACACATCAAAGCAATTTTTTCTCTTTTCTTTAAAAAAAAGAAAAAAAATTGTTTTATCAGAGGTCACTTGGATAGTTAAACTTAATTCCAGGTGACAACTATTTAGAACGCCTCAAACCATACATTTTATAAGCTTTTTCGAATATGTGATGATAAAATCTAAACCCTCTTTTATATGGTTGAGAAACTTAACCAAAGCTTCCAAGATGGACGAATTAAGATCAATAATTACATGACCAAAAAGGCTCAAATTGGAGATAAGCCCATATCAATCTCAATCATTATGTTAAATTTGTTGTGTATTTGTGTGTGATAATTGAATAATGAGCAAAAACATAAAAGAGAAAGTATATACAAAAATTTACGTGGTTCAGTCTGACAGTTTACAGAACTTGACTAACTTTAAGGTGTGGTTTGGATAGAGATTATAGCCTCTACGTTTTGGGAGGGATGCGTTTCAGCTTTTTTTTTTCCTCTCTGCACGCATTTCAATTGGGGGACAGAAGTTACTATTCACGCACTGTTTCGTACTGTTCATGCACTTTTCAGCCATTTTTTCATTAAAAATGGGTCCCACGATACTATTCACACATTTAAAAATTATTTTGTCATAGTGTTTTCAGTTTTCAGTTTCCAACAAAAATAAGTTGTATCCAAACGGATCCTAAACTAATCATTGACTAACCTATAGTTAAGTTGTTCTATAAGTACGTGAGCTTATAATTGGTTTAGGCCACTTCGGCCATAATATATCTAACACATTGAATTTTGGACAATAAAGAGGTCCAATCCAACCATTGACTAACCTATAGTTAAGTTGTTCTATAAGTACATGAGCTTATAATTGGTTTGAGCCACTTTGGCCATAATATATCTAACACATTGGATTTTGGACAATAAAGAGGTCCAATGTATAATGGATTTGTTCTATTTTCTTGGGTTTTCAAAGTCAAGAATGGATTACCAAAAGAACAGAGAGATCAGGAGCTTCCAGTTAGCATACAATTGAGGTGAAAGGGAACCTGGGCTTCTCCCTTTGCCAGTGCCCTTAGCCCAGTTCGGGTATCCTTAGATTATTCCAGCCTTTTCAATGGAAGATGATTTATCGTCACAATGATAAGGCTGATACTTTAGTTCATATTTATTTGTCGTTCTTTTTTTTTGGCTAAAGTAATTTTAGTGGCCAAAGGGATTAGTAAGTCAAATTTTATATCTATATAGTGTCTCCATGGAATAATCCAGATAGTGTCATTGGGCGCCTCTGAGCCGGCGATCCAACTTTATCACTCTTTTCCTTACAAATGAAAAATCACCACTCTTTAAAATCTAACCTGAATTCCGCAATGGCCCAATCCTAGGGTAATACTTATGGTTCCCAATTTTTGCTATGGCCAAGCAACAAAGAAAAAGGATGCATTTGGTCGTTGTTTTAGGCCTGGCAATCATAAAATTGTATAGGCCGGGTTTGGGCCTGTCAAGGTTTGTCCAAAATCAACTAAGTACCGTTTTCTCAAAAAAACTTTTGGGTCAGGAAAAGTTAACTAACTGATAGGAATTGTAAAGGCGTAGGGCCAAGTTTTGGGCTCATTAAGAGCCAGAGAGTTTAGCTTATTTAGGCCCAAGGGGTCAAATAAGGCAGCCTATGACAGAAAACTAGTAGCTCTTCTGTCTAATATCATTAATAATAGAATTTTAGGCCAATCATGGATGGGTTAAGCCCAACGAAACCTGAAAACACAGGCAGGTTGAAGATGAGCTCCAGTAGGCCGTCACAAATGTGCTATAAGGAGAAAAAAAGGAGGATATTCTTTACAATAGGTCTGCTACGAGTTCCTGAACCTAGCTCAATTTCTCAAATTCTTTACTTTCCGTCTTTTTTTATTTTATTTTATTATTATTATTATTTACAAATCAAGATATTTAGACCTCTTCGAGTATTTAATTATTCTCTCTTTCATATATACGCAGTTCCTTGTCCTACACACATCAGGTTATTACAAGAATAAATTTCTTCAAGGTAACTCCAAGATAAGGACAAAAAGTTTTAAATCTAGAATCTCATAGATATTAAAGTCTTAGGAGCCACTTAGTCAACCTCTTGATGTTACTTCCTAATTCTTACATGTGCTATTTTATGTATGAAGAACTCTTATTTTTTAGTCAAATATGCAATCTTGTAGACTTTGCAAATTGTACATGCATCCACCAGTGACCAGTGTTTATTATCAGAGAATTCATTGATAAGTAGTCATGTGTTGCGCCAAATGGAGCTCTGGACAAGTGAGCTGCGTTGGTGACCTGAAATCTGCCACTATATATATCCTAATGTGGCACAAAAGAATCTCTAAACCCCATCAAATTTTGCCTATGCCCCAGTACTTGGGCAGGGACGCACGCAACAATTATTATCTTTAAGGACCAAAGCAAACCAAAAACGACTCATCATCTTTAGGAGCCACTTATTCAGCCTCTTGATATTACTTCCTAATTCTTAAATGTGCTATTTTTTTTTGCCCATCAAAAAAAAAAGAAAGAAACTCTTCTTTTTTAGTCAAATATGCAATCCTGTAGACTTTGCAAATTGCATATGCATCCACCAGTGATCAGTGTTTATTATAAGAGAATTCATTGATAAGTAGTCACGTGTTGCGCCAAATGGAGCCTTGCACAAATGGGCTGCGTTGGTGACCCGAAATTTGCCATTATATATATAGTAATGTGGCACAAAAGAATCTCTAAACCCCATCAAATTTTGCCTATGCCCCAGTGCTTAGGCAGGGACGCACGCAACAATTATTATCTTTAAGGACCAAAGCAAACCAAAAACGACTCATCATCTTTTGGAGCCACTTATTCAACCTCTTGATATTACTTCCTAATTCTTAAATGTGCTATTATTTTTCCCAAAAAAAAAAAAAAAACTCTTATTTTTTAGTCAAATATGCAATCTTGTAGACTTTGCAAATTGCACATGCATCCACTAGTGATCAGTGTTTATTATTAGAGAATTCATTGATAAGTAGTCACGTGCTATGCCAAATGGAGCCCTAGACAAGTGGGCTGCGTTGGTGACCCGAAATCTGCCACTATATATATCCTAATGTGGCACAAAAGAATCTCTAAACCTCATCAAATTTTGCCTATGCCCCAGTGCTTGGGTAGGGACGCACGCAACAATTATCATCTTTAAGGACCAAAGCAAACCAAAAACAACTCATCATCTTTAGGAGCCACTTATTCAACCTCTTGATATTACTTCCTCATTCTTAAATGTGCTATTTTTTTTTCCATTAAAAAAAAAAAGAAAAGTCTTCTTTTTTAGTCAAATATGCAATCCTGTAGACTTTGCAAATTGCACATGCATCCACCAGTGATCAGTGTTTATTATCAGAGAATTCATTGATAAGTAGTCACGTGTTGCGCCAAATGGAGCCCTGGATAAGTGGGCTGCGTTGGTGACCCGAAATCTGCCACTATATATATCCTAATATGGCACAAAAGAATCTCTAAACCCTATCAAATTTTGGAGAAATTATGAGGTCTTATGGTGGACAAGTGATATGGTCCACTATTCTAATAAAAAACTCTCACATGTTTAAAATTGTGGAGTTTTAAATAAAAACTGAATATTGATTCAGTAATTTTAAACATGTGGGAGTCTTTTACTGGAATGATGGACCATATCACTTATCCACCATGAAGACCTTATAATTTTCCCAAATTTTGCCTCTGCCCTATTGATTGGGTAGGGATGCAGGCAACAATTATAATCTTTAAGGACCAAATCAAACCAAAAACAACTCATCATCGTGTCAAATATTTTTCATCTTTTGCCAAGTAAAAAAAAGAAAGACAGAAAGCCCCAAAAACACGTTAGTACTTTATACCACAATTCCAAACTTTTTACTTGAAATCCCAAACAGTAAAAAGATACCAAATACTCACTAATTTGCACTCTTAAAAAAAAAAAAATACTCACTAATTTGGTGGGAAAAAAAAAAACAGGCATAAGTTTTATTAGTAGCACACTAGCACATAGAAATTTGTTCACTAAAAAAAAAAATTTAAAAATACCATTTTTTGGGATAAGATCACCTCAAATTCTCTCTAAATTTTATATATAAAACATGTGATATTTAAAAATTAAATAAATGACACATGTTGCACATTCGACTAAAAATGAGAAGAATTTGGAAGATTCAATTTGATTTTTTTTTTTTTTTGAGAAACAGGTTCTCTGTTCTTTAATTAATTTTAAACACATAATTACTTTGAATTCAATTGTAATTGAAAATAATAATGGTATATTCAATGTATACTTAATTGGTTAATACAACCATGTGTTTGAACTTAATTAGAAAACCTAATTCCCTAAAAAAAAAAGAAAAAAAGAAAACCTAATATAATATATTTAGTGTAAAACTTAGATACAATGTCATAACTCTTGTAGCTTATGTTCCCTTTTAATTTTTAGCCACCTGTCTACTTCAGTACTAATAGAGCTAACGAGTAACGATGTTAACTTTCTTTCTTTAATTTTTTTTTTTGGTATGCGTAACCTCTCTAACTTGTCACACAATCAAAGAGTTCTAAATTGCCACATGCACACTTTCTGGTTCCACCTCCACTCCTTTCACAACTATCTCACATATAAAATTTTCAAAACTCAATTCTCACATTTTTGCCTCCTATTATAATTCTCCTCTTCTTCTTCTTCCACTATTTCATTGTTAACAATTTGTTCTTATTGTTCTAAATGTTTTTTTTTTTTTTTTCCTTATTGAACAGAGAGAGAACTAGATCGAGCTTGATTTCTGCAAAAATTAAAAGTCTGAGATTGTGTATGAAGGTTAGGATTCTGCATTTCGGGGTTTTCTCTTGGGTGTCTTCTAAATGGGTTTTCACTTTTAAGTTTTAACTCATCTAGGGGAAAAGAAATTAACATCATTAGCTTTATTAGTAAAGGTGGCAGAAATTTAAAAAGGGAACCTAAAGTTACATATATATATATATATATATATATATATATAAAAGTTGATATATATTTTGATAAACTTAAGAAACTTTGTTAAAGATAAAGGCAGTAATCAACCCTAATTGAAAACCACATTTCATGTAATGAGTGTCATCAGTTCGAATCTTTCCCACTTCAATCCTTTCCTCATTCCACCTCTTTATTCTTTTCTTTTCTTTATTTCTTTTTTAAGTTGATGTCAATACAGAAGGAAATTCACAAAGAAAGACCGTCAAAAAGGGATTGTTCTGAGCAGCTGGTTCTAACTTCTAAGGGTAGTGGTCTAATTCCAGATAATGGCTTTAACAGGTCTTGTTTAATCTAACTTGGCAAAAAGATTCGAAGTGAATATTGCCACCAAAAAAAAGAAAAGTAATGACCCATCAATTTGCTTGCCTTGTCATTGATTCATCTTAATTAGTTCTCGACCCAACATTTGGCATCTATCAATCCAGCTGATTGTTCTTATTTTTCGATGGAACAATCCAGATTATTCTTGATCACCCAAAAAGTAAATACTAACCAAAATGACAATTTTTTTTTTTTTTTTTGAGAAAGAAAATGACAAAAACTTAGTGAGCTTGAAATATCAAGGTCAATTTGTTGGCAATAACTATAAGGACAGTACGAGATTTTTCTCCACTAATGATAGCATTCCCACTAATTAATGATAGATTTTTCTCTACTATTGATAGATTTTTTCTCCCCTAATGATTCACTTGCCTTTACTTTGGCAACTATATCCCTTTAGAATAATGATAGGAAATAAATTTTTTTAATTAATTATTGAGGAATTAACGTCTAAATGGAGCATTATCATTTTCATCGACCTATAAATTTTATTCACCACTTATCTCAACAACTATGAACAAGAATTGAAAAAAAATTGTTTCCTGAAACTTATTGATCACTTGGATTTTTGCCTAATTCTATGAACCATTAACTTATTGATCACTTTCCCCCGACTTTAACTAAGCACACTAAATCTCAACAACCACAATACCGTATACTTACAATATTTCTAATACAATTAGGATTAAGATTATCTACTTGCTTTACAATTAAATAGGGTTATATAACAGACTTATATGCCTTAAATATATTGGATCTTGATATCTTTATTCAATGGTGGAGGGAAAAATCCTTATCCCTCATATTTTTTCTTTTTTATATATAAAAAAAATGTTATATGCAAAATTTAGCTAATGCCCTCTAGATTTCACAAAAATTAACCCAAATTAATCAATAATACTAGAGTATTATTTCTTCTTCTCACATAATGATGGTTTCCATTGTAAATTCAATTAACGAAATTCATCATTATGTAAGAATGAACTATTAATAATGGAGATTATTATTAAATAATTAATCCAGTTGACCCTCTTGCTTACCAATGGTTTTAATGATCTTATAAAATATATTTTTTGATAACAAATCCACCATTTAATTACATTTTCTTTTTATATCCTCTATACTTGCAAAATTTCAAGAAAATAAAAGATTAATAGCTATGTCATCAATCAAATATTTAAATTTTTAGTTTTTGTAGTCTAAAACTATACATAAAAAAATTAAGTTTAGAGATCGAATTGTAAATAACATTCGATTGACATGAAGTTTGACTTATATTTTAAGAACATAGAGAGCATGCAATTCAACAATTATATTTTCAAAATATTTAGCAATGTTAATTTGTTTAGTGAGAGTTATAGCCTTAGGCTACAATTAAGTTTGTAGCCAAAATTTTTTCTTAAATTTTGGTATTCTTAACAATATATTAGGTCCTTACAAATAAAAAGAAAAAGTCCAAGAAAATTTTTATTTAACTAGAAATTTTGAACAGATCTAGATGTAGCTTGCAAAATGACAATGAAACTATTATGTAACAATTTCAAAATAAGAAAATTCATAAAAGGAAATTGTAAAACTTTATTTGTTTGCGTGTGTATAGGTGTTTTTTTTTTTTTTTTTTTATATATATATATATATTTAAATATATGAAGTTCTCTTTTTATTAGATTTTGTTAAATTTAAGTTTGTTAATGACCACCTTTATAAACATTCTTGAGGCCGCCATTGAATGGAGCACTCAAGAGGTGCACACAAATTGCTTGAGGAAATGGAAAGCTACCTATAAACGACTCCAAAATTATTGCGGGAGCACCATTGTCACCTTGTGAAAAAGTTTTTGTTTAAAAAAAAAAGACCTTATATTCTCCCACACAAATCAAAAGAAAGTTGATTTTTTTCCCCACATGTTTTCGGAGGTAGAAGTTTTTTAGAGAGAAGTTCTGAAACAATAAAACTCTCTCACATCTGCTTTTAAATATTACACCATCATTATATCTAGACATGTAAAATCTTATGACAAATTGACAATAATAGATTACAGAGTCAAGGACGCATGAATGCTTCTCCACATCTGTATTGTAATGATTATACCTTATCGTTAAAACATCTAAATTCTTGCAAAGAACACATGAATGCCTCTTTTCTTTTCTTTTTTGCTTTTTTGTTGTTTTTTCCTGATAAACATCAAAATCTTCACTAGATCACGTTCTTTTATATCATTGTTGCTTACATATAGAAAAAGCCTATAGACGCAATAAATTTCACATTTGCTGATGTGATAAATTAGTAATGTTAGGTAAAAATGTGATGTCAATTATAGACCTATATGAGAATCAGTACAAGCCCACTACTACTTAACTCTGATAAAAAAATGTTGTCAAAATTTTTGTGTACATAGAGTTGCTCTTTTCTTTCTAAATATCTTTAGGCAGCGAAGATGAGGATCATGAGGTGAGCTATCCAAAGACTACTGCAGAAAGTAAGCCAGAGTGTTTGTTCTGCTCTAGCCCGCATACCGAATTCTTCATCTAGTAATACCTATTAAAGATACTAGTTTAATTTGTGTTAATGTGTATAAAGCCCTTGTTGAGTTAATCCTAACTCTTATAGTCCCTTAATTGAACTCTAATAAGGTATATATAGGAACTATAAAAACTAGAGTTATTCTTATATGAGCTTTACAATATAATTGGGTCTCTTAGAGAATATATATATATATATATATATATATATGTATGTATATGTATATAGTCAAATATATTAAATTTACTCTTAGTTAAATTATAACTAGGAGAATCAATCCCTCCAAATAAAAACTGAAGTAAAACTGTGTCTTTAGTCATTGAACTATGGGTTAGATTTTTTAGTACAACAACTTAGCTATGTTTTTGAAGAGCTATGAAGTATGAACACCTAAATCTGCAACTATTTATTTCAGACAAAACGATAACATGCTTCAAACACACATGTGGAATTGTGGATGGCCTAATTTATTTATGTACTTTTACTTTATTTACCCCTTCCTGATTTTCTATGCTAATAAATAAATTAATTAAGGAAATTAGTGGAAGTGATAACAGTCATTGAGTTGTGCGTCTCATTTTCTTGTACCATAACGTTAAATCACTTGTATACCATGACGTTGAAAATCTTACGTATATATGAATCACACTATCTTCAATTAGAAACCCTACCGTCCACGCCAAAGTTATCTCACAGATTCTCACTCATCAATTTGATTATTTTTAAGGCTTTTGTCAATACTAGTGTGGGTTGCAGTGCAAGGCACGTATTGACCCTTTAGTGAGAAAATTAATATAGATTTTTTTTTGTTGAAGAAGCATAAGTCATGTACTTAAATTTAAAATAACTATTTGAATATCTATGTATTATTACAATTTCTTAGAACTTATTTGCTAAATATAATATCTACTCACCAAAAAATGCTACAAAGAATGATAATGAAAGTTATCATATTTCTAAAAAAAAAAACTTTAGGCACTATAGAAATTAATATTAAAATGTTGTGGACTTAGCATTTTTTTATTTGATTAATAAGAAATTGAGATCTCATCAATTGTGAAAATATTGTGATAACAATAAGTGTTGTAACATTTTCTCAAAACATTTATTTTTAGTTATGGTTGGTCACACTTTCATATTTTATTATTTTATTGCGACTGGTAAGAAATTGACATGTTAATAATTGTAAAAATATTGTGAAATTTATTATGTCAGTATAATAATATATATACCAGCTTACATAAATATTAAAAAAAAAAAACACAATCTGATTACTAAAAAAAATAAAAAAATAAACCTCTAGGCACTATAGCTATAGTGCAGGTTGACGAAACCAAAGCACTGTAACTACAGTGCTTTAGCACATTCGAGGAAAAAAACACAAACCAATTATTGAAAATATATATATATATATATATATATATATATATATATATATGCACTGTAGCTACAGTGCAGAGGTTGACAAAATCAAAGTACTGTAGCTACCGTGTTTTAGCGCATTTGCACTTTTATATATATATATATATATATATATATATATATAGAAATGCTTGATGATAGAGGTTAAGATTCAATTAATATTGTATAAATTAAAAGGTGATGCTAACGAGTGTCTTTAAGGTATTAGTTAACAATCTATTTAAAGAAAATTTTTATGGAAAAAGAAAAAAAAAGTAATTAATGTTTTGACAATTTTTTTCATTTCCTATAAAAATGATGTCAAAACTTTTCTAAAATAAATTATTAATCAATATCTTAAGAAAATTTGTTAACATTTCTCTAAAATAATATATTTTATACATAAAAAAAAAGTTAATAAATACTTTAAACACATTGGCTTAGGAAATATAACTTATGCATAGAGAGCAGTACTGGTTAACAGTACCCTTCTTATTTATAAAACCAGACTCCCTTATAAATTGCATGTACTAAACTCCCTCCTCATAAGTGAGTCTAAGCCTAGAGCTTGCATATCTTAAACCTTTAACATAAAAGAAAATGGTGGTGGGTGAGTTCAGAGGTGGTGGTGGGGGTTGGAGAGCCATTCAGAGCTTCGGCTTGCATGTGCTTCTTGGTAGATGGTTCATGGTCTTTGCATCGTTCTTAATCATGTCTGTCTCAGGTTCAGGGTACTTATTTGGCGCATACTCCAACGACATAAAATCAACCCTGGGCTCTGACCAGACATCGCTCAACTTGATCGGCTTCTTCAAAGACACGGGTGGAAACGTTGGAGTCCTATCTGGGCTTATCAACGAGATCTCACCCCCATGGGTGGTCCTCTCAATTGGGGTAATCATGAACTTGTTTGGTTACCTCATGATGTGGCTTAGTGTCACAGGCCATATTGCCAAACCCCAGCTATGGCAAATGTGTTTATATATATACATCGGTGCAAACTCACAGGCATTTTCAAATACTGGAGCTTTAGTCACTTGTGTTATGAACTTCCCAGAAAGCCGAGGCAGTGTTATAGGCCTTCTGAAGGGTCTTGTTGGTCTAAGTGGTGCTATTATAACACAACCCTACCATGCTTTCTACGGGGATAACTCAAAGGCTCTGATTTTGCTAATTGCTTGGCTTCCCGCAGCTGTTTCCTTTGTCTTTCTTCGAACGGTTCGGATTATAAAGACAGCTCGTCGATCCAACGAGCTCAAAGTTTTCTACAACTTCCTCTATGTTTCGCTTGGCCTTGCCGGGTTTCTCATGGTTTTGATTATCATACAAAACAGGATCAAATTTACCAGGAGTGAATATGTAGGAAATGCTTGTGTCGTTCTTACCTTGCTATTTCTCCCACTTGCAATAGTTATGAAAGAAGAATTCAAACTTTGGAAGAGAAAGGAGCACCCCATGAATGATCCTATACAAGTGAAGGTGGTATCTGAAAATCCACAAGTTTTGGAGCAACCATCACTGCCCCCAATTGAAGCTCGAGCAAGTGAAAGAAAGCCAGATTCTTGCTCGAGCAACATATTCAGGCCACCAGACAGAGGTGAAGACTACACAATATTACAAGCACTTCTCAGCATCGACATGCTAATTTTGTTTATAGCCACAACTTGTGGTATCGGTGGAGCATTGACGGCAATTGACAACTTGGGTCAGATTGGTAAGTCACTAGGCTATCCAACTCACAGCATCACAACCTTTGTATCACTCGTGAGCATTTGGAATTACCTAGGACGAGCTATGTCTGGCTTTGCTTCTGAAATCTTCTTAGTCAAATACAAATTCCCTCGTCCCCTAGTGCTTACACTCTTCCTTCTTTTCTGTTGTGTCGGCCATCTCTTAATTGCCTTTGCGGTCCCAAATTCTCTTTACTTTGCTTCAGTGATTATTGGATTTTGCTTTGGTGCACAATGGCCTTTAATGTTTGCAATCATATCTGAGATCTTTGGGCTCAAGTACTATTCCACTCTGTACAATTTTGGTACCATAGCAAGCCCAGTTGGGTCTTACATTCTCAATGTTAGAGTGGCTGGTCGTTTATATGATAAGGAGGCTTTGAAGCAAGTGGAAGCTTTAGGTGTCACAAGGAAGGCTGGTCAGCAATTAACATGCACAGGGGCTCACTGTTACAGGATGGCTTTTATTATAATCACAGCGGTAACGTTATTTGGGTTCCTTATTTCTATTATTTTGGTTCTTAGGACGAGCAAATTTTACAAAGGTGATATCTACAAGAAGTTCAGAGAGGAAGCAAAGGCAGCAGCGAGTGAAATGGCCTCTAGGGGAGATGACATAGTACCGATGAGAGAAAGAGAAGGTGGAGCCAATTTCATTGCCTCATCCGATGCTGCCTCTTGCAGTAATACCACCAACACCAGCAGCAACAACCATCATTAAAATCATGAGTTGACTAGGGCTGATTGATTGTGCGTATGATGTAATATATTGATCAGGTTATTTCTTTTTCATTTTAAGAGTGAGGAAAAAATAAAAAAATAAAGAAAGTGTATGGACACTTTTTTTGTGCCACAAACACTGATGAGTGCTGCTGAGAATGATTGAGAAAAATTAATTGTTTCATGTGAAAGTAATGATCGTTTACTATTCACAATTGTACTTGTTATCAAGTTGATGTAAAGTGTGTTTATAAAATAATCCGTTAAGTATATACGTATGAGAGTTAAGTATCAGATAGAATAATATTGACAATGATAAGTAGTTATTGTAATATAATTGTGCTAAAACTTATTTAGATTTGGGAATTAAGTAATATGTCCATGATATTTTTCGTACTTTCACAATAAATTATAGATTGTAAATTGTTATTGATTGTAATTTGAACCTATCATTAAAATTATTTTTTTATTCCTAATAATAGCTAATAACAACTTGTTACTTGTGATTTGTTGTAAAAATGTGAAAAGATTGTGAACATAACATTTCTTTTTAGACTTAAGTTTTTTGTATCAAATAATATCCCTCTCTATATGTTATATTAAACTTTTAATAGAACTTTCCCCTAAGTATTTCTAGTTCTAGTTTCTAAGCATAAATTACTAAAATGGATTTCAATAACTACGATTACCAATGCCATGAAAATTTGAACGGCTTGAACATTTTGTCAGGGAGAGCCGGAGAGAGGTTTAATAAATTCTAATCATATTATTTACTATGGTGGTTCACTTACCAAATAGTTATATTATTTTCACCGTTGGTTTTTTGTATTCTTACTCAAATTGGAAATTTTAGATCCATAAGGAAACACAGAGAGTGACCAACAATTGCATGCTACATGTCTAGTCTTTTTAAATAGAAAAATTGTTTAATTCAAGTGAGATTAGGTAATGCTTAAAAATTACCACATTTATCATTCTGTTAGATCACATGAGATATAAACTAATGGACGACATACACGGAAGAACATAAAGAAATATGTTTGCAAAAAAAATTTGGAACAAAAACAAACTTTGAGGGAAGAAGTCGAAACTTTTGGAAAATGATGAAATCCATATTTTGTTATTATTAGGGCCCGTTTGATAGAGGAATTTGAGTAGTGTTGTTTGTAATTTTTTGAAATACACGTAGGTGAAAAAGTATATAATATTGTTTAAAAACTAAAAATTAGTATTTAAAATGCTCTACCAACGGACCCTTACTATTTATTTTCTTCTACAAAGAGCCAGAAGAGTTTACCTGAGCTAGGCCCAAGAGATCGTATAAGCCGGCTTATGACAGCAAACTATTAGCTTTTCCTCTTTTCATAGGATTAATAAAACAGTTTCAGCCCAATCTTAGGTGGGTTAAGCCCATCAAAACGTAAAAACACAGTGACACAGACATGTGATCACCAGTGGGAGGAGAAATAAAGGAGAGCTCCAAAGCGCTTGCTCATCTGCAGTGGGTCTACGAGTTTCTAACCCGGGCGGCTTAACATTTTTTTTCTTCTTTAGATAGGAAGGATTACCATCATCCCCCCCCACCCAAAAAATAAAAAAAATCAACTCAATAAATTTTTTCTAAAACACTTGCTCAAGTTAGTTAAAGTTGTCAGGTGCTCTTACTCTTAAGAAAATTGTTAATAAACTATTTTTTTTTAAATTGACATTATTTTTATGAGAAATATAAAAAGTCGTAAAAACAACTAATTAGTTCATTCTTTTCTCATGAAAAATTTTTAAAAATATTTTCTAAACAAATACCCATTAACGTTTTTTTAATAATAGTAACAATAATAAAATTTTTTTTAACAAAGACAAGAACTTCGTTAGGATAAATGTGCAATAGTCAACCCAGATTGAAAAGTGAAAATCACGTTTTATGAATGTGTTCTTTTTCCTCGTATAGCCAAAAGGCCCAAAAACCCAAGAAAGATTGTAAAAAGAAAGTTTTAACTTGCGGGCTTGTGGATTTTTTTTTTTTTTTTTTCCTCATGAAGTAGCTGGTTCTAACTTCTAGATATTGGCTTAAACAGACCTAACGAGAAGATTCAAAGAGACTACCAACCAATTTGCATGTTTGCCAAAGATACATGATACATCTTATCTTAAAAGTTGTCTACCCCCAATTTTGGCATCTATCAATTCAGGTTGTTCTTTGTTATTAACGTGTAATAAGCCTGGGGTTAAGATCAAGTGTAATAGGTTTGTGGGCTTTAGGTTCATTTTACTTGTCTTGTTTAATACACATACTTGTACAGCACACTTGTCTTCTATATAAAAACATTCTTGTAAGTTGATCTACAAGATCAAGACTCACTTTGATGGGTCCATTAAGCGCTATAAAGCTCGTCTTGTTACAAAAGATTTTACACATGAGCATGGGATTAATTATGAAGAGACCTTTGCTTCGATTGCTAAAATTTCATTTGTTCGTACTCTTTTAGTTGTTGCCACTGCCAGTAAATGAGATCTTTTCAAATGAATGTCAAAAATGCATTCTTTAATGAGAATTTAAGTGAAAAAGTTTATATGCAACCTCCTCTTCATCTCTTTATTGAATTGAACATAGTTTGTTACCTTCGACATGCACTTTACGACCTTAAACAAGCTCCACGAGCTTGGTTTGCCAAGTTTAGCTCCACCATCTTTTACTTGGATTACACTACTAATCTTTATGATCCTGCCTTATTTCTTCGTTGCACTAACAAAGACACTATTTTGCTTCTCCTATATATGGATGACATAATCATAATTAGTGATGACCTCAGTGACATTTAAGAACTCAAAGATTTTCTCAGTCAACAATTTGAGATGAAAAATCTTGGACATCTCAGCTAATTTTTGGGTCTTGAAATCACTCATTCCACTAATGGACTTTATGTCACTCAAGCTAAGTATGCTTCTGAACTTTTATCTCGAGCTAGACTCACTATTAGTAAGACTATTGACACTTCAATTAAACTTAAAGCATATTTGACTCTTTCAGTTGAGAAATCATTGTCTAATCACTCTCTTTATAAACGATTATTTGGTAGTCTAGTTTATCTCATTGTTACTTGTCTAAACATTTCTTATGTTGTTCACTAGGTAAGCTAGTTTCTATCAGCTCTACGATCGACTCATTATACTGCTGTCCTACATAATTTTTGATGCCTAGAGAGCACTTTCTTTCATGTCTTCTACTACTCTACTCAGTCTCCTTCTGTTTTCTGTGCATTCTCTGATGTTGATTAAGCAGGAGATCCCATTGGTTAAAGGTTAATCATTAGTTATTGTTTTCTTCTTGGTTCTTCTTTGATCTCTTAGCGAAGTAAGAAATAAACTGTTGTGGTCAGCTCCAGCATTGAAGCAGAATATTGTTCCCTTACTGATACCGCATTCTAACTCCTCTAGCTTCGATGGCTTCTTAAGGATTTAGGTGTGTTCACACCCTCTGCTGCTCCTCTTTATTGTGATAACCAGAGTGCTATTCATATTGCTCACGATGATATTTTTTATGAACGAACTAAACACATTGAGATTGATTATCATTTTATCCGATATCATCTTGTCCATGATGCTCTCAATCTCCTCTTAAGATCAACTTGCAGATATTTTCACCAAGTCATATCCTAAGTGATGTTTTCGTGATTTAGTTGACAACCTTAAGTTAGTCTCACACCCACCTTTAGTTTAAGGGAGGCTATTAACGTGTAATAGGCTTGTGAGCTTTAGACCCACTCTACTTGTCTTGCTTAGCACACATATTTGTACATCACACTTATCTACTATATAAAGACACTCTTATATTTGTCATTATTTGATAAATACAATACAATTTTCTGATATTTTTAGCATTCTTGATCACTTAAAATGAAAATACTAAAGAAAATGACTATGACTTAGAGAGCTTGAAATATCTAAGTCAGTTCGTTGGCTACAAGTACAAGACAATATTTTTCTCCATGGGGTAGGCATTCCCTTTGAAGGGAATTAACTCGAAATTCCTAACTTGTGAGAAACAAAAATATAGAAACCACATGCCAAAGAAAACAATCACACACACAAGACAATATTTACATGGTTCGGCAATTTGCCTACGTCCACGGAGTTGCAGGGATTTCACTATTATTAGGGAAAAAATACAAAGTGCGGCTACAGTGTTTCACACTCTCTCAAGACGACAACAACAACAAAACCCTAATCACCAAAACCGATTCTATATCTTACGCATAGGATTCATAATGGGCTACAAAACAGGCCAAAAAATTTTCCTAGGGGTGTTGCCCTTGTCGGCCCAAGCCTCCGCTCCATGGACTAAGCCTCAAAAAATCTCCTATTAAAAACCACATAACATTATTCGGGTTGGGTCGGGTTGGGTCGTCAAATTAGATCAAACAAAACTAGGCTCTACAAAGCCCAAAACCCTTTTCCACTATTCTCTCTGCCTAACACTTTCTTTTGACAAGAATCCCTCCCTTTTGAAACAAAAATTTTCAAACTCTTCTAATGCTTTTGAGATGGAAAGTTGTGGCTGAAGTCAGAACCATGATTTTTCCTTAAGGGGTTAGAGTATAAAAGCAAAATTAAAAAAAAAAAAAAAAATCATATTGAGATTCAAGAATAAATTAATACAAAAAGTTATATAACTCAACTAATACTTCTTTGTGTTTCCAATAAAAACGTCAAAAGTTCCAAGAATTTTTTTTTTTGATAAAAAAAAAGAATAAATTAATACATAAAAATAAAACATTTTTCTAGTCATTGTGTGCGCGCGTGTGTGTGTGTATAAGTTGGACTTAGAAGCCATAATTGCACTAAATTACTTCACTTAATTGTAGCAATTTTTTCTAAGTTATAGTTCACCAATAGATAAAAACAATTTTTTTAGATAGAGACAATAGTTTATTTGTTCTTATCAATTTCTTTAGATAAAATAATAATAAATATTTTAACAAAATATGTAGCATACATCTAAGTTTCAGGTGATAGATATAACAACTTATTTGTTCTTACCAATTTCATTAGATAAAGTAACAATAAGTGTTTTAACAAAACATAAAACGTGCATTTTAGATAAAATAATAATAAATATTTTAACAAAACATGTAACATGCATCTAAGTTTTAGCTGGTAGAGACAACAACTTATTTGTTCTTATCAATTTCTTTAAATAAAGTAACAACAAGTGTTTTAATAAAACATGCAACATGCATTTAACTTACAATTGATAGAGACAACAACTTATTTGTTCTTATCAAAACTTTTATATAAAGTAACAATAAGTGTTTTAACAAAACATGCAACATGCATTTAAATTTCATAAATTTAAAACCTACTTCAACTAAAAATGTATTATAAAAATTTCAAAACTTATTTATATTCACCAATAGTCTTTCCATAGAATCTCTCTTGCACCCCACATTTTTTTTTTTTTTTTTCAAGTTGCAACTCACGCATATGTGTTTGTATTGGAAGGATATATATGTTCTATAAATTAATAGGAGGAGATAAATTTATATGATTCTCTCTCTCTCTCTCTCTCTTTGGAACAATGTTTTTCCTCACAAACAAGTACTCTCATTAATTATTAAATTAATTTTTTATTAATTGTTACAATATATTTTCTCAAATTAAAGGAAAAAATTAACAATAGTTTAATTTACGAAACTTTATCATTTAAATTTTAACAAATTTAAATTATATTCAAAATAAAAAGTTTTTTAACTTCCTTCCCTAGAAAAAAAAAAAAATAAATAAATTCTAAATTGAAATTTGGAATCCCACACAACACCTCAAGCCTTTTACCCGTCAAGTTGCATCTAGCGTTTTATTAATTAATTAAAAAAATTTATTTCATTAATTGTTAGGATATATTTCCTCGAATCAAGGGATAAAATTTAATTATAATTTAACTTAGCTAAAACTTTATCATCTAAATTTCATAAATTTAAATCCTATTTCAACTAAAAATCTATTATCAAAATTTCAAAACTTATATATATCCTCCAATGGTCTTTCCATAGAATCCTTCTTGCACTCCACAATTTTGTTTTTGTTTTTTCTTTTCAAGTTGCAACTTACACATATGTATTTGTATATGATAGTTTTAATTAAATAAATTCATCTTAATTATTGTTATTTGTTTCTAAATTTTCATGTATGGATATTATGTCAAAAGAAGTCTACTATAAATAAGCAAAACAAGGGACACCTATTTAAGTTCTTGGTGTCTCTTAGGTATTTTTAAAATTTTATTTTTTAAATTCTCAACTTTTGAACCATTTTGTGTATTTTAGGTTTTGGTTATTCCATGTATTTAGTTTGTAAGTGTTTTGATATTTTTAATTGACTATCACTACAAAAAAATCTGGTTCAAAACGTATCTTTTATGTGTTGTAATGCAATCTAATTTCAAGTTACTTTTATTTGTTGATTGTTAAGACTTTAACAACGTTTATCTATTTTTATATTTTAAAATTCTGTTTATGCTTTGTGTTAATTTCTTAGTATACATAATTCCTCCCATATCCCTTTCAATCATATAATTTAAGGTTTTTGTGAACTTTTTCATGATTGTATTTTTTCGAAATTCTAATAAATTCAATTTAGAATTCCTCCGATATTCTTTTAGATCATAGATAATATTTGGCTAAATTAGATCCATCGGTTCAAATTCCTATATAAGTCTATCTTTACTTAACTTTTTTTTTTTAATAAAAAGTTCGGAAATTTGGATTGTTTTTCATTAATAAATTGGGATTTTAGCTTTATTTTGTTTTCAATGTTTTAGTTGTTAATTTTTTTTTTCATGTGTAATATTAAAATATGTGTTATTAAGGCTATGTGTGGTTGGAATTGAAATAGGAAGGTAGAAAAAGAAAAGAAAGTTTGAGGATTTTTGGTGGGACTGAGGTATTTTCTTCCCTAGCCCACCAAAAATTGATCTCTCCATTTTGGAGAGAAAACAAATGTGAAAAGTTGATATAATTGGTGTTACTAAATTACTCTTAATTAATGCATGTCACCTAACCCTCTTTTCTTCTCTCTTTTGCAAGTCACATATGTCTCTCACCCTTTTTTTTGTTCATTCTTTTCCTGTTAATGTCTTTTTTTTTTTTTTTTTTTTTTTTTTTTTTTTTTTTTTTCAATGTGCTTCTTTGGTTTTGGTTTTGGTTTTATTTATTAAAAAAAAAAAAAATCAACCGTGACTTTTTTTTTTCTTTCTTAATTAATGGTATTTTAAAAAAAATAATTAAATGGTGATTTTTACTTTTGATAAAAAAAAAACATATATATATATATATAGTAGAAAAGTAATTTTATTATTTAATGATTAAAAAATTTTATTTCTTATATTATATAGTAGGGACATAAGAGTAAATTTATACAAACTATATATTCTATCACTTCACTTTTTTATTCTCTCAACCAAACACCATGAGAGAAAACTAAAATATTTTCTATCCTTCTACTTTTCAATCTCTCCAACCAAATGGACCCTAAAGGTTAAAACACAATATAATTAGAGACATCACTCAAGTTGTATAAGTTAGGGTGTTGATAGTTTGAATAAATCAACACTAAAACAGATGATTTAAATATCAAAATAATACTTAAAAATGGAATTTCTTTTAGGTGTACAAATACAATCGATTTTTTTAATCTTAAGTTTGGATTTAATTATTTTAAGATAAACTTATTTATGCAAGTATTAAAAAAGATTTAATTGCTTGAGTTCAAATAACCCTTTTCATTAATAAATAAGGAATTATAAAAATAAAATTAGAAAATTTTTTATTAATCATTTTAATTAGAGATATTATATATAAGGATAAATGTAAGGACCGAATTTTGGCCCCTTGCCCAAGAGGTAAATGGATCCAGGCCCAATAAGCTCGATACAATGAATTTGTAGAGAATGGGTTAGAAAACTAGGTTATAATGAATAGGATTACAGTTAGGATAGATTTAAAAGACAACTAAACAGAAGTAGATTGGATTTATCTAAGTAAATTCAGTCCTTGGCACAATCCGATGAGATCAGTTCTTGTATATATCAATCTAAAATGTTTACAGATAGAGTTTGATTACTACATACCTTTCTTCTCTCCAATTTCCAATCCCCTTCTTTCAGGGTCTCTCCTCTAATTTATACTATCTTTGTCTTCTTATCTTCACCCTACATGTGGATAGTAGATTGCTTTATGTTAATCCTTGTTCCATCAATACCCTCCTGAAGTCTTTAGGGGTAGCTGTAAGACTGAACAAACACTATTTAGAGATTATTTCTCATTAATGCAGCCAAAGGGTTAGTTACAGAGTATTCAATGCGGTGGTAGTAACTTTCTTTTAGATATTTCTGAGCTCCCATCTCTCTTGTACGTTCATAGTGCACGTCCTTATTAGTGGAATTTCTTGGAAGGTTACTTTGAACGATAGGATATACATTTGATTTGTGCTTTGTTTATCTGATGAGACACTCCTCCTCGGACAACCTTCCTCAATCTTTCCATTTGCAACCTACTCATAGGACTCTGAGTTTAACACCCTCACTACTATTTATTCGTTCTCGAACCAACTAACGTCCTTAACCAAGTCCCAAGACCCAATATATAATTTTGGGCCCTTATCCCTACAATAAATATACAAAATTATGCATTTTATATAATAATAACAACCATTCATTTAGTTTTAAAAAAACGACTTCTAAAATTATATAATAATAACTCATTTAGTTATTACTTTTCAAAAAAAAAAAAATTCAAGAATATTTTTTTTGACATCAATGATAGAAAAAATTCATGAATATTGAAGCCGTGCAAAGACTTTCACTAATTAATTAAAGAAATTAGTGGAAATCATTTAGTTGTGCGTGTCAATTTCTTGCATACCGTGCCGTTTATTTTTTTTTTAGAATCACTTTTACGGTTGTACCATGACATTGAAAATCTTAGGTATATATAAATCCCACTATCTTCGCTTAGAAACCCTGCTGTCCACGCAAAGTTATCTCACTCATCAATTTGATTATTTTTAAGGCTTTGTCAACGATGAGTGGGATTTTTGTCCAGTGGCACTAGATACGCGACACATGTTCAGTTTTGGACACGTGTCGCGTATCCAACACGTCCAGTGACCACTAGCCACTGGACAGAAGCCAAGTCTGTCAACAAATGCTTTGATGGTAGAAGTTAAGATTTATTTAATAATGTATTAAATAATATTTTATACATTTTAAAAAAAATAGAGTCAAATTGTACACACATTTAAAAAAGAACACCAATTACAATGAATTTTTACAAGACAATTAATTATTAATATATGTATTTCAGTTTTTGAAAAATGTACATGATAGACTTGTAGTTCATAATTGAACGTTTATTAATTTTTATCTTATGAGGGGGTTAACTATATCTCTTAATTTAATAGTTCATAATTGAACATTTATTAATTTTTAACTTATGAGTTGGTTAACAATACATTTTTAATTTAACACTTCATCATTGAACATTTATTAATTCTTAACTTATATGATGGTTAACAGTTCATAATTAAACATTTATTAATCCTTATTTTTTTTTTGGGTGAAATTAATCCTTAACTTATGAGGTTATTAACAGTACTCTTCTAATTTACAAAACCAGACTCTCTTGTATATATAAAATTGCATGTACTATGCTCCCTCCTCATAAGTAAGTCCAAGCCTAGAGTGTGCGTATCTTAACCTTTAAGATAAATGAAAATGGTGGGGGCTGAGTTAAAAGGTGGCGGTGGAGCAGGTTGGAGAGCCATGAAGAGCTTCGGCTTGCATGTGCTCCTCGGTAGATGGTTCATGGCCTTTGCATCGTTGTTGATCATGTCTGTCTCAGGTTCAACGTACATATTTAGCGTATATTCCAACGACATAAAATCAACCCTAGGCTATGACCAGACATCGCTCAACTTGATCAGCTTCTTCAAAGACTTGGGTAGCAACGTTGGAGTCCTATCTGGGCTTATCAACGAGATCACACCCCCATGGGTGGTCCTCTTAATTGGGGCAATCATGAACCTGTTTGGCTACCTCATGATATGGTTTAGTGTCACTGGCCGTGTTGGCAAACCCAAGCTATGGCAAATGTGTTTATATATATGCATCGGTGCAAACTCACAAGCATTTGCAAATACTGGAGCTTTAGTCACTTCCGTTATGAACTTCCCCGAAAACCGTGGCAGTGTTATAGGCCTTCTGAAGAGTTTTGTTGGTATAAGTGGTGCTATTCTGACACAACTCTACTATGCTATCTATGTGGATAACTCAAAGGCTCTGATTTTGCTAATTGCTTGGCTTCCGGCAGCTGTTTCCATTGTCTTTCTTCGAACGGTTCGGATTATAAAGACAGCTCGACAATACAACGAGCTCAAAGTTTTCAACAACTTCCTCTATATTTCACTTGGCCTTGCCGGGTTTCTCATGATTTTGATTATCATACAAAACAGTCTCGGGTTTAATAGAATTGAATATGATGGAAGTGCTTGTGTTGTTGTTATTTTACTATTTCTCCCACTTGTAATAGTTTTGAAAGAAGAATTCAAACTTTGGAGGAGAAAGGAGCACCCCATAAATGATCCTGTACAAGTGAAAGTAATAGCTGAAAATCCACAAATATTGGAGGAACCTGTACTGCCCCCAATTGAAGCACAAGCAAGTGAAAGAAAGCCAGATTCTTGCTTGAGCAACATATTCAAGCCCCCAGATAGAGGTGAAGACTACACAATATTACAAGCACTATTCAGCATCGACATGTTAATTTTGTTTGTAGCCACAACTTGTGGTGTTGGCGGGACTTTAACAGCCGTTGACAACTTGGGTCAGATTGGTAAGTCACTAGGCTATCCAACTCACAGCATCGCAACCTTTGTATCACTCGTGAGCATTTGGAATTACCTAGGACGAGCTATGTCTGGCTTTGCTTCTGAAATCTTCTTAGTCAAATACAAATTCCCTCGTACCCTAGTGCTTTCATTTGTCCTTCTTTTCTCCTGTGTTGGCCATCTCTTAATCGCCTTTCCAGCCCCATACTCTATTTACTTTGCTTCGGTGATTATTGGGTTCTGCTTTGGTGCACAATGGCCTTTAGTATTTACAATCATATCTGAGATCTTTGGCCTCAAGTACTATTCCACTTTGTACAATTTTGGTGGGGTTGCAAGCCAGTTGGGTCTTACATTCTCAATGTGATAGTGGCTGGTCATTTATATGATAAGGAGGCTTTGAAGCAACTGGAATCTCTAGGTCTCACAAGGAAGGCAGGTCAGCAATTAACATGCACAGGCGCTCACTGTTACAGGATGGCTTTTATTATAATCACAGCGGTAACGTTGTTTGGGTTCTTTATTTCTATTATTTTGGTTCTTAGGACCAGAAAATTTTACAAAGGTGATATCTACAAGAAGTTCAGAGAGGAAGCAAAGGCAGCAGCTAGTGAAATGGCCTCTAGGGAAGATGACATAGTACCGATGAGAGAAAGAGAAGGTGGAGCCAATTTCATTGCCTCATCCGATGCTGCCTCTTGCAGTAATACCACCAACACCAGCAGCACCATCCATCATTAAATCATGAGCTGGACTAATCCTGATTGATTGTTTGTATGATTTAATATATTGCTCCAAGTTATTTCTTCTTCATTTTTAGAGTGGGGAGGAAAACAAATAATAAAAATAAAATTATAAAGAAAGTGTATGGATGCAATATTTGTGTTATGAATGGTAGAGAAAAAGTAATTGATTCATGTAAAAGTGATTGTTCGCTAATCACAATTACACTTGTCATCAAATTGTAGCAAAATGCATGTTCGTAGAAGAATTCATTTAGTATATACGTATGAGTGAAGTCTCATATTGAATAATAATTTACATTAATGGTGAGTGATTAATACAACATAATTGAGTTTAAACTCACTTAGATTTGAGAAGTGTTATCTCCACAACATTTTTACAATATTTTTACAATAAATCCTAGATGGTAAGTTATTACTAGTTTTGATTTGAACCCATTACTGAAATTACTTTTTTATCTACTAATAACAGTTAATAACAACTTATTTACTTAGAATTTATTGTGAAAGTGTGAAATTGTTGTAGACATAACATTTCTCTTTTGATTTAAGATTTTGAACCAAGTGATGATATATTAAACTCTTAATTGAAATTCCCCCAAGTACCTCTGGTTCTAAGCATAAATTATTAAAATGGATTTCAATAACTTCGACTACCAATGCCATGAAAATTTGAACTGCTGGAATATTTTGTCAGGGAGAGAGGTTTAATAAATTCTAATCATATTATTTACCTTGGTGGTTCACTTACCAAATGGTTATATTATTTTCACCGTTGGTTTTTTGTATTCTCAGCTTTATAATGAGACACTATGTTTTAGATCACGTAAGATATAAATGAATGGATATAAACAGAAGAATATGAAGTATAATGTCCCCAAAAAATTTTGGGACCAAAAAAAAAATATTTTAAAGTTGAGAGATGAAATATCACCTCACGTCTTGGTATGACTATTATAAATACAAAGCTTTTATGGGGTGAGGAAGTAAAGGTTAAGATTCAACTTTCTAAAAGTGAGTTTTATACACATGTAAATTTAAATTAAGCTAAATTAAAATTTCTATAAACAAAATTGTAACTTTTGTAAAATTACGAAACCATCATTTTAATTTTTATTATTATTATTTTCCTGGGTTGGGGAAAATAAATTTGGGAACAAAAAACAAACATTTAAAAGTTGATAGGTATCTTGGAGGCATTGGACCATGTACGTTTTGGGTTCATAAAGAGCTGAAGAGTTTACCTGAGCTAGGCCTAAGGGATCCAATAAGTCCTAAGAGCCGAAGAGATCAAAAAAGCTCTAGTAGCTTTCTGGTCTTTATAGGATTAATAAAAACAGTTTCAGCCCAACTTAGATGGGTTTAGCCAATCTAAATTTATAAACACAGTGACACTGATAGGTCTATCTTTCAAGTCTACCTTTAAAAGGTGATCTCCAGTGAGAGGAGAAAATAAGAAATAAAAGAGAGATCCACAGGGCTTGCTCATTTGCAATGGGTCTACAACGAGTTTCTAACCCGGGCAAAATCCACTGCTTGACATTTTCTCTTTTGTCTTTCGATAGGAAGGATTACCGTAATTCCAAAAAACAAACAACTCAAAAAAATTTTACTTATAACACTTGCTCAAGTCAGTTGACTCGCCATGGGTAGGATGTTCAGGGAAATATGAACACTTTATTTAGTGTATTATATCTGTATTGTACTTGTATCATACTAATGTCATACTAACCATTTTATGTTATGATTTTTTAAAAATTATTCATATCACCAAGACGTATTCATGCTTGTTATCTAATTCACCTTTTCCTTTATAAAATAATAATAACAATAATAAAATAGTATGTTTTTAATAGAGACAAGAACTTGGTTATCATAAATGCGCAAAAGTCAACTCAGATTAAAAAGTGAAAATCATGATTTATGTATGTATTCAACTATGTTTTCCTCGCAGACCCAAAAGGCCCAAAAACCAAAAAGTCACTTGCCAATGAAAAAATAGCCCACGAGGAAAGAAAAAAATTTAGGACCACAATAGCTGGTTCTAACTTCTAGATATAGGCTTTAACAGGACCTAACGAGTGAAGGAGATTCAGAGAGACTATTGCCATAAGGTATCAAACCACCAACTTGCATGCCTTGCCAATGATACATCTTATCTTAGATTCTTAATGAGTTATCTACTAAAATTTGGCATCAATCAATTCAGATTATTCTTGATCACCCAAAATGAAAATGACTATGACTTAGAGAGCTTAATTGAAATATCTAAGTCACTTTGTTGGCTACAACTTTCAAGGACAAGACAAGATTTTTATCCACGAAGGTAGGCGTTCCCTTTTCTACGATTCTATCTGCCTAACACTTTCTTTTGAGAAGAATCCCTCCCTTTGGAAACAAAAATTTTCAAACTCTTTTAATACTATTGAGATGGTAAGTTACGTTGCGGTTGAAATTGGAAACCAAGATTTTTCCTTTATGGGTTAGAGTATGAGAACAATTTTTTTTTTTTATTATTTTAAATTCACTGTTTAATAATAAGAATCATTAACTCCTTCCTTTTATATATATATATATATATATATATATATATATAGAGAGAGAGAGAGAGAGAGAGAGAGAGAGGACAAAGTTTCACTACATACTTGATTGTAACTTAAGACAACAATTTTTATTAAAAAAAAAATTGTAATTTAAACAATTTATTGATAACGTAATTATTGATCTTTAATCTTATAGAAATTTTGCAAGCATGGAGAATACAAAAAGGAGATGTAATTTAATGGTGGATTTGTCAAAATTCACCTCTAATAAAAAAATATTGAGTAAGATTGTAGCCTAAGGCTACAACCTTACTAAATAATATAAATATTACTATATATTTTAAAAATATAACTATTGAATTAGATGTTCTTTACGCTCTTAATACATATATTAAATTTTGTGTCATTCAGATATTATTTACTATATGATTTAGAAGCTTATATTTTATGCATAATTTTAAATTACAAAAACTTACAATTTAATAATAAGAATCATTAATTCCTTCCTTTTATATATATATATATATATATATATATATATATATATATATATATATATATATATATATATGTATATGTATATATAAGGAAGACAAAATTTGGCTACATACATGGTTGTAGCGTAAGACAACAATTTTCATTAAAAAAACTAACATGACTCTATATTTTTAAAAGGACAAAATTTAGCTACAAAATTGATTGTAACCTAAAACTACAACCTTACTCAATAATATAAACATTACTATATATTTTGAAAATCTACCTGTTGAATTGGATGTTCTTTAAGTTTTTAATACACACGTTAAATTTGTGTCAATCAGATATTATTTACTATATGATCAAGAGGCTTATATTATATTTTATGCATCATTTTAAATTAAAAAAAAAACTTGTAATTTAAACAATTTATTGATGACGTAGTTATTGATCTTTAATCTTATAGAAATTTTGCAAGCATAGAGAATATAAGAAGGAGATGTAATCTAATGGTGGAGTTGTCAAAATTCACCTCCAATAAATTAAAAAATATTGAGTAAGGTTGTAGGCTTGTAGCCTTAGGCTTAACCAATTTTGTAACTAAACTTTGTCATTTTTAAAATTTAACCATTGAATTGTATATTCTTTATACTCTTAACACATATATCAAAGTTTATGTCTATTTGTTGTTATTTACTGTATGATTCATAAACTTATTTTTTATGCATAATTTTAGACTAAAAAAATTTGTAATTTAAACAATTAATTGATAACATAACTATTGATTTTCATTCTTCTGGAAATTTTGTAAGTATAAAGGATATAAAATAAAAATATAACCCAATAGTGGATTTATCAAAATTCATATTCAATAAAAAGATATTGAGTGAGATTGTAACCTTAAACTACAATAAAATTTGTAGCCAAATTTTGTCCATAAGTTAATACAAAGCGCTATGTAACTCAACTAACACATTTTTTTTTTTTTTTGTTTCTAGCAAAAACTTCTAGGGTTCAAAGAATAATTTTTTTTTGGTAAAAAAATAAAAAGAGAATAAATTAATACATAAAAATAAAACATATGTCTAGTCAATGTTAACAATAATATATATATATATATATCAACCAACGAGTTATCATTTTTTTAACAATTTTACTTAATTTTAAAGTTATGCTATCCTAAATTCTTTTATATAAATAAAATTATGTTGTTCAAATCCAATCTAGCACCTAATTCCAAACACAAAAATAAAAATAAACATATAAGGAAAAAAAAAAAAACTTTGAGAACCAAAAACAGTAATCAACTTTGAGATTTTAAAAAAATAACAATAAATTAATGACTATGACAATGAGAGAAAAATCTAATTTTGAGAAGATGCAAAGATCAAAGAATTTGATGCATATGGTATAACTTTAAGCAAGGTTATATAACCCAATAACTCATATTTTGAAAATTCAACTGTTGAACTACGTGTTCTATACGTTCTTAATATGCATGCCAATGTTCATATCAATCAGATGTAATTTACCATTCATCCATAAACTCATCTTTTATACATTATTTTAAACTACATGAAGTTGAATTTAAACAATTAATTGATGACATAGATATTGATATTTGATTATCTTTAAATTTTATAAGTTTGAAGAATATACAAAAATAATGTAAAATTGACGTCTAATTAAAAAAAATTAGGTGATGGAACTTTAAGTTATATTAAGTGTAACTTGAATGCAACCCTATATATATATAGAGAGGTTGGGTTCAAGTTATACCTGGTGTAACTCTAAGCAATATTGTATCACCCAATAACTTGTTATAAAATTCATATTTTGAAAATTCCACCATTAAATTATATGTTCTTAACATGCATGCCAATCGGATGTTATTTACCATTCAATAACTCATATTTTATGCATTATTTTAAACTACAAAAACTTAAATTTAAACAATTGATTGATGACATGGCTATTGATCTTTGATCATTTTTAAATTTTGTAGGAATGGAGAATATACGAAGATAATGTAAGCTAACAGTGGATTAACTCACATCCAATTAAAAAATATTGAGTAGTATAACATTACTTAAAACTACAACTCAACAGAGAGAGAGAGAAATAAATTGCAATTAGGGTCCCACTCCTTTTTTCACCCCTTATTGTCTAAAATATTTTGCATTAATCATTTTTAATATCTTTGAAATTCATTGGAAACTGAAAATACAAATTTCTAAACACTAATGCTATACTATTACTATTCAATAATATTTTATCGGACACACCTTAGGTAAAATACATATTTATCATCAAACTAAGATTCAACTAATGTAACTATTTATTAATGTTAGATCGTTATTGAATTGCACAACATTAATAAAAATTTAAATTTTTATTTGATTAATATATTAAGGATCACATTATTGAATTGTATGTTCTTATTAATATTAACATGAAGTTTAGTATTTGTTCAACAAAATCATTTTCTATGTGTAATTTTAAAATATGAAAATTAAATTTTAAATATTATATAAATAAAATAATTATTGATATGCAATCATCTTAAAATTTTGCAAGCACAAAGAATATGAAGCAAAATACCATCAAGCAGTGGACTTATCAATATACACTTCCAATAAAAAGTTATTTACCAATGTAATATATACATATGCTAAACCATGAACCAATTATAATAATATACTTATAATAGTTGCACTACAAATAAGATTAAGATTACTTTGCTTAAATTTAACTTGTATATGTTTAGACATGTAAACTGTAAAGTGACATTTATTATTTAAATAATTTTAAAATTAATCAGTATTTATATGTCATAATTTTTAAAACTATTGTGATTTTCTAACTATAAAATATCTAATTTATTTAATGGGAAAATATTGATTTAAAATGTTTGAAAAATATTAATTGAGATAAATATGATTAAAAAGATGGTTTCCATTTATTGATGAAAAAAAATTATTTTGAGTTATGTGAAGACTAACTTTTTTATTTTAATTTAAATACTAAGTATTTTAACACATACACGGGTAGAGAAGAGAAAGTTTTAAAGAAATTGACATTGATGTATATCCAAAATGGCCTAACTCTTGGATACACAACACAGGTTTTAAATTTCTTTAACTCACACTTATTTTTCAATGAAAGATTAACCCACAGTTTTTTCATTTTGAGAAGTAAAGACTAACTTGATATAACTTTTGGTAGATAAAAAGTAACGTATTTTTTTAATCATGTCATAGACATATTTACTACATAACTAATATATATATGAGTCACAAGGTCATATACAAATTACATCTAATGTAAATTTAAGCGACATTACACCACCCCATAATTTTTTATTAAAAGAGTTGTTTGACGAATAAACTATTTGATAACATTTTCTCCTTATACCCTTCATCATTGCAAACTATCAAGATAATCAGTGATTAGTGACTATCTCATCATATATATATATATATATATATATATATATTTTAAAACTTTAAAATATAGACAAAACTCGTGTTTGTGAACCAAACACTAAATAATAACCAACTAACATGAAATTTGATATGCATGTTAAGATCAACAAAATTATGTAATCCAATGACCAGATTTTCAAAATATTAATCCTATAAAAAAAATTGCAAAAGCTACATTAAGTATAACTCAATCCTTATCCTATATATAATGAATATGCTATTCTTTTGAGTTTGGATTTAAATTTTTAAAAATGTATTCCCTCTATCCCAATTTGCTTGTCCTGTTTAAAAAATTAAACTTTTTAAGAGAACATTATTTATTATCTTATCTGTCTTATAAAAATAGATAAGTTTACAAAACTACTCTTAAATAAATTTATTAGCTTTTTTTTAAAAGAGTTATTCTTAATGAGACAACTAAAAAAGTGCCCAAATTAGATTAATTTTTTCGGATTCTCAAAAAAAAAAAAAAGATTAATTTTTTAAATATTTGGTAGTTTTCTTTTCAAATAGTTTTGAAAATAAATTATGAGTATAATAGAAACATTAGTAAATTAATGACTTTTATTTTTAGAAATAGGACAATATTTTGGGACATCTCAAAATGGAATAGATAACAAATAAACTGGGATGGTAGGAGTGCTATATATGAGTGTATTTATTTATTTATTTTGTGGAGGAGAGAAGAAGATGAATTTGGACTACCTCAGTCCACTTTTTTTTGTTTTTCAAAAGTAGAAAGCAATAATCAGCATGAATCCATAAAGATGCGATTCAGTGGGCCTGCGAGAATCAAGCCTCACATGAAAATGCTACTGTGATCGATAAGTCTTTCCCTTGTTCTCTATAGTCTGTATCAGAATGTCTGCAATTTCAAAAGAGCATGCATGCGGTGGGCACAGCCTTCACTTCACATAAGGAGAAAGCTATCTGAGTAAATGGAGCACTACATGAGGTGCACACAAAATGCTTGATGACTCCAAAATTATTGTGGGATCACCTTTGTCTCCATGTGAGAAAAAGCCTTTCTTTTGAAAAAAAGACCTTGTACTCTCTCCCGCAGAAGCCTAAAGAAAGTTGTTTTTGGAGGCAAAGTTTTTTTTTTTTTTTTAGAGACAAGATTTAAAGTTTCAAAACTTCTTTGTAATAATTTCATCTTAGCATTATATCAATACACATGTAAAACTTATGACAATAATAGATCACAAAGGACACGTGAATGATTCTTTTACTGTTTTTGGAGGTAAAATTTTCTTAGTGATAAGATCTAAAACTCTCACATCTGTTTTATAATGATTATATCTTATCATTATACCATATAAATTCTTGAGACAATAATAGATTGCAAGGAATCCAAAAAGTACGGACATAGATATGAGTATGACACAGTAATATAAGTAATTTTTGCAAAAATTATATCATAATATAACTGGATATAAAACCAATATAACACTGGTATATATGACCCAAGTACGACACTTTTAATGAAGTGTCTATATTTACTAGGATACATGAATGCTTCACTATTTTTTTTTTTTTATATAATTTTTCTGTTCTGATAAACACCAAAATCGTCACTAGATCATCACGTTCTCTTACTGTCAATTTTTGGCCACATTGAGCAACATAACACTGCCATCAGATCAGAGTTGAAATGTTGTCATGCTATTAGATATGGGAGGATGCCAAGTTGGACCAGACTAACTATTCTTGCTAATTAAGTGCTTACTGGACCTGAACAAGACAAGTTGACCTACCATTAATTTTTTGCCAGCAGAAAGATAAAGTTTGAAAATAAATACCTTTTGGTAGCGAAGATGAGGACCATGAGGTGAGCTATCAAAGACCAAGTGCCGAAAGTACGTCCGCGTGTTAGCCGCAAACCCAGTAGGTGAACCCAACATCGCTCAATGACTATGAGTCAAAGCAGTAGTCACCGCCCTTTGCTCCATTTTCATTAATGCAGAGAACCTTATTTATTTATTTAAAAAGATAAAATTAAATTAAAAAAATTGTACATAAAATAAATAAGTTGAATAAGGTGAAAAATGATTCAATCTTACCTTTGCCTTCACTTTCTTTTTAAAATCAACATATATATAAAAATCAACCCATAGTTAATTTTGATTTATATGACATCAAAGAGGTCAAAGGAAGTATAATTGTTTGATTTATAATTGTTTCATTTTATTAGTTAAATTTGACAGCAAATACATCAAATAAATTTGACACATTTAATATAGTACAATATGAAAATCACTTCTAAAGTTTGGACTAATACTAGACACTATCAAGACTTTTTAGAAATACCCGTGTGCAAACTGCACTAAACAAATCAAAGCTTGCAGGGGACTTGTTTCAACTAATTTGGAATATAATAACTACATAACATTTATTAAAAAAAAAAAAAAAAAATCATGATATTTTTCAAAACTACTAAAATGACAAATTGTGATTAGAGTATAATAAAAGTGATTTCAATGATGATCCCAATGAATTTTTTCCCTAATCACAATTTATTACTTCAACAAGTTGTCAAAAAAAATTGTAAAATTTGTTATTTATGTCTGTTCAAAAAATTAAAGGTCAAGTTTTTTAAGTTGGATGCTATTATCATTCCTTGATGTCTAATACTGTCAAGTCTTTTCCTTAGAAATTATTTGGAGATCCAAGGAACCTCCTAGAGTTACTTTCTTATCATTGACTATTGCATTGGTTAAAATTCTTACTATTAATAATCTGAAGAGGAATATATTATTGAGTTAGATTGTGTATATGTGTAAATGTCATGGGGAGTTGGGGATCATTTACGATCTCCATTCTCCTATAGCAACAGAATTGTGGAGTATATATATCCTGTTTGGAGTTCATTTAGTTATGCCGCGGAGAGTTTTGGGTATGCTCACATATTTGTAAGGTCAATATGGTCGTCATTGAAACATAGCAATTTGAAAAGGTATGCCTCATTGTTTGATGAGTTACATTAGGTGAGAACGGAATGCTAGAAGCATTGAGAATTATGAACGAACTATTCTCAACATTAGATTGTTTTTCTTTAAGTCTTTGTTGATTTTTTGCTAGCTTGGGGTTCCTCTTACTTTAATTCTCTTTCAAATATGGTTGACCATTGTATCTTGAGAGTTTGATTGTATTACTTATAGAGTACTCCTTGTGTACTTTGACAATTTTTTCATTAATAACGTAATGTTATATATCAAAAACCAATATCACCCATAAAAATAAAAGTCACATGCACGTTTTGGTTTACTTAAGACCACAAATTGGTTTAAATTGGGGGGAAATTGCGTAGCCAAACTTTTTTTTTTAAAAAGGGAATTGCATAGCCAAACTTAAGTGATGTTTATGCATAGAAAACAAATTGAATATTTTAAAAGAAATCTAAGCGTGCTTGCTATTTGCTCCAACCTTCGGGCGAATTGTATTATACGCTAATTCAAATTTAAGGACACAATTAAATTATTACTTATAATTCAAGAACCCACATGGTATTTCAACTTTTACTTCTTCCTTTCTTCCCTTTTTTTTTTCACTCCCTCTAAAAGCGAGAAAGAAATAACTTAGCAATATATTACATCATACAAATAATCAAGTAGCTCTAGTCTAACTCAGTGATTTAATGATAGTTGTTGTTGGTGTTGGTGTTGGTGGTTGTACTGAAAGAGCTAGCATTGGCTGAGGCAACGAAACTGGCTCCACCTTCCCTTTCTCTCATCGGAACTATGTCATTTCCCTTGGAAGCCATTTCATTTGCTGCTGCCTCTGATTCCTCTCTGAACTTCTTGTAGATATCACCTTTGTAAAACTTGTTTGTCCTTAGAACCAAAAGAATAGAAACAAGGAACCCAAACAACGCTGCAGCGGTGATTATAATGAAAGCCATTCTATAACAGTGAGCACCCGTGCATATTAATTCCTTCCCGTCCTCTCTTTTGACACCTAAAGCTTCCATTTGCTTCAAAGCCTCCTTATCATATAAACTACCGGCCACTCTCACATTGAGAATGTAAGACCCAACTGGGCTTGCAAAAGCACCAAAATTGTACAAAGTGGAATAGTACTTGAGGCCAAAGACCTCAGATATGATAGCGAATATTAAAGGCCATTGTGCACCAAAGCAGAACCCAATAATCACTGAAGCAATGTAAAGAGAGTATGGGACTGGAAAGGCGATTAAGAGATGGCCAACACAAGAGAAAAGGAGGACAAATGTAAGCAATAGGGGACGAGGGAATTTGTATTTGACTAAAAAGAATTCAGAAGCAAAACCAGTCAAAGCTCGTCCTAGATAATTCCAAATGCTCACGAGTGATACAAAGGTTGAGATGCTGTGAGCTGGATAGCCTAGTGACTTACCAATCTGACCCAAGTTGTCAATGGCTGTTAAAGTCCCACCAACACCACAAGTTGTGGCAGCAAACAAAATTAACATGTCGATGCTGAATAGTGCTTGTAATATCGTGTAGTCTTCACCTCTATCTGGGGGCCTGAATATGTTGCTGAAGCAAGAATCTGGCTTTCTTTCACTTGATTGTGCTTCAATTGGGGGCAGTACTGGTTGCTCCAATACCTGTGGCTCTTCAGCTACTACTTTCACTTGTACAGGATCATTTATGGGGTGCTCCTTTCTCCTCCAAAGTTTGGATTCTACTTTCATAACTATTACAAGTGGGAGAAATAGTAAAATAACAACAACACAAGCACTTCCAGCATATTCAATTCTATTAAACCTGAGCTTGTTTTGTATGATAATCAAAGTCATGAGAAACCCGGCAAGGCCAAGTGAAATATAGAGGAAATTGTAGAAAACTTTGAGCTCGTTGGATTGCCGAGCTGTCTTTATAATCCGAACTGTTCGTAGAAAGACAAACGACACAGCTGCCGGAACCCAAGCAATTAGCAAAATCAGAGCCTTTGAGTTATCCCCATAGAGAGCATGGTAGAGTTGTGTCATAATAGCACCACTTAGACCAACAAGACCCTTCAGAAGGCCTATGACACTGCCTCGGCTTTCTGGGAAGGTCATAACACAAGTGACTAAAGCTCCAGTATTTGCAAATGACTGTGAGTTTGCACCGATGAATATATATAGACACATTTGCCATAAGTGGGGCTTGGCAGTATGACCTGTGACACTAAGCCATATCATGAGGTACCCAAATAAGTTCAAGATTGCCCCAATTAAGAGGACCACCCATGGGGGTGAGATCTCGTTGATAAGCCCAGATAGGATTCCAAGGTTTCCACCCGTATCCTTGAAGAAGCTGATCAAATTGAGCGATGTTTGGTCATAGCCTAAGGATGATTTTATGTCGTTGGAGTATACACCAAATATGTATGTTGAACCTGAGACAGACATGATTAACAACGATGCAAAGACCATGAACCATCTACCTAGGATCACGTGCAAGGCGAAGCTCTTCATGGCCCTCCAACCCCCACCACCACCTCCGAACTCAGCAGCCACCATTTTCTTTTATCTTTAAGGTTTAAGATAAGCACACTCTAGGCATGGACTTACGAGGAGAGGAGGGAGTTAAGTACTTGCAATTTATATGGGAATGTGTATCTTTTTTTTGCTAAACTATGGGAATGTGTATCTTATTTTATATTCTTTCAAGGCCTTTAATGGCATCTATTTAGATGGGTGCATGGTGGGCGAATGTAAAATATCAGTTTTGTTTGAAAGGGATACTCATGTAATATACTTATATGCCAAAATATTTTTTTCACACTGCTTTATTTTTCACACAAAAATACACTCAATATTTACAATTATATGTTTCGATATACGCATTTTAAAACACAAAAATATAATATTTATACATTTAAATCATGGAAAGTGAATGTACACAAAAAATGTGAAATAAATTGCATGAGAGATTATTACATTTTCTGTAATTTGAGAGGTCTAGAATCAAATTAGAATAGAGAAGAAGAGGAAAATTAAAGCCCTATAATTGTCTCTCTTATTCTTAAAAATAGTTAATATCCCCTTAAAAAGAATTGTAATCTTTGTTAGTAAAATCTTAGAAATATCATAAAAATCATTGTGGTCCTCTATTCCCAAGCCTAACTTAGTTTTCTTTTCTATGTCAAATAATTGAGTTTCAAATATGAGGAATGAGGTGACAGAAGTCCCTTTAGGATGTAGGCGTGGACGGTTCTAGAAAATGATGTTATATATGAGATTTTTTCACACACATCCAGTTGTAAGGTACTAAAAAATGACAGGCACTACTAAGTGATTTTCCATTCATTTCCTTTAATGATAATTAATTCATCAGCATAGAAAATCGGAAGGCAAAAAAACAGTCAAAGAAATAAAAGAGGCCATCCACATGCGTGTTTGGACCACGTTATCTCCAGGATTAATATAGTTTAATGTCGGGCTCTTGATAATCAATGCACAAGGCCATTAATGTTTTGCCTGAAAATAAATTGTTGTAGCTTTAAAGTATTCAGACTACAGAGCTCTTGGTCAGCTAAGTTCTTATTAATTTGTTGCTTACCAATGAATCTGGGTTAATTTCCACAGAATCTGATTTAATAAACAATAACTAAAATTTTGAGAGTAAGCTATATTGAGAGATAGAGATTTTTTTTTCTCATCAAACCAAGATATTAATTGGATTTTGGTGTAAGCGGGGATATAACTCCAAATTTTTTATTTTACGACAAAAAACACTACCAATTGAGTTAATTAAACCCACTCTAAAGTAAATAGATTTACAAAACAAGACCCATCATTGACGCCGAAAACATGGTTGGCAGTTGGCATTGCCTACTCCATTCCTTGATCAAACAAATCAAAGCCCAAATTCCTAAGATTTCTCTCTATTTTTTTAGGCTAACTCATAGTAGTATGCTGTTGAGTAAAATAAGTAGGTTTTGTATGTATACGATTATTAAATCTGGATAACGTGGGACGTTCATGGAGTATTTAAATCTGATACCCTTGTTTACGTGCCCCAATTAAGGCCTAACGGTTGGAACTGTCGGTCTTGGCTCGGACCTAGCTCCTTTTTCCATGTGATCACCACTTGCTAATTATTTATTTATTTATTAAATCTAATTAAGCTAGTTTTATGAACTTTCTCTCGGGGAGTTAAGCTTAATTCTTTTTCTTTTTTCTTTTTTCATTTTTTTTTTTTTGGGAATGGAGTTAAGTTTAATCCTGTTCTATAAAACATCAGGAGTGTGTGTTTTTAATATTTATTAATTAGATAATTACAATGAGCTAGGGAGGAGAGATTCAAAGTTTTAAACCTTGGGTGTTACTGTGAATGTATTAGTTAAGTTACAAAAGTAACACAACTATTGACATCAATGTATTTTATTCCTTCCAATGCAATCAAAATGATCAAGTCTACATTCTCAAAAAAAAAAAAAAAAAAAAAAATGATCAAGTCTATGAAAACCCAAATTTCAAATAGTTACTAATTAGATAAGAATATAAAAATTATATATATATATATATATATATATATATATATATAATAGTTCCATGTAAAATTGAATCATAATAAATATCTATTAACAACTACCATAAATATCAATATAATATTACCCAAACATAATCATAATAAATGTGTATTAATAACCGTCATAATTATCAAACTTGATATTTATATGCAAAATAAAGAGAGGATAAAACAATTTATGAGAAAATCATATTTTATTAAACTTTATTATGCATGAATTGCTGACTAGTTGGGGTGTGCATCCAACCCACCAACTTGACAAAACCAACTTAATCCATCCTGATGCCTTGAGTTGGTTTTCATGGGTTGGTGTTGGAATTTTATTTTAATTTATCATTCTTATTTTGTGTTGTTTATTTTAATTTATTTTGATACTTTAAGAATTCAATTGGATGAATTAGGAAGTTTGCAGTATAATTTAGGTATATTAAAAAAGTAATTAAATAGTAAATGAAAGATGAGCTTAGATAGTTTTTAGACAGTAATTTTTTGGTTCATTTTATGTCGGCAATAACCCCTTTTGTTTTGTTTTTGTTATGAGGGGTTAGGCAAGCCGGTCTCTGTACTTTGGTTTTTCTCTCAATAGTTTCCTGATCATCCCAAAAAAAAATCAACACTAAGTACAGATTGCACGAGTGTGTGAGTCTTGTCTTCAATGAAGACTCCTATATACGCAAAATCGACACGGCCATTGTAGAATATGGCTTGAATTAGGAGTTCGAGTCCTTGTTGGATTTGGATAAGGAAGGAATTTTACTCTTTTGGGGTTATTGTTGTTTGGAGTTATCAAGCTCTGTTAGAAGTCTTGTCTACTACTTGATTTGGAATTCCTTTTGGAATAGGAGTGATTCTCCTTTTGTGTATGGAAAAGAAGTCTAGTCCTTCTTGGTTTTGGATATATTAGCCGACTCAAGTCTCCTATATAAGCATAGTGCTGGTACAAAAAATTAAAGAGAAAGAGAAGAGTGTGTGTGTGAGAAAAATGCTCTCTCTTGTTTTGGTTATTTGATATTTCTGGGTTGCAATTTGGAACAGTGAGAGAGGTTTGTTGCTACTTGGTTTTGGTTCTACGGTTTGGTGATTTACTCTCTCTTGGTGTATTGCAACTTTTGGATTTGATTTGTGGCTCTTTCTTTGGTTTGTGCGTAATTCATATTTGGTATTTGGTATTTGATATTCGTATTTGGTATTTGTGAACCTTTGGTTTTGTATTTGTGAGAGAGAGTTATTTGGGTGTATTAGGATTTGGGTTTGTGAGAGTGCCTCTACACCAATTTGTATTATTCCAAATTTGTTATTGTGAAATTTGTTCGTCATTGCCTGTGGATGTAGGCTATTGCCAAACCATGTAATTCTTGGTGTTTTGTGTCTATTTTCTTTTGGATTAATTTTCTTCGTTCCTATTGTTAGTTTGAAGATTTTTCACAAGCCTAAAATATTTTCACAATCAATCTTGATAAATTTGAACTTTTGTTATTTTACAACAAACTGGTATCAGAGCCAGGTTTGCTACCTAAGCTTTTGGATTTGTTCTCTTTGGAGATTTTGGTGATTGGTTCATGAATCTGATTATTGGGAGAAAAATGTCAAGTAATTCCTCTACAAAATCTTTGATGGATTCTTCTGGAAAAGCTTTGTCAGAGTCTTTTGCAAAACCTTTGCCAGTTACAACGATAGTTTCTAATGCCAAATTTGAAGTAGAGAAATTTGATGGAACAAATAACTTTGGCATGTGGAATGCAAAGTTATGGATGTCTTTATCCAACCAGAGTTGGATATTACTTTGGAAGACAAACTTGAAAGGCTGTTAGACAAGGATTGTGAAAAGATTAAGACAAGCTTGTAGCACTATTCGTTTGTGTTTGGCCAAGGATGTTATTTTTGGTGGTGACATGATAATTAAGCATTTGCACAAGTTCAAGTGTTGCTTGAATTAGCCTCTAGGGGCTTTAGTGGTGGTGACGGAGAAGTTTTGTTTGTGGTAATATGCACTTTGTTTTGGACTCTTATTTGGATTTGGCACCATCTTTAGGTGCATTTGGCATCCATTAGCGCATTTGGATGTGGTTTTGGATAAATTGCACTTTTTTCTGGTTAGGATTTGATTTGATTGAGTGCTTTGCATTTGTGGTTTGGGAGATGTCTTTGTCAAGGTGGAGACTTGTTAAGGATTTATATTTAGTGGTCTGCAAATTTTGTTTGTAAGGCTTATGGAATTCAAGCCAAGGTGGAGATTTGTAGAATATGGCTTAAATTAGGAGTTTGAGTCCTTGTTGGATTTGGATAAGGAAGGAATTTTATACTTTTGGGTTACTGTTGTTTGGAGTTATCAAGCTCTATTAGAAGTCTTATCTATTACTTGATTTGGAATTCCTTTTGTAATAGGAGTGATTCTCCTTTTGTGTGTGGAAAAGAAGTCCAGTCCTTCTTGGTTTTGGATATACTAGCCAAGTCAAGTCTCTTATATAAGCATGGTTCTACTACGGAAAATTACAGAGAAAGAGAAGAGTGTGTGTGTGAGAAAAAGGCTCTCTCTTGTTTTGATTATTTGATATTTGTAGGTTGCAATTTGGAATAGTAAGAGAGGTTTGTTGCCGCTTGATTTTGGTTCTGGGGTTTGGTGATTTGCTCTCTCTTGATGCGTTGCAACTTTTGGATTTGATTTGTGGCTCTCTCTTTGATTTGTGCGCAATTCATATTTAGTATTTGATATTCGTATTTGGTATTTGTGAACCTTTGATTTTGTTTTTGTGAGAGAGAGTTATTTGGGTATATTAGGATTTGGGTTTGTGAGAGTGCCTCTATCCAATTTGTATTATCCCAAATTTGTTCGTTGTTGCCCATGGATGTAGGCTATTGCCGAACCACATAATTCTTGGTGTTTTGTGTCTTTTTTTTTTTTTTGATTAATTTTTTTCGTTCCTATTGTTAGTTTAAAGATCTTTCACAAACCTAAAATATTTTCACAATTAATCTTGATAATTTTAAACTTCCGCTACTTTACAACAGCCATAAGCTTAGATATTATTTGTCTAACAAATTAACAATACAAAAACTTGTCAGTGCAACGACCCTGGCATGTGCAAGCTAAGTACATAACCAAGACCAGACCCACCCTGCAAAGGTATACAACCTGCTTTCTCATGTGCTTCAAATACGTACACATCAATGGATGGAGTAAAGTTTGTGAAAATCAAAGATATTATTGATTGTTGGACAGTCTTTTTCATTGAAATTAATTGTTCAACGAAAATTTAAATCACTTTGGCGTGGTTTGTAGGACACTTTTCACTTTGAGTTTGGACCAAAATTTGATTGTCTTTTTTATTTATTGACACATATCGTAGAAAAATAAAGGCCTGTAGTTTTTGTTTTTGGCACTTTGGTACATGATGATTTTTCTTTAAAAAAAAAGAAATGATAGAACACTTTCAAATGCATAAGTTGTCACATTTTTTACATGTCTAATTAAGACAATAATTTTGAATTTTTCACTTTCAAATATTGAGGGTTTTCAATTTCACCGCCTAGTCTTATCATGAGATCGAATAAGGTCTTTGATACTTTATTCCCTCGATGCAAATCACATGAATTTTCTGAACATTTTGTATTTCTAACTCATCGGAGTAGTAGCTAATTGTAATATCAGTCATGCCTGTGAAAGTTTTGAATGTAAAGATAGGAGTTTATTTATTTTATTTTGTTTAACGAAGCTGTCTGACCTATTATTAATATATATACGATAGCATGTTAGGCTTAATTCTTTATATAATTTATTATATTATAACTTATTTAGCTAGACACGTTTTGCTGCTTCCAATGTTCTTTTATAGGGCCTCAATTTGGTTTCAATCAAAGACTGGAAAAGTTTAGCAGAGTAGAAAGTCTTCAAAATAACCACGCAAATACAATTCTTTAGGAGGACAATGTTTGTGACTCTCCTAGAATAAGTCATCGAACTCTGTCAAACATCGTTGTAATAGACAATTTTAGAGTCAAACGAAAAACCTCACATGAATTTTTGGTGTCCTTATCCTTTACAGTGTTAGCTTTGGTCAGCTCTCATGCTGCTACGAACACAAATTTGTTGCCCATTTATTCAACCATAAAGCCAAGAATAATTGCCAGCGGCCAGCCGGCCTAATATGCCAAACTAAAATTTTAGCACATCATGGGAGATGGGACTAGGAATGATATAATAATCTAATTCTTTCATTCTGTGTGTATAGAATCTGGCGATAAAAAGCAAATGAGTAATTAAAATAATTTGATGAGAGCCAATAATATAATGGCGAGACAAAGCCCCTACGTTTCCCCGAAAATGATGCTCCTTCCCTTTGGTTTTATTGATCCACATTTGAAAGTCTACTTTTTAGAGATTTAAAAGATATCATTTTCTTTTAATAATTTGATAATTGAAGATAAAAAGATTTTTTTTTTTTTTTAAAGAGTTGTGTTTCGTGATGATAACTCTTTCAGACTAAGACACCAATCGATTTTTGATATAGGTAGAGATTAAATCTTAGATTTCTTATTCAACCATCAGAGATTTTACCAGTTGAGATTTGAATATTGGATGTTTCTATATGAAATACCAAGATGTGCTAATTGAGCTATAAAGCTCTTGACAAAAAGATATCATTTAAGACAAAATTTAGTTACAAAACTAGTTGTAACTTAAGGTTACAACCTTAATACCTTTTTATTAGAGGTAAATTTTGATAAATCCACAATTGGATTACATCTTCTAATATTCTCCATGTTTGCAAAATTTCTAAAAAATTAAAATTCAATAGTTATATCATTAATAAATTGTGTAAATGGCAAGTTTTTGTAATTTAAAATTATATATAAAATATAAATTTATAGATCATATAGTAAAGTAATATCCGATTGACATAAAAATCAACATTTGTATTAAAAGCGTAAAGAATATAAAATTCAATGATTAGAATTTTAAAATATATATTAATGTTTATCTTATTAAGTAAGGTTGTAATTTGAAGTTACACTCAATTTTTTCATTGGTTTTTTTTTTTTTCTTTCTTTTGATAAAAAGATATACACTTGAACAGAATGGCCTGCTGACCCATACATGTGGGCCTGTGGATCTCTTATAAAACAAACAAACAAAAAACATTTACCGGCAACAAATATCTAAAAACTTGCTCCCAAATTAAAAAATCCCTTAAAGCTTGATCCCTATGTTTACGCCTAATAATAAAAAGAAGCCACATCATTTATTTCACGGCTAATAATTGGAGCAATAAGATAATGTCAATATTAGAATGAAAGGTGACACATGACTATGTTTTGTAATTTGTACTGTTCATGTTAAGGAAAAATGGGTCAAGACGGCCAATGTTCTGGCATATTCGATAATAATAAAAATCCTCATTATAAAAGAGAAAATGACACTGATGATTGATGAATATCCAGATTAGTCTATTATCTTGTATTTTTATGAGTAGTCATAACTTTGTGTTAGAAATAAAATAACATTAGTTTGACCATTCTAATTGACAAGTTGGGCAATAACTCTCAACAAATTAAAAGATTGTACAGGCCAAACTTTCTTTTCTTTTCTTTTTTAACAAAAACACACACACATAAGATTAGTGAGAGAATTGGGTTCTAAAACAAAGATAAACTACAAGCTCTATTCAAAAATAATAATATTTATTTCTAACACAAAAATACACCACAAACTCTATACAAAATGAATTTCTTTCCAAAATAATATAAATAAATAAAAAATGTTGTAATAATTATTTCATAAAAAACTATTTCATTTCCATATTTCATTTCTTAAATTTTAGTGTATATCTTATCTATCAACAATATGAATTTCTGATTTTCTGATGAACTCCAAAACTTTTAATTTTTCTGTAGAGGCTAATCAGACTCTGCTAAACCAATATGACAAACATTCTGACTCACGTTGATTGCTCCTCTTTACTGTCAACAAGTTGAACTGTTCAAAAATGTATCACTATCAAGGTCATATGCATCAAATGGAAACTATATTATTAGTGTCCATGTTGGGTACCGACGCGTGACATTTTTATTTTGTAATGCAGTAAATAGTTTGTGCATTACAATAACCTCAAACTATAAATAACAAGAGCTTGATTCCTCTCCAACGAGATAGGACAAGAAAGTCTAGCCCTTGATAACAATACAAACTAGCTCCATACGTATTTATAGCGTAGTTAAGTCTCTCTAAAGTTTGTAAAAGAGTTAGAACTTGAAGAAAGAAAAAAAAAAGGGAAGGTGGGTTCTGTAGTAGAACTTGTAATGGTGGCGTTTGGAAAGACAATAGGGGCTTCAGCTTGCAAGTGCTTTTAGGCCGATGGTTAATGGTATTTGCATCACTCTTGATCATGTATGTGGCAGGAACATCATACATGTTTGGTTTATACTCCAACGACAATAAATCAACCTTGGGCTATGAACAAACCACCCTCAATTTGCTTGGTTTCTTCAAGGATTTGGGTGGCAATCTTGGGATCTTGTCGAGGCTAATCTACGAGGTTGTTCCACCATGCGTGGTTCTCTCCATTGGCGCAGTCACGAATTTCTTAAGCTATTTCATTATATGGCGCACAGTCACTGGTCGCATTGCCAAACCCCATGTACGGCAAATGTGTCTTTATACGTTTATTGGTGCTAATTCAGAGTCATTTCCTAATACTGGAGCATTAATCACCTGTGTTAACAACTTCCCTGAAAGCCGTGGCAGCGTCTTAGGCCTCCTCAAAAGGGTTTATTGGTCTAAGTGGTGCTATTATCACACAGCTCTACCATGCTTTTTATGGAGACAACTCGAAGGCTGTCATCTTGCTAATTGCTTGGCTTCCACCCATCATTTGCTTGGTTTTTCTTCCAACAATCCGGGTCATGAAAATTGTTAAACAACCAAGTGAGGTCAAAGTTTTCTATAATTTCCTATACATTTCACTTGGTCTTGCTGGAACTCTTTTGGTTATAATTATTTTACAGAGTAAGTTCAGTTTTACAAGAATTGAGTATTGCTGGAAGTGCTTCTATCGTTTTGATATTGCTTTTCCTTCCACTTGTGATTGTCATAAAGGAAGAGCTAAAGCTCTGGAAAATAAAAGATCAGAGCCTTAATAATCCTTCCCAATTGGAACTGGTTATTGAAGATGCACCAGCAACTTCAGAGAGGGATGTGGTTTCTTGCATGAACAATACATTCAAGCCACCGGACAGAGGCGAAGACTTTACCATACTACAAGCAATTTTCAGCATTGACATGTTAATTCTACCCGTTGCGACGACTTGTGGCATCGGAGGAGCGTTAACGGTCATCGACAATTTAGGTCAGATTGGAAAGTCATTAGGCTATCTAACTCATAGCATCCCAACCTTTATCTCACTTGTGAGCATATGGAATTACCTTGGACGAGTTGTTGCGGGCTATGTTTCTGAAATCTTGTGGGCAAAGTACAAGTTCCCTCGTCCTCTAATGCTCACTATGATAATTCTTTTCTCCTGTGTTGGCCATGTTCTCATCGCCTTTGCTGTCCCCAATTCTCTCTACTTTGCTTCAGTGATTATTGGATTCTGCCTTGGAGCGCAATTACCACTATCGAGTGCAATCATTTCAGAAATATTTGGCCCTAAATACTACTCTACTTTGTACCATATTGGGTCCATTTCGAGCCCAGTTGGGTCCTACATATTTAATGTGAAAGTGGCGGGCCATTTATATGAAAAAGAAGCTTTGAAGCAGATGGATGCTCTGGGTCTCACAAGAAGAGCAGGGCAAGAGGTGAATTGCGATGGAGTGAAGTGTTATAGATTGGCTTTTACAATAATCATTGTAGCAACATTGTTAGGGTGTCTTGCCTCAGTTGCTTTGGTGCTTCGGACGAGAAAATTTTACAAAGGTGATATCTACAAGAAATTCAGAAAGGAAGCAAAAGAAACTGGCAGTTAGATGACATCAATTGAAGTGGTATCACCGCAGAAATGAAGTTGGAAAACACTGTTACTGCCACTACTGTCCTGTTGATGCTGCCACTCAAAAGCGATAGTCTCTTTCAAATTTCATCTGCCAAATTGTAAATTAGCTCACTACTGTACCTCTATAATTCCTTCCATTCCTTTGCATCTTAATTCAATTCAGTCATGGATCCTGACCTTTCAATTAGTCTCCAACTCATTGTGTAACTGAGAGTTTGGAATTCATATTCCATCTCTAGTTTGTAGGAAGTGGAGATAGATCAATTTTCACTTCAAATTAGTTAAGGGCCTTGAGATGGAGACTAATGAAGCGTAGAAGACATGAGAAGAGCCGAACCTGATAATAGCCATAGATGATGACTTCCATACATTCATTAAAATCTCATATCCTGAAATTACTTAAAAGCAAGAAGCAAGCAAGAGAACTATTTAAGGTAGCATCCATCAATCTCACAACTACAAACTGCCCCCATCAAATGCATTCGAATCAGAAAACCTGAGTAGCTGGTGTAAACAGAAAATCACTGGTAATTAAAAACAGAACCTGTCTCAGTACCGATCGTAAGCTGGACGACCACTCCCTCTAGGGCGATCATAAGGACCAAGCCTGTCCCTATAGCTTCCCCTGTCAAAACGGCCTGGACGACCACTTCCATACCTGTCACCAACACCTCTTAGGCCTCCATCCCTGTCATAACCTTTGTCTTTGCCATACCCATTTTGAGGTGCCCGATCCATATACCTCTCACCTGCAAAGCGATCACCACCAGGTGGGTATCTTTCATGGCTATATCGATCACGGTTCCCGTACCTGTCGTCTCTGCTATCCATACGGTCCCTGTCTCCATAGCGCCCCCCATCATAACGGTCATCAAACCGGTCTGCCCCAAAGCGATCTCCATGACCACCAGCTCCACCAAAGCTTGAATGTGACGAGACCCGACCACCTCTACCACCATCATCTGAAGGACATTCACGAGCAAAATGTCCTGGACGGCCACACTTGAAGCAGTCAGTACGCCCTGCAGATCTGTCTCCACCCCTGTAACTGTCCCTACCACCAGACATATGGTCCCTATCATAGTCATAACCTGGACCTTGGCCACCCAATTTTGGTTTAGCCTTGTTAACAGAGATGACCTGACCATCTAACTCCCGGCCATCCATATCCCTAATAGCTTCATCCATAGCTCGACGATCAGCAAAGGTAATGAATCCAAATCCACGAGGACGACCGGTATCCCTGTCCACCATGACCTACACGGACACCAAACATTAGTCCAATTGTGACATTTGAACAGGTCCGCCCCATGTCTAGTACTGTCCAGTCCAACAGAAAAATGGTTCGTAAGAGAGTTGTTTTGAGTATTCTTGAGACTCTTCACAGCACAAACTTTGTCAGCATTTCAATCACAAGAATCATCCAGAAATACACAATTAATGACAAAAAGATTATCTACTTAAAAAATAAATAAAACAAACAAACTTAACAAGAACTTCCTTTAAGGTGAATTTAGATTGATATATACTGAATCACTGATATATACTGAATCACCAATTATTATATACCAACAATATGCCATTTTGACACAAGAATCAAACCAGGTATCAAAATTTTCAAATCTAGAACGTTTATTATTACAACTGCCACCAGATAATAGCAGCTATAAACACAGTATTAGAACCTATGACAGTCAATACAGCAATAAGTTCGCCCTATGCACTAGAGATCGAAATCGTATATAATCTAACTCCCCAAGAAAAATCTCTCCCATGCCATGCCTATGCTTCACATCACAACATAATCTTCAAGCTCCCCCCCTCTCTCTTCCCCCCAACCCCCCCCCCCCCCCTTCTCTCTCTCTCTTCCCCCCCAAAAAATGGATTAAATCATTACTTAATGTAAACAGGCATTATGGATCTGAAAATTTTTTAATTAAAAAAAAGTTAATATGGTTTCTCCATTTTCTTCCTCCTTTTAATTATAAAATGGTGTATTTGTGGTGAAACAAATATGTCACAATGCTTTAGATAGGAGGTCACACTAACTCAAGGGTTAGCTGACTTAGCTCTATTAGTAAAAATGTGACAGCGCCTCAGCTGGAGGTCACGTCCATATTATCAAAACATAGATTCATCTTGTGAATCGATTTATCTAGTATGGTGTATCATATCATGTTTGCAAGATACATGAAGAGTTTACAAAATTTATATTAAAAATATATATAAATATACACTTTTTTTATCAGTAATATATATAAATATACACATTGAAAGACATATTTATTACACACTTAGGATATAATCAATTAGTATCATTTTGTCATCACTAATGTAATAATATTTATCAAAAAAGATAACCTATAAAAATCAATGTCTTTTTTTTGTTATAAAAATGAAAATATGACAACAATAAAATGTCACTATGAACAAACAATGCAGGCAACAAAAACAGATCCAATCTAGCCTAATGTAAAAATCAAGGTAGTTGAACATTTTGATTAAGGACTCATAGCACACCACAGAACACAAACTAGGGCAATAAGGTTGTTTGACCATATTATTAATGAGCCCCTGATGATTTCAAGGGTCCTAAAAAGTCTTTTGCCAGGGTATCATTACTTATTAGGCTCTCACTCCAAGTGTTTGCTTGTTCCCATCTACAAAGATTGCTAGAGCAAGGACACCAAATCAACGTTAATCAACACTTAGGCTGCCATTACCTCATGCTGAACTAGGGAAACCTCTGTCCAAAGGACTAATAAGACCTGGCTATTACCATCAACAACATCCATGGCCATGCCATGAAAAACCACCAATCCTTGCTCATCAGGCCATGATACCAAACATATTTATCCAGTGCCAAACAATACAGACCAATACATTAATTCATTAAGATTTCTACAATACATGGCTATGAATCATCTAATACACAGGTGTTTGTGATTACATGTAAAATTCAAAACTTTTTCTAACTGATTTTATTTCTATTGGATGATAAACATCACAGAGGCTCAATGAAAGCTATTCTAACAAACAGGTTGGCTTCATTGTGTTATTAAATTCAAGTAATCTTCTATCAAAACTATAGTAAGGATGAAGGATAAACCTAGATACATAGGTATATGTACGGAAATCCTATCTCAAAAGAATAATGACAACCTAAATAAAGAATCGGACGTCTATTAATCAAATTATTGACTCCATCATAGTCTGATAGATCTTTTGAAGAACTAATTAATCAAACATGTAATACTAGCTATGGTCACACCAACTTGAGGGTCGACTCTATTAGTACATGTAGAAGCCATTTACTAGAAAACCCTTCATACACTACTCAGATCACATATGCTATCTGGCATGTATCTGTAAGGCAAGAATTATGGACTATTAACAAACCAAATGGTTTCTGCCTTTTTCCTATCCTTGGCAAAATAAAACAATCAACAGTTTGCACTCTTACACTTTCTAGTGGACCCAACATAAAACAACATGCGATCAGATCAGCAATACAATGCAACGTTATTCCAATTCCATGAAAAAAAAGCAAATTATACATATGTTCCTAAGATGGCCAGTTTAACTCTCTGACAAGAGAATGTATTAGCTAAACTTAATAAAATTTATATCTGTTGAAAGCTAGGAAGCACAGACATGGATATGGGTACAGGTACCATATGAGCTAAAAATTTATAACATGACACAGTGAGTATGACATGGGTACGGTTTATCCTTCTATTCCACTCTTTAGTTTCTATAAACTACAGTTTCTATAAAATATGCCCCCTTAAGCATCTGATAAGATATCATATGACCTCCTTTACACTTACTTACATTGGTTATAAAAAACCCAATAAAATAAACAATAGAAGCAAAATGTAAAAAGGTAAGTTCAAACCTACCCAAATGAAGTGTCCATGCTTCTTAGGTTGAAAGCAACAAAGAATAAACATATTCATGTTTGTGACAACAAGCACCAACAACTAAAAAGTGCCTGAAATTTGGTCTTAAAGAGTTCAAAAGTTCCCATGAAGATAAATAATCTTACAATTGGAATTACAATTTACACACAAAATAAAAGGACCCTTTTATAAAAATTAAAAAGAAAAAAAAAAAGCATAACCCCTAACTTCAGTAACTATAATCCAAACCTAGCTCTAATATCACCAACCACTACCATATACGCCACAAACAAAAATTACCCACAAGAAAAAAAAAAGTGTCAAATTGAGCTTCCAAAAAAGGTAAAACTGTGATTATACAAAAACCCAGATTCCATAGAGAAATAATAATGAGGATTGAGAAGCATAAGCATACCAAAGATTCAAGAATTTTGCCGTAGCGAGTAAAAGCATCTTCAAGCTGTTTCTCAGTGGTCTCCCACGCTAACCCTCCTACGAATATGCGATTCTCGTCTCTCCCAGCCATCTATGTTTATATAAATTCAAACAAACCAAAATAAACAAATAAATCCCAGAATTTAAAAAAAAAAAAAAAAAAAAAAAAAAAAACCAAAGAGAGATAGAGAGAATGAAAAACCTTGGAGGAGAGCAGAGAGAATGATGAGATTTGTGATGTGTGTCAGTGTTGGTAGCCGTACGAAGAAGAATGTTGAGGGAGAGAGAGAGAGAAACCCTAAAAAGAAAAGCGTCAACGGTGAGATTCAATTTCCCATGATATATGATATAGCGATGAGTGATGTGAATGAAAGAGAGAAAGATCTGCTAGAGGCTATAGCTGATGCTAGATTAGATATTTGTACGGCATATCGATCTGTTTAATTGTTTTTTCGCTATAATAGGTAAGGTGTCGTTTGGTACCGTTTCATTTTTTTTTATGTACGGGACCATTTTTATTCTCGAGCTAATAAAATATAAAATGCTTGTGGTAAGGAAGGAATAAGGATCTCTCTTTTTCATTCACATAATTTTCCTTTTATTCTTTTCTGTTTGTTTGTTTAGATGAAAATTTTTTCTATTAATTTATTTTTATACAATAAATCATTAAATTTTTTTTTTTGTAATTTTAAATAATTGTATGAAACAAAAATTTTATTTATGAAAACAGGCCACAAATTAAAAATATATATTTACTGTTTTTTTTTTTTTAAATAGAGGGCATACATTAGAAAAACATCAAATACATTTGCTTCACATTCAAAACAATAAATAGCATTCATTGTGAGCATGCCCAGGGGAGGAGAAAGTATACAATGTTTCGATAATACCAACTTAACATCTATTTTGGTATTTTCTATTCAATAAATGAGTAATACATATTTCAAAAAATCACATCAGACTACTCCAATAAATTAATTACAATATTCTATACTATCGAGAAGATAGATTAATCATTTATTTGAGTAGTCTGATGTGGTTTTTTGAAATAGGTGTCACTCATTTATTGGATAGGAAATACCAAAACAGATGCTGAATTAGTATTACCGAAACATGGTATACTTTCTCCCAAGAGAGAGTATAGAACCATTTTTTATTTTTTGGATTGAGAAGAAGAGAGTATAGAACTATAGGTGGCATATGAGAGTAAAAAGTTAGAGGTGATCATATATACACCCGCGGAAACCATAATGATGGACCTATATGACATGTGGGTGGTATAAATTGGTCATCTATAACCAAGTGTCAACTCCTCTTTTCACTCTAAGATTTTTTAGGTAAAATTTACTCTATTAATATGAATTGTATTTTGCTTCAAATGAAGGTTTTTTTTTTTTTTTTTTGCAACATAGAAATTCTACTATAGCATAATCTAAGTGTATATATGTGTGAAGTTCCCTCTTGGAGACCTGAACCCCAGTCCTTACCCTCTATACCCCACAAGCACTTATATTTGTGAAGTGACTATCGCACCAAAAGTGTGCAGTGATTTAAATGAAGTTTGTTAATCTTGATTTTTTGCACCTTTATTATGTATATGGACTTGGAAATGAATTAAATTAATTAGTTTCCTACTTTACTCTATGTTTATATATAGGAATAAAAATTGATGGAACCACAGAAAATCCAAGAAACCTAACAAAAGGAATTATATGTTTTTGTTAAAAGCTCAAAAGCCAGCAAATGAGTAAGATGGGAGAAGGAGATCAAATGATTTTCAAAATGTTCTTCTAAATATATTAACAGTTAAAGAAATATTTTTGTAGAGGGCGAAACAAACAACCCGGCCCAATCTAGATGAGAATGGGCTAGAATGGAGGCCCAATACAACTAATTTGTAGAGGTGGATTGTCAAGGTCAACCCTTCAAGCATTGGTAGCTTTGGTTTAGTAATTTAAAGAAAGAAAATTAGCTAAGACAACAGTTTTACTAGAGAATAATAACAAGGAAATAGAGATTCTTATTCAAGTTCTTCCTCGAGCTGGCCGAGGAGCAACAGTTCTTAGGATATACACTTCTCGATTTCACATTTCTCTCTCTCTCTCTGTCTCTCTCTCTCATCCTCATTTCAAGAGAATCTTTCTTCCTATATATAACTGCTTAGATTACATCTCAGCCCTCCACTTGAATCGTCGTTGATTCCTCTTTAGATATTTGTCCCATTGCTGCTCTGCTAGCGGTAGTAAAGTAGGTTACAGGTTGTGGAGGCACTGTTCAGGGGTCATTTTGCCATTAATATGGCAGGTTGAGTTAGTATCATGCATTAAATGTGGAGGTAATAAGTGTTTTATCTAAAAGTTTCCTCCTTCCCTTGCTTGAACACCACTACTTCCTTCCTCGGCCTTTAACCTTATGGCCTTGGCGGTTTGTCTCCAATCTCCTAAGGAGTATCTACTCCTTGGGCTCCTCAAGTAGGTTGCCTTTCTCAATTTCACTGATTGGACTATACTTATTGTATTAGGCTTGATCTGATGAATAGTTCGGCCTAATTGCTTTACGGGTTGATTCCATTTGACAATCCTCTTTCTTTGGACTCCCCCCTCCCACAATTTTCATACATCATTTAGAAGTCATATCTAAGAGTTTTTGGGTTAGCATTTTCATATAACCATGTATTTTCATACATAATAACAATGTTAATGCATTTTTAGAATTAGGTGTGTACTTGTGCATAAAACTAAATTCGTATTTTGATTCATGCTATTTTATTGTGTTTTAAAGTAAAATTCATTGTGATGTTAATGTCAATCTAGATTTTCGTGATGAGTGGTGAATGTTAATTCCATAAATTTCCTTTTTATTGTGTTTTGTAGATGCTTCTAATCAATTGTGTGGTGGATAAATAGACTATTCATATTGGCCATTATATCTTAGGAGACTAATTTTTGAACTGAGTGGTGGGTGCCTAACAATTTTCAACTTCGTAAGAGTAGGTATCAATTGTCATAATTTTTAAAATCCTTAGCATCCTTTTGTTAAGGATTTTAAAAATGTGAAATTTTAGCTTTACAAATTTTATTTTACAGCTAGAACTTTATAATTTATAAAGGCACTCTCTTCTACTCAGAGAGAGAGAGAGAGAGAGAGAGAGAGAGAGAGAGAGAGAGAGAGAGAGAGAGAGAGAGAGAGAGAGAGAGAGAGAGAGAGAGAGAGAGAGAGAGAGAGAGAGAGCTGGACCGAAATGAATTAAAATACTATGCTGATGTGACTTAAGAAGAACATAGTAACAATAAATGCTACACTTTGGCATTTAGATATTTCTGATTGCAAACTCACTCGATGCGTGGGAAATGTAATATGATTATTTTATAAGAATATAATGTAAAAATTGCATTTAAAATTATGTTCTATTTTTAAAAATTTTAAGTAATGAAACATATAATATATCTTGCATTCAACAATAATATATGTGTGTGTAAAAAAATTAATTTAATATAAATATTTAAATTACATTTTAAAAATATTTTTTTATATAAATGGAGAAGATGTTATTAAAAGTATTTTTTCAATATACCATAATCAGTTAACTAATTTGAATATATATATATATATATATATATATATATATATGAAAAACTTAATTTAATAAAAATATTTAAATTACATAAGTAAAATATTGTTTTATATAAATGGAGAAGATGTTATTAAAAAGATTTTTTTAACATATCATAATCTATTGACTAATTTGAACATATCCAAAAACATTAAAAAAAAAGTATACCCCCATTCCATGGAATACATGTAACATGTCGTATTAAGTTTTAAATATTATATAAGTTTAGAATTGTGGCATTTTTTTTTCTTTCTAAATATAAGTATATACCTATATTATTGAAACTTGAACTTTAAGGTAATCTTGTGAATATTTATCATTTTTATTGTTGTTTTAGGGTCGATATCTCTAATTTCTAATACCTATTTTTTTTGTATTTCTTATTCCAAAACTAAATATTTTGGCCCAAATAGAATAAAGTTTCATACTTTTCAACCTAATTGAAAATAAGATATTAAATTCTATAAAGATATGATGTAAAACCCATGTTTTACCCCTCTAATCTCAACATGCCACATCATCTTATCACATATTTAAGAATAAACACAATCACACTCAATCAATTTTAATACCCATATATAAATCCAATCAAATTGGGAATCTATTGAGATGTTATTAGGTGTGGTAGGATGTGTTGAATTTTAAGTAAAATGTTGATGTGGCAATCACTTATTGGATGGTGTAAAACATGTGTTTTACACCCCATCTTTATAGAATTTAATCTCTTAAAAAAAAAAAACCCAAAATTGAAAAGAAAACCTACAAAAATAATTAGTTTAAGGCCCAATTAGTTCAAAATGGTCCAAAAATAGACCTAAGTGAATTGAATTAACTAAAGTGAATTGCTATAGACCAAAGTGGACCGAATAGACCCAAGTGGACCAAAATAGACCGAATTGACCAAAGTGGATTGAAATAGAACTATTAGTCCAAAATAGACCTAAGTGAACCGAATTGACCAAAGTGGACTGAAATAGACCAAAGTGAATCACTCAGACCCAAGTGGACCAAATGAACCGTAGTGGACCAAAATAAACCGAAGTGGACCAAAATAGACTAAATTAACCAAAGTGGACTGAAATAGACCTATTAGTCCAAAATGGTCCGAAATAGACCTAAGTGAACCGAATTGACCAAAGTGGACCGAAATGGACCAAAGTAAATCGCTATAGACTGAAGTGGACCAAATGGACCAAAATGGACTGAACCGGACTAGATTAACCAAAGTAGATCGACAAAGTCCAAATTGGACCGAAGTTGACTTAAATACTTCGCTGATGTGGCTTAACAAAAGCGTAGTAACAACAAATATTACGTTTTAGCTCTTTTATATATATATATTTGGTAAAAGGGGAGGTATTCACTTATCACAACTACAATTAGTATTCAACTTTTATTGTAGAGTATATAATATTTTGGTAATAATAAATAAATAATTTATTATTAAATAATTCACAATTCTCATATAATGTACCAAAGTTCTTACAATTTTACTTTGAATGATTTTTATTTTTTTATTTTTTTTGGGTATTTTGATAGGTTTTATTCACGACTAATATTATTTTTTTTGTTAAGTGACTCGTTGAGGACACAAATTGAAATGATTTAAAAAAGTTCATATTCATAATTGAAAATTAGAAATATCCAATGTTTAATTTGAAACCACCCCAAACAATGAGGGAATTATACAATTTATTTGATTCTCTAATACATACATACATACATACATACATACATATATATATATATATATATATATATATATATATATAGGTAGAGCTGAGAGAAAATTCAATTAGATTTTAAATTGGATTCTAATTATTGTCTAATTTGGTGTCACGTGTCCTATCTATATATATATTTTTAAATTTCTAGGTGAGTTTATGTTGTGCAAAAGACGAAAAGTTTAATATAAATAAACCATAAAAAACATTTAAAAAAAAAACCCAATAAAAAAGAGTAAACTCATATGTATATCCAAAAAATAAAATAAAATAATAAAAAAGAAAAAAAGAGTAAAACTCATGTATATATTTATGACTTAAACAAGGTATAATTTGAATCCATATATATATGTAATTGTGTTGTTTTTAATTGTACCGTACATATGCACGGATTATACACCAGTAAAGGATAATACATGGCACAAGAAAAGTGTAGTCACTTGACACACATACACCCAAAAAAAAAAAAAAAAAAAAAAGGTCCAATTTTTTTGTATATATTATATGATATGATGTTTTGATTAGACTAAGATCAATTATTTTGTTTGAATCAATCAAATGGTAGACGTTTTGACAAGGAATTTAATTGAACTCCACTTGTGTGTGGGCAAAGTATTATATTTTTTTGTTCACAGTCAGTCCCAAACTTAGAAAAAAGAGGAGGGTTGAGAATCTTGAGATATTTTGCCAGTTGCCTAAAATTTAATTACTCAAACTAATTTATCGTGGATTCATAACCGACCCAAAATTTTTGAGAAGAAGGCTTTGTTGTTGTTAACAATGTATCTAACATCGAAACGTTTGGGTAAAAGTCTGGGCTATAGGTACCTCATCAACGAACTTTTACACACTTCAGATGTCGCTTATTGCTGTTCTTCGACCACTTTGTTCCTATATATGAAGAGCTTGTGACTGCTTTGAATTTTGCACACTGCCATTTAACTAGTTACTGCGCTTCTGAGGCCTCTAATGAACTAGGGTAGCTCTTTCTGGAAGCAATGTGGGATTTTTCTTTATTCTTTTTTCTTTTTTTATGGCTAAAATTTCTTTTACTAGCCATTCCTCTGAAAACAGAGAGAAAAATCACCATGTATCAAAGAGAATGATGACTTAAGATCCCAAAAACAATCAATCAAACAGTTTCAACCATCTGAGAATCATAACCAAATGGCTTCAAATATGATCAAGCATAATATATAATAGCTTCAAAGGAGTCACCTAATGTGGAGTAATGAAAATCACGTCTACAATGTCAATAATCCATCCTTATCCTTGGCAACATGAATGCCATCCAGTATAATATATATATATATATATATACATACATTTTTATTTTTTTTGAGCTCACAAAGCTTATGGATTATGTAATATAGCCGACTGAATGTTAATTAAACCCTTGGAAGGCCATAGTGACAACTTCAGGAATTTTTTTCAGGATGATCTTTAAAAATGATAAATTACACAATCTAATAAAAAGATAAATTCATATATTGACGCCAATAACAGCCAAAAAACACACAAATTCATATTTGAACATAGATTTTTCAAGTTAAAGTCAACACGAATTCACTTGGAAAATGAAGATGAATCTTGCACGGAAAATGAATCTTGCACAAGAGATAAATATTGAGTATATGATTTTCTTATCAAATATTTGTCCATAATAATTAGCAAAAGAATAAACAATAAACTATAATACCATTTGAAATATTAATAAAATTATTAATTATTTTTGTTTAATTATTTAATTATTTTTCTTTAATGACCACTAGGAATCTAACACACCCTCCACTATTTAGTTCGCTTTGCACCATGTAAAGACTAAAAATACACTACATCGTCCACCCGGCTGCCTACCATAGTTTTTTATTTTTTATTTTATTATTATTATTATTTTTTTTTTTTTTTAATGTCTTGTTCTGGGTGTTGCTTTTAAGTGAACCATAGACCATTACCCCAGTCCAATGCCACGGCCCCACCCCCACTCAAGAGACATTGGCCAATCAACAGTCAACACAAATACACAATTACATATATACACTTACACAAAAGCCAAAAAGCCAATTTAGCCCAGATAGCCCGGAGAGAACTAGAGAAGAAATAGTCAAGAGAGAATATAAAAGACAAAAAAAATAGTCAAGAGGTCCAAGTCCAAGTCAATACACTGTATTATCAAAAAGTAGTCACAAGCCACACAATGAGATAGAGAAACAGAGAGAGAGAAACCGCTCTCAGTCAGCGAAAATTATATCTTTTACCCCGCATATATGCCAGGTCTCTCACGCACAGGCGGGTCTCTTATGTACTGTGGGACCCGCCTGTGCGTGAGTGGCCCGGCATTATATGCCGGGTACACCATATACTAGCTCGTCAGTCAGAGGTTTTGTAGCAAAGATGAGATAAAGAAAAAGAGAGAAAACTGAAATATCTTGGTGTTGCCTGAGGTTCTTATTTCCCCATATCGACGTTACCATCGCCGTCGCCGTTCTCGCAATCTCCGATTTGGGTAAGGGAATCATCGATCTTACCGTCAACTGCTCTGGGTGTGGTTGTTGGCTGAGTTGCTTCTGTTGAGTACCTGAGGTTCTTATATCCTTTAGGAATTTTTTTTGTTTAAAATTTGATTGGGTATTTAGTTAATGTACAATACTTAGTTACAATATTTGTAGCGTTGTTGTTTAGGTTCTCTTTTTAATTCACGTACTAAAAAATAAAAAAAGACAAAATTTAAAAAAAAAGAACCTAAAAAATAGCAATAAAAACGGTATCTAAGTCTTCCTCTTAGTTTAGTTAATTAGTTTATAGAAATTTAATTATTATTATTTTTTGTTGATTTAAAAATATGCTTGAGTAGTGCGTGAGGTCCGAATTGATCTTGGGCTTTTTTTTTCCTTGAGTTCTTTTTGGTCTTGCTATAATTGTAATTTTTTTTTTTCAAGATTTTAGTTCATATTTTTTGGGCTTTTTCTTTTTGCTTGAAAGGCCCAATATATTGTTTTTTTTATACAAGATAGAAAACATTCAAATTATACTAGAAGACTGAGAGAAAAAAAAAAAAAAAAAAGTAGATAAAGGAAAACTAAAGCAAAGAAAAACACTACCTCCTCCTCCTCTTCTAATTTTGAAAGGACTAGATTTCAATTTATGTCTAATCACAAATTTATAAATTTTTTGCCAAGGGTGGCCCAGCATAAATTAGGGCCTAAGGCAAAAATTTTATGCGGGCAGTGTGAGTATATGATACATGCTGTGTGTAATAAACATTGTCTTTCTATGTAAGTGTGAAACTCCCTCTTGAAAAATTTGAACCAGGCATTTGCCCCCCACACCCCACAAATACTTATACTTGTGGAGTGATCATCGCACAAAGGGTGTGCGATGGTAAGACACAATATATTGTTAAGTGGACCAAATTATGGATCAAAGTAAAATTTTATTGGGCATAAAATAAAACTGAGGTTGGTCACCATTTTTTTTTTTTTTTTTAAGGACAAACAAATATAAAATTTTAAATTATTATATATAAAACAAAAAAATTTCCAGGTCCGGGTGGTCCTGGCCTCAACGTGCCGCCGCCCCTGGACGGCCAAGATCAGTATTATATTAAGTTACATGTGAAAAAAAATGAAGGCAGACAAGCAAGCTTAAATTGAAATTTCAGAGTATAGTACAGCCGGCTAAATTTTATAATTTACATCTATAAGCTACTTGATTCAAATTCCAAAGTTTCTTGGATATATATGTCTGTCTCTCCCGAGTCCAGGCTCAGAAGAATATGCTTTTGAAGTTAAAGTCAAATCATTCCAAGCTAGTAATTAACTTGGATTATATTTTCAAACACTCAACATGATGACATAGACAACTAGACATCAAATACTGAATAAAACATCCTAGTCTAAGCTTATAAGTATGGGAATGAAATTTTGACAACTTAGAAAAGTACAAAAGTAAATGCCAATGATCACCATGGTATTTCAAAGATGCTTGGTCCAGGCTCTTTCTTCTTCTTCTTTTTTATTTTTATTTTTTAACTAAATATATATATATATATATATATATATATATATATATATATTCTTTTCTTATACATTAATGAGTACGAAATGTTTTACTAAACTTTGGATAGAGAATGCTCTCTTTGCTAGCATATATATGCATACTGTGTTTACAGTCATACACGTGAACTACAAAACCATCAACCCAAGTTAATTAAGAACGATGCTATGATAGTTACTAGCTAGCAACATTTGAATCTGTTGACCTCTTTCCTGTCTTTCTCAACTTTGATTTTTCCGTGTCATATTATTCACTAATTTGTCTTTGCCTATATATTTTGGACTCCATGTCCCACCCTCTCCCAGTTAATGCCGGCCTGCTAATCTCTTCCTAGCTTGTGTCTCTATCTCTTATGCTTCAAGATTTGACATCTATTACTCTCACTGCTAACTTATTAAGGAACTTTAGCACACAGAGAGAAAGAATTATAACATCATGGAGGATGCTAGGAGAGTTGAAGAAGGGTTTGGCCATGCACCACTTGAGAAGAAAGATCATAATAAGGCTTATTTCAGTGAAAAACTAGATGGAACTGATAGTGGGGATCGCATCGAGAATGAGAAAGACGATAGAAGGACAGTGCTCAATCAGCCAACTGAACAAAACGTGGAAGAACAACCGCTGGTTAAGCCCAAGAGCAAGAGGGTTGCAACCTCTTGGACGCATTCAGAGGCCTTACCATAGTGGTTAGATTACACACATATATATATATACACACATACTATAGGACAATAAGTTCCACAATTTTTTTAACAACTATTAACATGATCTGTTATGACTCGTTTCTAATAAAAGTGGTAGTAATGCACCATTCCCATGATCATGTTAACGGTTAGTAAAAAAGTAATGTAACAATACTTATTGGACTACCAACTGGGTTGGTGGTCTAGTGGGAAAGAACTAGGGCCAACACAACTTCAGTTGTGAGTTTGAGTCTCTATTATGTTTTATCAAACTCATTGGTACTCCTTATACCCCTTATTTTTCATACACAGCAGGGATTTAGTTTGGAAATGGTTAGGTTGCTACTATGGTAACATCCAAATAGAGACATTACACCGGTTGCCCCCTAACCCGTTTTTATTTACCCATAAAAAAAAAACTTATTGGACTAGATAATATTGTAACTTGCTAGTTTGTTGTAGCATTGATAAAAAGTTATAATACTCAACCACATCTTTACCTTCGTTATAAATTGAAATATAATAACCATGCAAAACAGCTCACGAGGTGATTTTTATTTTTTAGGTACCATGGAAAAGTAAAGGTTTTGTTGTGCTTTCTCTAACCAATATTTGGGATATGTGTGTAGTTGATGATATTAGTAGATGATGCTGGGGGAGCCTATGCCCGTATTGATCACTCACCATGGAATGGTTGCACTTTGGCGGACTTTGTGATGCCCTTTTTTCTCTTCATCGTAGGTTTCGCTATCGCCCTCAAGGTACTACTTTCCCATGTCTCTGTTATTTTTTATTTGTTATTTTTATCTTTTTGGTTCTTGATCTGATCCATTTTGCTTCAACTTGAAAGTATTATTAATATCAAAAAATTTGTGCTGCATATAGGAGTTTCAAAAGAAAAAGTTGCCCCAGAAGGCTTAAAATGATCAAATTTGTAGTGCAGGACGTTAATTTAAATAACCTTTGTTAATTCAAAATGATTAATATTTTAGTGAATGCCTCTCTGCCATAAAGAAGATCGTTTACTTCGGTACTTATAATATTTTACTTATAATCTTGATCTTGATATGCAGAAAGTACCAAATATCAAGCATGCAATTAAGAAGATTGTTATTAGGACATTGAAGCTTCTTTTTTGGGGAATTATTTTGCAAGGTAATTTGTAATGCCATTCAACATTCTTCCATTAAAGACCAATAAAAAAAAAGTAATAAGCTAGTAAGACTATACTGTATTACAATTGCGTGAATTCTTTGTGGCTGTACTGTTTTATTGTATGTAGGAGGATACTCTCACGCACCTAATGAGCTGGTTTATGGAGTTGACATAAAGCACCAAATCCGATGGTGTGGCATCCTCCAGGTCTTTCCTTGAGTCCTTGCCTTCTCTATATGCTCCAAAAACAATAGCATACAAAATACAAACCTAATGTTTATGAATAAAGAGTGATACAATGCATGTATGGTGCTTTGAATCCTAATCACATGAAATATAAAATAACATTGAAAATGTCTTGTGCGGCTAATTACTATTTTCCTGTGTTTGCTGGCAGAGAATAGCTCTGGTATACTTTGTTGTAGCCTTAATAGAGACCCTGACAACCAAGCTCAGACCAACTGTCCTGGACTCTGGACACATCTCCATTTTTACTGCATTTCGATGGCAATGGTAAGAGACAAGGTCTATTAAACAACACCGTTCATGTCCTATTGAAGGCTCTAAATTCCAATTTCAGTCTAAGCTGCAGCTTTTTGTCTTATTTTTGCTAAGTAATCTAATCTGTAGCTGGCTTAAATCCAAATACCAGGTTTATTGCAATAATTTTCTTTGATCAGACCTTGCTAACAGTTTTAATTATTGGTACATCCATGATCTAGGATTGGAGGGTTCGTTGCCTTCCTTGTTTACATTATCACAACATATGCACTATACATTCCAGATTGGAGTTTCGTGTTACAAAACCCCGATGGAACAGCAAAGAGATACACAGTAGGTGGCAGATACATACATATTTGACTGCATTGAGTTATTCAGTCATTGTTGCTCTTAAAAATTTCTTTTTAAAGAAACTGACAAATTTTGGCCTGATTGGAGGTACAATGTGGGATGAGAGGACACTTAGGACCTGCATGTAATGCTGTTGGATATGTGGATCGACAAGTCTGGGGCATTGAACATCTATATTCACAGCCTGTTTGGATACGCCTGAAGGTTAGTACTTACTACGAACGAAGTAGGAAGAATTTACTTAAAAACTGGCCTAATTGCATGCATTTGTTGTTCCTACCAATCTTTCTTGCAAAACTTGTAGGCTTGCACATTTAGTTCTCCATATCAGGGTCCATTACGTGAAGATGCTCCAACTTGGTGCCAAGCTCCATTTGAACCTGAAGGCTTGTTAAGGTTGATTGATTTATCATCACAAAATTAATACAGTAAGTCTAGTTATACAAAATTTTTCTCAATCTTTTTCAAAAGTGGAAGACGTGGCATCTTGTGATTGGTACTAAAATGTGATATAAGTGAAGAAACTTCGTAAAAGTGATATTACTCCAATCACAATTTATCATATCAACAGTGGTAAAAAAATCGTGAAAATTATTGTATCTCTAACATTATTGAAACGAAAAACTATTATTTCAGCTAGACATGCATGGAAAATCACTACATTGATTGGTTTCTATTTTCCCCTAGTTCAATTTCAGCTATCCTCTCTGGGACCATTGGCATCCATTATGGGCACGTTTTGATTCATTTTAAGGTTATTAAACTTTAAACTTACACATAACTGTACTCTTAAGTTAAATTTGAAGTTCATGAAGGTGGACCTTTATGCAGAGTCACTCTGAAAGGCTTAAGCAATGGGTCTCAGTGGGATTCGGCTTGCTAATCATAGCCATCATTCTTCATTTTACAAATGGTGAGCTTTCTTCACCAGTTCACCTTGTGCCTTATTTTTAAGATACGCATGCGACTCAAAATATTGAATCTTAGTATAAAGCAAGATAAGTTTAGGACTCATTTTCCAATTTCCATTGGCTATGCAGCGATTCCTATCAACAAGCAACTCTACAGCATAAGCTACGTTTGTTTCACGGCAGGTGCTGCTGGTATTGTCTTCTCTGGGTTCTATATACCGGTAAAAATAAGAGCTTAATCTTTCCTAGCAAAACTTAGTTATAATTATGTTGTACCTTATGTTCTCCAATGGAATTCGCCCGCATGGTTGTATTGATTAATGCAGCAAAAAATGTTGCATTTTTTAAGGACAATTAAATTTAATTATGTGGTTTATTGGCAATGAAGCCGCATGATACAATTTAATTAAAAAATATAAGGTACTGTAACTAAGAAATTGTTACCATTTGTAACTTTCTGTGTTGTTATTTTTTCATGAATGAACAGATTGATATATGGGGACTTCAAACACCATTTTTGTTCCTAGAATGGATAGGAATGAATGCAATGCTGGTGTTTGTGATGGCAGCTCAAGGTATCTTTGCAGCGTTTGTAAATGGATGGTGTGGGGGAAAAAGCTCAAATCTGTACATTGGGCCCTAAGCCCTATTCGTTGATATGGATACGTCCAAGGAGGAATAAATGACTGAAGAAGCCCCAGAATAAATAATTGCGTAAGGAAATGGTGGAGGGTTGAAGTTTGAGGAGGTTATCCTCCTCGGACTTGACGAATATCAATCGAGCAAGCACCCGGGTGACTTAAGTAACCTTCCAGGAGGTTCCAACGATGAGGATAGACTTCAGGCACGTACAGAGAGGATAAGAATACAGAAATATCTAAGGGAAAAGCTGCCATCACCGCATTAAATGCACTGCAGCAACTTTCCTAGCCGCATTTATGTGAAGAAGACCTCTGAACAATGTAGACTCAACCACTACCGTTCACAGAGAATCAGGGAAGATGCTTGATAAGACACATACTCAAGTGCAGGGTTAGATGATGAACAAATGTACGATGGAGATAACCTAAAAAAGTTTATATAATGTGAAAGACCCGCCATAAGTGAGGGATCGGAAAAATGCAGTGGAGAATAGAAAAAGAACTACTGTAGTACTAAGCGTTGAATTATCTTTCAGAAATAGTGACTTGATTGTTAATCCATCTCCTCGAACCTACATTTCATCCATAGTTACATGCAATTTCATGCTCAGTTACACTTGACATTTTAGCTAACCGTTGTTCAATCCACTAAAAGCCTAGTTCTTTCATCCACTCTCTACAAATTTATTGTATTGGACTCATAACCCAACTCTTGTGGGCTTAGGTTACAATTTGTGACCCTACAGATGGTATTATGAAAGTCAAGATAAAACACTAGTAAGTAATATTCAATCCATATATGGTTAAATCATATTGAATCTGGTTCGTGTGACAATCCTAATTTCTTAATTGTATTTTGACTTCATTGGGCATTCAAATTTGTTAATAGGTGTATTGGATCCAGAAGCATGTTTTTAATGATGTTTGGCACTCTGAGAAGGTAGGGACACTCTTATATGTGATGTTTGCAGAAATCACATTTTGGAGTGTAGTTGCGGGCATCTTGCACAAATTGGGAATATACTGGAAGCTGTAACCAGCGAAAATTGCAACAAGATTAATGGAGGACCGACAATTTGATATACATGCAACATTCAGATGTAGTTTGTACCTTTGTTGTTGTTGTTGTTTTTTTTTTTTTTTTTTTAATGAGTTTGTACCTTAGTTATTCATGGGTTCTATTACTTTTTTTTGTTTGCTATATTGAATGTGAAAATGCTATCAGATTTGTCTAACTTTCAGTATTGCTTTAAAAATCCCTGGCTAACTATGTTCAGTGATGTTCCATTTGGTTGCCAAAAAGATGCTCAAAAATTTGAAACTTTAGATTCTGTCACCAATAATCATCTATATCTATATAATATCTAAAAACTAAAGCTTAACATTTATTGTTACTAGAATCCTGTTGACTCACACCAACTTAACATTTTGATTCACTTTAGTTCATTCCGGTCCACTGTAGTTCCGGTCCACTTTGGTTTATTTCGGTCCATTTGATCTATTTTAGTCTATTCGGTCCATTTGATCCATTTTTATATATTTGGTCCATTCGGTCTTCTTTGGTCCATTTGGTCTATTTGGTCTACTTCGGTCTATTAGGTTTAATTCAGTCCATTTGGTCCGTTTGGGTCCATTGGTTTTATTTCAGTCCACTTCTAACATTTTTTGAAAAAACTTTCAACCACACATTACATTTTTTACAAAATATCTCACCTTATATAATAATTTAATATAAAATGCATTATGTTTCTTTAAAAAGCTTACAAAATTTGAAATACTTTCAAATAACAAATATAGATAGCTTAATTTTAAAAATCTAATCTATTGTATCAACTATAATTTGTTAGAAAATAATTAGATCATTTTAATAAGGGTTTGAGACTAACACTTATAAGTCTCATCTACTATTTTCCTTTTTACTTAATCAAAAAAATAAATCATCACTTTGTCCACATCGAGTGGGTTTGCTACTAGTAATTATTAATTATGTTCCACTCTGCCAAATATTACCGTATATAAACTTAATACAAAAGGGTGGCTCTTTTTTTATGGTTAATAGTCAATTATGCGCATAAGCTACATAAACAAGTATTGCCAATTGACAATAAATCCAGAGTTTAAAGGCTCTAATACCCTAAACAAATTAGAGGGATAATTTCTGGTTATATCTGTAGACCTAACCTCTGCTAGCTTGAGTAGCAATATGGAATATTCAAATATGCATGAGGCACAGAGGCAGTACAATCATTGCAATCAGTACGATGATACAAGACTCTTTGGTTAAGATTAGAAAATGAGATATGACAATAAATGTAAAGAGACTAAATACTAGTATTAACTACTGCCACAACCTTCTTGACAAGATTTTTCACAATTTATTTATGACCATGCGATATTATTTACTATTAACAACTTGTCACTTTAAAACACTTCATCAAATCAATTAAGAGAAAATTTGTGTGAACTTCATTAGACTTGACGAGCCGTTTAAACCGAACCAATGCGCTGCTGACGTGACATGATATTTCTACAAAGGGATATCAAATCTTATTCCAAATAAGATGCGAAAGAATAACCAAGATGGTGAGCACGTACATTCCCCTCTACTAGTATGACAGTCGCTTGGTGTGGAGACGTGGACGTGAGGAAAGTGGCTAGAGAGATTAGGACATTAGGACAGTCCAAAAAAAATTGATTCATACGTGTAAAGGAAAGAATATCTTTAAAAGGGGTCGAGAATCATGAGACTTGGTCCAAGATGCCGCTGTATTTGAATAAATCCTACCCACAAAAGCCTTTCGGAGTTGGTGCGTAAATGTGGGAAATCAAGCTCCTCAACATTGATTCCAAGAGCTGTCAATTTTGACAATTCAATAGAAGAAGAGGAGCAACTGCATGTGTAGGTGCTGAAATACTAGCTTTTATGGGCAAGGTCCGAGGACAGATAGATATGGATGTAAAGTGGAAAGTAGAAGTGTATCGGTAAAACTCCTAGGAAAGTACAAGTAGACAAAACCATTGTATAAACATATATTCAACATCAAAATGAATGCCAAGACTCTCAGCTATTAAAAGGTCCACTAGAAGTTTCTGCATAAATGATTTTAGCAATATACAGAAGATGTTGTAATTGATATCTAATAACATGCAGGGCAACTCTTTTTACTTGCTCTATAACTCAATATAGACATAGTATTTAACCTCCCTCCTTCCTTTGGCCACACCTAATGTTGTTCAATCATAGAACCTATATCTTTTTCTACAACCCCAAACAGTGTATGGCACAGAGTATTGTTGGACAGCAAGATGGAACCAAATTAATCCACAAATGAGCATTATCTGCACATGCTTCAACTTTCATTAGAACATGAACGGCATAGCACCATATCTACTACCACTTTACAATAACATTAAAGTATGCAATGCTATGAGAACTTTGTTATCCTATCTTCTCAGTACTTTACCTTCTCATTTTTGTACACTAGATACAGTATGACGAAAGCTGTAGAAGATACAATAATAGGGACAATTAAATTAAACTGTACAGGAAGCCCATGGCAATTTTAGAAGGAATGGTATAATGCAACTGTTATCACTCCCAACCCATCAACATCTTCCAAACCCCTCTCTCAATCTTGCTCCTAGGAACAGACAAGCCATCCCCTTCATCAAGCAAGACTCTGTAAACTTCCCATTCCCGATCTCCAATAATGTGCCTCCCAATTTCAGCCTGTAAAAACAATTTCATATTAAATTAGCCATTTGTTAAACACACTTAAGGAAAAATAATATAAAAGAATAAATAAATCTAACCACATTTAACAAAACTATGTTTGTAAACAAGTATCAGAAAAATGAATCATAAATTCCTTTAGATCACACATCAACCACATTACATGAGATGCAACCCAAAATTTTATTAATTGCAACCAGCAAATAAATTCCCCAAAAGTGAGTTAAAGACCATTTCAGAGTTGAAACATCCTTAATGCCCTTGGGGTGTGAGGGAGACCTAAACATTTGTAAGCAGAGCCTATGTTGATTTGAATTATTATAGTAAGGAGGAGAGGAATTACCAAAAAGATGCAAGTATTAAGCATCTTGAGAGCAAGGGTGATGTCATAGAAAACAAGAGGTCGACCCTTGCCAGATAACTCCACTGGGTTTGCAACTAGCAGCTCTGTATCGGGACCTCGACTGACAACAGCTACTCTGAGAGGACGATATAGTTCCATCCGCAGACGAGATGACAATGCATTTTGCTTGCTAGGGTCAACTATCTTCTTCCCATCTGCTTGCACAATGAACAAGTCGATTTCACACTTTCCTTTTTCTTTTGTAGAGAAGCGCCCATAAGAAATCTGCTTATGTGATAAGAGATAAGTATTAATATTACAGAACTGGCAATGGTAGTAGAATACAAGAATGGTTTATAAATATTTAGTTTTACAGATTTGATCAGTTAAAAATTCCATCAACACTTGTTATGGAAGCATGCCAGCCAACCATTGCCAGCTATGGATTATAAAAAAAGAGGTATTCATCAACCAACATCTCAGCACAGAGAAGAATTCCATCCAATTACCAGACCAGTGGTAAGGCAATATTATAGAGGTTGTCCTTAGAGGCCTAACCATCTAAGTTGGTGGGTGCTTCAAATAACTGATTCACAATTCAAATCTACCCAAGAAAAATGGTCAAAATTTATAAGCTATTATGGACTTCAAATATTATATTTTTAATTTATTTACCTGAATATTGTAATCCTTTAGAGTTCTCATTATGTCATAAAGAAGACCTTTGTGATCATGGCAAATGATTTGGACAAGCGTGTGAGCAGGACTCAACGAGTTATCCATTGTGATGGAAACACTTTCAGAGGTTTTAATTCCACTGGGGAGTTCGTCAGGCATTTCCAAGTTAAACATGTCTTCTGTGATTGCAGATGGAAGAAATGAAGACGTCTGTGAACAAGCAGCAATTTCAGGAACAACCATTTCAATATCACAACTAATAACAGCATCCCCCAGAACTTCATTTAAGCGACCAGATGTGTCCTCCTGCCTCTTCTTTGTGTGTAGAAGCTCCCTGGTAAAGACACGAGATTGCAAAGTAAAATTACTTTTGGAACAAGATAAAAGAAGAAAAAGAAGAAATTGTCTTCTTCAAAGAAAAAATCATTTATTTGTGTTTCAAAGTGGACTTGGAATATTCCTATCAAATCCTGTCAAATCTGTTTACTAATTGCCCTAGCACTCACACCAAGAGTACCATCAAAATTTTAGACTCTGGGAGAAGATGTGCTTCTTTGGATAAATTTTGTTCTGCACCCGTTTCCCCTCAGTCCACCAAAAAGCGCCACCCCCCCCCCCCCCCCCCCCAAAAAAAAAAAAGGGGGGGGGGGGGGGGGGGGGGGAAGACACTATAAATAACACTTTAAATTCCATGATTCTCAAAATCGGATAAAATGTCAAATCTTCATTAACCACAATTTGAATTCCATTATGATAGTAGCAAAACTTTATAAGCATTCTGCCCTCATAACATGTACTTTGCAAGGAAACAGCCTGACAGGGAAGGATCCCAATCAAAGTAATAGTGCACTGCCCAATTCTGCAGGTGGTTAAATTATTTAAACTTTATGAGTCCGCCAGCGTTTACCAAGTACCATTTTAAACTCCACTTAAATGAGATGATTATCAAACTGATACTTAGATATTATCACAATAATAGACGAGATTTGATTCATTTCAAAGTATCAAATAAATATCCCTTGGTGACTTTAACAGTAAAATTGCAATAAAAGTTACATGGTAGAAGGCTAGAAATTACAAAATATGAATATCTCAGGAGAATATATCAAGAATATTTCTAACCTTGTGTCCGTGATGAAAAAGAGGTCCATCACTCTCCCATCCGGGGTGGTGGATACCTTCACTTTCTTTATAATAAGCTCAAGCTCACAAAGAACCGCCGTCACATCTGTCCAAAAAGAAACATAAACATCAAAATCAATTACAAAATAACAATGACACTTTTTCTGATTCCAAAACAGTAAACAAAGAATTCAAAACTTGGAATCTGAAAAAAAAATCGGGGCCAAATTGGCCGATTGCAAGTTCGCTTTGCTTTTTTCGTATCTCAACAATGCTCGATAGAAGAAGATAATAAAGTCCGACTAAATAGAAACCACAAGATGACCCCTTTTATGAAAACGATAGCATCCAAGTTTCAAAAAAATCTTAAGTATGCATTGAATATCCTTGTAAATATTAGAAATCATTCACTGAGAAAAACTGTTAAAAGTATCAAATCAGTACCAGCTAGACATATTAACGAACATGCATATACCAAATCAAGTATTGAATTAATCACAAACTGCAGGCCACAAAAATTTTACCATGTAAAAGCCCTTTTCGATCATAACAACAGAACTTTAGAAGGAACACATCTGGAGGCCTTGGTGGCTGCAATTCAGAGCGGTAAAAGGAAATCCCAGAAGCTGAAGAACAAGAAGGACAAACCCCCACAAGCCTCTTCTTCAACAAACTCCACCTCGTTGTTGATTTTCCCACCACCCAGAACACTAAGTAGCACCACTTCCCATCCGTAGATACATCTTCACAGACACAATCAACAAATAAGTGGATCAAATTTTCAACTACCCATTACTTATTTCACAAAATTAAAGCAAAAGCTCAAACATCCACTTCATGTTTCACACCCCAAAATAAAAATTAAAAAATGTATCATTAAAAAAAACTTTTAAAAAAAAAAATCAAAACTTTATAAAGTTTTCTCTTGAAACATCTAGTACTATGGTCTATGGGGTTCAAACAATGGAAAAAAAAAAAAAAAAAGTTTGCAGTTTTTAAAGTTTTCCTGTACTTTCTAAGCAACCAAACAGATCAAAAGCTAGAAAGACTATTTGGGTGGTACCTCCTCTAACAATGCTCAAACCAAAGAAGAGAATGATGCGACACAGGTCACAGCCTAATCCGGTCTTGTCAGGGCAATTCACAGTAATCAAACTTACTTCCCCTTCTCTCTCTGCAGGCCTGATTATCACTACATCGTCGTGTAATATACCCATATCTTCTTCTTCCTCTTCTTCTTCTTGACGTTCAATCTCTGAATAGAACTGAACTATTTTCTTTCTTCTTCTTCTGCTCTTTCTTTTTGAGTAACAATAATCTACGCTCTCCTAGAGTAGTTGCTGTACTACTCTATTGTGTTCAACAGAGACGTAGTACAGTTTAAGACACATAAAAAGCAGAGCATCAGAAATGTGTAAATAGGCTTCTCTCACTTTTTTCGCTTCTGCTTCACTTGTTGTTGGTGTTGTTGTTGTTGTTGTTTCCTTGTCTTTTTTATTTTTTGGTCCACTCGCTCGCTCGCTGGTTCTACACTTCTACTGTTTGATGATTCATGTTTGCGAGGATTGTTTAAGACTGCCTTAGGTACATACGAGATTTTGGTGTGAAATGAAATCATGGGAAATTGAAATTATGGACCACTCGGGATATGCGGTCGCCATTGTGTGAGATTTTGTTTTTGACATATTTTTTGTTTTTTCTTTACTTTTTAGTGCCATTCTGCCATTCGAGCGGTTGAGAATCAAATAGTTTACTACCGCAATTTTTTTTTTTTGACACAAATCATCATCGTGGCAGCTGTAATCGGTGAAGTTGTAGATCTATATAGATCTATTACTTTTTTTTTTGGTTACTCATAACTCATTATCGTGACAATTTATAGTTAAATATCCAAAAGTTGTCTGAACTAATTGGTTGAGAATTCATAAAACAGCTCATATTATTATTATTGGAAACAAAAGTGGTGTGATTCCATAAACCATTATTAATGCATTAAATGAGGTGTCTTTTTCTTTTTCATGTTTTGAACGTGCTTACACCGGCATTTGAAATTTATACTTTATAGAGACATTTAAAAATAAAAAAATTTTGAGATTTTTTTATTTTTTTCCTGAGATAGACTCTAATCAGTTTTTTATGTAGGTGAGAATTGAACCTTAAATCTCTTATTCAACTATCAGAAATTTTACCAATAGAGCTAACTGAAACCCACAATAATTCTGAGATTTTGTTTAAAGAAGGTTTTTGGTTTTTGTCATAGCAATTTTTTTGTTTTTATGAAATGTTAAACACGGTTTTAGAGTTTAGGGATAATTACAGTAAACCCACTTGAGGTTTGGCCTGTTTGCGCTTTGCCTACCCGTGGTTCAAAACTTATCACTTTGCTCACCTGAGGTACCTTCCGTTAGGGATCTGTTACCCACCTCTCCGTTTGTCGTTAGAAAAACACATTTTTAAAGAAAAACAAACATAACAAAGATCAAAAAGTTAGGGGTTTTTATTTCTTAAGAACTATGAGAACAAAACACAGGAATAGCACAGATCAAATACTCAATGAAATCACTTTTAATCAGAAGGATGATGCAAAGGTGGGAGTATAGGACAATTCCTTCAATAAAGACTTCATCAAATAGTTCCTAACAATCCAATTACATGCTCCGTCAACAGTCAACCACAACCACTCTGCCTCTCTGTCTGAGGAAGTGAGGTTGCTCTCTGTCCCTAGCAGTAGAAGTATTTTTGAACCACGGGCGCAAACGGGCCTAACCTCAGGTGGGTTTACTGTAATTATCCCTAGAGTTTATTATAACATGAGTAGAAAATTTGATAGTTGGGGACCTTAAGATAGGACAGCACTGGAAAATTATTAGGTACTCTTGGAGTACAATAAATGCGTAGTCTTCTCTCTCACATGAATGATGAGTCTCACCATAAATTTAATTAGTGAGACCTACCATTTATGTGAGAGGAGGGAGTATGCATTTATGATATTCCAGGAGTACACAATAATTTTTCGGACATCACTAGGGGGGAAGGGAGGAGGCCATGGCCCCTTGACTTTCCAAAAATTGATGCTCTTTCTTTTATTTTTGGTAAAAATATAAAAATTTATGTATAAATTTAAATAATGGCCCCCTTAGATTTGACTAATACCTCATTTTTGTTTCCTAAAATACCTTTTATACCATACATAACTCATTAATTCAAAGTGTATTCAACGTATTTCATAAAAATAGAAAAGTTTATAAATTATTAATGCAGTTTATTTTTCCTCTAATTTCTCCTATACCTTAATAGCTCACTAAATCAAATAATATTTAGGAGACATCCTAGAAATATATAAGTAAATATTTAAAATAAAAACCTTCTTTATTTATTTTTAATGTTTTTATAAAATTAGAGATGCAATATACATACATTTTTTTTTCTTTTTAAAAGAAACCATAAATGTGATTTCATGGTTAGGACTTAGGAGTAAAGAATCCTTTAATTTTGATTAATGTTATATATATACTTTCTTTTTTCTTTTTCTTTTTTTAAAGAAAGAAGACATCAAATTTTATTAAAGAAAAGAGGCCAAATTAGTCTAAACAAAGGTGCAATTGGGGAAGGAACATCTTCCATCCAAAAATTAGCAGCTAACTTAGCCAAACTATGCACTATTTTTTTTTTTCTTTTTTTGAGGAAGTTTCAACCTATAACTCTTTATCATCAGACCAAGACACTAATTAGTTTTTGGTATAGGCGAGAATTGAACCCCAAATCTCTTATTCAACTATTAAAGACTTTATCAATTGAGCTAACTGGAACCCACTAACTACGCAGTACTTTGTTGCACTCTCTCTTAGTATGAGAGTAGGACAATTAAGAAAAATTATTTGCAACTACACTGGCATCTTTCACCAGCAATCTGTAAGAGGCCAAACCAAACTCCTTTGACACCAAAGCTTGCACTACCATCTTCGAATCTCCCTCAACCACAGCTTTGTCTATACCAACTTCCAAAGCAAATTCTAGAGCTCATGTAGAAGCCATCGCTTCAATCTCGACTACTGTATAGCTTGATTCATTGATTGAGTTAGAGAAGTACACCAATGCCTGAACTATTAGACCCGGAGAAAACAACTCTATCATAGTTAATCTTGAAAAGATTAAGAGAGGGAGGCACCCACTGTACTCGTTGCTATTGAGGCTAATGTTGCACAACTGTTTGGATAGCTCCAAATTCATCAAATTGTCCTTTGCATATTGAGCTAACTAACTTGTGGAGCAGCATGTTTGCTGGTTTCGAAGCTGGTTCTGATGTGTCCATACTAACCAGATGATCATTGCAAACAGTTGTGGAGATTTCTCATTTTTTATAACCCAAGCCATGAGTTCCCCAAAAATCTAGAAAGGAACCTCAGATCGAAAATTCCATATTTCCGAAGCTTCCTAAACACCATCCATCCCTGGACAACTCCAAACAGCATGTAAATAGTTTTCAATAGCTTTAGAACATTGATCAAAAGAGGAGTCATTGAGCATTTGATGATGAACCAGATTCCCCTTAGTCAGGAGGGAATTTTTACAGGCTCTCCATATCAGATGCTTGACTTTATTTGAGGATTCAAGAGACCATATTTTGTTCTACAATCCTTTTTAATATTCTAGGGGCTCTTCAAGGAGATTACAATCATCTACCTCTTTCAAAACCGATATCTAGCTTTGCATGAGTATTGACCATCATGAGACAATGGCTAAAAAATAAAGTCCTCGGCTGCAAATCGAGACAATGGTGTTTTTTTGATAGCTTCAGCCTCTTGAGGAGTGAAAATTCCATCCACCATCTCTGTATTTAAGGTCCTAGTGTTGGAGTTGATCAAGCAATCAACAGTGGCTTCTTCTATCAACTCCAAAACTGGAGAAATGATCTTGGTAGGATGTTTAATTGGCAGCCAATGATGCTGCTAGATTTTAATGGATTTACCGTCTCCAATCCACCAACAAGCACCCTCTAAAATGACATCTCTACCTTTGACGATACTTTTCCATGCATGAGAACCCAAAATCGATTCTCTTGGCTCTAAAATAGAATAGCGAGGAAAGAACTTTGTTTTGAAAACCTTATAGAAAAGAGTGTCTTTATTTTTCAAGAGTCTCCAAGCTTGCTTAGCTAGAAAAGAATCATTAAAATGGATTAAATCTCTAAAACCCATACCACCCACCATCTTTGATTTTGTTAATTCTTCCCAACAAGTCCATTGAACTTTTCTTTTGTCTCCATGTTGTCCCCACCAAAATTTTTTGATCACGGCTTCAATCTCATGACACGAACCCAAAGGGAGTTTGAAACATCTAATAGCATAGGTCCCAATAGCTTGAATCATAGACTTGATAAGGACTTCTTTTCCGGCTTGGGATAGTAATTTGTCTTCCCATCCTTGCAGCTTCCTCCACGATCTTTCCTTGATATAGTTGAAACTAGCCCTTTTACCTCTCCCTACCAGTGAATTGAGGCCTAAATACTTCTCGTAGAATTTAATCTCATGAACAACTAGGAGTCCCTTAATAGTTTTTGTGGGGGGCTAAGACTTGAGCTTTTGTGTTGGGCTTAAAGCCCTATTCACTAACAATAACGCGTCCGAGGAGGAGAAAACATTGGGAAAAGCCCCATAATAGGTGGTAGTGCAGAAAAATGTTGAAAGGCACTGGTCCGAGAGGGTCGGATTCCTCAGACCTGACAAATGTCTGTCAGGTCAAATTTCATCTTGACTTATGTAACCTTCCAGGAATTTCCAGTGACGAAGATAGACTTCGGATGAGCAAGGAAAGGATAAGAACGAGGAAATATCTTGGGGAAAAGCTGCTACCACCGCATTAAATGCATTACAGCAACTTTCCTGACCGCATTAATGTGGAGAAGACCTCTGAACAGTGTTTTCAACTACTATTATCCACAGAAAATCAAAAAAGCTGCTGGGAACGACAAAGACTTAAGTGCAGGGTTAGATGATAAACAAGTGGACGGTGGGAATGAATGGAGAGGACTATATAATGGAAGAAAACCTCCATAAGTAGAGGATCGAAAAATATTAAGGAGAGAGATTGAACAAGATTTACTGTAGCACTAGGAAGAACAAACCATCTGAAATAGTCAACCCATCCAAAAACTTACTCCTCGGACTTAAATTCAACCTCTGATTATGTGTCTATTCCTTCTTGGACAGACTTAGAACCCCGATTACCAGCCCAGTTCCTTTTTGGTTTGAGCTACAATTTGTGACCCTACAGTTTCTTTGGTTGCATTCGTCATTGACTTATTGAAGAAAAAAACAGTTTTTTCTTTATTGATCTTCTGGCCAAATGAAGCTTCATAAACAGATAGAAACTTTAAAATATTGCTACACTCTTCGGAATTGGCCCTACAAAATAACAAACTGTCATCTGCAAAAAAACATGTTACAAACATATTTTATGTGTACATACATATATATATATATATATATATATATATATATAGTTTATTCTTTGGATTTAATTATATATATATATATATATATATATATATATTCCATTTAGTTTATTCTTTGGATTTAATTATATATATATATATATATATATATATATTCCATTATCAAATATATATATATATATATATATATATATATATATTTAGCTTGACCCCTTAAAGAAATTTTCTAGCTCCGCCATTGGGCAATACAAATCATATTCACATTGTGTCAACTCCTTACTCATCAGTATTTGACAATATAAGTCAATAAAAATACAACACATTTATTTACTGTTTTAATTAATAAACAAATTGTGTTAAGGTCGACATAACTTGACATGACCTAGTTGATAAATACATTGTGTAGTCAGGTTAACACATTTACCTAAGGGAGTGGTATAGAGTTTAGAGAGGGAAGTCTAATAACGAGATAGAAATGGTGAGAATAATGGGCTTATATATCAAGTGTTTTGAAGGGTAATTGGTAAATTTGACAATAAGTTAATTAAGTCAGATGGGTTATTGCATGTTTCTCGTGTCAAACCGAGTTGACCCGTTTATTAATTATGTCTATTCAAGTTGACATAGATTTGAAATAATCCCGTTAAGCCAAAACCATAATTGGCTAAATCAGTGTCATGTTTGCTTGGGTTGTGTCAAATATTATCTCCCCTAGTTGTGGGAAGGGAAATTTAAATTTTGCACTCGGATAAAAACACTAAAAAAATGTCAATTTAGCTACAATATTTTTAGACACTTCAATCAAGTCTTTTTTTTTTTTTCGTTTTTTGAGAAGGACTTCAATCAAGTCTTGATTCTATTAAAGTGCGTGACTTATCTTTTCATCTTTAAAAATGTGGTAGGAATTTAAAATTTAATCCTTAAAAATTTAACCTCTCTTATATTCAGTTGGTAGGAATTTGAGGTAAGAATTTTGAATTCTCATTAATTAGTAAAATTATAAGTGTTCAATTGACTACCATTGTAAGAGTTTGAAAATCTCGAAAAAACTCAATTCTTACCATTTATCTGATTTGAAAGCTCACCTTAAAAGTTAGGACTTGTATCTCGTGTTTTGCACTTGATTAAAATTGCAACCAATCAAAGCTAAAATTAATTCATGGTATTTATTATCATATCTCATCCACCATACTAGCCATGTAGATTTTTTTCTCCTTATTAAACTTAGATTAAATTCCCAAGATTTTTAAAACTATTTTCTTAAGACCTATGGATAGTGAAAATCCAAATTCTTAGATTATGTTTGGTAACCGTTTTTGTTTTTTATTTTCAAAAACTTGTTTTTGGAAGTATAAAGAAAAAACAATTTTCTTGTATTTTTAAAATTAAAAACATGTTTAGTTAGTTGAAATTAAAAAAAAAGTTTTTGAAAAAAAAAATACTGAAATATATTGTTAAGGATTTGAACTCTAGTGCTAACTTATTAAATGAGACAAATTCATTAAATTAGACGTGTATTTTCATTAGCTTATGAAAGCTAGAAACTAAAAATAGCACTTTGCATGTTTTTAGTTTCTTTCACAAATTGATTTTCGAGAACAGTTTTTGTTTTTTGTCCATTTTGGGTTGCCAAACAAATTTTTTAGTCTCAAACATAAAAAATTGTTTTTGGAAACAGAAAATAAGGGGAAAAAATAGTTACTAAACATACCCTCAGTCTTTCAAACCGTTAGGAGTTTCACATAAATTTTAAATCACGAAAGAATAAAAAATTAAATTGAAATCCGGCGCAATGGTAACATACACGAGAGTTAAAAAAGTAAAGAGATAAAAAAGAAAAAATTAAAAGGTTAAGATTTTTTTATATCCAAAGACTGAGATCAAAAGTGTTTTTAATCTCAATCCTTCAATATTGTATTGCATGGTGGTGTAATAGATCTGGATCTCAATCCTAAAAGAATCCTAGCCACCAAAGAGGTAGTTATTATAAAAGTAAAGCTATTTATGAAGAGTTTTGTAACTTAATTAGTATTTTCAATGAACATATCCAAAATTTAAATATTTTTATTTTGTTATAACTTATAACTATAAAATTATTAAAAGAAAAAAAAAAGTGAAAGAAATGGTCTCCTTAAAGCACTTATCAATCAAATATTTTAGGAAAATTATTTGAATGCTAAAACAATCGTATGAAATGTCCATTTGGATCAGCCTATTTAGATTTTTTATTAAAAATATTAAAAAATAAATTAAATAGTATAATAAAATTTATAAATAATATCAAAAAATATAATAAAACTCATAAATAGTGAATATAATAAATTGAAAGGAGAAATAAGTTAAAAAATTCAGTTCATCTAAGGGCACGCAAAATCAAACAAATTGTGAGGTAGAACGGTGGAAGTGTCATGGTACATCAATATTGGACTTCGTTTTTATTTTTGTTTTTATGAACATTGGACTTTGTTAATCTAACGTGTCGGCGTTGTCATCAACAACTAAAATAAAAAAAGACAAGGCTTCTTCATAAAACTCATTTACGGACAACTGGGAACTGGGAAGTGGGGAAACGATATGAGTTGGTGATAAATTGGATATAGAGATATTTTCACTCTCTCTCTCTCTCACTCGTGACTCGTGATTTCCATCACATTCATTCACTCACATACACGCACGTGACACCCCAAAGCTTTATCAGCCGCATCACGTGTCTTTTTTTTTTTTTTTTTTAAGGGATGGCTCGTCACGTGTTTATCTTAACGGAGACTTCAAGAAAATATCCCTCTGTATTCTCTCTCTCTCTCTCTCTCTCTCTCACACACTTAAGATCCATTCTCACCAACCATTGCAATTTCACATTTTGTTTGCCTTATTAATTTGTATTTTGTAATGTTTACTACCACAAGGTCCACAACATGCATATATGTGTTTTTGTCTTTGGTGTTGTATTTTTATGCTTGGTAAAAATGAATGAAGTCATGCTCAAACCATGTCATCAATATTGGTAGATTCTAATAATTTGGTGATTGTTTAATCATAAAATGGAACCATAAAAGGATATATGGTAATAATTTGATATATTAATGTGCATATGGGTGGGGATAACAATACTTTAATTACTCGGCCAAGAATCTTTGAAATGAGCCTATGTTATGTTAGATTAATGGCATGCGCACCATATTGTTCCTTTACTTCCTTTCCAAGTATGAGTAGAAGTATATATGGAGTACTAGTCTACTAGTAGGGGTATATTCAAAATTTTTTGTTTGGGGTCAATTTGTAAAACTAACTTATTAGCTTATACAAATTTCCATACACATGCATAGTAATAGGTATCTATACACACACATAACTTAGTCTTCTCTATAATGAATCCATAAATTTTTTAATTTAAGTTACCAAATTACCAAAGTGAGTAAAAATTTTCAGTTGAACCAATGAAATATTTAAAAACATGAATGATCTAAAACTTTAACAAATACAAAAACACATTTTACAATAAATATTGAATGTGAGAAAAAAAAAAAAAAAAAAAAAAAAAAAAAAAAAAACCTTCTCTATAATTATTAGACCAATTGGACAATTTTTTTTTAAGAGTATTATTCCACTAACTCAAATATTTGGGGGACCAAGTCCCATCTTTGTAGACTAGTTATTAAAATGTTAAATATTTATATATAGAATAAAAAAAAAAATTTTAAATTTTTGGGGGCAAAAGCATGTAGCTCCGCCCATGCCTACTAGGTGTTTGTCCCTTTGGTTTTCTCGGAATAGTAAGTTCTATGAGCCAATAAGTTGGCATAAGCATGAATCCATATTAAGGACAAATCAATAAAAATAAATAATGATGTTAATGATATTACAAATTTTTATAAAGTGTTGTATCAATTTTTAATTATATTATAAAAAAATTAATTAAAATTTTATTTATTAATTTATTGATGTGATAGTAATGATTATCTTTTTTTTTTTTGGTTAAGGATAGTAATGATTATCATTATGTGATTTGTAAATTTTTTGTAATAAATATAATAAGAAATTTAATATTATTTAAACCAACATAATTTTCTTAACTCCCCTCTTCCCCGACATCGTGGGATATTTGAGGTTGTCTTGCTATAAAATAGGATATGAAGATGTAGGCTAAACCATCTCTTTTTCTTCTTGCAAAATCGTGAGAGGTTTTGTTTTGTTTTTATTTTTTATTTTTTTATTTTATATATATATATATATATATATATATATATATATATATATATATATATATATATATTTATGATTAAATTTAATCAATGGAAAAGAAAAATGATCTCATGCCAAGTTAGGGTTTAAGTGTAGATTCCAACCTTTTTTTTTTTAACCTTTATGCTCCTTTACAACAAAAAGAGAAAAAAAAAAAAAAAAAAAAAAGACAAAGTCTTAATTATAAATTTTTGGATTCAATTTTGGATTCTCGAGATTAATCAGAATCAATCACTGCGTATAATGTATTCTTTTTCAAGTCTCTTTTCCATCCAAAGACATTGGAATGATTGACAGAAATTTGCCAACATTACACATTGCTCCTGTTTCTGTGGACAAAAGATGGTGATATGTAATTCATTTCATATAGTATTCAAAAAACGTTGTGGAAGATAATAACTAAATTATACAATTCCAAATCATGCCACACCTTTAAAGATACGGAATATAATAAGTCTCTTGTTGCCACTTGCCATTCACAATTTAAATTTTTTTCGTTAGCCTCGTTCAACAATTCACCATCTATGATTAATTCAATCTTCTTCTTCTTCTTCTTCTTCTTCTTTTTTTTTTTTTTTACCTATAATTTTTACCTATTTTAGAAGTGGTAGCTGAAAGGGATTTTCTTTTTCTTTTTTTGGCCATGAGCGAGGTTATGTAGTTTTGCTTTGTTTGTTTCGATAGAAAACTTTGTGTAAAGATAATTTTCCATGTTTTTCAGTGTTTGGTAGCATCAGAAAAAATGAGTTAAAAAAAAAATGATATTTGGTCAACAGAAAAAGTACGGCTTGTTTTTAAGGTTTGCTTACCTTCAATATTTTTTTAACTGGACATTTCCTATTATTTTAAATATACAATGGCAAGTGGTGGTGGGTTTTAATCTCCGCTTTTTATTTAGTTAGTGAGTGATGTGACAATTTCTCATTAAAACAAAATGATATTCCAGTTAAAAAAGTACTAGATATAAGCCAAATACTATTTTTAGAGATTATTTTCTATTAAATTTTTTTGGAAAACAACTTTATTTCACAGCAAGTTAAATAATAGAAATTATGTGACTATTTTTTAACTCATTAAAGGTTGCTACCAAACATAGGAAAATGAGATAATTTTATAGAAAATATTTTTTTAAAAATGAATCATTTTCTATAAAACATTATTACTGAAACAAACCGAGCGTTACAATGTTATAAACTCCCTCTCTTCTCTCTTTTGGGGGGGGGGGGGACATTTTCTTTTTCAGTTCTACATATTTTATATATATATATATATATATAGTATTTTAAAAACCCCAAAATGACGATTGGGCTTGGACTTATTGAGCAAAAGCCTGTGTGTCTCATAGAAGAGCAACACAACTAACGGTACCCCTAATCCCACGGGTTACCATTAACAAAGTTGGAATGATTTAGCATAATTGAGTCAATACAACAATAATGTAGATTAATTATATGATTTTTTTATTTTTATCCTTTGCCTGGAAGAGAGTTTCAAATTCATAACAAACCAAATGGAAGTGACTAATGACATAGTTTATATTTGATTGAAGTCGTTGTTAAGAGTCATAACTAAGGTGGAGTCCACTTCATTGAAGAAGATAAAGATGCCTCAACCAGTCGATCTGGGGAAGGTTGCTTTCTTGATTCTTCAAACCCAAAACATTAAGAAAAAACAAACATATTGCTCTCTCATCAGTCATTACCAATTCATTTGAGTGTTCACATTGTGGAGGGTGTTGATCATGTTTGACGCAATACTATGACGTCATGATTTATTATTATTATTTTTTCCTTGAGCAATGTTAGTACTACAACATTTTACATAATTTTTTCTATAACTCGTTATGTAGCGAATTGTTAGCAATGAAGAAAAAATGATAAATTTATACAAATTCATATTTTCAACATTTACAACTCGTCGCATAATAAGTTGTAGCATAAGTTATGTAAATGGTTGTGGTGCTTTTTTTTTTTTTTTTTTTTTTTCCTTAGGTGAGAAAAGACATGCTTTCATTAAATTGGCCAAACAGTATTTTGTACATTAGATATGCATAAACTATAAGGAACCAAACCAAACTGCAAGAATTATTCGCCAATAGCCATTTGGTCATTTTGTTTGGAAATTAAGTCAGTCACCTTTTTGGTTGTTTCATTGGGTAATTATGAACCCTTTAAAAAGGGAGTATAAATCTTTGCTTAAAATGCAGACCAAGAGGGATATCATATTTTACTTACAATTTAAGTCTTTATTCTTCTTAAATTGTAAAAACAATATTTTATATGAATGATTTCAATTTAGTCTTTTATTATTTTGGAATGCTTAAGCTGGATTTTTTTATTCGAAATGATGAATATAAAGAAAAAAATTATTGTGCCTTAAATTATACATTTTTTGTTCTAAAAACAGTTTAGTGAATTAATTATTAAAGCTTATTTGGTTCTTAACAGTCACCTCAATAATGATCATAGAAAAAGACTCAAATCAAAGTATTATAGAACTTTAGAGGCCTAAATCCAAAATTCTTTAACTTTAGAGAAGAAAATATCAAATTTATAAGGCGTATTTTGTAATTTGATTTAGGGTATGATGGGTAAGAAGTCTAGCTCGTCCTTGAGCAGTCGTCTATATGATTTCAACTTGTCTTGGGATAGTAATTCATGGAAACATAGAATACCATGGTCTCCTGTGAAATCCAGAGAAAACTTATCTTTGGACCCTAACAGGTCGTCTAGACCCTAAGGCAAGCGTCCATACCCATGGGGGTCATCTAGACCCTGATGAGGCCGTCCAAACATGGACAACTGAAGGTCTCACCTACAGTCAAAACACGTGGTATAATCTTGAATCGTTACGACTTCTCATGGAATAAGTTAACTTCCAATAACCTCCAATGGCAGTTATCCTCTGATCTCCACAAATATGGGGGAAGTTACCAGTCAAGAAACTGCCTCCACAACACTATAAATACGCCAATCCTCGACAGAATAAAGGGTAATTTTTTCTTTGGAAAACACAACTCTGAGAATTCCAAAAATTCTATAAAAGATAAAGAGAAACTGAATTTGTCATCGGAGGATTTATGACCGACCAACCCCAGTCTCCTTTGATTCCTTGTTTTCATCTTTCAGGTTTTCAAGATCACCAAAATTCGAAGCATCCAGCCTATTGATTCTTGAAACATCATCAGTTGGTGCCGTCTGTAGGGAGATCCGAATTGACTTACAATTTGTCCTCCTACGACAAAAGGCTGAATGGTTCGGACCAGATCAAAGGCTTCTAGCCTAGGCCATCAAGAGAGTAGGGATGCTTCAAGCATTCCCCATCGCGATCGTCAATCAGCCCCAGCCATGCAATAGTCTTCTGTTCAACATATGTAATCTATGGCAGCCGCCATGGCGGAATTAACCCGTCAAAATCCAGAGTTGACAAGGAAGATTAATTTGAAAAGGCAACGTGACGAAGGCTATGATGAAGGTCGAGCCCAAAGTCAAGAAGATAAAGGAAATGCTGAATTTGAGAGCCAGTCAAGGGGTACCACGTCAAGAAGAGTGCCACATTTAGAAAAAGAAGTGGACCAAATGAGGAAAGTTATGGAGGAAATGAGAGAGAACATGAGAAGGGCAAATCCAGTAGAAGATTTGGTCCACCAAACAGACTCCCCTTTTACGGCTTCCATCAATGGTCATCCCTTGCCACCAAAGTTTAAGATGCCTTCGTTAGATTCATTTGATGGGACGTGTGATCCATTTGATCACATTGCTACTTCCAAGACTACGATGCATCTTCAAGGGATTCCAGATGAGATTATGTGTAGAGCCTTCCCAACCACTCTCAAGGGACCGACATGAGTGTGGTTCAGCAAAATACCCTTAAATACAATGAGTTCTTTCAAAGACTTAAGCAAGTTATTCGTTAACAAATTTATTGGGGGGCAAATGCATAAACATTCCTCATCCAGCCTGTTAACCATAGAACAATGAGAGAACGAAAGCCTGCAGTCTTTCATCACTCGTTTTAACAGGGAAGGCCTGATTGTGGACGAGGTGGATGACAAGTTACGCTTGGCAGCCTTCCACAATGGGGTTAATTCTGATTTGTTTATCCACAAGCTTTACGAGAAAGAACCTTAGTCCATGACTGAACTCTTCCATTCAGCCCAAAATTTTATGAATGCAGAGGATGCAATCATTGCCAAGAAGAGGAGGAGAGCTGAGAGAATGGAAGGAAATCCTGCGCGTCATTTTGAACAAGGCTCACGTCTAAAGAAGGGACGAGCGGAAGATAAAAAGGATCGAGATAACAAGAAAGCAGGCCCTTCGGTACGGAATCAACAATACACGCCGTTGAACGTACCACTCGAGCAAGTTCTTATGCAGATCAAGGATGATCCTTCCTTGAAGTGGCCGGAGAAAATGAGGGGAGATCCCAACAAGCGCAATAGAAATAAGTATTGTTGCTTCCATAGAGACCACGGACATGATACAGACGAATGTTATGACTTGAAACAACAAATTGAAAATCTTATAAGACAAGGAAAACTAAGAAATTTCCTTGGACGAGAGTATAAGGATGAGAAGCTGAAAGGGAAGGTAGAAGAGTCGTCACGACCCCCACTTGGAGAGATAAGAGTCATTATTGGGGGGGGGGGGTCCCATAGGTCAGTCGTCCAAGTCCAGGAAGATGTATCTAAAAGTGGTGCAGAATGTTCAGCTCTCTGGACGATCCCCAAGGACGAAGGTCATAGATGAACTGGCGATCACATTCACAGACGCAGATGTTGAAAGAGTTCACCATCCTCATGACGATGCCATCGTTATTACTTTGCTCATTGCTGATTATACAACCAGAAGGATGTTGGTGGACAATGGAAGCTCGACAGACATTCTATATTACCCAGCCTTTCAACAAATGAGGATCGGACGAGATTAACTTCGTCCAGTAAACTCTCCCCTGGTGGGTTTTGGTGGAATGAAGGTGTAGCCTGTAGGCATCGTCACATTACCCGTTGTAGTAGGGGCATATCCACAACAGGTAGCTAAAGATGTAAATTTCTTGGTGGTAGATTGCTCATCCTCCTATAATGTTATAATTGGTAGACCTACTTTAAATAGTTGGAAAGCAGTTACGTTCACTTACCACTTGTCAGTCAAATTTCCAACGAAGCATGGGATAGGACACGTGCAAGGAGATCAACTAGCAGCAAGAGAATGCTACCTAGCCATGTTGGCCATGGATGAGCAGGTTTAGAAGATGAATATTGAAGAGAGGAGGGTTATGGCAAAGCCCACCGAAGCATTAGAAAACATTCTTTTGGACGAGGACAACCCCGAGAGGTATACCAGGGTTGGAGCAAATTTGGAAGGAACACCGACCGCATAACTATAAACAGTCTCCACCTCGTCCAAAGGACTAGACAGTGGGTTGTTCGACGAGGTCCCAGCTTAGGGCTCGGAGGTTCTTCTTAGTTGTTCTTGAAGAACTTCTAAAGGAACTCCAGGGATGCCAGAAGTGTACCCCTCGTCCGTAGTGCTCTCCTCGCTACTACTATGACTAGAACTATTACTAGAGCTATTGTAGCTAGTGGTGTCATGATACTCGTCTATATCTTTTTCTATACTATTGCTAGACGAAGAAATAACTGTTGCGGATATTGTTTAAAAACAAGAAAAACCTAAAGACGAAAAAAATAGAGTACCTGACTCTAGACGAGAGAGGCCTAAGGACGCGGAGAAACTTCTAGACAAGGCTCTAGACGACAGAGGTCAAGGAAGAAAATTTTCAGAATGTGAAGGGTAGTGGAGGAATTCAACTATTTATAGACAATGAAGTTCAACACTCGAAGCAACAGAACCAACCAAAACAGGCCACATGGCGTGCCTCGAAAGACGAAAGGCTACACAATAAAATGATAATAAATGAACGAAATATCTCTAAAAATAATAAATAAATAAATAAATAAATAAATAAATAAATAAATATATATATATATATATAGGACAGACAACATAAGGACTAAGGGGCAACTGATGGGTAAGAAGTCTAGCTCGTCCTTGAGCAGTCGTCCATATGATTTCAACTCGTCTTGGGATAGTAATTCATGGAAACATAGAATACCATGGTCTCCTGTGAAATCCAGAGAAAACTAATCTTTGGACCCTAACAGGTTGTCCAGACCCTGAGGCAAGCGTCCATACCCATGGGGGTTGTCCAGACCCTGATAAGGCCGTCCAGACATGGACAACTGAAGGTCTCACCTACAGTCAAAACACATGGTATAATCTTGAATCGTTACGACTTCTCATGGAATAAGTTAACTTCCAATAACCTCCAATGGCAGTTATCTTCTGATCTCCACAAATATGGGGGAAGTTACCAGTCAAGAAACTGCCTCCACAACACTATAAATACGCCAATCCTCAACAGAATAAAGGGTAATTTTTTCTTTGGAAAACACAACTCTAAGAATTCCAAAAGTTCTATAAAAGATAGAGAGAAACTGACTTTGTCATCGGAGGATTTACAACTGGCCAACCCCGGTCTCCTTTGATTCCTTGTTTTCATCTTTTGGGTTTTCAAGATCACCAAAATCCAGAACATCTAGCCTACTGATTCTTGAAACATCATCAGGGTAAACTGCAAATTACACCCTTAAAATTTGGGTGTGTTTAGATTTTACATCTTGAAGTTTTAGAATTTGGATTTTACTCCTAAAATTTGAGGGAGTTTGGATTTTACACTTTGACATTTTAGAATTTGAATTTTACTCTTTAAAGTTTGAGAGTGTTTGGATTTTACACCAAAAAATTCTGAAACTTTAGTGTAAAATTCAAATACTCTCAAACTTTAAGAAATAAAATCCAAACACTCCTAAATTTTAAAAAGCAAAATCCAAACATTCTTGAATTTAGGTATGTAAATTTACCCATTAATTTACAAAGAAAAACAATTCACAACAAGCTGTATGATATTGATAACGTCCTCATTGAAGTTACACTCTACTCCCCCGAAAATGACAACAGCAAACCCCTATTCCACACGTGGAAGCAACCCAAGTCCAATAAATGTAGTTTAGAGTTTAATAAATAAAAAAAATGAAAGAATTAAAAAAAGAGAGATGGGTCCACGATCTGTGATTGGTTGAAAAACTATGTGATTGAAACAAGTTCCTGCAATTTGGGGAAAGAAAGAAACAACATAGTCCACATCTTCTCCTGTATTGCTCGTATGATTACTTATTATATAAAGATTTTATGTTATTAGAATTATTTAATAAATTATTATTTTTATTTTTATTTTCTTATATTCTAGGTGGACACATGTTCAATGGCCGGTTTCTTTGTCGGTTGGCAGGAATGGGGCCTAAAATTCTCATTGTATTCAAGTCAATTCTAACAAGTGGCAACAAGATAAGGACTAGGGCCCGTGCATATGTATACTATAGTGCCCATGACTTCATGTCCATCCTCAATAGTCAATTCCTCTTAAAGACCTTTCTATTCACATCACATGACTACTTATTTTATTTTTTTTTAATTCTTAATTTTAGCTGTCTAACCACAATGGCATGCTTCATTATGTGTTTTTTTTTTTTTTTGAAAAGCATGTTTCATTTTGTTAGTTTGTAGCTGATTTTTTTTTTTTAAGAATTATCTAACCCATTACATAAATATTAAAAAAAATTATTAATGTGTATAAAATTACTCATTCATTAAATCATTTGAATAAATTAAATAATTATTAAGTAAGTTATGTAACTAAAAATATATGTGAATTGTTTTTTGAGTTGCCATATAATTGATTAAAAAAACTTTTTTTTTTCAAACCAATTTGGAGAAAATTATGCTGTGCTTTCATTAACATTTTAACCACGATTGTAGTCAATAATACAAATTTCTTTGTGAGTTGATGTGCCCCAGTAACTTAAAAGTGTTAGTCTTTAACAAATCAATCATGCTCAGGAGATCGGAGATGTTAGACTTTGCTACTTTTAATTTTTCTAGTAACTTAAGTTTCGAGTCATTGGGCCGATTTGATCTTTGTGGTGAAATTGTTGTTTTCTTCCTACCACTATGGTGTCAAAGATTTTACAGTAGAATGCGAAGTTGGAGAGCATGGTTTGGAGAAATATATAAGTGATGATAGCCAGGGCAATTGAGAATTGGAGGGAAGAGATTTATGAAAAAAGAAATTAGTTTGGCTTTAACTCAATCTCTTACTTTGAAAAAATCATACCCATCCAAAGTTAAAATATTTAAATGGAATAAAGAAAAATAAAAATTTTGATGGATAGTTTCTTAGAAAAGACCCCAAACAGCCCCTCTTCACGGTGACAAGAACTTATAGAAATCCAAAAAGAAAAAAAAAACATTTATCATGGACTTTTTTTCGACTTATAAGATCTAATTATTTTCTCCAACTTGATGAGTATTTAGGACAATTCATGTAATTTCCTAATCTCGTAACTATGCTTCAAAATTTTTATTTTATTTAGATATGATGCGTCATGCATGATCTTAGAATAATACAAATGTTCATATAAAACTAAAACTGAAGGACATATATACTTAATTATCAGAAAGTCGAGAAATTAAACTGATTAAATATTAATGATGCGTGACGTGTGTATAAGAATCATGAAAAGTGCTTGGTAATATTTACTTTGAATTTAGTGGGACGGAGAAGGGATTAGAATAATAGGAACCACCAAGTTGAGAAATCCCTACCCCCCCAAAAAAAAAAAAAAAACCAAGTTGAGGAAAAAGCATTAGATTGTGGATTTTAGTGCGTAAGAGAGGACAAAGATTTCATAAAAATATGTATTTAGATACTGTTTATATTTTACTTTAACAATGTGTGTTTTTTTATCCAAAAAAAAAAAAAAGAAAAGAAAAAGAAAGAGAGAGAGAGGGGTCTAAAATCTTTAGAATATTAGGTGTTTTTTTTTTTGAGAAATACAAATAGTAGCCCTTTAAATTAAGCAACCACTCCTTCGTATTATTTACTTGTCATTATTATAATTATTATTGATAATAATAATTATTTTCGTCCTATAATTTTCCGTCCTTATATTCTTATCACCTACTTCCATCTACTAAAATTTATTCTATTTAAGGTTTCATTCATTCTAAGAAATAAGTCAAGATGGATAACCTCAAACCCTCTCTTTGAAAGTCTTAGCCGACTTTACTCAAAAAAAAAAATCTTAGGCAACTATAATAATATAAAAACAAAACTTAGATACAGTATTTTATGTGCTATTCTTTAAATTCTTCTCTTAAGATTTAGCCATGTAACTACTTTACTAAAAAATACATTTTCATCCCATGATAAAAAATCCACATAGCAGAATCTTAAGAGGGAAATTTAAGGAATAACGCATAAATATTGTATTTAAGTCTTGCTCATAATATAATTTGATTTCACATATTGACTATTTTTGGCTACCAAATACCATGTGAATCATCGAATCCAATTATTGTCTTAATATTTTTTTCTTGATAGAAATTATCTTTTTTTTTTTTTTTATACTAGATAGAAATTATATTATAACTTAATCTAAGTGTATATGTGTATGAAACTTACAAGCAATTATTGTCTTAATATTAATAATATAATGATTATGCACACATAACTGAGATATATCGAACTAGTTACTTGCAATTCATGCTAATAAAAGTGACTATTATAGACTTTATAGTATTCTCTCTTTAAAAAAAAAAAAAATCGAAAAACCTAAGATGACACTTGGACTTAAAAAAAAAATAAAAAATAAATAGCCACAAGTTTTATGTGTTTGTGTGTGTATATATATATTATTTTCGTGCTTCTGTGTTCTAATAAGTATTACTATTTCTTAACATATATATATATATATATATATATATATATATATATATATAATCCTCAGGATAGAAATCTTATTTTACATATATTATTATTCTACATAGTTGCTGGAAGAGTGGAACTCGAACCAGACTTATTATTAATTGCTATGTTGTAATGTAACGCTATCGACATCTAATGATGAAGTCATCCCAACAATCTTTTTAATACATATATATATATATATATATATATAGTCATCCCGGCAAAATCACAAGTCGTTTGAGGGATTATCTCAGTCCATGATAATATTTTCGTACTAAATTCCTGTTTGACACTTTTGGGCTAGACACACTGTACAGATTGCCAATCATAAAAAGATTTCCTTACTTTAATTCATCTATACAGAAAGTAAATATAGTTTGCACAAAATCAAACATACATGTCAAATATATCCAAGTTTAATAAAAACATGAAGGTTCCAAAACGCAACAAAATCCCACTTCCTCGTTTTGTCCAAGCATCCGTACAACACGGTTTGCTAATAACTATGATCGATTCAAGTTTGAGTGAGACTACACAGTCGAGTAAAAAGCACTATTAGTAGAGATAGAGCTTGAACTCACCAGAAAGCTTTTCAAGTACGACTTTTGCATCTAAATTCTATCCCATTGCTTCAATCCCAAAATTGTAATCAAAGATCAATTTCACCCTTCAAATCCAACAACCTTATTCGTAGACCAAAGTACAAAACGTAAACGTAGTTGTAACTAGTAACTAGTAAGCAGTATTTTTTTATTTTTTTTTCTTTGTGTCATTTTCAATCAAATGGTGTGGCCCTAGACTCTCTTGCCTTTCACTGCAACTACAAGGTATGCCACATGAAAAATTGTCCCACAAAATCGTTACAGTAGATTCGCCAGTTAATTGAAAGCGAAACTCCAATGACATTTTGACAGTAATGTCTAAAAAAATTTGATAAACAAAGGGCCCCCTGATCATCATGCTTTAAAAGTGTTGCTTAGTTGATGACACGTGCCAAAAACTATGCCTTTAAAAAAAAAAAAAATTATTTTCTTCATTTAAGGTCCTACACAGTTACTTACGCCCACTACAAGATCAAGTAAGTATTTGATTATTTAAGCAAAATGCTAACTTTTCCAGTATTTTATGGCATATGCATAAATTGTTTTCAAGGAAATAACAAAGTTTGGCAAGCTCATCATGTATGCCTATGCCTATAATTGTGTGGATGGAGAGGATTTTAGAATTCATTGAGTGAGTTGCAGAGCTGATTATGATATTAGAGCTTCAAGAATCAAGAGGTTTTAGATTTAGATTGGCTATGTGCAGGAGTATTAAAAACTCTATTCAGAACAAAGCTTTATGTTTCTTATGAAGAGTTGCTTATTCAGTGTTTGATGCTTGTATGTAGTAGTAGTAGTTTGATGCCTGTTTAGGCTTTCTCTGTAGGTAAGTATGTTTCTTTGCTGCAATTCTTAGTTTGTTAAACTTTGTTTGAATAAAATTATAAAAGTTACTTTGTTCATTGAAAAAACACACACATGCACGCGCATACACAATGGTACATGTTTTTTAATGATTGTGCCACACAAGGGGGGTTTAACTTCTCTCAAAGGTAGATTTTTATTCTTTTTTTGAATTTCTTGAATGATTAGGCCAAAAAGGGGGCCTAACCTTCTCTCAAATATCAATCTCGCATGTGTGATGATTTCGAATTCTCTTTCTTAAACTCTCATATCCGATGTGAACGAGATACAATCACAAATTTTGATAATCAAAAGAGTTAATTAGAAGCCATAGTGGCAACGAGGCATAAATAGCAGGGAGATGCGTGAGCAGCCCCAAGTTATATAATTTGATTATGGGCTGGACCATTCATTAGTAGTTTTACCTTGGACTGAATCCATACTCTTCTGCCTAGCTTTCAAAAGAAACCAGAGATAGCAGTTCAGTTCTTACTTCTAAACAATCAGTACAAACTACCAAGACAAGGCACACTGAATTGGACCTCGATTGTGAAGTCCTGGAGACAACGCTAGACAATGGGCTGTTTGACCAAACCCAACATTTTACATTTCAACCTTTGAAAAACAAAAAATCTAATCATCCGCCAAAAGGTCCCAAACCCTTAAAAATACTGGTTTATGTAAAAAATAGATCGCATCAAGAGTTCTCTACCAAGAGAAATTTATTAGGGGGATAAAAAGGTGAACTAATGCAAATTGCCATTTTTAGGTGGAACGACAATTGCCAATATCATTTTATGCATTTTTTACCGTTTCATACAATACTAGGTTCTGCAGCTTCCAACAAATGTGTAGCTCAGCTAATTAAACAAACTATATCTTACTTAGCAAGGGCTTTCTTCACCAAAGCCAAACGTTTAATGAAAGCCACCTAACCCAAGTAAAGCCTCACGTTGGTTACATTTGATGTTTGATGTTCATGCAAAAGAGAGTGATCCCCACTCAGTCCTGCTTGTCATCTGTCACTCCCACTTGCTTGGCATCTGTTACTCCTGCCGATATTGAAGCCATCTCTGGTGCACCAGATTCACCCTCAGCCCCCACCTGAAAACATTGAAAATCCTATCACAGTTAGCATACAAGGAGGCCTTGACCACTAAAACAAACACTGCCATAAAACATCCATATTTGCTTGCATGTGCATGCCCACACAAGCAAAACTTGGAAGTTCAGGAGCCAGAAGAAGCATATCTATCCAAAATAATACAAAAAATAATTAAAATCATAAAAATTGAAACTTATCATCTGTTTGACACTACCAAGATGAAAAGGAGTAATAGCCATCAAAGTCTCCAATGCAAAAATCCTCTCCCACCCCCCGAAACCACAACAAAAAAGAAACAGACGTTGTTTTGTTCATTCTGCTCCAATGAAGAAAAGAGAGTTCTCACTTTTTGAAACCAACTCTATGAGCTTTCTTCAATTTTGGAATTCCAAAAGTACACTACATACTAATGTACTTAAATCTTCTACAATGTTACGTTTACTTTGAATCACTTTAAAAGAGAGAGAGAGAAGCAAGGAACTAAATTTCTGTGACTATCAAGAGCAAATAACTATCCAGGAAATCAAGATGTGTCAAATATGGCGACTCATAAGAATTGTTGTGGCAGTATATTTTTGGTAGTCATAGAGAAAGTAGTTCCTTTTCTTTAATTTTGTTCCAGTTATTCAGGGTTACTTAAGATTAATTTTTACTTTTACCATAGAATATAAGCAATCTAATACTCATTCTATCCCTCCTTACTTTCCCTTCAACTCCTTCCTAATGCATTTTCAACCGTACAAGGTCTACAATTGCATCAAATCCCATTCTTCAGCCTCGAGAAAGAAATAAAAGGAAGAATCAAAGATCTTAGTTCCAAGTAGGTGCACATGCATATTTGTTTCCAGAATTCAGATTCTAAGCATATAACAACTACCATTGAACTCAAAACCATATAAAGCGACATTTACAACTTGACTTTCAACTTCTTTGCTGCAAAACATAAAGAATAGCGCACTCTATCTAATCTAAAGTTCAATCTGAAGTATCTTTCAAATTGGGAAAAAAAAGAACAAAAGCCTTGTTATCAACCCACCAGCCATCACTATCCATATGTTTATTCAAAAGGATTCTTCAGTTCTACACATTCTTAAGACACTAATATGAATCATAAGAGGCCACCATAGCGGTGAACAGGCTAGCAACCCAATTAACAAGTCTCCTCCTTTCTGTAATACAAATTGGTTTGGTCCAACAAATCAAAGACAACACATTTAATGGTTGGAACTATAAGGCAAAGACCCCATTTGCAGAGAATCTACCAAAATTTTATGGTAACATTTGGAAGTATAAGTCACAAATTTCATATTACAAACGAAGTATTGATCCAAACACACATCACATACAATAACTAAAACCATCCTAAATTTCTTTTCTGTCTAAGTAATAATATCTCTTTACAAATGCAGTTCAAAACCCTGTACATATTACATGCAAATCACAAGAAGGTTGGACTGTTTAGCCTATGAATGATTTTAGTAAGTTTAAAGTGATTGCTTTTAGTCCCTTAGATAACGCATCCAAACTAAAAAGTACCATAACCCATCTATTAAAATTTGTTGGGGACTAAATTAAAGGAATCAAAATTGTATTTTGGCATAGCGAAAACAAAAAACTGCGTCAAAATGCTAATGCTTTTTAATTGAATGATCAATAAAAATTATAAGAAAAAAAAAAAAAAAATAGCATTGGCTGTTGACTCACTTTGATATCCTTTTTGGTTGCTGCAGGCTTATAAGGACAAGCCGGAGGAGCCCTCTCCGGCTTCTTGTACTCCCAACCAAACAAAGCATAAACTTTTCCCTGTCAATTTTTACATATAGAGAAATAAAAATTTGAAATAAAATTAATACCCTAATAAAGTTGTAATTATTTATTTAAAAAAAAAAAAAAAAACACAATTGGGCATAGATGAATTGGAAGAGACAATAGAGGGTGTGTCTTACGATGAAGTAATAGAAGAGAACAGGAAGAACGTTGACGATGGGTACGAGGAAAAGCGGTAACAGACATGCCAAGCAAACCTGACAACAACAACATTGATTAATAACAATTTTATTAATAAAAACCTCTATTCTATTTCATACAAAAGTAGTATAATTGAGAATTGGGGTTTCAGATTCAGAGACTTAGGACTTACCATTTTGGAAAATCGTAGTATTGGGATGATCTTTGATTCGGTGTTACCTAGGAAGAGTAACGGAGAATTGGAGATTGATTTTGCAGTTTCACGCTTAAAGTACACGGTACTTGATGCTTATATAGAAGAAGACTTTGGAAACCGTTGTTGGGAATTAGAAGGGGGTAAGATCGTCATTTCATATTTTAATATTATTTAGTTTATTCTGTGATTATTTCTAGACGGCATACCGTTTTTGTTTTTGTTTTTTTTTTTTTTCAAAACGACATAACTAAAAAAAAAAAAATTTAGAAATTTTGGCCCATGCAGGTCTCGAACCTGCGACCTTCGCGTTATTAGCACGACGCTCTAACCAGCTGAGCTAATAGGCCACATGTTAATTAAAAACAAAAAATTATATATAATTTATATTAACTTTTTTTTGGGAGGGGGATTTAGTTGTTGAAACTGATTGTAAAAATTCATTAAAAAAAAAAAAAAGGTTAAATAATCACTGGCCACTACACACACTTTCACATGCTCAAAGACTTCTATTTTTTTCTTTTCTAAAAAACAAAACTTTTCATTTACTGTATTTCGTGATTTAAGTATTTTCTAATCACCAAATATCCCTAAGAGTGTGATGAGATTTATGTATTCCTGAATACGTTAAATGTAAAAATAGTAGAGGGAGAGATTAAAAAAAAACTATTTATTTTTTATATAAAAAAAAGTAAAAGTATTATACTTGACTAACGTGAGAGAGAGATTAAAAAAAAATGTTTGAGGCTCTAAAAAGACCTGTTTATATTTTTAAAATTTTAATTTGACAAAGAAACATAGGTAGAGGGAAAAATTATTAGTCCCTATTATATAAACATGGATAGAATTATTTAAAATTTAGGAGTTCTTAAATTAGTAATTTTACATGTCTAACTTTATTATTTAAACTTTTGCCACTCTTCTACCTTTTAGGAATTAAAACCCTAAATAAAGGAAAAAAAAGAAAAAAAGAAAAGAAAAAGGAGAGAGGTTAAACTTATTGCATTTTACCATCTCTATAGCAGATTTTATAAACATTTTGCTTACTAGCGTTCAATATTTCTTTTCTTTTCTTTTATCAACGACTCAGCACCACTGCTAAATGTCTATATAATTTTAACCTTTGTTTCAAAACTAGTATTGAGAGCCGGTGAGATGTCAAGACTGTTTTATATTGGAGGCGATCAGGTGCATGAAGAGCAGAAGAGTGCAATTTTCAAGACTAATATATGGAAAAGAATCCCCTCCGACTTCCCGAAATGGTTGAATATCGGACCGGAGCTCCACCATACGTATAATGAAATATCTACTATTGTCCATGGCACTCTAGTCACAATAGCTCGTGGTCATGTGCGTGTGACATGAAAATGCACATTTCTCCTTTTCTAGCATCATCCCCAAAAAGAATAATAAGTACCCTATAGTTAACAGCAAATTGTTTTTCCATTCATTATGATTGAAAAGTTGCCCAAGAAACTAGGCAAAAAGATGGATCGGCCGCCTTGGAGCAGTTCGAAGGCTATAAATTTGATGTTGGACCAACAATAGGTTACACATTCTATATTATGGAGTAATATAATTGTTTAGTCATCCATTCTGTAAACCAATAGTGTATGCGGATGGTCACAACATGAATATGCTTCCTTCCCATCCGGGATTCATTTCAACAAATTATGATGCACTCTCAGCCTTGCAGGGAACATCGGTGCAGCGGCAAACAGGTCTACCAGAAGCTTCCCAGCCATTAAAGCCACGTTCCAGAACCATAATATTCTTTATTCCTGTATCTTCCTTCATCTCCTCAAGATAGTTGACAAGCCTTCGTGCACAAGTTGGTCCACGAACCTAGAGAATCATGACATTGAATAAATCTTTCAGGAAAACCTTCAAGTATATATATAATTTTAGTTTCTGAACTTATAGAAAAGAAATAGATTATAAATTGAGGAGAGATTTGACACATAAATTTCCAATGCTTCATAATATTAATGGAGCTGGTGACTATTGCAAAATGTTGAAGTGATTATTTATTTATACTTTCTATGAAGAAACAGAACACTATTCTGAAACAAATGCAAATGAAATATACAAGCTGTATTTAAAAGACAACTAAATGTAAACAGTTGTAGCACACATTTTGTAAGAAAAGAAAGAAAAATTTAGGTAATAGTTTCGGTCAGAATGGGAACAGAATTTATGAGTGCAGTTTCAGTATAAATGCTAAGGCGATAAGAAATCACAACAATTTTGATTAATAAAAAACAGTTATCAAATAAAATGCATATGCAGAAGTTTGGCTGTCATAGGATATAGAGTTAGAAGAATCTTGAAGACTATAGATTGGATTAAGAACTCTGAAGAATTTTCTACAAGAATTACATTATAAGACAGCAGTTTTCCATGCATGTAGATAAGAGAAATAAGATCTCATCAAAGGTCTCTACATTAAAAAACATGGCCTTTTTGGACAAGATCTTGCTAATCACCTCATATAATCCATGTAGAGTTACATGAGTGAGGAGAAAAGGGAGCCAGTTAATCATTCGATGAATGATTGCTCATATCACCTTTGTAATAGGCTTTCTCCACTAGTTGAGTTTGATTCGTACTCCCACTAATTCCTCAATATAAATATAGCCAACTCATTGCTCCTTGGATCTGCAAGGCCCTGTGGCTTTTGAAGTTTTTGAAATAATGAAATGTGCAAAAATTTAAGAAAAAGTTCTTTTCAAAAGTAGTCTGAGAGACATGTGATAGACATAGCAAATCAATGTATTTAACAATTGAATATGTAGAGTCCCTTTACATCTAATTACATATGCCTTTAACTTCTCAACAATTCTTTTGTAAGAGATCCTCTAGCGTACCTCCACACACTTCATAATTTTAATCTGGCTAATGCATGCTGGTCTTTTATGAAAAGAGAATGGTTTTCTAGGATGTCACTACCTGTCCAAAAACTTCCAAAAAGTGGCCTCCAACAGTTAACAGAAAGAGCTTTAACTCTTTCTGCGGATAATTATTTTAAAACAAGCTTGGACACGGCTAAGAACAAGGCTACTAGTTTATTAGATGTGAAACAATACTGTAAAGATCCACAAGTTTTTTTTTTTTCAAATAATAATTTATGATTTCCTATATCACTTAAAGTCAATGTGGAGGACTCAAATCTGACATGCAACTTAGACAGCTTCAAGAAACATGCAAAACCATCCAGATTCAGACAAGACAAGTCTTACACAAACAAGGTAGTCAAAATAATCTACTTTCACTAACCAACTTGAATTTTCCAAGCTTCAATATTATGCCAGAAAAAGAATTGATTAGAGGACAGAGACAGCAAATATACTTTCTTCCCTTCCCAATTTAACTCAAATGACGTGATATTATGTTTCGATACTCATGTCCATCTGAGCTGGATAAAATTCTTTCTGAGTACATAGGATGTTCCTCAACATTGGACAATTCAATAACATGCACCCCATCTTGTAGAAACAAGGCACTACTTCCTTGTGAATTTGCAATTGTCATGTTTGTTACCAGGACCCATGATTTGGTGACAATTTTGAGTTGCAGAAACAAGGCACTACTTCATTGCAAATTTTGCAATTGACTGGTTTGATACCAGGGCAAATGATTTGGTGACAAGTCTATAAGTTATTTTCCACAAACTCATAAACTAATTGGTACATCCCAATGCAATAGTTATTGAGCACTCCCCAATAACAGCTGATCAAAAATTGTGGATGCAATTCAGATTTCAGACTGCATTGACTTCATATTATTATGTGACTGAACAAAAATTATGAAACTAATTGCTTAGTGGGCTTCAACATATGTGTTTCTAACACTAATCTAACTAATGAAAAACAACAATCAAGCCTTAACCTGTTTGGTACCTGACTTGTCATTACTCATTACTATTGCAATTGTGTGGCTGTATCCAAAACTGATGCTGCTAGGTGTCAAGTGGTGCTAGTTGTTGCTATGTTGCTGAGTAATAGTGTCATGCTGTGCCTCAAGCTGCTGTTATGCCAGTGCTGTCATGCAAGAGTTATTGTTCTGTTATGCAGGTTCTACTGTTATGCAGATGTTGCCACTGTGTTGATACCACACCAGTGTAGTTGTTATTTGACATTAAGGATGTGTACTAGGTACTACCATATGCATGTGTGCAGGTACTGATGTGATGCCACATGTGTGCATCGTCTCTATCAAGCTGTAACCACTTGGCTTATTCCCATGTGACAATTCTGCATGTGCCCAATTACGACTCTTTTAGGCAGTTAGAAGTTGTTAATAGACAGAAGTAAATCAGTTAGCATATTTGTTAAGAGTGAGTACGCAAGCAGCTTAGGCCCATATAAGCTGCAATAAAATGTTCAGAAGACATAAATGAAAATAAGCAACTTCTTTAGTCTCTCATCTCTCTACTCTCTCTTAGTCTTTCTAATTCTCTTTTTAGGAGGCCTGGCTGCGCTTGAAGTCAGCCATTCCATCACACAACTCACACACTCACTTAACCACATCAGTTAGTAAGAACCACATCAGCTTTTTCACATAATCCCAACATGTTGACTCCTAACAGACCAATTTGGGTTGGTTACATGTATTGTTTTCCATCATTCAATCTTCTCCAAAATTATACTCTCTGTTACCCATTTAATTGACATGTCATTTTTTACTACTTAACAATGTTATTTTAGGTTTTTTCTACCTTTTTAATTCCCTCAAGTTGAATCAACATTTTTTTCCTCACTAGTGCAGTAATCACTCCCCTCTGCACAGAAACAAACCATGAATTTCTTAAGCAACTCTCTCTCATCTTTTCATCAATAGGGGCCACTCCTATTTTTAAGTGAATTTATTCATTTCAAATCCTATCATTCCCTATATGTCCACCATGAACTTATCTTATGATTCACATCATTCTTAATCTCTCCATCCTATGAGTTATTTATTCAAGATAACTAAAGCACTCACTATTTTGTATCTCTAGATCATCAAATCTTACAACTCCTTCCTTCATCTTTGTTTCTACTTTTACCAAAGTTAAATCTCATGTATTCTGTTATAATCCTTCTATGCCGAAAACCTTTAGATTCTAAAACATCTTTCAAAATTTCTAACTTAACTCCACTTCTAATTTCAATAGCATCTCTAAAAAGCACCAAGGACTTCACTTTGAATAGTTCTAGTGAGCTTATCCATAACTAGTGTAATGAGATATAGAGTTAAATTGACCCTTGATGCAAACTTATGATGATAGAAACTCACACTATAACTTCATTGTGCATATCCTTCATCAACCTACTATACTTTAGATATTTTTCTATACAATACCTGTAATAGAGTACTGCAGCTAATACAATAATTCACTGAACCTTTGAAAATCACAAACATATAAAATGGAGATGAAAGGAATAGAATTGAAGAAACCCAATAAACAATTGAATCCAAAAACGAAATAAAACACCCAATAGAAACGACCCAGGTAAGCAAATCAGAAAATAAAATCATAGATAACATCAAAAATCGTTACAGGGTCTGAGAATTGAACGAAACCTGACTGAGAGCGCAGTGGAAAACAAGGGTATCTTTTCCCTTAACTTGCTGAACGAGATTGGAGATCTTGTCACTGAAAGTGTCACTAGCGAAGTGCAGAGACCCAGCTATATGCCCATCGTAACTCCTCTCATCATCCCTACAAAATAGCCACACAAAAAAAAAAAAAAAAAAAACAACCTCAATATCTGATTCTATTTTATGCAGAGACAAGTGTGTGTTAGAGACTGTACCGGACATCGATGATAGCAATATTAGGGCGGCGTTTGATAGAGAGAAGCTGAGAGCCTGTCACATAGGAGATGCTACGAGCCATGTCTCTGCTTCTCTCTTTAATCCTTTTTTTTTTTTCCTTCTTTTTTCTTCTTGATTCTCTGAATTTTTTGTCCGAGATAAATACCCTGCTAAATTTCCTGGGCCTTTTTAGTTTTTATTATAGTGGAGTAATGGACCATTTACTCATGCCTATAATAATATTCTGCCGGTTTCCATTTTGGTGTGAGGGATTTTTCTTTTTTGAGGGGAGGGTGAGAAATTACATCCTAGGGTCTGTGATTTAGATTATGAGCTAGGTCTTTAATTTTGTCAATTAAAACTTAAATTTATCAAATCATTTCAATTATAGGCCTTAGGGGTAGCTAACCCTAATTTGAACCCGACAAGTATGTCCAACCTAAAGGCACCAGACCTGAAGCCTGCACAATCCAAGTAATAGATCAATCGATGGTAGGTTCTTAGTGTCAAATAACGAGTTTCACATCTAGAAACCTGATGAATCCGACACATCTGATGTTGTAGTTCTTCCTTCGAGTTTCGTCATGTATTGGCATAAGTTGCTCGGGCTTTGTCTAAAAGATCTGGTGAGATATTTATTAGATCCCCTAGACGTATGGAATGAATCTCTTGTTACTGATTATGATCCCTTAGTTACACCCTACATATTATCAAGCAAAGGATTCAAAATTATATCCTAGAGGCATGAAATCTATTTTCTTCAACTCTTGGTTAAGTGCGAAATGATATAAGTTTTAAAGTCCTTAATCAAATAAGACGGTCCATCGTATTACATAGGTGGAGAAGAGCATAATTTATAGTAATTCACAATCAATGGAGGTTGAAACTCTAACTGTTCATTTGAAGTATGTTGACATAGACAATGATATTGGCGTTAATAAGTGAAATAGATCAAATGACAGGGATTTGATACAAATTCCTAATGTTAAGGTGTAAGTAGAATTACACAAAGAATGATGGACTACAGAAAAATATAGCATGCTATCTAAGGCTAGATTTGTAAGGTTTTGCTTAAAGAGAAAGGGTTGAATACAATTAGGTATTCTCTCTTGTTGTTCAGCATTCCTCCATTCTTATTGAGCTAGCTTTGATGGCACAATTTAATCTTGAATTGATGCTTCTTGACACGAAGATTACTTTCTTTATATTTGTTAAAGCACTAGTGAGTTATAGGTCGACATTTTCAATCAACTGTTGCATTGTCAATCATTAAGTTTTGAATACACGCCTGTGACAAAAGCCATCAAGTAGGCTATTTGGTTACATATTTTACTTGACAACTTAAGGATTCATTGTGAACACATTTGTGCATTTTGTGACGGTAAGAATGCAATACAACTAGCGAAAAAGTAAGCCTATCACTTTCAAAGCAAGCATATTAATGTTCGCTTCTACTTTGTTAGAGAAATTGTTCATAGGAGAAATATTCTGTTCTTTCTTTTTTTAGAAAATTGGGATTGCAAATAATTCATGAAATAAGATGGCTAAGTTTGTTGTTTAGCACAAGGTGAATTACTGGTTGGATTTGATTTATATATTCATGAAACAATAGGGATTTGGTGGAGACTCTAGAAAAATTTCGCATGTAAGGTTTGATCAAATTCCAAGACAAAATAAAAATAAAAAATTGTTATATGTTGCTTGATTGGGTGCACTAAGTGCAAATGTGTTGGCCACACATACAATAAAAAACACTTAATTTTGACGGTCTTGGAGTGGCTTATAAAATCTTTTCATTGCCAACTTTTGCTTGGCTTCAAATTAAAAGATCTCCTTTTGTACCCACTGTTCTACATTAACATTGCAATTTGCAAATGACTATCCGACTACATGCGTTATATGCTGAATTATTGGTTCCCACAGAGAGTGTTCCCAAGTCCCAACTAGAGTTAGAAAACAAAATTTCTCTAGTCTTTATTATTTATGAGAGTTTATTTAAATGTATTTGAGATTTGGATTTTGTGAGAATGTCTTTGTTTACTATTGTAATCTTCATACTTTTTAGTGGAATTTTCTCTTAGTTCATGCTTGCACTTGCAGGCATAGATTTTAAGGGCGAACCACAAAAATCCGAAGTATTTTCCTCGTTTGTGATTTTTTAATTTTTTCATTCCACCTACTCGTAACAAGATTTAGAAATGATCCTCTCTACCACCGCACACCCTTGGTGCGATGGTCATTCGACAAATATAAGTGCTTGTGGAGTGTGGGGGGCAAGGGCCGGAGTTCAAGTCTCCAGGAGGGAGTTTTACACACATATACACTTAGATTAGGTTAGAGTAGAATTCTATCTTGTATAAAAAAAAAAAAAAAAAAAAAAATGATCATCTCTAATTCCTTTCTATTTTTAATTAGATGTGTGACATGTGACATTTATGTAATCATATCTTAAATCTAAATAAAAAAAATAGGGAATTGGAGGATGCACTAGGAGTGAATCTTGAATAAGATTTATATAATTCAAATCTTAGGTGTGAATGCTAAAAGCTTCTTTCTTCAAGAGCAGTTTTGTTAGTCAAATAGCATCTTCTTTTAGAAGTTTGGGTTTATTAGACGACACCATGGTTGACGCAGACCTTAGCCCCATCCTAGCTAGCCCTCCGTAGTCCCAAAAGTCCCCCAAAGTCCTAAAGAAGCAAACAAAAACAAAAGGTTGTGCATGCATTATCATGTTACTAGGAAGGTTCCTCGTAGCCACAGGAGTATATTTGTATACGAGTATATATAGTACACGTAGACAACGGTACTAGGCGTAATTAACAGTTGAATCAGTCGACAAAACAAAACAAAATAGCTTTCATTTTCAACTGTCACGATCGATTACGATCGAGTATGAATATGACAAGTCGTTTCAAGTTATTCTTTGTCACAATTATCACACAATTTATCCAACTCTCCTCAAAATATGGTTACCCCCAGCTTTCTAGGCCTTCACCTTCTACTGTTGATGCTATCGTCCAAGCTGAAGCACCAGCTCGAGCTGCAGTTGGTGTGGTAAAAGTGCAACACAAAGAATGGACTGAACTTATGGTTACTTTTTGTTTGGCTTCGGCCATTGATATAGCTTTGGTATCCGTTCAAGTAAACTCACAACTTTCCACAGCTTTCCACTTGCTGTCTCTAACAATCTTGCTCGCTTTTGCTTCCTTTGTTGTTAGCAAATTCATCAAGTCCAAGTTCTTGGTGTCAGCCCAAGTGCTAGAGAATTTTGGTGTATTCTTCACCATAACTGCGTTTTTCATGGCCATCACCATTCCATTTCCTCTTTACCTCAAGTTCGCTAGTTGGGCAGTCTATACCATTTCTGCCCTTGCCATTTTAATCTGCACTTGTTAACTTACGGGTAATTTAAGAAGAAGAAGAAGAAGAAGAAGAAGAAGAAGAAGAAGAAGAGTGTTTGTGTGTGTGAGAGCGAGAGAGCAAACTTCCAAAGATGTACAGTTGCGTTTCTTTCTCTCTATTTTTTGGCTTTTTTGTTTCCTGCATTCTATGAGCAATAGTGCATTAAAACATGTCTCTACTACTCATAGTTACATACTGATAAACTGGTAAAGAGGATTCACCTAAAGAAGAAGCTCATGTGTCTTGTGCAAAGTTTCGCATAAAGACTTTAAAGAAATATTCTTCCTTCTTGTTACTAGTAGTACCGTACTCTTTCACTTCCACCCAAAGCCATTGTACTCTTTAAGTTGTGACAAGTACTAAAAAGTTGTTATTGTCTTATTTTATTCTAGGGGAAATAATACACCTGGATTTGAATTTTGCATACAGCACAAAAGGTCAGAAACAGATCACTTTTAAGCCTCTCATCATTCTGCAACTACTTTCAAAAACAGTTCCTGCGACTGGCTTATTAATCTAAATGATCACATGAATCCCATCAGCAAATGTGCAATTTAGTCTAAAATCAGACAAGCGCATATGCAGTAGTAACTGTAACTTTCTCGCATGCGCGCCAAAGTCATACCCCTTCAGAACCAGGGCATAGCGTACAGCAATTTACTAGACAGAACCAGAAAAGAAAAAGTCTAATATAACCTGTAGATTTCCAAATTAATGTAACACTCATCATTTACATGTAAGCACATACCTTATTGTTGGATTTTCTTGTGATCCTTTTTTTACTTGGACGTGCAGTAGTGGAAGATAATTGAGATGTGTAAGAAGCATGGAGATCTTTAAATCTTGTAGCAGTGCAATGTCTCAAATTAGGCTTCTCTGTCACTTCAATTGCCTTCTTTACCATTCCAATTCTTGAAACACCGTGGTGTGAATTCAAGTCACAGTTCTTTTCAATCATTTTCTTGTAATAAATCTTGCAATGTTGTGTGTAAAAATCTATGGCACAATAGATCAGGTCATCCTTCTACAAGTAGATTAGATATTCTTGTTTCTGCAGTACCAGAGATCACCCATTGCAATCTTGATTCTGATTCCTGAACAGTTTCCCCTCTAGCTAAACAAAAAAGGGTCTCATTCAATAATAATAATCATGTTTTTTATTCAATTTTTTATCTTGTGCATTGTGATATCTGGTGTCCGTTGTCAATACTACATTAAAGGGGCATAATTATTTTCTCACCATTGTAAATGACATAGTAGGTGCACTTTTGCGTTTATCTAATGAAAATGAAGTCAGATACAATAGAGTAGACAATGGTCTTGAGTTTGCCGTGCCTTCATTCTTTGCTTGCAAATGTGTTGTGCACCAACTCGCTTGTGTTGACACCCAACAACAAAATGCAGTGATAAAGAGAAAGTATCAATACATTTAAATATGGCTCCAGGCCCTAGGTTTCAAGCCAACTTGCCTTTTAAATTTTAGGGTGATTGTGTCTTGACCGCAGTTTATTTGATTGACGAAGTCCCTAGTCCTATTTTAGGTAATGCAACTTCCTATTACATAAATCCCTTAATAATTACATTTACAAGTAATTTGTTATCTTTGCTATGCCTCAACCTTATACAGGAACAGGAATAGGACTAAATTTGAAGCAAGATCTAGACCCTGCATCTTCATTGATTACCCTTTTGGGATTAAAGGTTACAAATTGTTTGATTTGCAGTCTTAGTCATGTTTCATTTTTAGGGATGTAGTCTTTCATAAGTTTGTAGTTCCTTTTCATTCTTGGTCTCATAATTTATCTAATGTTCCCTCATATACTGTCCTAGCACCTCCTTTGTTTCCTCCATTAAATTCTGTAGTTGTTGACTATCAACCTCCACCTGCTAGCATGATTCCGTACCAGCAAAAAATCTTGCTGCTAGTCCTCCTCTAGAGCAGCCTTCATATTCTATTGCTTCCATACCTCCTTTTTTATATTGCTTTTGTTATAAATTTTATAAGTTTTAGCAGTAAATTTTTTCTTTTGTTATAGAATCGAGAAATTTTATGTGATTTAGAAGTGGTTAGGTTGTGGAAAAAGTGATGAAAGTAAGTTGTTTGGTTGATGGGAAAGTGATGGATTTTTTTGATTGTATATTTAGTTGGATTAAATCTGTGTAGAAATTGATAAAAATTTAGTTGAATTTAGGTAGATTTAAAAAAAAAAAAATCAGAATATTTAGATTTTTTAATGTTTAAATCCTCAATCTTATTCATATTTGGCTTTTCCTAGTGATGTATAAAAATATGCATTGATATAAATATTTTGTTGAATTTATATATTCAACAAAAACACGTACCCATTTAGAAACAAAAAATAAAAACCACAAATCATTCAGCCAACTCCATAAAAATAATCTAAAATTTCATTTTTCCTAAAAACTGTGACCGTGAGTTTTTCTTACCCTCTACACACCTCAGCTTTGTAGTTGTAGTAGATCTGCTCTCCTTAGCAGCTTGGTTTGCGAACGTAGCAAGTATCATCCGCCACTCTCTGGCTCTCTATTTTTCCTTTTTTTTTCTCTACCATCACTTCAGACTCTCTCACTTTATTACTCTAATTTTAGCATTCTCAATTTTCACTTTGTTTAATAGAAAGAAATTATAAAACTTCATATATATTTGTCAATACATTTAAATTTTCTTTTTTTTAAGTTTTGTATAATTTAAAATTTTTGAATGATTACTTAAAAAAAAAAATTATAAAGCAGCCACTATCAGCCAGTGTTGAGACATGAGAGCTCTGTTCGCAATTTCAGAATCACCTTCAAAAGTAGCTTAAGGAGTAAGGAGTGCCAAATTCAACAGCTAACCCGACTGCTCCAACCACTGACTGTACTAAGGGGATGGATTGGCCGAGAGAAAAACCACATCAGTCATCACCAACACGGTTCCATGTAACACCCAACATTGCTTTGGTGTTTCAATATAGGTTGTTTCAGTTTTGATGACTAAAATAATTTTTTTATTTTTAAAAAACCTCAAAATCTGACATGTCAATTTAATTTTTAGTCTTTCTCAATGGATTAACAAGATGATATAATCTGAACAATTTAATTTAGTGTGAGTTTGGATGGCAAATGTAGTTGGCGTTTGTGTTTTTCCCTGGATCTCGTACACTGTTTACGGCACTCGTAAATACAAAAAAACGCAATAAGTTTTTGCTACAGTGTTTAAAAACTACACTATTCACGTGACCCATGGACACTATTCATAATTTAAAAATTATTTTGTTACAATATTTTTAGTAATAAATTTTCAGTTTTCAACAATAAACAGTATCCAAACAAACCCTTAAAGTGAAATGTAAAAATAAATTATTATGCCGGAGTGTTCATTTGAATACCATTTACTTTATTGAAAATTGAAAACTTAATATTGAAAACTCTATAACAAAATATTTTTTTTATTGCTGCAAATTACTATTCACGCCACCGTGCGTTTTTCTCATGGACTAACCCAAGAAAAAACGCAACCTCTGCAAACTCACCTGTCTTTTGTCAGAGCCGCACTTGTTGTCTTTCTAGTGAGAAACGATCCGTCGAAACGCACCATATATTAGTAGACGATGGACACGTTTAATACAAACTTCAAATCCAAAAAACAATTAGCAACATAAAAAAGCAATAGCCTCCAAACCAGAACTTTCAACTGCCACGAATATGAATATGAAAAATATTCTCAAGGTGTTGTTTGTTCCAATCATCACACAATTGCTCAAACTCATCTCAAAGTTTCACTCACAGCATCCACAGCCTTCATCTTCTGGTGATGGTGCCAACTCAGAAGTGCCAGATCAAGCAGCAGCTAGGGATGACGCCGTGGACCCAGATGTTGCAGCACCTGCTGAAGCAGCTGGTTTGGTAGTTGTGCACCGCCACCAAATCCACATGGACTGGACTGAGATTATGATTGGTTTTTGTTTGGCTTCTGCCATTGACATTGCTGTAGCTTCAGTTCAAGCCCACGCACAACTTTCTGCAACCTTCCACTTGCTCTCTCTAGCAATCTTATTCGCCTTTGCTTGCTTCTTCGTCAGCGAATTCATAAAGTCCAAGTTCTTGGTGACAGCCCAAGTGCTTCAGAAACTTGGCGTTTTCTTCACCGTAACTGCGTTTTTCATGGCCATTGCCATTCCATTTCCTCTTTACCATAAATTCGCTACCTGGGCCATCTATACAATTTCCGTCTTTGCCATTTTTATCTGCCGTTGTTGGTAGCTTTAGGGTAATTTTTAGTCAAAAATGTAAAATAAGCAATAATAAATAGTGTGAACTTTGATTAATTAGTCTATTGTTATAAGGTTAATTGCTGGATATTAATATAATGGGCTGAAGTTATACAATTAATGGTGAAATAAAGAGTTTCTGATCCAATATCTGAGTCAATTCATATTAGTCCATTAATCACTACAATTAAAAAAAATAAAATAGTCTCTTTCACTTTCTATATGAGATTAAACATTTTCACTAATTCTCATCTTCCATATTTACTCTCACATCTTTACATTTATGTTGTAATATTTATTCATTTTAATTAATTAATATTAAAATGCTTCAACAAAAATTATTTTAGAAAACCTTTTATTAGAAAATAAAAAAAATGATTAATTGTTTTGACCGAGTGAAAAGCGAAAATAAATGATATCTTAAAAATTTGAATTATGCTATTAACACAACCTTTGGCATAATTTTGTGTCACAACTCGTTACATGACGAGTTATGATTTGTAAGGACATCAGTTGTGATTTACTAATCACAACTCACTATGTGACAAATTATGACATAAAATTTTGTTAAAAGTTGTGGCCAAACATAATTCTAGAAAGTTAGATTTTTGACGGAATCTTGCCGATTCCTATTGGAATTGGAGGGACCCAAGCTCTTCAATTCTCTCTCCCGCGCGCCAATAACAATTTCATGCCTAGGATTTAATTAGGTTTCATTCGTATTAATTACTGGTTGTCCGTCATCTTTGTTGCCTAAGCCACACACCCCGAAAGCCTTGTACTCTTTTAGTTGATAGTTGTTAGTAGTTACAAGTACTAAAAATTTGTTAAAAAGTATAATCTGGTTACTTTCAAAAGATACTTTTAAGCCTCTCGTTATGATGCAACGTCTACTTTCAAAGACCTGCGTCTGGTATATTTATCCAAGGACACGGATTTCCTCCAAACTTGTTTGCAGCAACTGCTGCAAACATAGACAGGTGTCAAGCACATAAAGAAACACACAAGCATGAGTCATGTGCAAAGCACATGACCCATTTTAAGAGGAGTGCTGTTAACCCTAACGTTAACAGCGTTAGCCAGAAGGTCTTCTCCTCAAACACGTCTCTCCCTCCTCTCTCTCATCTCATCCACCTCTGTTTTCTCAGCAACCTCAGACCGGCAAGAGCTTCCTCTCTCTCAGCCTCCGGTGACGTACTGACGGGAAGAAAATACCCTCTCTCTTTAAAACCCAATCAACGCCTCTCTCATCCTCATTCTTTGTTCTTCTCAGAAACCCCAACCACTGCCACATGCTCTGCCTTTCCCATCCCCCACCCACCTCTTCGCCGCCAAGGACCACCGATTCTACCACCCATCTTTTCAAGGCTCCGACTTTTTTCCAGGTTTCTTACCAAATCCCTCTGTATTTGATTTATCTAGTTTTTTCTTGCTGTGATAATTAGATTTCTTGTTTGTAATTTTCTTAAAATTATCATTTTGGCTAGCTTGAGTTCTTTCTGTGATATATTTGTAATTTTTGTTCTGTAATTTTTTTTTGGAGTGGGTTTTGAGCAATCCAAGCTCCTCTGAAATTAACGACCATGGCCTGGAAAGATCTCTAAGGAGATGTCTGACAACCATTTATGAGCATTGGTGGCAAAAAAGGGAAAGGAAGGGAATGCCTTTAATCCGACATCTTCAGGTATCTTCTGAATCACTTTTCTATTGTTCTTGATATTATGTTCAACACTATGATGTAAGCTACTCTAGTGGATGTAATCCCCTATGTAGAGAGTGCACTTGAGTTATTAAAGGATTCAGCATCTGCTGTTAATTTTATTTACTTTTTTCAAAGATGCTAATACTAATTTTATATTAGTTTTAAACAAAGCCACTATTACAAGTCCACTATTACAAGTTTGAGAAAAAATAAAATCGTAAAAGCTGAATTACCACTAAGATCAGCAGTAAACAAAGAAGGGCAACCTTTGGAATTCAAATGATATGAAGTAATATTGTTTGGAGTTTTTAGACACTTTTGGAAACTGAGGGGCATGTGTTATGTAAAATGAGAGTGAAGTTTTCTGGAAGAATAAGAGAGGAATTTGATTTGGACATCTACTGATGGAAGGAATATATTTTCTGGATTTGAATTGATGTGCAATATGAAAATAGATCATTTTAACTTACTTTTTATTTCTTATCATTATGTTGCCTTGTAGGTCTGGTTTTCACATATATAAATTACGTTTAGATTTTACAAAATTCAGTGCTGATATATATTGTCAATTTGAGGGGAGTAATCAGCTTTTGTTAGTTCCTTTTTTTGGGACATGAAATTCATGCAACTCCTGTTTATTTCGCTTGTGCATATTTAATCTGCTTGTTCGTTTGTATTTATATTTAAATGTATCTCAAGGCTCATTTTATTGTGCTTTATTCAGCCACCGCTGTGGGAAAGGTATCAACAACAAGTGAAGGAGTGGGTGCTAGCTTTGAACAAAAACAATACCAACATCCCTAATGGATTCCAGGTGAAGGCTGCACCAATTGAAAAGCCACCCACGTTTGCTTTCTGTTTGAAGCAGTGAGGTTTGGAAGTTCCCAACAAGGGGTCAAAACAAAGGTCATGTAGGAAGTTTTCAGTTTTTGGGCAAAGCAATGCCATCTTGCACTAAAGTGTATGCAAAGAAGCCACCCAGAACTGCTACCCGAAGTGTATGCGAAGAAGCAAGTTGTTGTAGCATTTCATATTGCACTAAATTGCATTGAACTTGATCTAGAGATGCGGCCTAGGATGCGAACCGTGTTAGAGGGTCTTGATTGTATAAAATCGCAAAGAAGAAAGTAAAGAACTTAGTAGAATTTTGGTTCTTGATGCAGATTTTTTATGTTGAAGGTGTTTGGTTTGTTAGCAGTTGATGGTTGGGAGGGGGATTTTGATGTATTTTTTCCTGGAAATATTTTTTGAACCAATGTATATTTCAGCAAATTTATTGCTAAATTTAAAATTTCAGAATTTATATTTCCATCCACATCATTATATTGCATTCATCAGTTTTATTTCCAAAACACTATATTGCATTCATCCTGAACAAATCTATAGCTAAATTTACACTGGAGTATTTTTCTTATAAAAGTGAGCCAAATAAAAGGAAAATTTCAACAAATCTATTGCTAAAATTAAACTTCTTGAATTCAAATTTCCATCCATCATCACTATATTGCATTCATCTTATACATAGATACAAAAATATAGAAATGAGCATATTGTTTCCTCTTAACATGTCCAGCTACAAAAATATACAAAAATGTTCTCCTCTTAACACGTCCAGCACTTTCTCGCCTAACATATTGTTTCCTTACACTGAAGCCCATTCTGTGAGTATATTGTTTGTAAAACTCATATGCACTATCATCACAATCAAATTTCATTCTAATTGTTGGTGCCTTAATTTCCTTATTGTGTTTACTCGGGGTGTTTGGACTTCCATCAGTAGGTTCTACTTGAACTTTTTCCTAAATCCAAACCAATAAAAAGCAATAGTGTTAAAGAATATTCAATATGAAAAATAATATTCAATTTTTTTTAATAAACCCAGCAAAAAAAACCACAGTTGCTTATAGTCTTCCAAACAGTCTCGATGAACAACAACAACAACAACAATATTCGGAACTCAAAATACCTAAAAATCCTATTCAACAGAAATTATACTCAAAACTTCCTAAAAATAAATAGTAAATAAATCCTTGCCACCAACAATAAATACCCATTCAAAACCAACAAAAACCATCACCTCTTAAGCTATAGAACTCAGCTATGGTAATAATCATAAGAACAAATATTCAAAATTCAAATATAATGCAATTTGAGAAACCAATTTGGGGAAATAATTATCTTTAAAAAACAGTGTTTTTTTTTTTTTAATTACAATAAATTAAATGAAAATCAGACCTAAACAAATTGAGAACCATTGCATCTGTCACTGTCAAGGAGAATGCCGAGAAACAATGGAGTGGTAGGACTGGTGTTCCTTGGCGGCGAATATATGGGAACGGCATCGGTTGAGTGAGAAAGTGAATGTGGTGGAATCAGCGAAGGGGGACGCGGGTGAAGAGGAGGAATGGAGGAGGAGGATGAGAGGGGCTTGGCTATGTGTGGGATGAGAGGGGCTTGGCTTGGCTTGGCTATGTGCCATCTGGGTTAGATTGAGAGAGTAGATGCTCTTGTCGTTCTGAGGATGCTGAAGAAAAACAGAGGTGGCTGGAGGCTGAGAGAGAGGAAGCTCTTGCTAATCTGACGTTGCTGAGAAAACAAAGGTGTAGGAAATGAGAGAGGAGAGAGAGGCGTGTTTGAGGAGAAGACCTCCTTTTGGCTAACGCTGTTAAGCTCAGGGTTAATAGCACTCCTCTTAAAATGGGTCATGTGTGTTGCACGTGACTTTTGCTTATGTGTTTCTTTACGTGCTTGACACCTGTTTCTGTTTGCAGCAGTTGCTGCAAACAAGTTTGGAGGAAATCCGTGTCCTTTATCCAAATAAATGATCACTTGGATCGCACCAATTAATGTACCAAGCAACAGTAACCGCAGCTTTCTCACAAGTACGCCAAAGTCAGCACAATAGCACACCAAAGTCATTACCTCTCCACAACCAAGACATAGCCTACAACAATTTCTACGAATCTATTTTGGTGGGCTATTTTGCTGACCTAGGTGTGCTTGAGAGAAAGCTGCGGGTACTGAAGCCTTTTAGTTCACTTTTTCATAATTTTTCACATCAATTTTTTATTTATATTTTTTTAATTTAATTTAATTATTTCAATTTTATAGCACTAAATTGTAGAAGATTTATTAAATTTCTTTAAAAAAAAATTTTAATTTAGTTGTTTGGTATCATACAAACATTATACTTAAAGGAGACCTAAATTATCATCCCACCTAATCAGAGAATTTTTAGATAATCCTAAAAAACTATATAATAACTCCATCAATATAAATCCATCCCAAAAATGAAATATATCTCCATTAATTTGATAATTTCTACATTGCTAACATTTTAAAAAAAGAGAAATGATATGTCCACAACATTTTTACAATATTTTTACAACAAATCCTAAGTGACAGGTTATTACTGGTTGTTATTGTTAGGTTAAAAAAGTAATCTCAGTGCTAAATTCAAATTTGAACTAATAAAAATTAACCTCTTATGATTTGCTGTGAAAATGTTGTGAACGTAGCACTTCTCTTAAAAATTTTTTTATCATATTAACTTTGATGAAATAAATTCTTTTTCTTTTTTTTTTTTTTCTTTTTTTTTTATATTAACGTTGATTAGAAATTATAATTTTAATAGGATTCAAACTCTATAATCATATCAAATGAGACTCAACAAATATATATCATTTTTATTTTTAATAGGATTTAAATTTTGAGCATGATTTAGGTATAGTACTTAAGTGCTGTTTCTTAGATTCCCCTTTTAAAATTCTACCATGTGGATTTTTTCTCATGGGATGGAAGTGTTTTTTTTAGTTAAGTAGTTACATGACTGAATCTTAAAAGGGGAACCTAAAGAACAGCACCTAAGGTACTGTACCTAAGTTTTGTCTTAAATTTTATATCAAATGGACTCTACCGACATATTTATCCTTTAAAAAAAATTATATAACCAAATTTGATTAGGAATCCATAACCCTATATTATATTATAAATAGTTTGTTTTAGGGATTATTTGTTACAATTTCAACTCGGCTTTTCATTCCTGTATTATATTTTAAATATTTTTTTTTGGGATTATTCTTTCTTTCAAGTTATACATTTTTTTAAGTTGAGTCATAGACCTTTAAGCAAAATAAATACTTTTAATTTTTATTTAACTATCCCGTGCATCGCATGGTTTAGCGACTAGTAATAACTATATAAAAAGAGCCAATGATTCTTGCTACAGTACTCTTGGTTTATTTAACTTTTGTTTTTTAACAACTTTGTCTTTTTAATGGGCCAAAAAGGTGAGTTTAGATGAGAAAGAAAAATTTTTAATTAAAAAAAAATATTATGTCAATAATATTTTCACAATAAATCTTAAGTAACAAGTTATTATTGACTATTATTGGTGATGAAAAAGTAATTTGAATGGTGGATTCAAATTAGAATCATTAATAACTTACTATCGAAGATTTGTTGTAAAAGTATTTTAGAAATATTGTAAACGTAAAAGCATTAAATTAAGGAGAATTGTTGATTGCTCTTCTTCTTCTTTTTTCTTTTTTTCCCCTTCAAGTAAGCTTACAACGTAGAATGTAGACACACAAAAAGTGGCAAATACTGTACATATTTGCAAAAAAATGGTAAATATAGTACACATTTGCCAATTTTGTGTGTCTATAATATAAATTTACATTATAAGTATAATGTAAATATAAAGATATTGTAAAAATGTTGTGACACATGTGTCAATTTCTTTTGGGTCAAACTAAAATAAAAATGAAATAAAATAAAATAATAAAATATTAGACTGAGATTTAGCACAACTAAAAATGAAGGTATTATATTGTGAAAATATCGTGACATTTTATTGGTATCATAATATTTTCACAACAATTGAGGTGTCATTTCCTTATAGGTCAAAATAAGATATTAAAAAATTAGACTGGGATCCACCACAGTTGAAAATAGAGGTATTTTGAAAATGTTGTGATATTTTGTTGTGTTCCTAGATTTTTATTTTTATGTTTTTGGTTTAGTCAAATTTGGTAAGCCAAAATTTACTTTTTCAAACACAATTTTCTTGGGTTCATTTTTTTTTTACACACTTTAAAATTTAAAGTGAAAAAGAAGAAGATAGTTTTACACCAAAAGTAAAAAAATAAAATTGGGCCATTTTAAGTTTGGGATAATTTTATTCCTCCCTAAACTTTAAAACTGAGAAAATACCCCTAACTGTTGCTCTCTTAGTTAAACCATTTTGAAATCTTACAATTCTTAAAATGTTCCATTGTAGAATGTCTAAATTACCCTCACTAAATTTTAATGTCTCAAAAATTTTCTGTGTATTTTGACTTTTATGTGGTAATCATACTTGGAAAGTTGAAATGGTGATATATGGTGTTCTATTTGTTACCTAGAGAAATGTTGATTTTCCTAGGTTTAAATATTCTAGACTTAATTAAAATTTTATCTAATGGAAGATTCAATGACACATGCCTCTTGTTATTCTCTTTTTATTTATTTATTTATCTTCTTACTTAAAAGTGTGTTCATTAAAAATTAAGCTAAATATCATGGCTAGACTCATAAAATGTAAGATAATAGAAAGCGAAGTATGAATAACAAAATATTTATTGTGGATAATTGCAAGTATTTGATGAAGACCTTCAATTGTAGTATATGACATCATTCATTGCGAAAATTTAAATATTGTGACAATGTCTTAGCAAAACTCAATTGCTTATTATTAGAAGAAGGTGATATTCATTATCACACTTAGAATTTTTTAATGAATGGGTACAACATTTAGTAAATAGGTTTTAAGAAATTATCATAGCATATAAATACTCATATATTAAAATAATTACTCAAAGCTTAAATACATGCATGGTTTCATTCTTCTTTAAATAGAAGTTCTATATTAATTTTCTCAATTTTCTCACTTAAAGAGGCAGGCATGTGCCACCCACTAGTACTCTAAGTAGCACCGACATGCATATGGGTACGAGAACAGTACGACGAGGCAGTAATTTTTGAAAAAAATAAGACAATAGTATGATGGTACACGTATATTAAATAATTATTAAATATATTTTTATTTTTATTTTCTATATATTAGTAAGCATTTATTTTTCATATAATGTTAAATATATATATCAAATTAAAAGCAATAATGGATAATAAGGCTAATCTATGTCTATTAAAGGATGTACAAAAATTTGAATACAAACCAAAAATAAAGATATTTACTAATTTTCCAATGCACTATTACTATTTAAAGCATAAATGCTCATTTGTTTTGTGAAAGGGTATTTAATTTCTTGCGTGTCCTGGTCGTATCTTGCATTTTTTTTTAAAAGAACACACATGTAGAAGTGTCCCAAGCATGTCAAGTGTTTAACACAGATACGGTACCTCAAATGAAGTGTTTGTGCTTCCTAGAATTTACTAGACAGAACGAAAAAAAAGAAAAAAGAAAAAAAAGAGTAATTATATAAACAGTAGATTAGATACTGTGCTGCCCGATTTGAGGAGAGATTAGGCAAACAGCAAATTTCCAATGTATCATATTATTAATGGAGCTTGTGACTAGTGAAAAGAAAAAAGAAGGAGTTTGACTGGTGCAACATGTCAAAGTGATTATTTAAGCTTTTTTAGTCCGTTGCAATTTTCAAATGAAACATACATGCGGTTAGTTAGTTAGTTAGTTAGGGCCCGTTTGGTATATGTATTTAAAAATTGAAAATTGTTGTTTGAAAACATTTATGGAAATACGTGTGGGTGAAAAAGTGTATTGAAATACGTGAAATGTTGTTTAAAAACTGAAAATGGTTGTTTAAAATCACAAACCAAACACCCCCTTAGGTTTTTTTTTTTTTTTTTTTTTTTTAAAAAAAAAAAAAATTAAAAAAACAAACACACACACAAAGAAGAGGGAATGAGGTTCTAAAATAAAGGCATGGCAAAAATGACCAAATACAAAATACCATATTTAGGACAAATAATTAGTAATATATCACTGTTTGCGAAATATTTAGCAATTTACCATTGTTTTGAAACTTGAGTTCAATATAGAACTTGAGTTTATGAAAATCGAGTTCTAAAAAAATGTGACATGGTGGCAAAAATTGATCTGGTATTTTATAATTTAAAAGTCCACATGAAATTCGAGTTTTATAAACTCAAGTTCATTGTAATGTAAAACTTGAGCTATTGAACCTTGAACCTTGAGTTCTTTAAAAGTTTGAACAAGTGGGTGAGTTCCAAACACTTTCAATTTTGTTTCTTTTGTTGTCTTATCTTAGTTAACATCCTTAGCTATTGTGCATAAAATAAAAGGAACAAGTGGAAGACAAGCTCCCATGTGATCCAACCAAGGAGAGAATTCACACACCAATCTTTTAGTCTTGTCTTGCAGGGATGGATCCAAGATTTCAAGTTAGAGGGGTCAGAGTATAAGAAAAAAAGAAACTTTAAATAGGCATCCATATCGTATTAAAAAATTATAAATATACAAAATCGTTATTTCTTAATACATTAAGATGCAATCATATACCAATAAAGACAAAAAAACAAAAAAAAAAAATGTTTTTTTTTAATACTAGGCTTGTTAGGATATATTTATTTATTTATTTTTGTTGTTGTTGAAGTTAGAGAATTTATAATAGTGGTACTAAAAAATTTAGCTTTTAGTACCACAGAAAGCTAATTTATCTATTTTGCCACCCCACTTTACAATATACCAACATCAAATGTTCTATTTTTTTACCACTTCATTTAAAACAGTATAAACAACTCATTAAAATAATAAAGGGAGAGAGAGAATTTGAGTTTTTTAATTGAAGGTAGAGAAATAATCTTAATAATGTATTATATTTTATTTTTAATAACTTGCTACAGTTAACTGGTATTTATACCATAATTGCAAAAAATTTAGTTTTAATTTCTTCAATAACACATGATTTTTTTGGTGGAAAAATAGTTTTTTTTTTTAAAAAAAAAAATACAATCACCATTGTGAATGTTTTTATTATTTTTATTAAGTTTTTAAGTTAAGTAGTTACTAGTTGGAGAGGGATTTAAGGTTTTGGAAGGGGACTACAAAAATGATATACTATATAATAAGTTAAAAAAAAAATTGGACCAGGGGCCCGGGCCCCCTTGGGCCCCACCTTGGTCCGTCCCTGTTGTCTTGTCTCCCATATGCATGTAGGACAAATAGAAGTAAGAAAAGAGCTGGAACAAAAGGAAAAAAAAAAAAGAGATATGTGTGTAAGAGAGAAAAAGAAAGAAGAAAAAAAATGGAAAATAAAAAGGTCGTGGGCCATCAGCAATCATATAAGTTATAACGCAGACATTCACACACCAATCTCTTAGTCGTCTTATCTTTCATGTGCATGTGAGACAAGTAGGAGAAAATACACCTAATTTCAAGTGTATATTTCTGCCTCTTTATAGCTGGTGGGTCGCACTAGCTGTGAGAGGGAGGAAGCACATACCTTAAACAAGATATACTTCATCAACAAGTAAAAGTAAGAAAAGAACTGGAACAAAAGGAAAAAAATCAGTCAATGGACCATCGGCTATCATATAAGTATAGAACAGGCACACCTATAAATATTTGTATTTATAAAATAACCATCATACCTAACATGCTCATGCTGTGGTAATTTATTCAAATAAAGAACACTTAGGAATGGTAGATATTGGGTTGTGTAACTGATTGATTTTTTCAAAGTAACTTTTGTTTGATCACTTTTGGAACTCGAGTTCCATAAGAAACTAAAAAAAGGAAAAAAAAAAAAAAACTATTATGTCATGATTTTCAGCAGTCGAGTTTCAAAAGCGGTTGTATGACAAATATATTTCAAAATCGGCCACGTAACGGCAAAAAAAAGCCATTTAACTTGTAGTTCAAAATTTCACAAAATTTTTGTGTCTCTCTCATTCTCTCTCACACACAGACACACACGAAGAAACTCTAATGCCATACCACGACGAAGACTGAGCTCGCTATCTCCAAAACGTTGATCAACTCGCCCCGTTAAGCGGCCAATCCGGTTTCGAAACCGAAGAAGAAGAAGAAGAAGAAGAAGAAGAGCATTGCAAGCGGAGGAGAAGCTTGTTCGTCAAACGGAGTGGGAAGCGTCGAAGCCTCACAAGATAATGAGTGGAATCGGAGTGAAAAATCGACAGTCTCTTTTTTTCCTATTTGCATGGAAGCTTGGACCAACGAGGGTGACCGTTATATCTGGTTAGTACTCAATCGCCTGCCAACTCTTACTCTTCTTTTGAGACCTATATTTGATGAATTTTCATAACCTTCAATTCTAGGGTTTTACTCCAATTTTGCTCCAACCTTTCAGTTAACTCACAATTTTGTTGCAATATTCACTGTACAACGAAATTGTGTATCGGAATAGTTCACTATGCTTTGGAGCTTCTTGTGTAGCAAATATCGGCAGTCATGTTTTCTGCGCTTATGTCACATTCTGATTACAATTTTGACACTGCCCAAGTTCTTTATCTCTTTTTTCATGCTTCTGTAGTTTTTTTCATAAACAATTATCATTATCATTGCCTTAGGGAGTAGTTATTTATGAGAGCTTTTTATGATTGGATGTTTGCCTTAGGCAGTGTTCATTTCACTTCTTATACAATTTTTAAACTTTAGGAGCTACTCTAGTGTATCATATCATTTTCCTCTTTCTAATAAAATCATTATTTACTTACCCAAAGGGGCAAAAAGCAGCAGTTATGTCGAACTCAAACCCTTGGTTTCATTTTGACCTCTTTTATCAATTTGCATTTGAGTGCACTGTTTTCTTAATATTAGGAATTATTGGGTGTATCACTCTATTCAAATAAAAAGAAACTGAGGTTGAAAACTTCATCCATTCTTTGTTAGTGTTAAAGATATCAAGCCCAATCCTTGGTTTGCAAGCAAAGAATACTACCTATATTACAAGTCAATTAACCATGGACCATGGTTTATTGAGTGGTTAGTTTACTTGAAATAACTTGTTTTTATGTGACGTGTCCATGTGTATGGATGCACAAACCCAAAATTTGAACCATAGAGAACTTTGTAAGGGAGATAAAATTCAATCTTTAAAGAGGATAAAGGCCCTTATTAAATCTTTACTATGTGGAAACTTCCCAAACATTAATGACACAGTTCCTTAGTTGAGTGGATAGCTACATATTTATGTGATATTCTTGGTTCTGGGCATGTTGCTGATAGTTGCAGAGTAACAGTTACAGATCGAGTGCACATTATATTCTATGTGGACATCGATAAATATTGCATGGTAATAAGTTCCTCTATGAATTTTTTTTTCATTGTGGATAATGGGGAGGATATTTGACGTGATGATCTCTATTGCGTCTGACTTGATTATGCTCTATTTAATCATGAAATCCTTTTTCAACGTCCCCCTTTCACCCCCCCCCCCCCCCCCAAAAAAAAAAAAAAATTCTGTAGTTCTTCAACGGGTACTCACCTAGTCATTGGGTTCTTTGATTCTATCCAACTTTTTAAACTGAATATATTGGACATACCTCAGTTTAAATCTGGTATCTTGGTATGTTTGGACTGGTGGAAGTGCATGCCATAATCCCTATCAATTGCAGAGACTAGGAGTTGGGACTTAAAGGTGGGTCTGGTCAGACAGATCTGGTTGAGTTGGATCAAGTCTGCTTTGAGGCCAGAAGTTAGCAAATACATGATGCCACTCAAAATGGAAATTAAACTGACAGGTGCAATCATTCTAGCAAGTTTATAAAACTGTAAAAAACTGCTACTTCACTGTATCTCCTTTGCAAAACTGAAACCATCATTCATTCTATGTTCCTTAAATGGGCTTAACGAAGGCTTTGATCTTAGTCCTTATATTTTTAGAGGATAAAACCTTGACATGGAGCTATTCTCATTGCTTGAATGTGAACACCTAATACTACTATGTTGAAATGAAATTTAAAAACATTAGTCAACTACTATTGCCCTGGGTGGCCCCTTCTAGCCTGAAAGTTTAGCTTGAGCTGAGCATAGCCCAAATTAGGAAAAATGGTTGACAGGCTCAAATTTGGGCAAGCCATTTTAGTCTTTAGATTATGCCAGCTCAACCCCAGTGGGGTGTCTAATTCAAGTGCTATAATGGAGCTTGTAGTGCTATGGTGATGCGACCAAATTGGGCTTTTTAATTTCGGTCTTTCTTGTAATCTGTATAATGTCTGTTTTTAATATACTTATTGTAACATCTTCCTCTCTTTGTCTCACTCTATCTGAACACACCCCAAATGTGTGTACTCTAGGAATTCCACTTTTTTCCTTTCGTGAAAATTGTTATTGTTGGTACTGAAACAGCAGAATATCTACTTCCAGCTGCTAGTTGGTCATATATAAGGGTGTCAATTTGGGTTAGTATGTCTTGTTCTTACCGTGTCGAGATAGGGGTATTTAGCTAAATGGTTTAACTTGAACCCGACCCATTTAATAATTGTGTCATAATCTTTCAGCCCTAATACGACATATTAATGAATTGAGTTGACTTGACATGACTTATTTGCCAACCGACATATTAAAGCCTAGTCCAAGTGCTTTGTTAGCTTATTTTCTTACGTTTCTTTTAGCCCTAATGCACTTAATTCACCTGATTTTGTGTGTGTGTGTGGTGATTTTAGCTATTTAGATGTGCTTGTTCCCCAAGGTTATAAAATTAATCTTAATTAGGTCCAACTAAAATGAGTTTAGTACAAATCAAGATTTTTTTTTCATAGGAACATGAATCAAGATTTAAATTAACGAGTTGTATTAAAATTGATCATGTGTATGCATACTCACAAAAAATGTAAGCCCTTATCTAATAAGATTATGACACATCAACAATTTTAAATTGGACTTAGGATAAAGCAATTGAAATTAATTTTTCATAATCTTGTGGGGCTAGACTCATTAGTGTTGATGCATCTTAAGCCGTTTAAACTTGATTTGACAGTATCTTTTGATCTAGTGTTTCGATTGAGACCAATGACCTATCATTTTGATCGTCATGACATCAAGATCATTTTAAGAATAGTTGAGTGAGGATCCAACAGCTGAAATTAAATGCTATCCAAAATTACCCTTTTGCCCTCTAAATGAGATTAAATTCAAGTTGTAAAATGGGGTGTGAACAGATGATTGTGATGATTTGCATGATGTGAAAATAATGTTTGAGTGAAAAATAGATGCTAAGTCTGTCTAGGTCAGGCTACTTGTGAAGGGTAACGTTGCATTAAATAAACCTAATTTCTTTCTCAAGAAGCTCTCTCAATATTTTTGTAGAATTTCTCATCTCAATTTGATTTCAAGATCTCTTTTTGAATGAAGTATGCTTGTATTTATAGAGGGGAACAAATTAATAAGTTTAAGGGGGTGTTTGGTAGGGGTATTTAAACAACAGTTTTCATTGTTTAAACAATACAACATGTATTTCCATAATAATTTTTCACCCACACGTATTTCTAAAAAACTTAAACAACGTTACTAGAACAACATTACCAAACGAGTAATTTCCCTTCCATCTCTCTATGTAGGAGCTTTTGAACTCATACTCTATTAAATGTTTAAAAGGAAGTTCAAAGGCACCAGATTTTGAAATTCGAGGTTCTTGAGAGAAAGTGTCATGCAACACCAAGTCTTTTGTGACAAACTGTTGATTGGCACTTTGATTATTTGACCATTTTGGCTCCAATTTCAAATTTTGTGCATTTTTAGCTTTTTTTTTTAATAAAAAATTTATTCAAGTATAATTATGAGTTTTAAGTCTTTTTTTAATTATCTCAACTCTTAATAACCAAATTACACCATAGGATATTAAGGATTTATAAATTTAAACCAACCACCAATCTTACAAGATAAGGGACTAAAATTCAAAAATTATAATTATCTCTAAGATATATCCAATACTTATTTTTTTTTAACAAATGAAGGTGTCTAGTCTTCTTCGAGTATTTAATTATTCTTTTAGATGTATGTAATCGCCCGTCCTACATTCACTAGATTATTAGAGGGAGGAAAATTACACTATTGTATTTTTTTTTTTTTTTAATGAGTCTTAAAATTGAAACCAATGGAATTCTAACATATAATTGATTTTGATCAATCATTTAAAGGATCATTCAAAATTAAATAATTATAAAGCATATTAATTACCGGCAAATTTAATATGATCAGATATATTGATTTGATGGTCCAGTTGTTGTATCCAGCACTTATCAAGTAATTCACTCGTATTCATCTATCAAAAAAAGAAAAGAAAAAAAATTAACATTTGTACCATTTTATGACTTAAAATCACGGATTTTTCTTCTTCTTCTTCTTTTTTATTTTATTTTTTTTTATATATATAACAAAAATGCAATATGATTCACTTTATTACACCATGTTTTTATAAATTGAAATTGTGACTTTAATTCACCTTTTCAGTTCTTCTAGAAAATGAAAAAATAAGAAAGTTCACTTTTTCAATTTTAAAAAATAAGTGCGTAATCTATACTACTATTTAAGGGATTTCCTTTACTTGGGATCTGTAGGGTCACAAATTGTAGCCCACACCTTAATAGAAACAGGAAATGGGCCCAACAAGCCCAATACAATAAATTTGTGAGAGAGTGGGTTAAAGAATTGGGCTAGCAGCGATTTTTACAACAGTTATTGGGATCTGGGTACTTGGCCGAGGAGGCTAAAACACATAAGTGAGTTAAGATTTTACGTCCGAGGAGTAAGGTTTGGGTAATTTTCATGGGTTATAATCAAATCCGAGGGGTATGATCTTGGATAAGATGCTTTCTTTTAGGTTGTATTTTTCCCGGTGCTACAGTAGTTGTTTCTTGATGTTCTTTCTTTTTCCTTTTTTTTTTTCCCCACTCTTATGAAGGGTTTATTCCATTATATAGTCCTTCATTGCCCGATCTCATCGTCCACTTGTCTGTCATCTAGCACGGTACTTGAGTTTCCATTTCCTTTCTTACAGCTTTTTGACTTCCTGGGGATAAAGATCACTTTCAACACTGTTCAGGGGTCTTCTCCACATAAATGCGGCCAGGAAAGCAGCTGTGATGCATTTAATGCGGTGGTAGCAGCTTTTTCTCAAGATATTTCTGCATCCTTATCCCTTCCATATGCATTGGTAATCTATCTTTACCTCTGGAACTTCCTGGAGTGTGGACTAAGGGAAAGCCGAGGTTCCTCTCACCATCAGACGTCATGTCCGAGGAGGGTATTCCTCTCGGACCAGCCTCTTTGGATCCTTACGCGCTCTACTGTTAGTTACAACGGTCCTCTGTGATTTCTTCTCCTCGGGCGTATTGTTGATGAAACGTCGTTCCTGGGCCACAATAGCCCCTCAAAATTCTAATTTTTCTTTCTGATCCGAGGAGGAAAATTAGGATTTTGATGTATAAAGGTAATTACGATGTAGTCCTTAATAGTATCTAAATTTAGGCGCATGTAAGGGCCATTTCTGCCATTTCGCGAGGGCTTTTGACGCTTGGGAACTCGCACAATCATCATTAAACGCTTAGAATTGCGTTTCAACCAGACATCCTACGGTGAAATACGAATCCAACGGTTCAGATCGCAACTTCAATATTTGGGCGGGATTATGGTTTTTTTTTTTTTTTCAACCCCACTATAAAAACTTCCAGGCGTTACTTTTTGCTTCTTATCAGAACTTACAACTTCAGAGTGTTCATATCCAGGCGCCCACCAATTTTTTCGCAAGAAAGAGAGCTTGACGATCTTCCAGTAACCAGAGAAGCAATCCGTGTTCATTTCTACGTAAGTTTCGCATTCCGACTTCCATTGTACTCTCGGCTAACCTCCTCGGCTAACCACCTCACCTTATAGAGACTAACCATGGGTAGATTCGAGCGCTTAGTGGACACTCCGGCCAAGATAGAGTTGTTCAAGGAGAAGTACCACATTCCCCAAGAGGTGGTGGTACGTCATTGCACCACAGAGGGAGTGGAGTTTGACCGGAAGATGGGAGAGGTGGTCATCCCCATGATTGCCTTCATAGAAGGGGGGATGACCATTCCCATGGGTAGGATTACACGGGACTACCTTCGTGCCCATAGGCTGTGTCCCCATCAGTGTGCTCCCAACTTCTTTAGAGTCCTAGGGTCAATCGACGCCTTGGATCGGCATCTGGGGTTAGGATTGACATGGTACGACGTCGCCCACCTGTATGAGGGCCATATAGAGACTCGGGCAGGCTTTTACCTTAAGTCCCGTAGCAGTGTGGTCAAACTGATATCCTGCCTTCCCAAGTCAAATAAGGGGATGAAGGACGACTACCTGATCTTGTCGGGGCCCTGGAGCGACGGCTTAGCCTGCCCAACCAAGGCCGGGACTCCAGGTGGAACACTTTAGACCTAGGATTTCTAACTTTAGCATTAAGGATTGTTACGTTACCTTTACACTCATTTGCTTAGTTATTTTGTGTTAGTGACTTATCATATGTTTTTTATAGCCGAGGCTTAATAACATAACTTACTTGTTTGACAGACAAATTTTTTACCAATCCGAAGCTCAGCCTGATCAACGTTCCAGCATTGAATTATCTGCTGAGGTCAGAAATTTTCGTGAACGAGGACGGACAACTACGAGCGGTCCACCTCATTTTGGATTTTGAACCCATTTCTCGGTCCTTTTTAGACGTCGGCAACTCTATCCGAGCCGGGGACCATCGCTTGGCGCGTATAGACGTGTCTCGGCCACACTTCCTCGCCAGCTACGACCTTCCGCCGGTTGACCATCCCATTCCACAGGAAATTCCCCTCGCCGTCGCACCGTTGCGCGAAGTAACACTTGGGGAAGCCATCCTTAGAGAAGAGACAGCTTCTTCTTCGTCCCTAGAACTAGAGATTGACAAGTTCAGGTTTGAAGAGGAAACAGTACATATATCAGAGGCCGAGGAAGGGGCGGACGAGCAGTCGAGCGTGCACCCTCCGGCTCAGGTGATAACTTACATTGCCGATACCACCGACGAGGAGGAAGACATGGCTCCCCGGACTGGCCCTTCTTTGAAAGAATTGATGAAGGGTAGGAATAAAGAGCCATCCTCTCAGGATAAGGGCAAATCCAAACAAATTGCACACCCTCCCCCTCCTCCGCCCCAAGTGCCTGTTGACCTTGGGCTCAAACCGAATCCGGATTTGAGGAGGAAGAGGCCGGTGGAGCCTGCTGAGGAGGGGGAGTTAGGCCCATCAAGGGGCAACAAGCAGGCCAGGCCTGCACCAGAGCGAAGGAGTAGGAGGTCCCACTCCGTGGAGAGCCACGAGGAGCGACCAGCGGCCCAGGCTCGTCAGCCACCACGAACCTGGTCACCTGAATTGGAGGTCGATGGCGGTCCCATCATGATGGATGCCTCCCTTCGACATTTTCGAGGTGGCCATGCAGGTCGTTTGGCCGACGCTCTGCTACAACCACTCCTCCTTCCGTCGGACCTGGCGGCGTACAGGAGCTTTGACTACCCTGATCTGCTCCTTTCCATGAAGAGGGACTTGGCCATGGTAAGTTACTTCAGTTTGATTTCTTTTTATTTGTGCATTATTTCTTAAGTCTAACACACTTTTTCCTTTTGCATAATAGGTCGCGCAACAAGTGTACGTGGCCGAAGAGTGGGCAAAGCGCTTTCGCGATGAGACGAAGGCTGCTCACCAGGCCCGAGATACTGCGGAGGACCATTTGAGCGTGCTGAGAACCCAGCAGAAGCAGTTGGCCGAGCAAGTGAAGAAGGCCAACCAGGATAAGGCCAGCGCTGAGGCTGGAAGGAATAATATGGAGAAGCAGGCGGAGACTTTTCGCAGCGAGCTGCACCTCTGCCAGATCAACTTAGAAACGGAGAAGCAGATGGTGATAAGTCTGCGCGAAGAGCTCCGTCGGGCCAAGGAAGCTGCACAGCTACAGAAGGAGGCAGCCGAGGCCGAGAAGCAAGCTTCTTATGCTCTGGGGGTGGAAGAAACCTAGAGCAGGTTAACTGAGGAGTTTGCTTCGGTCGCCAGGGACTACTGTGACGTCACGTGGGGGAAAGCCCTTGACGCCGCTGGGGTCCCGGCTGACTCCAGCCTTAGGAGGCCTGAGAGCGTGTACTACGATCCTGAAATCCAACCGCTCTCAGATTCTGATCCTCCTCCTCCAGAGCAGCCAGCCTCAGCGTCTGAAGCTCCTGCGGCAAATTTAGACCTTCCAGCATCTGTGGAAGGCCCAACAGCCACCCGTCAGGACGCCGGTCAAGGGGAAAAAGCCGAGACCTCCCAGGGTAATGCTCCGGGTGCTGCTCCTTCGCAGCCTGAACCAGCAGTCGACCACCAAGACCCCAAGATCAAGGCCTAGGACATTTGTTTTAATGTTTCTTTTTGTTTTGTTTTTTTTTTTTCTTTTTTAGCTTTCTATGCTCATCACTTTAAAGATATGTACTGTTTTAATCATTAATGAAAGTATACTTCTTTTGTTTTACGTATTATGGCAAGTAATAGCTAATCCCTCCGCTGTCATTCCATTCATTTTTTTTTTACTTGCATTAAAAGAATGGCTGACTTAATTGAGAAGTTCCGGAAGTTGACATACTAGCTAAATACATATAACCAAACAAGAAATTTGAGTCATGCTCTTTTATCTATATTGGAATGTTAAAAAGGGAAATAAAACAAGTAGTAACTAACCCAGACCATCTGGTCAGAAGTCCCCAGTCATGATTAGATTCGAATGAGAACACTTCATAGAACGGTGATGGTGTTAACTAACCCAGATCATCTGGTCCGAGGACTCAGGCACGATTGGTTTTAAGTTTAAACACTTGAGAACAGTAAGGGTGTTAACTAACCCAGATCATCTGGTCCGAGGACTCATGCATGATTGGATTTAAGTTTAAACACATGAGAACAGTAAGGGTGTTAACTAACCCAGATCATCTGGTCCGAGGACTCATGCATGATTGGATTTAAGTTTAAACACATGAGAACAGTAAGGGTGTTAACTAACCCACATCATCTGGTCCGAGGACTCATGCATGATTGGATTTAAGTTTAAACACATGAGAACAGTAAGGGTGTTAACTAACCCAAATCATCTGGTCCGAGGACTTATGCATGATTGGATTTAAGTTTAAACACTTCAGAGAACGGTAAGGGTGTTAACTAACCCAAATCATCTGGTCCGAGGACTCATGCATGATTGGATTTAAGTTTAAACACTTCAAAGAACGGTAAGGGTGTTAACTAACCCAAATCATCTGGTCCGAGGACTCATGCATGATTGGATTTAAGTTTAAACACTTCAAAGAACGGTAAGGGTGTTAACTAACCCAAATCATCTGGTCCGAGGACTCATGCATGATTGGATTTAAGTTTAAACACATCAGAGCACGTCGAGAGGTATGAAAAGAGGTATACATATTTAACATAAAAGACGAATATTGATCAAACATAAGTTTATTAATAATAATACCTTTTCAAATTATTGACATTCCAAGGGCGGGGTACTACAAGTCCGTCCAAGTCTTCCAAGAAATATGCTCCAATGCCAGCATTGGAGGTGATGCGATATGGTCCTTCCCAATTTGGCCCTAGTTTTCCCCAAGCAGGGTTCTTTGCCGAGCCCACGACTTTGCGCAGCACCAGGTCACCTGAGACCAAAGGTCTTGTCTTTACATGGGCATCATAACCTTGCTTTAGCTTTTGTTGGTAATAAGCCAATTGAACCATTGCGTTTTCCCTTTTTTCATTAATCAAGTCCAGACCTCTCGCCAAGTTTTCATCGTTGTCTTTTGGATTAAATGAGCTTGTTCTCGTCGTTAGGAACCCGGACTTCAAAGGGATGACTGCTTCAGCCCCATAAGTCATTGAGAAAGGGGTCTCCCCAGTGGACCTACGAGGTGTGGTCCTGTACGTCCAAAGTACATGTGGGAGTTCTTCCACCCATCTTCCTTTCGCATCATCTAGTCTTTTCTTCAATCCGCTTAATATGACCTTATTTACAGCTTCGGCCTGGCCATTCCCCTGGGGGTAAGCCGGAGTAGAATACCTGTTAGTGATACCCAATTCTCCGCAGTAGTTTCTGAACATCTTACTGTCAAACTGAAGTCCATTATCTGTGATAAGTACATGCGGGACACCAAACCGAGTAACAATGTTTCTCCAGATAAATCTTTTCGCATCCACATCTCGGATATTAGCCAGAGGCTCTGCTTCAACCCACTTTGTGAAATAGTCAGTACCAACTATCAGATACTTCTTGTTTCCTACAGCCTTAGGAAATGGTCCGACGATGTCTAAGCCCCATTGAGCGAATGGCCATGGGCTAGATATTGGATTGAGGGTTCCTCCTGGCTGGTGTATACTTGGTGAATACCGTTGACATTGATCGCACTTTTTGACGTACTCCAAAGCTTCTCTCTGCATGTTCGGCCACCAATAACCCTGAGTAATGGCCCTATGCGCCAAGGATCTGCCTCCAGTATGACTTCCACAGATTCCCTCATGCATTTCCTCCAAGAGCAATTCCGTTTGATCGGGATGAACACAGAGTAGATAAGGTCCACAGAAGGAACGCCTGTATAGCTTATCATCCTGTGACAGCCAATAGCTAGGAGCCTTCTTTCTTATTTTGTCGGCCTCCGTTTTCTCTTCGGGTAGAATATCATCCTTTAAGAACTGCACGACGGGGTCCATCCAACTCGGCCCCATTCTTACTTGATTGATCTGTACTACGTTTGCTATTATTGAGGATCGATGCAGGTCCTCAACAAGGATTAGGCGAGGCAAGTTCTGTGCCGAGGAAGTTGCAAGAGTGGCCAAGGAGTCCGCATGCGTGTTACCGCTTCTTGGGACATGTAACAAGCTAAAGGATTCGAACTCCATTTGCATGGCTCTCACTCGGCTAAGATAGCCTCGCATTCTCTCATCCTTGGCTTCAAATTCACCCTTGACTTGACCCACAATTAGCCTTGAATCCGAGAAGAGGTTAATGGACTTTCCTCCCATCTTTAGGACCATAGTCATTCCTTCCAGTAGTGCTTCGTACTCTGCTTCGTTATTCGTGGCAGGAAAGCTTAATCTTAACGACTTTTCAACGGTGATCATCTCTGAAGATGTCAACACTAGCCCAATACCCGCTCCTTTTTGGTTTGATGCTCCGTCTACATGCACTTCCCACGTCGGAGGGGGACACCTGGTGATACTACAGGCTAGTTTTGCACCTCTTTCCTCTAATGCTAATTGACTATCCGCTTCCGGTTCGGTGAATTCTGCCACCAAGTCGGCCAGTACCTGGCCTTTAACTGAGGTGCGAGGCATGTACTTAATGTCGAAGGCTCCCAGAATTGTACCCCACTTGGCTATCATTCCCGTGTAGTCTGCACTTTTAAGTACGGCTTTTAATGGGAGTTGAGTAAGAACAATCACCGTGTGCGCTTGGAAATAATGAGGCAACTTGCGTGTGCCAAGCACCACCGCTAATATGGCCTTTTCCAGTGGAAGGTAGCGTATTTCTGCCTCATGCAGTGACTTACTCACGTAGTATACTGGTCGTTGCACGCCGTTGTCAACCCTTATCAATACTAAACTTACTGCATAGGAGACCACTGCAATGTAAGCAAAAAGGACCTCGTCCGGCTCAGGGCTTGACATGACAGGCGGCCGAGCAAGATAGTCCTTGAGTTGTTGAAAAGCCGCGTCACATTCCGTCGACCATTCAAAGCTTTTCCATTTATTGATCAACAGAAAGAAAGGTCGGCACCTGTCCGCCGATCGAGATATAAATCTATTCAGCGCAGCGGTCATTCCGGTTAGTTTTTGCACTTCCTTTGGGTTCCGAGGAGTTCGCATACTGATGATGGCTTTAATTTGGTCGGGATTGACTTCAATTCCCCTGTGAGTAACCATATAACCCAAGAACTTGCCTGAGCCAACACCAAACGAACATTTGGCGGCATTCAAACGTAGTTTATAACTTCTGAGAATTTCGAAGACTACTCGAAGATCTTCAAGGTGTTCAGATGCTCTTTTGCTTTTCACCACCATGTCATCTATGTAAATCTCCATGTTTTTACCTAATAATGATTCAAACATCCTCGTCATCATTCTTTGGTAGGTGGAACCCGCATTCTTCAGACCAAATGGCATCCCCTTGTAGTGGTAGTTCCCTACTGGCGTGACAAAAGCAGTTTTTTCTTGATCGTCCAATGCTAAAGGTATCTGATGATAACCCTGGAAGGCGTCCAAGAAACTCATTCGAGGATGGCCGACTGTGACATCTACCAGTTGATCAATTTTGGGCATGGGGAATGGATCTTTAGGGCAGGCTTTATTTAGATCTGTGAAATCAACACATACTCGCCACTTTCCAGTCTTTTTCTTGACCACCACCGTATTTGCCAACCACTCAGGATAGAAGACCTCTTTGATAGCCCCTGCCTTCTTTAGCTTCGACACTTCCTGACGGACCGCTTCTGCATGCTCTTTAGACGGCCGACGAGGGAGCTGCTTCCTGGGGGTCATCATCGGATTAACATTCAGATGGTGGCAAATGAAGTCTGGGTCTACCCCCGGAGCCTCGTAAGCATCCCATGCAAAGACGTCTATGTTTCGCTTGAGGAACTCTATCAATTCCTCCTTCTCTGACTGGGGTAGTTGAGATCCGACTTGAAAGAATTTATCAGGGTCATCTCCTATTATGACCTTTACAAGATCTTCACATTTCGCCTCCTCGGACAGCCCATCTTTGGACAACATTGGGGGTTTTGATTGCTATAGCTCTTCTTTTTGAGCCTCAGATTCTGCTTCAGGCTCATGTCGGATAGCTGCTATCATGCACTGCCACGCCATGGTTTGATCACCCAATATCTCTTCTATCTTGCCTCCAGAGGGGTATTTAATCTTCTGATGCAGGGTGGAAGAGACTGCTCCTAAAGTATGAAGCCAAGGCCTTGCAACAATCGCCGTATAAGGGGAGTAGGCGTCCACCACTATAAAATCGGCCTCCACTATCTCTGCTCCGGCTTGCACTGGCAGCCTGACCTGTCCCCTCGGAATAATAGTCTTTCCCTCGAAGCTCACTAAAGGGGAATTATAAGGCGTCAGATCTTCAGCTCTTAGGTTCAGCCCCTTGAAGAGATCAGGGTACATGATCTCGGCTGCACTGCCTTGATCCACCATTACCCTCTTTACATCATAGCCTCCGATTCGGAGGGTAATTACTAGGGCGTCGTCATGAGGTTGGACAGTTCCGATCTTGTCCTCATCCGAGAATCCCATGACCAAGGATCGGCTTGACTTGGCTCTCTTTGACTCATGCGAGTCATCCTCAGGGTACAGCCGAGTCACTGACATTACTCTGGAGGGGCATGACCCCGTTCTGCCAGGTGCCGCAAAGATAACATTAATGGTTCCAAGAGGAGGTCTCGGAGGATTCCCCCTTTCCGACCGAGTTTCCGTAAGGCTACCCAAGCTATTGGAATGATGCAACAGCTGTTTTAATCTGCCCTCCTGGACAAGCTGGTCAAGGTAATCCCACAAACTTCTACAGTCCTCGGTGGTATGACCGTGGTCTTTATGATATTGACAATAGAGATTTCGGTTTCTCTTTTCGGGGTTTCCCATCATCTTATTGGGCCACTTGAAGAAGGGCTCGTTTTTTATCTTCTCCAGGACTTGGTGCACAGGCTCTCGGAATACAGCTCCAACTATTTAGCTGTTACTAGATGCCTGTTGCTCGGCATAATCCCTTCTTGGCCGGTTATTATTGTACCTGTCCGGCCTAAACTCTCTTCTTTCTTGGGGGACAAGCTTGCCTTTCCCTTTTCCTTGTTGCTGCTGCTGTTGATCATCTTCTATCCTCTTATATTTATCCACTATATCCATTAATTGTTGCAAGCTGGTGACCGGCTTCCCTGTCAGGGACTTCCTCAGGCCATGCTCGGAGGGAAGACCAACCTTGAAGGTTCTGATAGCAACCTCATCAAAGTCCCCGTCAATCTCGTTAAACATCTCCCAATACCTCTCGGCATATGACCTCACAGACTCCCCTTCCCTCATTGTCATGGACAGCAGGGAATCAAGGGGTTGAGGAACTCTGCTGCATGTAACAAACCGGGAGCAGAATGATTGTGTGAGCTTCTTAAAGGAACCGATGGAATCAGTCTTCAACCCATCGAACCATCTCATCGGCATCGGTCCTAGGCTAGAGGGAAATACTCTGCACAATAAAGCCTCGTCTTGAGAGTAAACTGCCATCTTTTGTCTGAATTGGCTCACGTGTTCTACAGGGTCGGTACGTCCGTTGTACATAGAGAACGTAGGCTGATGAAAACGTCTGGGAAGCTTTGCCTTTTCTATTCCCCTAGTAAAGGGGGACTTAGAAATTTGGGTCAAAGCTTTCTTCATGTCTTTGGTCCCCACTCCCCTTCTAGACGAACTTTTTCTCCTTCTCTTGTGAGAATGCTCTTCTTCATAGGAATAGGATTCACTGGGGGGAGTTTCTGAAGAATCCCTGTAACTGTCCTCCCCTTCACCGTTGGAGGAGACATCAGAACTTGAAGGGGTGTGATTTCGTTGTGCTCGACGAAGCTTCTTTTTCAATCCTTCTATTTCACGCTGCAAGTCCTTTTCATCAGCGTGCCCTTGCACCAGATGGCTCTTTCGTCGATAGCCATTCTTCCCAGTATGGATCGTTCGCGAACTACCCTCACGCTGGTTATCTACGTGGTTCTCCCGTTCAAGATTATGGAGTTCATCTTGCTGACTGACGTTTACTGACTCTGCATAGGGCGGACTGGCCTGTTGCGGTCCCGAACCTACCATAACTGCCGTAACTTTCTACTAGCGCTAATTCTTTCCCACAGACGGCGCCAATTGTAGGGTCACAAATTGTAGCCCACACCTTAATAGAAACAGGAAATGGGCCCAACAAGCCCAATACAATAAATTTGTGAGAGAGTGGGTTAAAGAATTGGGCTAGCAGCGATTTTTACAACAGTTATTGGGATCTGGGTAATTGGCCGAGGAGGCTAAAACACATAAGTGAGTTAAGATTTTACGTCCGAGGAGTAAGGTTTGGGTAATTTTCATGGGTTATAATCAAATCCGAGGGGTATGATCTTGGATAAGATGCTTTCTTTTAGGTTGTATTTTTCCCGGTGCTACAGTAGTTGTTTCTTGATGTTCTTTCTTTTTCCTTTTTTTTTTTTTCCCCCACTCTTATGAAGGGTTTATTCCATTATATAGTCCTTCATTGCCCGATCTCATCGTCCACTTGTCTGTCATCTAGTACGGTACTTGAGTTTCCATTTCATTTCTTACAGCTTTTTGACTTCCTGGGGATAAAGATCACTTTCAACACTGTTCAGGGGTCTTCTCCACATAAATGCGGCCAGGAAAGCAGCTGTGATGCATTTAATGCGGTGGTAGCAGTTTTTTCTCAAGATATTTCTGCATCCTTATCCCTTCCATATGCATTGGTAATCTATCTTTACCTCTGGAACTTCCTGGAGTGTGGACTAAGGGAAAGCCGAGGTTCCTCTCACCATCAGACGTCATGTCCGAGGAGGGTATTCCTCTCGGACCAGCCTCTTTGGATCCTTACGCGCTCTACTGTTAGTTACAACGGTCCTCTGTGATTTCTTCTCCTCGGGCGTATTGTTGATAAAACGTCGTTCCTGGGCCTAGATCATGGGCCCATATTTTACTCCCCCACAATTAATAATAAAATAAATAAACTACTATATGATAATATAATTGTCATATAGAATTTAACATAAAATGTAAACTTTAATTTATTTTTTAACACCTAGCTTATTTTACTTAATTGTCTTTAACGATTTTTCATATTTTGAAACCGCTGCATGATTTTTTCACACTCAATAGTCTTAAATATACATTTTTTAATATATGTGACTAAATTATCATTCATTCACTGATCTTCTATTCGATTGCATAATCGATTTTTAATTATGTTCATTGCTGAAAAAGTTCCTTCAACAGTAGCTATTGTTGCAAGTTACAACTAGTAGGATCAATGCCAAAATGACTAATGAGTAAACCAATAGATATGAAACATCAATTTTTATTTTTTTTAATCATTACCAAGTGGGACCCATGGTTTTATATTATAGTTGTTTTTTTTTTGTTTTTTTGACACCTATCCTATTCAAATGTAGAGATTTTATTTTCTTTTTAACCATTACTAAGTGGGACCTATTGGTTTTATATACTTAGAATGGTAGTAGGAGGAGAAGTCTACTGAGAAAAGGTACTTGAATTGAGAATTTTTTTTTTTTTTTGGTCTTTTGTGTCAAGGGTGGGCAAATAAGGCATTTTAGGTCCTTATAAAAATTTGAAAGTTCAGGGGCACCTGCCCTCTGGCCTCCCGCCCCTGCCTCTAATTAAGGTGAGGTCCACACAGAAAACAACCTCGCTGGGGACCATAATTACGAAACTGGAAAAGTACTCATTTTTTATTTATTTGATGTGTCAACTAATATATATATACACATCAAATTATAGACTGAACAAAACAAGAAGAGCGAATAGCCAAAAGAATATGACAAATCCTTTCAAGTTATTCTTTGTTCCAATTCTCCTACTCTTCTCCAAATTTTACGAGCAACTTCTACTTCCACGGCCTTCACCTTCTGCTGAGGCTGTCGACTCAGAAGTGGTAGCTCCTCTGGCAGCTGGGGACGACGATGCTGTCAATCAAGCTGAAGCACCAACTCAAGCAGCTGGGGTTGGTGCTGAAAAACAAGCTCAAGCAGCTGGCTTTGTAGTCGTGCACGACATGGGGTGGGCGGAGATTGTGATTGCTTTTTGTTTGGCTTCGGCCATTGATATAGCTTTACTATCAGTTCAAGGCCACTCACTTCCTGATTACCCTTTTGGGATTAAAGCTACAAATTGTTTGATTTTCAGTCTTAGTCATGTTTACGAGCATTGAATTCTTATTTCTCATTAGTAAATTGACTTTACAATTGAAGACTATTATCGATTAGATATTTTCTTCAACAAGTTTTAGCAACAAGATTCATAAATCATGAAAAACTACTATTGACATTAGAATTTCACTATTACGAGCGTAACATAATTTGACATTTGGAGTTCTTGAAATTGCTAAATGCTAGAAAATTAGTAGCTTGCCATTTTTTTTATAGAGTACAGTTGTACTTACACTTAATCTTCCAATTTCCACTACATTGAATCTTCCAATTTCCACTACATTGAATGAGTATTTTCAACCATGAATATTATCAAAACTAGGTTTCACAACAAAATGGAAGATGATATTTTAATGAACTCTTAGATTTTGTATAATAATTGAAGATGATTTTTAACGCACTCTTTGATTTTATACATTAAAATAGAAATTGCTGTGACATTTAGTATGAAATTAATTATATATGATCTCCAAGATTTAAAATAACGTCAAATTTTATTTTGATAGATAATTAAATTGCAATGTATTAAAAAATTGTTATTTAGTGTTTTTTCATTACTTTGTTGATATTTTGTTAATAAATGGATACCAATTTGTATCATCATAAAAAAAATTAATTCATACTTTGGCCCCCCAAATAGAAATCCTGGCTCTGTCCATGCTTATACAACGAGCAAGAGAGAAATAGAGAGAATGAAAAGTTTGTCGGTTGTGCTATAACCTATAATGAATTATAAGTCAATAATTCAAAAGATAATTACATTTCACTATTCATGGACAAGGGGAGGGTGTGTCTGATACTATCGATGGAAAGCAGGGTACACTTGTATATGTCTATAAAACAACTAATACAAGGAAATGCATAGCATATATGGCTAAAATGCATCTACCAGATTTCATTAAAAAAAAAATGCATCTACCAGAAAGGAATTAGTGACTATCCTACGCATGGCAAGTTGTTGTGATCAAATTTTGATAGTAGTAGTAGCCTAGTAGGAGTAGGTTAAATGGCCATAATTTTACCTTCTTCTTTAAAGTCCTGAAATAATTAAAGATCAAGAGAATTATAACTTAGATTTTGAGGTTCCCTTTTCCTCTTTTTTTTTTTAAGTAATTGATTAGAGCATTCACATCCAATTGTGCATAAAAAATAAATTTCGCATTATTAAGAAGATACTTTATCTATTTTATACGATCATTTTAACCGTACACCCAATATATTCTCTTACCGCTCTATTAAAAAAAAATTAATTAATTATTTATTTATTCTTTCTTATTATTTGTTCCTAAAATATGAATTTTTAATTTTAGATGTTGCTACAATGATCATCTATATTTAGATGATACTATATCAATGCGTGAAATTTTGAATAGTAATTTATAACTGAATGTGGGTGTGAATGCATTTTGCATCTCAGGATGTAAATGCTCTAAGAATAAATGGAAAAGTCAATGAAGAACATGTAGAGTAAGTACCAAATCTCAGAGCAATTACATTATACGGCTTTGGTCATAAACACAATCTGGGAATAGAAAAGCATATCACTTTGGTCCTGCGTACAATCTAAAAAAAGAAAAAGAAAAAGAAAAAAATCAGTCCACAAACCTAAGATGTAAGTTGGAATTTCATATATATATATATATATATATATAGAGGAAAATTTGGAATTTCATTATGAGTGTTAATTGTGTACCAATATCTATGAAATGTGCACATGATGTGCCACGTAAATTAAAATTGTGTTTTAAAAACATGATTACAGTTAAATTGTGAAATCAAAGATTCAAATAGCATCCGACGCATATTTTGCAATTGAATTCATATTTAGGGGATCAATCCATCGTTTGTACCATTTAATAATTTAAAATTAAGATTTTATACATCCTTAATAGATCTCGATTGCAAAATGGTGTGATAGTTATGAGATATGTCTGAAAAAGATATTTGATCCATTTACTAGTTTTCAATATATCAAAGTCCACACAACAAAAAACCTCGTTGGGGGCTATAGGAGCATTGGTATTAGCTTACAAAAAAATTTGTCCCTATCTTAGAATAAAAAACTATTTTTCCTATTTTAGTTAACTAGTTTTCTTTTTCACTCAGATTAGATTAAACTATCCTTTCTAAATCCTATTCTATTTAAATATGATTTCTTTATCTATTTTTTATTGTACAATACACAATACATATCATATCGTATACTAAAAATTCTGTATCGTAAAAATGTATTGAAAGTTCTCATAAATCTTATAATACATAGGTGTGTATTGTATCATAAAATCGTATGATACATGAACATGTGAGTTTAAAATAGGTTTTTTTATTATTTTTTTCTTCAATTTTTAATTTTTATATTTGAGTCCTATAATTTGTTAGACTTCATTTTAATACAAAATTATGAGTTCTTCTACTATCACAAACAAGTTAACAATTTTTGCCACGACTCTCTTATGTGTAACTATGATTAGCTACTTGTTACTTTCACATTGTAATCGTAATATTTGAATTTTTAAGTAGAGAAATGTTATTTTTTATGACAAATCTAAAGTGGCAGGTTATTACTGATGAACAAAGAAAATAATTTTAATGGTGAATTTAAATTGGAACTGATAACAATTTACCACATAAAATTTATTACAAAAGTATGATAATCGTAGCATTTTTCTTTAATGTAACTTGCTAGGTTGCTATTCATGTAAGATGTAACGTTGCTTCCTCGAAGATTCATTCCCCTACATAATCAGGTATTACAGAATACAAACAACTATACGTCTATTTACGTGGCAAATTTCGGTCGCCGCTTCATCAGGAGGTGATGATACTGAGGAGTGACTATGACTCTTTGAGAATATCCTAGAAAGGTGGGATCGCAAGCACATATTATAACTCTAGGTTGACACACCCGGCCGTAATTTTTTTAACCTGGCTCGGAATAAAAAATGAAAATATTTTTCCATATATATAGTTGACAAATTTATTTAGAATTAATTAGCAAGTATCAACAGAATCAAATTAAAACAAAAAGAACGAATACGAATTGCGGCCTGCCAAAAAAAATCTGAATATGACAAATCCCTTCAAGCTATTCCTTGTTCCAATTATCCAACTCTTCAAGCTATTACATTGCCATTACTATTCCTTTTCCTATCTGCCTCAAAGTTGCTAGTTGGGCCGTCTATGCCATTTCCGCTCTTGCCATTTTAATCTCCAGTTGTTTTTGACTTACGGGTAGTAAAAAAATAAGGGGGCTAAATTACAGATGGTACTTTTTAATTTGTCCAAAATTTAATCAAGTTTTTTTATTTTTTTTTCAATTCAGTTTTGTACTCTGTTCAATTTAGTGCTCTGTTAGACTCTATAGTCAAAATTGTGCTATTAATAGAGAGTAACTGGCTCGTCAATTTTGATAAAGGATAATTGGAGGACTAAATTGAATAAAGTCAAAAGTAAGTATTGAATTAAGTGAAAATGAAGGTAGAAAAATGAATTAAATTTTAGATAAAATTAAATAATGCAATTTATAATTTAGCCTTAGAAGAAATGTTTCTTGTTTGTTACCTGCATTGGATGAGCAATGGTAAATTAAGAACATGGAGTCGACTGCCACTCCTCCAGGCTTAACTTCACGTACTGATAAATTGGCAAAAGAGGATTCACATTAAAGGAGGAAGCTCATGTTTCTTAGAGCATTCATATTCAGTTTCTACAAAAAATTTTATTTTATTATCTCAAAAGCTACTTTATTATTTATATTATACTATTTTATAATACACCTAACATCTCAACTTTTATTTTATCATATTACACATTAAAATAATATAAAGTAAAATAATAATAATATAAAAATATTTCTCACTTCTCTCACTAATCTCTATTTCTCTTACTACACATTAAAAAAATAATTTTTTTTTTAGTTTTACAATTGTGCTATAGTACATTCACAAATTTGTGATAGTACTATAGCACAATTGTAAATTTTTTTGAGTTTACAAGTCTGGATAATGAGATTTTTGGGGCTTTGATGCTAAAATATACCAACATATGGCATTTGAAAGACCCAGCATGAATTCTCTCTCAATCAATGAAATCCTCTCAATTCTATTTAGATTTCTCAGTTTTTACATGAACCTAAGTAAAACTGTAGCTAAGTTTTTTCAACCCAAAATTCGAAGCTACAAAACTCAACTAAGATCAGGCAAGCTCCAATATTCAAACTTTGAAAATCAATCACAAACAATGAACAACAATAGAAATAACAAACCAATGCATAAAAATCTCAAATCTGCTAATGGAAAACAAACCTTGAAAAAGGTTGAGAAGTAGTCTCTGTTTTCGTCATAAAGATTATTGCGAAAGGAATCGTCGTATTTGTGTTCGTCACAGAGATTACCATCAAAAGAATCATCTTTGGTTTCATCACAGAGATAACCGCGAAAATAACCGTCTTCATCACTAAGATTGCCACAAAAAGAAGGGTATGGAGAGTTGGTTCTTGGCGGGGACAAGTTGGGTGGGGGGTGGGGAAGGCAGAGAGAGAGAAGGGGGAAGGGAGTGGGAACGGCAGAATGAGAGAGGTTTTGAGGGAGTGGCGCCAACTGAGAGGGAAACAATGGAATGATAGGGGGGGACAGGCGGAGGGAGCATTGGTTGAGTGTGGCTGAGATCAATTGAAGAGAGAAAGGGAAAAGAACGAAAGAAAGAGATGGAGAAGGGATTTGAGCTGTATGAGGCTGAAGGAAGGAGACAGAGAGAGTGTGAGTGACCGGTGTGGATTAGGGACTGATCATTTTCATTTGGAGAAGTTTTGGTTATGGTGGGAAATAATTATTGTTTTGATAAAAAAAGAGGGGGAAATATAGCTCAGTCCATTAACGGGAGAATGCCTAATGTTTGGGTTAATGGGAATTCTCTTGAATTTGAGTTTTAGTGAGTGGAATAGGTGTCATTTTTTCTTTTTGACACCTCACAGTTTGGAGAGAGTTTTTGCAATTCAGATTGCCGAGAAACTTTGTCCCTTATCTAAAATAGGGCCCACTGCATTTTTTTAATTTATTCTAAAATTGGCAGTACCAACCGCCATCTCACGCTTATTGTAATATTTTGAAGTACTGGTGGCCTATATAATAGTAGACACGTAAATCCAAGAAAAATTATAGCCACAGAAAAAGAAAAAAAAAAAAAAAAGGCAATAGCCCCTAACTAGAGCTTTCAACTGTCACGAATATGAATATAACAAATATTCTCAAGGAATCCTTTCTTCCATTTATCACAAAATTGCTCCAACTCTTCTCGAAATTCAACCCACAGCCTTCATCTTCTGGAGATGCCTTCGACCCAAATCTGGCAACTGGGGATGACGACGTTGACCTAGTTGAAGTACCAATTGAAGCAGCTGCTTTAGTAGTTGTGCACCGCCACATCCTGTACATGGACTGGGCTGATTTAATGATTGGTTTTTGTCTGTCTGCTGCCCTTGAGATGGCTTCACTATACACTCAACTCGAGACAGCTTTCTGCAACCTTCCACTGGCTTTCTCTAGCAATTGGATTCGCCTTTGCTTGTTTCTTTGTTAGCCAATTCATAAAGTCCAAGTCCAAGTTCTTGGCGACAGCCCAAGTGCTCCAGAAATTTGGCGTATTCTTCGCCGTAACTGCGTTTTTCATGGCCATTACCATTCCATTACCTCTTTACTTCAAATTCGCTACCTAGGCCATCTATGCAATTTTCGTCTTAACTATTATCATCTGCACCTGTTTGTAGCTTTAGGGTATAATTACTTAACTATTATTATCTGCAACTGTTTGTAGGATTTGGGATATAATTACTTAATTTGGGCCAAATCCTCGCAAATCTAGTGGCCGACCTTGCTGGACCCCCATTAGAGGAAAGGGCAGCCGCACAGAGTGATTCGAGGGGGCTTCGTCGTGAGACTAGTTTTGGAAGGTATATATTGATATCTTCTGATCTACTAGAGCGATTAAATGGGGCCTTAGCTATGACAGGTCCTCGGATCTCCTACTTTAGAGGAATTATCACACACTGCCAAGTATCTAAGTGTTAGATAGAACCAAGATCTTGTATGGTCCTCGGACTCAAATCTATGAGAAAACTAATAACTCTTAACAAGTATCTAAGTGTTAAACAGAACCAAGGTCTTGCATGATCCTCGAACTCAAACCTATGGGAAAACTAATAACTTTTGACAACTATCTGAGTGTTAGACAGAACCAAGGTCTTGCATGGTCCTCGGACTCAAACCTATGGAAAAACTAATAACTTTTGACAACTATCTGAGTGTTAGATAGAACCAAGGTCTTGCATGGTCCTCGGACTTAAACCTATGGGGAAACTAATAGCTTTAGACAAGTATCTCATTGTTGGACAGAGTAAAGGTCCTGTATGGATCCTCGAACCAAAGTCCTTGAAGGGATTAATTACTCTAAATATCTATCTGAGTGACGAGCAGAATCTAGAAGGAGTCCGCCTCCTCAGATCTCCTACCCTTTTCACCATTCAGCAAAGATGTAAACTCCTCGAACCTCCTACTTTAGAGGAATCACCACACACTGCCAAGTATCTGAGTGTTAGACAGAATCAGGGTCTTGCATGGTCCTCAGACTAAAACTTATGAGGGAAACTAATAACTTTTGACAACCGAATTAGGGTCTTGCACGGTCCTCGGACCACAAACCTGTGAGGAAACCAGCACTTGGGGCTTAACACTTTTTGCTACCCATTCAAAAAAAAGAGATAAGAGTCATAGGTATGTTGGGTCCCTTTGACTTTCTGCTAAGTGTTAAGCAATGCCTTAGCTACTCTTGGGTCCTCGGATCAGACACTTGGGAAAAACAGACATTCCGACGTCATGATAAATGTCGGACAGAGCCATAACGCACTATGGACTCCTCGGATTACCTACAGTAAATCCAACGTTCTCTTAACGGTCACATAGTTTGCGACATAGAGCGCATGGTTATGTTCTCGGTTGTTCCTATATAGTTAAACCATTTAAAATTAGCAACCGGGCGCTATTGCAGCCTTTTTTAAAGTCAGGATGATGACATTTCGTTGTTGACAATGGCATCAGTCCTAGGTCCTAATAAAAAAAAAACACACACTCATTAACATAATACTCACTGTAGAAAAAGAGAAAATTTATAAAGTAAAAATTGTTATCCTTTTTATTAAATAAAATAAAGATACATTATATACAGAACAGCTGAGGAATGCTTATTTTAAAGATAACTACAAAATAGCCGAGGAAGGCTTATTTTAAAGATAACTACAAAACAGTCGAGGCGGGTTTGTTTTAAAACTAACTACAGAACAGCTGAGGCAGGCTTGCTTCAAAGCTAACTATAAAAAGAGAAAGCCGATGGGAATGGTAAATTCATAGCCTCATTCCAGCAGCAATCAAGCCGACATGGATGGCACCGGTAATGAGAAAGAAGAAGAGGCGGAAGCACCCGAATTGGTTCCCACCTGCTGAGGCTACCCTGGAGCGTACTCTTATCTAGAAGCTAATATCTGTACTCTTAAAAAATCATCTTCCAGAAGTCTCGCTAGCTGCCTGCAATGGCGAATGTGGCCCCCTCTAATATCTTAATTGCTTCCCTCAATTTCGCTTCACTTTCTTCCCCTTCCTCTTTAGCCAACTCCTGCACATTCTTGATTAGTGTTTGGAGGCTCATCAAGGGCTGACGCAATCTACGCCTGCTACGGTCTCTAGTCGAAGGAGGAGAGTCTTCTTTCTTGCCGGGTTGAAAGGTGGGAAAATCTTTGGCCTTTGCTTCCTTTGCCCCAGCTGCGACGTCCAGGATCCAGGTGGCATTCTTGGTTCATGAAGGGGAAAATGAACTTAGAGTTCCTGTAGAACTCAGGGGTTTGTAGATGCAAAAGAATGGTTCTCCCAATGTGCCTTATATAGAAGGAGCGATCTAGGGGGAACTTAATTCGCACGAAGCTCAAAGTGAGAATTACAAGCGAAATAAATCCCGTCCAATTTCCAAGGAAACCCTCAACCGCTAGATCTGCACCGCTTCTTAAAAGCACCAATGAATGCGTGCCTCGCATACCGAAGCGATCTGCGTCTCTCCATAAAAAGTATTAATAAGGACTCGCCCCGTATACCGAAACACCAGGAGCGTGCCTTGGGCAGGCAAAAAGGCCTTGGCACTCATTGAGGACAGGACTTGACAAACCACGACAAGAGCCCGAGGACATCAAAACCCTCATCTTTGTCCGAGGAACCAGACAACAGTTTTGAGGGGCAATTGTGGGGCCAAAGAATCTGGTAATCCCGGCTCATTTCATATCAAGCCCAAGGCCCATGCCGAGGAGGAAGAAATGTCCGAGAACGAACGAAGAAGGTCCGAATTGCCAGGAGACGTTGTCGAAGGCAATCCTGTTCTCGGCAAACCAAGATCATGGAGGGAGAAAGCGGCACGCCACCAAAGGTAGTCTCCCAGAGCGTCCTAAGGGAAATCACAAGTGCAGCGAGACAGCCATGAGAGAATAATGGAAGAGCAATTCTAGGATAAACTGTCACCTTCGCATTAAGTACCCACAGCTAACATCCTAGCCCTATTTATGTGGACATGACTCCTGAACAATGCTATCTAGGTCACCACGACTCACAAAACGTCAGAAGAAGTGGCTGATGGGACGTGCACTCAAGTATAGGCGTGGATGACTAATAAGTGTAGGACCAAGATGGTCCAAAGGGAACTATATAATGTAAGAGGCCTTCTTGAGAAAGGGGAGATGGAAAAAGGAGAACAAAAGGCTCACATCCTCCTTCGTGCTCTGTTTAATCAAACCAAATGGGAATTCATATTCTCAAATGGTGAGTTTGTTTCCTCGGATCATGAGTCCATCTAGCTCTGTGTTCTTAGTTCCTACTCAATCATCACTAACATCCACATTAACTGTTGTCAAAATCATCAAAGTCTAGCTCTTGGACCCACTCTCTACAAATTCATTGTAATGGGTCCGCTGGGCCTAGATCCCATTCACTTATGGGCCTAGTTTGAAAATCGCAACCCTACACTTATCTAGACTTTTTTTAAGAAAAAAAATTAATTAACTTGATTAGAAATACTCATCACTATCAGGGAAAACAATTCAATTCTCATGTAAGTCTCTTTTTATCAACTCTACTTCTTTCTTTCTTTCTTTTTTTTTCTTTTTTTTTTGGGCCAAAATTGTTGTATATTAGTTTTTGGATACAAGATAGAATTTCTACTCTAACATAATCTAAGTGTATATATGTGTGAAGCTTCCTCCTAGAGACTTGAACCCCAGCACTTGCCCCCTCACACCCACAAGTATTTATACTTGTGAAGTGACTGCCGCACTAAAATACTAACAATTGTTATTCTCATATTATCAATTTATCACCAACTCAATTTACTAAATTTTCTTTTAGTAAATATGATTTATATATAAATCTTGATTTCATATATTGCTTTATCATTTATTTGGATAACACAAAATGTTTTAAAAAGTGTTTCATCTATATCTATGTAGAGGGGTAAAACTGTAATTAAAAAAACCATTACTAAAAGGTTAATAAGATGATGATAAGAATAATGAAAAAAAAAAAAAAATGATCCCAAATGTGGAATATTTCTATATATAAAAAAGTGGGGTATTTGAATATGGATAAATTTTGACAAATTCACCATTAGATTACATCTTTTTTCTTATATCGTTCACGCTTGCAAAATTTCTAGAAAATTAAATATCAATAACTATGTCATCAATAAATTCTTTAAATAACAAATTTTTGTAGTTTAAAATTATGTATAAAATATAAATTTATAGATCATATAGTAAATAATATCTGATTGATACAAAATTTAACATATGTATTAAAAGTGTAAAGAACATGTATTCCAACGGTTAGATTTTCAAAATATGAAGTAAACTTTATTTTATTAAGTAAGGTTGTAGCCTTAGGTTATAATCAATTTTGCAACTAAACTATATAATTTAATTATAGATTAATCTCATATAATATATATATATATATATAGAGAGAGAGAGAGAGAGAGAGAGAGAGAGAGAGAGAGAGAGATTAAAATTACTGATAGTTGAGTGGAGTCACCAAAAAGTGAAAGGGCTATCAACGGATCAGTGTCACTAGATAGAGCCATTATGGACGTTGACTAAAGAGCATGGTAGTATGTTATGATCCTAGTGTCCTATATTAGTTAAGTATAAATTTAACTATATGTTTATAAGTTCTTAGACTACCTCCTATTACAAGTCAAGAGTGAGTTTTACGCTACAAAACTGTACATGTCGGTGATGTCACAATACTTTAAAATTTGCCATGTTTTTTTTTTATAACACGCTAAAGCTGTTGATATACCCACGCATACCGAATCGAGCACACTAAGGGTCACAAGACTTCTTTAGATCGAAGTTTCTCTGCAACCCCCACTATAGAGGGGAAATTATTGTGTACTTTCGGAGTACCATAAATGCATGCTCCCTCCTCTCACATGAATGGTGGACCCTACTAATTAAATTCATGGTGGGACCTACCATTTATGTGAGAGAAGGGAGCATACATTTATGGTACTCTGAGAGTACCTAATAATTTTCCACTATAGAGTTATAGACTGTTGCGCTATAAAGAGGGTAACACATTTATCAAAAACAAAAAGTCAGCCACAGGAAAAAAAAAAAAAAGCCAATAGCTTCTAACCTGAGCTTTCGACCGCCACAAATATGAATATCACAACTATTCTCAAGGAATTCTTTCTTCCACTTATCACAAAATTGCTTCAACTCTTCCCAAAATTCAACCGACATAGAAAATGGATGGATCCTGAACACGTGCGAGAGGACAATCAACTGGGTGTTTTGAAAATCAGTGAGCAACCAAAGAAGAATAAAAAAAACAGCCAATAGCCAATAGCCAAAATTCAACCAACCAAAAGGGGCGTGTGAAGGGGGTGCGAACACATTCTTCCATAGTACTTTATTCTTACACTTGACCAAAAAATTATTAAGGCGTATTTTTTCCCTATATAAAGAGGGAAAGCCTGATAACGTGGGGTTATTACCAAGTGGGGGCAATAATAGTGGTTGGGCTGTCAAGGTGTGGAGCCTACGTTATCAAACGATACCCTCCAACCAGAGCTCTCAAATATGAATATAACAACTATTCTCAAGGAATTTTTTCTTCCATTTATCACAAAATTGCCTCAACTCTTCTCAAAATTCAACCCACAGCCTTCATCTTCTGGTGATGCTGTCGACCCTGGACTGCCAGATCTGGCAGCTGGGGATGACACCGTCGGCGTAGACCCAGTTGAAGTACCAGCTGAAGCAGCTGGTTTAGTAGTTGTGCACCACCACATCCACAACATGGACTGGGCTGATTTAATGATTTGTTTTTGTTTGTCTGTTGCCCTTGAGATGGCTTCACTATCCGCTCAAATCAACACACAGCTTTCTGCAACCTTCCACTTGCTTTCTCTAGCAATCTTATTCGCCTTTGCTTGCTTCTTTGTTAGCCAATTCATAAAGCCCAAGTTCCTGGTGACAGCCCAAAAGCTCAAGAATTTTGGCGTATTCTTCTCCGTAACAGCGTTTTTCATGGTCATTACCATTCCATTTCCTCTTTACCTCAAATTCGCTACCTGGGCCATCTATGCAATTTCCGTCTTAACTATTATCATCTGCCATTGTTTGTAGCTTTGGGGTAATTTTTTTGCAAAAAAAAAAAATAATAATAATAATAATAACTATATAATTACTTAATTAGGGTTAGATGAGGATACGTATGTACAATATATGACATAATTGCTACTTCAAAATTGTGTATTTTGTTTTGAAACTTTGCCCCAGGTATCTGTCTGTGTGGTAAAGTTGTAAACGTTGGTGTACTAAAACAAATTGTCCAATAATGATCTCATGCATGGGAATTACCGAATTAGGCCTATTCTTGTTTGAGTTTGTCACATGAACTAAAACAAATTGTTAAAAGTATTATCTTGTTAAATTCTTGGAGAAATTATTAACCTGGATGTGAATTTTGCATACATCTTTTAAGCCTCTTCTTATGATGCAACTACTTTCAAAGACCTGCAACTGGTATATTTACTTGGATAAATGATCACATGAATCGCACCACCAAACATGTCCCAAAAAAAAAAATCCACAAGCAAAAAAATTGCTTGATCTGTTTCTTGTTTCACATATGATTATTAGTTCTTGAACAAGGCAAGCACATATGCAGCAGCAGTAACTGTAGCTCTCTCACAAGCACACCAAAGTCATTTCCTCTCCACAACCAGGACATTGATCAGAGACAAAACAAAAAAGAAAAGCTATTACATAAGCTAGTAGTTTTGCAAATTGATGTGACACTATCATTAAAGCAATTTCAGCTAAACTATGAACTTTACTATTCTACGCTGCTAATTTGACTCATTTGAAGAGAGACTAGGCAAACAACAAATTTTTAGCACGTCAAAACCCACCAAGGCATTTATGAATAGTAGATATTGTGTTGTGTATTAGTTAATTTTTTTTAAGGAAAAAATTAATGGATGTCCTAAGAATATTAATTTAGGAAATATTTTTAAAATTTTTTTATAGGGAAATAAAAAATCAACTAATTGAAATGGATGTGTGCATTAAAGGAGAAAGAGAAGCTTTCTTCGTTGAAAAAAAAGAGAAGCTGAGTTGCATATGAAAGTAAGCCAGTTTTGTATATAGTTAATTTTTTTTTTAATTGTATTTACTGTACAAAAAATTATGTATTGGAATAGTTCATTATGATTTGGTGCTTCTTGTGTAGCAAATATTAGCAGTTATGTTTTCTGCGCTTCTGCTATTTTTCTCTATGTCACATTCTAATCATAATGTTGTCATTGCCCAAGTTCTCCATCTCTTCTTTCGTACTTCTGTAGTCTTGTCATAAACAATTATCATTATAGCTCATTGCCTTAGGAAGCAGTTATTCATGAGAATTTTGTATGATTGGATGTTTGCCTTAGGCAGTGTTCACTTCAGTTCTATACAATTTATTGACGTTTTAAACTTAAGAATGTAATTCTTTAGTGTTAGGTTCACATTTGTATGTAATTGGCATACCTTATGACAAAATGTGCTTTACTTGTTTATTATTTGTCATTGTCTTCCACATGGTGCACATTACATGTTTGTTAGGTGCTTTTAGGAAAGGCAAGTATGGAGCCAATCAAAACAGTTAATCCTAGTTCGTGTTATGATTTCTCAGGACTGGTTGTTTTTAGATAGGCTGGTTTATTTGGATATGGGTTCATTTATTGTGTTTAGGTTATTAATGTATTGGGCTTACTCTTGTACTTGAGGTTTTGTTATGGATTGATAAATAAGGGGGAGATTGTTAGGGTCATGTATTTTGGTATTGTCAAATCATGACAAATTATGTGTCTTTTTATTGAATTTTGATGTGTCTTAAAATTGTAATTGAAAACCAAGTTTAAGACACAAAGTTTGCTTAAGAAAAAGTCAAGAAAAATATATTTTCAGCATTTTTTCAGCATGTACCTTGATAGCAGCTTGATAGAAGCTCCATACCTCTCAATAGGAGCTCGAAACTTACTGTCTCCTAGATAGAAGTCTAGACACAAGTTTGATCGATTGAGTGTCGCGGATTAGCAAAAATCAGCAACGCGTAAAAACTCATAACTTATTTGTTTGAAGCTTGAATTGAGATTCGTTTAAACTGGTATTTAAAGGACATCATAAGTCATCTATTAGAGGGCGTTTGAGACAGAGAAACACTCCATTTATGTAGCTAGGGTTTTGTAACCAAGTTTTCTCTATTTCACCATAACAAAGAGTTTCAAAGTAGATCTGAAGATTCCATTGGTGAAGAAATTGAAGTAATAGCAACCACCATAGGCCTGCTATTGTGAAGAAAACCTTCAAGAGGTTCTTGAAGTTAATTGGAGGTTCCAATTGTGATTGTAGGTGGAGTGTTCATATATTGAAGAGTTCAGAGGTTCTGAAGTTGTAAAAAGTTTCTGCTGTAAGTTTATCTACTGAGTTTGTAAAGTCTGGGGACAAAGGTTTTGTACTAGATTTGAAACTTTTCTTTATTTTAATGGATTGCTTTTTGGGAAGGTTTCCCCCTAGGGTTTTTACTGTAAAACTAGTTTCTTTCATTGATTTTCCTAGGTCATCATATCTTGTCTTATATACTATTCCGCTGTGCATGGTATTGATGTTTGTTTGTTTGAACAAGAATTATTCATAATAAATCTAATTAACAACTTTAGTTTAAAACTTATTAATTCTATCAATCGGGTTTAAATTTCAGCATTTTCCTCTTTCTAATAAAATAGTATTTTACTTACCAAAAGAGGGGGGGGGGGGGGGAATTAGCAATTATGTCAAACTCAAACCCTTTGTTTCATTTTGACCTCCTTTACCAATATGCATTTTAAATGTTTCTTGTGGTGAGTCCCTTCTGAGCATGAGGATAAACTACTTAACCTGTCAGAATTGAAAAAACCTTAGATTACTTGGTAACTAGTTTTGGTGGGTGGAGTTAATTGTTCGTAGGAGTTCTTTTAATAGTGAGGATTAGTGTACATAGTATGCTCTGCGACATACAACTAATCTAAAAATAAATAAAAGCTATCACTTTGGTTGCACAATCTAGGAAAAAAAAAATCATATCGCTTTGGTCCTACATACAATCTAAGAAGAGCAAAACTAATAAAGAATTGATCCACAAACCTAAGATGTAAGTTGGAATTTCAAATAGAATTTTTTTACTAGAAAATTTGGAATTTCATCATGAGCCCGAATTATTTCACATCAGTGTGTATGGACTGTGTGCGCCATTTAAATTGTGAAATGCATCTGGCACTTATTTTGCAATTGACTTCACATCTAGGGGATCGAACCATGGTTTGTACCATTTCATGATTTAGAATTAGGATTTTATATATCCTTGATAGATCTCAATTGCAAAATGGTGTGACAGTTATGGGTTATGTCCGAAAAGGACATCTGATCCATTTACTAGGTTCTAGTATATCATAGTCCACACAACAAATAACCTCTTTGGAGCTATAGGAACATTGGAATCAACTTATAAAAAATTTTGTCCCTATTTTAAGATGAAAATCTAATTTTCCTATTTTAGCTAACTACTTTTCTTTTTCACCCACATTAGATTCTCTAAAGCCTATTTTATTTAAATATGGTATTTTTTTTCTCATAATTGTCAATATTTTACGATATACAATATGTATATGCATACATATCATAGAAAATCATACGATATATAAACACACATGTGCGTTTAAAATATGTTTTTTGTTAAATTTTTTGTTTCTATTTGAGCCCTACAATTGTTAGAATTTTTTTTAACACAAAATTATGAGTTTTTCTACTACCACAAACAAATTTACAGTTTTTACCACAACCCTCCTACGTGTCAAACTTTGATTGGTTGCTAGTTACTTTCACATGAACCTTTTTTTTTTTTCCTCCATCATAGTCAACCACATGAGGGAGTTGTGGCAAAAATTGTGTTTTTTTTTTTTTTTTCTTTTTTTCTTTTTTGTGGTACTATATTTTTGCAAAATTATTAGGTACTTGATTGTGCCAAATAAAATAACATGTCTTTCTATTTTTTTTTTTCCCTTCACTCTTTCTCCTATAAAATCTGGACAACACACTTAACACTACACTTTCATTTTTGCAAATTGTTTTATATACTATTTAAGATATTAAATAATAATATAATTCTTTTTTATTTTTGTTATTATTGTTATAAGTCTAAGAGGCTAGAATACTAAGAAGAAATATAAAGGAAAATTATTAAAATAAAAGAACAAGAAGAGATAATATATGTTGATGATAATGAAGAAATAATTTTACAAGATGATGAACATCATGATAACATTGACATAAATGAAGTCGATTAGACAAAATAATAAATGTGATGAAAATAAATAATTTTGGCTCATGTGTTGTCTTTTGGGTTTGATCAATTCAAATGTTTATGTTCTAAACATATATTAATTTGACTTATTTAGTTAGCTTTGTTAAATATTATTATATAAACGATGATTAAATTAGTCATTAGTGGAATATATTCCAAATTTATAATGAATATACATTTTATATATATATCTATAATTTTTTTTATAAATTCATTCGGTGTTTGTATATCTCAGAATATATAATATATGATAAAATAAATAAAATAAAAAATTAATTCATGATACGATCCATATTTTGATAATTATAATTTCTCTCACTTTTTAAAACATCCGCTTTGGGAAATGAACAATGTTCCCTAAAGATAGAGAGCAATGATAGAAAATTCATATTTTGGGGTAGATATAGGTAATCTAATGTAGGTAAGCTTTTGCCTGTTATCCTATTCCAAGTAGCCTGCTAGGTTTCTACCAATGCTCTAAGGAAATTCCTCATTTCTTTTTTGTCCCAACTTTTTCCTTAAACTTAAGCAAGTCGGCTAATTACGTAATGTTGCTTCCTCGAAGATTCATTCCCTCCTATATAATCACGTATTCCAGAATACAAATACTTTTCTCTAGTGATTATTTTAGAGATTCAATCTGGGTCGTCTATTTACACTGGCAAACTTTGGTTAAACAAGCTGCTTCATGAAGCAGCTTGTTTGACCAAGTCCCATCATCTCTTGATCAGGAGAAGATGGGACTGTGAGGTGTGACCTTGTGAGAAAATCGTAGGAAGGAGGGATGGCAAGCATATATTATTATTTTTGGGGAGGGATGTGAAACATTCTCTTTTTAATCCCTCCCAATAAATTATGGCTCAGTTTTAATGGAGAGTATCTCTTTTTTTTTTTGAGAATATCTGGAGGACAAGATTGAAGAAAGTTAAAAGTTAAAGAGTTGTGAATTGAGTGAAAGTGAAGGTAGAGAACTGATTGAAATTTAGGCAAAGTTAAAAATTACAATTTGTAATCTAGCCTTAAAAGTTAAAAATTTATGCTTCCATGCTGTGACTAGTTGTGCCGTACTCCTTCAGTTGCCCCAAGGCCGTTGTACTCTCTGTATTGTTACTCATATGTACTAAATATTTTCTTAAAAGTATTATGTAATTTATGTTGTTCTATTCCAGGGGAAATTTTTAAACCTGGACCTGAATTTTGCATACCGCACAAAAGGCCAGATGTTGGATTATATCTCCTTAAAGAAAATTTTATGAGGCCCACATTTGAAGATGAAACCTATGTCTTAAGTTTCTTATTTCATGTTTTAAGTTTTCTATTTGTGAAAGTTACATTTTAGATATAACATCCTTTATTAACTCTCAAATGGTATAACCCATTTGGTTAATAAACACTATGAAGTTACAACTTTTAAGCTCTTTGATGGAAGGAGAGTTATGGAAATCTTCATCTAAAAGAATCCCTAGTCTAACTTATTTATATAGCCTGTGTTTCCATCAAAAGGATATGTGTGAAGTAAAGGCCATAGACTAGAAGACCCTTTTATATACACTATCATTATATAGTGAGTCTTCTTTTCTTCAAATACTTAAACAACTATGGCTGAAGGTATGTGTATTTTATTCCGCAACTCTAAATTTATCTTACATCAGAAACATATGGTAACTTTTAAGCCTCCCGTCATGATGCAATAAGCCCTGGATGTGAAAAAATTATCTAAAATCAACCCATATAAGTACTAGTAAAAATTTATCAATTTACATAATCCCACCAACAAAAAACTTAAAACTGTTTTTGTTTCACAGATGGATCAATTTAGACTAAAGCCAGGCAAGCACATAGGCAGCAATAGTTCTAGCTTTTGCACACGGGAAAATACTCTTTCACATTCCTTATTAGGCACGGCTATGATTTCACACCTATATATTGTCCACATTTATTTGTTGTTTGATTAAAGCTGTTATGAGCTAGTTGCCCAAATGGCATTTTATCATTGTCTGAAAGGACCACCTTAACTCATCCATCTGGTACTCCGTAGTGGCTAATAATTTATCTTTAGTTAGAAAATTCCTTATTTCCTCATTTCTTATTGGTCAAACATTTTTCCTGAAACTTAGCTAGTCAGCTAATCATGTAATTTTCTCACGTGGTTATTTCAGAGATTCAATCTGGGCCGTCTATTTAGGGGGAAAACCTGGGTCAAACAAGCTGAAGAAGAGGTGGGAAATGGACCTAGATTGTGTTTGGTTTTCGTTTGGCTTCGGCCACTGATATAGCTTTAATTACTATCACTTCAAGTCCACTCACAACTCCATCTTGCTGCTCTCTTTTTAGAAATCTTTACTTGCCTTTGCAGCCTCCTCCGTTAACAAATTCATGAAGTCCAACTTCTCGGTGTCAGCCCAAGTACTTGAGAAATTTGGTGTATTCTTCACCGTAACAGCGATTTTCGTGACCATTACCCCCATTCCATTTCCTCTTTACCTCAAATTTGCTGGCTGGGCCATTTATACCATTTCCATCATGCCGATGTTTTCAGCTCAAGGGAGTTAATCTTGTACCGGAGATCATACTGGTTTAGTTAGCGGAACAAAATATTTCAGTACCGGTCAATACCGGTGTACCGTTTCGGATTTACAGCTATTTTATATATATATATATATATATAACCAAAATTTATATTATTTATTAAAAAGTTTAAATTTATAAATCTTTATCTCATTTAATATGTTAATCTCTAGTTAAAATTTAAACTAGGTAATATTAACAATAATAGGGAATTGATGTTCCTACTCTTTTAATAAGAATAATAATAATAATAATAATAATAAGTTAAAAGTTGAAATGCCGTTTGAAACTTTGCATTAGAAAAAAATAATAATAATAATTTGAAATCTCAAAATTTTATAACAATTCACATGGGTGTGTCAGAGGGCACACAACCATAAGTTACAATCGAGTCTTAGAGACTCGATTTTTAATCTTTGGTCCACAAGCTGCCACGTGGTTAGGGTAGCTACTAAACTTTTTAGCCTTATAATGTGGGTCTAGGGTCTCTCCGTTTTTTTCCTCCAAAAAACCCAGTAGCTCTCTCTTCATCTCTCTCTCTCTCTCTCTCTCTCATACAAAACACACCCTCCATATTTTCACATCCTCATGTGAGGTAAGGTTTCTCACTCTCTCTAGTTGTTAGTTACATATATATGTATTGTTAGGTTTTTCTATGGGTATGTATATCATGACTATTTTTTTTTTTTTTTTTTTGTTTTGTTTGGTTTGATATTGTTCTTTATATTTTTGATAGAATGATTTGAAGGTTTGTAATGGGGTGAGTTGTGTGTTTAGGTTTTTTTTTTTTTTTTTTTTTTTTTTTTTTTTTTTTTTTTTGAGTATGATTAATGATTTTTTTTTTAAGAAACAAATGATAATGATTGAGTGTTTGTATGTGATAGGGTGAGTATATGCAAATGTGGGGTATGCATATGATTTAACAAGTTAGTGTATATATTTGTTAGGCTTTTATAAAAAGTAAAAAATATTGTAGATATATGTATTGTTAGGCTTTTTATCATGACTTTTTTTTTTTTTTTTTTTTTGGTTGAGTTTAATATTTTTCTTTATTTTTTTGTTAGAAAGAGTTGAAATTTTGTAATAGGGATGAGTTTTGTCTTTAGTTTTTTTATTTGTTTGAGTACAAAATGATAATGATTGAATGTGTTTGTATGTGATGTGGGGTGAGTACATGCAAATGTGGGGTGACAAGTTGTAATATTTGTACTTTGAGTAGATAGAGAAGGTTTTGCAATTGATGTTAAATGAAAGAGGTAAAATATGTCACTAACATATTATATACTTGATTCTAATAGGTTCACAATCTCTGAAGAATATTAATATAAATATATACTACGGTGGACCCCTTGTCAATCCTGAATAGATTGACGAATTCCCATATAAAAGGCCGGGTATTGAATGCTACTACATGATGATATGTCGTAAGTTGAAGACGTTGAATGATTTGAAGAGGAAAATAATGGAAGAATTGAATTTGAACCCTGCTTGTTATGACATAAAGATTATTTATCGTTATCCACAAGAAGTCCTTCATGAATGGATAAATTACAGGTATATGGCGATCAAAGAAGACAAACATGTAAAGATCATGCTTAATATGATCCTTAAAATGCCCCAAGTAAATGCTGCTAAGTTGTACGTAAGTTTGGAGCCGCTTGCAGAAGTTGACACTGAGGAGATGTAACAAACAACTACATCTATACAATTTACAGCCCTAGATGATGGATGCACTACAATAGGAGGCTATACAATGGGAAGTGATACAAAGGATGCACTAAATAAAAGGCAATTGCTAAGATATTTGGGGATTGGGAGGAGTCTTACCAAAGGTTGCGAAAGTTGTTGTTGGCATACTTGGATTAGGATTCGGGTATCCAATACAACTATTACACCATACCTAGGGACATAGCTAGTACTATGTTACTGCGCTAAGTATTTTGGGCATTCGCTCTATGCATTGCTGCATTCAGATATTGCAAACCAGTGATTAGTATTGATGAGACTCATTTGTATGGTAAATATCGAGGGGTGTTGATGATTGCAATGGCAACTGATGCTAACCAAAAGGTTTTTCCTCTTGCCTTTGCTGTTGTGGACAAAGAGTCAAGGCCTAGTTGGGTTGGTTTTTAGAGTGTCTCAGGATTTCGATAGGGCATGTGATACTTGACGAGGGCATTTGCATTATTTCTGACTGACATAAAGGTATCAAATGCGTCATTGCAGAGTGGCCTAGAGGTGATGACAGAAGCTTACAGGTATTTCACCAATATTGCCTTCGACATGTTGCTAGCAACTTTAACACACACTTTAATGACCTAACTCTAAAGGCATTGACCTTGAAAGTTGGATATGCGACTTATGAAGCTAAATTTAAGTCCACGATGCAAACCATTAAGGATGTCGAGATTAATGCACTGAGGAGTGTTGACCCTAATGATCCCTGTGTTGCACATTATATGCCATACACATATCTAATGAGTGAGGATCTAGACAAATGGACCCAGTCATATGATGGTGGAAGACGTTACGGGGTAATGACAACCAATATCTTTGAGTGCTTTAATGGGGTACTTAAAGGTGCCCGTAGTTGGCCCATTGTTGCAATGGTTGAGTTCACTTGGTGCAAATTTGTTGCATATTTCCACGATCGACATAAAGAAATTACTTCTGATCTCTCTCAAGGTAAGGTGTGGAGTGATTATGCAATGGGGATTTATACCAAAAATGCGCAGAAAATTTTAGGACACACTCTGAGGAATTTTAATCATGAAAATGGTGTATATCAAGTGGTTACCTCGTACAACGACCATAGAGGTGGAGAGGGAAACCACAATCATGAAGTGCACGTATTTGCTAGAACATGTGGTTGTGGAAAGTGGCAAAACATTAAGATCCCTTGTTCACATACAATTAAAATTCTTTAAGGTCTGCACCTCAATGCAACTAGCTATATTGACCCATGTTATAGTTTGGAACACGCCATTTACACATATGCACATCAATTTTTGCTGCCAAAGTTAGAGTCATTGTGGAGGGACGTTCGCAAACTACATTGGGTGCCTGACCTATAACTGTTGCAGGTCAAAGGTCGTCCTGTGAAGTCAAGAATAAGGAATGAAATGGATGGGGTACAGCGAGAACGGGGAAGCCAAAGGGAAGATTCGGACTTAGGGGGATTCAACCGACGCAGCAATGTGGATTGTGTCATGAAGAGGGGTATAATCGTAGAAGATGTCCCAATTCCCGTGGGGCTTCGACAAGCGATAGTGCTACAATCTAGGCAAGTGCTGTCACAGTTTTTATACAATATGCTCAGAATTTCATTTACTTTTTGTTCTTCACATTTGGGAACTAACGGCCATATTTTTATGTTTGTCAGGTAAGCGGAGACTCGATTTTGGAATGGCATTGTACGTGGGAGTTGTGGTTATCTTGGGTATGGACAAGTGTTAGGCGACTATGTAGACTATGTTGTATCAACTTAGTTGTTATTTTATGTATTGATTAATGTTGTTGTAATTGAACTATTCGCTATCCATTGTACTCGTTACATTAGTTGCGTTGTGTAGCTTTTGCCTATAATGTCAGCAATGATATTACTTTGGCATTAGTAGCTAGTACTTTCACAAGTTCAACCACAAAGGCCTTGTTTGAAGCAATGATAGCTAGTAATGTTTTTTGTGTGCCTCATGTAGTGGTTAAATCTGTCTAGTTTGTAGCTAAGAGGGCAACTATAATGCCCATGAACAGTAACTGTTTTAATCCAATTTTTTTTTTGCATCTGATGTACTCTCCATTTGACTGGTATCATAATATATATATATATATATATATATATATATATATATATATATATATATATATATATATATATATATATATTATGTTTGTATCTAGTTGTTTACTACTGCCCATGTGATGTGTTCTGGATTTGGTTTACTATTGCAGGGGAAGAAAAAAAAATTTCGATTTACTACTATAGGTGGGGGAAGGGGGGGGGGGGGAATCTCAATGGAAATCAAGTCTTTGAAACTCGATTTCCATTTGGGTGGCATATTCGTAAATAATTGCCAGTATTTTAATCCAAAAAAAAAAAACCTGCCAGTACAAATCGAGTTTCAAAGGCTTGATTTTGTAGTGGTCTTATTTACCAAATAGCCATTAAAATGGAAATTGAGTTTTAGAGACTCGATTTCTATTGGGAATTTTTCTAATGGCATTTCACCGTAAATAATTTTGAACTCTCTGCTTGCCTTACTCGTTGCTAGTGAAATCGAGTAGTGAATGGTACTCGAGCTTGTAATGCTCAATTTACTGAACTCGAGTGTAAAAGACTCGAGTTTCAGTGAGAGTTTTTTTTTTTTTTTTTCCCTGTAGCAGTAAACGAGACTATGAAAATCACAACCTAACTGTAAAAACAGGAATATAAAACACAAAAATAGGACCTAGCAATCAAACATGAAGGTTCCAATAAGTTGGCAGCCAATATAAAGTTTAATAACTTTTCATGAATGGATCTTGTTAAAATAGAAAAGTTGTTATATTTTTGGTCACTAACAGGTAAATAATTGCAAATGTAAAATTGCATTTGAATATGAAAGTCCAAAAATGCAGTAACATATTAGATGATTACATCTCAATCGGGCTTGTACTTCTACACCCTTTAATTAAATTACAATCTCTTGATGAAAAATATTTGCTAATAGAATCACAATCTCTCGCAGGTGTACAATCGGGCTTGAATATCAATACATTACATAAGAGTACTATCTGTTCATTGGGCAGAAGCAAAGTCCATACACCACCAAAAGAATTTGAAATTTTTTTTCTTTATCTGCTCGTGTTATCTGATTTTCATCCATCACCCGACCACTGAGACTAGGCTTGTATTCTTTACATTCCAATATGCACTTCACCATTACCATACATTGAATCAAGAATTGCTCAAATGATAACAAATCTGTCCGAGGATCCTGGCTGCTGAATGAAGAACAGTCTTACCATTAGATATGGCTATCTTAACAGGCCTTGAGTAGCAGCTGTGTGTAAGGCAGTTGAATTGGTTGGATCTGCAGTCATGGCCAAGTTGGGGAATACATGCAAAAGTTCCTTCAACACCTCTGCAAGAATTTTTATCATTCCCTTTGACAGAATAACGAGAGAAAATAAAACCTCCATGACTATAAATAAGATATTACTATTGGTATTTCCCAAAATATACTTAGAATTTCTACCCATAAAATTAATCTACAAACACAACAACAATTATAATCTACAAGAGGAAGATATAAATTTAATTATCAAGTATTCAAGTTAACTACTTTATATTGTGAAGTCTTAAATTGCCTGAAGCAATCAATAAAGAAAGACAGTAACACGCATACACGTAAAATTGCATACAAGCTTGCACATGATTACCATATGGTTTCATACATTCCATGAAATCCTCTAAAGAGGGAGGGAAAAAAAAGATTGGTGATGCCATGTGGTACAACTTCAGAAAACAGTAATGTAAGTAAGACTTCTAAACGACTTAGCTTAAAATGAATGCACTTATGCACATATGGATTAGGTAGCAACTGAAAAACAAAAGAAATTTGTAAGGAATATTGAAAGTTACTATATATCTTAAATGACCATTTCTAGAGATAAAGCTTGTCCCCATACCCTAACCTATTGAGTTACATTTTTCCTTTCCACCTAATACCCAGGTACATAAAAAATCTTTGCCAGAAGGCATAAAAAAACACCCAGCAGGCAACTTTCTCTGGTGTCACATATAACAGCTTGTATTTACAGTAATCAGAGCATAGCTCTCTAACAATCTCCTGCTGTTCTGTCCATTCCATATCAGCATTTAAGTAAGCAGCAGGTATGTTTGCCTAAGTGCAACTCAAAGAAAAAAAATGTATATCGTTCAATAAGCAGCACATAAATAGTCCAGATGGTATTGAAGGCTGCAGACGTCAGTGATAAAGCAAACATTACCTGCAATAGATGCATTATTTGATCTTGACTAAGTGACACGAGGGGAGAAATTACCAATGTTATACCTGGACAGACAAGAGCAGGGAGCTGCAAGGAAAAAAAAACAAACAAACAAATTGTCCCAACCAAAGAGTAATCAGCAAGGGCTGGAAAGATAAATACCTTAGGGTTTGATATGCAAAGGAGACCAAGAGCCAAAGGAACAGTACGGTGAATATTCTGCTATCCATACTGCAAAAGATGCTCTAATGAACGAATTGCCATCTGAAGCCCCAATTCTTCAGCCATTGCAACCATAGCAATTCCTAGCACAACAGGACCCTGGTGAGTTTCACCTTTGTCTAGATGTTGTGAACAATGACCCAGAAGATTTTGAACCTACACAGAAAAGTATCAGCTACTATGGAAAAGTAAAAGCAATTAATAAATTATATAATTTACTACCAAAAAAATAAATAAAAGTAATTTACACATGCCCAATTATTGTGAACCCACGACCTGAAGCTCTACCCATTTTGAGGAAAAGCCTTTTCAGTAAAAGCTCATTGGCAATGGACTATAAAAATTTACAAATGGTATCATTAAATTGCCTTTAAAAGAATACCTTAAGAACATTCCCTGCTCCAGCATAGGCAGAGGAAAGTAATGTCATATCATAGTATTTTCTGATTTTTTCATTAAAGGTCTTAGAAACTTCAGACATTGCCTCCACACGCATCCTAGCAAACACCAGAGACAAATTGAAAGGTAACCAAAGGGTTAGAGTCCTAAATTTTTGTAATTGAATCTTGTTGTCTTACACTAAATGAAATATAATTTTGATCCCCCTATTCATAAAATAAGCTCTAAGCTATCATCAGAATCAGTTTGTTTTTAGCACTATTATCTTCTTGCTTCTTTTATTTATTTTTATCCCTTTTAAAGGACAGTTTTCTCCCAACCAGCTTTTACACATAAGCATGCTTCAACCTTGAAAATTGTATGATTGCAATCAGAAGTTTATACAAATTTCTTAATTACATAATTTCTTAAGGTCAACTGAAATTATGTATCATTATTCAAAAAGTAAGTGTTAAACTGACCTCTAGTAAGAACCTTGGTAGCATGGACTACCATCAAGTAGTGTTGACATCTGTATCTGATACCTCCCAGTAAACTGGTGGCTTGACTAAGTTAACCCTATCCAAATCCAACACAACCTCTCCACGTGCTTTATCATAAGGTTGATCAAATGCTCTCTCCCACAATATCTTTGTCTCTTTCATTTCCTTTTCCATCACACTTTCCCACACAATTACTACCTTCCCCAAATCACCCTCCATCTCCTTCAAGTCTTCTGCATATACTGTTGGGTAGCTCTAATTTATTCCACCCCACAAAATCAAAATTGTACTCCTATTAGAGATACTTATTTTGACTTCGAAAAAAAAAAGGTGCATTGAGTAATAGAAAGCAACAACTCATGATAGTACAAAAAGAATTGACACATACCAAAATGAATAATCTAATAAAAGCAAATAAAGTTAATTTAGCAAAAATGAGATAGCATTTTTCTCATTGTGTTTTCTTTTTCTTTATGGAGTAATACTATTACTAAAAATTTATTTTGCACAGTTTAAAAAAATAAAAATCATCCTTGCCTATAAGTTCAAGAACAAGTTCGAATGTGACATTGAATTTTAACAAAAGTCCACTATGTAGACTATGACATGTTCTTACACGAGATTTATAGTGTAGTTTTTTGGATTGATTATTATTATTATTATTATTATTATTATATTTTCTTAAAAAAAAAATTAGCCTTCCACTTTTTTCTCTCTAGCAATCTTACTCTCCCATACTTCCTTCTTCGTTAGCAAATCCATCAAATCCAAGTTCTTGGTGACTGCCCAAGTACTTGAGAAATGTAGTGTATTCTTCACGGTCACAGCAATTTTCATGGCCATTATCATTCCATTCCCTCTTTACCTCAAATTCGTTGGCTGGGACATTAAACGATTTCCGTCCTTACCATTTTAATCTGCCGTTGTATTTAGCTTTGGGGTAATTTTTTGAAAAAAATATAACTATATATGAGTTTTTTTTTTTAATAGAAGAAGCTATATATGGGTTAGAAGATGGTGGATGAATCTCTAGCTGCTTTTGGTCATTTACTAGAGTCATTGAAACTTTCTACATATCCCTTTAACAGTATCTCATTAATGTGTATTTAGCCTACAAAAGAAAAGTTAAATTTAAAAATACTTCAGTCTTGAAAATGATCCTCTCATAAATTACAAATGCACAGGTTCCAAATTAAAAAATAAAAAATAAAAAGCAAAAATTTCACAAATTTTCACTGGCTCAAAGGGGTTTAATGCATACCTCTATATATAACTCAAAAGTTTCCCTCCAACAAGAAATAGAAATTCTGCATGGTAATTGCACTGGTTCAGCAAATAATAATAATAATAATAATAATAATAATAATGATAATCTGTTGGCAATCATCAATATGCTTGAATCCATCCCTTCTCAAGGTAGAATGACTACAATTTGTATGCATTATTTATTTTAGATTGGGAGCTTTAAATATGCCAGCTACCAGAAAGCATGGAATTCATTTCATTGTATCAAACACCTTGACCTTGACCTTGACCTTTTTTTTTTCTTTTTTTTTGTTTTTATAGCTTGGTTAGAAATATTACTGACTAGGTAGGGGCCGGACTAATGAGTGCAATAAGTGTCCATCAATTTGAATCATTGAGCAATTTGGGCTCTACTTAAAAAATAAAAAAGCAATTTAGGCTTTACTGATCCAATAAGCAAACAGTGAGGATAAATTAAAAATTCATAATACAAATTGTCAATTTTGGTCAATAGGCTTGGTTTTAGGCCAAAATGGCCCAATACCACCATTTTGGAAATTTTTAGCACGAAAACACTGTTTCGGAAATAATTAGTAAAATACCACTTTTTCTAGAACTCGAGTTTCAAAGACTCGAGTTCCTCATTAGTTTTCCACCGTGGCACAGCTGAGTTGGATTTATGCGATTAAAAAATTTTTTGTGGTACTCGAGCTTGGTAAACTCGAGTACCATTTACACAGTACTCGAGTCTACCAGGCTCGAGTACCTTTTTCTTAAAAAAAAAAAAAAAAAAAAAAATTTACACAGTACTCGAGTTTGGTAAACTCGAGTACTGTGTAAATTTTTTTGTGAAGTTTTTTTTTTTTTTTTTTTTTTTTTTTTCTTGTTTGGGGATAATCAAAAAATAAACATAAAGATAAAAATAAGTAGTTTTTTTATGTTTTTATTTATTTAAATAGAGGCATTGTAAAATATAGAGATTTTAATTTCGAAATATGAATTTAATTTCTACATTAATTAAAACTAGTGTATGACCCGCATAATGTGCGGGTTAATTAGTTTTATTTATTTATTTTGAATTAGGATACTCTTATTTGTTATTTATGGTAAAATAAATAAAACTCTCTAATTTATAGGTATGGTATCTTAAAATTTTAAAGAAGCTCTATTAATATGGTATTACAATTTTCACTTATTTTATGAAGCTAACAAAATGAAAATGAAGTAACGATAATTATTTTAGAATACCTATCATCACTCACTTGAAGTGTCAATGCTAGGTTTGTAATGCCCTTGATAATAACAGCCTTCAATCTTCTATATGGTTTAATCCTTAATACATATTGGGTTACACCTCACCCACATAAGTAATAACTACTAACCATATACTTAATAACCGCTAACCATATACAAAGTAGATGGTAAACTTCATTCTCAAAAAAAAGAAAGTAAACTTAATAAATTTAATATTGTGTTTTATTTGTAGGACCCAATATATAATGATTGTTAATTTTTTAAGTGAAAGAAAAAATAAAAAGAGTGATTAGATTCTTATTAAAAATAAAAGCAAAAAAATTGTCCTAGTGTAAATAAAGATACATATTGGGTATTTTGTGAAGTATGAACCTTCGAAGAATGTTCCTATTCAATTACTTTTACTATTCCCAATCCCATCCATGATTGAGATTTATCTTACCTCTACTATTCCTATAAAGTTACTTTTCTTTTCCTCCATATTATTCTTCAATTCTTTACTTCTTCCTCATTAGTGAGCCTCTATGAACTCCCATCACATCTTTTTTTTTTTCCCTTTTCACCATGCTTTTCTGCTAACATTTTTAAGTTTTAGTTTTTTCTTTTTTTAATAATCATTCAGTCTCATGAAAAATAGCACATGAAAATATTCTCACATTTCAACTAGCTGTACTAAATCCCACAACTTTCTTGCCATAGTAAATTATTCTTGCAGAGCGAACATTAATTCGAAACTTCTATCACTTTTTGTAGAGAAAAAATGGTTCAAAAGGTAAATATAAATCTATTTAGAGGTTTTGAATGGAAGATGGCCGTTGTAGTTAATTTCGCAGCTACCTAAGATCACGTTGTTTCGGATTTCTATTAATTGACTGAAAGAGTTATGGGCGGTGTTTGTTGATAAAAGTTGGCAGACAATAGTCCGCTTAAGCATTTTTTAAATGTAACGGTTCCTAAAGCATTTTTCTTTCAATGGCGAAGGAGTGCAATGCTTGATTTTTTAAATCCTGAAGACATGAAAGGCACAACGTTTCGCTTTTTATTCCATGCTTTTGACTGGTAGTTTGGCAGATTTTTAAGTGGGATTTTTTCCTACATGTCACAACCTCCTCCTTAATTGCAGGGCAAGGTTTCTGCTATTATATATAGTAGCTAGTCGCTAACCCGGGATTATATAACTCTATCTAGTCGTAGTTGGTTAGGCATTGAGTTCTATGAATTTTACCATTTAAATAGAGCTAACCAAACCCTGGAGGTAAAATTTGAATTGGTATATGGCAAGATAATTCTTTGCCAAAAGCACATAGTTAGAGAAATACCATACCATATCATAAGCTTTTTAGAATCCAGCAGGCAAATCCATCATTGTTCGCTCTCTTTTTTGCAGAAATTATTTTCTGTTCACTATTTAAAAAATCGTTCACTGTTTTCTCATAAAACACCTAGTAAAATCGTGTTTTCTAAATTTAAACGCCAAATCTGAATATTTTTTCATGTTTAAATTTCACAATAATCGAATTTGTTTTTCTGCATTGATGAAATCGGTTTCTACGTTAATAAAATTTGCTCTCTACACATCATGTTTACTGTATATTCGAATTTGCTTACTGCATTCATAAAATTTGTTTTTTTTATTAAGTAAAACTGTTCATTATTTTCTCATAAAAATTGTTCACTGTTTTCTACATAAACAGTTTTTAGCATTGGCGCAATTATTGCACTTAAATGGTTTTTGTGTTTTTTTAAATATGTAACCATATGAATAATGGACAAACTCCATGAAAGAAAAATGAATGATTTTTATAAATCACCTAATGGTAAATGCCTCGAAAAATTAGAATTTGTAAAAAAGTTCGAAATAGTTGAATGTTGAAATTCTAGAAAAATCGATGGAAATCAATGAACGATGGAAATCTTGAAGTTGTACATAAGATGTACAGATAGTCTAGACTTGTTGAGAAATTTGATTTTATTGAAAGTACAAAATAATGAAAATTCAATGGAAAAGTATGTACGTTAAATGTATAAATCGTATGAATTTGTTTAGAAATTTGAATTCGTTGAATGTACAAAACTGTGAAAACTCAAGGAAAAATTGTGTATATTAGATGTACAGATACTACGAATTTGTTGAAAAATTTGAATTCGTTGATTGTGTAAAATCGTGAAAATTCAAATGAAAATTGAAGAACATAACAAATTGAGTAAACTTAATGGAATAGTAGAGGTGAGATAAATCTCAATCATGGATGGGATTGGGAATAGTAAAAGTAATTGAATAGGAACATTCTTCGAAGGTTCATACTTCACAAAATACCCAATATGTATCTTTATTTACACTAGGACAATTTTTTTGCTTTTATTTTTAATAAGAATCTAATCACTCTTTTTATTTTTTCTTTCACTTAAAAAATTAACAATCATTAAATATTGGGTCCTAAAAATAAAACACAATATTAAATTTATTAAGTTTACTTTCTTTTTTTTGAGAATGAAGTTTACCATCTACTTTGTATATGGTTAGCGGTTATTAAGTATATGGTTAGTGGTTATTACTTATGTGGGTGAGGTGTAACCCAATATGTATTAAGGATTGGATCATATAGAAGATTGAAGGCTGTTATTATCAAGGGCATTACAAACCTAGCATTGACACTTCAAGTGAGTGATGATAGGTGTAAGGACCAGATTTGACTTGAATCCGAAACGGGAGTGGATCCAGGCCCACGTAGCCCAAACAATGAATTTATAGAGTGCAGGAAAGGAAACTAGTCTGATCTTGGGCCAAGATATTGGATTTTAGTGTAAAAAGATTAAAGATACGAGCAAGAAATGTAGCAATAGGTCTCTTCGGACATGCCCTGGAGTTCTGATTTTTCTTTTTCTCTCCCCCTTTTTCGATCTCCTTTTTCCTTTTTCTTTGGCGCCCTATATACCATGGCTTTTTTGCCTTTTTCCCTCATCCACGTGTGGACCTGGCATCCAACGTCCTTTTTCGTCATCCCCCTTGCCCTCTCTTGAATCTTTCATTCTTAGCTGGAAAGCTGTTCCTTCACTGTTCAGGTATCACCTCCACATTAATGCGGCCAGAAGGTTAGCTGGGAGACATTTAATGCGGAGGTGACAGCACCTTTAGATATTTGTTATTTCCTACCATTACTTTTTGTTTAATATTTCCCCCTTTGTTCTGTTATAAGATTTGTCCCAGGCGTTGTTCTGAGTGATTAACGAGTTCACCGGATACCTCGGACAAAAGTACCGAGGTGACCATCGTCCTCGGACACTGTCCAACTCCTGACAAGCATGCTCCATCTCTCCTCGGATGGTAATTTTGTCAATTCCTCGGCTGGATGTCCTCGGATATTCGTTTGCCCTCACACGGGATATTGGGCCGGGCCCTTCCTTGCTCCGTTTGTATGAATGGGGATAATATTGGGCCTGGCTTCCTCACACACAGTTTGACCACAGGGAAAGATTGGCCCACACAATAGGTATTCTAAAATAATTATCGTCACTTCATTTTCATTTTGTTGGCTTCATAAAATAAGTGAAAATTGTAATACCATATTAATAGAGCTTCTTTAAAATTTTAAGATACCATACCTATAAATTAGAGAGTTTTATTTATTTTACCATAAATAACAAATAAGAGTATCCTAATTCAAAATAAATAAATAAAACTAATTAACCCGCACATTGTGCGGGTCATACACTAGTTTTAATTAATGTAGAAATTAAATTCATATTTCGAAATTAAAATCTCTATATTTTACAATGCCTCTATTTAAATAAATAAAAACATAAAAAAACTACTTATTTTTATCTTTATGTTTATTTTTTGATTATCCCCAAACAAGAAAAAAAAAAAAAAAAAAAAAACTTCACAAAAAAATTTACACAGTACTCGAGTTTACCAAACTCGAGTACTGTGTAAATTTTTTTGTGAAGTTTTTTTTTTTTTTTTTTTTTTTTTTAAGAAAAAGGTACTCGAGCCTGGTAGACTCGAGTACTGTGTAAATGGTACTCGAGTTTACCAAGCTCGAGTACCACAAAAAAATTTTTAATCGCATAAATCCAACTCAGCTGTGCCACGGTGGAAAACTAATGAGGAACTCGAGTCTCTGAAACTCGAGTTCTAGAAAAAGTGGTATTTTGCTAATTATTTCCGAAACAGTGTTTTCTTGCTAAAAATTTCCAAAAATGGTGGTATTGGGCCATTTTGGCCCTTGGTTTTATAAATTAAAAATTCAAGCAGTGAGCTTGAAATAGTTGGGAGAATTGGACTTCTGGCCCAGTGCCAGTGGAATAGTTGGCTTGCTGGCCTAGAATCCATGACTCCTCGTATTGCCAAATAATAATTAAAAAACAAGGATGCATTCACAAAATAATTTCTAGTATAGAAAAACTGTTGACTCCTGAAAACATAAACTTGACTGCTATGCGGGACTTAAGCCCATCAAACATTCCATGAGGCCCAATGCATAAAACCCTAAATGGGTAAATTTAAAAGTCACATTTTTTTGGGCAGATACATCACTGGGCCACCAGTTCCCCAATCCAAGGGGCAAGGCCTACACAGGGTTAAAACCATGTATGGAAAAGGTCAATCGAACTTATCTAAAAAAAATAAAAAAAGGTCAATCGAATAAGTAGAAAACCATTAAAAACTGCTGACCTCTAAGCTAGACACACCATTCTCCCTCTATCTTGGTTCACTAAATTTTTCCATTAGCAGATTGCGGAGGATAATTGAAATATGAAGTGGCTTTTGCGTTTGAAGGCTTGGAAAGTTCAGGGCTGGCTGTGAAATATTGTTTCCTACACCTTTTTTATGATTGGATAACTCCTCTAAGTAGTCTTTCACTTACTAGTTTTATGGACTTTATTGATTGCTCTACTTTTTTATATTTATTTTACACCACAGCACATATCCCATGTCCTGGGATATATATATATATATATCCCAGGACATGGGATATATATATATATATATATATACACACACATATATATGAAGTGGCTTATGACTTTCATTAAAATCTATTATCTTTTAAGTCATTTAAAACAAACAACTTATATGTGCAGGAAAAATTGATAGGTCATTTAAAACCTTCAAAAGCCATGGCAGGGGCATCTGGTGTGTCTTAATTACGTAAAGAAATAGAGAGAGAGAGAGAGAGAGAGAGAGAGAGAGAGAGAGAGTGAGTGATCAATAATGGTCGTGTATCACGTAGAGGCCAATGACTAGATCACAACATTACCCATATATAAGATCTATTATATCATTTTGTTCTCAGAATCAAGCTTATGAGACAACGAGATATGTGCAAAATAATAAGTCCAAACCGCACCTAATTGTAAAATCAGGAACTTGTGGATAAGGGTAATCTATTACTTAGTTGGAAACAATAATGCATGTACGAATAAGCATGCAGCATGTTAGACGTGATGCTTAGACAAAGAGAGAGAGAGAGAGAGAGAAAAGTGTCTAATCAGTGTTGTGTATAGTTGTTGAAGAGAAGGAATTAATTATGTGTGCTAAAATTTATGCAGTTCAGATTTTTTTAATCTATGAGGCCTATTTTATCATCTTAGATCTATTTATTGACATTAGGAACCTTGACATAATCTGAGACATTTTACCTAGGTTCCATTTATCATTATTGTTTTTAACTGTTTCAATATGTGAGAGTGAAAGTTTACCCAATTCATACATTGTATATATCATATATTGGACAAGGGGCCTCAAGAACAGAGGGCCCTCCTATATCCACACCATGAGGACAGTTTTAAGTAGTTGGATAATAAGCAAGAGAACAAGCTAATGGGTTTAACTTAGTACATCGGACCCCATGCTACTTGGACAAACGAGCAAAAACAGAACCAAACACAAGCAAAAAACCAAAACCCTAAACCAGGGCCAATTGCAATATGACAAAACTTCTATAAAGAAATGGGAAACTTCCTAAGAAATTAAACCCATCTGAGAAGATAAAGTCAGTTCAATAATTAAAAATGTCTATTAGATTCACGTTTGCATGAATCATATATATCATATGCTACACAATCTATGTTTCTTTAATTGTATTCGTACTTTTCCATCATTTGAGGTAAGATATTAATGCAAATTAATGGTAATTTTGAATGTGCCTCACCATTGTATGAAACCGATTTTCGAATTCTTTTTTTATTTATTTATAATGCACATAAAAGTTGGAGTATAAAACACATTTTGTTGTAGTATAAAATTCCTCAAAACCAATAAAAATTGGATTAAATTAGAAACCGGGGCACAAACCAATTCTTTGACCGTACCCATTTTTAAAACCATAGTTTAATCTTAAAAAAATAAATAAATAAAACCTCTTTCTTTGTCTCTCAGAGGAGGGAGTTGTTATTTTTTTACGAAGTATTCTTTTAGTGCCTTTTTATATTAATTTTTAGTGTTTTTTTTTTTATAATTACATTACTCGTATCACTTTGATTGTTGTATATGAGTTTTAGTGGTTTCTTTCTTTTTTATTTGGGAAAAATGCTCAAACACCACTTGAACTTTCAAGTAGTGACCATAACACCCCCTGAATTTTAATTTTGGCCAATTTACTCCTTAAACTTTAGATATCTGTCAAATCAATACCTCTATTACTCTTCTGTTAATAAACTAACGGTATAACTCACATGAGAGGCATGTGGGAATAAAAACTAAAGCTGAATAGCCTAAATCGTTGAGAGAGAGAGAGAAAGTTTGAGTTCAGTTTAGAGAGAGGGGAGATAATCCAACCAGAAGTCCATAACCACCTCGATGTCCTCTCTCCGATGCTGGAGTTCTGTCGTCATCTCACTGGCTGTTCACCACTGGTGTATTTTTCTCTTTCCCTTATTTTATTTTTTTGCTGCCCTCTATTTTTCCAATTCTCCTTGTGCGATTTTTTTTTCTTTGGTTTAATAGCTGGTTGTGGTGGATTGGGTAGGCTTGGTTGTGGTAAAATGCCCATTGTTGGTTGTTTTTCCAATTCACTGCTCTTTGTATGTAAAATGCAATGCTTTTTGAGTATGCTACATAGCTGTTTGATAAAATGCCTGAGAGGGATATGGCCATTAGAGGGGTTGGTTGTTTGGTAGGATTTTAGATGGGTTTGAAATTTCTTGATAATAATTCTAGTTTATTTTGATGCATTTCTAATAACTTAATATTTTTGAATATATTATTACAATGAATCAAACTAACGAAATCATCAATCACCTCACTTGAACCATTTAGAAGAAGAAAATTTAAAAAACTAGTGCTACCTTTTGAACCACCAATGTAATACAGCCACTGTTTTTTCAAATTTTCTTTCGCAAATCATTAAAAGAATGACATGATATTATATTGAGAACAAAATCACCTCACTTTATATGTACACTAATTTTAAGTCCCAAATTTAATGTTTGTTTCATTTTTAATTTCCATTAGCTTATATGAAACAATCAAGCTCACTTATTAATCATCTAACTACACTACATATACCACATTCACTATAGAAGAGCCAAGTAAATAGTTAATAATAGTAGCCCTGCTTGTTCTCCCACCAATTAGCTCACAATCATATGGTGCCAAAGTAAATTCTCATCAATGGATTCATCATGATAATATACTCAAAAAGATTAAGTTATTAGAAATGCATCAAAATAAAGGAAAGAGAAAAATACACCAACGATGAACAGCCAGTGAGATGACGGCGGAACTTCGACACCGAAGAGAGGATACTGAGGTGGTTATGGACTTCTGGTTGGATCATCTCCCCTCTCTCTAAACTGAGCTCAAACTTTCTACCTCTCTCTCAACAGTTCAGGCTATTCAGCTTTAGCTTTTATTCCCACGTACTTCTCACATGAGTTTTACCATTAGTTTATTAACGGAAGAGTAATAGAAGTATTGATTTTGCAGGTGTTTAAAGTTTAAGGAGTAAATTGGCCAAAATTAAAGTTCAGGGGGTGTTACGGCCACTATTTGAAAGTTTAGAGGGAGTGTTTGAGCATTTTTTCTCTTTTTATTTTTCTGGAAAATTTTGAAGATAAACTCAAAAAAAAAAAAAAAAAAAAAAACTTTCTCATCACGCTTGGGTGCGGTGAGGCTAGTGTACGGTATTGATTTTACTCAGCCGATCTTTGTCGCTCACGGTTTGGCTTGCGCGTGAGTGGCATGGGTCACTTACAAATGCCTCATTGACACAATGACACGTGTGAAGCCATGAGTCTGCCCTCAGTTTAGCTTTCTAACTGCCACAATATAACAAATATTCTGAAGGAATCCTTTCTTCCGATTTTCACAAAATTGCTCTCAAAATTTTACCCACAGGCTTCATCTTCGAGTGATACTGTCGACCCAGAACTGCCAGATCTGGCAGCTAGGGATGACACCGTCGGCGTCGACCCAGCTGAAGCAGCTCGTTTGGTGGTTGTGCACCGCCACCATGGCCATGGCCAGCACCACATGGACTGGACCGATGTAATGACTGGTTTTTGTTTGACTTCTGCTCTTGAATGGCCACATACAGCTTTCTGCCACCTTCCACTTGCTTTCTCTAGCAATCTTATTCGCCTTTGTATGCTTCTCTTTTAGCGAACTCATGAAATCCAAGTTTTTGGTGACAGCGTGTTCAAGAATTTTGTCGTATTCTTCACCATAACAGCATTTTTCACCGCCATAACCATTCCTTTTCCTCCTTACCTCAAATTCGTCACCTGGGCCATTTATACAACTTTCGTCTTCGCCATTTTTATCTGCCATTGTTTGTAGCTTTGGGTTGAAAAAATAATTAATTATAAGTGGGTTAGATGAAGATGCGAGTCCACATCTTCTGACTCATTTTCTCTGCTCCACTCTATACTCCAGGAATCAAAACTTTTCATGTGTCTACCAATTTAATTAGATTTTAACTTTAATTTTTTTTTTTTTTTCATATACCCAGAAAAATAAAAATAAAAACCCAAAACGTCCCCTACTACCACCGATCCTCCACCACCATCACCAAACAACCTTCACCGGCATCAACTACACCGCTAATCACCGCCATCCACCACCACTAGGCCCACACAAACCACACCACCTAATTCAACAAACCCAAACATTTCTCTTAACTCTCCGTTAACTCCTCTCTTCTACGACTCACCGTTTTCTCCATATTTGCATCTTTATGAACCATACCAAGCCAAAAATAATTCACTGATTTGGATTAAAAGTCAGAAACCATGCTTGCTGTGGTAATTTAAAAGATAAGAATGAAAAAAGAAAAATATTCAGTGCCATAAAAATTGAAGAGGAAGCAAAAGAAACGTAAAGATTGAAGAGAACTTTTTGATTTGAGCCTTTGGTCTCCTCTGTCATGGGTGGCCGTTGATGTCGTCGACGATCCATTTATAGTGGTACCGGCGAAGGTTGCTGGCAGTGGCTGGCAAGGGTGGAGGTGGAGGACCGGTGATGGTGGCTGGGATTGTTTGAGTGTTTTTTTTTTGTTTTTTTATTTATTTCGGGAAACTAAGTAAGAAAATGTTGAAAATTATATTTGAATTTAATAGGTGTGTATGTGGTAAATTTTTATCGGTGGATTATAGGTGGAGCAAAAAAAATGGAATAGAAGATTTGGACTCTAAGGATGCATGATTATTACTTTGAAATTGTGTTATGTTTCTGAGACAGAGACTAAGAAACACGTCGTGGAGCGCCGCTTTACACACACACACACAACAACAACAACAAAAAAAAAAAAAAAACACTAAACAAAAAAAAGAAATACAAGTTTATCGCTTTTGGAAGTTAGAAAATGACAATAAACCCGGGAATTCTAGCATTTTACCCTTATTTTTTTAAAAATTTAACAATATGTCTCTATTTTGAAACTATTTAGGTCTATATCCCTGTTTTGAAACACGATTTTAATAAAATCAAGTTTCAATTGGTTTAAAATCGAGTTATGCCCAATCAAACTTTAAAAAAAACAAAATAAAATAAAAAAAACTTGTATGGAACTCAAGTTCATGGAGCTCGAGTTTCATACCTATAGCTGTGTTCATTGAGAACTATAGTGGCGTTCTAAATGGAACTCGAGTTCCATGCATTTTTTTTTTTAGTTTGATCGCCCCATACTCAATTTTCTACAAATCGAGTTTTTCATTGAAACTCGATTTTGAGTAAATCGAATTTCAAAACAGGAACATAGACCTAAATAGTTTCAAAACGGGAACATATTACTAAATTAAAAAAAAAAAAAGAGCAAAATGCTCGAATCCCCTAATAAACCCATGTCTTAAACAGTTAGATTTTGGACTGAATCTTGTTAATTCCTATTGGAATTGGACCCACCTATACTCGTCAAATTCTGTCTCACATTCACACATACCAATAACGCTCTCATGCATAGGAATTAGGCTTCATTCTTGTTAGTTGTTATTACTAGTTGTACCGTCCTCTTCGTTGCTTATTTACCCCCCTTTGTACTCTTTTAGTTGTTAGATATACTAAAAAATTGTTAAAAATATTATCTTGTTATTTTCTGCGATGTAAATTGTTATACCTGGATGTGAGTACAAAAGTTTACTAGAGACAAAATAAAAAATAAAAATTATTATATGACTAATAGATTTGTAAATTAGTGTGACACTCATCATTTAAGTAATTTGTAAATTTTCTCTCTCTGAGAGACACAGACACATGCACGAAGAAACTCTGATGATAGACCACAACGAAGACTACATTCACTATCTCCAAAACGTTGAACAACTTGCCTCGTTACGCGATAATTCCAATTTTGCTAGCGGAGAAGAATCAAAGGAGGGGGAGAAGCTTGTTTGTTGAACGGATTAGGAAGTGTCGAAGCCTCACAAGATAATGAGTGGAATCATAGTGAAATTGACAATCTCTTTTGCCCTGTTTGCATGGAAGCTTGGACCAACGATTGTGATCATTATATCTAGTTAGTACTTGCTTGCAAATTCTTACTCTTCCGAAACAGGATTTGGCTCAAAATGTAAGAATCAAAAGTGTATTTTTACTAAAAATCAAATCAACCAAATATCTAATGTCACATTATCATAATGTGCATTGCATTAAGAGTACATTACGACAAATCAGACACCCCCTTAAGGTTGAGAGAGCACATGAAATTGTTGAGGAGAGATGTTGAGACATGATAGCAGGCTCATGTTGAGAGAGAGTAGAAATGAGGAGAATAGGGTCGAGGGAGAGACAGTTTGAAATAATTGAGAAAGAAAGAGGCAAGGTTAATGTTGTTTCAGTCGTTGGATTAGCTAAAGGGCTGAGATTTGAATTCAAACTTAACGAAATTAAATGCTGACCAGTTGTTGGATTAACTAAAAGGCTAAGATTTGAATTCGAACTTAACCAAATGTTGATCTGTTTTTTATACCCATGCATGCGAGAACTTTAAATTAGTTTTATTATTTTATTTTTCATAATATACCGATGCACGACAGAACTTACATTAGTTTATTATTATTTTTTTTCATAATAAGATATTCACCTGAGTTTCTTCCAGGAAATTTCCCTATAATATATAATACTCCCAGGGGCGTAGCCAGGAATACATACTTGGGGGGGCCGGGTTGCAACAGAGATATACCAAATATAATTTTTAAGTCTATTGGATACAAAATTATCAACTTTCTTATATTATTATATACTTGAACATGTTGGGAATTCAACCGAAATTTCAAACCTGTGAGAAACAAAAAAATAAAGAAAACAAAACGCCAAAAGTAAAACAATCACATGCACAAGATAGTATTTACGTGGTTCGGCAATTTGCCTACGTCCACAGAGTTGCAGGGATTTCACTATTATCAAAGAAAATTACAATGTGTGGCTACAGTGTTTTTCTTTCTCAAAAACAACAACAAGACAAAACCCTAATCACAAAAAAAAAACAGCTTTTATATCCTGCGCACAGGATTAACAATGGGTTACAAAATGGGCCAAAAATTTTTTGTCGGCTCAAACCTCCGCTCCATGGACTAAACCTCAGTAAATCTCCTATTATTCAGGTCAAGTCAGGTCATCAACCGAATCAAATCATGTCTGACGACGATTTTTTATGGAATAAAATTCATCCATTATCATCTCTATAGTGAAATTTCCTGCAATTTCCTTCTCTATATAAACTATCATATTATCTGCCAAAAGCTCATCCTCCATTCTATTGCGAAGTCTTGTTTTTAACAGCTTCATAGCTGAGAAAGCTCGTTCTGTAGTTGCTGTAGAAACTGGAAGGGTCAACACAAGACGAATAAGTCTATCAATCAAAAAATATATTTTAGACTTTCCTGAAATTTTTAATCCCCTACATAGCTCGGAAATTGTACTAATATTCTGAAAATCTTGATGTTTTATCACATCAAGCTCATAATGTCGCAATTGAGACTCCAAAAGTTCTTGTTCATGTTCAGTGAAATCTTGAGGATAATATTTCTTAACCAAATTGCATATATCAACAATCTTGAATAATCTAAAAGCATCCTTGGGATTTAAAGCTGAACTAAGAATGACAAGTTCCGTTGTTAGCTCACAAAATCTACTTTTCAATTCTTGCAATTGAAAGTCTATTGCAATTGTAAATATGCCAATTCTAAAATGATGTTCCATTGTTAAATCGTCATCTTGACGACGATATCTACCTCGACCTTTAGTGTAACGAGCATTCATATCAGGAATATCAATTTCATATTGCTCACAAAATAATATAACACTAGCAAGTAAAGGCTCCCATCCATCATCTCTCAACTCTTGAATAAGTGATTTTGTAGTTGAAACTAAATGCATGGCATTTAAAAGGTCTTGAGATTGTTGTTGCAAAGCTTGACAAAGAACATTAGTAATTCCCATTATCTCTTTCATCAAATGCAAGATTAAAATAAATTCAAATGATGTTAATACTTGATAAGCTCCCTCGGCATCACCGCGTTATTTATAATTAGCACCTTCCTTAGAAATAGTGTTGATAACTTTGCAAGTAGCATCAAACATTTTAATCAAACTACAAATAGATTGAAAATGAGATCCCCACCTAGTATCTCCAGCTCGTTGCAAGGTACCAATCTGGTTTGCACCTCTTCCAATCTCAATTTCATTAGAAGCAATCATATTCTCAACTTGTTCTGCTTGAGCATGTTGCAATTCATCACTACGCTTACTAGAACCAACAACAATATTGATAATATTGAACAAATGATCAAAGAATTGATGAACATCTTTTACTTCTCTAGATGCTGTAACTAGAGCTAATTGCAACCTATGAGCCATACAATGTACATAATAAGCATATGGGCAATCTTTAAGAAAAAGAGCTTGTAATCCATTCCATTCACCATGCATGTTACTAGCCCCATCATATCCTTGACCTCGAATATTTTCAATGTGGAAGTTATAACGAGAAAGGATAGCACATATCTCATTCTTTAAAGTCAATGCAATAGTGTCTCTAACATGCACAACATGAAAAAAAACGCTCTTTAATAAAACCTTCTTTATCAACAAATCTCAAAATGATAGCCATTTGCTCTCTCTTCGACTCATCCTGAGCTTCATCAACAAGAATGCAGAATTTTGCATCTCCAATTTCTTCACGAATAGCATTTCGCACATTATTAGCAAGAATATGCAAAATCTCCTTTTGAATTGTGGGTGATGTATATTTGGCATTTCCAGGAGCATTTTCTAAGACAACACTAGCTACTTTGTCATTGAAAGTTGATGTGAATTTTATCAATTCAATAAAATTGCCTCTATTTTTTGAATCAAGGCTTTCATCATGGCCTCTAAAAGCACAAGCTTGGAATGCTAGCCATCGAGCACACTCTATTGAGGTTTTGAGCCGCAACCGATTATTCTCTAATTCTTTTGACGTTTCTTTCTCAATTAGCTTGTCAATATGTCGTGAATAATTCTGTAAATCCTCGCAACATTTCACAGCAATTTTATGTGGAGAGTTTGGTTCTTTCCCTTCATGACGAATTAAAGGAAAATGCATTCCATCTTTCACCTTTTTCCAATTATTAAAACCTGTTGAAATGAATACATCTGATCCGGGACGACCTATTGGTTTCTTACTAAAAAGGTAGCAAGGTAGACAATATAATGCATCCGTTGAAGGCGAGTATTCCAACCAATCCTTATGTGAAACAAACCATAAAGGTTGAAATCGACGACGATGAGTATCATTATTGTATGGATAGACTATATCTTTAGGTTGGTATGGACCATTTATGAGATAAGCTCGTCGGATTTCATCTTTTTTGTTGATAGGAAATTCACATATTTGTTTACGTGTTCCGGATCACGATCTATCTCTTCAGATTGAAGTTTTGGACATTTGGAGGAGTGTTCATCAGGCATCGAAGTATTAACATTTGTTTCTACAGCCACAGGTGTCCTAATTTCTGAATTGCTAACATCTTTTTCCTTAAAGAATGCCTCAATTGTTTTTGGTTTGCTCATAATTCTTTTAGCTTTAAGAATATGACTCAATTAACCTGAAAATAATTTTAAAAAATAAAATTTTAATTAGAAATTTTTGCTTAGTTATATGAATGTTATTCATACTCAAGGAAAAAACAAAATTTTTACTATAATTTAAACAGTCAACCCATTTTTAATACAACTTTAATTAATAATAACCTCTCAAATAATTTAATTAATTTATCTTTTATAATGTATTGGTTAATTTAATTATATAGCTTTAATTATTGTTGTTTAGCATAACAATAAATTATATTGCTTTAATTTATTTGTCATTAATTATAAATGCTTTAATCCTAGTTGGTAATTACGAATATGTTACACGTAAAATACGCGTACATACGTAACAATTAATAAAACGTAAACAAAAAATATAACAATAAAACGCGTACATACGTAAACACATATCCTTTGTTACAATTCCTAAAATATAACAATAAACAATTAAACAATTCTTAAAAAATTGCAATAAATGATAGCTAATAATTTAATTATTAGCTTTTGAATAAATATAAATTATTATTTAATAATGTTGGTTTACACTAAAAACCAACACACTGACCATGGACCAACAAAAAAGAATAACCGGATAAGATAGAGACAAATTTATAAAGACAAACAGGAAAAAAAAAAGTAAAAATCAACCAATGAATGAGGCCTCAGATGCTATTAAAGTTAAAAGAATAAAAAGACAAAGGCAGATATCAACCAATGAATGAGGCCTCAGATGCTATTAAAGTTAAAAGAATAAAAAGGTAGATTTCAAAACACTCGGTCATTCAGAGAGAGAGAGAGAGAGAGAGAGAGAGAGAGAGAGAGAGAAAGTGAAAAACCTTGAGGAGTTGAGGGAGGGCCGGACTGCCGGAGCCGGAGCGGAGGAAGCAACGAGTCAACGGCAGATCTCTGATGGCCGATCTACCGTCTGGCGTCTACAGATCTCTGACTGAGCACCGGAGCAGAGGCCGATCTTCGATCTGCGATGAGGGGCGAGCGTCGACGGCGACGACGAGCGAGCTGCGGTGTCGCGGCGAGCCGGCGAAGTGACCGTGGGTTTGCTGGGGTTTGGTTTTTATTTGTGTATTGGCGATTTCTTTTTTTTTTTTTTTTCTAGATAAAAACCTCTGTTTCTCTGTGTTTCTCTCTGTTGCTCTGTGTTTGGGTTGCTGTTGACTGAGTGTTGAGTTTGGTTTGCTGTTGAGTGTTGAGTTTGATTTGCTCTATAGGCAGTATCGGGCATTGGGGTATGTTTTCTCTGCCACCGATTTGATTTCTCTGCCAGCAACGTGATGGTTGGATTTTCTGAATCTCTGTAAATTTTTTTTTTTTTTTCGGTTGAGAATGCGTGGGCTTGCCGTGAGCGAGCTACTGGGCTCACCGTGGGCTTAGCTTGCCGTGGGCTTCTCTGTAAATTTTGTTTTTTTTTTTTTTTTTCAGATTTTAGTTCAATTTTTTTTGGGCTTTTTTTTTTTCTTTTTTTTTTGCTTGAAAGTAGAACAGATTATTTTTTTTAATTTTTATTTTTTTTTAATTTGAGGATGTTCCTAATTTCTGATTGAGGCCTGGGAAAATGGGTGAGAAATTGGTGGGGGGGCCGGCTGTCTAAGGATGGGGGGGCCTAATTATTTTTTCTTCCTAGTCTAATGGGAAATTTTTTTTTTTTTTGCAGGGGCCACGGCCCCCCCCAAGCCACTATGTGGCTCCGCCCCTAAATACTCCTAATTAATAAGGTATTCTGATCTGGAACGTATAATATTATTTTTTGGGATGGAAGCTAGACTTCAACCTATTCCCATATATCTTTCCCCCATATGTATAGTTGACAAATTAATTCAGGATTAATTAGAGTAAACTGAACAAATTAAAACAATAAGAGTGAGCGAATAGCAAAAAGAATATGACAATCCTTTCAAGCTAATCTTTGTTCCAATTATCAAACTCTTCTCAAAATTTTACCTTCAACTTCTACTTCCACGGCCTTCACATTCTGCTGAGGCTTTCGACTCAGAAGTGGTAGCTTCTCTGGCAGTTGGGGACGACGACGCTGTCGATCAAGCTGAAGCACCGGTTGAAGCAATTGGCTTGGTAGTCGTGCACAACATGGAATGGGCGAAGATTGTGATTGGTTTTTGTTTGTCTTCGGCCATTGATACAGCTATACTATCCCTTCAAGTCCATTCACAACTTCTTGCACTCTTCCACTTGTTCTCTCTAGCAATCTTACTCGCCTTTGCTTCCATTGTCGTTAGCAAATTCATAAATCTCAAGTTCTTGGTGACAGTCCAAGTGCTTGAGAAATGTGGCGTATTCTTCACCGTAACCGCTTTTTTCATGGCCATTACTATTCCATATCCTTTATACCTCAAATTCGCTAGTTGGGCCGTCTATCAGTCTATGCCATTTCCGCCCTCGCCATTTTAATCAGTAGTTGTTTTTAACTTATAAGTAATTTTAAAAATGAATAAAATAAAATAATTAAATTACAAATTGCAATCTTTATGTTGTTATTCACATAGTCAGATGTACTAAATATTAGTTAAAAGAAGTGTTTTCTTCTATTCTAAGGGAAATAATTACACCTAGATGTGAATTTTGCATACAGCACAGAAAGTCGAAAACAGATCACTTTTAATTTGATTCATGAGTACTGCTCATCTACTAATTATATATAGTTTACCAATTGGGTTAGTATGTTTTTCTTGAATTCTAATATACTTAATTGGGGCTAGATTCTTTTCTTTGATAACTTTTGACCACCAAGTATGAGAATTTGGTGTTTATTTATTTGGTTAAGTTGTTTTTATGTTGTTGGACATTCAATTGCAACCAAAAAAAGAGGAAGGGAATTCGCTAAATTCAATTGGGTAGGATATTTTAACTAGTTATCTCTGTTTGATTAATTGCACAAAATTTTGATGGCTATGAATGCTTGATTTTTAACCCTTTTGTTTGATTTAAATGAATTATCCAAGCAATATAATCTTTTCTTGACATCTTGTGTTAATTTATTTGATATATATATGTTGGGTATCTTGTTCACATTATTCACAATAAACACCCTTAAAGCATGACAACACAACAACCCCAAAATTTCAAATAGATTGCAATCACAACAAATACTTAATTCAGATCGGCTAAAATGCACAATATAACCATTCTATTCTCCACACTAGCTAGTGAATATATATAAATTTATTCTTGCTAAGATTAGTTTCAACACAACACAATCCCATACTTAAATTGCACTCTTCTTCAAACATTAGTTTAAGCACAACTTTAATGTGTGCTTTTTTTTTTTTTTCCTAATATTGTTCTTATTTTTAGGGCTTTGCAAGAAAATTATGAAGTATGATGGACAAATTTTTGGATGGTATTTGGGACAACATATTGCACTAATAGACAACATTTTGGACTATTTTGGTCAGCATTTTGCATAGTGGAGGAACACTTTGGAAAATATTTTCTATTTTACAATTTTTTAGATAGCACAATTTGGAAAATTAATTATATCGCTAATCACTAATTATAACCGTCAATTTGGAAAACTTTTGTAACTAATGAACTTATTCAAACATGATAGATTTTGTGTATGTTTGAGTAGCTTCTAGTTAAAAACTAATTATATGCAAATGATGAAATTTTTTAATGCAATAGTAAAATTTATTCTTATATCGTAGATTCTATATGTGCATAGTATTGTTATTCAAGGTGAATGATAGTTATGTATGGTGGTGGAATTGCAATGCTAGATTCTTTGAGCTGAAATGGAGTGGAGGAATGCTAGATTCTTCAAAGACCTAGAAAACTCGAAATCCATCTCCAAGATTACTGATCCATTTTGCTAATTTGAATATTCATCAAGGATTTTTTCTAATCCCTTAACTTGGATTTATTATGAACCAAACATGACATTAAGTATATCAAAGAAGAACAATTTGCATATCTTTTAATTGGATCAAGTATAAATTATTGATGCTCATTACAAGTTTCTTCCTTTTCTTTCAAGGGTAGATAACAATAAAATTGCACACTGCAACTACATACATTATAACTTAGATTGTTCAAACACATACATTCATCAATCACAAAACTGATCAAAATTGAACTCAGACTCCTTAACATCAATATTAACCAAAGTCCCATGTGTCTTACAACAAATTTCTTCCATTAACTCTGTGTCAACCTCATCATGCTTATCAATTTCCTCTTCAAAATTGTTTCATAAATCTATGGTATTGCCTCTTCATCGCCTACAATATTTTTCAATGAGCTTTATCCTGCAACCAAACCATTTGAATATTATTAAATTGTAATTACTCAAGACAAAAAATGAAACATCCGGAGTAAATGCAAAAATAAATAAGATTTTTTTTTTTTTTTTTGGATGGGAACAAATAGCATGGCAAAACTGGTCAAAATTTTCTGACCTGACCCGAAAACCCAAAAAATATCCAACCCGAACCCGATTTTTTTACTCGAAGCAAAAACGGGTTGACCCATAACTCGAACCCAAACCATTTTTTGGTAAAAAAAAATAGTAAAATTAAGACAATATTGGTTTAATTGTTTATTGTGAGCTTTAAAGAAACAATTGATATATTTACATAACTGCATGTAAATTAATTGAAAGATAGATGGTTGAGCATTCTGTAATAAGTAAATATTTTTAGATATCAAATAGCAAAATACATGTCAAGATAATCTGGTTACAGTAGAGTTATAAATATAGATTTAAAATTGTAGACAAGTGTGAGAAACATTCACAAGTGCGAAATAGTGAAGCCAAAGTATCAAATTAGTATAAATTATGAATGCTTAGACCTATTTTTTAACAATTTATGCTCAAAATAAATGGTTTTTCAAAATAAATTATGATATTTTCTAGAGTATGTTTTGCTTAACAATGATATGATATTTATAAAAGAGACCATGTATAAATAAGTAAGCAATTAAACTTTAATGTATATCTCAAATTGAAATAGAATGCCAACCACAATTGATAATAGATTATAAAATTAATTTTCAAGATTGTAAATTTTTTATATGTTTTTATTCTTTATCAAATTAGTTATCCAATAAGTCATTTATAATTTTTTTTTTAAATTTTGAAATGTTAATATTGTATAGAAATAAAAACTTGTGTATTTGTTTTACTTATCTTTGTGTTATTTTGTTTTAGATAGAAATGCTAGGATTTTTATAATTTTAAAATTATTGAATAAGTATTAATGAGTTTAACTAAGTTCATTCTTGATATAAGCAGTGAATTGAAAATAATGTATTTTACATCAAGTAATTTGTTGCATAACTTTCCAAATGGCAAATACATGTTGTTTTCTTTATAAAAATAAAAAATAAAAAATAAAATTCATGGGAAAAATACGAGTCAACCCAACCCGACCCGAACCTGTTTTTAACCCATGACCCATTTGACCCGCAACCCAATTGACCCAACCCAAACCCAACCCGTCCCGCCTGTTTTGCCATATCCAGAAACAAATCATATTATTGAAAGAAAGCTATTATCCATTTATCCTAATGTAGATAGTATACCCTATAATAACAATTCATAATCCTCAATCTTCAACATAATCCCATGAGCTAAAAATGTATCATAATTTGTATCAAGATACTCTGGTAACAACCTAACATAACCTTGAGGGGTTGAGGTTCCAACAACTACAATTGGGTGGACAACCCAAAAAATACTTGGACCAAATATGATATTTCAAAATTTCCAGCCAGCTTAGCTCGACTTCCACGTGCTATAAGGCTTAGATTTGAAGCACTAAACAATGAATACAATGAAAATTGAAAAAGAAAAAAAGAAAAAAAAAGGATATAGATCTGAAATTTTATTTCCATGTGAAACAACATAAACTCTTAGTTACACCACATTTGAATAAATTTCTTAAGCACTTTGTCTTGACTTAATTGGTATTTAACTTGAAAAATAAAAAAGGAGTTTAAACCACCATAACATTCAGGTGAGGAAAAAATGCTAACAAGAATTAAAAGAGGAAAAAAGACTATTGAGGCAATGCTCAATAAATTACTTAAGGTAATGACAAAAGAATTACAAATGGTGGACCCAAAGATGTTGATTCTTGAAGGTTGCATCAAGCTATTCACCATAAGATAGGTGTGTAGTTCAGATTGTTTACCATCTCATCAGACAAATTTAAAAGGCCATAAGAGATACCAAATAGGTACTTTGTATTTTGCCATTTGACTATTCACCAGAAAACAAATTTGTAGTTCAGATCATGTTACAACTCAACTAATAAACGAAGAAAAAGCTTTCTTTCTCTCCCATTGAAACTCCAACTTATTAACCACTTTTAATCTAATCCAAAAGAACAATGAAATAAAATAAAATAAACCTTTTACTGAAGCCATCTTCACAGAAGCATTTTATCAAACATGTATAATTCATTTTTTTTTTAAACAAAACACATCTCTATAAACAGAAAAATTCAAAAGAAAAAAAGAGAGAGAAGAACTTCTTGCAATGTCAGGTTTTGGAAGCGCAAGAAAACTTCTGGCATCGAAGGTTGGAATTTGGAAACAATGAGAAGAAGAGACAGTTTTGGGTGTTTTCCGACGAGAGAAAGGTCGGTCTCATCGAAACTAGTAATGTTTGGCAGTGTATCTCTATCTCTGGCGGCGATGCTAAGTAGTGGCTGTCAAGCTTTGGCGTTGAGAGAGAGAGTACATGGAGATGCAAGGAGCTGGTGTATGCTGTTGTGCTAGAGATAAACAGAGAAAGAAAGAGAAGAGAATCTTTTGATTTTGCAAAAGGGTAAAGCATGTTAAGAGCATCAGCACTGGGGAATGCTAATGCCAAATGTGAGGAGAATTTGGCATTTCAAGCCCCAAAGTGCTCTGCATCATGGAATACTAAACTCAAGTATTGTAAAAAAAAAAAAAATATATATATATATATATATATATATTTTATCTCTGTAGCAGTATTGTAAAAAAAATAATAATATTTTATCTCTGTCTCTCTCATCTCTATCTCTCCATCGCTAAAGCTTCACCAGCATAGCCAACCCACAACACAGCTAACCCAGCACCACAAAGCACCGCGAAACCCAAAAAACCCATATCACAACCGGATCACAACCAAAACGGCAAAACCCAAAAACCCACCGGATGCTAACCACGGCGACGCCATCAAGCACGGCAAAATCAACATGGCAACGCTATCGCTGAAGCTTCACTAGCACAGCAACCCACAGCACAGCTAATCCAACACCATAGAGCACGACGAAACCCAAAAAACCCATATCACAACCAAATCAAAACCAACACGGTGAAACCCAAAAATCCACCGGATGCTGAGCACGGTGAAACCAACACAGCGTCGCCATTGAGCATGGCAAAACCCAAAAACCCACCGGGTCACATCCATGGAGCACGGCGAAACCCATATCACGAATTCACGATCCACGACCCACGATCCACAACCGAAACACAATCAAACCCAGATAAGTAACAGAGAAGTGAGACAAGAGAGAGAAAGGAAGTGAGCACAGACCAAGCATAATCAAACCAAAAAACTATTTTTTATGTTTACTTCTCGACTTAAAAAATAATATTTTAATAAAATGGAAAATAATAAAGTTTTTGGATGCTAGAGGTATTGTAAAATGGTATGGTATAAGTAATAAAGTAGTTTTTTGAGATGGTAAAATAGAGTAGAGTAGCATTTCCTGATGTTAATGCTCTAAGGGGCAGGATTTTGAAAATTTTCAAGGGCATTTCTGTACTTTTAATTTAAGTGAGCTAAGTATCTAACCCGTCATTTTTTTATATAGGTGTCAAGTTGTAATTGGACCATAAAACACCAAAGAGATGCTGACTTGGTTTTCCATAAGCAACATATTCTTTCTTAGGATTTGTTTGGATACAACTTATTTTTATTGAAATTAAAAAATGAAAACTGAAAATACTGCAGCAAAATAATTTTTAAATATGTGAATAGTGCCATAAATTCGTGAACAGTGCCATTTGTTTCATGCTCAGTGCTCACATGTGATGTTACTGTTCACATGGAGAAAAAAAAAAGAATTGATGACGCAGCCACCCAGGTTGATGACAGGTTGATGACGCAGCCACCAAGGTTGATGATTTACCCACAATTTTTTATTCTGGCCCGGAATAAAAAATGAAAAAAAAAATCCCATATATAGTTTGACAAATTTATTCAAGACTGATTAGCAAGTATCAACAGAACAAATTAAATTCTATCAAAAAAAAAAAGAAGAAGATCAAATTAAAGCAAAAAGAGCGAATACGAATTGCCTGCCAAAAAAAAAAAATCAGAATATGGCAAATCCTTTCAAGCTATTCTTTGTTCCAATTATCCTACTCTTCTCCTCTAAATTTTACCCACAACTTCCACGGCCTTCACCTTCCGCTGACGCTGTCCACTCAGAAGTGGTAGCTCCTCTGGCAGCTGGGGACAACGACGCTGTCGATCAAGCTGAAGCACCAACTGAAGAAGCTGGGGATGGTGCTGAAAAACCAGATCAAGAAGCTGGCTTGGTACTGGTGCACCACATGGAATGGGCTGAGATTGTGATTTCTTTTTGTTTGGCTTCGGCCATTGATATAGCTTTACTATCTGTTCAAGTACACTCACAACTCCCTGTACCCTTCCACTTGTTCTCTCTTGCTATCTTGCTCGCCTTTGCTTCCACTGTCGTTAGCAAATTCATAAATCCCAAGTTCTTGCTGACAGCCCAAGTGCTCGAGAAAAGTGGTGTTTTCTTCACTGTAACTGCGTTTTTCATGGCCATTACCATTCCTTTTCCATTCTGCCTCAAATTCGCTAGTTGGGCCGTCTATGCAATTTCCGCTCTTACCATTTTAATATGCAATTGTTTTTAACTTACGGTTAATAACCAAAAAAGGGGCTAAATTACGTATAGTACTTTCAAACTTGGTTTAAAATTAATTCAGTTCTTTAATTTTATTTATGTTCAATTCAATTTTTTTATTTTCAATTTCGCTCAATTCAGTACTCCAATTAATCTTTGTCAAGATTGCACTCTTTAACTTTTAACTTTGTTCCCTCTCAAATAAAAAACTTTTAACTTTGTTCATTACAAAACTACGATGTTTTGGAGGTCATTAATAGCTCAGTTTTGATGATGGAGGGTATTTGGAAGACATGATTGAAGAAAATTAAAAGTTAAAGGTCTAAATTGAGTGAAAGTAAATTAAAGAACTTATTGAAATTTAGGCAAAGTTAAAAATTATAATTTGCAATTTAGCTTTTAAAAGTTAAAAATTCATGCTTCCATGCTGTTACTAGTTGTGCTGTGCTCCTTCACTTGCCCCAAGCCATTGTACTCTCTGTATTTTTTTTTTTTTTTTTTTTTTTTTGGGTAACTCTCTGTATTGTTACTCACATGTACTAAATATTTGCTAAAAGTATTATATAATTTATGTTGTTCTATTCTAGGGGAAATTTTTACACCTGGACGTGAATTTTGCATACCACATAGAAAAGTCAGAAACATGTAACTTTTAAGACTCCTGTCATGATACAATAAGTTCCATGTGTGAAAATATTATCTAATATCAATCCAAACGAGCACTAATAAAAATTTATCAATTTACATAATCCCACCAACAATTGTGCAATTAACTTCTACAAGCAAAAAACTTATAAACTATTTGTTCCACAGATAGATCAATTTAGACTAAAGCCAGGCAAACACATAGGCAACAGTAGTTCTAGCTTTTTCACACTGGAAAATACTCTTACACATTCGTTATTAGGCACGTCTATAATTTCACACCTATATATTCATATATTGTCCATGTTTAGGGGTTGTTTGGTAGGGTGTTTTGAGCAATAGTTTTTAATGTTTAAACAATATTACATGTATTTTCAATTTTCACACACTTTTTCACCCACACGTATTTACAAAAAATACAAATAACTTTACTAGAACAACATTACCAAACAGCCCCTTATTCATTGTCTGATTAAAGCTGACATGAGCTAGTTGTCCAAATGGCAGTTTATCATTGTCTGAAAGGACCACCTCAACACATCCATGTGGTACTCCGTAGTGGCTAATAATTTAGGAAATTCCTTATTTTCTCATTTCTTATTGGTCAAACTTGTAGGGAATAAACCTGAATTCCTAACCTGTGAGAAACAAAAATAGAGAAAACACACACCAAAGAAAAACAATCACACGCACAAAATAGTATTTACGTGGTTTGGCAATTTACCTACGTTCATGGAGTTGTAGGGATTTCACTATTATCAGGGAAAAGTACAAAGTGTGGCTACAATTTTTCTTCACCCTAAAAAACACGGCAACCACAAACCCTAATCACTAAATAGCGTTTTCATCGTCATTTCTTTTTGCTCACTCTCTCAAACGGCTACATATCAACCCTCCTCCTTCCTCTCTCAAACGATGTAACTCAAGGGAGAGACACAATCAAAACAAAGAAAAACACAATCTTTCATATAAAATAAAACTAATCAAAACTAGAGCAAAAAAAAAAAAAAAAGATGGGAGACGCCGATTTGAGCCATATGGTGACTAGGCGCCTGTTCTTAGAGGTGGTGAGGAGGACAACTCGACAGTGGAATGGATGAGGCGGCGTGAGTGAACACCAATTTAAAAGGCCGACTCTCTCTAGCTAGCCTTTGTTCTTTGCAGGTAATCTCTAAAAATGAGAGAGAGAGAGAGAGAGAGAGAGAGAGAGAGAGAGAGAGATGTTCAGGAGTATAAGAAGTAGAAAAAAAAGAACAAAAGTGAAGATAGAGAGGAGAAAGAGAAAGAGAGAAGAAAAAAAGAAAATAAAACAAAACAAAAGTGAAGATGGAGAGAGGAGTGGGTATACGTATGTGGAGGAGAAAAACAAGAGAAAATAAAAAGAAGAAGAAATGTATGGATGAAAAAAATAAAGAGAAAAAGGAAAAATAAAATAAAGAATAAGAAATCAAAATTGAGAAATGCTACCACAATATTTTTACAATACTTTTGTAATAAATTTTAAGTGATAGATTGTTATTAGCTAATATTGGTGAGTAAAAAAATAATTTCAGTAGTGAATTCAAATTAAAATTAGTAACAACTTACACCTATGATTTTTTGTAAAAATATTATAAAAATGTTATAAACGTAACACTTCTCATTAAAATTAGATGATTTTACGGCTCACAATGTATATAATTGCAACAAGTGCTCAATGATATTTGTTAAAAAAATTATTGGAAAATTTAAAAAATATTACTGTTGGAAGATTAAAAAATATAGTTGTTGGGAATTTGAAAAATATAGCCATTAATTAAAAAAAGAATAAAGAAATAATGAAGAAATAATATTTTAATGGGATAGAGAAAAGATAAAAAGCCTATTAGAAAGTGTATTTGAAAAAGTAAGTAGATAAAAAGTAAAAGTTACTACGCATTCTCCACATAGTACAAAAATTTGGAGAGAGTGCTAAATATGCTAATAAGGCTATAACTTCACTTAATATTTTTTTTTATTGAATGTGAATATTGACAAATCCACCATTAAATTATATTTTTTCTTATATCCTCAATGCTTATAAAATTTTAAGAAGATTAAAAATCAATAGCTATGTTATCACTCAATTAGTTAAATTGCAAGTTTTTATAGTCTAAAATTATGCATAAAAAATAAGTTTATAGATCATATAGTAAATAACATCTCATTGGCACAAAATTTGACACATGTGTTAAAAGCATAAATAACATACAATCTAATAGTTAAATTTTCAAAATAGGAAGCCATGTTAATTTGTTTAATGGAAGTTGTAGCCTTGAGCTACAATCAACTTTATAGCCAAACTTTGTCCTTTAAAAATTGAAAATATTTTGCTACAAAGTAGGTTGTAGTTAATGGCTACAATTTCACTCAATATATTATTATTAAATGTGAATTTTAACAAATCCACCAATGGATTACATTTTCTTTCTATATCCACAATTCTTGCAAAAATTTTGGAAGATAAAAAATTAATAACTAAATCATCAATCAAATGTTTAAATTGTAAGTTTTTGTAGTATAAAATTATGCATAAAAAATAAGTTTATGGATTGAATGGTAAATAATATCCAATTTATACGAAATTTGACATGTGTGTTAAAAATATAAAAAAAAACATACATTGCAATTGTTAGATTTTCAAAATATGCAGTCATATTAATTTTTATAATAGGAGTTGTAGTTATTGGCTACATCAAAGTTTGTAGCCAAACTTTGTTCTTTAAAAATATAAGAAACGAAGTTTATGGGAGAGAGAGGAAAAAAATGTCTTGTGAAATGTTTCATGTAATACACTTTCAAATAGATTATGCTAATAAATTTATCATATATGAAAATTATTCACTCCTACAAGAGGAGAAGGAAAAGCCATTATGTAGGATTGAAAATTTTCTTTAAATTAAATTATTTATCTTGTTCTATTCTAGAAGAAATTATTAGTATTACACTTGGATGTGAATTTTGCATATAGCACAAAGACATTTACTTAATTTTAAGCCTCTTTTCATGATACAATTACTTTCTAAGACATAAATCCTGCAACTAGTACTATACTTATCGAACTAGTCTGATGATCACATGAATCGCAACAGCAAATGTGTATATTTAGTGTGCGTTTGAAATGCACGGAAAACGTGTGTTCCTGCGTTTTGCTGAAAAATAGTGGGTTCCGTGCACTGTTCTTGAGACCTGCACATATTTTTTCAGTAAAAAAAAAACTTTAAAACTGAGTTACACGGCACTATTCACACATTTAAAAATTATTTTATTACAGTGTTTTCAGTTTTCAATTTTCTGTAATAAACAATATCCAAACATACTCTTAATTTCCACAAGCAAAACATGCTTAAACCTTTTTTAGTTTCACAGATGTAGATCAATTTTATTCTTGAACCAGGCAAGCGCATATGCAGCAGTAATTTTGTAGCTTTCTCACAAGCACACCAAAGTGATCAGCTCTCCACACCCTGGGCATAGCGTACGGCAATTTACTAGGTAGAACCAAAAATTAAGAAGAAGTTATTACATAACCAGTAGATTTGCAATTTTACGTAACACTCCTCATTTACATTTATATTACTACAAATTTTAATATGAATAAATAAGTGCCTAAATTATTTAACGTGATTGATGACATGAAAATTTGTTAGATTTATGTAATAAAATTTGTAGCATTTTTAGCATCACTTCTTATCATTATTTGTTAAGCTTTTTGCTTCTTTTCATTTTTTTTTTTTTTTTTTTTTTGCTGTGTTGAAAAAATGTAGAAGCATAAAAGGTGTACAGTGTACTTGTTTGTATTTTTCCATATGACCACTGGATGTTACTTCGAAGTTTTTCAAACATACACCGAGATAGGCATGGCCAGGTAGTTGAGGGTATATATATAGCAGCCACCGAACAAAACAGATTTATCAAAAAAACAAAAAAACAAGTAGAGCTAAAGCCCCATAAAGGCATAAACTATCTATGTCAAACTGTTTCAAAGTATTCTTTGTTTCAATTATCACACACTTGCTCGAATTAGTTTCAAAATTTCACCAACAACATTCACAACCTTCTGGTGGTGATGTTGACCAAGAAGAGCTAGCAACAGCAGTGTTAAATTACTGATTGTTCCAAAAATTTAAACTATTGAGATATGATAAATGTAATCAGTTAACCACATAATTTTAACACTCTCCATCACGTGTGGGCCGAAACTACCTTTTAATAGGTGAGGCTCAACATGTGGGAATTTAAATGGGAGATAGAGTGGAAGAAACAAGGATCTCACTCAGGATCTCATACTTTGATACTATGTTAAACTACCGATTGTCTCAAAAGTTTAAGCCATTGAGATATGATAAATTTAATCATTTAACCATATAATTTTAACAAGCAATTGTAAATGATGCTATTGACAGAGTTGAAGCTCCAATTCAAGCAACTAAGGATAATGCTGCTGAACCAGCTGAAACACTAGCTCAAGTAGCTGCTAGTTTGGTAGTCGTACACCACAAAGATTGGACCAAAATTAAGATTGCTTTTTTTTTTGGCTTCTTCCATTGATATCAAGGACAGAGTCAGAACTTTGAGTTAAGGGGGGCAGTTTTACTGTTGGCTGTGTGTGTCGGTTTCAACCTCTGATTCCAGTACTTAGTTGTTACCATTTTTTTTTTTTTTTTGGGTAAGAACAAAATTATTTTTGTTTAGAATTTTTTAGAGGGCAAGGTTATTTATTTTGGATAAAATTAGTTAATTGAGCTTAATTTTGTATTTATTTATATTGGTAATTTTTATTGTTGAGCTTTTTTTTTTTTTTTTTTTTTTTTTGAGCTTGTATATTTTGTTTTAGATTTTAGATCTATAAATTTTTTTATGGTCACTAAAATGAGGAAAATGCTAGAGTTACAAGTTTTTTTTTTTTAAATTACTGGAGTGATAAGTGGTTACTGGAAAATAAAAAAATGATACGAGTGGTATATGCCCATATGCGAACCAAGAAAAATTTACTACCAAAACAGTTTGTAAAAATGTTATAAAAAAGTTTGTGAGTATAACATTATTCTTAGAAGAATCAATGATATTGTTAAAGGGAAAGAAAATGTAATTTTATAAGATAAAATTGCTAAACTTAGTACATATATATAAAATAATATTTTTTGTTTTACAAAAAATTAGAGAAGGGGGGGGGGGGGGGGGCGGGGGGGTGAATGTCCAAGGGTGTGGTTCCGTATAGCTTTAGTATCATGAGTTCAAGTCCACTCACAACTACCTGCAGCCAGGGGCGGAGGCAGAGGGGGGCGAGGGGGGGCACCTGCCCCCTCTGACTCCACCTAAAAAAACTATTTATATATACTTCTTATTTGTGTAGTTTTTTGCCCTCCTGACATTAGAATAGTAAAAGTATAAAATAAAGAAATATTTTCCTATTTCTACTATACACAAACTGTACCATGATATGAAAAAATAAATAAAATAACATATCTCCCACGTAAGTAAATCTAGAAACATAACAAAATTTCACAATATTTTCACAACACTCATGCTTTTAGTTGGAATGGATCTTAGAATAATTTATTTTATTTTATTTTTGACCTATAATGTACTAACATCTCAATTTGTTGTAAAAATATTATGAGATTTTGTAATGTTACTAAAAGAACTACTCCCCACTTTTATCAATTAGCCTGACACCGAAATAAATAGCCACCACCTATCACCTTTTATTTTAAGTCAAGGGCAAGACTTAAGTACAATACTTAGGTGTTATTCCTTAGATTCCCCTCTAAATATTTTACCATGTGAATTTTTTTCATGAGATGTAAGTGTATGTTTTAGTTAAGGAATCACATGGTTGAATTTCAAGAGGAAAATTTAAAAAACAGCACTTAAGGTACTGTACTTAAATTTTGTTCTTAAGTTAACGTCTGTGTAGCCACATGATTAAATCTTAAGAGGGGAACCTAAGGTACTATACCTAAGTTTTGTTAGTTAAAGCCTGTGTACACTTTGACCATCATTCAAGGGTTTTTTTTTTTTTTTTTTTTTTTCACTTATCCAAATTCCTTCCTTTCATTTCAGGTACCACCAGTGGAACTCAAATTTTACACAAAATAATAATAATAATAATAATAATAATAATAATATTATTATTATTATTATTATTATTATTAATATTAATGTCTTGTTTGGTACTAAAGCAATAAAGCATCCATTATCTTTCTCACCTCCATCTCTTTTTTTTTTTTTCACAGTCTCAAAATTTGAGTTTTTACCATAAATCTAAATTTTAAATAAACAGAAGTATAAAGAAAGAAATTTGAAAATTTATTTTCTCAAATTATTATAAGGAATCAAATTAGATGTCTAAAATTTGTGTATATAGATTAATCTCTTACTTTAATTGTTAGTAACTATGAATTGGTTGTTTTACAATTGTTTACTTATTTTATAGTTGTTTAAATTTTAATATATTTTTTATGACAATTATTATTGTTTATAATTTTATTAGTAATATCGATTAATATTTTTTAATTTTTTTTTAATTATTGTCTTTTGATCTTGCCCCCCCTACTAGAATTCTGGCTCTGCCACTGCCTGCAGCCTTCCACTTTTTCTCTCTACCAATCTTACTCTCCCATACTTCCTTTTTCGTTTGCAAATTCATCAAGTCCAAGTTCTTGGTGACTGCAAGTGCTTGAGAAATGTGGTGTATTCTTCACGGTCACAGCATTTTTCATGGCCATTACCATTCCATTCCCTCTTTACCTCAAATTCGTTAGCTGGGCCATTTATACAATTTCCGTCTTTGCCATTTTAATCTGCCGTTGTTTTTAGCTTTGGGGTAATTTTTTGAAAAAAATATAACTATATATAAGTTTTTTTTTTTTTTTTTTTTTTTTTTTTTTGTTTTTTTAGAAGAAGAAGCTATACATGGGTTAGAAGATCGTGGATGAATCTCTAGCTGCTTTTGGTCTCATACTAGAGTCATTGAAACTTTCTACATATGCCTTTAACTGTATCTCATTTTCTCATACTCTTAAATTAAGCAATTATGTAACTCACAACTTAGTTAAACATGTTAAAGGTTTAGTGATGTTGTTGGAGGATGCTCCTTCCCATCTATATTATACACTTTCAGTCGATAATAGCTAATTTTTACAATAAAAGTTCGCAGACTTTCTCCCCCAAAAAATGAGGATGCATATGTCAAATATATGACATAATTATTTCTTTGAAATTGTGTTATGTTTGAAACTCTGCCCAAGACGGACGGTGTGTGTAATAAAGGGAGGGGTGTGGCGGTCCACGAGATGTTTTTGATTCAACATCGTAGGGGGAAAAAAAGAAAAGAAAAAGAAATACAATTGTACCGTATTTGGAAGTTTGAAAGTGACAATAAATCCTGTCTTATTAGATTTTGGACTGAATCTTGTCAATTCCAATTGGAATTGGAGGGACCTAAACCCTTCAATTGTCTCTTACAAACACCCATAAACGATCTCATGCCTAGGAATTAGGCTTCATTCATGTTAATTACTAGTTGTACTGTTGTACGGTTGTATGGTTGTACTTGTACTGTCCTCTTTCAGTTGTTACATACACTAAAAAATTGTTAAAAGTATAATTTGGTTACTTTCTACTGTGTAAATTATTATTCTTGGATGTGAATTTTGCATACAGCACAAAAACTGATACTTATAAGCCTCTTGTTATGATGCAACTATTTCCAAAGACCCGCTACTGGTATATTTATCCAGTAGCAGGTCTTCGAAACTTCTTTATTTGTCTCTTGCTTCACAAATGATTAATTATTGAATCAGGCAAGCACATGTGCAATAGTAACTGATGGACGATCACAATTCCTTCGAGCAACCTCCTCGTCTATAAGAAGGGCCAATGGATGAATGAACCATTCCACTCCGTCATTACCTAAATCCATTGGACGAAGGAAGGACCACCAGCTCATAAATAATGGCAATACGTCACAGACTGCAATAAGTCTCCTTACCATTGGAGAGACGAAGATCCTTTCATTAACACCTCAAGGAAGCGTTACAAATACCACATTTAAACCACCATTAGAACACCCCCAATGGCTAGGAAAAGGAAGCAGGTATATATACAAGTATCTCATGACCTAAAAAGGTACGGAATTCTAATACAGAAACTTTGATATTTTAGTATCAAAACTCTTCTTCCTCTCTCAGTTATCTAACTTAATCATTGGAGGCTTTATGGCAGGCACCACACCAGTGTTCCCTCTTTTCATTTGTTCTTGCAGGGCTTTTGGATGATTTTGGTCAACACTCCTACTGGACGACCATCTCGATTGATGATCTTGTCATCATCAGTTTGGCACCGTCTGTGGGGAACGACTTTCTTCGCACCTAGGTTTGAAAGCACAGTTCCCCTCAATTCACAAGTCCAGATGGAATCCAATGCTAACCAAGATCCCGCCGCATTAGCTCTGCAAATTCAGACGCTCGCAGCCACCGTGGAGGAGCTTACCAAACAGAACCAAGAGATAAGGCTGCGACTACAACAAGAAGACAATCGATCGGAGACCAACCGGGATAATGACGAAGACAGCTAGAAAAGACGACTAGCTACTCCATAAGCGGCGAGCTCGAACCTTCTTAAAGAAATGAGAAAAGAGATGGACGAGCTGACAAATGCGAACAAGGAGAAAACATACCAGAGCCTGGATAGAATGGTTAGGAGGACAGATTCACCCTTCACCATGACAGACTGAAGGATCCCTTGGATCATCTCAACACTTTCAAGATGACTTTGGGTCTCCAGCAGCCCCCTGACGAGATACTATGTCATTCTTTCCCTACTACTCTCAAAGGAGTTGCTAGGGAGTGGTTCACTAAGCTACCAACATCGTCCATCGATAACTTCGAGCAACTAGGCAGTTCCTTCCCTCGTCACTTCGTCGGCGGGCAGTGCCCAAAAAGGCCAGCAGACCATTTGCTCACCATCAGACAAGGAAAGAAGGAGACCCTAAGATTGTATGTAAGGCGTTTCATTCGAGAAATTTTGGAGGTAGACGAAGCAGATGATAAAGTACAGCTAACAACCTTTAAGGCTGGATTGAAGTCCAGGGAATTCGTGGTCTCCCTAGCGAAGAATCCCTCTAAGACGATGGCGGAAATGCTCTTGAAGGCGCAGAAGTATATGAATGCTGAGGACGCCTTGGCAGCAATAGAAGGGGTAGAGAAACCCAAGGAAAAGAAGAAAGAAAAGGAAGATGACCGAAGAGGATGAAAAAGGGATCAGGTAAATCACCAGAATGTTGAAGGGAACAGATAGAGATATGATAAAAACCCTCATACAGTGAAGTTCACTCCTTTAGTTATGCCCGTTAACCAGATTTTGGCGTAGATTAAAGACAAATGATGAGAATGCAAAATGTCATATTTTTCTCCCTTAATGTTTAGTCTTTTATACTTATTTGGTGTTTAAATGTACTCATTATTCTTAAATTCTAATTTAGGATGCAAATGGAGACATTAAGTGCAAAACATAGTTAATTAGGCGATTTTGGATAGTTTCGACATCTCTTCGTAATCTAGGCATAACTCTCTCATCAAAACTCCTATTGAGATGATTCAAGATGCTATGGAACGCCAAGAAAAATCTCTACAACTTTCTTGTTTTGAGTTTTGAGAGATACTGGCTGCATCAAGGTCGAAATCGGGCTTGAAGTTGCTGCACCTGCACTGCTGACGTTCTGGAATGTTCCTTTGCTTGAAATTCTAATACTTGATGCAATTTATTTTGAGAAGCTTCCAGATCTGGTGCACAAAAAATTCTAATTGAAAAAACACCACTTTCCTAGTTACATTAGGACTTTGTTTTATTTTTAATATTTTTCTTAATTAGTCAATTTTGGATATTATTATTTAGAATATTTTTAGGAGATTTTGTAGGCTTGGGAAAGGGGGAATTAACGTGTAAAAGAGGGGAGGAGAAATAAGATTATACACGCCTCTCTCTCCCCTCTTCTCTAATTTTCTCCTTCGAGCTTTCATTATGGCCCGACTTGGCTAAAATTTTATACTTGGTCAAAAGAAACTGAAGTCTCGGAATCAATAAAACTGTGAAATCTAATTTGTTTTTATTGTTCAATTTATGCTTTGAATATCAAATGTTCTTCTGTGACTATTTTCATGATTGTCTTGTTTAATTACTTGGAGGCCTACTAGTTTATTATTCATTGCAATCTACTGCTAGGTTAGATATCAAATCTGCAATTGTTTGATCTCTCTAATTTGTGAAGCAGCCAAGATTTAATGATTTGCTACATAAAAAATTATTAGATATTAGGAAGAACGCTTGACTAAATTAAATATAACCGCTTGTGCTTGTGTTGTTTAGTTTCATCGATCTCTCTAGTTCTTAAGGCTGCTACTAAATTAAACATTTAGTGCTTGTCTTGGGTTGTTTAGTAGTTAGAGTTAATTAGATCGCTTGTTTTCTAATTAACTACGATTAAGGAGAAATAGGAAAATAGTTCCAACGGTGAATATCTAAAGTGTGAATTGATATATACTTGCATCGATGATCAGTTGTAAAATTCCGATGGTGGATGTTGACTTAGACCAAGGTTTGTTCTTTTGATTGAATTCGATACTTTAATTTGAATTGTTTCTTAATTTTTTTTCTTAAAATTATTTTCATTATACTCAAACCCCCCTCCCCCCTCCTTGTTCACGTAGCATAAAACTAGACTGGATACTCTTCGTGGGAACGATCCTTACTTGCATTACTACATATATTTTTAGGAGTATAGGTTTTATTTTTGGTTGCCTGGAATAGCACACCAACGAACACTATCTCAAATGGCCTAGGCCATTATACTCGTCACCTAATGTGCATGACAAGAGAAAATATTGCCGTTTCCACAAAGATCACGGGCATTACACAGAGGACTGCAAAGACCTGAAGGAGCAGATAGAAGAGCTTATACGAAAAGGGAAGTTGCAGAAGTTAGTGAAGAAGGGAGATTCCAGCAAATCTAGGGATGATAACAAGGGTCAACACGAAGTCCCTTAGAGGGACGAAGATCACATGCTCCTTCGTCCACAAAGTGCCATAGGGGAGATAAAGACAATCACATGAGGACCGTCTACAGGGGGGTCATTCAAGTCCCTCAGGAAGTCATATTAGAGGTAAGTGAACAGAGTTCATAGGATGTCACCTTTGAAGCAAAGACAAACAAACCAAGATATACTATTCTCAGAAGAAGATGCCAAAAGGGTGAAACAGCCTCATGACGACCCGTTGGTCATCATACTCATGATTGAAGGATTCAATACCAGAAGGGTCTTAGTAGACAATGGGAGCTCGGTAGATATCATTTACCTCTCTGCCTTCTAGCAGTTAAAAGTAGACCTGAAGAGATTTCGTCCATTTGAATCCCCCTTCGTCAGTTTCATCGAAGACAAGGTGTACCCTTAGGGAATAGTAACGCTGATGGTCACGGCTGGCTCGTACCCCCTCCAAGTAATCAATAAACACAACTTCTTGGTAGTAGACTCACCTTTGTTTTACAATGTGATCGTAGGAAGGCCTACCCTCAATCGTTGGAAAGCAACCACTTCCACGTATTGCCTGAAGGTGAAGTTCCCAACAAAACAAGGAATTGGGGAAATAAGAGGAGATTATGTGTTGGTGTGAGAATGTTACCAGGCAGTCTTAGCGTTAAAAGAATACCACACATGGATAATTAAGGAAAAGACACCAGAAATTGCCGAAAAACTAGGGACGATTGAGCTGGTTGAAGGAAATCCTACAAAGACAACCTAGGTAGGGACGAGTCTAAACCTCTAGACAAAGAAAGAAATCATCAGCTTCTTGAAGGATAACCTGGACGTGTTCACCTGGAGTCATGAAGATATGCTAGGCATACCAGCGAACATCATTCAACATCACCTAAATGTGGATCCTGAGAAGAAGCCTATTCAACAGAGAAGAAGAGTTTTCGCTCCTGAACGAAACAAAGCAATCATGGATGAGGTGAACAAGTTACTTGCTGGTAACTATCAGGGAAGTCTACTATCTTGAGTGGTTGGCCAACGTTGTCATGGTAAAAAAGGCAAACGGGAAATGGAGAATGTGCGTTGACTTCACGGATTTGAATAACGCTTGCCCGAATGATAGCTTCCCTCTGCCCAGGATTGACCAGCTTGTGGACTCGACGGCCGGGCACAAGCTTCTTACCCTTATGGACATCTTCTTTAGATATAACCAAATATAAATGACAGAAGAAGATCAAGAGAATACCGCCTTCATCACCAGCCAAGGGCTCTATTGCCACAGAGTCATGCCTTTCGATTCGAAGAACACGGGAGCCATATTCCAGAGATTGATAAACTAGATGTTCAGCAAGCAAATTGGGAGGAACGTAGAAGTATATGTGGACGATATGCTCATTAAGAGTAAAGAAGAGGAGGACCATCTAGACGATCTCAAGGAGACATTCAATACACTCAGGTAATATAGCATGAAGTTAAACCCGTCCAAATGTGCCTTTGGGGTCTCCTCTGGAAAAGTCCTCGATTTCATGGTGTCATAGAGAGGAATAGAAGCAAATCCAAAAAAGGTGAGAGCCATCCTCGAAATTTCCTCCCCGAAGACGATCAAAGAAGTGCAATCCCTCACGGGAAGGGTGGCAGCCCTCAACAAATTCGTCTTCAAAGCAACAAACAAATGCCTTCCTTTCTTCAAGATCTTAAAGTAGGCTTTCGTCTAGACAGACAAATGTGAAGCAGCATTCCAGGAGCTAAAGCGTTACCTGAGCAACCCCCACTCCTGAGTCCGTCCAAGGAGGGAGAAAACCTGTTCTTGTACTTAGCTATGTCCATAACCGTGGTAAGCACTAGCCATGATCATAGAAGTAAAGGTCTGAAGTTTTGTATGGAAAAATATTGTATGCAGGTTCGGGATCCCACAAACAATCATCTCGGATAATGGTCGTCAGTTCGACAGCCAAGGATTCAGATCGTTTTACTCAAGCATTGGTATCAAGAACAAATATTCATCCCCAGGACATCCTCAAGCCAATGGACAAATTGAAGTAACTAATCGGACATTGCTGAAGATCATCAAGGCCCGATTAGTGGGGACAAAGGGAGCATGGCCTGAAGAATTACCTAGCATGTTATGGACCTACAGAACTACAACAAGAAACACCCTTCAACTTGACATATGGCACAGAAGTAGTGATCCCGATTGAAATAGGACTTACTAGCCCCATGATGGAATTCTTTGACGAACACAGCAACAACGACCAATTTAAGTTGAACCTGGACTGTCTGGACAAAGTTAAAGACCAAGCTTCTCGAAGAATGGCCAAGTATCAGCAGAAGATGGCAAAGTACTACAATCAGAGAGTAAAGCTCAAAAAGTTCCACATTGGAGACCTCGTCCTACGAAAGGTGACACCTGCAACGAAGGATCCAGCACAAGGCAAGTTAGGGCCCACATGGGAAGGACCCTACAAAGTTGTCCACTATTCTCGACAAGGAAGTTACCACTTGGAAGATTTGGACGGGAACAAGTTACCTCGTCCCTGGAATGTTGAGCATATCAAGAGGTATTACGAGTAGGAACTATAATTCATTTGTAAGCAATCAGCATTGTCTTATACTTTTTAACGTAAATCAAATAAACGTATTATTCAATGACTAACATATTCTGACTATCTTTTTCACATTCAAACTAAAATCACCGTTTGGATGCAAAACTCCGACCAAGTTAAAATGATAAGATTCCTTAAAAAGATGTAAATCATTTTAACTATAAGAGGCGATAAGATTCCTTAAAATGATGTACATCGTCCAAACAAGAGACAATAAGATTCCTTAAAAAGATGTACATCATCTAAGCAAGAGACGATAAGATTCCTTAAAAAGGATGTACATTGTCCCAAAAAAGACGATAAGATTCTTTTAAAGGATGTATATCGTCCCAAAAAAGATAATAAGATTCCTTAAAGGATGTACATCGTCCCAAAAAGAGACAATAAGATTCCTTAAAAGGGTGTACATCGTCCCAACAAAAGACGACTAGATCGCAAATAGACCCTAAGGATGAAGGAGGGTCGTCCACTAAGAGGAAACGACAAAATTCATAATTGGGCAAATATTTTTCTAAGTCCCTAATGGACGAAGAAAAGCATAAATATTTCTCTAAGTCCCTAAAGTCTTCCTACCAAAAACTAAGGCGAATGGATCCCAATGGACAATGAAAAGCACAAATATTTTTCTAAGTCCCCAGTGGACGACGAAAAGCATAAATATTTCTCTAAGTCCCTAAGGGACGATGAAAAGCAAACAGAAAGTACTCACAAGCAACATAAACACAAGGGAAATAAGCATTTATATATTTAAGAGTTGTAAATTGTTCAAAGGCCCCAAAATAGGCAGGGCATCGAGTGGTTAATTGTTCAAAAGCCCCAAAACAGGAAGGGCACCCAAAAAAAAAAAAAGAAAAAAAAAGAAAAAGAAAAGAGAAGTAGGCAACTTGAACGAGGGAATCAAGCTTTAGAAGCATCACTTCCACCCTTCTCAAGCATTGGAGGATCCTTGCCAGCAAATGCAGTAGCCTGAGTAGCCTGTGCCGCCTCATCTACCTCAATTTCCTTATCAATTGCCTCAAAATCCAAATCCTCCAAATCTGTCTCTGGATCGTGCTTTACTAGGTATCTTCTCAATAGCTTGAATCCCTTAAAATACCAACCAAGCAAGATAGCATTGTACTCCTTTGTGAGTTGAAAAGCATGGACGACCTAGGCCACGACACTCTTCATTTTCTGGTTAGTTGCCGCCAATTGCTTGTCTCTTTGCTTCACCAACTACTTTTCGGCATTTAGCTCCTCAGTTAAATCTTTTATTTTTTCTTTGGACGAATTGTTGACGTCCATCGCCACAATTAAATCCTTCTCAAACTTGAGGCCTCAGCTTCCAGCGCCTCTACCTTCAAAGTGGCCATCACGACCTTCTCTTCACTCGCCAAGTACTGGGAAGTGATGTGCATCGCCTCCCCTAACATCTGGCATCCAAAATTGCGTCATGAACAACTGATATACTTTGTGTTAAAAAAAAAAGGGAGAGGGGAAACGAAGGAAAGTTACCTAAACAAGCTTATGGATATGGCGATTCACCATCTCGTGAGAAGGAACGCCGGAGATTTATTTTAGCTCCTTAGGCGTCACCACTTCATTAGCCCAAGCCAAGGCCGTCTCAGCGTCAACCCAGACACTGGCCCCCATCTTCTCTTTGCCTTTGTCGCTTGTCTTGTGCCTCTTAGTACAAGGAATTATCTCCTTAACAGACAGGGTCGGAGAAGCAACCCAACCCTCGTCCAAGGTAGGGGTGAACGAACCCTTTTCTGCCACCTCTTTTTCTTTCTCTTTCTCAACAACCCTCAACCTACGCAGGCCAATGCTGGAGAGGGGTTCGTTTTTCTTTGCCTTGATCCGAGCATAAAATTCCTGATTAAACTTATTCGTCATTTTTGCAAAAGAGAAGAGAAACAATAGTGAAGTTAAAAAAAAATTTAAAAAAAAAAAAGGAGAAAAGAAGAGGAAAGATAGACGATCCATTTTCGTCCTAAATTGATTCACTTTTTTCTTCACGGTGGATGGCACGAAGGATGTAGTGGGAAGGCTCTGGTAGTAGTGACGAGCTAAGGTCCAGAGGTCAACTAGATTGTCAAAATCGTCAATGGTGCTCGTGTACTCGACAGTTGCTCGAACACGCTCTTCAAACCTGCTCTCCAACTTTGGATGATCTCTAACTATAAATTAAAAAAACACACACACACACACACACACACACACACACACACAAGGTCAAAAGGGATGATCCAAGTAAAAAGATAAACCAAAAAGAAAAAAAAAATGCAAGGCAAACGCACTAAGTTGAGGGGTCTCCCATCGATGTAGTAGCCTAGGGACATCCCCCCAGAAGTTGTCAGAAAGGGTCTCCCAACCGTCACCCGACACAAAGAAGTACCTAGACTTCCAATAATGGTAGGACGATGGCAGATCGACGATGAGCCGAGACCTTCTATCCCAAGACATAAGCTCATAATAACCAAATTCTTTGGAATCTTTCAGATGGTAAAGATGGACGAACTCGTTTAATGTGATCATATCACCATCAACTATGATCGTCTAGATTACCATACAACTTATGACAATTCTCCACGAATTCAGCATAAGTTGTCCTGGGGCTATATTTAGGTAATAAAGGAGCTCCATTATAAACGGATGGACAAGAAACCTAAGACTACACAGGAAGGTAGCCTTGTAGAAACAAACCTCCCCATGGGCAAAAGCACAAGATTTCTCGCCTTTTCTAGGAGGACGGACCCTAGTCTCCTCGGGGAACTGAAACCTATCCCTAAATCTAAGGAAGGAATCCTCCCTTAAAAAGCACTCTTCCTTAAGGGCATGGAAGGACCGAGGTGAAGCAAAGACAGAAGGAAGGGAAGACGAAGGGAAGACGAAGGTACGAAAACAGCTATATCCGTCTCAACCCCACCCATACCGGTGCTAGAAGACAAATTGGCTTCTAAGTCACTAAATCTAACTTCTGAACTCATATTTTCCTTCCTTAGAACCCCTCGCACCGACTCAAACCAACCCAAGGATTGACACAACAATGGGTATTGATCACCCAACACTAGACTTAGACTACTATCACCTAGGGTGAAATCCCCAATCTGTGGGCAATGTCCATTAGAAAAGCCTATAAACACACCCAAACGAGCGAAAAAGAAGGCAACTGAGGGGGAAGTGATCCTAATATCAGAATAATCCACCATTAAGGAAACGGAAAAAGCAAAGCTCAAAAAGGGAACAAAGCACAGAAAAAGGAAGCAAGTAAAACTTCAAAAGGAAATAAAGAACAAGAAAAACAAAGGGGTGTACCTGAAAAAGAAAGTGAAATTGAGAAATCAAGGGGATAAGCGCAGAAATCAAAGCAGTAAGGCACAGAAGAAGCTGAAGATTCGAAGCAGTAAATACAGAATAGACTGAAATTTAAAAAAAGTTAGCATAGAAAGAAAGCACAAGGGGTTTAAAAAGGAAGCGCCTCAAAAAACATGGGAAAATTGAACAGTTTCACTAGAACCGAGAACCCCTTAGTTGATCCTAGCGTGACACGTGGCCACGACACACGCCACGCCGCCATTGAGTAATAACTGCGGAGGGGTGGAACCCCAAGCGCCATAACTGCCAAAAAAAAAAAAAAGAGGGATGGGCTCATCATATTCCCATGGCCGTCTCCAAATTGAACGACCTCGAAGTAGGGGGCAGCTGATGGATGATCATAATTCCCTTGGGCAACCTCCTCGTCCAGAAGAGGGGCCAGTGGACAAAGGAACCATTCCACTTCGTCATTACCAAATCCATTGGACGAAGGAAGGACCACCAGCTCATTATTAATGGCAATACGTTACATACTGCAATAAGTCTCCTTACCGTTGGAGAGACAAAGATCCTCTCATTAACATCTCAAGGAAGCGTTACAAATACCACATTTAAACCACCATTAGAACACCCCCAACGGCTAGGAAAAGGAAGCAGGTATATATACAAGTATCTCATGTCCTAAAATGGTACAGAATTTTAATACAGAAATTTTGATATTTTAGTATTAAAACTCTTCCTCCTCTCTCAATTATCTGACTTAATCATCGGAAGCTTTATGGTAGGCACCACATCGGTATTCCCTCTTTTCATTTGTTCTTGTAGGGCTTTTGGACAATTTCGATCAGCACTCCTACTAGACAATTATCTTGACTGACGACCTTGGCATCATTAGTAATTATAGCTTTCTCACAAGCACACCAAAGTCATTACCATTCCATGACCATGATATAGTAGAACTTACTAGACATTGTTAGAATTATAATTAAGTGATTATATTTACTATTTTTGTTTAAAAAAAAGTTATTATATATTTAAACAAGAAATTTCCCCACTGATCAATTTATTACAATTAAGAACACTTCCTTCAATTTTGTTATTGGTTTTTCCCGTTAATTATTTTCTCCAAATTTTCATTATTATAATAAGCCAAAAACCCACTTTTTTTTTTTTTTTTGAACCAGCCAAAAACCCACTTAGGTATGAATAGTAGATATTGTGTTGTGTAACCGTTAATTTTTTTTTCTAAAGCATGAATTAGTGCTTTTCTTAGTAATTAATTAATTCACCTTCTCCTTCTCCAAAAAAAAAAAAAAAAAAAAAAAAAAAATCCTTCGCCTAAGTTTGTAATTAATTATCCTTTTTTTAAAAAAAAAGCACTTTTCTATATATTTAAAATCCTATTTTTTTAAATAATTCAGTTTTAAAAAATCATTAAAAATAAACTACATAAAAAATTTATAAAGATAAACTTTTACACTTCAAAATAAATCACAACTTTTACTACAACCATCTTGCATGATTGACTGATTAACTGCTTGTCACTTTTACATCTCCAGCAAATTTTCTCTACTAATCACACTCTTGCCACATCATAATCATAACAAAGAGTTAGGAAAATTTTGTATACTTAAACTTTTTCGAACTTTGAATTTTGATCTATGAAATGCTTCTTCAGTCTTCACAAAAGCGCAAACACAAATAGCGTTTTTATGTTGAAGTTCAAACACTGACGCAAAAGCGCGCTCCCAATTAATGGTTCATGTCTTTCCCAAAACATCCCCGCCAATAGTCCCAAATAGAAAAACGACCAAAATTTTTACAGTCACTATTCTCACACACACACACGAAGAAGAAGAAGAAGAAGCTGAGCATTGCAAGCGGAGGAGAAGCTTGTTCGTCGAATGGAGTGGGAAGCGTCGAAGGCTCGCAAGATAATGAGTGGAGTCGGAGTGAAATCGACGGTCTCTTTTGCCCTATTTGCATGAAATCTTGGACCAACGACGGTGATCATTATATCTGGTTAGTACTCGCCTCCCAATTCTTACTCTTCTTTGAGCCCTATATATTTGATGAATTTTCATTACCTTCAATTCTAGGGTTCTGCTACAATTTTGCCCCAACCTTTAGCCTACTCACAATTTTTGTTATTGCATTCACTGATCACAATGTTGGCATTGCCCAAATTCTCCTGTAGTTTTTGTTATTTTCATTCTTCTGTAGTTTTTGTCATAAACAATTATCATTATCATTGCCAAGGAAGCAGTTATTCATGAGAACACTGTATGATTGGATGTTTGCCTTAGGCAGTGTTCATTTCCACTTCTTCTATACAAGTTATTGATGTTTTAAACTTAAAGAATGTACTTCTTTAGGAGCTGCTCTAGAGTAACAGAGCATTTTCCTCATTCTAATAAAATGATTATTTATTACTTACCAAAAGGAGGAAAAATGCAGAAGTTATGTCAAACCCTTGGTTTCATTTTGACATCTTTTACCAATATGCATTTTAAATGTTTCTTGTGGTGAGATTTGTGGTTGTCTATTTTTTTTATGTGCATTTTTCCTTAATATTTGGAATTATTGACTGTATCACTCTATTCAAATAAAAAGAACTGAGGTTGAAAACTTCATCCATTCTTTGTTAGTGTTAAAATATCAAGCCCAATCATAGTTAAGGCCTAAGCCCAGTCCTTGGTTTGCAAGCAAAGAATACTACTTGTACTACTGGTCAATTAACCGTTGTTAATTGTATGATTAGTTTAGAATTTAGCCTCCTATAAATACCTCATATTGAGTTCATTGTATCATTGGATTCAGTATAGTGAAGTTGTAGCTATCAAGGGCTTTTCTTTGTGCATGTAGGCCATTTAGCCAAACTATGAAATTCTTGTGTTCACTCTCTATAGTCTCTCTTTATATTTTCAGATACTCTAACATGGTATTAGAGTCACAACTCTCATCTTTGGTTGTCTCAAGTTTAGTCCTTGTCTTCCTTGGCATTTCCCCCGTCCCTCTGGCTTCTCCTGCCCACTGTCAAAAGTTTCTGGTGTAGGGGTGGTACAACATTCACCCCTACTTGTACTTTGTCGTTGTTGTCAAAAACCTCTCACTATCACAAGAACATTGCCTTCCTCAAGACAACCGTCTCAAAGCCAGGTTTTTCCCTTAAAAAAAATATTAAATAAATAAATAACTAGCTGCTGCCAACAATTGACAAAGCTATCCAAAAACTCCTCTCTTCTCTCTTCGTGTCTCTTTGATCTTTCTAGTTTCTACTGCCTGGGTTCGCTACCTGATTCAGCCATTCGTTTCCCTAGGAAGACTTGGAAAGACTATTGAAAGTAAGCTTTTTGTGGTGTGGTAGTCCTTTGTGAAATTATGCAGTGCAATTTATATAATGATGGTTTCTTCAAGAAGATGTTCTTGAAATCATTTGGCTTTGTCACCAAAAGAACAAAAAAAACTTCCCCATATTTGGACAAAGTGAACAACTTGGGTCAAAAGTCTTACATTAACTTTTCGGAGAATATTTTGACATCCAAAAGTTCTAATATTGCTTGCTTGCTTCTGCTTCTTTGAGGAAAATAGACTTCAATTCATTCTCTTGCCACCGCTGCTAACCACTCTGCAGGATTATCTTAATTTTTTTCCCTGACTGGGCAGCATTGGACAACCTTATTTGAGTCTTTAAGATCCACTAGTTTTCTCACAAGACAATCTTGGCAGTTTCAATTGGCACGTTTATCTTCCTTGCATACCTGGTTTTAGCCATTCCATTTGATCAGTTGTTCTCAATCATCTTGGCCGAGTATCATGGACCACACTAATCGATAGCCTCCTCTATCAGCTTTCTTTTTGATCACATGTCTTCATCATCTTCAAATCACGTTACTTAGACAATAGTCTCTACAAGTATATATGCATTGTGCTCATCATTCAAGCTTCAATGATCATGAACATCTAACCTTCATGTAGCTTACTGTCAACCATAGCTTGATTCAGCCATTGACCGAAACAGTTGATCAGATCAAACTAGGCCATATGACTAGAGTTGATTTTCAAATTGGGTGTGTCCCGCTTGTTTTTCTCATAAATTTTGATTTTGGGGTCTGGTTTCCTGTTGAGGCACCCAGTCACACAAATTGACCCTTCTCTCACTGGGTTCAACCTATGCATCTGTTGATTCATTCTCATGCTTCATCACAATGTCATTCCTTGTCTAGTGGTCCCTCCTTGGTCACTGATGCAGTCTTCTTAGGCCCTTATTATCTTTTGGCATTCATCTACGATCTATCATCATTGTTCGTTGTTATTATCAACAAGTTGCACCTTGTACGTTCATTCTACAAGATCCATTCTTCATCCATGTTGGTCATTCATGGTCTTCTAGGCATCTTCATGAGTTCACTTTCCAAACTCAAGTTGTCTTCAAACTTCCACCTTGAATTTCAGTGAAGATGTGTTGTCAAAGGCATTTCTTTGTGGATGTAGGCCTCTAGGCCAAACCAAGTAATTCTTGCGCTCTATCTCTTCTTTATCTTTTGTGTGTGCTTGTGTGTTCTATACCACTTATGTTTTCAAACTTTTTGCTTTGTAGAGGACAACTTATTTGGAGCATACATTAGGAGATATGCAGAGCAGAGAATCTGGATTAGCAAATGTTGGTGGGCATTGTCAAGGAAGACCTGTATTTGGTAATTATCTTTTGGCATTCATCTATGAAATTCATGTGTAGTGTTATATGTTTAATATATATATATATATATTCACACTCTCTAATGTAATTTTATGGTTAGGTCATTGACATCTGCCATTGTGATTTTTTGGAGCTATGTTTTGGATACCCTTTCTCATTCTGTCAAGTATCAAAAGCATAAAAGCATTTTTATCTCTTTCTATCCACAGAATTGTGTAAACACACATGTACGTTCAATATTTCTTGTAGGATACAACTTTGGCTCAACTTTTTGTGGACTAGGATCTCCATACAGTTTCATAATACAGGTGTGCCATTTCGTGTTTTCTGTTATGCTATGTTCCCTATCCTCTTTCAACATAAACCAGAGTTACTACACTATAAATTATAAATAGTAAGAAATTACAGATGTATTTTATTCAACATACGTGGAGTTTTACATTTGACCAGGTTGCAGACTTTCAATGTTTTCAGACTTTTATTTTTCTTAATCTTTTTATAACATCTTCTTTATTTTTCTGTGCTTTTATTTGTTTTGGAATGTTTCTTTGGACATCTCTCTCTCTCTCGCCAGAAGGACTAAAACTTACTTTTGAAGCATAACCATTGTATTCCAATGTATATGGGACAAATGTATTTATGTCATTTTCAATGTTGTTATTATTTTTTCTCTTTTGACGATCATATGGAGCAAATCCTACGATTACGTGGCTTGTTAGTTATGTTCAGAAATTTCTATTTAAGATTGTGATATTTAGTATTTTTATAGTCTATGAAATTCAGCAATTAAATCCCTTCAACTTCCATCAGTGTTAATAATCTATATGCAAAGTTGCCATTAATTGAAATTAGGAAATATAGTATGTGCTTGTCAGTTGTCACATAAGAACTTGTTTCATATTTCCTTATCCTTACCAATCAATTCTCTTCGAGCAACTTAGAATCAGTAATGCACACTATATCCAGCCCAAGAACATGAATAAATATCCAATTACAACCAGATTCAAATATATGCAAGATTTGGATTCAAGCATGGGAAAGATTTCACAAGTAGACTGCAAGGTATGGAATTGCGAGGCACTTCATGGTAATTGTACTGCCTGTTATCAGGTTACAAGCACATGATATGTTTCCCTTGTTGAAATCAATAACTTGATGGACTGGCAATTGATGCTGAAAACATGAAGTTTATGGGCTTTCTTGTTTTGTTTGTTGTTCAAGGTGGTAAATAATATTTGTAAACATAATCTATGAGATGGTGTGATTTACTCCCCTCGCCCCTCTTTTTTTATTAATTTAATTATAGTAACATCATCTTCTGTGCTTTTAATCAAGCAACTGTTCTCAGGTAATTTTTGCAAATTTGTTTTGTTAAAAATTCTCTGAAACTCATTGTTGCCTTGCAATTTTTTAATAGACATAGCTTTTTACCCAAAATTTTAAGCGTGGAGAACTTCTTAAGGGAGATAAAATTAAATCTTTCAAGAAAATAAAGGCCCTTTTTAAATCTTTACTATGTGGAAACTTCCCAAACACTAATGACAGAGTTCCTTAGTTGAGGGGTAGCTACATATTTATGTGATATTCTTGGTTCTAGGCATGTTGCTGATAGTTGCAGTAACAGTTACAGATCCAGTGCACATTATATTCTACATGGACATGGATACAAACTGCATGGTGGTAAGTTCCCCTATAAATTTTTTCATCGTGTCTAATTGGGAGGATTTATCACTTGATGATCTCTATTGCATCTGACTTAATTATGTTCTATTTAATCATGAAATCCTGTTTCAACATTCCCCCCCCCCCCCCCCCCCCCCCAAATTCTTTATTTCTTCAACTGGTACTCACCTAGTCATTGGGTTCTTTCCAACTTTTTATATCTTTTAATCCACCAAATGTCTCACTAATATCTTAAACTGAATATGTTGGACATACCTCAGTTTCCGTCTGGTATCTTGGTACGTTTGGACTGGTGGAAGTGCATGCCACAATCCCTATCAATTATAGAGACTAGGAGTTGGGATTTAAAGTTGGGCCTGGTCGGACAGATCTGGTTGAGTTGGATCAAGCCTGCTTTGAGGCCAGAGGTGAACAAGTACATGATGGCATGATGCCACTTAAAATGGAAATAAACTGACAGGTGCAATCATTCTAGCAAGTTTGTAAAGCTGTAAACTGCTCCTTCACTGTATCTCCTTTGCAAAACTGAAACCATCATTCATTCTATGTTCCTTAAATGGGCTTAACGAAGGCTTGGATCTTGATCATTAGGTTTTTAGAGGATGAAACCTTGGCACGGAGCTATTCTCATTGCTTGAATATGAACGCATAATACTACTAGGTGGAAATATGATTAAAAAACAGTAGTCAACTACTATTGCCTTTTAGGCTGGGTGGCCCCTTCAACCCTGAAAGTTTAGCTTGAGCTGAGCATAGCCCAAATTAGGCAAAATGGTTGACAGGCTCTAATTTGGGCAAGCCGTTTAATTTAGTCTTTAGATTCTGCCAGCTCAGCCCTAGTGGGGTGTCTAATTCAAGTGCTATAATGGAGCTTGTAGTGCTATGGTGATGCTGCTGAGTTGGGCTTTTAATTTCGTTCTTTTTCATAATCTGTAGAATGTCTTCTTTTAATATACTCTATATAACACCCTCTCTTCATCTCACCCTATCTGTACACACCTCAAATGTGTGTACTCTAGGACTTTCACTATTTTCTTCTGTAAAAATTGTTATTATTGGCACTAAAACAGAAGAATATGTACTTCCAGGCTGCTGGTTGGTCGTGTACATGGGATCTCAGAAGCTTGCATTACATAAATGCTGGACTTCGGGTCTGAACATGTAATGCTGGAATTCAGGTCTGAACTTTGTGAGTTTTGCATCTTGCGGACATGGGCTGATCTTTTACTTTTTTCCCTTTCTTGTAGAATGGCTCACTTTTGGTGTTTGATATGCGCCAAACTGTTGGGCCAGTTAATTCCCTGAAGGGTCTGACGCAACCCAGTGTATATGGCAGACTCACTTTTACATGGTTCAACTCTTACTTCCAGTATTAGTTCTGTACTATCTGCTTCATCGATTTGTCTGTCTCAGTGGAACTTTGATGGTGCTGAAGAATAGTAGGCCTGTCTCAATGTTAGTTCTGTACAAATCTGCTTTATCTTTAAAGCCATTTGGATAAATTCTTGAATCCTTGATATCCTTTTATTATTCATTTCGATTTGCACCTTGGTTTAGATCAAAATGGGTTACTTATTGATGCATTCAATAACTTTTTATATTTAATTTTTTTTTTCCCCATGTTTCTAAACCACTGTCCATTCTGATGCTTATAATGACGTTTGGTAATTATGATGTTATAAAGCTAGATGCAAGGATTGTTATTTTTTTCAAGACAAAAATGCAAAATTAACCCTCTAACTTTTAGTCTTTTTCATTTTAGTTTTCTAACTTTTAGTTTTGTTATTTTAGTCTTCTAACTTTTAATTTTTGTTAATGCAAGACTCTGTTAGAACTCAGTTAAAGACTATTGTTAATTGACCCAAAACAACGTCGTTTTGGCTTTTTTTTTTTTTAAATAAATTTCGGAATTTAAAGAAAAAAATAAAAATCTGAAAAAAATAAAATAAAAAGAAAAGAAACCGATTGAGAACTCCGTCACCGAACTGAGCTCATTCTCGCTAAGCTAGATGGTGTACTTCTTTCTCACTTGGGGATTCTTTGCATATGTGACAAATTATATACCATCTTAGAGCGCTTCAATTTCAGACATGTGCATAAAAAGTAAAAACTCTGAAATTAAAAAAAAAAAAAATTCAAACAAAAATCAATTTATTAGCACATAGTGTGTTACTGTAATGAAATAGCCTTGCACAGCTGAGACGAGGATTTTCTCATACTAATAAGAGTTAGTTACTAAAGCAATACAGTAATCTAGCAAGTACAACAAAGAATAAGCACAAACTAAAGTTATAGAAGATCCAGCATATGAGAACCCATTTTCCTAATCACACAAACCCATTAATCTCTCACAAACACCGAAATCAATCTAGCCATCGCTAACCCAAATTTGGGTGTAAATACTAATACCATATAATTAAAAAAAATACATGCCTTTTTGGAGTCTGTTGAGATCATTAGATTTGGCTTCGAAATCGCACTGTGGCTCTCGAATAACGGTTGAGGAAGACATTTGTGTGTGCTGCTTCTTCTTCTTCTGGTTTCTGACTCTCGTTGCTGCTAAGTTCTCTGGTTTGGTTTGGTTTGGTCTAGTTTTTTTTTTTTTTTTTTTTTTTACGGATTTTTCTATTTTTCTTCAAATTCCGAAATTTATTTAAAAAAAAAAAACCAAAATGATGTCATTTTGGCTCAATTAACGGCAACCCCTAACTGAGTTCCAAAGGAATCCTGCATTGACAAAAATTGAAAGTTAGAGGACTGAAATGACAAAAATGAAAGTTAAAGGACTGAAATGAAAAAAAAACTAAAAGTTAGATGGTCAGTTTTGCATTTTTACCTTTTTTCAATTATCCTCTTTTTTTCTCCCTATCTTCATTTTAAGCGGCCTTCTTCAATAGACATCCATTAGGTTTGATGAACCAAGAAAATTCCATTGTCCAGAATGGCCTTTGGACAATGAACGAACCATAAATATGTACCATCGTCCAGAAAGGCCTTTGGACGATGAATGAACCATAAATACGCCTTTAATGCGCCTTTCATTACTAAACAGAAGAATAAAGCAAGCATGATTGTTGGATGAACATTAAAAGCAATGCACTAAAACCACCAAAGGCGTTACCAAAGCCCTTAATGCTCCCATTGAAGACCTCCAACGGCTAGAAAGGCAAATAAATATTCAAACTACATCAAAACACCAAACAAAGGTAATTAGACATATCATACCTCTATTAATCTCTTATAGTTCTTCTCACTCAGAATTTGACTCTATTAATCTCTTATAGTTCTTCTCACTCAGAATTTGACTTTATCATCGAAGGTTCATTGGCTGGCACCACGTCGGTGACCTTTCTGAGAGAAACACAATTCTTTGATCTTGTGCAGGACTCCAGATTCATTTGGTCATACTCCATCTAGACGAATCTATCAACTAACGAATTTAGCTTCATCAAGGTTCATCTACCCATGAATTAAGTTTTTGATTTTGTAGTTGGAATTAATTCTGGAAACACTTCTATTACCCGTAATTTCTTTGAATTCCTAATGTGGGAACAACTCTAATTCCAAATGGGTCTTTTATAATAATATTAGCTATTTATCTAAGAATTGAACAATTATGCGCATAAAAGAATGATTTTTCTTTTTTTACAGTTTTTTTTTTTTTTTTTTTGAGTAATTGGAACTTCTAGACCTCTAGTTAGTACCGTCCTTGTAAAACATCCCTTATTAGTGCCAAAATGTCTAATTTCACTTTTTTTTTCCTTGGCATGCATGTTTGCTTGAGAATAACCAGGGTTAAAGTTCTTTTTATTAATATATCACATGGCTGAAAACTACTACCACAGAGTGGAGAACACTAGAGGGCCTCAATCAATATCAGGAAAGTAGTGATGGTCTAAGTTTAGTAACTTACATGTGCTATATTGTTTATATTGGCCATTGCTAATAATAAAAACTTTGTTTTAAATAGATCTTTACATTTGAATTACACATGTGGTGAAGTTTATGTTAGACTATACTTATTTTGTTGATAACTTTCAAATTCAGAGAGACACTAGAATTTAAAATGGGTGTTTAAGAAGTCGAAATTACGTTGTCAATGTTTTTGTAAGAGATACGTGGTGCATTTGGAAAAGGGTACTATATATATATTCAAATTGTTATATCATTGTTATCATTCTATTGTACTATTTTATTATTATTTAATTTTTCTTAAATATTCAATCCTTTATTTTAAAAATAAGGGTCTAATAGTAATATTATTATAAAATGATTTTATTCATTTCTCTTTATATTATTTCTAACTAAGATTATTTACATTCTATTCATTTTCATTCCTTTATATTAAAGAGGAGTGCAATGCTTACAACACATTCACAACAAATCATAGATGATTAGTTGTTATTGGTTTTAATTTGAACTTACTACTGAAATTACTTTTTTGTCATGTCAATAACAACATGTAACAACTTGTTACTCATGATTTGTTGTGATTGTATTATGAACATATCATTTCTCTATTTTAAAACATTCAAACAATACTGCTTTTTTTTTGAGAAAAAAACAATACTACTTAATTACATTCTATTACTTTCTTTTCTATTTATTTTTCTTATTTAAATACATTCCATTTATTCACAAACTCCCAAAACGAAGGTTATAATTACATTTATGAGTATTTTGTTATCTTTGCTATGTCTCGACCCTATCTAGGAATAGGACTAAATTTGATGCAAGATCTAGACCCTGCATCTTCATTGATTTCCTTTTTGGGATTAAAGGCTACAAATTGTTTGATTTGCAATCTTAGTCATGTTTCATTTTTAGGGATGTACTCTTTCATAAGTCTGTATTTCCTCTTCATTCTTGTCCTCATAATTTATTATCTATCCTTATTCTTCCATTTCAATAACTTTTTCTTTATATATTTTCCTAGCATTCATTTTTCTTGGATTTATAACAATTACAACAAAAAAAAATTATTATAAGATCTTTTAATAATTTATCATAATATATAGAAAAATAAATTATAAATGTGAAAGTAAAGTGTCATGTGTGTGATCCAAAATTTGTAGGAGAGAGAGAGACTGAAAGGGAAAAACGCATAAGCGTGTTCTTTGATTGGGTTCTACCATGTAATCCATTAATTTTGTGTGAAAAATAAGTCTACGAGACTACAACTTGTTGGACTCAAGTTAAAGCCCAAATTTTAATAAAAACCCTAATTTCAACCCATGTATTTATGTATCAGCCAATACATATGATTCTTGTGATGCACTTCATATATTGTGCAATTCTTGAGCACAAACATTATGTATCTATGATAGGACTTTTTTTTTTTTTTTTTTTTTTTTTTCACTTGATTCAATATGATACGATCATTTGACTAAAAACTATGCATGCGATTATGATTTAATGCTAATTGGTCTTTAATTAAATATTTAAAATCAATTACATGTCAAAACCCCATTAGTTTAATTTTTAAGACAATAATGTAATTAAAGTTGTTCGATAAATCTTACGAGATAATTATGATTTTTATTTGGAGATTCTACTCCATTCTTTTAAGTGGTTGAAAAAGAACTTTTAAATTCGTAATTATCCTCAATATATATATATATATAAATTTTAAAAAAAAAATTTAAAAAAGGCAAAACAACATGAAAGTTTCAAAATTGATAGCCAAAAGTGCCTAAGACCCAAGGACCTTAATCGAGATTTCATTAAGATTTCTTCTATAAAAAAAAGAAAAAAAGAAAAAAAAAAAGAATGAGTTCATTAAGATTTTTTAAAAAATAAAATAAATTTTTTATTATTATTATTAAAATTTGTGTCTTTATTTAATCTTACAAGTTGATAGACTTTTTTTTTTTTTTAACACAAATTTATGAGTTCTTATAATGCCACAAACAAATTTACAAATTTTTCCACAACTCTTCTATGTTTAGATTGTAACCAGTTATATGTTACGTTTACATGAACTCATTAATATTTTTTTTTTACACAAATTACAGTTAGTCACGTGAGAGAGTTGTGGCAAAAATTGAACATTTTAGTTTATGGTACTAGATTTTTTTCAAGATTATTAAGCTACTAGATTGAGCCCAATAAAATAACATGTCTATGAGTTTTATTTTATTTTATTTTTTTTTCATTCTCTCTTTCTCCTTCAAAATTTGGACAACACACTTGACACAACAATTTTATATTTGCAAATTTCTTTATACACTATGAATAAGATATTAGATGAAAATATATTTTTTATTATTGTTATAAGTCTAAGAAGATAGAATACCAAGGAAAAATTATTACAATAAAAAAAAAAAAAAAAACAGGAAGAGATAATAAGTGTTGATGATGATTAAAAATATGTCAAGGAATAAATATTTTTGCAAGGTGATTAATATCATGATAGCATTAACTTAGATGGATTTGATTAGACAAGATAATAGATGTGATGAAAATAAATAATTTTGGTTCATGTGTTGTCTTTTGGGTTTGATCAATTTGATTGTTTCTATTATAAACATAGAGTATTAATTTGACTTATATATCAATTTAACTTTATTTTTCTCAAAAAAACAAATACTATTATATAAGTGATGACGATTATATTAGTGTTCTAAATTTATAATGAATAATATATAAAATTAGTCCTTATTAGTTGAATAATATTCTAATTTAGTCATTATTAGTTTGTCCAATGCTCTAAGGAAACTCCTCATTTCTTATTTGTCAGAACATTATCCTTAAACTCAGCAAGTCTGGCTAATCACGTCTCGAAGATTCATTCCCTTAAATGATCAGGTACTATTCACAAGTGATTATTTTAGAGATTCAATCTTTGGTCAATTAAACAAGCTCTTTAGTAGGTGATGGGAGGACTGTGAGGTGTGACCTCGTGAGAAAATCATAGGAAAGTGGGATCGCGTGCATATATGTTACTATTGTTTAATAATATTTGTTTTGGAGTGGGAGTCAAAATGTTTTTAATAATATTTTGGAATATTGCGAAAATTTATGCTAAACATTTGGAAGAGTCACCGCGCGAATAATATAATATATGTGACTGCGATGGCGAAAATTTATGTTAGCATAGTTCGCAATCTTCCAAATGTTTCACATAATTCATTGGGAGGGATTCATTAATGAAACCTGTTCCCATCTAGATAATTCAAGTTCATTTTTTATTCTGTCAAAAAATGAACTTTTTTTTTTCTATATAGTTTGACAAATTTATTCCAGACTAATTAGAAAGTGAATACGAATTGCCGGCCAAAAAAAATATCTGAATATGGCAAATCCTTTCAAGCTATTCTTTGTTCCAATTATTCAACTCTTCTCCAAAATTTACCCACAACTTCCACGGCCTTCAACTTCTGCTGAAGCTGTCGACTCAGAAGTGGTAGCTCCTCTGCCAGCTGGGGACAACGCTGTCGATCAAGCTGAAGCAGCTGGGAATGGTGCTAATAAACAAGCTCAAGAAGCTGGCTTGGTACTGGTGCACCACATGGAATGGGCTGAGATTGTGATTACTTTTTGTTTGGCTTGGGCCATTGATATAGCCTCACTATCTGTTCAAGTAGACTCACAACTCCCTGTACCCTTCCACTTGTTCTCTCTAGCAATCTTACTCTTCTTTGCTTCCACTGTCGTTAGCAATTTCATAAATCCCAAGTTCTTCCTGACAGTCCAAGTGCTTGAGAAATGTGGCGTTTTCTTCACCGTAACCGCGTTTTTCATGGCCATTATCATTCCTTTTCCATTCTGCCTCAAATTCGCTAGTTGGGCCGTCTATGTCATTTCCTCTCTTGCCATTTTAATATGCAGTTGTTTTTAACTTACGGGTAGTAAAATAAAGAGGCTAAATTACAAATTGTATTTTTTAACTTTGTCTAAAATTTAATTAAGTCTTTTTATATTTTTTTTAATTTAGTTTTTTAACTTTTAATTGTGTTCAATTCAATACTTCTGTTAGATTCCGTCAAAATTTGCTATTAATAGAGATCAACTGGCTCATCAATTTTGATAATGAGTAACTAGAGGACTAAATTAAATAAAGTCAAAAGTTAAAAAATTGAATTGAGCGAAAGTGAAATTAAAAAATTAAATTAAATTTTAGACAAAATTAAATAGTGCAATTTATATTTTAGCCTTAAAAAAAAGTGTTTTTTTGTTGCCTGCATTCGATAAGCAATGGTAAATTAAGAACATGGAGTGGACGGCCACTCCTCCAGGCTTTACTTCATGTACTGATATAGGACGAATCTCATGTCCCTCAATGTCTTGTGTTTCGTGTGATAGCGACTTTGAAGGGATTATGGTTCCTTGCCGTTACTAGTTGTACCATACTCTTTCGCTTGCCCCCAAGCCATTGTACCCTTTCTATTGTATTTTTTTCCTGATAGTACCCTTTCTATTGTTGCTCACATCAGTCACATGTACTAAATATTTTGCTAAGAGTATTGTTTTATTCTATTCTAGGCTAGAGGAAATTATTAAACATGGACGTGAATTTTGCATACGGCACATAAAGTCAGAAATAGATCACTTTTAAGCCTCTTTACATGATGCAATAAGTCTTGTGTGTGAAAAAATTATTTTAGAACTAATAAAAATTTATCAATTTACATAATCCGACTAATAATTGTGCAATTAACTTTCACAAGCAAAAAATTTAAACTGTTGTTGTTTCATAGATAGATTAATTTAGTCTAAAGCCTTGCAAGCACAAAGGCAGCAGTAGTTCTACTTTCTCACACGGCCAAATACTTTTACACGTTCGTTATTTGCTGTGTCCATAATTTCACACCTATATATTGTCCACATTTTTTTTAAAGTATGCCCGTATTTAACACGGATGGTTTAGATTAATGGTAATCCCTCCTTACAAGCACTCCAAACTCCAAAGTCATTACCTCTTCACAACCACGGCATAGTTTACAACAATACAATAGATAGACAGAACCAAAAAGGAATAGTTATTAATAACCAGTAGATTTCCTACTTAATGTAACACCCATTATATATATATATATATATATGCAATTTCAGGTTAACTATGAACTTTACTATGCTACCTGATTTCGGCGAGAGAATTGGCAAACAAACAAATTTCCAAGGTAGTATCATATCATTAATGGAGCTAATTCAACATGTCAAATTGATTATTTTGCGCTTCACTCATAGGCTGCTATGTAAAGTTACATTTGGTGTAACTTTAAGTAATATTAAACTACTCAATATTTTTAATTGGATGTGAATTTTGATAAATCTACCGTTAGATTACATTATTTTTGTATATTCTCTATGTTTGCAAAATTTCAAGGTAATTAAAAATCAATAGTTGTGTTATCAATAAATTGTTTAAATTCAAGTTTTTGTAGTTTAAAATAATGCATAAAAGATGAGTTTATAGATCAAATGGTAAATAACATCTGATTGGAATGAAAATTAGCATGCACGTTAAGAACATATAAATCATGTAATCCAACGGTGAGATTCTCAAAATATGAATTTAGAAAAAAACTATTGGGTGTCGTAACTCTCATAAGTTTGTAATTAACTTTTATAAGCATTCACATTAATCTCCTTAGATTTTGAGCTAAATTAACCTACAAAATTTTACTTTTTATAATTTAGCTATCTACTTTTTCCATATACATACATAAGACTTAATACTCTATTTCTTACTTCATTTAAATATTAATTTCTCCCTCTCTCCCCTCCCTCTTTTAGCATATACTATTATACCACCACCACCCCCACCATATACACCAAAACCACAGCACCACCATAAGAAACCCAACAAAACTCGCATAAAAAAATCTATAAGAAAACTGAACAAACCCAAACCCATCCATCATAACACCACCACCATGGCACCACCATCAAAAACCCAACAAAACCCAAATAAAAAACTCAGTAGAAAATCGAATAAACTAAAACCCAACCATGCACCATGGCACCACCATCAAAAATCCCATCACAACCAAAAACTCACTGTAGACATCAAAATTTTATGATATATTCACAACTACGATTGATCATTATCAAATATTTGTGATAAATTAATTTGCAATTTATGATGTGTCCACAGTGGACAATAAAGTCACATGCTAAGTCTTTGAGTTACCATGACTCACATAGAAATGACACATATCTAAGCCACATGGCAATGTCAAATAAAGAAAGTCATGTGGCAACGTTAGAAAAAAAGATGCACATAGAAGGTTCTTATTAAATATAAGACCAAAATTAAATTCAAATATGAATTTAATTTCAAAATTTGTAATTAACTCTCAATAAATGCTGAAAGGAAATTTCAAATTAAAGACCATTAAGTCATTTATAAATAGAGACCTCCTATTTGATAAGAGAGAAAATCCTACTGACACTCTGCCAAAAAAGAGAGTTATCTAAGTTCAAAAGAGCACTCTTGCTCCCTCAAAATCAAGACTCATTCCTACTTCTTCAAATCAAAGTAGGGATTTTCCTTTGAGTTCCTTTTGATTCAGTTCAAGATTGACCCAACGGCCCTTGACATCAATTCAAATTCATCCAACTTGGAGACATCAAAGCACAATTTGAGATCAAGCTTCATAGCCCTTCAGATTGTAAAGTTTATTGAAGATCGAATTAGAGGAGTTTATTGTATTTTTTCATTATAAAAAGTCATACAGAGATTGTATCCACTTATATACAAATCAATATAAATTGATCATTTGTTACACTATTTTGTGATTGTTGATTTATCTTTTACAAAATTTGTGTGTACACTCGCATCTCGCAATTCAACATTGGAAGCCCCAACATTGCCGCTCTTCGATCTCTAGATCACCACTGACATTCGTAACCTAGTGGATCTACTTTGAATTGTTCTGTGGCTTTATATGAGAGGTAGGGGACAAACGAGAGAGAGAGAGAGAGAGAGAGAGAGAGAGAGAGAGAGAGAGAGAGAGAGAGAGAGAGAGAGAGAGAGAGAGAGAGAGAGAGAGAGAGAGAGAGAGTTAAAATGTCTTTTTTTAACCATTGGCAATAAACAATACCATTCTACTTGTGGCATGGTAACGTTTATTTTTAAGGTTTTTGGACTAGTTTGGCGAGACTGATGTTTGGGCTTTTCATGAGTCTTTAGCTATATATTTGTTGAAATGTTAAATGGCCACACTAATGCGAGTGTTCTAAGTACAAATTTTTAAAACCTAATTTGTTAAATAATTTTTTTTGTAACCTAAATAATTCTTTTTCAAAACAGCTATAAAAATAGTTTCTCAAAATAACAAAAAGGCTATAAAAACAAACTGCATAATTAAAATAAAAAAGCTGTCATAGACATTAGAGGCTAAAGTACACAAATAAATAAGCAACTAACCAAGATTCTTAATTTGAATCCATATGCAGTCACCACCTAACTTGCAAAAAAATGTATATATATATGCACTTGTCAAAAATAAAATTATATTCTAAACTAACATATTGTGATCACCCTAATAAAATTGTTGAACACTAACTTGAGAATTGCAAAAATTTGGACTGGAAATTGTGCTTCTGCCTGTTATCAGGTAACAAGCACGTAATATATATGTTTCCCTTGCTGAAATTAATAACTTGATGGACTGGAAATTCTCTTGTCTTATTTGTTTTTCAATGTGGTAAATGATATTTGTAAACATATTCTGTGAGATTGTATGATTTTCTCCCCCCGCCCCCCTTCTTTTTTTATTAACTCAATTATCGTAATATCATCTTCTGTGCTTTTAATTAAGCAACTGTTTCCTCAAGTAATTCTTTGCAAACTTGTTCCTCTAAAAATTCTCTGAAACTCATTGTTGCCTTGCAATTTTTTGCTAGAAATAGCTTGTTTTTATGTGATGTGTCCATGTGTATGGATGCACAAACCCAAAAATTTAAGCATAAAGAACTTCGTAAGGGAGATAAAATTAAATCTTTCAAGAAGATAAAGGCCCTTATTAAATCTTTACTATGTGGAAACTTTCCAAACATTAATGATAGAGTTCCTTAGTTGAGTGGATAGCTACATATTTATGTGATATTCTTGGTTCTGGGCATGTTGCTGATAGTTGCAGAGTTACAGTTACAGATCCAGTGCAAATTATATTCTATGTGGAGTAGAAAAAGGCATAATAGTGTAAGGAGCTAGTTTCTAGTCGTCTCGACTCTTTGGTTGGCTTATGGTGCAAGTATTTAGTTTTATACCTTTTTTTTTTTTTTTTGGGGGTTTAGGATGCGAAAAAGAGAGGCTGAGTTGCATATAAAAACTTTTGACCCACCCCTTTCTGTGTAAAGATAAGAGATAAAGTTTAAATCGGTGGGTCAAGGTCCGGTGTTTAGATCTGACCATTTTTGGGCCCTGCTTTGCATTTCCGGACCTGAAGTTTTACTTTTTTTTTTCCTTTTTTTAACCATTAGTATATGTACATTCTTTGTCAATTTTTACTATAGCTTTTGTTATAGATTTTATGAGTTTAAGAAGTAAAAAATTTGTTTTTCTTATCAAATCAAGTTTTTTTATTTATTTGGAAGTTGTTAGATTATTGAAAAGGTGATGAAAGGAAGTTGTTTGGTTGATGAGAAAGTTATGGATTTTTTGACTATATATTTAGTACGATTAAAGATCAATAGTTATGTTATCAATAGATTGTTTAAACGACAAGTTTTTGTAGTTTAAAATTATGCATAAAATATAAACTTATAAATCGTATAGTAAATAATATCTGATCGATATAAAATTTAACATTTGTATTAAAAGTGTAAAGAATATGCAATTTAACAGTAAGATTTTCAAAATATGAAGTAATGTTTATTTTATTAAGTAAGGTTATAGCCTTAGGCTACAATTAATTTTGTAGCTAAACTATATAGCTTAGTTATAGATTAATCTCAATTAATTTTATCGTTATGATTACTAAAACTAACATATATATATATATATATATATATATATAGAGAGAGAGAGAGAGAGAGAGAGGATTAAAATTACTGATAATTGAGTGGAGCCACCTAAAAAAGAAAGGGCCAATGGGTCAATGTCGCTAGAGGGAGCTATTGTGGACGTCAGCTACAGAGCGTGATGGTATGTTATGATCCTAATGTCTCACATTGATTAAGTGTAAGTTTAATCATGTGTTTATAAGTTCTTGGACACCCTCCCATTACAAGCCAGTTTTCAAGGGTGAGTTTTACCCATGAGTTTGTAACATCACTTTGTTTCTTAAATAAATAATAAATTATATAAGTTTATTTAACAAAACTGTGAGAAGTTAATAAATCAAAATAAATAAAATAAAACAATAAAATATCATACCATGACCCACCACAGCTTAAAATAAAGGTATGTTGAAAATGTGGCATTTTGTTGTTATCATAATATTTTCACATGTACGTTCTTTATGAATCAAAATAAGATAAAATAATAAATTATTAGACCATGACCCATCACAACTAAAAATAATTGTATTATGAAAATATTGTGACATTTTGTTGTTATCACAATATTTTTCACAATTACTTAGGTGTAAGTTTCTTATAGGTCAAAAATAAAATAATAAACTATCAAATTGAGACCCATCACAACTAAAAATAAAGTTATTGTGAAAACATTGTGACACTTACGTCCCTAAACGTTTTTGTTTAGACTAACTATTTTTTTTTTTTTTATGCACCAACATATATTTTTACTAAAAAAAAAAAAAAAATCACTTTTTCCCTTTATGTTTGAGTTAGTTCACAATTTCTCCCTTAAACTTTAGCCAAGCAAATTCTCCCTTCATATTTTGGAAACAAGTGAATACCCCCTATTGTTACTCTTTCTGTTAAACCCTAATGGAATCTTATGATCCCCATTGTGCAATGCCTAAACTACCCCCACTAAATTATAATATCCCAAAAATTTCCTTCAAGTTTTTTTTTTTTTTTTTTTTTTAAATTTTATGTGGTAGTCATACTTGGAAAGTTGAAATGGTAATATAGGGTGTTCTATTTGTTACTTGAAGAACACTGATTTAGTAGGTTTTAATCTTCTAAACTTATAATTTTATATAATTGGATGACATATATGCTTTTTGTTATCTTGTTCTTTAAAAAAATATATATATATTTTCTTGCTAAAAATAAAAAATTATTTTCTTGCTTAAAGGGGTGTATATTAAAAACTAAATAAACTAAACATTATAACTAGATGCATAAAATGTAATATGATAAAGAATGAACTATGAATAAAAATCTTTGCAGTGGATAATTGTAGGTATTTGATAAAGAGTTTTAATTGCATATAATATTATTCATTGCTAAAATTCAAATATTATGATAATTTCTTATCAAAACTTAATTGCTTATTGTTTGAAAAATGATATTTGTTATCATTATTTTTTGTGATAATCTACTTGTTATCATTCTTAGAATCTTTTTAATAAGTGGATATCGCATTTAGTAAATAGGATTTAAGAACTATCATAGTAAAATAGATATTCATATATTAAATAACTACGTTAAATTTATATGTAATCATTATTTTTATATGAAAGATATTAGCATGGTATAACATACATTTTTTAGTACACAATTTCATACTTATTCAAATAAATACACTATTTTAAATATCTCAGGTATCACGTGCCTTCGTCCCCTCCACTAGGATACACATACGTCACAAGCAGGCGCGTGGGTCCCAAAATATCAAAGTTTTGGACGCGAAGTTTCTCTGGAAACCCACCTCGGCACCTCCCCAATTGACTATTGCCACCTCTATAAAGAGGGTAACATATTTGTCAAATCCAACCAGAGCCTTCGACTGCTACAAAATATGAGTATAACAACTACTCTCAAGGAATTCTTTCTTCCACTTATCCCAAAATTGCTTCAACTCATCCCAAAATTCAACCCACAGCATCCAAAGCCTTCATCTTCTGGAGATGCTGTCGACCCAGATCTGGCAGCTGGGGATGACGGCGTCGACCCAGTTGAAGCACCAGCTGAAGAAGCTGGTTTAGTAGTTGTGCACCACCACATCCACAACATGGACTGGGCTGATTTAATGATTGGTTTTTGTTTGTCTGCTGCCCTTGAGATGACTTCAGTATACGCTCAGATCAAATCACAGCTTCCTGTAACCTTCCACTTGCTTTCTCTAGCAATCTTGTTGGCCTTTGCTTGCTTCTTTGTTAGCCAATTCATAAGGCCCAAGTTTTTGGTGCCAGCCCAAAAGCTCAAGAATTTTGGCGTATTCTTCTCCGTCACAGCGATTTTCATGGCCATTACCATTCCATTTCCTCTTTACTTCAAAATCGCTACCGGGGCCATCTATACCATTTCCGTCTTCGCTATTATTATCTGCCATTGTTTGTAGCTTTGGGTGATTTTTTTCAAAAATAAAAAAAATTAACCATATAATTGCTTGTAGAAAGGCAATTGAATTTGCCACGGATGCTTGTTTCTCTGAATTTATTGGTGAAGGTGATAATAGTACAGTCATTCAAGCTATATCCTCTCCGAGTGCTGATGAATCGTTGATGGGTAATCTGGTAGGTGACATCCAGCAGATGTAGAGGGCTGCAGTGGGTGAAGGTTGAGTTTATAAGAGGAGGGGAAACAAAGTGGCTCACGTATTAACTCAATATGCTAAAAATATTGTTAAGGATATGAATTGGATGGAAGATTCACCTCCATTTACTAGGAAAGCTTTGTATCATTATGCAAACTTTATTGGTTAATTGAATGAAGTCTTTTCTTTCCAAAAAAAAAAAAAAAAATTCTGTTATGTTTGCAACGTTGCCCAAGACCTCGGTCTGTCCGTTTGTGTAGTAGGTTGGTATGGTGGTCCCCGAAATGTTGTCAATTCAATATTGTAGGAATTTAATAAATAAACTAAGAAATAAGAAATACAAGTGTACCGTCTTTGGAAGTTTGAAAGTGACAATAAATCTGTTTTAAACCGTCAGATTTTTGGACTGAATCTTTTTTTGGATGAAATCTATTGGAGGGATATACCGAATTAGGCTTATTCTTGTTTCTAGTTTTTTTTTTTTTTTAATGGAAATTCTTGTTTCTGGTTGTAACCCAAAGCATTGTACTCTTTTCAGTTGTCACCTGTACTAAAACAGAATGTTAGAGGTATTATCTTGTTATTTTCTTGGAGAAATTATTATACCTGGATGTGAATTTTGCATACAACTCTTTTAAGCCTCTTATTATGATGCAACTCCTTTCAAAGACCTGCAACTGGTATATTTACTTGGATAAATGATCACATGAATCGCACCACCAAACATGTCCCAAAAAAAAATCCACAAGCAAAAAAATTGCTTGATCTGTTTCTTGTTTCACATATGATTATTAGTTCTTGAACAAGGCAAGCACATATGCAGCAGCAGTAAATGTAGCTCCCCCACAAGGACACCAAAGTCATTACCTCTCCACAACCAGGACATTGACTAGAGACAAAACAAAAAAAGAAAAGCTATTATATAAACCAGTGGTTTTGCAAATTGATGTGACACTAAATTATTCAATTTCAGCTAAACTATAAAATTTACTATTCTATGCTTCCTAATTTGACTCATTTGAGGAGAGATTAGGCAAACAACAAATTTTTAGCGTATTATATATTTCATATTATTAATGGAGGAGCTGATGCAACATGTCAAAGTGATTATTTAAACTTAAGTCCATCGCTGCATATCTTACCGGTTCATTAATTTTTTTTTTTTTTTTAAAGTCCATCGCTGCAATGTAAAGAATCAACCAGAAAAATAAATTGAAATGAATGCAAATGAAACATAAATGCAGTATTCAAACAAATGATTCATAAAAAAAGAGAAAGAAACATACATGTAGTATTTAAACAAACAAATTCCCCCACTTATCAATTTATACAAATTAAGAGCACTTTCTTCAATTTTGTGATTGGTTTTTCCCCATTAATCAATTTATCCAAAATTTTAAATTTATTATTATTATAACACGTCAAAACCCACCAAGGCATTTATGAATAGTAGATATTGTATTGTGTATAGTTAATTTTTTTTTTAGTTTGGCTTATTTCTGATACTTTTTAATTTACAAAGAATCTCTTTTTGTTTTAACGAGAAACTGCCACTGTGAGGGCAAAAACTCGAATTTGTACATTGGGCCTTAAACCCTATTTGCTAATGGGGATGTGTTCGAGGAGGAGTTAATGACTGGGGAGGCCCCAGAATAGATAGTCGCATAAGAAAAGAGTGAAGGGCTGAGGTCCGAGGAGGTTACCCTCCTTGGACTGGACGAATATCAGTCGAGCAAGCAACCAGGTGACTTGGGCGACCTTCCAGGAGACTCCAACAATGAGGATAGATTTCAGGCACGTACGAAGAAGATAAGGATACAGAAATATCTAAGGGAAAAGTTGTCACCTCCGCATTAAATGCACTGCAGCAACTTTCTTGGCCGCATTAATGTGGAGAAGACCTCTGAACAGTGGTCTCAACCACTACCGTTCACAGAGAGCCAGAGAAGATGCTTGATAAGACACATACTTAAGTGCAGGGTTGGATGGTGAACAACTGTACGATGGAGATGACTTAGAAAACTCTATATAATGTGAAAGACCTTCTACAAGGAGGGGATTGAAAAAAACATAGTGAAGGAGAATAGAAAAAGAACTACTGTAGCACAGTATTGAACTATCTTTCAGAAATAGTAATTTGATTACTAAACCATCTCCTCGGACATACATTTCATCCATAATTATGTGTAGTTTCATACTCGGTTACACTTGAAATCTTAACTAACCGTTAATCAGTCCGTTAAAAGCCTAGTTCTTTCACCCACTCTCTACAAATTTATTATATTTGGCTCATTGGGCTTATAACCCAACTCTTCTGGGTTTGGGCTACAAACTGTGACCTTACAATTGGCGCCGTCTGTGGGAAGAACTAGTGCTTCAGTAGAGTATAACGGTCATGGTGAGATCAGGACCACACCAAACTAGTCCGCACCATGCGGAATCAGCCAACGTTCGTCAACAAGATGAACTCCATAATCTTGAGCATGAAAAGGATCGCGACAAAGGTTCATAGTCCAAAATTAGATGGGCAACTTAGAATTGTCCGTCGTCGTTCACAAAAATTTGAGATATCAATAAATAGTTAAGCACGGGTACGTTGATTAAGTTTATCCGAGAATTTACTTGTGTTTTATCTGTTAAACAAAGGAAAAATAAATAGTTAGAAACCTAGAGTTCATTATAAAAAAAAAAAAAAAAGGAAGGAAAATCTTTTTGACATAACAAAGCAAAGCCGAGGACGAATAACTTAAATCTAATGTTAGAAAACCTAAATCTAAGGTACCCTACCTGGCTCTCCTAACTGGGTTGGGCAAGGAAGACCATCATGCCAAGAGCCTGATGCAATTAGGTAGTCATCCTTCATCCCCTTGTTAGACTTGGGAAGACACGAAATGAGCCTAACAGCGTCGGACCGGGATTTAACGTAAAATCCCGCTCCTTTTTGTTTATGACCCTCGAAAAGATGGACTACGTCGTGCCAGGTTAGCCCCAAACCTAAGTGTCGGTCCAGAGCGTCAACTGCTCCTAGAATCCTAAAAAAATTAAGTGCGCATTGTTGGGGGCAAAGCCTATGGTTACGTAAGTAATCTATTGTAATCTTACCCATGGAGAGAGTCATTCCTCCCTTTATGAAGGCTATCATGGGGATTGTGACTTCTCCCACCTTTCGGTCAAATGCTAATCCTTTCGGGGAACAGTATCGCAATGATACCTCCTAGGGTATGTGGTATCTCTCTTTGAATATTTCTATCAAGGCTGGGCTATCCAGAGCGTCAACTGCTCCTAGAATCTTAAAAAAATTAAGTGCACACTGTTGAGGGCAAAGCCTATGGTTACGTAAGTAATCTTTTGTAATCCTACCCATGGGGAGAGTCATTCCTCCCTTTATGAAGACTATCATGGGGATTGTGACTTCTCTCACCTCTCGGTCAAATGCTAATCCTTCCGGGGAACAGTATCGCAATGATACCTTCTAGGGTATGTGGTATTTCTCTTTGAATATTTCTATCAAGGCTGGACTATCCACTAGATACTTAAATCTACCCATTTCGAATAAGTAGAAAAGAGAAAATGCTAGAAGTGACAATGGGGTAATAAGGAATGATAGGCCGAGGAGACTGTCCGAGGAAATAAAGAAAAATTCGAAAAAACCAGAACTTACATGAACTAAATTAAGAACTGATCTTTGAAATTCTTAAGAGGATTTTTGGAAGCTTTTAAGGAAACAGGACGAATGGTCTGATGATCGGTGTGAGTTTAAGTGTTTGAGTGCGCTGGAGATTCTGAACTATGGTAAAGAAAAGAGAAGGTAACTCTCTTATCAGGTTTTATATAAGAAACTGAAAACGAGTAGGAGTTATCCCGCCCAAATCTTGAAGGAAAATGTGGTCCGTTGGATCAAAACCCATCTGTTGGATGTCAAAGACACAGCGCCGCCCAAGGTACTTAATGACGCTTCACGAATTCCGAAGCGTCAGAAGCAATGGCGAAATGACTAAATCACATTCCTACCTGCGTAAATTTGAATGTCTTTACAATTTTAACCACGGTTGCATTGGCAAGTCAAAATTCTATTTTTTCTCCTTAGATAAAAGGGAAAAATTAAAATTTTGAGGGGTTATTGTGGGGGCAAAAGCTCGAATTTGTACATTGGGCCTTAAGCCCTATTTGCTAATGGGGATGCGCCCGAGGAAGAGTAAATGACTAGGGATACCCCAGAATAGATAGTCGCATAAGGAAAGAGTGGAGGGCTGAGGTCCGAGGAGGTTACCCTCCTCGGACCGAACGAATATCAGTCGAGCAAGCACTCGGGTGACTTAGGCGACTTTCCAAGAGACTCCAACAATAAGTATAGACTTCAGGCACGTACGGAGAGGATAAGGATACAGAAATATCTAAGGGAAAAGATGTCACCACTGCATTAAATGCACTGCAACAACTTTCCTAGCTGCATTAATGTGGAGAAGACCTCTGAACAGTGGTCTCAACCACTACCGTTCATAGAGAGCCAGAGAAGATGCTTGATAAGACACATACTTAAGTGCATGGTTGGATGGTGAACAACTGTACGATAGAGATGATTTGGAAAACTCTATATAATGTGAAAAACCCTCCATAAGGAGGGTATTGAAAAAAACATAGTGAAGGAGAATAGAAAAATAACTACTGTAGCACAATGTTGAACTATCTTTTAGAAATAGTAATTTGATTACTAAAAAATCTCTTCGGACGTACATTTCATCCATAATTATGTGTAGTTTTATGCTCGGTTACACTTGAAATCTTAGCTAACCGTTAGTCAGTCCATTAAAAACCCAATTCTTTCCCTCACTCTCTACAAATTTATTGTATTGGGCTTATTGGGCTTATAACCCAACTCTTCTGGGTTTGGACTACAAACTGTGACCCTACAGCCACATCATCTACTAACTAAATAAAAAATGATGATTAAAACTCACTACCACTTGTCATTGTATATTTAAAACAAAATTATATGTCTAGTTAAAAAAGTGCTAGAGGTAAGCTAAACTCTTAAGGAAAAAATTAACCAATGTCTTAAGAATATTGGTGTAAGAAATATTTTTACAATTTTTTTATAGGGGGAAAAAAAACAAAAAAAAAACAACTAATTGAAGTGGATGTGTGCATTGAAGGAGAAATAGAAGCTTGTTCGTCGAAAAAGAGAGAAGCTGAGTTGCATCTGATAGTAAGGCAGTTTTGTATATAGTTACTTTTTTTTTTTTTTTTTTAAATTTTATTTATTGTATTTACTGTACAACAAATTGGGTATTACAATAGTTCATTATGATATGGTGCTTCTTGTGTAGCAAATATTACCAGTCATGTTTTTTGTGCTTCCGCTACTTTTGTTTATGTCACATTCTGATCATAATGTTGTCATTGCCCAAGTTCTCCACCTTTGATTTCATACTTATGTAGTTTTGTCATAAACAATTATCATTATAGCTCATTGTCTTAGGAAACAGTTATTAATGAGAATTTTGTATGTTTGGATGTTTGCCTTGGGCAGTGTTCACTTCACTTCTTCTATACAATTTATTGAGGTTTTAAACTTAAGAATATAATTCTTTAGAAGCTACTCTAGTGTACCAAAGCATTTCCCTCTTTCTAGATTAATGTTTATTTACTTACCAAAAGGGGGGAAAAGCAGCAGTTATGTCAAACTCAAACCCTTGGCTTCATTTTGACCTCTTTTACCAATATGCATTTTAAATGTTTCTCGTGGTGAGTCCCTCTTGGGCATGAGGATAAACTGCTTAGTCTATCAAAAATGAAAAGAGCTTGGATTACTTGGTAACTAGTTCTGGTAGGTGGGGTTAGTTGCTTGTAGGAGTTTGTTTAATAGTGAAGATTGTTGTACAGTATGCTCTATGATGTGAAACTAATCTAAGAAAATAAAATTTATCACTTTGGTCATAGACACAATCTAGGAATAAAAAAACATACCGCTTTGGTCCTACATACAATCTAAGAAGAGCAAAATTGATATAGAATTAATCCACAAACCTAAGATGAAAGTTGGAATTACAAATAATTTTTTTTACTAGAAAATTTGGAATTTTATCATAAGCACTGATTATTTCACATCAGTGTATATGGATTATGTGCATCACATCAATTGAAATCGTGTTTTGAAATCATTATTTCATTTAAATTGTGAAATGCATCCGGCACTTATTTTGTGATTGACTTCATATTCAAGAGATCAAACCATGGTTTGTACCATTTAGTGATTTAAAATTAGGATTTTATATATCCTTGATAGATCTCAACTGCAAAATGGTGTGACAGTTATGAGTTATGTCCGAAAAGGATATCTGATCCATTTACTAGGTTCTAGTATAACATAGTCCACACAACAAACAACCTCTCTAGGGGCCATAGTAGCATTGGTATTAGCTTACAAACAATTTTGTCAAATAGGATGAAAACCTTATTTTCCTTTTTTAGCTAACTATTTTTCTTTTTCACCCACATTAGACTCTCTATTCTAAACCCTATTTTATTTAAATATGATTTATTCATTTTCTCATTACTTTTCTCATAGTTGTCAATATCATACGATATGCAATACATATCGTATTGTATATGCATATATATTGTATAAAATTGTACGATATATAAACACATGGGTTTAAAATATGTTTTTTGGAAAAAAAAATTGTTTTTATTTGAGCCATACAAGTCATTAGACTTTTTTTTAACACAAAATTATGAGTTTTTCTACTACCACAAACAAATTCACAATTTTTATCACAACTCTCCTATGTGTCAGACATTGATTTGTTGTCTGTTACTTTTACATAGACCTACTACTTTTTTTTCCACCAATCACAGTCAACCATATGAATGAGTTGTGGCAAAAATTGTGCATTTTTTTGTGATACTAGATTTTTTGCAAAATTATTAGGCTACTTGATTGAGCCAACTAAAATAACATGTCCATGAGGCTTTTTTTTTTTTTTTTCCTTCTACAAAATTTGGACAACACACTTGACACTACACTTTCATATTTGCAAATTGTTTTCTATACTATTTAAGATATTAAATGACAATATAATTCTTTTTTTTTTTTTGTTATTATTGTTATAAGTCTAAGAAGCTAGAATACCAACCAAAAATAAATAAATAAATAAAAGAAGATTACTAAAATAAAAGAACAAGAAGAGATAATGAATGTTGATGATGATGTAGAAAATGTTAAAGAATAAATAATTTTGTAAGATAATGAAAATCATGATAACATAGACTTAGATGGAGTTGATTAGACAAGATAATGGATTTGATGAAAATAAATAATTTTGGCTCATGTGTCATCTTTTGGGTTTGATCAATCTGAATGTTTATGTTATAAACATATGTTAATTTGACCTATTTAGTTAGCTTTGTTAAACATTATTATATAAGTAATGGTTAAATTGTCATTAGTTGAATATATTCTAAATTTATAATGAATATACTTTTTATGTATGTATATTTATAATTTTTTTATAAATTCATTTGGTGTTTGTGTATCTCAAAATATATGATACATGATACAGAAAAATATAAAATTAATTTATGATATAATCTGCGTTTTGACAATTATGATTTTTCTCACTTTTTATAACACCCACTTTGTGTTAAATTACCGATTGTCCCAAAAGTTTAAATTATTAAGAAATTGTGAATTTAATAACTAAACCATAATTCTAACACTCCCCCTCACTTGTGGGCCTAAACTTCCCCTTAATAAGTGGGAGCCCAACAAATGAGAATTTAACATTTTAAATGGAAGGTAGAGTGAAAACAAGGATCGAACTTAGAATCTTCTGCTCTAATACCATGTTAAATTACCGATTGTCCTAAAAGTTTAAACTATCAGGAAATGGTGAATTTAATCACTTAATAATAATTCTAATACTTTGGGGAATGAACAATGTTCCCAAAATAGAGAGCAATTGTAGAAAATTCCTATTTGGTGGGTAAGTTTTTAGGTGATTTTTTTTTTTTTTTTGGTTTTATTTTATTTTATTTTTTTTGTTTTAGTTACTTATATTCACCCATTATCCTACTCCAACTTCAAGCAAATTGCTAGGTTTCTACCAATGCTCTAAGGAAATTCCTCATTTCTTATTTGTCTAAAATTTTTCCTTTAACTTAGCAAGTCAGCTAATTATGTAATGTTGCTTCCTAAGATTCATTCCCCCTACATAATCACTTATTCTAGAATACAAATACCATTCACAAGTGATTATTTGAGAGGTTCAATCTAAGTCACCTGTTTACAATGCAAACTTTGGTGAAACAAGCTGCATGGGACTTAAGGGTGGCAAAATTGAACACAACTTGCAAACCCGACACGACACGAAATTAGCAGGTTATGAGTTGAAACTTAATGAGTTCATTTTATATTCGGGTTAACATAATTGACCCGTTTAATAAATGAGTTGAGTTAGTGTTCAACACATAAAACTCGTTTAACCCGTCTGACCCGTTTAATTAAATAAGATTTTACCAATATATCCTTCAAACTCTAGGTATATAAACTTATTAGTTGTTGTAGTTTATTTTCTTTGACATATTATGATTGATTATTTGTAATATTGAGATATGTTTTAGTTTTGAATGATTATTTGTGATGTAGTTACTCGTTAATTCTGAATTTTATATTAAAAGTATTTATTTGTTTGTTTTTTCATAGTTTTTTTTTTTCATTTTGATAAAATCTAATAAATAAATCGATATGACTGACTCGTTTAATAAATGGGTCGTGTTAGGGTTGAGAAATTTTGACCCATTTAATAAACATGTCGGATTAGTGTTGACTTATATAGTTGGATACTCATAAGTTGACATAACACGAACCCGACACACCCACCCCTAATGGGACTATGAGGTGTGACCTTGTGAGAAAATCATAGGAAGGAGGGATGTGAAACATTCTCTTTTTAATCCCTCCCAATAAATTATGAGAAACATTGGAAAGATTGAGAACCCAATCAAGTCCCAATGATTCATTGGGATTGATTGGGTTCCCAATCTTTCCACTCAACATATTTTGTGAAACATTTGTCGCAATCTTCCAAACCTAATCAAGCCCCAATATTTGTCGCAATCTTCCAAATCTAATATAGTTGACAAATTTAATCAGGATTAATTAAAAAGTATTAACAGAACAAATTAAAACAAGAAGAGCGAGCGAATAGCCAAAAGAATAAGAGAAATCCTTTCAAGCTATTCTTTGTTCCAATTATCCAACTCTTCTTAAAATTTTACCCACAACTTCCACGGCCTTCACCTTCCGCTGAGACTGTTGACTCAAAAGTGGTAGCTCCTCTGGCAGCTGGGAATGGTGCTAAAAAACAAGCTCAAGAAGCTGGCTTGTTAGTCGTGCACCGCATGGAATGGGCGGAGATTGTGATTGGTTTTTGTTTGGCTTCGGCCATTGATATTAGCTTTACTATCCCTTCAAGTCCACTCACAACTTCCTGCACCCTTCCACTTGTTCTCTCTAGCCATCTTACTCTCTTTTGCTTCCATTGTCGTTAGCAAATTCATAAATCCCAAGTTCTTGGTGACAGCCCAAGTGCTTGAGAAATGTGGCATTTTCTTCACCATAACCGTGTTTTTCATTGCCATTACCATTCCTTTTCCTTTTTACCTCAAATTCGCTAGTTGGACTGTCTATGCCATTTCCGCTCTTGCCATTTTAATTTGCAGTTGTTTCAACTTTGTATAAAATTTAATTCAGTCTTCCAACTTTATTTTTGTTCAATTTAGTTTTCTAACTTTCAATTTTGCTTAATTCAATATTCCAGTTAGTTTCCATCAAAATTGTGCCATTAAATTTCAACTTTGTTCAGTACAAACTATGTCATTTAGGAGATCATTAACAACTCAATTTTGACAGAGAGTAACAGGAAGATTGTATTGAACAAAATTAAAAGTTAGAGAACTGAATTGAGCAAAAATGAAGTTAAAGAACTGAATTGAACTTTAGACAAAGTTAAAAAAAAAAAAAGCAATTTGTAATTTAGCCTTAAAAGAGGCGTGGTGAGAGTTAGAGCACAAACTTCCAATGATGTACCATTGCCCTTTTGTTACATGCATTCGATAAGGAATGATAAATTAAAAATATAGAATCGATCACCTCTCCTCCAGGCTTTACTACACATACAAATTGGTAAAAGTGGATTTACATTAAAGGAAGGAGCTCTTGTGTCTCACCGTCTTTTGTTTCGTGTTACAACTTAGAAGTTGGAAGGGATTATGCTTCCTTGCGGTTACTAGATGTGCTTTACTCTTTCACAGTTTCACTTGCCCCCAAGTCGTTGTACTCTTTATATTGTTACTCACATGTTCTAAATTTGCTAAAAGTATTATTTTGTTCTATTCTAGGGGATATTATTAGAACAACCGCATTAGTAAGATTTTCTAAGGTGTTTACCCACCCCTATTGTTACTTTTTCTGTTAAACCCTAATGGAATCTTATGATCCCCATTGTGCAACATCTAAACTACCCCCTCTAAATTATAATATCCCAAAAATTTCCTTCATGTTTCATTTTTTTTTTTTAGTTTTATGTGGTAGTCATACTTGGAAAGTTGAAATGGTAATATAGGGTGTTCTATTTGTTACTTGAAAAACACTGATTTAGTAGGTTTTAATCTTCTAAACTTATATTTTTATATAATTGGATGACATATATGCTTTTTGTACAACTACATCAGTATGTGTAAAATTTCTCTTCTATTTTAGCATAAAAAACTTACTTTTTCTATTTTACACAGTTACTTTTACAAAACACCAGCATCAGACTATCTATTATACACCCCTTTTTATTAATATTCATTTATTATTATTATTATTACCTTTATTTTTTCTCACATGTTATCTCTCATTCTCATCTCTCACACATTCTCTCATCTCTCAACTCTCTTCTCTTTAGAGTTCAGACCACCACAAAACTTCCTCGGCTAAACCTCGATAGCCAAAACTCAAATAGTCACCATAAAGGCGAACCTCCATGGCTGGGCCTCCATTTCCTTCATCTATTGTTGTCTTTGTTTGCTGTTGTTGCTGCTTATTCGATGTTGTCATTGCTTCTTCTTCTTTTTTTTTTTTTTTTTTTTTTTTGCTACTACTATAGCCGCTACTTCTTCTTCGTCTTGACCACTTCTTCTTCTTTGATAATTCACATATATTTGTATATGGGTTTGATGATATGGTTTTGTAATTGGGTTTGATGCATTTGAGATTTAGATTTAAGAAAACCATATGGGTTTGATGAGTTAAGATCTAGATCTAGGATTTGTTTGATGATTTTGATGATTTGTCTGGAATTGATGATTGTATAGAGGAGATAAAGATGGAAGAGAGTTAGTTGGAGAGGAGAGAGAGAGTTGACAGAGAAGAGAGAAAATATGACTTGAGAAGTGAGAGAAAAAATTATTAAAAAAATAAAATACAAGGCTACAGTGACCGTGCATATATGCACGGTTACTGTAGCAAATGTGCAAATATGCACATTTTTTGAAGCATTGATGTGGATCATTTTTGAGGCAAAATGTGTAAAATTTGTGTCTTTTTGTATTATGCAAAGGTTTACATCCGCTGATGCGGATGCTCTTATACATGGATGTGAATTTTGCATACAACACTAGAAGTCAGAAACAAATCACTTTTAAGCACTTTTAAGCCTCTCGTCATGATGCAACAAGTCTCGTGTGTTTGAAAAACTTATCTAACATTAGTGATGGACTCAAATGAAAACTAGTAAAAATTTATCAATTTAATTACATAATCCCACCAACAATTGTGCAATTAACTTCCACTTGGGAAAATACTCAAATTGAACTCTAATTCCTACAAGTTCTACATCCATACATTATGGAGACTTTTGTGTTGGAATAATCACATGTTAATGATTTAATATGTTAAATAAAAGTTTTATTTTAGGAGGCAAGTAAAAAAGTGAATATTTGAGTGGGTTCCAGTTAGTTTAACTGGTAAAGTTTTTTATGGTTGAATAAGAGAATTAGGGTTCAATCCTTGTCCACACTAAAAATTGATTGATGTCTTGATCTGATAATAAAGAGCTATTATCAGGAGTAAACGTTATGGATTGAAACTCTCTAAAAAAAAAAAATGTGAATGTTTGATAAAATATGTTGGGCCTAAGTGCACTAGTTTTAAGATTTTGGATCAAGTTGGTGTTCCAACATGTTACATCAAAACTTCGCAGCAAATTTGTCATTCGTTTTAGAAGGATACCAACATGAAACAAGAGGGTATTGGCAGTCTAAGAAGGTGAAAAGTGATAAGCAATCATTGGAGCAATGATGATATAAGCAAATTCCTTGGTAAGTAGTTTCTAAATCATACTTTCATGTCTTCAGGCTTAATTTCATTTGAAAACAAGTTCCCAAAAAAAAAGGATTCTCAAGCCAATACCAAAAAGAAAAATGTTTTTTTTGGGGGGGGGGGGGGGGGGGGGGGGGGGTGTGGGGGGGCGTGTGGTTACATCTCTAGTTCCCCCATATTTCTCAACAATTGTGTAAGCACGTTCCTTGGGAAATGGTTTCTAAATCATACATTATTATTTGGCACTAGTAGAACTAATTATTTGCAATATCTATGTCTTCCGTAGACAATGCACTAAACTCTTAGATTGTGTACAACTATGAATTTATAAAAAGAGACGATGCACTCAAAGTTCTTTTCTTTTAAATTACGTTGTTGCCTTAAGTAATTCTTTATCTGTGTTAGAAGATTCAACCTCATGTTGTGCCTTTTGCATTAAACTTATAGGTTTGAACTATGAACTCTTTAGCATTTGAAAGCTAAGGTCGAAGGACCTTATTGGTCTCTGCTAGCAAGCTTCCTGCTTAACATTTATTCACTTTTGGGTTAATTGGAGTTCCATAAAAATAATAATAATAATAATTAAAAAAAAAAAAAAACCTAAAGCACTAGCAAACTCTTATATCAGCCATTTAATAGTAATTAATGATACAAGGCTAATTGTAATAGGGGCCTAAAAAATCACTCATGCTTTTATTATATGTTTGTAATTTTCATATCTTTTTCTTAACTTATGCAAATCATATGGATTTTTTCATTTTCCATTAACTTATGCTTTTCTTTTCCTTTTTTTCTTTTTCTTTTTTTAAATTAATATAGTAATCATTTCATTTAAAATTAACATACCAGAGAAACCAATGTTACAACTCAAAATTTAAAGGGAAGCCACATCTACATGACTGCACTGTTATAGGCTACAGAGTACATGCAACTCAAGAATCAAAGCCAAGCACACCACATACCAAAACAACCTGTATAACTCATTAATCCCATAGCTTTTGAAAGAGACCAGATCAAGACACAAAACAGAGCTTATTACAAAAAATGACAGAGAGAAATAAAAAACTTACAAGACATTGGTTGTCGATGCTGGGTAGTGGAGTCAGCGATGGCACACTTATGGTTGAGAGCGCAGTTATGGTTGAGAGAGAGAACATGGAATCATTGAGGAGAGAGGCCGAGACAGTGGTTGGTGCGAGACCTGGCAGCGGCCTTGGTAGTGTTGAGAGAGAGAGAGAGAGCAGAGGAAGTGGAATTGTGAGGCAGAGAGAGGGAGTTTGAAACAAATAAATTGAGAAAGAAAGAGACGGGTTTTAGAGAATAGGGATTTTAGTTTTTTTTTTTTTTTTTAATATATATCATTTTCACGCGGATTAATGGTGTGTCTCTTGTTGAGATATCTAATGCTAAGTCTGCAATTGAGAAGCCTGAGTCCCAACGGCTAGTTTTTAAATCCTAAGAACAGAGCCACAGCAATGGCTAGTCTGCCAAAACGATGTCGTTGTATTTATTGCTAGTAATATTGTTGTATAAAACGCTGTCATTCTATTAAGCACCTTAGTAAGTCTGTTGACAGTTGACATTAGGCGGGAAAGGTTGTTAGAAGTAGCTCCGCCTTTCCTGGATCCATTCCGTGATTTCAGGGTTGGTTAATTAAGTAGTTACAGTTAGTTCTATGTATAAATAGAGATAATAGTAGAGCAAATCAATCAAGCAAGCATTTACAAAAAATTCTGGAGCTCTCTCTTTTCTTTTCTCTCTGTTTCTCACTCTTCTCTCATTCTCTGTTTTCTCTGTGATTTTGAATTCTTTGTTTGCTTCATTCTTGACCTTAGTTCAATTCTCTTCATGGTATCAGAGCAGAATACGATCTCTACCAACTCTGATTCTACAATGGCAACTACAAAGGCAGCTACAACTTCAACTTCTTCTTCTTCAACCATGTCTTCTTCAACCTCTTCAATCAACTTGGCTAATCAACCTCTGCTGCTGCTGTCAAACATGCCAAACATGATGACAATCAAGTTGGACAATTCCAACTACATAATATGGAAGCATCAAATCTCCATGGTGATGGAGACTTACTCAATGATTGAACTTCTTGATGAAACTCCTCTTATTCCAGAGAAATTCTTGAAAGATCTCTCAAGTTCTGTTACATCAGTACTGAATCCAGATTATCTGATTTGGAAATCAAAAGAAAAGGCACTACTTACCTTTATTAGTTCCACTCTAACACCTTCAATTCTTGCTATAACTGTTGGATGTTCATCAGCTCTAGAAGTTTGGAAAGTTTTGAAAAATAGGTTTTCTTCCTTTTCAAGATCTCATGTGATGAATCTCAAGGGAGAATTGCACAATGTAAAGAAAGGTTCAGATTCTGTAGACACATATCTGTAGAAAATCAAGGTCATTAGGGACAAATTAATGGTAGTTGGAACTTTTCTAGATGATGAAGAATTGCTTCATGTGGCAATTAAAGGACTTCCAAGGGAGTCCAGTCTGAGTCACCTAAGCTTTTCTAAACCCTACAATGGCCAGGATCATCTCACTGTAGGTAATGGACAATCTTTGCATATCACACACATAGGTAATACTCTTATCCCATCTTCTAATTCTACAATACAACTTAGAAATGTATTAAGAGTTCCTACTATTTCTTCCAATCTTGCATTTGTCCACAAAATTTGTCATGATAACCATTGTCGGTGTTATTTTGATGAAAACACCTTGTCTATCTAGGCCTTGGCCACAGGGAAAGTGTTCTACAAGGGCAAGAGTGAAGGTGGGGTATATCCTATTTACCCTCACAAGGCACCTAAGCTTTTACTTCCTCACAAAATCTGCAATTCAGTCTTCACCTCACCATCTAGTTGGCTTCTGTGGCACAACAGACTTGGTCATCCCAATTCTCAAGTTCTTAAATTTCTTTTTCAGCACAAAGGCTTGCCTTTTAATAAGTGTATAAACTTTGTAGATTCTTGTGTTCATTGTCTACATGGGAAAATGCATAAACTTCCCTTTCCTAGCTCTAGATTTGTTGCTACTACACCCTTTGAACTTGTACACACTGATCTTTGGGGTCCTGCACCTCTTACTTCAATAAATGGTTTCCAATATTATGTCATCTTTGTTGACCATTATACACGTTTTACTTGGTTGTACTTGCTTCACAATAAATCTGAAGTTTATTCTAAGTTTGTTCAATTTCATGCTATGATTCAAACTCAATTTTCAGCAACTCTTAAAACACTTAGATCTGATGGTGGTGGGGAATACACCTCCAAACTCTTTGAATCTTACCTTTCCTCTCTTAGTATTTGTTAGTTTCTAGACCCCTTAAAACACAATTGAATAAACCTAGGAATTTAGCCAAGTTATTACTTAGTAAAATTAATTAAATCTAGGTTAACACAATCAAATAATCATATCAAGTAAAGCAGCGGAAATATAAATAACACAAAGATATGATCACCTAGGAAACCAAACCGGTAAAAACCTAGGGAGGATTTGACCTAGCTATCCTCAAGGTAAACTTGAATCCACTATCTTAAAAGAATTGAAGTTCATACAATAAGACTTACAAGCCCCCACGCTCGACTTCTTATTGCTACCCACCAGTAGAACTTACTAACACGACCACGTGCAAACTCCGAATCCACGGACTCCTTCTTTCTTAGATTCTCCACCAAATACAAGCTCATACGCTTATGTTTTCTTTAAGCTTCAATGGCAGCAACTGGAATGATCATCAAGGTGTAGAAAAATGTTCTCCTTGAAAACCCTAAATTTATGTGAAGGAAAGCTCTTCAAAGATCTCACAAGAGATTCACATAAACCGCAATATGAGCAACACAAAAACGTGGCTAAGGTTTCCCTTATATACCTAGGGTAAATTAGAAACCTAAACCAATTAAAACACTTTAGGGCTGAGTTGGAAAACCTAATAAAAAAACGTCAAGTATGATTTTCGATTGATTTAGAAGTGCTCAAAGTTGGTTCTTTGTTGTAAAGTTGGAATAAATTACTAAGCTAATTAAAAAAACTGTTTAAGTACGATTTTCGATTGATCGAGCCTAAGCTTCGATTGATCGAAATGTACTTAAACAGTTTTTTAAATTAGCTTAGTAATTTATTCCAACTTTACAACAAAGAACCAACTTTGAGCACTTCTAAAACAACTTAAATACATTGTTTTGATCATAGTTTACCAACAATACACATTAGGATTTTAAATACATAAAACCTAAGTCTTTAGAACCTAACAAACTCTCCCTTTGGCAATCCATGACAAAACACAACTTAAATAGCTCAAAGTTTACAATTAAAAGCCCTTTACAAAATAATGCTCATAAACACAAATTTAATCCTAACTACTATCCATCAGTTGCAAGAGTAGACAGCAGCTTAATTGAATCAACCTGTATATTTCCTGAAACACTTGAACAAAATGCATAACCACATGTGTGGAAAAAAAATACAAGTAAAGAAAAATAAAAATCTTGATTTCAAACAACACACAATAAAGACATAGAACAATGAAGAACTTATAATCATAAATCAATAAGAAGTTTGAAATAAGAAACACAAAATAAACTCCCCCTAACATGAATAACCCAACAAGAAAAAACAATGTGGCAAGAGCTAAAAAGGTAAAATACAAAGTGAAGCACCTAGATACAATCTAAACAACTCCATTAGCTCTAACCAATCAAAAAACAAAAACAGGTACAAAGTATGCCAAAAACATCTCATATGTACTCCCCCCTTTTTGTGACAGAATGCCAAAGGGCAATCAAAATCTATCATCAAAAGGAGGTGGCGATGAAGAACTCTAAAACTGTGCCAAATCTGCTCGCAATCCTCTAATCTCATCCAAAATGTCCTCCAAAACCTATCCTTGAGCCGCCTGAACGGTCAAGAGCTGATCCAACGTACATCGAATGTCGAAATCATCCGAAGTAGTCAATGGAGGAACATCAGTAGCAGCAGCAGCACCAGAAGTCTCAGCAGCACCTGTAGAGGAGGGAGGAGGGGGGACACTACTAGAGGATGCACCTCGAGAAACTGAAGGATCAGCTCTCAAATAAGCAGCCCTCTGTCGAAGGAAAGTAGCACCTAAGGGACCAACAACATGGACAGGCTCATTAGAAGGAAAATCAGCTAGACCTAGAAACAAAAGAATCCTATGAATGAAAATAGGATATATAAGCGCATATCCTATGGCAGAACTCCTATGAACTTCGTTCAAAGAACGAAGAAACAAGTAAGGAAAACTAATAGAGGCACCAGACATAAACGCATATAAAAACACACATCGCTCCAGAGGGATGGTGTGGAGATGAGAAATGGGCCACAAGGAATGACACGCAACTCTAAGAAACAAATATACAGTCTCAGAAAGCGCAGAAGATGTGATCCAAGGATCAGAACCCCACTGGATAGATGATCCAGTGATGTGTGACATGACCTCATCAATAGGAGGTGATTCATCATAGGGATAGACCGGATCGGTGACAATCGAAACCCCAAGAGCCTCAGCCACTACCTTGGAGGTAATGGTGAACTCAACACCTCGTATCCAACTCCGAACAACGGTGTTAGAATCATAAATGTAACATGAGAGGTTAGAGAAAAACTCTCTAATCAAAGTGGTTGGGGGTGGATGATCTATCTCTAAGAGGGACAACCAACCTCTAGACTCAAGATTAACCCTAATGGCTGAATCGACCTCATCTAGAATCACAGAACGCTCAGCCCAAATCTTACGCTTACTATTAAGTTTCTCATAAGCCTCACGCGCACGCTCATTCCTAAACAACTAAAACCTAAAAGGAGACACAGAAGGGGTAGAGGGAACCCTATTAGCTCTAGTCTTCCTAGGCATGGTGCTAGAATAAGGAACAAGAGCACACAGCAAAAAAATAGGAAAAAGAAACAAAAACAAAACCAAGGGCAGACTGCAAGTTAGCACCAGGAATATAGAACAAGAAGAACTATATGATGCATGAACAGATTAAATGGCATGATGCATGAGCTAAGACAGTAAATTAAGTTCAAAATAAGTTCAAACTCACAAAATTGACTTGAGCATAGAGTTTCTAACTAAAACCCCAAAAAAAATTTAACCACTTGTTAATTTTTCAAAATAAATTGGCCAATTGATCATTACACAAGTAGAAAACTAATTAGAATGATCAAGTACATCAAAACAACAGGCCAATTTCATCAATTTCAACCCAATTGAACAAAATCCCCAAATCGGATCCAACATAAACCCTAGAATTTTCAATTCTTCATAAAACCCTAAATTGATCAAATTAATCAACAACAATCATGAATATAACAACATCCCAACAAAACCCAATGATCAATTTCAGAAAATTAGCCTTGAATCAACAAAAATCCCAAATCTATGGAGGTCCGAAAATGCCCTTTAAATGCATGAAAAAATGCATGAAAACATGAAAATAAAACCAAAAAGAAGGATAAAATGGTCTTACCGGCTTTGAAGGAGGAAAACCTTGCAAAAATTGAGGAAGAAAACGACAAAAAAATCGTAGTGCTGCCTTGCCAAGTCGGAGAGAGAAGAAAAGTTGAAAAACTTTTTGAAAAGGATGTTTTGAAACAGTCAAAGAACTGTTTTTAAAAAACCTGAAATACGATGTTCGATTGATCGAAAAACAGGTTCAATCAATCAAACCAGGCAGAGGCTCACAGAATTTTTAAATGAAGATTTCGATTGATCGAAAATTAGATTGGATCAATCGAAATTCTGGAAAAAACAGTTTTTGAGAGAAAAACCTGATTTTTGAAATCTTACCTCAAAGCATTGAATCTAAGAAAAAAATGCATGAGTATGAGATGAAATGCTCTCCTAAAAAACAAGTTTTAAACCCAATTTTCCAAAAATTTAGATTTTAAATAATCTCCCCCATTTTTAAAGCAACAAAACAGTTTTGCATAAAAACTTAAGGTATTTTTCAAACGTGGTTGGTCAGACCATAAGCACACACAATTATTTGTACAAAATTTAGCAAGGAGTAACTTGTGTTGTGTGTGCAACTAGCAAAAGCCTGAGAAACATGTGAGGTGATATGTGAACAGAAATCAATCACAAAGCGTACAAAATTCATCATATAAAATTTAAAAGAGACTATCACCTAAAGAGTTACATCATATAACTCCCACATCTCCTAGAACATAAGCTTGCAATCATGTAAGTTTCTTGAATTTTGCCTCATAATATACACACCAATTTTTAATTTAAGTGATTTATCATTTAAACCAAGGCTTCACCTTATGTTCTTTTTGTGCATGTGCTACACTTTCTCGAGCCCAAAATCTTATGATATGCACTAAGGTGTTCATGATTGGCTAGTGCACAGTGGTGAGATGGTTATCTATGCCTTTCTCAAAAGGATCAAGTCCGACAGTCAAATAACATGTGACTTCAAGATAAAGACAAAGTGATAAACACCATAAACATCTTTCCCACACAACATGTTCTACAAAGCTTCCACTTGTGAAGTGTAATAAATAAGCTCATCAAAGCTAAACAAAGTATGATAGAAATGTCATGTGAAAATAAATTGACCAACCTTGTTTTCAAAAACTAAGAGAATAGTGCAAGAACAATAATGTGCTTCCTTTTTCCTTCCTTTCCTTTATATATATATATATATATATATATATATATATATATATATATATATATATAAAATAAAAAACACTTAGAATGAAATGCACGAATGTAATGCAATGCAAATCCTAGAGACAAAAAAGAAAAACACAAAAACCAAAGAACAATGGTCATAAAGGAAAAGCAATGAAGCACATGGACCATGTCAGAAAGACTCAGTTAGTTTGAGTTTTTTGCATTCAAAACTTTTTAAATGTATCACGAGCATTGGAGTTTGTATTCACATTAGAGTGATTTTCAACTCCAAGATTGGAATAAAGGTTGAACGCCTTTACCAATTCACCAATAAGTGTTATAGGATCTTATGCTAAAGGTACTGGCACTTTTGGTTTATTTGCTCTCTTAGTAGCTTGCAACTTGTAACAGTTTGGATGAATGTGTCCAGACTTCCCACAAAAATGACACACCCAAGCAGGCTTACCATGCATCTTGTCCTTAGAAAGGGTAGACCCCTTAGGTTTAGATTCTTTTAGATCAACCATAATCTTCCTAGATGATGAAACTTCTATGGGTTTAACAACCTCACTAATAGGGGGTTTAACAGTTTCACTCACAACTTCACTCACAGAAGGTCCAGAAGAAGATGAAGGAACAAAGTGTGTGGAATGGGGAGCAGACATAGAGATGCTTTCAACAAAACCTATACCAGATTTGTCAGAAGAGGACTTTTGAACACTTAGCAGTTGATCAAGTTTAGAACTAGCAGATCTAGCAACAGATAAATCAAGTTCCAAAGATTTAACTTTATCAAGCAATAACATGTTCTCAGTTTTCACATTGTTCAAAAGTTCATTAGCATCAAATAGTTTAACAAGCAGATTCTTCTTATCAAGCTCAAGAGATTCAATTTTTTTCAGGCCAAGTTCAACATTCATAGCATCCTTTGCAACCACTTTGCAAAGTTTATTATAGGCCTCTTGAAGATCTGCATCTTCAGAGAGTTCCCCATCAGAAGGGTTCTCTTCAGCAGATATGCTTTCATTCACTACAGCAGTAGCTGTGAAAGCAATGAAGTTTCCATCCTCGTCACATTCTGACTCATCATTAGAAACTTCACCATCACTAAGGGTTACAGCCATAGCCTTACCCTTAGACTTCAAGTAAGTAGGACATTCAGATTTCATGTGGTCATACCCTTGACATCCAAAACACTGAGGACCTATAGAATTATTAGAAGATTGGCCTACTTTTTCTCTAGGTTTGTCATTATTGTTAACCTTAGTGAGATCATTCTTCCTAAAGTTTCTAGGTTCAGCAGTGTTCGCACCTCTTGCCTTTTCATTGTTATTTCTGAGAAAATTTCTAAAGTTCTTGGCAAGGTAAGCAATCTCTGTAACAGAGAGTTCATCATCAAATCCACCAACCTCAACATCATCAACTGACTTAAAAGCCATTGATTTGGATTTGCTAGTTTTGGGTAGGTCCAACTCATATGATTGAAGAGATCCTACAAGTTCATCAACAGGGATGGAGTCCACATCCTTACTTTCAATTATGGCAGTCACCTTGGGTCTAAAATTCTCAGTCAAGGATCTAAGAATCTTCCTAACAATTTTAGGTTGATTATAGATTTCACCCAAGTTATAAGCAGAATTAACAATATCATTCATTTTAGCATAGAATTCATCAAAAGATTCATCATCAAACATCCTAATGCTTTCAAATTTAGAAGTTAATTGTTGCAATTTATTGATTTTGACAGCCTTTGTGCCTTCATGCACAGTCTGGAGGATATTCCAAGCAGTATGAGCAACTTCAACATTTGAGAATCTCTTAAATTCCTCCATAGAAACAGCGTTAAGGATAGCATTCATAACCTTGCTATTAAACGCAGCTGCTTCTTTTTGAAAAGTTTACCACTCACTAATAGGAGTAGTGGGCTTCTCCCATCTGTATTCAACGGAGTTCCAGACTCTCTTATCAATGGATTTTAGGAATGCTTTCATCCTTACTTTCCAATAAGCATAATTATTCCCATCAAAATGAAGAGGAATAACTAGAGAGTGTCTGTGTTCCATGACAACAGGGGTCAAGGATCAGCTCAAAGATCAAAGGATCAAAAACAAAAGAGCTACCTATTTTGATACCACTTGTTAGTTTTTATACCCCTTAAAACACAATTGAATAAACCTAGGAATTTAGCCAAGTTGTTACTTAGTCAAATTAATTAAATCTAGGTTAACGCAATCAAATAATCATATCAAGTAAAGCAGCGGAAATATAAATAACACAAAGATATGATCACCTAGGAAACTAAACCGATAAAAACCTGGGGAGGATTTAACCTAGCTATCCTCAAGGTAAACTTGAATCCACTATCTTGAAAGAATCGAAGTTCATACAATAAAACTTACAAGCCCCTATGCTCGATTTTTTATTGCTACCCACCAGTAGAACTTACTGACACGACCACGTGCAAGCTCTGAATCCACGGACTCCTTCTTTCTTGGATTCTCCACCAAATACAAGCACACCCGCTTGTATTTTCTTTAAACTTCAATGGCAGCAACTAGAATGATCATCAAGGTATAGAAAATTCTTCTCCTTGAAAACCCTAAGTTTATGTGAAGGAAAACTCCTCAAAGATCTCACAAGAGATTCACATAAACCGCAATATGAGCAACACAAAAACGTGACTAGGGTTTCCTTTATATACCTAGGATAAATTAGAAACCTAAACCAATTAAAACACTTTAGAGCTGAGTTGGAAAACCTAATAAAAAAACGTCAGGTACGATTTTCGATTGATCGAGCCTAAGTTTCGATTAATCGAAATGTACTTAAACAGTTTTTTAATTAGCTTAGTAATTTATTCCAACTTTACAACAAAGAACCAACTTTGAGCACTTCTAAAACAACTTAAATACATTGTTTTAATCATGGTTTGCCAACAATACACATTAGGATTCTAAATACATAAAACCTAAGTCTTTAGAACCTAACAGTATTCACCATCAACTCTCTTGTCCCTATACCCCTCAACAAAATGGGTTAGTGGAAAGGAAACATAGGCACTTAATAGAAACTACCATTATTCTCCTTTCCCAAGCTTCCTTACCATCTCAGTTTTGGTCTTTTGCTGTTCAAACAACTATGAACCTTATTAATCTCTTACCTACTGCTTCTCTTGGATTTCTTTCACCCTGGTTGCTTTATGGCTCTCATCCAGATGTTACTTCCCTTAAAGTGTTTGGTTGTGCTTGCTACCCTTACATTAGACCTTACACTAAACACAAACTTGAGCATAGGACTGTTGAATGCCTTTTCCTGGGTTACTCTAATATTTCTAAGGGGTATTTGTGTCTTAATGTTCAAACCAATCGCTTGTACACTTGCAAGCATGTGCTGTTTAATGAATCTAAGTTTCCCTTTCCTTTTTCTCATATTACCTGTTCTCCACAATCTGTCAAACCTACATCTGACATTTGGTTATCTAACCTTCTCTATTTGCATTCCTCTAATCAACCATCCATCCTAGGTTCCTATGTTCCTTCCCCTTCTCTACTACCATTTCTATCAATTCTTCCTCTACTCCTCCTCATCCTCTTCCTCCCTTGCACACTGTCCCCTCTCCCCCTTCCAGTCCTATGCCTAATCCTGTTGCCCCACCCCCTACAATTTCCCAACCTACTCCTATCTCCACTACTATTAGTTCACCCTCATCCAACCCTACTTCTACTGCTGCACCAGAACCTGTCCTTCCCAGTATCACCAATACTCACCCCATGACAACTAGGTCTAAACATGGTATTACCAAAAAGAAGCTTTGCTACAAGGCTGTTCTAGACTACACCTTCACTGAACCATCTTCTTATAAAGTTGCCTCTCAATATCCTCAGTGGACAAAGGCCATGGATGAAGAGTTTTCTACTTTACAAAGACAGAACACTTGGTCTTTAGTCCCTGCTGCACCTGGTATCAACCTTGTAGGCTGCAAATGGGTCTATAAATTGAAATTGCACAGTGATGGTTCCATAGCTCGGTATAAGGCATGCCTAGTTGCCAAGGGTTTTCACTAACAGCCTGGCATTGACTACACTGAGACATTTAGTCCAGTTGTAAAACCAGCCACTGTCAGACTTATTCTTACCATTGCAGTGAGTTTCAGATGGTCCCTCAGATAGCTTGATATTTCAAATGCCTTTCTCCATGGTTTTCTCAAGAAGGAGGTCTTTATGCAACAACCTCCTAGCTATGTTGACCCCCAATTTCCTTCTCATGTCTGCAAGCTTCACAAGTCATTATATGGACTTAAACAAGCCCCCCGGGCTTGGTTTGATCGCTTCACGTTTCAGCTTCTTCACCTTGGTTTTGTGGCTTCCTTGGCAGACCCCTCTTTGTTCATTTATCACTATCACCATACTACCATTTATCTGCTACTCTATGTTGATCATATCATTATCACTGGTAATGATTCTACACAAATTTCTCATCTCATCACTGCCTTAAGTCATGCCATTGAGCTCAAAGATCTTGGGGTTCTTTCTTATTTCCTTGGCATTCAAATCATACCTACCAGATTTGGGCTTACCTTATGCCAATCCAAGTATGCTTCTGACATTCTTCATCATTTTCACATGGAGAATGCCAAGCCTACTAAGTCCCCCTGCTGCCCATCCACACATCTTACTCCTTATGAGGGCTCTCTCTTACCTCATCCTTCTGAATATAGGCGTATGGTTGGAGCACTACGATACTTAACCTTCACTCACCCAGATTTGTCCTTCAGTGTTCATCAGCTGTGTCAGTTTATGCAGCATCCTACTACCTCTCATTTTGATGCTGCCAATCGAGTTCTTCGCTATGTTAGAGGCACATTACATTTTGGGCTTCATATTGATCCTAGTCCTATTACTCTTTCAGCCTTTTTAGATGTGGATTGGGCTGGTGACCCATCGGATAGGAAATCCACTACTGGCATCTTGGTCTTTCTTGGTTCTAGTCCAATTTCTTGGTCTTCCAAGAAGCAATCCACAGTCTCACGATCATCCATTGAAGCTGAGTATCGTGCACTTGCATCCACTGCTACTGAATTGGCTTGGCTTCGTACTCTTTTATGAGAACTTGGTTTGTCTTTTCCACACATTCTTGTTCTCTAGTGTGACAACAATTCTACCATTGCCTTGGCTTCCAACCCTATGTTTCATTCTAGGACGAAGCACATTGAAGTAGACTATCATTATGTTCGTGAATGTGTTCTTTGTCGTGATTTGGGCATCAAATTTATTTCTGGCCGTGACAATTTTGCTGACATTTTCACTAAGTCCTTACCTGGACCTCATTTTGTGTTTCTTCGCAGCAAACTCTTGACTGATTCCGCCCAGAGTTTGAGGGGGGATGTTGAGATATCTAATGCTAAGTCTACAATTGAGAAGCCTCAGTCCCAACGGCTAGTTTTTAAATCCCAAGAACAGAGCCACAGCAACGGCTAGTTTGCCAAAACGATGTCGTTGTATTTATTGCTAGTAATATTGTTGTATAAAACGATGTCGTTCTATTAAGCACCTTAGTAAGTCTGTTGACAGTTGACATTAAGCGGGAAAGGTTGTTAGAAGTAGCTTCGCCTTTCTTGGATCCATTCCGTGATTTCAGGGTTGGTTTATTAAGTAGTTACAGTTAGTTCTATGTATAAATAGAGATAATAGTAGAGCAAATCAATCAAGCAAGCATTTACAGAAAATTCTGGAGCTCTCTCTTTTCTTTTATCTCTGTTTCTCACTCTTCTCTCATTCTCTGTTTTCTCTGTGATTCTGAATTCTTTGTTTGCTTCATTCTTGATCTTAGTTCAATTCTCTTCATCTCTATCTTGGAATGAACTAAAGGACTGAGATTTGAATTGGAACTTAACAGAAATTGCATCACATTGACTAACCCCAATATTAGCTTTTGTTGCTGACTTGGTTTACTGATATCAGAACTTTATACTTGCTTCCTCGAAGTTCCCCTGCAAGTGCGACCGCTTGAGAAAATCATAGGAAGTTGGATCGCAAGAGAATATATATATATATATATATTTTTTTTTTTTTTTTGGCTCGGTAGAGTTCAACCTATTCCCCATATATATATAGTGACACATTAACTTCAGGATTAATTAGCAAGTAAACTGAACATAGTAAAACAAGAAGAGCGAATAGCCAAAAGAATATGAGAAATCTTTTCAAACTATTCTTTGTTCCAATTATCCAACTCTTCTCCAAATTTTACCCACAACTTCTACTTCCACGGCCTTCACCTTCTGCTGATGCAGTCGACTCAGAACTGATAGCTCCTCTGGCAGCTGGGGACAACGACGCTGTCGATCAAGCTGAAGCACCAACTCAAGCAACTGGGGATGGTGCTGAAAAACAAGCTGAAGCAGCTGGCTTGGTAGTCGTGCACCACATGGAATGGGCGGAGATTGTGATTGCTTTTTGTTTGGCTTCGGCCGTTGATATAGCTATACTCTCAGTTCAAGTCCATTCACAACTTCCTGCACTCTTCCACTTGTTCTCTCTAGCAATCTTACTCGCCTTTGCTTCCGTTGTCGTTAGCAAATTCATAAATCCCAAGTTCTTGCGGGCAGCCCAAGTGCTTTAGAAATGTGGCGTTTTCTTCACCGTAACCGCGTTTTTCATCCCCATTACAATTCCATTTCCTTTTTACCTCAAATTTGCTAGTTGGGTCGTCTATGCCATTTCCGCCCTCGCTATTTTAATCGGCAATTGTTTTTAACTTAATGGTAGTTTAAAAAAGAAAGAAGTGTTTCTGTGTGAGAGAGAGCAAACTTCCAAAGACGCACGGTTACATTTCTCTCCTTTTTTCTTTTCTTTTTTTTTTTTTGCCTTTTTTGTTTCCTGCATTCGATGAGCAATAGTGAATTAAAACATGGCATCGACCGCCATGCCTCCAGGCTCTACTACACAGTCACATACTGATAAATTGGTAAAAGAAGGATTCACCTAACAGAAGAAGCTCATGTGTCTTCACACTTGTACAAAGTTAACGACTTTGAAGGGCTTGTTGTTTAATAGTAGTAGCGTACTCTTTCACTTGCCCACAAAGCCGTTGTACTCTTTCAGCTGCCATTCACATGTACTAAAAAATTGTTGAAGTGTTATTTCGTTCTATATTCTTGGGGAAATAATTACACCTGGAAATGAATTTTGCATAAAGCACAGAAAGTCAGAAACAGATCTCTTTAAGCTTATCATCATGATGCAACTACTTTCAAAAACAGTTTTGCGACTGTTATATATATATCTAAATGATCACATGAATACCCCACCAGCAAAAGAACAGAAAAAAGGCTATAAAACCAAACTGCATAATTTATATATAAAAAAAATGCTGTCATAGACATTAGAAGCTAGAGTACACAAATAAATAAGCAAGATTCTTGTTAGAGATATATATTAGACATATTAGCCCAATGTAATAGGCCCAAGCCCAATCCTGCTTGTACTAGTAGTCTAGGGTTTAGTCGCCTATATATACTTATGTTATGGCTCATTGTAACACAGGTTATTGTACTACACTCTTATACATAATAAACATGTAGCCCCTTAAGGGATTCCTCCGTGGATGTAGGCCGTCAAGGTTGAACCACGTAACTCTCGTGTTCACAGTGTTCCTATTCTATGCTTCCCTTTCTGCATCCACTCTAGCATACACAACATGGTATATCACATCGCGTTGCTAATATTTAACATGGTATCAGAGCCAAACTTCGTTCTTGGCATCAAACAAACATCCCTAGCAAACAAAGAAGATTCTCACGTGCACACCGCCATCAGAAGTCACACATACTTATCTGCTGGATCTAGACTCCACAGCATCTCGTAGCCGCCATGGCTCACTGCTGTGTCTAGATCATGAAGCCCAAGCAATCCGTGTCTCTCCCTATCAGATCTGTGCACATGAAGCCTTCGCCTGTCGAAACCGATCCCACAGACGTGCTCCTTGGCCTCCTGCGAGGAAAACCCAAAAATCCGGTCAACCGAAAGCAAGCCACGCGCCGCCACGCGCCGCAGATAGCTTCGGAAAGTCTCTCATGCGCCGCCTCAGATTCCTCACTTCCAAACCGTCTTCTTGGTACACGCACCGCCCAGACGGCCTTTTCGTCCACTGATCTACTTGGCATGAGAATCTGGTGGTCATATGACGTCGCACGCGCCTCCACGCGCCACCTGGGTTTCTGCATCTCATTCACGCGCCGGTGACTTAGCATGCGCCTTCCACGCGTCGAAACATTGCTGCTGACGTCATCTGACGTCACCTGGTGACGTCATCAGTCCACGTCAGCAGCCACGCAAGCATGTCCACGTCAGCCCTGGTCCATGTCAGCGACACGTCATAGGATGGCGTCAGCGGATCTACTGCTCGACCCGTGACCCGACCCAGAACCCGGAACCGACCCGGACCAGTATCCGTTGACTTTGACCCTAGACCAGTTGACTTTGACTTTGACTTTTTGCGTTGACCTTTGACAAAAGTCATAATTTCCGACAGGGCCTATCTTGCTCAGTTTTTCGCGTAGATTTCAATTTTGGACTCTGTTTCTTCATTTGAAACTCCAAAATTGGTCAATTGGCACATTCTTCATTGTGGTTTCTTCAAAGGCATTTTTCAAGGCATCTCCAAATGATCTTCTTATGCTTATCCAACCTCAAACCTTCATCGAGCTTCCGCCTTGAGTTTGAGGGAGGGTGTTAGAGATATATATTAGACATATTAGCCCAATGTAATAGGCCCAAGCCCAATCCTGCTTGTACTAGTAGTCTAGGGTTTAGTCGCCTATATATACTTATGTTATGGCTCATTGTAACAAAGGTTATTGTACTACACTCTTATACATAATAAAGATGTAGCCCCTTAAGGGATTCCTCCGTGGATGTAGGCCGTCAAGGCTGAACCACGTAACTCTCGTGTTCACAGTGTTCCTATTCTATGCTTCCCTTTCCGCATCCACTCTAGCATACACAACATGGTATATCACATCGCGTTGCTAATATTTAACAATTCTTAATCTGAATCCATGGGTTGTTTTTGTTTGTAGAGGATTCAGTCAATTGAAGCTAAGCGTATTTCTCTTAAGAAGAAGGTAGGTATTTTCAGTCTGCTATGGTTCGCTAAACATGCCCTAGAAAAAGGCATAACAGTGCAAGGAGCTAGTTTCTAAGTCGTCTTTAATTGACTCTTTGGTTGGCTTATGGTGCAAGCATTTAGTTTTATGCATTATTTTGTTTAGGGTGCCAATTAGTGCAAGAAAGAATTTGAATCGCGAAAAAGAGAAGCTGAGTTGCATATAAAATTAAGCCAGTTGACAGTTGACACAGGGAGATAGACTTCATCGGTGGGTCAAGGTCCGGTTTTTAGAGATCTGGCCATCTTTGCGCCCTGCTTTGCATTTTTTAAACATTACTATATGTACATTCTTTGTAACTTTTTTGATATGGCTTTTGTTATAGATTTTATAAGTTTTAGCAGTAAAAAATTGCTTTTGTTATAGAATGAGTAAATTCTGTGATTCGGAAGTTATTAGGTTGTTGAAAACGTGATGAAAGGAAGTTGTTTGGTTAATGAGAAAGTTACGGATTTTTTTGGCCTATATTTAGTTGGATTAAATTTGTGATTTGTGTATAGATTGATAAAAATTTAGCTGAATTTATGTAGTTTTTTATTTTTATTTTTTTGGAAAAATCAGAATCGAATGCAAAAAAATTTTGGCTTTTTTTTTTGTTTAAATCCACACTCTCATTCATATTGGCTTTTCCTAGTCATGTATGAAAATTTTCATGTATTTTGTTGAATTTGTGTATTCTGAGAAATTTTTTAGGAGAGGAGTTTATTTTATTTCTAATTTATATATTTATAATTCAGTCAGTTTTTTTCTTCTTCAATTTGGAAAATAAAATCAATTTTTATTTTTAAAATTTTGCTGATTTTTATTTTTTGGATAAAAAAATTTAAAAAATAACAAAACTTAGTTGTTTTAACTTTTAAGAACACTTAACAATTACTTATTTAATAGAGTGCACAAAGTTTGAGGATTGAAATGATAAAATGGAATGACATTCATTTATTTATCTATCTATACTACTAATAACCGTATTCGCTTGTTTCAGTTTTATCATTTTGTGTACCAAAATATCCTCAAATTTATATATTTTGAAAGTTTAAATAATAGGGTTATAAATACTTAGTATTCTAAAAAATAATAATATAGTTAAATATGTAAAATTATGAATTTAAACACTTCTAAATTTTAGATAAAATCTCTCAAAAAAAATTTAGATAAATTTTAAAAAGTAGTTTTTTCACTCCATCTCTCTCTTAAGGTTTTTTTTAACTAATTTATTTTAATTCAATTATAACCCCTTATCCATATCCCTTAAAATTAGGCACTTTTATATCTCCTTATTCCTTGAGCAAGAAAATTTCTAAAATCAAGGCTAAATAAATGTATTTCTTCCTCTATTTTAAGAATCAGACGGTGGGTTCCAATTAACTCAACTGGTAAAGTCTCTGATGGTTGTATAAGAGATCTAGGAGGGATTCAATCTCCGCTTACACCAAAAACTGATTGGTGTTTTGGTCTGATAATAAAGAACTATTATAGGAGCAGACGCCATAAGTTGAAATCAAACGAGACTAGCCAGTTCAATTGAGAATTGGACACTAGTCTAGTATGATAAAATTTCTCAAAACTAGTAAAAATCAGATTAAATAGGAAACTGGGACACAAATTGATTTTTTGACCGTAAAAATTTTTAAAACCATAGTTTAATCTTAAAAAATAAATAAAAATAAATAAATAAAAACCCTCTTTCTTTGTCTCTCTGAGGAGGGAGTTGTCATTTTTTACAAAGTATTCTTTTAGTGCTTTTAAAAAAAAATTGTTTTTAGTGCATTTTTATAATTATTTTATTACTGGTATGACTTTGATTGTTGCATATGAGTTTTAGTTGTTTCTTTCTTTTTTATTTTTCTGGAAAAATTTGAAGATAAACTCCAAAAAAAAAAAAAAAAAAAAAATTCTCATCACACTTGGGTGCGGAGAGGCTAGTGTTACGGTATTGATTTTACTCAGCAGATCTTTGTCCCTCACGGTTTGGCTTGCGCGTGAGTGGCATTGATCACTTTACACGGTAGGCTAACAAATGCCTCATTGACACAGTGACACGTGTGAAGCCAAGAGTCTGCCCTAAGTTTAGCTTTCTAAGTACTGCCACGGATATGTATATAACAAATATTCTGAAGGAATCCTCTCTTCCGATTTTCACAAAATTGCTGTCAAAATTTTACCCACAGGCTTCATCTTCGAGTGATACTGTCGACCCAGAACTGCCAGATATGGCAGCTCGGGATGTCACCGTCGGCGTCGAGCCAGCTGAAGCAGCTCGTTTGGTGGTTGTGCACCGCCACCAGCACCACATGGACTGGACCGATGTAATGATTGGTTTTTGTTTGACTTCTGCTCTTGAGATAGCTTTAGTATCCGTTCAAGTCCACACACAGCTTTCTGCAACCTTCCACTTGCTTTCTCTAGCAATCTTATTCGTCTTTGTATGCTTCTCTTTTAGCGAACACATGAAGTCCAAGTTCTTGGTGACAGGCAAAGTGTTCTAGAATTTTGGCGTATTCTTCACTATAACAACATTTTTCATCGCCATTACTATTCCTTTTCCTCCTTAAGTACCTTAAATTCGTCACCTCGGTCATTTATACAATTTTCGTCTTCGCCATTTTTATCTGCCAGCTTTGAGGATGCATGATTATTATTACTTTGAAATTGTGATATGTTTGAAACTTTGCACCCGACGGTGTGTAGTAAAGTGGCGCTTAAACTCTTCAAATTCTCTCTCACACTCACATACCAACAACGATCTCATGCATAGGAATTAGGCTTTATTCTTGTTAGTTGTTACTAGTTGTGCGGTCCTCTTTGTTGCTTACTAACCCCCCTTGTACTCTTTGAGTTGTTACATGTACTAAAAAATTGTTAAAAATATTATCTTTTTTATTTTCTACGATGTAAATTATTATACTGATGTTGTGAGTCTTGCATTCAGCTCAGAAATAGGGACTTTTAGGCCTCTCGTTATGATGCAATTGTTGGATCCTTCCATGTGATGGTAATCTTGTTAGGGTGGGAATCACCAACCTTGATGCTCGGAAAGAATAAAATCTAGGCAAAAATCCAAAACTGCCCCCTCTAATTTTCAGATTTTTTTTTTTTTTCCATTTCAATCCTCTAACTTTCAATTTTGTCATTTCGTTGCTCTAACTTTTAATTATTGTCAATTCAGTACTCTGTTAGATCACAGTTATCTGCTGCCATTAATTGAGCCAAAACGACGTCGTTTTTGGTTCTTCTAAAAATAATAATAATAAATTTCAGAATTAAAAGGAAAAAAAAAAACACATTTTGGGGAATTACCTGAAATCAAAACCAAGGAAATACAACACCCAAATCCCTAACTTATAGAATTTGGGGAAAAGGAAAAACTGGTTGGCGGTTTGAGAGAGAGAGAGAGAGTGAATCGGTTTGACTGATAAAGACCGAGTATGAGAGACCGATTTGCAGAGATATTATGAATTGGTTTGAGAGACTGAATCAGTTTGACTGAATCGATGATGGAGTTCTGATAAAGATAGATTTGTAGAGATTGAGAGATTGAGACCAGGATATTGATATTGAGACCGATTTGGAAGCAAATCAAGACCAAATTAGGAGATTGCTAATATTTTGTTCTTGATTTGAACTCATGCTCTATGTTTTTGGTTATTGTCAAATCTTGTTGATACAAGTATTAGGAGTTGCCTAAATGCTTTCTTCTTCTTCTTCTTTTTTTTTTTTTTTTAATAATAGTTTTTTTATTTTCTTTTAATTCTGAAATTTATTATTAAAAAAAAAAGAGCCAAAACAATGTCGTTTTGGCTCAATTAACCACAGCAGATAACTGAGGTATAACGAAGTACCGAATTGACAACAATTGAAAGTTAGAGGATTGAAATGACAAAACTGAAAGTTGGAAGACTGAAATGAAAAAGACTGAAAGTTAGAAGGTCAGTTTTGAATTTTTGCCTAAAATCTAACATTAAACAATGTGTGAGAAGTGCCAATATTTATAGACTCCTTCATATCTATTGGGAAGAGATATACAGTATATGTTTATCAAGAGATGTATCTTATTTAATAAACATAACTCTTCAATATATAACTAATTTTAATGTTTAATTAATTTAGATCGGTGAAGCAACAACATTCACCAAATAGGAGTTATTGTATGAGTGAGAATTCACTATATTATGGTGTGATCACCCATTATTTTTGTACACCAACAACAACTACTTTTAAAGACATGCCACTGGTAAATATTTATCTAAATAAATGATAAGACGATGAATAGTGCTAGTAAACGTGTCAAAAAAAAAAAAAAAAACTCCGATCCACAAACAAAAAGATTGCTTGATCTGTTTCTTGTTTCATAGAAGATTACTTCTTGAACCACGCAAGCACATATGCAGTAGTAACTAGCTCTCTCACAAGCACGCCAAAGTCATTACTGCTCCACAACCAGGACATAGCTTACAACAATTTACTAAAGACAAAACAAAAAAGAAAAATTATTATATGACTAGTAACTAATAACCAAAAATTGATTGGTGTTTTGGTCTGATAATAAAGAGTTATCATTCTCTCAAAAAAAAAAAGTACCTATACAAAAAAAAAAAACTGTTTATACCAAAAACTAATTGGTGTCTTAGTTTGAGGATAAAGAGTTATCATTCTCTCAAAAAAAAGAAAAAGAAAAAGAAAGAGTTATATCATTCATGGTAGTGTTCTATTCACAAATCCCTAGTATTGTTCATGTGTGGTTGAAACCCCATATTATTACTAATCCAAATTTATCATGCCAATCAAACACCCATAATGTTTACATCAAGCAGTAAGAACTAGGGATATTGATGACAATAATTTCATGAATTTTGTGACATAGAAGGTCATTAGAGGAATCCAAAGATCTGCTCAGGGATTGGGTGACATCCACTAATAAGGCTCCAAATCAATTAGATAGATTTTATGTGTCGATGTTAAAGTGAGTCAAAAGAAAAATAGGAATCGGATGGCCATAGGACACGTAATAGGCCTTATGCATTTAGACAACATAAAAATTATTAGCTAAAGCATAAGCTAGGAAATTAAACATAAAATATAGGTGGGTGGTGGAATTTTATAACTTGAAAATTACTGGAACACCAATATTGCAGCTGTTGGATTACCGTATACTTCTTAAGGAGATTGATACATGCAATCTCTAGTAAATCTTTATAAAAGGTTGGATACCATTTTGAGTATTGCGGTATTAAAATATGAAGGGTATTGAGGATCTTGGCACGTCACCTAGAGGACACGTGGTGGTTGTGAAGAACATAAAATTCAAGTAAACAATGCTAATAACAATGCTAATTTACTACTAAAAATAAAGCCAGTCTCATGTTGATTTTTAAATTAATTTATTCATTTATAAATTAAATTCTTAAAATAAAAATTATATATATAAAATAAAAAAATAAGTGTCTAGTAACCAATAACCAGCATGCAAGCGCTATTACCCATGACCGAAAATGATATTTCGATATCCCATCTGTTAACTAGAGGTACCTCTAATTAAGGTGAAGTCCACACAGAAAACAACCTCGCTGGGGACCGTAATTACGAAACCGGAAAAGTACTCATTTTTTATTGGTCGCACACAAGTCGGCTATTCGCGTAACGTTGCTTCCTAGAAAATTTGTTTCATGCATAATCAGGTATTGAACAGGTATTGAAGTCTTCCGGATACTATTGTATGAAGTCTTCAAGATATATACTATTTACAAATGGTCATTTTGGCAGAGAATGATGCACAAATTATTTTACAATAATTTTATAAAATATTGATGTGCCAAATTTTGTTTCATTTTGGCCTATAACTAAGATAACATTTTTATTTACCGCTACATCAACATTTAATAAAAAAATTTATAAAATAGTTTCGTGAATGTACCGTTTTCCTTCCTTTTTTGATGAACATACCGTTTTCCTTCCTAAATTCAACCTAGACCGTATTTTAGGGAATAAACTTGGGTCAACAAGCTAAAAGACGGTCGTTGGAGAAAATCATAGGAAGGTGTGGATGGCGAGCATATGTTATTATTTTTTGAGATTGAAGTGGCCCATATATGTTTTAGTTGACTTCAGCAAAAAATAAAAAAAGATATAAATATATATAAGTTGACGCATCAAAGTATAGACAGAACAAAACAAGAAGATTTAGCCCCAAAAAAAAAAATGTTAGTTGACTTCAACAAAAAATATATATATATTAGTTGACACATCAAAGTATATACAGAACAAAACAAGAAGATTTAGCCCCAAAAAAAAAATGTTAGTTGACTTCAGCAAAAAGATATATATATATATATATATATTAGTTGACACATCCAAGTATAGACAGAACAAAACAAGAAGAGCGAATAGCCAAAAGAATATGACAAATCCTTTCAAGTTATTCTTTGTTCCAATTCTCCTACTCTTCTCCAAAATTTACCAGCAACTTCTACTTCCACGGCCTTCACCTTCTGCTGAGGCTGTCGACGACTCAGAAGTGGTAGCTACTCTGGCAGCTGGGGACGACGACGCTGTCAATCAAGCTGAAGCACCAACTCAAGCAGCTGGGGATGGTGCTGAAAAACAAGCTCAAGAAGCCGGCTTTGTAGTCGTGCACCACATGGAATGGGCGGAGATTGTGATTGCTTTTTGTTTGGCTTGGGCCATTGATATAGTCTTACTATCTGTTCAAGTGAACTCACAACTCCCTGTACCCTTCCACTTGTTCTCTCTTGCTATCTTACTCGCCTTTGCTTCCACTGTCGTTAGCAAATTCATAAATCCCAAGTTCTTGCTGACAGCCCAAGTGCTTGAGAAATGTGGCGTTTTCTTCACCGTAACCGCGTTTTTCATTGCCATTACCATTTCATTTCCTTTCTGCCTCAAATTCGCTAGTTGGGTCATCTATGCCATTTCCGCCCTCGCCATTTTAATCTGCAGTTGTTTTTAACTTACGGGTAGTTTAAAAAAGAAAGAAGTGTTTGTGAGAGAGAAAACTATCAGGAAGTTAAGAAGAAAGGATCAAAGAATAAGAAGGAAGAGAAGAAAGGATCAAAGAACAAGAAGGAAGATAAGAAGGAGCTAAACGAAATTGCAAACTAAGTTCAGAACAGAAGCCAAACGACTTGTAGTTTTGGCTGCTAAGTTAAGTCCAGATTGTATCACACGTGCATTGTAATTAATCCTCACACGTGTTGTAACTGATTCCCCTAATCTTGGTTAGTTAGTTAAAGCTTTTGTTAGTTAGTTAAGCCCTCTGTTTTGGGCGTTAGGTTCAGGGTTGTATATATACATGAATAGTGTACAGATTCATCAATATATCAATCAGAGAATTTTATTTCAATCTTTCTCTCAATTTTCTCTCTCTCTGAGTTCATAGATATTTTCCATTCTTTGTTTTTACTTCATTACATGGTATCAGAGCTCGAGCCTTTTTCAATGGCGTCGAATACTCAAACTGGTTCATCTTCTCAGCGAGAACTAACTCCAATGGAAGATCCACGAAGTCCATTTTTTCTACACCATGGTGAAACACCAGGCGCGATTCTGGTTACTCAACCATTAACTGAGAATAACTACCCTATGTGGTCCAGAGCAATGATTATGGCTTTGGAAGCCAAAAGCAAGCTCGGATTCGTTGATGGCACTATAAATGCATCAATGGCTATCACACCATTAAAGAAGAAAGCTTGGTCCAAATGCAATTCAATGATCTCCTCTTGGATCTTGAATTCAGTTTCTCCTCACCTCACTGCTAGTGTGATTTACAGAGATACTGCATTCGAAGTGTGGAATACTCTCAAGAAACGATTCTCTCAAGCAAATGGACCAAGAATCTCTTAGCTACAGAAGTAAATTTCAACTATGATGCAAGGTGCTGCCACCGTAACAGGTTTCTTCACTGATCTTCAAGCTGCCTGGGATCAGCTATTGAATTTCAGGCCTTCACCTTGTTACTCATGTGAAAAGTGTACCTGTGGTGTGAATGACAAAATTACAACATTTCAACACCAAGATTCCCTTATGCAATTCTTAAATGGCTTGAATGACTCTTACTCTCAAGTCAAGACACAGATACTTATGATGGAGCCTAGTCCTTCCATTGATAAGGCATTCTCTTTGGTTATTCAAGAGGAAAGGCAAAGGTACTCAGGTTTCAATGTTCCTCCTACGGTTGAATCAACTGCTCTTGCAGTTAAGAATCAAGGTTTCAATCAAGGAAATCAGTATCCAGGAAATAACAAGAAAGGTTTCAATGCAAAGGGGAGACCTATGTGTAGTCATTGTGGCAAGCTTGGGCATGTTATGGAAAAATGCTACAAATTGGTAGGATTTCCTCCAGGTTACAAGCAAAAAGGCAGAGTAGCTATGGCCAATCAAGTCTTGATTGAAGATGATCAAGGGAATTTTGGCAACTCTGGCATTCCACAAGTCAATACCTTTCCTTTCACATCAGAGCAGTGTCAACAGATAATTACAATGCTTAATTCTCATCATGCATCCACATCTGGTGCTCTCAATGATGAATTACACCTAGCCAACTTTGCTCTTTCAGGTAATGTGTGTAATTCTTGGTCAGATTTCGTTTCCTTAGATTTGCATCATTCAGTGTTTGCTGTTAATCCTGTCAATAAAACTGCCTATGGTAATGATATATGGATCCTTGACACCGGAGCCACAAACCATATTGTTCATTCATTATCCTTATTTACACATATCACTAGCTCCATTTCCACATTTGTTCAATTACCTAATGGTGAAAAGGTCATAGTTACACACATAGGTACAATCCAAGTCACTTCAACACTAAAACTTGAGAATGTACTCTGTGTTCCTTCTTTCAATTTCAACCTAATTTCTGTCAGCAAATTAACCAAAACACTTTCATGTTGCCTTGTTTTTCTATCAAATTTGTGTTTTATACAGGACCTTACTTGTTGGAAAACGATTGGAGTGGGTGAATTACATGACAATCTATATTTGCTGAACACTGCATCAACTTGCAAATCAGTTTCAGAAGCTTCTTCAACCATTGAGTCTATTTTTCAGTCTTTTGTTAATTCTGTGTCCAATTCTCTGTCCATTCCTAGTGTTACCAAACCTTACCTTTGGCACATGAGATTAGGACATGCCTCTGATAATAAACTTCATGCTTTACACAATTACATTCCTGATGTACAATCATTTCATAGTAATAAAAACTGTATTCTGTGTCCTATTGCAAAACAGAAGAGACTTCCATTTCCCTCTTTTAATCATGTTTCAAATAATGCTTTTGATTTGATCCATTGTGATGTTTGGGGACCATTTGCTACAATGACTCATGATGGCTTCAAATATTTTCTTACCATTGTGGATGATGCCACACGATCTACTTGGATTTACCTTATGAAATCAAAGGCTGACACTAGACCCTTACTGATTTCGTTTTATAACATGATAGTTACACAATTTCATGCCAATATCAAGATCATTAGAACTGATAATGCCCCTGAATTTTTCTTAAAAGAATTTTATGCTAGCAAAGGAATCATTCACCAACATTCCTGTGTTACCACTCCACAACAAAACTCAGTTGTGGAGAGAAAACACCAGCACATTCTAGGCATTGCAAGGGCATTAAGGTTTCAATCTAATGTTCCTCTTGGTTATTGGGGTGAGTGTGTGTTGACTGCTATTCATATTATCAATAGGTTACCTGTTCCACTTCTTGATCAGAAAACTCCATTTGAGAAACTCTATGGCAAACCTCCCTCCTTTGATCATTTAAAGGTTTTTGGTTGCCTTTGTTTTGCATCTACCTTAACCCATAACAGATCAAAGTTTGATCCTAGATCATCTTCTTGTGTCTTTCTTGGTTACCCGTTTGGTGTCAAGGGCTACAAATTACTTAATTTAACTACCAAACGCATTTTTGTATCAAGGGATGTTCACTTTCTTGAAACTGTATTCCGTTTCATTTCACCTCCTCATTCTCTTTCTCCTCACACAAATGTTCCTTTGTCTCACCTTTTCCCTTGTCTAATTACCTCAGTTCATCCAAATTGTCTTCCAATTATGCACATTTTTGCTCCCTCATCTCTGCCATACCCGAACCCACATCTTACCATGAGGCTGTCCAGAATCATAATTAGCAGGATGCTGTGGCAGCTGAAATTGCTGCTTTGGAAGCCAATCAGACCTGGACTATTACACTTTTACCTCTACATAAAAGAGCTATTGGGTGTAAATGGGTTTATAAGGTCAAATACAATGCTGATGGCTCTTTGGACAGATACAAAGCTAGGCTTATTGCTAAGGGCTTTACTCAACAGGCTGGTTTGGATTTCATTGACACTTTTTCTCCAATTGCTAAGCTTACTACTGTCAAGACTTTGCTTGCCATTTCTGCCGTGAGAGGTTGGCATTTGGTTCAACTTGATGTGAACAATGCCTTCCTTAATGGTGATCTCCATGAAGAGGTCTACATGCAGTTGCCTCAGGGATTTCACAGCAAGGGGGAGAACTTAGTTTGCAAGCTCAACAAGTCTTTATATGGTCTTAAGCAGGCATCAAGGCAGTGGTACTCCAAATTTTCTACAACCATTTTGAAGTATGGTTTCAAGCAATCAAAATCTGATTACTCCTTATTCACTAAGAAGGTTAATCAGATTTTCATAGCATTACTTGTTTATGTTGATGACATTCTCATTGCAAGCAATGATGTCCAAGTAGTTGAGGATCTTAAGACTTCTTTGAATCATGATTTCAAATTAAAGGACCTTGGAAATTTGAAATACTTTCTTGGTCTTGAAGTTGCTAGATCAGAAAAAGGAATCTCATTATGTCAAAGAAAATATGCATTAGGGGTCCTCAAAGATGCTGGTATGACAGGTTGTAAGCCTAGCAAGATACCAATGGAACAAAATTTGAAACTAAGTAAACATCAAGGAAAGTTGTTGGCTGACCCTGGTGTTTATAGAAGATTAGTTGGAAGGCTGCTATATCTGACCATAACAAGACCGGATATCACCTATTCAGTCCATAAGCTAAGCCAATTTATGGCTAAGCCCAGAAAACCACATCTTGATGCAGCCTACAAAATATTACAGTACATTAAAGGTTCCCCTGGTCAAGGTATTTTGTTGTCATCAAGGTCAGATTTACAATTGAAGGCATACACGGATGCAGATTGGGCTTCTTGTGTTGATACTAGAAGATCCACTACTGGATTTTGTGTGTTCTTGGGAGACTCATTGATTTCATGGAAATCCAAGAAACAATCTATAGTTTCCAGGTTGTAAGCCTAGCAAGATACCAATGGAACAAAATTTGAAACTAAGTAAACATCAAGGAGAGTTGTTGGCTGACCCTGGTGTTTATAGAAGATTAGTTGGAAGGCTGCTATATCTGACCATAACAAGACCGGATATCACCTATTCAGTCCATAACCTAAGCCAATTTATGGCTAAGCCCAGAAAACCACATCTTGATGCAGCCTACAAAATATTACAGTACATTAAAGGTTCCCCTGGTCAAGATATTTTGTTGTCATCAAGGTCAGATTTACAATTGAAGGCATACACGGATGCAGATTGGGCTTCTTGTGTTGATACTAGAAGATCCACTACTGGATTTTATGTGTTCTTGGGAGACTCATTGATTTCATGGAAATCCAAGAAACAATCTATAGTTTCCAGCTCCTCAACTGAAGCTGAGTATAGAACAATGGCCATGACTGTTTGTGAGATGTCTTGGCTGCTAGCCTTATTGAAAGATTTGGAAGTTAATCATCAACAACCTGGGATGCTTTTCTGTGACAATCAGGCAGCAATCTATATTGGTGAGAATCCTGTCTTTCATGAGCGTACGAAACACATAGAAGTAGACTGCCATTTAGTTAGAGATAAGGTGCAAGAAAAGGTGATTCGTTTGTTCTTCACTCCTACTCATACACAGCTAGCAGACCTGTTTACCAAGGCATTATGCAGTCAACAACTGAAGTTTTTAATTTCCAAGATGAATGTATTAAACATACACAGTTCTGAGTCTCATCTTGAGGGGGAGTATCAGGAAGTTAAGAAGAAAGGATCAAAGAATAAGAAGGAAGAGAAGAAAGGATCAAAGAACAAGAAGGAAGAAAAGAAGGAGCTAAACGACATTGCAAACTAAGTTCAGAACAGAAGCCAAACGACTTGTAGTTTTGGCTACTAAGTTAAGTCCAGATTGTATCACACGTGCATTGTAATTAATCCTCACACGTGTTGTAACTGATTCCCCTAATCTTGGTTAGTTAGTTAAAGCTTTTGTTAGTTAGTTAAGCCCTCTGTTTTGGGCGTTAGGTTCAGGATTGTATATATACATGAATAGTGTACAGATTCATCAATATATCAATCAGAGAATTTTATTTCAATCTTTCTCTCAATTTTCTCTCTCTCTGAGTTCATAGATATTTTCCATTCTTTGTTTTTACTTCGTTACAAAAACTTCCAAACAGGGACGGACCTAGGATATAGAGTGAGGGGGGGCCAATGTATGAAAAAAGAATCATGAAAATCAACTTTTTAATACGTTACAATACACTAATCTATTAAAAGTGAACTCAGCATTTTTTTAATTTTCATAATTCATCTATGATTACTTAATAAATATCACAGTGTATAAAATCAAAAATCTGTCAAGAGATCATCTTCCAGTTTCAATTTATAAAATTAAAGCCAATTTTAATTTGTATCACTAGATGTTGATTGGGCTATTTCAAGAGATGATTAACTCTCTCTTTTTTTGTTGAGAAAAGGAAAAATTTTTATTGCATTGTTAACTATAATGTATTGGTACAAAGTGTAAAAAATGATGGCTTCTACAAGTTTGTCCAAGTTCTTATATTATGTAATGGTACTAAGTGTAAAAAATGAAGGCTTCTGCAAGTTTGTCCAAGTTCTTATATTATGTAAAACTTTAGGTTGTTAGGTCTCTATATTTAACTAGTTAGAGTAGCCACATCTCATCTTGTGATTGGTTTTTTCAATAGTTTGCTAGATTGTTAATTTCAGTTGGTGCAAGTTGACTAGTTAGTTTTTCCTTCTCCTTTCTACTCTGTTTTGTATATATTTAAACAGAGTTGTAATGTTTATCAATTCAATGAAAACAATTTCAGTTTTCTCTCATTCCAATCCAAAGTTTAACACAAAGAGAGTGGATTACAATCAATACAAACACAACAACTAAAATTTTAAACATCTTTAAATCACGACAGCAAAGCAAATATTAAATCTTCTTTGAAGCCACGTACACCACCGTATCATGGAGAATCTAAGCTGGACATTAACTTAATCATTAGTATTTTTTCTATCCTTCAAATCTTAGGGGGGGCCGATAAGTATATTTACATATAAATCTATACAATTTATGATTTTATTAATATTAATATATGTTAGAGATATATTGGCCCATTAGCATAGGCCCAAGCAGGGGCGGAGCCACATAGTGGCTTGGGGGGGCCGTGGCCCCTGCAAAAAAAAAAAAATTTCCCATTAGATTATGAAGAAAAAATAAATAGACCCCCCAACATTACACAGCCGCCCCCCCCCCCCCCACCCATTTCTCACCCATTCTCCCAGCCCTCAATCAAAAATTAAGAACACCATCAAATTAAAAAAAAAAAAAAATTATCTGTTCTACATTCAAGCAAAAAAAAAAAAAAAAAACCCAAAAAAAATTTGAATTAAAATCTGAAAAAAAAAAAAATATATATATATATATATATATATATATATATATAACAAAACCAAGCCCACGGCGAGCCCATTACAGGTAGCTCACTCACGGCAAGCCCACGGATTCTCAACCAAAAAAAAAAAAAAAAATACAAAGAATGAGAAATTGAACCCATCACGTCGCTGGCGCCTGGCAGAATCCCATCACGTCGTGTCGTCGCTGGCAGAGAGATCAAACCCCAATACAAAAGCAAACCAAACACAGAACTCAGCAAACCAAACACAGAGTACAGAGGTGTTTATCCAAAAAAAAAAAAAAATCCCCAATACACAAACCAAAACCAAACCCAGTAACCCACAGACGGTCACGTCGCCGTCGTTGTCGCCGCAACGAGCTCGTCGTCGTCTTCGTCACAACAGTCGCCCCTCATCGCAGATCGACATCTGCTTGCAGATCGACATCGTAGACGGTAGATCGGTCATTGGCTCATCGCTCTACCGTCTGCGCCTTTGCCTCTGCGCCGATGAGCGGTGCTTGTCAGCCTCGTTGCTTCCTTCGGCAATCCGGCCCTCCCTCAAGGTTTTTCTCTCTAACTCTCTCTCAGACTCTCAGTCTCTCTCTCTCTCTCTCTTTATCTCACTAAATGACTGAATAAACTTATAAAGAATGAAATGAAACTCAACATCTTTTTTTTTTTTTTTTTGATGTGGAACTGTGAGAATCTGATTGGCCAATTGGCTGACTTTAAATTTTTTTCTTTTTTTTTCCTGTTTTTGTCTTTTTAAATTTGGTTGTCCACACACTGTGCTCGGTGCTCCCTTGCGTCTTACACGCCTGCACTCATAACAGTTTTTTTTTTTTTTTTTGGGTCTTGTTGTACAACCACAACAATGTTTGTGTGTTGTGTGTTTGTGGGTTGTGTGTTGTGTGTTTGTGTGCTATAAGTGTTTTTGTTTTTGGTGGGTGTGTTTGTGTGTTGGGTTGGGCTTGTTGGTGGATGTGTTTGTGTGTTGTGTGTTCACATATTACCCAAGTTTCAATTTTGGAATTGAAACTTGGAAAAAAAACAATTTAAAAAAATTTTGAAAATCGTATAATATAAATAATATCGGTTTTTTTTTGTTTTTTTTTTAAAGGACTTCACCATCCAACTTTTATTGATTAATATTATTTTAGTTGCGGTCCATTAGCTAATGGATACAATACATAGTGAATTAGTTATAGTATCACTATTATACTATAATTAGTTAATTGTATAATTAATGATAAATAAATTAAAGCAATATAGTTTATTGTTACGCTAAACAACAATAATTAAAGCTATATAATTAAATTAACCAATACATTATAAAAGACAAATTAATTAAATTATTTTTTTTTTGTTTGAGGGGTTATTATTAATTAAAGTTGTATTAAAAATGGGTTGACTATTTAAATTATAGTGGAAATTTTGTTTTTTTCTTGAGTATGAATAACATTCATATAATTAAGTAAAAATTTCTAATTAAAATTTTATTTTTAAAAATTTTTTTCAGGTTCATTTTTTAGTCATATTCTTAAAGCTAAAAGAATTATGAGCAAACGAAAAATAATTGATGCATTCTTTAAGAAAAAAGATGTTAGCAATTCAGAAATTAGGACACCTGTGGCTGTAGAAACAAATGTTAATACTTCAATGCCTGATGAACATCCCTCCAAATGTCCAAAACTTCAATTTGAAGAGATAGATCGTGATCCAGGATCACGTAAACAAATATGTGAATTCCTATCGACAAACAAGATGAAATCCGACGAGCTTATATCGAAAAAGGTCCATATCAACCTAAAAATATAGATTATCCATACAATGATGATACTCATCGTCGTCGATTTCAACCTTCATAGTTTAATTCACATAAGGATTGGTTGGAATACTCACCTTCAACGGATGCGATATATTGTCTACCTTGCTACCTTTTTAGTAAGAAACCAATAGGTCGTTCCGAATCAGATGCATTCATTTCAACAGGTTTTAATAATTGGAAAAATGTGAAAGATGGAATGAATTGTCCTTTAGTTCGTCATGTTGGGAAAGAACCAAACTCCCCACATAAAATTGCTGTGAAATGTTGCGAGAATTTAAAGAATTATTCACGACATATTGACAAGCTAATTGAGAAACAAATGTCAAAAGAATTAGAGAATAATCGGTTGTGGCTCAAAACCTCAGTAGAGTGTGCTCGATGGCTAGCATTCCAAGCTTGTGCTTTTAGAGGTCATGATGAAAGCCTTGATTCAAAAAATAGGGGTAATTTTATTGAATTGATAAAATTCACATCAACTTTCAATGACAAAGTAGCTAGTGTTGTCTTGGAAAATGCTCCAACAAATGCCAAATATACATCACCCACAATTCAAAGGAGATTTTGCATATTCTTGCTAGTAATGTGCGAAATGCTATTCGTGAAGAAATTGGGGATGCAAAATTTTGCATTCTTGTTGATGAAGCCCGGGATGAGTCGAAGAGAAAGCAAATGGCCATCATTTTGAGGTTTGTTGATAAATAAAAAGCGTTTCTTTCATATTGTGCATGTTAGAGACACCACTGCATTGACTTTAAAGAATGAGATATATGCTGTCCTTTCTCTTTACAAGCTCCACATTGAAAATATTCGAGGTCAAGGATATGATGGGACTAGTAACATGCGTGGTGAATGGAATGGATTACAAGCTCTTTTTCTTAAAGATTGCCCATATGCTTATTATGTACATTGTATGGCTCATAGGTTGCAATTAGCTCTAGTTATAGCATCTAGAGAAGTAAAAGATGTTCATCAATTCTTTGATCATTTGGTTAATATTATCAATATTGTTGTTGCTTCTAGTAAGCATAATGATGAATTGCAACATGCTCAAGCAGAACAAGTTGAGAATATGATTGCTTCTAATGAAATTGAGACTGGAAGAGGTGCAAACCAGATTGGTACTTTGCAACGAGCTGTAGATACTAGGTGGGGATTTCATTTTCAATCTATTTGTAGTTTGATTAAAATGTTTGATGCTACTTGCAAAGTTATCAACACTATCTCTGAGGAAGGAACTAACTATAAACAACGCGGTGATGCCGAGGGAGCTTATCAGGTATTAACATTATTTTAATTTATTTTAATCTTGCATTTGATGAAAGAGATCATGGGAATTACTAAAGTTCTTTGTCAAGTTTTGCAACAACATTCTCAAGACCTTTTAAATGTCATGCATTTAGTTTCAACTACAAAATCACTTATTCAAGAGTTGAGAGATGATGGATGGGAGCCTTTACTTGCTAGTGTTATATCATTTTGTGAGTAACATGAAATTGATATTCCTGATATGAATGCTCGTTACACTAAAAGTCGAGGTAGATATCATCGTCAAGATGACGATTTAACAATGGAACATCATTTTAGAATTGGCATATTTACAGTTGCAATAGACTTTCAATTGCAAGAATTGAAAAGTAGATTTTCTGAGCTAACAACAGAACTTGTCATTCTTAGTTCAGCTTAAATCTCAAGGATTCTTTTAGATTATTCAAAATTGTTCATATATGCAATTTGGTTAAGAAATATTATCCTCAAGATTTCACTGAACATGAACAAAAACTTTTGGAGTCTCAATTGCAACATTATGAGCTTGATGTGATAAAACATCCAGATTTTCAGAATATGAGTACAATTTCCGAGCTATGTAAGGGATTACAAATTTCAGGAAAGTCTAATATCTATTTTTTGATTGATAGACTTATTCGTCTTGTGTTGACCCTTCCAGTTTCTACAACAACTACAGAACGAGCTTTCTCAGTTATGAAGTTGTTAAAAACAAGACTTCGCAATAGAATGGAGGATGAGTTTTTGGCAGATAATATGATAGTTTATATAGAGAAGGAAATTGCAGGGAATTTCACTATAGAGATGATAATGGATGAATTTTATTCCATGAAAAATCGTCGTCAGGCATGATTTGATCTGGTTGATGACCCGACCTGACCTGAAGAATGGGAGATTTACTAAGGCTTAGTCCATGAAGCGGAGGCTTGGGCCGACAAAAAAATTTTGGCCCGTTTTTGTAGCCCATTGTGAATCCTGTGCGAAGGATATAAAAGCAGTTTTTTTTTTTTGTGATTAGGGTTTTGTCTTCTTGTTGTTTTTGAGAAAGAAAAACATTGTAACCGCACATTGTAATTTTCTTTTATAATAGTGAAATCCCTGCAACTCTGTGGATGTAGGCAAATTGCCAAACCACGTAAATACTGTCTTGTGCGTGTGATTGTTTTTCTTTTGGCGTTTTCTTTTCTCTATTTTTTTTATTTCTCACAGGTTTGGAATTTCGGTTGAATTCCCAACATGTTCAAGTATATGATGATATATGAAAGTTGATAATTTTGTATCCAATAGACTTAAGAATTATATTTAGTATATTTCTGTTACAACCCGACCCCCCCAAGTATTCATTACTGACTACGCCCCTGGGCCCAAGCCTAATTCTACTTTGTGTGCAAGCCAAGTCTCCTACTTGTACTAGAAGTCGATTAGTCTAGGGTTTAGTCTACTATATATACACATGTTATGATTTATTGTAACACAGGATTTGTACTACACTTTAATATATTATTGATGTAGCCCTTTAGAGTTTCCTCCGTAGATGTAGGCCATTAGGCTGAACCACGTAACTCTTGTGTGTTACTGTGTTCTATACTTTATGCTTTCACTTCCACATCCATACTAGCATATTCAACATGGTGTATCAATGCTAATATTTAACAATATAGAAATTTTTAAAAACCAGGGGGGGCCTTGGCCCCCCTGTAGTTCCGTCCCTGCTTCCAAAGACACACAGTTACATTCAGTGGCGGAGCCAGAGAGGGGCACCTACCCCCCCTGACTCCACCTAAAATTTCCTATTGTAATCTTAAGGGACTGACACAGGAAAGGAAAAAAATGACTCCGGAAACTTGAAAGCGATTCTGACACAAGGAAAAGAAAGTAAAAATAGAAAATAAAATAAAGTTTTCTGAAACATCAAATCACATTCTCTTTTCACTTATTTTATTAGAGGTATGCATGGGTCGGGTTGGGTCGGATTGAGGAGATTTTTTGACCCAACCCACCATGGTGGGTTCAAAAAAATTCAACCCAACCCAACTCATCAAATAAGTCCAACCCAACCCACATGGGTCGGGTTGGGTCAGATTGAACTCACGGGTTTGACAAATTATTATTATTATTATTATATTGAGTAGAAAAAAATATAAATATTAATATATTTAAAAAACCTAAAGATTAGTATCAATGTAACTCCTTTAAGGTAAACAACACTAATGACTAAACAACAATAGTAATTTATTAGGATTTATGTGAATTAATTGGTTTTTATATAGGATAGGAAGAACTGATTATTTAAAAAAATTTATTAATTATATAATATTATATATATATATATATATATATATATATATATATATATAAGTGCCCTATAGCTGATTTAAAAAATATATATATTAAATATATAATATATTTTAAATATATATTAAATATAGTGGGTCGGGTCGGGTTTGGCGGGTTTGTAATTTTATGACCCAAACCCAACCCAACCCGCTATAAAAAAAAAAAATTTGTAACCCAACCCAATCCACCAAGCCTTAAAAACCGACCCAACCCGACGGGTTGGGTTGGGTTTGACGGGTCAGTAGGTTTTCTGCACACCCCTATATTTTACTGTTCTTGTAAGCTTTAGTCTTGTCTCACGTTTGACTCCTACTTCACATTTTTTTTTTCTTTTTTGATTTCTATCATTCTTTTCACTGTTCATAATACTTTTTGTAATATTTTATTATTAAATGATGTTAGAAATATTACAAATTTTACTATTTATATCTTACAAATTAGCATGTCACCAATTACAAAAAATAATCACAAACATCTATTCATTATATTGTTTAAATAACACTGATCACATTTTTATCACATCAGTTTACAAACTTTTTGTTGTAGATTTGGTAGTAATTATGAATTAGTTATTTTTGTTTGTTTATTTATTTTAATGATATGAAATATATTTATTTTCTTATAATTTTTTATTTATTTTGTTATTATTATCGATTAATATTTTTTAAATTAATTTCACTTTAAATGTTGCCTTTTAATTTTACCGCCTCTGAATTAGTTACATTTCTCTTTTTCTTTTCTTTTCTTTTTTTCTTGCCTATTTTGTTTCCTGCGTTTGATGAGCAATAGTGAACATGGCATCGACCGCCACACCTCCAGTATAACGCAGGGGCGGAGCCAGGGGGGGTCAAGGGGGGGCAGTTGCCCCCCCTGGCTTGGCAAAAAAATAGTAGGGTGGCTTTTAAATTTTAGTAAGAAGAAAGTTTGTATTTGGTTTGACAATATATCCATCTCAAAGTTGCATCTCTTTCTTTTTTTTGGTAGTAAAAGGTGCATCTCTTAAGCCTTAGAGAGCTAATAATTGCCACGTAGCTTTGGCTTGGGGTTGGCCTAGCATGCATATAATAGCCAACTAGCTTTGGCTAGGACTTAGTGTCAATTCTCCACTTCACCATGTGGATCCTTACTAAAAAAAATTCTTTATGTAATAATTATCCTACTTCATAAAATTTTGTATAATAAACCAAAATTTTGAGATAATTATATAATAACACAAAATTACATTAGTTGTATTTGGTGTTTATAGTTAATTACTAAAATTATTTTCATTTATAAGTGGAATTTAAAAAAAAAAAAAAAATTCCTTACAATTACCCAACATGTATGTAATATGTGTGTCTTTCAATATACATGCATAGTGTATATAAATTTTGCCTCCCCTGGAGTCAAATCCTGACTCCGCCACTGGTATAACGACTTTGAAGGGATTATGCTTCCTTGTTGTTTACTAGCAGTACCGTACTCTTCCACTTGCCCACATAGCCATTGTAGTCTTTCAATTGCCATTCACATGTACTAAAATTTTGTTGAAGTACTATTTCGTTCTATTCTAGGGGAAATAATTACACCTGGACGTGAATTTTGATTACAGCACAGAAAGTCAGAAACAGATCACTTTTAAGCCTCTCGTCATGATGCAACAACTTTCAAAAACAATTCCTGCGAATGGTATATATATCTATATGATCATATGGAAAAAAAAATCTTACGCTGTTTTTTGTTTCACAGACGATCAATTTAGGCTGTGTTTGGTTGCATTTTAAAAAATTTTCCGAAAAATATTTTCTGGTGTTTGGTGTTTGGAAAAGAAGAAGGAAAACACAAATCAGAAAACACAAGCCACAACCCAGAAAATACATAAAATCATCAACGATGACCGCGCCGTGATCGCGATCGGAGATCGCGCCGTCAATCGCGATCTGAGATCGCGATCGAGATCTCGGATCGCGATCACGGCGCGATCTCGCCTTCTTCGCGAGATCGCGATCACGCCTCGGACTGGAGCTGGAACTCGCGATCTCGGACTGGAGCTCGCGATCTCGGACTGGAGCTGGAGCTCGCGATCGCGCCTGGATCTTCTCCTCTCGCGCGCGCGCGCGCGCTCTCTCCCTCTCTCTCATTTTCCGGAAATGCTTTGAAGGGAAAATAGAAGTGTAAAAGCATTTCCGTGGTCAAAGGCTGTTTTTTTGGGTCAACGGAATTCAATTTCCGGAAAATAGAATTTTCCGGACCAACCAAACAGCCTTATTACCGGAAAAGTATTTCCGGAAATGATTTTCACCCAAAACAAACACAGCCTTAGTCAAAAACCAGGCAAGCCCATATGCAGCAATAGCTGTGGCTTTCTCACATGCACACCAAAGTCATTACCTCTTCAGAATCAGGGCATAGCGTACAGAAATTTACTAGACAGAACCAGAAAAGAAAAGGTCTAATATAACCTGTAGATTTCCAAATTAATGTAACACTCATCATTTACATGTAAGCACATACCTTGTTGGATTTTTTTGTCATCTTTTTTTTTTTTTTTTTTTTTTTTTTTTTTTTTTTTTTTATAACTTGGACGTGCAGTGGTGGAAGACAGTTGGGATGGACAAGGAGCATGGAAATCTTTAAATCTTGTAGCAGTGCATTGTCTCAACTCTCAAATTAGGCTTCTCTGTCACTTCAATAGTTCAATTGCCTTCTTTATGATTCCAATTCTTGAAACACCTTGGTGTGAATTCAAGTTACAGTTCTTTTCAATCATTTCCTTGTAATAAACAAAAAAGGCTTTCATTCAATAATAATAATAATTATGTTTCTGATTCAAATTTTGATGTTGTGCATTGTGATATCTGGGGTCCCTAGTCAATTACTATTTACTACATTAAAGGGGCATAATTATTTTTCTCACCGTTGAAGATGACCATATAGAGTAAGTGCACATTTCTAATGAAAATGAAGTCAGATACTCTAGCATTGATTGATCAGTCCTTTTTTACCTTTATTGAAACTCAGTTTCATACCAAAATGTAGACCATTGGAATAGACAATGGTCTTGAGTGTGCCCGGCCTTCATTCTTTGCTTCCAAATGTAGTGTTGTGTACCAACTCATCACTTGTATTGACACCTCACAACAAAATCCAGTGATAGAGAGAAAGTATCAATACATTTAAATATGGCTCCAGCCCTTAGGTTTCAAGCCAACTTGCCTTTTAAATTTTGGGGTGATTGTGTCTTGACAGTTTATTTGATTTAACAAAATCCCAAGTCCTATTTTAGGGAATCCTACTCCTTCTGAGAGACTATTACACAAACCCCTTATTAATTACATTTACGAGTATTTTTGTTATCTTTGCTATGCCTAGACGTTATCTAGGAATGGGACTAAATTTGATGCAAGATCTAGACCCTGCATCTTCACTGATTACCCTTTTGGGATTAAAGGCTACAAATTGTTTGATTTCAGTCTTAGTCATGTTTACGAGCATTGAATTTTTATTTCTCATTAGTAAATTGACTTTACAATTGAAGACTATTATCGATTAGATATTTTTTATGCTTCAACAAGTTTTAGCGACAAGATTCATAAATCATGAAAAACTACTATTGACATTAGAATTTCACCATTACGAGCCTAACATAATTTGAGATTTGGAGTTCCAGAAATTGCTAAATGCTAGAAAATTAGTAGCTTGCCATTTTTTTTTTTTTTTAATAGAGTACAGTTGTACTTATACTTAATCTTCCAATTTCCACTACATGGAATGAGTATTTTCAACGGGAAATTATTGTGTACTCCCGGAGTACCATTAATGCATGCTCCCTCTTCTCACATGAATGGTGGGTCCCACTAATTAAATTCATGGAGTGACCCACCATTCATGTGAGAGGATGGAGTACGCATTTATGGTACTCTGGGAGTATCTAATAATTTTCCATTTTCAACCATGAATATTATCAAAACCAGGTTTCACAACAAAATGGAAGATGATATTTTAATGAACTCTTAGATTTTGTATATTAATTGAAGATGATTTTTAACAAATTCTTTGATTTTATACATTAAAATGGAAATTGTTGTGACATTTAGTACGAAATTAATTATCTATGATCTCCAAGATTTAAAATAACGTCAAATTTTATTTTGATAGATAATTAAATTGCAATGTATTAAAAAATTGTTATTTAGTTTTTTTTTTTTCATTAATTTTTTGATATTTTGTTAACAAATGGATACCAATTTGTATCATCATAAAAAAAAATTAAAAAAAAAATTCATACTTTGGCCCCCCGATAGAAATCCTGACTCCATCCATCCATGCTTATACAATGTGAGAGAGAGAGAGAGAGAGAGAGAGAGAGAGAGAGAGAGAGAGAGAGAGAGAGAGAATGAAAAGTTTGTCAGTTGTGCTATAACCTTAGATTTTGAGGTTCCCTTTTCCTTTCTTTTTTAAGTAATTAATTAGAGCATTCACATCCAATTGTGCATAAAAAATAAATTTCACATTATTAAGAAGATACTTTATCTATTTTACACCACCATTTTAATAGTACACCGTATATTATATTCTTTTTTTTCTTTTTTTTGAAAGGATATTCTTTATTTTCTTAACTCTCTATTAAAATATTCTTTTTTAATTATATATTTATTCTTTCTTATTATTTGTTCCCAAAATATGAATTTTTAATTTTAGATGCTGCTACAATGATCGTCTATATTTAGATGATACCATATCAATGCGTGAAATTTGGAATAGTAATTTATAACCGAATGTGGGTGTGAAAGCATTTTGCATCTTAGGATCCAAATGCTCTAATTAAGAATGGGTAATTCTAGCGTACCTCCCCCCCCCCCCCCTTTTTTTGGGGGTATGGTACCCACTACTAAGCAACCTGCTATACCAGGTTACCAAAATATCACATTTGATGGTACCATCATCACATTATGTAGTACTAATATCACATATAACTGTACTTTTGTCACATTCGGTAGTTCTCTTATTTTTTCTCACATTTGATGGTACCATTCTCACATTGTGTAGTACCAACATCACATGTGATTGTACTTTTGTCACATTTGGTGATTCTCTTAATTTTTTTCCTCACATTTGATGGTACCATCCTCACATTGCGCAGTACCAACATCACGTGTGACTGTATTTTTCTCACATTCGGTGGTTCATTTGTTTTTTCTCACATTTGATGGTACCATCCTCACATTGTGTAGTACCAACATTACATGTACTGTATTTTTGTCATATTTGGTGGTTCCCTTATTTTTTTTCTCACATTTGATGGTACCATCCTCACATTGCGCAATACCAACATCACATGTGACTGTATTTTTGTCACATTCGATAGTTCCTTTATTTTTTTCTCACATTTGATGGTACTATCCTCAAATTGCGCAGTACTAACATCACATGTGACTATACTTTTGTCACATTCGATGGTTCCTTTATTTTTTTTCTCACATTTTATGGTACCTTCCTCACATTATGTAGTACCAAGATTACATGTGATTGTATTTTTGTCACATTCAGTAGTTCATTTATTTTTTCTCACATTTGATGGTATCATCCTCACATTGTGCAATATCAACATCACATGTGACTGTATTTTTGTCACATTCAATGGTTCCTTTATTTTTTTCTCACATTTGATGGTACTGTCCTCAAATTGCGCAGTACCAACATCACATGTGACTATATTTTTGTCATATTCGATGGTTCCTTTATTTTTTTCTCACATTTTATGGTACCATCCTCACATTACGTAGTACCAAGATCACATGTGATTGTGTTTTTGTCACATTCGGTAGTTCCTTTATTTTTTTCTCACATTTGATGGTACTATCCTCATATTGTACAGTACTAATATCACATGTGGCTGTACTTGACACCTCATCAGTCCAGGGTGGCAATCCGTGTGCTCAGCTCTTTGCTAATTCAATTTGCTCTCTTCTCACTGCTTCCTGCCTAAGCTTCTCATCAGATCCAAAAAAAATTCAAAATATTTCTCTCTTCCACCAAACCTTTGTCTATGGCTGAATCTCCATGGCTATAGCTAGCAGCCACCAAATCCCTCACCACAATTGGTGATGCTTGCCGCTATGGCATTCTCCTCGTCTTACTATTTCTCTCTCTCTCTCATCTGGGTTTCTCTGTTTTCTCCTTCTCTCAAGCCCAGCCGTGGTCGAGCTTCTGCTTCCACTCACACCTATCGCCATTGGCGGTGCCTCTCATCGACGTCACAGCCACTGGTGGCCGCGGGTCTAGCTCTCTTATTCTTTATTTTCTTTTTCTTTTTTTGCCTTTTAGACAAGACTGAAACCCCTTTGACACTCATTTTGTTTCCTTTTTTTATTAGTTTGATGAATAACATTTTGTTTCAGTTTTGATTAGCTTGATGAATGGGTTTTCTTGTCTGGATTTCTGGTATTAGCAATAATTGTTATTATTGGCATTTATAAAGCTGGTTTTTGGATGGGCATTGAAGATGTTTGTTGAAATGCTTCATTGAGTTTTAGTTTATTTCTCTGTATTATGCCTTTTTTGGATTTTTATGCTAAAACTATGATGCTATGTGTATGGAAATTGGATTTTTTTTTTTTTTTTATTAGCTTGATTAATGGGTTTTCTTGTTGAGTGTAAAGTTTGATGGTTCTGCTTGAGTTTGAAAATTGGGGCTTTGCAATATGGCCGAATTTGTTGTGATTGAATGAAAATGGGTTTTCTTGTAATTGTTGTGTGTATGGGTCTCTTGGCTTTGGCATTTTGGAAATGTTGATACTAAATCTATGATTTTTTCCTCTGAGCTAGATTTCTTTGCCTTAGAGTATCCATTTCTTATTCCTTAGTTTCTTTCACTGAAACAGAACTATGATTCTTAGCTTGATAATAATTTCTTAGTTTGAAGTTTGTCACAATGGATCAGTTTTTTCTCATTCCCTATGTTACTGCTGTGGTTTGAGTTGTGAAATGCACTGAAGATGTTTGAGAAAATATACCTATTGAAATCCAACTTATTTGGTCTTGGGTGTCTGTGTTTCCCTAGCTTATCAATTAAGTAGTAGTGTATGTGTTCAGTTTGACACTTTAATGATCTAAAAACTGGTTTATTTGATGGAAAACCAAATTGTGCAAGTATCTTTGTTAGTGGCTTTGTAATGAGAATGTTGTGCATCTGTCTCCATAGGTTCTAATTAATTGGGGTAATACATGTGTTTTTGTCACATTTTTGAGCCCATAGAGTAAAAAATTTTCATTTAAAGTCATAGTATCAAGAAATATGTAACTGTATGTAATTATTTGGCCTGATTAAACAGCCATGTGATACATCAGTAAGTATTGGGCTATTGATTCACTTTGGGGCTATTGATGTGGTTTATATATTGTTCATACAATTAACAGCTCAAATGCACTGTTTATTTATTTATTTCTCAAAAAAAATTTAGGCTGAAGTACTGATTAGTTTAGTTTTTGCAGATAAGCAAGGCACTTGCTGGAGCTGACAGGAAAGATCTACTGAGGAAGTTGCCAAAATTTATATATGATGAGGAGAAAGCTTTGGAGGTGAGAGGTTGTTCCTGCATTTGCAATCCTTTAAATTATTCATTTTGTGTGTATGCATGTTTGTTAATGTGTTTAGCTTTGAAAGTAAAGTCTTTTTGGTTACAAATAAAGGCCTAGTTATGGTTGGTTGTCATAAGACAAACAAGAAAAATATAATGGTTTGCATGTATAAGTAAGCTTTATGAATTGTACTTCAAGAAAAAAAGAAAAAAAGAAAAAAAAAACATTGTACAAATTGTTTGTGTTAACTTGTATTTCATCCTCTTTTAACTATTATTGATACTGTTTTAGTTATCATTTAAAAAAAAAAAAAATGTTTGCAATGCATTGATATTGCATTGGTGGTGTGATGACAACAGAGAACCCACAAAATATTAACAGAGAAGATTGCTCAGTTGAATTCAGCCATAGACGATGTTTCTACTCAGCTTCATGGAGATGATGCCCCTAATGGAGCTGCAGTGAATTCAGATGAAGTTGGAGTTTCAATGTAATAGAATATTTGTTGTAATTGCCATTTAAACCATCACTACTTACGTGTGATTAGTACTGGAAAAACAATGTTTTGAATTCTTTATCTCTTTTAATTTTCTATTCGGTTAATAAATTCAGGTTGATTGTACTTATATAAAAAATTTACTAGAAATGATAGCAAAATATGATTTGTTTCACAGTAATTTTCTCTTAGTAGTAATCATTTATATTTAGGTACTAATTGTTCTCTCCTGTTGTATTCTCACATTCCTATAATAGGGTACTATGGATTTTTTTTTCACGCAATCAGTAGCAGATTTTCCACTTGAGATTGCACACTTGAGCTTACGAATAGTGCAATGGTTTTAACTCTCCCTTTCCTTTTTCTTGTTTTGTATTAAAATAAATTTTCAAAGAATCCTTAGCTGCTAGTATATAACTTCAAGATGCAAGATGAGCTTCATATGTTAGTAGGAAAAAGCTTTTACGTGCTCAAGTGAATCATTTAAAAGCTTAAGACAATCATAGTTATAGTAATCTCCTAATTTCTGTATGACTTAGAAATTTGTCTTCAAATTCAAATTATAACATATCAAAACACTAAAATTGTGTAACTCACTCAAAAACTAAAATATTAATATCAGGTAAGAAGGGAAAAAAGAACATAAAAAAATATACCACAAATAAATTTTTTTTAGAGATAATTACAACATACTACTAACTCGCAATTCGAACCATTTTCCCCTTATACCTCCAAACATTTTGTGCATGAGGAAGTATCAATTCAATTACAAGGCCTTCGGCAGATACCACAAATCATTAAATTAAACAATTAAAATATAATATTACTTTTTGTCATCTATATAAATTTATATTATAATTTGGAATAGGTACCCTCAACCAAACTTGTCTTTTCTCAATTTTATTAAGTGTGCCAAAATAGACCGAACGGTACCTTTGCCACGTTTGGTTGTGCTTGTATTTTTTCTGACATTTAATGGTACCATCTTTAAATTGTGCAGTACCAAAAATCACATGTGGCTGTACTTTTATCACGTATGGTGATTCAATTTTTCTTTTCTTGCAAATGATGGTTCTATTATCATATTAGACAATACCAACATTACATTTGATCGTATTGTTCTCACATTTGGTGGAACTTTTGTTACATTCGATAATTCCCTTTTTTTCTCTCACCAATTACCATAATACTGATGAAACCTAAAAAAGACCAAAATACCCTTAGAACCTAAAAATGACAAAATAACCCTAAAACTTAAATAAATTAAAAAATAATAATAATGAAAACTACTTACCAAAAAAAAACCCAAAATATGACTAAAATAACCATGAAAACTAAGAAATGACCAAAACACCCTTAAAACAAACAAAATTGACCAAATAATCTTGAAACTATAAACATGACCGAAATTACCATAAAATCTAAAAAAAATTACTAAAATAACCACGAAACTAAAATATGACCAAACTACCCTTAGAAAAGAAAATGACCATAATACCCTTACAAAAGAAAATGACCATAATGGTTCCTATACATAGAGAATATCTAAAAATACCCTTAGAAATTTAACAAAGACCGAGATACCCTTAGTTAAGGCTAGGGGTGTCAATTCGGGTTAGCGTATCGAGTTTGTGTCGTGTTGAGATAAGGGTATTCGATTAAATGGCTCAACAATAACCTGACTCATTTAATAATCGTATCATGATCCTTCAACCCTAACCTGACCTATTAATAGGACGGGTTGACCTGATCTAACCCATTTGACACGCTTAATAAACAAGTCATGTTGGGTTGATATGAATGTAACACAACCCATTTCAACCTGCATAATATTAAATATAACATCCATCTAGAAATAATTTATGGTTTGTAGGGTTTAGAGATCTAGGGTTTGTAGCACTCAAACTCGCTAATATGCCAGAGAACAAGAGCAAACTTATCGTGGTAATAAGAGAAACATATATTCTAATTCCATTTGGTTTGTATCATGTTATGATTAATACCCTTAAACTATTTTCATCAGAGCCAATTGATTTTGCATAAGATATCTTCAGGATATGCAAACAAATTATAAAGATCAACTTTATTTTTCTATTATCTTATTCTTCTTTAATTCACAAGATTTATACATGAAATGTGAATAAGGTTATATTCCGAAAAAATAATTCTGTTTCCAAAATTCATTTCTCTATACTTCACCAGTTTTGGTTGTGAAAAAGCTTCTAATTCAATCAACACAAGCAAATGGTGTTCTTTATTATCAGCATCTCTAGTGTTTATGTTCTTATGTAACCAATTTGATTCAAGTATTAATGCCCATAAATGGCTGTTGATTGTTTGAATTTCAGACTATTCATCCAAGTTTTGGGGACCGATACTTGTCATCTGTCCTGTTTCAAGAGCTGAGGAAAGAAGCTGAAAACATGCAACCAGTTTCAGTTGACTAAAGCTTTTGATTGGCTTGCTCAACAAAAAAGGAAAGCTCTCTTGTGGAACTACAATACTACATATATGCAGCAATGTATTTTGTTTTTAATGTTTGGTAGTGGGCTAGAACGTTGTTTTGTTGTAGCATAATAAACAACTGAGGTTGATATCAGATACTATGTACTAAAACTTAGGGTCTTACAAGTGTGATTGAGTCATGTGGTTCAATATAAGTGTTACATGTAACAATTTACAGCAATTGGCAATTATGAGATTGTTTTTTACCTCTCTAGAGTGGAGCTTGATAATTATTTTTTTTATTTTTTTTATTATTATTTTTTTTTGTTCCAACTTTGGCATGTAACAATTTACAGCTAGAATACAAACACAAACAAAGATTGTTCATGAAAAGAGCTTCCTGGACACAAACATAAGTCCAGACTTCATTATGATTGGTACGTAAGAACCTTTAGACAACGGTAGCTTTGACATGGAGAAGCTTCATTGTTTCTTTAGGACATAACTCTTGCATATAATATTCAAGCTTTACAATTGAGGCTTTATATATATGCTTATATTGTAGTATAAATATTAAGTCTAATAATTCCTCTAGTGTTATATACAAAATGGATTAAATTTAATAATGTGATTACATTCGCTTAATAATGTGATTATACAAAGTTTCACCATTGATTGACTAATATAGTTTTACTGTCTTGAGTAACACAATTTCAAGGGAACAAATGAAATGCGACCGCTATCATACATTGCAGAGTACAAGGTATTAACCATGCTGTGGACCAAACTCAGTAAACCAACTAACTCCAGGGAATCACAGTGTTGGTAAATGCGCAAAGCGCCAAAGCTCCAGCGCTTGTAACCTATAAAACTAGGTGTATCTAAAGAAGCACACTTTAGGCATGCTTTTTTTCTACTTCTTTATTTTTCAAAAAAATAAACCAAAAGTTAATTGTAGCCATAGTATCTTAACACTATTGATATAAATCATTAATTTGGTATATAAAATTCAATGTTAAGGTGTGCTACTATATAAGACCAATTTGGGACCGCAATCGCTCTAGTCCACCATTCATCTTATATTAGCTAATTCTTATAGATTTATAATTATTAAGTGATTAAATTATTAACTAAGATATGTAATTATTCATTGCTCGTTATACTTAATATCTTCAACTTGTCGTGTCTCAACCCCAACATAAAACAAGGCTATTACTAAAATGTCTACAATTCATCCATTTCATAACATATCAGACCAAAATCTTGATCTGCCCATCATGTTTAACTCTTCTCTCTCAATTCATCTCTAAAAACTTGAGCACAAATGCAATTAGGTTTTATACTAGTATATACAGAACCAAAGTTGCATTTATAATTCAGCATCTGTACAAAAGTAGAAGAAGTCAAGTCATCTGGTGGGTCCAAAAGAGTACATGTGAATAGCACATGCTAGTTGCTTGTGCAACATCATTTGTAGCATTCTTCATCCATAGAGATCTTTTTCCTGCCTAGCTCTGACATTGACAACTGCTCCACAAATTTCATCGCCAAGATCAAATTGTTATCCAACCATAGCTAGCAACTAATTCCAACACATTCAGAAAATTAGATACCACATAAAAGTGTTGATTAAGAATTTAAATCACTAGCGTGGTCTGAAACATACTGTATATAGCCAATAGGTATCAAATTTCCCACCAAGATCCAAACACTAATCTGCAGAAAATACAGCCAAATCACTTACACTTATTACTCAAGACACAATCTTTAATAAAATATACCTGAAGATGAAGTGCAACTCCAGCACTTATTATTCAAGACACAATCTTCAATATAATATATATTTTGCTTCTAAGCCAATAGAGATTGCCAAAATAGTCAAGAGTACTTTCTTTACCACATTAAAACTAACAACTATAATTTATCACATTGTACTCAATATTCTACAAGGAAGACACATATTTGCTAGTCTGGTCAGAAGGCCACAAACCTTCTCAAGTACCTCTAAAAAACACTAAAATAGCCAAAACTCAAGATGGGTCTAAAAAGAAACTCAAAAACATCAATTACTATGATATGACCTTTACACAAACCAAAAATCTGTTCAATGCTTCAGATGAAGAGAGTGGGGAGATGTCAGAAGCTCTTTAAACCAAGCAGCTGAAATCAAAACATTTGTGCACACAACACAAATGTATGTGCAAAAAATAAAAATTCAGCCTCACATTCATTAGAAAAATAAAAAACAATTTACTAAATTGTTGTATGAAAGATAAAAATTCAATCTCCCACTCATTAAAAAAAAAAAAAAATTCACTAAATCACTAACTCATAAATAGTATCCTATTCATTCTTTTATACTAATCTTTGAGTGACCGAAAATATTCCTGTAGTGGAATGTTTCTAGCAATTTCAACAATTCTTGAACGTTGATCATTATTCTTTGAAAGCACTAGACTTGCTGCCAACTTGTATCGTAAACGTTCCGACCAGCTCTCCTACAAATAATTAGACATGTAATTAAGAAGTAGTTTAAACAAATTATGTGAAAATTTGTATTTAATTCAAATAAATTTTTTACCAAAAGGGGTAAATGCCTGCTAGAAGTATTTGTAAACATGTGTTTTATAACATACATCCCGCAATCATACCTGAAAAATGAAAACTGTTAAAATTCTGCAATTTGAAATATGCATAGAATAGTTATCCATATGTACTAGTACAATTTGGTACCTACCCATTATCTTGTTGAGGATTCGAGATGGGTGATTTCAATTTAAATCTGGTAATACTATCAATATACTTATCTTTCTCCAAAAAACTCAACAACTTATCAAGGCCTGTAACCTATTGCAAAGTTGGATTTTAACATCAGTTATTTTTAGTACAATACCTAACAAAATTACATTAAAAACAATCATTATTGAGTAGAAAGAGTAAGAAACAATACCATAGTTTTAACATTTTTTGTTCGAACGACTTCACTAGTTGCGCTTTGCAAAGAGTCCAGTATATATATAAATCTTTTTGCAAAATCAACGACACATAAGTACCAATGACTATTATTGTCATTCATAGGGATAAAAATCTACAGGTACAAATGAACAATGTATTAGCATGTGTCAATGTAGTATACATGTGTGTGTGCATGCTAAGTAAAATTACCCGTTCACACTTCACTAAATTTGACATATACTTGTCATCATCCCTATATGTCTTTTTAAACCATTCTAGTGTGGGATTGCCACCTTCTTCGAGCATTTTTTGCTACAAAAATATATAAAAATTTCAAAAAAGTAAGGTATTAATTAAACACTACAAGCACAATCCAAAACATATATTCAAGATAAACAACTTGTGTATTAATTAAACACTATAAGCACACAAACCAAAATATTACGAAAACTTACAGCAAAATGCGTTGGCAAATACCACACAAACATGTCTCTATATATGTTCTCTTCCATCCTTCAATGCCAATTTTTTTTCCAGAACAATGTCTACATATATAACTTCATCGTACAATGGAACTTCTGGACCCGTGTGCTAAATTCCAAGACTCACTGATATAAGGACCAGTACCAAGAAAGTGAGCATAACTGGGAAATTAATATGGGGAACATGAAGAGAAAAGATCTAATTAATAGCAATACTGTATTTGAAATTTTACTTGGGGACCTAAACAGTTGAAAGAAAACAGCAATCATGGGTATTGAAATTTTGTTTCTCAAATAGGAGGAAATTCCAAATCAACTTTCGAAACAAAGTTAACAAACAACACCCAAATCTCCTATCAAAATAATAAAAATAAAAACCCAACTCAATTAATAGCATTAGGGATTACTAACAATGAATAAAATTAAAGACAAATCATGCATTGATAGTCAAAGAAACTTTAATAATCTGTATATTAGTAGTGAAATCAACTTCGTCAGAGATAAAGAGAAAGAGAAAGACAAACCTATTTCAAATATCGTCGCCGGGCAAAGAACGACCGATACTGTTTCTTCTTTGGGTTTTGTTTAGCTGCCCTAGGTTCTTGTGGTTGATTAGTAAGAGAAGAAGCTAATAAATTCTGGGTTCTTTAGATAAATCGAATCGGAAGCGCGATAGAGTCCGAAGCGTGACAGAGAGAAATTTGTTTCTGAGAAGGAGAAGCGCACAGTGAATACTGGGTTGTTTTAGATTTTTTACTTATATATATAACTTGTTTGACCGGTAGCCAGTATTTACTCTAAGAGTGTGTTTGGATTGAGCTTATTTTTGCTGAAACTGAAAACACTATAGCGAAATAATTTTTAAATGTGTAAATAGTGTTGTGGGACCCATTTTTAATAAAAAAGTTGCTAAAAAGTGTAATTTGTGGGACCGTGAACAGTACACATATGCACTGTTCACAGTTGACAAAGTCAACTATTGCGGGCTAGGAAAAAAAAAAAAAGAAGAAGAAAACGTGAGAAGAAAACGTAGACGTGCAAACCAAACAGTCACTAAATTACTCCAAATTAAATGAATGGTCCGGATCAAATTTTTATTCTTTTAACGGTTTAGATTTAGGTGGGTACCATACCCCCTAAAAAAAGAGGGGGGTACGGGGGAATGACCCATTAAGAATAGATGGAAAAGTCAATGAAGAACATTCAGTGTAAGTACCAAATCTATCCCCAAAATAGCATTGTATCTATCAAGAGTTGCTCACTCACCAAAATATTTTCAACATGTTCAAGCAATTGTAACAATCATGGAAAGCTTTTAACAAATAAGTGCAAGCATGCACAATATAAATGGCCATTAATTCACATGAAACTTAGTCCTCAACATTCCCAATAGAGTTGCCATTGTGAAGATCTGCTTTCAAAAGAGGTCCAAACACTTAATGTGATTACTCGGTTATACGTTACTCCCTAAATAGAGAGTTAATGAATGGAGTCACCATTTATATTATTGAATGAAAAAAAAAAAAAAAAAAAAAACCTTCATTGAACAACTTTGAGATCACATCATTGCAATTATATATATTATATGGCTTTGGTCATATATATAATATTCTAAGAAAATAAAAGTCATCACTTTGGTCATAAACACAATCTAAAAATAGAAAAGCATATCACTTTGGTCCTATGTACAAACTAAAAATAGAAAAAATGATAAATAATCAGTCCACAAACTTAAGATGTAAGTTGGAATTTCAAATATATATTTATAGGAAAATTTGGAATTTCATTATCAGTTTTAATTATGATGTATTAGTATGTATGAAATGTGTAAGCGGTGTGCCACGTCAATTGAAATTGTGTTTTAAAAACATGATTACAGTTAAATTGTTAAATCAAAGATTCAAATTGCATCTAATCGCATATTTTGCAATTGAATTCATATTTAGGGGATCAATCCATCATTTGTACCATTTCATGATTTAAAATTAGGATTTTATACATCCTTAATAGATCTCGATTGCAAAATGGAGTGATAGTTATGAGTTACACTCATGTCTGAAAAAGATATTTGATCCATTTACTAGGTTTCAATATATCAAAGTCCACACACACACACACCAAAAAAAAAAAAAAAAAAAAAAAACCTCGTTGGGGCCTATTGGAGCATTGGTATTAGCATACAAAAAAATTTGTCCCTATCTTAGAATAAAAACCTATTTTTCCTATTTTAGTTAACTAGTTTTCTTTTTCACTCACATTAGATTAAACTATCCTTTCTAATTCCTATTTTATTTAAATATGATTTATTTATTTATTTTTTATTATTTTTTCATAGTTGTCTGTATTGTACAATACACGATACATATCATATCGTATACTAAAAATTCTGTATCATAAAAATGTATTGAAAGTGCTCATGAATCTTGTAATACATAGGTGTGTATCGTATCGTAAAATCATATGATACATGAACATATGGGTTTAAAATAGGTCTTTTGTTTTTTTTTTCTTCAATTTTTAATTTTAATATTTGAATCCTATAATTTGTTAGACTTCATTTTAATACAAAATTATGAGTTCTTCTACTATCACAAACAAGTTCACAATTTTTGCCGCGACTCTCTTATGTGTTAAACTATGATTGGCTACTTGTTACTTTCACATGGACCCACTATTTTTCTTTCCATCAATCACAATCAACCACGTAAGGGAGTTGTGGCAAAAATTGTGCATTTTTTTTGTGTTACTAGATTTTTTGCAAAATTATCTAGCCACTTGATTGAGCCCAATAAAATAACATGTCCATGATGTGTTTTTTTTTTTTTTTTTTCTCCCTCTTTCTCCCAAAAAAGAAAGAAAAAAAAAAAGGATAATACAGTTGACACTACACCTTCATATTTCCAAATTGCTTTCTATACTATGAATAAGATATTAAATGAAAATATAAATTTTATTAGGTGTTTATATTTCTCACGATATATGATATGATACGATACAAAAACATCAAAAATTAATTCATAATACAATTTACGTTTTGACAAATACGCCTCTCACTTTTCAAAGCATCCACTTTAGAGAATAAAAAAAATATTCCCTAAAGAAAGGGAGCAAATGTAGCAAATCCCTATTTTGGGGGTAGATGTAGGTAATCTAATGCAGTAAATTTTTTGGGTGATTTTTTATTTTGGTTATTTATATTCACCTCTTACCCTATTTTAACTTTTAAGTAGAGAAGTGCTATTGTCCACAACAAATCTAAAGTGGCAGGTTGTAACTGATATAAGTGAAGATTAAAATAGTCCTTAGTTAAATATATTTTAAATTTATAATAAATATACTTTTTATGTATGTATATCTATAAATTTTATTATGTATTTGTGCATCTCATGATACATGATATCATACGATATATGATATAAATAAAAAAATAAAAAATCAATCCATAATACAATTCACATTTTGATAACTATGAATTCTCTCACTTTTCAAAACACCAACTTTTCTTTATTATGGGTCCGTTTGAGATCCACTTATTTTGGTGAAACTGAAAACTTTTTACTAAAAATACTATAGAGAAAGGTAAATTTTAGCTTAAATAGTATAATGAGACCCACGAATAGTACCAAAAGGTGCAGTAAAACCCATGAATAGTAGCAAAAATAAGCTAAATAGTAAAATAAGTTGGCAAAAATAATAGGGGTAGTTCACAATTTGCCAATTTATCTTTGAAATCAACCAGTTTCTCCCTCTATATTTGGAAAATGAGAAAAAACCTTCAATTCGTTACTTTTTCTGTTAAATCCAATGAAATTACAATGATTACAAATACAATCTAAGAAAACAATAATGCAATCTTCAACTCTTTCTCTTCCTTGTGGTGTACAACTAATAATTTAAAAAAAAAAAAAATCGTTAGATTTAACTAAAAAAATAACGAATTGAAGTTATTTTCTCATTTTCCAAACATAGAGGGAGAAATTAGTTGGTTTCAAAGATAATGGGGAAATTGTGAACTACCTCAAACATAGGGGGAAAAAAATGCTTTTTCCCCCTAAAGAAAAATTAAGCTTACCTTTATATGGTACATTATTTGAATACATTGTTGTGCATATATATTAAATATAATTGTTCAAGATGGTTTATCAAATTTATCTTCACTTATTGAAAAAATAAAAGATATTGCTCCTAATATTAATAGTTCTCAAGCAAGATATGAGCTATATATAAAATGTTGTATGGAATTGAAAAAAATAATATATATATATATATATATATATATTGTATGGACACAATTTGAGTCCCTAGCCCAAGGGATGGATGAACTTGGACCTAAAAAGCCCAATGCAATGAATTTGTAAAGAGTGGGTTGGAAAACTGGGCTAAAATGAGTTGAACAACAAGTAAAGTGGATTCAGATGACGAGAAAAGGAAGATAGATTAATTTAAATTAAAGAAAATCATCATCGGCATAATCCAAGGAGATCAATTCTTATATATTTCTCTCAAATTCGATTACAAATTCAGTTCTTGATTGCTACAATATTTTTCTCTTAAGTTCTTGATCCCTTTCTCTTTGGGTATCTCTTCCATTTTATACTATCTTCACCTTCCATCTCCACCCTCCACGTGCAGATCAGGTTATTGGTGTGGATTCTTGTCCCATCAGCATTTTCCTGAAATCTTTAAGTAGTAGCTGTAAGGCTGAAAGTTACTGTTTAGATATCATTTCCTTATTAATGCGGCCAGAGAGTTAGCTGCAGAACATTTAATGCGGTGGTAGCAGTTTTTTCTTTAGATATTTCAGGGCCTCCCTTTGTCTTGTTCCTTCTTGATACTTATCCTCATCAGTGGAATCGTCCGGAACTTTGCTCTTGATGTTAGACCGCTTCTTCTAACCTTAGCTTTACCCAGTCGAGGAAGCATTCATCCTCGGATCACTTCTTTAGAACATAACACCTAAATACCTTCCTTTATTTATTAGTACTGACCTCCATCACACGTTTATCCATCCTTGGACTTATGAGGTGTCCTTGGACTGGGCCCCTGGCCCAATACATTCTACTGGGCCTAATATCCCTACATATATATATATATATATATATATATATATATATATATATAAAATAAAGAGAAATGGTTACCAATGGGTTAGTGTCGCTAGAGTGAGCCGTCGTAGACGTTGACTGCGGAATGTGGTGATATGTTATGATTTTTGTGTCCCACATTGGTTAAGTGTAAGCTTAACTATATGTTTATAATTTAACCATATGTTTATAAGTTTTTGGACACCCTCTCCTTGCAAGCCAGTTTTTAAGGATAAGTTCTACCTAGGAGTTTGTAAAAAATCAGCCACAGGAAAAGAAACAAAAATAAAAAAATAAAAAATTATTGCCAAAAAAAAAAAAAAAAAAGGGGGACAGTCAATGCCAATAGCCATTGCAGGAAACCAAAGACTATAATTTTTTGCCCACTTAATGCCAATAAGAATGACTATAATTTTTTTGTCCCAAAAAAACAATGACTATAATCTCAGTCGCCAGTCAATTTTTGTCCCAAAAAAAAGAATGACTATAATTTTGATTTTGCGCAGTTTTCATTGTAGGAAACCGGGGGGGAGCAGTCGGCAGTCAACTTTTGTCCCAAAAAAAAAGAATGACTGTAATTTTTGTCCACTGCAGATGCCAAAAAGAATAACTATAATTTTTGTCCACTACAGATGCCAAATTGCAAGAAACCAAGGACAAAAGAAAGAATGACTATAATTTTTGTCCACTGCAGATGCCAAATTGCAAGAAACCAAGGGGGACTACCCCACCCTTTTCCCTATATAAGGAGGGAAATTTAACACATTTATCAAACAATAGCCTCCAACCAGAGCTCTCAAATATGAATATAATAACTACTCTCAAGGAATTCTTTCTTCCACTTATCCCAAAATTGCTTCAACTCATTCCAAAATTCAACCCACAGCATCCACAGCCTTCATCTTCTGGAGATGCTGTCGACCCAGAACGGCCAGATCTGGCAGCTGAAGCACCAGCTGGGGATGACGGCGTCGATCCAGTTAGAGTACCAGCTGAAGCAGCTGGTTTAGTAGTTATGCACCACCACACCCTGTACATGGACTGGGCTGATTTAATGATTGGTTTTTGTTTGTCTGTTGCCCTTGAGATGGCTTCACTATCCGCTCAAATCAACACACAGCTTTCTGCAACCTTCCACTTGCTTTCTCTACCAATCTTATTCGCCTTTGCTTGCTTCTTTGTTAGCCAATTCATAAAGCCCAAGTTCTTGGTCACAGCCCAAAAGCTCAAGAATTTTGGCGTATTCTTCTCCGTAACAGCGTTTTTCATGGCCATTTCCATTCCATTTCCTCTTTACCTCAAATTCGTTACCGGGGCCATCTATACAATTTCCGTCTTCGCTATTATTATCTGCTATTGTTTTTAGCTTTGGGGTAATTTTTTGCAAAAAAAAAAAAAAAAAAAAAACATAATTACTTAATTAGGGTTAGATGAGGATGCGTATCTTGACATAATCATTACTTCAAAATTGTCTCTATTTGTGTGGTAAAGCTGTAAAGGTCGGTGTGGTGGTCTCCGACATATTTTTAATTCAATATTGTAGGAATTTAATAAATAAATAAATAAAAACTAAGCAAAAAGAAATACAAGTAAACAGTCTTTGGAAGTTTGAATTGACAATAAATCTGTTTTAAACCGTTGGATTTTGGACTGAATCTTTTTTTGGATGAAAGATTTTGGACTGAATCTATTGGAGGGATAATGGATATACCGAATTAGGCTTATTCTTGTTTCCAGTTTTTTTTTTTTTTCTTTTTTTTCTTTTTTTAATGGGAATTCTTGTTTCTAGTTGTAACCCAAAGCATTGTACTCTTTTCAGTTGTCACATGTACTAAAGCAAATTGTTAAAATTATTATCTTGTTATTTTCTTGGAGAAATTACTATACCTGGATGTGAATTTTGCATACAACTCTTTTAAGCTTCTTATTATGATGCAACTACTTTCAAAGACCTGCAACTGGTATATTTACTTGAATAAATTATCACATGAATCGCACCAACAAACATGTCCAAAAAAAAAAATCCACAAGCAACAAAATTGCTTGATCTGTTTCTTGTTTCACATATGATTATTAGTTCTTGAACAAGGCAAGCACATATGCAACAGTAACTGTAGCTCTATCACAAGCACATCAAAGTCATTACCTCTCCACAACCAGGACATTGCGTACAGCAATTCACTAGAGACAAAACAAAAAAAAGGAAAGCTTTTGTATAAACCGGTAGTTTTGCAAATTGATGTGACACTACCATTAAAGCAATTTCAGCTAAACAATGAACTTTACTAATCTATGCTGCCTAATTTGACTCATTTGAGGAGAGATTAGGCAAGCAACAAATTTTCAGCGTATCATATTATTAATGGAGGAGCTGATACAACATGTCAAAGTGATTATTTAAACTTTAAGTCCATCGCTGAATATCTTACCAGTTCATTAAAAAAAAAAGTCCATCGCTGCAATGTAAAGAATCAACTAGAAAAATAAACTGAAATGAATGCAAATGAAACTTACATGCAGTATTCAAACAAATGATTCAAAAAAAAGAAACACACATACAATATTTAAACAAACAAATTCCTCCACTTATCAATTTATTCAAATTAAGAACACTTTCTTCAATTTTGTGATTGGTTTTTCCCCATTAATTAATTTATCCAAAATTTTAATTTTAATTATTATTATAACACATCAAAACCCACCAAGGCATTTATGAATAGTAGATATTGTGTTGTGTATCAGTTAATTTTTTTATAGAAAAATAAAAAGAAACTAATTGAAGTGGATGTGTGTATTGAAGGAGATAGAAAAGCTAGCTTGTTCATCAAAAAGAAAAAAAGAAAAAAAAAAAAAAAAGGAAAAGAAAAGAGAAGCTGAGTTGCATCTGAAAGTAAGCCAGTTTTGTATATATATATATATATATATATATATATATATATATAGTTACTTTGTTTTATTGTATTTACAGTACAACAAATTGTTCATCGGAATAGATCATTATGATTTAGTGCTTCTTGTGTAGCAAATATTAGCAGTCATGTTTTCTGCGCTTCAGCTACTTCTCTTTATGTCACATTCTGATCATAATGTTGTCATTGCCCAAGTTCTCCATCTCTTTTATCATACTTCTGTAGTTTTGTCATAAACAATTATCATTATAGCTCATTGCCTTAGGAAGCAGTTATTCATGAGAATTTTGTATGATTGGATGTTTGCCTTAGGCAGTGTTCATTTCCACTTCTTCTATACACTTTATTGACTTTAAACTTAAGAATGTAATTCTTTAGGAGCTGCTCTAATGTACCAAAGCATTTTCCTCTTTCTAATAAAATGATTATTTTACTTACCAAAAGGAGGGGAAAAGCCGCAGTTATGTCAATAACAGAATCTTAACAGAAAAAAAGAGAGAAATTTTAGAATGGGAGGATTGAAAAATATCTGTATTTGCGTTAAGAAGATTCTACAATGATTACTCTGCTTATATACACTAAATACCAGAAACAAACTCTACTAAATTAGTTATAGCATGTGTGAACACAAGCCACGTGTATGGACATGTGTGAGAATAAATATTAACACTAAACTACTTGTAGCTTTATTCAAGTTTGTCGTTTAGCTGCTGTTTCTGTCGTTTCTATCCCCATACTTAATTTCCAGCTCCTCCTTTCTTTGCTTCTAATCTTCTTCCTTTCTTCCTTCTGATCTAGACTTTGATAGTCAAACTCAAACCCTTGGTTTCATTTTGACCTCTTTTATCAATATGCATTTTAAATGTTTCTTGTGGTGAGTCTCTCTTAGGCATGAGGATAAACTGCATAGCCTGTCAGAGGTAAAAAAACCATGAATTACCTGGTAACTAATTATGGCACGTGGGCTCAGTTTCTCATAGGAGTTTGTTTAATAGTGAGAATAATTATACAGTATGTTCTACCACATGTAACTAATCTAATCTAGGAAAATAAAAGTTATTACTTTGGTCATAGTCACAATCTAAGTATAAAAAAACATATTGCTTTGGTCCTACATACAATATATACTATTAAATGCATGACTATGTGAATAAACTAATCTAAGAAAATAAAAGTTTTCACTTTTTACTCATTATTTCTGATTTATTTGAGTATAATTATAAGTTTTAAGCCACTTTATGAGAATAAAAATATAATTCATTTTAATTAAGAACCAATCAAAATTAACCACCTTCTCAAAAAAAAAAAAAAAAAAATTTGCAAAATTAAACACAATCAGATGGTCTAAATCATAGATTGCAAGAATGCATATTAACCATTAACTTTTAATGTGAATTAACCTTTTGATTGAATGATCCCATTGTTGCATCCAGCACTTATCTTGTAATTGACTTCATATTCATAAATCATATCAGTACAAATAACGTTTGTATCATTTCATGATTTAGAATTAGGATTTTCATTTTTGATAGAAAATGGTGTGACGGTTAATTGAGTCTTATTATGACCAAAAAGGTATCCGATCAAAATCAAATTACTAGGTTTCAGTATATCGAAGCCCCACAGCAAACAGCCTCGCTGAATTTTGTTCACACTGGGCAAACAAGCCGAAGCACGTGGCGTGAGAAAATCATAGGAAGTTGGATCGCGAGAGCATATATTATTTATTTAAATAATAAAGTTTTATGTAGTAAGATTTCCAAGCATCTATATAGATTATACAGGGATCACGACTATAGCTAACTATCCTATATTTGGCCTATAAATTGAGTTTCAACTATAGACTATAAAAAATAATATATAAAAAAAAGACTACTTTTCTCAACCAAAAAAAAAATCAGGGCTCGAAGTCAGATTGGCTTTTGTTTTTCATTTTTTATTTTTATTTTTATTTTTAAATTTTTGGTACATATTAAAATAAAAGGGTTGCACTCTAGGTCACGCAAGAATAAATAAATAAATTCCCAGCTCAAGGGTGCACTATATCAGTTTGATTTTTTTTTTTTTTTAATTACCCGGCCAGTTTGATTAGTATTTAATTTCAAGTTGTGAAAAAACCTTCAATGTGTATATATAGTTGACACTTGACAAAGTAAAACAAGAAGAGCGAGCGAATAGCCAAAAGAAAATGGCAAACCCTTTCTAGCTCTTCTTTGTTCCAATTATCCAACTCTACTCCTCCAACGCTGACTATCAAGCTGAAGCAGCTGGCTTGGTAGTCGTGCACCACATGCAAGGTTGTCAAAATCGGGATCCTACGTAGGATCGTTGAAGGTAGGTGAGATCGTAGATCGTAGGATCGGATCGTGAATCGTAAGATCCTACATATTTTCATATTTAAAGCAAAAAATACATTGATAATGACTTTGTATGTTGAATAATCACGTAAATTATAAATTCATCCATAAAAAAACTTAGATTTGCATCATATGATGTAATTTGTATGTCATACATCGCTAAGTCTATACTGACGAAATAAATATATTTAAGTTTTGACTCAATGTATCTAAAATGTTCAATAAATATTTAATTAGCAACCAAATACCAAAATATTTATCAAAACATAAGGAAAATATTTTTAAATTCTAAGTTCCAAATTTGAAATCCAAAATAAGTTAGCAAATAGAAACTAGCTAACTATAATATGAAATCCAAAAGTAAGATGAACATTAAGGTGAAATGAACATTTAATTATTTCCATTCTAGGGTTCTTATAACCATCGTCCTAAATTCCTAATCATCATCATCCATTTCATCATCTATGTAGACATTATATATTTGTATACTAGAGTTGAAAAAGATATCAAGATACAATTTTACACTCAACTATTCAAGTTATACCACTCAGCAACAATTAAAGAGTATACTCAAAAAAATCAATCAATCAATAAACAAATACAAGCATAATTGATAAAATTATATAAAAAAAATATTTTAGTAATATTAGAACACAAATTAGTATATTGATCAAACAAATTTAACAATATTATAGCTTAAAATGCAGCAAAGCCAAGTCAAATTCTTCATTTAGAAATGATGAAACATTCTTTCATTTTCATTACAAATGAACTTGAAACTAGAAAACATTTGCTTCGGTTGACATAATTTTATAAAATAAAAAAAAAATAAAAAGTCATACCATCACAACATGAAAAAATAAAAATCCTTAAAGCTTCATCAAAACAAAAAAGTTTATCCCAAAAAAAAAAAACAAAAAACAAAAAAAATTATGTTTTTGGTAGGATCGGTAGGATCGGTAGAATCTCATACGATCCTACGATCCTATACGATTCTACACGATCCTACGTACGATCCTACCATTTTTACGATCCTAGTGCGATTCTAATCGTTTTGGTGAGGTGGGATCGTAAAATCGTGCGATCTTACGATCCAGATCGCGATTTTGACAACCATGACCACATGGAGTGGGCGAAGATAGTGATTGCTTCTTGTTTGGCTTCGGCCTTTGATATAGCTCAATTCAGTACTCCAATCAGTCTCCGTTGAAATTGCATTGTTAACTTTTAGCTTTGTTCATTACAAAATTATTTTGTTTTAGAAGTCATTAATGGCTCGTTTTTTATGGAGAGTATCCGGAGGACAAGATTGAAGAAAGTTAAAAGTTAGAGGTCTAAATTGAGTGAAAATAAAGTTAGAGAACTTAATGAAATTTAGGCAAAGTTAAAAATTAAAATTTGCAATTTGGCTTTTAGAATTTAAAATTTTATGCTTCCATGCTGTTACTAGTTGTGCCGTACTCCTTCACTTGCCCCCAAGCCATTGCACTCTCTGTGTTGTTACTCACATGCAAGGATTTCAGAACCGGACCGGACCAGGAGGTTGGACCATGAAAACTGAAAACCGGGATGAAAACCGGTTTTTTAAGCCTAAAGAACCGGATTTTTTTTAATTCCGTGAACCGCTAAAACCAGGGTTGGACCGCTCGAACCGGTGAGAACCGTGCGGTCCAACCCCTTAGCAATTTTAAAAAAAAAAAAAAAAACAACTTAACACAATTTTATTCTACTTAATTAAATTATCCATCTCTTATAAGGAATAAAAAAAATTATAATTAAAATATTTCAAAGATATTCAACTTTACTTCAAAAATTAATCATAAATTTTAATGTTTTTATGGTTATTATTTTATTTTATTAACTTTCTTATTTGATTATTAAATATATGCTTGAAAATCATTAAATTTCTCTCGCATATATAGATATATTGTCAATTTTGCTAGTTTTATAAATTTAATATCTATATTTAGACTTTAATTAATTATTAAATTAATTATGAGGTCATCACGGTTCGACCCCGGTTCGACCTCGGTTCGACCTCAAAAACCTTAAATCTCTCCCTTTTACGGTTCAATGAACCGTCCGAGTCTGAAAACCTTGCTCACATGTACTAAATATTTGCTAAAAGTATTTTGTAATTTATGTTATTCTATTCTAGGGGAAATTTTTACACCTGGACGTGAATTTTGCATACCGCACAAAAAGTCAAACATATAACTTTCAAGCCTCCGTCATGATGTAGTAAGTCCCGTATGTGAAAAAATTATCTAATATCAACCCAAATAAGCACTAGTAAAAAATTATCAATTTACATAATCCCACCAACAATTGTGCAATTAACGTCCACAAGCAGAAAACTTAAAGCTGTTTTTATTTCACAGAGATCAATTTATAGACTAAAGCCAGGCAAGCACATACTCTTACACATTCGTTATTAGGCGCGTCCATAATTTCAAACCTACATATTGCCCACATTTATTTATTGTGAGGTTAAAGCTGACATCAGCTAGTTGTCCAACTGGCATCTTATCATTGTCTGAAAAGACCACCTCAACACATCCATGTGGTACTCTGTTGTGGCTAATAATTTAGCCATAGTTAGAAAAATTCCTTATTTCGTACCTGTTTGGATCTCATTTCCATGTTTAGCGTTTTGCTTCTCTTTTTTTTTTTTTTTTTTTTTACCAGCGCTTTTTGCACTGTTCATGAGATATGAACAGTGCATTAAAACAGATTAACAGTGTTTAACGGAGTGAAAAGTAATAATGCATTGTTGTTAAGGTTTGCCTTGAAAAAAGAGGTGTTGTTCATGAGACTCTACGTCCCATATGCCAGGGAGGTTTGGAGACTATCTTGCATGTTCTCCGGGATTGCACTCATATTAAGCACGTATGGAACCAGCTAGGTGTCATGGCTACTGACCAAGCCTTTTGGAGAAGTAACTTGCAGGTTTGGCTTGCATCAAATCGTACAAAGAGTGGTAGTTTAATTGCTGCAAACCCCCCTTGGAAAATTGTTTTTCCCTTTACTGTGTGGAATATTTGGAAGAGTAGGAATAGGCTTGTCTTCAACAGGAAAAATAGAAGCCCAAAGTTAGCAGCTGAGATAGTGAACCAGGCCTTTGAATTTCTGCATTGTGTAGCCTCCCCAAGGGTGCAGGTTGGCAAGGTGGTCAAGAGGATGTGTTGGGAGAGACCACCGTTGGGTTGGAAGAAACTCAACACGGATGGAGCCTTCAATGGTGATGCTGGGTTGGTTGGTTGTGGTGGCATTGTTCGAGATGAGAGGGGCCACTGGGTTAATGGCTTTAGCAAACGGATTGGGCTAACAGTTTTGAGGCTGAATTGTGGGGGCTTAGGGAGGGACTGTTGTTATGCTGTAACCTTAATATATCCCATCTTGTGATTGAACTAGATGCTAAGGCTATTGTGAATGTTTTAGGCAATCCTTCTTATGTTAACCATGTCATTTCTCCTATCTTGGATGATTGTAGAATGTTGGTTTCTCGCTTCCAACAGATTTGGATAAAGCATTGCAACAGATAAGTGAATAGATGTGCTGATAGTCTTGCTAGGCTGAGCTTCACTCAAGATGCTGATTTTTCTTCTTTTCTTAGTCCGTCCGTAGACATTTTTGATGTTTTTGAAGATGACTTCAATGGAATATATTTTGATAGATTGTGTCCTGAACCTTTTGTTTTTTCCTTCTTGTTAATTGAATCGTCTGTTTACCAAAAAACAAAAAAAAAGTAACCTAAAAATTATTTTTTTATTATTTTTCGTTTTTAGTAAAATAAGTTATTAGTTTTTTATTGGTCAAACTTTTCTCCTGAAACTCAGCTAGTCGGCTAATTATGTAATTTTCACACGCGGTTATTTCAAAGATTCATTCTGGGCCGTCTGAAGAAGAGTGGGAAATGGGCCTAGATTGTGATTGGTTTTTGTTAGGCTTTGGCCACTGATATAGCTTTAATTACTATCCCTTCAAGTCCACTCACAACTCCCTCTTGCTGTTCTGTTTTTAGCATTCTTTACTTGCCTTTGCTGCCTCCTCCTTTAGCAAATTCATAAACTCCAACTTCTTGGTGTCAGCCCAAGTACTTAAGAAATTTGGCATATTCTTCACCGTAACAGCGTTTTCATGACTATTACCCCCATTCCATTTCCTCTTTACCTCAATTTCGCTAGCTGAGCCGTTTATTCCATTTCTGTAATGCCGTTGTCTAAGAGGTGTTTAGTTTGCTATGATGTACCTTTGATGTGATATACATTACGATGATATGACATTAAAGTTTTTGATTTATTTTATTTTTAGAACATTATCATAATCTAAAATTATAAAATATATCACATCACCTTAATCTTATTACCTTCCTTAATAATGTAATATTTTATTCTTGTATTGAAATTACATTAATTTAAGATTACAATAATGTAATATTATGGCTACAACTGCACTTAATATCTTTTTAATTGATGTGAATTTTGAGAAATCTACCATTGGATTATATTTTTTTCCTATATCTTCCATGATTGTAAAATTTCCCAATGATTAAAGATCAACAGCTATGTCATCACTCAAATGGTTAAATTGCAAGTTTTTGTAGTCTAAAATCACGCATAAAAAATAAGTTTATAGATCATATAATAAATAACATCTTATTGGCACAAAATTTGACATGTGTGTTAAGAGCATAAAGAACATGTAATCTAATAATTAGATTTTTAAAATAGGTAGCCATGTTAATTTTTTTTCATGGAAGTTGTATTTTTGAGCTACAACTAAATTTGTAACCAAACTGTGTCCATTAAAAATTGAAAAAGTTTTGCTACAAAGTAGGTTGTAGTTAGTGGCTACAACTTTACTCGACATATTTTTAGTATATGTGAATTTTAACAAATCTACCAATGAATTATATTTTTCTTTCTATATCCACCATGCTTGCAAAAATTTCAAAAGATTAACGATTAATAATTATGTCATCAATCAAATGTTTAAATTGCAAGTTTTTGTAGTATAAAATTATGCATAAAAAATAAGTTATAGATCGAATAGTAAATATTATCCGATTGGCCCAAAATTTGACACGTATGTTAAAAACAAAAAGAACATACAATGCAATTGTTAGGTTTTCAAATTATGCAGTTATGTTAACTTTTAAACTATGAGTTGTAGTCATTGGCTACATCAAAGTTTGTAACCAAACTTTGTCCTTTAAAAATATAAGAAACGAAGTATATGGGAGAGAGATGAAAAAAAATGTCTTGTGAAATTTTTCATGTAATGCACTTTTAAATAGATTATGCTAATAAATTTACTATATATGAAAATAATTCACTCCTACTAGAGGAGAAGTAGTGCAGCATAGGCGTGTAGAAGCGGAATCTGTAACATACAATTTCTACAACTCTTTCACGAAACCTAATGGTTCATCTAGATTGAGGAAGAAAGAGGAGGAGTAGAGTAGAGTAAAGCAGATTTAGCACAAAATAAGGTTATTTTTAGACAACTCTACTCTACTCCCCTTCACTCCCCCTCCTTCCCCCCTCCATCCAAACAGACCATAAGTTCTACAAGAACACTAGGCTAATAGGCAAAATAATAAAGAAAACCTCTCCAACAAATTAGGTTAGCAAAGAGGAGCATATGGATGCTGCACATTAAGCTCAAAATTTAGAGTACTCAGTATCATATGCTCAGCCTTAGTCACCCACTCATGATATTGCTCGAACCAATCTTGTTTAACTCAATACATGTTAACATAAGAAAAAAATTCAAATTCAAATTCAAATTAATACAACAATCAAAAACCATTTTAGACGCATGTTACTGTCGGACAAAATAAATACCTAATAAACAAAACAGCTTTCTGTCGAAAAAATGCCTTTTTTAAAAAATTAAAATAGGAAATGTCTATTTAATTTATATTAAGTAAAGTCATACATCCATAATATGGTTTTTACATGTTGACAAAATTTTGTAAAAATTCTTATGGGATATCATACACATCTCAGTCCCTTTTACATTCAAACTTAACTTGCTGAATTTATTATTATTATTATTATTTTGGTGGGGGTGGGGGTGAAGCTATGTAGAACTTACAGTGGGGAGCAGATAGGACAAGAAATAAATATCCTACTTATGAAAATTTTCAAAAGTAGATTAATAAATAACATTTCAAAAGCAAGTAGAAAATGACTTCCAGTGGCCTTTGAAAAAATTCAAATCATCCCCTCTAAAAATAAGTAGTTGAGGGTGGGGTGTATTGTCCGTAAAAATTAAGGGTCCATTTGATACGTGTGTTTAAATATGTGTAAAAATACGTGTAATATTATTTTAAAACTGAAAACACCTAACGCTCCTAAATTTCAACCCAAATAAAGAGAGAGCCGCTGGATCTAAGAAACCCCTAACAAAAAGACACTCGCCAAGAAGTGGTAATCTGAGATAGGCTTAGAAATAAAACTATATTTCTTCTCAAAAAAAGAATTAAACCTAGATTGATGTACCAAGAATAAAAAATTGTGGGTACGTCATGACGCACCCACAATTTGTTATTCTTGATAATTATGGGGAATTGCCATTTTGTTCCTAGGATGACGCACCCACAATTTGTTATTCTTGATAATTGTGGGGAATTGCCATTTTGTTCCTAGGATGACGCACCCACAATTTTTTATTCTTGAACCGGAAATAAAAAATGAACTTTTTCTTTCCTATATAGTTTTGACAAATTTATTGAAGACTAATTAGCAACTATCAACAGATTAAGTTAAAACAAAAAGAGCGAATACGAATTGGCTGCCAAAAAAATATCTGAATATGGCAAATCCTTTCAAGCTATTCTTTGTTCCAATTATTCAACTCTTCTCCAAAATTTACCCACAACTTCCACGGCCTTCAACTTCTGCTGAAGCTGTCGACTCAGAAGTGGCAGCTCCTCTGCCAGCTGGGGACAACGCTGTCGATCAAGCTGAAGCAGCTGGGAATGGTGCTAATAAACAGGCTCAAGAAGCTGGCTTGGGACTGGTGCACCACATGGAATGGGCTGAGATTGTGATTGGTTTTTGTTTGGCTTGGGCCATTGATATAGCTTTACTATCCGTTCAAGAACACTCACAACTCCCTGTACCCTTCCACTTGTTCTCTCTAGCAATCTTACTCGCCTTTGCTTCCACTGTCGTTGGCAAATTCATAAATCCCAAGTTCTTCTTGACCGTCCAAGTGCTTGAGAAATGTGGTGTTTTCTTCACCGTAACCGCGTTTTTCATGGCCATTACCATTCCTTTTCCATTCTGCCTCAAATTCGCTAGTTGGGCCGTCTATGTCATTTCCGCTCTTGCCATTTTAATATGGGGTTGTTTTTAACTTACGGATAGTAAAATAAAGAGGCTAAATTACAAATTGTATTTTTTTAACTATGTCTAAAATTTAATCAAGTCTTTTTATATTTTTTTTAAATTCAGTTTTTTTAACTTTTAATTGTGTTCAATTCAGTACTTCGGCTAGATTCCGTCCAAATTTGCTATTAATAGAGATCAACTGGCTCATCAATTTTGATAAAGAGTAACTAGAGGACTAAATTAAATAAAGTCAAAACTCAAAAAATTGAATTGAGCGAAAGCGAAATTAAAAAATTAAATTAAATTTTAGACAAAATTAAATAGTACAATTTATATTTTAGCCTTAAAAATAAGTGCTTTTTGTTGCCTGCATTCGATAAGCAATGTTTAAATTAAGAACATGGAGTCGACGGCCACTCCTCCAGGCTTTACTTCATGTACTGATATAGGACGAAGCTCATGTCCCTCAATGTCTTGTGTTTCGTGTAATAGCGACTTTGAAGGGATTATGGTTCCTTGCTGTTACTAGTTGTACCATACTCTTTCGCTTGCCCCCAAGCCATTGTACGCTTTCTATTGTATTTTTTTCCTGATAGTACCCTTTCTATTGTTGCTCACATCAGTCACATGTACTAAATATTTTGCTAAGAGTATTGTTTTATTCTATTCTAGGCTAGAGGAAATTATTAAACATGGACGTGAATTTTGCATAAGGCACATAAAGTCAGAAATAGATCACTTTTAAGCCTCTTTTCATGATGCAATAAGTCTTGTGTGTGAAAAAATTATTTGAGAACTAATAAAAATTTATCAATTTACATAATCCGACTAATAATTGTGCAATTAACTTTCACAAGCAAAAAATTTAAACTGTTGTTGTTTCATAGATAGATCAATTTAGTCTAAAGCCTTGCAAGCACAAAGGCAGCAGTAGTTCTACTTTCTCACACGGCCAAATACTTTTACACGTTCGTTATTTGCTGTGTCCATAATTTCACACCTATATATTGTCCACATTTTTTTTAAAGTATGCCCGTATTTAACACGGATGGTTTAGATTAATGGTAATCCCTCCTTACAAGCACTCCAAACTCCAAAGTCATTACCTCTTCACAACCACGGCATAGTTTACAACAATACAATAGATAGACAGAACCAAAAAGGAATAGTTATTAATAACCAGTAGATTTCCTACTTAATGTAACACCCATTATATATATATATATATATATATATATGCAATTTCAGGTTAACTATGAACTTTACTATGCTACCTGATTTCGACGAGAGATTTGGCAAACAAACAAATTTCCAAGGTAGTATCATATCATTAATGGAGCTAATTCAACATGTCAAATTGATTATTTTGCACTCCACTCATAGGCTGCTATGTAAAGTTACATTTGGTGTAACTTTAAGTAATATTAAACTACTCAATATTTTTAATTGGATGTGAATTTTGATAAATCTACCGTTAGATTACATTATTTTTGTATATTCTCTATGTTTGCAAAATTTCAAGGTAATTAAAAATCAATAGTTGTGTTATCAATAAATTGTTTAAATTCAAGTTTTTGTAATTTAAAATAATGCATAAAAGATGAGTTTATAAATCAAATGGTAAATAACATCTGATTGGAATGAAAATTAGCATGCACATTAAGAACATATAAATCATGTAATCCAACGATGAGATTTTCAAAATATGAATTTAGAAAAAAACTATTGGGTGTCGTAACTCTCATAAGTTTGTAATTAACTTTTATAAGCATTCACATTAATCTCCTTAGATTTTGAGCTAAATTAACCTACAAAATTTTACTTTTTATAATTTAGCTATCTACTTTTTCCATATACATACATAAGACTTAATACTCTATTTCTTACTTCATTTAAATATTAATTTCTCCCTCTCTCCCCTCCCTCTTTTAGCATATACTATTATACCACCCCCACGCCCACCATATACACCAAAACCACAACACCACCATAAAAAACCCAACAAAACTCGCATCAAAAAATCTATAAGAAAACTGAACAAACCCAAACCCATCCATCATAACACCACCACCATGGCACCACCATCAAAAACCCAACAAAACCCAAATAAAAAACTCAGTAGAAAATCAAATAAACTAAAACCCAACCATGCACCATGGCACCACCATCAGAAATCCCATCACAACCAAAAACTCACTGTAGACATCAAAATTCTATGATATATTCACAACTACAATTGATCATTATCAAATATTTGTGATAAATTAATTTACAATTTATGATGTGTCCACAGTGGACAATAAAGTCACATGCTAAGTCTTTGAGTTACCATGACTCACATAGAAATGACACGTATCTAAGCCACATGGCAATGTCAAATAAAGAAAGTCATGTGGCAACGTTAGAAAAAAAGATGCACATAGAAGGTTCTTATTAAATACAAGACCAAAATTAAATTCAAATCTGAATTTAATTTCAAAATTTGTAATTAACTCTCAATAAATGCTGAAAGGAAATTTCAAATTAAAGACCATTAAGTCATCTATTAATAAAGACCTCCTATTTGATAAGAGAGAAAACCCTACTGACACTCTACCAAAAAAGAGAGTTATCTAAGTTCAAAAGAGCACTCTTGCTCCCTCAAAATCAAGGCTCATTCCTACTTCTTCAAATCAAAGTAGGGATTTTCCTTTGAGTTCCTTTTGATTCAATTCAAGATTGAGCCAACGGCCCTAGACATCAATTCAAATACATCCAACTTGGAGACATCAAAGCACAATTTGAGATCAAGCTTTATAGCCCTTCAGATTGTAAAGTTTATTGAAGATCGAATTAGAGGAGTTTATTGTATTTTTTCATTATAAAAAGTCATACAAAGATTGTATCCACTTATATACAAATCAATATAAATTGATCATTTGTTACACTATTTTGTGATTGTTGATTTATCTTTTACAAAATTTGTGTGTACACTCACATCTCGCAATTCAACATTGGAAGCCCCAACATTGCTGCTCTTCGATCTCCAGATCACTACTAACATTCGTAACCTAGTGGATCTACTTTGAATTGTTCTGTGGCTTTATATGAGAGGTAGGGGACAAACGAGAGAAAGAGAGAGAGAGAGAGAGAGAGAGAGAGAGTTAAAATATGTCTTTTTTTAATCATTGGTGATAAGGGTCATCAAATAGCCCATGACCCATGGGCTGGCCCAGTAGCCCGCTAGCCCACCAGGCTAATGGGCAGCCCGGCCCGGTAATATTGAAGGCCGTGGGCAGCCCAGTAGCCCAATGGGACAGGCTATGGGTTAGTTTCTTTACCCATGGGCGCCTGGTGGGCCGGCTCGTTAGCCTAGCCCATTAGCCCGACCTGTTAGCCTGACTCATTGCCCAAAATTTATAACAAAATAATTTGGGGGTTAAGTGAGTGAGGGATTGAACTTTAGACATTATAAAAACTTTAAGACCACACACCTAACCACTAAATACTTGGAATGATTGTGATACAATATGCATAATAAATATATATATTTTGGTATTAGTCTAGTAGCTTTGATTTTTAAACCAAAGTTACTAAGATGACTGTTGCCCTACCTCTGTGCTTGTGGAAAGAAAGCCATTTTTTCTTTTGATAAATTCCAATTCTTTCCTTACAAGTTACAATTATAGAAGAAATTCCTTATAAAATAAAAAAAATAAAAAATAAAAAGCTTACTGTTGGTTGGAAGAAATTCTTTCCTTAATGAGTTGATATTTTCTTCATATATTTCCTTTAATTTCCTTTAAGAATTGATATTTGATTCTTCAAATATTTAAATATTTGATTAAGCATTTTTAAAGGAAAATGCCCATGGGTAGCCCATTAAACCCACCTCACTAGCCCAGCCCGCTAAAGCCCAAATGGGCATTGCCCATGGGTAGGGCCACGGGCTAGGGTTTTTCCATCCAGCCCGACCCAACCCAGCCCATTGACTAGTCAACGACCCGTTAAGCCCAGCCCATTAGACCCATGGGCCAAGTAAAAATGGGTCGGGCCGGCCCGACCCAGCCCATTGACAAGGCCTGATTGGCGATAAACAATACCACTCGACTTATGGCATGGTAATGTTTATTTTTAAGGTTTTTGGCCTAGTTTGGCGAGACTGATGTTTGGGCTTTTCATGAGTCTTTAGTTATATATTTGTTGAAATGTTAAATGGCCACACTAATGCGAGTGTTCTAAATACAAAATTTTAAAACCTAATTTGTTAAATAATTTTTTTTGTAACCTAAATAATTCTTTTCAAACAGCTATAAAAATAGTTTCTCAAAATAACAAAATGGCTATAAAAACGAACTGCATAATTAAAATAAAATAAAAAAATAAAAAAGCTGTCATGGACATTAGAGGCTAAAGTACACAAATAAATAAGCAACTAAGCAAGATTCTTAATTTGAATCCATGCAATCACAACCTAACTTGCAAAAAAATGTGTGTGTGTGTGTATATATATACACACATTTGTCAAAAATAAAATTATATGCTAAACTAACATATTGTGATCACCCTAGTAAAAGTGTTGAACACCCTAACTTAAGAATTACAAAAATTTGGACTGGAAATTGTGCTTCTGCCTGTTATCAGGTGACAAGCACGTAATATATATGTTTCCCTTGCTGAAATTAATAACTTAATGGACTGGAAATTGATGCTGAAAACATGAAGCTTATAGGCTCTCTTGTCTTATTTGTTTTTCAAGGTGGTAAATGATATTTGTAAACATATTCTGTGAGATCGTACAATTTTCTCCCCCCGCCCCCCTTCTTTTTTTATTAACTCAATTATCGTAATATCATCTTCTGTGCTTTTATTAAGCAACTGTTTTCTCAAGTAATTCTTTGCAAACTTGTTCCTCTAAAAATTCTCTGAAATTCATTGTTGCCTTGCAATTTTTTGCTAGAAATAGCTTGTTTTTATGTGATGTGTCCATGTGTATGGATGCACAAACCCAAAATTTTAAGCATAGAGAACTTCGTAAGGGAGATAAAATTAAATCTTTCAAGAAGATAAAGGCCCTTATTAAATCTTTACTATGTGGAAACTTCCCAAACATTAATGACAGAGTTCCTTAGTTGAGTGGATAGCTACATATTTATGTGATATTCTTGGTTCTGGGCATGTTGCTGATAGTTGCAGAGTTACAGTTACAGATCCAGTGCAAATTATATTCTATGTGGAGTAGAAAAAGGCATAATAGTGTAAGGAGCTAGTTTCTAGTCGTCTCGACTCTTTGGTTGGCTTATGGTGCAAGTATTTAGTTTTATACCTCTTCTTTTTTTTTTTTTGGGTTTAGGATGCGAAAAAGAGAGGCTGAGTTGCATATAAAAACTTTTGACCCACCCCTTTCTGTGTAAAGATAAGAGATAGAGTTTAAATCGGTGGGTCAAGGTCCGGTGGTTAGATCTGACCATTTTTGGGCCCTGCTTTGCATTTCCGGACCTGAAGTTTTACTTATTTTTTTCCTTTTTTTAACCATTAGTATATGTACATTCTTTGTCAATTTTTAATATAGCTTTTGTTATAGATTTTATGAGTTTAAGAAGTAAAAAATTTGTTTTTCTTATCAAATCAAGTTTTTTTATTTATTTGGAAGTTGTTAGATTATTGAAAAGGTGATGAAAGGAAGTTGTTTGGTTGATGAGAAAGTTATGGATTTTTTGACTATATATTTAGTACGATTAAAGATCAATAGTTATGTTATCAATAGATTGTTTAAACGACAGGTTTTTGTAGTTTAAAATTATGCATAAAATATAAACTTATAAATCATATAGTAAATAATATCTGATCGATATAAAATTTAACATTTGTATTAAAAGTGTAAAGTATATGCAATTCAACAGTAAAATTTTCAAAATATGAAGTAATATTTATTTTTATTAAGTAAGGTTGTAGCCTTAGGTTACAATTAATTTTGTAGCTAAACTATATAGCTTAGTTATAGATTAATCTCAATTAATTTTATCGTTATGATTACTAAAACTAACATATATATATATATATATATATATATATATATAGAGAGAGAGAGAGAGAGAGAGAGAGAGAGAGAGAGAGAGGATTAAAATTACTGATAATTGAGTGGAGCCACCTAAAAAAGAAAGGGCCAACGGGTCAATGTCGCTAGAGGGAGCTATTGTGGACATCGGCAACAGAGCGTGATGGTATGTTATGATTCTAATGTCTCACATTGATTAAGTGTAAACTTAATCATGTGTTTATAAGTTCTTGGACACCCATTACAAGCCGGTTTTCAAGGGTGAGTTTTACCCATGAGTTTGTAACATCACTTTATTTCTTAAATAAATAATAAATTATATAAGTTTATTTAACAAAACTGTGCAGCTAGTATCTACTAACTATAAAAAAGTGTCAAAATAAAGGTAATAATTCATATAATAAATTATATAAGTTTCTTTAACAAAACTGTGAGAAGCTAATAAATCAAAATAAATAAAATAAAACAATAAAATATCATACCATGACCCACCACAACTTAAAATAAAGGTATGTTGAAAATGTGGCATTTTGTTGTTATCATAATATTTTCACATGTACATTCTTTATGAATCAAAATAAGATAAAATAATAAATTATTAGACCATGACCCATCACAACTAAAAATAATTGTATTATGAAAATGTTGTGACATTTTGTTGTTATCACAATATTTTTCACAATTACTTAGGTGTAAGTTTCTTATAGGTCAAAAATAAAATAATAAACTATCAAATTGAGACCCATCACAACTAAAAATAAAGTTATTGTGAAAACATTGTGACATTTATGTCCCTAAACGTTTTTGTTTAGACTAACTTTTTTTTTTTTATGCACCAACATATATTTTTACTAAAAAAAAAAAAAATCACTTTTTCCCTTTATGTTTGAGTTAGTTCACAATTTCTCCTTTAAACTTTAGCCAAGCAAATTCTCCCTTCATATTTTGGAAACAAGTGAATACCCCCTATTGTCACTCTTTCTGTTAAACCCTAATGGAATCTTATGATCCCCATTGTGCAATGTCTAAACTACCCCCACTAAATTATAATATCCCAAAAATTTCCTTCAAGTTTTTTTTTTTTTTATTTTAATTTTATGTGGTAGTCATACTTGGAAAGTTGAAATGGTAATATAGGGTGTTCTATTTGTTACTTGAAGAACACTGATTTAGTAGGTTTTAATCTTCTAAACTTATAATTTTATATAATTGGATGACATATATGCTTTTGGTTATCTTGTTCTTTAAAAAAAAAAAAATTATGTTCTTGCTTAAAGGGGTGTATATTAAAAACTAATGGTCCGTTTGGATTGAGGGGGAGGGAGAGGGAGTAGAGTAGAGTAGAGTAGATTTAGTACAAAATTAACTTATTTTTAGCCTACACTACTCTACTCCCCTCTACTCCCCCTCCTTCCCCCCTCCATCCAAACAGGCCATAAATAAACTAAACATTATAACTAGATGCATAAAATGTAATATGATAAAGAATGAACTATGAATAAAAATCTTTGCTGTGGATAATTGTAGGTATTTGATAAAGAGTTTTAATTGCATATGATATTATTCATTGCTAAAATTCAAATATTATGATAATTTCTTATCAAAACTTAATTGCTTATTGTTTGAAAAATGATATTTGTTATCATTATTTTTTGTGATAATCTACTTGTTATCATTCTTAGAATCTTTTTAGTAAGTGGATATTGCATTTAGTAAATAGGATTTAAGAAACTATCATAATAAAATAAATATTCATATGTTAAATAATTACGTTAAATTTGTATGTAATCATTATTTTTATATGAATGATATTAGCATTGTATAACATACATTTTTTAGTACACAATTTCATACTTAATTCAAATAGATACACTATTTTAAATATCTCAGGTATCACGTGCCTTCGGGCCCTCAACTAGGATACACATGCGTCACAAGCCGACGCGTGGGTCCCAAAATATCAAAGTTTTGGATGCGAGAAGTTTCTCTGGAAACACCCTCCCAACACCCTCCCAATAAACTTTTCCACTTCACACAGCATTGTACTCTTTCCAGTTGTCACCTGTACTAAAACAGAATGTTAGAGGTATTATCTTGTTATTTTCTTGGAGAAATTATTATACCTGGATGTGAATTTTGCATACAACTCTTTTAAGCCTCTTATTATGATGCAACTCCTTTCAAAGACCTGCAACTGGTATATTTACTTGGATAAATGATCACATGAATCGCACCACCAAACATGTCCCAAAAAAAATCCACAAGCAAAAAAATTGCTTGATCTGTTTCTTGTTTCACATATGATTATTAGTTCTTGAACAAGGCAAGCACATATGCAGCAGCAGTAAATGTAGCTCCCCCACAATGACACCAAAGTCATTACCTCTCCACAACCAGGACATTGACTAGAGACAAAACAAAAAAGAAAAGCTATTATATAAACCAGTGGTTTTGCAAATTGATGTGACACTAAATTATTCAATTTCAGCTAAACTATAAAATTTACTATTCTATGCTTCCTAATTTGACTCATTTGAGGAGAGATTAGGCAAACAACAAATTTTTAGCGTATTATATATTTCATATTATTAATGGAGGAGCTGATGCAACATGTCAAAGTGATTATTTAAACTTAAGTCCATCGCTGCATATCTTACCGGTTCATTAAATTTTTTTTTTTTTTTTAAAGTCCATCGCTGCAATGTAAAGAATCAACCAGAAAAATAAATTGAAATGAATGCAAATGAAACATAAATGCAGTATTCAAACAAATGATTCAAAAAAAAAAAAAAAAACACATACATGTAGTATTTAAACAAACAAATTCCCCCACTTATCAATTTATACAAATTAAGAGCACTTTCTTCAATTTTGTGATTGGTTTTTCCCCATTAATCAATTTATCCAAAATTTTAAATTTATTATTATTATAACACGTCAAAACCCACCAAGGCATTTATGAATAGTAGATATTGTATTGTGTATAGTTAATTTTTTTTTAGTTTGGCTTATTTCTGATACTTTTTAATTTAAAAAGAATCTCTTTTGTTTTAATGAGAAACTGTCATTGTGAGGACAAAAGCTCGAATTTGCACATTGGGCCTTAAACCTTATTTGCTAATGGGGATGCATTCAAGGAGGAGTAAATGGCTAGGGAGGCCCTAGAATAGATAGTCGCATAAGGAAAGAGTGGAGGGCTGAGGTTCGAGGAGGTTACCCTCCTCGGATTGGATGAATATCAGTCGAGCGAGCACCTGGGTGACTTGGGCGACCTTCCAAGAGACTCCAACAATGAGGATAGACTTCAGGCACGTATGGAGAGGATAAGGATACAGAAATATCTAAGGGAAAAGCTGTCACCACCGCATTAAATGCACTGCAGCAACTTTCTTAGCCGCATTAATGTGGAGAAGACCTCTGAACAGTGGTCTCAACCACTACCATTCACAAAGAGCCAAAGAAGATGCTTGATAAGACACATACTTGAGTGCAAGATTGGATGGTGAACAACTGTACGATGGAGATGACTTAGAAAACTCTATATAATGTGAAAGACCCTCCATAAGGAGGGGATCGAAAAAAACATAATGAAGGAGAATAGAAAAAGAACTACTGTAGCACAGTGTTGAACTATCTTTCAGAAATAGTAATTTGATTGCTAAACCATCTCCTCGGACGTACATTTCATCCATAATTATGTGTAGTTTCATGCTCGGTTACACTTGAAATCTTAGCTAACCGTTAGTCAGTCCGTTAAAAGCCCAGTTTTTTCACCCACTCTCTACAAATTTATTATATTTGACTTATTGCGCTTATAACCCAACTCTTCTGGGTTTGGGCTACAAACTATGACCCTACAATTGGCGCCGTCTGTGGGAAGAGCTAGTGTTTCAGTAGAGTATAACGATCATGGCGAGATCAGGACCACACCAAACTAGTCCGCACCATGCGGAATCAGCTAACGTTCGTCAACAAGATGAACTCCATAATCTTGAGCATGACAAGGATCTCGACAAAGGTTCGTAGTCCAAAATTAGATGGGCAACTCGAAGTTGTCCGTCATCGTTCACAAAAATTTGAGATCTCAATAAATAGTTGAGCGCAGGTACGTTGATTAAGCTTATCCGAGGATTTACTTATGTTTTATCTATTGAACAAAGGAAAAATAAACAGTTAGAAACCTAGAGTTCATTATAAAAAAAAAAAAGGAAAATCTTTTTGACATAGCAAAGCAAAGCCGAGGACGAATAACTTAAATCTAATGTTAGAAAACCTAAATCTAAGGTACCCCACCTAGCTCTCCTAACTGGGTTGGGCAAGGAAGACCATCATGCCAAGGGCTTGATGCAATTAGGTAGTCATCCTTCATCCTCTTGTTAGACTTGGGAAGACACGAAATGAGCCTAACAGTATCGGACCGAGATTTAAGGTAAAATCCTGCCCTTTTTTATTTATGACCCTCGTAAAGATGGACTACGTCGTGCCAGGTTAGCCCCAAACCTAAATGTCGGTCCAGAGCGTCAACTACTCCTAGAATCTTAAAAAAATTAAGTGCGCATTGTTGGGGGCAAAGCCTATGGTTACGTAAGTAATCTCTTGTAATCCTACCCATGGGGAGAGTCATTCCTCCCTTTATGAAGGCTATCATGGGGATTGTGACTTCTCCCACCTCTCGGTCAAATGCTAATCCTTTCGGGGGACAGTATCGTAATGATACCTCCTAGGGTATGTGGTATTTCTCTTTGAATATTTCTATCAAAGCTGGGCTATCCACTAGATACTTAAATCTACCCATAGGCCGAGGAGACTGTCCGAGGAAATAAAGAAAAATTCGAAAAAACCAGAACTTACATGAACTAAATTAAGAACTGATCTTTGAAATTCTTAAGAGGATTTTTGGAAGCGTTTAAGGAAATAGGATGAATGGTCTGATGATCGGTGTGAGTTTAAGTGTTTGAGTGCGCTGGAGATTCTGAACTATGGTAAAGGAAAGAGTTGGTAACTCTCTTATCAGGTTTTATATAAGAAACTGAAAACGAGTGGGAGTTATCCCGCCCAAATCTTGAAGGAAAATGTGGTCCGTTGGATCAAAAGACATCTGTTGGATGTCAAAGACACAGTTTCGTCCAAGGTACTTAATGACGCTTCATGAATTCCGAAGCGTTAGAAGCAATGGCGAAATGACTAAAATCATGTTCCTACGTGCGTAAATTTGAATGTCTTTACAGTTTTAACCACGGTTGCATTGGTAAGTTAAAATTCTATTTTTTCTCCTCAGGTAAAAGGGAAAAATTAAAATTTTGAGGGGCTATTGCGGGGGCAAAAGCTCGAATTTGTACATTGGGCCTTAAGACCTATTTGCTAATGGGGATGCATCCGAGGAGGAGTAAATGATTGGGGAGGCCCCATAATAGATAGTCGCATAAGGAAAGAATGGAGGGCTGAGGTCAGGAAAGAGTGGAGGGCTGAGGTCCGAGGAGGTTACCCTCCTCAGACCGGACGAATATTAGTCGAGCAAGCACCCGGGTGACTTGGGCGACCTTCTAGGAGACTCCAACAATAAGAATAGACTTCAGGTACATATGGAGAGGATAAGGATACAAAAATATCTAAGGGAAAAGTTGCCACCACTGCATTAAATGCACTACAGCAACTTTCCTAGCTGCATTAATGTGCAGAAGACCTCTGAACAGTGGTCTCAACCACTACTATTCATAGAGAGCCAGAGAAGATGCTTGATAAGACACATACTTAAGTGCAGAGTTGGATGGTGAACAACTGTACGATGGAGATGACTTGGAAAACTCTATATAATGTAAAAGACCCTCCATAAGGAGGGGATTGGAAAAAACATAGTGAAGGAGAATAGAAAAAGAACTATTGTAGCACAGTGTTGAACTATCTTTCAGAAATAGTAATTTGATTACTAAACCATCTCCTCGGACGTACATTTCATCCATAATTATGTGTAGTTTCATGCTCGGTTACACTTGAAATCTTAGCTAATCGTTAGTCAATCCATTAAAAGCCCAATTCTTTCACACACTCTCTACAAATTTATTGTATTGGGCTCATTGGGCTTATAATCCAACTCTTCTGGGTTTGGGCTACAAACTGTGACCCTACAGCCACATCATCTACTAACTAAATAAAAAGTGAGGATTAAAACTCATTACCACTTGTCATTGTATATTTAAAACAAAATTATATGTCTAGTTAAAAAAGTGCTAGAGGTAAGCTAAAATCTTAAGGAAAAAATTAACCGATGTCTTAAGAATATTGGTGTAAGAAATATTTTTACAATTTTTTTATAGGGGGAAAAAAAAAAAAAAAAAAACAACTAATTGAAGTGGATGTGTGCATTGAAGGAGAAATAGAAGCTTGTTCGTCGAAAAAGAGAGAAGCTGAGTTGCATTTGAAAGTAAGGCAGTTTTGTATATGGTTACTTTTTTTTTTTTTAATTGTATTTACTGTACAACAAATTGGGTATTACAATAGTTCATTATGATATGGTGCTTCTTGTGTAGCAAATATTACCAGTCATGTTTTTTGTGCTTCCGCTACTTTTCTTTATGTCACATTCTGATCATAATGTTGTCATTGCCCAAGTTCTCCATCTTTGATTTCATACTTATGTAGTTTTGTCATAAACAATTATCATTAAAGCTCATTGTCTTAGGAAACAGTTATTAATGAGAATTTTGTATGTTTGGATGTTTGCCTTGGGCAGTGTTCACTTCACTTCTTCTATACAATTTATTGAGGTTTTAAACTTAAGAATATAATTCTTTAGAAGCTGCTCTAGTGTACCAAAGCATTTCCCTCTTTCTAGAATAATGTTTATTTACTTACCAAAAGGGGGGAAAAGCAGCAGTTATGTCAAACTCAAACCCTTGGCTTCATTTTGACCTCTTTTACCGATATGCATTTTAAATGTTTCTTGTGGTGAGTCCCTCTTGGGCATGAGGATAAACTGCTTAGTTTATCAAAAATGAAAAGAGCTTAGATTACTTGGTAACTAGTTCTGGCAAGTGGGGTTAGTTGCTTGTAAGAGTTTGTTTAATAGTGAGGATTGTTGTACAGTATGCTCTATGATTTGAAACTAATCTAAGAAAATAAAATTTATCACTTTGGTCATAGACACAATCTAGGAATAAAAAAGCATACCGCTTTGGTCTTACATACAATCTAAGAAGAGCAAAATTGATATAGAATTAATCCACAAACCTAAGATGAAAGTTGGAATTATAAATAAATTTTTTTACTAGAAAATTTGGAATTTTATCATGAGCATTGATTATTTCACATCAGTGTATACGGATTATGTGCATCACATCAATTGAAATCGTGTTTTGAAATCATTATTTCATTTAAATTGTGAAATGCATCCGGCACTTATTTTGTGATTGACTTCATATTCAGGAGATCAAACCATGGTTTGTACCATTTAGTGATTTAAAATTAGGATTATATATATCCTTGATAGATCTCGACTGCAAAATGGTGTGACAGTTATGAGTTATGTTCGAAAAGGATATCTGATCCATTTACTAGGTTCTAGTATAACATAGTCCACACAACAAACAACCTCTCTAGGGGTAGTCCACACAACAAACAACCTCTCTAGGGGCCATAGTAGCATTGGTATTAGCTTACAAACAATTTTGTCAAATAGGATGAAAACCTTATTTTCCTTTTTTAGCTTACTATTTTTCTTTTTCACCCACATTAGATTCTCTATTCTAAACCTATTTTATTTAAATATGATTTATTCATTTTCTCATTACTTTTCTCATAGTTGTCAATATCATACGATATGCAATACGTATCGTATTGTATATGCATATATATCGTATAAAATTGTACGATATATAAACACATGGGTTTAAAATATGTTTTTTGGAAAAAAAATTGTTTTTATTTGAGCCATACAAGTCATTAGACTTTTTTTTAACACAAAATTATGAGTTTTTCTACTACCACAAACAAATTCACAATTTTTATCACAACTCTCCTATGTGTCAGACTTTGATTTGTTGTCTGTTATTTTCACATAGACCTACTACTTTTTTTTCCACCAATCACAGTCAACCATATGAGTGAGTTGTGGCAAAAATTGTGGTACTAGATTTTTTGCAAAATTATTAGGCTACTTGATTGAGCCAACTAAAATAACATGTCCATGAGGCTTTTTTTTTTCCTTCTACAAAATTTGGACAACACACTTGACACTACACTTTCATATTTGCAAATTGTTTTCTATACTATTTAAGATATTAAATGACAATATAATTCTTTTTATTTTTGTTATTATTGTTATAAGTCTAAGAAGCTAGAATACCAACCAAAAATAAATAAATAAATAAAGGAAGATTATTAAAATAAAAGAACAAGAAGAGATAATGAATGGTGATGATGATGTAGAAAATGTTAAAGAATAAATAATTTTGTAAGATAATGAACATCATGATAACATAGACTTAGATGGAGTTGATTAGACAAGATAATGGATTTGATGAAAATAAATAATTTTGGCTTATGTGTCATCTTTTGGGTTTGATCAATCTAAATGTTTATGTTATAAACATATATTAATTTGACCTATTTAGTTAGCTTTGTTAAACATTATTATATAAGTAATGGTTAAATTTGTCTTTAGTTGAATATATTCTAAATTTATAATGAATATACTTTTTATGTATGTATATTTATAATTTTTTTATAAATTCATTTGGTGTTTGTGTATCTCAAAATATATGATATATGATACAGAAAAATATAAAATTAATTTATGATATAATCTGCATTTTGACAATTATGATTTTTCTCACTTTTTATAACACCCACTTTGTGTTAAATTACCGATGGTCCCAAAAGTTTAAACTATCAAGAAATGGTGAATTTAATAACTAAATAATAATTCTAACACTTCCCCTCACTTGTGGGCCTAAACTTCCCCTTAATAAGTGGGGGGCCCAACAAATGAGAATTTAACATTTTAAATGGGAGGTAGAGTGAAAACAAGGATCGAACTTAGAATCTTTTGCTCTAATTCCATGTTAAATTACCGATTGTCCTAAAAGCTTAAACTATCAAGAAATTGTGAATTTAATCACTTAATAATAATTCTAATACTTTGGGGAATGAACAATGTTCCCAAAATAGAGGGCAATTGTAGAAAATTCCTATTTGGGGGGTAAGTTTTTAGGTGAATTTTTTTTTTTTTTTTAAATTTTTTGTTTTAGTTACTTATATTCACCCGTTATCCTACTTCAACTTCAAGCAAATTGCTGGGTTTCTACCAATGCTCTAAGGAAATTCCTCATTTCTTATTTGTCTGAAATTTTTCCTTTAACTTAGCAAGTCAGCTAATTACGTAATGTTGCTTCCTAAGATTCATTCCCCCTACATAATCACTTATTCTAGAATACAAATACTATTCACAAGTGATTATTTGAGAGATTCAATCTAAGTCGTCTGTTTACGGTGCAAACTTTGGTTAAACAAGTTGCATGGGACTTAAGGGTGGCAAAATTGGACACAACTTGCGAACTCGACACGACATGAAATTAAAAGGTTATGAGTTGAAACTTAATGAGTTCATTTTATATTCGGGTTAACATAACTGACTCGTTTAATAAATGGGTTGAGTTAGTGTTTAACACATAGAACTCGTTTAACCCATCTGACCCGTTTAATCAAATGAGATTTTACCAATATATCCTTTAAACTCTAGGTATATAAACTTATTAGTTGTTGTAGTTTATTTTTTTTGACATACTATGATTGATTATTTGTAATATTGAGATATGTTTTAGTTTTGAATGATTATTTGTGATGTAGTTACTCGTTAATTCTGAATTTTATATTAAAAGTATTTATTTGTTTGTTTTTTCATAGTTTTTTTTTCTTTTCATTTTGATAAAATCTAATAAATAAATCGATATGACTGACCCGTTTAATAAATGGGTCGTGTTAGGGTTGATAAATTTTGACCCATTTAATAAACATGTCGGATTAATGTTGACCTATATAGTTGGATACTCATAAGTTGACATAACACGAACCCGATACACCCACCCCTAATGGGACTATGAGGTGTGACCTTGTGAGAAAATCATAGGAAGGAGGGATGTGAAACATTCTCTTTTTAATCCCTCCCAATAAATTATGAGAAACATTGGAAAGATTGAGAACCCAATCAAGTCCCAATGATTCATTGGGATTGATTGGGTTCCCAATCTTTCCACTCAACATATTTTGTGAAACATTTGTCGCAATCTTCCAAACCTAATCAAGCCCCAATATTTGTCGCAATCTTCCAAACCTAATATAGTTGACAAATTTAATCAGGATTAATTAAAAAGTATTAACAGAACAAATTAAAACAAGAAGAGCGAGCGAATAGCCAAAAGAATAAGAGAAATCCTTTCAAGCTATTCTTTGTTCCAATTATCCAACTCTTCTTAAAATTTTACCCACAACTTCCACGGCCTTCACCTTCTGCTGAGACTGTTGACTCAAAAGTGGTAGCTCCTCTGGCAGCTGGGAATGGTGCTAAAAAACAAGCTCAAGAAGCTGGCTTGTTAGTCGTGCACCACATGGAATGGGCGGAGATTGTGATTGGTTTCTGTTTGGCTTCGACCATTGATATTAAGCTTTACTATCCCTTCAAGTCCACTCACAACTTCCTGCACCCTTCCACTTGTTCTCTCTAGCCATCTTACTCTCTTTTGCTTCCGTTGTCGTTAGCAAATTCATAAATCCCAAGTTCTTGGTGACAGCCCAAGTGCTTGAGAAATGTGGCATTTTCTTCACCATAACCGTGTTTTTCATTGCCATTACTATTCCTTTTCCTTTTTACCTCAAATTCGCTAGTTGGACTGTCTATGCCATTTCCGCTCTTGCCATTTTAATTTGCAGTTGTTTTTAACTTTGTATAAAATTTGCAGTTATTTTTGTTCAATTTAGTTTTCTAACTTTCAATTTTGCTTAATTCAATATTCCAGTTAGTTTCCATCAAAATTGTGCCGTTAAATTTCAACTTTGTTCAGTACAAACTATGTCATTTAGGAGATCATTAACAACTCAATTTTGACAGTGAGTAACAGGAAGATTGTATTGAACAAAATTAAAAGTTAGAGAACTGAATTGAGCAAAAATGAAGTTAAAGAACTGAATTGAATTTTAGACAAAGTTAAAAAAAATGCAATTTGTAATTTAGCCTTAAAAGAGGCGTGGTGAGAGTTAGAGCACAAACTTCCAAAGATGTACAATTGCCCTTTTGTTACATGCATTCGATAAGCAATGATAAATTAAAAATATAGAATCGATCACCTCTCCTCCAGGCTTTACTACACATACAAATCGGTAAAAGTGGATTCACATTAAAGGAAGGAGCTCTTGTGTCTCACCGTCTTTTGTTTCGTGTTACAACTTAGAAGTTGGAAGGGATTATGCTTCCTTGCGGTTACTAGTTGTGCTTTACTCTTTCACAGTTTCACTTGCCCCCAAGTCATTGTACTCTTTATATTGTTACTCACATGTTCTAAATTTGCTAAAAGTATTATTTTGTTCTATTCTAGGGGATATTATTAGAACAACCGCATCAGTATGTGTACAATTTTTCTTCTATCTTAGCATAAAAAACTTACTTTTTCTATTTTACATTATTACTTTTACAAAACACCAGTATCAGATTATCTATTATACACCCCTTTTTATTAATATTCATTTATTATTATTATTTTTACCTTTATTTTTCTCACATGTTATCTCTCTTTCTCGTCTCTCACACATTCTCTCATCTCTCAACTCTCTTCTCTTTAGAGTTCAAACCACCACAAAACTTCCTTGGCTGAACCTCGATAGCCAAAACTCAAATAGTCACCACAAAGGCGAACCTCCATGGCTGGGCCTCCATTTCCTTCATCTATTGTTGTCTTTGTTTGCTGTTGTTTTTGTTGCTGCTTATTTGATGCTGTCATTGCTTTTTTTTTCTTTTTTTGGCTACTACTATAGCCGCTACTTCTTCTTCTTCGTCTTGACTACTTCTTCTTCTTTGATGATTCACATATATTTTTATATGGGTTTGATGATATGGTTTTGTAAATGGGTTTGATGTGTTTGAGATTTAGATTTAAGAAAACCATATGGGTTTGATGAGTTAAGATCTAGATCTAGGATTTGTTTGATGATTTTGATGATTTGTCTAGAATTAATGATTTGTATAGAGGAGATAAAGATGGAAGAGAGTTAGGTGGAGAAGAGAGCAAAAGTTGACAGAGAAAAGAGAAAATATGATTTGAGAAGTAAGAGAAAAAATTATTAAAAAAATAAAATATAAGGCTATAGTGACCGTGCATATATGCACAGTTACTGTGGCAAATGTGCAAATATGCACACTTTTTGAAGTACTGATGTGGAGCATTTTTTAGGCAAAATGTGTAAAATTTGTGTCTTTTTGTATTATGCAAAGGTTTACATCCGCTGATGCGGATGCTCTTATACATGGATGTGAATTTTGCATACAACACTAGAAGTCAGAAACAAATCACTTTTAAGCACTTTTAAGTCTCTCGTCATGATGCAACAAGTCTCGTGTGTTTGAAAAACTTATCTAACATTAGTGATGGAATCAAATGAAAACTAGTAAAAATTTATCAATTTACATAATCCCACCAACAATTGTGCAATTAACTTCCACTTGGGAAAATACTCAAATTAAACTCTAATTCCTACAAGTTCTACATCCATACATTATGGAGACCTTTGTGTTGGAATAATCACGTGTTAATGATTTAATATGTTAAATAAAAGTTTTATTTTAGGAGGCAAGTAAAAAAGTGAATATTTGAGTGGGTTCCAGATAGTTTAACCGGTAAAGTTTTTGATGGTTGAATAAGAGAACTAGGGTTCAATTCTTGCCCACAACAAAAACTGATCGGTGTCTTGATCTGATGATAAAGAGCTATTATCAGGAGTAAACGTCATGGGTTGAAACTCTCTCAAAAAAAATGTGAATGCTTGATAAAATATGTTGGGCCTAAGTGCACTAGTTTTAAGATTTTGGATCAAGTTGGTGTTCCAACATGTTACATCAAAACTTCACAGCAAATTTGTCATTCGTTTTAGAAGGATACCAACATGAAACAAGAGGGTATTGGCAGTTTAAGAAGGTGAAAAGTGATAAGCAATCATTGGAGCAATGATGATATAAGCAAATTCCTTGGTAAGTAGTTTCTAAATCATACTTTCTTGTCTTCAGACTTAATTTCATTTGAAAACATGTTCCCAAAAAAAAAGGATTCTCAAGCCAATACCAAAAAGAAAAATGTTTGGAGGAGGGGGGGGGGGGGGGTGTAACATCTCTAGTTCCCCTATATTTCTCAACAATTGTGTAAGCACGTTCCTTGGGAAATGGTTTCTAAATCATACATTATTATTTGGCACTAGTAGAACTAATTATTTGCAATATCTATGTCTTTCGTAGACAATGCACTAAACTCTTAGATTGTGTACAACTATGAATTTATAAAAAGAGACAATGCACTCAAAGTTCTTTTCATTTAAATTACATTGTTGCCTTAAGTAATTCTTTATCTGTGTTGCAAGATTCAACCTCATGTTGTGCCTTTTACATTAAACTTATAGGCTTGAACTATGAGCTCTTTAGCATTTGAAAGCTAAGGTCGAAGGACCTTATTGGTCTCTGCTTGCAAGCTTCCTGCTTAACATTTATTCACTTTTGGGTTAATTGGAGTTCCATTAAAAAAAAAAAAAAAAACCTAAAGCACTAGCAAACACTTATATCAGCCATTTAATAGTAATTAATGATACAAGGCTAATTGTAATAGGGGCCTAAAAAATCACTCATGCTTTTATTATATGTTTGTAATTTTCATATCTTTTTATTCTTAACTTATGCAAATCATATGGATTTTTTCATTTTCCATTAACTTATACTTTTCTTTTTCTTTCTTTTTTTTTTTTTTTAATTTATATAGTAATCATTTCATTTAAAATTAACATACCAGAGAAACCAATGTTACAACTCAAAATTTAAAGGTAAGCCGCATCTACATGACTGCACTGTTATAGGCTACAGAGTACATGCAACTCAAGAATTAAAGCCAAGCACACCACATACCAAAACAACCTGTATAACTCATTAATCCCATAGCTTTTGAAAGAGACCAGATCAACACACAAAACAGAGCTTATTACAAAAAATGACAGAGAGAAATAAAAAACTTACAGGACAGTGGCTGTCGATATTGGGTAGTGGAGTCGGCGATGGCGCAGTTACGGTTGAGAGCGCAGTTATGGTTGAGAGAGAGAACATGGAATCGTTGAGGAGAGAGGCCGAGACAGTGGTTGGTGCGAGTCCTGGCAGCGGCCTTGGCAGTGTTGAGAGAGAGAGCAGAGGGAGTGGAATTGTGAGGCAGAGAGTGGGAGTTTGAAACAAATAAATTGAGAAAGAAAGAGACGGGTTTTAGAGAACAGGGATATTAGTTTATATATATATATATATATATATATATATATCATTTTCACGCGGATTAATGGTGTGTCTCTATCTTGGAATGAACTGAAGGACTGAGATTTAAATTGGAACTTAACAGAAATTGCATCAAATTGACTAACCCCAATATTAACTTTTGTTGCTGACTTGGTTTACTGATGTCAGAACTTTATACTAGCTTCCTCGAAGTTCCCCTGCAAGTGCGACCGCTTGAGAAAATCATAGGAAGTTGGATCGCAAGAGAATATATTATTATTATTATTATTTATTTATTTATTGGCTCGGAAGAGTTCAACCTATTCCCCATATATAGAGTGACACATTACCTTCAGGATTAATTAGCAAGTAAACTGAACATAGTAAAACAAGAAGAGCGAATAGACAAAAGAATATGAGAAATCTTTTCAAGCTATTCTTTGTTCCAATTATCCAACTCTTCTCCAAATTTTACCCACAACTTCTACTTCCACGGCCTTCACCTTCTGCTGATGCAGTCGGCTCAGAACTGGTAGCTCCTCTGGCAGCTGGGGACAACGACGCTGTCGATCAAGCTGAAGCACCAACTCAAGCAACTGGGGATGGTGCTGAAAAACAAGCTAAAGCAGCTGGCTTGGTAATCGTGCACCACATGGAATGGGCGGAGATTGTGATTGCTTTTTGTTTGGCTTCGGCCGTTGATATAGCTATACTCTCAGTTCAAGTCCATTCACAACTTCCTGCACTCTTCCACTTGTTCTCTCTAGCAATCTTACTCGCCTTTGCTTCCGTTGTCGTTAGCAAATTCATAAATCCCAAGTTCTTGCGGACAGCCCAAGTGCTTGAGAAATGTGGCGTTTTCTTCACCGTAACCGCGTTTTTCATCGCTATTACAATTCCATTTCCTTTTTACCTCAAATTCGCTAGTTGGGTCGTCTATGCCATTTCCGCCCTCGCTATTTTAATCGGCAATTGTTTTTAACTTAAGGGTAGTTTAAAAAAGAAAGAAGTGTTTGTGTCTGAGAGAGAGCAAACTTCCAAAGACGCACGGTTACATTTCTCTCCTTTTTTCTTTTTCTTTTTTGCCTTTTTTGTTTCCTGCATTCGATGAGTAATAGTGAAATAAAACATGGCATCAACCGCCATGCCTCCAGGCTCTACTACAGAGTCACATACTGATAAATTGGTAAAAGAAGGATTCACCCAACAGAAGAAGCTCATGTGTCTTCACACTTGTACAAAGTTAACGACTTTGAAGGGCTTGTTGTTTAATACTAGTACCGTGCTCTTTCACTTGCCCACAAAGCCATTGTACTCTTTCAGCTGCCATTCGCCTGTACTAAAAATTTGTTGAAGTGTTATTATTTCGTTCTATGTTCTTCGGGAAATAATTACACCTGGAAATGAATTTTGCATAAAGCACAGAAAGTCAGAAACAGATCACTTTTAAGCTTATCATCATGATGCAACTACTTTCAAAAACAGTTCCTGCATGAGACTGTTATATATATCTAAATGATCACATGAACCCCACCAGCAAAAGAACAGAAAAAAGGATATAAAACCAAACCGCATAATTTATATATATAATAATAATTGAAAAAAAAAAAAGAGAAGAAGCTGTCATAGACATTAGAAGCTAGAGCACGCAAATAAATAAGCAAGATTCTTAATCTGAATCCACGGGTTGTTTTTGTTTGTAGAGGATTCAGTCAATTGAAGCTAAGCGTATTTCTCTTAAGAAGAAGGTAGGTATTTTCAGTCTGCTATCGTTTGCTGAACATGCCCTAGAAAAAGGCATAACAGTGGAAGGAGCTAGTTTCTAAGTCGTCTTTAATTGACTCTTTGGTTGGCTTATGGTGCAAGCATTTAGTTTTATACATTATTTTGTTTAGGATGCCAATTGGTGCAAGAAAGAATTTAAACCGCGAAAAAGAGAAGCTGAGTTGTACATAAAATTAAGCCAGTTGACAGTTGACGCAGAGAGATAGACTTCATCGGTAGGTCAAGGTCCGGTTTTTAGAGATCTGGTCATCTTTGCGCCCTGCTTTGCATTTTTTAAACATTACTATATGTACGTTTTTTGTAACTTTTTTTATATGGCTTTTGTTATATTTTATAAGTTTTAGCAGTAAAAAATTGCTTTTGTTATAGAATGAGTAAATTTGTGATTCGGAAGTTGTTAGGTTGTTGAAAAGGTGATGAAAGGAAGTTGTTTGGTTAGTGAGAAAGTGATGGATTTTCTTGGCCTATATTTGGTTGGATTAAATTTGTGATTTGTGTATAGAAATTGATAAAAATTTAGCTGAATTTATGTATAAAATTTTTTTTTTTTTTTTTTTTTGGAAAAATCAGAATAGAAATTTTTTTTGGATTTTTTTTTTTTTTGGTTTAAATCCACAGTCTCATTCATATTGGCTTTTCAGTCATGTATAAAAATTTGCATTGATATAAATATTTTGTTGAATTTGTGTATTATGAGAAATTTTTTAGGAGAGGAGTTTATTTATTTCTAATTTATATATTTATAATTCAATAAGTTTTTTTCTTCTTCAATTTGGAAAATAAAATCAATTTTTATTTTTAAAATTTTGCTTTTTTTTGGATTAAAAAAATTAAAAATAACAAAACTTAGTTGTTTTAACTTCTAATGGCACTTAACAATAACTTATTTAATAGAGTGCACAAAGTTTAAGGATTGAAATGATAAAATGGAATAACATCTGTTTATTTATCTATCTATAGTACTAATAACCAGATTCACTTATTTGAGTTTCATCATTTTGTATGCTAAAATATTTTCAAATTTATATGTTTAAAAAGTTTAAATAACAAGGTTAAATACTTAGTATTCTAAAAAAAAAAAATGTTATATATGTAAAATTATTAATTTAAACACTCCTAAATTTTAGATAAATTTTAAAAAGTAGTTTTTTCACTCTATTTAGCTAATTTATTTTAATTCAATTAGAACCCTTTATCCATATCCCTTAAAATTAAGCACTTTCAGATTTTCCTTTTAAAAATCAGGCTGGACCAGTTAGTTCAACTGGTTCAATTAAGAACTTGGCACTAGTCTGATCTGGTAAAATCCCTCAAATCCAGTAAAAACCAGATAAAACAAAAATCGTGATACAAACCGATTCTTTGACCATATTGATTTTTAAAATCATGGTTTAATCTATTAAGAAAAAAAAAAAAAAAAAAAAGCCTCTTTTTTTTTCTCTCAGAGAAGTTGTCATTTTTTACCAAGTATTCTTTTAGTGCTTTTTTTTTTAATCATTTTATTGCTCATATCATTTTGATTGTTGTATATGAATTTTAGTTGTTTCTTTCTTCTTTATTTCTCTGGAAAATTTCGACGCTAAACGCACAAAAAAAAATTCCCATCACACTTGGCTGCTGTGAGGTTAGTGTACGGTATTGATTTTACTCAGCCGATCTTTGTCCCTCACGGTTTGGCTTGCGCGTGAGTGGCATTGGTCACTTTACACGGTAGACTAACAAATGCCTCATTGACACAATGACACGTGTGAAGCCAAGAGTGCCCTAAGTTTAGCTTTCTAACTGCCACAATATAACAAATATTCTGAAGGAATCCTTTCTTCCGATTTTTCACAAAATTGCTCTCAAAATTTTACCCACAGGCTTCATCTTCGAGTGATACTGTCGACCCAGAACTGCCAGATCTGGCAGCTAGGGATGACGCCGTCGGCGTCGACCCAGCTGAAGCAGCTCGTTTGGTGGTTGTGCACCGCCACCATCGCCATGGCCAGCACCACATGGACTGGACCGATGTAATGATTGGTTTTTCACCACATTTTTCATCGCCATTACTATTCCTTTTCCTCCTTACCTTAAATTAGTCACCTGGGCTATTTATACAACTTTCTTCTTCGCCATTTTTATCTGCCATTGTTTGTAGCTTTGGGTTGAAAAAATAATTAACTATATATGGGTTAGACGAGGATGCATGATTATTATATTGTTCTGCAAAGCTGAAACATGTGGGTGTGAAGCAATTTCAGATGTGCTAGATAAATTTTGTAGAGAATCTGGCCAAAAAATCAGCCTTGATAAGTCCAGGATTTATTTTTCCCCTAATGTGAGAAATGTGTTGAAGGAGGAAATTAGTGAGAGGTTAGGCATTAGGGAGACCAATAACATAGGGAAATATCTTGGTTTCCCTCTCAAACATCGAGGGGTTCCTAGGAATCCTTATAACTTCATTGTGGAGAGAGTTATGAATAAGCTTGCGGGTTGGAAGTCTAAGTACCTATCCTTTGCTGGGCGGGCTGTGCTTGTTAAGTCCGTCATGTCAGCCATTCCGAATCATGTGATGCAAGGGGCTGTGCTCCCAGTGCATGTATGTGAAAAATTGGACAAAATCAATAGAGACTTTCTATGGGGGTCCACGAGTGAGCGAAGGAAGATGCATATGGTAAGTTGGAGTAAAATAGTGAAGCCCAAAGATGAAGGAGGTTTGGGAATTCAAGAAGCAAGAGCCAAAAACATAGCTTTGCTATCCAAACTGAATTGGAGGATGTATCACGAGCAAGATGCTTTGTGGACAAAGGTTTTACTAAAGAAATATTGTGCTAACTCTAGAGTAAGGTCAAGAGATCCAGAAAAATTGCCTTCCTCTCCTTGTTGGAAGGCCATAAATCTGGGGTTTAATATCTTTAAGAAAGGTATAGCTTGGGGAATAGGCAATGGGGCTGGAGTAAACTTGTGGATGGATAATTGGGTTAATGGGGAATCATTACGGGCTATGATTGCTGGTCCCCTAAGGCAGGAAGAGTTGAATCTGAAGGTTTCTGACCTGTGTGATTACCAAACTTGGAATTGGGATTTAATCTCTTTTGATGTGCCTCAATTCATTAAGGATAAAATCAAGGCTATTCCAATCCAATTATATGGGAATGGGAGGGATACGGTGATGTGGAAGTATTCCAATAATGGTGAGTTCAATACGAACTCAGCTTATAAACTTGCAATTCATAGGGAGGAAGATGCTGTGCACTTCAGTGGGCAGTGGGTTTGGAAACTTGATATGCTGCCCAAAATTATTAATTTTTTATGGTTATGTTTACATGGTAGCGTTCCGGTAAGAGAAGTGTTGGTTGGGAGGGGTATTAACTGTGTTAAGCTTTGCCCGATCTGTAAAAACCAGGATGAGTCCATTTTACATCTCCTCCGTGATTGTGCATATGCTCGGGACCAGTGGAGGAAGCTTGAGGTGCCTCCTTCTCAGGTTAGTTCCTTTACAGAAGGTTTTGAGGCTTGGCTCAAGATCAACTGTTTAAGTGTGATGAAACATAAAAGCAATATTCCATGGTGTACTTTGTTTATTTTCACGCTTTGGACCTTATGGAAAAACAGGAATCTTGTTGTGTTTGAAAATACCATTCCAAATCCAAGGCTTGATAAGGTCTGCCTGTGTCAAGCCAAGGACTATCACTACTGTATCAGCAAGACCAAGCAAATTACGCCTAAGATTGCTATCCCTGTGAGATGGTCTAAGCCTATTCCGGGCTGGTTCAAACTCAACACGGATGGTGCTTCTCTAGGAAATCCGGGCAAGGCTGGCGGTGGGGGGTTGATCCGGGACAGCGAAGGGAGATGGGTTAGAGGTTTCTCAAGGTCTGTTGGGCATGCTACAAGTGTTATTGCTGAACTTTGGGCCTTGAGAGATGGTCTTAGGCTGGCTGCCCAGCTGGGAATTGAATGCTTGGAAGTGGAACTAGATGCAAAAATCATTGTTGAAATGTTGAACTGTGCAGAAAGTTCAAGCAACACTAATTTGAAATTCTCTTCTCTACTTTCTGATTGCAGATTCCTCATAGCAAGTGCAGCATAGGTCCGAGTAACACATATATATAGGGAAATGAATCAGTGTGCTGACTTTTTGGCAAGGAAGGGCTGCTGCCTGAGGGAGGATTTTGTTATTTTTGATGTTTCCCCCTCAGAGGAATTAGATAAACTCCTTGTATCTGATATTAATGGTCTGTACTCTTATAGGCAAATAGCCACCACTTTGGCCTCTGCAGCCAATTTGTAATCTGCTGTTCTCTGGTTTGAGTTTAATATATTTTGCCTTTTAACCAAAAAAAAAAAAAAAAAAAAAAAATTGTGTTGTGTTTGAAACTTTGCACCCGACTGTGTGTGTAGAAAAGTGGCGCTCCACGACGTGTTTCTGAGTCTCTGTCTCAATAATATCGTAGGAAAAAAAAAAAAAAACAAAAAAACAAAAAGAAATAATACTAGTTTACCGTTTTTGGAAGTTGAAAAGTGACAATAAACCCATTTGGACTGAATGTTGTTAATTCCTATTGGAATTGGAGGGACCTAAACTCTTCAAATTCTGTCTCACGCTCACACATACCAATTGTACCCTTTCAGTTTTTAGTTGATATATGTACTAAAAAATTGTTAAATTATTATACCTGGATGTGAGTTTTGCATACAGCACAAAGATAGAGACTTTTAAGCCCCTCGTTATGATGCAACTGTTGGATCCTATATAGTGAGGATGGTAATCTTGTTAGGGTGGTAATCATCATCCTTGACGCTCGGAGAGAATAAAATCTAACGTCAAACAATGTGTAAGGAGTGTCAGTATTTATAGGCTCCTTTAATATCTCTTGAAAAGATATATATGTTTTTCAAGAGATTAGACATATCTAAGAAACACAACTCTTTAATATATAACTAGTTTTTAACGTTTAATTAATCTCTTGTGTGGTTTGGTGAAGCAACATCATCTACCAAGTAAGAGTTATTGTATGAGTGAGAATGCACCATATTATGATGTGATCAAGTGTTACTTTTTTATGCCAACAACAACTACTTTCAAAGACCTGGCATATGTTTATCTAAATAAATGATCACATGGATACTGAATGGCACCAGTAAACGTGTCAAAACAAAAAAAAACTGCACAAGCAAAAAGACCGCTTGATCTGTTCTTGAACTAGGCAAGCACATATGCTGCAGTAACTAGCTCCTCTCTCACAAGCACACCAAAGTCATTACCTCTCCACAACAATTTACTAGAGACAAAACAAAAAAGAAAAATTATTATATGACTAGTAGATTTGCAAATTAGTGTGACACTCATCATTTAAGCAAATTTCATTTCAGCTAAACTATGAACTTTACTATTCTGTTCTGCTTGATTTGACTCATTTGAGGAGAGATTAGACAAACAACAAATTTCCAACGTATATTATATAATTAATGGAGGAGCTGGTGACTGATGCAGGTGCAATTAATATGTCAAAGTGATTATTCAAACTTTGAGTCCATTGCTGCAATGTGAAGAATCAACCAGAAAAATAAACTAAAATGAATGCAAATAAAACATACATGTATTTAAACAAACAAATTAAGAAAACTTTCTTCAATTTATTTTTTTTTTAAGAACGAATTAGTGATTTTTTTAGTAATTACTTTTTTAATTACTTTTTTTTTTTTCTAAATACAGATTTTTAAAACTTCATTTGTTAAATAATTCATTTTAAAAGGCTGTAAAAAATTACTAAAAGTAAACTATATAAATAATAAAAATAAAAGCTGTCATAAACATTAAGCGGTAGGGTGTATTTGGATACCGCTTATCTATATATATATATAAAACCGAAACTTTTGAAACTTCCACAATTTTCCACGTCAGCACAATATTAAAAAGAAAAAAGAAAAAAGAAAACACTTTTCTAAAACCCGACTTTGCGCCTTACACGATACTGTGCATTCTCTTCCTGCCTTCCGTCTACCAGCTCCTCCTTGACAAGCCAATCAGACCCACGGCAAGCCAACACTAGAGCATCGCATCTGAAAACTCACCATACCCACCAATTGACATCTTCTTCCTAAGAATCGTGTCATCGAGAAGAAACCGTAGTATATCTTTTACGCTTTACTTTTGTTGTTGTTTTGTTTTCTCTTTTATTGACTGTTTTGTCTTAGCGAGTCGTCAATTCTCATCTGATCGTGGACGAGCACTAAGTCTAAGACTTGGTGAAATCGTAGTGTAAAGTTGGTAAATTTCATAGCAAATTCAGGTAGTTGACTGGTATTCTCTCTGTTTTTCTTATATATTATGTGATATATATTTTAAATAAGCAATTTGATAAACTTTCACTCTCACTTTCTCTCTTGGTCTCTCTCTCTTTCTCTTTCACTCTTTTGGGCTTATTATTGCAAAGACTTTTTGGTTTTCATGAGAATCTTATAAATCTTTTTTCTCTTCTTTGGTTTATTAAAATCCTTTGCTTTCTCCCTGATATTTCTTTATTTTTTACTTTTTTATTTGTTGTGTCTTTTTTATTTTTGGGCTATTCTCTGATTGGAAGTTAAAAACCTAGATAATTTTGGATTTTCTTTGTAGTTTTGTTTTGTGTTTTTCATGAGCAAGAAGATTTTTTTATGATTGTACTGTTGTCCTTACAAAACTGTTCTTGATTGTGTATGCAAGAGCCGCGTGGAATATATTCTGAAAAGTTCAAATTTTGTTTGTGATGTGCATGAATTTGAGGGAACTGCAGTGGTTTAAGCGCGGAGTTGTGGCTGTTTGCAAAGTAGGAGTCTTTTTGTCGTAGTGGTCTGAAACTGAAAGATACTAGGAAGTGTTTTCAATTTAAGGGGTAGGGAAGAGTTGGTAAGGCTGCTACAAATTTGTCCATAGGATATAACCAAATTTATTGGGTTTTACAAATAGCATTTTTGAAGATGATCCACAAATTTCTTATGTTTCTAAGAAAGATGAATGAAAAGAAGTTACTAAATGAATATGAACCATTATTTATACCCAAAAAATAATCACTTTTTAATAGGCACATTTTCGGTCAATAGATATTTAGTTTGATTCTAATAAAACTTTGTGCTATTTCTTTCAATATCATTATTTTTTTTTTAATTTCATACATTTTTTTTTTTTTACACTCCAACTAAAAAATAATGGTTTTTTTTTTTCCTTAAAACTCATCCAGTAGTTATTCCTGTGTATTGCACGGGTTAGCGACTAGTTTTGCTTAAACTGAAAACTTATTACTGAAAGTACTGTAGATAAAAATAAAAAATTACTAAAAGTAAACTGTATAAATAATAAAAATAAAAGCTGTCATAGACATTAAGCGGTAGGGTGTATTTAGATACCGCTTATTTTGCTTAAACTGAAAACTTATTGCTGAAAGTACTGTAGATAAAGATAAAAGTTAATTGAAATTGTACAGTAATACCCATAAATAGTATCAAAAAGTATAATAAGACCCATAAATAGTAATAAAAATAAGCTAAATTGTAAAATAATTTTAATTTTTTATTGGCAACAGATGTTTGTGCGTTTTGGCTTACTTTTGATTAGTTTTACGGCACTGTTTACAGACAAGCCAACTTATGAAAAATACAATAACAATGTTTTACTTTTTATTTTATTTTATTATTTTGCTATAATATTCACGTCAATAAATTTACGATTTTCAAAGAAATAAACATATCCAAACAGAATTAAAAGCTTCTTCGCGAAGGCGCAACTACAAGGCTACGAGTAGCGTTTTTATAAATTAGTTCAAATTCCCTCGGCAACGTAAAGGCGCTCTCCCAATTTAGGGTTCATATCTTTCCCAAAACGTCTTCGCCAATACTCCCAATCAAAACGACCAAAATTTTTGCGCAGTCCCTCTTTCTCTCTCTCACTCACACTCACACTCACACTCACACACACAGACACACACGAAGAAACTCTAATGGCAGACCACGACGAAGACTACGCTCGCTATCTCCAAAACGTTGATCAGCTCGCCCCGTTACAAGTCGATTCCGGTTCCGAAACCGAAGAAGAAGAAGAAGATGATGATGATGAAGAAGAACAAGAAGAAGAAGAAGAGGAGGAGGAGGAAGAGGAAGAAGATGAGCAATGCAAGCGGAGGAGAATCGAAGGAGGAGGAGAAGCTTGTTCGTCGAACGGACTGGGAAGCGTCGAAGGCTCGCAAGATAATGAGTGGAATCGGAGTGAAATCGACGGTCTCTTTTGCCCTATTTGTATGGAAGCTTGGACCACCGACGGTAACCATTATATCTGGTTAGTACTCGCCTCCCAATTCTTACTCTTCTTTGAGCCTTATATTTGATGAATTTTCATTGCCTTCAATTCTAGGGTTTTACTCTAATTTTGTTCCAACCTTTCAGTTACTCACAATTTTGTTGCTATTAGTATAATGCACAACCGACATTATTGATTTAGTGGTAAATTGGTGTAATCTTGAATTTTGGATTCATTGGAGTTTATAGAGACATTTATTTTGGTTAAATTTGATAAATTGATAAGAATTTTCTGATGATGTGATTGTATTGACTGTTGAGTATCGCCAGATTATTGTTTATTCATAGTACATTGGAGAGAAATTTAAGTTTCATTTGGTACATTGAAGGTGTGTATGTGATCTTCCTTAAAGTGGCGGCTGGGTGTCAAAGACTTAGTTGATTTCAATAAGGCCTTATTGGGGAAAATGGCTTTGGAGATATGCTCGAGAGTGAGGCATTATGGTGGAGAGTGGTGTGTACTAAATTTGGCAGTATGTTGGGGGATTGGTGTTCAGATGGGGGTTACAGGAATGTATGGTGTAAGTATTTGGAAGTACAAGGGCAGGATGGGATAAATTTGTTGGCTTCATTAGTTTTAAGGTGGGGGGATGGAACTTGAATAAACTTTGGCATGATTCCTGGTGTGGGGGGCAGCCGTTGAGGGAAAGGTTTCCTGTATTATTTCGGATAGTACGTGACAATTATTTCGGATAGCACGTGACACAGAGGCTTCGGTGGCAGATCACTTGGTTTTAGCCGGAGAGATGCACTGCTTGGATAGTAGTTTTATTTGAAGAGTCTAAGAATGGCAGTTGGAATCCGTGGTAATCTTTATGGATCTCATATATTCTAGTATGGTAATTGGAGTGGCATGGGTACAATATGCTGGACTCTCTCCTTCAAGGAGCATTTTTGAAGTAAAATCTTATTATAGACTTTTACAACCCTCACCTCCATCTTGTTTCCCTTGGAAAAGTTTGTGGAAGCCAAAGTTCCCAGTAAGGTTGCCTTTTTCCTCTGGACAGCGGCTATGGGAAAAATTCTGGCTATTGATAGCCTCAAAATAGGCAGGTGCTTGTTATTGACTGGTGTATTATGTGCAAGTCAACTGGGGTAACTGTAAATTATTTGCTTCTTCAATCCCCTTTTGCTCATGAATTGTGGAGTTTGGTTAATTGGTCATTGCCCTGTTTGGGGTCATGTGGACCATGCTCAAATGTGTGGAGTAACTTCTTCCTAGTTGGAAAGGAAAGTTTGGTAGAACGGGCAATAATATGATTTGGAATGTGATCCTGCATTGCCTTTGGTGTATTTGGTGTGAGAGGAATGCAAGGACCTTTGAGGGACAGGAGAAATCATTGAATGATCTTAAGCTTTTTCTACTCAATCTTTATTTGAGTGGATGAATGCTTCCCCTCTCTTTTCTTTTGATAATATGTTTAATAGTTGTTCATTTCGTGCTTAATGTCGATTTACTGTGTGTACACTGTTACCTCTATGAGTTTCATTAATAAACTTTTACTTATCAATAAAATGATTGTTTAATCATAGTATAATTGTGTTGTTTGAGGACTGCAGTTGTCTTCCTTGTGGGCACATATATGGTATGTCTTGCATCAAAAGATGGCTACAACAACGTAGAAATGCCGGAAAGGTATTACTTGTTATATAATCAATTAATCATGACACCATTTACATGAATTAACTAGAAAGAAGCTTTTTCTATTTTTTTTATTTTATTTTATATATATATATATATATATATATATATATATATTTATGTTTGTATTTGTTGTTATTTTTTATTTTTGATAATTTTTTGTATTTGTAGTGTCCTCAATGCAATAGGGCATGCACACTGAAGGATGTAAGGAAGCTTTTTGCATCACGGGTTGTTGCAGTTGATGAAGAATCACAAAAGGTCACATGAAATCTAGTGGGGTTGTTATTATAACAGGAGAAACTTACAATTTTCTTAATCTGAATCCATGGGCTGTTTTTGTTTGCAGAGGATTCGGTCACTTGAGGTTAAATGTGCTTCTCTTGAGAAGAAGGTAGGAATTTTTAGTTTGATATGGTTTGCTAAAACATCCCCTATAAAAGGCATAGCAGTGTAAGGAGCTAGTTGCTTATGGTCTTTGGTTGGCTTATGGAGCAAGTATTAATTTTTGTGCTTTATTATGTCTAGGATGCTAATTGGTGTAAGAAAGAATCTGAATGGAAGAAAAGAGAAGATGACTTGCGTCGGAAAGTAAGCCAGTTGACAAAGGTATGCTTGATTATATATATCTACTATTTTATTGTATACATTGTACAATAGAGGTTGAGCCTTGGTGTGGTGGCAAGTGCCTTCCACCAAAAGTGATAGCTCATGGGTTTGAGTCCGGAAATCAGCCTCTCTAATAAATTGGGGTTAAGGCTGCCTACCATGACCTCTCCCAGACCTTGCATAAGTGGGAGCTTTGTGCACTGGGTATGACCCTTATTGTATTCATTGTACAACAAATTGTGTATCGGAATAGTTCATTATGCTTTGGTGCTTCTTGTGTAGAAAATATCAGCAGTCATGTTTTATGTGCTTTCACTACATTTCTTGGTGTCATTCTGATCACAATGTTGCCATTGCTCAAGTTCTCCATCTCTTTTCATAAATCTGTAGTTTTGTTTAAAAAAATTATTATTATCATTGCCTTAAGGAAGCGGTCATTCATTAGAACTTTGTATGATTTGATGTTTGCCTTAGGCAGTGTTCATTTCACTGCTTCTGAAGAATTTATTGATTTTTTAAACTTAAGAATGAAATTCTTTAGGAGCCTCTTTAGAGTACTTGAGCGTTCTCCTCTTTCTAATCAACTGATTATTTGCTTACCAAAAAGATAAAAAAGGAAGTAGTTATGTCATACCTTTGATTTTGTTTTGACTGCCTTTACCAATATGCATTTTAGACTTGTGTTCTGTTGAGCTTTGTGGTTGTCTGCTCTATGTATTTGTTTATTTATCCAGGATTTGTGTGCATTATTTCATAATATTAGGGATTATTGGGTGTATGTTTAGTATTCAAATGAAAAGGACTGAGGTTGCAAACTGAATCTGCTCTTTGTTAGTATTTCCATCAATTAAGTTGCAAAGAGCTTACTAAAGTGTTTAGGTAGTATAGAGTTTACCTTTTGTGTCTGTCTGTGTGTCTTTATCACTTTTGGTTTCAAACTCTGCTTTGTAGAGGACAACTGATTTGGAGCATTTATTAGGAGATGTGCAGAGCAGAGCATCTAGATTAGCAAATGCTGGTGGGCAATATCAAGGAAGAACTGTATTTGGTAAGCATCCTTTAGAATGTATGACATATGCCTTGTGAAATTCAAGTGTAATGTTATATATACAGATTTGTACATGTTAATATGTTATGTATTTATAATGTATTACTGTACACATGTATGTTGAATAAATAGATAAACACTCTCCAATGTAATTTTATGGTTAGGTCATTCATCATTGATGTCTGCATTGGAGCTATGTTCTCATTGTTTTAGATGCCCTTTCCCCTACTGTCAAGTATCAAATCTCTTTGTACCCACCGAATCTTGTAAACACATCTGTATGTTGAATATATCTTGTAGGCAACAACTTTGGCTCAACTTTTTGCGGACAAGGATCTTCTTGCAGTTTCATATTACAGGTGTGCCATTTCTTGCTTTCTGTTATGCTATGTTTCCTATCGTCTCTCAACATGCACCAGAGTTATTAGACTATAAATAATAACCAATAAGAAATTTTGTTAAAGAGAAGATGAAACCTCAACTATGCAGGATGTGTAAAAATGTATTTTATTCAACATACATGGAGTTTTACATTTAACCAGGTTGTAGACTTTTTTTTTTTTTTTTTTTAATCATAGATAATAGATATTTCATTAAAAAAAAGTACATCTTGCTAGGTAATATACTTTTTATTTTTCTTATTCTTTATATAACATCTCCTTTATCTTTCTATGTTTTATTTGTTTTGGAATCTTTCTTTGGCATCTCTCTCTCTCTCACATGCCATAAGGACTGAAACTTACTTTTGAAGCACAACCATTATATCCCAATTTATGAGGAAAAAAAATGCATTTATGTTATCTTCAAGGTTTTAATTTTGTTATTCTCTTTTTTTGATCATGTGGAGAAAATCCGATGATTACATGGCTAGTTAGTGATGTTCAGACTTTTCTATTTAAGTTTACAATATTCAATATTTTCAGTCATCTATGAAATTCGAAAATAAATAATCCCTTCAACTTCTTTCAGCATTAATAAACTACGTGCAAAGTTGCTATTAATTGAAATGAGGAAATATATCACGTGCCTGTCAGTTATCACATAAAAAAATTGTTGTCTATTTCCTTAATCCTTACCAAATGATTCTCTCTGAGAAACTTAGAATAAGTAATGCACAATATATCCAACCCAAGAACATAAATCAATATCGAATTACAACCAAATCCAAATATACAAAAGAACCAAATTCAAGCACAGGAAAGATTTCACACAAGTAGACTGCGAGGTTTGGAATTGCAAGAGCGTGGTAAGTAACTGTGCTTCTGCCCGTTATCGGGTGACAAGCACATGATATGGTTCCCTTATTGAAATCAACGACTTGATGGATAGGCAACTGATGCTGAAAACATGAAGCTTATGGATGTTCTTGTTTTCCTTTTTTTGTTCAGGGTGGTTAATAATATTTGTAAATTTATTCTGTGAGATAGGATCTTCTTCTGTGCTTTGAATTGAGCAACTGTTTCCTCAAGTAATTTTTTATAGCCCAATTAACCTATGCTGATAACATGAAGCTTATGGGCGTTGTTGTTTTATTCTGTTGTTCAAGGTGGTAAATAATGTTCATAAATTTGTTCCATGAGATAGTATCTTCGTCTGTGCTTTGAATTGAGCAACTGTTTCCTTAAGTAATTTTTTGTAGCCCACATAAAATTAACTTATATTATAAATTTCTGTAGAAGGAGTTCCAGGTAGATGGAGCGCGTTTAGTCGATGTGGATGCTTCTAGCCAAATTTTGTTAATTGTGCGAAGAGTGTCTGGGATAGATGCAACACCTGTACTTACCAAAGTAAAGTTTCATGACATAAATTGTAATATTATATGCATATTTTGGACTTAATGGGAACTGCGCCTTAATTTTGCAATTTTTTTTCTTTTGAATATCATTTTGCAGATGAGCTTGATACCTCCACATGAAAAACAAGATATCATACTTCCTTCTTATATGAAAGTTATTCGGGACCTACGTATTTGTCCTTCTAATGGTAGCCTTGCACTTTTTGCTTCACTAAGGAAACTATCAGTTCTCAGGTGTGACCTTATTTGTATAATCTGTTGTTTTGGTTGTCTTCTTTAATCTCTTTCCCTGTTGACTTGGTTGTTCCACTTTTTACAGTCTGGAAAGCAACAATATCATCCTTTCCTATAATCTACCGGTAAAAGTTCAATCCATTAAGTATATTCTTGTTAAATAACCGTAGGTCTTGAATCTCTTGATATTGGGCTGAGCTTCCATATTGTCTATGTGGGTATAGGCTTCTGGTTACTTTACAATCCTTTTCCGTTAAAAATTCTCTGAATATTATTGTTTCCTTGCAATTTTTCACTATAAAAGGCTTGTTTTTATGTGATTTGTCCATGTGTAGGAATGCACAAACCCAAAATTTTAAGTATAGAGAACTTCATTCGGGGAGATAAATTAAGTCTTTGAAGAAGATAAAGACCTTTATTAAATCTTTACTATGTGGAACCTTCCCCAACCATTAATGACTGTTCCTTTGTTGAGTTGGTAGTTACATATTTATGTGATATTCTTGGTTCTGGGAATGTTGCTGATAGTTGCAGTAACAGTTACAAATCCAGTGCACATTATATTCTACATGGACATTGATGAATATTGCATGGTAATAAGTTCCTCAATGAAATTTTTTTCATTGTGGATAATGGGGAGGATAATTGACGTGATGATCTTTATTGTGTCTGACTTGATTGTGCTCTATTTAATCATGAAATCGTTTTTCAACATTGAGTGTAGTACGAGGATGGGTGACCTCTTGGGAAGTCCTCATGTTGCACCCCTTTATTTTATTTATTAAAAAAAAAAAAAATTTTAAAAAAAAATCCTTTTTTAACATCCCCCTTTCACCCCTCAAATCCTGTGGTTCTTCAATTGGTACTCACCTAATCATTGGGTTCTTTCCAATATTTTGTATCTTTTAATCCACTGAATTTTTCACTAATACATTCAAGTAGATATTTTGGACATATCTCAGTTTCCATCTGGCAATGTTTGAACCGGTGGAATTGCATGCCATAATCCCATCATTCATAGAGACTAGGAGTTGGGATTAAAGGTGGGACACAGATCTGGTTGAGTTGGATCAAGCTTGCTTTGAGGTCAAACGTGAATAAATACTTGATGCCACTTAAAATGACTGGTGCACTCATTCTAGCAAATTTTAATAACACTGTAAACTGCCCCTTCACTGTAGCCCCTTTGTAAAACTTAAACCATCTCCCAGTCTATGTTCCTTAAATGGGCTAAAGGAAGGCTTGGATATTGGGCCTTAAATTTTGAGAGTATGAAACCTTGGCACAGAGCTATTCTCATTGCTTGAATATGAATGCATAACTCTATTAATTTGAAATATATTTTAAAGAAACAGTAGTCAACTACCATTGCCTTTTAAGCTGGGCAGTTCCTTCTAGCCTGAAAGTTTAGCTTGAGCTGAACTTATCCCAAGTTAGGCATGGTTGACTGGCTCAAATTTTGGGCAAGGAATTTCAGTCTTTAGATTATGCCTGCTCAGCCTAGTGGGTTGTTTCATTCAATTACTATAATGGAGTTGTAGTGCTATAGTGATGCTGCCAAATTGGCTTTTAATTTAATTCTCTTTCATGTTCTGTAGAATGTGTCTATTATTGATATACTTTGGTTGCGTTTGTGATTTGAGAAAAAAGTTAGTTTATTTCACTTTTTAGCTTATTTTTGCTCCTAAAGTGGACCCCATTGCACTGTTAAGTGGGTCCCATTGCTTCAAAAGTCAGCTTTTAGCTTTTTTTCTACATACTTTCAGCAAAAAATGTTTTCAATTTCGGCAAAATAAGCGGTTTCCAAACGGACCATTTATGTAACCTCTTCCTCTCACTGTCTCACTCTATATGTACACTCCCCAAATGTGTGTACTCCAGGACTTTTATATTTTCCTTCACTATTTTCTTTCTGTGAAAAATGTTATTATTGGTACTAATAGTAGAGTATGTACTTCCAGGCTGCTGCTTGGTCATGTTCATGGGATCTCAATAGCTCGCATTACATATATGCTGGACTGCAGGTATGAAATTTAAGTGAGTTTTATTTATGTTGTGAACTAGGCGACTTATGCTGATCTTTTACTTTTTTCCCTTTCTTGTAGAATGGATCACTTTTGGTGTTCGATATGCGCCAAACTAATGGGCCAGTTATTTCCCTGAATGGCCAGTCATACCATCCTGTTCATACTGTACACTCTCTTTTACATAGTTCAACTCTTACTTCCGGTGTTAGATCTGTCCTTTCTGCTTCGTCAATTGGCTTGTCTCGGTGGAACTTTGATGGTTCTGAAAAGGGGTAGGTTGTTATTATTTTATGTATGTAAGCTTTGAGTTCCCTAATCTTGTTTAGCTATAAAGCCATTTGGATAAGTTCCTGATGTCTTTTTATCATTCATTTCATTTTGCACCTTGGCTTAGATCAAATGTGCTACTTATTGCTGCATTCAAGAACTTTTATTTCTTTTATCATTTACCATGTTTTCCTAAATGTAGTCCATTCTGACGCTTCTAATGACCTTCAGTATTCATGATGTTATAAAACTGTACAGATACAAGAATGGATGTCTTTTTCATAATCCTTTTTCCTTTCCTCACTATCTTTATTTTTCAGTTGAAGGGGTTGATTAGTTTTATCTGCCCATGACATGTATTGCAGGGTTTGCTTCCATATCTTTGCTTAAGTTTTCAATTCTATAGTTGGAATTAATTTTGGAAGCACTTCTTTCACCTTTAATTTCTTAGACTTCCTATGTGGGAACAAATCTAATTTTAAATGGAACGTTTATAATATTAACTAATTATATTGAATTGAACAATTATGAGCATAATAAGAACTAGCCTCTAAGTACGCGTGTTGCACATACTCCGAGGCTCTTCTATTTTTTTTGGATAAAAGTTAATAATTTGTATCTATTATAATTGGATTTTTTTTTTTTCAAACAAATAAAAATGATAAACTTTAGAGATAAGTAGTAATTGTAATTTCTTTTTTGAACATGTGTTTGAAAGTGTAGTGATATAAAGAAATGTTTGGGTAGGAAAAATAAGATGAATGTGAAGGGAAATAAGGCTAAGGGCCCGTTTGGTACATAAACTTAAACACATATTTTCAGTTTTTAAACAATATTACATGTATTTTTACATACTTTTTCACCCACACATATTTCCAAAAAAACTGAAAAACTGTTGTTTAAACACACGTACCAAATGGGTCCTAAATTTTAGGAGTTCTCTTAGTTTTTTATTTTTTATTTTTTAAACTAGGGTGTTTTACTTTTATTCGGATGAAAAAAGAATAAAAAAGACTAAATTTTAGGGAATAAAAAGGTGAACATGAAGGAAAAAAATCCTAAATTTTAGGAGTCATCTTTTTGAATTCAAAATGAAATTTGTTATTTGACATTTATGACTCTATTTCTAAGAGAAGTTACCATTCATTAATTAGGGTATTTTTGAACCACATAAAAGTCCGGTTCAAAGGAAGGAATCCTCTCGTAGATAGTATTGATTATGTATTTTACAGAGATTTCTTTTTACTAAATTACACCTTTGCATCCTGAAGTTTGGGTTGTTTTCAGTTTGGTCCATGAAGTTTGAAAATTTTCATTTTGGTCCACCAAGTTCAATTCTGTTTTTAAAATGGTCCTCCTGTCCATCTTTGTTAGTGAGCTGACCATTAAGCACTCATGTGACCACATCACACATTTTTGCCCCATTGTCTTACCTCGTCACCCAATTGAATAATAACAAATTTATCAAACTGTAAAAAAGAAGTGAGTTTTGGGATGGTTTGGGCTTGACAACAGTGGGGTGGGTTTGGGACTCTGATGACTCTTTTCTTGGTTGAGTTGTGTAGGTAAAAGGTGTTTGTGATTTGGTTTGAATGAGGTTTTTAAATTTGTTAAAAGGGAGTTGTATTTGGATGAAATGTGTTTGGTTTTTTCCACCGTCAGATATCTAATCATGATTTGGTTTGTGCACTACTATATATTATTAATTTTGCTCCATTTAGATTTCATTGAAAGCTGCTGTGAATTCTTCCTTGTATCTTTGCTTTTCGATTTTGCCTTTTGACTTTGCATTTCTCATTTTGTTTTAGTTTGTTCCAGCATCATTATTTTTTGTTCTAGCATTTTTTTTAGTTTTCTTTTCCCCTCCCTTGGATGACTTAGTAATTTAGGCCAATTAGGCAAAAAAAAAAAAAAATAGGTGATGTGGACAAGTGACTACAATACTTATTTGGCACTTAATGGTGGCTAGCTCAGTGATGGATATGGATGGGAGGACCATTCGGAAAACGGAATCAAACTTGGTACTAAAATGAAAATTTTCAAACTTTAAGGTGCAGGAGTGTAATTTAGTAATCTTTTGTGAGTAAATTATTTGGATTTGGAAGTCCTAGTTTGCAGTTTTTTTTGTTTAAATGTAAAAAATTCTTATGAGTGCCAAACTGTCAAATTTCACTTCTTCCTTGTTTTATGCATCCATTTATGTCTCCCCCCCAAAAAAAAAAAGAAAATTTAAAACATATCTTCTGCATTTTAGAAACGTGTGCTTGTTTTGCTTGATCAGAACTTTTTGGGCAAATGCTTTATCAGAACTCACTCAGGAAGAAACTTTGAACCTTTGAATAATTGCAGAAGTGTGGTGGTCGAGCTATAAAATAAAATAAAAAATAAACTTTTTGTTTTTTCATGCATCCATTTAGATCCCCCCCCCCCCCCCCCCCTTTTCTTTTTTTAATTTTAAACTATATTTTTTGCATTTTAGAAATGTATGCTTGTTTTGCTTGATCAGAACTTTTTTGGGCAAATGCTTTATCAGAACTCACTTGGGAAGAAACTTTGAACCATTGACCAATTGCATCCAAAATCCTCATCTGATATGGTCTATTGATGGGCCCTGACTTCTTTTTTGTATAAATAGTCAGACTTTGTTGTCATCACAACTCATCTAAGGTCTAGTGCTTTTGCAATAAGAAATGGAGTTATGCACAACCTGTTGGCCAAACAATTTAAATAGTATTCTATCATTTAATTGTTGAGGGCTGATGAAGGGAATTTATCTTATTATTTTATTAGTCTAAAAATTAGTCTATATCAGTATTATGTGACGGTTTATTCTAACAATTTTATAATTGATTCTTATCTAGGCCATTTTTGATTCCTGAATCGGTTAATCAAGGAATTTGTATATCCCTTTCTTATTCTCCTAGCAGTGATGACATTGTTGCTTCATATCGTCCCAAAGTTGAGATGCAGAATGAGATGGCTATTTCTCAACCTTCAATAACACATTCCCAAGTTATTGGGCAAGGAGTTCAGGGCTCCCATGTTCATTACAAAGAAGTGGGAAGCAACTGTTTTCAAAAGTTGGGTTCTGCATGTGCCAATGTGAATGAGAGTCGAATACCAATAAGATCTGCAATCTTAGACATAGAAAATCAAGGCCGGATGTTTGCATCTGGGGATGAAGTTACGCGCGAATTGATCTTGCAAGAGTTGCCATCTTTTACAGTTCTTCAACATCTTAATACACAAAAGCGTCCTATTCGAGATGTGAAGTACACACATGCCATCAGCCAAGGTTTACTTAGTTGTTTAAGTGAGGATACATTGCATCTTTTCGGTACCAAACTCTCATGAAAAAGGTAAGCTGATTAAATTCAGTTTGAGTGAGTTATTAATATTAATATTATTGTTATTATTGTTTTCATTAGCATCATTGTTATTATTATTATCACAATTATTTAAATGTGGACTATTATTTTAATTCCTGACCAACCTCAAAACCAAAAAAGTAAAGAAAAAAACTTCTGGCTACTGCTGGTATTCTTATAGTATTACTTAGATTACTGTAATTTTTCACCTCATTAATGGTGCAATTTTTTTGTCAGTGTGATTTAATATTACAATAAATTGGGGTAGTATTAATTTGTTTACAAGCTACTTAATTTTAGTTCATTCTTGGCTTCTTGTTATGGATCTGGTTAGTAATTATCTAAAAGTATTATAATGTTGGTATCTGTTGACTGTTAAACCGATCCTACCAAAACTACATGAAACATCCAGTTTAGCATCTTATGTTTTTCAATAAGCCCTGGTGACCTGTTGTTACTTGTAGAATACATAATTCCTGTTCTGTTTTTTGCATACTATTTTCAAGCCTGTTCCATTTTTAATTTGTTTTAGAAACGAATCTTGTTGCTTATAAAGAACAAAATTTATGAATATTTTTTTTTTCTCACTACAATTAGTGGTCATTATTACTTCAAAAAAAAAAAAAAAAAAAAAAAACAATTAGTGATCATGGCTTTGCTTTTTTAATGGCCTGTCTAAACAATACCTGTGGGCTAATATTGCTGGGCTAGGATTTTAGAAGTGCTACTTTTTTGTTGTACTGCCAGTATCAGCTTCACCATATGTCAAAAATACTTTTTATCTAGTGATTATGGTCTTTTTTATTTTTAACAATCAATGTAAGAATCCTGAACCCCCATAAGTCCGTAGCCATGGCAGGTTGAGTTTTTAAGCCTCCCCCCTAAATGACATGGTGGAGAAATGGTTGTATTTATGTCTGCATAATGAGTGCTAACTCTTGTTCTACTCACTTGACTTACGTTGCAGGCTCCGAACTTCTCAAGAGGTGATCAACTGACATTTTTGGCTTATACTAATGGAGTAATTTAGGTCGATCGCAATCCAAATTTACAATAGGATTTTGTAAGGTTCACTTACTCAAAACTGTATTCTTGCATATATTTATTAATATTAAGATTCAGACGAAATTTTTAGGTAGCTTCTTAAGTAATGAGCTGCATTGTATGGTTACTTGTTATATAATATTTGTAGGTTAAATTTACTAATTTAGTCTTCTAACTATTGGTTAACGTTCAATGATCTCTTAATTATTAATTGCTTCAATTTGATCCTCAATAAAATCAAGTCAACTTTATCCTTACTTACGTCTTCATTTATTTATTTATTATTTTGTTAACCAAATAAAATGCATAAAAATCTTGACTTGGTCTAAAAAACAAAAAACAATTAATAAGCCAGCACCTTTTTTTCCCTTTACTTTCTTTCCCCATTTTCTTCCCCAATTAACCCTTTCTCACAATCATGGTTGTCAAAATCGCGATCTGGATCGTAAGATCGCACGATTTTACGATCCCACCTCACCAAAACGATTAGAATCGCACTAGGATCGTAAAAATGGTAGGATCGTACGTAGGATCGTGTAGAATCGTATAGGATCGTAGGATCGTATGAGATTCTACCGATCCTACCGATCCTACCAAAAACATAATTTTTTTTGTTTTTTGTTTTTTTTTTTTGGGATAAACTTTTTTGTTTTGATGAAGCTTTAAGGATTTTTATTTTTTCATGTTGTGATGGTATGACTTTTTATTTTTTTTTTATTTTATAAAATTATGTCAACCGAAGCAAATGTTTTCTAGTTTCAAGTTCATTTGTAATGAAAATGAAAGAATGTTTCATCATTTCTAAATGAAGAATTTGACTTGGCTTTGCTGCATTTTAAGCTATAATATTGTTAAATTTGTTTGATCAATATACTAATTTGTGTTCTAATATTACTAAAATATTTTTTTTATATAATTTTATCAATTATGCTTGTATTTGTTTATTGATTGATTGATTTTTTTGAGTATACTCTTTAATTGTTGCTGAGTGGTATAACTTGAATAGTTGAGTGTAAAATTGTATCTTGATATCTTTTTCAACTCTAGTATACAAATATATAATGTCTACATAGATGATGAAATGGATGATGATGATTAGGAATTTAGGACGATGGTTATAAGAACCCTAGAATGGAAATAATTAAATGTTCATTTCACCTTAATGTTCATCTTACTTTTGGATTTCATATTATAGTTAGCTAGTTTCTATTTGCTAACTTATTTTGGATTTCAAATTTGGAACTTAGAATTTAAAAATATTTTCCTTATGTTTTGATAAATATTTTGGTATTTGGTTGCTAATTAAATATTTATTGAACATTTTAGATACATTGAGTCAAAACTTAAATATATTTATTTCGTCAGTATAGACTTAGCGATGTATGACATACAAATTACATCATATGATGCAAATCTAAGTTTTTTTATGGATGAATTTATAATTTACGTGATTATTCAACATACAAAGTCATTATCAATGTATTTTTTGCTTTAAATATGAAAATATGTAGGATCTTACGATTCACGATCCGATCCTACGATCTACGATCTCACCTACCTTCAACGATCCTACGTAGGATCCCGATTTTGACAACCTTGCTCACAATCATTGAGGTGGTGTATGGTGTTTTTGCTGCTCTATTTACTTTTTACTTCTCACCGCTGCTGCAGTCACTACTCTACTTTGTAGGTTGACTTCACCCAGAAACCCACTGTAAGTCACCAATCGCAAACGTAGCTAGCTGCATCTCAGTCAAAGCCAATGGAGCAGCCTTACTGAAACAAATAAATCCAAATACTATATGTTGTTTGGGTCTTCATAACAGAGGGTAACAATTTCCTCTAACGTTCAAGATTAACAGGAATCTAAAACCATTTTAGATCGGAATTACAACCAAGCAATGAATAATCCAACATAAAACGGAACTATTAATTATTGAGTTTCTAATATTCCACTTCAAGCCAACCTCTCCCATCAACCAGGTAACCAAAAGAAATAAAATTCAAGAGCTAAAGCCAATAAAACCCCCAATGCTATAGTGGTGGGGTTCAGATTAACCATTGAAATAAGGACAGCCTAATCCACCGATTTTAAATTAGATGGATGGGATTCAGGAGCTCCATAATGGAGTTACCTACCCTAAAAGAGAATCTTATTCTAAATTAATCCATTTGTTTAACTATTTCAATAGTTAAGATTGTCCTTATTTACCTTCCCTTTCTCTTTCCCCCTTCAAACCATGGTACATAGAGCCAATAGCCAAGTAATACTCCAATCTTTCTTGGTCAGTTTCTCCGGACAACAATAAGACAGAAGAAAAGAAAAGATGAGATAAAAAAAAGGTTTATTAGTTTCAAGTAGAAACGTGGGGGCCAGTTTACTTGATACAATATTGATTGTGGCCTCTTAGCTGAGCCCAGTAACTAGTTATGCTGACCCAAGAAAAGCCGAACCAGGCAAAGAAAGTGTTTTTTTTTTTTTTCAAAGCTATATTACCTGGCCCACTTGATTAAATATTGGTTGTGGCCCATTTATTGAGCCCAGTAACTAGGTTATGTTGACCCCAAAAAAAAAAAAAATTTTCCGACCTGCCGGATTCGAACCAGCGACCTAAGGATTACCTGTTAGGTTTTAACAACTACAGTCCTCCGCTCTACCAACTGAGCTAAGGTCGGATCATATCAAAAGCAACGCATTATTATATAATTAAATGTCAATCGCTCAAGACGTGAATCATATTCATAGAACCATAGTGTTGAACCGTTGATAACTTGATATTGTCTGTCTGCCGAATTTTGCAGTGCAAATGCTTCCGCTGAAGTAAAGATGAAACAATATACACAAATAGATGGAAAGCCAATATATATCATACCCTAGGCCATAATTTGATATTGAATCTGGACAAATTTACAAACACAACATAAATACTAAAGAAATCTCATGCTGGCCAAGGAATTTACAAACACAATATAAATGCTAAAGAAATCTCACGGAGGCCAAGAAATCCTAGAAAATCCTAAGAAATTAGTCTAGAAAATAAGATTTTTTTTTTTTTTAATTGAGAAAATTACAAAAATCAAATCTTATGAATTATAGGGAACGTCACAAAAAAATTACCATTAATAAAAAAAAAATTAATTAAATAGAATTACGGTAGCCTAAACAAAGGGATTTACCCAAAAAGCAGCATAGGTTAGGATCATAAGATTATGAGTTTTGATCCTCGTGGTGATTCTTTCATGTCACCAAATTTCATGTAATTCCACTGTTCGATCCAAAAAAAAATCACTAATACTTTTCAACCTTTCAAGCTTTAAGTTTGTTGACAGATTGTTTTTCTATTCAAATGTTTTGGTGTATGATTCACCAAACTAATAAAAAAGAAAGATAAGGGAATTCCACTTGAAGAATTGGTCTAAAAAAACATTATTATGTCTGGATAAGCTACCTATTAGTTGCAACCACCAATGGCAAAATGCTACTTTAAAATATTCATTCAATCACGTGTTCTTATATATAAAACAGGAATAGAGAAATTATAGCTTTAGAAATAAAAGGATTAATTTTGGGGAAATTTTGATCCTAAATCTCCCGTTCAAATCCTTTTTCAATCTTTCCAACTTGGAAGTGGTATTAGATTACTAGTCAAAGTGTCATATTCATAATGGTTCTCAAGAAAAAAAAAGTATCATATTCATATTACTTTAGACCCCATTGAAGACATTAATTCAAAGAAAATACTTACAAATGAATCTGTTATGCTTATAATTTGGTTTATTATAAATTAAAAAAGGGAGGTTTGTATATATATACACACATAAATTTCCAACTCCCTTGAATTTGGTGTACAAAAAATATTGCTGCAAACACTGTTGTGAAAAAACTTCGAATAAGATTTTTATTTTTTTTAATGTGTAATGCTCTAATTCTAACACTTAAAAAATGCATTATGGTAGCCAAGAGGATAATTGACTTGTTTGTTGGGAGGCATCATCTTTGTCTGCAAAAACCGAATTTTTCAAAATCAAATCCTCATAAAATGACAAAAGAGGAAGAGAAAAGGGTGAGAGAGGAAGAGGATTTGGACTTTTTCTTAGCCATATATACTTGTTTGACGACATTCTATCATTTTCTGTTTCTTTAAAGTTCAATAGCTCCCCACCAGCGACCCCATGTAATTCATTGGCAATAATGGGCTTATATATATGTCTTCTGCATTATTGTTGCTCAAAGCATCTCTAATAACATTCAAAAAGTCATATTGATTGGGAGAAGGAATTTAGTAATCATGTTATTCTGGCTTCAGGGGTGAAAAAATTATATTATTATGATGAGCTACTTCTTTTTAGTGCTGTGCAATTTTGTGCTAAATTGCTTGGCTCCCTGTGAATTGAATATGGGCTCACAAATTACAACTATGGTTGCTAAACATATTCTCTGGATTTAAGATTGGATAGTAATTTTTTCAAAATCACAACAGTACTTAGATAGTTAGATGTAAAATTTATACAATATAGGTTTATGTTTAGACTGTTTCAAAACTTACCAAGTACATATCTTTGCTCTTTGTGGCATAAATTTGTCATTTCTTTTACCTAAGGCATATCAACTAGATATGTGTAATGGTATGATTCAGGACGTAGAGGTAAGCAAATATAAATATTGGAGAAAATAATAGTAATAATTAAGCATCTTTTTATTAATGATTATGTGATACAGTGCGCACTCTATTCCCTTCTATGTTATTGGATTTGCATATTGAATTATCTCAACTTTCACTTCTGAAAATAAAAGCAAATGTTTTTTTTTTTTGCTTATTATTCTGAATGTGCTACTACATACATACATAAGGAAAATGAAGACAATGTAAGGAGTATCTATTTTTGATCTTTGACCACAAAAATGAAGCATGAAAGGAGTACCAATAATTATCGCCCTAGAGCTTGTTTGATGCTCAATCTAAATTCTTCTTGCGTTATTATGATGGAAAATGTTAAAACTATTACTGATTTTCTTTTTATTCTTTTTTAAATCTTCCAAATTGACTTGATGTCTTTTTATTTATTTATTTGATAGAAAGACTTGACATCTTGATAATGAATATGATAGATGACAAAACATCAACAAAATAATTAATAAATTTCTTTTTTAATAAAGTGTTCAAAAGTTGACATCTCAATTTATAAGATTTATCATTTATGTAGTAAGAATTATAATACTCTATTATTGTTTTCATTTTTAAATTAAAATGGTGACCTAAATTTATTTTTTTGATACTAGTTTCCCATGATTTACCGTGAATTGTTGAAAGGAACAGAGAGAGGGGACAAACCAGCAATTGCTACAGGATGGGTTGAATATCATAGCTACCGCCTGTGCACTCACAAGCAATTATATATGATTATGTAATATATTAAACTTAGAAAATTATTATTATTATTTTCCTTAAGTTAGCTTGAAATTTGTGTAAAGAGAAAAAGTTATAGAGGGAGGGAAAGAGAGCTCATTCCCTCATTACTGCGCAAAAGGCTCATTTATCTATATTGCATTTGTGGGTAACCAAATTAATCTCTTTTTAAAATGTAGTTTACGAAACACTAAGATAAAATTTCAAAATATTATCTTGATCTCATCAATAATTGAACAATGAAATGTAGATGATGATTTTACATTTTTACATCTTTAAATGATTCTTGGGATTTATGCTCTGAGAACCATTTTAATTTTTCGTGGTGTTCCATTTTGATCCAACATTCATTTCTCCAACCCATGACCAATCATGAAGTGCCCCAACTTTCATGGCATTAATTTCAGACACATCACACATGGTACAAAATCTTCTGCTTTATTATTTATTGAATCTTATAAAAAAAGTGAAAACCCTCACTCACTCACTCACTCAGACCCCATGACCCCATCTCTTTTCTTTGGCTTCAATATTGCCTTCATTTCCATTCTCTTTTTTTATTTCTCTCCCCCCAAGTCTCATACCTCGTATTTTTCCAACCACAAATGTACACAAAAATCACCATAACAAAAAATGAAAAATGCACACAAATTTTGTTCCAATTTTTTTTTTCTTGTGTGTGGAGCCTTGGACGCTCAAGTACCATTTGCATCAATCTTGTTGGCAAATGGGACCCATCACAAGACACCCTCACTAAAATTTAAAAGAAGGAAAAAATAACGAAAAGTGAAAATTTGAGTGACTTCCTATGCATAGAATTAAATAGACACATAGCAGTAACTCCAATTTTCACTTTAAGTTTTAACCCCAGCACTCAGGTGTCAGGGAATGGTCCCTCTTGGAATCCCTGCAATAGTCATAAACCAAATTGTGGGTTTGAACCCATCTCATGGCTCTATATTGTTGTCTAGTTAGCCCACCGGACCTGAATGGTGAGGCAGAGACTGGGTGGCACCAAGCTGGTGAATAGGCTGAGCAACCAGTGGCCTTGAAATTTGTGTACCTTGCAACAAATGGCTGGTACTTATAATCAGCTTTGTATTTTCCATCTTCAGTGGCCCATGATGAAGCATCCCATATAGAACCATAAACCCACATTGGCCTTAGTGGAAATGTGGCATCACTCTTCCTCGGGTACCTCCTTATGGGCACATCATCCACAAGGAATCTGAATTGAAATATGATAATCAAATTAATAAAGGGAAACACAATAAGGCAATTACCATACCAATAGTCCAATACCGACATAACCATTTGCATCAAATCAATATAATACTTCGCTTTTTTAATATTAATTTTTCTATATACAATTACATATATGTGGCCAGCCAATAGGTAGTCTATCCACTCATGTGAACTTTTTTATTTTTTTGAGAAACCACTCATGTGAACTGGATACTATTTTTTATTTTACACTATCAAATAACTTATAATTAAAGAGAAAGATGGGAATAAATACTTGCCTCTTTTGCATATTCATTCCAAAAATACTAATTGGCCCAACTACTCACATCTCAAAATGTCGATCAAGTGAGAATAAACAAATTCCATGCACATATTAATAATTGCTAATCAGACTTTTAGAGCTTTCTCAACCAAAAAAAAAAAAAAACTCCTCCTAGTCTTAAGATAATCATAACTCAAAATCTAAGTTTCTGATACATATTGGTATTTATCAAATTAAAATATAATCCACTTACATGAGCTCTTTAGGACTCCACAGTATAGCATAGTGATGAAAATTTTGGGTGGGATCAAACCATAGATGAAACTTCATCTCTCTGCCTATAATTCTCCCATCCCCACTCCCTCTGATGTAAACATTGGTCTGTAAAGTATAAGGCTTCCCAAATGTTGTCCCAAGGAATTCAATGTCTACTTCATCATGGAAACCTGGATGAGCTTCACTGTTGGAGAGCTGCCATTGCCCAATTTAGTATACAATTAGACTAATCAAATTATAATTAAAAAAATATAGTTCCTTTAAGAAATTATTATACTTGTCAATACACATACATTTGAAGTACTTTTAAATAATTGAGTCTTTTTTATGTATACTAAAACTAATACAACTTATTATTTGGTCCAAATTCTCACATAGAAAGCTGTAATGACTCCTGCAGTGTAACCAGGTTGAAGCTTAATGGAGGCACCAAAGTAGCCAGATCGAAATGGACGGACAGACTTGAATCCACTTCCTGTTATGAAAAACCAAGCAATAAAATGGAGAATAGTTAATATATAATCAGGATGTGCACAAAGAAATTTAAGAGCTATATATTAAGTATACATAATGAGACTGAGTAAGACCTGAGGTACGATCAAGCCAGATGGTTAATGCATTTTGGCCAAAGCTTTGATGCGAAGGACCCCAGAGGTTTTTATATCCTTTGTAAAAGCTCATGGAGTTGAACCTAGAGCTTGGCCAATAGCCAGGTGAAGGTGGCCACTGAGCATTGCTTGAAGGGACTAAAAGGATCAAAAGTAGGAAAAGAAAGAAAGACATGAAGAGGGCAAGAAAGATGAATGAAAGGAAGCTATAATGTGGAGAAAGTGGAATGATTGTGATTGTGCGTGTGTATGTGTGTATAAAATGAAAGGTGAGAGAATGAGACACAGAACTTTGAGAATTGAGACTAGTGTATATGAAAGAAGAGTATGCAATAACTGTTTGATATAAATAAGAGGATTAGTGGGTCCCTCTATTGAGAGGTACAAGTAAATGACTCATGGGGAAATTAATTATTATTAGGACTAAAAACCAATCAAATTGCTCACAATTAAAAGAGACCTGAAAAGCTCTACACCTCTGCACAATAATAGACTCGGTAACAATGAGTACAGTAATACTAATAAGTAGTATATGCATGAACTATTTGTTAAGAGAAAAATTTTCTTTTTCTCTACAACTACTTTCTTTCATGCCCTTAATGAAAAGAACAACCTGTTATCTTTGTTTGCATGGTTGGAAAGCTAGGAAAAGAAATTGAAATGAAATGCAGAGGTACTGGTAGTAGATTATATATCTTAAATGTTCTTTTTTCCATTGCATGTGTGATTTGTGTGGCAATCTGAATCCACAGGAAATCGGATTCGTGCTAAAAGTCATCATTCGGTCACTGAAAGCTACATGCCTCTCTGTCTGAGAGCCTTAAAAGCTAGCCTTGTTGGACTGAACCAAAATGTTTTTTACCATTCCATTTTTCCCTCTCTTTCGGTGTGTTAAAATGTGGGTCAGTTTCTGATATAGTCAAGTCTCCATGTCTCATGCATGAATCAAAAAAAAAAAAAAAAATCTTTAGTAATGGTGTGTTTGAACCTGAGAACTTCATCAATTAATGGAGCGGGTCATGAGGTATCTATCACGGGACCAAGTAGGATTTGATCATAAGGGCATATGTCTGATTAATTCATTGACTCATGAACTGGACTATTTGTACTGAACATAATGTTACGTACTTACGTTTGTGTCTTGATTGATTAACCAAAATAGTCTCATATATAGATCTCATCCAATCAAATTGGAGACCAACTTTCCATGAGAATGTACACTGGTAAGTAAGTACTCAAGTGCTAAGAAAGACCAATACGTGAAAAAGAAAACACTCAATTTTCGAGTAAATATTTCTCTGGAAGCATTAAATGTGGTTAGGATTATTTGTCCTAATTTCCCTATCCGTGTCTACCTCTGATTGACACTTGAAATTGACACCATTTCGGTCTAATCCATGAAGTTTGTTGGTTGGACTAAGATATGTTGATGGAATCTAAAGCTCAATTATTTTCGATGTTACTTAAATGAAAGCTACTAGATTCTCAACTCGAATAAAACCCTTTTGTTTAAACTTAAGTATTTAATTTTATACTACGCGTACGTAGTAATTAACTACATCTTCTTATTTAGCACTGAACAGAATCTTCTGCTTAAGATCTGACCTATTTGGCTATTTGTGTGTTATGAGAGACATTTAATATGCATTAAAACATTATGGTCCTCACTACTGCATACGGAGTGCAAAAAGAAATTGACAAAGATTGAGAGTTTAAGGGTTTCATTAATTTTTTTTGGGACAAAAATTTAAGTCAGTTCAACTGCCAAGATTCAGGGGTATAGCACAAAAAGAAAAGATAAGTCTCTCTTAAAAGCCTGAAACTTTAAAAAAGTTTCGCTTTGATGGTTTATACTAATTCTGGCAGATTGAGATTTCGGGCTATTGCACTATATAATATCATTTTCAAGAATTAGAATTAAAAATAAAACCATTTAATATGCACACCAAGAGTGTGCAGTGGTCACTCCACAAGTATAAGTACTTATTGGGTGTGGGGAGTAAGGGCCGAAGTTTAAATTTTTAGGAGGGAGCTTCACACACATATACACTTAGATTAGGTTAGAGTAGAATTTATATATTATAAAAATATATATATTAAAAACAAAGTTTATATCCTTTTTATTTTTACCTTTTTCACCATTTTTTTTTAACCTTGCTCTCTCACATTAAAGATTGGGATTGCAAGGTGTAATAGTCCCCAATCCAAATCCAATTCTAGCCTCTATTGATAAGAATGCGAGAGACTACTCATTACTCCCTCAATGATGATCAAATTAATATGGTTTTTTATTTTTTTGCTCAAGTGAAAGGGATAAAATTAAATAAAGGGATGTACAAAATCTATCTGGTTGCTTTTATGAGGATCTTTCGTCGGATTATTCAAAAGTTTTGATTTCTTCGACCGTGCCTCAGAAGCATTAATGCTCTTCTTCTTCTTCTTCTTCTTCTTTTTTTTTTTTTTTTTTTTTGGAGAGAATATTCAAATAATTATGTAAAGAGGAATTAAAACATGTTCCCTAGTCTTAGCCAGCAGCCACAATATATTTTGCACAAAGAACTGTAAATCGTTGTACACCTGCCATTAAACTTTAATTAGCCCCATGTAACTATACCTAAAAAAGAATACCTTACTCTTTTATATAAATAATATGGAAATAGAAAAAAAAAAATGGTAAGATATAGTGAAGTAGAGCTGGCTCTAGACCTAGGCATCAAGGCGGGCTCAATATAGTTTGAGGTCTTGGGTGACAATTTTAAATAATTTTTTTATGATTAAATATCACTTAAATTATATTTAGTTTTTTTTATGAGAATTATATTTAGTTAATATAACATAATTGAGTTCATATTCATTAAGTCTAAGCCTTTTGGATCAAATGATAACACTATCTGTTATATTAAGTACTCAATGTGTTCTCTCTCCCAACAAGATTTCTATAGAAATAAAGCAGTCACTTATTTTGTACTTTTAAGTCTAGGAGTGTCCATTAGTCTAAAGTTGGTGACTTTATGGCTTACTCTTTCCATACCACATTGGTATTGCCATGGTGAAAGAACCTAAGTCGGTGACTCTACTTACCATGCCATATTGGTATTGCCATGGTGAAAAAAAACTTTGAACAACTCTGATAACTAAGTCGGCGACTCTACTTACCATGCCATATTGGTATTGCCACGGTTATAAAAAAAAAACTTTACACACAACTCTGATGTAACAGGTTGTGAGTAGTAGAGAAAAAATTGCAAGTTTATGTGAGAATAATAGTTAGTTACAGTCTACCATATAAGATAGTAATAAAAAATTGTATTGTCCTAAAATTACTATGTAATAGTTGAGTTAAATATCACTTAAATTATATTTAGTTAATATAACATAGTTGAGCTTATATTCATTAAGCCTAAGACTTTTGGGTCAAATGATAACACTACTATGTTATATTAAATACTCAATATGTTCTCTCTCCTAACAAGATTTCTATAGAAATAAAGCAATCCCTTATTTTGTACTTTTAGGTCTAGAGGAGTCCATTAGTCTAAAGTCGGTGACTTGACGTCTTACCATGCCATATTGGTATTGCCATGGTGAAAGAAACTAAGTTGGTGACTCTACTTACCATGCCATATTGGTATTGCCATGGTGAAAAAACCTTTGAACAACTCTAATGTAATAAGTTGTGAATGGTAGAGAAAAAAATTACAAATTTATGTGAGAATAACAGTTAGTTACTGTCTACCATATAAGATAGCACAGGAAAATTGTGTTGTACTAGAATTATTATGTAATAGTTGCAAGGTGTGAGTGATGTTCTCTGAGCTTCAGTTTGCAGACTTAAAAAATAGTCTCACAGAGGAATCCATTACCAAATAAGTCATTGACTCTGCCTCTACGTCTTGCCATAAGTGCACCCAACACAAGTGCCTTCGTTGTGACCTATGAATAATCAATAATGTTATCTCTTTGGATTCAAAATATGGGAGCTGCAATTGTTTACCAGGAAAAAAAAATTGTAGACCAAGTATGACAAACTGTCTCACGATGCAGAATTGCACTATAGTGTCGGTCAGTACAGAGAGAGACAGCCTGAAGGGGAGGTGGGGGTGGGCCTGTGGAAGAGATGGCAATGGGGACCACCTTCATTTGCCGACGAATATTGAAGCTCAAACGTACGTCAATTTTTGTTAAATAATGATGGACCTTTTTGCTTTTGCCTCCTCTCTACTATAAACTCGACTTTCAAGTGAAAATTGGTTTGTGTGTGTGTGTATATATATATATATATATATATATTAGTATTTACCATGGGAAAAAAAGAATGATCGATGGGAAATGAAGGTAACTGTTTATTAGGCAATAGTTTAATGGTTGCTTCATTAACTTTTGGCCAGAAAGATGCATTCAAGTCAAAGAGAATCGACGTGAAGCTGACAAATGTTGCTTCAATGTTCGTAAGAACATGGGTGCTGAACCTAGCTATCTCTCAAGTGCATCATTTTTCTCACAACATGTAAATTTTATAACAGTAGGAGATTCGAGTATTATAAAAAAGCGATGATTTATATGTCATATGAACGAAGATGCATGATTATCAAAAAAAAAAAATATATATATATATATATATATATGAACAATTTAACAAAGATACATTCTCATGCGCATAAAACATCACGAGAGATGAAGTGTTAAACTTGAACTCCAAAGAGGTTGCGTGTTTTACGGAGAAACCAGAATTATGAGGGTTTTTTGTGTTTTCCTCGTGTGTAAAAAAATAAATACAAAAACGAACAACTATGGCACCGTCACAAATTGAAATTAGGCGGCCCTCATTCTTCTTATTCTTTTTTTCTTCCTCTTTATGGTGATGGGCAAAGTATTGATATAGGACAAAATATGGGGTATATTCTTATTACTTGTTATTTTTTTATATTATATTTTACATATAATTATAGATTTTTAGGACTTAAATTTTATTTCCCTTAATTTTAGTTACTTTGAGACCTTCTTTATCAAATTAGAGTCTCATTAGTCATTACATATTGTACAATATATTTGTTCACGAATATTTTCATTTGGAAAATAGGTTTCTTAACCTTTTGTCCAAAAAAAAAAAAAAAACCCTCTAAATAGTGATGCAATCTGTAAAAGAAAAATAAGATTCTACTATCAAAAAAATTTTAGTATGTTTGTTTTCTTTTATGATGGATTTCAAAACTTTTCTGTGTATTCAAGGAACTCTTAAGAGTTTACATCTAACTAGTATGGTATATGGCATCTACACTTTCTATCCTATGTCAAGTATATACATGAGAATATAGGTCAATTACAAATGATAACCTTTTTTTTTTTTTTCATGTCCTTATTTTATAAACACATACAACTTCATACATAAAATATGGTATGCTCTCTGTTTCACTACTAACATTTAAAATATACCTAGAATTGACTGTTGGTATTAGGTAATTGCTTCAAAGTTTATACTTTATAGGGTTAATTGAAATTCCCTTGACCCCAACAAATTACTAGACCAATCTTAATTTCTTCCTAAACTATAAAATCCAATAATTACTTGATTTTATAATTTATGACGAAATTGAGATTGACCCAAAAATTTAGGAGCAGTGCAATTAACCTAGGACCTAGGTTTATGTTTTTGACTTTTTGTCACTCAAAGGAAAAGAAGAAAAGAACTTCCATTTTGTGATGCACTGATGGCTTATGAAGAAAACAAAAAGCTCAGCTATATTGAATCCAACCTTTGTGGTGGACATGGACATTACCTTTGCCTCTAATACTTTTTTGGTTCGTTCTTTTTTTCCGAAAAAAGAAAAAAAATTATGTTGCTGTTAAATTCTGAACTGTCCTTGAAATCAAAAGAATAGATAAGATGGTAACAGGCTAACAACAACTATTACATCAAAATGCGACGGTACACATCTACAACGATTAGTGCCCTTCACCGTTTCGATGATTCTTAAAAAAATAATAATGATAAGAATAAGAAAGAAAGAAACATTGCCTCAATGAGCAATAGATGTGTTGAACATTAACATTCATTGAATTTTCAAATGTAATCTCGTTTGCTGTTACTTCATATTCTCGAGTGCAATTGTGCACTAAAAAATTAATAAAGTAATAAAAGTAAAAATAGTTTTTTTTTTTTTTTTTGCCTTCTCCTATATATATACAACATTAAGGATAAATAATTAATGGGCACAAAAACGTGATTGGAAAATGTACAAAAAGTAAATAGCAAAAGAAAAAAGTTGCTAGAATATGGGTAGTAAAAAGAATTTAAATTAATTAATTAAAATCAATGAATTTTCGATATTTTCGGGTGTGATAAATGAGAGCTAAATCCAGCAATAATTGTTCTTTGAATTTGAGACGGAAATGGATACATCAGACAGTGTGGCAAGCACATAGAAACGTTTATTATAATACTCTATCGATGATAATGTTTATCAGAATACACTTAATTTGCTTGATGCTTCATAATATATAGCATACCCTAGCTATGAAACATTGCTATTTGCTAAAGTTAACAAAAAGTAATAAAGAAATCCCAATTGAAAGAGACATAATCTGCTCCCAAATAGATACCCCACCGACACTTTATATGACACTATACATTTGGAATTTTGTGTAGGTGGTTGGGTCTTGTTTTTTGGGCATGCATGGGTGCCATGCCATAATTTGAAGCAGCTAGTGAACTCATAGTTAAGCTAGTCTGCAATTCATGTATATTGTAGGTCCATTTTCATGATCTCTTGTTGTATACTTGTATGAGAAAGAGGAATGGTCTTTTAGCTAGTCTCCTATCTATGCTTAGAGATACAAGGTGAGCGACAAGATAATGTATATGATATACCTCTAGAAGACCAATAATCAGAGCATGTAACCTGTTGTGTATATGTAGAGCAGTCAGCCACAGGAAAATACAATAATTCGATTATATTTTATCTTATGACACTTTTAGGTGGTTAGAATTGAACATGGGGCTTTGGAAGTCCAATGTTTTATGTGTGTGTGAAAACAAATATAGGACTGTCTTACAATTCTAACTAGCAAACGATAACCGGTGAAAAATAAGTTTTGGATTCACATAAGATTTATAGACAATCAATCACAGTCTGTCAGATAAAATAATTGTGAAAAATGGTATCATAAAGTGTGTGATGTGCGTCCTGTTTTCTTTTTCTTTCGGTGGTCATTGTCCTGTTCTATGACTTATGTTTTGAGATGCAATTATGCAAACATTTGTTTGTTTCGATTTTGTTTTGTTTTTGTTTTTTTGGGCCTAGATTGTCAAGGTTCATACTCAAACCAAGACTTGGGCCCCAAGCCATGCCTGTGAATGGACGCCCATTTTCGTTATTGACATCCAATTATGCCGCAAGACCCCCAAAATGAAAATGTTCAATTTTTATCAAATGAAAAGACTCCTTTGAAAAGCCATCCCAAAAACAAAATAACCGATGGCTGAAAGGAGGAGAGAGATTAACTTATTAGGCTTATGGGCCATCATCCTTCGGTGCCTTTTAGTATTCTAACTTTTTTTCCCCAAAAGTATTATGGTATTACTATTATTTGTACAAATTCCTTTTGGAGTTCATATTGCACATTTCTTTTATCATTCACCTTTTATTTCAATATTTAACATGAAATTATTATTTTTAAAAAAGACATGACACTTAATTACCTTTTATAAAAAAATAAAAGCGAAAGTATTTTACTAATATTTCTTCAATAAATGTAATGGACATATTCAACTAAGATACTATATAATTAATAGGATTTAAAAAAATTATCTTACTTTTTATGTTCTACTTTATACTAGTGTGTAATTTATGCATATGCACGGACACAATTAAAATTGGACTCCTTCTCAAAAAATAAAATAAAATAAAATTGGACTCTAATTGAAATTTGATTGGATTTGAATTGGCACAAAAATTAAAAATTATATAGGACACACGGAGTACAATTGAGATCCAATTGAAATTTAATTTAGATTCTAAATTAATTTTCTTTGAGTTTTGACTTAATATATATATATATATATATATATATATATATATATATATATATATATATATATATATATTCCATCAATTACAACTTGTCACGTATTTTTTTTTTTAATTTTCTTATAAAATAACCAAACCTTTAAAAAATGAGGCAGGTGATTTTCTTAATTAATTTTTTTTTTCTAAAAAACAGAATAGTAAATTTTATCTTTTTTTTTTAGAAACAAACACACACACAAGGGAGAGGGAAAGTGGTGTGCATTTGTATTAGAACCCCTTTCTCTCTCCTTTGTGTGTGTAAAGATAAAATTTACTATTTTGTTTTTTAGAAAAAAAAAATTTAATTAAAAGGATCTTCTCCGTACATCAAGCCACATGTGTGAATCATAGAGGTCGTATATTGAGTCAAAAAAAAAAAGTCATAAATATTTTTATGAATAATTATGGAATTTCAACCAAATTAGTTAGGGTCATAATAAATCAAGATACTATATATAGAATAATAAAAATAATTCTAGCAGCAAAAAAGAAATGTATAGAAATACAGTAACATTTTTCAGACAAAATGGGAATTAGCCAATTAGGGATCATATACTCTATTGCACTTTGAGCCACGTGTGCAAATCAAGGAGGTGATATATATATTTGATCGTCCGAGCGTGTTTAGATGCAAGATATTCCCACTAAAAGCAAAGAATCTAAACGCTTTCCCGACCTTGATTTTCACTCCTGTTTTACCAAAAAACACAGTTCTCGAATCTTCAAAAAGATCTTTCTTCTTCTTACAAAGTTCAACTTGTCCTTCAAACTCCAGAACGAAGTTCAGACTTCATAGCTTAACACCAAAGGTATGCCTTTCTTTCCAATCCCCTTACTTTGCCCTTATAACAGTCTCTGAAACTTTTTTATTTTTTTATTTTGGTTTATTTCAGTTATATTTTGGATATTTTGATGTGGGTTTTATGTCATCAGTGGAAATTTGTGATTTTTAACCTTTAATTGCATTGCTAATGCTAAGAAAGTTAATGGGTTTCTTTGGTTTTTGCTTGTAATAGGGTCTGTTATCAGTTGGGTATCTTTGTTTTTATGTGTGTGGGGCAGTATTACCTCACTGGATTGATATTTTGATAGTTAGGCACACATATGTGTGCATTGTAGAATTGTAAAAAGTGAATATGATTAAAATAATAGCTAGTAAGAATGCACTGATAAAATTTTTTTTGGTGTCTTTCATTGAGAAAGTTGAAGTGGAATGTGGCAAGGACAGAAAGCTATGGTATTTTGCCTTCTGTAGAGGTCTTGTACCATTTAAGAAGTTTTTTCTTGGGCATGGGGAATTATATTTGATAGTGATGGTAAAGTTCGTGTTTTTAATTTTGGTAAAAGCATGGAAGCTAAGATTCATGAATAAATAAAAAACTTAGGGCTAGCTAATGGTTAGTTCTGACTTTTATTTTCTGCTTGCTGCCATGCCCAGAAAGAGCTGTCTGCAAGTCCCAGCAACAGCGAAGTGCATGCTTTGAAAGCAGAGGGAAAAGGTAGAGCTTATTACTTATTAAAAAAATAAGGTAAAAGGTAGAACTGTGTTTTTTCTTATCTATTTTGAAGCATAATTTGTGGGACTTCACTGTGATCCAAGCTAATATATTTATTATTGAATTTTTTTCATTGCTGTGTTGCTTTGGATGAGGAATGAGGTTTCACAATGAAATTAATGGTAAGAGCTGATGAAAACAGTGAGTGATATTGCAAAATTTGTGGATAGTGTGGTTAGGCCAGGGAAAGGACTAAAGAGATTTACTTATGAATAAAAATGAACGAATCAAGAACTAACAGGTTGAAGTGGTGATTGAGACATGATCACTTATCATAACACTGAAGATATGGCCCTAGATAGTACAGGACTAGATTACAATGGAAAAAAAGGGGGAGTGGGGGTGGATGGGAAATTGTATTTAAAACTAAGTGATTGGATAAGGCTTGTATGAATAGAGGTGTCTAGGTAGTTGATGTCCATAATTTGGTTCAAGAGGAAGTCCCTTGGTGTATGCTTTTTATGGATGATATAATTTTAGTGTATAAAACTAGAAGTAGGGTTAAAAGATCTATGCCAGCATAATCTTTTTGATTGGTCTCAGTGCTGGGGTTTTACTAATAGTTCCTCTCTTTCAGAGTTTATGTCTTCTCTTAGAATCGCCTCTTGATTTCTTTTTCTTTGTTTTCTATTTTTGTTTTCCTTTGTTCATCATCATGAACACCTTGTATTTTTCCTTTCTTTTTTCATCAATAACATTACTCTTATTACCTAAAAAAAAAAATAGAAGTAGGGTTAATTCCAAGTTAAAAATTTTGTCTAGACACTCTAGAATATAAAGGCTTTTGATTAAGTAGGACTAAAACAAATTACATGGAATGTTAATAAGTTTAGTAAAAGTAAAAAATAGAGACTAAGGGGCAGTAAGACTGGATGGTCAAGAGATACTAAAGAGCGAGAGATTTCGATATCTTGAATCAATAATTCATAAAGATAGAAAGATTGAAGAGGATGTAAATCATAGGATAAGAGCAAGCTGGATGAAATGGAAAAAGCACATTAGGAGTTTTGTGTGATCGTAGCATACCTATTAAATTAAAGGGAAAATTTTGTGAGAATGCTATATGACCAGCTATGCTCTATACTACTAAATATTGGTTTGTTAAGAAGCAAAATACTCATGAGTGTAGCAGAAATAAAAATGTTAAGATGGATAAGTGGAAATACATGGAAAGATAGGATTCAAAATGAGGAAATCAGCTTAAAGTACTTGTAGCCCTATTGATGAAAAGATGAGGGAGAGTCACTTGAGAAGGTTTGGTCATATTCAGAGGAGAGTGACTAATGAACCAATAAGAAAGTGTGAACTGATCTAAGTGGAGGGAACAAAAAAAGGTAGAGGAAGACCAAATATAACATTAGTAGAAGTAAGTTTGCACACGTCTTATGGAGTGAAGTGTTTTTGATGTTTGGTTTGCAGTGGGTGATGCCAAGGACTATTGTTTCTCTTCTATTTGCATGGGAGAATTTCCTGGGGTTACACTCTTCTTCAGTCTGGAATATGGTGCCAGCCTATTTGGTGTGGCTGATTTGGAGGGAACGTAATACTCGCATTTTTGAGGATGTTGAGAAATCTGCTGATTCTTTGAAGTCTTTGCTAGTTGGGACTTTGTTTGGGTGGTCTCGTATTTGAGGTTTTGCACAATGTATTTCCATTTTTGATTTCGTGCATTCTGTTTCTTTTTTTGTTTGATTTATTAGTATTTGTTTCTAGTACTTTGTTCATCATCGTGAACATGTACTTTTTTTAATGAAAATATCTATTACCTATCCCAAAAAAAAAAAAAAAAAAGTAACGGAGAGCATGACTTCAGATAGAATAGAATGGAGGAAAATAATACATATGGCCGGCCATAGCTAATTTGTTGAGGATCCATAGACAATTTTTCTTGTAAAGTAACTTATTTTATTAAATATGTGGGTTTTGTATGTTGAAAGGTTTTCCATGAAAAATGTCTCCCACAAAAATGAGATTGATATAGGATGGATAGGATGGCCTTTAATACTGTGTTTAGGACTTCATTCTATCATTTTACATGGATAAGCTTCAAGAATATTTAATGGGAAGGAAGTTTCAAAACTTTTTTCTTGAATAGAATTATGAAAATCTTGATGGATATTAAATTGCCAGAGACAGGAATAAGAGTGGCAGAATTATGGAAAATTAATGGGAGGAAATATGACAGCAGAAATTGGAGAGGCTTCTGACTGTTTAGGTTAGGTTTCACTGATGGAAAAAGTATAGCAAAAATGTGGCTCTAGGATTTCTAATGATGTAATAAAAGATAGGTGTTGCCTTTTTATTAAAGGAAGGCAAGAAAAGTTTTAAAGGCTGTTCAGGGGACTGAATTGTACACCCAAAAAAAAAAAAAAAAAAAAATTTAACGCCTATATTATTTGTTATGACTGCAACATCTAGAAGCTGTAAATTATTCTATTACGGTTACAATATTGAAAAAGTTTGAGGCAGACTCATATCTCTCTGTTTAGGTTATTTCTGGTCAATTTCCAATTCTAGTTTGAATTTTATCTAATTGCATGAGATGTTTCTTTTCCCTGCCTTTTCAATATCCAGTACAATGGATTGCTTCCTTGTGAGCTGATGAATGGTTTCTCATGTGGAGACTTGCACTCCTCCTTCACTTTTTGTACAGAGCAGTGATTTTCAAGGCAATGTTTGTCGAGTCCAGAGACAATGGAAACTAATGGTAGCAGTTCTAATTCCAATGAAAGCCAACCTTCAAGAGGATCAAATAATTCTAGCACAGAGAAGCCTAATGAGAAAGAAATCTTTGTTAACCACGGTATGTCTATTGAAGGAAAGCTTGTATTTGTTATAGATCTGATATAATTTTGCCTTCAAGGACAGTATTATCACTTACCAGTCTACCATTTGAGCAATTATTTTGGAATGTGGTCAAAGTGTCAAGCTAATGCTGAATCTGATATTTTCTACGTGCATGGGGTGGTAATAGTCATTGACCTTGTGGTCTAAATCATAGGTTATAATAAAAAAAGTGTTCCAATGTTGGTATTTATATTGTATGAGGCCATTTACGTGTTCTTTTGTTTCTATATAAGTGTATTAAGACCTAAAAAGCATGGACTCATACATTGACACAGACCCGGCATGGGACGACAACACAGCAATTCTTGAAAAATTAGGACACGGCACAGTGGGGATACAACAAACAATCAATTAGTTAATATATACCTTTAGGTATATTTTATGTTTATTTTAACTTTTCAAAATAAATAACAACAATAAAAATCTTTTAAAACATATGGGTGGCAAATTGGAGGGCCTACTTGTTCTTCAGGTGTCTAGAATCTTGTTCCTTTATGTTTGTTGTGGACTATATGGAGGAAAAGAAATTGACATACTTTTGAAGATGTGGAGTATATGTCAACTCAACTACAAGCATCCTTCATTAGTTCTCTCTATGAGTGGTCTTTTGCTTTGGGTTCACAAAGTAATTTTGTTCAATCTTTCATAGAGTCTATTCATATGTAGATATTTTATCCAATGGTAATTCTTTACACTATTTCATGTATTTTTTCATGAAGTAGTCTCATTTCAATAGAATTATTCTTACCTATCAATTTTTTTTTTTTTTTTAAGAAACATATCTAAAATCAAAAGAATTTTATTAAATAATTTTTTTTTCCCTCCTAGTACAAAGAGGACACATGCAGAGTGTCCCTGACATATCTGACACGAAGACATCTGGGGTTTTGAAGTGTTCATGCTTATTAGAGTAAGACAAAATATATATATATATATATATATACATAGAGAGAGAAAGAGAGAGAGAGAGAGAGATTGAGTAATAATAATTATGCTTGTAACACTATTTAATATACTCTGAAGCTGAGCAAAGTAATCTTGAGTATGGTTGAACTTGTTTGAATTTTACTAAACAACAATTGTTATATGGCAGTAAAAACAAATGAATTTGTAAAATGATTTTATCAGCATTTTTGGTTTTCGGTGTGAGGTCTGAATATGTGTATGAGAGGGTGTGTAATGAACCCTTAGTTAAAAATGGTGAGTAATATTGTGATTTTAGAGTTTGATTGTACTTCCCCCTGAGTACCCCCCCCCCCCCCCCACAGGTGTACTTAGTTTGTATTTTTTTCAATAAAATTTCTTGTTACTTATCCCCCAAAAAAAAAAAATGATGAGTAATATGAGATGGCAGTAGCATTCTAGATGAGAACTTTCTCCCAAGACATATAAGAAGTCATTTATCTTGATGACTCATAGAACTTCATTTTTTATGAATTTTTCTGGTGTGCTTCCTTGTTACTAGTGCATTCAGTGCAATTGAAAATTCCTTTGTTTTTCGCCTCTCTAGAAAGTTTTCAAGTAAAATCCTTTTCTTGTGATTAACACGAATGGCCTTACTTTGCAGCTGAGATAGCTTGGCATGAGAAAAGAAGAGAATGGGTTGGGGACCAATCTCAAAGATCAAGAAGAACGCCTAGAGAACCAATAATGAGGTATATGCTTATGTTAAAGATTTTCAAGATTCCACTTATCAAAAAAAAAAGAAAAAAGATTTTCAAGATTCCATTAGATTTTGATGTTTAAAGCACTGATGGCAGATGCCAGTTTTGTCTTTCACTGCCACTATTTTCTTTCTTTGACCTGCTTGGAGTTATATGTGGATTTATTTTGGGTTCTTTCGGGATGGCTCAGTCAGGAAATTTGTAGCATGCTTGTAAATATGCGCCTCTACTTGCAATAAACCATTATACTAACCATTAAATTTGTATGTTTTTTATTATTATTTATGGGTGGATAGGGTAGGGGATTCGTTGTCCTGTCAAGTTTTGGTGGGGAATTTACTAGTTCCATCAATTGTGCTTGGAACTTGACTGGCAAGTTCCAGCTGCAGCTTTGAGAGAGGTGGATCTGAATACATCCAAGAATGTATAAGGTGGATTATGTCATTAAATTTTTTTTTTTTATTAGGACTTTCCTCCAATTATAACATTTGAGTAATAAACTTTTGGATTTCTGTACCAGTTGACTATCCACTGTGGAGTTGGGAGTAAAAAAAAAAAGTTAACAGTTAAATTCTTGATCCACATACTGTGAGGATATTGAAGTAAACAAAATTAGATAGGATAAATTGAGGAAAAAAGGGTGACACAATCTTTTTGATTTGTAAACAATGTCATTAAAAGTCCAAAGGGCAACCAATGTAGGTGGGAAGTATACAAGATATATACCAATTTACCTAAGTTTCTAGAAAAAAGAGGGGGTGGGGGCAGGTACAAAAACTATGTTGACATTGAACTGAAGTGCTTGTGTGAGAGGCATTCACTTCGCTGATAGTGTACTCCATGCTTGTGAGTGTCATTAAAACCAATTGGCCACTTGTGAAACCTCTACAAACCCACCCCTTGTATTCTTTATTCTAACTCTGGAATGGGATTCATGAAAGCTTGATGTTATGTTACCTTGGGTACAGTTCCTTGGATACTGTTTCTTAAGTTTTCTAATTAAATTCAGCTATGTGGCTACATTAGCCAATGTACCATAAACGATGTTATGTTTTCCCAAGGACAATTAAATTTAACCATGTGGCTTTTAGTGGTCAATGTTGTCATATGGTTGAATTTAATTGGGGAACTTAAGGTACAACACTTGAGGAACTGTACTTGACTTTTGCCCTCCTACTCGAATGTATCCACTTGTGTGAAAAAGGAATCAATGTACGACAATTAGAAGACTTCTTTAAGATGTAATTTTTAGTGTAAGAAAGGAATTAATGCTCCCAAATTAGGACTTGCTCTTCTTTGGCTTTGCTAACATGTTTGATGTTTTATAAATGGGAATAATGTGAGAGATTTCTGACAATCCCAGTACCCTTCCCTGCCATGTTGTGTGTATTTTATTTGAATGTGTATTGATTTTTCCTTTTTGTTCCTCTTATTCATCATAATTTCATTAATGTTTGAAATATGTTAAAAAGAATTTTTTTTTTTTTTTAATTGCTTGATGTGGTGAAAGTGTTTTTGTAAAGGGGAGACAGAAGAACAGGCATCATTAACTCTGCAGGGGTGGTGCATTAAACATTTTTGGGGAGGTTTCAGTTATACAACTATTTAATGTGTGTAAAACATTTTACTTCTCTTTATTTTACAGAATAATGTAACCATGAGATCTTTTGCAGCTGGACCACTACATACGAGGATCTGCTTTTATCTACTGAACCTTTTCAACAGCCAATACCGTTAGCTGTAAGTTTCTGTAGAAGCTTTCTATTTTCCTCTTTGTTTTTTTTAGCTTCTCACCTGTGGTACAATATTGACATGAATATTATCATTTGATGGATTCTGCAGGAGATGGTTGATTTTTTAGTTGACATCTGGAATGAGGAAGGCCTTTATGACTAAGTTATTGGAACCTTCTAGTATTCTTAAGAATTTTGCACAGTTTTATTTGTGCGGATTGATGATGAAGCAACCCATAGGCTATACAATTTTTTACCCCTCAAATTGATCTAATGGTGGTACAGTTGGTTTGCCTGTTCTCAGTTTACACTTTACATAAGTCATACACAGATAATTTGGTTTCAGATGCCAGTAACAATTAGAAAATTGTAGTCTTAGTGTGGTTCCTGTCAACAGCTAAACATTTGTGTAGTTAACTAATAAGTTCTGAAGTAAGATTGCTTCTAATTTTGGGAAAATACATCTCTTGCTTTCATTGAAATTCTTTCTTTCTGCAATGGCAACTGGAGGTGCTCAGATTATTCTTTTTTATGTGTATTATATTCCTCCAAAAGTTCATTAGAATCACACGGAGTTCTGTATGAAAGGCCATTGTTTCCACCAAGCTATAAATAAATATAGTAGCAACATTCACCTGTAGAATTATCAGGTGGGTTTGCTTTAGTCTTGATGTTATTAATATTTTTAAGCCATTAAGCTGGATAAAAGTATCAGGTTGGTTTGCATTAATCTAGAAGTTAATATTTTTAAGCCAATGGAAATTCAGCTCAATGACACACTCCCAACCCTGTGTGCCCCCCGGGGGGGGGGGGGGGTGGGGGGTGATGTGCTCTAGATATCTTTCTATGGAACTTTGCAGAATACAGGGGCTGCCTTTGTCTACAATTCCATCTTCTCTGGTCTGGTGCTATGTAGACTTGGTAAAACAGCTTTTTGACTCTCTCTAAAGAAATGGAATTAGCTGGATTTAAAATGTGATGAAATTACATTTGTTGCAGTTTTCTTTGCTTGCGGCCATAGTTGAGGATGGTAAGAAGTGACTTCAATCCTTGTTGAATGTCTATGGCCTAAAAACTGTGTTGGAAGACTATGATTGTGTGGTTGCATGGGATAAAGCTTAAAATCTAATTCAAGATATGCCGTTAAGAGGCCAACTCTGTAACATAAAGGGATCTGTTGGGTGCTGGCAAACTCCATGGGAAAAAAAATGTTTAAAGGGGGTGAGATTCTTGGCTTCAAGAAATGGAGTCAGCTCATGCAGCTTATTATGGACTGTTATCATATATGCTTGCTAATATAAATCTATGGGAAGAAGCTAGAAGAGCTAGTGATGTAAGTACTGGAATACGGGCATTTAAGAGGGTTGAGCTTTATAGAGTTGAATGAAACTGTTACCCCAATTTTTGGCAAGTGATAAACCTAAGAGCATTCACAGCTGGAAATGTCATCCTATCCTATTTTACCATTTCAAAAAATTACTTTATCAATTATACTATACTATTTTACAATACTTTTGGCATCCTAACTTTTATTTTACAATACAACACATTAAAATAATGTAAATTATACAATAAAATATATTTCATTCTCTCTCTAATTTCTATCTCCCTTCCTCTCTCTCAACCAGTCATCACCTCACCACAAAGAAAACCCAATACCCCCAGCACATAAACTCATCCCAAATCCCAAACAGACCCAACACAGAAATTCATCCCAAAACCCAAACAATACATCCACCTCCCAAACCCAAATCAATCCAACCATCAACAACACAACCACCCACTGATCCACCCAAAACTTTCCAATCACCACCTACCAATCCACCATCAACAACACCACCACCCACTGATCCACCATCAACAACAAAACCACCACACACCAATCCACCATCAACAATACAACCACCACCCAAACCCAAAACTTTTTAATCACCACTCACCGATCCACAAACCACAACACCACCCCAATCCACTATGAACAACACAACCACCACCCACCGATACACCACCTTAGCACCGCCCTGATTTGCCACATTTGCCACCACATCAAACCCATGAGCTCCTCCAAACTATAAGACTCACAGAGGCTTGATTCAAGGGAAAAAAAAAAAAAAAAGGGAAGAGATCTACCAAAGCCACCAGGCCTACGCCATTGCAACCACCTGCCCACATCGTCGCACCACCTGCCCATGCCACTAGACCCACGCCATATGCTCTGAGATACACGAATGCACGAGCACCGATCCACATGGAGAGGGACGATAGAGGGGGAGGGATTGAATGAAAAATAAATAAATAAATAAAAAATAAAATAAAATAAAAAAGAGAGAGGAGATGAGAGTGACCGGTGAGAGAAAGAGAGAGGAGTCGAAATATCAGTTAAAGCAAACAGTAAAAAAGAATAAAATATTAATATTTTGTTTTACAATTGTGCTACAGTGCGATTCTACATTTAGAATCATAGTTTAGCACAATTGTAAATTTTTTTTGTAATAGTCAACTTTTACAAGTCCGAATGGTGTGGGGAGTTTTGGGCTTTTATCCTAAATTGAACCAACATATGGCATATGCCATTCTCATTGTGAATGCTCTAATTGAGAAACTGAATTTGGATTGGTTAATGCTCAAACACATGACCATGCTACTGAAATTTGATGGGTGTTTGATATAGATGAAGAGAATGAGTGTGTTGTCCATTGGGGCACAATGAAAATTTGGTTTTGGCACCACCACTGAGGTGAGTGGTCGAGTGACAAAGGCCATTCTCATATAATTTGATTGAGGTCAACAAGTTTGAATTTTTGAGGGCGTGAGTTTGTTCTCAAGATATCGACTAACTGATGCTACTAGGACTCCAAAAGAGTTGGGCTTAAGTTAAGGCTAGTTTCTCAAAAAAAAAAAAAAAAAAAAAAAAAAAGGTTATGGCTAAACCTACATGAGGTAGCTAGTAAACCTTGCTTTAGATGATCCCAATATTATTAAGGCTTTGACTTTAAATATTCTAACATCCGGTTATGATATGGAGGAAGGTAGTGAATCTCTTGCTATCATTTATCGCATTTATTATAGATTGCTGGAAACTAATCTAAATCCAAATGCTAGACTTAAAAATACTCCCTCCATCCCACTTTTTTTGTCCTATTTGAAAAGTCAAATTTTTTAAAGGAACATCATTTATTGTCTTGTCTACCTTTTAAAAATGTATAAATTTCCAAAATTACCCTTAAAAAAATTTATCAAAAAATTGAATTAGTAAATTAATAGGGATATAATATGAACATTAGTAAATTAATGACTTTTATTTTTAGAAACAGGACAATATTTTGGGACATCTCAAAATGGAATAGAGGACAAAAAAAATGGGACGAATGGAGTATAATTTTAGTTGCATAGCATGAGTTGTGCCTTTACTATTTGCAAAGTCAGGGTCGGCTAAATGGTGGAGCAAAAAATGCAATCGCCTAAGGCCCCAAGTAAAAAAAAGGCTCCCAAATTTTAACCAATAGAGTTATTTATAATCAATAAATAAAATAATTTTGTTTTACTAGATGAAAAACAAATAAAAAATAAATAAAAATGCAACATTCACAATATTTTTCACAATACTTTTAACCAATAAGTAAAAAAAAGGCCCCCAAATTTTAACCAATAGGGTTATTTATAATCAATAAATAAAATAATTTTGTTTTACTAGATGAAAAACAAATAAAAAATAAAGAAAAATGCAACATTCACAATATTTTTCACAATACTTTTACAACTAATGCTAAGTACCAGATTGTTACAGCCTATTGTTGATGGCAAAAAAAAATAATTATAGTGATATTTTCAAATAGAAAACAAAAAGTAACTTAAAATTTAGGATTTTTTGTAAAAAATATTGTGAATGTTGCACTTCTAAAAAAAATAAGAATAATAATAAGAGTTTAGTTAGCAAACTTTTACTAGTTTTCATCTAAGTCTACCACTAACACCATTGTTTTACTTACTACTATCAATTTACCACATCAACAAGTATGAAAAATTTTGTCAAATTTTTTCTGTCTATAAAATTTTTAAAAAAAGAAAAAATTCTACGTAATTCATGTTAATTAGTAGTAATTTTGCATCTCAAACAAGATGATCAATTTTCGCCTTAGGCCCCCAAATACATCAAGCCGCCCCTGTGCAAAGTTACACAATTTCACCATTCATAATAGGTCTTTCTCTTGTATGGGACTTCTGGTGATTAATAACAAGCTGAAACTGTTTTTGGAGTTCATTGATTGATAATTGTCTCATCCGCTATTGTCAGGTCTTTTTTTGTTCTAAGCAATGCAATTGAAAACTTGAAATTGGTTAGGGCTCATGTAATTGAATGGAATTTCAATGAAGGGTATTTTGATGGAAGTTCCTACAAAAGAAGATAAGTTTGGTCGTAACCTGTACACAAAGAACGCAACAACTGCGGCTAAGGCGATATGCACTTTGAAGCTCAAGTTAGTATTTTGTTGAAGAAAGGTTTAAGTGGGTGTAATTTGTCTAGGCTAAGAGTTACATACCTCTTGAATGCTGTTGAAAGGAATATTTCTTGATTGGCACATGCTGATTCTAGCAATCTATCATTGCCTACATACATAGTTTTTGGCAAATGTGACCATCCCTGGCTAGTTTTGCTAGTCTTAGAGTACTTTTAAGCTATGGTAGGGACTCCCACCAATGAAACAAGTCACATCGCATTAAATATTGAGTGAGTAGTTAGACTTAATTAATTTTACTATAATTGATCTGACTTCTTGGTTCGTATCTTAATAATTATACCCATGTCAACCATAATTAACAGCATGCCGAAAAACCTTTGAACCAATAATTTGAACATATGTCTATCTCGTGTACAAGTCTCCCGTGTGACCGGCATATGTATAATGTGAGATTCTTGTTTTTTCCTTGCATAATGTATTTATTGCTCTATTACAAATGAATTATAACTATTTATTAGATAATGAAAAGCAAGAAGAAAAATTAAAAAAATATCATCTAATAAGTGTAGAAGTGTATAAGTGTTTAGGTACCATGAAAGTAATAAATAAAAGAAAACAAAAACTTTTTTTTTAGAGAGTTTCATCCTATGGGATCCGCTCCTAATGATACTCTTTATCATCAGACTAAGACACCAATTGGTTTTTAGTGTAGGCAGGGATTGAATCTCAGATCTCTTATTCAACTATCAGAAACTTTACCAATTGAGCTAACTGGAACCCACAAAACAAAAACATTAAGTGTCCTGAGAATATACATAGAGTAATTTTATATTTTTGTTGTGTAGCATGAACTGGCAGCGTGAATTGTCCCTTTATTGTGGGTCCGTTTGAATACATATTATTTTACTGAAAACTGAAAACACTGTAGCAAAATAATATTTAAATGTGTGAATAGTGTCGTAAGACCAATTTTTAATGAAAAAGTTGCTGAAACGTGAAGTTTGTGAGTCCCGTGCCGTGCACATCCCGTTCACTGTTTACGGAAAAAAAGTCAACAACTGCGGCTAGAAGAGAAAGAGGAAAACATAGACGAGCAAACGTGAATCCAAACACTCATTGCATGCAAAGATCCATAATTTCACCGTTTCAAGAATAAGTCTCACTCTTGTATGAACTTTTGGTGATTAAATATTGCATACCGTGTTGAAAGTTGAAACTTATATGAAGAGGACCAACAAAAGGTTGATGTTAAAATGTTCAAAGTACTTGGATTTTGTTGACTAGAGCCCAAAAGAAAGAAGACAATGGCTAGCTGCTGCCTGATGATGGGTTCAAAGTCAAGGTCAGATAGTATTTAGAATCTTGGACGGAAGAACTTAGGAATTTTCTCAGCTTCCGTATTGCTTTGTGCTTACTCTTTCATCTGAAGTTTCTTGATCACTACAATGATGGAACCAAATGAATGGTATTTTCAATTTTCAATCCATCCCTGACTGACTTTGACGTATAGGAAATTACAAAGATATTGATGTCCTGCGTGACCCACGGGATAAAGCAAATCCCCCTAATATATAATTATATATATATATATATATATATATATATATATATATAGAATTTACTAATATATAGAGCATACATTAATAAAACACTTTGAGAAAGTTTTTATAAAAAATTGAAAAAATTGACATACTTTTTGTCAATTTTTTCAATTTCCAATAAAACAATTCTTAAAATGGATGGTTAATGTATACCTTAAAGATATACATTAATCAGATCCTATATATATTGCACACAAAGTATAAAGTATTTCTTTCAATAGTTTTTTTTTTTTTTTTAAGCATGTCTTTCTATTTTAATAAGTCAAAGGAGGGCATCAGCAAGTTTGGAACAAATGTTTGAATCTCAATTCAAACCTTCCGTTACCCAAAAATCTCTTCATATTATAATTGGCAAATTACTTAAGGTGTGAAAGAATTCATCATAGGAATTGTTAATTTTTCGAGAATTCGTAAATATTTGATTGTTTATTTATTTGACAAAATTCTTTTACAAATGAAAAGCTTAAATTTAGATGTTCTTAAGCTCATTTTGCAGATATGAAATACCAATTCTCGTCTACACTGCATTGGTGAGAATTACAAATGAAAAACTTAAATATAGATATTTAAATTATTTTACAAATTTTTGATGTAGTGAGTGGTTATTGAGTATCAGTAAGCATTTGCCACATTAATAATTTGTAAAAATATTATAATATAATTTGTGGCTCTAGCATTACTCTTTGAATTTATATTATACTTTACACAGAATTATACAAAAGACATTTTATATAAAATAGGACAAAACTTATGTACAATACCTTAGATACTGTTTCTTAAGTTCCCTTCTTAAAATTCTGCCATATGGCTACTTAATTTTAAAAATACACTTCCATCTATGAGAAAAAAAACCACATAACAGAATCTTAAGAGAAGAATCTAAGGAACAACACCTCCTAAGTATTGTACTTAAGTCTCGCTTTATAAAATAATCTAACACAAACGCACATAGTCACAAATAATTAACTAACAAGTTAACTACTACAAAATTGTATTAAATGACAAAATACTCTTAATATCGATAAACAACTTATTGATAAAATAAAATAAAAATTATTTTATAAAATTAACTTTATATAGTTTTGTGTGTGTGTGTGTGGAGAAGAATAATTTTATATAGTTAGTTTTGAGCAAAAGAGTAATTCTCTTTTAGCTCTATGTCAAGTATAGTATAAATTCAAAATCTAAGTATATATAGATTATAGACAGTATAAATGTCTTCTTCTTCTTTTTTTTTCTTTTTTTTTGATAATTTGATGGTTGAAGTTTGAGGTACCTAATCCTTATATGTCTTTGTTGGAAATACTAGGATGTGCCAATTGATTTACATGCCTCTTGGCATAAATGTCAACTTTCAGGAGTTCTAATTCACATGAAATTAACTAAGTCCTCAAGAGTTTAACTCCCAAGATTTAAAAATCTTATTAACTAATTGAACATGTCTTAAGACATTGTCTTTGTTTATAATGAGTTTACATGGAGGGGGAGGAGTGGGAAGTAGATGGAAGGAGATGAGAATGGTTTAATGAACCTTGTTCGGATGTTTTCTATAAGGGAAAAGGAAAGGATTTGGGGGATTTGGAGGGGTTGGAGAAGGATACTACTCATTTTTAATTGCCCAAAATTAGGGGATTTTTTTTGGGGGGGGAAGGGTTCCACTTATATTAAAAAAAAAAAGTTATTTTTGTTCTTATGATGTCAATTTATATGATTCTTTTTTCAAAATTAGTTAAAGAGGGTCATAATTGTCAATAGGGGTGTAATCAATTTAGTTTGGCCGATTTTCTTTATGTTTGGCCAACCGAAACCGAAAATTTGGGTTTTGAAATTCTCAAAGGAAACTAACTGAAATAATTGGGAATCAATCAGTTTTGGTTTTATTTCGGTTTTGCTTAGTTTGAAAAGGAAGCAAGAAAACTTAGAAAAGTGAAGTGTGCCCATTTGAGGTGTTGGAATATGCAATGTGAAACAAAGAAATTTGAGTGAAATATTGCAGAAGAAGAAGCCTCAACAGACCAAATGGTACTCTCATGATATATATCAAAGACAGAGAAAGAAAAGAGAAGAATCATACCATGAGAGAAGAAGAGGCCGACATGTGGAGTGGCAGTGGAGGTCGACGTATGGAGGCTGGCGGCAAATGTGGACTGAATTAGGCTAGAGTATGTGAAAGGGAGTGATGGAGGCATGTGAGTGTGAGAGGGACTGAATGTGGGGTAGGTAGGGTAGGGTTTTTTTTTTTTTTTTTTTCTTTTTTTTCAATTAGTTTATGTTTAACTTACTTCATTTAAGTTAATTAGTTTAATTTTAGTTAGTTAATCTAACTTATCTAATGGGCAGTGGGCTTGAGTAATTTCTACTAGGCCAAGCCCTGATGCCAACCCCAAGTTGCCCAATATATTTGCAAGGCCGGAGGCCCAACTTATTTGGCAAGGCCTATATAAATTTATATAATACACACACACACACACACAATATAAATAGTATAGTTACTTTGATTCGGTTTTGGCCAGTTTGGTGTATGAAGACCTGCAACTAAAACCGAAACCAAATTTTCCAGTTTCAAGAAATGGAAAACTGAAACCGAACTGAAATTTTGGACATGATTTGGGCGATTTTGGCCTTTTGTTTCTGTTTTCCGGTTTTTCACACACCCCTAATTATCAATTTATATGATTATTCTCTTCTCCTTAATTTTTAAGATATCCAAACAAGATATAGAGATATATAAATAAGGAGGACAAAAATGTCTCATCTTGTTTAACTTGCCATACCACACTCTGTTTAGTGTAGATTTTCCCTGCCTTGAAGATATGATGGGGAATGAAAGGATTTTACTCGCCCCACCCTGAATGTATATTTACAGATGCTATAAATTTTTTATAAATATAGTGTATCTTTTTTATACATATTCTAGTTATAATTTCTGGTGAAAATAGCCAAATACCACGTTTTGGCAAAATCTGTGGCAAACTAGCACTGTTTCGAAAATATTTAGCAATCTACCGCTTTTTTAGTACTCGAGTTTCACAAAATCGAGTTCTAAATAGTACTCGAGTTCCTAGGTGAGTCGCCAACGTGGCACTACTACCCTGGAATTTGTGAAATTAAAAAAGTAATATGGTACTCGATATTATGAAAATCGAGTACTTCTTTATAGTACTCGAGCTTCACAAAGTCAAGTACCTTGTTTTTCTTCTTTTTTTCCTACTTTTTGTTTCGTACAAAACTTTTACTTATTTCATCTTTTTTTTGACTGAATAGGTAGAATATCTTATTAAAAGAATAAAGTAATACATGTGTAAGAGGGTCCAGGAGCTAAACATAGGTTGAAACAGCTATCCTAAGCCCATGGACAAGATATATATCAGTAGTACAAACCTAGAACTAGCTACATAGTTCTTTGATTTGCCACTAGTGTCTGATATTCATCAAGTAAAGAAGAATTAGATTTGTATTTTCTAAAATTTGTGAACTAAGTACCTACAGATTTTTCTATGCTCTATTGCATTATGTGTAAAAAGAAGTTGCAGATTTTTAGGCTTTTGGGTTCGGTTCTGCACAAGTTACCAAAGTGTGGATTTGGGTGAATAGGAAAGGTCAAATAGAATAGGCTTGAGGCCTGACAAGTTCTCAAATATCAAATGTGGTGTTGTCCTCATCTCAAAAGAAAATTAATGGTAGCAGGTGGTAGAAAAAGGAAAAAAAAAAGGGGAAAAAGAAAAGAAAAGAAAAGAAACCGTATAGAAGAAGATGGGTCTAGGATGGATCTTCAGGAAATTTTGTAGTTGTGCCAACCTGATATATGTCTTGTCCATGGGCTTAGGATAGCTATTTCAACCTATGTTTAGCTCCTGGACCCTCTTACACATGTATTACTTTATTCTTTTAATAAGATATTCTACCTATTCAGTCAAAAAAAAAAGATGAAATAAGTAAAAGTTTTGTACGAAACAAAAAGTAGGGAAAAAAAGAAAAAAAAGGTACTCGACTTTGTGAAGCTCAAGTGCTATAAAGAAGTACTCGATTTTCATAATATCGAGTATCATATTGCTTTTTTAATTATATAAATTCCAGGTCAGTAATGTCACGCTGGCGACTCACTTAAGAACTCGAATTTACGAAACTCGAGTACTATTTAGAACTCGATTTTGTGAAACTCAAGTACAAAAAAAGTGGTACATTACTAAATATTTTCGAAACCGTGCTAGTTTGCCACAAATTTTGCCAAAATATGGTATTTGGCTATTTTCACCTATAATTTCTACATATTTTATTATCATTTCCAAAATACTTGTCCCTTCTTTTTCTCTCTCATGGTCACCACTTCCCTTTATATGTAATCTTGATGTCATTCACTCTCATTAGAAATTTAGAATTAGTAAAACATCTACAACTCTTCCTAAACCCAAGTTACCTTGGTCTCACTCCATGCGGGTTTTTTCCAACCAGAAGAACAGACAAGGCAGGACAAGGGTCCACCCAGCCTCATTGCCATCCTTGTATATATTCCCCTCTCTTACTTAATTTTTTAAAACATCTAAATAAGGGGAAATGAATAACCATTCCCCTCTCCTCTCCTCTTCTCTACTTTTCCCTTCTTTTCTCTATTGTCCTTTCTCTCCAGACTTCTAAACAATTACAAGTTTTTTTGACTGTGAAGATAGAACACGTGAATTTGCTCACTCTTGACAGGGCAGCAACTTCTTGTAACAGACTTATTGCTGTGGTTGGTTAATGTTTAATATATTATCCCTTTAACCAAAAAAAAAAAAAAAATAAAGGTCAATAAATGCATTTTTTATTAACTATAAAACAAAGACAACATGTTGATATTGATGTAGAGCTCTTCACCTGCCTATTTTGTCAAGTTCACAACATTTTAATTGGTTTATTTATTTATTTATTTATTTTTAAGTGGGTTGTATGACTGTATCTAAGAAAATTTTTAACAAGCTGTATATAAGTTTTGATAACCCCTTTTTTTTATAGCAAAGCTGTATATAAGTTGGTGCTAAAAGTAATTTGCATTTTAAGGTATAATAAAGGAACTAGCCAAGATACTTCAGCATGGAGTTCTATGAATCTGGTATCACTATCAGGGTATGCTCACTGTCACTGCAACAGAAAATGCTACTGCCAGACAACGTTTTGATCAGATTCATGAAAGAGACCCAATTTCTTGCTGTCATGATTAGACATTAATTAGTGGCTACTCTCAATCAGTGATTCTAGTAAAGCATTAGAGGAGCTCTTAATTTCTCACACACGAGATGGAATTCTAGGCCACACCATGCTTACTGTTCTTAATTATTAGAAGGTTTCACTTTCACTTGCACCACCCACGTATTGAAATTAGTCTGTTGGGTCAAACTGTAATGGTTACCAGGGACGGAGCCACTTGGCTCCTCAAAATTTTTCAATTTTCCAATAAATTATGTCAAAAAATTACATTCCCCCACCCCCCCCCCCCCCCAAGAGTTAAGATCCGCCCCCCATATTTTTCTCAACCATTTCTCTAGAGTTCTAAACTTTTAGTCCAATACAACTTCAAGCCCCACCAAAAAACTTGGCTCACATCCAGCCCCACCAACCAGCCTCAATTCCCTAAGCAAACAAATTATTCTTTTCTAAACTATAACACTTCCAGCCCAGCCTGAACCAAAATCTAAAATACCTAATTAAACACAAACAAAAGGCATTCAATCCTCACCGTCTAAAAAAAAGAAATCCTCACCACCTGAACAATCTAAAAGAGAGAACAAATGAACAATCTTCATTCACGCCTCACCTTACGCCCTTACCCTTAGTTTTTTACCTTCTTAGTTCACGCCTCCAATTGCAATAGTGTCACGCTCACCGGCTCATGCCTCTGCCTGACTGCCTCAGAAACCCCGTCGGCTCATCGTGACGTCGCTGCCTCCTCAAGGTATCTCATTCATTCTTTACTTCTCTCTCTTTTTCTCTACAACTAAAGTACTAAACTAAATACTGATACTTGAATAGAAATATCAAATATGAAATATGTGTATGTTAGTATGTGATTTCCCTTTGCTAGCAAAGAAATTTATACTTATTACTTTGTCTTTTGTCTTTTTGTGTTTGTTGTTATTGTACTCTTTATTATTTGATCAATTGACTCTAAGACTCTGACCAGCCTTTTCCCTTTTGGCTTTTGTGTTGTTTGTATTTCCCTTGGGTGGGGGCCGGGTGGGGCTTGCCGGCTTGCATTGTGTAAGTAAATTATATAATAATAATAAAATTTAATCTATGGAAGGAAATTGGAGTAGTGGGCCATGAATCTGTCATAGAGTCTAGATATTTGGTTTATGTTGTTTGTTTATACTTTTGATTGATTTGTTTATTTAGTTTTTTTAAGTTCTTTTCAAGTTTATTTTTTAGTCATATTCTTAAAGCTAAAATAATTATGAGCAAACGAAAAACAATTGATGCATTCTTTAAGAAAAAAGATGTTAGCAATTCAGAATTTAGGACACCTGTGGAAACAAATGTGGCTGTAGATTTAAATGTTGATACTTCAATGCATGATGAACGCCCCTCCAAATGTTCAAGAATTCAATTTGAAGAGATAGATCGTGATCTAGGATCATGTAAACAAATATATGAATTTTTTATCAACAAACAAGATGAAATCCAACAAGCTTATCTCAAATAAGCTCCATATCAACCTAAAAATATAGATTGTCCATACAACGATGATAATCATCGTTGTCGAAAATTGGCCCCCCCCATGTAAAAAATCTTGGCTACACCCCTGATTGTTACTACATACGTACATGAATGCAAAATGTGAAAGCATTAACTGCTCAATTTATCTTACAGGGAACTCTGAGTGTGATGCAATTAATTTAACTCCTCTAGACATCTTCTATAGGAACTAGGAAGAGTCATCATTTAAACTTCAGAAAGGTTGATAATTTATTGTCTTTATAGTATAAGTAAAACGGGAGAGGAGGAAGCAGTCTCATATTCACAAGGCTCTTTCATATGCATTTTCTTCTAGATGTAAGTTTGTGAGTGTGACCATTAATAAATTGCATTCACCTTATGCAACCGATCTTAATATTTTGTGAGTTTCAATTAGTTTAAGTAAAGACTCTTGTTTTTGAATAAGAGATATGTGATTCAATCTCCACGTACCCTGAAAACCAATTGGTATCTTCGCTTAATAACAAAAAGTAATCATCATGAAGAGAACACAATAGACTTAAAATACAATTGTGTGTGCACACATACATATATATATATAAGAAAATGTTAACGAATGCTCTAAGGGCATTGATGTAAGAACTATTTTTAAAAACATTTTATGGGAAAATGATAAAGCAAATTATTTTTTTGATAGCTTTTTATATTTTCTATGAAAGTGGTATTAAAAACTTTCCTAATATAATTTATTAACAATTGTTCCAAAGGCACCTATTAATATATAATCTTTTATATATGTGTATATATATATATATATATATATATAAGATTTTAATTTTCTTTTTATGTAAAGGAGTCCTGACTAAATGCTCTCTACCCAAAGATAGAAGCACGTCATAATTTGTTTAACCATAGAAATTTTTATATTTTTTGGAGGTAAATTGCAATCGACTTCCCTCCAATATAGTGTGTGATAGTTTTTTTTTTTTTTTTTTTTTGGAGAAGGAAGTGTGTGATAGAATTCAGTCTTTTAATTTAAAAGTTATATTTTCATCCTTTAATATAGACATAATTAATGTAGCATTTTTTAGTTAATATAGATATAATTGGCAAATTACATTTTGATCCTTAAATATGGGATGTCTTAGCATTTCGACAGTAAAATTAATGGAAAAAGAGATGAAATGACTAAAATGTTACATTTTAAAATTTTGGAGTGTCACAATCAAACCTTTTCAAATTTAGGGACCATAATCAGGCAAATTGTTCAAAAATACTATAATTGCTGTTTTTTTAAATCTAGCACAACCAAACTATAGTAAATAGTTCTTAATCTTTGGTATCACTAAAAGGGTGGGATTAAATATTTATAATTTTATATTTGACCTTTACCCGAAATTATTGGATTTAAACTCTAAAGTGATGAGCCTAAAAATAAAAATAAAAACTTTAATGTGAATTTAAAATTTAAAATTTGTTAGTCCCAAGTCCCAGCCCAAATTTTGGACAATGTGAATTGCCTTCCTTACCTAATACGGAATGCCAGTTCCAATGAGTCATGGCGTCATGCACTATTTCGCCAAAAAAAAAACAACGATGAAAAGAAATCTACGCAATCATATATGATACATCTAGAAACTTTCATTTTCCCCTGATTTTTTTTTTATATAATCATTTACTATTTTTTTTTTTAAACTCTATATATACCCAAGTGAAATTTTTGTATAATCATTTCTATAAATCAAAGCCGTTTTTAAAATTGAGCACTTTTGTATAATCAGCTTTTTAAAAATATCTTCTAAAAAAAGCTTTTTTTAAATAGAGTGTAGACAATAAAAGAGAAAGAAAGAACAAAAAAAAAAAAAAAGGTTTATGTGGTTCTACTCAGCCTACATCCACAATGAAAATTTCTTAGTAACTACATTTTTATTACATTATGAAGTGTGTATTACAAGAGCTTAATATAAAGTATATGTAATTGAAATGTCTTGGTTCGTGCATATTAAAATGGTCAAGACTAAAGTACGTACACAATAAAACATAGATGACAAGTACATTAAGTCAAATAAAACATGTGTATATACTAATATCCCCTATCAAACCAAAGTGGAATCTTGAACTTGGAATTGTAATATCATGAAGAAAACCATGTCCATAAATGACCGGATTGGATTTAGTGAACCAAACATAATGTGGAATGAATTTTGCAAAATGTTAGCAATGACATTAAACAACGATGATCGACAACCGGAGAATAGCCACGCTAGTGACCAAAAAGTGGCTACTAAGGTCGAAAGACAGCTACACTAGTGGATTGAGAAACCTCAGCAAAGGACAATGTTATGGTGGAGTTCTTAAGCGAGTTGGTGAATTTTTGCATAAATTGAAACAAAAAGGCACGGGTAATGCACCAATTAGTACGATTTGGGTGTCTTCAATGGGAAAATATACCCCATAAATCATAATCTACGTGAATAACTAAGTAAAAAAAGATGAACCTTAACCCAGTGGAGTTGGCTAAGTGATTGGGCACTTGGTCTCAAAGTGGTTGTCTTGGGTTTGACTAGGAATTCCTTAGTTCAAGTCCGGGCATCAGCACTTTGAAAAAACTCTCTGGGCCAACAATTTACCCTTCTATGAACCTATCTGTCGTGAACAGTTATTAGTCTCTAGTTGAAAGTTTTGAGGAAATACTGTGGGAAACCCAAAAAAAAAAAAAAAAGATGAACCTTGAGAGAAGTAGTTATGATAGATGCTAGGATGTTGTCTAGTAAAGATTGGTCCATTATGTTTCAAAAAATAAGGGCTCGTTTGGTACATGTGTTTAAACAACAATTTTTAGTTTTTTTGGAAATACATGTGGGTGAAAAAGTACGTGAAAGTACATATAATATTGTTTAAAAATTGAAAATATGTGTTTAAACACATGTACCAAACGGACCCTTAGAGTGATCCAAATGATTGTTGATAGTGTGTGACAGATTTATGGTCAATAGAGAGCCCAAAAGGTGGTTAGTGATGGGTTGCTTAAACCTGTTTTTTTTATGAACGAGAATTTTATTCACAAGACAAAAAAAAACTACAAATAGGATACAAGAGCCTCATCCTTAATGATAATCTCAAAACAGGGAGGGCCAAAACCAACATCAAAAGACTCAAAAACATTGTTCAAAAAGGACCACTTAGCTAGAGAGTGAGCTGCTTTATTTGCCCCATTAGGGATCCAGGTAACATGACAGCCAAAAATAAGTGAAATCAAGTTGAGAATTTCACTGCAAATACCTCTAATTCTCCAGGGAACCTTTTTGCCAGAAGGTGCTAGTGCGTTGACATAGTCTTTGGAGTCACTCTCCACAATCATAGCAGTTGTTTCAAGACTTTTAGCTAAGCTTAAGGCCCATTTAATGGCTTCTGCTTCTGCCTAAAGAGGGACGTTGGAATATACTCTCTTAGCACAAGCAAATACCACTTCCTCTCTCCAATCTCTAGCAACAACTGCAATGGAGGAGTTACCATCCTTGAAAGTAGTATCAATATTTATCTTGATTGAATCTGTAGGTGGTTTCTTTCACCTTTGTACTAGTTTCGGCAATTGAAAGCTCGAATGGATTGCTATGGACATTCTGTGCTCAACTATGGTCTTATCAACTTTCTGGCAGAGCTCAATTGGATTAGTTTCTTTGCCTTCAAAGATAGCTTGGTTTTTAGCTCTCCAAATGGCTTCATAAATAACAGCCCCAAACAATAAGAATTCACCCCTCTTGATTCCCTCAATATTAGCTTCAGCGGGAGGGTTAAGGAAGACACCAATGAGATGAGAAAGAGAGTTTAAGTTCAGATTTTCTAACCTCAGTCCCCATTAGGAGTTAAACTAAACAGCTCTCGTAAAGGGGCAAGAGATAAAAAGATGGAGGCATGATTCTTCAGCATCCTTGCAAAGAGGGCAAATGACATCATCTAAATCATAGAATCTAGCTAAACAAGCTTTAGTAGATAGGCAATTTGTTGCTATACGCCATAGGTGCATTTTGAACCTTTCATGGATTTTTGACTTCCAAATGAGGCCACAGATTGCATCTTGATTTTTGGGAGGGCTAATGTTTCTGCTTAACCAATAAGCAGACTTAACTGAAAACTCCCCTAAATTATTGGAGATCCAAATCCAACAATCTTTTGGAGCAAGCCGTGAGAGGGGAATTTTTTGGATGGCTTAAACCTGTTAAAACTTAAAGCACCATAAAAGTGTCATATAAAAAAGAAAACTCTAGAAAAGTAAGTTCAATAATACCTATTAATAGTTACCATAGTTATATATTGAATAGTTCAACATAAAAACATTGTCATAATAAAAACATATTAATAACTACCATAATTATCAAATTTCATATTTAATATTTAATATAAAAACATGATCATAATAAATGTATTTTAATAACTATCCTAATGATAAATTTCATATTTACATACAAAATAAATGCTAGAGGAAATATTTTTTTGATAAAATTATATTTTATCAAAATTTCTCATACATTGTACGGATTTTTTACTAGTTATATAGCATAATCAATCAAAAATAATAACCAGTCAGATAACATGTTGAACAACAAGAAATAACGATAATATATGATATATTGTACTCCACATTTAATAAATAAAAAAAACTCCATAATGGTAGCATTTTTTGTGTTCCCACAGGAGATATTGGAAATCCTCCACTCCTTTCCATCTATAGAAATAAATAATTTTTTTAAAAAAAATCTTTATATGTTACTCCAAATGTGAGAATCATATATGGATTACATCTAGTGCAACCTTATTATCTACTACAAAATCCAAATAAAAAGAAAAGAAAAAACCATTCCCAAAAACACAAACGCAAGCACACAGAGAAAGTGGAATCATTCTGGAATATTTTTTTTTTTATTACAAGACCGTCCATCCGGATCCAAGTTTCCGTTTCATTTATATTTTTCAACGGCTTGACTGCGTGCTTTGAGCAGAGTTAAGTGTTAAAAATAAGTAGTTGCAGACGCAAAAGAAACCACTTTCAGTTTCAGATATACAGAAGTTTGTGCCATCCAAACAACACGTTATGCTAAATCCAAAATATCCATCTCAGCAATTTGTTCTGATTCAGAGAAATCGATTATAAATATCTCTCACTTGTTTCACAGCTTGTTCATACATATTCATTGCTCTCCCTTTCACAGTTTTTGCATCAGAGAAAGAGAGAGTCTTTTCAGAGGCGAGTTTGAAAGTGAGTTTTTCATAGTTATAGACTCATATCTCGCAAGTAACAGCAAAGTTTTGAATACCCATTTGCCTAATTCAATCCAAAGTTTTGAGCTTTTTGTTGATTTATGAAGACCCATTTGCTTGTTTTTTTTTTTAAAGAAACAGCAATATATTTGAAATTTGTATAAACCCCATTTTCTTTATTTTCATGTCTGATGGTTTTTGGTACAGATTTTTGCGTGTCAGGGTACATGGAGATCGATAAGGCAATCAGAGAGAGCAATGACAGGAGGCTCAAGACCAAGTATAACAACGCCATCTATGTCATTAAGAGGGCTCTGGCTCTGTACTCGTAAAGTTCTTTTCTTTTCACCTTGCCTTTTAGTTTTAATTTGTTTCTGAAAGTTTTGTAATTTGTATTTTTGTCTTGCAAAGTATTTGTTATGAATTGGGTTATGATTTTTGGTGTCATGGATTTTGGATTTACACTCCATTTGGTTAAAGGAAAAGAATGTAAACATTTTGAATCTTATTCTTAATACATACTGATTTGATATAATTAAAAAAAAGGAAGAATGCCCTTAGGCTCAGTCATGCAGTTGTTAGGGTCAGTTTAGTGGAGATTTATGTTTCCTCAGGCCCTGAATAATGAAATTTAATAATACTAAAAGTTAAGGTTTTTTATTTTATCCTTCTATATTATGAAATGGGTGATGCTGTAATGAATATAATCGAATGATGTTATTTCTATGCATTTGTTTTGGTTTGCCTTTTCTGCCACCAATTTATTGAACATGACATTTGGTGGATTTAACATGCTTTTTAACATGTTATGGTTTTTCTATATTGTTGATTTGTATTTAGAAATGGTCTTATTGTGAAGCTGTTTAATCCTACAATTTTATTGAAGAAGAAAGTAGAGTTTTTCTATATTGTTGATTTGTATTTAGAAATGGTCTTATTGTGAAGCTGTTTAATCCTGCAATATTATTGTAGAAGAAAGTTAGATCTGTGGTTTAAAATGAACAATTTGGTTTTGATAGGTACATAACTATTTCTATTTTTATTGTTTGAAACTAAGTGTCTAGTGTTTCTGTCAAGATTCTGTTTAATGAGTGGAAGATGAATGAACTTTTTAGATATGAATGTGAAGAAGTTTAATGGTTAACGATTATACTTATTCAATCTAAGAAAGGGCGCTGTGGCACATTCCTTTTAACGGTTTTTTCTGGATCATTGCTATTTTTTTATTCTTGTCTAAGATGTTAGATTTTTTTGCTGCATATCGGTACTGTTTGGGTGGGGCGGTGGTTTAGAGTAGATATGACAAACATTACTAGATTTTTGTGTCTATCGCTAGTGTGTTAGGTGTCAATCTGAAGATTCAGGGTGTTCTTTGGGATAGATGCGATAAATTCTTGTTTTGTTTTGGGTGTTAGGCAGATATGGAAAGTATCACTAGGTCTGTTTTTTATTTTTTTGGGGGGGAGGGGGGGGGGGGGGGAGAGGGATTGTAATAAATACAACAAATATTGCTGGCTTATTAGAAGAATTTTTTTCCTTAAATGGAGGTTTTCTTACAATTGAGTAAGCACCAGGAGGTTTTTGATTTTCCAGTCTCCATTTTTGGAATAGAATCATATTAGCTTATCAAATGGGTTAAAGTTTGTGCTAGCATTATTTGGTATTTAGTAGAATGTTTTGCAGCATTTGTGGTGGGCATCAATGAGAATAAAATACCATTTTTGTCACATGTTGATAGTACCTTTGGGTGCCAATAAGGAGATTTGAGGGTCTTCTTGGTGGCTCTAGGATAGACTCAACAAATTCGTGTTATGTGTTTTTGGCTCTGGGTGGATACGACAAATGTTACTGGGTCATTTCAGTTTTTATTTATGAGATTCTGTAGGTGTTTTTTATATGTGCCGTTACTGATTTGGGCATTGATGAGACTTTAACTTTTTTTTTTTGGGCGGGGTGGGGGGGGGGGGGGGGGGAGGGGGGGGTTCTTTAGGTTTGGGATAAATGCAAGTATTGCTCACCTAATAGAAGAGATTTTGTTTTATATGGAAGTCTTCTTACAGTTTGAGTCAGCAATGTGATGTTTTTGATTTTCTGGTCTCCATTTTCTGAGAGAGAATCATCTTAGCTTATGAAATGGGTAAATTCAATGCTAGCATTATTAGGTATTCAATAGAATGATTAGGGGCATTCATGGTGTCTCTAGGTGGTTACAACAAATTCTTGTTATTTGTTTTGGGCACTAGGCAGATACAACAAATATTACTGGGCCATTTCTGATTTCTGTTTATGGAATTCTTTAGATGTGTGTCAGTAGTGTTTTGGGCATTGATGAGACATATGGTTTTTTTTTTTTCCTCTTTTTTTTTTGATGGGGGTTAGGTGTGGCATTGGGATAAACATGAAACTTATTGCTCAATTAATAGAATATAATTTGTTTTGTATGGAAGTTTTCTTTACAGTTTGAGTCAGCACTGTGGTTAATTTGATGCTAGCATTATGAGGTATTTAATAGAATGATAAAATTAGTAACTACTTAATGGACAGTTTTTGTTAATATTTACTATTGTCATGCTCATGTGTAAAAGACGATGTTGGTGACACCAAACTCTTGATTATTGAACTCTATTAATTTACATTGTGCAAATAATAGGATTAGAATTTTCAATGTTGAATTCTTTCAAAGCTAACTACCAAATTGGAATTCCTTACGGGTTTAGGATGATGCGTATGGGAATGGTTGGAAGGGGTTCAAGAACAATAATGGTTGCCAGAGACCATCTGATGGAAAAGTTTTCCTCATTCACCCTTTGGTTTCCTTTTTGGTCCAAAGGAAATCTCTAAGCCCCTTTTACCCAAATCAAATTGAGGGCAGGAATTGATCCTATGCCTTTGGTTCAAAGAAATGAAAATATCTATATTTTGGCACAAATGACAGCAGGAAAATACTTTTATGACATACATTCCCATTTGAGAAAAATTATACTTCAGAGCTTTGCAGAAATCTGGTTGCCTTCTATACAACTGTGCCCCTCTCTCTCCTCCAATACACACACATAAAGACATGCACATGTTTATACTTGCTTCCTAAACCCACTCAATAACATTAGTGGAAGTAGCATATCCCTTACAATGTATTGTTTACATTGCATAAATTGGACCATTCATGCATTATGCAGGTATGAGATCCCATACTGGGATAATGGATGATTCAAATCGGAAGTGTAGGGGCAAACATTTCTGGGGACTTGAATCTGATCTCTGAAGCTAACTTTTCTTCATGTTATGTAGCGATTCTATGTTCTTTTAACATGGCTAATTACCTGAACATATCTAACATCTCTCCTTTGTTCTTTTATAATGAGTCGTACTCTACTTTTTTTGGGGATAAGTAATGAGTTGTAGTGTACTTAGCTAGCCTTGATTAATAAGAAAACAACCTTAACAGTTCCAGACAATAATTGGAAACGAAATGTTGCAGAATACCATTTGCTTAGGTTTAGATAAATATGGCTGTCAACCATTGTACTTCCATACATGCTGTTAGTGTATACATTTTTCGCCACTTCTGGACAGATGAACACTATATTTGTTTTAGAGAAGATGAGAATGAAGGAAAAGGGTCACTTTCCCTATTTAGGTTGAAGGAAATGAAGGTAGGTAGGAGTTACTTACTCAAAAAGAAATGGAGGTAGGAGATGAATAGGCTCGGGAATTATTCATGTGGCCCACCATTTCTTTTCGTTACTGGACCTCAAGGAATGATGAGGAAAGAGTGGTTTTTAAGTTGTAATTTTCTAGTTTTGCCTCTGTGCGTTTCATATGCATCTTTTTTGTTCCTTTTGTTCTTGTAAACTGCCATGATTATAATCATTATTTGTCATTATATATTGGGAGCACGTAAGTATGCTGATGATTGAAAGACCTGATATTCTTTTCCTTAACAGTATCGAAGAGGTCGCCTTCAGCTTTAATGGAGGAAAGGATTCAACTGTATGTTTTCACCTTTTTTTTTTTTTTTTTTTTTGAGTAATCCATCAGTTGTCTTTTATCTAATAGATAGTGACAATGAAACTGGGTGTATAGGTTTTGCTGCATGTACTTAGGGCTGGCTATTTTTTGTATAAAGAGGAGCAAAGCTGTTCTAATGAAGGTCTCAATGACTTTCCAATTCGAACAATATATTTTGAGAGCACTTGTGCTTTCCCTGAAATCAACTCATTTACCTATGATGCGGCCTCCACGTAAGATAAGCTTCTCTTATTTTCTTTTATTGAAATCCCTCCCCCTCTCTTTTTTTTTAATTGTATGTTTGATAGAGTTTATTTTTACTCAAGCTGCTAAGAATTTCTGACTTGTAGCCTTGTAGGCTTATTAAATGTTTATGGATCTGACTGCTAATTGGCTTATTTTATTTAAACAGTTATGGTTTACAAATGGATATCATTCGCACAGATTTCAAGTCTGGTCTGGAAGATTTACTAAAGACTAAACCTATTAGAGCTATTTTCCTTGGTGTCCGAATTGGTGATCCTACTGCGGTATCTTTCATGCTCTATATTGACAAAGACATGATATATCTTAGCTACATATTTTCTTATCTGCTAGATTATGTTCCATATTTTTTTGTGATTTCTATATGAAAGTTGATTTTTTTTTTTTATTGTTTTACTCAATCTCTCAGGTAGGCCAAGAACAGTTTTCTCCTAGTTCACCTGGATGGCCATCCTTCATGAGAGTGAATCCCATCTTGGATTGGTCATACAGGTATCTCATTTATTCTCCCTAGCTACTTCCTCCCTGGCAAATGGCAAGGGGTGTCTGACAGCAAATCAGCAAAGGTTTTATTTAGTTGAATTTAAAGCTAATGGAAAATGGACTAGGAGTTCACACACATACAATATGTGTATGTTTGTGTGTGTGTGTGTCTGTGTATTGGGTAGCATTGAGTACAATTCAAAGAATTTAGTTCTTGATATACTAAGAGGTTGTCAAGGCAAAATAAATCAGAGTTAGTTATCAAAAAATTACGTTACTTAAAATACACAGTTTTTCATTTAAAAAGAAAGAGGCAGAAGCAAAGCTCTGGCACTGTTATGGAAGTCATTAGCTATTAGTATCACGAATATGGGAGACCATTTTTATTGGTTTCTTTCCTCCTTTTATCAGTAATTTGTAATATTGCAGTTATTTTAGGTTTTTAATTGTTTTTTTATTATATCTGGAAAGCTTTTTTTATCAATAGCTACTTGGTTAGTGTTACACTCATCTTTAATTGTTTTATTTTATAGACATACCCTTTATTCATCTATTCGATGAATGGTATATTCTAAGATACCTAGATAGATAAGTATCTATCATGATATAGACTATTAATGAATAAGTATGTTGACCCATATCAATTCATTTGTAAAACAGATACTCATACAAATGAATCATGTGCCTGGAACCAGATCAATCAATTTAGTTTTCCTCTTTATGAGCGTAATGCATTATTTCCACTATGAATATTTGTTTGGGAAATCAAACCAAGGCTCCTGAAGGTTTATTTTATTATAATTTTAACTGTTAAATACTTTAAGCTTCTGGTTTCCTGTAGCATCGTAGCAACCATTTATGGCCCTATTGAGAAAATGTTGTAGTTAATTAGGAATCTTATTTGTTGACAGTAAAAGCCATGCTATTCCCTGGGACTTTACTGTTTGGTTCTTGCATGAATGTTTATAGTGATGCTTACGGGGTTCGGAAATTTTTATTGTTCCACTTGAATTTAATTTAGTGTAAATTTGGGGTTTTATTTTTTGGCAGAGATGTGTGGGCCTTCATATTAACTTGCAAGGTCCAGTACTGCAGTCTTTATGATCATGGGTAATACTTCATCTTTGCTTTATAAAATATTGGAATTTTTGTTCAGTTTTTTAAGTTATTTTGGTGCAGTCTATAATTCCAACTTTAACTAGTTCAGTCCCTGGTGCAAATGTAAATGAGACATGCATGGATGATACTGGATTTCAATTTTTTTTCAACAATTCTGATTTGTTTTTTTCCTTTGAATGTTCGCAGTTACACTTCAATTGGGAGCATATATGACACAGTACCTAATGCATTATTGTGCATCAGTGATTCCTCCAGTAGCAAAGAAACATTTAGACCTGCATATCTGCTTTCTGATGGAAGATTAGAGAGAGCGGGGAGAGTAAAAAAGTTTTCTCCTGTTTGTGGGAGTTTTTCTGCTGTTAGCAATGGCCTGGATAGCATTGATTTACGTAAAAACAGCATGCTCACAGCCTCAGTCATTGCTGTGGGGGATGAGATTCTGTAAGTCTTTCGTTGATATTACATGGGTTTCATTGCAAATGGATTCTGTTTGTTTGATTTCTTTTGTCCGTTATTCTACCTTCACATCAGACTTGAAAGGTTTTGGATGGCCTCTCAAGAGATATATTATTTTGTTTAACTATTGAATCTCTTCCCTTGTCAATTACTTCTTTTTATTATTTTTTTTTTCCTTTAAAAAAATATTCTTTTTTTCCTTTAAAAAAATATTCTTTTGATATTTAGCCTGATTCATGAGTCATTGCTATATCTTATGGGTTGTTAGTTGAGCCTTCACCAACATTTAAAAATTATCTTGACATCATCATGGTAATTGCAAAGCAGTAGAGTTTCATTATTTATGTCAACATCTTAGATTGCTATCTATCAGCATTTTTTCTTTTCACTCATGCAAAATGGCACGGGGGTGTGCGTCAATGTCTCACATGTTTTGATATGTTTTGGCAAGGAATGTTTTGAATCTCTGATTGAAGAAAAGAATATGTGGAATCCATAATGTATGAAATTCATGAAATATCAGTGTCTGGTGTAAACCTTTTGGTTTCTATTTTTCTTCCCTATCGACTGTTATTTCTGAAGTCCCCAGTATTTTGTTATCTGTTCCATAGCTCAGGTTTGGCACCATTGAGGATCAGTTAGGACCTTGGTTGTGTAGAAAGCTCCATTCTATTGGCTGGTGTGTATCACAAGCTACTGTTGTTCGGAATGATGTAAGTTATTATTTGCTGAATTCATCTTGGTAAAACATAGTTGGCCTATGCACAGGGTTGAACCCTCAGTTAATAATTGTGGTGGGGATATGCACATAATTAATAAGCATTATGTTTGTCTTTGAATGATGGACGCAGAGTTACATATACATTTCTAAAAGTTGTATTTATTGACTTCATTTTACAGTTTCATTTTTTTCAACATTCTTCTTGCACCAGGTAGATTCTGTGGCTGAAGAAGTTGAGCGGCAAAAATCTACTAATGATCTGGTAAACTGTTGCAAATTGATAGAGAACCCTTTTAGTGGTTTTATTTGAAACCATATAAAATGAATTATGATTTTCCTTCTTAGTTTATGTTCTGTCTGTTCATTGTGTATATCCTTGATCTGACCGTACAGATTTTTATATATGGAGGGGTAGGCCCATTGCATTCAGATGTTACTTCATCAGGTGTTGCAAAGGCCTTTGGGGTTCGTCTGGTGCGTTCTTTAATTTCAAGTGAACTTTCTATAATGCTAAATTTAACATCTTACAAGATGTGTCAGATTCTTTTTTCCCCAGTACTCTTTCTTTGCCACAAAACTTGTCGGAGTTTTTGATAAAGCTAGCATCTGAAATGGAAATTCTAATTATTCAAGCTTCTGTTAACTTCATTCACTAGTACCTTTCGTCCATAGACATGTCATTGCAATGTCATTTTTTCTGAAGGCTTAATTTATTTGTTGCGCTAAGTTTATCTTTGTTGGTCATGTATCCACAATTTAGGCTCCTGATGAGGAATTTGAGGAGTATCTTCGGCATCTTATTGGTGATCAATGCACTGGTGACCGGAATGAGGTATTTGATTTCTAGAGTTAATTTATTTTGATTGATACATAGACTTACCAATTCAATATAGATCTAAGATATTTCCTTGAACCATTGATAAAAATATTTTTTTACTTGTTCCCCTAATTCAATTCTTAGAGGAAATTTTTTTTCAATGACTTGTTGATCCCTATCCCTCTTCCTAGATCTCCAGATTTATCGTTATTTTATTTTTGAATTTCTGGGCTTTGATAATTTGATAGCATGATGTATCTTATTTTTGGATAAATAGAGTGACTTGATCTGTTATATGTCTGTTGAAATGATAGACAAAGAAAAAGGAAAATTATGCATGCATTGATGTGAAAGGATGACATAATTACATGGAGAATGCATTGTCACCATTATAGAGTCTTATTCTCTTATTAGTATAATTTCCTGGTTGATTGGAGACTGAGGGAAAATTTTTCCTTTCTTGTGGGCAAATGAAACCAGCTACGTTAAAGGTTATGTTATGATGCTGGGGTATTTGAAGCAGTAAATTGATCTCGTACTTGCATTTTTTTCCTTTTCAGATGGCTCAGTTGCCCGAAGGTATCACTGAATTGTTGCACCATGAAAATCTGCCTGTGCCTTTGGTAAGTTTCTAAGCTCAAATCTGATACTTTTATTTTTTTTAATAATCAAGCTTGCTGCTTGCGTCTGATAGTATGCTTTTGATGTGTAAGGTGAGCTAGAACCTCACCTTATTGAAGCATTAGCTATGAAAAATGACGTGATATCACATTATCAACTTCTTTCTGGACCAACTTGATATCTGTTATACAATGTCATTTATCAAGTGTTACTGTGTCAGTTTGAACTACTAAGTGTCAGACAATTTTTTGTAGATCAAGTGTCAAAACGTGATAATTCTTACTGCAACAAATATTATGGAGCTGGACAAGGAGTGGGAGTGTTTGGTTGAATTAACAAGATCTGGTGGCCTGTTCGAAATGATGGAGCCATACATATCTAAGTGTTTGATAACACAGCTTTCAGATGTATGTGTTTAAACTCTATACCTTTATATTTCTGTTGATAATATAATTTGTTTGCTATTGATTGTGGTAGTCATTTCTATTGTTGCTAGGGTTTAAGCTTGTTGTGGTTATCTATGTATTTGGACTTGACATACTTGACCTTCAGTGCATGTAAAGAAAGGGGAGGGAGAAGGGGGGGGGGGGGGGGGGGGGGTGTGTTTGGAGATGTTACCAAGTACTGAGATGTTTGTATTTCTTTCCTAGTTCCGCTTTTCCTGTATCAGCCATCTGGCTGCATGCACCAGGCAAGTTACATTTAAGACATTGTCCCTTATAAAGAGCAGACAGAGCTATAGGCACATGAAGTCTTTCAAAACTCTTTTAGTGTGAATTGCAGTTTAAATGGGTTAAGCTGAATAGTATTGCTAATGCACACTTGGCCTACCATAGCTAAATATTAGTGTTGTATAGGTGATGGCCTTGAATTTGGGGAACAATGTTGAGAAGTTAATGGTATGAACCTTCAAAAATAATGGAGAAATATGTGCGGTGTCTTTTGTGTATGAAGGGAAGAAATAAATCACACTCTTTCACTAGCATGTTTTCTCAATTTTTCTCAAAGTGAAATCTAGAATTGCTGTGCGTCAAGTTTCCAGAATGGATATTTTAAGATTAGGATGCTCACCTGTGATACAATTTTACTTGTTAAAGGAAAACATATTGTTTAGCAATTCTAATGATGCATATCGTGGAATTCAGGCAATCTTTTTTACTTTTTATGGTTAATTTACTGGTATTACTAGCTCTTTTTTTTAATGTCCATGTACCATCAATATTCTACTGTGTGTGACATCACCTCATTGTTACCTATGTTTAATAACATTCAGGTAGAAACTGCTCAACCTCTATCAAAACTTTGTCTTGAATTCCCAGACCTTTACATTGGTAAGAGTCTTTTTAGCTAGTGTGGGTTTTCAGGAGAATATTATTCTTCTTTTTCTATCTCATTTTAACTTTATTCTTCGTCTGCACCATCAAGGGGCTTATCGCAGATCCAGAACTGGACCCCTCACAATTAGCTTCAAAGGCAAGGTATGAGAAAACTTCCCGAGGACAAAATAACTTTTACATTAAAGCCTGGAAACAAGTTCTTCCATGAAATTTAGCTTTTTTAAAATTTGGTTGCAGGACCAAGCACGAATTGAATCAGCCATGGAAGCTTTGTGCAAGAAATTCCATCCAGGGGTTTTCTCTGAAACTAACTAAGTTGATCATTGCACTTGTCTTGGAGGTATTGCCTGCCAAGCTTTTGGGACCTGGTTGAGCTGACTTGTTTACAATCACTTCTGACAACTCTCGAACATATATAGATATATGGGTACCTTTTCTTTTCAGATATTGATAGAACAAGGAGATCCCTGGAGTTAGGATTGAAAGGGAAACAAGAAGAGCCAAGAAAAAAATAAAAGTTCCAAAAATACAAATACTCTGTACCTGGGCAATGCCCTTATCATTGAGAACAAATATGTAGGAAACAAAGAACTTCATATTAGTTATTAAGCAAGTAGGAATGAATGTCAGAGCTCTAGTCTCTACTTCAAGGTTCAATGGTCTTTGATTAATTACTTGCCTTGTCTTTCTTGATATAAAGGATTTTTGTTTTGTTAGTAAGATACACATGCAATCTATGGGTCTTAAATTCATGATCTTATCTTCCATACCATTACTCTACCTCAAGGTTCAATGCAGAATAAGTGCACATTTGATATAGAGCTCATTAATATATAGGAGCTTTTGCAGGTCATACTTCGGATAATAATTATTGTTCTTATTTTTGCTCCACTAAATAAACAACCATCATAATCATTATGTCATCAATAATACATCTAAGCAACCTATCAAACACACAAGGCCCTTTCAAAGTTCTTGGGAGGAAGGAGATGGAGTTCCATCCCCCGGCATATATTTTCGTTTAAAAAATGAGATTCAGCACATGCGCACACACACACGGTACACGGGGGCCCTTGGCCTTCTGCTTCAGCCTTCAGTGGCGTTGCATGATTTAACTTAGGTTTGAACATGTTCTACTTACTGTAGAAAAAAAATTATACACCCAATGTCGCAGAACTCAGATAATGATATCACAATGTGCTCTAGTTCAGTAGGATTTTATGTTGTGAAACTCAAAAGCGCTTGAAGAACTGTAAAATTTCATGTATGCTTCTCCTTTCTTTGTCTATACCAATATAGTTTAGGTCTCTCTTTGGTCAAGTAAATTTGAAGCTTCTCGTGAAAATAAAAATTGAAAAAAAGAAAGATATAAGGTAAATTTGAAGAAAAGAGAGAAGACTAGAGAAAGCTCGTATTCCAAAGTTTAGGTCTCTTTTTGATAATAAAAAATTATTATTATTATTTTAAATAATAGTAACCTAAAAAAAGTATGCATTGTGAGTGGAATAAATCACAGATATGAAGATGGATAAAGTTTTCCACCAAACCTAAGACCTCAAAAGATCTCTCTCTCTCTCTCATATATATATATATATATATATATATATATTAAATCACGTTATGTATTAAATCATTTTAAAAAACTACATGATTATTAAGTATAATATATGATTAAAGATACGTATAGAAATGAGTCACGTGACTTATTTAAATAATACACATGAATGATTTATAAATCGTTACATGGATTAAATTAGATTTCTATAAACTGGTTTGTAGGATAATTTTGTTAATTAGAACATACACATTGGCATATAGGAAAACCTAGTTATAGACTCACTATTACACGCTTTATAGTTTATACACACTCCTTTTAAAATTTTAACTTTTAGTTAAAATATCCCGTTAATTGATGTCCTTAGGGTATTTGTTGATGGATCATTTTATAAAAGTTTTAATATCATTTTTATGAAAAATATGAATAAAAAAAATGTCACAAAATTTAGTTACTTTTTTCTTTTTTGTAAAAAGTTTCTAAAAATAGTTTTTAAACCAACGGTCTTAAAACATTTGTTAATTTTTCTCTTAAAAATTGTGAAATCATGAAATCATATTTTCAAAACATAATTGCAACATAATTTTAGTTTATCTAGTAATGTGTATAGGATAAGTGTACAATAATAAGTGCGCAATAATTATTCTTAGAATTTTAGCTTTTAATTAAAATTTTAAAATGGTGTTTTCAAATACGATTTCAGTCCACGTGGCGGTGTCTATACGACAAGTGTGCACCAAAGAAGAGGATGTGATAATCCTTCTCTAAGTTTAGAACACGAGGAACGCGGTGGACATGAAAACGGCAAAGACATTGCCGTACAAACAAGTAGTCATTGATTCGCCACTTCACTCCTAGTACCAAAACCAAGACCTTCTCAGTTCTCAGCCACTCACTGTGTATACCGAAGGCAAAAAAAGAGGAAAATGGAAGGTGGGTCTGCTGCCACTACGAATGGAAATGAAGACAGCGCAAAGAAAGGGTTGGATGGCACAGGTTTGGATCTTCCACTGAATCGCCATGGAAACTTGAAAAGTGCTTCCAGTGATCAAAGCCTCAAGGACATTCTTCTCCAAATTAAGTCTTCCAAAACCCCTGTAAGCACTCAATGATGTTTTTTATTTTCTGGGTTTTTTTTTTGTTTTTGAAATTATATTTGCTTGTTTAGTTTTCATGTTTTGATTAGCTTCAGTTTATTGATTTTTTGAATGATAAAATCCTTGCAGGCAGTTGTCAATTATGGTGCATCTTGGTAAGTAACTTAACAAAATGTTTAAAGGGCTTTTTCCCTATCTTATCTGTGAGCTTCTTGTATGAACACCATGTGTTTGATGTAATGATGATTGGCATATTGAGTTTCCATTTGTATGAGTTAGAGGCAGTTTTTCCAGGAAACTGGTTTTTAAATTTTGATTCTTAATGCTGTGGACTTTGCTTGCGTTTATCCTCTAGTGCGTGGGAAAAATTGAGCTATGGAAATTGCTTGGATCAATTTTCACATTACAAATGGTTTCACTTTGGTCTTCCATAACTAATAGCAGGCTATATTTTCAAGTATAGTTGAAAACCATTAGCAATTGGCGCTTGCAATCTTTCTTATGATTGCTCTTATTTGTTAAAACCATTGGTTTTAGCTAGCTGAGTTTTGGTAGTTTCTAGTATCTCATGGTATGATTCTCTTATTGAAATTGTTCCTTTCTTTTCTTTTCTTTTTGAACAACCCATGAAATTCCTACACACAATCTATGACATGGAGTAATTTTGATTTGTTATTACTTTTCAGGTGTGGTGTTTGTAGCCAGATCCTCCCTTCATTCTGTCAGCTGAGTAACAATTTCCCAAAGCTCTCTTTCATATATGCAGATATTGACGAATGCCCAGAAACAACGCAGCACATACGTTATACACCTACGTTTCATTTCTACCGAGATGGTGAAAAGGTAGATGAGATGTATGGTGCTGGAGAAGAGCGGCTGCACGATCGTTTGTGGTTGCATTCCTGAAGACATATTTCAGGATGAACAAACGATATTTAGCTGTAGAGACAATTTACTGTGAGGGTTCTGAATTTGTTAAACCTTATTTATATTTGGTTCATAAGCTATCAGCTGTGCCTTTTTCTTTTTTGGTTTTTGTTTTTGTCTTCAAGCTACTATTGCTTCAAAAATGTCTGGTACTAATTATGAATTGCAAACTATAAATGACGGTTAAATACGCAATTGATAATTCTCAAATCACTGGCAGTAACTTATTCAAATTATAGAAACCAGTTGCCCTGATCTACTTAGAAGAAACAATATAGTAAATTCAAGATTGATCCATTCAAATAAATGACATTATAGAGTCATCATAGACAATGCAGGTGGTTGCAGAAACAATATTTGAAGTATGGAAGGAAAAAAAAAGGCAAAAAAAATGAATAAAAGACAACGACAGATGAAGCAAAAGCTGTAGTTTCCTATGTTTGCTAACACCTCAACTTAAAGCACACATCTCTTCCGTCTTCTTATCAGGGCTGTGATATTCATCCTCAACATCTGATGTATGCATCCAAGCCCCTTTATTCATTTCATGCAAGGATAATAATGGCTGAGATAATAACCATCCGCAAAAAACTTGCTTGCTTGCTCAAGCTTTGGGCTTGAGAAGCTTCACAGTCTCCCATGTGAAATCTGGGTCTTCACGGCCGAAATGACCATAAGCAGCAGTCTTCTGAAACCTGAAGTTTCCTCCTCTCTTAAGATCTAGATTGATGGCCATCATTCCTGGCCTGAAGTCAAAATTCTCCTTAATCAGAGCCAAAATATCCCTGTCTGGAATCTTCCCTGTTTTGTAGGAGTTCACATACACTGACAGTGGTTCTGGCACACCAATTGCATAAGAAACCTGCACAATACAGCGTCTAGCAAGCCCCGAAGCCACCACACTCTTTGCTGCCTGCCTAACAATATATGCACCACTGCGGTCCACCTTGGTTGGGTCCTTCCCTGAGAAAGCACCTCCACCATGAGCACCCCACCCACCATAGGTATCAATGATAATCTTCCTGCCAGTAAGTCCTGCATCTCCATGAGGTCCACCAATGACAAACCTACCTGAAGGGTTAAGGTGGAAAATGGTCTTATCATCAAGATACTTGGATGGGATGACAGGTTTAATCACATGCTCCTTCAAATCTTTGGCAATTTCATCATTTGTCACAGTCTCGTCATGTTGTGTTGAGATTAGAACTGTGTGCACCCGGATAGGGACCATGGCTCCATTCTCATTCTGATACTCAACAGTCACTTGAGTCTTACCATCAGGCCTCAGCCATGGGCATGTTTTATTTTTTCTGACCTCAGTGAGCTTGGCACCAAGTTTGGTAGCAAGGACATGAGTTAGAGGCATTAACTCAGGTGTTTCATCTGTGGCATAGCCAAACATGTGGCCTTGATCACCAGCTCCAATTTCCTCAGGTTTCTTTGTGAGATGGCCATGAACTCCTTGAGCAATGTCAGGGCTCTGTTGCTCAATATTGACAAGGACATTGCACTTGTCAGCATCAAGGCCTACGTCAGCTGACACAAACCCAATTCCTCTGCAAGTATCTCTAACTATTTTCTCATAATCTACTTTAGCCTTGGTCGTGATCTCACCAAAGACCATGACCATGTTGGTCTTTGTGCATGTTTCACAGGCAACTTTGCTCTCTGGGTCTTGTTCTAGGCAGGCATCAAGGATGGCATCTGAGACTTGATCGCAGAGCTTGTCAGGATGGCCCTCATTGACAGATTCAGATGTGTAGAGGAAGGTTTCCATTTCTAAACTGGGGAAAAAGATATGATATGTTAGTGATCCTCCACTTTGAGATTTCAAGATAAGATTTACAGAAAACATCCCATGAAACTAAAAATGTCAACATACAAAAGGACACTACAAAAAGAAAAATGTAGGGCACCATGCATAAACTTTCCTAGTAAAGTAGCCAATAATTCCATCATCATTTTCACCATGTATACATTTCAAGGTTATATGGTAATGCCAAAGACTAAACATTAGTATTACTTGTATCTACTCTCAGAATTTTCACTGACTCCATAACTTGTCTTACTGTAACCAAACTCTTCCATTTCACTTAACGGTGGTGAAGGAGAACTTTGTATTGACGAAATAGCTATCTATTTATCATTTTATCTATAATAATGAAGTTTGTTACGAACACAAATCCTATTTGCCAATTATCCAGGGCTGAACATCTCTCTCCATTTTACATAGATCAAGGTAATGTTATATTAAAAGAAAAGAAAGTTGCATGGTTCACCGAGTAAAAAAAAGGGACACCCACCCAGTGTATTATAGCCATGACATGCCCGTTATGGTAATTGATGCACCGTTAAATCAGAAAAGCTAAATCAATTAATATGAAATTACACAATTGATCCTTAATTTGCATATCTAGAGACTAATGTCCTAGATAAGCAGGCTTAATTAACGAACTGCCAAAATCAATAACCAGAGAACTAGAATGTCAGATGTAAGATAATTACTGTTACAACCCCATCATACCATTAGTACCAAATAGTAATACCAATGTAGATCCACTTAACATGACATCGGAGGATAGATCCAAAAAAGGCAAACATAAAGTTGACATCATGGTAAAAGTTGGTAACAACACATGTAGTAAATACGAAGTAAAAAATTACATAAATGCAAAGCATCTTTATGACACACATCAACTACAGTAATCCCACATATAAATAGATCCCCATCGAAATGGGAACTTAAACACGACCACATTCGACCAAAACAAACAAGAAAATCAACACCCAAATGAGCAAAAAGCAAACACAACCCAAAGATCCGATCTTGTTAGTAAAAGAAAACAGATTTAACATTGAAAATGTGTGTAACAACAGAAACAGATCTAAACAAAATGTGGGAACTCAACGTTAAAAACATTGAACAATTGCAAGATCTTTTTAATTGGACATAGATCTAGACCAACATTTATTCAAGATTTTGTAGTGAAAATGGACATCTAGATAGATAGATATATGAACCTGGAGAGCTGCGCCTGTATGTATGCCTTAGAAGGAGGAGGAGGAATGAGAGAGAGAGGAAATGAAACAAAGAGAGAGAGATGGGTTTGGTTTTATATCGTATATATTTATAGTAAGGGATCTAGTTTTGGCAATTTGGTAGTAGTTAGTAGAGGGAGCTGTTTCTTCGTCTGACTCGCTCTCTCTCTCTCTCTGTTTCTGTGCTCTTGGCTTTGTGATGTTGTGCCTTTTATGCTGCCCGCTCTATTCGCGTTTGAGCTTTGCAGTTCACATCAACTACCTAACATTTGTGGTTGGTATGTGGGTCCCTTTTTCACCAACCAATTGAGTTGCTAATTGAGACTCGAGAAAGAATGGAAAATTTTTCTCCCACCAACTATGAGATGTGTACTTTTTAATCAATCATATGACCTCTTGCACATACCTAAATTTACACTCCTCATTCTAAGCATGTTTAGTTGTCAACTTGTGATTACGTTAAAATATTTTGAGAAAATTCTGCTTATATCAAATTTTGATTGGTTTGTTTTGGATTACTTAGATTGAAATTTGATCCTATATATCTATTAAAAATAAAAAATATTTACACGAGTGTCATGTTGCTGAAAAAAAGTATTTAGGCACACCAATCATAAGATGACACTAGAGCTTTTAAAAGTCGTGTATGTTTTAGTTGTTTTAATAATGTATAATTTTATGAATCACTACCTATCCCAACTCCAAATGGACGGTTGTGATGATTGTACAAGACGAATCCAGAGACCAGTGAAGTTGCATTCCCGTATCAATATGGGTCATCATCTAAGATTTTCTAGGAAGATGCCGAGTAATCCAGTGCTTGGTGGGGCCCACCATGTGTGGATCCTGACTCCGAAGTCCGAGTTCGATGCTGGACCCGGACCCAGCATAACAATGTGATCATATCTCTTATTACACATTATTTGTGGGCAAGTGAAAGCATTCAAATTCAAAACCCGTCTGTCTAGCTCTAACCAAATGGGTCATAGTCCCATGAGAATGAGACTTTTCGTAAAAGTGGGTCAAGTCTCACATGGCATGCTAGAGTTGTGGCTATGGCTACAAAGTATATGCTCAGAATGTTGGCGATTATTGGATGCATGAATGATGAAAGTGAAACCATTACGGCATTACATACAATTATTTAGCAAAAAAAGAAAAGAAAAAGAAACAATTACATACAATTTGCAATTGATGGATTTCTTTTTTTAATGTTATCCCATCCAATCGTGGAGTCAGATATATGTGTCATTCAAGGCAGGGCTAAAATAAACAATAATATAAAAGTTAAATATTTTTATTTCAAATTATTGCCTTTTTTTAGAGAGTTAAAGAGGTTAAATATAAGTTTTCAAAAAAATTCTTTTAAATGTAAATTACCATTTATTTGTAAAAAAAAAAAAAAAAACTCAGCTTCCATAAAATGTAACGACTAAGATTTAAAAAAAGCTTCATAGATTTAATCATTTAAAATTGATGAGAAATTAAACAAACAATGGTGGAACGCAAGTAAGGAGTATAATCAAACAAATAATTAAATATTACACCAATATTATATAGTTTGTATTGTATAGAAATGTAAAGGGGGAAAAACTCTAATGACCAGATATTCTCTTCATGAAGCATTAAAAAAAAAAAAAAAGATAAAGAAAAGAAGAAGATATTCTCTTCAAGAGAGTTAATTTGGGTACTTTTTCTGCATCATTTACAAGTAAGCTGCTCTTTTTTTCTTTTTCTTATTATTATTATTATTTTGACTTGATAGATAGATAGAAGAATCAAAATGTTACATAATTAATTATCACATAATTAACTAGTCTAGGAGAAAAGAGAGAGTTCTTTGACTTCTCAAAAATATGATACTAAAAAAACGAATTACCAACAAGGCACGGATGAAGGGTAAGTTCAATACATAAAGAATCAATTAATGTGTCCCAAAAATAGCTAAACTATCAGCACATTTATTTGCTTCACAAGATATGTGTTGAACCATGACTTGCCATATGTAGCAAAGATGGTCTTGCAATTAGAAATAAATACATTGAGAGATGAAGATATAAGAGTAGCAGAATTAAGAAACTTAAATACCTATAAAGAATCAATTTCAAAGATAAAATTATCATATCCTAATTTCCAAGCTAGAGATGAACCATAAATTGCTCTTTTGGAGCTTGGTGTGGTTGGTGAGTGTAAAATTTAGAAGAATTTAGGAAATGGCGACTTGCCTAGCTGTCATGACGTAATTTTTCAAGTAAGTGACTTGTGTGCCTTGTTATAATTCACATTTTGTCCTGAGCCAAAAAAATGAGTACTATGATAAGTTGATTATCAACATAGAATTTTGTCATTTTATTATGAATTGAACATTTATAAAAATTTGAAATTGAGCTTGTATTGTTGTCGCATTTACTAATAAGATTAAGATTCTATTTAAATAAATTTAAGTAATAAAATCAACATATATATAAGTATATATTTAAGAATTGTTTAAAAATTTGGGGAACCATGGTTCCCTTGGTGCTTTTTGAATCTACTAGTAATTCCATCTTGGACTTCCAAAATTTCGCAATATGTCAAAATAATTGTTAAATAATTTAGCTAATTATTTTATACAATTTAAACTTTTGAGACAAGTAGTAGTTTTTTTTTTTCCCCTAAAGTTGTAACAATAGAAACTCTCAAATGACACAATGACATTTTTAGCATCTATTCTGCCCAACGCACGCGCGCGGGGGATCAATACATAAGTTGCTTCTTAAGCCTAGAAATATATGTTAGGCCTCATGCAATCGCAATAATCTCATTGATCATGTCCTCCAAAAATTGCTGTCAAATTAAACCTTACAAACAATTTCTCTGCTTAAAAACCAAATGTTCAAAAAGAATGCGCATTATAAACAAATTTGAATGACATAGAGTCCAAGAGGACAAGGCATTGACAAGGTGTGATTAGAAACTGAGCCCAAGTTGAAGTCCAAGAGCAGCGTGCACAAGAAACAATGTCATAATCCCACTACCCAAGATACCATGAACATTTCGCAATCCTGGATTATTCTGCATGATTAATGCGAAAAAGAAAAATAAGAGATTGAAAAGACTGGGAATAGATATAAAAAGAAGAAAAACCATAAAATTCAGGTCCTCAAAATCATGATTACCTCAAATAATGCAGGTAATGTGGTTTGTAAGGTCAAGAGAGCAAGGCCAGTTAAACCTGTAACAGCATGAGGACTGCAAAACAACCATAAATTTCTCTAAATCAAATAAAGAGGACCTGTTCTAAGTTAGAATGGTGTGTGTGTGTGTGTGTGTAACATAATTTTTAGAAGTACCTCTCAAAGATGGGTTTATCTGAAGTGAGTAGAGCTGTTATTCCACCAGTTGCTCCAAGGGCGAAGAAGAAAAACATCCCAGCTAGAAGCTTCGGGTGCAAGTCTTTGGCCATAGCCTTCTCCTCCTGAATTGATGAAGTGCGACTTGTCATCAAAATAAATCATGGCACCAGAACCAGCATCAATTTTTTAGTTACAATAAGTAAACTTTGTAATTAGTTTCTAACCACATCATCAGAAAAACGTATGCGGAAACCTAGATATGTTCCATAGCCACCCATGGCAAAGAGCACAACTGCCTACAGATTCAACGATCAAACAGTAGATAATTAGATGATGTAACTATAAATCAGAAAGTTGATGGTAATATTTGCAGTAATTTGTGGTTTATATTATGTATGATAAGAGTGAGGGAAATAGAAGGAAATTCTTATACCATGTTTCCAGGGTGACCCCAATGCACAAGCCAGCCAGGAAGATTCCATGTCTTAATAAGCTCAACAAAAGGCCCAAACAAAGATCTCACAGCACCAGCTGTAATTCACATATTAAATGTTATGTTTTTCAGATGTTAATGTCTAATGACTTTTACAAAGTAATAATCAGGCTAATGTTAAAGCTCATAAATAACTAACCATCTGGCTTATGCAAAAGAATTTCTAGATATGCTTTACAAGCAGATGAATTCTGCAGTAGGCTAGCTAATACTTTGTGACAAAGTAAAAACTTCAGACTTGCAAAATCCCCAAGGGATAGCACACTTGGCTAGGACCACATCTTATGAAAATAAGGTCATTGGTTTGAAGCTTTCCCTCCCATTGGGACAAAATACTCAGTCATCATAAAAATAAAAATAGAAAACCCACTACTTGCTGAAACCTATATACAATTAGAAGATAAAATACAAAAGGTGCTGCTCCTCCAAGTGACCTAGCAATTGTGACCGGCAGAACCTAAAAGTTAAAAAGGTCCATGAGGTTGTTGATGATTTAATCTTATGCCCAGTGTAATGAGGACTCAGAAAGCATATTCAGAACATACAATGTTCTCAGCCCTCTGGTACAATGTATGATGACTTGATTCCTATTTATTTCTTTGAATTATATCAGCACGATTGCTGGTTATTCAAGGATTTAAATGGACAAGGAAGAAGACTTAATTTAATTAACACTAATGTGTTGTATATTAACATGACATAGAAGTTTTCCTCAAAGTATTGCACTAAAAAATACCACTGCCAACTTGCTCAACTTCAAACAAATAAACCTGAATTTCAACAATTCACCAAATAAAGCTCCCCAGTCTCATCTCTAGTATATATACCCGTGCCCTGTTCCCCATATCAACCTTGGCACATATTGAAGTTGTTCTAAGAAACTAGGATTCTTCATCCTATCCTCCAACACCCTTAGACTCAAAATTACAATGAAAAGAAAAGAAAAAAAATTCATTCCACCGAAAATTGATAGAGCCAGATCCTCTATGAGCACCGCCATTACTAATAGGTACACATGAAACCAAACCATAAACCTCTTTGTACGGTTCTGATAAATCCTACTTAGGCTACTTCTACATTAATCCCCTAGCCAACATCTAAAAAATATAAAGCACCTCAAAATTTAGTTTTTTGAAAAGTAATAAAATTCATTGAAAAAGAGAAGGCAGCTTAGTACACAAGGTCCAAGGAATATACAATATCCATAGAAATGTTTTTGGCAAATTGATCATACATTCACCCATGCTTTGAAAAGAAGATGGAAACAACATTTACCTCCAGGAAGAGCAGCCATAAAGAACAAAGGCAAAGGAGTAAAAGAGTACAAGAGGGTCTCACGGGATTCCTCCATTTCTTCTTCTATTTCTTCACCTTCCTCAACCTTATCAATGCGTTTACTAGCCTCGTTCTTCATTGCAAAAGAGGGACTGATAACTAGTGCTCTTCTTCTTGTTGCTATTCTTGTAGTAGCCCATTTTTCAGTATGGATTTTGGAAAAAGTTGGTGAGGGAGGAATCAGAAGAGGAGACATAAAATTCATACGAAGAGCAGCAGAGGCGTTGAGTATTGACATTTCTTTGTGGACACAAAGATAGCAAGAAAGTGAATAGAATAGAGTGTACACTAGTTTTGTTGGCTTAGTTTATCAGAATAGGAGTATGGTAGCAAGTTTTACTGGACTAGAAGAAGAAAGTGTAAAAGAGTGAAGATAGATAGAAGAGGAAGTATAGGAAAGGCGAGGAAAGAGACACGCCAACTGAACTGAAACAAAGAGTCTATAAGACATCATCGTAGTCAAAACTTTTACACGTGGTCTCAACACGATCCTCCATCTCCCCACTAATCTTTTTAGCATGACATTTTCATGTCGGACCATACGCAAGGGCAAGGCATTGGCTTTATTAACGTTAGGGGAGGGCAAAGTCAACGATGGTACCAAATGATAATATACTATAGCCTATGCACTTCCTACCCACCCAACCCAAACAAAAAAAAATATCAAAATTACTACAAATTTTACTACAAACTAATCGCAGATACAAACAATACGTAGAAAAATGTAATATAATTATTTTGTAAGAAAATAATGTAAAATCTTTTGGTTAAATAGTGCATGTGTTATTTAATTATTTTGCATTCAATAACAATACATAGTGATTTCATAATTATAATACTTTTTAAATTTAAAGGGAGAAGATGTTATCAAATTTAAAAATAAAAAATAAAAAAAACCATAATTGATTGACTAATTTGAACATATCTAAGAATATTTTTTAAAAAATGTTACACTTCTATTCCATGGAACGTGTGTAACATGTTACATTAAGTTTAAATTACTATATAAGCTTACAATCGTAACATTTTCATTTCATACTTTTTGAACTAAAAATTAGAGGGAAAATTTTTTTTGGGCCAAAAAATAGAAAGGCTACCTACAAAAAAAAAAAAAAAAATCAATTTATAAATTTAAGACCCAATTAGTCTAAAATAGACTAAAGTGGATTAAAATAGACCAAGGTAGACCGAATAGACCAAAGTGGACCGAATTTTACTCAAATGGGACGAAATGACCGAATTGAACAGAAATGAACCGAAATAGACAGCATAGGACCATATTGTACCGAATTAACCAAAGTAGACCAGATAGACTGAAATAAACCGATTTGGACCAAATTGGACAAAAATGGACTAAATGGATCGAAGTAGATTGAAACGTTATATTGATGTGGCTTAACAAGATCATAATAACAATAAATGCTATTTTGTATCATATAGGTACTTGGAAACTCACATCGCCAACTTAATAAATAAAATTCATAATGAATTCATCCACAAAAAAATAAAAATAAATTCATTATGAATTTTTTATTTTGTATTTATAAACTAACACATCTTAATAGGATTTATATAGTATAATTTATAATATCTTTGTCATCACCTAACAAAAAATGTAAGGATTAGAGATTGAATTTAGCACACCAACCATGAAACCCAGTAGTATTTTACTCTAGTTATTGACTACAAATTTGGCACCTCCCTCTATTTGGTAAAGGCAGAAGCATTAAGTCATGCTTGATAGGAGATCATATATAATTTTATTGATTTGTTGCCCTTTATAATTTTTTTATTGGTTGATCTGTTGCCACAACATTAGGCCAACTAATCTCGGCCCCATTTGCTGCCTACCAAGTACCAAGGGTTATCAGAAAAGCCCCTCAAAATTCTAATAAGCTCAAAATAGCTTTGATAAGTGGGATTAATAACTTTAGAGAGACCATTTTAAAAATCTTTTTCACATTCTAAACTTTTTGTCCTAAAACTCAAATTTCCCAGTTGTAAAATGCTAACCTAAGAATTCTCAACCTTTCCAGAAATGCCATCAAATTGCAACTCCCAATATTTTCGGGCATCAATATTTCACGAGCACTATGGATTTCTGATGGAAACCACCTGATTTCTTGCTAGGTTGTATGCTGGCTTACCAAGTGAATATGGAAAATATAAGTATAAAAGGAAAGAAAAACAGAAAGAAATCTAAACATTTTTTTAATAGGTAGATAGCGGGAAGGGGAGGGGTGGAATTCAAATCACAGACATAGTGCACTACAAAAAATGTCATTACTGTTGGGCTATCACTTGAACTTGGTAACAGAGTTTTAATACTAAACGTTGCACATAAGAGGCTAAAGGACCTTAATTTTCATGGTACAAGATAGCAACATCAATCAAAAATCTGCATGGTCTTGAAGGCCTGATTCCATTTCTTTTACCAACGTGGCTTTAAGCTTTGATCTTTTCTTGGATAGTACAGAACTCCAAGCAATCTATCATTGTTTTCTGTGCACTAACCAATAACCCCAACATAATAAGCATAAATTGAAACACACACACACACATATATACAGGCTAAAGGACCTTAATTTTCATGGTACAAGATAGCAACATCAATCAAAAATCTGCATGGTCTTGAAGGCCTGATTCCATTTCTTTTACCAACGTGGCTTTAAGCTTTGATCTTTTCTTGGATAGTACAGAACTCCAAGCAATCTATCATTGTTTTCTGTGCACTAACCAATAACCCCAACATAATAAGCATAAATTGAAACACACACACACATATATACAGGCTAAAGGACCTTAATTTTCATGGTACAAGATAGAAAACATCAATCCAAAATCTGCATGGTCTTGAAGGCCTGATTCCATTTCTTTTACCTACGTGGCTTTAAGCTTTGATCTTTTCTTGGATAGTACAGAACTCCAAGCAATCTATCATTGTTTTCTGTACACTAACCAATAACCCCAACATAATAAGCATAAATTGAAATACACACACACACACACATATATATACGACCAGAATTCAACTAACTATTTGAAGCAAATAAACATTCTTGGATTGGAATATGACAACTCTGCAAAGACATACGAAATCCATACAAAAATCACCATGAATCAAGAAACTATTTACAAAAACCTTTTTGATGCCAACCTTGCCACAATTGGAGGATATTAAACCACGTGATTTCATTGTTAGTTTAGGTAGGAAAATTAGTTTAAAAAGGGAAGTAAATTTTCTAAAAATTATTGAAAACTATCACAAATTGCAATAAAATTGGGTAAAAATTCTACTTGCAACCATCTAGTGATTGGCCATGCATAATTTTACAAGAGTTGGCATACAGTAATGGTGCTTCAGATGTAAGGCTAAGGTCTGAGACAGTTCCATAAAGTTAAGTTCCCATGGAGTATGACAAGCCCACTGCACTTGCTTTATGACTTTGAATCAAAACTCTTATTAGAATAGTGAGGAAGTAAAAAGAATTTACCTTATGGATTGCAAAAATGTCCGCCAGCCAAAACTGTATCATTTGTCAACTCGAAGAATATTGTTACATATGGTACCTGTGGTAACTGACTCTCTCCGAGGATCAGTCCTCCAGCAGCCATCAACAATGAATTTTATCTGCAATAAACAGGATGTCACATCTAGGGAACAAGTTATGAATTCTTTAACAGAAAATATATTATATGTTAATACCAGACAGCAGTTTCACCACTTCTATAGCAGTGACTAATAAAATGACTTCACAAAATCCAAACAAATGACTACTAGGAATCTTCCTAAAATCAGGAAAAATCCCTCATAGCTGAAACAATTAATTCTGTTCAAACATCAGTATCAGCAATTGCTACAGAAATTAGATAGTAGATGTTCACACCTCATATGTTCCAGGATAAAGCCACAGCACGGTTGACCAAAGTCTAGAATTCCTGGAAGAACATGTTATCACAGTAAGCTCATTATTTAATTAATCAAAGTTTGAGCAGCAAATATATAAAAAATATTATTATTCTTAATGACAGTCACACCACAAGCACTATTTTCTATGTTCATATTATTAATGACAGTCACACCACAAGCATCTGGCATGTCAAGGTTGACCAATTAAGCATTAGTCATCTAGGTGGATACCACAGACATGTTTATGTCACTCTCTACCTGATGATTTTCTTCTTGAGACCTTTTACTCCTGTATTTTTTTTATATTATTTTTGACAAATTTCCAGAGCTTTTAGAAATCATTAAAGCCTAAGACCTGCCGGGCTTTATGCTTTAGGAGGAAGGGTGGGCTTGACTGAAATGGGAGTAAAATGACAACATAAAACAAACACCTTTTCAAGGAATGAAGGAAACATCAAAAAAAAAAAAATAGTCGTTTATTTTTTCTTTTTAACCTACTAAGATAAAACAAGTTGAATATCTGAAACCTAGATTGGAAAAAACTAGTTATGAAAATTAAAATAACTTGACAGTGATGCTGAGTTGTAAATAGAGAATTTGGCAAAAAATTAAAGACCTTGAGGCATTGGGGTCTGTGATACTTGATGATGGCTGTGGATCCATTTTAATCCGCTGATGCCAACCGTTGAAGCTACCTGACACCTCCACAATTTCTCCCTCCCCAAAGTATTGAATCGAAACCTAAAAACAACAGGGGAATTAATCAATCCCAGTCAGCAGGCATATAGTTTCAACCAAAGTCCAAGCAGATTCCAATTTCATGTTGCTGACACATTGTGTCAGTTAAAAGGTATACAAACAATAATTGGAATGGATAGTTCTGATGTGAAAATGTAATATAATATCACTACTTTTATATCTTGCTTCTTATATGCTTCTATAATATCTATATTTTGAACTATCAAATTCATTTTCCATATTGTGTGTCAACATATCCACTGTGTGATTGATGCATGTCTACATTTCCAACAAGAGTCCAAGTTTGCTGGAGAGCTCCTTGAATGTGTCGTGCTACATTAAGATATTCTTTCCACTAGACTTCCATTCAGATTTGTTTCACCATTTGTTGGAGGCATCAATTGGGAATCCAAAAATACTCTCAATTTGTGGGTTCTAGTTCATAAAAGATAAAGAGATTGGAAGAGTATTGTAATTTGTAAGAGGAAGTATTCCAACAAAGTATCCTTCAATTCCAGAAATATAAGCATAAATCATGAAAGTTGACCACTGCCTTGCCATATTCAGAAACAAACCCAGACACTGCAGTGACTGCACTGTGACTGTATACGTACATTCACACACACAAAATCAGTCCAAGCAAAATGTTATATGCAGTACCTCTTCTAGTCCTGAAAGACTTCCTTCAGCAGCTTGTAATTCTGCATCTTTTTCTGAGATAAGCATTTGGGCTTTGCTGATTTCTGCTTCAGCCTTGGTTTGCAAGTCAGACAAAGCAAGCTGGCCAGAAGTGAAATGCAAAAATAAAATAGGTAGTTATTGCATCAAAAACTGCATTTCTAAAAATTAAGATTTCATGTCTCTTTGAACTATGAATATTTATTAGAAGAAATGTATATCTTCAGTTGACTCAATATGTTCCTATAATTTATGAAATTCATGGAGACCACGCATTGGGATATAGGAAAAAATCAGATGTTAACTTAATCCTTCTTATACTTATATTTTGCAGCAGTAATATCTTTACTTTGGTTTTCCTGCAGTGCCCTTTTCAGTTAGATCTTGTAAGCAAGATGGCTCCTAGAACTTATGCATCTGGTGGAGGTGCAACATTTTTTTGAGTGTTATTAATAAGTTTGGGGGACAACTACAGTAATTCCATGTTCATATGATAAATCGCTAAAGTAACTTTGCATGAACAAAAGGTTGAGAAAAAATAAAACAAAAGGCCCCATCAGAAATCATCAATGATTCCATAATGTGTGTCAGCACTCAATTTGTCCAATCTTGAAATTTTAATGTTGTGAATGCTATGTAAAAATGAAATGCAGCCACTTGGCAAGGTCTCATTTAAACATAATCATTTTGAGTTGCTCATATACCTTTTCTTTCTCGATCTGTTCTTTTAACAGTGACAGTTCCAACTCCTTCTGATGCTAATCAGAACAAGAAGTACAGTAAATAGCCAAATCATTTATTTTATATGTGACAAAATTCAATATGGGTAAAAAAAACGTTAAGATTACTACCAGCATGAACTTGAGATGATTAATATCAGCTTGCCTCTCCCTTATGCTACTCTGTATCACAGAAAACATAAAAGTTAAGGAATAATGTCAAACATACAGCCAATGGAAATTGATTTTGTATAAAACAATATAAGTGTGACCTCTGTGTCCAAATCTTTGTCCAGCTTAGCAGTCATTAATAGTCCAGGTGATACATGATCGTCCCTATAAAGATTTTAAACACCAAAGAAATACTGTCAAAGAAAAAATTAAAACCCATAACCAGCCAAAGAACACAAAGAAGCAAGAAAAATAGAAAATTGACTGAGTTGAATGAAACAATATGTTCAATTTTTTTTAATGGCATATAACCGATTTGATGTTAGTTGGCAAATGGACAATGTGATCATAATAGACAAACTGTTTGGAATACTACAACCAAATCGTGATGCAAGGAGCAAAATCATTTCAGATTTTCTTCCAGATTTTATTTTTGCATTTTGAACTAAATTTCTTTTTGAAATTTGAACTTGACTTTAATCTTGCTGAGGATTATGTGAGATTATGTTTTGTACTTGGATTATTTTTCTTATTAATTTACTCCTTGAAAGCCTATTTAAAAGGGCTCTGGTAATCATAGAAGGGATTATTGAGGAATGAAATTTTATAAATCAAGTGTTTTTCATGAAAAAAGACAAGGGAAATTTGCTTATAATGGTCTGGTTAAGTTCAGCTGAGAATTAAAAAAGGTAGAGGAAATTTTTTTTTCTTTAATTAATAAAATGAGTAAAAAAGGATATGTGAATTAAGAAAGTAACGGAAAGTATGATTTCAAAATAGAATAAAATGAAGGAAAAGAATACATGTGGCCGACCGTGACCAGTCTGTTGAGAATCCATATCCAATTACAAAATTTTGGGACGAAGGCTTAATGTTGTTGTTGCTGTTCATAATAAAGAACAATTCATCTAATATGCACCTCTAGATTCTTCACAACATATGCCAAAATTTCAAGAACAAATTAATGGATTGAAATCAATAAGTAGAAGTGTCGCTTACATAATGAAGAAACTAAATAGAAATTATGAATAGCATGATTTAGTGTTCATGAAATTAGACATGTGGAACTTGTTCAAATGGTTATAACAGTTTGAGAAAAGAAAATAAATAAGAGTTGCAGGTCTCAGCACTTTTATCATATGTTATAGAATACTAAGTTACTAACCTAAGCGGTTGAGTGACTAATGCAGCAGGAGTGACATCCTTGGATGTCAGTGTACTGCCAACACTCCCTCCATTAAGCAAATTTCCAGAGTGCTCTTCAGCAGGCTGCACTACTGAATTCTGCGGCTGGATAAATTCCTTGCTTTCTTCAGCAACACGTTCATTTAATATACCATAGGCATTATCTGAGCATCAAGCAGCTCCACATACTCAACTTCAATATTCAAAGGCACCAAATAAATAAAAGTTAACAAATTCAATCTCAAGATAGAAATCATTCTACAAAGACAAATACAAAATGGTATCATGACAAATACAATGACTAAAAGATATACAAAACCAATGTATTTATAGTGGTTGAAAATTTATCTACAGGGTAACAGGGACATTAAACAAAAAAATAAGCAAGAATAGCAGTATACTTGAACCTTTTTTTTTTTTTTTGATAAATAGTATACTAGAACTATTAAGATGGCAAAGATAATCAACCCCTTTTGGAATTTTCAACTTCAGAGTTGAGGTGTTCTTGATCATCTTTCTTATGTTCATTCCTCTTTTACTAACATGAAATAAAGTAAAGAAGTATTATGGTACAAAGGGAATTATTTTAAAGGTATTAAGAAATGTATTTTTAAGGTTAATTGCAAATATCCACTATGAAAGATAGAGGCATTTGTAATGTGCATCGTAAACTACAAAATTTGGCATTCGCCATCATAATTCGAGATTAATTTTTAAGGCTACCCACTATCCAAATCAGTGTCCAGAATGTCCAACTAGTGAGTAGATCAATTTCAAATTAGGGTGTGAATTGAAGACTTTTTATTATAGGGTAAAGATTGTGAATGTATTCATAATTTATGATGGACAGTTGTCCATTAATCTATCAGTGTGCACTATAATTTGGATGAGTAGTAGAAATTACAAATAAATCTCGAATCAGGGTGCTAATTGCAGAAGTTTGAAATTTAAGAGCACATTGCAAATGATCCCATAGTTTAGGGTTATTAGCCGTAATTTACTCTTCTTTTTACCCTTTTCAACTTTATAAAACTTATTATAATTTTTCTTCCCAAAAACGATAAATACAACTTCATCGACTATGAACCTAACACTTGAAAAATAAAAATGTAGTGCAGAACTGTCTCCAGCTATTCCTGTAAAACTCTAAGCGGTAAGTGACACTACCTAGTCATGATAAAAATAATGAGAAGGTGCTGCATGTCCATTCATCAGGTGTACATCATTCAAACAAATACCATTTGGAGAACCCACATATGAGGCCTGTTTTACTGTAGTGAAAACCATGGTCTGTAATACAGCTTGGGAACTGCAATACTCCAATTATGGTAGTCCAAAGTGCCTAGAACTTTGCAACTACACCATCACAACATGTAAGAACAAAGATTGCCATCAGCCTAACATCTTGGATCATGTTAAGTAACAGATATTAAGTTGAAACAACTTTATAATATAGGTACTCCTCAGACTTATTAGCTTCCAAGCAGTCACCTTACTCATATGCTCAAATGCTGAGTGAGTTTCCTCTACATGTTTTCATATGCTATCCATCAAAATTATCGCATTTTAGGATTCGCAAAAACATAGGGACAAGGAGAGCAAAAGGAAAATAAATCCTCACTATTTTAATAGGGAACAAGGAGGGAACATATTAAGAAAAGGTTGGCAAGATGTGAAAGTATATAGGCAGATGAGACACCTCTGATACCATTTCAAGGGGTTTTTCTGTTTTTGATGATAGACACATGAATAAATGTCAAACACTAACTCCAACCAATCCCGCCATCAATTTTTGGAATATATTTCATATTGTTGAGTCAAGCACCTTATACTTTTATGTCAAAATCAACACCAGCGTCTGGACTAGTGACATGCCAAGAAAAAAATTGGCTGATGAAGTGAGTATAAAACTATTGTTTATAGAGAATCTTACCCTCAATCATATCCAAATCCCCATTCTGAATAAACTTTGTCACCTTTTCCTCAAGGGATGAGTTCTCTGAAAATTCTATAGGCATGCGAGAATCTTCACTAGAGTAGATAGGTACATTATTATTCTTAATCTTCTCATCCTGATCTTTCAAATTAAATGAGGGCCTTTCCTCCAAGAAAAAACTGATTGGAGATTCTATAGGCATACTTTTAAAGTCAGTGGGATTGAAATCTGGATTTGAACTCCAGGAATAATGTTTCTTTCCTTCATTTGAAAAGGCCACATCTTCAACCATATTATTCACCTTCTTGTCCTCAACTTGCAAATTAGATGAAGTCTTCTCCTCCAGGACTGAAAGTTCTACAGGCATGCAGCTGTTTTCATCAGTGTTGAGATCAAAATTGATGCTTGAACTTTCCATGGTGGAAACTTCAGTTGACAAGAAAGCATTTTCAGCCACGTCTTTTACTTTCTCATCATGACCCTTTATTCTATGCGATACCTTTTCTTCCAAAAACAAATTGGATGAAGATTCTACAGGTAGGCTCCTAAAGTCACCAGAGTTGAAATCCAAATCACTACTTGGACTAATGTAATCGTTCCCTACAGTGGAGATAACAGTTGATGAGATGCGTTCAACAACCAAAGTATTCGCCTTCTTGTCCTGACCTTTTAACATATAACAGGGTATAAATAACAGCCAGAGGTACTTTACAATGAGGATTGAATAACACTTAAAGAAACTGAGATAAACCTGTTAATATATGTTCGTGATCACTGATTGCACCCTGGTTTTCATCAAAGCTTTTCTTTGGATCAAGCCCATCGTTGTTTGATGTTGTTGAGTTAGCAAGAAGCTCTCTAATCAGTTTATATCCTCTCCGTCTAACAATATTTGCAAGGTCATTCCTATAAATATTAGCACAAATATTACTTTTTAGCTCAAGATGGATACATACAAAACCTTCATCTTTTTTTTTTTATAAGTTATACAAAACCTTCATCTTGTAGAAAGATTATTAAATGATTCGCATTGTATTCGTAATATGTATAGATTAAGGAGTCCATCGCATAATCATTTCCACCAATTTGTTACAATGACAACAACAACCAAGACTTATTCTTCTCTGCCATTCTATGCTATCAAAAATCATAATCTCTGTCAGTTTTAGGTCTTCCTCAATGTTCCACTCTGTAAAAACTCATATTGGCCTTTTGAACTAGTTAAATGACCTATTAAGAAAACATCATAAATTTCAGTTATGGTTGACTAATTAAGATGTGTTTCTATGACATAAATAAGGCCCCCTATCCCTCTTCTACAAGCATTTAGTAATTAACCAAAAATACTTCTCTCACTACCATGTTAGAACATACTAATTTTTCGGGACAAATTTTAGGTTCAGTTCTTTAGGTTCTCCAATTAAATTCAACCACATAGTTGCATATAGCAATATAGCACCAAAAGTACTATATTTTCCCAAAAGGGTACTTAAATAATTAAATTCAAACATGTGGGAGATAAAGAACTCAACAGTAACACTTCAATCTACTACTATTCAACCCATGATGCTCTTCTTTTCTTAATAAAGCTAAGTAGAGAACCTAAATGAATTGCAAAGAAATACTTAGAAGCAAAAACACAGAGAAGAACTGAAGAACCTTACCTTCCATGCTGCGAAAGCTCCTTGGTGGAAGGCACGTGATCCTCTGGAAACCCGAACTCAGTGAGAAATTGCTGTATGTCATTGCACACTTCTTCATTGCTTTTGCTCTTTCCCTTTCTAGTTCTACTACTAAAACACCCACAAACAAAAACAAAAAAATTAGAAAACCCATAAATAAGATACAAAAGAAAAACCATAGAAGAAACAGACACACACACACAAAACTAAGCATATCAGGAACTGAAACCTGGGTTTTTTATTTGACAAAGCACAAGTTGTAAATTGTTTCGGAGGTGGGTGTTCCTGGGTTTCGCAGTGTAGGTTGTTCTGGTGAAGATGTTGTTGTGGAAGCAAGAAGAGTTTACGAGAAGGGAGTGAGAGGAAGGTTAGGAAGTGAGAGTGAGAAAGGGTAGCCATGGCCCATGAGAGAGAGCAGAGCAATGGGAGTTTGCAGCATTTACAGGATTGGTTTGTTTTTTGCGATAACTCTGTGACAAGGAATTTGGGATGTCAATCATGTCACTCAAGACTCAAGAGGATGGGATGTTTGAGTTCTTTAAAAAAAAAATTTTAATATTAAAAATACTGTTTTGATATTTAAACTTTATCAAAAAGTTGTTTTTTTTCATCCGTAAACTTCTTCTTTTTTTTTTTCTTTTTTTTTTTTTTATAAAAACAATAGTATTAATAAAATTCATCCTTAAATTTTATTTTAAAAAAGGTTTAGAGACAAAAATAAAAATAAAAATAATTTAATTATTTATAGACAAAAACAAACTTTTTAAAATTTAAGAATGAAAAATAATTTTTTGATAAAATTTAAGAACCAAAATAGTATATTTATCAAAATAATAATAATAACAAGAGAATAGTACTCACTAATGTGGAGTTCCATGTGAGAACTTTTTTTTAATTTTTAAATTCAATTGGTTGACATGCATACTTGTAAAAAGATTAAGGATAATTTTAATGGTAAATAAGTCTAGTTACATTGTAAATTTTATCATATTTTACCAGTTAAGTTAATTGAAAGCTACGTATATAAAATACAACCTAAATTCAATTTTAAAATATATATTAAATTAATGCTGCGTAAAATTATGAAACTTAAAAAAGCTTATGTGACATAATATTATAAAATCAACTAATTGTCAAACTTCTTCAAATATATATGTGTGTGTACGCGCGTGTGCTCTCTATTAAGCATTTTTCTTTTGTTGGTTAAGGTGGTAAATTATATTTGAATAGTATTACTTTAATGTCCATCACTTTTATAGTTTTATTATATACTCATTGTAACAAGTTGTGTCAAAAAATCTTATGGAATTAGATTTATGGTATAATTTAAGATCCATGGTGCTTTCGCCAATGGGATACTACCTTGCCGATTGCATATATCCGAAATGGTCAACATTTGTTAAAACAATTCCATCTCCACAAGGACAAAAAAGAAAATTATTTGTAAAAACCCAAGAGGCGAATAGAAAGGATGTAGAGTGTGCATTTGGAGTGTTTCAAGCAAGATTCACAATTATGCATGGACCTGCAAGATTTTTCTATAATGAAACGCTTCAAGACATCATGAAAGCACGCGTAATTCTTCATAACATGATCGTTGAGGATTATGATCGTTGAGGATGAGCGAAATGTAAATGAAGCGGTGGAATTAGATTATGAGCAAACTAATGACAATCCTACTATACAATTGTCACGAAAGCACACAAATGAATTTACGAAGTTCATTGAAACCCATCAACATATTCGAGACCATGAAATTCATTCTCAACTCCAATTAGATCTTATTGAGCATTTTTGGCAATTACAAGGGGAGTTGTAGGAACTTAAGTGTGTGAGTTATGCATGTGGGGTTTTATTGTAATTTGATATATGTACAAGTATTCTAAAGACAACATTGATAGTTATGTATGTAGATTGTATCTATATATATGTATGTGAATTATAAAAATTGATAGATTGAGTACATTGATATTTGGCAAGTTGCATGTATATATATGTGTGTGGGCCAATTTTGCCCTGGGTTCCAACAGTGTAAAGGGAAAGGCCCGGCCCAATATCTTGTATGGAGAGATACGAACATCCGAGGACGACCAGCCGAGGAACGGATAAAATTACCATCCGAGGAGAGGTGCAGCATGTTAGCAAGAGTGGGGACTGTGTCCGAGGATGAGGGTCACCTCGGCACTTTTTTCCGAGGTTCCTGGTTAACTTGTTGATCACTCAGGACAGTGCCCAGGACAATCTTATAACGGCACAAAGGGGAAAATATCCAACAAAAAGTAATGGTAGAAAATGGCAAATATCTAGTGGTGCTGTCACCTCCGCATTAACTGTCTCCCAGCTAACCTTCTGGCCGCATTAATGTGGAGGTGATACCTGAACAGTGAAGGAGCAGCTTTCCAGCTAAGGACGGAAGATTCAAGAGAAAGTGAGAAGAAAAGGCAGAAAGGCGATGATATATAAGGCGAGGAAAGACAGAAGGAAAAGAAAAAAGGAAGGAGGGAGAGAAAAACAGAAAGAGAAAAATCAGATCGTTAAGACACGTCCGAAGAAAATTTATTGCAAGAGGTCACGCTCGTATATTGGATCTCTCTTACACTAAAATCCAATATTTCGGCCCAAGATCAGACTAGCTTTCTTTCCTGCACTCTATAAATTCATTGTTTTGGGCTACGTGGGCCTGGATCCATTCCCGCTCTGGATTCCAGTCAGTTCTGGTCCTTACAATTGGCGCCGTCTGTGGGGAGCTGCTTGATCTGATCAGAAAGAGATTTGGGTTTAGTGCGTAAAATGGAAGAATCAGGTTCGCATCAACCAGCGGTAGGGCCACATCAGGGTGAGGATAATCCGCACCAGGCAGCATCAGGAGGGTCGCAGCACAACTACTCGGGGGCCCACCCTCACCAGAGAGGGGCTCATGAGCAAAGTGGACAAACCATGCACACTAATAGAAGTCAATCGCGCGGGAAAAGTCGCGTGTCCCATGCAGAGAATGAGAGGGACATGCAACACGAGATAGATGAATTGAAGAAGAAGTTACATCGCGCGCGGCGAAGACGGGCACCATTTGAACCGGAGTCTTCATCTGAGGATACAGAGGATGACACATATAGGCAAAGATCTAAAACTCCACCCAGTGAAACCTTCTCCGGTGAGGAGGACTATAATGATTATAGACGGAAAGGTAGAAGTACTTCGCAGAAAGGTCTGGGGAACAAAGCTATGAATGAGGCTTTGAGTCAAGTGGCCAAGTCGCCCTTCACACGACGGATTGAGGGCGCCAGCCTTCCTCGGCGATTTAACCAACCAACCTTCTCTCTTTATAATGGCCGAACGGATCCTGTGGAGCATGTAAGCCATTTTAATCAAAAAATGGCCGTCCACTCGAAGGATGAGGCTCTAATGTGTAAGATCTTTCCGTCCAGCTTGGGTCCGATGGCAATGAGATGGTTTAATGGCCTTAAGGCAAACTCTATTGATTCTTTCAAAAGGCTTACCCAGTCCTTTGGAGCGCGCTTCATCACCTGCAGTAGGGTACCTTTGCCGCTAGGATCTTTGCTATCAATGTCCATGCGTGAGGGAGAGTCTTTGAAAGCTTACTCGGACAGATATTGGGAGATGTTTAATGAGATAGATGGGGACTATGATGATGTGGCCATTAGTACATTTAAGGCAGGATTGCCGGCGGAGCATGATCTGAGAAAGTCACTCACAGGCAAACCTGTCACCAGTGTACGTCTGCTGATGGATAGGATTGACAAGTATAGAAGAATTGAGGAAGATCAACTGCAAGGTAAGGGAAAGGTGAAGATGATTCCTCAGGATAGGAGGGATTCCAGGTCGGATCGGGTACAGAATAATCGTCCTCGGAGGGACTTTTTAGGACAATCTGCATCTGCCAATGCTCAGGCCGTCAATGTGGTGTTTCGAGAGCCAGTGCAGAAAGTTTTGGAAAAAGTAAAGAATGAACCCTTTTTTAAGTGGCCGAATAAAATGGCAGGAGATCCAAGCAACCGCAACCAAAACCTGTATTGCCAATATCATCAAGATCACGGTCATGCTACTGAGGATTGTCGGAACTTATGGGATCATTTGGAGCAACTGGTCCGAGAAGGCAGGTTGAAGCATTTATTGCATCATTCAAGTGGCCGAGGAGGCCAGACAGGTACTGCGTTTCAGGGAGGCCCTGCATCCAAGCCTCCTCTCGGGACCATCAATGTTATATTCGCCGCTCCAGGGAGGACTGGATCCTGCCCAACTAGAATAATGTCAGTATCACATTACACCGACGGTGAGTCTAACTTAATGCCAAAGAGGGCTAAGACGAACGTTCCTCTAGTTCTAAGTTTTTCAGAAGCGGACAAACAAGGAACCATACAACCACACGACGATGCTCTGGTGGTAACCCTTAGAATTGGCGGATACGATGTGAAGAGAGTCATGGTTGACCAGGGAAGTGCAGCAGAGATTATGTATCCCGACCTCTTTAAGGGTCTGGGTTTAAGGCCCGAGGATTTGTCGGCCTACAGCTCGCCTTTGGTGAGTTTTGAGGGTAAGATGGTGGTCCCTAGGGGCCAGATCAGACTGCCTGTGCAAGCTGGATGGGATGTGGTCGAGGTAGATTTCATCGTGGTAGATGCCTTCTCTCCGTACACGGCCATTATGGGTAGGCCGTGGTTGCACTCTTTGGGCGCCGTATCCTCCACCCTTCATCAGAAAGTGAAGTACCCCTCTAACGGTCAAGTGATAGAGATATTGGGAAGCCAGTCTGTGGCTCGGCAGTGCCTAATTGCAGCAATTCAGCACAAACCAGAGGTTGGCGCCTCAGCCAGTAAAGAGAATGTCTTATAGCAGTCGGGGGCCTCGTCGTCGCTTCGTGGAGGGCCAGACGACGAGACGAGTTGTGAGGGCCTGGAGAAGGTGATTATAGGGGATGACCGTGAAAGATTCTTCCAGGTAGGGGCTCGATTGCCCCCACAGGAGAGGGAAGAGTTGGTTGAGTTGTTAAGGGGGAACGTGGACGTTTTTGCATGGGACGCCTACGAAGCCCCTGGTCTGAATCCGGAATTCATCTGTCACCGATTAAATGTAGATCCTTTAGTGACTCCAAAAAAGCAGCCTCCTCGGCGACCCTCGACTGAGCACGTGGAGGCAATTAAGTCTGAGGTGGTTAAACTCAAACAGGCAGGGGCTATTAAGGAGATTTTCTACCCCCAGTGGTTGGCTAACACAGTAGTGGTGAGGAAGAAGACGGGGAAATGGCGCGTCTGCGTAGACTTCACAGACCTTAACAAGGCTTGCCCCAAGGATCCTTTCCCTATGCCGAGGATAGATCAGTTGGTAGATGCGACAGTAGGTCACCCTCGGATGAGTTTCCTGGACGCCTTCCAAGGTTATCATCAAATACCATTGGCCGTTGAGGACCAGGAAAAAACGGCTTTTGTTACTCCTGTGGGGAACTATCACTACAAAGTAATGCCTTTTGGCCTGAAAAATGCAGGATCGACTTACCAACGGATGATGACAAAGATGTTTGAATTACAGTTGGGAAAAACCATCGAGGTCTACATTGATGATATGGTGGTGAAGAGCAGGTTAGCATATGAACACCTAACAGATCTCACTAATGTTTTTGAAATCCTGAGGCGGCATGGGTTGCGTCTGAATGCATCTAAGTGCTCCTTTGGAGTGGGGTCAGGGAAGTTCCTAGGGTACATGGTGACTCATAGGGGGATTGAGGTAAACCCAGATCAGATTAAAGCAATCAACAGCTTGCAACCACCTCGGAATCCGAAAGAGGTCCAGAAGCTTACAGGGATGATGGCAGCCTTAAATCGGTTCATATCCAGATCAGCAGAAAGGTGCAGACCTTTCTTTCTTTTGTTACACAAATGGAAAGAATTTCAATGGTCCGAGGAGTGTGCTAGAGCCTTCCAAGAGCTTAAGCATTACCTATCCCATCCGCCTATAATGTCCAGCCCAGTGGTGGACGAGGTCCTTTTCTCTTACCTTGCTGTCGCTTCACACGCCATAAGCCTTGTGCTCATACGGGTGGATGGCGGCGTCCAACGACCAGTCTATTATGTAAGTAAGTCGCTTAATGAAGCCGAGGTGCGTTATTTACCACTGGAAAAAGCGATACTGGCTGTGGTGCATGCTACGAGGAAACTCCCCCATTATTTCCAGGCACATACTGTGGTCATTCTGACTCAGCTCCCCCTGAAGTCAATACTAAGGAGCGCCGATTATACAGGAAGGATAGCCAAATGGGGTACGATTCTAGGGGCTTTTGATATAAAATACATGCCCCGTACCTCAATCAAGGGACAGGTGCTAGCCGATTTGGTGGCCGAGTTTGCCGAATCCCCGGAAGAGGTGGAAAGGAAAGACGAGCTAGTGGATGAAAGAGTGGTAGGCGTCGCCTCTATTCAAGGCCTACGGTATTGGGAATTGTACGTTGATGGAGCAGCCAATCAGCGGGGATCAGGAGTGGGGCTAGTACTGGTGTCCCCTGAAAAAATTACCATAGAAAAATCCTTCAGATTGAATTTCTCCGCTACGAATAACGAGGCCGAGTATGAAGCTTTACTGCAGGGGATGCAAATGGTGCAAAAACTGGGGGGAAAGGCAGTAAGGGCCTTCTCAGACTCAAGATTGGTGGTCGGACAAGTAGGGGGTGATCTGGAGGCGCGAGATTCAAGAATGCTGGAATATTTACATCTGGTCAGGGATGTGCAGGAAAGGTTCGAAGCTTTTGACTTGTCTCACGTCTCCAGAAGTGGGAACACCCATGCAGACTCGCTGGCCACTCTTGCCACGTCCTCGGCTCAGGATCTACCTCGGGTAATCCTGGTGGAAGACCTGTGTGTGCGGGCTGGGGCACATCAAGTTGCGCCACGGATACACCAGGTTGCGCTGGGTCCCAGCTGGATGGATGCCATATCACTGTTTCTGGAAAAAGATGTACTACCTGTGGAAAAATCTGAGGCCGACAAAATACGGAGGAAAGCTCCTCGGTTCTGGTTGTCCGAGGATAGAAAATTGTATAAGCGCTCGTTCTCTGGGCCCTACTTATTATGTGTGCACCCAAAGGCATCAGAAATACTTCTGGAGGAATTACATGAGGGAATTTGTGGAAGTCACACTGGGGGAAGGTCACTGTCTCACAGGGCTCTTACACAAGGATATTGGTGGCCGAACATGCAGAAGGAGGCGCAGGAATATGTCAAGAAGTGTGATCAGTGCCAAAGATTTGCACCAAACATCCACCAGCCTGGAGGAACGCTCAATCCGCTTTCTAGCCCATGGCCTTTTGCTCAGTGGGGCTTAGACATTGTGGGTCCGTTTCCCAAAGCTGCAGGGAACATAAGATACCTCCTGGTCGGCACAGACTATTTTACCAAGTGGGTTGAAGCTGAACCTTTGGCTAACATCAGGGATGTGGATGTCAAAAAGTTCATATGGAAGAATATAGTTACGCGGTTCGGTGTTCCTAATGTCCTCATCTCGGATAACGGCCTCCAATTTGACAGTAAAGCCTTTAGGAAATACTGCTCTGACTTGGGAATAAAAAATAGATATTCCACCCCCGCCTACCCGCAGGGAAATGGGCAAGCTGAGGCCGTCAATAAAGTCATCGTGAACGGATTAAAGAAGAGGTTAGATGACGCCAAGGGAAGGTGGGTCGAGGAGTTACCTCATGTACTATGGACCTACAGGACAACACCTCGGAAGTCCACTGGTGAAACACCCTTCTCGATAACATATGGGGCTGAAGCCGTAATACCACTGGAGAGTGGTTTCCCTACATTGAAATCCAGAGGGTTTACTCCGGAGGGAAACGAAGAACTGTTAAAAAGGAACTTGGACCTAATTGAAGAACGGCGAGAAAACGCTAGGGTACAGCTGGCCTACTATCACCATAAGCTAAAGCAAGGTTACGATCTTAGCGTAAAGCTGAGACCATTGGCCCCAGGGGACTTAGTTTTGAGGAAAGTTGTAGGGAACGCTAAAAACCCCTCGTGGGGGAAATTGGGTCCTAATTGGGAGGGGCCGTATCGCATCAAGGCGGTGGCAGGAATAGGAGCTTATTACTTAGAAGATTTAGACGAAAGAGCTGTACTTCATCCTTGGAATGTAAATAATCTGAAAAGGTATTATTACTAATAATAAAAGTTATCTTTCTCACTTATTAATATACGATGACATCTTTTGAGATATTAAACAGAAACTAAGTCATGTCAGGTCCTCGGACCACATACTTAGTGAAAATTAATATACTATGACATCTTTTGAGATATTAAACAGAAACTAAGTCATGTCAGGTCCTCGGACCACATACTTAGTGAAAATTAATATACTATGACATCTTTTGAGATATTAAACAGAAACTAAGTCATGTCAGGTCCTCGGACCACATACTTAGTGAAAATTAATATACTATGACATCTTTTGAGATATTAAACAGAAACTAAGTCATGTCAGGTCCTCGGACCACATACTTAGTGAAAATTAATATACTATGACATCTTTTGAGATATTAAACAGAAACTAAGTCATGTCAGGTCCTCGGACCACATACTTAGTGAAAATTAATATACTATGACATCTTTTGAGATATTAAACAGAAACTAAGTCATGTCAGGTCCTCGGACCACATACTTAGTGAAAATTAATATACTATGACATCTTTTGAGATATTAAACAGAAACTAAGTCATGTCAGGTCCTCGGACCACATACTTAGTGAAAATTAATATACTATGACATCTTTTGAGATATTAAACAGAAACTAAGTCATGTCAGGTCCTCGGACCACATACTTAGTGAAAATTAATATACTATGACATCTTTTGAGATATTAAACAGAAACTAAGTCATGTCAGGTCCTCGGACCACATACTTAGTGAAAATTAATATACTATGACATCTTTTGAGATATTAAACAGAAACTAAGTCATGTCAGGTCCTCGGACCACATACTTAGTGAAAATTAATATACTATGACATCTTTTGAGATATTAAACAGAAACTAAGTCATGTCAGGTCCTCGGACCACATACTTAGTGAAAATTAATATACTATGACATCTTTTGAGATATTAAACAGAAACTAAGTCATGTCAGGTCCTCGGACCACATACTTAGTGAAAATTAATATACTATGACATCTTTTGAGATATTAAACAGAAACTAAGTCATGTCAGGTCCTCGGACCACATACTTAGTGAAAATTAATATACTATGACATCTTTTGAGATATTAAACAGAAACTAAGTCATGTCAGGTCCTCGGACCACCTACTTAGTGAAAATTAATATACTATGACATCTTTTGAGATATTAAACAGAAACTAAGTCATGTCAGGTCCTCGGACCACATACTTAGTGAAAATTAATATACTATGACATCTTTTGAGATATTAAACAGAAACTAAGTCATGTCAGGTCCTCGGAACACATACTTAGTGAAAATTAATATACTATGACATCTTTTGAGATATTAAACAGAAACTAAGTCATGTCAGGTCCTCGGACCACATACTTAGTGAAAATTAATATACTATGACATCTTTTGAGATATTAAACAGAAACTAAGTCATGTCAGGTCCTCGGACCACATACTTAGTGAAAATTAATATACTATGACATCTTTTGAGATATTAAACAGAAACTAAGTCATGTCAGGTCCTCGGACCACATACTTAGTGAAAATTAATATACTATGACATCTTTTGAGATATTAAACAGAAACTAAGTCATGTCAGGTCCTCGGACCACATACTTAGTGAAAATTAATATACTATGACATCTTTTGAGATATTAAACAGAAACTAAGTCATGTCAGGTCCTCGGACCACATACTTAGTGAAAATTAATATACTATGACATCTTTTGAGATATTAAACAGAAACTAAGTCATGTCAGGTCCTCGGACCACATACTTAGTGAAAATTAATATACTATGACATCTTTTGAGATATTAAACAGAAACTAAGTCATGTCAGGTCCTCGGACCACCTACTTAGTGAAAATTAATATACCATGGCATCCTTTGAGATATTAATCGCTACGGCATCTGTTGAAATTTTAAATTGAAACTAAGTCATGACAGGTCCTCGGACTGCAGACTTAGTACATATTAACGTATTATGACATCTGTTAAAGACTTGGTAGAAACAGATGTTACAGAGCATCCCCTAAAATAAACAACAAGTCATCTTCATTAGATCCGTATGCTATGGTAAATTCTTTAAAATATAATCTTGAGTGTAAACTACTGCCTCCTAAGTTAGGTATTAACCTACCTTATGGGCGATGATTGACTTTGTGGTTATCAAATAAGTATAAGTATAGCTTAATATGCCCACACTCTACTTGTGGCCTAAGTGAAGTAATATTGCTTGAAAATCTTAAGACTAATCATAGAACTAAATACAAGGGTGATACATTTGCTTGAAGGATCGACGTCATAATTTATTAATTCATTTTTTATTCCTCAATAAGGTATGTTGGTTCCTCAGTAATGGATTACGTTATGGAAGGAAGCAAAGAACTGAGCAAAATAAGTATAATACAGTTAATTAAAGCAATGAGGCTGACTGACATTACTTGAAGTAAAGAAAAGAATTCCATATATCATCAAAATTGGCCTTTTAGCATAGTAGAAGGAATTACAATCACTATCGAAATAAAAAAATAAAAAAAAAAAAAGAAGAAGAAAATGAAATTGAAATGATTACATTGATAAAAAGAAAAAGGAAAATGAAGCTAAGGCTTTAATTTGATCTGGAGTTTTGGCTTGGATGTCTGGTCAGCTGCCTCGGAGTTGGTATCTTTCTCCTTGTCCTTAAGAGACTCCTGAACAGGTAAGGTGACTAAAGCCAACTGCTTCTCGAAATCTTGAGAAGCTGCCTCTGGCTGAGGAGCTTCAGTCACCTCACCTGGAAGGGGTCCCCCTTGGATCTCTGTCTCCTTCTCCTCACCAAGCTGGACAGCAGGAGGGAGGGGCTGAGGGGGGACCTCGGAGGTAGGCTGAGGCGCGGAGGGGGCTGTCTCAGCCATCTTGGGAATTCGCAGGGCTGAGGGGAAGATGATGCTTTCAGGCTTCCTCAACCCTGATGAGGCCTCAACCCCAGCCTGGTTGAGAGCCTCTTCCCACGTTTGAGCGCAGTAGGCGCGGCAGACCGCAGGGACTTCGGCACGAAGAGTGTCTTCAGTCTCTGCCACGCCGACATCATACCCGTGCTGCTCAGCCTCGTCCCTTTCCTTTTCGGCCTTCAGCTTGTCCTCCTCCGCTTGTGCCCTCGCTTTTTCGGCCAAGGCTTTAAGCTGGTTAGCCTCGTCCAGTTGGTGCCTTAGAGTTGCAATTTGCTCTTTGGCAGTGACCAACTGTCCTTTGACTTCCACCACCAGCTGCCTCTGGCTTTCAGCCTGAGTCTCAGCCCCCTTCAAGGCGGCCTCAGCGCTTTTTCTTGACTGCTCCTCAGTCTTTAGCCTCTCCTTGAGATCAGTGTTGCTCTTCTCGGCAACAGCCATTGTCTGCACCGCAGCTATCCTTCTCCTTCTTTCCTCCTCCAGCTGCTGAGCAACGGAGTGGTAAATTTCTTCCATCCTGAAGGTGCTCTGGACAGCCTGTTTGCCAAAAAGAAAGGAAAATTTAAAATACAAGTAAAATAAATAATAGATATATATATATATTAGTAACACTATTGGTGACGAAGTAGTGGTACATACCATCCCTAAGCACCTTTTGGCTTGAAGGAAGACCTCGTTCCTCCTCAACCCTCGTAGCTCCACCATGTCCTTGGGGAGCAGGAGGGTCTCTTCCAAGGCCGAGGCTACCTGGCAGCCAATGCCCCCGTTGTAATCCCTGATCGACGCGTCTTCGGTCAGGGGCTCGCCCCCAAGCATGGGGGCTGGAAGCCATGCCCGGGGCTCGTTTCGTTGAATCTCCCCCATTTCAGGTCCTCGGCTGGGGGCAGGGCCAAGCTTCAGTTGCTTCGTCGGCCTGTGGGCGTCCTCATCGTGAGAGGGTGGAGCCCTCCCGGTCTCCACAACCTCCTTGCCTTTGGGCTCCCTCCTCCTCTTAGGTTCAGGCTGCTCGGCCCTGGAAGGAGGAGCTGGCTGAGGGGCAGGTAAGGGAGATTTGGGGGGAGGGGGAGGAAGTTTCTGTTGGGCTGACCTTCCAACCTCCCCCTTCCCAGGTTGGCCCTCCAACAACTCCTGGAGACTCCGTTGGGGTTTCCTCTGAATGCCCATATCTTCCGAGGCAGTAGGTGAGGGGGTGAGCAAATTAAAAACCTCGTAGTCGTCGGCGACCGAGGATACGTCTACAAAGCCCTCCTCGTCTCTTTCGACCTCTTCCTCCTCTTTTATTTGAGGAACGTGGGGCAAAGGCGAACTGGCTCCGGCGAGGCTAGCGACAGGCAGTACCTCAGTATGCTTGGTATCTGCTGGAAGAGGAACCCCTTGTGGGACTAGAAACCCTTCGTAGGCGACACTGATCCGGCGAAGCCGAGGGTCCTTTGCTTTTATCACGCACGAAGGAGCTTGGAACGCCCGAGAAATAGGAGTGTAGCCGAGGATGAGATGGGCCGCCCTCAGTTGACCGTCTGAAGGATTGACGTAGATTTCTGCTCGGAGAACTTTGTCCAAGCTAGCCTTGTTGACTAAGCGCAACGATGGCGAAGTCGCACGTGGATCTGCATTTTTAATGAAAGTGATAAGAGTCACTTTAATATAAGCCGACGATAATGGAAAAACTAGAATCCAAACAGTTAAGCATATAGATTAAATAATTCGGACCCCCACCTGGCTCACCCTCTTTAACTGGGCATGGTAAGCCGTCATGCCACTGCCCAGAGAAGATTAGGAAATCTTCTTTTAATCCTTTATTGGATTGAGGAAGACACTGAATCAGCCTAACCTCGGCCTGCCTGGATTTCAGGTAATACCCCTGATTTTTTAAGTGCTGAAGGTTGTAAACCCAGTTTATGTCATGATGGGTCAGATTTAGATTCATTCTTTCGTTCAAGGCCTCTATGCTCCCTAGTACCCTGAACATATTCGGTGCACATTGGGTGGGAGATAGCCTAAAAAACCTAAGATAGTTCCTAGTGAGGGTGCCCATGGGAATGGTCATCCCTCCTTCTATGAAAGCGATCATAGGAATGACAACTTCGTTCGTCTTTCTTTCGTCGTACCATTCGCCCTGGGCCGCGTATCTAACGCCCACATGGGGGGGAATGTTGTACTTAATCCTAAAGTTTCTCATGCCCTCCTCAGTATCTACTAACTCCTTAAATCTACCCATTTTTTTTAGGAGGCCCTAGAGAAGGGATTCTACAATAAAAAGGAATAAAAGTTAAAGAGAGTTTAGGAGGACTTACAGGTTTGAGAAATGGTCCTCGGACAGGATTTATGTGTTTGTATACGCACGAAGGAACAAGAGAAAGAAATAAAGTCTCAGGTTCTAGAATAACGCAATCGTTCAAAAGTGACAAGAAAGCGATTCGAAAGGTTATTTATAGTTACGCAAAAATTAAAAGCGGGAGTTCGCCCGCCCAAATTCCCAAAAGGTCCAACCACCGTTGGATTGGCATCTCACCGTTGAACGTGGGGGACAGGGGGGTTGCCAAAATTAAATGAAGGCGCTCCCTGGACACTGAAGAGTCAGGAACGGATCGCGAAAAGAAAAACGCACGCAGCTATGATTTGACTCAATAGAATCAGATCATAAGGGAGATCCGAAGAGAGAGTCAAAATCCTTCTTTTCTCCCGAGAAGCCGAAAAGCAAGATTTTGAGGGGCTATTGTGTGGGCCAATTTTGCCCTGGGTTCCAACAGTGTAAAGGGAAAGGCCCGGCCCAATATCTTGTATGGAGAGATACGAACATCCGAGGACGACCAGCCGAGGAACGGATAAAATTACCATCCGAGGAGAGGTGCAGCATGTTAGCAAGAGTGGGGACTGTGTCCGAGGATGAGGGTCACCTCGGCACTTTTTTCCGAGGTTCCTGGTTAACTTGTTGATCACTCAGGACAGTGCCCAGGACAATCTTATAACGGCACAAAGGGGAAAATATCCAACAAAAAGTAATGGTAGAAAATGGCAAATATCTAGTGGTGCTGTCACCTCCGCATTAACTGTCTCCCAGCTAACCTTCTGGCCGCATTAATGTGGAGGTGATACCTGAACAGTGAAGGAGCAGCTTTCCAGCTAAGGACGGAAGATTCAAGAGAAAGTGAGAAGAAAAGGCAGAAAGGCGATGATATATAAGGCGAGGAAAGACAGAAGGAAAAGAAAAAAGGAAGGAGGGAGAGAAAAACAGAAAGAGAAAAATCAGATCGTCAAGACACGTCCGAAGAAAATTTATTGCAAGAGGTCACGCTCGTATATTGGATCTCTCTTACACTAAAATCCAATATTTCGGCCCAAGATCAGACTAGCTTTCTTTCCTGCACTCTATAAATTCATTGTTTTGGGCTACGTGGGCCTGGATCCATTCCCGCTCTGGATTCCAGTCAGTTCTGGTCCTTACAATATGTATGTGGATTTTTTAAATTGGCAGGTTGAGTACATTAATATTTAGCAGGTTACATATATATGTATGTATGTGGATTTTTAAAGTTAGCAAGTTTGAGTAAATTGATATTTGGCAGGTTCTTTCTAAAAAAAAAAAAAAAATTGGTAGATTCTATATATATGTGTGGGGGGGGGGGGGGATCATTAAAATTGGCAGGTTGAATACATTAATATTTGACAGGATGCATCTATAAATATGTATATGGATTTTACACTGATATTTGGCAAGTTTGATGGAATATATATGTATGTGAATTTTTAAAGTTGGCAAATTTGAGTACATTAATATTTGGCAGGTTCTTTCTCAAAAAAAAAAAAAAAAAAAAAAATTAGCAGGTTGTTGAAATAGTTGAAGAAAAAAAAATTGGCAGGTTGTTGAAAATTGACCGTTGGAATAGTTGAATTTGAAAAAAAAATGACTGTTGGAAAGAAATTAAAAAATAATATTTTAATAAAATGGTAAAATAATAGAGTTTTGGGATGTTTGGTATATTGTAAAATTGTATAGTAAATTAATAAAGTAACTTTTTGGGATTGTAAAATAGGATTGGATGACAAAACCAGTTGGAGATGCTCTTAGAGTTGTCTAGTGAGGATTCATTCTAAATATGGACTTAGTTATAAGTCAAAGAACTAATTTGACCACTACATAGAGTTCCAACATAATCAAACCTTAGGTCCAAAGGTTTTTTTTTTTTTTTTTGGTGTGTGTGTGTGTTGTGGGCGGGGGTGGGGGAGAGGAGGAAAGGCGGCCAAAACCTTAGTTCTAAAGTTAAAATAAATGGATGGGAAGGTGTTGCTTGCTTAGTCGAATATATTAACCTCCACTCATGTTATTTGGCCATTTTCATCATGGGCTATGAGAGATGCCAGTTTTCCCAATTCTCCATTTTTGAAACATTAAAAATTTCTAAATATTTAAAAAAAAAAAAATTAGTTAGCCAGAAAATTGGTTAAAATTTATGATCCTGTCGTATAGGTTTATAATTTTGTTTTTCCCTTTTAGAATTGGTTTTTAATTAAAAGTCATTCTTTATATTTTGTTAAATAAATAAGCAAAAGGTCATATGGGTCTCTTAGAGTGTTAAATGTTGATTTTAATCTAGAATTTTGCTTCGCTTATATGGTTCTATTATACTGGATATCAAGAGTTATAACAGATACAACAGTGTGAGATGTATTTTATATCAAATCAGATGATGACCTTATTAGTGCAAATTTGGCGCTACTTTTTTTTTTTTTTTTGAGAATGAAATTTAAAATATAAGGTTCTTTAATATTCCCAAAAAAACTATTTGCAATTCACTTCCCTTGAGAAAATGTGACATTTTCTTTTTCTTTTTTTCTTTTTTTTTTTTTTTTTTGAGAAAGAACTTGAGTACTTTTATTAATGTAAATGAGTTACATCCGAATGTAAAACCGAAACAATATGAGAAGGTACATCTTCCATCCATACTTGAAAATCCGGTATGCTTATAACATGTCTCGCCAGATAATGAGCTACACTATTGCCGTTTCTCTTTACATGAGAATACAACACTCTTTGAAAACGACTCGAGTAAATTTTCACATCCTCCACCAGCAGACCTAATGGACATAGGTTCTGTTCTTGAGATTTCAAAGCTTGAATTCAACCTAGTGCATCACCTTCAAGAATGACATTTGGAAACCCAACTCATGTGCAAACGAAAAGGCTTTCCCAGCAGTCAACGCTTCTGTCACCTCCGCTTTATACGCCCGAAAAATCTTCTTTGAATAAGAAGCTAAAACAGCACCATAGCTATCTCTTACTACAACACCAACACCTGACTTATTTGCATCATCAAAGACCGCTCCATCAAAGTTAACTTTCACGAAACCAGCTTGCAGTGCTCTCCGCCTGTTTCCTCCATTTCCGTTACTCCTCACCTGTGTACCTGATGCTTCTGTGTTGGCTCTATATTGCGCCAACAATTCAGCTGTCTGTTCAGCAACATGGTGTAGCGGACAGACTTGCAAATTGAGCCTCACCTTGTTCCTTTGATTCCAAACAGTCCAAGCCGTGTAAGCTAGCAGCTCCAATGACTTCCCTTCCTCTATCATCCATGACAGCAGCTCCCTTACACACGTGAACTCTATTTTCTTGTTGATAAAAGATTAGAACATAATGCGACATTTAAATTCTTAGCATGTGTGAAGTAGGATTCACTTCATTTAAATTCTTATTTTCTGATGATTGAATAAGAGATCTAGGGTTCAATCACTGCCTACACCAAAAACCGATTAATGTCTTGGTTTAATAATAAAGAGCTATCATCAGAAGCTGACGTCATAGGTTGAAACTCTCTCTAAAAAAAAAAGAAAAAAATCTGAAATATAAAGATTTATTTCGTGGTGTTAACTTATGTCTTTTACCCTTCTCAAAAAAAAAAAAAAAAAAAAAATTACGGCTTTTATATTTTTAAATAACATTTTATCATATATACGATTAAATAGAAGAATAATATCTTAATAATGAAATGAAAACAATCCTCGTCATACATGACACTCAACCTATTGACAGATAATTAAAGGAAATGAAACTTTCACTTATATTTTAATGCTTGTTAATAAAATAATTAATAGCAATAATGTCTCTCTCAAAAAAGAATTGCAATAATGTGTTAGGTAATATCTCATAATTTCCTCAAAAAAAAAGAAAAAGGAAAGAGAAGGTAATTTCACATAAGAGAGCAAACCTCATATATGGATGCTCTAGAACAGTTTGTTTTATGGATTTTCTCAAGCTCGCAAATAAGCGAAAATCCAAAAAATCAGCCCATAAAGAGTCATTTTGCAATAGATCTCTAATTTTTATTTTATTTCACCAATCCAATAGATCTTTAAAGAGTCATAACCTTTGTTACTAGAGTTAGGAAGCCCATGTATAATTTGTCTCAATGAAGCGCTCAAGTCTTGAATTGGGTTTACTTGTTCGAGGTCTTTTATTTATTTATTTTATAATTCATAAAAAAAATCGTAGTTATTAAACCATACAGAACATTAAGCGGTATTAATTAGATTCTAAAAAAAAATTATATGAATTGAGTTTACTTGTTTAATCGTTGGGTCATTTTTTTTTTCTTTTGTTTTTGATGAACCATCATTGGGTCGTCATTGATTTAACCATTAGATCACACATATATATATTAATCAATACATAAAAAAATGAAGATAAACTAAAAAAAATATTTGAAGATGGTATTAATTCAAACATAAATATGCATGTATACCAAACAATGAAAGTAATAAATATTATTATTAAGATCATTTATTCAAATATAAAGTTTAATGTGTTTCCATATACAAATATAACAAATGACTAAAAATAGGACCCTTAAATTACTTTCTAACTATTTATTTCAACTGTTTCTCAAAAAAAAATTATATATATAATATATTTATTCCAAGACTTAGTCCAAAAACTTTGAGGTCAACTACATTTATTCTTCTCTGCAATTCTATGCTATCAAAAATCATAATCTCTGTCAGTTTTATGTCTTCCTCAATGCTCCACTCTGTAAAAACTCATCTTGGCCTTTTGAACGAGTTAAATGACCTATTAAGAAAACATCATAAATTTCAGTTATGGTTGACTAATTAAGATGTGTTTCTACGACATAAATAAGGCCCCCTATCCCTCTTCTATAAGCATTTAGTAATTAACCAAATATACTTCTCTCACTACCATGTTAGAACATACTAATTTTTCGGGACAAATTTTAGGTTCAATTCTTTAGGTTTTTCAATTTAAGTTCAACCATATATGCATTTACCAATATGCACCAAAAGTATTATCTTTTCCCAAAAGGGTAATTAAATTCAAACATGTGGGAGAAAAAGAACTCAACAGTAACACTTCAATCTACTACTATTCAACCCATGATGCTCTTCTTTTCTTAATAAAGCTTAGTAGAGAACATAAATGAATTGCAAAGAAATACTTAGAAGCAAAAACACAGAGAAAGAATTGAAGAACCTTACCTTCCATGCTGCGAAAGCTCCTTGGTGGAAGGCACGTGATCCTCTGGAAACCCGAACTCTGTGAGAAATTGCTGTATGTCATTGCACAGTTCTTCATTGCTCTTTCCCTTTCTAGTTCTACTTCTAAAACACCCATGCACACAAAAAATTAGAAAACCCATAAATCAGATACAAAAGAAAAACCATAGAAGAAACAGACACACAAAAAAACTAAGCATATCAGGAACTGAAACCTGGGTTTTTTATTTGACAAAGCACAGGTTGTAAATTGTTCCGGAGGTGGGTGTTCCTGGGTTTCGCAGTGCAGGTTGTTCTGGTGAAGATGTTGTTGTGGAAGCAAGAAGAGTTTCGAGAAGGGAGTGAGAGGAAGATTAAGAAGTGAGAGTGAGAAAGGGTAGCCATGGCCCACGAGAGAGAGCAGAGCAATTGGAGTTTGCAGCGTTTACAGGTTTGGTTTGTTTTTTGCGATAACTCCGTGGAAAGGAATTTGGGATGTCAAATTGTCAATCATGTCACTCAAGACTCAAGAGCATGAGATTTTTACCATAAAGTTGCTTTTTTTTTTTCCAACCATAAACTTTAAAATAATAATAATAAAACTCATCCTCAAATTTTGTAAATAAAAAAATTAGTAGTTTAGAAACAAAAATAAGAATAAAAAATTTTAAATTATTTATGAACGAAAAACAAACTTTTTAAAGTTTAAGTATGAAAAATAAATTTTTGATAAAATTTATAAACCAAAATAGTACTTTTATCAAAGTAATAATAATAACAAAAGAATAGTACTCGATTTCATTACGTGGAGTTCCATGTGAGAATTAAAAATAAATAAATAATTCAATTAGTTTACATGCATACTTGTAAAAAAAATTAATGATAATTTTCATGGTACATAATTCTAGCTACATTGCAAATTTTACCATATTTTACCAGTTAAGTTAACTAGAAGCCACGTATAAAATATACAACCTAAATTATATATTAAAGTAATGATGTGTAAAATTATGAAAATTCAAAAACCTTATATGACATAATATTATAAAATCAACTAATTGTCAAACGTCTTTAAATATATTTGTGTGTGTGTCAAGCATTGTCATTTTATTGGTTAAGGTGGTAAATTATATTTGAACGGTATTACTTTAATGTACGTCACTTTTATTTTATTATATACTCATCATAACAAGTTATGTCAAAAAATCTTATGGCATTAGATTTATGGTATAATTTGATATCCATTATGCTTTTGCCAATTACTCATCAGGGAAGAAAAAGGAATTGACATCGTCATTTAGTTATAAATCTAAGAACTAATTTGACCCTAACATAGAGTTCCAACATAACCAAACCTTATTAGGTTCAAAGTTAAAATACATGGATGGGAAGGTGTTGCTTGCTTAGTCGAATATATTATCCTCCACTCATGTCATTTTCAATCATGGGCTATGAGAGATGCCACTTTTCCCAATCTTCAATTTTTGAAATGATAAAATTTCTTATTATTTACAACAAATCAAAAAGAAATTAGTTAGCAAGAAAATTGGGTAGAATTTATGATGTAGTCGTGCAGGTTTATAATTTTGTTTTTCCTTTTTAGAATCGGTTATTAATTAAAATTCATTCTTTAATTTTGTTAAATAAATAAGCTAAAGAATAAAGATCATATTGGTCTCTGAGTGTTATATGTTGATTTTAATCTTGAATTTTGATTCGCTTATATGGTCTTTTTATATTGAATATCAAGGGTTACCTCTTGAATGAAATGAATGCTGATAAATAAATAAAAAGGCTGAAATATCAAAGTAAATGAACACCTCATGATGTTTACATAAATTCCGAGGGTGGAGGATTATGAGGACCTTGATGTAGTAATAGCTAGGGTTCCGTGCGATAGGGTTAAAGAGTATAAAGGGATTAGGGATGTGTTTAGGTTACAAGTCAATTTAGTGGTGGCTAATCTGGTGGTGAGGAATGGATGGATTAGTAATCCTGATGTTAATCGGACAGTGTACACTGTGTTCATCGGGTCTCGTGAGCCAATGGTGGAGATTTTCAGATGTGATGATCTTGTGATGCATCAAGGAGATCATTGGGTGTATAAGCCTGAGTTGAGGAGGTTGAAGCAGAAGGTACTCATGCCTTTTGGGTCATGCCAACTTGCTCCTAGTTATGCACAAACAGGTGAGTTTTAGTTTAATCATAATTTCTTTGTGTAGTTCTATTGATATGCCAATAGGAAAGACATGACACATAATTTCTATTACTTTTATTTTATTTTTATAAGATTCATTGAGGAGATTAGTTTGTTTACAAAATATTTCTAGGCAATTAAGGAAAGTGTTTTGTTCAAAATTAATAATTAAACTGCCAAACTTTCCCAAATTTTACATGCTATGTTTTGGTTTATATTTTTCTTTTCATTATCAAGATAGTGATAACTGATGAGGAATAAGAAATGACAACAGATTGAGGGAAATCATGTGGTCAAAAGCAAATTGGGTTGGTGCGTTTTAGTCACCAGGATTGACATTTCCATGTTAGGTTTTTCCTTTTTTGTTTAGTTCTTTAATAGGATAAGACTTTTTTTTAATGTTTTTTTTTTTTTTTTTTTTTGAGAAGATGAGTAAATACATTAGATAAACAACTAAAAAAAATTTCCAGGAAAAAAGAAAAGAAAAGAGAAGGTAATTAAATAACTAAACAAGAATAAGGGGGTTCCCAAAAAATGATAATAAAAAAAAAGTACAAGGGATGTGCAACTTATGTATGGTCCAATGGAGCTGCTCAAATCCATTTCGTTATTATATTTTTATACTTTATAAATCATGAAAAAAAAATTAGTACATTATGTGTTATACATTAATTCTTCTATATATACGTGGGTTTTATGTGCAAGATTCATATGTGAGTTCCATAATTACATGAGAGAGATATAATACACCATATACACTAGACATAAATACCTCAATGAAAAACACTTTCAAAGTATTGCTTTTGAGAAGTACTTTAATTTGCTTGAGTTGCTTACTTAGATTTCATGTTTTAAAGCGCTTGTTCTATTTTCGAAAACGGATGATAATATGGCAAGTTATGCTAGTGCCACATAAAGTGGCAAAATTCGCTATGTTGGCGAGTTGTAAGTGATAGAGAGTAATAGTGGGTCCACAACTCGCCACATGGGTGATATTTGGCACAAGTTATGTCACTTTATGTGGCACAAACATAACTCTAATATGGCACTTGGGCATTGGCACCTTAGATTTAAGTCGATTCGTTTCACTTAAGAGTAATGGCCCCATTGGCCATTTCTAGGATTAGGGTCACATTTGCTTAATTAAATGTATGTGTATGTGTATTTTTTTTTTTTTTTTTTATTCTAGTAAACTTACATTTAGATTTTCCTCTTTTAATTTCAGAATTCCCCAATGTCTTCTGTTTATATTATCTCAAAAAAAAAAAAAAAAAAATTCAGAAGTTAAATTTTTTTTTTTCAGCCTTTTTATTATTTGATGTCTTCAAATATAAATGAACATTCTCTTTCGTATGAACCTAACACTATGAAAAATAAAAATGTACTGCAGAACTGTCTCCAGCTATTCCTGTAAAACTCTAAGCGGTAAGTGCCGCTACCTAGAATGCACGGACGCGGCACCAGAGGTGCCGCACCCGCGTCCGACGCGGTTGCCCGCGCGTCGGACCGCGTCTGGGTTTTTTTTTTTTTTTTTTTTTTTTCTCGGATTCGCGCCGACTCGGCTCGATTCGCGCCGATGCGGCTCGATTCGTGCCGAATCGGCTTCGATTCGCGCTGAATCGGGCTGATTCGGCCAAAATCGGGCCGTATCGGCCATATCGGCACGTATCGGCCGGCGGCCGATACTGCCGATACGGCCGAAACAGGCCGAAATAGGCCGAAACAGGCCGAAATCGGCCTTGAGTATGGCCGGAAAATCCGAAACTTGCATTCTTCTTTCTTTTTTTGTGAATCAAGGCCTAGTATGTGTTTTTAAAAAATATTTTAATAGTAAAAATATATAGAAAATATAAATAAAAATATTTTTAATAATTTTTTGATCGCCGAGTCCCGCCGCACCCGCACCCACCTTTTTCAAAAATTGCCGAGTCCCGCACCCGCACCCGAATCCCGAAACGCACCCGTGCTACATAGGCCGCTACCTAGTCATGATAAAGATAATGAGAAGGTGCTGCACGTCCATTCATCAGGTGTACATCATTCAAACAAATACTATTTAGAGAACCCACATACGAGGCCTGCTTTACTGTAGTGAAAACCATGGTCTGTAATACAGCTTGGGAACTGCAATACTCCAATTATGGTAGTCCAAAGTGCCTAGAACATTGCAACCACACCATCACAACATGTTAGCACAAAGATTGCCATCAGCCTAACATCTTGGATCATGTTAAGTAACAAATATTAAGTTGAAACAACTTTATAATATAGGTACTCCCCTCAGACTTACTAGCTTCCAAGCAGTCACCTTACTCATATGCTCAAATGCTGAGTGAGTTTCCTCCACATGTTTTCATATGCTATCCATCAAAATTATCACATTTTAGGATTCACAAAAACATAGGGACAAGGAGAGCAAAAGGAAAATAAATCCTCACTATTTTAATAGGGAACAAGGAGGGAACATATTAAGAAAAGGTTGGCAAGATGTGAAAGTATATAGGTAGATGAGATACCTCTGATACCATTTCAAGGGGTTTTTCTGTTTTTGATGATAGACGCATGAATAAATGTCAAACACTTAACTCCAACCAATCCCCCCATCAATTTTTGGAATATATTTCATATTGTTGAGTCAAGCACCTTATACTATTATGTCAAAATCAACACCAGCATCTGGACTAGTGACATTCCAAAATATATATATATATATATATATATTGACTGATGAAGTGAGTATAAAACTATTGTTTATAGAGAATCTTACCCTCAATCATATCCAAATCCCCATTCTGAATAAACTGTCACCTTTTCCTCAAGGATTGAGTTCTTTGAAAATTCTGTAGGCATGCGAGAATCTTCACTAGAGTAGAGAGGTACATCATTATTCTTAATCTTCTCATCCTGATCTTTCAAATTATATGAGGGCCTTTCCTCCAAGGACAAACTGATTGGAGATTCTATAGGCATACTTTTAAAGTCAGTGGGATTGAAATCTGGATTTGAACTCCAGGAATAATGCTTCTTTCCTTCATTTGAAAAGGCCACATCTTCAACCATCTTATTCACCTTCTCATCCTCAACTTGCAAATTAGATGAAGTCTTCTCCTCCAGGACTGAAAGTTCTACAGGCATGCGGCTGTTTTCATCAGTGTTGAGATCAAAATTGATGCTTGAACCTTCCATGGTGGAAACTTCAGTTGACAAGAAAGCATTTTCAGCAACGTCGTGACCCTTTAATCTATGCGATACCTATTCTTCCAAAAACAAATTGGATGAATATTCTACAGGTAGGCTCCTAAAGTCACCAGAGTTGAAATCCAAATCACTACTTGGACTACTGTAATCGTTCCTTACAGTGGAGATATCAGTTGACGAGATGTGTTCGACAACCAAAGTATTCGCCTTCTTGCCCTGACCTTTTAACATATAACAGGGTATCAATAACAGCCAGAGGTACTTTACAATGAGGATTGAATAACACTTAAAAGAAACTGAGATAAACCTGTTAATATATGTTCATGATCACTGATTGCACCCTGGTTTTCATCAAAGCTTTTCTTCAGATCAAGCCCATCGATGTTTGATGTTGTTGAGTTAGCAAGAAGCTCTCTAATCAGTTTATATCCTCTCCGTCTAACAATGTTTGCAAGGTCATTCCTATAAAATATAACTATTAGCACACATATTACTTTTTAGCTCAAGATGGATACATACAAAACCTTCATCTTGTAGAAAGATTATTAAATGATTTGCATTGTATTTGTAATATGTATAGATTAAGGAGTCCATCGCATAATCATTTCCACCAATTTGTTACAATGACAACAACAACCAAGACACAGTCCAAAAACTTTGAGGTCAACTACATTTATTCTTCTCTGCAATTCTATGCTATCAAAAATCATAATCTTTGTCAGTTTTAGGTCTTCCTCAATGTTCCACTCTGTAAAATCGGTGGATTAGGCTGTCCTTATTTCAGTGGTAAATCCAAACTCCACCACTATAGCATTGGGGGTTTTAGTGGCTTTAGCTCTTGAATTTTTTTCTTTTGGTTACCTAGTTGATGGGAGAGGTTGGCTTGAAGTGGAATATTAGAAACTAAATACTTAATAGTTCCGTTTTATGTTGGATTATTCGTTGTTTGGTTGTGATTCTGATCTAAAATGGTTTTAGATTCCTGTTAATCTTGAAAATTAGAGGAATTTTTTGCCCTCGGTTATGAAGACCCAAACAACTGAGTATTTGGATTAATCTGTTCCAGTAAGGCTACTCCACTGGCTATGACTGTGATGCAGCTAGCTAGGTTTGTGATTGGTGGCTTACGGTGGGTTTCTGGGTGAAGCCAACCTACAAAGAAGAGTAGTGACTGCAGCAGCGATGGGTAGTAAAAAGTAAATAGAGTAGCGAAAACACCATATACCAGGCAAAATTTGCTTTTTAGACTGTTTTTATAAAATTTTTTGATGAATAGTACGCGCATCAAACTAATTAGTTAGGTAGACTGTTTTTGAAACTCGAGTTTGCCAAACTCGAGTTCCAGCTCAAAATTTGAACTATAGCGACGTTTTTTTAGTGACTATAGCAGCGTTTGTAGAAAACGCCACTATAGGGTACCTGTAGTGGCGTTTTCGACAAACGCCACTAAAAAAAACGTCACTATAGTTCAAATTTTGAGCTGGAACTCGAGTTTGGCAAACTCGAGTTCCAAAAACAGTCTAACTAACTAATTAGTTTGATGCGCGTACTATTCATCAAAAAATTTTATACAAACAGTCTAAAAAGCAAATTTTGCCCCATATACCACCTCGATGATTGTGAGAAAGGGTTCGTTGGGGAAGAAAATGGGGGGAGAGAGAGAAAGCAAAGGGTAAAAAAGGTGCTGGCTTATTATTTGTTTTTTTGTTTTTTAGACCAAGTGAAGATTTTTATGCACTTTATTTGGTTCACAAAATAATAAATAAATAATTAAATGAAGACATAAGTAAGGATAAAATTGACTTGATTTTATTGAGGATCAAATTGAAGCAATTAATAATTAAGAGATCATTGAACGTTAACCAATAGTTAGAAGATTAAATTAGTAAATTTAACCTACAAATATTATATAACAAGTAACTATACAATGCAGCTCATTACTTAAGAAGCTACCTAAAAATTTCGTCTGCATCTTACTATTAATAAATATATGCAAGAATATAGTTTTGAGTAAGTGAACCTTACAAAATCCTATTGTAAATTTAGATTGCGATCGACCTAAATTACTCCATTAGTATAAGCCAAAAATGTCAGTTGATCACCTCTTGACAAGTTCAGAGCCTGCAATGCAAGTCAAGTGAGTAGAACAAGAGTTAGCACTCATTATGCAGACATAAATAAAACCATTTCTCCACCATGTCATTTAGGGGGGAGGCTTCAAAACTCAACCCGCCATGGCTACTGACTTATGGGGGTTCAGGATTCTTACATTGATTGTTAAAAATAAAAAAGACCATAATCACTAGATAAAAAGTATTTTTGACATATGGTGAAGCTGCTACTGGCAGTGCAGCAAAAAAGTAGCACTTCTAAAATCCTAGCCCAGCAATATTAGCAGAGTCAACAATATTAACCCACAGGTATTGTTTAGACAGGTCATTAAAAAAGCAAAGCCATGATCACTAATTGTTTTTTTTTTTAGAAGTAATAATGACCACTAATTGTAGTAAGAAAAAAAAAAAGTATTCATAAATTTTGTTCTTTACAAGCAACAAGATTCGTTTCTAAAACAAATTAAAAATGGAACAGGCTTGAAAATAATATGCAAAAAACAGAACAGGAATTACTGGATGTTTCATGTAGAACACTTTTGGTAGGATCAGTTTAACAATACTTTTAGATAATTACTAACCAGATCCATAACAAGAAGCCAAGAATGAACAAAAATTCATCAAATATATAGGGCTCAAAGAAAGATACGAACCCTAGATTGGGAGCGCGCTTTTACGTTGCTGAAGAATGGTTTTAGCCGTCTCCTAGAGCGCCTCGGATTGGAATTCCTAGTCCGATTTAGACTTGACTTCAGGGGTTGCATCCTTATATATTGGACTGATAGGAGCGCAGTATTAGGCGTAACCACACTCTCTTTCAAACGAAACGCAGCGTCCCTCAACTGTCACTGCCTTCTCTCCCATGTAGCTGCTTTCCACCATTGCCAATCAGTCTACCTTTGTTTTCCAGTGTGGTGTTTTCTGAAGTTAGGGTTTGAAAGGGCCTAACCCACTCTCTCTTCTATTTGTTTTTTCTCTCCCAAATGTTCAGTTGTTGCCTTGCCGCTAGCTTCTAAGACAGACCCAAGCAAGGTGAGTGTTTTTTCTTCTATATTTTTACTGTTTGAATTGCTTTTGTGAGTCCCTTTGGTTGTTTTTAGACTTGACTTAAGGGATTGGATCCTTATATATTGGACTGATAGGAGCGCAGTATTAGGCGTAAAAAGAAGAAATGAAAAACACGATGGCTAAGGGTACCAGGTTGAAACTCGATCGAAGCCAAAAAAACATAAAAAACAAAGACAGCGAAGAAAAGCCCATGGGAATTATGGAAATCATCCCAGAAAGCATCTTAATGGAGATACTGTCAAGGTTGTCGGCAAAAGAGATTTGCATCATTCGGATTGTGTCAAAAGGCATAAACAAGATAACAAGAAAGCCAGAATTCGCAGCGAAACACGCTGCTAATGGCAACCTAGCGGGGTTCTTCTACCAGTGGCGAGAACCGTTTAGTCCTGATGATAGATATTACATTAATCACAAGTATAAGAATTATTATGATAATGAGTACAGACTCGTTAACAATCAATTTCTAGGTGACCTTGAGTTTATTCCCCCAGGACTAGGTCTAGGAGGCCCTGATGATGATGTTGTTACTCTTTCAGATCCTTGTTTGAAGTTCTTAAAGCAGAAGGGAAAAAATAGCAACGAAGTGGTGGAGATTATTGATTCTTGTAACGGTCTCTTGCTTTGTTGCACCTACCAAGGGAAAAAGCATGTCACAACTTACTTTGTTTGTAATCCTCTCACAAAGGAACATGTCTGCCTTCCTTATCCGCCTGCTAAAGCTAAACCACAATCGCCATCCAAACACCTCACCTTTGCTTTGCTCGCAGACACAACCACCAACTGTTACCTTGGATTTAAGGTGGTCTGTGTTATTAATAATAATCACAGACGTGTTGGCGACACCCAATCTGGATTGGTCATTTTTTCATGGGACACGGGCAAGTGGAAGGAATTTGATGACAGGCTTCCACCTTTTGCTTTGTGTGAACAAAACATAATAGGTACGAAGGTGGTAATTGACAAGAAGCTTTTTTGGAATTGCTTTGAAGATCACATTCTTGTATGCCACCTAAACAAGAAGTCATCAAAGTCACAGCATTGCTACCAGTTGATTGAGGCTCCGTGTTCTCTACGACGAGGAAGGACTCTGTGGAAAGCCAAGGACAACAAGCTTCTCTGCTATAGCCTAGAGGAGTTTGAATGTACGCTGTCTTCTCTGTTGTCTTTTTGGTCTCTTTGCTTCAATGATGAGTGGAAGCCAAATCAAATTTGCTACAAGGAGCTTGAGATCTTGGCCGAAGATGAGTTATGTGCAGCCACTAAGTGGATTAATAAAAAACGAGGTTCAGATTCACAGGTTGCCCATAAGATTATAGGTTCCAAGCTTGAATCCAATTTCATTTATTTGTGGCAAGATGTGCATGATGAGCTTGTAAGATATGATGTTAAAGAGAGGGATTTCAAGATCTTATGGGGTTTTGGTGCACCTACAACAAGTTGTGTCCTGCCTTACATGCACAACTTTGCTTGTATTGCCCAGATAAATTTAGAGTTGGATTTGAGTTTGGAGGATGATCCCGAGGAGTTGATGGCTCTGCGGAGGAGTCAGGCAAAAAAGAGGAACAATAGGAAAGCCAGAAGGAAAAATGCAGCTGCTTCACTTTCTTAATCAACCTGAAGAAAGTAATGAAAATTTGTTGCTGGCTCTAATAATTAATATGTAGCAATTGCAATAATTTCTTTAATGAATTAGTTTTGATCTTGATACGGTAGCTTAGAGTAATTCTTTTGTTTTCCCTTTTCATGTTTAGCTTATCAAAATTTCATAGATGGTGATGTTATATTGTTATCACAAATATACAATGAGAGATTATATATTATTATTTATGTTTAGAACAATTATCTGTCATAAAATCTTCTCTCTCTCAATTATATGTTAGAATTATGATAAAATAATTAAATTTATTATTTTTTAATGGCTTAAACTTAAGAGAGAATTAATAATCTATATATATATATATATATATATATATATAACCAAAGCATCTGACAATTTTTCACGTCAATGCATTCATAAACGGAAAAAAAATTCTAAAACAAAAAAAAAAAAAAAAAACGAAAAAAAAAAACCTTTTCTAAAACCCAATAAAAACCAAAATATAAAAAAACATAAGCGCAAAAAAAAAAAAGCAAACCCATGCTCTACCGTTCCTCTCTCTTCTCTATTTCTCTACCTTCTCCTTCCCCCAAACTCAACACTGAAAATCAATCCTGCCAAGAAGCCATCCCCACACTATTAGATCCGAGATAGAAAGAAGGCATCACCAACCATATGGTTTGGTCCTTCGGTGATACATACAACTATGGTTTCACAGTCAGAGAGTTTTTCCGGAAGCGAAGTTGATGATGGGACCGCAACAGAGCTCGAAGAGAAAATCAAATCAGACACCGCCACTACTGGTAAATAATTTTCTATACCATTAACATATTAGGAATTCTTAACCCTATATTATATTTTGTTTAGGAATCCATAACCCTATATTATATTATAAATATATATATATTTTAGGGATTATTTGTTACCATGCAACTCATGGCTAAAAATTTGTATTTTTCATTCCTCTCTTCTGAAATTTTTTTTGCTCGCTTTACAATTCTGAATTTTTATTACTCTCTTTCTAATTCTTCAGTTTTTTTTGGATTTAATTTTGTGAATTTTTATCTGGGTTCATGTGGCTACCGCTTAAAAACTTGATTTTAGTGTATAGTTTGGGGATTTAAATTCGAAATTCATAAGGAATTTTAATTTCTAATTCTTTGAGATTGTGTATTTGAAATTCTTTTATGATTTATATGTTAGATATTGGGATTGGTATGAGTTTGAATTTTTTATGATTTATATGTTAGATATTGGGATTGGTATTGATGGTGGGATAGGTTTATATTGTAGAAAACAACATTTAGATAGCTTTGGTAATAGCTGATAGTATTGTACAAATTTTTTTTTTTGGCTACACTATTGTAACAAGGTCTAATTTAGGATTTAGGGAACATTCAAAATTCATCAATTGCTCTTATTGGAGTGGTCTATATTGCACATGTGGTTTGTCACTCTTAAAGAGCATTCTCAAACCATTTTATGAAAAAACTACAGTAGCAATAAATCAAACATATGGTACTTTATAGTAGGAATTAAAGTTAAGTTTATTGAACCTTTTTGCTAGGAAGTTTATGACTGCCATAGTATCCTTTATATTGGAATCTCCCCATTCTTGAAATCCATCTCTTGTCCCACTGATATTTCCACTCTATAATCCTTGAATCGCATGTAGGTCAACAATTACTTTCATCCCATATTTCCTAAAATTTTTAGAGAAAACATCATATTATAGTAATTTGTTATGACCTTTGTTCTTAGTAATTTGTGCATCATGTATCTTAAAAAGCTTAATTGGGATCATAAATAAAATTGTCTTTTTAATATATATGGCAGGTAGTTAGAATATGGGAAAACTCATAATGCACTAGATAATGTAAGAGCTCCATGAGCATTAGCTACTCCTGGATGATAAAATGTTTGAGGTGATATTTGGTAAATTTGGAATTGGAAATGAGATCACGCCAGGCCCTGCAAACACATGTTAATTGTAGAAGACACTTGACATGAAGTTTAGATAGTATGCTTCCCACTGTGACATTTCAGCTAAAGCTGTGAGTAGTCGATTCTTTGATTATCAAGCATCTATTTAAGTTCTTAATAATGTAGAAAAATATAAATCATCCATTTATCAATAAATGATTATGATTATAAGAACTTTACAACGAAGTTATCCTAGAAACTCTAGATTAGTTTGCAAATTGATGCAATGAGAGGAGAGTGGGACTTGGCAAAGTTAAAAGACCTGTTGGATGTAGCTTCAATCTTTGCCATTGTTAAAATTCCTCTAAATAAGAAATACACCAGATAAGATTATGTGGGTAACAAATGCTCATTGCCCAAGAAAATAATATAGAACATTATCCCATTGCTTTCAACGTTTTTCTCCTTCTTCCAATTCCAGAAAAAATACTTTGCATATTTTACCAAACAAGTCCACGCGTTACACCAGAATGGCACACTAAATGCATTGAATGTACTAACATTGAATTTGAAAGACAATTATTTCGCTATACATTATATCAAACATGTCAAAGGGCTTGCAAATATTTTCATCACAAAAACAATGATGACTTTGAAAGACAATTATTTAGCTAAACATGATATCAAACATGATGTGCTGTGACGTGCTAAAAAGTACTTCTCTTTGTATTGGACACTAAATGTGCAGCCATAACTTTAAATTTTTGCTTGAAAGGTGATCCACAATATTTTACCTATGAATAAGCTCAATCTTTACTGTAGGAAAATAATTTCATCATTCTCAAGTGAAATATGTGGGGATGGTGCAAAATCAGTGACACATGAAGTATGGGAGTGCTTAGAAGCGCCGGAAGTCTAGAGACCAACCATGATGTTTCCACAGGTATAGTGTTATTAGCAAAATGGGCATGTTATGAAGGTGGAGTTCATGCTGAATATAGCTTGGCTATTATGGTACAATTGGAACCAAAGGTGGGTGAGTGAAGCTAGACAACAATGAATTTGGTGCAGACAGCTTCAAATCTTGATATGGAAATTTATGGAAGCTTAGAAAACTAGTCAGACAAGAGTGGTTGTTGAAGAGTGTAGATAGAGACCTCCTGTAGGTATCAGGTATGTATTACAAGCTAATCAAGATCTAACATTTTAGATGGTTTTTTAGGATCATCAAGATCTATTATTGCTTAAATTTTATAAATTTTTTCTGCTATTAGATAATACAATGGTTTGAATGATTGATAGGATGCTTTTAAACCCATATATAATGGCTGCATGATAATGATTTTTAGTTATTAGAGTTCTAAAATTACTAGAAGTTAATTTGTAATATCGACATGTTTAATGTTGGCGATGCTCTTTTATTTGTCAGAATTGAATTGATATTACTATATCATGAATAATACTACATTCTTACATGAAAGCATCTATTAGTGGAGAAGGTTTTGAATTGACTACTTAATTCAACTGAATGTACGTTGTATATTATGTTTGATAACATTTGTCAGGAAAATATGAGTATTATCTGTTATTCATCCTCTCAATAAATATGTAATCCTTAAAAATAAGTGATTTTTGTTATGATAAGTAAAAAAGCTGGAAGCACTACTCTGATTTGGATACATTGTCATTGGCCTCGATTTTTTATTTTGTTGTTGGAAATGAATTTCTTATAAGTAGACATGCATATATTTACTTACTAATTTGATTGTGTTTCGATATTAATCTCAGAGGGGTTTATGCACTTATGCCCACCGTGTAAGGTTAAATCTATAGTACCTGAACATGTTTCACAAGGATGCAAAATTATTGACATTACATATGATTTACAATTGATCTCGACTATAATGACTTAAAAATAACTGGGGACAGTACTATAATCTTTAATAAGAAAGTCGAAAACCTTAGCCTCTGTCATAGCATGAGCAAACCTACCTTTCAGATTGGTGAAGAAACATTAGACACACACCTTTCAGTTGCCCGCACATTCCAGAATTCCATATCCTAAAGGAGCCAATTCTTCAGATTTCATATTCAAATTTCACGTGATTGTGAAAGAAGCATCTCTAGAGGGACTTCATGACTACTCTATACTTGTTTTAAACCAATGTAATATTTTTTTTCCTTTTCTTTCAATCTGTGGTTTTTTTTTTCTTTATTTTAAATGCCACTTAGTATTTGCAAAGTTTCAAAGTCTCAATTATTAATTTATTATTTACGAGTTTGCTATGAGAAGGTTTTGGTGTTCTATTTTGGAGAGTCGGCATTAATAGTATTGTGGTAGTCCTACACTCTTCAGTGTTTGTTATTTTTAGTTATTGTTCATACCATGTGTTCAGTGAAATTTCTTTTAGAAACATTTAGGAGTTTAGCATGCTATTGTGACTAATGGCTATTAGAAATTTTTGATAAAATCACATTTCTATGCACCAATTTCTTTTGGCTTTTCTTCACTGATAAAGTGGGCTACATCTTCCATTACATCTACATCTTGCTATTTTCCCAGGAACATATATTTGCTAAATGAGCTTCTATTTGTTTCGAAGGAAAATTATTTATTTTCAACAAAAACAATTGTTTAACAACTTGCTCTGTTGGGTTAAATTGTTGTAATTGGCTGCACATACTTTCATTCATAAGAGATGCTTAATTTAAGGGCTATTAACCCTTGAGGAGCTAAGCAAATTACTTAGCACCTTGTTACTATGATTGGCAAAAGAACCATAATGACTAACCATCTTTGATCTTGCTATCTGCAACATCACAAATTCACAATGTTAATATTTCATGAAGGTCATTAAAATGGATATTAGCTGGTGTCATCTCATCCTATACATATAATAAATGCAAAAAAGCTGCATTTGTTGGGTTTTCTTTGATTTTCAATGCAACTGAGCAATTGTAGCAGGTAGTTATGGATAAAGAGGTTGAACATGACCTAGGTGCTCTAGGAGGGTGCCTTTTTTTTTTTTCTTTTTGTATTCCTAAAAGGATTTAAATTCTAGACATCTAAAGTTTTTGATGGCATGATTTGTTTCCAATCTAAATTCTAGACCAAAAGGATTCTAATTTTGTTGGCAAAGTTTTGCCTCCTTTGCCTTCTTTTTTGCAAAAAACTTTTGTTGAGAACAATATACTCCTATGAAGTTGAACCTCTAGTTGTTTCCAATTGATGACGGTACTCACAAAATGGTGAGAGATTAAAAAAAAAAAACTTCTACTTTTTGATAAGTTAAAAAAAAAAAAAAAAAAAAAAAAAAACCTTAAAAGAGTAGCATAATCCTCACATGAGGCTCTTTTTTTGTGTGTCTATTGTTACTTTTTAATTGATTTGGTTGTTTATAGGTCTTTTGGGCACTTTTATACATACATACATACATACATACATACATATATATATATATATATATATATATATATTTTACTATGAATGATGCTTTGATGAACATTTTCTTTTAGGTTTGGGAAGCGTTTTAGACTTTGCATTTTCTTTTTCTTTTTTTTCCGGGTAAATTGAAGTAATTGCCTATTTGTAATCAAAATTTTTTTACTGAGGTGTTGTGTAACACCCCAACCTAGTTGCACAATTAATTTTATGAGTTTATATGTATGTTATTGTCTTAACTATTTTTGTGCATGAAACTTTGATTTTTGTGATATTATAGAACCTATATGCTCTTTTAGGGTGATGGATGTAACCTTATAAAGGTAAGGATATATATATGTGTGTGTAAAGTGATACTATTCTGTGTAGGTAAGTGTGAATGCAAAGAATATATATATATATATATATATGTAAGTGTGAATGCAAGAAAATTGGAAAAGGTGGGTGTAATGTTTTTTTTTCCCTAGTACTACACGTAGCCCACCCCAATTGTCAACATCCCTTATCTGTTTTGCTGCCCAAAAGTCTTCTCCTTTTATTATTTTCTTGGATGCATCTGAAGTCCAGCAGCTCCTTTCTTCTTTCTCTATTCCTCTTTCATTCTTTTTGTTTCCTTCTTCTCCCCTTCTTACACGGCAGCCCTCCCTCTCTCACCAAAACATTTTAACCCTCTCTAAAGAAGAAATTACAGGGTTAAGACAAAAATTTCAGCTTCAAATTGTTGGGGGTAAGAAATCAAAACTTCATTTGTTCATTTCTACTTCTTTAACTTCTACCCTGATTTTATAGGCTGAATTATGATTCTGTTTTAGTGGTTTGATGGTTTGATGATATTATGGTTTATTGAAGGTTTGATAACATATTTTAGTATGTTTATTAAAGGTATAAAAATACCCAAATGGAATTAAGGCTCATTGCTATTTGTTGATGATTTTGTAAGAATATGTACTGAAGCTGTCTCTGTGACAGATTTGGTGTTTACAACAAGAAAATTATGTATTAAATCATATGCTGTGAATTAAGAGGCTAGGAGTAGTTTTTATGAATTCTAAGTTTTGGAATTGGTCTCACAGCATTTGGATGAGTAGAAAAATAATGGTTTAATTTCTAAGTTGCATGAATTTCTGTCAGAACAGTTTTGAGTATGCTGTCTTGCGTGATTTTTAATAAATCATGGGTTGAAGCTTTGACTCCGAAATTTTTATGGTTCATACTGGACATACAGGGGAGTAGTTCTGTAAAATTTCATGACAATTGGATGTGTGTAGATAGCCCGTTTGTATTTTACAAATGGGGCGTATGCTGCTGGAATGGGCAGTGAACAACATATACTACCCCTGACTTTGTGGATTTTAATTCTCAAGTTAGGGTGTATGTTTTGAGCTATAATTTAATATGATTATTCTTTGTTATGTTAGGATCATATATGAATTTTACGAATTGGTTTCTCTATGGTTTGGATGCTTAATATGTTTGATGATTGTATCATATGCTTTGGGGAACTTTAAGTGATGGGAATTAAGTTTTTCTTGAGTTTGAGAGTTAGGTTGTGTTTGAGGTATAAGTTTATATATTAGGAAGAGTTTGTCCGTAATAAGTTTTGGTTTTTCATTTAGGTGACGAGAACGAGAACACGGATACTTGAGCTCCTCGTGTACGTTCTCTCGCGCCTTCTGTTTTCAGGTAAGGGACTTGTGACATGTGCTTTTGATAAGTATAAAAATTATCTCAAAACGTATTATGCATTAAAGCTTTTGATTAGAGGTATTACATATATGCATGATTTAAGTAAAATACGCGTTCGTGAGTTGTTCAATCTTATATACATAATAATTTTAGCATATTGATGCTATTATTTATATCACGAACATGATATTTAAGAAGGAAGTGGATATGCTACTATTATGAAACATTATGTAAAAGAAAAGTTATCAGAAAAAAATATAGTTTTCGGGTTATTCCTTTGTTATGTTCTGAACTCAGCCAGTAGGGGTTATAGTACTGGCATTTCCATGGAGATTCTAATTGGCCATTATAAGTGGGACTGGCTCTGCTGTACCCGCCCTTGTTGGTAACAGCCAACTTGTGGAGGATGTCAACCTACCCCCATGGTTGAAAGTATGTATTATGATATGATTCCGGAATTACCTGACATTGTGGGGAATGCTGGATGCCTGGCACTCTGTGCTGGAAGCCTCCAAAAGTTGTGACAGACTTACAATTGGATTAACTAATATGTATTACAAATGAACTATTAAGTTATTTGGAAATTATAAGAAAAGTATGATGATATGAAAAGTATATTGAAGGTGTTATAAGTTTGATGAGAAGTTATGATAAAGAATGTTATAGTCTGTTCAAAGTTAAGATTACTGAATTATATTTAAGTTTCTTATTATGTCCTTTTATTTATTATATGAAAGGAAGATGAAGTATTTTTATCTGAAAGTTCATAAGTTATGTAAGAACAATACGAACAGTATGAAGACTATTTTATCAAATCTGGCATATCCATAAAATATTTGATTTACATGCATTCTTATTAAAGGCCCATGGAGCTTTAAAACCTTACTGGGCTTCGCAGCTCACCCTATTACATTTCAGTGCACAGGTTCTTCCTGGAAGCAGCGAGAGTATTAGAGGTGGCAAGGATTCTGTGTTTCCTCGTTTTGTTAGAATGTAGAGTTTTGTTGTATAGCAGTTAGCTCTTTTGTTGTATAGGAGGAATCAAGATATACTTGATCCTTGAGCACAGATGTAATTCAGTATCTTAGTTTGTTTTGAACCCCAGTTGTATATCTTTGGGGTTAGGTTTGTAATATGAGTTTTGCTAATCGTTTAGCTATGTAATATTTACCCTTATACCCTAAGTTTCCACTAAGTGACAATCTTGCAAAGTTCAAATGAAATGAATTTTCAAGATTTTCATCATTTTTGTATTTTGTGGTTTTTATGTAAGATATAAACAGGAATTCAAGAAAACAATTCTTGATAAGCATCTTCAATTTAGGTTGGTTCGTGTTAATATTGAGGTAAACTTGATATTAACATGCCGGTCATGCTCTAAACTCCGAAGTACAGGTTTGGGTCGTGACATGTTGGTCTTTCTTTCCTCAAGCAAATGAGTTAGGCTGCTTATATTTTGTACAAATGTAACTTTCGCTTGAAACCACCGATTGACAATTTTCATTCTTAAAAATTTTAACATGCAAGGGATGGGATATAGAAGGAGGATGCTTGGGTCAAGACCATTAGGTGGAATACTCTCATGGAATTGAGCAATCGTGATAACTCTTGCAACTACTATTGGCTTGCAAGAAGGAATGGGAAGACCTTTTTTTTTTTTTATAGTAGTGGTTTATCCTAATAGCTTAGTTTAATTTGCATTTTGCTTGCACCTCATTAAGTTGAAATGTTCCCTCAAACATCACTATCTTAGCTTTAAGATAAAGATAGACCTAGCATTATTAGTTAATATTACTATATAATTTTTTTTCAATGGCCTGTTGTAGTAATTGTGGAAATTGTTAACAAATGAATAGAAGCATTTAGAGTGTGCAACAATTTGATATACAAAATCTGATGTTTAGTAAGCATTTGGTTCCAAGAACACTAAAGCCAAGAGTGTGAAGTAGTTGCATGTTTTTTGGGGTTGTTTGTTTTTCTAGCTTAATGTCAATTGGGCAAGAGGTTTTTATGGGATGCTACGCTTCTAAATACGCATCAAAATAGGTGTTTGGTATAGTAGCAATATGAAGTTGAGACAACTAATAATGAAATTGAAAATTGGGAAATGGTTTGTTGCAGGGGTGTCAATTTGGGTTAGCATGTCGGGTTCGTGTCGTGTCAAGGTAGGGGTATTCGACTAAATGGCTCAACCCTAACCCGACCTGTTAATAAGGGGGGTTAACCTAAGCCAACCCATTTGACACGCTTAGTAAACAAGTCGTGTTGGGTTGATACGAATGTAACATAACCCATTTCAACCTGCATAATATTAAATATAACATCCATCAAGAAATAATTTTTTTTACATCCTAAAAAGCAGTGCATACACTTCAAGTCTTCAACCCACATTCAAAATAATATATTTCATCAAAAATATTACATTCATTTAGAAAATAAGTTCTTTATACTCCAAAAGAAGTGCATCATACACTTCAACCCAAATTCAAAATAACTAAGTTTAACAAAAATAAAATAACATAGTTCAACAAAAATATAATATCCTTGGAACTCGTCAAATGCTAAGTATCAATATTGAAAGAATTTGAGTAAACAGTAGACTAATCATGACCATGACCAGAATTATCATCCATAGATTCTTTGTTGATGTCCAAATTCATAATATCTTCCACAAGCTCATCCAATTTCATTTGTGCAAAGTTCTATGCCAAAAAAAAAAAAGTATTAGTAGTTCTAAGGTCTATAAAGTTTCAATTTTCAATTATATCATTTGTAAATTTTTGTAATTACTCACTTTTCTTTTTAAATTTAAAATAGATGTTGGATATAAAAGGTATTTGACAAATCTAAAATAAAACAAATATTTATTTGTCATACGAGTTAAACGGGTTGTGTTAAGTGGGTCAGTTTGGGTTGACACAAATAAATTAGCGTGTCAAACGTGTTTATTACGGGTTATGCGGGTTAACCCGCTTATGACACGTTTCTTATCGTGTCGCTTTCGGGTCAACCCGTTTATGACCCAAACCCATTAAGGTCCAACCCTAACACGAAAAAACCCCTATCGGGTTTGTGTCGTGTTCGCAGGTTGGGTCAAATATTGACACCCCTAGTTTGTTGTGTGCTTTAGGTGGAAGTTGAATCTAAATTGGCTCTTCAATGAAAAGTTCATGTAGAATAATTGTTTAAATTATTCTTTATTTTTTATTATTATTATTTTTTGTTGAAAAATTTGATGCAAACTTTGACCGGTGTAAAATGTCATTTTGGTCAATTTTGTAAAAAGTTAATTAGCCATTGAAACAAAAGTGTGTAAATATTAACCGTAAACACATCCAATTAAGAAAAACTCCAATCCTCTAATACAACCTTAACTAAAAGATAAATGCTATAAATTTGTAAAGTTATTATAAAATGTGATAAAAGTTATGCTTTTATTTAACAAAATTAATACATTTCTGACCCTGTAAGAACAACTTTTCACAGTTAAATTTTACACATACTCTTTTGTGATCCTAACACATTATGCCATTAAGAAAAAATAAAGTTCAAGATGTTATTAAGAAAAAAAGAGTATAAGATGTTATAAAACTATAGATTTACCATTCAAAATGGTGTTATACCCTTTTTTTTTATAGTTTAAATAAAACGTTAATCTATTGCGTCCGTTACATGATGATTGCTTTTTATCATTAGACCTAAACTCTTATTTTAAAAGAATAAAAGAAAGATTAAATTTAATCGAACAAAAAGACGGATTAAATTTATTTTCCTATAGCTTTCTTGTGCATCGTACGGATTAGCGACTAGTTTGATATATTATCAAAGTATGAGATATTGAGTTCATCCTTGACTTTACTATATTTCTAAATGTTAAAAGTCTCACGTGTTGGACCCCACTTATTAAGAGGGGTTTAGGCATACACATGAAGAGAGTGTTACAATTATAGTTAAATGATTAAATTCACAATTTTCTAATACCTAATTTAAGCCTTTGGGAGAATAATTAATTTAACATTAGTAAGCATACAACATTCCTACCCCTACCTTGTACTTTAGCAATATGTGTTTTATGTTTCATTTGTTTCAAAATAAAATATTTTATGTATAAAATTTTTCAAGTAAAAATCACTAAAATTGGCAGCTCAACCATTGAAATTGTTGGTGTCGAAGGTCTAGTGGACCAGACCTCCGATTCAACTGCCGAACTAGTAGCTTTGATGACCTAATTGCGGACATTGGCCGCCTAAGTGGCAAATTTGGTGACTAGAATTGCAATTGGACAAGCGGAACAGCCACCTTTGACAACCTGACTAGTGGCACCAACAACCAAACCATTAGCACCAGTCACTAGAATGGCATCTCTAATGATCAAACTATCGGCACCGACTACCTAATGCACTGGACTGATGATCTAGCCATTAGATGAGAGAGAAGGCCACTGTGTGTTTTTGTATAATATTTTACCAAGTTTTTAAATGTAAAACATTTAAAAACTTTCTCCTTAGAATTTTACGGTAGAACAAAAAAAATTTGACAAGTTTAACCACATTTTACATACAAACAAACATTTGAAAATAGGAAAACATTTTACTTCAAAATAAACTCTGCTAGGCAACTTGGCTTGTAACATATTTGGTTTTAAGACAAGATTTATTTTGTAAGTCTTTGGTAAATTGGGAGAAATTGAAAACTTTTGACAGAAACATAACAGTAGAGAATATTCCTAGATATATGATACCTAAAATTCTAATTGGATTGTTATCATCACTTGCTGTTTTTTTGACATTATTGGCAACCTTCCTCTTGACATAAAAAATATTGCCTTGGTGTCTATTATGCCAGTGTGCTGCGTTTCACATGTTTGCTGATTATAGCTATTCCAAATTCGGCACTGGACATGCAGTTTTATATTTGAAGTTTTGAATGCACTTTTTTCTTGGCGACAAAAATATATATGATGAAATTCAGCGCTGCTTTTTGACTGTTGATTAATAAATCTTGAGAATTCATTCATGTTCCTTCCGAATGAGTCCCAACTCCATGTAAATGAGAAAAAGAATTGACTATGAAAAGTTTCATGTGTCTCTATGTTTGTGGTGACGAGAAAAGTTTCACGTGTCTACATTAACCTACTTTTTTTTTTTTGAGAAAGTGAATTTGTGGTGTTAGACCGCTCGTAATTATGTAAGTAGTTGTTATAATTGGTCAATGGGCCGGCGCATGAGGTTCGTAATTTGGGCTTCCAAAAAATTACTTAGTTTCTATTTTCAAAAAATATTTTTGAATAGAAAGGGATTGGCCCAATTAGGACTGGTTTTGGGATCCGGTAATGACTTGTTGGTCGGTTTCGGTACAACCCGACCCATATCGGGCACATCCAACGTTGGAGATTCTCTCCATCGAACAGCGTTTAGGTCACGACACGTAAATCGAGGTGTCACCACCACACAAAAACCTACTCCTAATTAATTAATGTTTTTTTTTTATAAAACCTATTTTGTTTTGTTTTTTTTTTTTTTTTTTGAAGGCGATAAAACCTTTTTTTTTTTTTTTTGATGTGACCTAATTTTTTTTTTGAAAGTCCACAAAACCTAAATTTAATTGTATTTTAATTTATTACTATTATTTTATTCCCCTTTTAACATATCATCTTATTCGCATCCAAAAAATAAAACATATCATCTTAGGATGTTTCTTCCTCTCTCTTCTAAACTCTCTCTGCGCCGAAGTCTAAAAAAAACCTCTCTCTGCGCCTTCCTCTTGAAACTCTCTCTGCGCCTCCCTTTTGAAACTGCTCTTTCTCCAAATTGCATGGATCTTCCTTTTCCTCTACAAACCCAGTCGCGATCGTCCTATTCCTCTGCAGATCTAGTTCGCAAGGTACTTTTCTTGTTTTTTTTTTTTTTTGTTGACTATGTATTTCAATGTAACATCTTTATCCAGTTTCATGTTAAAAATATCGCCTTTATTTGGTTTCTCTTATGTGGTTCTGCATCTTTATTGTCATATTTTCTAGATTTTAATTCTAAATCCTACCCTTTTGAAGCTGCGCTTTCTCCAAATCGCATGGATCTTCCTTTTTCTCTACAAACCCAGTCACGATCGTCCTATTCCTTTGCAGATCTAGTTCGCAAGGTACTTTTTTTTTTTTTGGTTGATTATGTATTTCAATTTAACAACTTTATCCAGTTTCATGTTAAAAATATCACCTTTATTTGGTTTCTCTTATGTGGTTCTGCATCTTTATTGTCATATTTTCTAGATTTTAATTCTAAATCCTACCCAGATTTTAATATTGCCTAGTTATATGTTAAAGATGTCACCTTTATTAGTTTTTCACCTCCTAAAATTTAATTGCTTCTCATTCTTCTTTTGAAATCAATCATTATTTATTTTTTATTTTTTTATATATTTATGTGACATAAATATATAAAAAAAAAATTTGAATTTTTGTTGTTCAGATAAGAATCTTACTCATAAACACATGAATTATGTGTTTATTTATGCGTTTATCTCTTTGATGAGTAAGATTCTTATCATTGAACAACAAAGGTTCAAAACCAACCCCTTTTGGGCTGTTTTGTTTTCCATGAAATTCCTTCGGTTATTGCTCCTTCCATATTTACTGCTCCAAGTATACCCCTAAAAAAAGAATCTAAGATCATTATATTTTTCATCAGAAAATATATTTTCAATGTTAAAAACCTTACCCTGCATTTAGACATTTCTTTTTTGGTGTTGCAACAATTGTCCCAAGGGCACATTGTCCCAATAGGGTTGACAATGTTTGCACAATACAGCTACTACAATGAATCTCCTTTTAACCTTGCAAAAAAAATGTCCATCTGCGAAAAAAAATTTCATATTTAGATTTTCTTTCAATCTAATCTCTATTTTGATTGACATGCAGTGTGCGGATGAATCTTCTCGGGTTATGGGCAGTATAAAATCTCTAAGTTTATATATATAATGGCATCATCTTGTAAATGACCCATACATAAACTTGAGATTTTATGTTGCATTTTCAAATGAGCCCATTACCAAGGAAGATCCATCGTCAATCAAAATAGAGAGATTAGATTGAAAGCTAAAACTCTTAATATGAATTCTTTTTTGCATATGGACAACAAGGTTGAAAGGAAATTCATTGCAGTAGTTGCACTGTGTAAGCATTGTCAACTCTGTTGGAACAATGTGTGCTTGGGGAAATTTTTGCAACACCAGAAAAAATATCTATATGTAGGGTAAGATTTTTAATATTGACAGTATATTTTTGGACAAAAAATATAGTTATCTTTGATTCTTCTATTTTTAGGGGTATGTTTGGTGCAGTAAATATGGAAGAAGCAATAGCGAAAGGATTTCATCGTAAACAGCAAAGCAGCCCAAAAGAGCAAGAGGAAATTAGATAGGATGCATATCATGTGAACAATTAAGTATAGATATAAGTATATCCTATTTCACAGCCTCATCTTTCATTTTGATGTTTCACTCACTGACTTATTTGAAGATTTCCATCATCTTTAAATTTGATGTACTAGCCTATTATCAATATTGTGGGTGTTCTTGTTCCAGTAAACTTGAAGGTCAGTATATTTTTTGACAGTATTGGCAGTATATTTTTTGACAAAAAATATAGTGATCTCAGATTTTTTTTTTTTTTTTTTAGGGGTATACCTGGTGCAGTGTATTTCACAATATTTAGGTTTTCATTGTGAAATGAGTACACTGCCCAGTACCTCTGGGTTGGGCTGCATAACCCAACCCGCCCGCTATACCTGAAAGGGCTTTGGTGGGTTGGGGTTGGGCCTAGCACTCAAGTATTCTTGGGGGTTCATTCTCTAAAAAAAAAGTATTTTGGGGGTTTAACTTGACCTGACAGATTTATTTATTTATTTTTTCATTTTACTTAAAAGTGTTATCAGGCCTATATATATATATATATCATCTTATTTGAGACCCTTCGAATTGAAAGGGCTTTGGTGGGTTGGGCCTAGCACTCAAGTATTTATGGGAGTTTAACCTGACCCGACAGATTTTTTTTTTTTCATTTTACTTAAAAGTGTTCAAAGCCCCAAATATATATATCATCTTTTTTGAGAATTATATAATTTTTTTTCCTATTATAAATTTTCCTATAATTTCATTTTTTAATTTTAGACCCGCCCACTAGACCTGAAAGGGCTTTGGTGGGTTGGGGTATGGCCTAGCACTCAAGTATTTTTGGGGGGTTTAACTTGACCCGACAGATTTTTTATTTTTTATTATTTTACTTAAAAAGTGTTCTCAGCCCAATATATATATATATATATTATCTTTTGAGAATTATATAAATTTTTTTCCTATCATTGGTTTTCCTATAATTTCGTTTTTTTTTTTAATTTAAAAACTTGACTAAATCTCCTCATTTAAGAGCCAAACACTTTAAAAGGGAATTTATTGGCATTAATGTCCCTTAGAAAAGATTCAATCACATATTAAAAATTTTCCCAGTACAAATGTCAACTTAAATTTGAATTTATGAGCTTAATTTTGGTAGAAAGATCTTATCTTTAGTCACCTTATTAAAAGCCTATTCATTTTCCAAAAGAAGCAAGAGAACTCCACATCCTGCAAAGGGTTCATAATCACTTCAATAACTTGGTATAATTACTGAATATTATCCTTAGGCTAAATTGTAAATTATATTCCTAAAATTTAGGTGTGTTTGGATTTTATATCCTAAAGTTTTAGAATTTAGATTTTACCTCTTGAAGTTTGTGGATATTTGAATTTTGAATCTTAACGTTTTAGAATTTGGATTTTATCCTTAAATTTTTAGGGGTGTTTGGATTTTGCTCTCTAGAATTTTGGGTGTTTAGATTTTACATTCTTAAGTTTTAGAATTTGGGAGTATAAAATCCAAACACTCCCAAGTTTTAGGGGATGTTTGGTTTATGTTTTCAAACAACTATTTTCAGTTTTTAAACAACATTTCACGCATTTTAACACACATTTTCACCCACACGTATTTTCACAAATGTTTTTAAATAACAATTTTCAGTTTTTAAGCACATGTACCAAATGGGCCCTTAGGTTCTAAATTTCAAAATTTGAAATTTTAAAGTGTAAAATCCAAACACTCCAAACTTTTGGAGAGTAATTTGCAATATACTCTTATCCTTTTTACGTGTTAGGAACAAAGCTAGAATTTTGTTAACAAACATTGCCTTTTACCTAGCTTTCTTTACTTTTTTTGGCTATTAATTCCTAGGCTTTGGGCCATAACCATAAATTCCGAGCTTTCAATATGGTATCAATTATAAGTACTAACAATTATTAGAGAATAATGATTAAGATTATATATATCAATAGCCTTCACTTATTATCATGCATAAAAGTCTAATGTTATGTTTATATGCAGCGGCGAAGCTAGACAATGAAAATGGTAAGCTTCAGCCCATGAAACTGCCCATAGAGACCTATTGGGCTACCCATAAGCTTGTATTAGCATTTTATTTTATTATTCTTTATAAGGAAAGTATAATTTTTTTTAAGGGAATAATCAAATTATTTTTTTAAGGAAAGAATTAAAGAATCTCAAAACTTATTTTAACTTTTTACCATCAAATCTATTTAAATTTTTTTGGGAAATACTAGAGATAAAAACTTTTTTTACAAAAAACTTTCACAAACTATTTATGTGGTAAGTGATTATTGGTAAAAAAAAAACGATGTTATTGGTGGGCCCAAATGAGAACTAGTAAGAAGTTGACCTACAACAATTTGTAAAAATGTTGTAAAATAGTTTGTGACAGTAGTATTTTTTTGTGGAAACTTTTTATATATATATATATATATATATTAAGGCTTTAAATGGTTTTTTATATTTATTTTTCTATCTTTTAATGTAAAAAAATGCAAACATTATTTTAAAGTTGGTTAGGCTACTAGAAAAATATATATTAAGTAAACTAAATTTAAAATGATCACTTTTAAGTGTCTTGGTAGTTCGGGGTTGCTCTTAAGAATTCCTACATCATGTCTTCTAATGCCAATAATTTGTTCTAGACAACATTTTATTTATGTAGTTTTATATTTATTAATATTTAACTAGGAACAAAAGTAAAAAATAAAATTTTTAGTATTTTATTTTTTGGCATTTCATTTACAAGTTTATTTGATCTAAAAACACGATGGTAGCAAATGGTAGCAAACACGGGTCCATTCGCTACCATCACGGATCCAATCTTCCTTAAACTTGGGTAGTCGTTGGTGAATGTACCACCCTATTGCATAGTATAAACTTCGTTCCTCATCACTTAGATCAATGCAATGCTCCTTTCATTACAACGTTTCAATTTGTGAAGAACCCAAAACCTACCTTATGCTTGTATGTAAATTCTCGTTTAGAACCTTTTACTAGGTTGGTCCAATCCATAATGCATGGAATGACTTTGTTTAGCTGGTTCTCTAGGATCGATAATACCAAGACTCATACCCAATCACAGTTGGAAAAACCAATAAATCAATAATGAAAATTTCTGTTTCATGATTTATGCTTCTTACCGTGTATTACATGATTGATAATCAAACTTGTCACTCATTGACTGTCCCTAACCTACAATCTCTTTTTTTTTCTTTCTTTTTTTCTTCTTTAACATATTGAAAACTCAATCATTTGTTGCTTCCTAGCCTTCAACGATATATATAATTGTTTGGACTAGACTTTATATCCCATTATCATTATATTATTGGGCCCTTCTTTGGTTTTTTGGTAAGAATATGGCCCTGACCTATATGGCCTTTAACTTATTTATTTAACAAAATTAAATAATGACACATTCTTAATTATAAACCTGCACTACGAGACAATATATTCTAAACAATTCTCTTGCAAACTAATTTCTTTTCTAATAAGTATGACAATAAATTAATCTTGTAAGCAAATCATGTAGTTCATATTGCACATAACTAATTTTAATGTTTCGAGATTATGGATTATGAAAAGCAGTCCCAAAGCCCATAATTGAAAGTCACCCAATAATATGAGTGGAGGCTGATCTATTCAATCGAGCGAGTTTCGATGCTTAACACATTTTTAATCATATTTCAAAGTCCACACTTCTTATGTGTGTTAGTTTAAATTAATTAAAAATCACCATTTTTTTTTAATAAATCAATATAATATTAAATGAATACCGATTTTTGCATATAAACTGAATCTTTTTTTTTTTTTTTGTTGAGAAACAAAAATGATTAGGTTTAATCTTGTTTTAAAAAAAATTCAATTAAATAGGTTTGTTCATTTTTACCAATTCTCTAATTTATATTACGCTAACACTCTCAACTTTGCTTACAATTCAATTTCATTCAATCTAGTCCTCTTAACTTTTAACTAAATTCAATTCAGTAACTCCATTAGAAAATTTTCTTTAAGTGTCCCAGGTCGGTGTGGCTTTGCTTTCTTTCAATTTTCTAAAGTAAGAAAAAAGCCCAATAAAAAAAATGAAATGTTTATATATATTCAATCTGAAGAACAACCTGATAAATCTCATAATAAACCAATTTGATAGTATATATTTTCAATTTGATCGAACAGATCCTAAAACAAAGGTAAAGCATCACCATACTGACCAAAAATTCCACGAAAACATCCAGGAAATCAGAAAGGACCTTGTCAAACACCATTAACAAAATCAGATTCCATTTCAAAGAGTTCCTTTAAAATATTTCAGGTACGCACCACTAAATACGATAGACTTGAAGTCAGTGTGAGAATTAAAGTAAAAAATAACCCCAAGCAATATAATTATGGAAATAAAAATTTACGCGAGCACCTAAAAAATCAACCACACAGTAGAGAAGTCTGGATGGTACATGATGACACGATTGATTGGTTGATTGGGCCAAAAAGCACAAATCCTAATTCTTACGTACAAACTTCAAACAATCGAATTAATAGCCGAGATCGGCCTAACCCAATACGTGGGCCCAATAACCCAAATATCATAGACTTAATCGGTGGTTTAGTAGTCCACATCCCACTTAGCCAATTTCCACCACACAAGTCTGAGTCATGACACATTTTTCAATAATTTTTGGAAAATGACACGCTAGAATCCATCGATTTTACAACAAGTGTCGTATTTTGATTTATGCTTTTTATAGTCTCTATTTCTTTTTCCTTTTTTGAATAGAAAATGGGGTTTTGGACGTGACAATAAGTAATATCATGTATAGCACACAGATTTTACTATGATTATTCCTCTAACCGCTCCTTTCTAGGTGTTAGAACAAAGATTTTTATCATTAAGTCACATCCCGTGTAATTACTTTTTAAAGTTTCATATACAAGCGATATAATCAAATTATAAATTTACACATAAACATGTTATAAAATTGAGTATGGATTTAGACGTGTTTTATTTTTATATGGAGGGAAAAACTCTAACATGACTTGTGATATTATCATGACACTATAAAATTGAGTATAGCTCTCACATGTGCCTCTTATCAATGTTTGATTTTTGTATGAGGAAATAATTAGTCAACTCAACTACATCAATTATTTGCCTTAGCCAGTGTCCCCATCCTACTCCTAAGCTCTTATTATTAGTCATCACTCTCACATTTATGTTTGTATAAACTCACACGCATGAATGTACAACCTATTGCCCTTTTCCGAATTCGATAATTGAAGGGTCATCATAGTACAAATGGGGTCTCTTCTAATCTAACTAGTAATCTATACTACAGCTTGTGAATCATTACATTTGCAATAATTGACTGCTAGTTTGATTTATCTCTTGAGTCCATGATGAACATTTGTCATCATTTTGATTGATGTTGCATTGAAGCTTTTGTTTAATGCACAAAGTCTCTTAATTCAACCGGCATTTCTTAATGTTTTTAATAGAAATTAATGTCAGAATTGAAAGCTTGAAATCCCCTTTCCATTATAATGATATAATTATCAAAATAAATGATAATTAAGATATTGTGATAGTAGGATCAAAGATAGTATGAAAGATGAGAACATATAGGAAGAACAAACTCTAACGGCGAATTGTTTAGGTGAGGATATTCATCAAACATTAGATATATGAAGCGTTTATTGTTGTACTTAGTTTTGAAAACTCAATTAGGTAGCCCAACAAACCTATCAATAAATTATTTTTCTCTTTCAAGACTCATTCCAGAGAGATCAAATGGTTAATATATTTATTATAAATAGCGTTTTGGAATCTTCTTATCTTTTTCATAATTCTCATGCAAAGTCAATGCAAGTGAAGACGCTTGTCTTTTTGCAAGCTTTTAGGTAGTGAATGTCCAATTATATATATTGCCCGCCATGCACGCAACAAGTAAGCATCTAGCTATAACATATTTGCTTTATTTATATATTTATTTTTATTTTAAAAAATAGTTGGAGAGTGTAACGAGTATGACTTTCCTATCTGGGTGTGATCCTAGTAACACTATAATCGTTTTTGGATAAAACCTTACACCACAGTTGTTGATGAGCTAGATGAACAACTTACGAGTAAGGTATAAGAAGTTGCAACACGTTATTAGTGGGAGAACTCGAATCCATGCCATGGGTCATTTTTGCTTTTAGTTTTGGTCATGCCAAAGTGAATACTCATTTATGCCAAACCAAGGCCTAATGGAGTGCCATTAACATTATCCTTTTTTATGAGTTTGGTTTAGACTTTAGAGGTAGGGCATGCTTAGTTTGTTAAATTTTTTCCCCTAATTTCTTAGTTTTTAATTTTTAACATGTAACTCTATAATTGGAAAAATGGAGGATTTGAAATACCAAAATGTACCAATTAAATTATAAAACTCTTGATAGATTACTCAGCCTTTTTGAAGTATTTCTTATCTTTTATACGGGCCCCTTTAGTTTTCAGCGAAGCAGATTATCTGATAATCAAAACAAATAAGAAACAGGATCAACCATCCCATCTATATTCTCATGAACAGGGAAACAGTCTACAATTATATATATATATATATATATATATATATATATAAATAATAGTTTTTGAGAAATATTTTGGCGATTAGTGAATCAAATTTGAAGTTGTTAACTATATGGGCCCATCTTACTCTGAAAATTTAATCTAGTTTACCTACATAACAGAAGGAATCACGGACCATGGGACAAATTCTTTTCGCAAAGTCAGTTGAACTAAAAGTTAAATTAATCTAATAATTTAAGCATCTATTTTCAATTGGTTGAAAAAACAGCACAATTTTTTTTTATAGGCCCCCCTATAAAAAAAATCGTATTGAGAGGTAAGGTGAGGTAAGGTTCGAATTTCAAACACGTAGAATCATTAAAAAAAAAAAAAAAGTTATTAACACTGTGTTATCACTTAAAATCCAACAACACAAAAATTTTGCATGGAGAAATAAAATTCATTTATTATATGGATAGTTTATATGTTGGGTAAATTACGTATTTAGTCCTTATCATTTACACCATATTTCATTTGGTCAATAACATTTCAATTGTATTAGTTTGGTTCCTAAACTTTCAGTACCATATCAATTTAGTCTTTGCTATTATCTCTTGGATAAAAATTGTAGACGTGAAAAATAATTTTTTATTTTAGCCGTTAGTCACGTCAACAATTTTCATCCAAGAAATAATGGTAAGAACTAAATTAATACAACACTATAAGCTTAGAGACTAAATTAAAGTTAGAGATCAAATTGAATATGGTTTAAAAGATAAGGACCAAATATGTAGTTTACTCTTATATGTTCTATCATGAGGATTGGTAGAGGGTGAGTCCTTGGTGATCTTAGCCAAATTGTAGCCTTGTGTGTGTGTGCGTGTACATGCACGCGCATGCGTGCAAGAGAGAGAGAGAGAGAGAGAGAGAGAGAGAGAGAGAGATTCCACACATGTTGCATGAGTGAGCAAATATTTATTTTTAATGAAAAAAAATTTCATTTTTATACAAATTTTAAATTTAAATGTAGCCATTGAAACTTTGAGAACTAAATCTTGAAATGATCAAACCACAAAGGGCAAATTATAATTGATCTAATAATTTAAGATGTTATGAATCTATTCCTTATATAATGATGAATTAAATTAAGTTATTCTGAGTTTTCAACGATATATAAATATATCAATAGTCCATTCCTTAATAATCAAATTTAATCAATCTTGTGCCATTTAGAAATTTGATAGAAAATGTGCAATTAGCATTTTCTTATATATAATTAAATTCTTTAATTTTTTATTGAATTATTTTAAGGTTTCCACATAGTTTTTTAGAAGCCAATATGTTTTTTTTGCTTCATCTATATATATATAGAGAGAGTTATACATAGGATTAAACTATGTTAGTTTAAATTAATTAGAATTTTTTTTTTTTTGTTGGACAAAAAAATCTAACTCTAAAACATTGTGATTAATTTGTATTTTATCTTCTTTAATTAAATTTGATAAATTATTATCTAAAAATTTGCTAATTTTAATTTTAATTTCTTTTAATATATATATATATATATTTATTGTAAGGACCAGAACTGACTGGAATCCAGAGCGGGAATGGATCCAGGCCCACGTAGCCCAAAACAATGAATTTATAGAGTGCAGGAAAGAAAGCTAGTCTGATCTTGGGCCGAAATATTGGATTTTAGTGTAAGAGAGATCCAATATACGAGCGTGACCTCTTGCAATAAATTTTCTTCGGACGTGTCTTGACGATCTGATTTTTCTCTTTCTGTTTTTCTCTCCCTCCTTCCTTCTTTCTTTTCCTTCTGTCTTTCCTCGCCTTATATATCATCGCCTTTCTGCCTTTTCTTCTCACTTTCTCTTGAATCTTCCGTCCTTAGCTGGAAAGCTGCTCCTTCACTGTTCAGGTATCACCTCCACATTAATGCGGCCAGAAGGTTAGCTGGGAGACAGTTAATGCGGAGGTGACAGCACCACTAGATATTTGCCATTTTCTACCATTACTTTTTGTTGGATATTTTCCCCTTTGTGCCGTTATAAGATTGTCCTGGGCACTGTCCTGAGTGATCAACAAGTTAACCAGGAACCTCGGAAAAAAGTGCCGAGGTGACCCTCATCCTCGGACACAGTCCCCACTCTTGCTAACATGCTGCACCTCTCCTCGGATGGTAATTTTATCCGTTCCTCGGCTGGTCGTCCTCGGATGTTCGTATCTCTCCATACAAGATATTGGGCCGGGCCTTTCCCTTTACACTGTTGATTGGCGCCGTCTGTGGGGAGCTGCTTGATCTGATCAGAAAGAGATTTGGGTTTAGTGCGTAAAATGGAAGAATCAGGTTCGCATCAACCAGCGGTAGGGCCACATCAGGGTGAGGATAATCCGCACCAGGCAGCATCAGGAGGGTCGCAGCACAACTACTCGGGGGCCCACCCTCACCAGAGAGGGGCTCATGAGCAAAGTGGACAAACCATGCACACTAATAGAAGTCAATCGCGCGGGAAAAGTCGCGTGTCCCATGCAGAGAATGAGAGGGACATGCAACACGAGATAGATGAATTGAAGAAGAAGTTACATCGCGCGCGGCGAAGACGGGCACCATTTGAACCGGAGTCTTCATCTGAGGATACAGAGGATGACACATATAGGCAAAGATCTAAAACTCCACCCAGTGAAACCTTCTCCGGTGAGGAGGACTATAATGATTATAGACGGAAAGGTAGAAGTACTTCGCAGAAAGGTCTGGGGAACAAAGCTATGAATGAGGCTTTGAGTCAAGTGGCCAAGTCGCCCTTCACACGACGGATTGAGGGCGCCAGCCTTCCTCGGCGATTTAACCAACCAACCTTCTCTCTTTATAATGGCCGAACGGATCCTGTGGAGCATGTAAGCCATTTTAATCAAAAAATGGCCGTCCACTCGAAGGATGAGGCTCTAATGTGTAAGATCTTTCCGTCCAGCTTGGGTCCGATGGCAATGAGATGGTTTAATGGCCTTAAGGCAAACTCTATTGATTCTTTCAAAAGGCTTACCCAGTCCTTTGGAGCGCGCTTCATCACCTGCAGTAGGGTACCTTTGCCGCTAGGATCTTTGCTATCAATGTCCATGCGTGAGGGAGAGTCTTTGAAAGCTTACTCGGACAGATATTGGGAGATGTTTAATGAGATAGATGGGGACTATGATGATGTGGCCATTAGTACATTTAAGGCAGGATTGCCGGCGGAGCATGATCTGAGAAAGTCACTCACAGGCAAACCTGTCACCAGTGTACGTCTGCTGATGGATAGGATTGACAAGTATAGAAGAATTGAGGAAGATCAACTGCAAGGTAAGGGAAAGGTGAAGATGATTCCTCAGGATAGGAGGGATTCCAGGTCGGATCGGGTACAGAATAATCGTCCTCGGAGGGACTTTTTAGGACAATCTGCATCTGCCAATGCTCAGGCCGTCAATGTGGTGTTTCGAGAGCCAGTGCAGAAAGTTTTGGAAAAAGTAAAGAATGAACCCTTTTTTAAGTGGCCGAATAAAATGGCAGGAGATCCAAGCAACCGCAACCAAAACCTGTATTGCCAATATCATCAAGATCACGGTCATGCTACTGAGGATTGTCGGAACTTATGGGATCATTTGGAGCAACTGGTCCGAGAAGGCAGGTTGAAGCATTTATTGCATCATTCAAGTGGCCGAGGAGGCCAGACAGGTACTGCGTTTCAGGGAGGCCCTGCATCCAAGCCTCCTCTCGGGACCATCAATGTTATATTCGCCGCTCCAGGGAGGACTGGATCCTGCCCAACTAGAATAATGTCAGTATCACATTACACCGACGGTGAGTCTAACTTAATGCCAAAGAGGGCTAAGACGAACGTTCCTCTAGTTCTAAGTTTTTCAGAAGCGGACAAACAAGGAACCATACAACCACACGACGATGCTCTGGTGGTAACCCTTAGAATTGGCGGATACGATGTGAAGAGAGTCATGGTTGACCAGGGAAGTGCAGCAGAGATTATGTATCCCGACCTCTTTAAGGGTCTGGGTTTAAGGCCCGAGGATTTGTCGGCCTACAGCTCGCCTTTGGTGAGTTTTGAGGGTAAGATGGTGGTCCCTAGGGGCCAGATCAGACTGCCTGTGCAAGCTGGATGGGATGTGGTCGAGGTAGATTTCATCGTGGTAGATGCCTTCTCTCCGTACACGGCCATTATGGGTAGGCCGTGGTTGCACTCTTTGGGCGCCGTATCCTCCACCCTTCATCAGAAAGTGAAGTACCCCTCTAACGGTCAAGTGATAGAGATATTGGGAAGCCAGTCTGTGGCTCGGCAGTGCCTAATTGCAGCAATTCAGCACAAACCAGAGGTTGGCGCCTCAGCCAGTAAAGAGAATGTCTTATAGCAGTCGGGGGCCTCGTCGTCGCTTCGTGGAGGGCCAGACGACGAGACGAGTTGTGAGGGCCTGGAGAAGGTGATTATAGGGGATGACCGTGAAAGATTCTTCCAGGTAGGGGCTCGATTGCCCCCACAGGAGAGGGAAGAGTTGGTTGAGTTGTTAAGGGGGAACGTGGACGTTTTTGCATGGGACGCCTACGAAGCCCCTGGTCTGAATCCGGAATTCATCTGTCACCGATTAAATGTAGATCCTTTAGTGACTCCAAAAAAGCAGCCTCCTCGGCGACCCTCGACTGAGCACGTGGAGGCAATTAAGTCTGAGGTGGTTAAACTCAAACAGGCAGGGGCTATTAAGGAGATTTTCTACCCCCAGTGGTTGGCTAACACAGTAGTGGTGAGGAAGAAGACGGGGAAATGGCGCGTCTGCGTAGACTTCACAGACCTTAACAAGGCTTGCCCCAAGGATCCTTTCCCTATGCCGAGGATAGATCAGTTGGTAGATGCGACAGTAGGTCACCCTCGGATGAGTTTCCTGGACGCCTTCCAAGGTTATCATCAAATACCATTGGCCGTTGAGGACCAGGAAAAAACGGCTTTTGTTACTCCTGTGGGGAACTATCACTACAAAGTAATGCCTTTTGGCCTGAAAAATGCAGGATCGACTTACCAACGGATGATGACAAAGATGTTTGAATTACAGTTGGGAAAAACCATCGAGGTCTACATTGATGATATGGTGGTGAAGAGCAGGTTAGCATATGAACACCTAACAGATCTCACCAATGTTTTTGAAATCCTGAGGCGGCATGGGTTGCGTCTGAATGCATCTAAGTGCTCCTTTGGAGTGGGGTCAGGGAAGTTCCTAGGGTACATGGTGACTCATAGGGGGATTGAGGTAAACCCAGATCAGATTAAAGCAATCAACAGCTTGCAACCACCTCGGAATCCGAAAGAGGTCCAGAAGCTTACAGGGATGATGGCAGCCTTAAATCGGTTCATATCCAGATCAGCAGAAAGGTGCAGACCTTTCTTTCTTTTGTTACACAAATGGAAAGAATTTCAATGGTCCGAGGAGTGTGCTAGAGCCTTCCAAGAGCTTAAGCATTACCTATCCCATCCGCCTATAATGTCCAGCCCAGTGGTGGACGAGGTCCTTTTCTCTTACCTTGCTGTCGCTTCACACGCCATAAGCCTTGTGCTCATACGGGTGGATGGCGGCGTCCAACGACCAGTCTATTATGTAAGTAAGTCGCTTAATGAAGCCGAGGTGCGTTATTTACCACTGGAAAAAGCGATACTGGCTGTGGTGCATGCTACGAGGAAACTCCCCCATTATTTCCAGGCACATACTGTGGTCATTCTGACTCAGCTCCCCCTGAAGTCAATACTAAGGAGCGCCGATTATACAGGAAGGATAGCCAAATGGGGTACGATTCTAGGGGCTTTTGATATAAAATACATGCCCCGTACCTCAATCAAGGGACAGGTGCTAGCCGATTTGGTGGCCGAGTTTGCCGAATCCCCGGAAGAGGTGGAAAGGAAAGACGAGCTAGTGGATGAAAGAGTGGTAGGCGTCGCCTCTATTCAAGGCCTACGGTATTGGGAATTGTACGTTGATGGAGCAGCCAATCAGCGGGGATCAGGAGTGGGGCTAGTACTGGTGTCCCCTGAAAAAATTACCATAGAAAAATCCTTCAGATTGAATTTCTCCGCTACGAATAACGAGGCCGAGTATGAAGCTTTACTGCAGGGGATGCAAATGGTGCAAAAACTGGGGGGAAAGGCAGTAAGGGCCTTCTCAGACTCAAGATTGGTGGTCGGACAAGTAGGGGGTGATCTGGAGGCGCGAGATTCAAGAATGCTGGAATATTTACATCTGGTCAGGGATGTGCAGGAAAGGTTCGAAGCTTTTGACTTGTCTCACGTCTCCAGAAGTGGGAACACCCATGCAGACTCGCTGGCCACTCTTGCCACGTCCTCGGCTCAGGATCTACCTCGGGTAATCCTGGTGGAAGACCTGTGTGTGCGGGCTGGGGCACATCAAGTTGCGCCACGGATACACCAGGTTGCGCTGGGTCCCAGCTGGATGGATGCCATATCACTGTTTCTGGAAAAAGATGTACTACCTGTGGAAAAATCTGAGGCCGACAAAATACGGAGGAAAGCTCCTCGGTTCTGGTTGTCCGAGGATAGAAAATTGTATAAGCGCTCGTTCTCTGGGCCCTACTTATTATGTGTGCACCCAAAGGCATCAGAAATACTTCTGGAGGAATTACATGAGGGAATTTGTGGAAGTCACACTGGGGGAAGGTCACTGTCTCACAGGGCTCTTACACAAGGATATTGGTGGCCGAACATGCAGAAGGAGGCGCAGGAATATGTCAAGAAGTGTGATCAGTGCCAAAGATTTGCACCAAACATCCACCAGCCTGGAGGAACGCTCAATCCGCTTTCTAGCCCATGGCCTTTTGCTCAGTGGGGCTTAGACATTGTGGGTCCGTTTCCCAAAGCTGCAGGGAACATAAGATACCTCCTGGTCGGCACAGACTATTTTACCAAGTGGGTTGAAGCTGAACCTTTGGCTAACATCAGGGATGTGGATGTCAAAAAGTTCATATGGAAGAATATAGTTACGCGGTTCGGTGTTCCTAATGTCCTCATCTCGGATAACGGCCTCCAATTTGACAGTAAAGCCTTTAGGAAATACTGCTCTGACTTGGGAATAAAAAATAGATATTCCACCCCCGCCTACCCGCAGGGAAATGGGCAAGCTGAGGCCGTCAATAAAGTCATCGTGAACGGATTAAAGAAGAGGTTAGATGACGCCAAGGGAAGGTGGGTCGAGGAGTTACCTCATGTACTATGGACCTACAGGACAACACCTCGGAAGTCCACTGGTGAAACACCCTTCTCGATAACATATGGGGCTGAAGCCGTAATACCACTGGAGAGTGGTTTCCCTACATTGAAATCCAGAGGGTTTACTCCGGAGGGAAACGAAGAACTGTTAAAAAGGAACTTGGACCTAATTGAAGAACGGCGAGAAAACGCTAGGGTACAGCTGGCCTACTATCACCATAAGCTAAAGCAAGGTTACGATCTTAGCGTAAAGCTGAGACCATTGGCCCCAGGGGACTTAGTTTTGAGGAAAGTTGTAGGGAACGCTAAAAACCCCTCGTGGGGGAAATTGGGTCCTAATTGGGAGGGGCCGTATCGCATCAAGGCGGTGGCAGGAATAGGAGCTTATTACTTAGAAGATTTAGACGAAAGAGCTGTACTTCATCCTTGGAATGTAAATAATCTGAAAAGGTATTATTACTAATAATAAAAGTTATCTTTCTCACTTATTAATATACGATGACATCTTTTGAGATATTAAACAGAAACTAAGTCATGTCAGGTCCTCGGACCACATACTTAGTGAAAATTAATATACTATGACATCTTTTGAGATATTAAACAGAAACTAAGTCATGTCAGGTCCTCGGACCACATACTTAGTGAAAATTAATATACTATGACATCTTTTGAGATATTAAACAGAAACTAAGTCATGTCAGGTCCTCGGACCACATACTTAGTGAAAATTAATATACTATGACATCTTTTGAGATATTAAACAGAAACTAAGTCATGTCAGGTCCTCGGACCACATACTTAGTGAAAATTAATATACTATGACATCTTTTGAGATATTAAACAGAAACTAAGTCATGTCAGGTCCTCGGACCACATACTTAGTGAAAATTAATATACTATGACATCTTTTGAGATATTAAACAGAAACTAAGTCATGTCAGGTCCTCGGACCACATACTTAGTGAAAATTAATATACTATGACATCTTTTGAGATATTAAACAGAAACTAAGTCATGTCAGGTCCTCGGACCACATACTTAGTGAAAATTAATATACTATGACATCTTTTGAGATATTAAACAGAAACTAAGTCATGTCAGGTCCTCGGACCACATACTTAGTGAAAATTAATATACTATGACATCTTTTGAGATATTAAACAGAAACTAAGTCATGTCAGGTCCTCGGACCACCTACTTAGTGAAAATTAATATACCATGGCATCCTTTGAGATATTAATCGCTACGGCATCTGTTGAAATTTTAAATTGAAACTAAGTCATGACAGGTCCTCGGACTGCAGACTTAGTACATATTAACGTATTATGACATCTGTTAAAGACTTGGTAGAAACAGATGTTACAGAGCATCCCCTAAAATAAACAACAAGTCATCTTCATTAGATCCGTATGCTATGGTAAATTCTTTAAAATATAATCTTGAGTGTAAACTACTGCCTCCTAAGTTAGGTATTAACCTACCTTATGGGCGATGATTGACTTTGTGGTTATCAAATAAGTATAAGTATAGCTTAATATGCCCACACTCTACTTGTGGCCTAAGTGAAGTAATATTGCTTGAAAATCTTAAGACTAATCATAGAACTAAATACAAGGGTGATACATTTGCTTGAAGGATCGACGTCATAATTTATTAATTCATTTTTTATTCCTCAATAAGGTATGTTGGTTCCTCAGTAATGGATTACGTTATGGAAGGAAGCAAAGAACTGAGCAAAATAAGTATAATACAGTTAATTAAAGCAATGAGGCTGACTGACATTACTTGAAGTAAAGAAAAGAATTCCATATATCATCAAAATTGGCCTTTTAGCATAGTAGAAGGAATTACAATCACTATCGAAATAAAAAAATAAAAAAAAAAAAAAGAAGAAGAAAATGAAATTGAAATGATTACATTGATAAAAAGAAAAAGGAAAATGAAGCTAAGGCTTTAATTTGATCTGGAGTTTTGGCTTGGATGTCTGGTCAGCTGCCTCGGAGTTGGTATCTTTCTCCTTGTCCTTAAGAGACTCCTGAACAGGTAAGGTGACTAAAGCCAACTGCTTCTCGAAATCTTGAGAAGCTGCCTCTGGCTGAGGAGCTTCAGTCACCTCACCTGGAAGGGGTCCCCCTTGGATCTCTGTCTCCTTCTCCTCACCAAGCTGGACAGCAGGAGGGAGGGGCTGAGGGGGGACCTCGGAGGTAGGCTGAGGCGCGGAGGGGGCTGTCTCAGCCATCTTGGGAATTCGCAGGGCTGAGGGGAAGATGATGCTTTCAGGCTTCCTCAACCCTGATGAGGCCTCAACCCCAGCCTGGTTGAGAGCCTCTTCCCACGTTTGAGCGCAGTAGGCGCGGCAGACCGCAGGGACTTCGGCACGAAGAGTGTCTTCAGTCTCTGCCACGCCGACATCATACCCGTGCTGCTCAGCCTCGTCCCTTTCCTTTTCGGCCTTCAGCTTGTCCTCCTCCGCTTGTGCCCTCGCTTTTTCGGCCAAGGCTTTAAGCTGGTTAGCCTCGTCCAGTTGGTGCCTTAGAGTTGCAATTTGCTCTTTGGCAGTGACCAACTGTCCTTTGACTTCCACCACCAGCTGCCTCTGGCTTTCAGCCTGAGTCTCAGCCCCCTTCAAGGCGGCCTCAGCGCTTTTTCTTGACTGCTCCTCAGTCTTTAGCCTCTCCTTGAGATCAGTGTTGCTCTTCTCGGCAACAGCCATTGTCTGCACCGCAGCTATCCTTCTCCTTCTTTCCTCCTCCAGCTGCTGAGCAACGGAGTGGTAAATTTCTTCCATCCTGAAGGTGCTCTGGACAGCCTGTTTGCCAAAAAGAAAGGAAAATTTAAAATACAAGTAAAATAAATAATAGATATATATATATATTAGTAACACTATTGGTGACGAAGTAGTGGTACATACCATCCCTAAGCACCTTTTGGCTTGAAGGAAGACCTCGTTCCTCCTCAACCCTCGTAGCTCCACCATGTCCTTGGGGAGCAGGAGGGTCTCTTCCAAGGCCGAGGCTACCTGGCAGCCAATGCCCCCGTTGTAATCCCTGATCGACGCGTCTTCGGTCAGGGGCTCGCCCCCAAGCATGGGGGCTGGAAGCCATGCCCGGGGCTCGTTTCGTTGAATCTCCCCCATTTCAGGTCCTCGGCTGGGGGCAGGGCCAAGCTTCAGTTGCTTCGTCGGCCTGTGGGCGTCCTCATCGTGAGAGGGTGGAGCCCTCCCGGTCTCCACAACCTCCTTGCCTTTGGGCTCCCTCCTCCTCTTAGGTTCAGGCTGCTCGGCCCTGGAAGGAGGAGCTGGCTGAGGGGCAGGTAAGGGAGATTTGGGGGGAGGGGGAGGAAGTTTCTGTTGGGCTGACCTTCCAACCTCCCCCTTCCCAGGTTGGCCCTCCAACAACTCCTGGAGACTCCGTTGGGGTTTCCTCTGAATGCCCATATCTTCCGAGGCAGTAGGTGAGGGGGTGAGCAAATTAAAAACCTCGTAGTCGTCGGCGACCGAGGATACGTCTACAAAGCCCTCCTCGTCTCTTTCGACCTCTTCCTCCTCTTTTATTTGAGGAACGTGGGGCAAAGGCGAACTGGCTCCGGCGAGGCTAGCGACAGGCAGTACCTCAGTATGCTTGGTATCTGCTGGAAGAGGAACCCCTTGTGGGACTAGAAACCCTTCGTAGGCGACACTGATCCGGCGAAGCCGAGGGTCCTTTGCTTTTATCACGCACGAAGGAGCTTGGAACGCCCGAGAAATAGGAGTGTAGCCGAGGATGAGATGGGCCGCCCTCAGTTGACCGTCTGAAGGATTGACGTAGATTTCTGCTCGGAGAACTTTGTCCAAGCTAGCCTTGTTGACTAAGCGCAACGATGGCGAAGTCGCACGTGGATCTGCATTTTTAATGAAAGTGATAAGAGTCACTTTAATATAAGCCGACGATAATGGAAAAACTAGAATCCAAACAGTTAAGCATATAGATTAAATAATTCGGACCCCCACCTGGCTCACCCTCTTTAACTGGGCATGGTAAGCCGTCATGCCACTGCCCAGAGAAGATTAGGAAATCTTCTTTTAATCCTTTATTGGATTGAGGAAGACACTGAATCAGCCTAACCTCGGCCTGCCTGGATTTCAGGTAATACCCCTGATTTTTTAAGTGCTGAAGGTTGTAAACCCAGTTTATGTCATGATGGGTCAGATTTAGATTCATTCTTTCGTTCAAGGCCTCTATGCTCCCTAGTACCCTGAACATATTCGGTGCACATTGGGTGGGAGATAGCCTAAAAAACCTAAGATAGTTCCTAGTGAGGGTGCCCATGGGAATGGTCATCCCTCCTTCTATGAAAGCGATCATAGGAATGACAACTTCGTTCGTCTTTCTTTCGTCGTACCATTCGCCCTGGGCCGCGTATCTAACGCCCACATGGGGGGGAATGTTGTACTTAATCCTAAAGTTTCTCATGCCCTCCTCAGTATCTACTAACTCCTTAAATCTACCCATTTTTTTTAGGAGGCCCTAGAGAAGGGATTCTACAATAAAAAGGAATAAAAGTTAAAGAGAGTTTAGGAGGACTTACAGGTTTGAGAAATGGTCCTCGGACAGGATTTATGTGTTTGTATACGCACGAAGGAACAAGAGAAAGAAATAAAGTCTCAGGTTCTAGAATAACGCAATCGTTCAAAAGTGACAAGAAAGCGATTCGAAAGGTTATTTATAGTTACGCAAAAATTAAAAGCGGGAGTTCGCCCGCCCAAATTCCCAAAAGGTCCAACCACCGTTGGATTGGCATCTCACCGTTGAACGTGGGGGACAGGGGGGTTGCCAAAATTAAATGAAGGCGCTCCCTGGACACTGAAGAGTCAGGAACGGATCGCGAAAAGAAAAACGCACGCAGCTATGATTTGACTCAATAGAATCAGATCATAAGGGAGATCCGAAGAGAGAGTCAAAATCCTTCTTTTCTCCCGAGAAGCCGAAAAGCAAGATTTTGAGGGGCTATTGTGTGGGCCAATTTTGCCCTGGGTTCCAACAGTGTAAAGGGAAAGGCCCGGCCCAATATCTTGTATGGAGAGATACGAACATCCGAGGACGACCAGCCGAGGAACGGATAAAATTACCATCCGAGGAGAGGTGCAGCATGTTAGCAAGAGTGGGGACTGTGTCCGAGGATGAGGGTCACCTCGGCACTTTTTTCCGAGGTTCCTGGTTAACTTGTTGATCACTCAGGACAGTGCCCAGGACAATCTTATAACGGCACAAAGGGGAAAATATCCAACAAAAAGTAATGGTAGAAAATGGCAAATATCTAGTGGTGCTGTCACCTCCGCATTAACTGTCTCCCAGCTAACCTTCTGGCCGCATTAATGTGGAGGTGATACCTGAACAGTGAAGGAGCAGCTTTCCAGCTAAGGACGGAAGATTCAAGAGAAAGTGAGAAGAAAAGGCAGAAAGGCGATGATATATAAGGCGAGGAAAGACAGAAGGAAAAGAAAAAAGGAAGGAGGGAGAGAAAAACAGAAAGAGAAAAATCAGATCGTCAAGACACGTCCGAAGAAAATTTATTGCAAGAGGTCACGCTCGTATATTGGATCTCTCTTACACTAAAATCCAATATTTCGGCCCAAGATCAGACTAGCTTTCTTTCCTGCACTCTATAAATTCATTGTTTTGGGCTACGTGGGCCTGGATCCATTCCCGCTCTGGATTCCAGTCAGTTCTGGTCCTTACATTTATATATCTTGCCTTTTTTGACAAAGCAACCTAATCCTAAATAAATTCTGATTAAATTAGATTTTTTTCTTCTTTAAATAAAATTTAATTATTTATTAGTTAAATGGGTATCGCTATCATATATACATTGTTTTTGTGTTGCTTTTATCTTTTTGCTGTCTTTCTTGAATGTGGTAGCCGTTTCTAAGACTCCCTCTCCAAAATCAAACTCTAACTCTACATCACCCATCACCACCATAGTAGGCCAATCTTTTCGTATAGTACATATTTTAGCGACTAATATGCATAAAGAAATTTCCTCTTGCCTTATTTTCATAATGCTTTAAATAAAGAATCCATGGAATGAAGAAAAATATGCACAAAAGGTGAGTAAGATTTGTACCTAACTTGATCGACTTTAATTAATGAGGATTTCTCATTTCTGAACCTTCGGTTTACGAGTCAATTACTCTTTCCCTTATGCATAATGCACTTTACAATACTTTTCTAGAACAAGAGCTGGCTTTTATGCTGTTCTCACACTTGGGTACATCTGTAAAGCGGGAATTTTAAATTCAAAATCTTTATTTTAAGTAAATTATTGATTGTTCTATGCACATAAAAAAAAGAAAAAAAATAAAAAAATAACTTCGTAAAAAAGCATTACGCATTTCCAGATTATACTAATTCATATTTACAAGGATGCTATTTGCACTGTCGTGGTTTTAATTAGAAGTGAGCATGGTTCTGTAGAATGAAGTCCTCTTTTTTCTTTTAACAAATAAGGGTATTCAGATTTTTTCGAGTATTTGACTATTTTTTCGGATGTACATAGTCCCTTCATTCCACACGCACCAGATTATAATATATTAATTATAGGGAGGAATCTCATGGAGGTGGCTTCAAAATATTGACAAAAAATTTCAAATTCAGAATCTCATGAATATTATAAGGTCTTAAAAATCGTTAAGCCAACCCTTCAGGATTGTCCTCAAAATTTTTGAGTTCTAGTCAATATTATGACTTGTTTCATTAGTCAAATTCTTGAAATTTCACTTCCTCGGATTTTCTCCTTTTCTTGGCAGGAATATATTCGCCTAGATGCCCAAAATTTCAAAATGGAAGGCACAAATGAGGAAAGAAAGGCTCATGTTGGATAAAGTTTGGTAACAATTGGCAGGGGCGGAGTCAGGAATTTTTGTCTGGGAGGCCAAGTGCGATGTTAATATATTTATTAAGACAACTTCCACGCACATATATATACACATATGCGTGCTTTTTTATTATATATACACACTTTTTATTTGATAAGTTATATATATACACACAACCAAAAAAAAAAAAAAAAAAGAGTTTAGTATTTTCAATCAAAATTATTTTTGACGGCGATATTTCATAAAATAAAATTCATTTTTTCCACTTTCATAGTCAAATTCTTAAAAAGTTTCATTTTAAATACAAATTATCAAATTTTATGCTAAAGTAAAAAATCTTTCCATTGAATTAATGAAATTTTCAAAAACATGAATGATCCAAAACTTGGAGGAAAAAGTTAGGCTCCAAACATATTTAAAACTACATTGCTTTAACTCATATTATATGACAACTAAAGACACATTTCATGTGTAGTTTTAATAACAAATTTTTTTTAATATGTCAATGACTTGTTAATCGTCACATAATGGGTTGAAAAAGATAGATTCAAACATATTTGATACCAAACTTTATCAAATATTTAACAGATATAAGAACACATTTTACAATAAAAAATAGAATTGTAAAAAATAAAGTTATATCTTTGTAACTATTAGACTAATTATTTTTTTTAAGGGCATTATTGGATTAATTCAAATATTTAGGGAGACCAACTCTTATTTTTGTAGACTAAATTTTGAAAATATTAAAATAATTGTATATATATTCTAAAAAATTTCAAAATTTTGAGGGGGCCATGGCCCCCCACCCTTATACATGCCTCCGCCCCTGACAATTGGAACACTTTAAAAATTATTTTGTGCACCATATTCTAGCTTGGCTAATATGATTAAACTCTTGTAAGCACAGTACACGTAAGCATGATATATAGGAGTGTGTAATATGCATACTGCACACATCACTAGACAATTGACGTGCATGTCAAAATTAAGGATCAGTGCAGTGATTGAGTTGGTAACTATACACAATTATTATTGATATAAAGTAGAGCCTTCAACGAAATAAGGATTAATTATTCAATCAAGAAAGTGTAAGTACACAAACAATTTGACAACAAATTTTATACTTAATTTTATAATTATTGTGTTATAAAGTGATGATAGTGGTAATTTCAGATGAAAATAACGTTGCCACCAATTATACTTTATAAATTTAATAAGTTGTGAAAAAAGTTATAAAATTTACTGTGTCGGTAGCATTGCTCTTATACAAAGAATCGCTGTTTAGATACTAAGAAAAACAGATCCTTACTTACTAGCGAAGTTACATGTATAGTTAGGTAAAGATAACGAAGTTACATGACTATCGAATATAAGAATACAGAGCTCATCTACTTTTCTTGTTAAACTATCCATTTGTTTAAAGAACAACAACTACCCTAGAGGTTATAAATTAATTCACTCCTATTCAAGTTTCAACTATTTGATTGTTTCCTGTTCAAGGGTGATACATTACATATGCACTAGAATAAACAATCCGTTGGACGGTAATAGTCGTAATACACTAACCTTGCTGGTTTATGAACTTTTCAAAAGATCAAGCTTAAAAGTCTAATGTGACGACTTAAGGTTACAAGGGAAATAGACAAATTTCTACCCATAAATTTGAAGTGGTAGACAATTAAGATCCCCACACTTGCTTAGTCCTTTCATGATTTATCTATTGCATTAATGGTGTTTACGACTTTTTATTTTTCATTTGCTAACAGACATTTGTTGCTGTCATAGCCATAAAATCATTTAGGCTTTTAAATTTGATATATAAATGGTCTAATTTTTTTGCAAAATTCCATTGGTGCATCGTTGCTCAATTGAAAAAGAAGTATGGTTGGGAATCGTCAACAAACACAGATCTAACTCAAGAAATGATTTTTGTAAAGTCACTATATATTTAATTAATTATGGGAGTAGAAACTTTTGAACTTAAGGGACAGAGGTCAAAACGTCCTGCTTACAGCCTTGGAAGAAAAGCATGACAAACAGCAAAGCACCAAGCACATTTCAATAACTTGATTAATTATATTAAGATTGTTGAAAAATTGAATCGATGTGACACTTTTTTTGTTTGCGTCCCCTCAAGAAAATTTTAAAAATATGGTATAATTGGCCATTTCATTTTACATTGCAATTTCTTCTTTGGACCACAATCAACTTTACTAGAAATCTCTAGTATGGTGGGAAATATGTGAATCATAATCATTTATATATATAACCTTTAGGTCAGCGATGATATTTTACTTCTTTTAAAAAGTATTTAGATGGGCCCAAATAAAGTTAATAATCTCTAAATAGCCTCCCTCATGTTTTGCTTTTCTCCATCAAAAAGCAAAAGGCTTGGAGATTACAATTTGCCTATTATATATGCAATGCTTATGCCCAAGTACATTTTTCACGTGGTTTCCTGTGTCATAATCAAGAAAAAAGCAGTAACCAATGAGCTATATATACAACCTGCATGACAAAGGTGAATATGATGCCCAAATGCTAGACCAACAATATAAGCTCATGATATAATATTTTTAATATAAACTTACATTTCTCGGAAGGTACTAGAGATTAATTTGGTTCATTTGGAAATCAAATACTATTTATCTGAATAAATGCAACAGTGAAACCTAATGATCATAAGCTTGAACCAAATATGCCAAAGGGATATATATGAAACATTACCAATTAAAACTTTGTAATATGAACACACGCATACATTTTTACATTTTTATATAGTTTTATACTAAATATAGGTAGCTTAAATTTATGAAATCTTCATGGATATAATGAGGGAAGGAAAGAGAGTAGGAAAAACCATGAATTTTCAAGGAATTCAGCCCCTTTCATTTATGAGACTCAAAAGAGGAAGGTAATTAGCTAATTATTATGTGGAAGATTTTATGGATCAAAGTCGACACGTATATAAAATTACAATTATTGTATTGTACTTGAACTCACCAACTAATGCAGCCGATTGGTCCACATCTAATTTTCTCAATATTCATTGAATCATACATCGACAATTATAGATTATAGATATTGATAGATACGTTTATGACTAGAAATTTGTTGCATTAAGTGTCTTTTTTTTTATACGGGTAAATACAATTTACATACATGAAAAAAATCCTTAATTTATTCTTAGTTTATACCATCAATTTATCTAAAAGAACACTAAACAAGCAGTTTTCTCTTTTTGGCTATAAACAACGTCGCCGACCATACCAGGTTCAACTACAATGACGGCCGAAAAAAGAAGCTAATCAAAACACGTCTCTCATAGGCCTAAAGACCCTTCTTCCTCTTCTTCTTCTTCTTCTTTTTTATTCTTTTTACTTTTTGCAGGTCCAACCTAATAATCTACGAATATGATTAAGCAAACTCCAAATTCAACATATGAAAAATCTGGTCGTCTTCGGGCATTGAATTAGGGAAAAACTTGAAGCAGATGTAACTTCTAATTGAACCAATGTGTGAATACCAGTACCACTCTTCAATAAGTGTTCCCCCTATATATAGCATGATGAGGGACCATATTGACAACCTGCATATGTATAATCCTATCAATGTCTAAATTCGTGACCAGTCTCTTCTGCTAGTCAAAGAAATTGAAAGCTGTTCACATTGAAGCCATTATTGAATGCCAAACTTTAGTATTAGACTACTATATCTAGACCTATCAAACAAGTCAGGTTGAACAAGCTCAGGTTCGACCCAGTTTTTTTTTTTTTTTTTTCTTTGGATAAGAAGGTTCGACCCAGTTGAGTATGAGTATAATTAATATGTTGAAATGGATTGTTATTCATATAACCCTTACGCGGTCTTTAACGCGTTGAGTTAACATGGAGTTCGTATTTTTTTCAAATACCTAAAAAAATAATTATAAATATATATTTTTAAAATTTTTCCCTATTTTTTTTTCTATGCAAATAAAAGAATAAAGAAAAACTAAAACATAAAAGTTGAATAATACACAAATCCTTAAGTTTGTAGTCCAATAATTAATTTTAATAGTTTACTAGTCCATTAATTCCACAAAATAAGAAAAGAAAATGCATATACAAGCTACCTGAAACATGAAATAAAGTTAAATCACTTATAAAAATAACAAAGTGCAAATTTGGATTAATATTTTGTTGAAAATATAATTGCTAAAAATTGGCAAAATAGAGTTGTACTTAAAATAAATATATGAGTCTTTAAAATGTTGTACTTAAACAAATAAACTAAAAAGAAAAGAAAAAAACTAATGTCATTAGAACTTTTATCTACAATATAAAACCTAATATAACATTACTATATATGTATTCATTCAAAATGAGTCAATAAATAATTTTCTTTAAATATATATTTTAAATTTTATAACATGAATAGGTTGGGCCAAGTTAGGTCCGTATTTGACCCAATTGAGTCAGGTTAAAATCAAATACGAATTAAACTAAAAGGAGTAACCATTTCTATTATTCATACCACTTTTTGTGTGGGTTTAGGTAGATTAACGTGTTTGAGTCCAATTTTGCCAAGTTTGAGTATGTTTATGTAATATACACATTAATTAAACTTAAAATATCTGTTCAATAATTCAAAATTATATTTAAATTTATGCGATGGAAACACATATTTTAATGCCAGATTTTTATTAAATAAAAAACTTATGGTAGATTTATTTAAATAAAAAATGAATATTATTTAAAATTTCTTAAAAATTTTATAATAAAATTTTTACATGGTAGATTTTGGCAATAGTGACGGTCAATGCTGAATAGTGGCTTGAGGATAGCGACATTGACTATTGTTTACTAGTTGCATTGTTTGGCCAAAAGATATCAATTGATGAAAGCCAAAAAACATCAACCTAGAGACGATGTTGGGGGTGATCAGCTGCATAAGCAAGTCAATGATCTTTAATTAGGAAACTGCTTAGGAACTTGAATATGATAATATGATATATCATGTTAATAAAATGAGAGAGAAAACAAAAGTTAGATAATTAATGTGTTTTGGCTTGATAGCCGACGCCCATAACAGACTTTATATTACAATAAACCTAATATAAGATAGGATATATGTGGGAATAAGTTAAGTCTAAGAAAGTAGCCCTAAAATCATAGTAAATCTTTGGTATTTCAAGATGACAACAGTCCATAGTATTTTACAAAATCATGATTTATATATTGATGATAATATCATAATATATTCTAATACATTGAAATTAGAAAGTCTAAAAAAATATAAAATTATATGTGCCTAGAACTACCAATTATTTGAACAAATGATATTCAAGAATTCATGTAAAAATGATAAATAATTCGTTTGGAGGAGAGGTTATTTTCATTGGATGTTACGAGAACTCCCTCCGATATTTTTCCCTAAATACACTTAAAAACGTTCCCAATTTCAAAAGCAAGTTGATACAAGAACACCAGTAGAACATATTAGAAAACGAACGAGTTCCCTTCCATTCAATAGATCACTTTCCTGCTTGAAGTGAAGGTCATCTATCTGGTCTATATGGGAAAACTTGGTTTTAAAGGAAAAAAAAAGTTTAGCAAAAGTAAACAATAGTACTTAAAAGATGTACATTTTTTAAAAGTTGTAAACCCATAAACTTTCAAAAACTATAGATAAATTAATTACTTAAAGCACTTTTAAATAAATTAATATAATACTAATTATAAATAAGATTAACAAGAGCTGCCATGGCCACAAAGAGGGCAACTATATATTAGTTTTATCTATAAACGTCAAGCAAAACATATTTAATTCACTTTAGCCACAGCCACCAAGATGGCTATTTGAAATGTTTATCTTCCTCTGTATGAACACAACATACACTGAATGTACATGTGTACATGAATATAAAAGACATATATGTATTGTTGCATATAATTGGACCTCTAATATTTTTCTTTTCTAGTCGTAATTGGACCCGCAATTTGACAATAGTAAACCTATGACTTTGCCCTGTGGCTTGGAAAACAAAGCAATTAATAGCCTATCATTTTCAATAGCAAATAGTAAATCGTTTGCTTTAGCAGACTTTGGATTCTCTCCTTGTGTGAGAGAAGGCAGAGGCCAAGTAAAGATTCCTATTGCTTGATTTGTTTATATATGATGGAAACTTCTCTCTTCAAATAAGAAAGGGTTGGAACGTGATGATTGAATTTAGAGAGGCTGTCCTTTGACTTCTGTTAACTCTCAATAAATATATATCTCTCCTAGTGTCCAACACCCTAAGTCTTGTGAGAAGAAACGAGGGCACACCTTCCTCAGAACCATCTATAACTTTGAAAGAGCCACTTGGATCAGAAGTGAGATATTTGAGAGTGAGAGAGAAAGAGAAAGAGAGAAAGAGAGAGAGAGTGAGAGAAATCACAAACACAAAGATGGGAAGAGCTCCTTGTTGTGATAAGGCCAACGTGAAAAAAGGGCCATGGTCACCTGAAGAAGATGCAAAGCTGAAAGAGTATATAGATAAATATGGGACTGGAGGGAATTGGATTGCTCTTCCACAGAAAGCAAGTAAGAGTTTTCTTTTTTCTTTTCCTTTTAGTATATTTATTTTTTGTGTAAAAAAAGAAAAAAGAAAGCTGGTATGAGTATGACAATTCCCAGAGAAATGACAACCTCTTCTTTATAATGCTTTAAATATGTAGGGTTTCTTTCTCTGTCTTTTTTATTTTTATTTTTTGGGTGTCACTTATTTTTATATTTATGGTCATCTTCAATAATTGTTTGGTTCTCATCCACCAGGTCTTAAGAGATGTGGAAAAAGCTGCAGATTAAGATGGCTTAACTATCTCAGACCCAACATTAAACATGGTGAATTCACTGAAAATGAAGATAGGATAATATGCAGCCTCTTTGCTAACATTGGAAGCAGGTAATAATCATCTTTCTTTTCTAATTTTTCTTCTTTTCTACTTTCACAATTTTCTATTTTTCATACATATTTTAGTCTTTTTTCACAATGTTTCATCTGGGTCAGATTACTTTTTCCTTTATAATTACTGTGAAGATTTTGTTAATTCATCAAAAGCAATAAATGAAAGTACAAATTTTCTTTCTCTTTTTGAGAACTAAAGGAAAAAGTTACTTGTTCGAAGAATATGCTATATAAAAGTATTATATTCCCGTTTTCTGTTTTCTGTCTCATTTTATTTTATTTTTGGGGCTGAATTACTCTGCATGCATGTCAAATTTAGATCTTCCATGAGTACTTGATTAGAGCTTGAAAAAGAAGCTCAGTTATGTTTATTCTTCTAGGATTTATTCAAACCAACTGACCCAACAAAGTGCAGGTGGTCAATAATAGCAGCTCAGTTGCCAGGAAGGACAGACAATGACATTAAGAACTATTGGAACACCAAGCTTAAGAAGAAACTCATGGGTATATTTCCTCCATCTCAGAGAAAGGCTCACCAAGCAGCCACTCTCTCTTCACTTCTTCAAACTCCTTCATCATCATCAATATCACCAACATCATCATACAAAGGCTACAACTCAGCAAGTTCTTTCACAGATCTTGAATTTGCATCTAGTCTTTTAAGCAGTAATAATTGTTGTACTGATGCAGCAGCAGCTCCAGTTCTTCAAGCCCAAGAAAGCTTTGTGGGTCCACCACAAAATTACCAAATAAAAGATAATCTGCTCATGTTTGGAAGTGAAGCTAGTTGCAGCTCTTCTGATGGAAGTTCAAACAACCTGATCAACCATGGAAATGGGGAAAGAGAGTATGAATATGGTGGAAATTATGGTGAAGTACAAATGGGTGGTCTGCAGCAGGGTTTTCTTTACAATGGGAACATTGATGGAAACCAGAGGTTCATGATTTCCAATGGTGATGGCGATGTGAATGGTAATTGGATTCAAAAGCAAAATGGTATGTGGAGTGATCCCCCATTAGACTATGGGCTTGAGGAAATTAAGCAGTTAATTAGCACTAGTAATTGCAACAACTTCTTGTTTGATGAAAACAAGACAGATCAGGAAAAGCAGATGATGTACTATTGATGCTGACTGTAGGTGAAATCAAAAAAGATTTGAAGGGAAAGGAAGGGATGGGCTGAAGATTTTACACTCGTGGACTCTCAAACTTTGTTGCATTGGGTAAATGTTCTTGATAGAAACACTCTTTGACAGAACATGGTAAAAAGTTTCCTTTGTCTTTGTGCATTTCTTTTTGTGAAATAATGTATCTGTTCGTACGGTTTAACTGCACCCATTCAAGCATGGATGTCATGGAAACTACAGAAGCCATCATCTTCCAAGATTTCAACCTCAAATCCAATCATGCACAATAACAATGACTTAAGTAAAATTTCTTCTTCTTCTTATTCCTCTTTTTCATTCACATCCTTTTCAGTTTGAGCACTTATTTTCTATGTGATATTATATTTTAACTCGAATGTAGCCAAGCCCAACATTAAAATCTTTGATTTTTGTGGGTATTTTTCCTTGTAACAATTAATAAAAAAATTTGACTCCATGTTAATCCTAATCTTAGTCTTCTTAAACAAGTGTATCTTTAGCTTATAAAACAAACACTATAGTGTACTAGAGACGGCACGCATACAGCCAAAATCGATGGTGTCATTGATTTCATGTGGATGTATATTATAACAATGATCAAGTGGAACACGTAACATGATTAATTAACACAGGCATAGACAATCTGGTACCACAGATTATGACATGGAAACGAGGAAAACATGATTATATAAATTTATAATTGAAATTTTGTAAGTTAGGATGTTATTTTATCAGCATATTTAATTATTCAAATGTCTCTGATTTTTAATGCTTGATGATCAATGCGATGACGCATCAAGCCAAAATAAAGAAGTACAAAAGAAAAAAAAGAAAAAAACAAATCAACAAGAAGATGACATATGAGCCAGATTTCAATAATTTTTTTTGTTTTTTGAAGGACAGATTACAATAATTGATCGTTGGTGGATAAGGCCTTTGAGCGGTAAAAACGGGCGCAAAGATTAGAAAAGGAAAACTAATTTCCTACTACCAGTGGCAGCAGGAAACAAGAATCCTGCTGCCACTAACGTGTCGGACAAATTAAAATATGCACGTGTCACCGTTTAAAGCACGGTATGTTGTGATTAATATATACTGATAAAAATGATATTGTGGGTTCCAGTTAAGTCAATTAAGAAAGTCTAAGTTTGTTATTGAAATAAAGATCGAGTGTTCAAACATTGTCTACATACAAAAATTAGTTGTTGTCTTGGCTTAATAATAAAGAATAGTCATTGTGGAGTGAACGTCATAGGTTAAATGTGTATCATATTGATCTAATATCTTAATTGAAATCTGGTTCACATGCTAGAGTGGAAATTGTTATGCTTAGTTAGAGTTGCTAACTAAGAAGGTGGGATTCCGAAAAGCAATCAAATCCACAAAATGGTCCAAAACTTTATACACATGATAATAATAAAAATATTCATCATCAATCCTTCGATACCACTTGTTGTAAACAAAAAATTTTAAAAATATATATTCTAGGTGGTAAGTTTAAAAAGAGATTCACTTTCCTATCAAGGAAAAAAGGCCCCCCAATGTAACCAAGGCCAACCGCAAGGAGTGGGGGGGTGACCAAAGGTGCTTTAATGTTTAAGTCAACATAAAAGGGTCTAACTTTGAAATAGAGGAGTAACAATGGTTGAAAATGACAATTTATTTAGTGAAACAAACGACTCTTTATAGTTTATAGGCTAGGATGGGCTTGGATTTGGAGTGAACAATCTCCCAAAATCAAAATTTTTGGCGTGTTGGGAGATTTTTCCTCTAGTAGGGAACACGTGCCAAGATGGTGTTACTAAAGCTACTGGTGGGTAGAAATGGCAACAGGTTGGGTTTGGACTAGGTTTTTTGATACTCGAACCCAACTCGCGAGCCTTATCCGTTACCCAAACTCGGCCCATTTAATAAACGGGTTTTTTTTTTTTTTGGTGGGGCCTAAACCCCCCCTGTCCAACCACTTTTGGGCCTATTCAGAAGCCTTAATCTGTGACCCAATCTTTTAAAAAAAAAAAAATTACAACCGCATAAACTGTTTCGATCACAAACATAATCAGAAACAAAAACCACACCCATAGAAAAAAAAGAGAGGACAAAACAATAGATATAGATGATTTCAGGAACGGTTCTAGAGACTTCAAGTGTGGATGTGTGGACATTTATAGAGACAGCAATTTCGGTGGTGTTTATGGATTATGGTAGCAAGTTGAAGCAACGAAGAGATGGGATCATTGAGAGGCTTTATGCTGTGACAGCACCATTTCAGTCTCGCTGTCAAATTTGCGATGAAGATGATGGTGATAACAGTAACGCCAGTAATGAAGCGAAGAAGATGACTACGACAATGGCGATGAGAGATGACGACAGTAGCAAGGATTTGGATTTGTATTTGTATTGTGGTTTGTTTGAAGATCAACAAAAGTGGGTGGCCGGCGGCAATGTGTGAGAGCCTTTGAGAGAGAGAGAGAGAGAGAGAGAGAGAGAAGGGCAGTTAAGAGGTGAGGGTGAGGGTTAGGGTTTGGGAAATGAAATCTGATAGGAGAAAGAAAATATTTATATCTAGGATTTTTTATTTTTTTTAATATTATATATGTATATGGGTTGGGTTCAGGCCAGGTATGCATAAAACCCGAACCCGACCAGGACCCGTTTTGGTTTTTTTTTTTTTTAAAATCCATATTCGACCTTATTATTTATCGGACCAAGTAAAATCCAGCCCATTAGGGTCTGGCCAGGCCGAGTACTCGTAAGTCAGCCTTTTATTGCCATCCTTACTGGTGGGTGTGGGGTTGGGGGGTTCAACCACTTTAAATGTGATGGCAGAAATTGATGAGGCATAATAAATATTTACATAAGGGGAAGTCAATAACATTCACCGAGATCTCTTATTTAGGGAAGTCGTACGAACCAACCAAAATGAATATATATATATATATATATATATATATATATATATATATATATATATATTTAAACATGCATCTGAGTAATTCTAGAGTGGATAGACACTTAGAGAGAGAGAGAGAGAGAGGTTATGGTTTGGTGAGTGAACATAATTTAAAGGTCAAAATACTATGAAGATGATGACCCAAGAAGTTTTTATGGTATCCAGTCATGGTTCATTTTGGGTTGACATATCCTATCGAGTCCATTTTGTTAGAGCTTGTGGGACTAAGCCCTGACCTAAAGGCTCCTTACGGTTTAGCCAGTGGTGTAGCCAGGATTTTTAACTTGGGGGGGGGGAGGGAGGTTGAGTTATAGTATTTATACAATACTCATAATTCATAAATGTATTGAATTCAAAGTTATCAACTCTAATATATCCATAAATTATCTAATTCACTATAGACATACATAATATCAAAAAAAAAAAAAAAATTGCATGACGATAATCTTTCATAGAATAAAATTAATCTATTATCATCAAATTATAAATTCTAAATGTTGCTACAAGCATCTTAAATTCAACCACCATCATCAAATCATTAAAGAATAACATTTTGCATTTAAAAAAAAAAAATTGTTGCTACAAGTATCCTAAATTTTAAATTACTAATATCTTTAATTTGACTCAAGAATTAACCTAAAAAGAACATTAATTTTTTTCTCAATTATATAGATGTTACTCACATTAAAGAAAAACAAATTCCACTATTATTTTAAACAACATCCACTTTATCATTCATATTATTTATTTTAAAAATATTTTAATGAATTATTCCCCAACACAAACCCACGTCCTCACACACTTCCAAGTTCACTACTCTACTATAGCAGCAATGAGATGGAAAAAAAAGAAGTGATAGATTTGTTTTTACTAGTTGTGAGGGTTTTCAATTTTGTGTGACTGTGTTGAGATAAGCTTTGTTTTGTTAATATTAACTAAACAATGAGGCTGACAGCAATATTGAGGAGAAAAAAAGCAAAAGACATGTAGCTTGAAAATGAGAATGATGAGGAAAATGTAAAAGCTTTGTTTTGGAATGGGCTAACATCTATTCTATTTGTAGAGAGTAGGTTATTGTCCACTAGATTAATTACAAATCTTTGGATAATTGGGGAGCTCAACTATTCTTTTATTTGAGAAGAAGTTTTACTTGGTAGACAAAATTTAAGTCTTCTAAACAAATGGGGGGCCGGTTATAATTTTTTGAGGGGGCCTATATCTTTTTGCTATATATTGAGAAAATTTTATTTTATTTTTTTTTTGGGGGGGGGGGGGAGGAGGGCGTGGGGGGTGGGGGGCATGGCCCCCTCGCAAGCAGTGTGGCTCCGCCCCTGGGTTTAGCCCTAGGTCCACTAGATCCAATTCCAACTTCAACCTTACAATGTTTGATTAATCATCTCGATATATCTTCTTAAGCTTCCTTGTTATAATAAATATTTAAAAAGATTTTTACCGTGGTTCATTGATTTATTCTACACCGAAAGTTAGAAGAAATGATTGCTCATCCTTTTGATTTCTTGCATTCTTGATCAGGATCTTGATTTAAAACCCAACTAAGATAAGAAAAGAAAAAAAAAAAAAAACATAACCTCTCGTACAAGAAAAAGAACTAGTAAGCTAATATCTGTTACGTGAATGGATCTTGGCTTCTGTTCATGTGATCCCAGCAAAATTGCCACGCTACCGGGTAGCAGAAAATTTATCTTTCCATTAAAAAATGATTTAATAGACTAAAAAAAAAAAATCTAACTTGGGAAACAGAGATTATTGAACGGTAATTAGTCATCCATCGTGCAAAAATGATAGAGAATCCTCATGGGGAAGCAGTCCAAGGTCTCCGAAAATATATGGTCCCAAGATAATGACGCCATAGGTGTCTCATTGTTTGATGGGTCTTGCAGTGTAGTTTCGACGAAAAAGTAATTAATTATCTTTGCAGAAAAAAACAGATCAGGCTGTGTTGACGATTAAAACGCATTGACCTCTTCACCTTTTTTGTTTGTTTCTTTCGCATGTTGGATTAGACTAATGGGGTTTGCCAGCTATAGGCATTATATGTACATAATATTAGAAAAAAAATTTGTCTTCAAGCTATGGGGTTAACGTTTTCTGAGAATGTCTTTTCTAGTGGAGTGCAAAAGGTCAAAAGGTATGGCACCTACTGACAAGCTACTTTTTCTGCAAATAGTGTTTTCATGTTCATAATGCCATGTTTTTCTAGGGATAATTAAAGATGGAGGATTGGATATTCTGTAAGCAATGGTGATAAAAAAATTGAAAAGAAAAAGAAAAGAAAACCTAGAGTCTGAGGACTCTATAAAAAGTCTCTTTATTTATGCAGCAAATTTGATCACCTTTCACTAAAACTTTAGTTGCTCATCCAATCAATCCCAATTGAGCTTCATTATTCAATCATCACCTTGATAAACAAATGATCATGAAACCATCCCTTCTTATCAGCATTTGGCAATTATTAGATGGATAGTGTTCAAAGAACCAGCAGAAATTTTAGTTGATAAGGGTAGAGGTTAGAAGCAAATAATGGAGCACCAAATTATGAAGTATTTGGTTCTCTATGGAGAGAAAAGAAAAAGACACAAATTATAGGACCCACAGGCCACAATAACCAATATTCTTGCTTCTCTCTAAGTTTTCCCCAATTTGGGAGAAAATGAAATGGTGGGTTGGAAAGCAATCCTTTTTTTTTTTTTTTTTTTGGCTTTCAAGAATGAAATTATTCTCTTATCTACTCTTGCTTTCCTTTTCCTTAATCTTTTGTTAAACTAAATATAGTGTATAAATGTAATTTAAAAAAAAAAACCTTTAATACAAATAATAAGAGCATTAGTAAGGATGGCTAGACATCAAAGATCGTGTAACTAAATTGATACTTTCTTATGTTATCAATGGAGATAATTAGAATTTAAATTCTCATTCCTTCAACTATCAAACTAAAAAAAAAAAAAAAAGATGGATAGTCCAACCAAAATTTAGTTGATAAACCCCATAAAGCTAGCTAAAAGCTATACTACAAAAACATCTTTGAGCTATATAGTGCTTGGTTAAAATTGATTAGCACTATAACTTAGCAAAATAATATATATTTTTCAAAGTTCTCTTTTTTTTTGACTTAGCGCTATGACTTAGCTCTCTCTCTCTCTCTCTCTCTCTCTCTCAATTGAACATACAATAACCAATCTAGCTAGCTAGATCCACCTCCCAACACCACAACTTGTCCGTTTCTGCAAGAGGAGGCGTGGGGGCAACACCCAAACTGACCCTGATTGTTGAAGCCTGTTACAAGATTGGCATGGTCATTGATCTCTTTGTCATTGACTAGGTCTTCCACCACTACGTTAGACCTGACGACATCATGGTCCATTGGTCCTCCACATGAACGCCACCTCCTTTTTGTAATGCAAACTAGAGCTTCATTGTCCTCACCATTTCCCCATCCAATGTGAGTCCCCGACATTTCAAGCCTACTAATTAAGGTTGTGGGTGGTCAATATTGGCTGTGGGTGTGATTCACGCCTCTCTCTCTCTCTCTCTCTCATTTTCATTTACAGTGATTTGTATGGTTTTTGGTTAAGAAAGTGAACAAAAAGAAGCAAGGGAATGGTGAGAAAAATACTGAAGTAGTATTTTAATAGATTGGAGAAAGAAATAGATTGTTAACGTGGGGTACTATTTGAGAGTGAATATTTCAAATAGAAAGAGTACCTCAATAAGTTATGATTTTTCTAAAACTTTACCTAGGTCAATGTAAATGCTCCAAGGTGAGGAGTCATGCATAGACTATTTAAAAACTAGTGTTAAAATAATCTCTTATAAAATGAGATGTTGGGGACATTTTATTTAGAGTAATATTACAATCACCGTCTTCTTCACAAACTTGGTCACATGTTAGATTATTATTGATTTTTTATATGGGATTATTATTGATATTATTTTATTTTGCCTACCATTAACAACTTACCACTTCAATAATTATGAAAATATATTTATATACCTATTGTTTTAGTTTCCATGCAAGTAATGGAATTAGATTTTTCTCATTTTATAGTTTGGTTATATATTATAATCTTAAAGATATACGTAATGTCACGTCATTTTATAATTATTAACACAAAAATAAAAGTGTGAAATACTATATATGTCCATGTAACAGTAGAGAAAGTGAATCGAGATGGTAAATTTTAATTTTCTTTTTTTTTATAAAAAAAAAATCATTAAGTTTGGTTATTTGATCGAAATTTTCAAGAATTACAATTCTCGTGAAACGTGAGAATTCTAAGAGCACCCACAGTAGATGTGGGATATGTGCCAAATGCTAAATATTTGGCACATATCCCACACTAAACCCTTTTTTCACCCATTTAGTAGATGTGGGATATGGTTTTTTTTTTTTGCAACATTGAACAGTACCGTGACAAATTTGCCACGGTACGGAAGATGAGTGGTATATTATTTATTGTTTGTTTATTGTGTTGATGAGTTGTAATATTATTTTAATGTGTAGTAAATATTATTTTAATGTATAGAATTGAATTATAAAATATCTGATAAATGGGATGTTGTAAAATGATGTGGTAAAATAATAAAGTAGGCATTTGATGTGGTAAAATGACATAATTTTTGGAACATCTGCTACGGATGCTCTAACTCTCTCATATTATAGGTTGGAATTGTCAGTTGTCAAATATCTTGTATATCTCAAATTACTTTTTCTTTCTTTAAACTTTTTTTTTTTTTTATAGAATCTTTCTTCAAAACTAACTACGTAGAGAGTTCTTCTAAAAAAAAAAAAAAACTACGTTGAGTTAATTTAGAAATTTTTTTTTCATCCACATAAGATGTTACTGCTCAAGAATTTTTTTTGTCATTTAAAAATGATCTATAATGGTCAAATTATATATATATATATGTAGGGATAAAGACCCAAATTATATATTGGGTCTTGGGCCTTGGACCTTGTCCGAGAACATGAGGTGATCCGAGGACGAATAAATAGTAGTTGATGATTTAAGTTTAGAGTCCCATGAGTAGGATACAAATGGGAAGGTAGGCCGAGGATGAATATCATAATGTTCAAGGTGAGCTATCAGGGAGTTTTAGTGATAGGGATGTTCATCACAGACGTACAAAAGGGATAGGAACTTAGAAATATCTAAAGGAAAACTGCTACCATCGCATTGAATGCTTGCAGCTAACTTTCTGACTGCATTAATGTGGAGAAGACCCCTGAAACAGTGCTGCCTTAGCTACCTCAACTCATAGAAAGCCTGAGGGGGTGTCTGATGGGACAAGCACTCAAGTAGTGGCTTAATTGATCAACAAGTGTAGGGTCAAGATTATCAAAAATGAATTATATAATGTAAGAGACCCTCCATGGATAATGGATCGAGAAATCAAGAGAGAAACACTATAGCAATCAGGAATCAACTGTGTAATCAAACTTGTAAGAAATATATAAGAACTGACTTCCTCAGACTTTGCTGATGACGATTTTCTTTGGATTAATTTAATCTACTTTCCTATTCTTATTAATTGAGTTCACTTTATTTGTTATCCAACTTATTTTAACCCAGTTTTCCAACCCATTATCTACAAATTCATTGTTTTGGGCTTTTTGAGCCTAGATCCATTCATCATTTGGGCCGGAGACTCAAATTTGGTCCTTACAATATATATTTATGGTGGGAGGAGTGAGATCCAGGTATAGAATAGAACTCTATGGGCCCAGCCCGAGGAGGTGGAAAGGCCAATTCCCTCATTAGTTCTAAACCAATACATAGATGAGAGTCCGAGAATAGAGGCCGAAGAGGCCAACTACCTGAGGAGTCTAAAGAGCGAGTGTTCCTCCGGAGGCATTAAGCATGCCACTTGGACCAAAAGACAAAATAACGAGGAGGGTGGTAGAGATGTGCAGGCAAAAAAGAAAGGAAATATCCAGGTAAAGTATCCATCACCTCTGCATTCAATACACTACACCAACTCAGTTAGCCGCATTAATAGTAGAATGACCCCTAAACAGTACCCTCATAGCTTGCAGTACATTCTACCACCTCCAGCAAAACCTTGATGGGACAAGCATCCAAAGGAAGATTAGTGGTTGTACAAGTGGAGGGTTATGATGCAATTTAGATAGCTATATAAAGAAAGGGAACGCCTCCATATTGGTGGATAGAAAAAACTTGAAAAAGAAACATACTCTCTGTAACACTACCTTGTAACCGAGATTTGAACATTATATGAACTAGCGCTCCTCGGACTAACTTGAGAAAGAGTTAACATCAAAACTACTTCTCCCTTCTGAGTTATTTGATATTTTTCTATTAACTTAAAAGCTAAACCATATAGGCATTCTAAGGTTGACCTCGGAAACCCATTCTCTACAAATTAATTATATTGGGCTGTCATATATTAACTTTGCATCTAATTTGAGTTAAAATTGATTTTCGCCTGCTTACACACACACACATATATATATATATATATATTTGAATTCTAAATATATCAAGTATTATCAATGCAATATAAATGTTAACTCTCATGAATTTTAATTCTTGAGTTTAAATTAAAAAATTATTAACTTCCGAGATTTGAAATTCTCAACAACCGAATAGACAATTAAAAGAAATGTGGGGCCTGTAGCTATGACACTAGTTGAAATTTAGAATTGAGTTAATTTAATAAGTGGTATTTTTCTTTCACGCCTCACAGGCAAAAGGCTAGTAAGAGATTATTGTATTAAGACTTTTAGTTGCATGCATAGACTTCTACGAATAAAGATTCTTTAGAGTTGTGGCGGTAACTCTAAAGAATCTTGAAATGAATGAATTAAGTTTTACTATATCATTAATAATTTAAATAGACATCAAATTAGTCACAATCAACCTTGGTTTAAATGTTACCACCGTACACCCTTAGTGCAGTGGTTACTCCACAAGTATAAATGCTTGTGGAGTGTGGGGGGCAAGGGTCGGGATTTAAGTCTTCAGGAGGGAGTTTCATACACATATACACTTAGATTAGATTATAATAGAAATTCTATCTAGTAAAAAAAAAAAAAAAATCCCTTTGTTTAAATGTTAATACCGGAGTGAAATTCAAACTACTTATTTTAAATGAGATTTAGGAACTCACCATTTTGGTCCAACTTCTACTATGTAGCTTTCTTTTTCTTTTCTTTTTTAATGCCAAATGGAGAATTAAAATATTATTAAAGACGTATATAAGCTAGTATATAAAATGTACTGGTGTAGAATAGACAACATTTTTTATGGTGCCTTATTCAAACCCCATCTTTTACTCCTCCCCGCTATCTACCGTCAAGAAAAAAACATTGGAGGGTCCCATCAAGAGTCACAATTAAGTTTGAACATCACCAACAAGTCATAATTACATCTGGGTGGCTTTCTTTTTATTGTACTAGGCGGCTTCCTTTCGAGGCCGCCATCAAATTCCACTTCTCTTCTTCTGTAACCACACTTATGGAATTTCAAAGTAGAAGTCCGGCCCGCCTTTTTCCAACAAGGCAACAACTAAAAGAAAGCCCACTCAGACAGCACAATCCTTATAATTATGCTCTTTCGGCTGTTGAGGAAAAAAAAAAAAAAAGTTCCCATATTTTGACTGCCTTAAGGCAGTAACCATTTTGGCCATTTCATACTAAACCAGTCAATCCTTAGAGCTCTACAATCAACATTTTCGCTCAAATGGCATATTTATCCCACATTTTGTAGACAACACAAGTACACCACCTGGGTGGCTAAATGGCATTTCTTCCTCTCCTGCCTTTTCTAATATCATCTCTTTCCATATTTCCATGGAATTGTGAGGTTGTTAAGTAAATTATGTTACTTCCAAATCGCATCCAGGTGGATGATGGAACAGACAAAAGAGAACTTAGTAATCAATTAGATATTGACAGGCACATAATCATTGAATTTGGGGTTTTGTACATAGGAACATAACAAATTTATGTACAAGAATGCATTAATGATGGTTAGAAGAATTCAATTATGCATCTACAAAAAATCCCATTGCCAGTAAACCTTATCCACAATCCCTCCACCACTCTGAACTGCAAGGTGAAGTGTTTCAGATGCAGGAGGAACCCCCCAAAGTAATGGCACTGCAACCGTCATGGTGAGCTTCTCATGCAAACCACCTTTGGTTGCCTTCTCCGCATTAACAATCTGGACATTACACATCATTCACATTAATGGCTAATCCGCAGGCCCTTTAATCAGGCAGCAGATGTGCAAGACACATAAAAATGTAGCCCAGTGTTGAACATGTGAAGGAACCACATAAAGTGGACAAGAATCAACGTTTTAAAACTGAACCAGATATGGTTCTCACATCTTTATTAGCATAGCCTCTAATTTTTTTTTTTTTTTGATAAGCATAGCCTCTAAATTTTTTTTTTTTGATAAGTAAGAATGTTATATATATGAAAAGCTACTCTATGCATAAAGAAAAAAGAGCAAACCCAAAAGATACCAAGAAAAAAAAAAAATACAAAGAGAAAGAGAGCTAAGGAAAGAAGGGAGAGAATCACTAGTGGTGAGTCCCGAAGTCCGAGACCAATCAAAAAGAGTTCCACTAAAAGAAGCAAGCATCTGATCACTGGAACTATCCAAATCCTCAAAAGTCCACCGATTCCGTTCCTTCCAAATACACCAAAGGATGCACAATGGAACTAAATTCCAAATCTGAGACGAGTGCTTCCCCAACTAATTCCACCACCCAAGAAGCAAATCTGGGATCGAACTAGGTGTAACCCAAGACAAGCCAAAAGTTATAAAGATAAAACTCCATAACCGATAAGCCATCTCACAATGAAGAAGTAAGTGGTCTACCGTCTCTCCACAATGACGGCACATAATACAGCAGTCCACGAAAACCAATCTCCTCAATCTCAAGTTATCACCCGTTAGGATCTTATTCCAAGCTACACACCAAACAAAAAAGGAGACTCGTCTAGGGGCCTTTTCTCATAAAATTTTCTGTTCACTCCCGAAATACCAAGATGGCCCAGATATATAATGTTAGTGAGCCAAATATATTATACAATTTATGGGAACTCAATAGAGAAATTGGCTCAACCAATCAAATCCAAATTCCAACGACTGGCCAGATGATCCCATTCCTTAAAAAGAGGTCGATAGAACTTTAATCTAACGACAGAAAAATGGACCAACTAAAACTCCAATCCTCCAATTGAAAATTCATTTTTGACTAAGCTGTATCTCTGAATAAATAAAACCTAAGAAATCTTCGGCAAGTACAAAAACTAAGACACAACAAAAATACATTCAGGATTCAAAGACAAACCCAGTGAGATATGTGATCCCTTTTTGGAGGACAATATTAGTACTGCTGTCAAACCATAAACCATGCAACGGTTATGAGCTAAAACCATTTCCTGAAGCTCTTTGGTGTAATCTTAAGCTTAGTATTGTTGAGCCTACTATAGTAGGCTTCATAAAAAATAGTACGGTCAACAATGGTAGGTTTGGTGTAATCTTAAGCCTACTTTTGTTGATGCCACAGGCCAAACAACAATTATATAGAAGCACCATATCTGCAACTGCAACAATCAAATGGAACATAAAATTGATTTGAAAGGTCGTACCTCCCCACCATGCTCCAAGACAGTGTCCTCCACAACATCACTCAGCATCTCAATGGAACGGCAAAACCCAATAATACAGAGTCTTCTGCCCATATCAAGTCCCTGGAAAAGAAAGTTCCCACATTCATCAAACCAAGTGGTTAAAAAAGGGCACGTTCAATAAAAGCAAAGGGACTGCTTACATTTGTTGCCGCAATATCAAAGAGTGCACCCAGACAAAGGCCCTGCTCTGGATCCATGTAATCGCTTTCTTGAAAGCGTTGAAATCTCTGAGCAGTTCTTGATCTCCCTTGCTTCTTCTGTGAAGCATAATATAATAACATATTCCATATTATGATGGAGTGCATATAATAGAAAATGAACTATAAGCATCAAAGACAGTATCTCTTGATGATCAAGTATCCATATCATTCTGCATAATACTCTTATCAAATGAAAGGAATAGCCAATAGGGTTTTTTTTTTTTTTTACAACATGCAATAGGATCCAAAAGCAGGTAACAGGTACCCCTAAAGTTGTTAATTATGTACACATAAATGCTTACACAAACGAGGAAACTATGATAGGGCAGTGCCCTATCCAAGTTGATGGAGCTGCACCCTCTTTTTTTTTTTTTTTTAATAATCATATTATTTATAGACCTAAAGCGTTCAAATAAATCTATAAAGCATGATGGCAGACAATTTTCAAATTTTGGCTAAATTAGTGTTGTGATCCAGATCTTTACTTATATTTGTACAGTGACCATATTGCATATATAAGCCCCCCCCCCCCCAAAAAAAAAAAAAATCACTTATTTTCTAGTAAAAACCATTGAATTTATATAATTCACTTAGTTATCAAGTATATAAGATACTTAAGCTTTTGAATGGTCTAAGTCACAACAAAACTTCACTAATAATCTATTATACACAAAAATTGGTATGACCCCATCAACTTTGACGGAGTGCCACCTAATCATAGTTTCTCCCTTATGCAAAAGATGTTTGTTTCAACTAAACACAAAATGTTATAGCAGATGCCAAGAGCCTATTAGCTCAATTGGCACCTCCTGGTGTTCTCAACAAAAATGTCTAGGTTTGAAATCTCCCCTCCCCATTGTAACTATTGAATTAATAAAAAAAAACACAAAATGCTATTGCAGATATTAGTCATTAAAGAACTCATTCCAAAAGCACTGAAGTAGCAGCCGATCTTTTTAAAAAATAAAAAATAACAATTTTATTTTATATTCTTTAGAACAATTGAAGCTGACAGAATAAAAATGACATACCTCTGAAGAAGAGACACGTTGAGGGACTAGGGAGCCTCCAATCTGAATAAGCCCATCAGCAGTGAACAACGTTATCCTCTCCTCAGGAACCCATTCAATTTCTTTAAGCACATGAAATGTAAGACATCAAGTTCTTTAAGTCAGAAATAATTCAAAAATCAGAACTGTTGTTATTTAATTTTGGGTAATTTCCAAATTACACCCTCTAACTTTGGCCAATTTTCAAGTTAGTCTTGTAAGTTTAACTTTTTTCATTTCAATCCTTTAACTTTCATTTGTGGTTAATTCAGTGCTTCTGTCCAATTCCATTAGGTGGGCCGCCGTTGAGTGCCCAAAACAACATAGTTTTTAGTTTTTTATTTTTTATTTTTTTGAATTTCTTAAATTTAAAAAATTGAGAAAATTAATCACAAATTTTTTTTTTGGGGGGGGGGGGGGGAACAAAAAAAGAAGAAGTTATTTTTTCATGTGCAAGTCAAATTGACGAAGAACAACACAGAGAAAAGATGGATTAAAAACAAAGTAAGAATCTTGACCAAATTTTTATAAAATCTTCTCCTAAAAAATCTGAATTTTTGAAAGGTATTTGGGATTTTATAGTAAATAAAAAATAAATAAAAACTTTGTTAAAAAAATCAAACTCTATATAGAAAATTTTCTATCACAATACAAAATTTCTAGACAGAGATTCAACAAGAAAACCCACTACACAGATCTGACCAAAAATTTCTACACAAAATATTTCAATAGGCAAAGTTAACCAAAAATTTCTGCCCAAAAACAAAATTTAGATACACAGATCTTACACCTACTTGCAAAATTAACCAAATCTGGATATAACTAGTCACTCTACCCCCTCAAAACCCAATCAACCCAAACCCAACTTGGCTGAATCCAGTGACCCAACTGACTCACCCCCTCGATTTTGCATACCGGGGAATTGCGTGTTTAGCAAGGAAGCTTGAACGAAAAAACTCCTTGCTTGGCGACAGATGGGCCTGAGTTCTTGTAGCAATGGTCAAGTTGGTGTTGGTGGTGGCAAATTTGTTTCGAGGCAATGGGAACCAGACAAAGTCAAAGCTGTCCATGTAGAGAGTGAGAGAGAAGGGGGGGGGGGGGGGAGGGGGGAAATAAGGAATAAGATAACTTTTTTTTTAAAGATTAGGAGTCCTAAATTAAATTAAATAAATTTTTAAATATTTTAAAGGTGGAAAATCAAAACTACACCATTTTGGGGGGGAGGGCATTTAATGGCAGCCCTACAAACTGAATTGGATAAAAGACAACGGAACAAAATATCAAAGTTACAGGAGTGACTTGAAATTTGGCCAAAGGCCCAAAGTTGAAGGGTGTAATTTGTAATTTAGCCTTTAATATTTATGGGATATGCAAATGCTGTATAATCATAGTTTCACATGGCACAGAGCCTGGTGTAGTAGGCTAGACCAACCATGGTTTGCTGGAGATCACAACAAAAGCAGCAGAAGAGTGAGCCAAAGCCAAGCAAGCAGCAGTCAACAGATTAAACAAACTATTAATACACCCCTTTTCCAAATGGACAGAGTTTACCTCCAAACCGTTTGGAGGAAGATTCCAACCCAAAACTCATCCACGCATTAGGTACATGACCTATTTAATAAATTATGTGACTTGTTTAAATAATTTAATGAGCCATGAACAATACACGTGGATGGTTTTATAAATAACCACATATTGAGTTGGAGGAGATTCCTCCAAACCAATTTGGAGAAAATCTTTGTCCTTTACAAATTGTTAGTAAAAGATGTTCATTAATTTTAAAAAGACAAAGTTTTGCCTACAACCAACAATTGTATACAATCACTTAAGTATGGTTACACATGCCATCTTCCTAAAATTGTTAATGGGCTAACATCAAATCTCTGTAGATCTCTATTCAATTGAACCTAATAACACAAATATAAGCATTGCTTTGAAAAACAACAACAACAACAATCAAGCCTTACTCCCAAAACTTTTGGGATTGGCTATGTATTCTCAACGGGCTAATCGGGATCATATACAAGGTCATGCTCTGAAAACACAATCCTAAATTTTCACTAACATATGCAAGCAACAAATTGGCCTTAAGTACTCAAACCCACAATCCAATCGAAAGTTTGTCCATCTTCTTCCCATGTAAAGACCATCATAAACACTTAATAATCGTTCTCTAATAACACCACATTCCAGAACCCAATTCCTCATATACTAAAAAGATCTCAAAAAACACAATAAAATGAATATTAATAATTTAGAATCTAAACAGAAGAACCAAAACAAAAATGCCATAATCAAAGCTTAATTAAATTAAATTGGCATATCTTCGGATCTAATAGTCACAGGGTTTCCAAGAGATTAAAAAAAAAAAAAAATCTGGGAAATGAAAAATGAGAAAAGAGTAGATGAGATGAGTTATTACCGCTATCACCTTGGCTCCAAGGGAAGAAGCCGAATGAATCGTCGGCGAAAAAGCTGCCGGAATCTGAAGAAGCTTTGACAGAGAAACGTAGAGGACGAGAGAGACGAGGAGAATGAGAAATTGAGGATTTGTGAGAGGAAGTGAATGCGGGGAGAGAAGAGGAGCGAGAAATCGATGGGATCGAAGCCAAGGGCGAGAAACACAGAGCGGAGGTTTCCGCCATTAGAGAGAAAAAGGACAAAGATTCCTTTGTAGAGCGAAAGAGAGCGAAATGGATCACAGAATCAGAGAGGAAAGAAAGTAAAAGAAGTGAAAGATTGGGAAAGGTGAAAAACTACTAATAACAGAGAGAGAGAGTTCAGACTTCGACGACACATGTGTGGAGACATCTGCCACGTGGCACAACGGTACGTTTTTGAGACGGTTGTTCTGGTTCCCCTTTGGTCTTTCCGACTACAAAACAGAATATTCAACGTTGTCTTGTCCTAAACAAAAATACACATCTGGCTGTGAACATTTATTCACAATGTTTTTTTTCCTTTCCTTTTTTTGGGGGCAAATTACAAATTATCCAATCATGATTCAACCGAAATTTAAGTTATCTTATTTAAAATTTGAGTGAGCTTTGATCAAAATTTAAGTTGCCTATTTATGGTTTGAAATTTCATGGTCTAAGATTCCAAGTGTTTCATTGGATTCTTTTTTATCTTCTTTGATCTTGTATTTTTTTTGTTTTTTTGAGGAGAGAGACATAAAAGTAGAGTAAAATTACATATTTAATCATGTTTTTAACGAAGATGGGTTACGAAACTCTAATTGAGCTAACCTCAGACAGGTAAAGTGTCAAATTTCAAACCAAAGTAGGCAACTTAAATTTCGATTAAACCATAAGTGAGTAAGTTATAATTTGCCATTTTTTTAATAGAGTTTCAATAAATGGCGTATTTTTTTAATGATTGTCCTCTTTATTATTAGACCAAGACACTAATCGATTTTTTTGTGTAGAAAAAGATTGAATAATTTACCAATTGAGCTAATTGAAATTTTTTTTTTTTGGATACTTAGAGAGCAGATTAAATATATATTTTTTAAATAAAAAAGTACTATTTGTATCGGGCTGGCAATTATTTGACACGTCCACATTACACATTGGACCCAAGCAGTTCCATTTGCATTAGCCCAAATTTGGAGAATTATTTTGGTATTTTACTCAAACTTTGCTTTCTTTTGACAGAAACTAAAACAGTATTAACCCAAATTAAAATAGTAGAAAATAACAATTGACAACACAATAGGCCCAATACATACACTCGAAGATATTTTAGGGTCTAAAGGCAGCCCACTCTTGCCACTGCTTTTTGTCGTGGCGGCCCATTTTCTTATTTCGGGTTAACCTTGTTCAGAGTGGGACTAAAATTTGCTCTCTTTTTATTATTATTATTATTTTTTATAAACTCTTTTTTTAAATTATTTATTAGGTAGACAGTAGAAGAATGGATCGCAAGTTTGAATTACAAACATGAGATATTACAAAAAAAAATGTCCTTACTACTAGACTATCATTTTGTTTTCACTTCTTGAATACAATATTAATGAGTAAGTTTTCACTGGATATGCTGATTATACCTTATGGACAACATTTTGAACCTATTTTTTTAGGTACAATTATATTTTAAACAAACTAAACTGATCTAAATGTGCACAAAATACTTTATGCTACACAATGATGCATCTTTGTAATAGCAATGGCCCCTGCTCTAAACAGGTGCACTTTGATAGATCGATGGCCACTCCTATATTATATTTGCATTATTTTGACATTCTGCTACCAATTCATCAGTTCAAATGGAGGGGAAAAAAGTTCAAATGAAAAATAAAATGTTAGGAGGAAATAGAAAAATCTTAACCAAGAATTTTGACATTCTTGCATGTTTCTCAATTTTAATTTAATTATGCTATTCTAATTATGCTAGGTTTAAAACCTTTAAAAATGCAACCTAAGCAAAAGTTAGAGTATCAAAAAGCTAGATAGGTTGAAAACTTTTAAAAATGAAACCTAAAAAAAAGTTACGGTATAAAAAGCTCGTTAGGTTGAAAACCTTTAAAAAAGTAGCCTAGGCAAATGTTAGAGCAAAAAAAAAAAAAAAAAAACTTTTGAACTACGTGATGACTTGATTCCTTTAAAGGAGTACATAGGTAGTTTGGTATTTCATACTAAGTTCAATCACATGTCAAAAAAAAAAAAAAAATCCTTTGAACTACGTGATGACTTGATTCCTCTCGAGGGGTACAGTGGCTTGGTATTTCATACTAAGTCCAGTCACATGTCAAACCCAAAAATTCTTTTGAACTTCGTGATGACTTGATTCCTCTGAAAGAGTATATAGACAGCTTGGTATTTCATACTAAGTTCAGTCATATGTCAAACCAAAAATTCTTTTGAAATACTGTTGATATCTCATTTTGCAACCCGCATTTAACCTCACCTGAAGGGTAAAAGGGTAATTTTACTTTGGAAATATGTATCTTGATTCTGGTCATTAGATCCTTAATCTCATTTCACCAAAATGATCTTGATGTTGTAACAATCAAGTCGACTGGTCATAAGCCCTAATCAAATCACCAAATTGAAAGTTATCATTAAATCAAGTTTAATGGCAGAGATGCACTGTCACAAATTGAGTCCGACTATATGTGATTATGGACAATTGATTTCAATTGGTTATAAGTATAATCAATTTGAGATCAATGATGTGTCATAATTTGATTGGTTATGATTACATTTTATGGTAGAGTTGCATACACCTAATTAACTAGATAGTTAAACATTAATCATTCAATGAATAATTTGTGCAATTATCTTTTAATTAAGGTAAATTTGGAACTAATTAGGTCTGAAATGGGGGTGATTGGGGCCTATTAATGTTAATTGGAAACTAATTTGGGACATATTAATGTTAATTGTGCTGAAATTGTTTTCTAACAAATTATCTCTGTTTACCATTTCGTTGATATCTCTCAGAATATTTTGAATATGTGAATGAGGTTAATTTTCCCAGAAACTAGACATCCAGAGCTTTAATTTGAGCATAAGAACAAGATAATTTCGATCAAAATTGAGTAAGATATGATTTTTTGAAATTGGCTCTACAGGCTGTTACAGTAGTTACGGGAAAACTGAATTTTGCTTGCTCCTCACTCCCACCAATATTTACATTTAATGCACCAGATTTTCCCAAAGCCTAAAATGAGGTTTAGGTTTATGATTCTTTGTCAACCCTCATTAAATGTCATTCTATTCATATTTCCTCAACCACTACTATATAAACTCCCACTCTCCTCCATTCGAAAGCACACAAAAAACCCCCCTTTCTTCTCCTCTCTTGAGTTCTAATGAAGTTGAGTAGTCTTGTCATATTTTGGTCTTCTTGAAACTCAAGGTATTGAGTGAGACTCACTTTCCCTCTCCTATCTCTTCTTTTCTTCCACCCTTAGGACCTCCCTTAAGAGTCTCCTCCTCCACCATATGGATCTTACATGAAGGTATAATCCCTTTCCTTGTCCCTAGTTGTTTTTTGTGTTGCCATGATGAAAGTTTAAGATTAAAGCATGATAGTAATCATTTAAATTCTCTTGAATATGTTTGAATGTTCTTAATTGTTCTTATATGTTCTTCACATATTCTTGGTTGTTCATCACATGTTCATGTATAATACTAATTTTAATCCTAAATCCATATCAAAAATATGAAAAACATGTTTGTTTAATAATTCTTTCAAATCCTTAAATCTAGGATATCACCATTCACACACATTCACTAGAATTTATTTTTCAATCTAAATGAAATGCTTAATAAATGGAACTAGGGTTTATCACATGCACACACAATGAATTCAACATGCAAATTGATGGATAACATATTGGATGAAGTGATATGAATATTGGCCACTATAGTCTAGAAGACCGGTTTCACCGGGCAAGGTGGGTGTCTAACACCTTCCCACTTTATAACAAAGCCTCCGAACTTAGATCAAGGGTTGATAGACTAATGTTTATCCTTGTAATTTTCAATTTCTAGAATGTAACTAGGAAACAAAGTTATGTACTTTATCTTAGATTGTATCTAGGACCAAAGTTATGTAATTTTCCTATGATCAATGTAAATTCAATTGAAAATTAATAAAATAGGGAATTTTTCAATTTTGGTTTTCTTATTTATCTTAATAATTAAATAAGTAGCAACTCTATTGTAAAACCCTTAATCTAAAAGGGAAAATATAACTAGTCGAACTTCTATTTTGAGAGGCAATAACATGACTTCACCTATTCACGTAGGTTTAGCCCAATACTCTATAAAAAGGGCCGAGGGCACGATCTCTCACAAATACGTGATACTTGATCCCTTTTAAGGGGTATGTAGGTGGCTTGGTATTTCGTACTCACAATATCTCTATGATGTGAAGCAAGTAAAAGAGTCGCACTTGCATTGATATTTTGATCAAAAGGAGCAGCTTGTGACCATTGTGGCAAATTAGGGGGATATATGTCATAGTCCTGAACATATAGTAAATTTCTTTTGTAAAGAGAAAGCAATAAAATCAATAATATTACTACTTCCTTTCACAAAGTCTTATTGTCTTTCAAAGGGTTTCTAGAAAATGTGTGACTTCCTTCAATCACACTAGGTAGGAAGTACAACAACTAAACATATTTTGCTAAGGAAAAGTTTAAGACCACAAAATTTTTCATAACTTCTTGTAATAACTGTGATGTGGCAGAATGTGATTAGTGAAGAAAAAATGGTAAGTCCATGTGAAAGTGATGGTTAACCATTCATAGTCTACTGCGTTAAAGTTAAGAGAAAAAAGTTGTGGAATAATAATTTGTGGACCTAGAGCTACTCTTTTACTAATCTTATGTTGACCCGTTTACAAATTTCGTGTAGCTTCTTAAATTTCGCCATTGAAGGCCCTTAGAGGTTGCCTTAGTCTGGTATTTTGGTTGCACCATATGGATTGGTTTTGCTATGGCATTCGTCTTTCACAGCTCTAGCCCAATACTTGGAGTCCCTCAAAATTTTTTGTACACGTGGCTAACCATATTTAGCTCAATACAAGTTATTCTAGCCTCTAGGACCACAATCAATATTTCACACCAAATTTCACTACTATTCTATGTAGTGCACTGTGACTAGTTGTTTGCTATTTTCACATGAACCCACTACTCAAAATCAGCTACATCAGATAATTGTGAAAATGAGAATTTGATTGTGGTCCTAAAATTTTTCAATGAGTAAGGTTTTTATGCAAGTGATCTAAATTGCAAGAATTTTTATGCAATCCATAATGTAGTGGTGGTTAAAAAAACCATCCACGCATATTAAAAATTTCTACAAATCAAATTACATTAAAACCTTTTCCTAACCTAGGTGGTGAAAATGTTATGAATTTTAGTTACAACCGTAAACAACTCCTCATTAATCTTTCAATATTTTTAGGCAGGAAAACTTACTCGTACCGGCCATGTGATATGTTCCAACGTTTGTGCCACTGGCACTGTTCCTCCCACCTTTCAACTTTTTGTTCAATATAACTCTCACCTTACCTTAATCTCCCATCTTCATAGTTCAAACCCCAAACTTTCCTTAGAAACAAACATTTGCTACATTTTCTCACTCCCTAAACAACCATGGGCATGGCAACATTGACCTTCAACCCCCAAACTCAAACCTACACATCTCCAAGACCACCGATTCACCTCCCTACCAACCCTAACCTCTCTTTCACTTCTTTCCTCTTCCAAAACTCAAGTTTCTTCCCACACAGCCTCGCTCTCATCGACGTTGATACCAGCGAAATCCTAACCTTCCACCAGCTCAAACTCCAGGTCTCCAAGCTTGCCCACTCTTCGCCCAATCTCAACATTCACTAAAACGACATTGTCCTCATCGTCGCTATTGCTTCAACCTGTAATCCTTCGTATACCATTTCCGAGATCTTAAAGCAAGTCCAAGACAGTAACCCTAAGCTTGTTATAACCGTCCCTGAACTCTGGCACAAAATCAATGAATTAAACTTGCCTCCATATTTATAGGTTCTTCGAAATCTATGAGTTTTATAGAAACACCAAGTTCGAAGATTTGCTATTACTCTGAACTGATAGAAATGTCAAACATGGAGTATGAATTACCAGATAAAGTTGTGACACAGAGCGACATGGCGGCGCTTATGTACTTGTCAGGCACGACCGGGATGAGCAAGGGAGTGATTGCGACACATAAGAATTTAATTGCGACTTCGCTAATGATGACAGCCGATCAGGACCGATGTGAGGATCGAAGAAACGTGTTCCTGTGTTTCGTGCCTATGTTTCATATATTCGGGCTGTTGGTGGCGATGTATTCGCAGCTTCGAAGAGGGAACATGGTGGTTTCAATGGGGAAGTTTGATTTAGAGAAGGTATTATGGGCGGTGGAGAAGTATAGGGTGACCCATTTGTGTGTGGTTCCGCTGATGATGGTTGAGTTGGTGAAGCAGAGTGTGGTGATGAAGAAGTATGACTTGTCGTCGTTGAAGCAGGTCAAGTTTGGTGCAGCACCTCTTGGGAGGGATGTGATGGAGGAGTGTGCAAAGAAGATGCCTCATGCTGAAATTTGTCAGGTAGAAATCTCTTATTTTTCTTTCGTTCTTTTTATTTAATTTTTTTTAAAAGATAATAGGTTCGACAACAAAAGTGAAATGTTAAAGCTTTAACTTAATCTTGAACTAAGCTTACAAATAATTTTTGAACTTGAACTCATAAAAAAATCCACAAGTTACTCAACTTGATTCATTAGTCAATTCAAGCTTGAGCTCACTATCAAACTCTTGAGCTTAAAATTCAACAAGTACAAGTACAAGTACATTATCAAGTTCATATTAAACATATTATAGTAAGATATGTATTTATTTTTGAACTCTGTATCAAGTTTATTATAAAGCTCATTAACAAGTCTAGGCTAAACTTTTTTTTTTTTTATAACTATCAAGCGTTATTATTCTCAAGTTTGTTCAACTTTGGTATGATTATAAACAAACAAATATGAACCAATTTTAATTTTAGGCGAAACTATATCATTAGTCCCTAAAGTTTGTCTGTTAAGTACTATTAGTTCTTCAAGTTTCAAGTAAGCACTATTGGTCCTTCAAGTTTAAAACATGAGCACAATTTGTCATTCTTTTAACTACCGTTAGTTTCAGTCCTATGTGGCTAACAGAGTAATAATATGGTAAATTTTGAGTGATATGAGATCATTTTTTTTTTAGTGAAATCTTTTTAAAAAAAGTTAAAAATTAAAAATTGCTACTTATTGAAAACCCATGACCTGTTAGAAACAACCAAGCCATTTTGTGATCCATTAAGAAGAAGGTATTCCCAAATTAAATGTGAAATTCCTAGCCCTAATCTGAAGAGAGAGAAATCCCTAAATAGTAGCATCACTAGTAGCCGTTCGCATCATCTCTGGAGCTCGAAGAAGTATTCTCATACACAAAATTCATTGGTGCACTAGGATAAAAAAAAAAATTGTTTAGGTCTCAACACACATCAACACAGAACTCTTCCCCAACTCTAAATGTCATCATTCCAAAATAACAACAACGCAGTCCTAATCTCTTATATGACAGCAAATCCATATTCACAATCTTACTAGCTATGATCGCCAAGCATCACATAGGTGATAGTGATATAGACTCTTCTAAACCTATTATGATTGCAAAAACGTGGCTAACATTTTCATATTCAATTTCCATAATATAATTCCCGATATTATGTGACATGTTTTCCTCACAAGCAATCTACAAAGTGTTAAGATATTATATAGTATCTATTTTGAGATTATAGGAAATAAAAATATCTACTGTGATTCTTTCTCTTTGTCGTTTTCTTTTTTCGCAAATTATTTCATATCTAAATTAATCCAGATTAGAGCTAACAATTTCACATTTGATTTGGAAAACGGGTCACACTAGGTCATGGGTTTTAAATTTTTAATAATAAAAAAGTGATGCCATGTCACTTAAAATTTACCATATTATTGCTATGTTAACCATGTATGCACTGAGACTAACACCATTAATAAAAGAACTAACTGTGTTCGTATTTTAAACTTTACGGACCGATAATACTCACTTAAAACTTAATGGACTAATATTGCTTACTATGCAAATTTTGGGAACCAATGGTGTAGTTTCGCCTTAATTTTATGCCATAAGTTTGATTTTTTTTTTTCTCAATTTTAATTTTAATTTTATAAAATAAAAACAATACATAGTATAAAGTAGAGCCCAAAAAATAATACAAAAGATTTGATTTTGTGACTGTTGCTTCTTATTACATGCCACCATTGTTAGTCCCGTAGAGTTTACCTCTTATCCTCTTTATTTTATTTCATATTGGATGGAGTTAAAGCCTCTATCTGGTTGCCGCATAGTAAAGCCTTCGTCTGTCATGGCCCTAGCCCAGTAGTCAATACTGGACAGTCCCTTAATTCAAAAGAAATATATACGTGGCTTAATTATGATATTGGGCGATTTCTCAGCATCATGGATCCCAAAATCTTTTATTTTATTTTAGGAATTTTGCTAAATTCATGGATCTCAAATCAACCAAGAAGACCATCACCAACTAGATTTAGTGATTTAGTAAGACTTAGTGTCCGTTTGGGAATAGTTTATTTAACTGGAAACTGAAACTTTTTGCTGAAAGTATTGTAGTTAGGACCCATGATTTGTATAAAAAAATGCAGTGGGACCGATGAATATTACCAAAAATAAACTAAAATTGCAAATAAGCTGAAATTTTCAACTTGTTCCAAACAGACATTTATACTTAGTGTCAACTCAACCATATATTAGCCAGGCAATTAACTAAGGCCCAAATTCTTGTCTTTATAAGTAGAGAAAAATATTAATTAAGCTCTAAATATTAACCAATAAAAATAATATATTAAAGAAAAAAAATAAAAAAATAAAAAAGTAATACAAAGAATATTACAAATTTTACTACATGATATTTTACCATTTAATGTGTCATTAATCATTGACAAGTTAGTTAGTCAACATTCATTTATTATATTTTTAAAATCTACTAACCATTTTAATTGCCTCGTGACTTTGACTTTGTAAAGGTAATGTTATAAGAAAAATGTTAAAGTCACAACCTATTTTACAATCTACTGATATGGTGGATAGTTATTGATAAGTAAAAAAGTAATGTTAGTGGTAGACCCAAATGAAAACTGGTAAAAATTTGTTATATCAACAGTTTGTAAATATGTTATAAAATGGTTTGTATATGCTTATGTTATAAAATTGCTAGTATCTTTAGCATTTTCGAAAATAAAAATCTTTTCCTTAGATTTGCTATGTTTGTTTCAACATTAACATTTTTCAAAAAGTATTTTTTAGAAAATTATCTCATTTTCCTATATTTGGTAACGACCACAGAATAAGTTAAAAAATTATTTCTCGACTTCTTTTATTTAGCTTCGAGTATGATAAAGTTAGATAAGGTTGTTTTCCATAAAATTTTAGTGGAAAACAAGTCTATTTCATGCCAAGAAAAATAAAGGAAGTTAAGAAATAGTTTTTATTTGACCAATTTTTTATACTACCACTTCACATAAGTTTTTCCATTAACACTCAATTTGTTTTCAATAGAAAACTTTATGCAAAGATAGTTTTTTGCATTTCCATGTGTTAGTAGTATAAGGGAAAAAAATTAGTTAGAGGAAAATTATGTATCGACTTTCCTTATTTAGTTTGAAGTGAAATATGGTTGTTTTCCATAAAATGAAAACAATTCTAACTCACGTCAAACTAAATAAAGTAAATTAAAAGATTGTTTTCTGACTCATTTTAAGGTAGTTACCAAATATAGAAAAATAAGATAATTTTCTAATAAATATTTTATATACGAAAAATAATTTATTTTAAAAAATTTATTAATGTCAAAACAAATGAAGCATAAAACTGTCTCCTGCACATATTGAAGTTGAAAATCACTCTCTATCTCTCTCTTATAGTTATAGGTGTCAACGCCCAAACTTTTATATATACTTCTTTTTTAGTATATTATCATTGTTGTTAACAACTTTTAAGTGAAACAAATTAAATAAACATACATGCAATTAATTGCGCTTCAATTGAAAGAAATATTACCTCTTCCTTTTGTGCTCTGAGGGTCTTCACAGGCTCATTCAGGCAGCTGCTAATGTTGGGGAAATTAAGGGAATGTCAATTATGTCGAAATGGCCCAAAATTAATGCACTTACTCTTTGCAAACAAGTCTCCTTTTTTGCAGGACTACCAGGCTTGAATGTCAAAAGGTCCTTGAAATACTCTCAACTTATGAGAGGGTATCGGGTCAGAAGCTAAACAAGGAGAAAATAGCTTTATTTTTTTAGCAAGTCCACCCCTTTGGACATGCAATCAGAGATTATGGAAGAGCTTGGAGTATCTGAGTTGAAACAATATGAGGCATATTTGGGTCTATCAGCTTTGGTTGGAAGGAACAAGAGAGCAAGTTTTGATCAACTAAAACAAAAAGTTTGGAAGAGATTACAAGGGTAGGAAGAGAAGTTATTGTCACAAGCAGGAAGGGAGGTCCTCATCAAATCAGTCATTCAAGCCATTTCGACTTACACAATGAGTTGCTTTAAGCTACCAACCACCTTATGTCATGAGATTGAAACTCTTGTTCGGAAATTTTGGAGGGGACAAAGGGGTGACCAGAGAAAAGTTCATTGGGTTAGGTGGGAGGATTTATGTAACCATAAAGACCAAGGAGGAATGAGTTTCAAGGACCTCACCATGTTCAACGAAGCAATGTTGGCAAAGCTCTCATGACGGCTTCACCAAGATGATAATTCATTGTTCTTTAGAGTGTTTAAGGCTAGATTTTTTCCAAATGACACTATTTTGGATGCTAAGGAATCCGCTTCTGCTTCATATGCTTGGAGAAGCATCCTTTATGGGAGGGATGTAATCCTAAAAGGGGCGTTGTGGAGGGTGGGAGATGGAAAACAAATAAAGATATGGGGCGACAATTGGCTGCCAACCAAATTCTAGCCAAAGCTCTCCAATGATCTTCAGTCAACAAAATTCTTTAGTAGAGGCATTGATAAATCAGTTAACCCGTAGCTGGAAAAATGAAGTGATTGACCATTGTTTTAACTCAACAGAAGCAGTAGTGATAAAAAGCATTCCACTCAGCTCTTCACCTTAGCCAGATAAGCTTATATGACCATTTACTCCAACTGGATAGTAATCTATGAAGTCGGGCTACAGATTTCTCTATGAGCGAAGTAGCGTGCAGTCACCATCAAGCTATTCCTCTTCACAGCCCATGGGGTGGTGGCAAAAATTATGGAGAATGGAGATCCTAAACAAAGTAAAAAATTTTGTATGGCGCTATTGCAAAGAAGCACTTCCAACGAAAGCCAATTTATGCAGAAGGAAAATTCTTCCTGATTAGGTGTGCAACAGGTGCAAGATGCACATCGATGACTTTTCACATGCTTTGTTTTTTGGCTCTGATGTGCAGGTGGCTTGGGCCTCGGATTCTCAGTGGCAATGGCTGTTAGCAATGCAGGGGCAGACAGAGAGGGAGATCTTCAAGCAAGCTGTGGAGGAAAACAAGGATGCTGCTCTATTGGCATTCACGAGCTGGGTAATATGGAATAGAAGGAATCAGATTCAGACCAACCAGAACGCTTGTCCACTGAACCAAATACGGAATATCTCTAAGGAGTGCAAGAATGAATTTCAACTTCTTAATCCAGGCATACTGAGGCAGCAACACCGGAAGCATACGAGATGGAAACCTCCAGCGAATGATTTTCTCAAGGTAAACTACAATGGAGCAATCTTCCAAGACCAATGCAGAGCAAGTATAGGAGTGGTTATTTGGAACTCAGTGGGCGCAATCATGGCTTCCCTCTCGCAGCAAATACCACTGCCAACCACGATTGCCTAAGTTGAAGCGCTGGTAGCGCGAAGAGCCATTGAATTTACAATGGAATTAGGCGTCACCCGAGTAATCATAGAGGGCGATTCAGAAACTATCTGCAAGGAGCTCTCAAATATGAGTCCTTCCCTTGCTCTTCATGGGTTTCTAATCCAGGATGCACAATAGTTAGCTTTTGCTTTCACAAACATTAGTTTTTCCCATGTATATCGTCAAGAAAATATTGTAGCCCACAGTCTAGCTAGGAGGGCAATTTTGAATCAAAATCTAAACGTCTGGATGGAAGATCTGCCACCAAATATTCTTCAGTTTGTACAGGCTGATTTAACAGCCTTGTCTGATTAATAAAAGTTGATGTCTTGCTTCTTAAAAAAAATAAAATAAAATAAAAAGAAGTAAGAAAATTTGACTTAAATAAGAAATGATGTAATATATATGTATGTATATATGTATATATATATATATATATATATATAAAGTCCCCATTAAAAAAAGAAAAAGAAAGAAAAGACAATGCTACGAGTCTTGCATTAATTACATGTGCAGTGTGCACATCCCTTTTTGCTTTTTTTTTTCTTATCTTTCATTTTCGGGCAGAGAGCTTTCTCCACCGCCATGTGAATATATGTGTCCGTTTAGTAAGTGTGTTAAAAAAAAAAAAAAGACAATGCTACAAGCCTTGCATTAATCACATGTGCAATGTGCACACCTTTTTGCATTTTTTTTTTCTTATCTTTCATTTTCGGGTAGAGAGCTTTCTCCACCGCCATGTGAATATATGGGTCCATTTAGTAAGTGTGTTAAAAAAAAAAAAGAAAAGACAATGCTACGAGCCTTGCATTAATCACATGTGCAGTGTGCACACCCCTTTTTGCATTTTTTTTCTTATCTTTCATTTTCGAGTAGAAAGCTTTCTCCACCGACATGTGAATATATGGGTCCGTTTAGTAAGTGTGTTAAAAAAAAAGAAAAGACAATGCTACGAGCCTTGCATTAATCACATGTGCAGTGTGCACACCCCTTTTTGCATTTTTTTTCTTCTTATCTTTCATTTTCAGGCAGAGAGCTTTCTCCATCGCCATGTGAATATATGGGTCCGTTTAGTAAGTGTGTTTAAAAAAAGAAAGACAATGCTACGAGCCTTGCATTAATCACATGTGTAGTGTGCACACCCCTTTTTGCATTTTTTTTTTTCCTTATCTTTCATTTTTGGGCAGAAAGCTTTCTCCACTGCCATGTGAATATATGAGCTCGTTTGGTACGTGTGTTTAAACAACTATTTTTAGTTTTTTTGAAAATACGTTTGACTAAAAAAGTGTATGAAAATACGTGTAATGTTATTTAAAAATTAAAAACATGTATTTAAACACATGTACCAAACAACCGTATATTACTGACCTGCTTAACAATCCATCAAAAACGTCTCAACTCTCACCTTGCCTTATTAACCTCCCATCTCCAAAGTTCACACCTCTACTTTCTCGAGAAACAAGCAATTCTCACATTTTCCCACTCTCCAAACACCCATGGCAATAGCCACCTTCAACCCCAAAACCCAAACCTACACATCCCCAAGACCCCCAATCCACCTCCCCACCAATCCCAACATCTCTCTCACTTCTTTCCTCTTCCAAAACTCATCTTCCTTCCCACAAAGCCTCGCTCTCATCGACGCCAATACCGACGAAACTCTAAGCTTCCACCAGCTCAATCTCCAGGTCTCCAAGCTCGCCCACTCTTTGCTCCATCTCAACATTCACAAAAACGACGTCGTCCTCATCGTTGCTCCCAACTCAATTCACTTCCCTGTGTGTTTCCTCGCCATTGTCGCTATCGGTGCAATAGCTTCAACCTGTAATCCTTCGTATACCATTTCCGAGATCTCAAAGCAAGTCCAAGACTGTAACCCTAAGCTAGTTATCACCGTCCCTGCACTCTGGCACAAAATCAAAGAACTAAACTTGCCTTCCATAATTATCGGTTCTTCGAAATCTATGAGTTTTACAGAAACGCCAAGTTCGAAGATTTGGTATTACTCTGAACTGATAGAAATGTCGAACATGGAGTGTGAATTACCGGATAAAACCGTGACACAGAGCGATATAGCGGCGCTTATGTACTCGTCCGGCAAGACCGGGACGAGTAAGGGAGTGATTGCTTTGCACAAGAACTTAATCGCGACTTCGCTGATGGTGACAGCAGATCAGGACAGTAATGGGGATCCTAGAAACGTGTTTTTGTGTTTCGTGCCGATGTTTCATATGTTTGGGCTGTCGGTGGCGATGTATTCGCAGCTTCGGAGAGGGAACACGGTGGTGTCGATGGGGAAGTTTAATTTGGAGAAGGTGTTGTGGGCGGTGGAGAAGTATAGGGTGACCCATTTGTGCGTGGTTCCGCCGGTGATGGTTGAGCTGATGAAGCAGAGTGCGGTGATGAAGAGGTATGATTTATCGTAGTTGAAACAAGTCAGGTCCGGTGCAGCACCACTTGGGAGAGATGTGATGGAGGAGTCTGCAAGAAACATCCCTCGTGCTAATGAAAAATTAATAACGAAATATGTCGGTATGGATCAATCGTATCGTTTGTTTTTTGTTTTTGTTTTAATAGGCTCTTGGACGATAAAGGTAATTAAGGTGTGTTTGGATTGAACTTATTGTTGTTGAAAACTGAAAACACTGTAGCAAAATAATACTTAAATATATAAATAGTATCGTGGGATCCATTTTTAATATTTTTTAATACGTGAATAGTGTATGCACAGTATGTGAACAGTATATACACTATTCATAACAGTAAAAATTGTCTCCCAAAGTCAACAAATGCGAAAAAAAAAAAAAAAAAAGCAGAAAACGTAAACTTATAAACGTGGACGCGAAGCCCAAATGCCTCCTTAATTAATTAATATCCTCTCCATCTACTATATTTATTTCTTTTGAATTAAACTTTTAAATGCTGACAAGAGTTCGTCAAAATTAATGACATCCTACTTTTTACTTCTGACAAGAGGTAAAAGAGGTATGGTGTTCCTCTGAGCAATGACAATTTTTTGGAATGCAAAAATGATAGGTCATATTTTGTCGAGTAAAATATTTGCCATCTTTGGTATCAACTGAGGATTGCAGACCCATGTTAAGCACCCAATTATTAGTTGATAGTCAAACAAACTGTAATAAAATGTGTGCACCTAGAAGAGTTCGTTGGAAATTGGAATGCCTTGGAGCATTTGCGTTAATTTGTACAAAAATTCATGTATGTATTTTAGTATAATAACTAATTTTTTCTATTTTACATAATTACTTTTTAAAACTATCCATATCAACTTATCTATTCTACACTATTCTATTTAAATAATAAATTTTCATTTTATTTATTTATTAATTTCTTCTCATCTTCTCTCTTATATAGTATCTCGCCTCTTATTAATTTCATCTCATCCTCTCTCTCTCTCTCTCTCTCTCTCTCTCTCTCTCTCTCTCTCTCTCTCATCACAAACCACAAACACACCGAGTTTTCCTCTCATCTCTCCCTTTCTCATTTCATCCATTCAGACAAAGTCACATTTTCTCTTTCGCTTAAGAATTTCCCTTGTATTCTCTCTCTCCTTTGAGCTCTCTTTCACAAAGAGCCACAACCTACACCTCTTTATTCCTCACTGGATAGTTGATCTCCTCTTTGAATTCGTCATTCAAGGCGATGACAACAACATACTTGGCAATGGTGACAATTTGGATTTGAGTTTGGGTTTGATTTTAGGTTTGGGTTGATGGGTTTTCCATTGAATGTTTGAATTTGGGTTTTCCATTGATGAGTTTGGATTGATTTTTTATTTGATTTTCTATTGATTTTGGATTGATTTTGTGATTCGAATATCATGTAATGTAATGAGTTGTGGTGGTGGTTGGATGGTGGGGTGGATTTGTAGAAACGCTCTTTACTACAACAAATTGACATCTCACAAATTACCAAAAAAAAAAAAAAAAAATCAATCATTCATTTATTAGTGGTTGTAGTCTACCAATTACATTCAACGACTCAATAATTTGTAAACTTTATATAATAAAATTTGTAGTAGTTTTAGTATTTTCCATAAATGAGTGTTTGAATTACTTCTTATTATTACCGGTGACACATTAATTTTTAAGACTTATGTATTAAAATTTAAAATATCTCTAACACTACTAAAAAAATATTGCTGATGTAACATTGCTCCTAGCTTAATCCTGTTTTTTGACTTTTTCTTTCTTCTTCTTTCACTGTATTATCATTTTTTTTTCACGAACTTCTTCAATTTTTCTACCTTCTATATCTCTTTCGTATTTTCCCTTTATTTCTCTTCATCATTTTATTCTTTACGCTACTATTCTGCAAAACTTCCAACGATTTTCCAATTCCTTTTTTATTACCATGGTAGAGTTTTCATTACTATTTTTGTACCAATCAAAAACGATTTACAGGCCTAGAAAGACCAAGATATGCCAAAAAGGTTGAAATAGTATGAAACACCCTAGGATTCAAACCAGTACATTTCCCAGGGTTAGTATGTCGGTTTGATGATCAGTATTCTATATTTCTCCAAAATGACTCCGGACGTTAAAAAAAGAGACCAAAATATATCCAGAATCTCCAAATTAACCTAGATATCCAAAATGATCAAAATACCACCTAAACCTCTAAAATGATCAAAGTAATCCCGAAACCTCTAAAATTAATAAATATCCTCGACCTCGAGACATTCAAAATGATTGTGAAAAGCCGAAAACCCCAACTTTCAAAATAATTAAAATGCCCATGAACCTCCAATACCTTTGAAACCACTAAAATGAACAAAATAGTTGTGAAGGATTATACAATTTAATCATATATTGGATTATTTTCCTACTTTGATTTCCCGATAGCAATCTTTTTACCAATCCAAAATTTCATAATATTGTTACTTCAACAAAATACCTCTAATTTTGGTCATATTAGAGATTTCAAGGGTACTTTCGCAATCATGGACGTTTCATGGGGGCATTTAGGTCATTTTGGATGTTCTACAAGTATTTTGGTCTCTTTGGGTGTTTCTTTCATTTTTCTAGGGGTGTTTTGGTCATTTTGGTCATTTCATGAGATATTTTGGTAATGTTAGAGATATTATGTGGTATTTTGGTCATTTTAGAAGCTCTAGAAATATTTTAGTCATTCTGGACCCTTGTAGTCTTCAGGGTATTTTGGAGTTTCAGAGTTATTTTGGAAAATTTAAAGAAAATTTTGTGATATGAAGTTCTAAACCATGCAACCAGCCCATTTGCCATTGCTTAATGCAAATACAAGACAAATTGGTATTAATCTAGAATGAATCTCTTATTGATTTGGGTGAGATAAGACTTTGTCAGTATTGCATACTTGTTACAATAATCAAACATTTTCAAATATTTTGTTCTTCACACTGTAGAGGGAAGTATTATACATGTCAGAACTTTCCTCTCGAGACAATTGCAACTATGATAAATTCTCAGTTGTATGTTTGCTAATTGTTTTTTTTTTTTTTTAAAAAAAAATTATTTTTCAATAGAATGAATGATTTATGCACTAAGATATTAGTGAGACAGAGAGGTATTGCCTCCTTTCCAACTTGAGCAGAAGTTTAGTTGCTCAACTAGGAAGGTGAAGGCACAGACAGCATATGAACATTACAATGGCTATCTTTTAAGCATGATCTAACTTTTTTATGATAAGCCTATAAGCTAAAAAGGTGAACGTTTCTCACAAATTTTCAACAAACATATATTGCTTCATCTATCATGGAAGCATATCATAATATAAGAGATAAGTTTTTAAATTTGGTATCAATTAAAAAAAAGGCATATGATAAGCAATACATGTAGAATTATGCATTGAAGCTTCTCTGTGGTAGTTTGTAGCGAGAAAGCTCACATCTTGATTTCAAGTGCATTATGTTGTATTCTGGCAGGGCTATGGTATGACAGAAGCTTGTGGAGACATCTCATTGGCAAATCCAATGGAAGGATCTCACCTTTCTTGCTCAATTGGAACACTCCTTTCGGGATTTGAATGCCAAATAGTTAGCATGGATACATTACAGCCTCTTCCACCAAATCAATTAGGGGAAATCTGGTTTCGAGGACCTAATATGATGCAAGGTTGAGTTTTTGGATCAATGTTTCTTAGTAGATTCCTAGTTTTGACAGGGCATATGTTGATTTCTTAATCGAAAGTACCTTACAGACTTTTTTTCCCCTTAATCCATCCAATAGTCAAGAAAATTTATGTCACTGATTTTGCAAATTGCTAGTGTTTAAATAACAAAGTATGTGACTAGGGATTATATATACATTTGCTTGTGTTCAATTAACTATTATCCCAAAAGCTTCTTGCTTTTCTTGCAGAATGTTAAATTACCGATTGTTTCAAAAGTTTAAATTGTTAGAAAATTGTGAATTTAATCAATTAACCATAACTCCAAGTTCTAAGAGCTTGCAAACCTTTGGGATAGAGTTACTTGAGTATGTTAGGGAGAAAACACCTTGAGAGACTCATTGGTTATATTACTTTTTCCTTATAGATTAAATATAGCTAGAATGATTCATGCAATATCTCAAAATCCTTTCAGGTTATTTTAATAATCTACAAGCAACAAAGCTAACTATAGATGGACTAGGATGGCTGCACACAGGAGATCTTGGATATTTCGATGAAGAAGGACAATTATTTGTTGTGGACCGAATTAAGGAGCTCATCAAGTGTAATGCCTTTCAGGTAACTTATCCTTTATTGAAAGTTTACATTTGCTCATATAGCAGTATTGGGGAAATTAGATATATTCTTCCCCAGTGGGTAAATAATCCACGATCCCTCTTAGATCTCTTTAATGATTAATGAAAATTAGCTAATCTGCTTCATTTGATACTATTGTCAAGTACTTTTCTTTACTGAGAAAATATCCCCCAAAGTGCTATATAACTTTTACTACTGATGAGTGATGATTTGTCACTATGTCTCTCCAGTCCTCTGATTAGCTTGGAAATCAGATAAGCATTTTCTCCTATGAGTCATTAATTTATCAATGCCTCTGTTTCTCCGTATAATTTTTTATCTTTTGTTAGGTGAGTATATAAGTTAGCTTGTATTTGTGTTCAGTGTCATATATATTGACTACAGCCAATCCCAAGTTCATAAAAATGAGAGTTGCAATAGGTTGGTGGTTAAATTAAAATTTAGTCATTTCATTATGAATTATTATTAGGACTTTTATAGGCTTACCATTTACTTTATATTAACAATGTAAACTTATATTGTGGACACACAAAATGTGTACAGTGTTATACACATTTTGCTAGTACAATGTAAACTAAAAAGTTTCCTTATTATTACTATAAAAGGCAGTGTATCATCTTTTACTTGACTGTTTGTTAGGTGGCACCGGCAGAGCTTGAAGGGTTGCTGCTTTCTCACCCTAAAATATTAGATGTAGTTGTGATCCCGTAAGTAGGAGAGTCATATAAGTTCTCTGTCATAATTTTCCTTATGCTTTATAAGCATATACATGTCCATCTGTTGCCTTATCTTTGAATCACTGCATGACAGTTTAATTACAATTTCGACTTCCGTAGATTTCTTGATGCCAAAGCTGGTGAGGTCCCAATTGCATTTGTTGTGCGTGCACCAAATAGCTTGCTAGAAGAAAAAGAAGTTCAGAAATTCATTGCAAAGCAGGTATTTTTTTTTGGGGATGATTTTAATTGCAGTGATGATAGTATGCTGTATATCTTTGAGGAAATAGTCATTTTAGTGAGGAACATCCACTCCTAAATTACTTAACTAGTGTATCATATATGTTTATCAATCTAAAAACCTAATATATGATAATAGGGTCACATGTCTATTTAGCTCTAGGGTGAATAGGATAAGTGCTTATGAGTTTGTGAGTTAAGGTTGATAGGGTTTCGAGTATGAGTGAATTTTTTTGATAATGGTGGAGATGTTTGTGTGTGGGATGAATGGGAGAAGAGAGTGCTGATTAGGGACTGCTATGAGGGAATCTTTCTTCCAAGAAAATAGAGAGAACCGGATGAGTGAGAGAGAGAGAGAGAGAGAGAGAGAGAGAGAGAGAGAGAGAGAGGTTAAGAGAACGTAACAAAGTACATCAACTTGTCAATAATGACTTATGAGCTCTAAGTGTTACAAGGAAGCTTATATACATTGCCAAGCTCAACTCCTATTGGTTGGTCATGTCCTTTATAGATGATTTAGCAATTAATTTCAAAAGAATTGAAAAGTCATGTACAACAGAGCACCTAAGCCAAATAGTTGAAAATAATAAGCTCCAAAACAATCTACACCAAAATAAGAAACATTGAAAGAAACAGGGGCCAACCTATAGTTGTGTCCCTATAAGAAAAAGAATGAAAAACATCCCAAAAAATGAATGTGCTAAAGATGGGCAATTAAGTTTGAACCTTTTGGATATACAACACTGTCAGTTTTTTTAAGACATTTTCCCTTCTTCCTGTGTATGTGTTAAAAATACTTAGTATTCTAAAAAAAAAAATTGTCACCATATTGCCAAGAACTTACTTTAGACACAATTCAAAATTTATTATGAAGTGGTTGAAACCAATCAATCACATTCATTCTCAGATGTCACTCACATTAGTTTGTAAGCATTAAGTTTGTCACCATATTGTCAAGAACTTACCGACACCTATTAGTATTTTCAACGAAAATGTTCAAATATTTCTTCCTCAATCATTATAAGTATTGAATTATTTAAAAATAAATAAAAAAGTTTGTCACAATGTTTCATATATGAATGCGTATTCTTAAAGAGTAATGCTATAAATACTATAAGGTTTACTATATAAAACTTACAAACTGATATATCATCAATTTCAAAGAGACAATTCAAAATTTATTTTGAAGTGGTTGAAACCCATCAGTCACATTCATTCTCAAATATCACTCACATTAGTTTATAAGCATTATGTGATAAAACTTATAATATCTTTTGCATTTTTCATTCTTTAAACTTTGATTATTTTTTTTTGCCTAATATAGGTGGCGCCATACAAAAGGTTACGGGCAGTAACTTTTGTAAATAGTGTCCTTAAGTCTACTTCCGGAAAGATCTTAAGAAGGGAGCTCGCAGAGAAAGTTCGATCCAAGATATAAAGGAACAAAGGTTGTATACTTGTATTAGAGCATTCATAATAATAATGCTAAAAATTATAACTTTTAGCAACTCAAAATACTACTTTATCTATTTTAACACCACACTTTATAACATACCCAACATCAAAATTTTTATGGTACGTTTGGTACATTGAATGAAGATTACGATAGGAATTGTAATATGTATTACTAGTAATAAAGTGTGTTGTAATGTAATAACTAAACCTATTCAATAGTTTGGTTGTGAGTTATAACATTAGAATGAAACTTAACATTTATTTTAAGAAATATCTTACTCATACAATTATATTTCCTTATTATTTTTTTTTTTTAATTTAAGAGAGATATGTGTTGTTTTTTTATGATTTTTTATTTTTATAATTGTTAGATGTATATGGAAAGTTTGTTTATTTGAAAATATATTAAATTTTGAAATTATTGCACTTAATAAGGAATATCTAATAGAACCTTTTAAAGAGGAAAAATTATTCTTCATTTTGAAGAATAGCTATTTATAAGGAATGATTGGTCCTTGTAATAAAAACATAACCAAACTAAAGAATAATTAAACCATAGGAATAACTATTACATTATAGCGCCTATTACAATCTACCAAACATGCCCTTATATTTTTTACCATTTCATTAAAATATTATTTCTTTATTATTTTTTAATTATTTTTTGTTTTCCATCTCATCTCTTCCTCTCTCTCTTTCTTTACATCCAACCCACTGCAAACCCAACCACTGCCGCCGCCCACACTCACTGTCATAGCTACACCATCCACAACCTCAACCTTTAACCACCAAAATCACAAACAAAAACAAACTCAAAATCAAATCAAACTCAATCCTACACCCACTGCCACAAGCCACCATTGCCACAACCACAACAATCACTACCACCATCACCATTACCCACAACCACAACCTCCGACCACCAAAATCACAAGCCCAAAACCACAACAGCATCCACCACCAAGCCACCACCCAAAACCCACCACAAAGCCCAATCTGAACCCACCATAAAACCCCAACCAAAACCCACCCTAGCCTCTCCGATCTTAGCCCCAGCCAAGAACATTGACCATGAACCCTCAAGAATGACGACTCAGGAGATGAGAACGGAGAGTAGATGGGTTTCAAGCTTAGGTTTTTGGGTTTGGTCATAGAGAGAAGATAAGAGCTTGGGTTGAGGGAGAACCAACCAAAAAGAAAAAGAAAAAGAAAAGACAAAGAAAAAGAGGTAGCGTGATGAGGCATGGGAGAAGGGAAGGGAGAACCAGAAGGGAGAAGAGAAAGAGGCAGTGTGTGAGAAAGAGAGAAAGAGGGAGAGGGAATTAAAAAATAATATTTGCTTTTGATACTCAGCTACAGTTCGCTGTTAGAGCTGGTAGCTCACTATAGCTGGGTGTCAAAATTTTAGCATTTGACTTCTTTGATGTAGTGTGTTTTTTGTGTGTTGATTGTTATTAGTAGCACTTTAGCATTCTTAATATGAATGCTCTTAAAGCAACCACATCAGTTCGTTTAAATTTTCTGTCTATTTTACACGAAAAAACCTACTTTTTCTATTTTACACATTCACTTTTACAAAACACCTACATCAATTTATTTATTATACACATTTATTCAATAAAATATTCATTATTTTACAATTTTTTATTATTCACTCTCTCACTGCCCCTCTCTCTCACAGACCCATAGTCCATCACTACCAACGATCACTCCACACCCAGCCACCATCATCACCACCCAGCCACCATCACCACCATCATCACCACCCAACCAGCATCATCAAGAAAAACCAACCCACTCAATCCAAAACCCATTCAATCCCAAACCCATTAATCACCCACCCAACCCGAAACCTAGTCAAGCCAAATCATCACCCACCCAATCGGCGGCAAGATCATCAAAACCCACCAATGAATCAGAAAAAACAAGCTGATCAAGATCAAAACCCACCGATCAAAATATTCAACCCACCCATCAAAATCCCAACCACCATCAACCCAATCAATACCCATCAAAACCCACACATCACGTCCCTGAGAGCTCTGCCACGACATCGTTTCTGGGTCTCGTACTAGTGAGATCGTACCATCTAAGCTTCGCCACGGCGTTTCTGAGCTCCGCCACGGCGTCGTTTGCCTATTGAGATCATATCGGCGGTGAGTGAGATTGGTAAGAGTGAGATTGGTGAGATCAATGGCTTGAGGTGAGATTGGTGGACTGAGGTGAGATCGGTGGACCGAGGGAGAGATGAAATGATAGAGAGGTGAGAGTGAGAAAACTATACACGGTTGAAAGAGAGAGCTGTGATCCTTTGAGAGTTGAGAGGAGAGAGAAACAAATACTAAAATAACGGATAAACGAGCTACAGTAACCGTGTAAATTTACACGGTTACTGTAGCTCATGGAAATTTTTAGAAGACTTTACACAGTTTTACACAAGCTGATGTGAGAGTTTTTTGGCCAAAATGTGTAAAATGAAGGAGTTTTTGTATTATAGAAGAGTATCCACCAACTGATGTGGATGCTCTATATATATATATATATATAGAGCTCCTCACAATAGGACCATAGAATTCGGAGAGGGCTCATACTTTAGGGGTTCACCATCACTGAGGTCACGTGCAATCTTGTGTTTGACAAATGGCAATGTGAGGTGAATTCATAGTTAATAAATTTGATCTGACCTGGCCGGTCAGACCAATAAGTGAACCAATACTTAAGCCAATATGATTGTTTAATTGAACCAGTAAAATTCAATAGGATCCAACGGTCCTCTAAATGAGTTACAGGAGTGACTTGAAATTTGGCCAAAGGCCCAAAGCTGAAGGGTGTAATTTGTAATTTTTAGCCTTTAATATTTATGGGACATGCAAATGTTGTATAATCATAGTTTCACACGGCACAGAGCCTGGTGTAGTAGGCTAGACCAACCATGGTTTGCTAGAGATCACAACAAAAGCAGCAGAAGAGTGAGCCAAAGCCAAGCAAGCAGCAGTCAACAGATTAAACAAACTATTAATACACCCATTTTCCAAATGGACAGAGTTTACCTCCAAACCGTTTGGAGGAAGATTCCAACCCAAAACTCATCCACGCATTAGGTACATGACCTATTTAATAAATTATGTGGCTTTTTAAAATAATTTAATGAGCCATGAACAATACACGTGGATGGTTTTATAAATAACCACATATTGAGTTGGAGGAGATTCCTCTAAACCAATTTGGAGAAAAACTCTGTCCTTTACAAATTGTTAGTAAAAGATGTTCATTAATTTTAAAAAGACAAAGTTTGGCCTATACAACCAACAATTGTATACAATCACTTAAGAATGGTTACACATGCCATCTTCCTAAAATTGTTAATGGGCTAACGTCAAATCTTTGAAGATCTCTATTCAATTGAACCTAATAACACAAATATAAGGCATTGCTCTGAAAAACAACAATAACAACAATCAACCCTTAATCCCAAAACTTTTGGAATCGGCTATGGATTCTCAACGGGCTAATCGGGATCATATACAAGGTCATTCTCTGAAAACAAAATCCTAAATTTTCACTAACATATGCAAGCAGCAAGTGGCCTTAAGGTACTCAAACCCACAATCCAATCGAAAGTTTGTCCATCTTCTTCCCATGTAAAGACCATCATAAACACTTAATAATCGTTCTCTAATAACACCACATCCAGAACCCAATTCCTCATATACTAAAAAGATCTCAAAAAACACAATAAAATGAATATTAATAATTTAGAATCTAATAAGAAGAACCAAAACAAAAATGCCATAATCAAAGCTTAATTAAATTAAATTGTGTTACGAAAGAGCTCTAGAGAGAAAAGAAACCAACTTTACTAAATAGAATCAGAAAATGAAAAACTTAATTAATTCACAATGTGCCTCTGCCTTTTATACACGAAACAGAAAAACAGAAATTTAACTAACTAACAAACTCTAATCATCTAATTAAAGTGACAGCTGTAAACCACTAATTTAATTCATACGTGCCAATATTTACACGTGCTAACAGATACTTAAGTGCAACGACATCGTTTAGCCTTCAGCTTCACTTTCTTCCTTTTAGCCTCAGCAGTGTTGTTTTGCTCTGTTTCTTCAGTGTCGTTCTGCTCTGTATCTTCAGTGCATTCCTTTAAGTCTTCTTTCTTCTTGACTGCACCTTCTTCCTTCTTAGCAGAAGTTTCAATACTCCCCCTCAAGTCATGAACCATAAGTTCAGTGACTTGATCATCAATAGTCTGAAGCTTTGGTGAGTAAATATCTATTAACCCCAAGCAAGTAATTAACCTGCTAAAAGCTGGAAGTCCCAATGCTTTTGTAAAGATGTCGGCTGTTTGAAGTTGACTTGAAATATAGAATGTTTTGATCACACCCTCTGTAATTTTGTCTCTCACCAAATGACAATCTACTTCTATATGTTTCGTCCTTTCGTGGAAGACTGGATTTGTTGCAATATGTAATGCAACCTGATTATCACAAAACAATTGAGCACTACTTGGATGATCAACTCTCAAGTCTCTTAACAACTGAAGAACCCAAACGATTTCACATGTTGTGGTGGCCATTGCCCTGTATTCGGCCTCTACAGAAGACCTAGAGACTGTGTTTTGCTTCTTGGACCTCCAAGAGATTAGAGAATCACCCAAAAACACACTATAGCCTGTGATGGATCTCCTGGTATTTGGGCAGCCTACCCAATCTAAATCACAGAAGGCTTTAACTTGCATACTTGAGCTACTAGAGAAGAACAAACTTTTCCCTGGTGTTCCTTTCAAATACTGAAGTATCCTATTGATTGCCATCATGTGGGGCTGTCTTGGTTCAGCTAAAAACTGACTTAACCTATGCACTGCATAGGTAATATCAGGTTTGGTCAGAGTAAGATATAACAATCTTCTTATCAATTTCCTGTACTGACTAGCATCTGGAAGAAGTTTACCAACATCCTTTGATAGATGCAAGTTCTGTTCCATTGGTGTTTTGACTGGTTTAGACCCTAAAAATCCTGTATTTTGCAAAATCTCCAAGCAATACTTCCTTTGATTCAAACTGATTCCCTTATTACTTCTAGCAACCTCAAGACCCAAAAAATATTTCAGAGAACCCAAATCTTTCAAGCCAAACTTAGTATCAAGTAAGAGCTTTAAAGCATTAATACAACCGGGATCATTACCAGTAAGCAAAATGTCATCTACATAGACTAGCAAAACTGTGAAAGAAGATCCTTTAGTGTATGTAAAAAGAGAGTAGTCAGCCTTAGATTGAATGAAACCAAAATTCAACAATGTATAAGATAACTTGGCAAACCATTGCCTTGAAGCTTGCTTTAAACCATAAAGACTCTTGTTGAGCTTCAAACCAAAGGAATAGAATTAGAAGAATTAGAATTAGAATGAGAAATATACTCCCCCTTGTTGTGAAATCCAGGTGGAAGAGTCATATAAACTTCCTCAGCCAACTCACCATGTAAAAAAGCATTATTAACATCTATTTGATGAAGACACCACCCTTTCACAGTAGCTAAAGACAAGACCATTCTGACAGAAACTGACTTAGCTACAGGAGAGAAAGTGTCAATGTAATCAAGGCCCTCTCTCTGAGTATAACCCTTAGCCATTAAACGAGCCTTGTGTCTTTTAATTGAGCCATCAGACCTATATTTGGTTCTATAAACCCACTTACAACCAATAGGAACTTTTCCCTAAGGAAGAGTGGTTAAAGTCCATGTATTTTTGAGTTCAAGAGCTGCAATCTCTTTATCCATAGCATCCCTCCAATCAGAAGATTGGACTACCTCAGAAAAGGAAGTAGGGTTTGGGGAAGAAGAACCAACTGCCATGACAAATTGTCTATAGTTCTTACTGAGATTAGCATAAGTAAGACAAGCAAAAATGTTATAGGGCTCACCAGACAAAGGTTTAGAAGTGATAAACTGGTAAGAATAATCTTGAAGGTAGGAAGGAGGCTTATGTAGTCTGGTTGATTTTCTGAGGTCTAATGGAGGAGTAGGCCTAGGAACCGATACAGAAACAATGTCATGCTCAGAAATAAGATCAGGAGTAGGATGTGGCAAATTAGATTGAAGTGAAAGAGGAGGAATGTGAGTGGCAAAAACAGTGTTTGCAGAATCAGCAGAGGGAAAAACAAGAGGTTGTTGAAAAAAAGAATCTAAAGAGGAGTAATCAGGAACTGAATGAGGAAAAACAAAAGAATCATGAGAGGCATCAATGGAAGAATCAGATGAGAAGTGTGAAGAAGATGAGGTAGAAGCAAAAGGAAAAATAGATTCATGGAAAACTACATCTCTAGAGACATGAATAGAATTTGACTCCAAATCTAGAACTTTGTACCCTTTAATACCATATGGATAGCCTAGGAAAACACATTTACGAGCTCTTGGAGCAAATTTATGTCTGTTGTGGCTAAGAGTTGAAATAAAGCACAAACAGCCAAAAATTCTAATATGACCATAGGAAGGAGGTTGTTTAAAAAGCATCTCATAAGGAGTTTTGTTGTTTAAATGCTTGGAGGGTAATCTATTTATAAGATATACTGCAGTGAGAATGCAGTCACCCCACATTTTTAAAGGTAAAGAAGAGTGAAACCTTAGTGCTTTTGCAACATTTAAAATGTGTTGATGCTTTCTCTCAACAATTGCATTTTGTTGAGGAGTGTCAACACAAGATAATTGATGCAAGATGCCTTTTGATTTGAAAAAATCCTTCATGATAAATTTTGTGCCATTGTCACTCTTAATACACTTAATTTTGACATTAAATTGAGTTTCAACCATGATGGAAAACTATTGAATAAGAGCTAGTGTTTCAGACTTAGATTTAAGCAAATAAACCCAAGTACACCTAGAATAGTCATCCACAATGGTAAGAAAGAACTTGTAACCCTCAATAGTGGGAACTGAAAAAGGCCCCCAAAGATCAAAATGTACAAGATCAAACACACAATGAGATACATGTTGCCTAGTAGGAAAGGATAGTCTCTTTTGTTTAGAAAAATGACAGATGTCACAACAGACAGTTTTATTAGCTGGTAGAGCATAGACAAGATTATTAAGCAAAGAAAATCCAATATTATTAAAACAAGCGGTTACAAGTAAAGCAATCCTAGTACCTTATACCAACCTACAGTTGAATCCTTACCCCAATACACAATTGGACTTGCAATGTAGTGACAATCTCTCATTTCAATGCACGGCTCTCTGTACGTGACTAAGCAATCGATGCACAGATCCCAGTCTGCAACTTACACACTAACTTGAGAAAGATGTTGGCTGCAAAGTTCTTCAGTTCATGCACACGATGAAGATTAAGAAGCTCCTTGGTTACAAAACCCTACGACATACAAATGCAACAGCTTCTTCAAGAGAAAGATGAACTAGGGCAAATTGTCTCCGGTTACAATTTGAGTGAATAATCACTTTGCATCAAGTTGCATCCAGTTGCGTCACCCTAGACGGCCCTTAAAATAATCCTTATATATGTCTAGGGTTGTGAGAAAAGAAACCCTACACAAAAAGCTTAGATATGCGTGAAAAACATATCTGGAAATCTGATTTTCGTAATCCTCGATAGGTAGGCTATCTATCAAGCTGCTATCGAGTTACAGGCTAAAAGCTTCTTTATAACCTCGATAGATACAATCTATTGAGCTTTAAAATACAACACTTCTTCACTTGATTTTTGAACAGACTTGCACGACTTTAACTTTTGACTTGAACACAATGTTGCTTGAAGACTTAAACCATCCTAGATCTACCCAATTACAAGTAAAGTGCATTTTGTCAAAAGATTAGCCAATTCTAAATGACATATGTTCATAACAAGATCCACATATGTCCTAATAGTAGTAATTAAATTTGTAGTTGTTTATCTAAAAATATGAGTAGGATCTGCAAAATAAGTATTTTTAAGTTATTGATATATAAAGGAAATAATGTAGACAATCCAATATGACTATATGAGTCAACTTATTTAATAATTTTAAAAAAATTTGAACAATTGAAGAGACGTGGGAGAAGCCGTGATCAAGGCTTTGGAATTGGGATATAATAGAATGCTTATTTGGAATAGTAGTAAAGGCCTCAGTACCTCACACAATGTCACATGGTCAACTTTTTCACTCAAATTTTTTGTCTGTGATGGCCCTAAGTCCCTGACTTAGTCTCAGCCAACACCGCACACACACTGCAATAACACTTAGAACAGATTATATAGGGACGTTTAAACACATAGCACACATAATATTTACAAGGAACCCACCCCCAACCTTTATTACTTAATCTTAAGTACAAAGGAAACCCTTTTACAAGCCTAGAGAATTACACATAATTTTTCCAAAGTCAAATACACTCTACTGTTGACATCCCCAACAGCCTTAGGGTTAAATATACAGAATTAACTACTATGGCAGTTATTGCCTAGTAATTACTTGGGTCTTGGACAATCTGCCACTTGTGTTATGACTTGGGACACCTTCAACTGAAGCTGTCTTGGCCTGCCATCAACACTATATCCCACACAGCATGCCCATATGCAACACACAAAGTAATTGCCATCAACCCATTAGCACTTGTCCATGCATTCAGCCAACCCACACTAGCCCAATGCTTTGCACATAGCATTCAATCATCACAGCAGCCCAGCCTTGCCTTGCACTCAAGCCACCAAGTCCACACACAAGGAACCAACAACTAAGCCATCAATGCCATGCACCACCACATAGGGTCAGCATCACCTGCTACTGCCTATCATCATCAAAACCATCTCTACCACCATGGCCCATCTCTGCCATAGCCTTGAGGCATCATGTGGAGCAAGGCGCCTCCATATGCTGCCCCTCATCACTGCTTATCGATCCAACTCAAGTAGAGAGATTGGGCAGGTCCCCCTCAAAGAACCTTTAGAAGCATTACTAGTCGGGCGTAAGGAGCCATGACTGTGTTGAGAGAACATAAAGCCCAGTGATTGACCCAATGCTACCCAAGCACCCTCATTCCTCATGCCATCATCAACAACACATAATGCTCCTAACACACGGGTATGCAACCAGAGTAGAGGAGCTTCTTAGCTTGAAAAGAACCTACTTTCAAACTTAAACTAGTTTCACGCTTGACCATAAGCCTCCTTTTTGTCCCGAAGGATGTAATTGCCCATGTAATATATCTAGCTTATATCACTAATTGACCATAAGCCTGATGTTTTCGGTTGTGTCCTTGTGTACAGTAAGGACCATATTTGAATTCCTAGCCCAAAAGGTGGATGGACTTAGGCCCAAAAAGCTCAAAACAATAAATTTATAGAGAATGAGTTGGAAAGCTGGGCTTTAATGAATCAGATAACCACTAAAATGGAGTCAGATGACAAGAAAATGAAGACAAATAAGTTTGAACTAAAGAAAATCGTTCTTGGCACAGTTCAAGGAGATCGGTTCTTATATATTTCTCTCAAGTTTGATTACAAATATAATTCTTGATTGCTACAGTGTTTTTCTCTTAGTTTCTCGAACTATTTCTCTCATTGCCTCCTTCCTCTTTTATACTCTCTTCCCCTTTTCATCTTTACCCTCCACGTGCAGGCCAGATGGTTGGTGTTGATACTTGTCCCGTCAGGCCCTTTCTGAAGTCTTTGTGTAGTAGCTGTAAGTCTGACTGTTCAGGTATCACTTCCACATTAATACGACCAGAGTGGTAGCTGCAGGGCATTCAATACAGTGGTAGCAACTTTCTTCTTAGATATTTTAGGACTCCCCCCTATCCTATGTTTCTATAATGCTTATCTGTATCAACAGAATTTCTTGGAATGTCCCTTTAGACTGCAGACCACCTTTTCGAACCTCGGCTTTGGTTAGCCAAGGAGACATTCATCCTCGGCCTACCCTTTTGGGCCTTTATGACCAAAACTAACTTCTTCATTTACTAACATGGACTCCCCTAACAATGTTTACTCCTCCTTGGATGACTTCATGTCCTCGAATTGGACCCCAGGCCCAATATATACATAGATAATGAGCTCCTAGGCCCAATACCCCTACAATAGCCCTTCGAGATTCTTCTTTCTAGCTCGTCGAGAAGAAAGGAGGATTTCGATGTCACTACATTTACCTCGTGCTCATTACACGTCACCTTTGATTGTGTAGGTGCCTTTTTAACTGCCTAAGGCAAGCTCCTGACGCTTTGGCATACAAAACGTGCCTTCATTAAATTTTTACGGCTTTTTGCTCCCCACATTCTATGGTGCATTACGGATCCAACGACTGAGGATTCTGCTGGGAACCGAGCGGGAATTTTCCCGCTTATAACTCCTTCTTTGATATAAATACCGCTCAAATCAATCACTCACCTCACTTTAGCATTCATTTCACTTTAGCGCACGTACACTGAATCTGCAAACTTCCCCAACTCACTCGTGCCCTTACAAATACCAAAAGCCTGTTCGAGGATACTTTTCTTCTTTCTGTAAGTCTTCATAAACCTTTTTCACTTTATTTTTCCATATACTTTTCTTTTGTTTGTGTCTTTTCCTCCTCGGCTCCTCTTCCTTCTTATTATCTTCTTAGTACCTCCAACTCTCTCTTAGGAATAGGTAGATTCAAAAGTTTGGTAGACTCCGAGGAGGAAATAGTAAGCTTTAGAGCTCTGTATAGGATCTCGCCAGGAGTGTTCATTAGGTATTGTAAGGAAGGAGAATGGCACGAGAAAAGGCAAGAGGGAGAAGTGGTAATCCCAATGATTGCCTTCATAGAGGGTGGGATAAGAATTTCCATGGGCACCATAACTAGGGACTACCTAAGGGCTCATAGGTTAGCTCCCACCTAGTGTGCCCCAAACATGTTTAGGATTCTAGGGAGTGTAGATGCCCTTAATGAAAAAATGGGCTTAGGGCTGACCCACCACGATGTCAACTAGATCTACAACCTCCACCATCTAACGGGGCAGGGGTACTACCTAAATCTAGGTACCCTGAGGTTAGGCTCATCCAGTGCCTCTCCGACTCTAACAAGGGCCTAAATAAGGACTTTTTTATCATGTCAGGGGAGTGGCACGATGGCCTCCCCTACCCGATGAAAGAGGGGAAACTAGGTGGGGTCTTAGGTCTAAGTTAAAAATTTGTACTTAAGTTTTCTTTAGGCTCATTGTGCTTTTTGCTAATGATGTTTTTCTGTTTTTCTCCATAGTTTTGTAGATAAGAACGCTTCTATGCCTAACTTCAACCTCGTCAATCAAGAAAGCCTTGACAAAATACTAAAGGCCGAGGTATTTATCCATAGTGACGGCCAGCTCAGGGTAGCACATCTCCATCTCCAAAAGCTACCAGGCGCCCAAGTGCATCATAAAGGCAAAGGACCCTTGTCTCCTCCGAATATGTGTTGCCACCCCAGGTTTCCTCATCTCCGATCCGATCCCAGAAGGCATGCTCACCACCAATCTCATACCTGAAGGTATACCAAAGGTAGCCCTGCCACCACAGTACACAGCCAAAGAGGCCACTTCTTTTCATCCTGCCATCACAAAGGAAGAAGAAAAAGAAGAAGAAGACATAGTTGAAGTGTTTGACTCTGAGGACGAGTTTGACGTCTTTAATCAACCTTTATCCTCGGAAGCTTCAACTGGTGATCTCGGGTGGCCTTTCACACCAATACTAGACGAGATGGGGATCCAACGTAAGTCAAGGTCCACCTTGCTGGAATTGATAGAGTCCTAACCAGGGAGGGACACGCCTGGGAAGGCAGCCCAGACTAAGCCTCCCACCTTTCTACCCACTCAGCCCCTTTGTCATGATCCTGCTGACCTTAAAAGAAAAAGAGAGCAGAAAGGCAAGGAGGTAGTGGAAGGAGGGAAAACTCATCCCTCCCAAGAAAATGAGGCCCAAAGAACGGCCAAGCAAGCCAAAGCGGGGCAAAAGGGCGCCAAGCAAAGGGCTGATCTTCAGGTCACACCTTCCGCATGGACCCCCACCCCAATTCTGGATAGGGCTCCCTTACCCGCCAATGCCTCTATCAGGGACTTCCGAGGAGGGACGACTGGCTATGTGGCCAATGCAGTGGAGCAAGCTCTGCTACTCCCTGAGGACATGGCCAAGCTCTGGTCCATAAGGAGGCACAAGGTCTTCCTCAGTTTAAAGAGTTACCTCACCATGGTATGTACCTTACTTAGCTTCTTCTTCTTCTTCTTTTTTTACAGCTTTCCTCTCTTTCTTTTTCTAATCTATGTTTCTTTCCTCGGTAGGCTGTTCAAGCCTTATTTCGGGTGGAGGAGATAACCAACTACTGCCACCGGCAGATGAAAGAAGAGGAAGGAAGGCGCAACGCCACCGTAGAGGCCTTTAACGTGGCTGAAAAAAGAATGAATGAGAAGAAGAGCAAAATGACCGAGATGGAAAGGGATAAGAAAAGTGCCGAGGCTACTCTGGATAGATCATTACCCTTAAGAAGAAATTGGAGGAGGCCGAGAAGGCAAGGGAACAAGCAGAGAGGGCTAGGGATTAGGTCGAGCAAGAAGGATATGATGTAGGAGTGGCAGAGACCAAGGAAACCCTCAAGGCTAAGGTCTCGGGGTTATGTAGGAATTACTGCTCCCAAGTGTGGAATGAAGCTCTCAACCAAGCTGGGGTTAAGGCTTCATCTATACTTAGGAAGGCAGAGAATATATACTACCCCCCGCCATCCGAGAATCTGTTCCATCTAGCTCGAGGACTGATACCTCCTCCGGGGTGGCAGAAGCAAGCAAGGACAGTACAGCCAAGGTCCTAACCTCTTCTCCAAGGTGGCCAAGCAGCCCGAGGGCATAGAAAAGAAGAAGAACTTAAACTAGGGAGTGGACCCTGATGCCACGAAGTGCTCCCACTGCCACCAAGGACCCTCCTGCTGAGAAAGAAGCTTCTAACAAAATGGAGATAGTCTTGGCCACTCTTCCCTTGCTAGCCAAAGCTGATCTTGCAAGCAAAGGCCCCGAGCTCTGAGAGACAACCTCCACCCAACCCATCAAGGCCCCTCCTAAGGAAAAACTTGTAATAAAAAAGAAATAGATTTTAGTGTAGTTCTTTCTTTTATGTTTTTATTTTCAAAACTTGTAATCTAGCTAACCTTTTGTAAATAATTTTCCTTTTTCTAAGGCTCAAATTAATGATAATTTACAAGTTTTCCCTCCATGTTTGTGATATTGATGTTGATTCTAACATAGTTTATGTTTCATGTAACACTTAACTAATATGGAATTGAGATAAATCTCCATTTAGTTTTCTGCATAAGTGGCAGCATAGTTATCCCACCTTAAATGATTAGCAGCAAGATAAGTTAAATATGCTAAGTCCATAATCCCAGCAAAGTGTAACCTTAAGCTCAAAAACATACATAATTGTAGAGCATCCATCCACATCTGGCTTTAATTAGTTTTTCATTTATCAACAAGTCTAAGGATCTGGGGATGATAATTAATTTTCAAACTGAATCATGGGCATACTTTTAAATGCTTTAAGTGATGCTCATGAGTGTTCATTTGATTATGTTATTTATAATAAATATTTTTGCTACTTAGCATGGCTGGTTCTACTTGATACTTAGATAAATGATAGAACGTATGAACCTGCCCAATGTATGTTATCCAAGGGACCAAGTATAACTAGGGTTCCATTTGACACTTAGGTGAATAGCTTGAAATATCATTTTACCCAAGGTATGTGGCCCGAGGATCCAGGCATGACCAAGGTTCTGTTTGATGCTTAGGAAATTAGCTTTGAAATATCAATTTACCCAAGGTATGTGGTCCGAGGATTCAGGCATAACCAATGTTCTATTTGATACTTAGGAAAATAATAGGAAGTTTTAATTTACCCAAAGCATGTGATTCGAGGAGCTAGGCATAGTTAAGGTTCTGTTTAACACTAAGATAGATGTCAGGAAGTATTAATTTATCCAAAGCATATGGTTCGAGGAGCCAAGCATAGCTAAGGTTCTGTTTAACACTTAGACAGTTAACCCAAAAATATCAATTTACCCATGATATGTGATTTGTGGAGCCATACATGACCAATGTTCTGTTTAATACTTAGGAAAATAACAAGTAGTATTAATTTACCCAAAGCATGTGGTTCGAGAAGCCAGGCATAGCTAAGGTTTTGTTTAACACTTAGATAGATGTCAGGAAATATTAATTTACCCAAAGCATGTGGTCCGATGAGCCAAGCATAGCTAAGGTTCTGTTTAACACTTAGGTGAATAGCTTGAAATATCAATTTACCTAAGGTATATGGCTCGAGGATCCAGGCATGACCAAGGTTCTGTTTGATACTTAGGAAAACAGCTTTGAAATATCAGTTCACCCAAGGTATGTGGCATGACCAAGGTTTTGTTTGATACTTAGGAAAGTAATAAGAAGTATTAATTTACCCAAAGCATGTGGCCCAAGGAGCCACGCATAACTAAGGTTTTGTTTAATACTTAGATAGATGTTAGGAGGTATTAATTTACCCAAAGCATGTGGTTCGAGGAGCTAGGTATAGCTAAGGTTCTGTTTAACACTTAGGAAAATAATAGGAAGTATTAATTTACCCAAAGCATATAGTCCGAAGAGTCAGGCATAGCTAAGGTTATGTTTAACACTTAGATAGATGTCAGGAAGTATTAATTTACCCAAAGCATGTGGTCTATGGAGCCAGGCATAGTTAAGGTTCTGTTTAACACTTAGACAGTTAACCCAAAAATATCAATTTACCCAAGGTATGTGGTTCGTAGAGCTAGACATGACCAATGTTTTGTTTGATACTTACGAAAATAACTTAAAATATCAATTTACCGAAGGTACGTGGTTCGAAGAGACCGGCATGATCGAGGTTCTGTTTGATATTCAAACAAACAGTAGAAAGCATGGCGCACACTGTAATAAACCAAAATATGGTAAAGAAAGCTTTTATTAATAATAATACATTCTCAGGTTGTTTACATTCCAGGGGCGTAGTACAGCCTTTTCCTCTAGATCTTCAAGATAATATGCACCTGTGCCAGCCACTGATGTGATGTGATATGGTCCTTCCCAGTTGGGCCCTAATTTTCCCCATGTTGGGTTCTTTGTAGTTCCTAAAACCTTTCTTAAGACTAAGTCTCCAGGTGCCAGGGGCCTTAGCTTTATGTTGGCATCATACCCTTGCTTTAGCTTGTGTTGATAGTAGGCCAATTGGACCATGGCATTTTCCCTTCGTTCTTCAATCAAGTCTAAGCTCTTCTCCAATAGCCCATCATTTCTGCTCGGAGTGAAAGAACTCATTCTCAGAGTGGGGAATCCAGTCTCTAGAGGAATAACCACCTCGGCCCCATAAGTCATTGAAAAAGGAGGTCTCCTTAGTGGACCTACGAGGAGTAGTTCGGTATATCCAACAGACGTGTGGCAATTCTTCTACCCATTTTCCCTTTGTGTCATCTAGCCTCTTTTTATGCCCACTCACTATGACCTTATTGACAATTTCAGAATGTTCGTTCCCCTGTGGATATGCCGGGGTTGAATATCTATTTGTTATGCCCGAGTCACAGCAATACCTCCTGAAGGCCTTGCTATCAAACTATAGTCCATTATTCGAGATGAGGGTATGAGGGTATGAGGGATTCCAAACTGAGTGACAATATTTTTCCAAATAAATCTCTTTGCATCCGCATCCTAATATTTGCCAATGGTTCAGCTTCAACCTACTTGGTGAAGTAATCCGTGCCAACCAACAAATATCTTTTATTCCTTGCTGCCTTAGGGAAAGGACCTACAATGTCCAAGCCCCATTGAACAAAAGGCCAAAGGTTGGACAAAGGATTAAGGACTCTTCCGGGTTAATGAATGTTTGGTGCAAATCTTTGGCATTGGTCATACTTCTTCACATACTCTTATTCTTCCTTTTGCATATTTGGCCACCAATAACCTTGAGTAAAGGCCCTATAAGACAAAGAATTGCCCCCCGTGTGGCTTCCATAAACCCCTTCATGTAATTCTTCTAGGAGTAGCTCAACTGCTTCAGGGTGCATGCATAGCATATATGGGCCAGAAAAAGATCTCTTATACAACTTTTGGTCCTCGGACAGCCAAAACCAAGGAGCTTTCCTTTGTATTTTGACAGCCTCGAACTTGCTCTTAGGCAAGACATCCTCCTTAAGGAATAGTACAATATAGTCCATCCAGCTAGGACTCACCCTTATTTGATGAACTTGAACCACATTTTTCACTGCCTCAGTAGGTTTACATAAGTCCTTCACAAGGATCACCTGAGGTAAACTTTGTGCCAAGGATGTTGCCAACGTGGCAAGAGAGTTGGCATGTGTATTTCTACTTCTAGGGATTTGCGATAAATTAAAAGACTCAAATCCTGACTACAAGTGTCTAACCTGGTTTAAATACTCTTGCATTCTGAGATCTCTGGCTTCCAGCTCTCCCTGAACTTGGCCTACCACCAACCTTGAATTAGAGAATATCTCTACAGCTTTTCCACCCATTTTTTGAACCATGGTCATTCTTGCCAACAGAGTTTCATACTCAGCTTCATTGTTTATGGTCGAGAAGCCTAATCTCAAGAATTTCTCAATTATGATCCTCTTGGGAGATATCAAAACTAGCCCCACTCTATATCCTTTGTGATTCGTTGCATCATCAACATATGCTCTCCAGGACAAAGGCTCTTGTAAGGAGACTAACCCAACCGACTTTCCATCCATGTCCTGCTTCTCCATTCTGTAACGAGGATTCAGTGAACTCAGCCACCCAATCATCAAGGACCTGACCCTTGACAAAGGTGCGAGGCATGTACTTGATATCAAAAGCTCCTATGATCGTACCCCACTTGGCAATCCTTCCTATGTAATAAGCACTTCGAAGTAGAAATCTAAGCGGAAGCTGGGTCAAGACAACAACTGTGTGTGGTTGGAAGTAGTAGGGGAGCTTACGTGTAGCATGCACAATTGTTAAAATGGCTTTCTCCAGTGGTAGGTAACGAACCTCGACCTCATGTAGTGATTTTCTCACATAATAAACTAGCCTCTGTACACCATTATCAACCCGCACAATTACCAGGCTTACTGCATAGGAAGCTACAATAATAAAAACCTCATCTACCTCGGGTCTGGACATAATGGGTGGCCGAGATAGGTATTCCTTCAGTTGTTGGAAGGCCAAGACACACTCCTCAGTCCATTCGAATCCTTTCCACTTGTTCAACAGTTGGAAGAAAGGTCTACACCTGTCTACTGACCGAGAGATAAATCGGTTTAGGGCAGCAATCATCCCTGTTAGCTTCTAGAACTCTTTAGGATTCTGAGGTGGTTGTAAATTGTTAATTGCTTTAATCTAATCAGGGTTAACTTCAATTTTATGGTGTGTAACCATGTACCCCAAGAACTTTCTTGATCCAACACCAAACGAACACTTAGAAGCGTTAAGGCGCAGCTTGTGTCTCCATAATATCCCAAAGATATTCTTGAGGTCATTAACATGCTCGGATTCTGCCTTACTCTTTACCACCATAACATCTATATAGATCTCAATGTTTTTTCCTAACTGTGGCTCAAACATCCTGGTCATCATCCTCTAGTAGGTAGCCCATGCATTCTTTAAACCAAATGGCATCACCTTGTAATGGTAATTCCCAATAGGAGTAACAAAAGTTGTCCTCTCTTGATCATCCAAAACTAAAGGTATCTGATGGTAGCCTTGAAAAGCGTCCAAAAAGCTCATCTGAGGATGACCTACAGTGGCATTCACTAGATAGTCTATCCGAGGCATGGGGAAATGATCTTTTAAGCAGACCTTGATCAGATCTGTGAAGTCCACACATACCCGTCACTTTCCATTTTTCTTCTTCACAATCACAATATTGGCCAACCATTCAGGGTAGAACACTTCTTTAATAGCCCAAGCTTGCTTAAGCTTCATCACCTTGTCTTTGACAGCGTCAAAATGATCTTTAGATGAGTGCTAAGATGGTTGCTTTATGAAGGTGACAAATGGATTGACATTCAAATGATGGCAGATGAAGCTCGGATCCACCCCCAGAGTTTTGTAAGCACTCCATGCGAACACATCAACGTTCCTCTTGAGAAACTCTACTAACTCTTCCTTCTCCTAAGGAGGTAGCTGAGCCCCAACCTGAAAAAATTTCTTTGGATCATCACCTACAACAATTTTTTCTAAATCCTCACACTTCGCCTCTTCAATTGGCCTATTGATAAGTAACACTAGACTTTAACTGCTATAAACCCCCATCAGCAGAGGCCAAGGACTCAGCTGCAGGCTAATGCATAATTGCAGCCACGAGGCACTGCCTAGCCATGAACTGACTCCCCACAAGCTTCTCAATCCGGTCCCCTGATGGATACTTCACTTTCAAATGTAAAGTTAAAGAAACAGTCCCTAGGGCATAAAGCCGAGGTTTGGCCACAATGGCCGTGTAGGGAGAGTATGCATCCACCACAATGAAGTCCACTTCAACCACCTCTAAACCTACATGCACGGGCAATCTAATCTGACCCCTTGGGGTGACAACTTTCCCATCAAAACTCACCAAAGGTGAATCATAGGCTGTTAGGTTCTCAAGCTTTAAGTTCAGCCCTTTATACAAGTCAGGGTACATAATCTCAGCACCACTGCCCTGGTCTACCATCACCCTCTTCACATCATACCCTCCTATTCTGAGAGTAACCACTAAAGCATCACCTTGTGGTTGGATGGTTCCCATCTTGTCCTCGTCTGAAAAACTCAATGCTGGTCGGATCTCCACTCTAGCCCCATTCTTTTCAGAATTAGAGTCCTCGGTTGGTAGCTAAGCTACAGACATCACCTTGGAAGGATGAGAACCAGTCCTCTCAGGTGCAATAAAGATGACATTAATTGTGCCTAACATGGGCCTAGAAGAAGCGTTCCCCTGAGCCCTTGACCTTGATTGGTCTCCTTGTCCGCTAGGCATACAAAAATTGTTGTAACCTTCCCTCTCTGACTAGTTGCTCAAGATGGTTCCACAGAGTTTTGCAGTCCTTGGAGGTATGCCCTTACTCCTGGTGGTATTGGCAATGGAGGCTTTGGTTGCGCCTTAAGGGGTTTCCTCCTATTTTGTTTGGTAATTTGAAGTATGGCTCATTCTTGATCTTCTCCAAGGCTTGATGCATTAGTTCTCAGAACACAATGTTAACCACCTGAGGAGTCGTAGATCCAGATTGTCCAGCAAAATCCCTTCGGGATCTGTTATTGTTGTATCTATCTGACCTGAAATCCCTCCTCTCCTAAGGGATAACCTTACCTTTCCCATTGCCTTATTGTTGGTCTTCCTCAACCTGCTTGTACTCATCAATGCGATCCATAAGCTGACAAAAACTCCTTATCGACTTCTTGGTCAGGGATTTTCTCAAATCATGCTCGGTGGGCAGGCTGACCTTGAAGGTCCTTCTAGCCACGTCATTAAAATCCCTATCAAACTCATTAAACATCTCCTAGTACCTGTCCGAGTACATTTTCAGGGTCTCACCTTCTCGCATGGACATGGATAATAAAGAATCTAAGGGCTGAGGAACCCTACTACATGTAATAAAATGAGACCCGAATGCTTGAGTGAGCTCCTTGAAGGAGTTAATAGAACCTACACCCAGAACATCAAACTATCTCATCGCCACAAGCCCCAAGCTGGATGGAAATACCTTGCACATCAAGGTCTCATTCTTAGAGTATACAGCCATTCTCTGGCTGAAGTGACTTATGTGCTCCACAGGGTCTGTACAACCATTGTACGTGGTGAACGTGGGCTAAGTGAATCACCGAGGAAGTCTCCCTCTCTCAATCCTGCATGTGAAAAGTGATTTGGAAATTTGGTTGGGTGCCCTACTCATTGCATCATTTCCTAAACCCTTGCAAGATGAGCTCCTGTTTCTACGCTTATGGTGGTAGTCCTCATCATACGAGAAAGACTCAATGGAAGGAGTTGTTAATCTACGTCTATAACTACCATCCTCTTCACCGTTAGAAGAGAAATCAAAAATTGAGGGGGTTCGCCTTCTCCATTAGTGGCGTAACTTCCTCTTTAAATGATCAGTCTCCAGTTGCATGTCCTTAGCATTTTTCTCATGAGAGACACGGCTCCCACGCTGAGACTGGCTCCTAGTAGCATGAGTAGTATGCATACTCCCCTCTCAGTCTTTTCTTTGTTCAAGATCACAAAAGTGATCTTGATGCTGAGACCCCATAGATTCTGCCTGATGGAGACCTAAACCTATCATAGTTGGACATTAGACTCACTAAAACACCAGTAATCCCTACAGACGGTGCCAATTGTAAGGACTAGATTTGAATTCCTAGCCTAAAAAGTGGATGGACTTAGGCCCAAAAAGTCCAAAACAATAAATTTGTAAAGAGTGGGTTGGAAAACTGGGCTTTAATGAATCAAATAACCACTAAAGTGGATTTAGATGACAAGAGAATGAAGACAAACAAATTTGAACTAAAGAAAATCGTCATTGGCACAGTCCAAGGAGATCAGTTCTTATATATTTCTCTCAAGTTTGATTACAAATATAATTCTTGATTGCTACAGTGTTTTTCTTTTAGTTTCTCGATCTCTTTCTCTCATTGCCTCCTTCCTCTTTTATACTCTCTTCCTCTTTTCATCTTTACCCTCCACGTATAGGCCAGATGGTTGGTGTTGATACTTGCCCTATCAGCCCCTTCCTGAAGTCTTTGTGTAGTAGCTATAAGGTTGAAAACCACTGTTCAGGTATCACTTCCACATTAATGCGGCCAAAGGGGTAGCTGCAGAGCATTCAATGTGGTAGTAGCAGCTTTCTTCTTAGATATTTTAGAACTCCCCCCTGTGCTATGTTTCTGTAATACTTATCCATATCAACAGAATTTCCTAGAACGTCCTCCTAGACGGCAGACCACCCATTCGGACCTCGGCTTTGGTTAGCCGAGGAGACATTCATCCTCGGCCCACCCTCTTGGGCCTTTATGACCAAAACTAACTTCTTCATCTACTAATACGGACTCTCTGATAATGTTTACTCCTCCTCAGACGACTTCATGTTCTCGAATTAGGCCACAGGCCCAATATATACATGGATAATGAGCTCTTGGGCCCAATACCCTTACATGTATTTTTATTTGGTATAATAATAATTAAAAAAAAAAAAAAAAGATGTGAGGGTGGGAAAGTAGTTGGTAAAAAAAAGTTTTAAATTCCTTTTGCATTTCAATTTGTGAACCTATTTTCACTTTCCTCTCTTTTTTTCTTCTATTTTTTTTTTCCTTCTTCACGGTTTTTAAATTCTCTCATCTCTATTTTTTTTTTTTTTTTACTCCTATCCTGAATTGTTCTTTTCCACAGATTAAATTTTTTTTTTTTAAATTTTCCAGTGCCTTATCTTTAATTTTCTCAATCCTACATGGCTACATCAATATAGCTTCTCCCTTCTCTCTCTTCCTCACTCTCTCTTCTTAATTAGTTTCACTCACAAAAACAATAAAAATGTTATGTTTTTTACACACACACAAAAAAAAAAAAAAAAAAAAAATCTTGCACTCCTTTTTTTTTTTTTTGTCAAAAGATTTCTCAAAAACATTCATCTTATTGTTATTTTTAGACCCGGACCGCTCAATGAAGCACAAAAAGGAAATATAAAGATTTTTGAAGTTGAATTGAGATCAAATCAAAGTTGAACCGTGATAGTATTATAATTATTTGAAAATATAAATAAATATATTAAATTAGTACATATAGAAAAATTAATTAAAATAGTCCAATTAAATATAGAGAGATATATTTCTTTATATAATATTGGTCAAAATCTATATAATTTTTAAGATATTTGAACTAATATATCAATATCAAACCCAAATCTATATCTAATAATAATATCAATAAAAACTACATTTTTTAATATTATAATTATAATATGAACCTAAAAATAATGAAAAAAGAAAAGAAAAAGAAAAGAGAGAGAGAACATGATAGATGATACATTACTCATCATTATCACGTGAGGGAGGGGACTCAAAATTGAAATGAAATATAGTCTGACACTTTTGACTCCGACAATTCAATTTTTCACTCTCCTCTATCATTTTCAAAGCTAGTCATTATCACGTGGAGGAGGAACTCAAAATTGAAATGAAATACAGTCTGACACTTCTAACTCCGACGATTCAATTTTTCACTCCCCTCTATCATTTTCAAAGCTAGTCACATGCTTGGTACCATATGACTAATCTCAGTACAAAAGAAAGCAAAAAACAAACCAAAAAAAAAAAAAAAACAAAACAAAGCAAAGCAAATGGCTAGTCAGTCATGTACAGGAAAGGACGAAACAAAGCAAAGATACCAAAAGACAAGTTACTCACAAAAGACAAGTTACTCATGTTGAGGTAAGGACGAAACAAAGAAAAAGAAGAAGGCTACCTGCTGTAAGGGTTGAATTCTTGGTGGTTGAAGCTTTCTTCTTCGTTTGTTTAACTAGTGTCAAACGAAAAAGAAAATTTTTTTTTTTGTGTTTTTAATTGTAAACTTAATATAAATTTATGTAGTCACAGGGCGCAATGAGATACGGTCAATAAAAATTAAACATTTTGATTATTAGTTATTATTATATATAAATATATAGATTAGGTAATTGGGTGAGTTGGGGTTTATCCATAATAATTGAGTTCGGTTAAATTTGGGTTAGAAGTAATTAGTTATATGGGCGAGAAATAGGTCAATGAATTTTATGTACTCAACCTAATTATACTTTCCTCAAACCCACCCATTTAACACCCTAAGAGTATCCATAGCAGCTGGTACAAAAATTATGTCATTTTGTCACACCGAATGCCTACTTTATTATTTTACCACATTATTTTACAACATCTCATTTATTAGATGTTTTATAATTCAATTCTATACATTAAAATAATATTTACTACACATTAAAATACATTATTTTGGTTTACCATATCTGTTCGTACTGTTGCAAATTTGCAATGGTACGGACACAAAATAGTATGTGTGCCAAATATATGCAACATATGCAACATTTACTAGAGAGCTATTTTTTGTGTTTTGTGTGGAATATATGCCAAATATTTAGCATTTGGCACATATCTCACATCTATTATGGGTGCTCTAAGAGAAACCCAAGGGCCAAAATGACTTCTCCACTGTTCACACCCACCCAATTTTTATCTAACCAAAGTTATTAAATGAGTGGACAGCCCGAAGTGGTTTGTCTGCACTTTTATACCTTTTTTTTTTTTTTTTTTTTTTTTTTTTTTTTTTAATGAAAAATCATTTACTATTCTTTTCTTTTAAATTTTTTACTATTTCTATTTAGTTTTAATTTTTTGTAAGGTAGTGAAATGGGCTAGGCATTAGCTTAAAATAATTTGAAGTTGCTTAAAAATGAGAAAAAGTTTGAAATATAATTAAATATATTAATTTATAGAATATAAGTTTTTTTAATATTATTGTGTGGGCCAATTTTGCCCTGGGTTCCAACAGTGTAAAGGGAAAGGCCCGGCCCAATATCTTGTATGGAGAGATACGAACATCCGAGGACGACCAGCCGAGGAACGGATAAAATTACCATCCGAGGAGAGGTGCAGCATGTTAGCAAGAGTGGGGACTGTTTTTTCCGAGGTTCCTGGTTAACTTGTTGATCACTCAGGACAGTGCCCAGGACAATCTTATAACGGCACAAAGGGGAAAATATCCAACAAAAAGTAATGGTAGAAAATGGCAAATATCTAGTGGTGCTGTCACCTCCGCATTAACTGTCTCCCAGCTAACCTTCTGGCCGCATTAATGTGGAGGTGATACCTGAACAGTGAAGGAGCAGCTTTCCAGCTAAGGACGGAAGATTCAAGAGAAAGTGAGAAGAAAAGGCAGAAAGGCGATGATATATAAGGCGAGGAAAGACAGAAGGAAAAGAAAAAAGGAAGGAGGGAGAGAAAAACAGAAAGAGAAAAATCAGATCGTCAAGACACGTCCGAAGAAAATTTATTGCAAGAGGTCACGCTCGTATATTGGATCTCTCTTACACTAAAATCCAATATTTCGGCCCAAGATCAGACTAGCTTTCTTTCCTGCACTCTATAAATTCATTGTTTTGGGCTACGTGGGCCTGGATCCATTCCCGCTCTGGATTCCAGTCAGTTCTGGTCCTTACAATTGGCGCCGTCTGTGGGGAGCTGCTTGATCTGATCAGAAAGAGATTTGGGTTTAGTGCGTAAAATGGAAGAATCAGGTTCGCATCAACCAGCGGTAGGGCCACATCAGGGTGAGGATAATCCGCACCAGGCAGCATCAGGAGGGTCGCAGCACAACTACTCGGGGGCCCACCCTCACCAGAGAGGGGCTCATGAGCAAAGTGGACAAACCATGCACACTAATAGAAGTCAATCGCGCGGGAAAAGTCGCGTGTCCCATGCAGAGAATGAGAGGGACATGCAACACGAGATAGATGAATTGAAGAAGAAGTTACATCGCGCGCGGCGAAGACGGGCACCATTTGAACCGGAGTCTTCATCTGAGGATACAGAGGATGACACATATAGGCAAAGATCTAAAACTCCACCCAGTGAAACCTTCTCCGGTGAGGAGGACTATAATGATTATAGACGGAAAGGTAGAAGTACTTCGCAGAAAGGTCTGGGGAACAAAGCTATGAATGAGGCTTTGAGTCAAGTGGCCAAGTCGCCCTTCACACGACGGATTGAGGGCGCCAGCCTTCCTCGGCGATTTAACCAACCAACCTTCTCTCTTTATAATGGCCGAACGGATCCTGTGGAGCATGTAAGCCATTTTAATCAAAAAATGGCCGTCCACTCGAAGGATGAGGCTCTAATGTGTAAGATCTTTCCGTCCAGCTTGGGTCCGATGGCAATGAGATGGTTTAATGGCCTTAAGGCAAACTCTATTGATTCTTTCAAAAGGCTTACCCAGTCCTTTGGAGCGCGCTTCATCACCTGCAGTAGGGTACCTTTGCCGCTAGGATCTTTGCTATCAATGTCCATGCGTGAGGGAGAGTCTTTGAAAGCTTACTCGGACAGATATTGGGAGATGTTTAATGAGATAGATGGGGACTATGATGATGTGGCCATTAGTACATTTAAGGCAGGATTGCCGGCGGAGCATGATCTGAGAAAGTCACTCACAGGCAAACCTGTCACCAGTGTACGTCTGCTGATGGATAGGATTGACAAGTATAGAAGAATTGAGGAAGATCAACTGCAAGGTAAGGGAAAGGTGAAGATGATTCCTCAGGATAGGAGGGATTCCAGGTCGGATCGGGTACAGAATAATCGTCCTCGGAGGGACTTTTTAGGACAATCTGCATCTGCCAATGCTCAGGCCGTCAATGTGGTGTTTCGAGAGCCAGTGCAGAAAGTTTTGGAAAAAGTAAAGAATGAACCCTTTTTTAAGTGGCCGAATAAAATGGCAGGAGATCCAAGCAACCGCAACCAAAACCTGTATTGCCAATATCATCAAGATCACGGTCATGCTACTGAGGATTGTCGGAACTTATGGGATCATTTGGAGCAACTGGTCCGAGAAGGCAGGTTGAAGCATTTATTGCATCATTCAAGTGGCCGAGGAGGCCAGACAGGTACTGCGTTTCAGGGAGGCCCTGCATCCAAGCCTCCTCTCGGGACCATCAATGTTATATTCGCCGCTCCAGGGAGGACTGGATCCTGCCCAACTAGAATAATGTCAGTATCACATTACACCGACGGTGAGTCTAACTTAATGCCAAAGAGGGCTAAGACGAACGTTCCTCTAGTTCTAAGTTTTTCAGAAGCGGACAAACAAGGAACCATACAACCACACGACGATGCTCTGGTGGTAACCCTTAGAATTGGCGGATACGATGTGAAGAGAGTCATGGTTGACCAGGGAAGTGCAGCAGAGATTATGTATCCCGACCTCTTTAAGGGTCTGGGTTTAAGGCCCGAGGATTTGTCGGCCTACAGCTCGCCTTTGGTGAGTTTTGAGGGTAAGATGGTGGTCCCTAGGGGCCAGATCAAACTGCCTGTGCAAGCTGGATGGGATGTGGTCGAGGTAGATTTCATCGTGGTAGATGCCTTCTCTCCGTACACGGCCATTATGGGTAGGCCGTGGTTGCACTCTTTGGGCGCCGTATCCTCCACCCTTCATCAGAAAGTGAAGTACCCCTCTAACGGTCAAGTGATAGAGATATTGGGAAGCCAGTCTGTGGCTCGGCAGTGCCTAATTGCAGCAATTCAGCACAAACCAGAGGTTGGCGCCTCAGCCAGTAAAGAGAATGTCTTATAGCAGTCGGGGGCCTCGTCGTCGCTTCGTGGAGGGCCAGACGACGAGACGAGTTGTGAGGGCCTGGAGAAGGTGATTATAGGGGATGACCGTGAAAGATTCTTCCAGGTAGGGGCTCGATTGCCCCCACAGGAGAGGGAAGAGTTGGTTGAGTTGTTAAGGGGGAACGTGGACGTTTTTGCATGGGACGCCTACGAAGCCCCTGGTCTGAATCCGGAATTCATCTGTCACCGATTAAATGTAGATCCTTTAGTGACTCCAAAAAAGCAGCCTCCTCGGCGACCCTCGACTGAGCACGTGGAGGCAATTAAGTCTGAGGTGGTTAAACTCAAACAGGCAGGGGCTATTAAGGAGATTTTCTACCCCCAGTGGTTGGCTAACACAGTAGTGGTGAGGAAGAAGACGGGGAAATGGCGCGTCTGCGTAGACTTCACAGACCTTAACAAGGCTTGCCCCAAGGATCCTTTCCCTATGCCGAGGATAGATCAGTTGGTAGATGCGACAGTAGGTCACCCTCGGATGAGTTTCCTGGACGCCTTCCAAGGTTATCATCAAATACCATTGGCCGTTGAGGACCAGGAAAAAACGGCTTTTGTTACTCCTGTGGGGAACTATCACTACAAAGTAATGCCTTTTGGCCTGAAAAATGCAGGATCGACTTACCAACGGATGATGACAAAGATGTTTGAATTACAGTTGGGAAAAACCATCGAGGTCTACATTGATGATATGGTGGTGAAGAGCAGGTTAGCATATGAACACCTAACAGATCTCACCAATGTTTTTGAAATCCTGAGGCGGCATGGGTTGCGTCTGAATGCATCTAAGTGCTCCTTTGGAGTGGGGTCAGGGAAGTTCCTAGGGTACATGGTGACTCATAGGGGGATTGAGGTAAACCCAGATCAGATTAAAGCAATCAACAGCTTGCAACCACCTCGGAATCCGAAAGAGGTCCAGAAGCTTACAGGGATGATGGCAGCCTTAAATCGGTTCATATCCAGATCAGCAGAAAGGTGCAGACCTTTCTTTCTTTTGTTACACAAATGGAAAGAATTTCAATGGTCCGAGGAGTGTGCTAGAGCCTTCCAAGAGCTTAAGCATTACCTATCCCATCCGCCTATAATGTCCAGCCCAGTGGTGGACGAGGTCCTTTTCTCTTACCTTGCTGTCGCTTCACACGCCATAAGCCTTGTGCTCATACGGGTGGATGGCGGCGTCCAACGACCAGTCTATTATGTAAGTAAGTCGCTTAATGAAGCCGAGGTGCGTTATTTACCACTGGAAAAAGCGATACTGGCTGTGGTGCATGCTGCGAGGAAACTCCCCCATTATTTCCAGGCACATACTGTGGTCATTCTGACTCAGCTCCCCCTGAAGTCAATACTAAGGAGCGCCGATTATACAGGAAGGATAGCCAAATGGGGTACGATTCTAGGGGCTTTTGATATAAAATACATGCCCCGTACCTCAATCAAGGGACAGGTGCTAGCCGATTTGGTGGCCGAGTTTGCCGAATCCCCGGAAGAGGTGGAAAGGAAAGACGAGCTAGTGGATGAAAGAGTGGTAGGCGTCGCCTCTATTCAAGGCCTACGGTATTGGGAATTGTACGTTGATGGAGCAGCCAATCAGCGGGGATCAGGAGTGGGGCTAGTACTGGTGTCCCCTGAAAAAATTACCATAGAAAAATCCTTCAGATTGAATTTCTCCGCTACGAATAACGAGGCCGAGTATGAAGCTTTACTGCAGGGGATGCAAATGGTGCAAAAACTGGGGGGAAAGGCAGTAAGGGCCTTCTCAGACTCAAGATTGGTGGTCGGACAAGTAGGGGGTGATCTGGAGGCGCGAGATTCAAGAATGCTGGAATATTTACATCTGGTCAGGGATGTGCAGGAAAGGTTCGAAGCTTTTGACTTGTCTCACGTCTCCAGAAGTGGGAACACCCATGCAGACTCGCTGGCCACTCTTGCCACGTCCTCGGCTCAGGATCTACCTCGGGTAATCCTGGTGGAAGACCTGTGTGTGCGGGCTGGGGCACATCAAGTTGCGCCACGGATACACCAGGTTGCGCTGGGTCCCAGCTGGATGGATGCCATATCACTGTTTCTGGAAAAAGATGTACTACCTGTGGAAAAATCTGAGGCCGACAAAATACGGAGGAAAGCTCCTCGGTTCTGGTTGTCCGAGGATAGAAAATTGTATAAGCGCTCGTTCTCTGGGCCCTACTTATTATGTGTGCACCCAAAGGCATCAGAAATACTTCTGGAGGAATTACATGAGGGAATTTGTGGAAGTCACACTGGGGGAAGGTCACTGTCTCACAGGGCTCTTACACAAGGATATTGGTGGCCGAACATGCAGAAGGAGGCGCAGGAATATGTCAAGAAGTGTGATCAGTGCCAAAGATTTGCACCAAACATCCACCAGCCTGGAGGAACGCTCAATCCGCTTTCTAGCCCATGGCCTTTTGCTCAGTGGGGCTTAGACATTGTGGGTCCGTTTCCCAAAGCTGCAGGGAACATAAGATACCTCCTGGTCGGCACAGACTATTTTACCAAGTGGGTTGAAGCTGAACCTTTGGCTAACATCAGGGATGTGGATGTCAAAAAGTTCATATGGAAGAATATAGTTACGCGGTTCGGTGTTCCTAATGTCCTCATCTCGGATAACGGCCTCCAATTTGACAGTAAAGCCTTTAGGAAATACTGCTCTGACTTGGGAATAAAAAATAGATATTCCACCCCCGCCTACCCGCAGGGAAATGGGCAAGCTGAGGCCGTCAATAAAGTCATCGTGAACGGATTAAAGAAGAGGTTAGATGACGCCAAGGGAAGGTGGGTCGAGGAGTTACCTCATGTACTATGGACCTACAGGACAACACCTCGGAAGTCCACTGGTGAAACACCCTTCTCGATAACATATGGGGCTGAAGCCGTAATACCACTGGAGAGTGGTTTCCCTACATTGAAATCCAGAGGGTTTACTCCGGAGGGAAACGAAGAACTGTTAAAAAGGAACTTGGACCTAATTGAAGAACGGCGAGAAAACGCTAGGGTACAGCTGGCCTACTATCACCATAAGCTAAAGCAAGGTTACGATCTTAGCGTAAAGCTGAGACCATTGGCCCCAGGGGACTTAGTTTTGAGGAAAGTTGTAGGGAACGCTAAAAACCCCTCGTGGGGGAAATTGGGTCCTAATTGGGAGGGGCCGTATCGCATCAAGGCGGTGGCAGGAATAGGAGCTTATTACTTAGAAGATTTAGACGAAAGAGCTGTACTTCATCCTTGGAATGTAAATAATCTGAAAAGGTATTATTACTAATAATAAAAGTTATCTTTCTCACTTATTAATATACGATGACATCTTTTGAGATATTAAACAGAAACTAAGTCATGTCAGGTCCTCGGACCACATACTTAGTGAAAATTAATATACTATGACATCTTTTGAGATATTAAACAGAAACTAAGTCATGTCAGGTCCTCGGACCACATACTTAGTGAAAATTAATATACTATGACATCTTTTGAGATATTAAACAGAAACTAAGTCATGTCAGGTCCTCGGACCACATACTTAGTGAAAATTAATATACTATGACATCTTTTGAGATATTAAACAGAAACTAAGTCATGTCAGGTCCTCGGACCACATACTTAGTGAAAATTAATATACTATGACATCTTTTGAGATATTAAACAGAAACTAAGTCATGTCAGGTCCTCGGACCACATACTTAGTGAAAATTAATATACTATGACATCTTTTGAGATATTAAACAGAAACTAAGTCATGTCAGGTCCTCGGACCACATACTTAGTGAAAATTAATATACTATGACATCTTTTGAGATATTAAACAGAAACTAAGTCATGTCAGGTCCTCGGACCACATACTTAGTGAAAATTAATATACTATGACATCTTTTGAGATATTAAACAGAAACTAAGTCATGTCAGGTCCTCGGACCACATACTTAGTGAAAATTAATATACTATGACATCTTTTGAGATATTAAACAGAAACTAAGTCATGTCAGGTCCTCGGACCACATACTTAGTGAAAATTAATATACTATGACATCTTTTGAGATATTAAACAGAAACTAAGTCATGTCAGGTCCTCGGACCACATACTTAGTGAAAATTAATATACTATGACATCTTTTGAGATATTAAACAGAAACTAAGTCATGTCAGGTCCTCGGACCACATACTTAGTGAAAATTAATATACTATGACATCTTTTGAGATATTAAACAGAAACTAAGTCATGTCAGGTCCTCGGACCACATACTTAGTGAAAATTAATATACTATGACATCTTTTGAGATATTAAACAGAAACTAAGTCATGTCAGGTCCTCGGACCACATACTTAGTGAAAATTAATATACTATGACATCTTTTGAGATATTAAACAGAAACTAAGTCATGTCAGGTCCTCGGACCACATACTTAGTGAAAATTAATATACTATGACATCTTTTGAGATATTAAACAGAAACTAAGTCATGTCAGGTCCTCGGACCACATACTTAGTGAAAATTAATATACTATGACATCTTTTGAGATATTAAACAGAAACTAAGTCATGTCAGGTCCTCGGACCACATACTTAGTGAAAATTAATATACTATGACATCTTTTGAGATATTAAACAGAAACTAAGTCATGTCAGGTCCTCGGACCACATACTTAGTGAAAATTAATATACTATGACATCTTTTGAGATATTAAACAGAAACTAAGTCATGTCAGGTCCTCGGACCACATACTTAGTGAAAATTAATATACTATGACATCTTTTGAGATATTAAACAGAAACTAAGTCATGTCAGGTCCTCGGACCACATACTTAGTGAAAATTAATATACTATGACATCTTTTGAGATATTAAACAGAAACTAAGTCATGTCAGGTCCTCGGACCACCTACTTAGTGAAAATTAATATACCATGGCATCCTTTGAGATATTAATCGCTACGGCATCTGTTGAAATTTTAAATTGAAACTAAGTCATGACAGGTCCTCGGACTGCAGACTTAGTACATATTAACGTATTATGACATCTGTTAAAGACTTGGTAGAAACAGATGTTACAGAGCATCCCCTAAAATAAACAACAAGTCATCTTCATTAGATCCGTATGCTATGGTAAATTCTTTAAAATATAATCTTGAGTGTAAACTACTGCCTCCTAAGTTAGGTATTAACCTACCTTATGGGCGATGATTGACTTTGTGGTTATCAAATAAGTATAAGTATAGCTTAATATGCCCACACTCTACTTGTGGCCTAAGTGAAGTAATATTGCTTGAAAATCTTAAGACTAATCATAGAACTAAATACAAGGGTGATACATTTGCTTGAAGGATCGACGTCATAATTTATTAATTCATTTTTTATTCCTCAATAAGGTATGTTGGTTCCTCAGTAATGGATTACGTTATGGAAGGAAGCAAAGAACTGAGCAAAATAAGTATAATACAGTTAATTAAAGCAATGAGGCTGACTGACATTACTTGAAGTAAAGAAAAGAATTCCATATATCATCAAAATTGGCCTTTTAGCATAGTAGAAGGAATTACAATCACTATCGAAATAAAAAAATAAAAAAAAAAAAAAAAAAAGAAGAAGAAAATGAAATTGAAATGATTACATTGATAAAAAGAAAAAGGAAAATGAAGCTAAGGCTTTAATTTGATCTGGAGTTTTGGCTTGGATGTCTGGTCAGCTGCCTCGGAGTTGGTATCTTTCTCCTTGTCCTTAAGAGACTCCTGAACAGGTAAGGTGACTAAAGCCAACTGCTTCTCGAAATCTTGAGAAGCTGCCTCTGGCTGAGGAGCTTCAGTCACCTCACCTGGAAGGGGTCCCCCTTGGATCTCTGTCTCCTTCTCCTCACCAAGCTGGACAGCAGGAGGGAGGGGCTGAGGGGGGACCTCGGAGGTAGGCTGAGGCGCGGAGGGGGCTGTCTCAGCCATCTTGGGAATTCGCAGGGCTGAGGGGAAGATGATGCTTTCAGGCTTCCTCAACCCTGATGAGGCCTCAACCCCAGCCTGGTTGAGAGCCTCTTCCCACGTTTGAGCGCAGTAGGCGCGGCAGACCGCAGGGACTTCGGCACGAAGAGTGTCTTCAGTCTCTGCCACGCCGACATCATACCCGTGCTGCTCAGCCTCGTCCCTTTCCTTTTCGGCCTTCAGCTTGTCCTCCTCCGCTTGTGCCCTCGCTTTTTCGGCCAAGGCTTTAAGCTGGTTAGCCTCGTCCAGTTGGTGCCTTAGAGTTGCAATTTGCTCTTTGGCAGTGACCAACTGTCCTTTGACTTCCACCACCAGCTGCCTCTGGCTTTCAGCCTGAGTCTCAGCCCCCTTCAAGGCGGCCTCAGCGCTTTTTCTTGACTGCTCCTCAGTCTTTAGCCTCTCCTTGAGATCAGTGTTGCTCTTCTCGGCAACAGCCATTGTCTGCACCGCAGCTATCCTTCTCCTTCTTTCCTCCTCCAGCTGCTGAGCAACGGAGTGGTAAATTTCTTCCATCCTGAAGGTGCTCTGGACAGCCTGTTTGCCAAAAAGAAAGGAAAATTTAAAATACAAGTAAAATAAATAATAGATATATATATATATTAGTAACACTATTGGTGACGAAGTAGTGGTACATACCATCCCTAAGCACCTTTTGGCTTGAAGGAAGACCTCGTTCCTCCTCAACCCTCGTAGCTCCACCATGTCCTTGGGGAGCAGGAGGGTCTCTTCCAAGGCCGAGGCTACCTGGCAGCCAATGCCCCCGTTGTAATCCCTGATCGACGCGTCTTCGGTCAGGGGCTCGCCCCCAAGCATGGGGGCTGGAAGCCATGCCCGGGGCTCGTTTCGTTGAATCTCCCCCATTTCAGGTCCTCGGCTGGGGGCAGGGCCAAGCTTCAGTTGCTTCGTCGGCCTGTGGGCGTCCTCATCGTGAGAGGGTGGAGCCCTCCCGGTCTCCACAACCTCCTTGCCTTTGGGCTCCCTCCTCCTCTTAGGTTCAGGCTGCTCGGCCCTGGAAGGAGGAGCTGGCTGAGGGGCAGGTAAGGGAGATTTGGGGGGAGGGGGAGGAAGTTTCTGTTGGGCTGACCTTCCAACCTCCCCCTTCCCAGGTTGGCCCTCCAACAACTCCTGGAGACTCCGTTGGGGTTTCCTCTGAATGCCCATATCTTCCGAGGCAGTAGGTGAGGGGGTGAGCAAATTAAAAACCTCGTAGTCGTCGGCGACCGAGGATACGTCTACAAAGCCCTCCTCGTCTCTTTCGACCTCTTCCTCCTCTTTTATTTGAGGAACGTGGGGCAAAGGCGAACTGGCTCCGGCGAGGCTAGCGACAGGCAGTACCTCAGTATGCTTGGTATCTGCTGGAAGAGGAACCCCTTGTGGGACTAGAAACCCTTCGTAGGCGACACTGATCCGGCGAAGCCGAGGGTCCTTTGCTTTTATCACGCACGAAGGAGCTTGGAACGCCCGAGAAATAGGAGTGTAGCCGAGGATGAGATGGGCCGCCCTCAGTTGACCGTCTGAAGGATTGACGTAGATTTCTGCTCGGAGAACTTTGTCCAAGCTAGCCTTGTTGACTAAGCGCAACGATGGCGAAGTCGCACGTGGATCTGCATTTTTAATGAAAGTGATAAGAGTCACTTTAATATAAGCCGACGATAATGGAAAAACTAGAATCCAAACAGTTAAGCATATAGATTAAATAATTCGGACCCCCACCTGGCTCACCCTCTTTAACTGGGCATGGTAAGCCGTCATGCCACTGCCCAGAGAAGATTAGGAAATCTTCTTTTAATCCTTTATTGGATTGAGGAAGACACTGAATCAGCCTAACCTCGGCCTGCCTGGATTTCAGGTAATACCCCTGATTTTTTAAGTGCTGAAGGTTGTAAACCCAGTTTATGTCATGATGGGTCAGATTTAGATTCATTCTTTCGTTCAAGGCCTCTATGCTCCCTAGTACCCTGAACATATTCGGTGCACATTGGGTGGGAGATAGCCTAAAAAACCTAAGATAGTTCCTAGTGAGGGTGCCCATGGGAATGGTCATCCCTCCTTCTATGAAAGCGATCATAGGAATGACAACTTCGTTCGTCTTTCTTTCGTCGTACCATTCGCCCTGGGTCGCGTATCTAACGCCCACATGGGGGGGAATGTTGTACTTAATCCTAAAGTTTCTCATGCCCTCCTCAGTATCTACTAACTCCTTAAATCTACCCATTTTTTTTAGGAGGCCCTAGAGAAGGGATTCTACAATAAAAAGGAATAAAAGTTAAAGAGAGTTTAGGAGGACTTACAGGTTTGAGAAATGGTCCTCGGACAGGATTTATGTGTTTGTATACGCACGAAGGAACAAGAGAAAGAAATAAAGTCTCAGGTTCTAGAATAACGCAATCGTTCAAAAGTGACAAGAAAGCGATTCGAAAGGTTATTTATAGTTACGCAAAAATTAAAAGCGGGAGTTCGCCCGCCCAAATTCCCAAAAGGTCCAACCACCGTTGGATTGGCATCTCACCGTTGAACGTGGGGGACAGGGGGGTTGCCAAAATTAAATGAAGGCGCTCCCTGGACACTGAAGAGTCAGGAACGGATCGCGAAAAGAAAAACGCACGCAGCTATGATTTGACTCAATAGAATCAGATCATAAGGGAGATCCGAAGAGAGAGTCAAAATCCTTCTTTTCTCCCGAGAAGCCGAAAAGCAAGATTTTGAGGGGCTATTGTGTGGGCCAATTTTGCCCTGGGTTCCAACAGTGTAAAGGGAAAGGCCCGGCCCAATATCTTGTATGGAGAGATACGAACATCCGAGGACGACCAGCCGAGGAACGGATAAAATTACCATCCGAGGAGAGGTGCAGCATGTTAGCAAGAGTGGGGACTGTTTTTTCCGAGGTTCCTGGTTAACTTGTTGATCACTCAGGACAGTGCCCAGGACAATCTTATAACGGCACAAAGGGGAAAATATCCAACAAAAAGTAATGGTAGAAAATGGCAAATATCTAGTGGTGCTGTCACCTCCGCATTAACTGTCTCCCAGCTAACCTTCTGGCCGCATTAATGTGGAGGTGATACCTGAACAGTGAAGGAGCAGCTTTCCAGCTAAGGACGGAAGATTCAAGAGAAAGTGAGAAGAAAAGGCAGAAAGGCGATGATATATAAGGCGAGGAAAGACAGAAGGAAAAGAAAAAAGGAAGGAGGGAGAGAAAAACAGAAAGAGAAAAATCAGATCGTCAAGACACGTCCGAAGAAAATTTATTGCAAGAGGTCACGCTCGTATATTGGATCTCTCTTACACTAAAATCCAATATTTCGGCCCAAGATCAGACTAGCTTTCTTTCCTGCACTCTATAAATTCATTGTTTTGGGCTACGTGGGCCTGGATCCATTCCCGCTCTGGATTCCAGTCAGTTCTGGTCCTTACAATTATATATATCTATAATTGTAAAATTACGGTTACCTCGAAATGGTACACCGATAATGACTGATATCATAATATTTTATTTTCCTAAACAAATCGAAATGACTTCCGGTACAATATTACCTTGATTAGAAATCAATAACCAAAATTACTTCGACTAACGCTCTATTTGTTTTGTCAATAATTTTTTTTAGAAAATGAGTCATTTTCTAAAAATTTTTTATTTATAAAACTATCTCATTTTTTTTTATGTTTAGTAGTAACCTTAAAATGAGTTGGAAAAACAATTTTTTAACTACTTTAATTTAGCTTACTGTGAGATAGAGTTGTTTCTAAAAAACAATTAGTGGAAAACAATTTATAAAAATAAGCCATACTTTTTATGCTGACCAAATATAATTTTCCTTTGACTCATTTTTTCTTATGCTACCAAACATCTAAAAACATGAAAAACTATATTTACATAATATTTTCCATTGAAACAAAAAGAGCATTAAGAAACAAGACAATTGATTAGGAGCAAAACGCTTCCCATAGTCGTGGACTCCTGCATATATTTAAAGTTCTTGGAGGCATGGTTCTGAAGTAAGTTTATATGCTCGCAAATATATATATAAATATATATATATATATATATATATATATATATATATTACTTTGTTTAATAATACTGTAAATAGGTGTTTGGTCATTAGCAATTTTGAAAGGGGAGGCCTTCACTTTAGTCCCTTTACAGTTTAAAAGAACCGTCTCAAGGGGCGGATGAGTAAACCTAACAATGGTTTTATCTTCTTTAACAAAATTTGATTTCTTTATCACATTCAAATGATGTTTTGAAACTTCATCTTTTGAAACATAATAGTTTTCAAGAAAATCAAAAAATAAAATATGTTTTTTCAATGGTTCATCTTTTCTTTCCATTTCCTTTTTAATATATATATATATATATGTGTGTATGTGTATGTGTGTGTGTATGAAGGGTGCTGAAATTAATTGCATCAAAGCTTGAAGTTTGTTGAAAGTGAATTAAAAAAGTGTTGTAAGATCCGTGAATGATAACAAAAATAAGTTGAATAGTAAAATAAGTTGACAAAAATAATTTTTGTTAAACACACACTAAAAAAATACACATTAAGTGCTTGTTCGGGATCCGCTTATTTTGTTGAAACTGAAAAATTTTTGCTGAAAATACTATAAATAAAGAAAAAAGTTAACTGAAATAGTATACTAAAACTAATAAATAATATTAAAAAGCATAAGTCACATTAATGTAAAAAATAAACTAAATAATAAAATAAACGGAAAAAATAATAAACTAAAACAAACGTGCATCGCCTGGAAGTAAGGGTTGCACATAAAAATAAAAATCACATGAGTCCAATACCTAGTAAATCAAAGACTACCTATAAACTAGTCTGCCATTCCCTATAAGAAATGACTACAATGAGAAAAATAACGAGCCATAAGAAAGGTAGGTGCAGCATTACCGAAAACTAGTTTGCCATTATAAAATAAATATAATAATAATAATAATAATAAAATAAAAAACCAAAGATGAAGGCTGAAAAGGGTTCAAAAATAATAATAATAATTGAAAAGCTGAAAAGTGGGTGATGACATGAATATGTAAAAGAAGCTAAGGGTCATTTAGATTTTGGTGTTTTCATCGTTTATTACTGAATTTTCACCACCAATTATTTAAAATTGGTGAGTCTCACAGAGCAAACATTTGTTTGGATTTATTCTGAGTTATAGAGTGATGAGTAATGAGTGATGATATTTGAATAATGAGTGATGAGTAAACCTTTTTTTCACCCAAATAGCCCCTTAATGGCTAGGAGAAAATCTACCATGTTTCCATTGCATGCTTCCTCTCCCTCATATAAGGGTGGACCTCACATGTGAGGGAGAGGATGCATGAAACGGACCTTTCCCCTGGAAAGATGCTAGTGCAGTACTGCACTTTCTTTGCAGTTTTGGCCCATGAATTGATTAGTTATGAGAAAAAATAGGGGAAAATGATTTCTCAATTCCTCTATAAATTAAATGGGCATCAGCAAGCAAAAAAAAAAAAAAAAAAAAAGAGGAGAAACACGCAGATAGAGAGAAAACACACAGCAAAACATAGAGAGAAAAAAAGAAGAGAGACACAAACAGAGATAGAGAGCAACAAGCAGAGGAGGAACACACGACATCAGCATTAGATTGGGATTTTATCAGTCCCTTTCTTCTCTAAATCTCTACCTCTCCCTTTTCTTCAAATCTGAATTTATGTTTGGTAAAACAAATAGGGTTGGTTTTCATGAGGAGTTCCTAACTCCATACATGAAGCTTTAGATACAAATCCCTAACTCGTATATCCGATTTGAAAATTACCAAATAAAAATTCTCTCAGGTTTTGGTGCAAGGGTTTCTCAACTAGAGTCCTTGACTCTACACAAAATTAATGCAGTCCTTGACTCTACACCCAACTAACGGATTCTTTGACTACCAAACTAATGGAGTCCTTGACTTTACCCAATGAATAAAGTCTTTGATTCTACCACATTTTAATGGAGTTCTTGACTCAACCAAAATTAATGGAGTCCTTAACTCTATCACATTTTGATGGAGTCCTTGACACTACCCAATTAATGAAGTTTTTTACTCTACCCAATTAATAGAATCCTTGACTCTACCACATTTTAATGGAGTCCTTGACTCCACCATATTTCAATGAAGTCCTGAACTCCCAAAATTATTTTAAATAAAGTGGGGATTCTAATTCCATCTAATTCCTAATTTCTTAATCAAGATTGGAGTTAATAATTCTCAAAAATAAAATGACCATAAAAATTGATTTGAGGAAATTTTCCAATTCCCAATTCCTAAAACATGTTCATAAAAAATAAAATTACTTCAAAGGAGTTTTCTTTCCCTTAATTAAATTTGGGAACCTCAATCAAAATATCATTAAAATTCCTACAAAGAAGCGAATGAAAGAAAGAGAAAATTTCTTGGACATTCAACTTCTCAAAGAGAGAATCTTTGGTTCAATTTCCATAAAAACGTGGTCCTTGACTTATCCTTTAGATTAAAATCAATTATCTCACCCAAAGCAAAATTAAGTCGATGCTTAATTAAACACCAAGTATTTGACTTAAATGTCCATTATTTAAATTGTGCAAAATCATATTTGAGGATTTTAAATCTAAAATCTCAAATTAAGAACTACGAATTGGCTTGATCCCCGTCAAGGGTACATAGGCAACCTAAATAAATTATTATGTGCAACCACAAATAAATAAAAACACATATCCCCATAAACATGAAAATAAATAAAGTTATGTACAAAGACAATGTGGTTGGAATCAAAGGGTCTTCTCTTGAAACAAGGGATTGTAATTAAAAGATACATTATCTTAAATGGGCACTATTCACATCAATAAAACTCATACGCCAAAAGGCTTATGGGTGAAATTATGTTTGATAAATCTGACTAATCTAACAATTCTTGTTAAACATAATTTGATAATGTTTGTTAAACATAATTTAACAATTCTTATTAAACATAATTTGAAAATTTTTGTTAAACATAATCTAACAATTATTGTTAAACATGGGTTAACAATTTTCATCAACAAATTTGTCAAGACTTGACCACTTTCCACACTCAAAATTGTGGGGCATTTGTAGGAGGCAAATATTAAGCCAATTAAAATATGCCACATCAAAATTTAGTGACAAATTCTATATTTATATGTCATTAAATTAAATAAATCAAGTGTTGACATGTGTCATTCAAGATGATAATTATCATAATTAAATAGAGATAAATATCCTAATTAAATTGGAATGATAATAGTTAATAATTATCTCTATTAAAATAAATAAAAATAGAGATAATTATCTACAAGTTACAAGTTCTAGTGGGACTTTCTAACTTTGACGCAATTAGAATCTACTACTTATCTTCAATGAGATTAATTTAAAGTGGGACTCATAATTTGAAACCACCATAAATAGAGGGCATACCTCCTCACATTCTGGACCTTTTTTTTTTTTTTTTTTTCTAATTAGTCAAAACTCTGGAGAAATTTTGCCTCAAGAACACATGAAGAACATTCAAAGAAATTCCTTTGAATCCTTCTTGCAAGACTTGAAGTTCTATTGGAATCAAGCTCAAAAACCTCCATAAACTTCAAAAAGCCCTAAATCATTGAAGTTCAATAGATCAAGCCTCTAAAACCCTGAAGAACTTCAACCTAAAATACTTCAAATTCAAATTTTTTTTGAAGAACTTAAAGAACATTCGAAGACTTGAAGAACAACAAACCTCTAATAAGCTCAGAGCTGGAGATTCGTTGTAAAAATCATCCAATCTATATATATTCCAATCAAAGTAAAAAAGATGTCATGTTTGAGTTAAGATTACAAAGAAGATAGAATCAGAGAACTTTTCTTTTGTAAAAGAATCAAAAACAGAGAATTGAACTCATTATTCAATCAATATAAATTACATTTGCAAAGGACTTTCAATTATTTGATTTTCAAACTTGAGAAATTTTGTATTTATAGTGCCATATCGAAGTACTATGTCGAATTGATGACAAGAAAAGTCCTTTTTAAAAATAAAAAAAAAATTAGATGAAATAAGAATATCACAACCTTATCAATTAGATGTAGGGATAAGATAAGTACGCTTGAAGTTTGAGGGACCCTTCTAAATCATATATATTGTAGATACAAATTGTGCTATAAGGATACCTATGCATTTATATGCTTGTGAATTATTGTACATTGTAAATATTCATCTATGTACCATTGAATTATAAGTAAACCTATGCATGTACTCTGTAATTTCTTCTAGTTTGTTTTCTAATACTTCATTCTTACTATATGATGATGCTGAAAATCATCAGTAAGCTAAATGGTCCTCACGTGTCCTTGGTAACCTGCACGTCACAAATGAAAAAAAAAAAAAAAAAAGCCTTACAGAAAGTACCGGTGTGGTACCAGCCAAAGTCCCTCCGAATGTTAAGTTAGAAAAGAGAATTTTCTATCACTCCAGAGTGCTAGAGCTAAGGTATTATTATGCGTACCTTGATTTGCGAGGGTTTTAGGGTTTTTATAGTAGTATAGAGTCGACCTTAATTTCTTGGTGGAGAGGGTATTTCCTTGTAAGGAAGATCCTCATGAATACTCGTATTTCGAGGGATCCTTTCCTTGTAGGGCTTCCCTTGATTGTGGTTGGGCGTAAAATGCAAGGTATTTCCACATTAGGATTCTCGGAGACCACTTAGTCCACATAGGCGCCACATGGCTGTCGCTCGTTCCTGTTGCATTCGTCCACATTAAAGGCTCCATCCACTCCAAGGAGCTTGTTTGTTCAAGACATGACTTCGTTTGCTGGTCCTTTGACTTGTTGGGCTGCCCAGACCGTCTCTCTTGGCATCATTGTTGCTTACACTTAACTTGGCAAATTGAATCCATCTAGTCATGGATTTATCCCTATCACTATATATAGTAAATTTCTTTTGTAAAGAGAAAGCAATAAATCAATAATATTAGTACTTCCTTTCGCATAGTCTTATTGTCCTTCAAAGGGTTTCCAAAAAATGTGCGACTTCCTTCAATCATACTAGATAGGAAGTACAACAACTAAACATATTTTGCTAAGGAAAAGTTTAAGATCATGATATTTTTCATAACTTCTTACTACAACTATGTCATGGCAAAATATGATTGGTGAAGAAAAAATAGTGAGTTCACGTGAAAGTAATAGTTAATCACTTACAATTTGTCACGTCAAAGTTATGGAAAAAAAAAGTTGTGGAATACTAATTTGTAGTCCTAAAATTACTTTTTTGCTAATCTTATGTTGACCTATTTACACATTTGGTGTAGCTTCTTAAATTTCACCATTAAAGGCTGATAGAGTTTGCCTCTATCTAGCATTCTAGTTGCTCCATATGGATTGGTTTTGCTATGGCATTCGTCTTTCAGAGCTTTAGCCCAATCCTCTTAGTCCCTCAAAAAATTTATACACGTGACTAACCATGTTTGGATCAATACATGTTATTCTAGCCTCTAGGACGAAAATCAAAATTTCACACCTAATTTTACAACTATTCTATATAGTATATTGTGACTAGTTGTCTATAATTTTCATATAAATTCACTACTCAGTCATCCATATTAGATAATTGTGAAAATGAAAATTTGACTGTGATCCTAAAATTTTTCAATGAGTAAGATTTTTATGCAAGCGATCTAGATTGGAGGAGTTTTTATGCAATCCACTGTGTGGTGGTGGTTAAAAGAACCATCCACACGTTTAAAAAATTCTACAAATCAGATTACATTAAAACCTTTTCCCAATCTAGGTGTTGAAAATGTTATGAATTTTAGTTACAACTATAAACAACTCGTACCGGCCATGTGATATGTTCCAACGTTCATGCCATTATCACTGTCCCTCTCCCACCTTTCAACTTTTTGTTCAATATAACTCTCACCTTGCCTTAATCTCCTATCTTCATAGTTGAAACCCCAGCCTTTTCTTAGAAACAAACAATTGCTACATTTTCTCACTCCTCAAACACCCATGGACATGGCAACAGTGACCTTCAACTCCCAAACTCAAACCTACACGTCCCCAAGACCACCGATTCACCTCCCCAACAATCCCAACCTCTCTCTCACTTCTTTCCTCTTCCAAAACTCATCTTCCTTCCCACAAAGCCTCGCTCTCATCGATGCTGATACCAACGAAACCCTAACCTTCCACCAGCTCAAACTCCAGGTCTCCAAGCTCGCCCACTCTTTGCTCCTTCTCAACATTCACAAAAACGACATTGTCCTCATCGTCGTTCCCAACTCAATCCACTTCCCTGTCTGTTTTCTCGCCATTGTCGCTCTCGGTGCTATTGCTTCAACCTGTAATCCTTCTTATACCATTTCCGAGATCTCAAAGCAAGTCCAAGACTGTAACCCTAAGCTTGTTATAACCGTCCCTGAACTCTGGCACAAAATCAATGAATTAAACTTGCCTTCCATAATTATAGGTTCTTCGAAATCTATGAGTTTTAAAGAAACACCGAGTTCGAAGATTTGGTATTACTCTGAACTGATAGAAATGTCGAACGTGGAGTGTGAATTACCGGATAAAGCTGTGACACAGAGCGACATGGCGGCGCTTATGTACTCGTCTGGCACGACCGGGACGAGCAAGGGAGTGATTGCGACGCATAAGAACTTAATCGCGACTTCGCTAATGGTGACAGCCGACCAGGACCGATACGGGGACCCAAGAAACGTGTTCCTGTGTTTCGTGCCTATGTTTCATATGTTCGGGCTGTCAGTGGCATTGTATTCGCAGCTTCGGAGAGGGAACACGGTGGTTTCGATGGGGAAGTTTAATTTGGAGAAGGTATTGTGGGCGGTGGAGAAGTATAGGGTGACCCATTTGTGCGTGGTTCCGCCGGTGATGATTGAGTTGGTGAAGCAGAGTGCTGTGTTGAAAAAATATGACTTGTCGTCGTTGAAGCAGGTCAGGTCTGGTGCAGCACCTCTTGGGAGGGATGTGATGGAGGAGTGTGCAAAGAAGATCCCTCATGCTGAAATTTGTCAGGTAGAAATCTCTGATTTTTCTTTTATTTTTTATAAATTTTTTTTTAAGATAATAAGTCAAGTGAAATATTTAACCTAAAAAAGTGTTATAATTGTATCCGCCAACATTATCATTGTTGTCAAGGTATGTATTAATGATGGTTTAAGGTTTTATATCCGCCGCAACATTCTAATTATAGTCAAAACACTTAAACAAGAAATGATATAATATATATAAAAAGTTCCCATTAGAAAAAGAAAAGAAAAAAGACAATGCCACGAGGGATGTCATGGAGGAGTGTGCAAGAAATATCCCTCGTGCTGATATTTGTCAGGTAATAATATACTAGAAGTAGTCTCTAATTTGACTCTCTCTCTTTCTTTTTGTCGTTTAGGTTTAATTGGCCAAAAAAACAAATATGTCGGCATAGATCAATCATGTCCGCTGTTTGGGAAAAATTATAGAGTAATTTGGTGGATCATGTTACTTATTTATTATTCTATTAAAAAAATTTTCTTTGTTGAATTAGTAATTAATTTTTGTTTAAAAATATTTTGTAATTAACAATTTTATACATATAAAATTTTTTTAATAGAATAGTGGATCACATCACTTATCCACCATGTATAACTTATAATTTCTGATAGTTTTGGGCTTGACATATAAAATAAGGTAGTGCATGGCCAATGAGGGTAAAAAGTTAAAAACGAAACATGTCGATGGATGAAGCCTGTTTGATTTTCACCACTCATATCTCAATTTTCATTCTCATGTCTCATTTTATTCTCTCTTTTTATCTTTATCCTTAATCCCAACATATTTGGCTTTAATTGTCTGCTAAAAAATATTCATTTTTAACTAAAAATATAGAGTCCTACAAGTCTGACCAGACAGAATGGTGAAAATATTCAAAAGTCACAATTCTGCTCAGAGCCACCACTGCTCCTCCTCTCCTTCCCTCACAAACAAGCCAAGTTGTGTCACACTGCCAAGATGCTCTTCCAAAAAGATATAAGCACTAAGTGTAAAACCTAACTCCGCCTCCTACCACCACGGACAACCAGTGCATCCCACAAAAACCCACAAACCCGCCGATACCAACCCTTAAAAACCCAACTCACAGCGCCCAACCACCGCACAAAACACAACATTGTCCCTCTGATCTCACCATTGGAACCCACAAACCCACTGATGTTGAAACATCCACAACCGCACACGATGGTTCACCTGGGTTGAGATCTCAGAAAATGAAGCGAGAGAGAGAGATTAGAGACCCAAAAATCCAGCCGCCGTCTCTCCCTCCTCTGCACTAGCCCAAACAAGACCCACAAATACAAAAACAAATAAACCCATTAGAAGTACAGAAAAACCCACAACAAAAACTCCCAAAAGCATCGGTGTGATGAGATGAAAAAAGAAGAGAAAGAAAGAAAGAAAGAAAGAAAGAAATAGGAAGCAATAGATGTGAAGAAAGAAAGAAAAAATAGAGAAAGAAGCACTGAAGGTGCAACGTATGTGGAAAGGAGGAAAGAGGAGTTAAATGTAAAAAGAACAAGAAAGAGAAATGAAAAAAAGTCAGATGTGACAACACAATGAATTGGGTACGACGGGTTGCATTTATTAGTTACAAAATTGGCATAAAAACTCATATTTGCACCAGTGGGGTTCATAACGAAACTAAAGCCTTACCATATTTGCACCAGTGGGGGTCATAATTGTTGAATAATAAATGAGATATGTACGATGAAAATGACTCAACCAAATACCCCTCCGTATAATTTGTTTTTTTTTTTTGTTTTTTTAATATGTTTTTGGCCGATAAAGGTAATTAATTAATTAAAATCCTCCCCATCTACGATATTTATTTCTTTTGAATTAAACTTTTAAATGCTGACAAGAATTCGACAAAAATTAATGACATCCTACTTAATTTTTTCTTCTTAATAGAGGTCAAAGAGGTACGGTGTTCCTCTTAGCAATGACAATTTTTTAGAATGCAAGAAAGATAGGTTTGTAGTGCTTTTACATGCCAGCCCCCAACATTTGGAATAAATTTAGTTATTGACACCATAAGAAGTTAGTACTTTATTTATTTTATCTTTTCACCTTACAAAATACACAATATTAGTAGTTTTATTTTAGTTTTCAATATAATAAAATAATATAAATAATACAATAAAATAATATAAATACTATAATAAACAACCATTACAATTACAGTCATTGCAACTGCCACCACCATATAATAACAAATAATTGTCTAGTGTAACAATGATATTTAAAAAAAAAAAAAAATACAAAACAAAATAGCACATTATTTTCATCTCAGATTTGAGCATAAGTGCTATTCCCTCAAATTTCAAAGGAAATTTTTATAATTCACCTGAAAGAAATTTCTTAATTTTAGTCCCCTATCACTCAGGTGTCTTAGGACGCTAAATGCAATTTTTAATTGAATGGTTGCGTAGATGATCATGTCTTTTTTTTTCCCCCTCAATATTAAAGGCAATTAGTAGTAAATTTAAGTCAAATTAATGTCTTAGCTTAAAGATAAAAAGACATTAAAAAAAAAAATCACATTGATTAAAAGATAGAAAATATCAAATAAAATAGCTATATATTTGAATCAAACATCAACATTATATAAGATTAAAAAAAAAAAAAAACATTCGTTTTAAAAAACTGGTAAGATGTTTTTGAACCAAACTAATTCTTAGTTTTTTTTTTTTGGTTAAAATATTTCTTAGTTTTACCTGGTCAGATGTATTTAATTAGTTTTATGGGTTTAGCCTTGGTTTTGATTATTTGATTCTCTTATATATTAACCTCTTATTTTAAAAACTTTCAGACACTCTTCACGGAATTCCAAAGGGGTTCACTATTTGTGCACGTGGTTCAATAATCCACAAGTTGACAAATTACATATCACTTTAAAATCATTATTTTAATTGGAGGTGTAATAAAATACAATTTTTTGTTTTAGTCTTTTTGTTACAATGCACAGCTATAGATGATTGTGCAGTGTAGCAACAACTTAAACAATTTTAGCTATGGCACTACTATTGCAGCATGCCTTTTTAGTATTGGTGGTGCTAAAAATAACAATATAGTTTTTTAGCACCACCAATACTAATGCTCTAAATACCCAATTATTAGTTGATACTCAAACAAATGGTAATAAAATGTGACCCTATAAGAGTTCGTTGGAATGTCTTAGAGCATTCACACTAATCCCAACAAAAATTCATGTATTTTAATATAATAACTTACTTTTTCTATTTTACATAATCACCTTTTAAAACTACTCACATCAAATGATCTATTCTACACTATTCTATTTAAATAATAAATTTTCAATTTTTTTATTATTAATTTCATCTCATCTTTTCTCCTATATAGTATCTTGGCTCTTAGCTCTCTCTCTCTCTCTCTCTCTCTCTCTCTCTCTCTCTCTCTCTCTCTCTCTCTCTCTCTCATCCCAAACCACAAACACACATAGTTTTCCTCTCACCTCTTTCTTTCTCATTTCATTCATTCACACAAAGTCACATTTTCTCTTTCGTTTAAGAATTTCCCTCATATTCTCTCTCTCCTTTGAGCTCCTTTTCACAAAGAGCCACAACCTACACCTCTCTATTCCTCAACAAATAGTTATCTCCTCTTTGAAACAGTCATTCAAGGTGATGACGACGACAAACTTGGCGATGGTGATGATTTGGATTTTGAGTTTGGGTTTGATTTTAGGTTTGGGTTGATGGGTTTTCCATTAACTATTTGATTTTGGGTTTTCCATTGATGAGTTTGAATTGATTTTTTATTTGATTTTCTATTGATTTTGAATTTGATTTTGGGTTGATTTTGTAATTGGAATATCATGTAATGTAATGAGTTGTGGTGTATGGATGGTGGGGTGGATTTGTAGAAAAGTTCTTTGTTGTTTAGAGAGAGAGAGAGAGAGAGAGAGAGAGAGAGATTAATAAAATATTAAATACAAAATTATAGTAACCATGTATATTTACACGGTTATAGTAACAACTATGTAAATTTATGCAATTTTAGCCTAAGAGAATTTACACAATTCTCTTCTTCATCCAAAAGAGAATTTATCTCTTTTTGGACAACCATCAACCGAGCTGCACATCCTCCCTGTAAATTAATTTTTCAACTCAAGCCAATTCTTTCCTCTTCTTTTCCAGCTCTCTTCTTACATTGCCAAAACAATTCCGGCTCCATCTTGTTAATTCCTTCCCACAGGATTCAATTTTTCTCAACACCCTTGTATTTTCAGCTCCCTCGTAACTAGCTTGCCACACTCCTTCAATTGTTTCCCCACATCCTTTGTCCACTAGCCACATCTCTTCAAATCTTACAAAAGCTTACAAATTGATATGACAGTTAAAATTTTTTTCCTATCAAAACAATAAAAATAAAAGTGATATATGTCAGTTCAACAAGATAATTAGTGAGGAGTGATGCAAGGGACACTACAAATTTAACTACATAAAATTTACAAATTGTTGTCTCACAAATTACCCAAAAAAAATAAATAAGTCATTCATTCATTTATTAGCGGTTGAAGTCTACCAATTACATTCAACGTCACAATAATTTGTAAACTTTATATAATAAAATTTGTAGTAGTTTTAGTATTTTCCATAAATGAGTATTTGAATTACTTCTTATGATTGGTGGTGGCACTTTAATTTGTAAGACTTATGAATTAAAATTTATAATATCCCTAAAACCACTAAAAAAATATTGTGTATATGTAACATAGCTCCTAGTTTATTCCTGTTTTTTGAAATTTTTATTTCTTCTTCTTTCACTGTATTATCAATTTTTTTTTCACGAACTTCTTCAGTTTTTCTACCTTCTATATCTCTTTCTTATTTTCCCTTTATTTCTCTTCATCATTTTATTCTTTACGCTACTATTCCGCAAAAATTCCAACGATTTTCCAATTCCTTTTTTATTACCATGGTAGAGTTTTCATTACTATTTTTGTACCAGTCAGAAACGATTTACAAGCCGAGAAAGACCAAGATATGCCAAGAAGGTTGAAATAGTATGAAACAACCTGGCATTCAAACCAGTACATTTCTTGGGGTTAGTATGTCGGTTTGATGACTAGTATGCTATATTTCTCCAAAATGACTCCTGACTTTTAAAGAATAACCAAAATATATCCAGAATCTCCAAATTAACCTAGATGCCCTTGGAATACCCAAAATGATCAAAATATCCCAATCCTCCATAATACCTCCTAAGCCTCTAAAATGATCAAAGTAATCCCAAAACCTCTCAAATTAATAAAATATCCTCAAGACATTCAAAATGATTGCGAAAACCCCAACCTTCAGAATAATTAAAATGCCCATGAACCTCCAATACCATTTAAACCACTAAAATGAACAAAATATTTGTGAAGGATTATACCATTTAATCATATATTGGATCCAAATTTTCATAATATTGTTACTTCAACAAAATACCTCTAATTTTGGTCATGTTAGAGATTTCAAGTGTACTTTCATAATCATGGACGTTTTAGGGGCATTTAGGTCATTTTGGATGTTCCACAAGTATATTGGTCTCTTTGGGTGTTTTGTTCATTTTTCTAGGGGTGTTTTGGTCATTTTGGTCATTTCATGAGATATTTTGGTAATTTTAGAGATATTATGTGATATTTTGATCATTGTAGAAGCTCTAGAAATATTTTAGTCATTCTGGTAGTCTTCAAGGTATTTTGGTTATTTAGAGTTTTAGAGTTATTTTGAACAATTTAAAGAAGTTCTTGTCATACGAAGTTCTAAACCATGCAACCGGCCCATTTTCCATTGCTTGATGCAAATACAAGTCAAATTGGTATTAATCTAGAATGAATCTCTTATTGAGTTGGGTGAGATAAAACTATATCAATATTGCATACTTGTTACAATAACCAAACATTTTCAAATATTTTGTTCTTCACACTGCAGAGGGAAGTATTGAACATGCCAGAACTTTCCTCTCAAGAGAATTGCAACTATGATAAATTCTCAATTGTATGTTTGCTATTTATAAAATAAAAAATAAAAAAAAAATTATTTTTCAATAGAATGAATGATGTATGCACTTAGATATAAGTTAGTGAGACAGAAAGGTATTGCCTCCTTCCCAACTTGAGCAAAAGTTTAGCTGCTCAACTGGGAAGGTGAAGGCACAGAGAGCATAGGAACATTACAATGGCTATCTTTTAAGCTTGCTTGAACTTTTTTATGTTAAGCCTATAAACTGAAAAGGTGAACTTTTCTCACAAATTTTCAACAAACATGTATTGCTTCATCTATCATGGAAGCATATTATAATATAGGGATAAGTTTTTAAATTTAGTATCAATAAAGAAAAAGCATATGATAAGAAATACATGTAGAATTATGCATTGAAGCTTCTTTGTGGTAGTTTGTAGCAAGAAAGCTCACATCTTGATTTCAAGTGCATTATGTTGTATTCTGGCAGGGCTATGGAATGACAGAAGCTTGTGGAGACATCTCACTGGAAAATCCAAAGGAAGGATCTCACCTTTCTTCCTCAACTGGAACACTCCTTTCGGGAGTTGAATGCCAAATACTTAGCATAGATACATTACAGCCACTTCCACCTAATCAATTAGGAGAAATCTGGTTTCGAGGACCTAATATGATGCAAGGTTGAGTTTTTGGATCAATGTTTCTTACTAGATTCCTAGTTTTGACAGGGCATATGTTGATTTCTCAATCCAAAGTACCTTACAGACTTTTTTTCCCCTTAATCCATCCAGTAGCCAAGAAAGTTTGTGTCACTAATTTTGCACATTGCTAATGTTTAAATAACAAAGTATGTGACTTGGGATTATATATACATTTGCTTGTGTTAAATTAACTATTATTCCAAAAGCTTCTTGCTTTTCTTGCAAGGACTTCTCTTTTGGTCGTGGAGGTAGAGTGGAGTCAAAGATTGAACTCAAGAGCTCTTACTATGATACAATGTTAAATTACCAAAAGTTTAAATTGTTAGAAAATTGTGAATTTAATCAATTAACCGTAACTCCAAGTTCTAACAGCTTACAAACCATTGGGATAGAGTTACTTGAGTATGTCAGGGAGAAAACACCTTGAGAGATTCATTGGTTAAATTACTTTTTCCTTATAGATTAAATAGAGCTAGTATGATTCATGCAATATCTCAAAATCCTTCTTTCAGGTTATTTTAATAATCCACAAGCAACAAAGCTAACAATAGATGGACAAGGATGGCTGCACACAGGAGATCTTGGATATTTCGATGAAGAAGGACAATTATTTGTTGTGGACCGAATTAAGGAGCTCATCAAGTGTAATGCTTTTCAGGTAACTTATCCTTTATTGATTGTTAAAAGAGAAGGTGTATGTAATATTTCCAGCCATTTCTTGTGAGAAGATTAAAGCTTCTTTTTTCCTTTACATTTTATATTGGCAATACTTATCCTAACAGTGCAGGCATCTGACCCTGGGAAAGTTTACATTTGCTCAAATAGCAGTATTGGGGAAATTAGTCATATTCTTCCCCAGTGAGCAAATAATCCATGAGCCTCTTAGATCACTTTAATGATTAATGAAAATTAGCTAATCTGCTTTATTTGATACTATTGTCAAGTACTTTTCTTTACTGAGAAAATATCCCCCAAAGTGCTATATAACTTTTACTACTAATGACTTGTCACCATGTCTCTCCAATCATCTGATTAGCTTGGAAATCAGAAAAGCACTTTCGCCTATGAGTCATTAATTTATCAATGCCTCTGTTTCTCTGTATGATTTTTTTACCATTTGTTAGGTGAGTATATAAGTTAGCTTGTATTTATGTTCAGTGTCATATACATCGACTACAACCAATCCCAAGTTCAAAAAAATGAGAGTTGTGATAGTTTGGCGTTTAAATTAAAATTTAGTCACTTCATTATGAATTATTATTAGGACTTTTATAGGCTTACCATTTACTTTATATTAACAATGTAAATTTACATTGTAGACACACAAAATGTGTACAATGTTATACACATTTTGCTAATACAATGTAAACTAAAAATTTTCCTTATTATTACTATAAAAGGTAATGTATCATCTTTTACTTGACTGTTTGTTAGGTGGCACCGGCAGAGCTTGAAGGGCTGCTACTTTCTCACCCTAAAATATTAGATGCTGTTGTGATCCCGTAAGTAAGAGAGTCATATAAGTTCTCTGTCATAATTTTCCTTATGCTTTATAAGCAGTTATACATGTCCATTTGTTGCCTTATCTTTGAATCACCGCATGACAGTTTAATTACAATTTTAACTTTCGTAGATTTCCTGATGCCAAAGCTGGTGAGGTCCCAATTGCATTTGTTGTGCGTGCACCAAACAGCTTGCTAGAAGAAAATGATGTTCAGAAATTCATTGCAAAGCAGGTATTTTTTTTTTTTTTTTTGGGATGATTTTAATTGCAGTGATGACAGTATACTGTATATCTTTGAGGAATTAGTCATTTTCAGTGAGGAACATCCACTCCTAAATTACTTATCTATTGTATCATATATGTTTATACATCAATCTAAAAACCTAATATATGATAAAAGGGTCATGTGTCTATTTAGCTCTAGGGTGAATAGGATAAGTGCTTATGAGTTTGTGAGTTATGGTTGATAGGTTTCGGGTATGAGTGAATTTTTTTGATAATGGTGGAGATGTTTGTGTGTGGGATGAATGGGACAATTGAGTGCTGATTAGGGATTGCTATGAGGGAATCCTTCTTCCAAGAAAATAGAGAGAATCAATTAGAGAGAGAGAGAGAGAGAGAGAGAGAGAGAGAGAGAGAGAGAGAGAGAGAGAGAGAGAGAGAGAGTAACAAAGTACATCAACTTGTCAATTATGACTTATGAGCTCTGAGTCTTACAAGGAAGCTTATATACATTGCCAAGCTCAACTCCTATTGGTTGGTCATGTCCTTTTTAGATGATTGAGCATTTTATTTCAAAAGAATTGAAAAGTCATTACAACAGAGGACCTAAGCCAAAGAACTTAAAATAATAAGCTCCAAAACAACCTACACCAAAATAAGAAACATTGAACGAAACAGGGGCCAATCTATAGATATGTCCCTAAAAACAAAATGAAAAACACCCCAAAAAACAAATGTGCTAAAGATGTGTAATTAAGTTTGTCACCATATTGCCAAGAATTTACTGACACCTATTAGTATTTTCAATGAAAATGTTCAAATATTCCTTCCTCTATCATTACAAGTATTGAATTATTTAAAAATAAATAAAAAAGTTTGTCACGATGTTTCATAAATGAATGTGTATTCTTAAAAAGTAGTGCTACAAATTCTACAAGTTTTACCATATGAAGCTTACAAACTGATATGTCATCAATCTAAAAGAGACAATTCAAAATTTATTATAAAGTGGTTGAAATCCATCAATCACATTCATTCTCACATGCCGCTCACATTAGTTCCTAAGCATTATGCATGAAACTTATAATATCTTTTGCATTTTTCATTCTTTAAACTTTAATTAAATTTTTTTTTTTTATTTTTAATTTTTTGCCTAATATAGGTGGCGCCATACAAAAGGTTACGGGCAGTAACTTTTGTAAACAGCATCCCTAAGTCTGCTTCTGGAAAGATCTTGAGAAGGGAGCTCGTAAAGAAAGTCCGATCCAACATATAAAGGAACAAAGGTTGTATACTTGTATTACAATCTACACTATTACTTTATATATATATATATATATATATATATATGGCTCGTTTGATTAGATATTTCTAGTATCATTGTTTAAATATTGTGAAAATACGTGTTTTAGTATTTAAAAACTAAAAACTGTTATTTAAACACATATACCAAACACCCCTTAAAGCTCCTCACAATAGGACCATAGAATTCATACTTTGGGGGTTCACCAAGGCCACGTGCAATCATGTGTTTAACAAATGGCAAGGTGAAGTGAATTCTAAGTAATAGTTAGTATTAAATTCGATCTGACCTGGCGGGTCAGACCAATAAGTGAACCAATACTTTAAGCTAGTATGATTGTTTAATTGAACCAGTAAAATTTAATAGGATCCAACAATCCTCTAAATGAGTTGTTGTGACCTATCTAATTTTGAATAAAATTACCTTTATGAGTTCATAGCAGTACCATTTTTTTGAATTTAAAGCATAATGGAAAGAAGAAATTTTATAATGAGTTTGATGCTTGATTTTCAATAAAAGTAAAATTTTAAGTTTTAGCTTATATTGTAATCCATGAGATTAGAGCAATTAGTATGATATGCAATATGCATAGAATATGACTTTGAATTGTAAGATATGCTTTTATTCTTATAATTTTAAAAAAATAATATAATGCAATGAGATTTTATTTAGCAAAGATTTGACTACAATATAAGATCCCTTGATTTTTTTTTTCCCCTTGTTAGGCCTAGAGTTTGAATTGTATTAGGCAGCTTATTTTTTAGACTTAATTTTGATTATTAATTTAGACTTGCCTATTTTGATCAATTTTCATATTTATTTTATGACTTTTTAAAATTATTTGTATATAACTATACAATTCGACTGGTGAACCACTGGTTGAACCAATGATTCAATGAGCCAGCTCTTAAACCAAGTTAATGTTTGGTCTGAGTTTAATAACCATGTGAATGGAGTCCAATGAGTAAATTAAAAAATTGCCAACAAACCCAAAAATTAAGATCAATATATCTTACAATTTATCGTTAATACAAAACTTCATGCTTATCAATGTCTTCTTCCAAGCTTATTGTTTTAACTAATCACATTTTTTTAGTTCGTCTATTTTCATTCATGGAGTATATTCTAGAAGGTGACCCTCTCATTATTTCTCAACAACAGGTGAACACTCTCCACCTCCATCTTCAATTGGCAAAGTTATCTATGGTATTATGGCTACAATTCATGACTTTCGTCGTATTGTGATTTCTCATGGTCGCAAGTAAGGAAATAAACATGCACATTTATTAGCAAAACATGCTTTAAGCATTAATAAATTTTTGGATTTGATTGAAGAGAATCCTTTTTTTTTTTTTTTTTAGAACAAGCACTTCTTCATTATATATCTATTACTTTTCATTCTAAAGAAAATTCTTCATCTACCTATATATATAAAATAAATAAATAAAAGAGTAGGCTGAGTTCCTATTAAATATAAGATTGCTATCGTGAATTTTTTTTTTCCCCTTATTTTCTCCTTATTTGATAAATGCAGTATGCTCGTGTCCCTAAAATGAAAACCGTACTTGTATTTATTTATTTTGGGGGTCATAATGCCATATATCAAATTATCAATGAGTTTATTTTATTATTTCTTTTTGTCCTTTTTCTTTTTTGGATCAAAATCAATGAGCTGAATGATCTCCTAAACTCTATGGCTTGTTTGGATGGATTACAAGAGAGAAGAGTACTAGAGGGGAAGGGAGGGAGGTGTTTAATAACTTTAATTAGCCTTGTTTTAGATTTTTATTTTTTTAATGAAGTACGTTTTTTTACCCCCGTAAACTAGATTGTTTAACCTAATTAATTAACCAAGTGAATACTTAGGTTTATTATTCAAATCTAGGTTAAAACAAAACAATCATATCGTGTAAAGCAGTGGAAAAATAAATAACAAAACAATATGATGACCCAAGAAAACCAAACTAGTAAAAAACCTGGGAAGGATTTAACCTAGCTATCATCAAAGTAAAAAGCAAATCAACTATGAAAGAATTGAAGTTTGTACAATAGAACTTAGATCACTAACATTCTATTGCTACCTCGAGTAGAAAACTTATTACCACGACCCCATGATAGCTTCGAAGCCACGGACTACTTCTTTCCTTGGCCTTTGCAAAACACAAACACCCATGTTTGTAACTTTGAGATCCCACTCAAAGGTGTATCAACACAAACTCTCCTGTTTATGACTCCAAAACCACCCTTGAAGGTTTAGATCAACACCTTTAATGACTAGAGAAGGTAGCAACTTCTACAACACCAGATCTTGAGATTCTTCCAGGAATAACACCGGTAGAAGACATGAAAGAGCTTTTTAGGTGCAAAACCCTAGATATAAAAGAGGCACACTCTTCTCTCTCTAAAAAGCCCTCTAAAAACGTGTTTAAGGTTTCTTTTATATACAAGAAGAATTAGATCTGAAACTCTAATCCTTAACGGGCTTGAACTATTGTTTGGGCTTAATTAAAATTCCGCAGATATGTATTTCAATTGGTCGAGCCTATTTCTCGATCAATCGAACTAGGCATTTTTTGAACTCTTCTTTTTGCAGCTTACTTGTTCTTAAATCTTGACTTGAATCACCTTGAGCATTGTCTAATAATACCTATAGACACTAGGATTTATATCTAGACAAGTTTGTGTTCACAATTTTCCAATTGTTCTAAACTTTTAGAACCTAACAATCTCCCCATTTGGCAATTCATGACAAAAATTATATACAAAATGAAATACTCAAATACAAGAACAACCCAATACAATAAAATGCCCAAATACAACACAAATCCCAATCTAAGACTCCTAACCTAGAAATTGCAATAAGAGGTAGAAGATCTTGATCAGAATGTACTTGTCTTTCCTGAAAACACTCAAATGAACACATCACCGCATGTGTGGAAAGAAAGATATATAAACAATATGAAACACAAGTATAAAAACAAAAATAAATTCTAACTCTCCCTCTAAGTTAGATACATCAAAAAGTTTTTATATTCTCCCCCTTTTAGAAACGATTTTATCTCCCTCTAAACAAAGCATTTTAAAAACCTTTTTAAATAGGATTCCCACATTTCATCTATTTCTCCCCCTTTTTGTCACGTATTAACAATTACAACTCAAACAAAGAGTAAACAGAAAACATACACAACAAAGAATAAGAGAAAATAGAGAATTAAGGGAACAAAAAACAATTCAACTCTATATAAAATAGAGACAACTCCCCCTATGAAGAGCAACAACTCCTCCTCTGAACAACAAAGGTTAAAAACATGCTTCTCCCCCTATAAAAATAGGAAAAATAAAACAAGTTTTGGGAAAAATAGTTTTTGGGAAAATTTAGGAGGTGGGGAAAATAAAGACACACAAACCAAACTTAAAAACTAAGTTGATGATACACATGAAAAAAAATATTCTCTCTTTCAATAAATGCAAACTTAACACTATGTGACCCATAAACAGTTGCATGAGTGGAAAAAATATTTGCATATTATTATCTATCATGTCTCTTAAGAAAAATATTTTTTACAGTTCACGCATAAAAATAGCATATACTAAAAAGTACATAACTCAAAAATTAATCAATCAATTTTTAGATTAAGTTGAGTGCCCAATTTAGCAAAGTGTATGCTTGTTATGTGTGAAAACAATGAGAGATATGACTGCAAAATTGCAAGATGGATACAAAAAGAACAATGCATTGCATGTGAATCCTAAACATAAATGATACATGAAAAAATATTTGGTCAAAAACTTAGAAACTGAAAATTTTCCGGTTTCGATCGATTGAGCATTGATAGAATACCAATCGAGCCAGGCAGAAAGTCATGATTAAAAATCAAGGGATTTTCAATCGGTCGAAAAACACATTTGATCGATTGAAATTCTGGAAAACTGGATTTTTTGAAAAATTATAAAAGTTTATGCAGAAAACACTCAAACTAATTGATTTCATGAATGAAATGCATGAGAATGAGTTTAAATGTTTTTCAAAAACATGAGTTTTCAACCCATAACTTCAAAACAAGGTTTTTAATCATCAAAAACACAATTTTTGCCAACCCTTAAACATATTTTGCATCAAACACCATAGAAAACATAATCTTGGATGGCCAAACCAAACTTCACACATAATAACTTGTGTAGTGTGTGCAATTAGCAATAGTTTGAGATACATGTGAGGTGATATGTAAATAGTAATCAATCACAATTTCTACAAAATTCATCACATAAGTTTGAAAGTGACTATCACCTAAAGAGTTACATCATATAACTCTCACATCTCCTAGAAAACAAGCTTGTAATCATGTAAGTTTCTTGTTTTGCCTCATAATGTACACATCAATTTTATTTCAATTTGAATTTATTATATTCTAATAATGTACACACCAATTTTATTATTTAAACCGAGGCTACACCTTATGTTCTTTTTGTGCATGTATTACACTTTCTTGATCACAAAATCATATGATATGCAGTAAGGTGTTCATGATTAGCTAGTAAACAGTGGTGAGATGGTTATTTATGTCTTTCTCTTAAGATTTTTTAGTCCTTACAATCAAAAGCATGACTTCAAAATCAAGATCATGTGATCAAAAACTATAAACAACTCCCACACAACATGCACTACATAGCTAAAACTAGCAAAGTGTTATAAAAGAAGCTCATCCAAATTAAACAAGGAACATAAACATGTTATGTAAAGATAATTGGCCAACCTTGATTACAAATCCATAATATGTAATACAAAACACAAAAATCTTTTTGGTTTAAAAAAATTTTATGACCAAAAACAAAAGGCACACATTATGCTAAATGAACAAAACAAAGCTATGCATGATAGTGCTTAACTACGCTATAAAGGGTATACAAACAAGAAATATAAATTTCTTAATTAACCCATGAGTACATGCACAAACTAATACATACTCACACAAAATCAAAATAGCTTAGCATTTATATAACACATACTATTTAAATTTTTCCACAATCATGTTCTAAATCAAGAAAGAGATATCATAATTCATGTAATCCTCAAAACAGATAAAATAAGAAACAAAATAAAATATTTTTGTCTTTTCAAAATTTTTCAATGTTTTTGGATTTCTTTTTACGACAAAACAACCTAAGAAAATAAAACGACAAAAAACTAAAAGTAAACATGTCCACAAATAATTAAAAGAATTAAATCAGGGACAAGTCAGCAATACTCACCTTAGAGAATCAACACTCACCTTAGAGAATCTTTTCTCACCCATATAGCACGAGTCTTCGGCTTCGATAGGTGAAGAATGTATTGCCCATTGTGATAAATTAATTGATTAATTAGTCAAGTTGATTAATTAATCAAATTAATATGCAATATGCGTGATAGCACAAATAAATCACCAATTAAACTAAGTATGCAGCGGAAATTAAATCGACACGGTGATTTGTTTACAAATGGGGAAAACCTACACGGCAAAAACCCTACCGGGTGATTTTAAGGTCACCACTCCCAAAAATTCACTATTAAAAACAAGCAATTACAAGTAAAGGAATCTTAGTACCTTATTCCAACCTACAGTTGAACACTTACCCCAATACCCAATTGGACTTGTTCTGGAGTGACAATCTCTCCTTTTCAATGCACGGCTCCCAGTACATTACTAATCAATTACGCAGATTCTAGTACGCGACTTGATCACCAATTAGAGAAGGATATTGATTGCAAAGTTCTTCAGTTCATCACACGATGAATATCATGAAGTTACATGGTCACAAAACCCTATGGTGTACAAACACAACAACTTCTTCAAGAGAAAGATGAACTAGGGCAAACTAGGTTTCCGGTCACACTTTCTTCACACTTGTGGAATTGTGCTCTTGTGCAACTTGTGTCACCTTTTACAGCTCTTAAAATAATTCTTATATATCTTTAGGGTTGTGAGAAAAGAAAGCCCAAACATACATTCACGGATTGGATGAAAAACAGTGCTGCAAAAATAAGTTTCATAAACCTTGATAGATAGCCATATATCAAGCTAGCTATAGAGCCACGAGTTTCAGCAGCTTTTAAACCTCAATAGATGCTAGCTGTCAAGCTTTAAAATCCTGCACTTTCTGACTTGATTCTTGGATAGACTTGCATGGCTTTAACACTTGAACTTGAAACCTTGTTCCTTGAAGTATTAAACACATCCTAAATCTACCAAATTACAAGTTTTGTCAAAGGATTAGCCAATTATATAAAATGTTGACATATGTTCCTAACGTCAAATCACATATGTCCTAATAGGCTTTGTAGGTGAAAATTCATGAGAAGCAGAATGTATTTGAAGAATTACACCAATTTTCTAAGAGAGACTGAAATCCTGCAAATTCTTTTCACAAGCCTCAAAAAGATCAACTGAAACAATGGTGTTCTTTTTATTCAAAACACCACAATCAAAAACAGTAAGACACTTAAAATTATCCATGATAACAGGGATCAAGGATCAATTCTAGGTATAATAACCTAAATCAAGAGCTAACCCACTCTAATACCACTTGTATGTTTTTAGACCCCTGTAAACTAGATTTTTTAACCTAATTAATTAACCAAGTGAATACTTAGGTTTATTATTCAGATCTAAGTTAAAACAAAACAATTATATCATGTAAAGCGGCAGAAAAATAAATAACAAAATGATATGATGACCCAGGAAAACCAAACCAGTAAAAAACTTAAGGAGGATTTAACCTAACTATCCTCAAGGTAAAAAGCAAATCCACTATGAAAGAATTGAAGTTTGTACAATAGAACTTAGACCACTAACATTCTATTGCTACCTTGAGTAGAAAACTTACTACCACGACTCCATGATAGCTCTGAGTCCATGGACTACTTCTTTCCTTGGCCTTTGTAAAACACAAACACCCACGTCTGTGGCTCTGAGATTCCACTCAAAGGTTTAGTAACACAAACTCTCCTGTTTGTGACTCCAAGACCACTCTTGAAGGTTTAGATCATCAGCACCTTTGATGACTAGAGAAGGCAGCAACTTCTACAACATCGGATCTTGAGATTCTTCAATGAATAACACCAGTAGAAGACATGAGAGAGCTTTTTTGGTACAAAACCCTAGATTCAAAAGAGGCACACTTTTCTCTCTCTGAAAAGCCCTCTAAAAACGTGTTTAGGATTTCCTTTATATACTAGAAGAATTAGATATGAAACCCTAATCCTTAAATGGGCTTGAACTGCTGTTTGGGCTTAATTAAAGTTCCGTAGATATGTATTTCGATCAATCAAGCCTGTTTCTTGATCGGTCGAACCAAGCAGTTTTTGAACTCTTCTTTCTGTAGCTTACTTGTTCTTGAATCACCTTGAACATTGTCTAATAATACCTATAGACACTAGGATCTATATCTAGACAAGTTTGTGTTCATGATTTTCCAATTGTTCTAAACCTTTAGAACCTAACAAATGATACTTCAATAATTAAAATAATAATCTATTTATTTCGGGGTTATAATATCATTTTTCAAATTATGAATGAGGGTTTTTTTTTTTTTAAATAATTTTTTTCCCTTATCCTTTTTGCTTCAAAATAAATAAGCTAAATGAATACATAACTTTATGGCTAGATTGGGTAGAGGAAAAAAAGAGTACTAGAGGGGAAGGGAGGGAGGTGTTTAATAAACCTTGTTTTAGATTTTTTTTTTTTAATGATAATTCAATAGTTACAATAATGGAGGTATTTGAGTCATGATTTTCTCATTCTCCTAAGAAAGAAACACATGTTATGACATTGAGTTACAAGACTCTTGACAAATTTTTATTATTTGTTTTTTCCCTTAAGGAAGGGATCAAATAGGGGTTTTAGGGGATTTTTTTTTTTTGGTGGGATAAATAAGATAGAATTTAAAACTTATGGGCTTTACGCCATGAAGATTACGATTATTATCAAATTAAGACATTAATTAATTTCTGGTGTAGGTGGAGATTGAATCTCAAATCTCTCATTCAATATGTTTGAGAGGATTTAGAGTAATAATTGTTTAATGTAATAAATATATGTCTATTGCTCTTCGACAAAAAAAGCATGGATTACGGCGCAAATGATGAAGATGTATCTACTGAGAAATTAACAAAAATTTATTCAAAGCAAGGCAAAGATGAGAAAATAATAGGGAAAACTAAATTTTTCATGAGAACAAGAGGAAATAAGTTAAAGAAACACAAAACGAGCAAAACTCATTTTATAATTTCGACCATATCATATTTGGGAACCCTTGAACAAAATTCAATCCCAAAAAAAAAAAAAAGGGCCTAAGGGCCCACCATCATTAAAATAAAGGCCCCATAAGTCTTAAAAGTTATGAGCACAAACACAACGAGAGAGGTATAGCCTCTTCGGCCGACCCTCAATAAAAAAGAATTCTCTTGGATTGAGCCTAAGGGCTTAGGCCCATACTCGTAATCTTTAAAAACAAAAGCCCTTAAAACAAATTCAGATCTTGCAACAAACAATGGGCAAGCCTAAAAATTCGATAGATTAAAGCCCAAAAACATCACTTTTAAAGCAATTTAAAAATAAAAAAAAATACCTCCCAAATTTCGAGTTTCTTTTCAAAAACTCAAGAACTCATATTCCAAAGTTTCAAAATTTTCATGATCCAAAAAAAATCCAACATTATTCCATAATTCGCTTTCCTTTTAATAGCAAAGAGATTTTTAACACAAAAATTTCTCTGAATCTTTTGGATTCATTTCATTGGTCTCTTTTGGCAGCAAAGAGATTCTATGATAAAATATTCACCTCTTAGTTTTTGGACACAAATTAGGTTTTCAGCAAAATTTAATACTCAGAATCTTTTCGTATTTATTTTTAAATTTTATATTACAAACTCCCCTTGGATGGTCAAGAGATTCTTAAGCAATTCATTTGAAATTGTTTCTTTAGACAGTCAAGGAATTCCATGATGCCCCTTATTGGGAAATTGCGTCAAATTCTAATTGTGACTTAGAAAGTCAATTAGGTTTCCTAGATGAAGAAAGAAAAACTAATTTGGGTTTCCTTGTAGTAGAAGGAAAGGCTATTCCTTGGTGTGGAAGGAAGTTTATTCTTTGTTAAAGAGGTAATGTATTCCTAGTTCAAGAGGGAATAGATTTCTTGTTAAAGAGGTAATGTATTCCTAGTCCAAGAGGGAATAGCAAAAGAGTCTTATAAATAGACAATGCTACAAATAATTTGATGGCTTTGGCTTAAGAGTCCTCCCTATGGGGAGAGGGAAAATAGAGCATGAAACCAAGAGAGAGAAAATATATTTTCGTTTGGGAGGAACGCAAGAGGAAAGAGAGAGTTAGGTATTGCTGCCTTAAAGAAGATAGCCAAGGAGGAGAGAATAAAGAATTGCCGCCTTCGAGAAGATAGGTAAGGAGGAAAGAGTAAAGTGTTGCCGCCTTTGAAATAGATAATTAGTGTGTGTGAGAATAAAGAAAAATAAGAGAGATTTTTTTTTAGCCGTGAGATATACATAAGAATTATTGTAATTGGTTTGATAATAGTGAAATTATTCGGAGTTTGTCCCGTGGTTTTTTCATTTCAAGAGAAAGGGTTTTTCACGTAAATATTTGTAGTCTTGTGTGTGATTGCTATTTTGAATTGATAGTTTTTTTGATAATATTATTTGGGACCCAACACCCCTAACATATTTTCAACCTCCCTTTTGGATGGTAAAGTGGTTCACATCAAATGCATTATTTTCAAGTTTTCTCACTCACCTTTTGACAATTCAAAGGTTCTCGAACATATTCTTGGAATTTTCCTACAAATAGTTGTAAGATTTCCAAAATACACTAACACATTTTACTCTAATGAATAAAAATTTTTAAACATGTCATGACTTGAGGAAGAGCTAAAAAATATCTTTGTTGTACCCAAAATGATTAGTTAAGTTACAATTGAGGCTAATTGTAATAACTTCTATAACCTAGTTTGATCTAGTAAACACATGATGTAGTTCATTGAGACATACATGCCAATCCTATTCATGTAGCTTGAGATTTGCTTTCCAAGGGGCTTACTTGCGTGGATATGCTTCTCTTCTTTTCCGATGGAGCACTTTCAAATTGAAGGTTGATGTTGTTGCTATGTTTTGTTTTATAAAAAATTTTAAAAATTATAGTTGAAAAGTTCAATTGCATGAACTTCATCCTGTTTTAGGAAGTACTACATTGTGGAAAGTCCAGTTTTGGTGGAATTCTAAGTTCAAACAAGAAAAACAAGCTTTAGCGACAATTGTCACTTCTTTCCTCGACATCCAAATTAGCAGCAGAAAAAGGAAGTTCCATTCAAATCAATTCTCATTGATCACTACACTTCTCTTCCTAACTCAAGTTGCCAGACACATCTTTGTTCCTTACATGAGTGGATGATGGGTTCTCCTTAAACTTACCTTTATCTTGTATGCATTTTTTGTACTTGGGGCTTTTTTACATCATACATACCCATAGTAAAATTCCTTACCTAAGGTCTTCATCTGAGTTCTAAAATTTGCAAATTGCATGGAAAAATTGCTTATTGTAATTACTAATTTCTACTTCTATGCTGATGCTGTGTCTGGTTTTCTACAAATCAAGTAAGGACTAAGCATGCCCATCTTTAAGAGTCTTCCTGACATAATTACTTGCCATCATGGTTTTTTTTTTTTTTTTTTACAAGATATAAATTCTATTATAGCATAATCTAAGTGTAAATGTGTGTGAATAACTATCACGCTAAAGGTGCGTAGTGGTGGTCAAATATTTTTAATCGAGTGTAAGGTTTCTCATACAATCAATTTTATCATGTAATTCTACTTCTCCAAGTAGTCCACAGCGCAGAGATCAAAACCATACATACAGAGTAACCTTTGGAGGATCGCTAAATTTACCATTCTTTGAGGGTATTAAGGCGTATAGGAGACATGACGTGTAAGAGACTAGCAATTGGACGGTGAATTGTCTAAAAGCATTTTAGATTTGCTATTTGCATGTTGGTTTCACATTAAAATTGTGAAGAAAACTAACAATAGAGTCGTAAAGGAAGAAGAGATGCTTTTGTTCATTCTTCTTCCTTTAAATTCAACATTTTCAACTTTAGTATAACTTTCTTTTGCCTTTTAGGTGATAAGATATTAATGCCTTATCGCCTTTGCTGTCTAGGAAGTGTAGTATAGGATAGTCTTGCATGTATTTTATATATAGCCATTCCCACTGAATGTATCAAGTATCCAACCAGTGAGATAGAAAGAAATCCAACAAGTGTAAGAGAAATAAGAGCAAGAGTGGTGTGTAGCAAAGTGTGTGTATAAAAAAAAATTTATTTGATTGAGAACTTGTTTACGTGGTGAGATTTATTACGAAGTATTTGACGAAATACTTTCTTCCTGAGTATTAAATTTATATTAACAAAATTTTCACAGTGAAAGATCTCGACCTGATGATAAGGCACCAAAAACTCATTTTCAATTTAACATTTAGGTTGCATTTGGGATAACTTATATTGGACAGCTTTTTTTTACTATTTATTTTATTTTTTATACTATCCATGTGTCTCACTGTACTATTTCAGCGAATTTTTAGCTTTTATCTAAAGTACTTTAATCAAAAAGTTTTAAATTTCAATTAAATAAGCTATTTCCAAATGAGCCCTTAAGAAAAAATTTTGTGAATTTTTTTAGACACCAAAAGCATTTTATTTCTTACTAAATTTTTTTTGCTATGTTAACTTGTGAACTCATAAGAAGCCAAGTTTATGAAAATTCACTTTAGTCTAGATAATTGAATATAAAACTAGAAAAAAAGGCTAACTCAAATTTTTTTATAAACTGCTGATATGATAAATGGTTATTTGTAAGTAAAAAAATAATGTTAGAGGTAGATCCATATGAAAACCAATAAGAATGTGTCACGTTAATAGCTTATAAAAATATTATAAAATAGTTTACAACTGTAACATTACTCATAAAATTATCGTGTACTACAAGAATGTTACTTTTAGAATGATTCAAAATGAATTGCTAATAGCAAAAGTAATAAGAAACATGATCATTCAATTTCGTTGAGAATGACTCTGGAACTTTTGGTTGTAATTTTGAAATTATTCATTTTACGGGAGCTTTAGGAATAATGTAGTATTTATTTAAGGAGAAAGTTTGGCTCCTAAGAGCATTTGAATCAGATATCTCCAAACTATTCTATTTTACTATATCAAAACCTACTTTATCATTTATACCATACTATTTTACAATACTCTCAACATCTCAACTTTTCTTTTCCTATTCTACTCATTAAAATAATATTTCTACACAATAAAATAATATTTTTACACAATAAAATAATATATCCCCCAATCACCATCATTTATTCTTTTTGTTCAACAACCACAAATTTTACAGAAAACACCATCACCACATGCCCACCACCACTAGCGCTGCACTACACACACCTGACACCACCACCACCACTAGCAACCCATAATCTACCATCAACACCCAAAAAAAAAAAAAAAAACCCAAACCATCAAACACCACATCCCAACGCTGATCACCCAAACACCACACCGCTCACTAATCACCCAAAAAAAAAAAAAAAAAAAACCACCTGCAGAAATCCACAGCCCAACGCCAATCACCCAAACACCGATCACCCACAGTCCAACGCCGATCTCCACATCACACCCAAACACTGAAAGGAGAGAGAATCAAAGATTGAGAGACAAATAGAGAGAGAGACACAATAAAATATTAGTTTTTTGTTTTAGAATTGTGCTATAGTGCAATTCTAAAGGTAGAATTGCACTGTAGCACTATTGCAAAAAAAATTGCAATAGTTGATTTTTAGAAGGCCTGATGGAGCTCGATTTTTGTGTGAAAATGGTAAAGCAGTTCTACATATGGCATTTAGCATGCCCAGTGCGGATGCTCTAACCAATCTGGAACAATATTTTCTAATCCATTAGCCATTACATGATGAATTATAATTCATATATTATCTAATCAAGAGCATTGCTTTTTACTAATTTTGGTGGGAAGTCAACTATTCTACCAATTATATGATATATACTACATGTTTGATATAAACTCATGACTAGAACTTACCTTTAAAAACTGGTTTGTGAGGAGGGATGGTCAAGAGCTCATATAGACATGATTAAGCTTACACTTAAGTCATATAGGATACTAGGATCATAACATACCACCACATTCTGTAGCCAGCATCCACAATAGATGTACTCTATCAACATTGACCCAAATGTAGTCTTTTCCTTTTTTTAGCAAGTCCATTCACCTATCAGTTACTCAATGACTTAATAAACATTTTAATCTAGCCTTTAAGTTGTCGCCTTCGAGATCCGACCACAAAGCCGCAACTCATTTAATCTCATACTCAATGAACTATGTATAATTACTCGACTTGATGGATGGTTCTAATACCAAATGATACAAACTAATATGTAGAACTAACCTTTGAAAACCGACTTGCAATGAGAGGATGTTCAAAAGCATACATACACATAATTAAACTTACACTTAAACCATGTAAGAGACAAGGATCATAACAATGTCATCTTCAAACCCTGACTCTCCCAAGAAAAAAATAATTTCGACAATTTTCCACTCTTTCTTGCTCCCCAAACTCTATGGCAACAGCCACCTCCAAGTCTCCAACCCCAAAACCTAAACCCAAGACCTCAGTCCTAACCTCTCTCTCACCACTTTCCTCTTCCAATCCTAACCCACACTTAAGTCCCGTGTGAGCTAAACTACAAATTGATATGTGTAACTAATTGGACAGTAAGAGCATCACCATCAGATGTGCTAAATGTGCCAAATGCCAAATATTTGGCACATTTGGCACACCAAACACTAAAAACCCCTTTTATCAGATGTGTCAAATCTCATAAAATTTGCCACATATGAACAGTACTGTTGCAAATTTGCAACGGTACGAACAAAGAATGGTATATGGGTTAATAATTTTTTATTCTCTCTTCTCTCTCCTCTCTCTTCACTTTATTCTTTTCTCTTCTCTCTCACCGATTCCCTCTTCACTCTTCACATTTGGTGAGATTTTTTTTCTTCTTTAATTTAAGATCAATTTGACAGTGGCCATTATCACTGGAGGCACAAGCGACATGGCGAGGCTCGCGAGTTTGCTGCTCACGATGGCCACGGCTCGCGAGTTCGCCACTCACGGCGCACAAGCCATTGTCATCGCCAACGTCTAAGATGAGAAGGGCCATCGTCATCGTCACGACATCATCATCATCGTCATCGCTCTCAATCTCGCCGATCTCTCTCTCTCTTTTTTGGTGGTTGGTTGTTTTGATTGTTGTTGGTTGGCTGATTTTGGTTGATGGTGGTAGGTTGATCGGGTTGTGGGTGTGAGATTTGGGATGAGTATGAGATTTGGGATGGTCTCAGATCGGGTTGTGGGTTGTGGGAGTGAGATTGGGTTGTGGGTGTGAGATTTGTGGTTGTGTAGTGTTTGTTTGAGTTTTTTTTTTTTTTTTGGGTGGTAGCAGTGGCTGATATTGGTGGTCGGTTTTTTATCTGTGGGGGTGGCCGGTGGTTGTGGGCTGTGGCGGTTGTTCTGCGGGTGTGGGATGTTGTTGATGATGGTGATGATAGGGAGGAGATAATATATTATTTTAATATGTAGTAAATATTATTTTAATATATAAAATTGAATGATAAAACATCTGATAAATGAGATGTTGTAAAATGATGTGGTAAAATAATAAGGGTTATGCTAACGAGTGCCCTTAGGACACTGGTTAAGAATCAAGTTAAAGAAAGTTTTTATGAAAAAAAAAAAAAAAAAAAACAATTAATGTTTTAACAGTTTTTTTCATTTCTCACAAAAGTGATGTCAAAACTTTATTTAATTAAATTTTTAAACAGTGTCTTAAGGACATTCGTTAGCATTTCCTAAATAATAAAATAGAACTTTAGTGTGATAAAATGACATTTTTTATAAAACATCTTATACCAATGCTCTAATAGTTGCACTAGAACAAGACTTATGTGATTTAGCTATTACTTACTCAAAAGTCGCAACTACCTAGATGCTTATGTTACAAAAAGAAAACTAAAGTACGGATTGTGTGCACAATAATCCATGTGCAACTATCACCGACAAGTTATTAGTTATTACACATGCCAACTTGTAGACCAGTTCACCTCAATTATTCCAATCATAATGAATCATTAAGAATTGAATATTCACCATTCTTATCTGGTCATTTCTTCACTTATTTGGCGGGAACTGGGAAGTCAATTACGCATGCTTTGCCATCTTACTCTTTTCTTGTCTCTTCCTATTCCATCTGAAAGCAAGGCATCGCTATTTCCTCTCAACTTTCCCGAGAAACAAATAATTTCCCACTCCCGAAACACCCATTGCAGCAGTCACCTTCAGCCCTAAAACCCAAACCTACACATCCCCAAGACCACCGATTCACCTCCCCACCAATCCCAACCTCTCTCTCACCTCTTTCCTCTTCCAAAACTCATCTTCCTTCTCAGGCAGCCTCGCTATCATCGACGCCGATTCCGGCGAAACCATAACCTTCCACCAGCTCAAACTCCAAGTCTCCATCTCAACATTAACACAAACGACGTCGTCCTCATCGTCGCTCCCAACTCAATCCACTTCCCCGTGTGTTTCCTCGCCATCGTCGCTCTCGGTGCCATCGCTTCAACCTGTAATCCTTTGTACACCATTCCCGAACTCTCAAAGCAAGTCCAAGACTGTAACCCCAAGCTCGTCATCACCGTCCCCGAACTCTGGCACAAAATCAAAGAATTAAACTTGCCTTCCATAATTATAGGTTCTTCGAAATCTACGAGTTTTGCAGAAACACCGAGTTCGAAGATTTGGCATTACTCTGATCTGATAGAAATGTCGAACATGGAGTGTGAATTGCCTGATAAAACCGTGAAACAGACCGATACAGCGGCGCTTATGTACTCGTCCGGCACGACCGGGACGAGCAAGGGAGTGATTCTGACGCACAGGAACTTCATAGCGGCTTCGCTGATGGTTCCAGCCGATCAGGACCAATACGGCGATCCGAGAAACGTGTGTCTCTGTTTCTTGCCGATGTTTCATATATTTGGGCTCTCGGTGGTGACGTACTCGCAGCTTCGGAGAGGGAACACGATGGTTTCGATGGTGAAGTTTGAATTGGAGAAGATGTTGCTGGCGGTGGAGAAGTACAGGGTGACTCATCTCTTCATTGTTCCGCCGGTGATGACTGCTCTGGCGAAGCAGAGTGTGGTGATGAAGAAGTACGACTTGTCTTCGTTGAGGCAGGTCGGATCGGGCGCGGCGCCTCTCGGCAAGGATGTGATGGAGGAGTGTACAAAGAAAATGCCTCATGTTGATATTATTCAGGTAACATTGAACAGAGTATAATGGAATGTATTCTTTGGTATTAATGTAGATTGAGCATCTCTGATTTAGATAAAACTTAATTAGTATTGCATATTAATTTTTATAGTAATTTTTAATTCAATTTAACATGATAGTAGGGGTGTGCACGAGTCAGTTGGGAGGGTGGAGGGCAATATTTTTTACCAATCTGCTGTGGCTCCACCAATCTATAAATCCAGCGGGTTAGTTGAAAATCTTAACGGTTTCAACTCGGTGAAATTATTAAGTGGGTTGGGTGGGTGGACAAATTCAATTGACTAAATGAAATTATTTCAATTATTAAAACTTTATAAGTATTGCATACTAATTTTTAATTATTAGATATGTAACCTCTAAAATGACCAAAATACCTCTAATATCTCTAAAATCACCAAATATGCTTAAAAACCACTAAAATGACCAAAATACCTCAAAAATCTCTAAAATGACCAAAATACCCCCAAAACTCAAAAAATGACCAAAATACCCCCGAAACCTAAAAATGACCAAAATATCTCTGAAACCCAAAAAATTACCAAAATATCCCTGAAACCTAAAAAATTACCAAAATACCCTCAAAACCTAAAAATGACCAAAATACTTCCAAAACCAAAAAAATGACCAAAATACCACTGAAACCTAAAAAAGTACCAAAATACCCTTGGAAACAAAAAAAATGACCAAAATACCCCTGAAACCTAAAAGAGTACCAAAATACCCTCGGAACCCAAAAAATTACCAAAATGCCCTCAAAACCTAAAAATGACAAAAATACCCCCTAAACCCCAAAAAAGACCAAAATACCCTCGAAACTTAAAAAATACCAAATATCCCTAAAACCAAAAAAATGACCAAAATACCCTCAAAACCTAAAAATTACCAAAATACCACCGAAACCTAAAAAATTACCAAAATACCTCAAAACCTAAAAATTACCAAAATACTTCTGAACCCTAGAAATTTATTGAAATAACCCTAAAACTAAAAGATGACAGAAATGCCCTCGTAACCTAAAAAATGGTTAAAATACCCTTAGAATCTAAAAGATGATCAAAATAACCCCGAAACCTACAAAATTACTGAAATTCCCTCGAAACCTATAAAATGAATGAAAGACTCTTAGAACCTCTAATTTGTCAAAAATATCCTTGAAACATCCAAAATACCCTAAACCTCTATTTCGGTAATTTTAGATGTTTCAAGTGTATTTTGGTCATCTTACATGATGTTTAGCGGCATTTTGGTCATAATTTGGGTTTCAGGGGTTTTTATTGATCAATTTTTTTAGGTTTTGGGGTTATTTTGGTTTCAGGTGTATTTTGGTCATCTTACATGTTTAGGGGCATTTTGGTCATAATTTGGGTTTCAGGGGTTTTTATCGATCATTTTTTTTAGGTTTTGGGGTTGTTTTGGTCATTTTTTTTTAGGTTTTTGGGGTATTTCAATCATTTTTTAGGTTTCAGGATATTTTGGTAATTTTTTTAGGTTTCGGATGTATTTCAGTTTTTTTTTTTTAGGTTTTAGAGGTATTTCGGTCATTTTTTAGGTTTATGGAGTATTTTGGTAATTTTTTAGGTTAGGGTGTATTTTGGTAATTGTTAGGTTTTGGGGGTATTTCGGTCATTTTTTTTAGGTGTTTGGGGTATTTTGGTCATTGTTTTAGGTTTTGGGGTTATTTTAGTCATTTTTTAGGTCTTGAGGTATTTTAATCATTTTATAGGTTTCAGAGGTATTTTGGTCTTTTTTTAGATTTCGGGGGTATTTTTGGTATTTTTGGTAATTTTATGGGGTATTTTGGTCATTTTTTAGGTTTAGGAATCATTTTGGTCATTTTTGGGGTTTTTGAGGTATTTTGGTAATTTTTGAGTTTTGGGGATATTTTGGACATTTTAGAGATTTGGGGTGGGGGGGTATTTTGCTCATTTTAGAGGTTTTGGAGGTATTTTTTTCATTTTTAGGTTTTAGGGGGTATTTTGGTCATTTGTTGGGTTTTTAGGGTATTTTGGTTATTTTCTGGGTTTTAGGGATATTTTGGACATTTGAGAGGTTTTGGGGGGTATTTTGCTCATTGTAGAGATTTTGGAGGTATTTTGGTTATTTTGTGGGTTTTGGGGGTATTTTGGTCATTTTTTGGGTTTTGGGGGAATTTTGGTCATTTTTTGGGTTTTGGGGGTGTTTTGGTCATTTTTAGGTTTCGGGGGTATTTTGGTCATTTTTTGGGTTTCGGTGGTATTTTAGTAATTTTTAAGGTTTTAGGGGTATTTTGGTCATTTTTTGGGTTTCGGGGGTATTTTGGTTATTTTTTGGGTTTTGGAGGTATTTTGGTCATTTTTAGGTTTCGGGGGTATTTTGGTCATTTTTTGGATTTTTGTGATATTTTAGTAATTTTTAGGTTTTAGGGGTATTTTGGTCATTTTTAGGTTTCAGAGGTATTTTGGTCATTTTTTGGGTTTAGGGGGTATTTTGGTTATTTTTTGGGTTTTGGATGTATTTTGGTCATTTTTAGGTTTCGGGGGTATTTTGGTCATTTTTTGGGTTTCAGAGATATTTTGATCATTTTTTGGATTTTGGGGGTATTTTGGTAATTTTTAGGTTTCAGGGGGTATTTTGGTCATTTGTTGGGTTTTTAGGGTATTTTGGTCATTTTTTGGGTTTCTATGGTATTTTGGTCATTTTTAGGTTTCAGGGGTATTTTGGTTATTTTCTGGGTTTTAGGGATATTTTGGACATTTGAGAGGTTTTGGGGGGTATTTTGGTCATTTTTTAAGTTTTAGGGGTATTTTAGTCATTTTCTAGAAATTTAGATTTTATGTTGTTTATTTGAATTTTAGATGGGTTTAATGGATATTAGTGGGTTTATCCATTTAGACCCATCTAATTAAATAACCAAATAGGTCTTTACCCATTTAACCCAAATATTCAAATGGGTTGGGTTAAAACTTACCCAAATAAGGTGGGTAATGGGTGAGTTCATGGATATGGATAAAATTTGCCACCCCTAGATATGTTAGAAATTGTCTAAATCACAACATGATAGTTAGAACTTGTTCTTCCCAACATGATACGTTTGAATAATTTTTCATTAGAATAAATGGTTTGTGCACTAAGCTATAAGTTAGTGGGATTGAGAGGTATAGCCAACTTCCCAAGGGGTATATTTTAAGCACCGAGCATAGAGACATTAAAATGGGTATATTTTAAGCCCATTCGAACATTTTTATGATAAGCTCATAAGCTGCAAAACCGAACCTTTGTCACTGAGTTTGAACAAACATATTATAAATCTATAATATAATATAAGGGTAATGGAAGCATATTATTATAATATAAGGGATAATGTTATAAATTTGGTAACAATCAAGAAAATCATATAATAAGCAAGACATGTAGAATCATGCACTCTACCTTGTCTGTAGTAGTTTGTAGCGAGAAAGCTACGTCTTGATTTGAATTGCATTATATTATGGCAAGGATATGGTATGACAGAAACTTGTGGGATCATCTCATTGGAAAATCCAAAGGAAGAATCTCCCCTCTCTGGCTCAACTGGAACACTTGTTTCAGGAGTTGAATCCCAAATAGTTAGTATAGATACATCAAAGCCTCTTCCACCTAAACAATCAGGAGAAATCTGGCTTCGAGGACCTAATATGATGCAAGGTGGATTTTTTTATGCAATGTTTCTACTTAGATTCCTACTTCTGACAGGGCATGTGTTGATTTCTCAATTCAAATTTTCTTACCAATACTATTTTTTTTTCTTAAGGATCCATCCAGTAGTCAAGATGCTTTATGTCACTAATTTTTTATATTGCTAAATGCTAATGTTTAAATAACAAAGTATGTTAAATAATGTAGCCTTGAATTGTCATTATAGATCAGACAGCAGTAAACACATTAATTAGATGGTTCACTGTGGGAGTTGCTAGACTAATCTTCCATCTTACCACTTTGTATTTGCGACATTAGACTGCATATGAATGTTATCATTTAGGCTCATATGCTCAAGTTTATCCGTACTTGTTAATGAAACATATGAAGATGTTTTAGCACCCAGCCCAAAAAGGAGAACACTATTATCATGTTTTGTGAAGAAATATGTAAAATAGGAATGAGACATTCGAAGTAAATGTATTGGGAAAATCTTAGAATCACTGTTGGATGCAGTTGTTTTAAAGTTCTGATGGATGTTAACTTCATTTAGTAGAAGTTGACATTGCAGGTTTTAAACTTTTAGTGGTAAGGTAATCTGGAGACTGGACCATAGACCCTCCTTGAAGTCTTCCCCTAACCCTTGAACTCAAAACTCTAGTAAAAACTCAAATGTCCCAGCCCAAGATAAAGAACTAAATATATAAAGAAAGAGAATGGAGAAGGAGAAGAGAAGATAACATCAGTCGTGTTGATTACAAAGTTATATCGTTGGGTTTATTACTTTTTTCGCTTATGATTATATATTGCTAGTATGATTCATGCAGCGTCTTAAAAACCTTTCAGGTTATTTCAAAAATCCAGAAGCCACAAAGCTAACAATAGATGGACAAGGATGGGTGCACACAGGAGATATTGGATATTTCAATGAAGAGGGACAATTATTTGTTGTGGACAGAATTAAGGAGCTCATTAAGTGTTACGGCTTTCAGGTGACTTTTTTTAGTTGATTATTAAAAGTTCAGGTGTATGTAATCTTACTAAATCATTTCTTGTGAGAGGATAAAAGCTATCTGTTTCTTTTAGAATTTCTGTTGACAATGAAGACCTAACAGTGCTGGCATCTGACTTTTGGAAAGCTTTCATTTGCTCATATAGCATTTCTGGGGAGAGTACATATGTTCTTCCCCGGTGAGTGAATGATCCATGAGCCTTCTGATCATGATATATATTTTAAGGAGTAATGAAAATTAGCTGACCTGCAACATCAGCACTGTTAATGTATATTATGTTATGTTATGGGCTTTAGGCCCAACTGCTTTACTTGTATAGCACACTTGTACTTGTACTACACTTTACTTGTACCGCACACTTATGCCTCCTATATAAGGCATTGATGTATATTCTTTCATTGGGAAATACAATACAATCTTCCAGTATTTCTAACATGATATCAGAGCCACTGCTCTGACTTTTTCTTAGCAGTCCTGTCTTTATTAGTGTGACTCTTTTTTTTTTCAACATCGCTTCCGCCATCACAACAACCGCCGCAGCCTTTCGCCGTTGAACCTCCGACGTCATCTAGCCGTCGTCCTTGGGTTCCGGACCTGCAGCCGTCGTCGTTAAGGAGTTTCACACTGCACAGACCACTGCCGCTCGCATCACCGCTACAAATATTGCTCCGATTACGGTTTTGAAGCTACCACAGAGATCGTTTTGCGCCGATCTACAAAACCGTGAAAGTCTTAACGTCGTCGGAGACCACACGCGCCCCCACACGCCTTTCAAAATTTCTGTACGGTTGATCACGCGCCGTCACGCGCCTCTAAGCTCTACCACGTGCCTACACGTGTCGCCACGCGCTAGTTTCTCCTGCTAACGTCAGCCCTAGGTGACGTCATCTACCACATCATCTTTTGTCGTCATCTGCCACGGCATCTGCTGACATCATCGTTGACCAGACCGTTGACCTGCGTTGACTTTGACTGAGAGTTGACTTTGACCATTGACTTTTTGCCAAAGTTGATTTTGGCAGTCTAGGTGCTCCTTACCTAGTTTTTCACGTAGATTTCATTTTTGTAGTCTATTTTTGCATATTTTGCTTCTAAATGAAGAATAAGGACAGATCTTCTTCTTGTTGCAATAATTGTCGTCGACAATCCAGCAAACGTTTTTGCAATTTTTGCAAACGTTTTGGCCACAGTATTGAGACTTGCTATTGTCGCAACAAATCAGCTGTTTCAGTTTCTGCTGCTACTGTTGCTAACACTGAGAGTGTCCAACCAATGGCTCCTATCTCTGCACAGTCTAAGTCTTCAGAACGCACTTTCACCATGTCCACAGATGACCTTAAAAATATCATCGCTAATTCGTATGGTTGGTAATGCATCTTACTCCTCTTCTCTCTCAGCTTTATCTGGTATGTCTCCCTCCTCTTGGCTTATGGATTCCGCTTGTTGCAATCACATGACACCTCACTCGTCCTTATTTTCTGAACTCAAATCTGCACCACACCCTCTTAATATTCGCACAGCAAATGGTTCCACAATGTCTGGTCATAATATCGGTTCTGTTTAGACTTCCAACCTTTCGGTTCCTGGGGTCTTTAATGTTCCTGACCTTTCTTACAATTTATTTTCTGTGGGACAATTAGCTAAGTTGGGTTATCGCATTATATTTGATTATTCTGGGTGTATTGTGCAAGATTCGAGGACGGGACAGGAACTTGGGACCGGTCCCAGAGTTGGGCGTATGTATCCTGTGGACAACCTTCGTATTCCACTTGTTACTTCTGTTTCTATTGCTGCAGCTGCTGCAGTTTCTTCAATTCCTTCCCTTGCACTTTGGCATGCTCGTTTTGGTCATGCATCTTCCTCTCGGGTACAACAATTGGCTTCTAGAGGTTTGTTAGGTTCAGTGTCTACAGAAAATTTTGATTGTGTCTCATGTCAGTTAGGAAAACAACCAGTTTTGCTTTTCAATTCTAGTGAATCAATATCCACTGATATCTTTGACCTTATTCATTCTGATGTTTGGGGGCCTTCCCCGGTCTCTAGTATTGGTGGATCTCGATATTTTGTTGTCTTTGTTGATGATTATTCCCACTATAGCTGGATTTTTAATATGAAACATCGTTCTAAATTATTGCAAGTATATTCTAATTTTGCAAAAATGGTTGAAACTCAATTTTCCAAACGTATCAAAATTTTTCGATCTGATAATGCTCTTGAGTACACTCAATATGCTTTCCAAGCTGTTTTATATTCCTATGGCACTGTTCATCACCTAACTTGTCCAGGTACCTCTCAGCAAAATGGTAGAGCCGAATGAAAACTTCGTCATATTCTTGACACTGTTCGTGCTCTCCTTCTCTCTGCCAATTCCTGCTCCTTTTTGGGGCGAAGCTGCTCTTCATGCTCTTCATGCTATTAATCGCATTCCAAGTCCTGTTATCCACAATCAAACTCCATATGAGCGCCTTTTTGGGTCACCTCCAGATTATCACCACCTTCGCTCCTTTGGTTCTGCTTGTTTTGTTCTTCTTCAGCCACATGAGCATAACAAACTTGAGCCTCGGTCAAGGCTTTATTATTTTCTTGGCTATGGCGAAACTCAAAAGGGGTATCGATGTTATGATCCTGTCTCTCATCGTCTTCGTGTCTCCCGCAATGTTGTCTTTTGGGAACATCGCTCATTTTTCGAGCTCTCTCACTTCCGTGCCTCCCTATCTTCATCCTCTGTCTTAGATCTTTTTCCAGATGAGGCACATATTCCTTCTGTAATTGCTCCTGATCCTCTTGTAGTTGCTCCTGATTCTCCTGTAGACTTCTCTCTCCAACCACCAGATATCCTTGATCCCTTTCCTAGTTCATCATTTAATGAACAGGTGGAAGATGAACAGGTTGAAGATGAGCTACCCAACCCTGAGCTTGGGTCCCCTGCTCCTGCTCCGCTTGACGATCATGCACAAGACATTCCACCTCGTCACTCAACTCGGGTAAGATCCGTTCCTACACATTTACTTGACTATCATTGTTACACTGCCCTTACTACACTGCACGAGCCTCACACCTATCGTGAGGCTTCCACTGACCCTTTATGGCAGATTGCAATGAAAGAAGAGCTTGATACATTATCTAAAAACCATACTTGGGACTTGGTGACTCTCCCCCCTGGGAAATCTGTGGTTGGTTATAAGTGGATCTATAAGATTAAGACTCGCTTGTCTTGAGCACTACAAAACTCGTCTTGTTGCAAAAGGTTTCACATAGGAGTATGGGATTGATTATGAAGAGACCTTTGCTCCGGTTGCTCGTATCTCATCTGTTCGTGCCCTCTTAGCTGTTGCTGCTGCCAGTAAATGAGACATTTTTCAGATGGATGTCAAAAATGCATTCCTTAATGAAAATTTAAGTGAAGAAGTTTACATGCAACCTCCTCCTGGTCTTTCTGTTGAATCAAATAAGGTTTGTCACCTTCGACGTGCACTTTATGGCCTTAAACAAGCTCCACGAGCTTGGTTTGCCGAATTCAGCTCCGCGAGCTTGGTTTGCCAAATTCAGCTCTACCATCTCTCGCTTGGGTTACATGGCCAGTCATTATGATTCTGCCTTATTTCTTCGTCGCACTGACAAAGGCACTATTTTACTTCTCCTATATGTGGATGATATGATCATAACTGGTGATGACCTTAATGGCATTCAAGAACTCAAGGTTTTTCTCAATCAACAGTTTGAGATGAAAGATCTTGGACATTTCAGCTACTTCTTGGGTCTTGAAATCACTCATTCTACAGATGGACTTTATATTACTCAAGCCAAGTATGCTTCTGAACTATTGTCTCGAGCTGAACTCATTAATAGCAAGACTGTTGACACTCCAGTTGAGCTTAATGCGCATCTGACTCCTACAGGAGGAAAACCATTGTCTAATCCTTCTCTTTACAGACGATTGGTTGACAGCCTAGTTTATCTCACAGTCACTCGTCCAGACATCTCCTATACTGTTCATCAGGTGAGCCAGTATCTATCTGCTCCACGATCTACTCACTATGCTGCTGTTCTGCGCATTCTTCGATACCTGAAGGGCACTCTCTTCTATGGCCTTTTCTACTCAGCTCAGTCTCCTCTTGTACTCCGTGCATTCTCTGATGCTGATTGGGCAAGGGATCCCACTGACCGCAGGTCCACTACAGGTTATTGCTTTCTCCTTGGCGATTCTTTAATTTCTTGGCGAAGTAAGAAACAAACCTTTGTGGCCCGCTCCAGTACTGAAACAGAATATCGTGCCCTTGCTGATACCACATCTGAGCTCCTTTGGCTACGATGGCTTCTTACGGATTTAGGTGTGTCCACATCCTCTGCCACTCTCCTTTATTGTGATAACCATAGTGCCATTCATATTGCTCACAATGATGTCTTCCATGAACGGACTAAGCACATCGAGATTGATTGTCATTTTATCCTGTATCATCTTGTCCATGGTGCTCTTAAGCTTTTCTCCGTCTCCTCTAAATATCAACTTGCAGATATCTTCACCAAGTCACTTCCTAAGGGTCGCACATGTGATTTGGTTGACAACCTCAAGCTGGTCTCACATCCACCTTGAGTTTGAGGGGGGCCTGTTAATGTATATTATGTTATGTTATGGGCTTTAGGCCCAACTGCTTTACTTGTATAGCACACTTGTACTTGTACTACACTTTACTTGTACCGCATACTTATGCCTCCTATATAAGGCACTGATGTATATTCTTTCATTGGGAAATACAATACAATCTTCCAGTATTTCTAACAAGCACTAATGTTCTCTGCTTCATTTGATATTGTTTTCAATAGCTTTTCTTTTTTCTCAGCAAAAAATCTCCCAAAGTGCTATATAACTCGCTCTACTGATGATTTGACACCATGTCAGCAGTCATCTGATTTGCTTGGAAATCAAAAAAGCACTTTCTCCTATGGATCAGTATCAAGAATTTTGTTTCTGCACATCTATTATCATGAGGGTTGCAGTAGGTTGATTGCCAACCTAAAATTTAGTCGCTTTTTTTTTTTTTTTTTAATATATATATATATATATACATAAATTATTATTTTGAATAGTAGTTTGGTATATTTTCTTTTCAAGTGTTAAGATTTTGGGTCCAAATACCATTCTAAATGTTGGCCTTGCTCGTTATTCTACAGAATTTCTGGATCCTGGAGATAGCTATTTCTTCATTAAACTACTGTATTTAATAATTTGAAAGTTAATAGGTCCATCTTCATAATCCAAGGTACTTGAAGGATTTTAGGTAATGTAAGTGTGCTTAAATATTTGGTACTGCTGAGTTTAATGTATAGTTGAATTCTTATGACAAAGGATGCAACTTTGGATTGGTTCTCAGGTTGATATATTGTGCCTTGGTTCGATTTCCCCTTGATGTCAAACCAACCTAACCTAATTGATACAGTTACTTTGTTATTTTTGTATTAGCTTGTTATTATTTTATATTAGTATAAGGGTATTAATGTAGTCTTGCCATATCACTCCAATATAAACATGCGCTATGGTGAGGAATTGGTTGATTATGCCCTAAAACCTTTTCTCAAATCTTTCTCCCTCCACTATTCTTTCCTCTCTTTTACTTCTAATATTTCATATTTTACAACTTAACTCTAATTTTGATTTTAAGTTCTATATTTGCATTTGACTGTTTTTTAGGTGGCACTGGCCGAGCTTGAAGGGCTGCTGATTTCTCACACTGAAATATTAGTTGCTGTTATGTTCCCGTAAGTGTCATACTTTTCCCCCCTGCTTTATAAGCAGTTATGCATGTCCATCCATTGCCTTATCTTTGAATCACTGCATTACAGTTTAATTTCAAATTATGAATTTGTAGATTTCCTGATGCCAAAGCTGGTGAGGTCCCAAATGCAAATGTTTTGCGCTCACCAAACAGTTTGCTAACAGAAGAAGACGTTCAGAAATTTATTGCAATGCAGGTAAAGGGTTTGCAAAGCTTCCTTCAGTATAAAGGAATTAGGAAGGGGGAAAAAAACCAACCCTTTTCAATGATTGATTTGATCTTGAATAACTCAAGCACACAGTAATTCTTTGGATGATATCAATTGCAGCGATGGCAGTATATCTTTTTAAAGAAATACAGTCATTTAAGTTGGGAACTATCCATTCAAAAATCACTTGTCTATTTAATGTTTACCAATCGAAAAATCCCTTTTCATTAGGTCATTTTATGAGATCCTCAGTAGTTATTACAATTGCAATAGTCTTAACGAAAAATTGTTCTGTTGATAGTGGGATATGCCTCATGCTTCTATGACTATGAGGCCCTTAGTGCAACATCTTGGATTTATGGAACCATAATCATGCAGTCTCTCTTTAATTAGTGTCATTTGGTGTAAAGTCCTGGCCAGCAAAATTCTTAATTCAAAAGTGAATGTCCCAATACCTAATGTATGATATTTCATATTTGCTAGTTAATGTGTACTCTACACCCTACGCGGGTGTGTTGGCCGTGAGATAAAGTATTGCCACCAAAAAGTAGATGCTCTGGTCAAATTATATGATTCCTATCATCTGTTGAAGAAAAAGCCAATTTGTGATATCTTCTGCTGCTCGTGATGCTTGCTTAAATTAAGTTTGTCACCATGTTTCATGAATGAGCGCGTAATGTTAACAACTGATGAAGAGGGTCAAACATTCCTTTGCTTGAAATTTAATCAGTCTTTTTGCCCTGTACCGGTGGCGCCATTCGAAAGGTTACGGGCAGTAAGTTTTGTTAACAGTGTCCCAAGGTCAGCTGCAGGAAAGATTTTGAGAAGAGAACTCATAGAGAAAGTCCAATCCAAGATATAAGGTACATAAGTTGTATTACACTATTACTTATACTGAAATGTCGAAGCCCTTCTAGAAAGTGTATCTTTCTTTGTTTGAACTATAAACAAGCTTAATCATTTAGCAAAAATAAAAAAACAGAAATATAAAAACCAAGAGCATGTACTTCAGTGCTCTTATCTAATTCTCTCTAGGGAGAGATCTTGGGTTTAAATCCCACTTATTGTAAGTTTGTAACACAAAAGAAAATTGTGAAATGCATAAATGTTAAGGTGAATGGAGCCTTGTTTGCTGTTTTTCACATGGCCATATAATTTGGAGAGGTCTGTTCCCCTTTGGAGGGGGCATCAAGGCTACATGCAATCTTGTTTTAACAAATTCCTACCTAAGGTAAATGGATTCTAATGGGAAAAAAAAATTATTAAAGCTACTATCTGTTTGGTGTCACATGTACAATATAAGATTTATGTAGCAAATTTTGTAATTCATGACACAACAATTTGTAAGATTTATGTATTATATTCCTAACATTACTCTTCTAATAATGGCCCATGAGTACATGATGAAATTGCCCACAAACCTAGAAATTAAGATAGAATAATTCTTACGATTCAATAGCCATCTTATACCAAACTTCATATTTAAAAGTGTCTTATTTTAGCTAAAGAACATTGTAACTTAACTGACACTTCTTGGTATTTGTAACGAAGATATTTATGGTTTAAATCCCCTATCATTCATGGGTGGGGGATCAAGAGTCCAAATCCCACACCCATGAATGATAGGTGAAAGCCTAAACGACTTTGTAAGAGTAAGGTTGTAAACGAACCCCGTCAAGCCAAGTATTAAAGGTTTAGGCTTGTTTATTTTTTAGCATTTTCTATAAATGTTTTTTTTTTTTTTTGAGGAAATAAATGAGTGTTTGAATTACTTCTTATAATTTGTGACACATTAATTTGTAAAGATTATGTATTAAAATTTATAATATCCCTAACACCACTAATAATACTCTTGAACCTTCAATACATTTGAAACCACTAAAATGAACAAAATATTTGTGAAGGAATTATACAATTTAATTATATATTGGGTTATATACCTACTTTGATTTGCTGATAGAAATCTTTTAACCAATCTAACTAATCATAATATTGTTACTTCAACAAAATACCCCTAATTTTGGTCATGTTAGAGATTTTGAGGGTACTTACGTAATCTTGGATATTTCATGGGGTTATTTAGGTCATTTTGGATGTTCTACAAGTATTTTTGGTCCTTTTGGGTGTTTTGTTCATTTTCTAGGGGTGTTTTAGTTATTTTCTAAGGGTGTTTTGGTTATTTTGGTCATTTCATTAGACATTTTGGTAATTTTAGACGCTTCAAGCAATATTTTGGTCATTTTAGAAACTCTAGGAATATTTTAGTAATTTTGGTAGTTTTCAAGTTTTTTTTATTGGAGTTTTAGAGTTATTTTGGACAATTTAGAGAAAAAAAATTTCATTTGAAGGTTCTAAAGTATTTTAGTAATTTTAGAACTTTAATATATTTTGTTCCATTTATGACCTTCCTAAACCACGCAACACACGCATTTGCCATTGGTAAATGCAAATACAAGATAAATTGGTATAATCTAGAATGAATCTCTTGTTACAGTAATCAAACATTATTTTAAATATTTTATAGGTTGAACTTGTTCTTCACACTGTAGAGGGAAGTATTGTACATGTCAGAACTTTCCTCTTGAGAGAATTGCAGCTATGATAAATTCTCAGTTGTATGTCTGCTAATTGTTTTTTTTTTTTAATAATTATTTTTCAATAGAAGGAATGATTTATGCACTAAGATATAAGTTAGTGAGATGGAGAGGTATTGTCTCCTTCTCAACTTGAGCAGAGCTCAATTGGGAAGGTGAAGGCACAGAGACCACAGGAACATTACAATGGCTATCTTTTAAGCCTGCTTGAACTTTTTTATGATAAGCCTATAAGCTGAAAAGGTAAACTTTTCTCACAAATTTTCAACTAACAGATATTGCTTCATCTATCATGGAAGCATATTATAATATAAGGGATTAATTTTTGAATTTGGTATCAGTAAAAAAAAAAAAAAAAAGCATAAGATAAGCAATACATGTAGAATTATGCATCAAGCTTCTCTATGGTCAGAGTCGGCTCAATAGGTGATGCAATTGATGCAATCGCCTGAGGCCCCCAAATAAAAGAAGGCCCCCACTTGTAAAAAAAATTATATATATAATATATTTATCTATATATTTTAATTAAAAAAAATTTAAGCACTTATATTGGTCAATAAAATGATTAAAAATGCCACATTATATCCTCAAATACAGAAAATTAAAAAGGAAAAAAACAAAAATAGTCAAACTTCAGCTAACAAAATTAAATTTTAGGAGACAAATTTATTAACTCATTCTTAAAATATGATAAAATAGAGATTATAAATTTCAAAAACAAAAGGAAAATCTCTCATCTCTCTATCTCTCTGCCTCTCCATCTTTATTCTTACCTTTCTTTTCTTCATCTTCATCTTGATTCTTGATCTTTTTCCATAAACTCAGTCAGTCAGTCTAGCTTGAATTTTTTCTACCAGGGGTAATCTTCTTCAGTTCTTCCCTTCTTTGTCTTTCCGAAAATGAAGACTTAGAGTCTTTTATTTATTTAACTTAAATTATATATATTTTTTTAGTTTATTTCATGGTGAAAACACTATTTTGGTTCTTATATTTTGCACTCATGGTCAATTTGGTCCTTATATTTTTGGAGCAGTCAATTTGGTACTTGTTATTTTCAACTTGCAATCAATTTGATCCTTACAGTTAACTCACTAACGAAAAATGCTTATACGGCAAACAGTGTGCATTGTTGGCACATTTAAAGCCTACATGGCAAATAAAATAATAATAATAATAAATTTAATAGATATTAAAAAAATCCATATCAGCGCATTCACATCAACAATTATATAAAAAAATCCAAGTAAAATAAACAAAAAAAAAAAAATGTTATTTTCTTTTATGTTTTCTCTCACTTTCTTGGCAGACAAACACTACAACAAATACAAAGAAATTCCAAGCTTTGAAACTTTCCTGCAATTTCAAAAGCAACTTTCCTTTGAAACAAACAAAAATTATTGAAGCAAAGAAAAACTCTCTTTCAACTCCTCCGTCTTAATTTTTAAACCCAAAGATTTTGTCTCTCCTCTTTGTTAACCTTCTCCTCTCTCTTTCTTTTCTATGTAAACTACTGATCTGCTTCCTTTTACACTACCGATCTCCAAAGAATTTGTCATCTCTTCTCCAATCTACCTCTATCAAGTCTACGTCACTGACCAATAGTTAAGAGTTCAATCCGTCATCACCAGCCTTTGACTCACAAATCTCCAAACTCAGTTACACCTAAATCTATAGTAGCAACAGCGATGTCATATGCAAAGGCCTGTGCAAACATCACATTCTTAATCCCTAGTATTTCTACCACTAAATCTATCATTCGCTGCTTTGGCCTTCAACAGTGATCACATGATTTTTCAAACATAGTTTGGTCGATAGTTGATACATTTGAATTTTGGAGTGAATCTAATGGCATAACTCTACTAATTACCAAATGTATCAACCAAACACAGACAACGACAATAGTACAGTTTTTGGATTTTTGTTTCGACCCACAATATATCTCCAACACCACTACTGGGTATGATTTTTTTTTTATTTTAATTTGGGTAATTTAAGAATGGAGTTGATAAGGATGCATTCTTTTTTTTTTTTTTTTGGGTTTAAAAGAATTTCTATTTGTTTCAAGGACAGTTGCTTTCGAAATTCCAGGAAAGTATTAAGGTTGAAATGACATTTCTTTGTATTTGTTGCACTGTTTGACTGTCAAGAAAGTGAGAGAAAATAGAAAAGAAATGAAAATGATTTTTTTTTTTAAATTTGGATTTTTAATATAATTGATGATGCGGATGTGCTCATGTGGAATTTTTTAATCTCTATTACATTTATTATTATTATTTTGTTTGCCAATGTAAGCTTTAAGTGCTCCAACAATGCACATCGTTTGCCACATAAGAATTTTCCATTAGTGAGTTAACAGTAGAGATTAAATTAATTACAAGTTGAAAATAACAAGGACTAAATTAATTGCTCTCAAAATGTAGGGACCAAATTGACACTGATCCTAAAATGTAGAGACCAAAACAATATTTTCACCTTATTTCATTGGTAGAAGTCCCGTCACGAGGCATGTTTTTTTGTTAGGACCCTTTTCTGCTTAGGACACGTTTTTTGCTTTAAAACTTAGCCATAAGATGATAGTATAGGCACTGCTGGCCAGCTCACATGAGTCATATCTGCACTGCACAGGCTGCACAGTGCGCAACTGTGCAGTGCAGCCCACAGTTATTGTAGTGTTTTAATTTTGTGGTGGGTGTTGCAACATATTAGTATAATGACTGGATTTAATTCTTATTAACAATTTTACAATTTTTTCATTGTTAGATTTTCTCAAGCTCTCTGATGGCTTTGGCAAGACAAATATATTACTCTTGTATTAACTTATTTAATTGTAGCTAGAGTAAGATCTGGCATTATAGAGCTACCTTGTGGTGCTGGAAAGTCTCTAGTTGGTGTCTAGCTTGTTGAATAAAAAAAAAGCTCCCTTTGCTTGGCAGCAAATGCTGCTTTTGTGGATCAGTGGACTTTCCAGTTCAGGCTATGGTCAACTATCCGAGAAGATCAAATTATTAGTTGTGATTAATTGTGAATTGTGAGATTAGGGAGAAAGTTATGAGGGTTAGAGAGTGAGATATTGTACAAGCTAGCACTAGTAGTGTCATGATTATCTTTCATTTTTGTCATGTTGTTGTTGTGTTTTGCCTCAATGTACAACAATATAAGGGTGAAGAACCTTAGTCTGCCATGATGCTTGTGGGGTATTTAAATTCATTTTGGTGGTATACCAACCCTATTTGGACAGATTTAAGTCCTTGTTTATTGTAAGTTACAATTTAAGTTCCACTCTTATTCGCAGGGAGGTCTATATGTAATAGATACATGTGAAAACTCTAATATATGTTAACGTTATATGCATTACTCGTCATTTTGTTGATTGCTTTATTGTGCTGTTCTTATGTCCTTTTTTGCTCTTTGGTAAATTTTTTTTATTTTAAAATTCATTTTTCATATTGTATAGCACATTAAGGTGTTTATGAAAACCTGTTATTTTCCAAATGAAACAACAAGAAGTATCTATCCAAATGAAACAACAAGAAGTATCTATCCAAATGAAAACCAGTTATTTTCCCTAATTAACACAAGTATCAAAGAATGAAAGTTTCTAAAAAAAAAAACTAGTGAAAAGGCTGTCATCTTTTGGGTCAAGCATACTTTCTCTTGCTGGTTTGACAGCAAAACTCAGCAATACAAAATCTGCCAATACACATTTATTAAACAACAAGAAATATATGTCCAAATGGAAACCTGTTTTTTTCCCTAACTAACACAAGTATCAAAGAATGAAAGTTTCTAAAAAAAATAGTGAAAAGGCAGTCATCTTTTGCGTCAAGCATACTGCCTGCTGCTTGCTGCTTCTTGCGAGAAAATATGATTAGTCTTTTGCCTGCTGCTTGCTACTAAAAATTTCTGCCTGCTAAAATTTCTGCTTGCTACTTGTTATAAAAAGCATTAAATAAAATCCTCCCTGCAATACAAATTTCTGCTGCAAATAAAATCTGCTGCATTAAATAAAACTCAGTAATACACATAAAATCTGCTGCATTGATTAAACATATATAATGTTATCATCTACCAAAAGTAAAGACAATCAATTTTGTCTTTAAGCCACATGCATATAGGATTACAACCAAAACCTAACTATTAGTCCACCACCCATCAGACATACACATCTTCCAACCAAAACAGTAAATATTGTTTTTGATACTTGACCAATTTAAATACTAGTTACATTAATTGTGGGAACCATAACAAAATATATATATATATATATATATATATATATATTTGATGATCTGCTTCATTTACCGCTTTTGGTGCCCTTGTTGGCCTTCTTGCCCTTTCCACCGAGCGTTTGAAACTTTGGTGGCCTTGATACACCAAACTTTCTGCTATTGAACCCCATAGAAGCACCACCACTACTTCACGCACCTCATGCACATCATCATCATTTTGACCCATTACTCCCTCATTAACTTCTGCATTCTCCCCAAGTTCCTCAACTACAAGTGGCTCTTCAACTACAAGTGGCTCCTCAACACCCTCAACATATAACATATAGTGTTATCCTATATGTTGGCCATGTAGCATGAATCTCACACATATAAACTACATCCTTATGTTCAGTTATAAGTCTTAACCCTTTCTCCAAATTACCTCAGGAATAAGGTAATGGAATCTACTTGTACTAGGTGCCCCCAACTCACCACACATATCTCGTATTTCAAAGTAACTCAGTTTATCAGGGTCAACCTTATCAATAATAGAAATACTATCACCTAAATATACTAAGTCTGGGTTCCACACAAAGTTGCCACATGATGAATCTCAAAAATGAAATTCAAGTCATTCGTCCGCATATAAAATACAACCTAATAAAGTATCAATCTATCAAATTTAAAACAATAAAGTATCATCTAAAGTCAAAAGTCAAAAGTCTATCAACTTTAAAACAATTTAAACAATAAAGTATCATCTAAAGTATCATCTAAAACAATAAAGTATCATCTAAAGTATAAAGTCTATCAAATTTAAAACAATTTAAAACAATAAAGTATCATCTACAGTATTATCTAAAGCTAAAAAAAAAGTATAAAAAATAAAAAATAAAAAACCACAAAGTCAAATGTAACCTAGACATAGTATAGTGGCATTGCTTATTTTTAATTGAGAAAGATGAAATATATTACATTTGCATATAAATTATTCTCAAACCAAATAGAATCATGTGGTCCACACAAACAGACAATATTATTAAAAAGTTTTTGTTCTGTTTGTGGGAGACAAACACATGGAAAGGGACCATAGATACATACATTCCAGCAGCCCCACATTGATGAATACCAAAAAAAAAAAATAGCCACTCCCACCTGGCAGAAATCCTAATACTTCAAACCAGCCACTCATATAAAACTTAAAAAAAAAAACACCACTTTGCAGGTATCTATAGTAGAAACCCAACAAGAAATTTAGCGTTAAAAAATCAAAGCGACAGTAATAATAGCCTAACATAGGTGGTGCTTTGATAGGAATTAAGGCCTTGTTTGGTTTGTTTTTTTTCATCACTCAATTTCCATCACTCAATTTCCGTCACTCATTACTCGTCACTCATCACTCATCACTCGCCACTCATCACTCATCACTCTAAATACTACACCCATTTGGCACCATTACTCAATTTCCATCACTCAATATTTTTCACATTATTTGTGGGTCCCATACTTATCACTCATTGCAGGCTTTTTTTACACCCAAACTCACCGAACCTAGTGAAAAAAAAAGAAAAAGAAGAAGAAGAAGAAACCCAGAATAGACCGAAGTGAAAGAAAGAAGAAGAAGGAAAAAAAAAAAAAGAACCGAACAACTAAGAAGAAAGGAAAAAAAAAAGTCAAAAGTGGTCAAAAGTTACGGTTGATACTGTTTGTGGGTCCCCTTTTGTGTGTTTAATTACAATATTGCCATTGAGTTATGAGTTATGGAAACTGAAAACAGCTAAAATGTGTTTTCAGTTTCCATAACTCATAACTCAAAAATCAGAGAATTGAGTTATGGAAATAGAATTATCGTTTTCCAAACAACCTTTTTGTCATGGGTCCCACCATTTTTGAGTTATGAGTTATGGAAACTGAGAATTGAGTTACGGAAATATGTAAACCAAACACCCCTAAATCTACTACATGCTTTAGTTCACTCTGTAGTTAATGTTCCCACTTGACCTTGCCCGGTGGAAATAGGATCAAAATATCACACACCACTTAAATAACTAGGCTAATTTAATGTATGAATTTCTGGTTCAATGGCCACTTTGCAGAAACCCAATTTCAAAAAAAAAAAAAAAAACCCTAGGTTTCAAACATTAAATCTACCTAGAATAAGAGGGCGAGGAACACGAACGAATTCAAGAGAAACACGAACAAAACCCAGTCAATTCAAGACCCAAAATGTTCCAAAACACGAATATGTGGTCTCCTTCTTCCAGAATCTGTGGGTCTTCTTCCTTGGTGTCCTTGCATAAAAAAAACCTACTCGATTTCTCAGTCTAAAATCAGGTGGGTAGCAATGTAGAATCAAGGGTTTAGAATGGGTGAGCAAGTGTGAGAAAGTGTGTGGGAGAGGAGTGTTTGATCTAATTTTTTGATGAAACGTGTTAGAGTAACTCCACAGTTTCCTTGCTAGAAATCACCTAGAGGATCCCAAGCATAAACGGGTCTAAGAACTCAGGTGGGTAGCATCCTCAACGAGTGAGCAAGCGTGAGACAGAGAGACAGTGTGTGTGTTGCTAGGAGAGAGGAGTGTTTGATCTATTTTGTTTTTTAATTTTGGGATCAAACGTGTTAGAGTCACAGTAGATTGAGAGGTGGGTAACAAAGCATTAACAGAATAAACTATAAAATCACATGTGCAAACCAAACGTGGATAAGTTGTATTTACCACCAAAAAAAAAAAAAAACCTGTTTAGTAGGGAATTTTCGTTAAGTGTTGCATGAGTTATGTTATTCAAAAGATAGTTTTTAAACATTGCTTTTTGAAATCAGCTGAAAACTATTTTTGAGCTTCAAACAACGCTTAGAGCAATTACATCAGTATGTGCAAAAGATTCCGTCTATTTTACACAAAAAAACCTACTTTTTCTATTTTACACTATTACTTTTACAAAACATCCACATCAGTTTATCTATTATACACACTTTTTTTATTAAAATAATATTTTCTCTCACTTTTTTTATTATTTCCCACTTACCCCCACCTAACCCTTCTTTTTTCTCTGAATAACCCTTTCTTCTTTTTCTTCACACTATCCTTATCTCTATCTCCTCTCTATCTCCGCCTCTCTTTCTTCTCCATCTTCTTTTTTTTTTAGAATCTTTTTCCTTCGTCTTCTCCGTCAACCTATCACAAGCACTCCATCAACACCCTTTTTTTTCCCTCTGAATAACCCCTTCTTCACACCATCCTTATCTCTATCTCCGCCTCTCTTTCTTTTCCTTTTCTCTGTCAACCCATTACAAGCACTACATCAACACCAATCTCCATCAACACTGATCTCCGTCAACCCATCACCAATCTCCATTAAAATCGATCCACATCAACCCATCACTGATTTCCATCAACACTGATCCAACAATTTTGTTCCAGTGGTTGATTTTGTGGTTGATTTTTTATTTTTGTAGTTGATTTTTGATTTTGTGTCTGTGGGAGTGTGTGGTATCAGAGGAAGAAAGAACATGAGAGGGAGGATTAGTTTTGCAGATGAAGAAGAGAGAGAAAAAAAAGGAGCGAATCAGAAATTATTAAAATATTAAATGCACATGCTACAGTAGCCATGCATATATGCACAGTTATTGTAACAATTGTGCATTTATGCACAATTTTGCATCCACTGATGTGGGTGTTTTTTTGCTCAAAATGTGTAAAATCAATTAGTTTTTTCATTTTGCACAATTTTTCATAGACTGATGTTATTGCTCTTACAATGTCACTACTGTAAATATTTTGAAACTTGTGGGTTCTGTGTTGATGTGACAAAACCCTTTCTCTCTCTTCTCTTTTTCTCATCAGACTTGTCTCACCCCTCTTCTTCAACACGCCAAAACCAACAACAGAAGGGCAACGATAAAATTATTTTCTTCTCTCTACTCAAATAATAAATATTATTTTGTATTGATTGTCAGCTTTTTTTAAAATCAAACACACACATACTAAACACGTATTTTATGTTTTTCAAATACTAAAACATGTTATTTTAAACATGGTACTGAACACATTTTTGGCTTTATGAATATTAGAAATACGTGTTTCTACAACACTTTTTAAATCACAATTTTCAAATCATTTTACACAACCATATTTGAAATATGCTACCAAACAGTTGGTACCTAAGCGTCAACGCCCAAACTTTTAAATATACTTCTTTTTTAGTATATTATCATTGTTGTTAACAACTCTTTTGTGAAACAAATTAAATAAACATATAATTAATTGCGTGCTAATTGAAAGAAATATTAGCTAATTTATGATATGAAAACTTAGGCTGCGTTTGGTTGGGTGTAAAATATTTTCTGAGTGTAAAATATTTTCAGGTGTAAAATATTTTTGGAAAAGGAAAATATTTTCAAGTGTTTGGCTGCATTATGAAAATTGTTCTAGAAAATGTTTTCATGTGTTTGGTCGCATTCTGAAAATGCTATTTTCCTACTTGTTTCTCACATTTTCTCACCCATTTTCTTAGCTACCAAACAAAACCATTCTCAATACACAAAACCATTCTCAAATAAAAACAAACCCATTCTCAAATCAAAACCATTCTTAAAGAAACAAAAATCAAAACAAAACCATTCTCAATACACAAAACCATTCATTCAAACTGAGAGAGGGAAGAGGAAGAGAGAGTGATCACAAATTGAGGGAAAGGGAGAGGTAGATCGAGAAAGAGAGAGATCGGTCATGGGTGACGAGACTGGTTTAGTGACGGCAGGCTTCAGGCGGCGCCGAGATTGAGACGAAAATAGTTCGATCTAGAGGGCGATGAGATGATCTCACGGTGCGATCTCGGCGGGAAGATCTCCCTAGCGCGATCTCGATGACATGATCTCGTGGTGCGAGCTCTATGGCGAGATCTTATGCCTAGATCTCGCCGGCGCAAGCTCAACAGCGTGTCTGGGCTTAGGGCGGTGGTCTGAGCTCGACGGCGCCGCAGGCTCACTCTCTCTAGTCTCTCTCTCTCTCTCTCTCTCTCTCTCTCTCTCTCTCTCTCTCTCTCTCTCTCTCTCTCTCTCTCTCTCTCTGCGTTTGAGTCCGGAAATCATTTATAGTGAAAATAAAAGTGTAAAATATTTTCCGGGTCAAAGCCACAAAACACACGGTCAACTGAAATTTTTTTTTGGAAAATTCTATTTTCCATGCGCAACCAAACACGTAGTGAGGTGTAAAATCATTTCCTGAAATGGTTTTACACCAAAACAAACGCAGCCTTAATCACATGTGCACACTCCTTTTTGCATTTATTTTCTTATCTTTCATTTTCGGGCGGGAAAGCTTTCTCCACTAGCCATGCAAATATATATATTACTGACCCACTTAACAATCCATCAAAAAAGTCTTAACTCTCACCTTGCCTTATCCACGTCCTTTGGGAGCATCCGTTTGCTCGGTGCACTTGGTCCCTTGTCCATGGCAAAATTCAAAAGTCTAACTCCGTAGCTTCATGTTTTCACTTAGTCACGGACCCAAGTAGGGGCCTAAGGGGGCCCGGGCCCCCCCTGGGCCAAAAAAAAAAAAAAAATGTAGCAGCTTAAAATTTTCAAAAAAAAAAAAAAAAAAAATATATATATATATATATATATATATATATATATAAGCTTGTGCCCCCCTTAATTTTTAGCTCAGGCCTCCCTCGTGAATTCCTAGCCCAGCCGGCCCCTCACATGAAGTATATTTACAGCCCATATATTTACACATATGTTGAAAAACTGAGCCCATGACCCATGTAAATAAAAATAAAAAAAAAATAAAAAACTCAGCAAAACCTAACGGTGAAAGTGAAAGTCTGAAAGATGAAGGAAAAAAAAGAAAGGAAACTTAGGAGAGGCGAGACAGAGTCACAGAGAGATAGAGAGGCCGAGGCGAGACAACTACTGCTGTTGCTTCATCTTCTTTTTCTTCTTCTTCTTCTTTCTTTTCTTCTGTTGGTCCTTCAATTCTATTTTGAATTTTCATTGCCTTTGTTTTGTGTTTTCTTTCTTGTTTTGTGAACCTAGCACGTGACTAGGTGTTGGAAATGACAAAGAGACTTGAAAAAAAGTTTTAGGCTTTGTTTATGTGGGTCCACATAGACGTGGCAAAACGGTCGGGTCGGGTCGGGTCGGGTCAAACGGGTTGTGGGTCAAAACGGGTCATTTTTAAATGGGTCGATCAAGTTGCGGGTCGAATCGGGTTAGGTCGGGTTGACTCATATTTTTCAAACAAAAATTTTTTTTTTTTCAATTACAAAAACAAATCAATGACAACCTATTTAGAGAGAATGAATAAAATCAATTAAGCCAATGAATTGCACTTAATGCCACTTGTTAACATCCTTCAAATTCTGATAGTTTTGAGCATGAAAAAAATTATTTATAGTCATAAATTCATGATGGAAAAAGTCTTCAATGTTAATAGTTCATTGTCAAAATGCATATAATTACAAGTTTACATCTTCAAAAAGAGATAGATCTTAAAACAAACAAAACAAGTAAACCAGCAAAGTAGCAAGTTATCAGTCTTCTTAAGTGCATATGTTCCTGTTGCATTTAAAATAATAGTAAAGTTAGATTACTTAGAAAGATAAACTAAACAAAAAAAATTTAAAAATAAACATAATATATTAAGTAAAGAAGAATAAGTAAATATTTTATAAGAATTATACCTCAATCTCAATTTACTCAATGTTGGTAACAAATTCAGTGCTGCAAATATTCATACTTGCAAATTGTAGTTCAAGTTGGCCAATTTCGTCAGCATCTTCATCTACAATACAATATTTTAATATAACTTAATGTACCATGAAAGCAAATCAATAAAGAATTAAAATTGTATAATTATGGCTATAAAAAATTAAATTATCTTCAAATCCATATAGCCAACTTTTAGTATACAACATAGCTTCCACATTCTCAAATAAAAGATGTGATCGATAATTTAAGTACACAACTTTTAGTACACAACGTAGAGGAAATGAAATGAACTGAGAAGGGGAATCAAATAAAATAAAATAAGAGGGGCAGACAGAGATAGAGATGTAATGAACTGAGGAAGCTTTTCCTTTGGGGCAGTTTGGTCACGTTTCAACTTTCAGCCTTCAAGTTTGTCATTCATTTGTGCATTGTGTCACGTGCCTTTGGCTTTGGTCCCTTTGGATAATGGACTACAGCTAGGCCTAGTATACTATTGAATAAGATTTTTTTTTTTTTTTTTAATGGTTGTCTTGAGTCTTGAGTCTCTGACTCTCTTTTAACACTTGACAGCAATGATTTATTGATTATTAGTTTTGATATTTTGTGCTTTAAGCACCTAATATTAAGATGTAGTTTATATTTTTTTTTAGTGAATTTTTTTTAGCTGGTCAGGTCACGGATTATTCGAGACGGATCGGGTTGGTCCGTAAAAAATCGGGTTCGGGTTATGTATTTTTTGGGTTGGGTCGGGTAATTCTGACCTGTAATATATAATAATAAAACTATTTTAATATTTAACTTGAGCTTTTATATTTCGGTTTTTTAATAGGAATTTTTTTTAGAATTTTTTAATGGTAAAATTGTTTTAATAGTTTTTTTTTTTTTTTTTTTTGAGAATCAATAGTGTTATTATAATTATTGGGTAGAGTTTTAGACTTGAAATTGATATATTAGCTGAAATATGGACTTATAGTTTTAAGACTCAATAAATTATATGGATTTTGACTAATAATATATAAGGAAATATAAGTATATAAAATTATAAATAAATAAAAAGTATAAAAAAGGTAACTTTGAAATAGTATGACAAAATAACCTGATACCGAAATATTTCATTCCAATAGACAAATCGAAATAAGCACCGAAACGATATTCATAATATTGGTCAAAACTAACCTTCGAAACAAAATGGAAAATGATTTTTTGACGGACTCTTTAATATTATACATTGAAAATGATATAGTTTCGACATTTAGTTTGGATTCAATCGTAGATGATTTTGAAGATTTGAAAGAGTGTCGAGTTTCATTTTCATAGATGATTGTATTAAGAAACAATAGTGTTTCGTGTTTTTTGTTTTTTGTTTTTGTTGGTAGATAATTGTATCTTAATATATTAAGAAACAATGATTTTTGAATATTTGTCTTGGTTAAAAGTTTATTAATACTATATGGATGTGTATTTGAAATTCTTTTATTACTTATCTCCAACCCCCAACATGAAATCCTGAGTCCGTCCCTGCTGACTAGGCAGATGATTGGTAGACTTCCAAAGAAGGAGCTGAAAGCATTGGCTATGATTTCCTAGTCCATGTGGAATGCTCACAATAAGTTTCATTTTGAGCAAGTCCGGACTCACCCAGCTGGGATTCACCGTGGAGCGATAGCTTTCCTTGAGGAGAATTAGCGGCACATGGCAGCTCTCCAATCTATTTAGACGTGATAATTCACATATCTTGTTTTTTTTATCATTTTTCGTGTTTTGTTTTTCTTTTTTCTGAGCCCAATAGCTATCATTGCCTCAGAGTAGGCTATTGTGCTTCTGACACTTTCCTTACTAAGTAGTTTGTACCCTTTGTGATTATTTAATAAAATTTTATAACCTTTGGTCAAAAAAAAAAAAAACAAAAAAAAAAAAAACAAAACAAAACCTCTTAAATCTCAACTTGCCTTATTAATCGAAAAAGAATACTTGTTTCCATTTTGCATGCTTCTTTACCCTCATACGAGGGTGGACCCCACCAGTGTGGGGTTTACCTTCACATATGAGGGTGAAGAATCATGCAACAAAAACACACAATACCCTCTCCTTAACCTACCATCTTCAAAGTTCAAACTTCAAACCTCTACTTTCCCGAGAAGCAAACAATTCCCTACACTTTCCCATGGCCACTCCCCAAACACCCATGGCAGCAGCCACCTTCAACCCCAAAACCCAAACCTACACCTCCCCAAGACCACCGATTCACCTCCCCACCAATCCCAACCTCTCTCTCGCCACTTTCCTCTTCCAAAACTCCTCTTCTTTCCCACACAGCCTCGCTCTCATCGACGCCGATACCGACGAAACCCTAACCTTCCACCAGCTCAAACTCCAGGTCTCCAAGCTCGCCCACTCTTTCCTCCATCTCAACATTCACAAAAACGACATCATCCTCATCGTCGCTCCCAACTCAATCCAATTCCCTGTGTGTTTCCTCGCCATTGTCGCTATCGGTGCAATAGCTTCAACCTGTAATCCTTCGTATGCCATTTCCGAGATCTTAAAGCAAGTCCAAAACTGTAACCCTAAGCTCGTTATCATCGTCCCTGAACTCTGGCACAAAATCAAAGAACCAAACTTGCCTTCCATAATTATAGGTTCTTCGAAATCTATGAGTTTTACAGAAACGCCGAGTTCTAAGATTTGGTATTACTCTGAACTGATAGAAATGTCGAACATGGAGTGTGAATTACCGGATAAAACCGTGACACAGAGCGATGTAGCGGCGCTTATGTACTCGTCCGGCACGGCTGGGACGAGTAAGGGAGTGATTGCTTTGCACAAGAACTTAATCGCGACTTCGCTGATGGTGACAGCAGATCAGGTCAATAATGGGGATCCGAGAAACGTGTTTCTGTGTTTCGTGCATGTTTCATATGTTTGGGCTGTCGGTGGCGATGTATTCGCAGCTTCGGAGAGGGAACACGGTGGTGGGGAAGTTTAATTTGGAGAAGGTGTTGTGGGCGGTGGAGAAGTATAGGGTGACCCATTTGTGCGTGGTTCCGCCGGTGATGGTTGAGCTGGTGAAGCAGAGTGCGGTGATGAAGAGGTATGATTTATCGTCGTTGAAACAGGTCAGGTCTGGTGCAGCACCTCTTGGGAGAGATGTGATGGAGGAGTCCGCAAGAAACATCCCTCGTGCTGATATTTGTCAGGTAATAATATTATACAGTAATAGTCTCTGATAATATTACAAGATTATCATGTATGCTGTTTTTTTATAAGATAGTGCACGGCCGATGAGGGTAATGAAAAATTAATAACGAAATATGTCGGTATGGATCAATCATATTCATATCGTTTGTTTTTTTGTTTTTGTTTTTGTTTTTTTTTTTAAAATATGCTCTTGGACGATAAAGGTAATTAATTAATTAATATCCTCTCCATCTACTATATTTATTTCTTTTGAATTAAACTTTTAAATGCTGACAAGAGTTCGTCAAAATTAATGACATCCTACTTTTTACCTCTGACAAGAGGTAAAAGAGGTATGGTGTTCCTCTGAGCAATGACAATTTTTTAGAATGCAAAAATGATAGGTCATATTTTGTCAAGTAAAATATTTGCCATGTTTGGTATTAATTGAGGATTGCAGACCCATGTTAAGCACCCAATTATTAGTTGACAGTCAAACAAATTGTAATAAAATGTGTGCCCCTGGAAGATTTCGTTGGAAATTGGAATGCCTAGGAGCATTTGCGTTAATTTGCACAAAAATTCACGCAATTTAGTATAATAACTAATTTTTTTCAAATTTTACATAATTATTTTTCAAAACTACTCACGTTAACTTATCTATTCTACACTATTCAATTTAAATAATAAATTTTTATTTTATTTATTTATTTATTTTATCTCATCTTCTCTCTTATATAGTATCTCGCCTCTTATTAATTTCATCTCTCTCTCTCTCTCTCTCTCATCCCAAACCACAAACACACAGAGTTTTCCTCTCATCTCTCTCTTTCTCATTTCATCCATTCACACAAAGTCACATTTTCTCTTTCGCTTAAGAATTTCCCTCGTATTCTCTCTCTCTCCTTTGAGCTCTCTTTCACAAAGAGCCACAACCTACACCTCTTTATTCCTCACCAGATAGGTGATCTCCTTTTTGAAATGGTCATTCAAGGCGATGACGACAACATACTTGGCGATGGTGACAATTTGGATTTGAGTTTGGGTTTGGGTTGATGGGTTTTCCATTGAATGTTTGATTTTGGGTTTTCCATTGATGAGTTTGGATTGGTTTTTTATTTGATTTTCTATTGATTTTGGGTTGATTTTGTGATTGGAATATCATGTGATGAAGCGTAAGTTCGTCAGTTGAATGATGAAGACTCAGGGGGATTTGACCTCCGATTCTTGTGCCTGTATGTTCAATGAAACCCCTTTAGGTGCTAATGATCACCGGTGTGGTGCCTGCCACAACACCTCCGATGCCAAAGTCAGAACAAAACTGATGGGGGAAGTATGGAATAATTAAGAATGCACGATTGTCTCTTTACGTACCTTTTCATGGCAGTGAGGAAAGCGTTATATATCCTGCCTTGGGTTCTAGCCGTTGTGGTGTAAATGTCCCCTTTGGGTAACGCCTCCTGGTGCATTGAAGGGGTTTTAATGAGCTTCCAACGGTCTGCACATTTGGCTCTGAAACTGTCCTGAGAGTTATTAGTGGTATTGAATGACCCAGTTGTCCTCGTCAGTGATGCAGGCACTGGTTGGACTCTTTCCCTGGATGCTGGTCAAGTTCGTCATTAATCTTTACCTTCGCCTGTGGATAGGTTCGTCAGTCCCATCAGGTGCCCCCGGATTCTATGGTCGTCATAACGTGTCACAATGATCATAGAAAATGAAAGGTTTTCTGTCTGTTAGTGACCCTTGGGATTTCGCGCTGCATTTAATGCGTAGTGGTGGCGTTACGTGTGTCCCTGCCACATGGCGTGTGTTGATTGGTGGGTCTTTTTGCACAACCCTTGGGTTTCCCGCTACTTCTTAGTTATTTGTGCTTTAATTTTTAAACTTCTTTCCCTTTTCATTTTCCCCATTTTATTTCTCTGTGCTTCTCCTCCTCCATTTACTTTGGCGATTATTCTAACTCCACTCCGGCGATTTCTGCTTCCAATTTGTGCTGTGTTTTTCTGAGGTATGTCTTCCTTTTCCTTTCCTTTTTCCTTTTCTTTGTCATCCGTTATGAATTTCTGATTTCTCCATTTTTCCTTTCTCTCTTTTTCTGCGATTGTTGTTGTTTTTTGGTTTGTTATTGGTTTTTCAGCGTCTATTTCGTTACTTATTGTGTTTTTTCTGGGTGTTCATGGTGGGTAGTTCTGAAGTTAGGATAGCTTGCCCCTCCATTTCCTTTCTTTTTGCGCGTTTGGGGGGGTCTTTAGGTGTTTTTCCGCACGTTGAAAACTTTGTTTTTGAGGGGAATAGTTTAGGAGTGGTGTTGACGGAGTTGTGCCCTTTGCTTCATCAATCTCTTGATTGGTTTGAGGGCTTGGTGAGGGAGAGAGAGATTATGTCTGAGGTCAGGTCTAGTGAACTCGACACTGGGTTGTCGTCCAATGGCGAGCCAGTAGAAGGGGATACTACAGTTTCTACCCCTCGAGAGGTTAGGGATTTTTATGCCCTCGAGGAGGCGTGTGGGTTGGACGCCAAAACTGTAGCTAGGTTTAAAGATAGGTTTCAATTCCTAGCGAGGGTTCGTGTTCGTTGGCCTAGTGACGAGGATAGAGCCTGCCACTTTTTCCCTGGGGAGATATGTTTTTATGAGGCAGCCTTTAGTTGTGGCCTTAGGTTTTCCGTCCATCCCTTCATCATGGAACTGCTGGACCATTTTGGCATTGCTCCGGGGCAGCTTATGCCAAGCTCGTGAAGGATAGTGGTCAGCTGTATGGACGTATGGTTGGCTGCTGTCGGGGACATGATTAAGGTGGGCAAGCTCGTCCATATGTATCGTTTGAAGGAATCCAAGGAGTATGGGTACTATGAGTTAGTGCCTTGGGAGAGAAAAACTAGGATCGTCAAGGGTTTACCGTCATCCTTCAGGTATTGGAAGTCGAGGTTTTTCTTCGTGTCTGGGGACGACTTCGAGACTCTCTCCAGCAGGGAATGGGGTGATGTCTCGAGGTTGCTTTGTCGGTGGGGGACCCCGACTTTAGGTGGGTTAGTATTCCTTCCTGTTACAATTTTCTTATTGCCTGCTGTATTCGTCGCTGACTCTTATCTTTTCTTTTGTGCAGTGAAGAGACGACCAAAGCTTAAGAGCAGGTTTACCGAGCGCGTAGAGAAGGCTATAGAGTATGCCCCGACGATCGAGAACTGGGACGATCTGGTTGACCCGCGAACTCTAGCTTTTTACAATCTCGGGCCTGATCCGTCCGCTTATGTCTTGCGCTTGCTCAGTATAGAGGAAAAAAAGAGTGAGTATTAACCTCGTCAGTTGTGAGGTCGTCAGTATCAGTCTTGCTTTTCTGCGCCCCCCCTTCTTTTTTCTTTCTTTTTTTATAACCTCGTCAGTATCCTATTCTTGTAGAGATGACGACTAAATTTAACAAGGACATGTATGCAAAAATGAGGTCCAAGAAGGACGAGCCTTTGTCCAGCATAGGGAAGAAAGGAGTTCGTGTGACGGGGAAGGGTCCTTCAGTGACTCCAGTCACATATGCCACCCTGATCGTCTCTGTTGTCGAGACGGTGAGGACAGCCTCTCCTGCTACCTCAGTTGAAGAGATCCCAACTCCTTCCTCGAAGAGGTTGCGAGTGTCTGGTAGGGAGAGGGAGAAAGATGATTCTCATTCGTCTACCGTGTGGAGCGACGGGGGCCTGGCTATAGACCAGGCGCATGGGCTCGTGATGGTTGAGGACTTGAAGGTCCTCAATGGCGTACCATTCAATGTGGTTGCCAACCAACAAGTCCACAAGCTTGTTCAGGTAATTCGCTTGTGTGCACTTTCTATTGTTCTTCCTCGTCCATGTATAGACGACTTTACCCTTCTTCTCAGGTGTTAGGCGAGAGCTTGCACATTGCTTCTAAGTATCTTACTCAGGAGGCTAAGATGGCGTCGCTGGCATCTAGGATGGAGGTCTTGGAAGCGGAGAACTCGACTCTCAAGAAGAAGCTTATTGAGTCTATGCACGAGGTTAATACTTTGAAGGAGAGTTTGAAGACTTTGGCTGATGACCTCCGGGCAGAGCGTCAACTAACGTTGGAGAAGGATGAGCAGCTCCTAGTGGCCAAGGACAAACTCAAGACCATTGCGGCCAGGTCCATTGAAGGATTCCAACAGACTGACGAGTACAACACCGTGCTCTTCAGCTGGTACTTCAAAGGCTTTGAGCTGCTGAGGCGCTACCTCGTCAAGCACCCCTCCGGTGTTGATTTGTAGAGCCTGGACTTGAAAGTGGTGGACCAAGAGATGGCGTCTGACGAAGCTACTTAGTCATCTGCTCCTGAAGAACCTGCTGCTGATCAGCCAGATGCCCAAGACGCTTCTACTGCTGTTGCTGGTGATGACGCCGCTGCCAACCCTTGAGCCTGGCACTTGTGAAGAAATTTTTTTAGATCCTTTTTTTTTTTTTTTTTTTAGATCTAATTTTGGAACAATTCAATCTATTTTGAAAACAATGCATGTTGCCCAATGCTTTAATGGGCTTTTTGATGTGAATGTAATGGTTAAGTTATTCTCCCTTGTTATTGCTTTGCCAAATGCTTGTGCTTGCCAAACAGTTAGGTTATTCTCCCTCGTTATTGCTTTGCTTGGCTAAATGCTTGCGTCAGTGATGTGCTTGTTTTGCTAAACGCTTCGTGGGTGACATACATTCGTCATGATGAGAAACTGGTAACTTTAGCAATTTTGTTTGGCTTGTGCCCTGTTGGGATCGTAAGTAACGTACATCCGTTGAGGCAGAATCTCGTTACTTAGCGTTTTTATTTGACTTACACCCTGTTAGAGTTATTTTTCCAAGTGTTTCCCCTCGTCAATAACATACATCCGTCAAGGCGGAATCTTGTTACTTAGCATTTTTGTTTGACTTACACCCTGTTGGAGGGATTTTGTCAAGTAATTGGCCTTGTTAGTAACATACATCCGTCGAAGCGGAATCTTGTTACTTAGTGTTTTAGCTAGTAGTAAGATCTGTTAAGAAGACATTAGAAGAACAGCTCATTTATTAACTTTCAGAATGAAGAGATTCATCTAATACATTTACTGGTGATATTTCTTCAAGTGTTCAATGTTCCATGGACGAGGGAGCCTCCGTCCGTCTACAGTTCAAGGTGATAACTGCCTCTTCGGGAGTAATGGACTACTCGATATGGTCCTTCCCAAGTGGGCCCCAGCTTTCCTTAGGTGGGATCTTTTGTGGCCGTGGTGACTTTGCGCAGAATGAGGTCCCCTATGTCAAGCTGTCTAAGTTTCACTCTCTTATTGTAGTATTCAGCCATCTTCCATTGGTATTCTGTCATTTCGCTGGAAGCCTTGTCTTTTACTTCGTCCAGACAGTCCAGGTTAACCCGCAGCTTGTCATCATTCTCATCTTTGCTAAATGTTGTTCGTCTGGTGCTAGCTACTCCTACTTCGACAGGGATCACTGCTTCGATTCCATAAGTCAGCCTGAAGGGTGTTTCCCCCGTTGGTGTCCTCGCTGTAGTCCTGTACGCCCAGAGGACATTAGGCAATTCATCTGGCCAGGCGCCCTTAGCTTCATCCAGTTTAGTCTTGATAATCCTGAGTAGTGTCTGGTTCGTCACTTCCGTCTGTCCGTTCGCTTGTGGGTGCCCTGGTGAAGAGTATTGGTTTTTAATACCCAAACTCGAACAGAAGTCCTTAAAGCCCTGACTGTCGAACTGTCGTCCATTATCTATTATGATCGTCAGTGGAATCCCGAACCTGCAAATTATATTCTTCCAGACAAAATTCTGGATCCTCGCCTCCGTGATTGTTGCTAGTGCTTCTGCCTCTACCCATTTGGTGAAGTAATCAATAGCAACTAACAGAAATTTTACCTGTCCTTTACCTATGGGTAGTGGGTCGACGATGTCGATTCCCCATTGCGCAAACGGCCACGGGGAGGTTATCGTCGTCATCCTTTCCGTTGGTAGTCTCTGGACGTTCCCGAATCGTTGGCACTTCTCGCACTTCTTGACGAGCTCCAATGCGTCCCCCTGCATAGTAGGCTAGAAATAACCTGCCCTTATAGCCTTGCTTACAAGGGATCTGGGGCCAGCATGGTTTCCACAAATTCCCTCATGAATTTCTTCCAAAATATACTTGGCTTCGTCAGCATCGACACACTTCAGGTACGGCATGGAGAAACCTCTTTTGTATAGGACGTCATTAAGGATAGTGAACCTGGCTGCCCTCTTTCTTATCTTTCTGGCTTCGCCGGGGTCTTGCGGGAGGTGTCCATCCTGGAGGAACGATAAGATTGGTGTCATCCAGCTGCTCCCGTCCTGGATAATGAATGTTGGGACTTCTTCGATGTTGGGGTGTTTCTGGATTTCCATTGCCAAATCCTCGTCCATCCGTCCATCTTCCGACGATGCTAGCTTTGAGATTTCGTCTGCCACCGTATTCTGGCTTCTAGGAACTTGTTCAAACTCCACCTCTTCAAACTCTTGAATCAGATGTTTCGTCAGCTTGAGGTACTTCTGCATTCTTTCTTCCTTCGCTTCGTAATCTCCTTTAGTTTGTCCAATTACCAGTTTTGAGTCATTCTGAACTAATAGGTGCTTGATTCCAAGCGCCCTTCCAAGCCTCAGCCCCGTCAGTATACCTTCATATTCGGCCTCATTGTTTGTAGTTGGGAATTTTAGTTGAACTCCATATTTGAGCTCTTCCCCGTCAGGAGCGGTTATGACGACCCCTACTCCGCCCCTTCCTTGTGCTGACGAACCATCCGTCTGAATTGTCCATCTTTCAGCTTCAGGACTCGGGTTTGCCTCGTCCGGGAGAGTGAATTCGACGATGAAGTCTGCCAACGCTTGTGCCTTGATGGCCGTTCTAGGGTGGTATTCGATGTCGAACTGGTTGAGTTCAATGGCCCATTGAACCATTCTTCTTGCTACTTCGGGTTTGTTCATGGATTTTCGGATGGGTTGGTTCGTCATCACCAGGATGGGACTCGCCTGGAAATACTGCCTTAACTTGCGTGAGGCCACGATCAAGGCGAACGCGATTTTTTCGATTTTCGAGTAACCGAATTCTGCCCCTTGAAAAGCTTGGCTGACGTAGTAAACAGGGAGCTATTTCTTGTCTTCTTCTCGAATCAGGGCTACGCTTACTGTCGTAGCCGACACGGCCAAGTATAGTTGTAGGCTTTCCCCTTCTTTGGACGGACTCAAGAGGGGTGGATTGCTCAAGTACCTTTTCAACTCCTGGAATGCTGCTTCATATTCGTCTGTCCACACGAATGCCTGTTTTAGTGTTTTAAAGAAAGGCAGGCATTTGTTCGTCTCTCTAGAGACGAACCTATTAATGGCTGCAATCCTCCCTGTGAGCTTCTGGACTTCTTTGACGGTCTTGGGCGAAACCATATTGATGATGGCTTGAACTTTCTCTGGGTTTGCTTCGATCCCCCTCTGGGATACCATGAATCCCAAGAATTTTCCTGAAGCTACCCCAAAGACACACTTACCAGGGTTCAGCTTCATCTGATATTGTTTGAGCGTGGCAAACATTTCTCTGAGATCGTCCAGGTGGGTGAGCTCTTCCTTGCTCTTGACGAGCATATCATCTACGTATACGTTCATATTCCTGTCGATCTGCTTGCTGAACATTTTGTTCACTAGTCTCTGATAGGTAGCCCCTGTATTCTTTAATCCAAAAGGCATTACTTTATAGCAATAGAGCCCTTGACTTGTGATGAATGTGGTTTGAATTGAGATGAATGCAGTTTTCTCCTGGTCTTCTTCAGCCATCTTTATCTGATTGTACCTTGAGAAAGCATCCATGAAGGTGAGCAGCTTATGGCCGGCTGTAGAATCCACGAGTTGATCTGTCCTTGGTAGAGGGAAACTGTCTTTCGGGCAGGCTCTGTTCAGGTTCGTGAAATCCACACACATTCTCCACTTCCTGTTGGCTTTCTTCACCAGGACGACGTTAGCGAGCCAGTCAGGGTAGTATACCTCTCGGATGAAGCCTGCGGTCAGTAGTCTCGCAACTTCGTCTCTAACTGCCTGGTCTCGTTCAGGGGCGAAAACTCTCCGTCTCTGTTGCACGGGCTTAATCTTAGGATTCACGTTCAACTTGTGCTGAATGACTTCTGTAGGTACAAGTTCTCCTGAAGGAACTGGATGAGGCTGGCTCTCATCCCGGGGCTTAGTGTCGTTCCTATCCTCGTTGTCTTGTCAGTCTTGTCTCTAGCCAGTGTCACTGTTTCCAGGGCTTCCATCTCGTTCACCTCTTTCTCTTCGATCACCCATGTATGGTTCTCCTTCGCAGCCAAGACGGCCTGGTAGCACTCTCTAGCCAACACTTGATCTCCCTTCACCTCGCCGACTCTACTATCTGTTGGAAACTTCACCTTCAGGCAATAGGTAGATGTGGCCGCCTTCCACCTGTTGAGTGTGGGTCTCCCAATAATTTCGTTGTAGGACGAAGGGCAGTCGACCTCAAGGAAGTCTAACTGTCGGGTTAACTGCCTCGGGTGCGTTCCCACGGTTACAGTTAATGTTATTACGCCCTTGGGGTATACCCTATCCCCACTGAAGCTAACGAAGGGGAGATTTGAGTGGTCGCAACCTCTTTTCGTCTAACTTTAATTGCTGGAAGGCAGGAAAGTAGATAATGTTTGCCGAGCTTTCATTGTCCACGAGGATTCTTTTGGTGTTGAACCCTTCAATATTCAACATTATAACCAAGGGGTCATTATGGGGCTGTCTCACTCCCTTGGCGTCGGCCTCGTTGAAGGACATATCTTGGTCCGTCCGTCTTTGTTTGAACGGGGGTATCATGTGAACACTATTCACCTGCCACTGGGTAGCCTTTTTAAGGGATTTGAAGGACCCTCCGGTCAGGGGACCCCCTGAAATCGTCTGTATTTCCCTGATGACATCTTGCGGGGTTTGAGGAGGACGATCGTTACCCCCTGGAGTAAATTCACTCTGATTCTTGTTGCTCCTTTTGAAGCTACTGTGCTTTCCCTTCTTCACATATTTCTGTAGTTTCCCTTTCTGTATCAGCTCTTCTATCTGCTCCTTCAAGTCCCGACAATCCTTCGTGTAATGGCCATGATCCTTGTGGAAACGACAATACTTGTTCTTATCGCGGATGTGGGGTGAAGAGTGCAGTGGCCTCGGCCACTTCAGGTAATGCTCGTCCTTGATCTGCATTAAGATTTTGTCAATAGGCATAACAAGGGGGGTGAATTTTACTGATCGTGTTCCTTTGTCGTCCTTCCTTCTGTTTCTGTCAGTGAGCCGACGGTCTGAGCGGTCTCTCTTCTGTCCCCTACGCTCGTCTTCTTTCCTCCCCTTGTCTCCTGGCTTCTCTATGTCTCTTATGGCCGCTATTGCATCTTTAGCATTCATGTATTTCTATGCTTTGATGAGCATCTCTGCCATCGTCCTTGGGGAATTCTTCGCCAGTGAGGCCACGAGGTCCCTGGATCTCAGTCCTACTTTGAAGGTTGTTAGCTGCACTTTGTCGTCGGCTTCATCTACTTCCAGGGTTTCTCGAGTGAAACGTTTTACGTATGACCTCAGGGTCTCCCTTTCTCCCTGCCGAATGGTGAGTAGGTGATTTGCTGGCCTCTTAGGATGCTGTCCTCCAATGAAATGTCGCAGAAAAGCATTGCTCAACTACTCAAAGTTATCCATTGACGATGTTGGTAACTTAGTGAACCATTCTCTTGCAGCGCCTTTGAGGGTAGTGAGAAAGGAACGACATAGAATCTCGTCAGGTGGCTGTTGAAGGCCTAACGTCGTCTTGAAGGTATTAAGGTGGTCTTGAGGGTCTTTAAGCTCGTCAAACGGTTCCAGCTGAGGCAACTGGAACTTTGATGGTACTGGACATTCCAAGACCGCCGCAGTGAAGGGTGAGTCGGTTGCTCTAACCAGCTTGTCCACACTCCGTTCTGTTTTCTCTCTGATGGCGCTCCTCAATTCGTCCATCTCCTTCCTCATTTCATGAAGTAGATCGAGATTCTGATCTTCCGGAGAAAGGGGTCTTGTCTGGTCGCTTCTTCTCCGACTATCTCCCTCGTCTTCTGGGGTGCCCCTGGATTGGCTCTCCTCCTGCTGTAGCCGTAGCCTCATTTCTTGGTTTTGCCTAGTTAGTTCTTCTACGGTGGCCGCTAGCACCTGAATTTGTTGTGCCAGGGTTGCAGAATCTTGATTGGATTCCATAAAGATTGTTAGCAACTACTTGGTCGAATCTCGCTGTCGGTCCCCACAGACGGTGCCAAACTGATGAAGCGTAAGTTCGTCAGTTGAATGATGTAGACTCAGGGGGATTCGACCTCCGATTCTTGTGCCTGTATGTTCAATGAAACCCCTTCAGGTGCTAATGATCACCGGTGTGGTGCCTGCCACAACACCTTCGATGCCAAAGTCAGAACAAAACTGATGGGGGAAGTATCGAATAATCAAGAATGCATGATTGTCTCTTTACGTACCTTTTCATGGCAGTGAAGAAAGCGTTATATATCCTGCCCTGGGTTCTAGCTGTTGTGGTGTAAATGTCCCTTTTGGGTAACGCCTCCTAGTGCATTGAAGGGGTTTTAATGAGTTTCCAACGGTCTGCACATTTGGCTCCGAAACCGTCCTGAGAGTTATTGGTGGTATTGAATGACCCAGCTGTCCTCATCAGTGATGCAGGCACTGGTTTCTTTTCCTGGATGCTGGTCAAGTTTGTCATTAATCTTTACCTTCGTCTGTGGATAGGTTCGTCAATCCCATCATCATGTAATGTAATGAGTTGTGGTGGTGGTTGGATGGTGGGGTGGATTTGTAGAAATGTTCTTTAATACATAAAGGGGCATTACAAATTTTACTACATAAAGTTTACAAATTGACATCTCACAAATTACCAAAAAAAAATCAATCATTCATTTATTAGTGGTTGTAGTCTACCAATTACATTCAACGGCACAATAATTTGTAAACTTTATATAATAAAATTTGTAGTAATTTTATTATTTTCCATAAATGAGTGTTTGAATTACTTCTTATTATTGCCGGTGACACATTAATTTGTAAGACTTATATATTAAAATTTATAATATCTCTAATACCACTAAAAAAAATATTGCTTATGTAACATTGCTCCTAGCTTATTCCTGTTTTTTGACTTTTTTTCTTTCTTCTTCTTTCACTGTATTATCATTTTTTTTTTCACGAACTTCTTTAATTTTTCTGCCTTCTATATCTCTTTCGTATTTTCCCTTTATTTCTCTTCATCATTTTATTCTTTATGCTACTATTCTACAAAACTTCCAACGATTATCCAATTCCTTTTTTATTACCATGGTAGAGTTTTCATTACTATTTTTGTGCCAATCAAAAATGATTTACAGACCCAGAAAGACCAAGATATGCTAAAAAGGTTGAAATAGTATGAAACACCATGGCATTCAAACCAGTACATTTCTTGGGGTTAGTATGTCAATAATCCATGATCCCTCTAAGATCACTTTAATGATTAATGAAAATTTAGTCACTTCATTATGAATTATTATTAGGACTCTTATAGGCTTACCATTTACTTTATATTAACAATGTAAACTTATATTGTAGACACACAAAATGTGTAGAGTGTTATACACATTTTGCTAGTAAAATGTAAACTAAAAATTTTCCTTATTATTACTATAAAAGGTAGTGTGTCATCTTTTACTTGACTGTTTGTTAGGTGGCACCGGCAGAGCTTGAAGGACTGCTGCTTTCTCACCCTAAAATATTAGATGCTGTTGTGATCCCGTTAGTAGGAGAGTCATATAAGTTCTCTGTCATAAATTTCCTTATGCTTTATAAGCATATACATGTCCATTTGTTGCCTTATCTTTGAATCACTGCATGACAATTTAATTACAATTTCGAGTTCCGTAGATTTCCTGATGCCAAAGCTGGTGAGGTCCCAATTGCATTTGTTGTGCGTGCACCAAATAGCCTGCTAGAAGAAAAAGATGTTCAGAAATTCATTGCAAAGCAGGTATTTTTTTGGGGGATGATTTTAATTGCAATGATGATAGTATGTTGTATATCTTTGAGGAAATAGTCATTTTAGTGAGGAACATCGACTCCTAAATTACTTATCTAGTGTATCATATATGTATATCAATCTAAAAACCTAATATATGATAAGAGGGTCACGTGTCTATTTGGCTCTAGGGTGAATAGGATAAGTGCTTATGAGTTTGTGAGTTAAGGTTGATAGGGTTTCGAGTATGAGTGAATTTTTTTGATAATGGTGGAGATGTTTGTGTGTGGGATGAATGGGAGAAGAGAGTGCTGATTAGGGACTGCTATGAGGGAATCTTTCTTCCAAGAAAATAGAGAGAACCGGATGAGAGAGAGAGAGAGAGAGAGAGAGAGAGAGAGAGAGAGAGAGAGAGAGAGAGGTTAAGAGAACGTAACAAAGTACATCAACTTGTCAATAATGACTTATGAGCTCCAAGTCTTACAAGGAAGCTTATATACATTGCCAAGCTCAACTCTTATTGGTTGGTCATGTCCTTCATAGATGATTTAGCAATTAATTTCAAAAGGATTGAAAAGTCATGTACAATAGAGCACCTAAGCGATAGCTGAAAATAATAAGCTCCAAAACAATCTACACCAAAATAAGAAACATTGAAAGAAACAGGGGCCAACCTATAGATGTGTCCCTATAAGAAAAAAAATGAAAAACATCTCAAAAAACAAATGTGCTAGAGATGGGTAATTAAGTTTGAACCTTTTGGATATACAACACTGTCAGTTTTTTTAAGACATTTTCCCTTCTTCTAGTGTGTGTGTTAAAAATACTTAGTATTCTAAAAATAAAATAAAAAATTGTCACCATATTGCCAATAACTTACTTTAGACAATTCAAAATTTATTATGAAGTGGTTGAAACCAGTCAATCACATTCATTCTCAGATGTCACTCACATTAGTTTGTAAGCATTAAGTTTGTCACCATATTGTCAAGAACTTAATGACACCTATTAGTATTTTCAACGAAAACATTCAAATATTTCTTCCTCAATCATTATAAGTATTGAATTATTTAAAAATAAATAGAAAATTTTGTCACAATGTTTCATATATGAATGCGTATTCTTAAAGAGTAATGCTATAAATACTACAAGGTTTACTATATAAAACTTACAAACTGATATATCATCAATTTCAAAGAGACAATTCAAAATTTATTTTGAAGTGGTTGAAACCCATCAATCACATTCATTCTCAAATGTCACTCACATTAGTTCATAAGCATTATGTGATAAAACTTATAATATCTTTTGCATTTTTCATTCTTTAAACTTATATTTTATTTTTATTTTCTTTTTGCCTAATATAGGTGGCGCCATACAAAAGGTTATGGGCAGTAACTTTTGTAAATAGTGTCCCTAAGTTTGATTCCATAAAGATCTTAAGAAGGGAGCTCGTAGAGAAAGTCCAATCCAAGATATAAAGGAACAAAGGTTGTATACTTATATTAGAGCATTCATATCAATAATGCTAAAAATTATAACTTTTAGCAACAAAATGCTACTTTATCTATTTTAACACCACACTTTATAACATACCCAACATCAAAACTTTTAAGGTACGTTTGGTACACTGAATGAGGATTATGATAGGAATTGTAATCTTTATTACTAGTAATAAAGTGTGTTGTAATGTAATAACTAAACCTATTCATTAGTTTGACCGTGAGTTATAACATTAGAATGAAACTTAATATTTTTTTTTTAGGAAATATCTTATTTATACAATTATATCACCTTAATTTTTTTTTTTATAATAAATTTAAGAGAGATATGTGTTGTTTTTTATGATTTTTTATTTTTATAATTGTTAGATGTATATGGAAAGTTTGTTTATTGGAAATATATTAAATTTTGAAATTATTGCACTCATTAAGGAATATCTAATAGAACCTTTTAAAGAGGAATATTTATTCTTCATTTTAAAGAATAGTTATTCATAAGGAATGATTGTTCCTTGTAATAAAAACATAACCAAACTAAAGAATAATTAAACCATAAGAATAACTATTATATTATAACGCCTATTACAGTCTACCAAGCATGCTCTTATATTTTTTACCATTTCATTAAAATATTATTTCTTTACAATTTTTTAATTCTTTTTTATTTTCCATCTCATCTCTTCCTCTCTCTCTTTCTTTACATCCAACCCACTGCAAACCCAACCACTGCCACTGCCCACACTTATTGTCATAGCTACCACCATCCACAACCTCAACCCTCAATTACCAAAATCACAAACAAAAACAAACTCAAAATCAAATCAAACTCAATCCCACACCCACTACCACAAGCCACCATTGCCACAGCCACAACAATCACTGCCACCATCACCATTACCCACAACCACAACCTCTAACCACCAAAATCACAAGCCCTAAACCACAACAGCATCCACCATCAAGCCACCACCCACTATAAAATCAAAACCCAAGCCACCACCCAAAACCCACCACAAAGCCCAATCTAAACCCACCACAAAACCCCAACTAGAACCCACCCTAGCCTCTCCGATCTTAACCCCAGCCAAGAACATCGACCATGAACCCTCAAGAATGACAACTCAAGAGATGAGAACAGAGAGCAGATGGGTTTCAAGCTTAGGTTTTTGGGTTCGGTCATAGAGAGAAGGTAAGAGCTTGGGTTGAGGGAGAACCAACAAAAAAAAAAAAAAAAAAAAAAAGAAAAAGAAAAAGAGGTAGTGTGATGAGGCATGGGAGAAGGGAAGGGAGAACCAGAAGAGAGAAAGAGGCAACGTGTGAGAAAGAGAGAAATAGGGAGAGGGAATTAAAGAATAATATTTGATTTTGATACTCAGCTACAGTTCGCTGTTAGAGCTAGTAGCTCACTGTAGCTGGGTGCCAAAATTTTAGCATTTGACTTCTTTGATGTAGTGTGTTTTTTGTGTGTTGATTGTTATCAGTAGCATTTTAGCATTTTTAATATGAATGCTCTTAGAGCAACCACATTAGTTCGTTCAAAATTTTTGTTTATTTTATAAGAAAAAACCTACTTTTTCTATTTTACACATTTACTTTTACAAAACACCCACATCAATTTATCTATTCCACACATTTATTCAATAAAATATTCATTATTTTAGAATTTTTTATTATTCACTCTCTCACTGCCCCTCTCTCTCATAGACCCATAGTCCATCACTACCAACGATCACTCCACACCCAGCCACCATCATCACCACCCAGCCACCATCACCACCACCCAACCAGCATCATCAAGAAAAACCAACCCATTCAATCCCAAACCCATTAATCACCCACCCAACCCGAAACCCAATCAAGCCAAATCATCACCCGCCTAATCGGCAGCAAGATCATCAAAACCCACCAATGAACCAGAAAAAACAAGCCGATCAAAATCAAAACCCACCGATCAAAATATTCAACCCACCCATCAAAATCCCAGCCACCATCAACCTGATAAAATACCCACGGATCAATACCCATCAAAACCCACACATCACGTCCCTGAGAGCTCCGCCACGACGTCGTTTCTAGCTCTCGTGCTAGTGAGATCATACCATTTAAGCTCCGCCACGGCATTTCTGAGCTCCGCCATAGCGTCGTTTGCTTGTTGAGATCGTATCGGCGGTGAGTGAGATCGGTGAGAGTGAGATCAGTGGCCTGAGGTTAGATTGGTGGACTGATCGGTGGATTGAGGTGAGACTAGTTGACTGAGGGAGAAATGAAACAATAGGGAGGTGAAAGTGAGAAGACCATACACGGTTGAAAGAGAGAGCTGTGATCCTAAGAGAGTTGAGAGGAGAGAGAAACAAATACTAAAATAATGGATAAACGAGCTATAGTAACCGTGTAAATTTACACGGTTACTGTAGCTCATGGAAATTTTTAGAAGACTTTACACAATTTTACACAAGTTGATGTAGGAGTTTTTTTGGCCAAAATGTGTAAAATGAAGAAGTTTTTGTATTATAGAAGAGTATCCACCAACTGACGTGGATGCTCCATATATATATATATATATTTATATAAAAAGCTCCTCACAATAGGACCATAGAATTTGGTGAGGACTCATACTTTTGGGGTTCACCATCACCAAGGTCACGTGCAATCTTGTGTTTGACAAATGGCAACGTGAGGTGAATTCATAGTTAATAAATTTGATCTGACCTGGCCGGTCAGACCAATAATTGAACCAATACTTAAGCCAATATGATTGTTTAATTGAACCAGTAAAATTCAATAGGATCCAATGATCCTCTAAATGAGTTACAGGAGTGACTTGAAATTTGGCCAAAGGCCCAAAGCTGAAGGGTGTAATTTGTAATTTTTAGCCTTTAATATTTATGGGACATGCAAATGCTGTATAATCATAGTTTCACACGGCACAGAGCCTGGTGTAGTAAGCTAGACCAACCATGGTTTGCTGGAGATCATAACAAAAGCAGCAGAAGAGTAACAAACTCTTAATACACCCCTTTTCCAAATGGACAGAGTTTACCTCCAATTTGGAGAAAAACACTGTCCCTTACAAATTGTTAGTAAAAGATGTTCGTTAATTTGAAGAAGCAAAGTTAAGCTGCTGCAAATCAACTACAACAATCAAAGGGTTGCTGTGGAGTTAGTCACGTACTGGGATTCGTGCAAAGGAGTAAGCCGCGTACTGGGATTTGTGCATCAGATTGGTTAGTCACGTACTTGGGAGCCGTGCATCAAAAGGGGAAACTATCACTACAGAACAAGTCCAATTGAGTATTGGGGTAAGGGTTCAACTGTAGGTTGGTAAGGTACTTGAGATTCCTTTACTTGTAACTGCTTGTTGTCATAATAGTAGAGTTTCGGGAGTGGTGACCTGAAAATCACTCGGTGGGGTTTTTGCCATTAGGTTTTCCTTATTCGTAAACAAATCACCGTGTTATTTATTTTCCGCTGCATAATTAGTTTATTGGTGATTTGTTTGTGCTACCACGCGTTTGCATGATAAATTGATTAATTAATAACTTGGCTAATTAATTAATTAAATTCCATCACAAGGGGTCATTCAGTTTGTGGCCTATCAGAGAAAGCAATAAAATCAATAATATTACTATTTCCTTTCACAAAGTCTTATTGTCCTTCTAAGGGTTTCCAGAAAATGTGCAACTTCCTTTGATCACACTAGGTAGGAAGTACAACAACTAAACATATTTTGCTAAGGAAAAGTTTAAGACCGCAAAATTTTTCATAACTTCTTACCATAAGTGTGATGTGGCAGAATGTGATTGGTGAAGAAAAAATGGTAGGTCCATATGAAAATGATGGTTAACCATTCACAGTTTACCGCGTCAGAGTTATGAGAAAAGAGTTGTGGAATAATAATTTATGGTTCTAGAACTACTCTTTTACTAATCTTATGTTGACCTGTTTACAAATTTGGTGTAGCTTCTTAAATTTCACCATTGAAGGCCCTTAGAGGTTGCCTTTGTCTGGTATTTTGGTTGCACCATATGGATTGGTTTTGCTATGGCATTCGTCTTTCACAGCTCTAGCCCGATACTTGGAGTCCCTCAAAAACTTTTGTACACATGGCTAACCATATTTGGCTCAATACAAGTTATTCTAGCCTCTAGGACCACAATCAATATTTCACATCGAATTTCACAACTATTCTATGTAGTGTGCTGTGACTAGGAATGGCAACGGGTCGGGTTTGGGCTGGGCTACTTTATGCCTGAACCTGATCCACGGGACCCGCCCTTATTAATAAACGGGTTTTTTTTTCCTAACCCCAAACCTACCCTGCGGGCTCCACGGGCCCCGTCTGTTATGCCCAACCCCAAATCACAACACAAACACAAATGCAGATATCAAAAACACAAGTTTCAGATTTACGGATTTCCCTTTCAAAATCACAAACACAAATACAAACACAAATTTCATCAACACAAAAATTTCAAATTTTCCCTTTCAAAATCACAAACACAAATACAGATCCTAACACAAACATAAACACAAACACAAATTTCACAAACACAAAATTTTCAGATTTTCCCTTTCAAAATCACAATTACAAACACAAATCCTAACACAAACACAAACTTTAGATTTTCCCTTTCAAAATCACAAACATAAACATAGAAATCCTAACACAAACACAAACACAAAAATTTCAGATTTATGATTTTTCTTTTCGAAATAAAAAACACAAACACAAACACAAACAAAAAAAATTAAAAACACAAACAAAGAAAAAACAATGAAAGACGAAATGAACCAAAAAAGAAAAAAGAAAAATCATGGGCGTGAGGCTGAACAAATAGAGCCGTGAGGTTGAATGAAGCCATGGGGCCATGAGGTTAAGCGAGGCCATGAGGCCATGAGAGAATAGTTGAGCGAGGCCGTGAGGGGGGGCCGGTGGCCGTGCATGAGAGCTTAAGAGAGAGAGGTGCTGTTGAGATTTGTTGTGTTCAGAGCTTGAGAGAGAGGGGCGGCTGAGTGAGAGGAGTGTACATGGGTAGGGTTTGAGTTCGGGCCGGATTTTTTACAAAACCTGGTCCCGACCTGGACCCGCATCGGGTCTTTTTAAAAAAAAAACCCAAACCCTGCCCTATTCTTTATTGGGCCAGGTATCCACGGGTCGGGCAAAAATTGCCATCCCTAACTGTGACTAGTTGTTTGCTATTTTCACATGAACCCACTACTCAAAATCAACCACATCAGATAATTGTGAAAATGAGAATTTGATTATGGTCCTAGAATTTTTCAATGAGTAAGGTTTTTATGCAAGCAATCTAAATTGCAAGAATTTTTATGCAATCCATAATGTGGTGGTGGTTAAAAAAACCATCCACGATATTAAAAATTTCTACAAATCAAATTACATTAAAACCTTTCCCTAACCTAGGTGGTGAAAATGTTATGAGTTTTAGTTACAACTGTAAACAACTCCTCATTAATCTTTCAATATTTTTAGGCAGGAAAACTTACTCGTATCGGCCATGTGATATGTTCCAACGTTTGTGCCACTGGCACTGTCCCTCCCACCTTTCAACTTTTTGTTCAATATAATTCTCACCTTACCTTAATCTCCCATCTTCATAGTTCAAACCCCAAACTTTCCTTAGAAACAAACATTTGCTACATTTTCTCACTCCCTAAACAACCATGGGCATGGCAACATTGACCTTCAACCCCTAAACTCAAACCTACACATCTCCAAGACCACCGATTCACCTCCCCACCAACCCTAACCTCTCTCTCACTTCTTTCCTTTTCCAAAACTCAACTTCCTTCCCACACAGCCTCGCTCTCATCGACGTTGATACCAGCGAAACCCTAACCTTCCACCAGCTCAAACTCCAGGTCTCCAAGCTTGCCCACTCTTCGCCTAATCTCAACATTCACAAAAACGACGTTGTCCTCAACGTCGCTATTGCTTCAACTTGTAATCCTTCGTATACCATTTTTGAGATCTTAAAGCAAGTCCAAGACAGTAACCCTAAGCTTGTTATAACCGTCCCTGAACTCTGGTACAAAATCAATGAATTAAACTTACCTCCATATTTATAGGTTCCTCAAAATCTGAGTTTTATAGAAACACCAAGTTCGAAGATTTGCTATTACTCTGAACTGATAGAAATGTCAAACATGGAGTATGAATTACCGGATAAAGTCGTGACACAGAGCGACATGGCAGCGCTTATGTACTTGTCAGGCACGACTGGGATGAGCAAGGGAGTGATTACGACGCATAAGAATTTAATTGCGACCTCACTAATGGTGACAGCCAATCAGGACCGATACGGGGACCCGAGAAACGTGTTCTTGTGTTTCGTGCCTATGTTTCATATATTCATGCTGTTGGTGGCGATGTATTCGCAGCTTCGAAGAGGGAACATAGTGGTTTCGATGGGGAAGTTTGATTTAAAGAAGGTATTATGGGCGGTGGAGAAGTATAGGGTGACCCATTTATGCGTGGTTCTGCCGATGATGGTTGAGTTGGTGAAGCAGAGTGTGGTGATGAAGAAGTATGACTTGTCGTCGTTGAAGCAGGTTAAGTCTGGTGCAGCACCTCTTGGGAGGGATGTGATGGAGGAGTGTGCAAAGAAGATGCCTCATGTTGAAATTTGTCAAGTAGAAATCTCTAATTTTTCTTTCATTCTTTTTATTTAATTTTTTTTTAAAGATAATAGGTTCGACAACAAAAGTGAAATGTTAAAGCTTTAACTTAATCTTGAACCAAGCTTACAAATAATTTTCGAACTTGAACTCATAAAAAAATCCACAAGTTACTCAACTTGATTCATTAGTCAAGTCATGCTTGAGCCCACTATCAAACTCTTAAGCTTAAAATTCAACGAGTACAAGTACATTATCAAGTTCATATTAAATATATTATAGTAAGATATGTATTTATTTTTGAAGTCTGTATCAAGTTTATTATAAAGCTCATTAACAAGTCTAGGCTAAACTTCTTCTTTTTTTTATTAACAAATTCTCAAGTTTGTTCAATTTTGGTATGATTATAAACAAACAAATATGAACCAATTTTAATTTTAGGCAAAACTATATCATTAGTCCCTAAAGTTTGTTTGTCAAGTACTATTAGTTCCTCAAGTTTCAAGTAAGCACTATTGGTCCCTTAAGTTTAAAACATGAGCACAATTTGTCATTCTTTTAACTATCGTTAGTTTCAGTTCTATGTGGCTAACATAGCAATAATATGGTAAATTTTGAATGACATGAGATCAAATTTTTTTTTTTTCCATTTAAATCTTTTTTAAAAAAGTTAAAAATTAAAAACTGCTACTTATTGAAAACCCATGACCTGTTAGAAACAACCAAGCCATTTTGTGACCTGTTGAGAAGAAGGTGTTCCCAAATTAAATGTGAAATTCCTAGCCCTAATCTGAAGAGAGAAAAATCCCTAAACAGTAGCATCACTAGTAGCCGTTCACATCATCTCTGGAGCTCGAAGAAGTATTCTCATACACAAAATTCATCGGTGCATTGGGATAAATAAAACATCATTTAGGTCTCAACACACATCAACACAAAACTCTTCCCCACCTCTAAATGTCGTCATTCCAAAATAACAACAACGCAGTCCTAATCTCTTATATGACAGCAAATCCATATACGCAATCTTACTCTCTATGATCGCCAAGCATCACCTATGTGATAGTGATATAGGAATATAGGCTCTTATAAACCTATTATGATTGCAAAAACATGGCTAACTTTTTCATATTCAATTTCCATAATATAATTCCCAATATTATGTGACATGTTTTCCTAACAAGCAATCTACAAAGTGTTAAGATATTATATAGTATTTGTTTTGAGATTATAGGAAATAAAAATATCTACTGTGATTCCTTCTCTTTTTGGTTTTCTTTTTCGCAAATTATTTCATATCTAAATTAATCCAGATTAGAGCTAACAATTTCACATTTGATTTGGAAAACGGGTCACAAAATGGGTTAGTTGTTTCTACCAGGTCATGGGTTTTAAATTTTTAATAATAAAAAAGTGATGCCATGTCACTTAAAATTTAACATATCATTGCTTTGTTAGCCACGTATGCACTGAGACTAACACCATTAATAAAAGAACTAATTGTGTTCGTATTTTAAACTTTAGGGACCGATAATACTTACTTGAAACTTAAGGGACTAATACTGCTTCATATGCAAACTTTAGGAACCAATGGTATAGTTTCGCCTTAATTTTATGCCATAAGTTTGATTTTTTTCTTCCCAATTTTAATTTTATAAAGTAAAAACAATACATAGTATAAAGTAGAGCCCAAAAAAATAGTACAAAAGATTTGATTTAATTTGGTGACTGTTGCTTCTTATTACATGCCACCATTGTTAGTCCCGTAGAGTTTACCTCTTATCCTCTTTATTTTATTTCATATTGGATGGAGTTTTTATTTTTATTTTTTGAGAATCTTATTGGATGGAGTTAAAGCCTCTATATGGTTGCCGCATATGGATTGGCTTGTTAGTAAAGCCTTCGTCTGTCATGGCTCTAGCCCAGTAGTCAATATTGGACAGTCCCTTAATTCAAAAGAAATATATACGTGGCTTAATTATGATATTGGGCGATTTCTCAGCATCTTGGATCCCAAAATCTTTTATTTTATTTTAGGAATTTTGCTAAATTCACGGATCTCAAATCAACCTAGAAGACCATCCCCAATTAGATTTAGTGATTTAGTAAGACTTAGTGTCCGTTTGGGAACAATTTATTTAATTGATAACTGAAACTTTTTGCTGAAAGTACTGTAGTTAAAGGTAAAAGTTAGCTGAATAGTTTAATAAGACTCATGAATAGTACCAAAAAATGAAGTGAGACTTATGAATATTACCAAAAATAAATTGAAATTGCAAATAAGCTGAAATTTTTAACTTGTCCGAAACGGACATTTATACTCAATGTCAGCTCAACCATATATTAGCCAGGCAATTAACTAAGGCCCAAATTCTTGTCTTTATAAGTAGAGAAAAATATTAATTAAGCTCTAAATATTAATCAATAAAAATAATATATTAAAGAAAAAACTAAAATAAAAAAGTAATACAAAGAATATTACAAATTTTACTACATGATATTTTACCATTTAATGTGTCACTAATCATAGGCAAGTTAGTCAGTCAACATTCATTTATTATATTTTTAAAATCTACCGACCATTTTAATTGTCTCATGACTTTGTAAAGGTAATGTTATAATGAAAATGTTAAAGTCACAACCTATTTTACAATCTGCTGATATGGTGGATAGTTATTGATAAGTAAAAAAATAATGTTAGTGGTAGACCCAAATGAAAACTAGTAAGAATTTGTCATATCAGCAGTTTGTAAATATGTTATAAAATGGTTTGTACATGCTTATGTTGTAAAATTGCTAGTATCTTTAGCATTTTCTAAAATAAAAATATTTTCCTTGGATTTGCTATGTTTGTTTCAACATTAACATTTTTCAAAAGTATTTTTTAGAAAATTATCTCATTTCCTATGTTTGGTAGCGACCACACAATAAGTTAAAAAATTATTTCACGGCTTCTTTTATTTAGTTTTGAGTATGATAAAGTTAGATAGGGTTGTTTTCCATAAAATTTTAGTGGAAAATAAGTCTATTTCATGCCAAGAAAAATAAAGGAAGTTAAGAAATAGTTTTTCTTTGACCAATTTTTTATACTATCAATCACAAGAAAATACGAAAAATTATTTTCACATAAGTTTTTCCATTAATGCTCAATTTGTTTTCAATAGAAAACTTTATGCAAAGATAGTTTTTTTGCATTTTCATGTGTTAGTAGTATAAGGGAAAAAAATTAGTTAGAGGAAAATTACCTGTAAGATTTTCTTATTTAGTTTGAAGTGAAATATGGTTGTTTTCCATAAAATGAATACAATTCTATCTCACGTCAAACTAAATAAAGTAAATTAAAAGATTGTTTTCTGACTCATTTTAAGGTAGTTACCAAATATAGAAAAATAAGATAATTTTTTAATAAATACTTTATATATGAAAAATAATTTATTTTAAAAAATTTATTAATTTCGAAACAAATGAAGCATAAAACTGTCTCCTGCACAGATTGAAGTTGAAAATCACTCTCTATCTCTCTCTTATAGTTATAGGTGTCAACGCCCAAACTTTTATATATACTTATTTTTTAGTATATTATCATTGTTGTTAACAACTTTTAAGTGAAACAAATTAAATAAACATATAATTAATTGCGCGCCAATTGAAAGAAATATTACCTCTTCCTTTTGTGCTCTGAGGGTCTTCACAGGCTTATTCAGGTAGCTGCTAATGTTGGGGAAATTAAGGGAGTGTCAATATGTCAAAATGGCCCAAAATTAATGCACTTACTCTTTGCAAACAATAATCTCCTTTTTTGCAGGGCTACCAGGCTTGAATGTCAAAAGGTCCTTGAAATACTCTCAACTTATGAGAGGGTATCGGGTTAGAAGCTAAACAAAGAGAAAACAACTTTATTTTTTTAGCAAGTCCACCCATTTGGACATGCAATTGGAGATTATGGAAGAGCTTGGAGTATCTGAGTTGAAACAATATGAGGCATATTTGGGTCTATCGGCTTTGGTTGGAAGGAACAAGAGAGCAAGTTTTGATCAACTAAAACAAAAAGTTTGGAAGAAATTACAAGGGTGGGAAGGGAAGTTATTGTCACAAGCAGGAAGGGAGGTCCTCATCAAATCAGTCATTCAAGCATTTCGACTTACACAATGAGTCGCTTTAAGCTACCAACCACCTTATGTCATGAGATTGAAACTCTTGTTCGGAAATTTTGGTGGGGACAAAGGGGTGACAAGAGAAAAGTTCATTGGGTTAGGTGGGAGGATTTATGTAATCATAAAGACCAAGGAGGAATGGGTTTCAAGGATCTCATCATGTTCAACGAAGCAATGTTGGCAAAGCTCTCATGGCGGCTTCCCCAAGATGATAATTCACTGTTCTTGGATGCTAAGGAATCCGCTTCTGCTTCATATGCTTGGAGAAGCATCCTCCATGGGAGGGATGTAATCCTAAAAGGGGCATTGTGGAGGGTGGGAGATGGAAAACAAATAAAGATATGGGGCGACAATTGGCTGCCAACCAAATTCCAACCAAAGGTTACCTCTCCAATGATCTTCGGTCAACAAAATTCTTCATTAGAGGCATTGATAAATCAATTAACCCGTAGCCAGAAAAATGAAGTGATTGACCATTGTTTTAACTCGACAGAAGCAGCAGTGATAAAAAGCATTCCACTTAGCTCTTCACCTTAGCCAGATAAGCTTATATGGCCATTTACTCCAACTGGATAGTACTTTGTGAAGTCGGGCTACATATTTCTCAATGAGTGAAGTAGCGTGTAGTCACCATCAAGTCACTCCTTTTCACAGCCCGTAGGGTGGTGGTGAAAATTATGGAGAATGGAGGTCCTAAACAAAGTAAAAAATTTTGTATGGCGCTGTTGCAGAGAAGCACTTCCAATGAAAGCCAATTTATGTAGAAGGAAAATTGTTCCTGACTGGGTGTGTAACAGGTGCAAGATGCACACCGATGACTATTCACATGCTTTGTTTTTTTGCTCTAATGTGCAAGTGGCTTGGGCCTCGGATTCTCGGTGGCAGTGGCTGTTAGCAATGCAACGGCAGACAGAGAGGGAGATCTTCAAGCAAGCTTTGGAGGAAAAACAAGGATGCTGCTTTATTGGCATTCACGAGCTGGGCAATATGGAATAGAAGGAATCAGATTTGGACCAACCAGAACGCTTGTTCACTGAACCAGATACTAAATACCTCTAAGGAGCGCAAGAATGAATTTCAACTTCTTAATCCAGGCATACCGAGGCAGCAACACAAGAAGCATACGAGATGGAAACCTCCAGCAAATGATTTTCTCAATGTAAACTATGATGGAGCAATCTTCCAAGACCAATGCATAGCAGGTATAGGAGTGGTTATTCGGAACTCAGTGGGCGCAATCATGGCTTCCCTCTCACAGCAAATACCACTGCCAACCACGATTGCCGAAGTTGAAGCCCTGGTAGCGTGAAGAGCCATTGAATTTGCAATGGAATTAGGCTTCACTCGGGTTATCATAGAGGGCGATTCAAAAACTATCTGCGAGGAGCTCTCAAATCTGAGTCCATCCCATGCTCTTCACGGGCTTCTGATCGAGGATACACAACAGTTAGCTCTTGCTTTCACAAACATTAGTTTTTCCCATGTATGTCGTTAAGGAAATATTGTAGCCCACAGTCTCGCTAAGAGGGCAATTTTGAATCAAAATCTAAATGTCTGGATGGAAGAAGTGCCACAAGATATTCTTCAGTTTGTATAGGCTGATTTAACAGCCTTGTCTAATTAATAAAAGTTGATGTCTTGCTTCTCAAAAAAAAAAAAAAGTAAGAAAATTTTACTTAAATAAGAAATGATGTAATATATATATATATATATATATATATATATATATATATATATATATATATATATATAAAGTCCCCATTAAAAAAAGAAAAAAAGAAAAGACAATGCTACGAGTTTGCATTAATCACATGTGCAGTGTGCACACCCCTTTTTGCTTTTTTTTTTCTTATCTTTCATTTTCAGGCAGAAAGCTTTCTTCACCGCCATGTGAATAAATGGACATGTTTGGTACGTGTGTTTAAATAACCATTTTTAAAAATACGTGTAAGGGAAAATTTGTATAAAAATACGTGTAATATTATTTAAAAACTAAAAACGTGTATTTAAATACATGTACCAAACAGCCTTATATTTATACTGAGCCACTTAACAATCCATCAAAAAGGTCTTAACTCTCACCTTGCCTTCTTAACCTCCCATCTCCAAAGTTCAAACCTCTACTTTCCCGAGAAACAGGCAATTCCCACATTTTCCCACTCTCCAAACACCCATGACAGCGGCCACCTTCAACCCCAAAACCCAAACCTACACATCCCCAAGACCCCCAATTCACCTCCCCACCAATCCCAACCTCTCTCTCACTTCTTTCCTCTTCCAAAACTCATCTTCCTTCACACAAAGCCTCGCTCTCATCGACGCCAATACCGACGAAACTCTAAGCTTCCACCAGCTCAAACTCCAGGTCTCCAAGCTCGCCCACTCTTTGCTCCATCTCAACATTCACAAAAACGACGTCGTCCTCATCGTCGCTCCCAACTCAATCCACTTCCCTGTGTGTTTCCTCTCCATTGTCGCTATCGGTGCAATAGCTTCAACCTGTAATCCTTCTTATACCATTTCCGAGATCTCAAAGCAAGTCCAAGACTGTAACCCTAAGCTCGTTATCATCGTCCCTGAACTCTGGCACAAAATCAAAGAACTAAACTTGCCTTCCATAATTATAGGTTCTTCGAAATCTATGAGTTTTACAGAAACGCTGAGTTCTAAGATTTGGTATTACTCTGAACTGATAGAAATGTCGAACATGGAGTGTGAATTACCGGATAAAACCGTGACTCAGAGCGATATAGCGGCGCTTATGTACTCGTCCGGCACGACCGGGACGAGTAAGGGAGTGATTGCTTTGCACAAGAACTTAATCGCGACTTCGCTGATGGTGACAGCAGATCAGGTCAATAATGGGGATCCGAGGAACGTGTTTCTGTGTTTCGTGCATGTTTCATATGTTTGGGCTGTCGGTGGCGATGTATTCGCAGCTTCAGAGAGGGAACACGGTGGTGGGGAAGTTTAATTTGGAGAAGGTGTTGTGGGCGGTGGAGAAGTATAGGGTGACCCATTTGTGCGTGGTTCCGCCGGTGATGGTTGAGCTGATAAAGCAGAGTGCGGTGATGAAGAGGTATGATTTATCGTCGTTGAAACAGGTCAGGTCTGGTGCAGCACCTCTTGGGAGAGATGTGATGGAGGAGTCCGCAAGAAACATCCCTCGTGCTGATATTTGTCAGGTAATAATATTATACAGTAATAGTCTCTGATAATATTACAAGATTATCATGTATGCTGTTTTTTTATAAGATAGTGCACGGCCGATGAGGGTAATGAAAAATTAATAACGAAATATGTCGGTATGGATCAATCATATTCATATCGTTTGTTTTTTTGTTTTTGTTTTTTTTTTTTTTTAATATGCTCTTGGACGATAAAGGTAATTAATTAATTAATATCCTCTCCATCTACTATATTTATTTCTTTTGAATTAAACTTTTAAATGCTGACAAGAGTTCGTCAAAATTAATGACATCCTACTTTTTACCTCTGACAAGAGGTAAAAGAGGTATGGTGTTCCTCTGAGCAATGACAATTTTTTAGAATGTAAAAATGATAGGTCATATTTTGTTGAGTAAAATATTTGCCACGTTTGGTATCAATTGAGGATTGCAGACCCATGTTAAGCACCCAATTATTAGTTGACAGTCAAACAAATTGTAATAAAATGTGTGCCCCTAGAAGAGTTCGTTGGAAATTGGAATGCCTAGGAGCATTTGCGTTAATTTGTACAAAAATTCATGTACTTTAGTATAATAACTAATTTTTTTTTTTAATTTTACATAATTATTTTTCAAAACTACTCACGTGAACTTATCTATTCTACATTATTCTATTTAAATAATAAATTTTCATTTTATTTATTTATTAATTTTATCTCATCTTCTCTCTAATATAGTATCTTGCCTCTTATTAATTTCATCTCTCTCTCTCTCATCCCAAACCACAAACACACAAAGTTTTCCTCTCATCTCTCTCTTTCTCATTTCATCCATTCACACAAAGTCACATTTTCTCTTTCGCTTAAGAATTTCCCTCGTATTCTCTCTCTCTCCTTTGAGCTCTCTTTCACAAAGAGCCACAACCTACACCTCTTTATTCCTCACCGGATAGGTGATCTCCTCTTTGAAATGGTCATTCAAGGCGATGACGACAACATACTTGGCGATGGTGAAAATTTGGATTTGAGTTTGGGTTTGATTTGGGTTTGGGTTGATGGGTTTTCAATTGAATGTTTGATTTTGGGTTTTCCATTGATGAGTTTGGATTGGTTTTTTATTTGATTTTCTATTGATTTTGGGTTGATTTTGTGATTGGAATATCATGTAATGTAATGAGTTGTGGTGGTGGTTGGATGGTGGGGTGGATTTGTAGAAATGTTCTTTACTACATAAAGGGACACTACAAATTTTACTACATAAAGTTTACAAATTGACATCTCACAAATTACCAAAAAATATATATATATATATATATATATATATATATATATATATCAATCATTCATTTATTAGTGGTTGTAGTCTACCAATTACATTCAACGGCTCAATAATTTGTAAACTTTATATAATAAAATTTGTAGTAGTTTTATTATTTTCCATAAATGAGTGTTTCAATTACTTCTTATTATTGCCGGTGACACATTAATTTGTAAGACTTATGTATTAAAATTTATAATATCTCTAATACCACTAAAAAAAATATTGCTGATGTAACATTGCTCCTAGCTTATTCCTGTTTTTTGACTTTTTTTCTTTCTTTTTCTTTCACTGTATTATCATTTTTTTTTCATGAACTTCTTTAATTTTTCTGCCTTCTATATCTCTTTCGTATTTTCCCTTTATTTCTCTTCATCATTTTATTCTTTACGCTACTATTCTACAAAACTTCCAACGATTTTCCAATTCCTTTTTTATTACCATGGTAGAGTTTTCATTACTATTTTTGTGCCAATCAAAAATGATTTACAGGCCTAGAAAGACCAAGATATGCCAAAAAGGTTGAAATAGTATGAAACACCCTGGCATTCAAACCAGTACATTTCTTGGGGTTAGTATGTCGGTTTGATGACCAGTATGCTATATTTCTCCAAAATGACTTTGGACGTTAAAAAAAGAGACCAAAATATATCCAGAATCTCCAAATTAAACTAGATATCCAAAATGATCAAAATACCACCTAAACCTCTAAACTGATCAAAGTAATCCTGAAACCTCTAAAATTAATAAATATCCTCGACCTCAAGACATTCAAAATGATTGCGAAAAGCCGAAAAGCCCAAGTTTCAGAATAATTAAAATGCCCATGAACCTCAAATGCCCATGAACCTCCAATACCTTTGAAACCACTAAAATGAACAAAATATTTGTGAAGGATTATACAATTTAATCATATATTGGATTATTTTCCTACTTTGATTTCCCGATAGCAATCTTTTTACCAATCCAAATTTTCATAATATTGTTACTTCAACAAAATACCTCTAATTTTGGTCATATTAGAGATTTCAAGGGTACTTTCGTAATCATGGACGTTTCATGGGGGCATTTAGGTCATTTTGGATGTTCTTCAAGTATTTTGGTCTCTTTGGGTGTTTCTTTCATTTTTCTAGGGGTGTTTTGGTCATTTTGGTCATTTCATGAGATATTAGGTGGTATTTTGGTCATTTTAGAAGCTCTAGAAATATTTTAGTCATTCTGGACCCTGGTAGTCTTCAAGGTATTTTGGATTTTTAGATTTATTTTGGAAAATTTGAAGAAAATTTTGTCATATGAAGTTCTAAACCATGCAACCAGCCCATTTGCCATTGCTTAATGCAAATACAAGACAAATTGGTATTAATCTAGAATGAATCTCTTATTGATTTAGGTGAGATAAGACTTTGTCAGTATTGCATACTTGTTACAATAATCAAACATTTTCAAATATTTTGTTCTTCACACTGCAAAGGGAAGTATTATACATGTCAGAACTTTCCTCTCGAGACAATTGTTGCTATGATATATTCTCAGTTGTATGTTTGCTAATTGTTTTTAATATATATATATATATATATATATATATATATATATATATATTCAATAGAATGAACAATTTATGCACTAAGATATTAGTGAGACAGAGGTATTGCCTCCTTTCCAACTTGAGCAGAAGTTTAGTTGCTCAACTAGGAAGGTGAAGGCACAGAGAGCATAGGAACATTACAATGGCTATCTTTTAAGCATGATCGAACTTTTTTATGATAAGCTTATAAGCTGAAAATGTGAACGTTTCTCACAAATTTTCAACAAACATATATTGCTTCATCTATCATGGAAGCATATCATAATATAAGGGATAAAATTTTAAATTTGGTATCAATTAAAAAAAAGTCATATGATAAGCAATACATGTAGAATTATGCATTGAAGCTTCTCTATGGTAGTTTGTAGCGAGAAAGCTCACATCTTGATTTCAAGTGCATTATGTTGTATTCTGGCAGGGCTATGGTATGACAGAAGCTTTTGGAGACATCTCATTGGCAAATCCAAAGGAAGGATCTCACCTTTCTTGCTCAACCGGAACACTCCTTTCGGGAGTTGAATGCCAAATAGTTAGCATGGACAAATTACAGCCTCTTCCACCAAATCAATTAGGAGAAATCTGGTTTCGAGGACCTAATATGATGCAAGGTTGAGTTTTTGAATCAATGTTTCTTACTAGATTCCTAGTTTTGATAGGGCATATGTTGATTTCTCAATCCAAAGTACCTTACAGACTTTTTTTTCCCCTTAATCCATCCAGTAGTCAAGAAAATTTATGTCACTGATTTTACAAATTGCTAATGTTTAAATAACAAAGTATGTGACTAGGGATTATATATACATTTGCTTGTGTTCAATTAACTATTATCCCAAAAGCTTCTTGCTTTTCTTGCAGAATGTTAAATTACCGATTATTCCAAAAGTTTAAATTGTTAGAAAATTGTGAATTTAACAATTAACCGTAACTCCAAGTTCTAACAGCTTGCAAACCTTTGGGATAGAGTTACTTGAGTATGTTAGGGAGAAAACACCTTGAGAGACTCATTGGTTATATTACTTTTTCCTTATAGATTAAATATAGCTAGTATGATTCATGCAATATCTCAAAATCCTTCTTTCAGGTTATTTTAATAATCTACAAGCAACAAAGCTAACAATAGATGGACTAGGATGGCTGCACACAGAAGATCTTGGATATTTCGATGAAGAAGGACAATTATTTGTTGTGGACCGAATTAAGGAGCTCATCAAGTGTAATGCCTTTCAGGTAACTTATCCTTTATTGAAAGTTTACATTTGCTCATATAGCAGTATTGGGGAAATTAGATATATTCTTCCCCAGTGAGTAAATAATCCATGATCCCTCTAAGATCACTTTAATGATTAATGAAAATTAGCTAATCTACTTCATTTGATACTATTGTCAAGTACTTTTCTTTACTGAGAAAATATCCCCCAAAGTGCTATATAACTTTTACTACTGATGAGTGATGATTTGTCACTATGTCTCTCCAGTCCTCTGATTAGCTTGGAAATCAGATAAGCATTTTCTCCTTAGTCATCAATTTATCAATGCCTCTGTTTCTCCGTATAATTTTTTATCTTTTATTAGGTGAGTATATAAGTTAGCTTGTATTTGTGTTCAGTGTCATATATATTGACTACAGCCAATCCCAAGTTCAAAAAAATGAGAGTTGCAATAGGTTGGTGGTTAAATTAAAATTTAGTCACTTCATTATGAATTATTATTAGGACTTTTATAGGCTTACCATTTACTTTATATTAACAATGTAAACTTATATTGTAGACACACAAAATGTGTAGAGTGTTATACACATTTTGCTAGTACAATGTAAACTAAAAATTTTCCTTATTATTACTATAAAAGGTAGTGTATCATCTTTTACTTGACTGTTTGTTAGGTGGCACCGGCAGAGCTTGAAGGGCTGCTGCTTTCTCACCCTAAAATATTAGATGCTGTTGTGATCCCGTAAGTAGGAGAGTCATATAAGTTCTCTGTCATAAATTTCCTTATGCTTTATAAGCATGTACATGTCCATATGTTGCCTTATCTTTGAATCACTGCATGACAGTTTAATTACAATTTCGACTTCCGTAGATTTCCTGATGCCAAAGCTGGTGAGGTCCCAATTGCATTTGTTGTGCGTCCACCAAACAGCGTGCTAGAAGAAAAAGATGTTCAGAAATTCATTGCAAAGCAGGTATTTTTTTGGGGGATGATTTTAATTGCAGTGATGATAGTATGATGTATATCTTTGAGGAAATAGTCATTTTAGTGAGGAACATCGACTCCTAAATTACTTATCTAGTGTATCATATATGTTTATCAATCTAAAAACCTAATATATGATAAGAGGGTCACCTGTCTATTTGGCTCTAGGGTGAATAGGATAAGTGCTTATGAGTTTGTGAGTTAAGGTTGATAGGGTTTCGAGTATGAGTGAATTTTTTTGATAATGGTGGAGATGTTTGTGTGTGGGATGAATGTGAGAAGAGAGTGCTGATTAGGGACTGCTATGAGGGAATCTTTCTTCCAAGAAAATAGAGAGAACCGGATGAGAGAGAGAGAGAGAGAGAGAGAGAGGTTAAGAGAACGTAACAAAGTACATCAACTTGTCAGTAATGACTTATGAGCTCCAAGTCTTACAAGGAAGCTTATATACATTGCCAAGCTCAACTCCTATTGGTTGGTCATGTCCTTTATAGATGATTTAGCAATTAATTTCAAAAGAATTGAAAAGTCATGTACAACAGAGCACCTAAGCGATAGCTGAAAATAATAAGCTCCAAAACAATCTACACCAAAATAAGAAACATTGAAAGAAACAGGGGCCAACCTATAGATGTGTCCCTATAAGAAAAAAAATGAAAAACATCCCAAAAAACAAATGTGCTAGAGATGGGTAATTAAGTTTGAACCTTTTGGATATACAACACTGTCAGTTTTTTTAAGACATTTTCCCTTCTTCCAGTGTGTATGTTAAAAATACTTAGTATTCTAAAAAAAAAAAAAAAAAAAAAAATTGTCACCATATTGCCAAGAACTTACTTTAGACACAATTCAAAATTTATTATGAAGTGGTTGAAACCAATCAATCACATTCATTCTTAGATGTCACTCACATTAGTTTGTAAGCATTAAGTTTGTCACCATATTGTCAAGAACTTACTGACACCTATTAGTATTTTCAACGAAAACGTTCAAATATTTCTTCCTCAATCATTATAAGTATTGAATTATTTTAAAATAAATAAAAAAGTTTGTCACAATGTTTCATATGTGAATGCTTATTCTTAAAGAGTAATGCTATAAATACTACAAGGTTTACTATATAAAACTTACAAACTAATATATCATCAATTTCAAAGAGACAATTCAAAATTTATTTTGAAGTGGTTGAAACCCATCAATCACATTCATTCTCAAATGTCACTAACATTAGTTCATAAGCATTATGTGATAAAACTTATAATATCTTTTGCATTTCTCATTCTTTAAACTTAGATTTTATTTTATTTTATTTTTTGTTTTTTATTTTATTTTTTTTGCCTAATATAGGTGGCGCCATACAAAAGGTTATGGGCAGTAACTTTTGTAAATAGTGTCCCTAAGTCTGCTTCTGGAAAGATCTTAAGAAGGGAGCTCGTAGAGAAAGTCCGATCCAAGATATAAAGGAACAAAGGTTGTATACTTGTATTAGAGCATTCATATCAATAATGCTAAAAATTATAACTTTTAGCAACAAAATGCTACTTTATCTATTTTAACACCACACTTTATAACATACCCAACATCAAAACTGTTAGGATACGTTTGGTACACTGAATGAGGATTACGATAGGAATTGTAATCTTTATTACTAATAATAAAGTGTGTTATAATGTCATAACTAAACCTATTCATTAGTTTGGTTGTGAGTTATAACATTAGAATGAAACTTAACATTTATTTTAGGAAATATCTTATTCATACATTTATATTTCCTTAATTTTTATATTTTTTTTAATAAATTTAAGAGAGATATGTGTTGTGTTTTATGATTTTTTATTTTTATAATTGTTAGATGTATATGGAAAGTTTGTTTATTTGGAAATATATTAAATTTTGAAATTATTGCACTTATTAAGGAATATCTAATAGAACCTTTTAAAGAGGAATAATTATTCTTCATTTTAAAGAATAGCTATTCATAAGGAATGATTGTTCCTTGTAATAAAAACATAACCAAGCTAAAGAATAATTAAACCATAAGAATAACTATTATATTATAGCGCCTATTAGAGTCTACCAAGCATGCCCTTATATTTTTTACCATTTCATTAAAATATTATTTCTTTACTATTTTTTAATTCTTTTTTATTTTCCATCTCATCACTTCCTCTCTCTCTTTCTTTACATCCAACCCATTGCAAACCCAACCACTGCCGCTGCCCACACTCACTGTCATAGCTGCCACCATCCACAACCTCAACCCTCAACCACCAAAATCACAAACAAAAACAAACTCAAAATCAAATCAAACTCAATCCCGCACCCACTGCCACAAGCCACCATTGCCACAGCCACAACAATCACTGCCACCATCACCATTACCCACAACCACAACCTCTAACCACCAAAATCACAAGCCCAAAACCACAACAGCATCCACCACCAAGCCACCACCCAAAACCCACCACAAAGCCCAATCTGAACCCACCACAAAACCCCAACCAAAACCCACCCTAGCCTCTCCGATCTTAACCCTAGCCAAGAACATCGACCATGAACCCTTAAGAATGACAACTTAGGAGATGAGAACGGAGAGCAGATGGGTTTCAAGCTTAGGTTTTTGGGTTTGGTCATAGAGAGAAGATAAGAGCTTGGGTTGAGAGAGAACCGACAAAAAAAGAAAAAAAAAAAGAAAAAAAGAAAAAGAGGTAGTGTGATGAGGCATGGGAGAAGGGAAGGGAGAACTAGAAGAGAGAAAGAGGCGTGGGTTGAGGGAGAAGAGAAAGAGGCAGCGTGTGAGAAAGAGAGAAAGAGGGAGAGGGAATTAAAGAATAATATTTGGTTTTGATACTTAGCTACAATTCGCTGTTAGAGCTGGTAGCTAACTGTAGCTGGGTGTCAAAATTTTAGCATTTGACTTCTTTGATGTAGTGTGTTTTTTCTGTGTTGATTGTTATTAGTAGCATTTTAGCATTTTTAATATGAATGCTCTTAGAGCAACCACATCAGTTCGTTCAAATTTTTTGTCTATTTTACATGAAAAAACCTACTTTTTCTATTTTACACATTCACATTTACAAAACACTCACATCAATTTATCTATTCCACACATTTATTCAATAAAATATTCATTATTTTACAATTTTTTATTATTCACTCTCTCACTGCCCCTCTCTTTCACAGACCCGTAGTCCATCACTACCAACGATCACTCCACACTCAACCACCATCATCACCACCCAGCCACCATCACCACCACCCAACCAGCATCATCAAGAAAAACCAACCCATTCAATCCCAAACCCATTAATCACCCACCCAACCCGAAACCCAATCAAGCCAAATCATCACCCACCCAATCGGCAGCAAGATCATCAAAACCCACCAATGAACCAGAAAAAACAAGCCGATCAAAATCAAAACCCACCCATCAAAATCCCAGCCACCATCAACCCGATCAATACCCACGGATCAATACCCATCAAAACCCATACATCACATCCCTAAGAGCTCCGCCACAGCGTCGTTTCTAGGTCTCGTGCTAGTGAGATCATACCATCTAAGCTCTGCCACGACATTTCTAAGCTCCGCCATGGTGTTGTTTGCCTGTTGAGATCGTATCGGCGGTGAGTGAGATCGGTGAAAGTGAGATCGGTGAGATCAGTGGCTTGAGGTTAGATCGGTGGACTGATCGGTGGATCGAGGTGAGATCGGTTGACTAAGGGAGAGATGAAACGATAGAGAGGTGAGAGTGAGAAGACTTACACAGTTGAAAGAGAGAGCTGTGATCCTGAGAGAGTTGAGAGGAGAGAGAAACAAATACTAAAATAATGGATAAACGAGCTACAGTAACCGTGTAAATTTACACGGTTACTGTAGCTCATGGAAATTTTTAGAAGACTTTACACAATTTTACACAAGCTGATGTAGGAGTTTTTTTGGCCAAAATGTGTAAAATGAAGGAGTTTTTGTATTATAGAAGAGTATCCACCAACTCATGTGGATGCTCCATATATATATATATATATATTTATATAAAAAGCTCCTCACAATAGGACCATAGAATTAGCTGAGGACTCATACTTTTGGGGTTCACCATCACCAAGGTCACGTGCAATCTTGTGTTTGACAAATGGCAACGTGAGGTGAATTCATAGTAAATAAATTTGATCTGACCTGGCTGGTCAGACCAATAAATGAACCAATACTTAAGCCAATATGATTGTTTAATTGAACCAGTAAAATTCAATAGGATCCAATGATCCTCTAAATGAGTTACAGGAGTGACTTGAAATTTGGCCAAAGGCCCAAAGCTGAAGGGTGTAATTTGTAATTTTTAGCCTTTAATATTTATGGGACATGCAAATGATGTATAATCATAGTTTCACACGGCACAGAGCCTGGTGTAGTAAGCTAGACCAACCATGGTTTGCTGGAGATCACAACAAAAGCAGCAAAAGAGTAACAAACTCTTAATACACCCCTTCTCCAAATGGACAGAGTTTACCTCCAAACGGTTTGGAGGAAGATTCCAACCCAAAACTCATCCACGCATTAGGTACATGATCTATTTAATAAATTATGTGACCTATTTAAATAATTTAATGAGCCATGAACAATATACGTGGATTGTTTTATAAATAACCACATATTGAGTAGGAGGAGATTCCTCCAAACCAATTTGGAGAAAAACACTGTCCTTTACAAATTGTTAGTAAAAGATGTCCATTAATTTTAAAAAGACAAAGTTTGGCCTATACAACCAACAATTGTATACAATCACTTAAGTATGGTTACTCATGCCATCTTCCTAAAATTGTTAATGGGCTAACGTCAAATCTCTGAAGATCTCTATTCAGTTGAACCTAATAACACAAATATAAGGCATTGCTCTGAAAAACAACAATAACAACAATCAACCCTTAATCCCAAAACTTTTGGAATCGGCTATTGATTCTCAACGGGCTAATCGGGATCATATACAAGGTCATGCTCTGAAAACAAAATCCTAAATTTTCACTAACATATGCAAGCAGCAAGTGGCCTTAAGGAACGCAAACCCACAATCCAATCGAAAGTTTGTCCATCTTCTTCCCATGTAACGGCCATCATAAACACTTAACAATCGAACTCTAATAACACCACATTCCAGAACCCAATTCCTCATACACTAAAAATATCTGCCACGTGGCACAGAGCGGAGGTTTCCGCCATTAGAGAGAAAAGGACAGAGATTCCTTGTAGAGAAAGAGAGAAAGAAATGAATCATGGAATCGGAGAGGAAAGAAGGTAAAAGAAGTGAAAGTTTGGGAAAGGTGAAAAACTACCAATAACAGAGAGAGAGAGTTCAGACTTCGACGACACATGTGTGGAGACATCTGCCACGTGGCGCAACGGTACATTTTTGAGACGGTTGGTCTAGTGTTCCTTTGGTCTTTCCGACTACAGAACAGAATATTCAACGTTGTCTTGTCCTAAACAAAAATACACATCTGCCTGTGAACATTTATCCACAATGTTTTTTCTCCTTTCCTTTTTTATTTTTGGTTTTTGTATTTATTTTTTTGGCAAATTACAAATTATCCAAACATGATTCAACTTAAATTTAAGTTATTTGATTTGAAATTTGACATTTTATTCACGTAAGATTTGACCAAAATTTAAGTTGTTTACTTATAGTTTGAAATCCCATGGTCCAAGGTTTCCGTTGGATTCTTTTTATATTCTTTGATCTTGTATTTTTTTATATTTTTTTGGAGGAGAGAGTCATAAAAGTGGAATCAAATTACATATTTAGTCATATTTTTAAAGAAAGTGGGTTACGAAACTCTAATTGAGCTAACTTCAGATGGGTAAAATGTCAAATTTCAAACTATAGTAGACAATTTAAATTTTAACCAAACCACAAGTGAGTAAGTTGTAATTTGCCTTTTTTTTTTAATTTTTTTATAGAGCTTCAATATATGGTGCACGCTTTTAATGACTGTCCTCTTTATCATTAGATCAAAACACCAATCGATTTTTTGTGTAGATATGGATTGAATGACTTTACTAATTGAACTAATTGTTTTTTTTTTCTTTTTTTTTCTTTTTTTTGTACTTAGAGAGCAGATTAAGTCTCCGTTTGGCAAAAATTATTTTTGCCGACTTATTTTATTATTCAACTTATTTTTTCTTTTATGAGTCTCATTGCACTTTTTGGTACTATTCATGGATCTCACTATACTATTTCAGCTAACTTTTACCTTTATGTACAGTACTTTCAGTAAAAAGTTTTAAGTTTTAGCAAAATTAGCAGATTTCAAATGGACATTGTGTGAGTTTGGCAAAAATTATTTTTGCTAACTTATTTTACTATTCAGCTTATTTTTCTACTATTCATTACCCCCACTGCACTTTTTGATACTATTCATGGGTCCCACGGTACTATTTTAATTAATTTTTATCTTTATTTACAGTATTTTCAGTAAAAAAAATTTAGTTTCAACAAAATAAGCAGATTTCAAATAGACCCTAAATATTTTTTTTTATAAAAAAAAGGTCCTATTTGTATTGGGCAAGGGTGGCAATTATTTGACACATGTCCACATTACACATTAGACCCAAGCAGTTCCATTTTGCATTAGCCCAAATTTGGAGAATTATTTTGGTATTTTACTCGAACTTTTTTTTCTTTCAACAGAAACTAGAACAGTATTAACCCAAATTAAAATGGTAGAAAATAACAATTGAGAACACAATAGGCCCAATACATACGCTCGAAGAAAATATTTTGGGGTCTGAAGGCAGCCCACTCTTGCCACTGCTTTTGTTGTGGCAGCCCAATTTCTTATTTTGGGCTAACCTTGTTCAGAGTGGGACTAAAATTTGCTCCCTCTCTCTTTCTTTTTATTTTTCTTTTTTTAATTATTTATTAGGTAGACAGTGGAAGAATGGATAGCAAGTTTGAATCACAAACATGAGATATTACAAAAAATGTCCTTACTACTAGACTATTTCTTAAATCTTGATTTTGTTTTCACTTCTTGAATACAATATTAATGAGTAAGTTTTCACTGGATATGATGATTATAGCTTATGGACAACATTTTGAAACTAATTTTTTAGGTACAATTATATTTTTAAACAAACTAAGCTGATCTAAATGCGCACAAAATACTTTATGCTACCCAATGATGCATCTTTGTAATAGCAATGGCCCCTGCTCTAAACAGGTGCACTTTGATAGATCGATGGCCAATCCTATATTATATTTGCAGTGTTTTGACATTCTGCTACCAATTCATAAGTTCAAATGGAGGGGAAAAAAGTTCAAATGAAAAATAAAATGTTAGGAGGAAATAGAAAATTTTTAACCAAGAATTTTGTCATTCTTGCATGTTTCTCAATTCTAATTTAATTATGCTATCCTAATTATGTTAGATTGAAAACCTTTAAAAAGGCGACCTAGGCAAAAGTTAGAGTATCAAAAAGCTAGATAGGTTGAAAACTTTTAAAAATGAAACCTAGACAAAAGTTAGAGTATAAAAAGCTCACTAGGTTGAAAACCTTTAAAAAAGCGGCCTAGGCAAACGTTAGAGCAAAAAAATAAATAAAACTTTTGGACTGCTTGATGGGGAAGTTTGATTTGGAGAAGGTATTGTGGGCGGTGAAGTATAGGGTGACCCATTTGTGCGTGGTTCCGTCGATGATGGTTTGAGTTGGTGAAGCAAAGTGTGGTGATGAAGAAGTATGACTTGTCGTTGTTGAAGCAGGTGGTGTAGCACCTCTTGGGAGGGATGTGATGGAGGAGTGTGCAAAGAAGATCCCTCATGTTGAAATTTGTCAAGTAGAAATATCTGATTTTTCTTTCATTCTTTTTATTTTTATTTTTTTTTAAGATAATAGGTTTGACAACAAAAGTGAAATGTTTAAGCTTTAACTTAATCTTGAACCAAGCATACAAATAATTTTTGAACTTGAACTCATAAAAAACCCACAAGTTACTCAACTTGATTCTTGATTCATTAGTCAAGTCAAGCTTGAGCTCACTATCAAACTCTTGAGCTTAAAATTCAACACGTACGAGTACATTATCAAGTTCATATTAAACATATTATAGTAAGATATGTGTTTATTTTTGAAGTCTGTATCAAGTTTATTATAAAGCTCACTAATAAGTCTAGGCTTAACTCTTTTGTTTTTATTTTTATTTTTATTTTTAACTATCAAACCTTATTATTCTCAAGTTTGTTCAACTTTGGTATGCTTATAAACAAACAAATATGAACCAATTTTAATTTTAGACGAAACTATATCATTAGTCCCTAAAATTTGTTTGTCAAGCTCTATTAGTCTCTCAAGTTTCAAGTAAGCGTTATTGGTCCCTCAAGTTTAAAACATGAGCACAATTTGTCTTTCTTTTAACTACCGTTAGTTTTAGTCCTATGTGGCTAACAAAGCAATAATATGGTAAATTTTGAGTGACATGGTATCAATTTTTTTCAGTTAAATCTTCTATAAAAAGTTAAAAATTAAAAACTGCTACTTATTGAAAACCCATGAGAAACAACCAAGCCATTTTGTGACCTGTTAAGAAGAAGGTATTCCCAAATTAAATGTGAAATTGCTAGCCCTAATCTGAAGAGAGAGAAATCCCTAAGCAGTAGCATCACTAGTAGCCGTTCGCATCATCTCTGGAGCTCGAACTCATACACAAAATTCATCTGTGCACTGGGATAAAAAAAACATCGTTTAGGTCTCAACACACATCAACACAGAACTCTTCCCCAACCCTAAATGTCGTCATTCCAAAATAACAACAAAGCAATCCTAATCTCTTCTATGACAACAAATCCATATACACAATCTTACTTTCTATGATCGCCAAGCATCACATAGGTGATAGTGATATAGGGATATAGGCTCTTCTAAACCTGTTATGATTGCAAAAACATGGCTAACTTTTTCATATTCAATTTCCTTAATATAATTCCTGATATTATGTGACATGTTTTCCTAACAAGCAATCTACAAAGTGTTAAGATATTATATAGTACTATTTTGAGATTATGGAAATAAAAAAATCTACTGTGATTCTTTCTCTTTTTCGTTTTCTTTTTTGCAAATTATTTCATATCTAAATTAATCAAGATTAGAGCTAACAATTTCACATTTGATTTGGAAAACGGGTCACAAAATGGGTTGGTTGTTTCTAACAGGTCATGGATTTTAAATTTTTAATAATAAAAAAGTGATGCAATATCACTTAAAATTTACCATATCATTGTTCTGTTAATCACAAAGGCACTAAGACTAACACCATTAATAAGAGGACTAACTGTGTTCATGTTTTAAACTTTAGGGACTAATAATACTTACTTGAAACTAAAGGGACTAATACCACTTAATAGACAAACTTTAGGGACCAATGGTGTAGTTTCGCCTTAATTTTATGCCATAAGTTTGATTTTTTTTTTTCGATTTAAATTTAAATTTTATATAGTAAATACAATACATAGTATAAAGTAGAGCCCAAAAAAATAGTACAAAAGATTTGATTTGGTGACGATTACTTCTCACCTGCCACCGTTGTTAGTCCTAGAGTTTACCTCTTATCCTCTTTATTTTATTTCATATTGGATGGAGTTAAAGCCTCTATCTGGTTGCTGCACATGGATTGGCTTGGTAGTAAAGCCTTCGTCTGTCATGGCTCTAGCCCAGTAGTCAATATTGGACAGTCCCTTAATTCAAAAGAAATCTAAACGTGGCTTAATTATGATATTGGGCGATTTCTCAGCATCGTGGATCCCAAAATCTTTTATTTTATTTTAGGAATTTTGCTAAATTCATGGATCTGAAATCAACCAAGAAAAGCATCCCAGTTAGATTTAGTTAGATTTAGTGTCGGTTTAGAAACAACTTATTTAGCTAAAAATATCCCTCATGACGACCTTTGTCAGGTAATAATACTAGAATTGTCTCTGATTTATTTGTCCTTCTTTCTTTTTGAGTTTTTGTTTTGTGCCATAGGCTCTAGAGCAATAAGATCCTATTGTCACATGGCAAGTTGTGATATAAAATTATGCACTTTTACGTATTTCTAAGAGCATCCACAACAAATGTGTCAAATGTTAAATATTTGGCACATTTAGCACATCAAACACTAAAAATCCCCATTTATGAGATGTTCCAAATTTCATAATTTTTGTCACATGTGAATAGTATCGTTCCATTTTGGAATGGTACGGATAAGAATGCTAAAAAAAAAAGTTTTTTATTCATTTCTCTCTCATCCTTTTTGACTTTCTCTCTTCTCTCTCTTTCATTTCATTTTTCATTTCTATGCCGTTGTTGTTGTTGTGTTTGATGATGATGATGTTAGGAGGAGTTAATATATTATTTTAATGTGTAGTAAATATTATTTTAATGTATAAAATTGAATGATAAAACATCTGATAAATTGGATGTTGTAAAATGATGTGGTAAAATAATAAAATAGGCTTTTGATGTGTCAAAATTGCATTTTTTATAGAACATTTGTTGTGGATGCTCTAATGGTACTTAAAAAATATTTAACGTCTACTAATGTGCAAATTATTAATGGTAAATAAAAATGTGATATTTGTAATAGGCTTAATTGTTTAAAGAGTGGTTCTGGTGCCACTACTTTGTGCACAACTCGCCATGTGGGCGAGTTGTGCACAAAGTAGTGGCACCAGAATTTTCCTTGTTTAAGTAAGAACCAATATAAGCTTGTCAATTCAATTATTATAAAAAATATTGTCAATTTTTTTTTGTGTGTACTAAATATTTATTTATTTATTTGGAAGCTATGATTCCAATTTCCAAATTCCTCTTCTTTCCTCCCATTATTTACCTATCACAATAAAAGCATTCACAGCAAAACTATGAAAATGCTAAAATGTTATTTTTTAGCAACACAAACAATAAAAGCATGATACATCAAAGATGCTAAACTTAAAAATTTTAGCATCTAAGTTATAGTAAGCTGCCATCTTTGGCAACTTTCTATAGCTCCAAAGATATAAAATATATTCTTTTTTTTATTCCATTCTCTCTCTTCTTCTCTTAAAAAATTATTTTTTCTTTTGTTTCTCTATATTTCCCTATTTCTCTCTTTCTTCTCACCTTTTTTCTTTATTTGCTTTCTATTCCTCTCATCTAGCTCAAACTCTCTCAATATATATATATATATATATATATATATATATATATAGATCAACGACAGCATGGGGTGGCTGGTTTGGTACTTGTGGTGGTGGTGGTGGAGGTTGACTTTGGGTAATGAGTTTGGTGGATGTGGTGGTGGTGCTGTGGTGGTGGACTAGGGGTAAATAATTTTGGGTTGTGCGTTTGAGTTTCGAGTGTGGTGGCTAATGGTGGGTTTAGGTTTTTGGTGGGGTAGCTGATTTTTTTATTTTAATACACCGGTGGTGGTGGTGGTGGTGGTGGTGGTGGTGGTTGTGGTTGTGGTTGTGTGGGTTTGTTGCGTTGAGAAGAGATAGGTGGGTTTGTTGTTTTGGGTGGGGTGACTGATTTTTTTCTTTTAATATACCTGTGGTGGTGGTGGTGGTGGTGGTGGTGGCTGTGTGGGTTTGTTAGGTTGAGAAGAGATAGGTGTGTTTGCACCGTTTGGTGTTTGATCTTTGATGTCTGCTCCTACTTCAAAGAAGAGAGAGATACATAGAGGTAGAGATAGATAAAATATTAAATAAAGAATAAAAATATATAAATATATATATATATATATATATTTAAATGAGGTGCTAAAAAAATAAAAACTTTAACGTTGAGTATATTGTAAAGTGATATGTTAAAATAGATAAAATAGGTTTTTGAAATGTTAAAAGCTAAAATATTTGCTTTCTTTGATGTGAATGCTCTAAAGTATTTAAAATCATATCGTTAAGTTAGGTAAAAAACACAAAGGGAAAATTATAACTTACCTACTTGTGGTTTGATTGAAATTTAAGTTGCCTACCTGGTTTAAAACTTGACACTTTGCCTACCCGAAATTTGACCAAAATTTAAGTTATTTGCTTGTGATTTGAAATTCCATCATGCAAGTGCTTTGATGGATAGTTTTTTTTTTATCTTATTTGATCTTGTATTTTTATGTTTTTTGTCTTATATTTTTATGTTTTTTGTGTTTTTGGAAGAGAGAGATATAAAAGTAGAAAAAAATTACATATTTAGCTCTGTTTTTAACAAATGTGAGTTATAAAAATCTAAGTAAGTTAACCTCATGTAGGTAAAGTGTCAAATTTCAAATTACTGTAGTCAACTAATTAAATTTCAGCTAAATCACAGATAGGTAAATTATAATTTGCTCCAACACGAAATATGTTGGTATGGATCAATCATATATTCATGTATGAGAATGACTTGTGTCCAGTGAAAATTTTCATTAGACATGACAGGATTAGACTCACTAGACACAAACCGCAACCTTCATGTATACTGTTTTGGGCATGACGTATAAAACAAAATAGTACGTGGCCTCAGGGGCGGAGCTACATGTTAGGGTGGGGGGGCCATGGCCCCCCCAAAATTTTTAAAAATTTCTTTTTACTATATAGAAATATTTAATATTTCAATAATTAGCCCTCAAAAATGGGACTTGCCTCCCCTCCCCCCAACTATTTGAGTTGGTCCAATAATGTTCTTAAAAAAATTGTCTAATTTTTCTAGTAGTTATAGAAAATATATTATTTCTCAAATTCATTTTTTATGGTAAAATATGTTCTCGTATTTCTTAAAGTTTTGGGTCATTTATGTTTTTGAATACTTCATTAATTCAATTGAAAATTTTTTACTCACAACGGTAGACAATTTGGTAGCTTATATTGAAAATGAAAATGGTAAGGATTTCACTATGGAAGATGGTGAAAGATTAATTTAATTCTATGAAACATTAAGTCAAAAAAAAAAAAAATTTCTATGAAACATTTAATTTTAAGGATTTATTATGAAAGATACTAATTTTTTTTGTATGTGTATAGATGCATGTGTTTGTGTATGTGTATGAAAGTTTGTATAGACTAATAAATTAGCAACACAAATTGGCCCCTCCAAACAAAAGTTTCTGGCTCCGCCCCTGCGTGGCCTTTCTTTGTTTTTTTGCTTGTTTTTAATAATAAATAGTACGTACATCTACTATTTCTTTTCTTTTGAATTAGACTTTTAAATGCTAACAAGAAATAAGGTGTTCCTCTTGACCAATTACATCCTACTTTTTACTTTTGACTAGAGATAAGGTGTTCCTCTTGACCAAAGACAATTTTTTTTAAAGCAAAAATGATAGGGTCATATTTTGTCGAGTAAAATCTTTGCCACAACTTTTTTGGTATCATGATTGACATGGCAAACCTATGTATAAGTACCCAATTATTAATTGACACAGTGGTGGAGCCACGTTGGGCCGGGGGGCCATGCCCCCTTAGCTTTTTAATATTTTCATTGTAACCTCTACCAAAATTGCAAATTAGATAAAAATTTGTTTACTTGCTCCCCCCACCTTTTTTTTTTATTATTATATTTATATATATATATATATATGAATCCAATGCAAAATTTTTCATTAGAATGGGAATCAAGATACAACAGATTCAATGCTCTCTCAAAATTTAAAATTAGCCCTCAAATTGTTGAGCTAGTCGAAATTACACTTTGCACCATAAACTATTCAATTGCACACTTTGCACCATAAACTATCATACTTATCACACTTTGCACTTTGATATTAATTTTGTTGTTATATTTAATAGAATCTTGCTACATGTGAGAATCACATGCTTCTTGTTTAGGTGTAACAAAGTTAAAAGACTGAAACACCATTCTTCAAAATTAATTAAAACAAAACCCAAAATTTTTCACATCTCTCTTTGTCTCACGCGTATGCCATCCTCTTCCCCATATTCAGTTACAAAATATTTAAATTTACCTCTCTAATTCCATAGCAAAAGTCATTCACAGTACCCCATCCACCTTCCTGGTATTTCTTATACTACCTATAGCTTTCTAGTTATTAAAATAATTAAAAATCCTTGATAAGGGCAGACTAGTCTGTACAACAATTGGTAAATTGGCCACAAATACATCAGTGTTTCCGCAACTCTAGCTGGTGGGGATGCATCTCGCGATGGGAAGCTCTATGAATTGAAGGTGAGCACGGCTAATGAGGCATAGTGCCTATCTACCATGCTATTTAGGACTTACTATTTTAACTTCTTTTATACCATTTCGTTAGTGATGGAATTAAAAAGCATTAGATTGTAATTTATGAATTTGGGGAAGAGGTTGGCAGACACGTGAGACAAAGGGAGATGCAGAAAAATTTGGATTTTATTTTAATTGATTTTGAAGAAGGGTGTTTAAGTCTTTTATCTCTGGTCCACCTAAACAAGAAGTATGTGTTTGTCACATATAGCAAAATTTTGTTAAATATAATAACAAAAATAACACTATGGTGCAAATTGTGATGAATGTGATAGTTTATGGTGTAAAGTATGTAGTTGGATAGTTTATGGTGCAAAGTGTAATCTAATTCATAGTTTAAAGTGGTAAAGTGTAATTTCTCTTGTAAAAAGTAAAACTCAAAAAAATGAGGGAAGAAAATGATTTCCGGGTCAAAGGTGAAAATATTGGTCAACCGGAAGTCATTTTCCGGAAAATAATATTTTCCGTGACAGCCAAACATGTGGAAAAGGGTGAAAATGATTTCCTGAAATCATTTTCACCCAAAACAAACGCACCCTTAGTAAAAAAAAAAAAAAAAAAGAAATTTGATAGCAAAAAGAAATACGCTTCCCATTCGGCCCATTTATGATTATGAGCCCGGGGCCCTCCAAGCACTAACAAAAACCCACGTATTCCTTTAACAAATCACTAATCCCTAATTAAAAAAATTCAAATTTATTCACTATGCCTTACGGGTTATTGTGTGTGTATAACGCCACCATCCTCACCATACAAGTCCAGTCCTCCTTGCCACTAGTTACCCAATGTGAGTCTGTGACTTCCATTTAGCTCCAGCCTAAGCCGGAATGACCGGTATCTCACTATCTCTCTCTTTCTCTCTCCCTCTCTAGTCTCTTGCTATGTTCTGTTTATTTATTTTTATTTTTATAGAACTCCGTGTGCTGTGTTGTGGCTTACCACTATACAGTACTTCAAAACTGAGGCTGAAATGAAAGATGTTTCAGTGGCTTACTTTTAACCTTGAGTTTCTGCCTTTAATTCAAAAAAAATATTTTAATACTATATACATTATTGTTGATTCATGTAAATAATATATAATATACATTACTGTTATTATACTTCATAATATACTTTCTATTTTGAATATCGCTTATTTTATTGAAATTGAAAAATTATTGATGAAAGTACTGTAGATAAAGGTAAAAGTTAGTTGAAATAGTAGAGTGGGACCCATGAATAGTACCAAAAAGTGTAACGGGCTCATAAATAGTAATAAAAATAAGCTGAACAGTGAAATAATTTTCATTTATAATTCCAATCAAAACGTATGCTATATATAATATATATTGGTTCATGTACACAATAGTTTAGAATCAATTATAAATAATTTTAATACAATGAAAGAACATAAGACACAACTTTATTAGATTAAAAGTTATATTGCATAAAGTATTTGTTTTGGGTATGGATTTTTTTATCTAAGATTTTTTTTTTTTTTTTAATATTTAGCTTGGCCCCCTTTAGATTAATCTCATGACTTCGCCACTGGACACTCAAGCAAATTGTAATAAAATGTGTGCCCCCAAAAGAGCTCGTTAGAATTTTTTAGAACATTCACATTAATTAGTCTGTACAAAAATTCATGTCTTTTAGTATAAGAACTTATTTTTTCTATTTTACATAATCACTTTTTAAAACTACTCACATCAACTTGTCTATTCTACACTATTTTATTTAAATAATAAATTTTCATTCTTTTTCTTTATTTTTAATTTCAACTAATCTTCTCTCATACACAGTATCTCACCTCTTAGCTCTCTCTTTCTCTCTCTCTCTCTCTCTTAAGTCTCAGTTCTCTCTCATCCCAAACCATAAACACTTCTCATCTCTCTCTTTCTCTTTTCATCCATTCACACAAAGTCACATTTTCTCTTTCACTTAAGAATTTCCCGCGTATTCTCTCTCTTCTTTAAGATCTCTTTCATAAAGAGCCACAACCTCCACCACCCTAGTCCCTACGAAGATTAAGTAAGAAAAGAGAATTTTTTATCACTCCAGAGTGCTAGAGCTAGGGTATTATTATGCGTACCTTGATTTACAAGGGTTTTGAGGTTTTTATAGTAGTGTAGATTCGACCTTAATTTCTTGGTGGAGAGGGTATTTCCTTATAGGGAAGATCCTCATTCGAGGGATCCTTTCCTTGTAAGGCTTCCCTTGATTGTGGTTGGGCGTAAAATGCAAGGTATTTTCCACATTAGGATTCTCGAAGGTCACTTAGTCCACGTAGGCGCCACATGGCTGTTGCCCGTTCCTGTTGCATTGGTCCACATTTATGGCTTCGTCCGCTCCAAGGAGCTTGTCCGTTCAAGACATGACTTCGTCTGCTGGTCCTTTGACTTGTTGCCCGTCCACGTAGGCACCACGTGGCTATTGCCCGTTCCTGTTGCATTGGTCCACATTTATGGCTTCGTCCACTCCAAGGAGCCTGTCCGTTCAATACATGACTTCGTCTGCTGGTCCTTTGACTTGTTGGGCTACCCATACCGTCTCTCTTGGCATCACTGTCGCTTACACTTAACTTGGCAAATTGAATCCGTCTAGTCTGGGATTTATCCCTATCACTATATATTGTAAATTTCTTTTGTAAAGAGAAAGCAATAAAATCAATAATATTTCTACTTCCTTTCGCACAGTCTTATTGTCCCTCAAAGGGTTTCCAGAAAATGTGCGACTTCCTTTGATCACACTAGATAGGAAGTACAACAACTAAACATCTTTTGCTAAGGAAAAGTTTAAGACCACAATATTTTTCATAACTTCTTGCTACAACTGTGGCGTGACAGAATATGATTGGTGAAGAAAAAATAATGAGTTCATGTGAAAGTGATGGTTAACCACTTACAGTTTGCCGCATCAAAGTTATGGAAAAAAATAGTTGTGGAATAATAATTTGTGGTCCAAAATTTACTTTTTTGCTAATCCTATGTTGACCTATTTACAGATTTGGCGTAGCTTCTTAAATTTCACCATTGAAGGCCGATAGAGTTTGCCTCTATCTAGCATTCTAGTTGCTCCATATGGATTGGTTTTGCTATGGCATTCGTCTTTCAGAGCTCTAGCCCAATACTCTTAGTCCCTCAAAAAATTTATACACATGGTTAACCATGTTTGGATCAATACATGTTATTCTAGCCTCTAAGACGAAAATCAATATTTCACACCTAATTTTACAACTATTCTATATAGTATATTGTGACTAGTTGTCTGTAATTTTCATATGAATTTTTCAATGAGTAAGATTTTTATGCAAGCGATCTAGATTGGAGGAGTTTTTTTGCAATCCACCGTGTGGTGGTGGTTAAAAGAACCATCCACACGTTTAAAAATTTCTACAAATCAGATTACATCAAAACCTTTTCCCAATCTAGGTGCTGAAAATGTTATGAATTTTAGTTACAACCATAAACAACTTGTACCGACCATGTGATATGTTCCAACGTTCATGCCACAGTCAAGCTGCAATTCACATAGCAACAAACCCTATCTTTCATGAGAGGACAAAACACATTGACTTGGATTGCCAGTTTGTAAGAGAGAAAATACAAGATAAGCTAGTGAAGACCTTCCATGTTTCAACCAAACACCAGCTGCCAGATTTGCTCACAAAGCCACTTGGGCATCAACAATTTCATAACTTACTTCTCAAGATGGGCACAAACAATGTTTATGCTCCACCTTGAGGGGGAGTATTGCAGATTGATGAAGCTGCAGTGATGAAGCTACAAGTTCTGCACTAGTTGAATGTGAAGCTCAGTAAACGGCTTTGTAATTTAGGGAGTAATATAGACTGAGCTACTTGTAGTCGGCAATATGTAATAAGTTCTTAAGTAAGCTCGTGCTTTTCATGTGAGTTGTTAGTGGATTTAGTTAAGCAGTTAGTTTAGGAGTTTGTTATGAAAGTTAGTTACTGATTGAGTCCTTATCTGATATGGCTTTGTATAAATACAATCAATAATAATCATCAAAGATTCATTCCTTTCTTTTCAATATGTGTACCTGTACATGACGATGCTTTTGATGCCTCCTCCTCTGCTCGGTTTTATTGGAAGAAATTAGTCATCTTTGTCTGGAACGTCCTTTTCACACGCTTTCATCATACGCTTCCTCATCAGCTAGTCCACCGTAGATTTGTTGGAGCAGTATCCTAATTTTGGACCTTATGTTTAATTGAGACACTGATTTTGATTTTTCATTCCCTAATTATTTCAATGCAAATGTACCTGTGTTTTTTTTTTGGTATTCCCCAATGGAAAACTATGGGTACAATGGACTTAATCAATCCCATCACAAGACCCAATATTTTTTGAGAATTTGGTCTTTCTTAAAGCTGCTAATCTTGATTAAACTAAAACTGGTTGAATCGATCATCATAAGAAGAATTAAGCCAAAAATTAGGATACATTCTAGGAAAATACTTGGACAGCTAAGCCTCGCTTATGCACTGAGAAATATAATCAATAGGAAAGCTCTTTACGCACCAACACAACAACAACCCTTCTCTTTACCTTTCTCATCTCCTACCTACTTTCAATACTTTGTTGGTGCAACATCAACAAATTCCCTCATGATCAAGTTACAACCTAAGATCTATGATTGTATTATGTTAATTGTTCGCATTTTGTTCATTCCAATAAGTAACTAAAGGCTATTTTCCAATAGCGAAATACTGCGTCTCCGATTGTTGAAGAACAAGAGCTCGGGGATTATTATCTAGTTCAAGCTCTTTTGGCTTGGAGAAAGGAAACTCACCGCATTTCTTAGGATTCAATTCCAATAAAAATCGTAACAAAGCTAGCATCAAAACCTGTAGCTTTTTTAACTTTTAACTAAGTTCTATAAACTTTTTTCCCTCACAATTTTTATAGACATGATAACTGAAACTTTTGAAATTAAATAAAGTCAAGTAAATTATTGTTTTTAATAAGCTGGATGATAAAATTTAATTACAATGAAAAGAATGAAGGTTTTGTTTTGTTGTTTTTATATATTTATTTTAAATTTCATTATTCTATCAATCAAACATGGATCACACATGCATGTGTATGTACATGTGTGTATATGAAATTATTTTATGTGATAACAATTTCACATGCAGTGACAACAATTATTGTATGGGAGATTCAATTTCAATATTTATAATGAAAAGTAGAGTAGTGACAAAATCCTCCCTGTATTTATGGTTGGATTGGAATTCTAGTATCTGTATTGTCCTAGTTTTGAATAGGTTGACACATATAGTTTCGAAAATAACACCACAATCTCACCCAAATATCTTTGCTTCATCAAGATTTCTAACTCACCACAATCTTTTTTTTGGTTGGAAACATGTGATTTGGTCCATAATATATAATTGCAGCTTGCTATATTTGAAGGTTAAGTTTAAATGATGCCAAAATTGGTTAGTGGACCCTTCAGCAAAAGTGGTCCTGATATAGTGATATGAATAAATATGATACAGAAAATAGGAGCCAAGAGAGAGATACCCATGGATTTAATGCAAGAAAAGGGTGACCACCAATTCTGACACCCTGAAGAGAGAGAGAGAGGGGGGGGGGGGGGGGGGGGGGTTGCCTTTATGGGAAGGGACCACTTATCTTAACCAAAACTTGTATTTGTTATCTTGTCTTAGACTCATGGGATGGGACACCCATACCGCCAGGAAAAATTCCCCATTTTCTCAAAGCTATACTTTAGTTCTGCTATAGTGGTATCTAAGTTAATTCTTACTAATTTCTTAAACTAGTTTTTAAGTTCCAGCACTGATCCTTTATGCTTAGTGTCGGTAATTTTTTCGTTCAAAGTTGTTTTAATTAGTTGTTTGTTTTAAGGAAAAAGTGGAAGAGAGTACTACTCCTAAAAGTAACAGCTAGCTACACTTCTAAAGGTATCAGCACCTTTTGACATCCTGTACGAAGGGTGTAGTGTCTGTATTTGTATGAACAAAAGCACATTCTTCAATTAGAGTTGTCTATAATAGAATTTCGAACACGTGCCTCATGTTTGTGGCATTACATTGTAATTATTGGATTGCATTTCATAGGTTTTAATTTGCATGCAAGGCCAAACAGGTTATAGAACAAAAGTACATATATTGTTCTTGAAAATAGTCTATATAATATAGATATTCATTGTTAGGACATATGTGTTTCTCATGTTATAGAACATATGTCATGATTTTATGTAATTGACTTATTCTTTGACAAAACGCACTTTACTTGTATTTGGGTAGATTTAGGATTTGTTTTAAATACTTCAAGAAACCATGTTTCAAGATCAAGTGTTGAAGCCTTCAAGTCTGTTCAAGAAATCAAGCAAGAGTGCAAATTCATTAAAGCTCGATAGCTGGTCGATAGCTTCTCGACACCTCCTATCTGTCGAGGTTTAAGAATTTCAGAATTCAACTCTGATTTTCTTGGCATTCTTGAATCTGTCTATGGGCCTTCTTTTCTCCTAACCCTAGACATATAAAAGAATTGTTTTAAGAGCCGTAAAACGGTACACAAGTTGAACAAGCATTGAGCAAACTCTGTTCAAGCAAATTGTGACCGGAGACAAGGTTCTTGACCTAGTTAATTTCTTTCTCTTGAAGAAGTTACTGTGTATTTGCACTGTAGGGTTTTGTGACCAAGCATCTTCCTGATCTTCATTGTGTGGATGAACTGAAGAACTTTGCAGCCAACAATCTTTTCAGATTGGTGTTTTGAAGTCGCGTACTGGGATTCACGCAATTGTTAGTCACGTACTTGGGAGCCGTGCATCAGAAAGGGGAACTATCACTACAGAACAAGTCCAATTGGGTATTGGAGTAAGGGTTCAATTGTAGGTTGGTAAGGTACTTGGGATTCCTTACTTGTAACCGCTTGTTGTGATAATAGTGGAGTTTTGGGAATAGTGACTTGAAAATCACCCGATGGGATTTTTGCCGTTAGGTTTTTTCCCATTCGTAAATAAATCACCGTGTCATTTATTTCCACTGCATATTTAGTTTATTGGTGATTTGTTAGTGTTACCACGCGTTTGCATGATAAATTGATTAATTAATAACTTGGCTAATTAATTAATTAATTAATTTCTATCACAAGAGGTCATTCAGTTTGTGGCCTATCAAGTGGTATCAGAGCAGGCACACTCTGATTACGTTTAATCTTTGTTGTGTTGATCCATTGACCCCTGTTTGTCATGGATAGAGGACAATCATTAATTATACCTCCTTTATTTGATGGCACTAACTTTGCATATTGGAAAGTAAACATAAGAGCTTTCTTACAGTCTTTAGATGAGAAGGTGTGGCAAGCTGTAAAGATTGGCTGAACCAAGCCAAAGGAAGCGTCGGCCGATTGGGATGAAGCAAAGATCAAGGCGGCTAACTTCAACAGCAGAGCATTGAATGCCTTATTCAGTGCAATCACTAATGAGGAGTTTAAGAAGATACCCTTCACAGAAACTGCAAAGGAAGCATGAATCATCATCCAGACAACCTATGAGGGTACAAAGGCTGTCAAAAATTCAAAACTTCAGAGGCTTACTACAAGCTTTGAAGAAATAAAGATGGAGGAGGATGAGTCATTTAATGAGTTCTATACCAAGCTCAAGGACATAGTAAACTCAGCCTTCAATCTTGGGGAAACCATTCCTGAACCCAAGATTGTAAGGAAAGTGCTCAGATCTCTACCCGAGAGATTCCATGCCAAGATTACAGCAATAAAAGAATCAAAGGATATTGACAAAATTCCTTTGATAGAGCTGGTTGGTAATCTGTATACTTATGAGCTAGGGTTATCAAGGATTGGAAAGTCGGGAAAGGGCAAGAGCATGGCCTTGAAGGCAAAGAGCAGTGACATAGATGAATCTTCCGATGATGAAGATTCCAAGATGAAGTCCTACATTACAAGACAGTTCAAGAAGTTTATGAAGAATTCTAATGGGAGGAACTTTGACAAGGATCGCAGGCAATCCAGTTCTTCTCAGTTTAAAGGGCAAGACAAAGGGAAGAAGGATACTAAGGAAAGTGGTCAGTACACTGTTCCTGCAGGACCTAAGTGTTTTGGGTGTCAAGGCTTTGGGCACATAAAACATGAGTGTCCTACGTATCTCAAGAGCATTGGGAAGAGTAAGGCACTTGCTGCTACCTTGAGCGACACTGAGCCTGAGGAAGATTCCGACAATGAGGATGACGGAATCTTGAATGCCTTCACTGCCATTGTCAATCCTACTGATGGGATTGTTAAAGATGTGGACGAAGAAGAAGAATTGGTGGAGTCCAAATTTTAAAAAATGGATGATCAAGATGACATTCATATAGCCTATGAGAAATTGTACAAAATTTTTGAAAAACATGAGAAACTTTAAAGGCTGGCCACCAAAAAACTCAAAGATGTAGAACTTGATTGTAAGGAATTATCCACTAAGTTTGATGAGGCTAATCAGACTATTGGAGCATTGAGGTTTGAAAACAATTTCTTGGCTGAGAAGACCAAGAAGCTTGAGGCAGAGCTATTTCAAGTCAGAGCTCAATTGGAGAGGACTTCAAGCGCTAAGCTAGACGAGATGCTCAGCATTCAGAAATCTGCTTCAGATCGAATAGGTTTAGGGTATGGTATTTCTTCCTCTAATACTGCTTCTACTAGTACTACTGTTTTTGTTCCTCCTGCTAGAAATACTGAAACTGAGAACACTGATGTTAAAATTAGTCTAGCTAGTGAGAACTTAGACAATGGCAAATCTATCTTAGGAGTACCCTCTAAACTAGATAAGAAAGATGTTAAAAATCCTAAGATTAAAAAGGCTAACTCTCAGAAACCTAAACAAAAGAAGCAGCATTTCTGTCATCATTGTGGAGCTGCCGGTCATACTCGACCAAATTGCTATAAGTGGTTAGCCACTCAACAGAGCAACGACATGATAGCATCTGAAAGCCAAAATCAGCTTCAATCATCTCTCGCTCCTCTCGGTGATCTTCTCAAGGTCCTCATGTTCCTTTCGAACTTGAACGGTTTCAATTCTTCCCCCTCTCCACCGGTTCAAGGATTTAATCAAAGGAAAGGTTCTTCCAAGGTGTGGAAGAAAAATGACTCTAAGTAATTTTATCACTTTCTTCTATCTTCTTGTTTTTGTTTGTTGCATTACTTGTGTGTTTTGCCTTTATTTTGAGTCAGTCTAGTTTTATACTTTGCTTTGTTTAACATGTTTTTGTTTGTTTACTTTCAGTTTTTGTTTATTTTGTTTTTGATATAAAAATAAAAAAAATTTGAAAAATCAGAAAAATACAAAAACAGTGTGAGTTGTGTGTACATTGGTACTTGTGTACTTTGGATAGCCATTGAAACAAAGTTTTCTAAACTTTGTATCTTTTGTAGCTTAGATGAGCATCTCTATGCACAACTAAGTAAGTGAGCTTTGTGGCTCTTGTTTGTGATGAGTAAGATTGAGTTGTTTCTTATACTTAACACTTGTATCACTCTTTTTGATGGGAATGACTAAAAAATCCTGAGAGAATGGCATTAATAACCATCTCATCACTGTTGCCTGCCAATCATGTATGACATCTGTATGTTTCGGCATAGCAAAAGTGTGATGTCAATGACATTTGTGTGCTTAAGCATAGCAAAATTGGAATGTCAAATATCATTGGGTATTTCTTTTCTCTCTCTAATAAGCCCATGTATGATATACTTAAAAGAAAAATATGCAAAGAAAAATCAAAAGCAAAAAGATCAAAAATGCTTTTAAATATGATTGCAAGTGTGTATTCTAGGAGATGTGGGAGTTATAGGATGTATCTTGAAGGTGATAGTCCCCATCAAGCAGTTATGATTATGTGTGAGTTAAAATGATTTTCTCATATCTCAAATCGTCATAACATGTGTACACTTATGCAATCTTGTGATGTTTTTCACACACAACACACAATATTCTTTACTATTCTTGATACATGTGCAAATACAATGTGATTTGGCCATCACAAGTTTTACATGTGTTAATGTATGCTCACTTGACTTATTTTTGAAATATAAAATTGGTTAGACTTGTTTAGTGTGTGTGTGTGTGTGTTTTGGAGATCCTTATGCTGAAAATTTTTAAATTGAGAGATTATTTTGAGAGATTATTGTGTGGATTGGATCATTGGTTGAGTTGTATGTTGGATTGCATTCATGTCTGTGTTTTTCTCTTCTCGAAAAACTGTTTTGAAAAGCTGGCTCGACACCTCCTCGATACCTTGCTATCTGTCGAGCTTCTCAAGCCTTTTTCTTATCGCAATCCCGACAGCTCCTCGGTACCTGGTGGATTGATCGAGCTTCTGTTCTTGGATCTGATTCCTTGTTTCTCGATACTTGCTCGATACCTCAGCTGTTGACGACCTTTTTCTCGACACCTACCTCGACAGCTTCCTCGATACCTCCCGATACCTCAATTGTCAAGCATTACTAAAGGGTCTATATACTCTTCCATCGCGATCCTTCTCTCATTTCTTCGATCTCTTTCGATCTGTCCGCGACTATTCATCTCCCAAACACTCTCCTTTTCACTCCAAACCTCTTCCTCAAGGTTTCTTCAAGCTTTTTCAAGTTTTTCTACACTTGGTAAGCGTCTAATCCCACTTTATTCATGCATTTCATGTTTTAAAACCTAGGTTTTGGGATTTTTTTGCAAATTTTGGGGTTTTTCAAAATTGATGAGTGTTTAATGAAATTTTGGGTTGGGTTTTCATTTAAATGTGTTTAAAACCTCATACATTGCAACCCATTTGCATTTTAATGTTATTTTCATGCATTTAGATGTGTGTAATATGCTTGTGTGCTGGTAGGATTGGATTGGGCTGAGCCCATGATGCTTTTTATTTTGCATGTCACATGTTCATGCATTTTCAATGCATACGTACTCTCCTTTCCATATATTTTATATATTTGAATTGCTTGGGAATTTTCTGATTGTTCTTCTCTTTTTCTCCCTCAAAATCTGTTTACGTTAGTCGTGTCTATGGCACCTAAACATAAATCCACTCCTGCCCAGAACCCTCTTCGTTTCGGTTCTACTTCATCTACTGATCCTTCACCTTCTAATGTTTGGTTCCGTGATGATGATGCCTTTAAGGCATTTTCGAAAAACTTCTCTAGACGAGGCATTCATTCGGAACGCCAAGTCGTTTTGTCGGACTTTGCTGACACTGACCTTCTTTCTGTCATTCACAGTAGGGGATGGGAGTCACTGTGTGACGTCCCGGTCACATGTTCTCTCGTGCTTATCTAGGAGTTCTACTCCAACATGCACGAGATTGATCATTTAATACCTCTCTTTTTCACTCGCATTCGAGGTATGCGCATTCTTGTCACACCGCAGCTAGTTGCGGATGTGCTTCGAGTCCCTAGGATAGAGTTTCCTGACTATGCTAGTTGTGAGCGTCTGAGGACAGTGTCCAGGGATGAGCTCATGTCTTCTTTTTGTGAGCGCCCTACTACTTGGGGTGAGCGTCTCTTTACACCATGTCGACCTTTTGCTAAAGGTCCTAAATTCATGAACATGGTGATGACTTTTTTTTTACATCCTCTCTCTCACTATAACTCCATCACAGAGTCTCGTGCTCGATTTTTGTTATCTCTTCTTGAGCATCTCACTATAGATTTTCCCTCTCACTTCATTCTTTCTATCATAGATGTTCATTTAGATTCGGCGTCTCGTGATAAGCTCATCTTTCCTTCCGTTATCACGAGAATTTTACACCATTTTTCCGTTCCTTTTCCCTCTTCCGACCACTTTACTGTCATGTGTGCCATAGATTACGCTACCGTTAAACATAGCGAGGCCCAGTTTCGGTCGCGGCAAACGGATTCAGCAGCACCCTCCTCTCATTCTGCACCATCCCGGTCTACTCCATTTGCATCCACTCCTTCTTCTTCAGGTGATGTGTCTTTAGGAGAGGTCATGGCGTAGCTGCAGCGCATGGATACTCGCCTGGATACACTCTCTACGGAGTTGTATCAGGTGAATGTTTATGTCGGTCGTATTGCACGATGGCAGGCGACTGTGGGTGGCTTTGCACCTAAGCCTAATCCTTCACCACCTCGTCCAGTGGCATCTGATTCTGATGCTGAGGATGATGATGATGATGATGGTGATGATGATGATGCTTCAGATGATGATGGAGATGCTAGCTCTACCAATGAGATGTCTACTTGACACTCTACCCTTTGTCACTTGTGACAAAAAGGAGGAGTAGTTCTGGATACGAGAGTAGTCACTCTTTGAGGGACGTAGTGAGGATATTATGTATCTTTTCTTTTCTTTTCTTTCTTAGATACATTGTTCTTGTACATGAGGTCTTGCGACCATTTATAGACATACATTGTACTTATTCTCTCTTCTATATTATTGATGTATGTTTTTCTTTCACCTACCCTTTCATGTGTTGTTTCTTTTCTCTCTTTATATACATGCTTCTTATTATTTGGTTGCAATCTATTATTTCTATTTCACACAAAGATGCCTTGATGAGTTTTGTTTAAAGTTTTTCAGAAATACATGTTGTCAAAGTCTACTTGCCATAAACTCTCTTCTTACAAAGTTTTTCAAGAGTTTGTGTTAGGATAGATTTTATTGTATTCAACAAGTGAATATAAGTTGAGTGATTTATGACTTCTCTCATATGTTCATTTGTTAGTTTTGGTTTTGTCATAGATTGCCAAGGGGGGAGATTGTTAGGACATATGTATTTCTCATGTTATAGAACATATGTCATGATTTTATATAATTGACTTATCCTTTGACAAAACGCACTTTACTTGTATTTGGGTAGACTTAGGATGTGTTTTAAATACTTCAAGAAACCACGTTTCAAGATCAAGTGTTGAAGCCTTCAAGTCTGTTCAAGAAATCAAGGTTTAAGAAATCAAGAGTGCAAATTCATTAAAGCTCGACAACTGGTCGATAGCTTCTCGACACCTCCTATCTGTCGAGGTTTAAAAATTTCAGAATTCAACTCTGATTTTCTTGGGATCTGTGAATCTGTTTATGGGCCTTCTTTTCTCCTAACCCTAGACATATAAAATGATTGTTTTAAGAGCAGTAAAACGGTACACAAGTTGCACAAGCATTGAACAAACTCTGTTCAAGCAAATTATGACCAGAGACAAGATTCTTGACCTAGTTTATCTCTTTCTCTTGAAGAAGTTGTTATGTATTTGCACCGTAGGGTTTTGTGACCAAGCATCTTCCTGATCTTCATTATGTGGATGAACTGAAGAACTTTGCAGCCAACAATCTTTTCATATTGGTGTTTTGAACTCATGTACTGGGATCCGTGCAATCGTTAGTCACGTACTTGGGAGCCGTGCATCAGAAAGGGGAACTATCACTACAGAACAAGTCTAATCGGTGGGGTAAGGGTTCAACTATAGGTTGGTAAGGTACTTGGGATTCCTTGCTTGTAATCGCTTGTTATGATAATAATGGAGTTTCGGGAGTGGTGACCTGAAAATCACCCGATGGGGTTTTTGCCGTTAGGTTTTTCCCCATTCGTGAACAAATCACCGTGTCATTTATTTTCCGTTGCATATTTAGTTTATTGGTGATTTGTTTATGCTACCACATGTTTGCATGATAAATTGATTAATTAATAACTTGGTTAATTAATTAATTAATTTCTATCACAATGGGTCATTTAGTTTGTGGCCTATCATTCATAACCATGTATGGGTGAAAAAAATGAGACAACTCAAACGAGTACTATGATTTCCATCAAGTATATAAGATAGACTTGAAGCAGTAAAAATATAGCAAGAAATTCAATGCTTATGAACAATCTCATCCATCACTGCCACAATTTTTTCTTTTCTAGGATACCAAACATAAATTAGAATCTTTGTGTACCATCAATGCATAATAATCCATGTTGTAAGAAACCAGAGTGCTAGGAAAGGAAACCAGAAAGAGAGAAAAAGAATTTGAGAGAAAAGAAAGATTGAAGAATTCTTTCATTCAATTGCATAATGAATCTGTACAGGGAATTGAGCTTTATACACTAATTGATTTACCAACTAATCTAACAAACTTTCCAAATTATAAGGACACACATGCTCAGTTAGTTATTAGCAGTTACAACACGTGTGAAAACTATATCTAATAAATACTATTAGGACATATGTGTTTCATATGTTAGGATCATATGTATCTATTTTATGTAATTGCCTAATCCTTTGACAAAACGCACTTTACTTGTAATTGAGTAGTTCTAGAATGTTTTTAATACTTCAAGAAACAAGGTTTCAAGATCAAGTGTTGAAGTCATCAAGTCTGTCCAAGAAAACAAGCTGAAAGTGTAAATTCATTAAAACTCGACAGCTGCTCGATAGCTTATCTGTCGAGATTTAAGAAATTCAGAATTCTAATATGATTTCTTGGAATCCGTGATTATGTGTTTAAGTCTTCTTTTCTCCTAACCCTAAACATATAAAAGGATCATTTTAAGGGCCGTCAACAAGTTGACAAGTTGCACAAGCATTAAGCAAACTTTATTCAAGCAATTTGTAACTGGAGACGAAGTTCTTGCCCCAGTTCATCATTCTTGTGAAGAAGTTGTTGTGTATGTGCACCTTTGGGTTTTGTGATCAAGCATCTTCTTGATCTTCATCATGTGGATGAACTGAATAACTTTGCAGCCAACAACCTTCTTAGTTGGTGATTGAAGTTGCGAACTGGGATCCGCGCAATTGGTTATTCACGTACTTAGGAGCCATACATAAAAAAGGGGGAACTGTCACTACAGAACAAGTCCAATTGGGTATTGGGGTAAGGGTTCAACTGTAGGTTGGTAAGTTACTTGAAATTCCTTTACTTGTAACCGCTTGTTGTGATAACAGTGGAGTTTCGGGAGTGATGACCTGAAAATCACTCGATGGGGTTTTTGCCGTCAAGTTTTCCCCATTCGTAAACAAATCACCATGTCATTTATTTTCTGCTACATACTTTAGTTGTTTGGTGATTTGTTTGTGCTACCACGCCTTTGTATGTTACTTTGATTAATTAATAAACTTGGTTAATTAATAAATTAATTTAATCACAAGGGATCAATTCGTGTTTGGCCTATCAAATACTACTATAAACGACACACAATGTTGAAGCAAATGACATGTAGCCCACTCTTCATCTTTTAACTTGAGTTGTTGCATCCTTTTTCTTCTGTTTTTGATCTTTGCAGTCAACAATATTTTGACATTCCCCTCAAGATGAGAAGCTGAACTATGAATGCTCACAATGTTCATCTTGCCTAATAAGTGCTTCAACTGTTGACTGTTAAGTGCTTTTGTAAGCAAGTCTGCCAATTGTGAATGTGTAGGAGTAAAGAACAATCTAACAACATTATCTTGTACTTTATCTCTAACTAAATGACAGTCCACTTCTATGTGTTTGGTCCTCTCGTGGAACACTAGATTTTCTCCAATGTATATAGCAGCTTGATTGTCACAAAATAGAAGAGCAGGCTGAGTATTATGAATCTCCAAATCCTTCAACAAAGCTAATAACCAAGTCATTTCACATACGGTGACAGCCATAGCCCTATATTCTGCTTCAGCAGAAGATCTAGACACTATCGATTGTTTCTTTGACTTCCATGATATTAAAGAATCACCCAAAAATATACAAAATCCTGTAGTAGACCTCCTGGTATCAACACAAGATGCCCAGTCAGCATTTGTGTAAGCCTTTAGGTGAAAATCTGATGTAGCAGACAACAAAATGCCTTGTCCCGGGCAACCTTTTATGTACTACAGCACCTTATAAGCAGCATCCAAGTAAGGCTTCCTGGGTTTTGACATGAACTGGCTCAACTTGTGAACAGGGTATGCAATGTTAGGTCTAGTGATAGTTAGATATAATAACCTTCCCACCAACCTTTTGTATAGTCCAGGATCAAATAACAACTACCCTTGAAACTTGCTCAATTTCAAATTTTGCTCCATTGGTACCTTGCTAGGCTTGCAAGCTGACATTCCTGCATCCTTCAATATTTCCAAAGCATATTTTCGTTGACACAATGAGATCCTTTTTTCTGATCTAGCCATTTCAAGACCAAGAAAGTACTTTAAACCTCCAAGGTCCTTAAGTCTAAAATGCTGATCAGAAGAAACCTTAAGTTCTTTAACTGCTTGAACATTGTTGCTTGCTATGAGAATATCATCAACATAAACCACCAAGGCTATGAAAGAATCATTGAACTTCTTAGTAAACAATGAGTAGTAAGCTTTAGATTGCTTAAAACCATGCTTTAGGATAACAGAACAAAACTTAGTGTTCCACTGCCTTCATGCCTGCTTAAGCCCATACAAAGACTTATTTAACTTGCAAACAACGTTCCCCTCTTTGTTGTGAAAGCCCTAGGGAGTTGCATATACACCTCCTCAAGAAGATCCCCATGTAAGAAAACGTTGTTGACATCCAATTGGACCAAATGCCACCCTTTCACAGCAGATATGACAAGCAGAGCTTTAACAGTTGTCAACTTGGCAATTGGAGAGAAGGTGTCTGTATAATCCAACCCCTCTTGCTGAATGAATCCCTTAGCAACTAATCTTGCTTTATACCCCTCAACAGAACCATCAGCCTTGTATTTCACCATATTGCCCATGTAATATATCTAGCTTATGTCACTAAGTGACCATAAGCCTGATGTTTTTGGTTGTGTCCTTGTGTACTTATCTCCTGTTTTGATAATGATTTTTTTTATCTAGTAAAAAAAAAAAAAAAAAAAAAAAAGAGACGTGAGGGTGGGAAAGTATTTGGTAAAAAAAAGTTTTAAATTTCTTTTGCATTTCAATTTGTGAACCTATTTTCACTTTCCTCTCTTTTTTTCTTCTATTTTTTTTCCTTCTCCATGTTTTTTTTTTGGAGAGAGTTTCAACCTATGGCGTCCGCTCCTGATGATGGCTCTTTATCATCAGACCAAGACATCAATCAATTTTTGGTGTAGGAGGGGATTGAATCCCAAATCTCTTATACAACCATCAGAAACTTTACCAGTTGAGCTAACTGGAACTCACTTCTCCACGGTTTTTAAATTCTCTCATCTCTATTTCTTTTCTTTTTTTTACTCCTATCCTGAATTTTTCTTATCCATAGATTATTATTATTATTTTTTTAATTTTCCAGTGCCTTATCTTTTATTTTCCCAATCCTACATGGCTACATCAATACAGCTTCTCCCTTCTCTCTCTTCCTCACTCTCTCTTTTTAATTATTTTCACTCACAAAAACAATAAAAATGTTATGTTTTTTTACACCAAAAAAAAAAAAAAAAATCTTGCACTCCTTTTTTTTTTTTTTTTTTTGTCAAAAGATTTCGCAAAAACATTCATCTTATTGTTATTTTCAGACCCAAACCGCTTAATGAAACTTAAAAATGAAGGATAAAGATTTTTGAAGTTGAATTGAGATCAAATCAAAGTTGAATCGTGATAACATTATAATTAATTGAAAATATAAATAAATATATTAAATTAGTACATATAGAAAAATTAATTAAAATAGTCCAATTAAATATAGAGAGATATATTTCTTTTATATAATATTGGTCAAAATCCATATAATTTTTAAGATATTTGAACTAATATATCAATATCAATATCAAACCCAAATCTATACCTAATAATAATAATAACAATAAAAACTACATTTTTTAAAAATTATAATTATAATATGAACCTAAAAATAATGAAAAAGAAAAGAAAAAGAAGAAGAACACATTGAAGAGAGAGAGAGAGAGAGAGAGAGAGAGAGAGAGAGAGAGAGAGAGAGAGAGAGAGAACATGATAGATGATACATACATATCATTATCACGTGGGGGAGAGACTCAATTGAAATGAAATATAGTATGTGAGATAGAGTTGTTTTCCAAAAAACAATTAGTGGAAAACAATTTATAAAAATAAGTCGTACTTTTTATGTTGACCATATATAGTTTTCCTTCGGCTCATTTTTTCTAATGCTACCAAACATAAAAAAATACAAAAAACTATCTTTTCATAATGTTTTCCATTGAAATAAAAGGAGATTAAGTATATGTTTGGATAGTTGAAATCTTATTGCGTTTGCATTTCATCTTTTTTTTTTTATTTTTATAAGCATCTCTTGCATTGTTCATGGGACATGAATAGTGTAACAAGGCAAATGAACATTGTTTTGTGAGTGTGAACAGTAATTGGAAATTATTTTTTTATTGTTTTCAGTTTTCGTCAAAATAAGCGGTATTTAAACGCACCCTAAGAAATGAATTTTCGTTCACAAGACAATTTGATTAGGAGCAAAACGCTTCCCATAGTGGTGGACTCTTGCATATATTTAAAGTTCTTGGAGGCATGGTTCTGAAGTAAGTTTACTTGCTCACATATATATATATATATATATATATATATATATATATATGTATGTATGAAGGGTGCTGAAATTAATTGCATCAAAGCTTGAAGTTTGTTGAAAGTTAGTTAAAATAATTTTGCTGAATAATAACATAATTTTACAAAAATAATTTTTGTCAAACACATGCTAAAAAAATACACATTAAAGGTCTGTTTGGAATCCACTTATTTTGCTGAAACTGAAAACTTTTTTCTGTATTCAAACGCACCCTAAGAAACGAATTTTCGTTCGCAAGACAATTTGATTAGGAGCAAAATGCTTCCCATAGTGGTGGACTCCTGCATATATTTAAAGTTCTTGGAGGCATGGTTCTGAAGTAAGTTTACCTGCTCACAAATATATATATATATATATATATATATATATATATATATGTATGTATGAAGGGTGCTGAAATTAATTGCATCAAAGCTTGAAGTTTGTTGAAAGTTAGTTAAAATAATTTTGCTTAATAATAAAATAAGTTTGTAAAAAATAATTTTTGTCAAACACATGCTAAAAAAATACACATTAAAAGTCTATTTGGAATCTACTTATTTTACTGAAACTGAAAATTTTTTACTGAAAATACTATAGATAAAAATAAAAGTTAATCAAAATAGTATAATAAGACTTATAAATAGTAACAAAAATGAACTGAATAATAAAATAAGCTAATAAACTAAAACAAATGTACATAGCCTGGAAATAAGGGTTGACACATAAAAATAATAAAAAAATTACGTGAGTCCGATACCTAGTAAATCGAAGACTATGGGATAGTTTGGATAGCACGTCTGCGTTTCACCGTCTGCGTTTTGCGTTTTTTTTTTTTTTTTTTTTTTTTTTTTTTTCACGCGTTTTGGCGAAATGCGGTTACTGTTCATGTACTGTTCAATGAACAGTAACCGCAAATGTTGACTTTTCTGCCTCAAACAGTGCATTATGTACTGTTCATGGACCCACAAATTCCACTTTTTAGCAACTTTTTCATTAAAAATGGGTCCCACGATACTATTTACACATTTAAAAATTATTTTGCTACAATGATTTCAGCAATAAGTTTTCAGTTCAGCAAAATAAGTCCTATCCAAACAGACCCTATCTATAAACTAGTCTGCCATTCCCTGTAAGAAATGACTACAATGAGAAAAATAAGGAGCCATAAGAAAGGTAGGTGCAGCATTACCAAAAATTAGGGGTGTACGGTTTGTATTTTTAAACAATTATTTTTAATTTTTAAATAATATTATACATATTTTTATATATTTTTTTATCTACATATATTTTTATAAATATTTTTAAATAACAGGATTTCTAATTTACTATTATCAAAAAAAGAAAAAAAGAAAAAAAGAGATAAAGGCTGAAAAGGTGGCGACGGCAGGAACAAAAATAATAATAAAAATTGAAAAGTGGGTGATGACATGATCATGTGAAAGAAGTTACGGGCCGTTTGGATTTGGATGTTTTTATCATTCAAAATTGGTGGTCTCACACAGCAAACACCTGTTTGGATTTGTTCAGAATTTTTGTTTTTATCGTTCAATTCTCACTAAATTGAACGATGTGTTATAAAAGTGAAGACAAATTTTTGATATTTTTAAGATATGGAAAGTGGTATGATTGTAAATTTTGACACGGACCTCACAGTCAGTGTGTTGTCCCATCACCCACGTAAAATCACCAACAACTTTATTTCCAAAGCCTCAGACCCTAAATTGAACGATGTGTTATAAAAGTGAAGACAAATTTTTGATATTTTTAAGATATTGAAAGTGGTATGATTGTAAATTTTGACACGGACCTCACAGTCAGTGTGTTGTCCCATCACCCACGTAAAATCACCAACAACTTTATTTCCAAAGCCTCAGACCCTATACACTTCTTCACTTCATTACCCATCCAATGTTTCTTCATCTTTTCAAGCTCCACGAACTAGAATCCATACCCACCACTCTCTCCCACTCCGGTCTCCCAATATACCCATTGTCCTCAATAAAATTAGAAATCAAAATGAACCTCATCACGAACCGCCGACTTGATCGTTTTTGTGTGGGCGTTTGGGGCTGTGAAAACAATATCCTAGAATTATCTAATCCACTCCACTGTAACAAAAAACACAGCTCCTCATATATACGTTGTACTAGTATACGCCACCTAGAAACCCCCCCCCCCCCCCCCGCCCTCCCCCCAAAAAAAAAAAAAAAAAATGCTTACCCACAACGTTGTAGCTCCTTCTTCTCTGTAAGTAGAACTCAGAAAATTAAAAAAAAAAGTACCTAAACATGTCAGTAGGTCCCACATAAGTTGAGCATTTTGGGTTATGAGAATGAAAAAACTAGTGCCAAACATGCCAGGATGTAACTTTGGGAATTTTTAAGGGGCAAGTGATGAGTTATAAAATAATAAATAATGAGTGATGATATTTGAGTGAAGAGTGATGAGTGAGCATTTTTTTCAACCGAACAGCACCTTAATGGAGTCCTTGACTCTACACCCATCCTTGATCCTACCAAACTAATGGAGTCATTGACTCTACACAATGAATAAAGTTCTTGATTTTACCACATTTTAATGGAGTTCTTGACTCTACCAAAATTAATGGAGTCCTTGATTCTATCATAATTTAATAAAGTCTTTGACTCTATCATGTTTTAATAGAGTCCTTGACACTATCCAATTAATGGAGTTTTTGACTCTACCCAATTAATAGAGTCATTGACTCCACCATATTTCAATGAAGTCCTAGACTCCCAAAATTATTTTAAATAAAGTGGGGATTCTAATTTCTTCTAATTCCTAATTTCTTAATCAAGATTGGAGTTAATAATTCTCAAAAATAAAATGACCATAAAAATTGATTTGAGGAAATTTTCCAATTCCCAATTCCTAAAACATGTTCATAAAAAATAAAATTGCTTCAAAGGAGTTTTCTTTCCCTTAATTAAATTTGAGAACCTCAATCAAAATATAATTAAAATTCCTACAAAGAAGCAAATGAAAGAAAGAGAAAATTTCTTGGACATTCAACTTCTCAAAGAGAAAATCTTTGGTTCAATTTCCATAAAAACGTGGTCCTTGACATGTCATTTAGATTAAAATCAATTATCTCACCCAAAGCAAAATTAAGTTGATGCTTAATTAAACACCAAGTATATGACTTAAATGTCAATTATTTAGATTGGGCAAAATCATATTTGAGGATTTTAAATCTAAAACCTCAAATTAAGAACTACGAATTGGCTTGATCCCTGTCAAGGGTACGTAGGCAACCTAAATAAATTATTTGGTGCAGCCACAAATAAATAAAAACACATATCCCCTTAAACATGAAAATAAATAAACTTATGAACAAAGATGACGTGGTTGGAATCAAAGGGCCTTCTCTTGAAACAAGGGATTGTAAGTAAGAGATACATTATCTTGAATGGGCACTACTCACATCAATAAAACTCATAAGCTAAAAGGCTTATGGGTGAAATTATGTTTGATGAATCTGACTAATCTAACAATTCTTGTTAAACATAATTTGACAATGTTTGTTAAACATAATTTAACAATTCTTACTAAACATAATTTAACAATTCTTACTAAACATAATTTGAAAATTTTTGTTAAACATAATCTAACAATTATTGTTAAACATGGTTTAACAATTTTCATCAACAAATTTGTCAAGACTTGACCACTTTCCACACTCAAAATTGTGGGGCATTTGTAGGAGGCAAATATTAAGCCAATTAAAAAATGCCACATCAAAATTCAGTGACAAATTCTATATTTATATGTCATTAAATTAAATAAATCAAGTGTTGACATGTGTCATTCAAGATGATAATTATCATAATTAAATAGAGATAAATGTCCTAATTAAATTTGAATGATAATAGTTAATATTTATCTCTATTAAAATAAATAAAAATAGAGATAATTATCTACAAGTAACAAGTTCTAGTGGGACTTTTTAACTTTGAGACAATTAGAATCTACACTTATCTTCAATGAGATTAATTTAAAGTGGGACTCATAATTTGAAACCACTATAAATAGAGGGGATACCTCCTCTCATTCTGGACCATTTTTTTTTTTTTTCAATTAGTCAAAACTCTGGAGAAATTTTGCCTCAAGAACACATGAAGAACATTCAAAGAAATTCCTTTGAATCCTTCTTGCAAGACTGAAGTTCTATTGGAATCAAGCTCAAAAGCCTCCATAAACTTCAAAAAGCTCTAAATCATCGAAGTTCAATAGATCAAGCCTCTAAAACCCTAAAGAACTTCAACCTAAAATACTTCAAATTCTTTTTTTTTTTTTTTTTTTGAAGAACTTGAAGAACAACAAACCTCTAACAAGTTCAGAGCTGGAAATTCATTGTAAAAGTCATTTGATCTATATATATTCCGATCAAAGTAAAAAAGATTTTGTGTTTGAGTTAAGATTACAAAGAAGATAGAATCAGAGAACTTTTCTTTTGTAAAAGAATCAAAAACAGAGAATTGAACTCATTATTCAATCAATATAAATTATATTTGCAAAGCACTTTCAATTATTTGATTTTCAAACTTGAGAAATTTTGTAAATACAGTGCCATATCGAAGTACTATGTCAAACTGATGACAAGAAAAAACCTTCTTCTTTTTTTGTTGTTGAAATAATTAGATGAAATAAGAATATCACAACCTTATCAATTAGATGTAGGGATAAGATAAGTACGCTTGAAGTTTGATGGACCCTTCTAAATCATATATACCATGTAAACATATAAAAATGTCGATACAAATTGTGCTATAAGGATACCTATGCATTTATATTGATAGGCCACAAACTGAATGACCCTTTGTGATATGAATTAATTAATTAATTAGCCAAGTTATTAATTAATCAATTTATCATGCAAATGCGTGGTAGCACAAACAAATTACCAATAAACTAATTATGCAGCAGAAAATAAATAACACGGTGATTTGTTTACGAATGGGGAAAAACCTAACGGCAAAAACCCCACTGGGTGATTTTCAGGTCACCACTCCCGAAACTCCACTATTATCACAACAAGCGGTTACAAGCAAGGAATCCCAAGTACCTTACCAACCTACAGTTGAACCCTTACCCCAATACCCAATCAGACTTGTTCTGTAGTGACAGTTTCCCTTTTTGATGCACGGCTACCAAGTACGTGACTAACGGTTGCGCGGATCCCAGTACGCGACTTCAAAACACCAATCTGAAAAGATTGTTGGCTGCAAAGTTCTTCAGTTCATCCACACGATGAAGACCACACGATGAAGATCAGGAAGATGCTTGGTCACAAAATCCTATGGTGCAAATACACAGCAACTTCTCCAAGAAAGAGATGAACTAGGTCAAGAACTTTGTCTCCAGTCACAATTTGCTTGAACAGAGTTTGCTCAATGCTTGTGTAACTTATGTACCGTTTGACGGCTCTTAAAAAAATTCTTTTATATGTCTAGGGTTAGGAGAAAAGAAGACCCATAGACAGATTCACGGATCCCAAGAAAATCAGAGTTGAAATCTGAAATTCTTAAACCTTGACAGATAGGAGGTGTCGAGTAGGTATCGACCAGCTGTCGAGCTTTAATGAATTTGCACTCCTTGCTTGATTTCTTGAACAGACTTGAAGGCTTCAACACTAGATCTTGAAACGTGGTTTTTTGAAGTAGTTAAACACATCCTAAGTCTACCCAAATACAAGTAGAGTGCGTTTTGTCAAAGGATAAGCCAATTACATAAAATCATAACATATGTTCTTAACATGTGAAACACATATATCCTAACAATCTCCCCCTTTGGCAATCCATGACAAAACCACTACTAACTAATGAACATATGAGAGAAGTCATAAATCACTCAACTCATATTCACTTGTTGAATACAATAAAATCTATCCTAACACAAACTCTTGAAAAACTTTGCAAGAAGAGAGTTTATGGCAAGTAGACTTTGACAACTTGTATTTCTGAAACACTTTAAACAAAACTCATCGAGTCATCTTTGTGTGAAACATAAATAATAGATTGCATACAAATAATAAGAAGCATGTGTATAAAAAGAGAAAAGAAACAACACATAAAAGGGTAGGTGAAAGAAAAACATATATCAACAATATATAAGAGAAAATAAGTACAATGTATGTCTATAAATGGTCACAAGACCTTATGTACAAGAACCAATGTACCTAAGAAAGAAAGAAAAGAAAAGATACATAATATCCTCACTACATCCCTCAAAAGAAAAAAATAAAAACATTTCCCCTAACACAATAATCCCAAAAACTAACTCTCCCCCTAAGAGTGACTACTCTCATATCCAAAACTACTTCCTCTTTTTGTCACAAGTGACAAAGGGTAAAGTGTCAAGTAGACATCTCATCGGAAGAGCTAGCATCTCCATCATCATCTGAAGCGTCATCATCATCACCATCATCATCATCATCATCCTCAGCATCAGAATCAGAAGTGACCGGATGAGGTGGTGAAGGAGTAGGCTCAGGTGCAAAGCTGCCTATAGCCGCCTGCCGTCGTGCAATATGACCAACATGAACGTTCACCTGATACAGCTCCATAAAGAGTGTATCCAGGCGAGCATCCATGCGCTGTAGCTACACCATGACGTCTCCTAAAGACACATCACTGGAAGAGGAAGGAGCGGATGCAGATGGAGTAGACTGGGATGGTGCAGAACGAGAGGAGGGTGTTATGGAATTCGTCTGTCGCAATTGAAACTGGGCCTCGCTACATTTAACGGTAGCGTAATCTATGGCACACATGATGGAAAAATGGTCGAAAGAGGGAAAAGGAACAGAAAAATGGCATAGAATCCTCGTGATGGCAGAAGGAAAGATGAGCTTATCACGGGATGCTGAATCTAAATGAACATCTATGATAGAACAAATGAAGTGAGAGGGAAAATCTATAGTGAGATGCTCAAGAAGAGATAGCAAAAATCGAGCACGAGGCTATGTGATGGAGTTATAGTGAGAAATAGGATGTAACACAAGTGTCATCACCATGTTCATGAATTTAGGACCTTTAGCAAAAGGTCGACATGGTGTGAAAAGATGCTCACCCTAAGTAGTAGGGCGTTCACGAAAAGAAGACATGAGCTCATCCCTGGACACTTTCCTCAGACGCTCACAGCTAGGATAGTCAGGAAACTCTATCCTAGGGACATGAAGCACATCCGCAACCAGCTGCGGTGTGACAAGGATGTGCGTACCTTGAACGCGAGTGAAAAAGAGAGGTACTGAACGATTAATCTCGTGCATGTTGGAGTAAAACTCCTGGATAAGCATGAGAGGAAATGTGACCGGGACGTCACACAGTGACTCCCATCCCCTACTGTGAATGATAGAGGGAAGGTCAGTTTGGCAAAGTTTGACAAAACGACTTAGTGTTCCGAATGAATGCCTCGTCTAGAGAAGTTCTCAAAAAATGCCTTAAAGGCATTATCATCATGGAACTGAATAGTAGAAGGAGAAGGATCAGTAGATGAAGAAGCATCGGAACGAAGAGGGTTTCGGGCTGGAGTGGATTTACGCTTAGGTGCCATAGACACTACTAACGTAAACTAATAAAGAGAGAGAAAGAATGACAATCAGAAAAGTCTCAAGCAGTTTCAAATATATCAAGTATATTGAAAAGAAGTATGTATGCATGGGAAATGCATGAACATGTGATATGCAAAATAAAAAGACATCATAGGCTCAGCCCAATCCAATCCTACTAGCACACACATCTAAATGCATGAAAATACCATTAAAATGCAAATGGAATGCAATGTATGAGGTTTTAAATACATTTAAATGAAAACCCAACCCAAAATTTCATTAAACACTCATCAATTTTGAAAAACCCCAAAATTTTCAAAAAATCCCAAAACCTAGGTTTTAAAACATGAAATGCATGAATAAAGAGGGATTAGATGCTTACCAAGTGTAAAAAAACTTGAAAAAGCTTGAAGAAACCTTGAGGAAGAGATTTGGAGTGAAAAAGAGAGTGTTTGGGAGATGAACAGTCGCAGACAGATCGAGAGAGATCGAAGAAATGAAAGAAGGATCGCGATGGAAGAATATATAGACCCTTCAGTAATGCTCGACAGCTGAGTTATCGGGAGGTATCGAGGAAGCTTTCAAGGTAGGTGTCGAGGAACTGGTCGTCGACAGCTGAGGTATCGAGAAACAAAGAATCAGATTCAAGAACAGAAGCTCGACCGATCCACCAGGTGTCAAGGAGCTATCGAGGAGGCAGGAGCTTTCTCGATCGATCCACCAGGTATCGAGGAGGTGTCGAGATTGCGTTAAGAAAAAGGCTTGAGAAACTTGACAGATAGCAAGGTGTTGAGAAGGTGTCGAGCCAGTTTTTCAGAACAGTTTTTCGAGAGGAAAAAAACACAGATATGAATGCAATCCAACATACAACTCAACCAATGATCCAATCAACACAAAGATCTCTCAAAATAGTCTCTCAATTTAAAAATTTTGAGCACAAGGATCTCCAAAACACACACACACACACTAAACAAGTCTAACCAATTTTATATTTCAAAAACCAAGTTAAGACAGTTTAGTAAGCATACATTAACACATGTAAAACTTATGATGGCCAAATCACATTGTATCTGCACATGTATCAAGAATAGCAAAGAATATTGCGTGTTGTGTGTGAAAAATATCGCAAGATTGCATAAATGTATACATGTTATGACGATTTGAGATATGAGATAATCGCTTTAACTCACACACAATCATAATTGCTTGATGGGGACTATCACCTTCAAGGTACATCCTATAACTCCCACATCTCCTAGAATACACGCTTGCAATTATATTTAAAAGCATTTTTGATATTTTTGCTTTTGAATTTTTCTTTGCATATTTTTCTTTTAAGTATATCATACATGGGCTGCTTAGAGAGAGAAAAGAAATACCCAATGATATTTGACATTCCAATTTTGCTATGCCTAAGCACACAAATGTCATTGACATCACACTTTTGCTATGCCGAAGCAGACAGATGTCATACATGATTGGCGGGCAACAGTGATGAGATGGTTATTAATGCCTTTCTCTCAGAATTTTTTAGCCCCTCTCGTAAAAAAGAGTGATACGAGTGTTAAGTATAAAAGACAACTCAATCTTACTCATCACAAACAAGAGCCACAAAGCTCACTTGCTTAGTTGTGCATAGAGATGCTCATCTAAGCTACAAATGATACAAAGTTTAGAAAACTTTGTTTCAATGGCCATCCAAGGTACACAAGTACCAATGTACACGTAACACACACTGTTTTTGTATTTTTCTGATTTTTCAATTTTTTTTTTAATTTTTATATCAAAACAAAATAACCAAAAACTGAAAATAAACAAACAAAAACATGTTAAATAAAGCAAAGCATAAAACTAGACTGACTCAAAATAAAAGCAAAACACACAAGTAATGCAACAAACAAAAACAAGAAGATAGAAGAAAGTGATAAAATCACTTAAGAGTCCTTTTTCTTCCACCTTGGAAGAACCTTTCCTTTGATTAAATCCTTGAACCGGTAGTGGGGGAAAAGAATTGAAACCGTTCAAGTTCAAAAGGAACATGAGGGCCTTGAGAAGATCACCGAGAGGAGCGAAAGATGATTGAAGCTGATTTTGGCTTCCAGATGCTATCATGCCGTTGCTCTGTTGAGTGGCTAACCACTTATAGCAATTTGGTCGAGTATGACCGGCAGCTCCACAATGATGACAAAGATGCTGCTTCTTTTGTTTAGGCTTTTGAGAGTTAGCCTTTTTAGTTTTAGGATTTTTAGCTTCTTTCTTATCTAGTTTAGGGGGTGCTCCTAAGATAGATTTACCCTTATCTGAGTTCTCACTAGCTAGACTAATTTTAACATCAGTGTTCTCAATTTCAGTATTACTAGCAGGAGGAACAAAAACAGTAGTACTAGTAGAAGCAGTATTAGAGGAAGAAATACCATACCCTAAACCTGTTCGATCTGAAGTAGATTTCTGAATGCTGAGCATCTCGTCTAGCTTAGTGCTTGAAGTCCTCTCCAATTGAGCTCTAACTTGAAACAGCTCCGCCTCAAGCTTCTTGGTCTTCTCAGCCAAGAAATTGTTCTCAAACCTCAGTGCTCTAATCGTCTGATTAGCCTCATCAAACTTAGTGGATAATTCCTCACGGTCAAGTTCCACATCACTGAGTTTCTTGGTGGCCAGCCTATAAAGTTTCTCATGTTTTTCAGGAACTTTGTACAATTTCTCATTGGCTGTATGGATATCATCTTGATCATCCATCTTCAAATTTGGACTCCACCAATTCTTCTTCTTCGTCCACATCTTCAACAATCCCATCAATAGGATTGACAGTGGCAGTGAAGGCATTCAAGATTCCATCATCCTCATTGTCGGAATCTTCCTTAGGCTCAGTGTTGCTCAAGGTAGTAGCAAGTGCCTTACTTTTCCTAATACTCTTGAGATACATAGGACACTCATGCGTCATGTGCTCGAAGCCTTGACACCTAAAACACTTAGGTCCTGCGGAAACAGTGTACTGACCATCTTCCTTAGTATCCTTCTTCCCTTTGTCTTGCCCTTTAAACTGAGAAGAACTGGATTGCTTGCGGTCCTTGTCGAAGTTCCTCCCGTTGGCATTCTTCATAAACTTCTTGAACTGCCTTGTAATGTAGGACTTCATCTTGGAATCTTCATCATCAGAAGACTCATCTATGTCACTGCTCTTTGCCTTCAAGGCCATGCTCTTGCCCTTTCCTATCTTTCCAATCCTTGATAACCCTAGCTCGTAAGTCTGCAAATTACCAACCAACTCTGTCAAAGGAATTTTTTCAATATCCTTTGATTCTTCTATCGCCGTAATCTTGGCATGGAATCTCTCGGGTAGAGATCTGAGCACTTTCCTTACAATCTTGGGTTCAGGAATGGTTTCCCCAAGATTAAAGGCTGAGTTTACTATGTCCTTGAGCTTGGCATAGAACTCATCAAACTACTCATCCTCCTCCATCTTTATTTCTTCAAAGCTTGTAGTAAGCCTCTGAAGCTTTGAATTCTTGACAGCCTTTGTACCCTCATAGGTTGTCTGGAGGATGGTTCATACTTCATGTGCAGTTTCTGTGGAGGATATCTTCTTAAACTCCTCATTAGTGACTGCACTGAATAATGCATTCAATGCTCTGCTGTTAAAGTTAGCCGCCTTGATCTTTGCTTCATCCTAATCGGCTGGCGCTTCCTTTGGCTTGGTCCAGCCAATCTTTACAGCTTGCCACACATTTTCATCTAAAGACTGCAAGAAAGCTCTCATGCGTACTTTCCAGTATGCATAGTTAGTGCCATAAAATAAAGGAGGTATAATTAATGACTATCCTCTATCCATGACAACATGGGTCAATGGATCAATACAGCAAAAATTAAACCTTAATCAGAGTGTGCCCTCTCTGATACCACTTGATAGACCACAAACTGAATGACCCCTTGTGATAGGAATTAATTAATTAAGTAGCCAAGTTATTAATTAATCAATTTATCATGCAAACGCGTGGTAGCACAAACAAATCACCAATAAACTAATTATGCAATGGAAAATAAATAACACGGTGATTTGTTTATGAATGGGGAAAAACCTAACGGCAACCCCACCGGTTGATTTTCAGGTCACCACTCTCGAAACTCCACTATTATCACAACAAGCGGTTACAAGCAAGGAATTCCAAGTACCTTACCAATCTACAGTTGAACCCTTACCCCAATACCCAATCGGACTTGTTTTGTAGTGACAGTTTCCCTTTCTAATGCACGGCTCCCAAGTACGTGACTAATGGTTGGGCGGATCCCAGTACATGACTTCAAAACACCAATCTGAAAAGATTGTTGGCTGCAAAGTTCTTCAGTTTATCCACATGATGAAGATCAGGAAGATGCTTGGTCACAAAACCCTATGGTGCAAATACACAACAACTTCTCCAAGAAAGAGATGAACTAGGTCAAGAACTTTGTCTCCGGTCACAATTTGCTTGAATAGAGTTTGCTCAATGCTTGTGCAACTTGTGTACCGTTTGACGGCTCTTAAAACAATCCTTTTATATGTCTAGGGTTAGGAGAAAAGAAGGCTCATAGACAGATTCATGGATCCCAAGAAAATCAGAGTTGAAATCTGAAATTCTTAAACCTCGACAGATAGGAGGTGTCGAGCAGGTATTGACCAGCTGTCGAGCTTTAATGAATTTGCACTCCGTGCTTGATTTCTCGAACAGACTTGAAGGCTTCAACACTAGATCTTGAAACGTGGTTTCTTGAAGTAGTTAAACACATTCTAAGTCTACCCAAATACAAGGAGAGTGCGTTTTGTCAAAGGATAAGCCAATTACATAAAATCATGACATATGTTCTTAACATGTGAAACGCATATGTCCTGACATATATGCTTGTGAATTAGTGTACATTGTAAATATTCATCTATGTACCATTTAATTATAAGTACACCTATGCATGTACTATGTAATTTCTTCTAGTTTGTTTTCTAATACTTCATTCTTACTATATGATGATGCTGAAAATCGTTAGTAAGTTGAATGGTCCTCACGTGTCCTTGGTAATGTGTCATTGGTAACCTGCACATCACAAATGAAAAGAAAGCCTTACAGAAAGTACCGATGTGGTAACGGCCAAAGTTTCTCCGAAGGTTAAGTTAGAAAAGAGAATTTTCTATCACTCCAGAGTGCTAGAGCTAGGATATTATTACGCGTACCTTGATTTGCGAAGGCTTTGGGGGTTTTTATAGTAGTGTAGAGTCGACCTTAATTTCTTGGTGGAGAGGGTATTTCCTTATTAATGCTCGTATTTCGAGGGATCCTTTCCTTGTAGGGCTTCCCCTAATTGTGGTTGGACATAAAATGCAAGGTATTTCCACATTAGGATTCTCGGAGGCCACTTAGTCCACGTAGGCGCCACGTGGCTGTTGCTCGTTCCTGTTGCATCCGTCCACATTAAAGGCTCCATCCGCTATAAGGAGCCTATCCATTCAAGACATGACTCCGTCTATTGGTCCTTTGACTTGTTGGGCTGCCCAGACCGTCTCTCTTGGCATCACCGTTGCTTACACTTAACTTGGCAAATTGAATCCGTCTAGTCTGGGATTTATCCCTATCAGTTTCCCTCTTACTCCATAGGTCTGTCGCTAGGTATCCTAGACAGACCCATGGGGTGACAGTTTCATCTAGTTTTGGGGAGGCGTGCCTTGATTGACATGGTGGTTGAGAGTCATAAATGCTGAGGGGCATGTGGCGATTTTTTAGTGGCTGGTTACTTGAACCAAAGCATCGCTTCGTCTTCTACGCCATTTTCCCTATATATATGTCGTCTCTTCCCTTCATTTCTACTTTTCACAAACATTTCTTAGTGTCAAAGTCAAAGCGCCACTGTCGCCTGCTAGGATCTTTCAGTCTGTCATCTTTATGCATCCGTTCATCACATATTTTCCGTCCTTTTTCCGCATCGTATACCTATAAGTGCTCTCCTTCCTGTACTCATGTATTTTCTACTTTTTGAGTATTATACACATGTCGAGTATATAGACCTGTAGGGTCTTAGGAGTTTATTCGTCGCTTGTAGGTGTAATAATGTCTAGTGAAGCATTGAGTGAACAGTTATGTGTCCGCGAAGGAGTGGGCTATGATGATGTGTACCCGTTAGGTGAAGGCGACCCCAGTGCCTCTTCTCTTGAAAGGGTTCCATCTGCCATCTCACCTTCTGAGGAGGAGGATGAGGACTCCGATGTTGAAGGGTTAGGGAGAGATTTAAGTGGAGATTCTGTTGGCGAGGAGAACGTTGAATCGCCCATTAGCTCTGTCGTTGGCTCTGATGGCCTTAGGAAGTTCGTTCTCCCACCCTTGTGGACTGTAAACGATTTTAACTCCACCTTTCAAAAAACTCACTTCAATACCTTGCATGAGAGGTACCAAATTCCCGTCGACATCCCCATCCTTCTACCCCTTAAATTTGAAAAGTGTTATTACTATGGGGTTGAGGACGTCGGAGTGTATGAGCAAATGTTGAAGGCATGATTTAGGCTGCCTTTGAGCGTTCTCCACTATCGCTTACTCCTATACCTAGGTCTAGCCGTCACCCAGATTGTTTCGAATGCTTGGAGGATTTTCCTTGGTGCAGAGGTGTTGTATGGGGTTCTGAATAAGGGGTGACAGAGCCTAACCATGGAGGATTTTTTCCACTGTTATCGTCCTAGTGAGATCATCAAGTCCAGGGGCATTTACAGCTTTCTGCCAAGGAAGTTAGTGCTCAGGATAGTGTACGAGACCCCCGACTCCAACCGAAACTGGAAGAACCGGTATTTCTTCATTCAGGGAGACAACTGGGTGTGTCACCTTGACAAACGGGAGGAAATGCCCTTGGTTGATAGAACTTGGGGTATATTGCCCCTGTCTGGTAGGCGTCCATTCATTTATTTAGTTTGTTTATTTATTCTACTCGTTTGTATTTTGTCCGTCTTACTATGTTAATCTAACCATCTCTTGTAGCAGATCGAGACCGTCCTGAGGTTGATCTTAAGCAGTGGAGCTTCTTAGAGAAGATTTTCAACATCCTGTTGGAAGAAAGGACGTGGAAGAAGCTTGTCACTTGAGATACCTTACACTAGTATTGTGAGGGTCCCAATCCTATGGACGCTGCCTGTCGTTATGATGCACAAGCACGCCAACGTGAGTCCGTTGCTTATTCCTTTCTTTAATTGCTTTTTGTAACTTTTGCCTAACTTTTTCTTTCCGTCTCCTTTGGTGTAGAAATGGAAGACTGCAAGAGGAGAGCTTATATCCGTCAGCAAGCCACCACGCAGTTGAAGAAGAAACATGAGGAGGGCACATCTACCATTGGAGGGTCGGGCCTACTTAAACCGTTCATAAAGAGAAAGTCGAGGGACAAAGTTGACCGTCCTAAAAAGAAGTCCAGATTGGTCATTACCACCACCATCAAGGAGATGCCTCTAGCCACCATAGCCCCCGTCATGGGGTTGGGAAAGGCTTGATGATGTCTAAAGGCCTCATTGCCAAGCAGCGCCCCCTCCTTCGTGAAGACTCGCGATACGCTCTTGGGCAGCTCTCATCCGTTATTAGGGACGAGGATTATAAGGAACTTGGCAATCATGCAACAAAGGCCATGGGGGAAACTAGCTTCTTCATTCTGGCTCAGGTGCGTGACTATCTATCTTTCCTTTCTATCCTATTTCCCTCCGTCTTTTACTTACCCCATTCCTAACATTGTATTTTACTTTCGCAAGGGGTGCTAATGATGAAAGGGCTAATGGACCGTTGCGTGGCCCATGATAAGCAAGTTGTCCGTCTAAAGGAGAAGGCCGAGGCTGAGGAGACGGAGAGTAATGAGCTTAAAGCCTTGTGGGAGGTCTAGGTAAAAAAACTTGACCTCACGAGGAAGCCCCTGAAGGAGACAAAGAATCAAGCCGAGGCGCTGAAGAAAGTGCTTAAAGAAAAGGAGGGGGAGATCTCTTCTTTGAGGAAGAAAGTTTGTCAAGCCAAAAAGGACGGGAAGACGGAGTTTCACAACTCCAACGAATTCCTCGCCGAACTTGGCAACTACTATGCTAACGGTTTTAACGAGTGCCTCCGTCAGGTCAGGGCTCTTTTTCCTGACTTGGTTGTGTCTTAGGTTTCTTTAGATGACGTGGCCCAGACCCTAGTCAGGTCCCTCAAGTCCGAAGGCACTGACGAGCTTTTGAAGCTGACGCTCAGGGTGACGGAGGAGCCATTCCCTAGGATGTACAAGCTAAATCCGTTGGTGATGAGACCCGTCCAGTTGACAAGGCCAAGGCAGTTGAGAAAGTAGTGGATGAGGAGGCTTCTGTTAACCAGCCTTAGACTTTTGTAGTTTTTTTTTTTTTTTTTTTGAAATTATTTTAAGAACAATGGTTGTGTAATATTAACATTTCCCACAAGTTTTTTGGATTTTTAAATTACAATGTTATTTGCCCCCGTTCTATCTAAGAGATATTGCATCTTTCATTTGTCAGCTTGAATGTTTGAACCATTCTTTTAGTTTTTAATCCAAGAGTGATCCCTCTGCTTTATAAGTGTGACTTAGTAGATTCTTAGGATGACCCTAGTCCGTCTATAACGAGGGTTGGACCATTCAAACAATCGTGGTCCGTTCACTTTCGTGTTTCAATAATTAACTCTAAATTATTATATTCTTCAAGGTACCCATGGGTTCGTCCACCTAAGGGCTTGTATATACTTTAGTGGGATGCGTCCATCCACATAAGAACTTCTATATATTTAAGCATCCCTTGGAACGCATCTGCCCAAATGATGACTTATATAATATCCAAGGCATTTTTTGGAATGCCTTCGTTCACCTAAGGACTTGAGATAAACCCCAAAGGCATCCTTTGGGATGCATCTGTTCACATGAGGATTTGAATAAATTTTACATCATCCTTTGGGGATGCATCCATCCAGTTAAGGACTAACACCCATCCACTTTGAGATTTTAATAAATTGCAAGGAACCCCTGGGGATGCATTCGTCCACTTAAGGACTTAAAAATAAAGTCTAAGGCATCCTTGAGGATGCATTTGTCCACTTATAGGCGTATATAAATTCCATGGCATCCCTTTGGGACGCGTTTGTTCACTTATGGACTTGTATAAATTTTTAGGCATCTTTTTGTGATGCATCCATCCACTTATGGACGTATACAGATATTAGGCTATCCCTTTAGGATGCACTCGTCCTTTTGAGAACTTAGTCGTAGATGCGGTTTTGTAGAAATGCATGACATATCTGAATAACTCCTCTTATTATGATAAATTTGTGCATAAAAACTGTTCTTGAACGAATCAAAAGCTGCCCTTTGGGCTTAAAAGTACTTTAGATAACAATAAAAAACTAGAAAGAAATAAACTAAAAATGAGAAGTGAGGGTCTGTATGTTGTCGTCTACTGGTAGTATTTCTTTAGGTGCTTGGTGTTCCATGGATGATGCAACTTCTGTTTGTCGAGTGTCTCCAAGTGATAGGTGTCTTTCCTTTGCCATGAAGTGATCTTGTAGGGTCCTTCCCAATTGGGTCCTAGCTTCCCTTTGGAAGGATCTCTTGTAGCGCTCGTTACCTTCCTTAGGACGAGGTCTCCAACTTGGAAGTCCCTATGTTTGACCCTGGAATTGTAGTGCTTGGCCATGAGGTCCTGGTACCGTGCTAATCTTCGTTCGGCTGCTGCCCGGACCTCGTCTACTAGGTCCAGTTGTAGGCACATGGCTTCGTCGTTCCTGTTCTCGTTATGATTCTCCACCTTACAGCTTGTGAGTTCGACCTCGACAGGGATAATAGCTTTGCTCCCGTATGCTAGCCAGAATGGCGTTTCCCTTGTTGATGTCCTTACCATCGTCTTGTATGCCCATAGTACACTTGGCAGCTCCTCCGGCCATATACCCTTTGCCTTCTCAAGCTGAGTTTTGATGATTTTAAGCAAGGATTGGTTCATGATCTCAACTTGTCTATTGGCTTGAAGGTTGGCGAGTGAGGAGTAGTGATTCTCGATCCCTAGCTATGAGCAAAAATCCCTAAATGACTCGTTGTCGAATTGCTTTCCATTGTTCGAGACCAAAACCCTTGGGATCCCATACCTGCAGATGATGTTTCTCCAAACGAAGCTTCGTATGTTTTTCTTCGTGATGGTAGCCAGTGCTTCAGCTTCCACCTATTTGGTAAAGAAATCTATACCGATCACTAAGAATTTCAGTTGCCATATCGTTGTTGGGAGTGAGCCCATGATATCTAACCCCCATCGAGCAAAAGACCATAGAGTTGTCATCGGAGTAAGCTCTTTTGTTGGCTTTCTGATGACATTGCCGAACCTCTGACCCATCGGAAGAAGCCTCTCTTGTACAAGATGTCCTCTATTAAGACGAATTGTGCTGCTTGAACCTTTAGCTTCTTTGCGACCTCCTTACCATCAGGTAGTCTGCCATTTTTTAAGTATGAAACTATTGGTGTGGTCCAGTTACTGTCCGATCCTATTTCCTACACATCAACGCCCTTTATCAAAGGTGAAAGTTGAACAAAAGAAAGTATCTCACTGAGGATCAGCATGTGCTCTGCTGATGCAGCCTTGGTAAGATGGTCAGCTTGTTCGTTCTTTTCCATTAGTGAATGTAGCAACAAGCATCTTGTCATCAGCTTCGTCTATCGAGAGGGCTTCTTTGTTAAAGCGGGTTATGTAAGACCTCAGTGTCTTGTCCTCCCGTTGCTTGATGCTTATCAAGCACGCAATGGACTTCTTATACCTGTGCCCCTCGATAAAGTGCGAAGCGAATTGTGCACTTAATTCTTTGGAGGTGTTGATGGAGTTCGACGTCAACATGTTAAACCATACTCATGCAAGTCCTTTTAGCGTAGTCGGGAATGCTCGACATATGATCTCATCTGGGACTCCTTGCAAGTGCATGAGTGTCTTAAATGATCCATGGGATCCTTAAACCCGTCGTAGGGTTCTATTAGTGGCATCTAGAACTTCATGGGGAGGGGGAAGGTAGTGACGGGTGCTGTGAAAGGTGAATCCGTCCTGTGGACCATCTCATCAAGGTCATTCGACACCCATCCCTTGAAGGCGTTTATCATGAAGTCCATCCTCTCCTTCATCATCTGTATCTCTGCGACCATGTGTGGTGGTGCGATATCCGTGATAAATGGTCTGCTTAAGGAGTTGCTGCCTTCTAGTCCCTTTCTATTCTGCCTATCGTTGGTGTGCTGAAGACTGTCACCCTTCTGCTCTTCTTCCTGGTTTTGGGGCTTAGCATCCCTCTGGCGCAACTACTCTTCTAGGTCGTGGTTTTGCTTAGTAAGGCATTCCACAATCGCAACTAGGGTTTGCACCTGTCTCTCGAGGGCAGCAGCGCGTGGTTCATTCTTTTGATTGTTGGTTATTGCCATCGAGCGTGTGAGTACCATACAACTCATTGTTTGGGAAGTGGTGGTATGACTATCATCATTCCCACAGACGGTGCCAACTGATGATGCTGAAAATCGTCAGTAAGCTGAATGGCCCGTATGTGTCCTTAGTAACATGTCCTTGTTAACGTGTCCTTGGTAACCTGCACATCACAAATGAAAAAGAAAGCCTTATAGAGAGTACTGGTGTAGTACCGGCCAAAGTCCCTCCAAAGGTTAAGTTAAAAAAGAGAATTTTCTATAACTCTAGAGTGCCAGAGCTAGGGTATTATTATGCGTACCTTGATTTACAAGGGCTTTGGGGTTTTTATAGTAGTGTAGAGTCGATCTTAATTTCTCGGTGGAAAGGGTATTTCCTTATAGGGAAGATCCACATTAATGCTCCTATTTCGAGGGATCCTTTCCGTGTAGGGCTTCCCTTGATTGTGGTTGGGCATAAAATGCAAGGTATTTCCACATTAGGATTCTCGAAGGCCACTTAGTCCACGTAGGGCCACGTGGCTGTTGCCCGTCCTTGTTGCATACGTCCATATTAAAGGCTCTGTTCGCTCCAAGGAGCCTGTCCGTTCAAGACATGACTCCGTCTGCTGGTCCTTTGACTTGTTGGGCTGCCTATACCGTCTCTCTTGGCATCACTATCGCTTACACTTAACTTGGCAAATTGAATCCGTCTAGTCTAGGATTTATCCTTTTCACTATATATAGTAAATTTCTTTTGTAAAGAGAAAGCAATAAATTCAATAATATTACTACTTCCTTTCACACAGTCTTATTGTCCTTCAAAGGGTTTCCAAAAAATGTGTGACTTCCTTTGATCACACTAGATAGGAAGTACAACAACTAAACATATTTTGCTAAGGAAAAGTTTAAGACCACAATATTTTTCATAACCTCTTGTTACAATTGTGGCGTGACAGAATATGATTGGCGAAGAAAAAATAGTGAGTTCATGTGAAAGTGATGGTTAACCACTTACAGTTTGCCGCATCAAAGTTATGGAAAAAAAAGTTGTGGAATAATAATTTGTGGTCCTAAAATTACTTTTTTGCTAATCTTATGTTGACCTGTTTACAGATTTGGTGTAGCTTCTTAAATTTCACCATTGAAGGCTGATAGAGTTTGCCTCTATCTGGCATTCTAGATGCTCCATATGGATTGGTTTTGCTATGGCATTCGTCTTTCAGAGCTCTAGCCCAATACTTTTAGTCCCTCAAAAAATTTATACACATGTAAATAATATATAATATACATTACTGATGTTTATACTTCATAATATACTTTTTATTTTGAATATCGCTTATTTTGCTGAAATTGAAAAATTATTGATGAAAGTACTGTAGATAAAGGTAAAAGTTAGTTGAAATAGTAGAGTGAGACCCATGAATAGTACCAAAAAGTGTAATGGACCCATAAATAGTAGCAAAAATAAGCTGAACAGTGAAATAATTTTCATTTATAATTCCAATCCAAACGCATGCTATATATAATATATATTGGTTCATGTACACAATAGTTTAGAATCAATTATAAATAATTTTAATACAATGAAAGAACATAAGACACAACTTTATTAGATTAAAAGTTATATTGCATAAAGTATTTGTTTTGGGTATGGATTTTTTTATCTAAGATTTTTTTTTTTTTTTTAAATATTTAGCTTGGCCCCCCTTTAGATTAATCTCATGACTTCGCCACTGGACACTCAAGCAAATTGTAATAAAATGTGTGCCCCTAAAAGAGCTCATCAGAATTTTTTAGAACATTCACATTAATTAGTCTGTACAAAAATTCATGTCTTTTAGTATAAGAACTTATTTTTTTTATTTTGCATAATTGCTTTTTAAAACTACTCACATCAACTTGTCTATTCTACACTATTTTATTTAAATAATAAATTTTCATTCTTTTTCTTTATTTTTAATTTCAACTAATCTTCTCTCATACACAGTATCTCACCTCTTAGCTCTCTCTCTCTCTCTCTCTCTTAAGTCTCAGTTCTCTCTCATCCCAAACCACAAACACTTCTCACCTCTCTCTTTCTCTTTTCATCCATTCACACAAAGTCACATTTTCTCTTTCACTTAAGAATTTCCCGCGTATTCTCTCTCTTCTTTAAGATCTCTTTCATAAAGAGCCACAACCTCCACCACCCTAGTCCCTACGAAGATTAAGTTAGAAAAGAGAATTTTTTATCACTCCAGAGTGCCAGAGCTAGGGTATTATTATGCGTACCTTGATTTACGAAGGTTTTGAGGTTTTTATAGTAGTGTAGAGTCGACCTTAATTTCTTGGTGGAGAGGGTATTTCCTTATAAGGAAGATCCTCATTTGAGGGATCCTTTCCTTGTAAGGCTTCCCTTGAATGTGGTTGGGCGTAAAATGCAAGGTATTTCCACATTAGGATTCTCAAAGGTCACTTAGTCCACGTAGGCGCCACGTGGCTGTTGCCCGTTCCTATTGCATTGGTCCACATTTAAGGCTCTGTCCGCTCCAAGGAGCTTGTCTGTTCAAGACATGGCTTCGTCTGTTGGTCCTTTGACTTGTTGGGCTGCCCATACCGTCTCTCTTGGCATCACTGTCGCTTACACTTAACTTGGCAAATTGAATCCGTCTAGTCTGGGATTTATCCCTATCACTATATATAGTAAATTTCTTTTGTAAAGAGAAAGCAATAAAATCAATAATATTTCTACTTCCTTTCGCACAGTCTTATTGTCCCTCAAAGGGTTTCCAGAAAATGTGCGACTTCCTTTGATCACACTAGATAGGAAGTACAACAACTAAACATATTTTGCTAAGGAAAAGTTTAAGACCACAATATTTTTCATAACTTCTTACTACAACTGTGGCGTGACAGAATATGATTGGTGAAGAAAAAGTAGTGAGTTTATGTGAAAGTGATGGTTAACCACTTACAGTTTGCCGCATCAAAGTTATGGAAAAAAAAAGTTGTGGAATAATAATTTGTGGTCCTAAAATTACTTTTTTGCTAATCTTATGTTGACCTATTTATAGATTTGGTGTAGCTTCTTAAATTTCACCAATGAAGGCCGATAGAGTTTGCCTCTATCTAGCATTCTAGTTGCTCCATATGGATTGGTTTTGCTATGGCATTCGTCTTTCAGAGCTCTAGCCCAATACTCTTAGTCCCTCAAAAAATTTATACACATGGTTAACCATGTTTGGATCAATACATGTTATTCTAGCCTCTAAGACGAAAATCAATATTTCACACTTAATTTTACAACTATTCTATATAGTATATTGTGACTAGTTGTCTGTAATTTTCATATGAATTCACCACTCAAAGTTAGCCATATCAGATAATTGTGAAAATGAAAATTTGACAGTAGTCCTAGAATTTTTCAATGAGTAAGATTTTTATGCAAGCGATCTAGATTGGAAGAGTTTTTTTGCAATCCACCGTGTGGTGGTGGTTAAAAGAACCATCCACACGTTTAAAAATTTCTACAAATCAGATTACATCAAAACCTTTTCCCAATCTAGGTGCTGAAAATGTTATGAATTTTAGTTACAACCATAAACAACTTGTAACGACCATGTGATATGTTCCAACGTTCATGCCACAGTCAAGCTTCAATTCACATAGCAACAAACCCTATCTTTCATGAGAGGACAAAACACATTGACTTGGATTGCCATTTTGTAAGAGAGAAAATACAAGATAAGCTAGTGAAGACCTTCCATGTTTCAACCAAACACCAGCTGCCAGATTTGCTCACAAAGCCACTTGGGCATCAACAATTTCATAACTTACTTCTCAAGATGGGCACAAACAATGTTTATGCTCCACCTTGAGGGGGAGTATTGCAGATTGATGAAGCTGCAGTGATGAAGCTACAAGTTCTGCACTAGTTGAATGTGAAGCTCAGTAAACGGCTTTGTAATTTAGGGAGTAATATAGACTGAGCTACTTGTAGTCGGCAATATGTAATAAGTTCTTAAGTAAGCTCGTGCTTTTCATGTGAGTTGTTAGTGGATTTAGTTAAGCAGTTAGTTTAGGAGTTTGTTATGAAAGTTAGTCACTGATTGAGTCCTTATCTGATATGGCTTTGTATAAATACAATCAATAATAATCATCAAAGATTCATTCCTTTCTTTTCAATATGTGTACCTGTACGTGACGATGCTTTTGATGCCTCCTCCTCTGCTCGGTTTTATTGGAAGAAATTAGTCATCTTTGTCTGGAACGTCCTTTTCACACGCTTTCATCATACGCTTCCTCATCAGCTAGTCCACCATAGATTTGTTGGAGCAGTATCATAATTTTGGACCTTATGTTTAATTGAGACACTGATTTTGATTTTTCATTACCTAATTATTTCAATGCAAATGTACCTGGCGTTTTTTTTGGTATTCCCCAATGGAAAACTATGGGTACAATGGACTCAATCAATCCCATCACAAGACCCAATATTTTTTGAGAATTTGGTCTTTCTTAAAGCTGCTAATCTTGATTAAACTAAAACTGGTTGAATCGATCATCATAAGAAGAATTAAGCCAAAAATTAGGATACATTTTAGGAAAATACTTGGACAGCTAAGCCTCGCTTATGCACTGAGAAATATAATCAATAGGAAAGCTCTTTACGCACCAACACAACAACAACCCTTCTCTTTACCTTTCTCATCTCCTACCTACTTTCAATACTTTGTTGGTGCAACATCAACAAATTCCCTCATGATCAAGTTACAACCTAAGATCTATGATTGTATTATGTTAATTGTTCGCATTTTGTTCATTCCAATAAGTAACTAAAGGCTATTTTCCAATAGCGAAATACTGCGTCTCCGATTGTTGATGAACAAGAGCTCGGGGATTATTATCTAGTTCAAGCTCTTTTGGCTTGGAGAAAGGAAACTCACCGCATTTCTTAAGATTCAATTCCAATAAAAACCGTAACAAAGCTAGCATCAAAACCTATAGCTTTTTTAACTTTTAGCTAAGTTCTATAAACTTTTTTCCCTCACAATTTTTATAGACATGATAACTGAAACTTATAAAATTAAATAAAGTCAAGTAAATTATTGTTTTTAATAAGCTGGATGATAAAATTTAATTACAATGAAAAGAAAGAAGGTTTTGTTTTGTTGCCTTTATGGGAAGGGACCACTTATTTAACCAAAACTTGTATTTGTCATCTTGTCTTAGACTCATGGGATGGGACACCCCTACCGCCAGGAAAAATTCCCCATTTTCTCAAAGCTATAAGTTAATTCTTACTAATTTCTTAAACTAGTTTTTAAGTTCCAGCACTGATCCTTTATGCTTAGTGTCGGTAATTTTTTCGTTCAAAGTTGTTTTAATTAGTTGTTTGTTTTAAGGAAAAAGTGTAACAGAAAACAGAGTGTAACAAAAACAGTGAAGCTAGAGAGAGAGAGAAAGAGAATCAAGAATCGAAGTTCTGTGATATTTCTGAATTAATCCATCAAAAAATATTTACAGAAAGATTATATAGCCTAAAGAACGAAGAGAATAATCTAACCACCTCTAAACCAATTCCGAATTACATGGATCAACTTCCCACCATCTGATCATTACAACATACAACTGATCATCACCTTATACGTGTCAACACAAATAAACTAACTACACTACAACAGAAAGCTACATGAAAACTTATTACGCTATTACAGAAAGCTACAGGTCGTATGCTTCGTAGCTGAGGCAATTGTCGTTTAATGACTTTGGCAAACTTCATCAACACATGTATACTCTGCCGCAATACTCTGCCTCTCTGCCTAATCTGAGGCCTCATCTTGAAATACTCTCATTTACCTTCAAACTTTGACAAAGTGGAAGAGAGTACTACTCCTAAAAGTAACAGCTAGCTACACTTCTAAAGGTATCAGCACCTTTTGACATCTTGTACAAAGGGTGTAGTGTCTGTATTTGTAAGAACAAAAGCATATTCTTCAATTAGAGTTGTCTATAATAGAATTTCGAACACGTGTCTCATGTTTGTGGCATTACATTGTAATTACTGGATTGCATTTCATGGGTTTTAATTTGCACGCAAGGCCAAACAGCTTATAGAACAAAAATACATATACTGTTCTTGAATATAGTCTATATAATATAGATATTCATAACCATGTATGGGTGAAAAAAATGAGACAACTCGTACGAGTACTATGATTTCCATCAAGTATATAAGATAGATTTGAAGCAGTAAAAATTATGGCAAGAAATTCAATGCTTATGAACAATCTCATCCATCACTGCCACAAGTTTTTCTTTTCAAGGATACCAAACATAAATTAGAATCTTTGTGTACCATCAATGCATAATAATCCATGTTGTAAGAAACCAGAGAGCTAGGAAAGGAAACCAGAAAAAGAGAAAAAGAATTTGAGAGAAAAGAAAGATTGAAGAATTCTTTCATTCAATTACATAATGAATCTGTATAGGGAATTGAGCTTTATACACTAATTGATTAACCAACTAATCTAACAAACTTTCCAAATTATAAGGACACACGTGCTCAGTTAGTTATTAACAGTTACAACACCTGTGAAAACTATATCTAATAAATACTACTATAAACGACACACAATGTTGAAGCAAACGACATGTAGCCTGCTTTTCATCTTTTAACTTGAGCTGTTGCATCCTTTTTCTTCTATTTTTGATCCTCGCAGTCAACGGTATTTTGACATTCCCCCTCAAGATGAGAAGCTGAACTATGAATGTTCACAATGTTCATCTTGCCTAATAAGTGCTTCAACTGGTGACTGTTAAGTGCTTTTGTAAGCAAGTCTGCCAATTGTGAATGTGTAGGAGTAAAAAACAATCTAACAACATTATCTTGTACTTTATCTCTGACTAGATGACAGTCCACTTCTATGTGTTTCGTCCTCTCGTGTAACACTGGATTTTCTCCAATGTATATAGCAGCTTGATTGTCATAAAATAGAAGAGCAGGCTGAGGATGATGAATCTCCAAATCCTTCAACAAAGCTAATAACCAAGTCATTTCACAAACGGTGACAGCCATAGCCCTATATTCTGCTTCAGTAGAAGATCTAGACACTATAGATTCTTTCTTTGACTTCCATGATATTAAAGAATCACCCAAAAATATGCAAAATCCTGTAGTAGACCTCCTGGTATCAACATAAGATGCCCAATCAGCATCGGTGTAAGCCTTCAGTGAAAATTTGATGTAGCAGGCAACAAAATGCCTTGTCCAGGGCAACCTTTTATGTGCTGCAACACCTTATAAGCAGCATCCAAGTAAGGCTTCCTGGGTTTTGACATGAACTAGCTCAACTTGTGAACAAGGTATGCAATGTCAGGTCTAGTGATAGTTAGATATAATAACCTTCCCACCAACCTTATGTATAGTCCAGGATCATATAACAACTGCCCTTGAAACTTGCTCAATTTCATATTTTGCTCCATTGGTACCTTGCTAGGCTTGCAAGCTGACATTCCTACATCCTTCAATATTTCCAAAGCATATTTTCGTTGATGCAATGAGATCCCTTTGTCTGATCTAGCCATTTCAAGACCAGGAAAGTACCTTAAACCTCCAAGGTCCTTAAGTTTAAAATGCTGATCTAAAGAAACCTTAAGTTCTTCAACTGCTTGAACATTGTTGCTTGCTATGAGAATATCATCAACATAAACCACCAAGGCTATGAAAGAATCATTGAACTTCTTAGTAAACAATGAGTAGTAAGCTTTAGACTGCTTAAAACCATACTTCAGGATAGCAAAACAAAACTTAGAGTTCCACTGCCTTGATGCTTGCTTAAGCTCATACAAAGACTTATTTAACTTCCAAACAACATTCCCCATTTTGCTGTGAAAGCCCTGAGGGAGTTGCATATACACCTCCTCATGAAAATCCCCATGTAAGAAAGCATTGTTGACATCCAATTGGACCAAATGCCACCCTTTCACAGAAGATATGGCAAGCAAAGTTGTAACAGTTGTTAACTTGGCAACTGGAGAGAAGGTGTTTGTATAATCCAACCCCTCTTGCTAAGTGAATCCTTTAGCAACTAATCTTGCTTTATACCTCTCAACAGAACCATCGGCCTTGTATTTCACCCTATAGACCCATTTACACCCAATTGCCTTTTCGTTTGAAGGCAAAGGAGTAAGGGTCCAAGTATTGTTGGACACCAAGGCTGCAATCTCAGCATCCATGGCCTTTTGCCACTTAGGATCCTTAACAGCCTCATGATAGAATCTTGGTTTAGGTATAGAGGTAATGAGAGAACAAAAATTGGCATAGGAAGCGGAAAGGTTTGAAGAACCAAGATAATCAAAAATAATATATTGGATACCTGAAATGACTGAGGAAGAACCTGACTTGCTGTTGGGATTGGACTAAGTAGATTCATTAGAAATTATAGTGCTGCAATTGTAATCATGCAAGTATGAAGGTGGTTTGGTAGCTCTAGTGGATCTTCTTAAAGGTGGAAGTGAACCTGTTGAAAGTGAAGGATCTTGAACAATAGTAGGTCTCTGGTCAAGTGACAAAGAACCTTGTTCTGCAGAAGTTGCAGAATTTGGTATTGTAGGTCATAAAGGAATTGAGGACATAATAGGATTAGTAATGGGAGACTCCAAAGCTTGCTCAGAAATAGGAACAAGATCAGAACCAGAACAAGAAAGTGGATTAGCTTGTGTGGTAGTAAGAGGTTCTAGAAACATGGAATTAGGTTGAGTGGCCACAGGAGGACAGAGATGAGGAAGAGAGATTGTGGAATGTGGTGAATAGGTAGAAGAAATGAAGGGAAAAACAGTTTCATGAAAAGAAACATCTTTTGAAATGAAAACTGCCTTGTAACCAGATTTAACAATTTGTAACCCTTGACACCAAGAGGATAACCAAGAAAAACACTTGGAATGGATCTAGGTGCAAACTTAGATCTATTGTGAGCTAATGTAGAAGCAAAGCAAAGACACCCAAAAACTTTTAAGTGATCATAAGGAGGAACCTTGTTGTAAAGCTTCTCAAAAAGAGTTTTATGTTCTAAAACTTTACTAGGCAGCCTATTAATGATGTAAACTGCTGTCAAAACACAATCTTCCCAATAACAAAGTGGAATGTTAGACTAAAATCTCAATGCCCTTGCAATGGTTAAAATATGTTGATGCTTTCTCTCTACAACTGAATTTTGTTTTCGAGTAGCAACGCAGGAATGTTGATGAATAATCCCATGATGAGCATAAAATTCTTTGATGAAAAATTCTTGAGCATTATTAGTTCTAATCACTTTGATATTGGTCTGAAATTGATTGTATATCATATTACAAAATGATATCAGTAAAGGCCTAGTATCTATTTTAGATTTCATGAGATAAACCCATATGGATCTGGTAGCATCATCCACAATAGTGAGAAAATACCTAAATCCATCATGGGTAGCTTTAGCAAATGGTCCCCATACATCACAATGGATTAAATCAAAAGCATTGACAGACAAGTGAATAGAAGTGGGAAATGGAAGTCTTTTATGCTTTGCAATAGGACAAACAATAGAATCCTTTTTTGAATGAAAAAAATGTTACATCAAGAATACAATGATGTAAAACATGGAGTTTGTCATCAGACACATGTCTTAGCCTAGGATGCCATAAGTAAGGCTTAGTAACAATGAGAACATTAGAAACATAATGAACGAAAGAATGAAAAACTAACTTTAGGACAGCAATAGCTTCTAAGACAGACTTGCAACTTGCATAAGTTTGTAGCAGGTACAGATTATTATGAAGTTTACCCAATCCAATTGTTTTCCAACAGGTAAGGTCTTGTATGAAACAATAGTTGGAAAGAAAAACCATACAACGTGATAAAGATTGGGTTAATTTGTTTACTGAGATCATATTGAAGTTAAAGGCTGGGACACAAATAACATTCTCAAGAATTAAAGTTGAAGTGATCTGAACTGTGCCTATGTATATGACAAGGACCTTTTCACCATTGGGTGAATGAACAAAAAAATGAGATGGAACTAGTAATTTTAGTAAACAATGAAAAATATGATTAGTATCCCCTGTATCAAGAACCCAAGCTTCTTCACTATAAGCTGTTTTGTTTGAAGAATTTTCAGCAAAAACTGAATTCTTCATATTAAGACAGATAGAATCTTGGAAAGAGGCACAAGAAATACCTGAGAGAACTGAATTGGCTGAGTGAATAGCATCACTGGTGCCAGAGGTGGATGCATGAGAGTTTGGCATTGAAAGTAATTGCTGATATTGCTCAAAGGTGAAAGGAAAAGAACCAGATTGTAATGCAGCCTCAAACTAACCAGGTTCGCCATCAAGAACCACTTGATTAGCCATAGACACTTTGCCCTTTTTCTTGTAACCTGGTGGAAAGCCAACTAGATTATAACTCTTCTCCATGAAATGACTAACTTTACCACAGTGGCTGCATACAGGCTTGCCTTTTCCTTTGGTATTCTTCCCAACTTGATTGAAACCTTAAGTCTTGACTGCAAGAGCAGTTGAATCAATTGAAGGACCTCCATTGAAACCTAAAGCCCTTTGCCTTTCCTCTTGTATCACTAAAGAGAAGGCTTTATCAATCGAGGGAATTGGCTTCATCATCAGAATTTGAGCTCTGACTTGGGAATAGGAGTCATTCAACCCATTAAGGAATTGCATCAAGGAATCTTGATGATGAAGAGTTGTGATCTTATCATTCACACCACAAACGCATTTACTACAAAAACAACAAGGTAAAAGCCTAAAATTAAGCATTTGATCCCAAAAAGCTTGGAGACCAGTGAAGAAAGTGGTCACTGTTGCATCTCCTTGCATAACACTTGAAATCTGCTTCTAAAGCTGCGAAATCCTGGGACCATTAGCTTGAGAGAAACGATTCCTGAGTCCATTCCAGACCTCCAATGCAGTGTCTCTCTAAATCACACTTACAATGATGTGAGGAGAGATTGAATTCAAGATCCATGAAGAAATCATGGAATTGTTCTTTGATCAAGCAATCTTCTCTAGAGGAGTGATTGCCATAGCAGCTATTATGGAACCATCCACAAAACCTAGCTTGCTCTTCGCATCCAATGCCATTTGCATAGCCCTAGCCCAAGTAGGGTAATTGTCTTCTGTCAAGAGCTGAGTAACAAGAATCGCACTAGGTGACTCTTCTCGGATCCTCCATTGGAGAGAGCTCACGATGAGCAATGGATTGAGAAGTAGAAGAATGTGAAGTTTGATCTTGATTCACCATTGACAAAAGCACTAAGCTTTGATACCATGTAAGAAACTATAGCGCTAGGAAAGGAAACCAGAAAGAGAGAAAAAGAATTTGAGAGAAAAGAAAGATTGAAGAATTCTTTCATTCAATTGCATAATGAATTTGTATAGGGAATTGAGCTTTACACACTAATTGATTAACCAACTAATCTAACAAACTTTCCAAATTGTAAGGACACATGTGCTCAGTTAGTTATTAGCAGTTACAACACGTGTGAAAACTATATCTAATAAATACTACTATAAACGACACATAATGTTGAAGCAAACAACATGTAGCCTACTCTTCATCTTTTAACTTGAGTTGTTGCATCCTTTTGCTTCTGTTTTTGATATTTGCAGTCAACAGTATTTTGACACATGTCACAAGTACTTAGTCAAAGCTTGTCGATTTGTGATGCAACTGCGCACATTATCAACGCCACAGATGTGTCATATCATATCCAACCTCTAAATTCTTGTGGATTATAATCGACAAAATAGACCAAGATCTGATTCATTAGTTGTGCATCGCTATCTTTTGAATGGTTTTGGAATGACCAAGGGCCAAGCTTTTAGCTCAAGCACCACTTGTCCAATCATACAACTTCCATTGCCATGTTCATTGGTCATAAGCCACAAAACTTTAGCCAACTTTGTGGATTTCATCAATGTTGCCATCAATGCATTGCTTAATCAATAATGACAAATTCCAACACAACCAACAATAGTTAGACATATTGAGCAATCATAATTAATGTTAAGGTTATATTTTATATGTAATTGGCTAAATCCTTTGTCAAAACGCACATTACTTGTAAATTAGGTAGATCTAAGTTGGGTTTGATACACGATAAGTGGTAGTATTAAAGACATGTAGATTTATCTAAGAAACAAGTAAAGAAAAGCTACTTTACTTAAGCACGATAGATAGCTTGACAAATGGCATCTATCGAGATTTACTGGACAAGTTGACGCCAGCTTGACACTAGCTTGATCTATCGAGCTTTATGAATTCAGAATTCTAGATCTGAATTTTGGCCGATGTTGATGTATTTGTTTAAGATTTCTTTCCTCACAACCTTAGACATATATATGGCTTATTTTAAAAGCCTTCATACATGGAATTAGAGACCAAGAGCTTTATTTTCTCTGAGAGAAGCTATTGCGTTTGTACGCCATAGAGTTTTGTAACCAAGTGCTTCATGATCTTCATTGTTGATGAAGTGAAGAACTTTGCAGCCAACAACATCCATTCAAGTTGTTGGAGTTAGTCACAGATTGGAGATTTGTGCATCAAGTAGGGATGGCAAAAAGTACTCGACCCAAGGGTACCTAACCTGACCCAACCCTAATGGGGCAAGTTTTACCCAACCTGCGAAACAATAAGGTCAGGTTTGGTTTTTTAAAATAACCTGACTCGAACTCGACCCGTATATATATAATATTTAAAAAAAAAATTAAAAAAAAACCCTGACTATAAATACACTCTTTTCCTAAGTCTAACCCTAAATGAGTCATTTCTTATCACAGCCGTCTCTCTCCACTCTCAACTCTAATGCTCAAGCCTCAAGCTCTTACTCGGACTCTCTCCGCCATCGACCAGTCAACCACTACCTCACACTCACTCACTCACTAATTCAGTCGCCGGCCATACCCTCATTCTCACTTTCTCAGTCCATTGCCATTTCTGATAGGTTCATTGTTCTCGACCTCTCGTTCTCCACTTTTTTTTTTTTTTTTGGGTTTGTTACTTGGTTTCCTAAGAACTCTACAATAATTTGTTGTGGTGTTGAAGGTGTTGGTAGTGTGAATGTCGGATCTGCTATGGTGGATGGGTTTCATTTTTTGTGACTTGTGTGGTGGGGGATGGAAAACTACGATGGGTTGAATTTTTGAGGTTTGTGATTGCTGGATTTATTGGTTGTTGGTGGTGGTAGGAAGCGGGGTGGCTAGGTTTTTTTAGTTGGGTGCTGGGTTTGAGGTTTTTGTAGTATAATAATGGTGAATCTGGTTTTTTAAATTGCATTTGGATTGTTGATGGGTTAGGTTAATCCTTTGGATCTTTTTTTTTCTGTTGTTGCTTTTAATTTCATAGATTGGAATATAATATTGGAATCTTTGAGTTTGAGCTAAGTGAAATCTTGTAATCTGAGGGAAATCTTGTAATCTTTGAGTTTGGTAATCTTGTAATCTGAAGGAAGGCTATATTACAAAAATTTTGATGAACAAATCTATATTACAAATTGGGTTTTATTCTGTGTTTGTGATTTTGGGCTGAGCATGATGAGACGAGGCCTGCAGGGCCCGACGAGGCGAGTTTGGGACCAAATAAAAAAACCCGTTTATTAAATGGGCCAGGTTTGGGCCCACGGGGTAGGTTTGGGTATAAAGAAACCCGGCCCAATCCGACCTGTTGCCATTCCTAGCATCAAGGGAAAGAAGGCTACTACAAGATCAAGTCCAATTGGGTATTGGAGTAAAGGTTCAACTATTGGTTGGTATTTCAGGATAGGCCAAGGTAGTGGTCAGATTCCTTATACTTATAACTGCTTGATTATTGATTAGTGGATTCTTAGGAGTGGTGACCTTAAATTCACCCAATGGGGTTTTTGCCCATTTGTCAACAAATCACTGTATCAATTTAATTTTCGCTGCATTTAGTTTAATTGGTAATTTGTTGGTGCCTCCACAATTTGTATGTAATTTAACCTAATTTATCAACTTGGGTAATTGAATTAATTAATCGGAGTCAAACTATCTTAACCCAACAATTAAGTTGATTCCTTAGAAATTAAGGTTCAATGCCTTTAAATTAGTAGGGGATATGACAAGTCATACTAGAACTATCTACTACTGAAAGTAAGATACACCACATAACTTTAGGCTTGAAATTATATCATGCTCGGTTCACTTGAAAAGGATTTTTCTATTGATGTGGTGCACACAGACACAATCTCTTATCATAGGTAATTAAGTTTTTCAATACAAGAGCATTAGAGATTTGGTTTATGTTTGAAGTGCACCAACAAATATATGAGGCATGAAAAATAAACATTTATTTATTTTTTGTTCCCTTTGCAATTTGGTAGAATAACAAAAAGTCTTACAACTTCTAGTCTTTTACCAAAGCCATTAGTTACTAGTTAACATTAGGACTGTAATGCAGTCTGAAAAGATTCCTTGCATAGCCTATGTCACTGGTTAGAACAACCATGTTAATAAATCGATATCTATCTCTCTATCACTCATTACTAGGAAATGAGTTTTACAAGAGGTTTGAATTCATTCCTTGCATATATGATGAGTGATGAGTTATTTGTTAGGTTTCAAGGGTATTTTGGTTATTTTATAGTTTTAGGAGGTATTTTGGTCATTTTTAGGTTTCGAGGGGTATTTTGGTAATTTTTCAGGTTAAGGTTTTATTTCGGTTAATTTTTTGGTTTCGGGAGTATTTTGGTCATTTTCAAGTTTCAAGGGTATTTCGGTCAATTTTAGGTTTAGGGGTATTTTGGTAATTTTAAGGTTTCGAGAGTATTTTGGTCATTTTTAGGGTTAGGGGTAATTTGGTTAATTTTTTAGGTTTCAGGGGTATATTGGACATTTTTTAGGTTTCAGAAGTATTTTGGTCATTTTTTAGGTTTCAAGGGTATTTCGGTCATTTTTTAGGTTTTGGTCATTTTTATGTTTAGGGGGTATTTTTGTCGATTTTTAGGTGTCATAGCTATTTTGGTCATTTTTAGGTTTAAGGGGGTATTTTGGTCTTTTTCTTTTAGGTTTAGGGGGTATTTTGGTAATTTTTAGGTTTTGGGAGTATTTTCATCATTTTTTAAGTTTCAGAAGTATTTTGGTCATTTGTTAGATTTTGGTGGTATTTTGGTCATTTTTTAGGCTTAGGGGGTATTTTAGTCATTGTCAGGTTTATGGGTAATTTGGTCAATTTTTAGGTTTTAGAGGTATTTTGATCATTTTTTAAATTTAGAGTGGATTTCAGTCATTTTTTAGATTTAAGGGGTATTTTAGTCTTTTTCTTTTTTTTAGTTTTAGGAGTCTTTCGGTCATTTTTTAGGTTTATAGGGTATTTTCGTTAATTTTTAGGTTTTAGGGGTATTTTGGTCTTTTTTTAAGTTTAAGAGGTATTTTAGTAATTTTAGTGGTTTTTGACCATATTTGGTCTTTTTTAAGGTTTAGAGGGTATTTTGGTAATTTTAAAGGATTTTAAGAGTACTTTGGTCATTTTCAAGTTTTAGTGGCATTTTGGTAATCTTGATTACTAGTTGCTAACTAGTGCTATGCACGGGATAATTAACAACAACTATACCTATTTACTTTATTATTGGTACAATCATTTGAAACCAATCAAATTCTATAATTATAATTCAAAATAAACATTGAAAATATGTATAAAGAAATTATTTCAAATATACAACATTCATCTAAAAATTACAATGATACGGTTGAAGCATGATTCCAATAAAAAAGCATTTCACATAATAACAGTATATCATTTTTTTTTTCCAACTCTGTCTTTTTCTTCTGGAAATAAGTTGCCCAAAGAAATAATAATGAGTTGTCTACATTGAACATTGTATTTTTTTTATTTTAAATAAAGAACATTGTATTACTTTTTCTTTGTCATACCTACATCATAAATAATATTGATAAAAATAATTTTACAACTAAAAAGCAACTATAAACTTTCTGATAATGAGAAAATTTGTATAAAGGAATTTAAATACATGGAAATGCTATTACAAAAATAGACCCAAAGTTGTAGAGACACAAAATAAAGGATTTTCAAAACCTAACCCAAATGTTGTTCTAGAACCTTATCTATTCTTTTTAAACCTAGATGTCAGCACAAAAACAAAACAAAAAAAAAAAAAAACAAAAAAAAAAAAAAGAATAAGAAGAAGAAGAAGAAGAAGAAGAAAGTAAATAAAAAATTGAACAAAAATATACAAGTTCATTTAAATCGTGAATCAACCTCACTACACAAATCCACTCCCCACTCCAATGTATTTTTCAAAACACTATTGGATCTATTGTCTCAAGAATTACAAGAAAACAATATTGTCATATCTATCTCTAATTATCTATTCTAGGCATGTCATTTGCATAAAATCCACTGGCAACTGCAAGAGCTATCAAAGTTCTTTGATGCTTTGATAGCATTTCACTTGTCAGTCTTGACCTAAGCATCCTCCTTCTAGAATCTCATGTCTTCTTTTATCTTTTATCTTTTTAAAATTTCTATGAACATGCACGTTATCAATTTTAAGTTAGATTTAGCAAGTGATTTCAAGAAAAAAGAACATTTGCACAAAATCACAACTTAACTCACTTATAGTTAAGCTACAATGCAAAACAAAAAGAAGAAGAAAGAAAGAAAGAGTCTAGACTTTCTTGGATTTTAGCGTCTTATAGCATTGCTCATCATTAAACACCATTAGTATGAAATTTTAATCCAACGAAGCAATGTGAAAAATAGTTGGAGGGCACCACAATGATGCAATCAATTACAGCAAACTCAATCTAAAAGCTCATACTTATAACCAAATAATACGGAAAAAAAATCAATGCCCAAAACTCTAAATAGAATTAAAATTAAATTGAGCATCAATCATCACATGCAAAGCATCAAAAAGACTAAAAAGCCGAATTGATTGCTTTTTGTCATATAAGTAAAATTGCAATTTCTCTTTTTAAACAACCCCTGCATTCCTTAAATTTTTAGGGTATTTGAATAAAGAAAGGGGAAAAAAGCACAATTTTTTAAAAAAAAAAAATTTAACTGCATGTTAGGAGGATTTTCTTCTTAGTAATATCATGCCATACAATTTTGTAAACAAAATTCACACAAATACGCACACACTTACCAACCAAGCTGCAAAAATCAGTAAAACCCAATCAAATGCATTTGGTTAAAGTATTTCTTCAAACACTTTGAATGGATTAGGGAATTGAGGAATCTTATCAACAAAAATATAGAGTTCATAAGTATTAAAAAACCAAAGAAAATAATAATCAACCATTAAACCAGAAAATAAAAAACTGAGTTCATAAGAAATGGCATTGGTTTATTTTTTTTGGGTTCTAAAGTCATCAACATTAAACAAAAAATACAAAAACATATTTCATCAACATTGATAGGCCACAAACTAAAAGACCCATTGTGATGGAAATTAATTAATTTATTAGCAAAGTTATTTATTAATCAATTTATCATGCAAACACATGGTAGCACAAACAAATCACCAATAAACTAATTATGCAGCGGAAAATAAATAACACGGTGATTTGTTTACGAATGGGGAAAACCTAATGGCAAAAACCCCACCGGGTGATTTTTAGGTCACCACTCTTGAAACTCCATTATTATCACAACAAGCGATTACAAGTAAAGGAATCTCAAGTACCTTACCAACCTACAGTTGAACCTTTACCCCAATACCCAATTACGTGACTAACCAATTGCGCGGATCCCAGTACGTGACTTCAAACACCAACTAAGAAGGTTATTGGCTGCAAAGTTCTTTAGTTCATCCACACGATGAAGATCAAGAAGATGCTTGGTCACAAAACCCTACAGTGCAAATACACAGCAACTTCTTTGAGAGAAAGAGATGAACAAGGGCAAGAACTTCGTCTCCGGTCACAATTTGCTTGAACAGAGTTTGCTTAATGCTTGTGCAACATGTGAACTCTTTGACAACCCTTAAAACAATCATTTTATATGTTTAGGGTTTGGAGAAAAGAAAGCCCAAATGCATAATCACGGATCCCAAGAAAATCATATCAAAATTCTGAAATTCATAAACCTCAACAGATAGAAGGTGTCGAGAAGCTATCGAGCACATGGGCATGAGACAGCTTCTAAATCTCGACACATGCTAGCTACCGAAATTTAATGAATGTGCACTTCTTCAGCTTTTTTCTTGGACAGACTTATGACTTCAACACTTGATCTTGAAACCTTGTTTCTTGAACACCTAGAACTACCCAATTACAAGTAAAGTGCATTTTGTCAAAAGATTAGCCAATTACAATAAAGAATGACATATGGTCTTAACATGTGAACCACATATGTCCTAAAAAAAATTGTGGTAGAACATACTTTTGGGTATGAGATTTTATGATAAACATAGTCAAACCTTGATTTGAAATCTGCCAACTCATTAATCTGCGTCTTCTCCAATAAAAGAAATGGAAGTTCACATGAAGCATGCTTAAAACCCCACATACAGTATACTACCCAAAACCTGACATTTATCAAAATTCATCATCTACCACTATAAATTGATGCAAGGTCACTCCTAAAAATAAATTATTTTTAAACATCATAACATAATGAAAATAATAAATGTTAGGAGTCTATAGAATAACACAGGAATGTAATGAAAACAACAGTGTGAACCATGAATCAAATTTTAAAGTAAATTTACATATGGTTTATCATATTTGTGGTTTTCTTACTAAGTCTTAGTGATACCCATTGAGAAGCTTCAAACAATGAAAAAAATTAAAAATTAAAAAAAAAAAATCCTTTTACAAACCTTTTCTTTTAAAGATATATAGATAATAGGTCATACAGTATCAATTAATTTGTGGTAAATTATGATGAAATAAGCTTCAAGGCTCTAATATTTATAATTCACTTAAGTCAGAAAGTAAATTTCAAAAGTCATAATTTATTTATTCTAAAGACAACCACACAAAAATACATGTAAATGCTAACAATTCTATATAGAAAGAAGAAGAAATATTAGAAGAATTTCTTACCCCAAAATTCTCAACCGCAAGTTCATATTGTCTTTCCCACCATGCGTCTTGCTTTTGCACATCCTTTACAAAACTCACTCTAACTTGAAACACCTAAGCAATCCCAACCAAAATGAAAATATCACTCATTGAAAAGCCATAAAAGAGTCAAACTTTACACATATAAATAGAGAAAAAAGACAACTTAGGTAGTGTAGATATCAATAGCTTGAATTGAAAATTGGAAGGGGTTATACAAAGGTCTGAAATAGGTGGACAAGCTAGGTGCTTTGGTTGGGATATTGGATAGTATTACTGCTACAGTGGGAAGAATTGGCAAAAAAAATCAAGGTATAAGACTTATCATATTCTAATAATTATGAAAATCCTTGTAGTAAAAAAAAAAAAAAAACGAATATCATGTTGTATTGGCATGAAAAAAAAAACAATAAATAATCCAAACAAAGATAGAGGATTTTCATAAAATAAACATAAAAAATTTACCAAGCTTTTTTTTTTTTTTTTTGACTTCACTCAGACAGTTGTCGAGCACATCGGGTGATGCTATGATAGGGTTGGCCTATCTTCAAAAATCTTTTGTCTCAATGAGTCTTATGTAAAGGTCTAGAATGTTGAAGAAAGGACACCATGCAATTTAGCTTGATCCAAAACCTACCAACTAAAAAGGGCAACTGATGATATAAACTATACTATTTTTAAATCACAAATCACAACACAGATAGGAACATAAAAATTCAATGTGTCCAATAATTTGAATTATCTAAACCCTCTACATCTAAACCCATCAATCTATGAATTCAATTGTAATTCACCCATGATCCAATTCTACGCATCACGTATGAAAATAATAATAATAGCAAATTAATGTAAATCCAAAACCAATAACCAAATATTAAAGAAACAATCTTCCACCTCTAGAGGAAGAAGCCCAGGTTTGAAAACCCACTAAAGTGTTCGACTTTTACCACAATAAGATATAAAGTAGAAGAAACCATAACCCCTAAAGTAAACACAATTAAATTTTTTTTGGAAAACCCTTTTTAAGGCCGGCGAACTAAAGGCCAACCATTCAGCCATAGCAACCCAAAACACCAACAGTAAATAAAAACAAGGTAGGTAGGTTTTCAATTGAAAGCAAATCATAATTCTTACTTGGGGTTTGGATTTTGCTCTTCAGAGAAGGTTGGCTTCAGTTGCAAATTCTTTGAATTAGATAGTGGCAAGGAAACTGTATATGTACATAAAAACGTTACACATACAAAACAAAGAAAGATTTGGCAGCATTACACACACAAAACAAAGTTCTAAAGGATAAAAGTTTAGGATTTTGGATTCAATTAGTCAAAATATAATCCAAGAACCAAGATAACATCAATTACATCCTAATCTCTTCATTTTCTTACAAAACACAGAGAGCAAACCGTAAAAAAAAAAAAAAAAAAAAAAAAAAAAAAAAAAAAAAAAAAAAAACCTTTTTCATATCAAACATTGCTTCAAGATTAGCCAAGTTTTCTCATCTATGTGAATTGTGGACCATTGCATTAATCAACCAAATTTCAGTTCACAATTTGCAAAATTTAGGCAAAAATTCATCGAAGATCGTTGAATAAATGAAGAGTCATAACACATTGATAGATTTAATAGTAATAAACAATCAAAGCGAAAGATTTATAGAGAAAACAACGAAGATTGTAACGTGCCTTAGTAGAGCAACCACGAACCTCGCGGAGAATGACCTTAGGGAAGCCATTGATGTCCTTTGTGTGCTCCACATACACATTTCTCCAAACGACGATGTATTCATCATCTTCTCTCTCTCTCTCTCTCTCTCTCTCTCGATCGATCGATCGATCGCTTTTTCTTTTTTTCTATTTGTGGAATAGTTAAGAGAATGAGTCATATTAGGGACGAAGGGTATTAAAATCGAAATAATTAAATCAAATTAAAAAAATATAAATAAAAAATGCTAACGTGGAAAATTTAAACGTTTCGCAAAAACCACTAAATGAGAAGGCACAATGGTTGATATAAAATTGACCAAGATAAAATGATAAACAACACATAAAAGAAGCACTACAATCTCTAAAGACTCTTATGAATGAATAAAAAAATTAACTTTTTAAAATGAAATGAGGGATGCCTATTTATAGGCACACTGGCACCGATTTGGAATAGGTATAATTGTGAATAGACATATTAAAAAGAAAAATTGTTCGGTGTTTTAAAATGTAAATGTGGCTAAAAAATATGTAGCCACGTGGTATAATGAGGAGCAGTAAAGAAACAAGTCAAACATTTTGGCTATTAGTTATTACTAGTCAAGGACTCGCGTGTTGCGTGTGATAATTTTTTTAATGATAGCGTTATTATTTTGAATATTTTTCAATGTATTACTATTTAAGCTGCATTATATATGTATGACCAATATATTGTAGGATTCATGTTGATAGGAGGTTTTGGTCTTGGAATTAGATGCGAAAAGTTCCGGCAATGATGCCTTAAGCTATAAATACCAGAATCCTAAATTACACCATACTATTTGAGGCTAGATTTTTTTTTACTACTTAATAAAAGGTAAGAAATGAGCCTAAATATAGATTTATATCTTGCATATGTACTTGCAAATTTTTTTATTACAAAATGTTATTAAAAGCAGTCATCATAGTACAAAGGATACAACTATAATTTATTCATTTCAATTCGGCAGGCTCTTAACCATAGCCCTTACCTAGTTGCCTTACTTGGCCTTGTAGTCACTCCAGAGCTGATCAACAATCTTCCCAACCTAGTAAAATTTAATCCACTTCAAAATAGATAGATAGAATTTTATAAATTTCAAGTTAGAGTCATGCTAAAAACTTTAGAGGGCTCTAATTAAGTCCTTGCAAGTATTTTTAAATAAATAAAAAATACAAAAAAAGATCTATTCTTATTGCTCCACAATTGATTTTCCAATTGCTATAATTGCAGTTAACACCTTCCCTTTGAATGAGATCAATAGACAAAAAAACCCAAAGCAATACCAATTTTGTTTTTCTGTAATTCGAAATGTATTATGTATATAACCATGATTTGAAGCTTGGCCTTTGGTAGAAATTTTTTCATAGAATGGACCTCACATGAAGACTAAATTACTGAACTTTTTTTTGAGATTCAACTAAATCACTAAACTTAATGAGATATATAAGGCTACATTCAGGAAATAATTAATTAACCATGTTCTAAGGCATCAATATGGTTGCTAAAAAATATGCTAGACACTAATCTCAATGTTGATTTTTTTTTCCCTTAGCTCATTGTGCTTAAATAGTAGTCACATGAAATAAGAGGCATAGATTTAAAAAAAGTCTGCAGTTAATTACAACTTCTCAATTTGAGGAAAATATTGCGTCTACAATAGTTTAAGACGTGTCCATTAGAAACAAATATCACAAAAGATCCAAAGAATTTTCCAAATAGCTTAATAAATAATTTGGGATACATCTCAAGGCTAAAAATGACTAAAAGAGACAATTTACTACTCAAGGCACTGTTTGAGGGACTTTGCTGGAGACATATAGCTACATAGGGCTGATAGAACATTTGATAGAAGTGGAGTCAAACGACAAAGTAAAAAATTTAATCCAATTACCGTAGGTATCAATCTACACTAACACGGAACCCTTGATAGATGTGGAGACAAACAACAAAGTCAAAAATCTAATCTCACAATCACAAAGGAAAGCTGCTACAATATTCAAAACTCCAATCGAATTACCTTTGGTATCATTCTACAATGACACAGATATTTTATATAGTTTTTTTAAAATTGGAATACAAACACAGATTTCTCATCACACTATCACAAAGGAGATCTACTACAATATTGAAAACTCTAATCAAATGACCTTGGGTACACATATTTCTAATCCCACAACCATAAAGCAAAGCTACTACAATATTCAAAACTCCAATTGAATTACCTTTGGTACCAATCAAAAATGACATAGATATTTGATACAATTTGTTTAAATTGAAATACATACCTAAAGGAGATCTGCTACAATATTGAAAACTCTAATCGAATGGCCTTGGGTATCAATCTACACTGACACAAATATTTGGCATTGTAATAAATACACAGAAAATTGTTTTAGAAACAACAATATTGCCTTATTTTGCATAAATTACATGAACTAATATGAGTCACATCACAACACTCAAGAGGTAGTAGGTAGTAACAAAATGTAAAAAGGGAATAAAAAACATCAAGCAATCAAGCAAAAAGAATAGAGCAAAAAACATATTGGGATTTAGAGATACCTAAACTGAAGCATCCAACTTCTGTCAGTATTTATATTATTGTGAGTAAAGGAGTAAGGAAGATAGAGAGGCTGCCTTTAGAAGGTAGGGAAGGGGAAAGAACACGTTTTGCGCAAGAAGTTTGCAGTTAGAATGTGGGGAAGGGGAAGTCACATAGTTTGTGTGAGAAATCTGCCATTAGAAGGTGGGGAAGGGGAAAGAACACGTGAGAAACAAAAGTGGAGGAAATCCAGAGGTTGTAACCATGATTTTCAAAGGGTTTTTAGTTTAGAAGGCTTGGGTTTAGGCTTTAAGTTAGAATTTAATTTATAAGATGTGGCTTAATGTTAGCGTAGCAACATTAAATGCTATGCTTTAGCTTTTAGTAATATATAGATATAGATTAGTTGCTAACCTGTGCAATGCACGGGAGAGCCAAATAAAATTTTTAAATTTTCACTTTGCTTAAAATTATGACCACTTTAAAATAAAAGTTACAATTTAAAAAGAAAAAAAAATACTAATACCAATAATGATAAGTCCAACTCCAATATAATTTGATATATTTTTTTCTACCACTAATAATTTGTTATACCTAAAATTTATGTTAAAGATGACAATAATTATTCTCAATTCCTAAAAATCATATGTAATAGAAATAATATATATAAAAAATAAAGAAATTGTTAACAAACTTGGAGTAGTTGATAGGCCATGAATGTATTGACCCATTTGGTAAATTAAATCAATTAATTAAGCCAAGTAAATTAATTAGATTCAATTACATTCAATACGCGTGGTAGCACAAATAAATCATCAAATAACTAAATGCAGTGGAAATTAAATTTGACACAGGTGATTTGTTTACAAATGGGGAAAACCACCGAGGCAAAACCCCACAGGGTGAATTTAAGGTCACCACTCTCGAGAATCCACTATTATCAAAACAAGTGATTACAAGTAAAGCAATCCCAGTAACTTATGCCAACCTATAGTTGAATCCTTACCTCAATACACAATTGGACTTGCAATGTAGTGACAATCTCTCCTTTCAATGCACGACTCTCTGTACGTGACTAAGTAATCGATGCACGGATCCCAGTCTGCGACTTACACACCAACTTGAGAAAGATATTGGCTGCAAAGTTCTTCAGTTCATCCACAGGATGAAGATCAAGAAACTCCTTGGTTACAAAACCCTACGGCATACAAATGCAACAGCTTCTTCAAGAGAAAGATGAACTAGGGCAAATTGTCTCCAGTTACAATTTGAGTGAATAATCACTTTGCATCAAGTTGCATCCAGTTGCGTCACCCTAAACGGCCCTTAAAATAATCCTTATATATGTCTAGGGTTGTGAGAAAAGAAACCCTACACAAAAAGCTTAGATATGCGTGAAAAACATATCTGGAAATCTGATTTTCATAATCCTCGATAAGTAGGCTATCTGTCGAGCTGCTATCGAGTTTCAGGCTAAAAGCTTCTTTATAACCTCGATAGATACAATCTGTTGAGCTTTAAAATACAGCACTTCTTCACTTGATTCTTGAACAGACTTGCATGGCTTTAACTCTTGACTTGAACACAATGTTGCTTGAAGACTTAAACCATCTTAGATCTACCCAATTACAAGTAAAGTGCATTTTGTCAAAAGATTAGCCAATTCTAAATGACATATGTTCATAACAAGATCCACATATGTCCTAATAGTAGTAATTAAATTTGTAGCTATTTATCTAAAAATATGAGTAGGATCTGCAAAATAAGTATTTTTAAGTTATTGATATATAAAGGAAATAATGTAGACAATCCAATATGACTATATGAGTCAACTTATTTAATAATTTTAAAAAAATTTGAACAATTGAAGAGACGTGGGAGAAGCAATGGTCAAGGCTTTGGAATTGGGATATAATAGAATGCTTATTTGGAGTAGCAGTAAAGACCTCAGTACCTCACACGATGTCACAGGGTGAATTTTTTCACTCAAACTTTCTGTCTGTGATGGCCCTAAGTCCCTGACTTAGTCTCAGCCAACACCACACACACACTGCAATAACACTTAGAACAGATTATATAGGGACGTTTAAGCATATAGCACACATAATATTTACAGGGAACCCACCCCCAACCTTTATTACTTAATCTTAAGTACAAAGGAAACCCTTTTACAAGCCTAGAGAATTACACAGAATTTTTCCAAAGCCAAATACACTCTACTGTTGACACCCCCAACAGCCTTAGGGTTAAATATATAGAATTAACTACTATGGCAGTTACTGCCTAGTAACTACTTGGGTCTTGGACAATCTGCCACTTGTGATATGACTTGGGACACCTTTAACTGATGCTGTCTTGGCCTGCCATCAGCACTATAGCCCACACAGCATGCCCATATGCAGCACACAAAGTAATTGCCATCAACCCATTAGAACTTGTCCATGCATTCAGCCAACCCACACTAGCCCAATGCCTTGCACCCAGCATTCAATCATCACAGTAGCCCAGCCTTGCCTTGCACTCAAGCCACCAAGCCCACACACAAGGAACCAACAACTAAGCCATCAATGCCATGCACCACCACATAGGGTCAACACCACCTGCTACTGCCTATCATCATCAAAACCATCTCTGCCTACCATGGCCCATCTCTGCCATAGCCTTGAGGCATCATGTGGAGCAAGGTGCCTCCATATGCTGCCCGTCATCACTACTCATTGATCCAACTCGAGTAGAGAGATTCGGCAGGTCCCCCTCAAAGAACCCTTAGAAGCATTACTAGTCGGGCGTAAAGAGCCATAAGTGTGTTGAGAGAACATAAAGCCAAGTGATTGACCCAATGCTACCCAAGCACCCTCATTCCTCATGCCATCATCAACAACACATAATGCTCCTAACACACGAGTATGCAACTAGAGTAGAGGAGCTTCTTAGCTTGAAAAGAACCTACTTTCAAACTTAAACCAGTTTCAGGTTTAGCGCTCAACCATAAGCCTCCTTTTTGTTCCGAAGGATGTAATTGCCCATGTAATATATCTAGCTTATATCACTAATTGACCACAAACCTGATGTTTTTAGTTGTGTCCTTGTGTACTGTAAGGACCATATTTGAATTCCTAGCCCAAAAGGTGGATGGACTTAGGCCCAAAAAGCCCAAAACAATGAATTTATAGAAAATGAGTTGGAAAACTGGGCTTTAATGAATCAGATAACCACTAAAGTGGATTCAGATGACAAGAAAATGAAGACGAATAAGTTTAAACTAAAGAAAATCGTTCTCGGCACAGTTCGAGGAGATCAGTTCTTATATATTTCTCTCAAGTTTGATTGCAAATATAATTCTTGATTGCTACGGTGTTTTTCTCTTAGTTTCTCGAACTCTTTCACTCATTGCCTCCTTCCTCTTTTATACTCTCTTCCCCTTTTCATCTTTACCCTCCACGTGCAGGCCAGATGGTTGGTGTTGATACTTGTCCCATCAGCCCCTTTTTGAAGTCTTTGTGTAGTAGCTGTAAGTCTGAAAACCACTGTTCAAGTATCACTTTCACATTAATGCGACCAGAGGGGTAGCTGCAGGGCATTCAATATAGTGGTAACAACTTTCTTCTCAGATATTTTAGGACTCCCCCCTATCCTATGTTTCTGTAATGCTTATCTGCATCAATAGAATTTCCTAGAACGTCCCTCTGGACTGCAGACCACCTTTTCGAACCTCGGCTTTGGTTAGCCAAGGAGACATTCATCCTCAGCCCACCCTCTTGGGCCCTTATGACCAAAACTAACTTCTTCATTTACTAACATGGACTCCCCTGACAATGTTTACTCCTCCTTGGACGACTTCATGTCCTCGAATTGGACCCCATGCCCAATATATACATAGATAATGAGCTCCTAGGCCCAATACCCCTACAATAGCCCCTTGAGATTCTTCTTTTTGGCTCGTCGAGAAGAAAGGAGGATTTCGATGTCACTACACTAACCTTGTGCTCATTACACGTCACCTCTGATTGCGTAGGTGCCTTTCTAACTGCCTAAGGCAGGCTCCTGACACTTTGGCATACAAAACGCGCCTTCATTAAATTTTTACGGCTTTCTGCTCACCACATTCTATGGTGCAATGCGGATCCAACGGCTAAGGATTCTGCTGGGAACCGAGCTGGAATTTTCCTGCTTCTAACTCCCTCTTTGATATAAATACCGCTCAAATCAATCACTCACCTCACTTTAGCATTCATTTCACTTTAGCGCACATACACTGAATCTACAAACTTCCCCAACTCACTCGTGCCCTTACAAATACCAAAAGCCTGTCCGAGGATACTTTTCTTCTTTATGTAAGTCTTCATAAACATTTTTCACTTTATTTTTCCATATATTTTTCTTTTCTTTGTGTCTTTTCCTCCTCGGCTCCTCTTCCTTCTTATTATCTTCTTAGTACCTCCAACTCTCTCTTAGGAATGGGTAGATTCAAAAGTTTGGTAGACTCCGAGGAGGAAATAGTAAGCTTTAGAGCTTTGTCTAGGATCCCGCCAGGAGTGTTCACTAGGTATTGTAAGGACAGAGAATGGCACGAGAAAAGGCAAGAAGGAGAAGTGGTAATCCCAATGATTGCCTTTATAGAGGGTGGGATAAGAATTCCCATAGGCACCGTAATTAGGGACTACCTAAGGGCTCATAAGTTAGCTCCCACCTAGTGTGCCCCAAACATGTTTAGGATTCTAGGGAGTGTAGATGCCCTTAATGAAAAAATGGGCTTAGGGCTGACCCACCACAATGTCAACTAGATTTACAACCTCCACCATCTAACGGGGCAGGGGTACTACCTAAAATCTAGGTACCCTAAGGTTAGGCTCATCCAGTGCCTCCCTGACTCTAACAAGGGCCTAAATAAGGACTTTTTTATCGTGTCAGGGGAGTGGCACGATGGCCTCCCCTACCCGATGAGAGAGGGGGAACTAGGTGGGGTCTTAGGTCTAAGTTAAAAATTTGTACTTAAGTTTTCTTTAGGCTCATTGTGCTTTTTGCTAATGATATTTTTCTGTTTTTCTGTTTTTCTCCATGGTTTTGTAGATAAGAACGCTACTATGCCTAACTTCAACCTCGTTAATCAAGAAAACCTTGACAAAATACTAAAGGCCGAGGTATTTATCCATAGTGACGGCCAGCTCAGGGCAGCACATCTCCATCTCCAAATGCTACCAGGCACCTAAGTGCATCATAAAGGCAAAGGACCCTTGTCTCCACCAAATAAGTATTACCGCCCCAGGTTTCCTCATCTCCAATCCGATCCCAAAAGGCACGCTCACCACCAATCTCATACCTAAAGGCATACCAAAGGTAGCCTTGCCACCACTATACACAGCCAAAGGGGCCACTTCTTCTCATCCTGCCATCACAAAGGAAGAAGAAAAAGAAGAAAAAGAAATAGTTGAAGTGTTTGACTCTAAGGACGAGTTTGACGTCTTTAATCAACCTTTGTCCTCGAAAGCTTCAACTGGTGATCTCGAGTGGCCTTTCACACCAATACTAGACGAGATGGGGATCCAACGTAAGTCATGGTCCACCTTGCTGGAACTGATAAAGTCCCAACCAGGGAGGGACACGCCTGGGAAGGTAGCCCAGACTAAGCCTCCCACCTTTCCACCCACTCAGCCCCTTCGTCATGATCCTACCGACCTTAAAAGAAAAAGAGAGTAGAAAGGCAAGGAGGTGGTGGAAGGAGGGAAAACTCATCCCTCCCAAGAAGATGAGGCCCAAAGAATGGCCAAGCAAGCCAAAGTAGGGCAGAAGGGCACCGAGCAAAGGGTTGATCTTCAGGTCACACCTCCGGCATGGACCCCCACCCCAATTCTGGATAGGGCTCCCCTACCTGCCAGTGCCTTTATCAGGGACTTCCGAGGAGGGACGGCCGGCTATGTGGCCAATGCGGTGGAGCAAGCTCTACTACTCCCTGAGGACATGGCCAAGCTTTGGTCCATAAGGAGGCACAAGGTCTTCCTCAGTTTAAAGAGGTACCTCACCATGGTATGTCCCTTACTTGGCTTCTTCTTCTTCTTTTTTTATTTTTTTTTATTTTTTTATTTTTACTGCTTTCCTCTCTCTCTCTTTCTAATCTATGTTTCTTTCCTCGGCAGGCAGTTCAAGCCTTATTTCGGGTAAAGGAGATAACCAACTACTGCCACCCGAAAAAAGAATGAATGAGATGAAGAGCAAAATGGCCGAGATGGAAAGGGATAAGAAAAGTGTCAAGGCTGCTCTAGATAGATCATTGCCTTTAAGAAGAAATTAGAGGAGGCCGAGAAGGCAAGGGAACAAGCGAAGAAGGCTAGGGATTAGGTCGAGCAAGAAGGATATGATGTAGGAGTGGAAGAGACCAAGGAAACCCTTAAGGCTAAGGTCTTGGGGGTATGTAGGAATTACTGCTCCCAAGTGTGGAATGAAGCTCTCAACCAAGCTGGGGTTGAGGCTTCATCTATACTTAGGAAGGCAGAGAATATATGCTAACCCCCGCCATCCGAGAATCTGTTCCATCTAGCTCGAGGATTGATACCTCCTCCCGGGTGGCAGAAGCAGGCAAGGACAGTACAGCCCAGGTCCTAGCCTCTCCTCCGAGGTGGCCGAGCAGCCCGAGGGCACAGAAAAGAAGAAGAACTTAAACTAGGGAGTGGCCCCTGATGCCACGAAGCGCTCCCACTGCCACCAAGGACCCTCCTGCTGAGAAAGAAGCTTCTAACAAAATGGAGATAGTCTTGGCCACTCTTCCCTTGCTAGCCAAAGCTGATCTTGCAAGCAAAGGCCCCGAGCTCTCAGAGACAACCTCCACCCAACCCATCAAAGCCCCTCCTAAGGAAAAACTTGTAATAAAAAAGAAATAGATTTTAGTGTAGTTCTTTCTTTTATGTTTTTATTTTCAAAACTTGTAATCTAGCTAACCTTTTGTAAACTATTTTCCTTTTTCTAAGGCTCAAATTAATGATAATTTACAAGTTTTCCCTCCATGTTTGTGATATTGATGTTGATTCTAACATAGTTTATGTTTCATGTAACACTTAACTAATATGGAATTGAGATAAATCTCCATTTAGTTTTCTGCATAAGTGGCAGCATAGTTATCCCACCTTAAATGATTAGCAGCAAGATAAGTTAAATATGCTAAGTCCATAATCCCAGCAAAGTGTAACCTTAAGCTTAAAAACATACATAATTGTAGAGCATCCATCCACATCTGGCTTTAATTTGTTTTTCATTAATCAGCAAGTCTAAGGATCTGGGGATGATAATCAATTTTCAAACTGAATCATGGGCATACTTTCAAATGCTTTAAGTGATGCTCATGAGTGTTCATTTGATTATGTTATTTATAATAAATATTTTTGCCACTTAGCATGGCTGGTTCTACTTGATACTTAGATAAATGACAGAACGTATGAACCTGCCCAATGTATGTTGTCCGAGGGACCAAGTATAACTAGGGTTCCGTTTGACACTTAGGTGAATAGGTTGAAATATCAATTTACCCAAGGTATGTGACCCGAGGATCTAGGCATGACCAAGGTTCTGTTTGATACTTAGGAAAATAGCTTTGAAATATCAATTTACCCAAGGTATGTGGTTCGAGGATCCAGGCATGACCAATGTTCTATTTGATACTTAGGAAAATAATAGGAAGTTTTAATTTACCCAAAGCATGTGATCCGAGGAGCCAAGCATAGTTAAGGTTCTGTTTAACACTTAGATAGATGTCAGGAAGTATTAATTTATCCAAAGTATGTGGTCCGAGGAGCCAGGCATAGCTAAGGTTCTGTTTAACACTTAGACAGTTAACCCAAAAATATCAATTTACCCAAGATATATGATTTGTGGAGCCATGCATGACCAATGTTCTGTTTGATACATAGGAAAATAACAAGTAGTATTAATTTACCCAAAGCATGTGGTTCGAGAAGCCAGACATAGCTAAGGTTTTGTTTAACACTTAGATAGATGTCAGGAAATATTAATTTACCCAAAGCATGTGATCCGATAAGCCAGGTATAGCTAAGATTCTGTTTATCACATAGGTGAATAACTTGAAATATCAATTTACCCAAGGTATGTGGCCCAAGGATCCAGGCATGACCAAGATTCTATTTGATACTTAGGAAAATAGCTTTGAAATATCAATTTACCCAAGGTATGTGGCATGACCAAGGTTTTGTTTGATATTTAGGAAAATAATAAGAAGTATTAATTTACCCAAAGCATGTGGCCCGATGAGCCACGCATAACTAAGGTTCTGTTTAACACTTAGATAGATGTCAAGAAGTATTATTTACCCAAAGCATGTGGTCCGAAGAGCTAGGCATAGTTAAGGTTCTGTTTAACACTTAAGAAAATAATAGGAAGTATTAATTTACCCAAAGCATGTGGTCCGAAGAGTCAAGCATAGCTAAGGTTTTGTTTAACACTTAGATAGATGTCAGGAAGTATTAATTTACCCAAAACATGTGGTCTGTGGAGCCAAGCATAGTTAAGGTTCTGTTTAACACTTAGACAGTTAACCCAAAAATATCAATTTACCTAAGGTATGAGGTTCGTAGAGCTAGACATGACCAATGTTCTATTTGATACTTACGAAAATAACTTAGAATATTAATTTACCGAAGGTATGTGGTTCGAGGAGACCGGCATGATCGAGGTTCTGTTTGATATTCAAACAAACAATAGAAAGCATGGCGCACACTGTAATAAACCAAAATATGGTAAAGAAAGCTTTTATTAATAATAATACATTCTCAGGTTGTTTACATTCCAGGGGCGTGGTACAGCCTTTTCCTCTAGATCTTCAAGATAATATGCACCCGTGCCAGCCACTGATGTGATGCGATATGGTCCTTCCCAGTTGGGCCCTAATTTTCCCCATGCTGGGTTCTTTGTAGTTCCTAAAATCTTTTTTAAGACCAAGTCTCTAGGTTCCAGGGGCCTTAGCTTTATGTTGGCATCATACCCTTGCTTTAGCTTGTGTTGATAGTAGGCCAATTGGACCATGGCATTTTCCCTTCGTTCTTCAATCAAGTTTAATCTCTTCTCCAATAGCCCATCATTGCTGCTCGGAGTGAAAGAACTCGTTCTCAGAGTGGGGAATCTAGTCTCCAGATGAATAACCGCCTCGGCCCCATAAGTCATTGAAAAAGGAGGTCTCCCCAGTGGACCTACGAGGAGTAGTCCGGTATATCCAATGGACGTGTGGCAATTCTTCTACCCATTTTCCCTTTGTGTCATCTAGCCTCTTTTTAAGCTCATTCACTATGACCTTATTGACAGCTTCAGCATGTCCGTTCCCCTGTGGATATGCCGGAGTTGAATATCTATTTGTTATGCCCAGGTCACAACAATACCTCCTGAAGGCCTTGCTATCAAACTACAGTCCATTGTTCAAGATGAGGGTACGAGGGATTCCAAACTGAGTGACAATATTTTTCCAAACAAATCTCTTTGCATCCGCATCCCTAATATTTGCCAATGGTTCAGCTTCAACCTACTTGGTGAAGTAATCCGTGCCAGCTAACAAATATCTTTTATTCCTTACTGCCTTAGGGAAAGGACCTACAATGTCCAAGCCCCATTGAGCAAAAGGCCAAGGGCTGGACAAAGGATTAAGGACTCCTTCGGGTTAATGAATGTTTGGTGCAAATCTTTGGCATTGGTCACACTTCTTCACATACTCTTATTCTTCCTTCTGCATATTTGGCCACTAATAGCCTTGAGTGAGGGCCCTATAAGACAAAGAACTGCCCCTCGTGTGGCTTCCATAAATCCCTTCATGTAATTCTTCTAGAAGTAGCTCAACTGCTTTAGGGTGCATGCATAGCATATATGGGCCAAAAAAAGATCTCTTATACAACTTTTGGTCCTCGGACAGCCAAAACCAAGGAGCTTTCCTTCGTATTTTGACAGCCTCGAACTTGCTCTCAAGCAAGACATCCTCCTTAAGGAATAGTACAATATAGTCCATCCAGCTAGGACTCACCCTTATTTGATGAACTTGAACCACATTTTTCACTGCCTCAATAGGTTTACATAAGTCCTCCACAAGGATCACCCGAGGTAAACTTTGTGCCGAGGATGTTGCCAACGTGGCAAGAGAGTCGGCATGTGTATTTCTACTTCTAGGGATTTGCGATAAATTAAAAGACTCAAATCCTGACTACAAGTGTCTAACCTGGTTCAAATACTCTTGCATTCTAAGATCTCTGACTTCCAGCTCTCCCTGAACTTGGCCTACCACCAACCTCGAATTAGAGAATATCTCTACAACTTTTCCACCCATTTTTTGAACCATGGTCATTCCTGCCAACAGAGCTTCATACTCAGCTTCATTGTTTATGGTCGAGAAGCCTAATCTCAAGAATTTCTCAATTATGATCCTCTTGGGAGATATCAAAACTAGCCCCACTCTAGATCTTTTGTGATTCGATGCATCATCAACATATGCTCTCTAGGACAAGGGCTCTTGTAAGGAGACTAACCCAACCGACTTTCCATCCATGTCCTGCTTCTCCATTCTGTAATGGGGATTCAGTGAACTCAGCCACCAAATCATCAAGGACCTGACCCTTGACAAAGGTGCGCGGCATGTACTTGATATCAAAAGCCCCTAGGATCGTACCCCACTTGGCAATCCTTCCTATGTAATAAGCACTCTGAAGTAGATTTCTAAGTGGAAGCTGGGTTAAGACAACAACTGTGTGTGGTTGGAAGTAGTAGGGGAGCTTACATGTAGCATGCACAACTGCTAAAATGGCTTTCTCGAGTGGTAGGTAACGAACCTCGGCCTCATGTAGTGATTTGCTCACATAATAAACTAGCCTCTGTACACCACTATCAACCCGCACAAGTACCAGGCTTACTGCATAGGAAGCTACAGTAATGTAAGCAAACAAAACTTTATCTACCTCGGGTCTAGACATAATGGGTGGCTGAGATAGGTATTCCTTCAGCTGTTGGAAGGCCAAGACACACTCCTCAGTCCATTCGAATCTTTTCCACTTGTTCAACAGTTGGAAGAAAGGTCTACACCTGTCTACTGACCGAGAGATAAATCGGTTTAGGGCAGCAATCATCCCTGTTAGCTTCTAGACCTCTTTAGGATTCTTAGATGGCTGTAAATTGTTAATTGCTTTAATCTAATCAGGGTTAACTTCAATTTTACGGTGTGTAACCATGTACCCCAAGAACTTTCCTAATCCAACACCAAAAGAACACTTAGAAGCGTTAAGGCGCAGCTTGTGTCTCCATAATATCCCAAAGATATTCTTAAGGTCATTAACATGCTCGGATTCTGCCTTACTCTTTACCACCATATCATCTATATAGATCTCAATGTTTTTTCCTAACTATGGCTCAAACATCTTGGTCATCATCCTCTAGTAGGTAGCCCCTGCATTCTTTAAACCAAAGGGCATCACCTTGTAATGGTAATTCCCAATAGGAGTAACAAAAGCTGTCCTCTCTTAATCATCCAAAGCCAAAGGTATCTGGTGGTAGCCTTGAAAAGCGTCCAAAAAGCTCATCTGAGGATGACCTACAGTGGCATTCACTAGCTAGTCTATCCGAGGCATGGGGAAAGGATCTTTTAAGCAGACCTTGTTCAGATCTGTGAAGTCCACCCATACCCGTCACTTTCCATCTTTGTTCTTCACAACCACAGTATTGGCCAACCATTTAGGGTAGAACACTTCTTTAATAGCCCCAGCTTGCTTAAGCGTCATCACCTCGTCTTTGACAGCGTTAGAATGATCTTTAAATGAGCGCTAAGGTGGTTGTTTTATGAGGGTGACAAATGGATTGACATTCAAATGATGGCAGATGAAGCTTGGATCCACCCCCAGAGTTTCGTAAGCACTCCATGCGAACACATCAACGTTCCTCTTAAGAAACTCTATCAACTCTTCCTTTTCCTAAGGAGGTAGCTAAGCCCCAACCTAAAAAAATTTCTCTGGATCATTACCTACAACAATTTTTTCTAAATCCTCACACTTCGCCTCTTCAATTGGCCTATTTATAGGTAACACTAGACTTTGACTGCTATAAACCCCCATCAGTAGAGGCCGAGGACTCAGCTGCAGGCTAATGCATAATTGCAGCCACGAGGCACTGCCTAGCCATGACCTGACTCCCCACAAGCTTCTCAATCCGGTCCCCTGATGGACACTTCACTTTCAAATGCAGGGTTGAAGAAACGGCCCTTAGGGCATGAAGCCAAGGTCTGGCCACAATGGCCGTGTAGGGAGAGAATGCATCCACCACAATGAAGTCCACTTCAACCACCTCTAAACCTACCTGCACGGGCAATCTAATCTGACCCCTTGGGGTGACAACTTTCCCATCAAAACTCACCAAAGGTGAATCATAGGCTGTCAGGTTCTCAAGCTTTAAGTTCAGCCCTTTATACAAGTCAGGGTACATAATCTCAGCACCACTGCCCTGGTCTACCATCACCCTCTTCACATCATACCCTCCTATTCTGAGAGTGACCACTAAAGCATCACCGTGTGGTTGGATGGTTCCCATCTTGTCCTCGTCCGAAAAACTCAACGCTGGTCAGATCTCCACTCTAGCCCCCTTCTTTTCAGAATTAGAGTCCTCGGTTGGTAGCTGAGTTACAGACATCACCTTGGAAGGATGAGAACCAATCCTCTTAGGTGCAGTAAAGATGACATTAATTGTGCCTAACAGGGGCCTAGAAGAAGCGTTCCCCTGAGCCCTTGACCTTGATTGGTCTCCTTGTCTGCTAAGCATACAAAAACTGTTGTAACCTTCCCTCTCTGACCAGTTGCTCAAGATGGTTCCATAGAGTTTTGCAGTCCTCAGAGGTATGCCCCTATTCCTGGTAGTATTGGCAATAGAGGCTTTGGTTGCGCCTTAAGGGGTTTCCTCCTATTTTGTTTGGTCATTTGAAGTATAGCTCGTTCTTGATCTTCTCCAAGGCTTGATGCATTAGTTCTCGGAACACAGTGTTAACCACCTGAGAAGCCGTAGATCCAGATTGTCCGGCAAAATCCCTTCGGGATCTATTATTGTTGTATCTATCTGACCTAAAATCTCTCCTCTCCTAAGGGATAACCTTACCTTTCCCCTTGCCTTACCGTTGGTCTTCCTCAACCCGCTTGTACTCATCAATGCAATCCATAAGCCGACAAACACTCCTTGCTAGCTTCTTGGTCAGGGATTTTCTCAAATCATGCTCGGTGGGTAGGCTGACCTTGAAGGTCCTTCTAGCCACATCATTAAAATCTCCATCAATCTCATTAAACATCTCCTAGTACCTGTTTGAGTACATTTTCAGGGTCTCATCTTCTCGTATGGACATGGACAATAAAGAATCTAAAGGCTGAGGAACCCTACTACATGTAATAAAACGAGACTCGAATGCTTGAGTGAGCTCCTTGAAGGAGTTAATAAAACCTACACCCAGAACATCAAACTATCTCATCGCCATAGGCCCCAAGCTGGATGGAAATACCTTGCACATCAAGGTCTCATTCTTGGAGTATACAACCATTCTCTGGTTGAAGTGACTTACGTGCTCCACAGGGTCTGTACGACCATTGTACATGGTGAACGTGGGCTAAATGAATCACCGAAGAAGTCTCCCTCCCTCAATCCTGCATGTGAAAGGTGATTTGGAAATTTGGTTGAGTGCCCTACTCATTGCATCATTTCCTAAACCCTTGGAAGATGAGCTCCCGTTTCTGCGCTCATGGTGGTAGTCCTCATCATACGAGAAAGACTCACTGGAAGGAGTCGTTAATCTACATCTATAACTACCATCCTCTTCACCATTAGAAGAGAAATCAAAAATTGAGGGGGTTCGCCTTCTCCATTAGTGGCGTAACTTCCTCTTTAAATGATCAGTCTCTAGTTGCATGTCCTTAGCATTTTTCTTATGAGAGACGCAGCTCCCACCCTGAGACTGGCTCCTAGTAGTATGAGTAGTATGCACACTCCCCTCTCAGTCCTTTCTTTGTTCAAGATCACAAAAGTGATCTTGATGCTGAGACCCCATAGATTCTGCCTAATGGGGACCTAAACCTATCATAGTTGGACATTAGACTCACTAAAACACCAGTAATCCCTATAGATGGCGCCAATTGTAAGGACTAGATTTGAATTCCCAGCCCAAAAAGTGGATGGACTTAGGCCCAAAAAGCCCAAAACAATGAATTTGTAAAGAGTGGGTTGGAAAACTGGGCTTTAATGAATCAAATAACCACTAAAGTGGATTCAGATGACAAGAGAATGAAGACGAACAAGTTTGAACTAAAGAAAATTGTCCTCGGCACAGTCCAAGGAGATCAGTTCTTATATATTTCTCTCAAGTTTGATTGCAAATATAATTCTTGATTGCTACAGTGTTTTTCTCTTAGTTTCTCGATCTCTTTCTCTCATTGCCTCCTTCCTCTTTTATACTCTCTTCCTCTCTTCATCTTTACCCTCCACGTGCAGGCCAAATGGTTGGTGTTGATACTTGCCCCATCAGCCTCTTCCTGAAGTCTTTGTGTAGTAGCTATAAGGCTGAAAACCACTGTTCAAGTATCACTTCCACATTAATGCAGCCAGAGGGGTAGCTGTAGAGCATTCAATGTGGTAGTAGCAACTTTCTTCTTAGATATTTTAGGATTCCCCCCTGTCCTATGTTTCTGTAATGATTATCCATATCAACAGAATTTCCTGGAACATCCTCCTGGATAGCAGACCACCCATTCGAACCTCGACTTTGGTTAGCCAAGGAGACATTCATCCTCGGCCCACCCTTCTGGGCCCTTATGACCAAAACTAACTTCTTCATCTACTAACACGGACTCCCTGATAATGTTCACTCCTCTTCGGACGACTTCATGTTCTCGAATTAGGCCACAGGCCCAATATATACATGGATAATGAGCTCTTAGGCCCAATACCCTTACATGTATTTTTATCTGGTATAATAATAATTTAAAAAAAAAAAAAAGATATGAGGGTGGGAAAGTAGTTGGTAAAAAAAAGTTTTAAATTCCTTTTGCATTTCAATTTGTGAACCTATTTTCACTTTTCTCTCTTTTTTTCTTCTATTTTTTTTTTCCTTTCTTCACAGTTTTTAAATTCTCTCATCTCTTTTTTTTTTTTTTTTTACTCCTATCCTGAATTGTTCTTTTCCACAGATTTTTTTTTTTTTTTTTTTTAATTTTCCAGTGCCTTATCTTTAATTTTCTCAATCCTACATGGCTACATCAATACAGCTTCTCCCTTCTCTCTCTTCCTCACTCTCTTCTTTTTTTTTTTTTTTTTTTGTCAAAATATTTCTCAAAAACATTCATCTTATTGTTATTTTCAAACCCAGACCGCTCAATGAAGCACAAAAAGGAAAGATAAAGATTTTTGAAGTTGAATTGAGATCAAATCAAAGTTAAACCGTGATAACATTATAATTATTTGAAAATATAAATAAATATATTAAATTAGTACATATAGAAAAATTAATTAAAATAGTCCAATTAAATATAGAGAGATATATTTCTTTATATAATATTGGTCAAAATCTATATAATTTTTATGATATTTGAACTAATATATCAATATCAATATCAAACCCAAATCTATATCTAATAATAGTAATAACAATAAAAACTACATTTTTTTAATATTATAATTATAATATGAACCTAAAAATAATGAAAAAAGAAAAAAGAAAATTGAAATGAAATTGAGTCTGACACTTTTAACGTGGAGGAGGAACTCAAAATTGAAATGAAATACAGTCTGACACTTTTAATTCCGAACATTCAATTTTTCACTCCCCTCTATCATTTTCAAAGCTAGTCAGATGCTTGGTATCATAGGACTTAATCTCAGTACAAAAGAAAGCAAAAAACAAGCCAAAAAAAAAAACAAAACAAAGCAAAAGGCTAGTCAGTCATGTACAGGAAAGGACGAAACAAAGAAAAGATACCAAAAGACAAGTTACTCACAAAAGACAAGTTACTCATGTTGAGGTAAGGACGAACCAAAGAAAAAGAAGGCTACCTGCTGTAAGGGTTGAATTCTTGGTGGTTGAAGCTTTCTTCTTCGTTTGTTTAACTAGTGTCAAACGAAAAAGAAATTTTTTTGTGTGTTTTTAATGGTAAACTTAATATAAATTTATGTAATCACATGACGCAATGAGATGCGGTCAATAAAAATCAAACATTTTGATTATTAGTTATTATTATATATAAATATATAGATTGGATAGTTTGGTGAGTTGGAATTTATCCATAATAATTGAGTTCGGTTAAATTTGGGTTATAAGTAATTAGTTATATGGACGAGAAATAGGTAAATGAATTTTATGTACTCAACCTAATTATACTTTCCTCAAACCCACTCATTTAACACCCTAAGAGCATCCATAGCAGCTGGTGCAAAAATTATGTTATTTTGTCACACCAAATGCCTACTTTATTATTTTACAACATCTCATTTATCAGATGTTTTATAATTCAATTTTATACATTAAAATAATATTTACTACATATTAAAATACATTATTTTGATTTACCACATCTGTTCGTACTGTTGCAAATTTGCAACGGTACGGAAACAAAATAATACATGTGCCAAATATATGCAACATATGCAACATCTGCTAGGAAGCTATTTTTTGTGTTTTGTGTGGAATATGTGCCAAATATTTAGCATTTGGCACATATCCCACATCTACTGTGGTGCTCTAAGAGAAACCCAACGGCCAAAATGACTTCTCCACTGTTCACACCTACCCAATTTTTATCTAACCAAAGTTATTAAATGAGTGGACAGCCCGAAGTGGTTTGTCTGCACTTTTATACCTTTTTTTTTTTTTTTTTTTTTTTATGAAAAATCATTTACTATTCTTTTCTTTTAAATTTTTTTACTATTCCTATTTAGTTTTAATTTTTTATAAGGTAGTGAAATGGGCTAGGCATTAGCTTAAAATAATTTGAAGTTGCTTAAAAATGAGAAAAAGTTTGAAATATAATTAAATATATTAATTTATAGAATACAAGTTTTTTTAATATTATATATATATATAATTGTAAAATTACAGTTACCTCGAAACAGTACACCGATAATGACTGGTATCATAATATTTTATTTTCCTAAACAAACCAAAATGACTTCCGATACAATATAATCTTGATTAGAAATCAATAACCAAAATTACTTCGACTAATGCTCTGTTTGTTTTGTCAATAATTTTTTTTAGAAAATGAGTCATTTTCTAAAAAATATTTTTTTATAAAACTATCTCATTTTTTTATGTTTAGTAGTAACCTTAGAATGAGTTAGAAAAACAATTTTTTAACTACTTTAATTTAGCTTACTATGAGATAGAGTTGTTTTCCAAAAAACAATTAGTGGAAAACAATTTATAAAAATAAGTCATACTTTTTATGTTGACCAAATATAATTTTCCTTTGACTCATTTTTTCCTATGCTACCAAACATCTAAAAACACGAAAAACTATCTTTACATAATGTTTTCCATTGAAACAAAAAGAGCATTAAGAAACAAGACAATTGATTAGGAGCAAAACGCTTCCCATAGTCGTGGACTCCTGCATATATTTAAAGTTCTTGGAGGCATGGTTCTGAAGTAAGTTTATCTGCTCGCAAATATATATATATATATATATATATATATATATATATATATATATATATATATATTACTTTGTTTAATAATACTGTAAATAGGTGTTTGGTCATCAGCAATTTTGAAAGGGGAGGCCTTCACTTCAGTGCCTTTACAATTTAAAAGAACTGTCTCAGGGGGTGGATGAGTAGACCTAACAATGGTTTTATCTTCTTTAACAAAATTTGATTTCTTTATCACATTCAAATGATGTTTTGAAACTTCATCTTTTGAAACATAATAGTTTTTAAGAAAATCAAAAAATAAAATATGTTTTTTCAATTGGTTCATCTTTTCTTTCCATTTCCTTTTAATATATATATGTGTGTGTGTATGAAGGGTGCTGAAATTAATTGCATCAAAGCTTGAAGTTTGTTGAAAGTGAGTTAAAAAAGTGTTGTGAGGTCCGTGAACGATAGCAAAAATAAGTTGAATAGTAAAATAAGTTGACAAAAATAATTTTTATCAAACACACACTAAAAAAATACACATTAAGAGCCTGTTTGGGATCCGCTTATTTTGTTGAAACTGAAACCTTTTTGCTGAAAATACTATAGATAAATGAAAAAGTTAACTGAAATAATACACTAAAACTAATAAATAATACCAAAAAGTACAGTAAGTCTCATAAATAATGGCAAAAATAAACTAAATAATAAAATAAACGGAAAAAATAATAAACTAAAACAAACGTACATCGCTGGAAGTAAGGGTTGCACATAAAAATAAAAATAAAAATCACATGAGTCCAATACCTAGTAAATCAAAGACTACCTATAAGAAAGGTAGTTGCAGCATTACCAAAAACTAGTTTGCCATTATAAAAAAATAATAAAAATAAAAATAAAATAAAATAAAATAAAAAACCAGAGATAAAGGCTGAAAAGGGATCAAAAATAATAATAATAATTGAAAAGCTGAAAAGTGGGTGATGACATGAATATGTAAAAGAAGGTAGGGGTCATTTAGATTTGGGTGTTTTCATCATTTATCACTGAGTTTTCATCACCCATTATTTAAAATTGGTGAGTCCCACAGAGCAAACATTTGTTTGGATTTGTTCTAAGTTATAGAGTGATGAGTAATAAGTGACGATATTTGAATAATGAGTGATGAGTAAGCATTTTTTTCACCCAAACAACCCCTTAATGGCTAGGAGAAAATCTACCATGTTTCCATTGCATGCTTCATCTCCCTCATATAAGGGTGGATCTCACATGTGAGGGAGAGGATGCATGAAACAGACCTTTCCCTGGAAAGATACTAGTGCAGTATTGCACTTTCTTTGCAGTTTTGGCCCATGAATTGATTAGTTATGAGAAAAAATAGGGGAAAATGATTTCTCAATTCCTCTATAAATTAAATGGGCATTAGCAAGCAAAAAAAAAAAAAAAAAGACTAATAAATAATACCAAAAAGTACAGTAAATCTCATAAATAATGGCAAAAATAAACTAAATAATAAAATAAGTGGAAAAAATAATAAACTAAAACAAACGTACATCGCCTGGAAGTAAGGGTTGCACATAAAAATAAAAATAAAAATCACATGAGTCCAATTCCTAGTAAATCAAAGACTACCTATAAGAAAGGTAGGTGCAGCATTACCAAAAACTAGTTTGCCATTATAAATAAATAATAATAATAATAAAAATAAAATAAAATAAAAAACCAGAGATAAAGGCTGAAAAGGGATCAAAAATAATAATAATAATTGAAAAGTTGAAAAGTGGGTCATGACATGAATATGTAAAAGAAGCTAGGGGTCGTTTAGATTTGGGTGTTTTTATCATTTATTACTGAGTTTTCATCACCCATTATTTAAAATTGGTGAGTCCCACAGAGCAAACATTTGTTTGGATTTGTTCTGAGTTATAGAGTGATGAGTAATAAGTGATGATATTTGAATAATGAGTGATGAGTAAGCCTTTTTTTCACCCAAATAGCCCCTTAATGGCTAGGAGAAAATCTACCATGTTTCCATTGCATGCTTCCTCTCCCTCATATAAGGGTGGATCTCACATGTGAGGGAGAAGATGCATGAAACGGACCATTCCCTGGAAAGATGCTAGTGCAGTACTGCACTTTCTTTGCAGTTTTGGCCCATGAATTGATTAGTTATGAGAAAAAATAGGGGAAAATGATTTCTCAATTCCTCTATAAATTAAATGGGCATTAGCAAGCAAAAAAAAAGAGAGGAGAAACACGCAGATAGAGAGAAAACACACAGCAAAACATAGAGAGATAAAAAGAAGAGAGACACAAACAGAGATAGAGAGCAACAAGCAAAGGAGGAGCACACGACATCAGCATTAGATTGGGATTTTATCAGCCCCTTTCTTCTCTAAATCTCTCCCTCTCCCTTTTCTTCAAATCTGAATTTTTGTTTGGTAAAACAAATAGGGTTGGTTTTCATGAGTTCCTAACTCCATACATGAAGCTTTAGATACAAGTCTCTGACTCGTAAATCCTACTTGAAAATTACCAAATAAAAATTCTCTCAGGTTTTGGTGCAAGGTTTTCTCAACTAGAGTCCTTGACTCTACACAAAATTAATGCAGTCCTTGACTCTACACCCAACTAATGGATTCCTTGACTACCAAACTAATGGAGTCCTTGACTTTACCCAATGAATAGAGTCTTTGATTCTACCACATTTTAAAGGAGTTCTTGACTCTACCAAAATTAATGAAGTCCTTAATTAACTCTATCACATTTTGATGGAGTCCTTGACACTACCCAATTAATGAAGTTTTTTACTCTACCCAATTAATAGAGTCCTTGACTCCACCATATTTTAATGAAGTCCTGAACTCCCAAAATTATTTTAAATAAAGTGGGGATTCTAATTCCATCTAATTCCTAATTTCTTAATCAAGATTGGAATTAATAATTCTCAAAAATAAAATGACCATAAAAATTTATTTGAGGAAATTTTCCAATTCCCAATTCCTAAAACATGTTCATAAAAAATAAAATTACTTCAAAGGAGTTTTCTTTCCCTTAATTAAATTTGGGAACCTCAATCAAAATATCATTAAAATTCCTACAAAGAAGCGAATGAAAGAAAGAGAAAATTTCTTGGACATTCAACTTCTCAAAGAGAGAATCTTTGGTTCAATTTCCGTAAAAACGTGGTCCTTGACTTATCCTTTAGATTAAAATCAATTATCTCACCCAAAGCAAAATTAAGTCGATGCTTAATTAAACACCAAGTATTTGACTTAAATGTCCATTATTTAAATTGTGCAAAATCATATTTGAGGATTTTAAATCTAAAATCTCAAATTAAGAACTACGAATTGGCTTGATCCCCGTTAAGGGTACGTAGGCAACCTAAATAAATTATTATGTGCAACCACAAATAAATAAAAACACATATCCCCATAAACATGAAAATAAATAAAGTTATGTACAAAGACAATGTGGTTGGAATTAAAGGGTCTTCTCTTGAAACAAGGGATTGTAATTAGGAGATACATTATCTTAAATGGGCACTATTCACATCAATAAAACTCATACGCCAAAAGGCTTATGGGTGAAATTATGTTTGACTAATCTAACAATTCTTGTTAAACATAATTTGACAATGTTTGTTAAACATAATTTGACAATTCTTATTAAACATAATTTGACAATTTTTGTTAAACATAATCTAACAATTATTGTTAAACATGGGTTAACAATTTTCATCAACAAATTTGTCAAGACTTGACCACTTTGCACACTCAAAATTGTGGGGCATTTGTGGGAGGCAAATATTAAGCCAATTAAAATATGCCACATCAAAATTTAGTGACAAATTCTATATTTATATGTCATTAAATTAAATAAATCAAGTGTTGACATGTGTCATTCAAGATGATAATTATCATAATTAAATAGAGATAAATATCCTAATTAGATTGGAATGATAATAGCTAATAATTATCTCTATTAAAATAAATAAAAATAGAGATAATTATCTACAAGTTACAAGTTCTAGTGGGACTTTCTAACTTTGACCCAATTAGAATCTACTACTTATCTTCAATGAGATTAATTTAAAGTGGGACTCATAATTTGAAACCACTATAAATAGAGGGCATACCTCCTCACATTTTGGACTTTTTTTCTTTTTTTTTTTTTTTCAATTAGTCAAAACTCTGGAGAAATTTTGCCTCAAGAACACATGAAGAACATTCAAAGAAATTCCTTTGAATCCTTCTTGCAAGACTTGAAGTTCTATTGGAATCAAGCTCAAAAACCTCCATAAACTTCAAAAAGACCTAAATCATTGAAGTTCAATAGATCAAGCCTCTAAAACCCTGAAGAACTTCAACCTAAAATACTTCAAATTCAAAATTTTTTTGAAGAACTTAAAGAACATTCAAAGACTTGAAGAACAACAAACCTCTAACAAGCTCAGAGCTGGAGATTCGTTGTAAAAATCATCCAATCTATATATATTCCAATCAAAGTAAAAAAGATGTCGTGTTTGAGTTAAGATTACAAAGAAGATAGAATCAGAGAACTTTTCTTTTGCAAAAGAATCAAAAACAGAGAATTGAACTCATTATTCAATCAATATAAATTACATTTGCAAAGTACTTTCAATTATTTGATTTTCAAACTTGAGAAATTTTGTATTTACAATGCCATCTCGAAGTACTATGTCGAATTGATGACAAGAAAAGTCTTTTTTTTTTTTTTTAATAATTAGATGAAATAAGAATATTACAACCTTATCAATTAGATGTAGGAATAAGATAAGCACGCTTGAAGTTTAAGGGACCCTTCTAAATCATATATACCATGTAAACAAATAAAAATGTAGATACAAATTGTGCTATAAGGATACCTATGCATTTATATGCTTGTGAATTATTGTACATTGTAAATATTCATCTATGTACCATTGAATTATAAGTACACCTATGCATGTACTATGTAATTTCTTCTAGTTTTTTTTCTAATACTTCATTCTTACTATATGATGATACTGAAAATCATCAGTAAGCTAAATGGTCCTCACGTGTCCTTGGTAACCCGCACGTCACAAATGAAAAAAAAAAAAAAAAAAAAAAAAAAAAAAAAAAAAGCCTTACAGAGAGTACCGGTGTGGTATCAGCCAAAGTCCCTCTAAATGTTAAGTTAGAAAAGAGAATTTTCTATCACTCTAGAGTGCTAGAGCTAAGGTATTATTCTGCATACCTTGATTTGCGAGGGTTTTAGGGTTTTTATAGTAGTATAGAGTCGACCTTAATTTCTTGGTGGAGAGGGTATTTTCTTGTAAGGAAGATCCTCATTAATACTTGTATTTCGAGGGATCCTTTCCTTGTAGGGCTTCCCCTGATTGTGGTTGGGTGTAAAATGCAAGGTATTTCCACATTAGGATTCTTGGAGGCCATTTAGTCCACGTAGGCGCCACGTGGCTGTCGCCCGTTCCTGTTGCATTCGTCCACATTAAAGGCTCCATCCGCTCCAAGGAGCTTGTTCGTTCAAGACATGACTCCGTTTGCTGGTCCTTTGACTTGTTGGGCTGCCCAGACCGTCTCTCTTGGCATCACCGTTGCTTACACTTAACTTGGCAAATTGAATCCATCTAGTCAGGGATTTATCCCTATCACTATATATAGTAAATTTCTTTTGTAATGAGAAAGCAATAAAATCAATAATATTAGTACTTACTTTCGCACAGTCTTATTGTCCTTCAAAGGGTTTCCAAAAAATGTGCGACTTCCTTCAATCACACTAGATAGGAAGTACAACAACTAAACATATTTTGCTAAGGAAAAGTTTAAGATCATGATATCTTTCATAACTTCTTACTAAAACTATGGCATGGCAGAATATGATTGGTGAAGAAAAAATAGTGAGTTCATGTGAAAGTAATAGTTAACCTCTTACAGTTTGCTGCGTCAAAGTTATGGAAAAAAAAAAGTTGTGGAATAATAATTTGTAGTCCTAAAATTACTTTTTTGCTAATCTTATGTTGACCTATTTACAGATTTGGTGTAGCTTCTTAAATTTCACCATTAAAGGCTGATAGAGTTTGCCTCTATCTAGCATTCTAGTTGCTCCATATGGATTAGTTTTGCTATGGCATTCGTCTTTCAGAGCTTTAGCCCAATCCTCTTAGTCTCTCAAAAAATTTATACACGTGGCTAACCATGTTTGGATCAATACATGTTATTCTAGCCTCTAGGACGAAAATCAATATTTCACACCTAATTTTACAATTATTCTATATAATATATTATGACTAGTTGTCTATAATTTTCATATAAATTCACTACTCAAAGTCATCCATATTAGATAATTGTGAAAATGAAAATTTGACTGTAGTCCTAAAATTTTTCACTAAGTAAGATTTTTATGCAAGTGATCTAGATTGGAGGAGTTTTTATGCAATCCACCGTGTGGTGGTGGTTAAAAGAACCATCCATACGTTTAAAAACTTCTACAAATCAGATTACATTAAAACCTTTTCCCAATCTAAGTGCTGAAAATGTTATGAATTTTAGTTACAACTACAAACAACTCGTACCGGCCATGTGATATTTTCCAACGTTCATGCAATTGCCACTGTCCCTCTCCCACCTTTCAACTTTTTGTTCAATATAACTCTCACCTTGCCTTAATCTCCTATCTTCATAGTTGAAACCCCAGCCTTTCCTTAGAAACAAACAATCGCTACATTTTCTCACTCCTCAAACACCCATGGACATGGCAACAGTGACCTTCGACTCCCAAACTCAAACCTACACATCCCCAAGACCACCGATTCACCTCCCCAACAATCCCAACCTCTCTCTCACTTCTTTCCTCTTCCAAAACTCATCTTCCTTCCCACAAAGCCTCGCTCTCATCGACGCTGATACCAACGAAACCCTAACCTTCCACCAGCTCAAACTCCAGGTCTCCAAGCTCGCCCACTCTTTGCTCCTTCTCAACATTCACAAAAACGATATTGTCCTCATCGTCGTTCCCAACTCAATCCACTTCCCTGTCTGTTTTCTCGCCATTGTCGCTCTCGGTGCTATTGCTTCAACCTGTAATCCTTCTTATACCATTTCCGAGATCTCAAAGCAAGTCCAAGACTGTAACCCTAAGCTTGTTATAACCGTCCCTGAACTCTGGCACAAAATCAATGAATTAAACTTGCCTTCCATAATTATAGGTTCTTCGAAATCTATGAGTTTTAAAGAAACACCGAGTTCAAAGATTTGGTATTACTCTGAACTGATAGAAATGTCGACCGTGGAGTGTGAATTACCGGATAAAGCTGTGACACAGAGCGACATGGCGGCGCTTATGTACTCGTCTGGCACGACCGGGACGAGCAAGGGAGTGATTGCGACGCATAAGAACTTAATCGCGACTTCGCTAATGGTGACAGCCGACCAGGACCGATACGGGGACCCAAGAAACGTGTTCCTGTGTTTCGTGCCTATGTTTCATATGTTCGGGCTGTCAGTGGCATTGTATTCGCAGCTTCGGAGAGGGAACACGGTGGTTTCGATGGGGAAGTTTAATTTGGAGAAGGTATTGTGGGCGGTGGAGAAGTATAGGGTGACCCATTTGTGCGTGGTTCCGCCGGTGATGATTGAGCTGGTGAAGCAGAGTGCTGTGTTGAAGAAGTATGACTTGTCGTCGTTGAAGCAGGTCAGGTCTGGTGCAGCACCTCTTGGGAGGGATGTGATGGAGGAGTGTGCAAAGAAGATCCCTCATGCTGAAATTTGTCAGGTAGAAATCTCTGATTTTTCTTTCATTTTTTTTTTTTTAATTTTAAGATAATAAGTCAAGTGAAATATTTAACCTAAAAAAGTGTTATAAGAATATTATTTAAATAACAAAATCAAACATCCTCTTTGTATCCGCCACTTATCATTGTTGTCAAGATATGTATTAACGATGGTTTAAGGTTTTATATCCGCCGCAACGTTCTAATTATTGTCAAAGACTTAAATAAGAAATGATATAATATATATAAAAAGTGCCCATTAGAAAAAGAAAAGAAAAAAGACAATGCCACGAGGGATGTCATGGAAGAGTGTGCAAGAAATATCCCTCGTGCTGAAATTTGTCCGGTAATAATGTATTAATAATAGTCTCTAATTTGACTTTCTCTCTTTCTTTTTGTCGTTTAAGTTTAAAAACGAAACGTGTCGATATGGATGATGCCCCACTCATGTCTCAATTTTCATTCTCATGTCTCATATTTTATTCTCTTTTTATCTATATCTTTTTACTTTATCTTAATCCCAACATGTTTGGCTTTAATTTTCTGCTAAAAAATATTCATTTTTAACTAAAAATATAGAGTCCTACGAGTCTGACCAGACAGAATTGTGACAATTCTGCTCAGAGCCACCCCTGCTCCTCCTCTCCTTCCCTCACAAACAAGCCAAGTTGTGTCACACTGCCAAGATGCTCTTCCAAAAAGACATGAGCACTAAGTGTGAAACCTAACTCCGCCTCCTACCACCACGGACAACCAGTGCATCCCACAAAAACCCACAAACCGCCGATACCAACCCTTAAAAACCCAACTCACAGCACCCAACCACCGCACAAAACACAACATTGTCCCTCTGATCTCACCATTGGAACCCACAAACCCACTGATGTTGAAACATCCACAACCGCACACGATGGTTCACCAGGGTTGAGATCTCAGAAAATGAAGCGAGCAGAGAGAGAGAGATTAGAGACCCAAAAATCCAGCCGCCGTCTCTCCCTCCTCTGCACAAGCCCAAACAAAACCCACAGATACAAAAACAAATAAACCCATTAGAAGCAAAGAGAAACCCACAACAAAAACTCACAAAAGCATCGGTGTGATGAGATGAAAAAAGAAGAGAAAGAAAGAAAGAGGAAGCAATAGATGTGAAGAAAGAAAGAAAAAATAGAGAAAGAAGCACTGAAGGTGCAACGTATGTGGAAAGGAGGAAAGAGGAGTTAAATGTAAAAAGAGCGAGAAAGAGAAATGAAAAAAAGCCAGATGTGACCAACACAATGAATTGGGTACCACGGGTTGCATTTAGTTACAAAATTGCCATGAAACTCATATTTGCACCAGTGGGGTTCATAACGAAAATAAAGCCTTACCATATTTGCACCAGTGGGGGTCATAATCGTTGAATAATAAAAAAATAATAAAAAAATACCCTTCCGTATGGTTTGTTTTTTTTAAAATGTTTTTGGCCGACAAAATCCTCCCCATCTACGATATTTATTTCTTTTGAATTAAACTTTTAAATGCTGACAAGAGTACGACAAAAATTAATGACTTCTTACTTAATTTTTTCTTCTGACAAGAGGTCAAAGAGGTACGATGTTCCTCTTAGCAATGACAATTTTTTAGCAGGGCCTGGGCCAGTTCAATCATAAAAGCAATTGATATAATAGCCCCAAAATAAAAGAAGGGCCTCTCAATGCAAATTATTTACGGCTTTTTCCTTTAGAAAAAAATTTAAGGGGCACTAATAGAAATAAATTGATACAAAGAGCGAAAATTAAGGACGCTTGAAGAGAGAAAATTAGGCCGCTTTGTAACCGATGGTTTATAAAAAAATTTAAAAAAAAATTAAAGCCTCCTTTCCCAAAACATAGAAATTGAAGAGATAATGTTTATATTTAAAATCTGAACAAATGGCTTTGTAAATAACTTCATTGATAGAAACTAACATTTATTACTTGAATCTATAGAAAAAAACAGATAGAAAAAAACATTCTCTCTCCATCTTAAATCTCAAGAAATCAAATAAAGTATCGATTAGTATCATCTTGATTCTATTTTTATAGCATTCTTCATTGTTGGCTAGCTACTCTTCCTTAATCTTCATTCAGGTTTGCTTCTATTTGCTCTTCCTTTCTTTTTATTCTTCTTGCTACAAGGATTTTTTATTTTTTACTTGTTGCCGAGTTTCACTGATTTGGGTTTCTCTCTTCTTTTTTTATTTTTTTGTTAAGGAATTGAAACTAAATACTCTCTGGTCATAGTCAACACCCAAACTTTGTACTAGACTTTTAAAATTTTTAATATTTTTCTCCAAAGTACAAGTCATGCATGTTTGTAGCTGGGAAGCATTCTACCTTTTTCTATGCTATGAATTATCATGTCAGTCTGCAAGACATATCAAAAGTCAGAAACCATGTGAATTGCAGACCTTTTTTTTTTTTTTGGAGAAACGTGAATTGCCGACTATAGTTACATCAAGACAATAGTTACACACTTACATGTTCACATAAAAGCATTCCACTTTATTTTAGTGCTTCTATTTTCAACCTGCATCAAGACTTTTTTTTTCTTTTGCTTTTTTTTTTTTTTTCCATCCATTTAGAAAGCCATTATTTTGTTATAGGTAGAGTGTTGTCTTAATTTAATAAAATTATAAGTTTAGGATAATATATTTTGTATTAAAATTAATTTGTTAAGTTATGTGATAAATAATTTTTTATTCCAAAAAATTAATAATCTTTCTATTACAGATCATGTATTATTTTAATTATAAATGATTACTAAAAGATTAAGTGATATTAAAAGGAAATGTTAATGAAACTTAAATGTAAAAATTTAATTAGTAATTTTGTATCTCAAAGAGGATGATAAATAGATACTAAATATAAAAAAAATTTAAAAGTTAAGTAAATATTATCTAATTAATATTTAACTCCTACTATAGTTTTCGCTTAAGGCCCCCAAATTTGTTGAGCCGGCCTTGTTTTTTAGAATGCAAAAATGATAGGTTTGTAGTGCTTCTATATGGCAGCCCCAATGACCTATGGATAAGAACGTTCGTTATCAATTTAGTTATTTGACACCATAAAAAAGTTATTTTATTTGTTTTATCTTCTCACTTTACAAAACTTCAAATATCAGTAGTTTTATTTTAGTTTTCAACACAATAAAATAATATATATACTGTAATAAACAACTATCACAATTACCGCCATTGCAACCGCCACCACCATATAATAGCAACTAATTGTCTAGTGTAACAATGATATTTAAAAAAAAAAACAAAAAAACAAAAGAGCACATTATTTCCATCTCAAATTTGAGCAAAAATGTTATTCTCTCAAATTTCAAAGGAAATTTTTATAATTCACCCGAAAGAAATTTCTTAATTTTAGTCCCCTATCACTCAAGTGTCCTAGGACGGTAAATGCAATTTTTAATTGAATGGTTGCAGAGATGATCATGTCTTTTTTTTTTCTTTTTTCTTTTTTTTTTTCTTTCCAATATTAAAGGCAATTAGTTGTAAATTTAAGTCAAATTAATGTCTTAGCTTAAAGATAAAAAGACATTAAAAAAAATCACATTGATTAAAAGATAGAAAATATCAAATAAAATAGCAATATATTTGAATCAAACATCAACATTATATAATATTAAAAAAAAAAAAAACATTTGTTTTAAAAAACTGGTAAGATGTATTTGAACCAAACTATTTTAGTTTTTTTTTTTTTTTTTGGGTTAAAATATTTCTTAGTTTCACCTGGTCAGATGTATTTAATTAATTTTATGGGTTTAGCCTTGGTTTTGATTATTTGATTCTCTTATATATTAACATTTTGTTTTAAAAACTTTCAGACACTCTTCATGGAATTCCAAAGGGGTTCACTATTTGTGCACGTGGTTCAGTAATCCACAAGTTGACAAATTACATATGACTTTAAAATCATTGTTCTAATTGGAGGTGAAATAAAATACAATTTTTTGTTTTAGTTTTTTTGTTACAGTGCACAGCTATAGATGCTTGTGCAGTGTAGCAACAACCTAAACAATTTTAGCTATGGCACCACTATTGCAACATGCCTTTTTAGTATTGGTTGTGCACTGTAGCAACAACCTAAACAATTTTAGCTATGGTACCATTATTGCAGCATGCCTTTTTAGTATTGGTGGTGCTAAAAATAATAATATAGTTTTTTAGCACCACCAATACTAATGCTCTAAATACCCAATTATTAGTTGATACTCAAACAAATTGTAATAAAATGTGACCCTAGAAGAGTTCGTTGGAATGTCTTAGAGCATTCGCGCTAATCTGTACAAAAATTAATGTATTTTAATATAATAATTTACTTTTCCTATTTTACATAATCACCTTTTAAAACTACTCACATCAAATGATCTATTCTACACTATTCTATTGAAATAATAAATTTTCAATTTTTTTATTATTAATTTCATCTCATCTTCTCTCCTATATAGTATCTTGGCTCTTAGCTCTCTCTCTCTCTCTCTCTCTCTCTCTCTCATCCCAAACCACAAACACACACAGTTTTCCTCTCACCTTTCTCCTTCTCATTTCATTCATTCACATAAAGTCACATTTTCTCTTTCGCTTAAGAATTTCCCTCATATTCTCTCTCTCCTTTGAGCTCCTTTTCACAAAGAGCCACAACCTACACCTCTCTATTCCTCAACAGATAGTTGATCTCCTCTTTGAAACAGTCATTCAAGGCGATGACGACGGCATACTTGGCGATGGTGACGGTTTGGATTTGAGTTTGGGTTTGATTTTAGGTTTGGGTTGATGGGTTTTCAATTAACTATTTGATTTTGGGTTTTCCATTGATGAGTTTGAATTGATTTTTTATTTGATTTTCTATTGATTTTGAATTTGATTTTGGGTTGATTTTGTAATTGGAATATCATGTAATGTAATGAGTTGTGGTGGTTGGATGGTGGGGTGGATTTGCAGAAAAGTTCTTTGTTGTTGAGAGAGAGAGAGAGAGATTAATAAAATATTAAATACAAAATTATAGTAACCATGTATATTTACACGGTTATAGTAACAAATATGTAAATTTACACAATTTTAGCCTAAGAGAATTTACACAATTCTCTTCTTTATCCATAAGAGAATTTATCTCCTTTTGGACAACCATCAGCCGAGCAGCACATCCTCCCTGTAAATTAATTTCTCAACTCAAGCCAATTCTTTCCTCTTCTTTTCCAGCTCTCTTCTTACATTGCCGAAACAATTCCGGCTCCATCTTGTTAATTCCTTCCCACAAGATTCAATTTTTCTCAACACCCTTGTATTTTCAGCTCCCTCATAACTAGCTTGCCACACTCCTTCAATTGTTTCCCCACATCCTTTGTCCGCTAGCCACATCTCTTCAAATCTTACAAAAGCTTACAAATTGATATGACAGTTAAAATTGTTTTCCTATCAAAAAAATAAAAATAAAAGTGATATATGTCAGTTCAACAAGGTAATAAGTGAGGAGTGATGCAAGGGACACTACAAATTTAACTACATAAAATTTACAAATTGGCGTCTCACAAATTACCCAAAAAAAAAAAAAAAAAATCATTCATTCATTTATTAGTGGTTGAAGTCTACCAATTACATTCAACGTCACAATAATTTGTAAACTTTATATAATAAAACTTGTAGTAGTTTTAGTATTTTCCATAAATGAGTATTTGAATTACTTCTTATGATTGGTGGTGGCACTTTAATTTGTAAGACTTATGAATTAAAATTTATAATATCCCTAAAACCACTAAAAAAATATTGCGTATATGTAACATAGCTACCAGTTTATTCCTATTTTTTGAAAATTTTCTTTCTTCTTCTTTCACTGTATTATCATTTTTTTTTTTTCACGAACTTCTTCAGTTTTTCTACCTTCTATATCTCTTTCTTATTTTCCCTTTATTTCTCTTCATCATTTTATTCTTTACACTACTATTCCGCAAAAATTCCAACGATTTTCCAATTCCTTTTTTATTACCATGGTAGAGTTTTCATTACTATTTTTGTACCAATCAAAAACGATTTACAAGCCAAGAAAGACCAAGATATGCCAAGAAGGTTGAAATAGTATGAAACACCCTAGCATTCAAACCAGTACATTTCTTGGGGTTAGTATGTCGGTTTGATGACCAGTATGCTATATTTCTCCAAAATGACTCTGGACTTTTAAAGAATAACCAAAATATATCCAGAATCTCCAAATTAACCTAGATGCCCTTGGAATACTCAAAATGATCAAAATACCCCAATCCTGCATAATACCTCCTAAGCCTCTAAAATGATCAAAATAATCCCAAAACCTCTCAAATTAATAAAATATCCTCGAGACATTCAAAATGATTGCGAAAACCCCAACCTTCAGAATAATTAAAATGCCCATGAACCTCCAATACCTTTGAAACCACTAAAATGAATAAAATATTTGTGAAGGATTATACAATTTAATCAGATATTGGATTATATTCCTACTTTGATTTCCCGATAGCAATCTTTTTACCAATCCAAATTTTCATAATATTGCTACTTCAACAAAATACCTCTAATTTTGGTCATGTTAAAGATTTCAAGTGTACTTTCATAATCATGGACGTTTTAGGAGGCATTTAGGTCATTTTGGATGTTCTACAAGTATATTGGTCTCTTTGGGTGCTTTGTTCATTTTTCTAGGGGTGTTTTGGTCATTTTGGTCATTTCATGAGATATTTTGGTAATTTTAGAGATATTAGGTGATATTTTGATCATTGTAGAAGCTCTAGAAATATTTTAGTCATTCTGGTAGTCTTCAAGGTATTTTGGTTATTTAGAGTTTTAGAGTTATTTTGAACAATTTAAAGAAGTTCTTGTCATACGAAGTTCTAAACCATGCAACCAGCCCATTTTCCATTGCTTAATGCAAATACAAGATAAATTGGTATTAATCTAGAATGAATCTCTTATTGAGTTGGGTGAGATAAAACTATATCAGTATTGCATACTTGTTACAACAATCAAACATTTTCAAATATTTTTTTCTTCACACTACAGAGGGAAGTATTGAGCATGTCAGAACTTTCCTCTCGAGAGAATTACAGCTATGATAAATTCTCAATTGTATGTTTGCTATTTTTTACAAAAAAATTATTTTTCAATAGAATGAATGATGTATGCACTTAGATATAAGTTAGTGAGATAGAGAGGTATTGCCTCCTTCCCAACTTGAGCAAAAGTTTAGTTGCTCAACTGGGAAGGTGAAGGCACAGAGAGTATAGGAACATTACAATGGCTATCTTTTAAGCCTGCTTGAACTTTTTTATGATAAGCCTATAAACTGAAAAGGTGAACTTTTCTCACAAATTTTCAACAAACATGTATTGCTTCATCTATCATGGAAGCATATTATAATATAGGGATAAGTTTTTAAATTTAGTATCAATAAAGAAAAAGCATATGATAAGAAATACATGTAGAATTATGCATTGAAGCTTCTCTGTGGTAGTTTGTTGCAAGAAAGCTCACATCTTGATTTCAAGTGCATTATGTTGTATTCTGGCAGGGCTATGGAATGACAGAAGCTTGCGGAGACATCTCACTGGCAAATCCAAAGGAAGGATCTCACCTTTCTTCCTCAACTGGAACACTCCTTTCGGGAGTTGAATGCCAAATAATTAGCATAGATACATTACAGCCTCTTCCACCTAATCAATTAGGAGAAATCTGGTTCCGAGGACCTAATATGATGCAAGGTTAAGTTTTTGGATCAATGTTTCTTACTAGATTCCTAGTTTTGACAGGGCATATGTTGATTTCTCAATCCAAAGTATCTTACAGACCTTTTTTTCCCCTTAATCCATCCAGTAGTCAAGAAAGTTTGTGTCACTAATTTTGCACATTGCTAATGTTTAAATAACAAAGTATGTGACTTGGGATTATATATACATTTGCTTGTGTTAAATTAACTATTATTCCAAAAGCTTCTTGCTTTTCTTGCAAGGACTTCTCTTTTGGTCATGGAGGTAGAGTGGAGTCAAAGATTGAACTCAAGAGCTCTTACTATGATACAATGTTAAATTACCAAAAGTTCAAATTGTTAGAAAATTGTGAATTTAATTAATTAACCGTAACTCCAAGTTCTAACAGCTTACAAACCTTTGGGATAGAGTTACTTGAGTATGTCAGGGACAAAACACCTTGAGAGATTCATTGGTTAAATTACTTTTTCCTTATAGATTAAATAGAGCTAGTATGATTCATGCAATATCTCAAAATCCTTCTTTCAGGTTATTTTAATAATCCACAAGCAACAAAGCTAACAATAGATGGACAAGGATGGCTGCACACAGGAGATCTTGGATATTTCGATGAAGAAGGACAATTATTTGTTGTGGACCGAATTAAGGAGCTCATCAAGTGTAATGCCTTTCAGGTAACTTATCCTTTATTGATTGTTAAAAGAGAAGGTGTATGTAATATTTCCAGCCATTTCTTGTGAGAAGATTAAAGCTTCTTTTTTCCTTTACATTTTATATTGGCAATACTTATCCTAACAGTGCAGGCATCTGACCCTGGGAAAGTTTACATTTGCTCAAATAGCAGTATTGGGGAAATTAGTCATATTCTTCCCCAGTGAGCAAATAATCCATGAGCCTCTTAGATCACTTTAATGATTAATGAAAATTAGCTAATCTGCTTTATTTGATACTATTGTCAAGTACTTTTCTTTACTGAGAAAATATCCCCCAAGTGCTATATAACTTTTACTACTAATGACTTGTCACATGTCTCTCCAATCATCTGATTAGCTTAGAAATCAGAAAAGCACTTTCGCCTATGAGTCATTAATTTATCAATGCCTCTGTTTCTCCATATGATTTTTTTACCATTTGTTAGGTGAGTATATAAGTTAGCTTGTATTTGTGTTCAGTGTCATATACATCGACTACAACCAATCCCAAGTTCAAAAAAATGAGAGTTGTGATAGTTTGGCGTTTAAATTAAAATTTAGTCACTTCATTATGAATTATTATTAGGACTTTTATAGGCTTACCATTTACTTTATATTAACAATGTAAACTTACATTGCAGACACACAAAATGTGTACAATGTTATACACATTTTGCTAATACAATGTAAACTAAAAATTTTCCTTATTATTACTATAAAAGGTAGTGTATCATCTTTTACTTGACTGTTTGTTAGGTGGCACCGGCAGAGCTTGAAGGGCTGCTACTTTCTCACCCTAAAATATTAGATGCAGTTGTGATCCCGTAAGTAGGAGAGTCATATAAGTTCTCTGTCATAATTTTCCTTATGCTTTATAAGCAGTTATACATGTCCATCTGTTGCCTTATCTTTGAATCACTGCATGATAGTTTAATTACAATTTTAACCTCGTAGATTTCCTGATGCCAAAGCTGGTGAGGTCCCAATTGCATTTGTTGTGCGTGCACCAAACAGCTTGCTAGAAGAAAATGATGTTCAGAAATTCATTGCAAAGCAGGTATTTTTTTTTTTTTTTTTGGGATGATTTTAATTGCAGTGATGACAGTATACTATATATCTTTGAGGAATTAGTCATTTTCAGTGAGGAAAATCCCCTCCTAAATTACTTATCTATTGTATCATATATGTTTATATATCAATCTAAAAACCTAATATATGATAAAAGGGTCACGTGTCTATTTAGCTCTAGGGTGAATAGGATAAGTGCTTATGAGTTTGTGAGTTAAGGTTGATAGGTTTCGGGTATGAGTGAAGTTTTTTTATAATGGTGGAGATGTTTGTGTGTGGGATGAATGGGACAATAGAGTGTTGATTAGGGATTGCTATGAGGGAATCCTTCTTCCAAGAAAATAGAGAGAACCGATTAGAGAGAGAGAGAGAGAGAGAGGCTAAGAGAGAGAGTAACAAAGTACATCAACTTGTCAATTATGACTTATGAGCTCTGAGTCTTACAAGGCAGCTTATATACACTGCCAAGCTCAACTCCTATTGGTTGGTCATGTCCTTTTTAGATGATTGAGCATTTTATTTCAAAAGAATTGAAAAGTCATGTACAACAGAGGACCTAAGCCAAAGAACTTAAAATAATAAGCTCCAAAACAACCTACACCAAAATAAGAAACATTGAATGAAACAGGGGCCAATCTATAGATGTGTCCCTAAGAACAAAATGAAAAACACCCCAAAAAACAAATGTGCTAAAGATGTGTAATTAAGTTTGTCACCATATTGCCAAGAATTTACTGACACCTATTAGTATTTTCAATGAAAATGTTCAAATATTCCTTCCTCTATCATTATAAGTATTGAATTATTTAAAAATAAAAAAAAAAGTTTGTCACGATGTTTCATAAATGAATGTGTATTCTTAAAAAGTAGTGCTACAAATTCTACAAGTTTTACCATATGAAGCTTACAAACTGATATGTCATCAATCTAAATGAGACAATTCAAAATTTATTATAAAGTGGTTGAAACCAATCAATCACATTCATTCACAGATGTCACTCACATTAGTTCGTAAGCATTAAGTTTGTCACCATATTGCCAAGAACTTACCAATACCTATTAGTATTTTCAACGAAAACATTCAAATATTTCTTCCTCAATCATTATAAGTATTGAATTATCTAAAAATAAATTAAAAAGTTTGTCACAATGTTTCATAAATGAATGCATATTCTTAAAGGGTAGTGCTACAAATACTACAAGTTTTACCATATGAAGCTTACAAACTGATATATCATTAATCTCAAAGAGACAATTCAAAATTTATTATGAAGTGGTTGAAACCCATCAATCACATTCATTCTCACATGCCACTCACATTAGTTCCTAAGCATTATGCATAAAACTTATAATATCTTTTGCATTTTTCATTCTTTAAACTTTAATTTAATTTTTTTTTTAATTTTTTTTTTTTTTTTTTTTGCCTAATATAGGTGGCGCCATACAAAAGGTTACGGGCAGTAACTTTTGTAAACAGCATCCCTAAGTCTGCTTCTGGAAAGATCTTGAGAAGGGAACTCGTAAAGAAAGTCCGATCCAACATATAAAGGAACAAAGGTTGTATACTTGTATTACAATCTACACTATTACTTTATATATATATATATATGGCTCATTTGATTAGATATTTCTAGTATCATTGTTTAAGTATTGTGGAAATACGTGTTTCAGTATTTAAAAACTGAAAACTGTTATTTAAACACATGTACCAAACACCCCTTAAAGCTCCTCACAATAGGACCATAGAATTCAGAGCGGATTCATACTTTGGGGGTTCACCAAGGCCACGTGCAATCATGTGTTTAACAAATGGCAAGGTGAAGTGAATTCTAAGTAATAGTTAGTATTAAATTCGATCTGACCTGGCGGGTCAGACCAATAAGTGAACCAATACTTTAAGCCAGTATGATTGTTTAATTGAACCAGTAAAATTCAATAGGATCCAACGATCCTCTAAATGAGTTGTTGTGACCTATCTAATTTTGAATAAAATTACCTTTATGAGTTCATAGTAGTACCCTTTTTTTGAATTTAAAGCATAATGGAAAGAAGAAATTTTATAATGAGTCTGATGCTTGATTTTTCAATAAAAGTAAAATTTTAAGTTTTAGCTTATATTGTAATCCATGAGATTAGAGCAATTAGTATGATATGCAATATGCATAGAATATGACTTTGAATTGTAAGATATGCTTTTATTCTTATAATTTTAAAAAATAATATAATGCAATGAGATTTTATTTAGCAAAGATTTGACTACAATATAAGATCCCTTGATTTTTTTTTTTTTTTCCCTGTTAGGCCTAGAGTTTGAATTGTATTAGGCAGCTTATTTTTTAGACTTAATTTTGATTATTAATTTAGACTTGCCTATTTTGATCAATTTTCATATTTATTTTATGACTTTTTTAAATTATTTTTATATAACTATACAGTTCGACTGGTGAACCACTGGTTGAACCAATGATCCAATGAGCCAACTTTTAAACCAAGTTAATGTTTGGTCTGAGTTTAATAACCATGTGAATGGAGTCCAATGAGTAAATTAAAAAATTGCGAACAAACCCAAAAATTAAGATCAATATATCTTACAATTTATCGTTAATACAAAACTTCATGCTTATCAATGTCTTCTTCCAAGCTTATTGTTTTAACTAATCACATTTTTTTAGTTCGTCTATTTTCATTCATGGAGTATATTCTAGAAGGTGACCCTCTCATTATTTCTCAACAACAGGTGAACACTCTCCACCTCCATCTTCAATTGGCAGAGTTATCTATGGTATTATGGCTACAATTCATGACTTTCGTCGTATTGTGATTTCTCATGGTCGCAAGTAAGGAAATAAACATGCACATTTATTAGCAAAACATGCTTTAAGCAGTAATAAAATTTTGGATTTGATTGAAGAGAATCCTTTTTTTTTTTTTTTTAGAACAAGCTCTTCTCCATTATATATCTGTTAATTTTCATTCTAAAGAAAATTCTTCATCTACCTATATATATATAAAATAAATAAATAAAAGAGTAGGCTGAGTTCCTATTAAATATAAAATTGCTATCATGATTTTTTTTTTCTTTTCCTTATTTTCTCCTTATTTGAAAAATGCAGTATGCTCGTGTCCCTAAAATGAAAACCGTACTTGTATTTATTTATTTTGGGGGTCATAATGTCATATATCAAATTATCAATGAGTTTATTTTATTATTTCTTTTTCTCCCTTTTCTTTTTTGGATCAAAATCAATGAGCTGAATGATCTCCTAAACTCTATGGCTTGTTTGGATGGATTGCAAGAGAGAAGAGTACTAGAGGGGAAGGGAGGGAGGTGTTTAATAACTTTAATTAGCCTTGTTTTAGATTTTTATTTTTTATTTTTTTAATGATGTATGTTTTTTTACCCCTGTAAACTAAATTGTTTAACCTAATTAATTAACCAAGTGAATACTTAGGTTTATTATTCAAATCTAGGTTAAAACAAAACAATCATATCGTGTAAAGCAGTGGAAAAATAAATAACAAAATAATATGATGACGCAAGAAAACCAAACTAGTAAAAAACCTGGGAATGATTTAATCTAGCTATCATCAAAGTAAAAAGCAAATCAACTATGAAAGAATCGAAGTTTGTACAATAGAACTTAGATCACTAACATTCTATTGCTACCTCGAGTAGAAAACTTATTACCACGACCCCATGATAGTTTCAAATTCACAGACTACTTCTTTCCTTGGCCTTTGCAAAACACAAACACCCATGTTTGTAACTTTGAGATCCCACTCAAAGTTTTAGCAACACAAACTCTCCTGTTTATGACTCCAAGACCACCCTTGAAGGTTTAGATCATCAGCACCTTTGATGATTAGAGAAGGCAGCAACTTCTACAACACCGGATCTTGAGATTCTTTAAGGAATAACACCAGTAGAAGACATGAAAGAGCTTTTTGGGTACAAAACCCTAGATACAAAAGAGGCACACTCTTCTCTCTCTAAAAAGCCCTCTAAAAACGTGTTTAGGGTTTCCTTTATAGACTAGAAGAATTAGATATGAAACCCTAATCCTTAATGGGCTTGAACTGTTGTTTAGGCTTAATTAAAATTCTGCAGATACGTATTTCAATTGGTCGAGCCTATTTCTCGATCAGTCGAACTAGGCAGTTTCTGAACTCTTCTTTCTGCAGCTTACTTGTTCTTAAATCTTGACTTAAATCACCTTAAGCATTGTCTAATAATACCTATAGACACTAGGATCTATATCTAGACAAGTTTGTGTTCACAATTTTCCAATTGTTCTAAACTTTTAGAACCTAACAATCTCCCCATTTGGCAATTCGTGACAAAACTTATATACAAAATGAAATGCTCAAATACAAGAACAACCCAATACAATAAAATGCCAAATACAACACAAATCCCAATCTAAGACTCCTAACCTAGAAGTTGCAATAAGAGGTAGAAGGTCTTGATTAGAATGTACCTGTCTTTCCTGAAAACACTCAAATGAACACATCACCGCATGTGTGGAAAGAAAGATATATAAACAATATGAAACACAAGTATAAAAACAAAAATAAATTATAACTCTCCCCCTAAGTTAGATACATCAAAAAGTTTTTATATTCTCTCCATTTTAGAAACAATTTTATCTCCCTCTTAACAAAGCATTTTAAAAACCTTTTTAAATAGGATTCCCACATTTTATCTATTTCTCCCCCTTTTTGTCACGTATTAACAATTACAACTCAAACAAAGAGTAAACAAAAAACATACACAACAAAGAATAAGAGAAAATAGAGAATTAAGGGAACAAAAAACAATTCAACTCTATATAAAATAGAGACAACTCCCCCTATGAAGAGCAACAACTCCCCCTATGAACAACAAAGGTTAAAAACATGCTTCCCCCCCTATAAAAATAGGAAAAATAAAACAAGTTTTGGGAAAAACAGTTTAGGGGAAAATTTAAGAGGTGGGGAAAATAAAGACACACAAACCAAACTTAAAAACTAAGTTGAGGATACACATGAAAAAAAATATTCTCTCTTTCAATAAACGCAAACTTAACACTATGTGACCTATAAACAGTTGCATGAGTGGAGAAAATATTTGCACATTATTATGTATCATGTCTCTTAAGAAAAATATTTTTTGCAATTTACGCATAAAAATAGCATATACTAAAAAGTACATAACTCAAAAATTAATCACTCAATTTTTAGATTAAGTTGGGTGCCCAATTTAGCAAAATGTATGCATGTTATGTGTGAAAACAATGAGAGATATGACTGCAAAACTGCAAGATGGATACAAAAAGAACAATGCAATGCACGTGAATCCTAAACATAAATGATGCATGAAAAAATATTTGGTCAAAAACTTAGAAACTGAAAATTTTCCTGTTTCGATCGATTGAGCATTGATAGAATACCAATCGAGCCAGGCAGAAAGTCATGATTAAAAATCAAGGGATTTTCAATCGGTCGAAAAACACATTCAATCGATCGAAATTCTAGAAAACTGGATTTTTTGAAAAATTATAAAAGTTTATGCAGAAAACACTCAAACCAATTGATTTCATGAATGAAATGCATGAGAATGAGTTTAAATGTTTTTCAAAAACATGAGTTTTCAACCCAGAACTTCAAAACAAGGTTTTTAATCATCAAAAACACAATTTTTGCCAACCCTTAAACATATTTTGCATCAAACACCATAGAAAACATAATCTTGGATGGCCAAACCAAACTTCACACATAATAACTTGTGTAGTGTGTGCAATTAGCAATAGTTTGAGATACATGTGAGATGATATGTAGATAGTTATCAATCACAATTTCTACAAAATTCATCACATAAGTTTGAAAGTGACTATCACCTAAAGAGTTACATCATATAACTCTCACATCTCCTAGAAAACAAGCTTGCAATCATGTAAGTTTCTTGTTTTGCCTCATAATGTACACATCAATTTTATTTCAATTTGAATTTATTATATTCTAATAATGTACACACCATTTTTATTATTTAAACCGAGGCTACACCTTATGTTCTTTTTGTGCATGTGTTACACTTTCTCAATCACAAAATCATATGATATGCACTAAGGTGTTCATGATTGGCTAGTAAACAGTGGTGAGGTAGTTATTTATGTCTTTCTCTTAGGATTTTTTAGTCCTTACAATCAAAAACATGACTTCAAAATCAAGATCATGTGATAAAAAACTATAAACAACTCCCACACAACATGCACTACATACCTAAAACTAGCAAAGTGTTATAAAATAAGCTCATCCAAGCTAAATAAGGTACATAAACATGTTATGTAAAGATAATATGGCCAACCTTGATTACAAATCCATAATATGTAATACAAAACACAAAAATCTTTTTGGTTTAAAAAAATTTTATGACCAAAAACAAAAGGCACACATTATGCTAAATGAACAAAACAAAGCTATGCATGATAGTGTTTAACTAAGCTATAAAGGGTATACAAACAAGAAATATCAATTTCTTAATTAACCCATGAGTACATGCACAAACTAATACATACTCACACAAAATCAAAAATAGCTTAGCATTTATATAACACATACTATTCAAATTTTTCCACAATATCAAGCATGTTCTAAATCAAGAGAGAGATATCATAATTCATGTAATTCTCAAAACAAATAAAACAAGACACAAAATAAAATATTTTTGTCTTTTCAAAATTTTTCAATGTTTTTGGATTTTTTTTTTTTAAGACAAAACAACCTAAGAAAATAAAATAACAAAAAACTAAAAGTAAACATGTCCACAAATAATTAAAAAAATTAAATCAGGGACAAGTCAGCAACACTCACCTTAGAGAATCAACACTCACCTTAGAGAATCTTTTCTCACCCATATAGCACGAGTCTTCGGCTTTGATAGGCCAAGAATGTATTGGCCCCTTGTGATAAATTAATTGATTAATTAGTCAAGTTTATTAATTAATCAAATTAACATGCAATATGCGTGGTAGCACAAACAAATCACCAATTAAACTAAGTATACAGCGGAAATTAAATCGACACGGTGATTTGTTTACAAATGGGGAAAACCTACATGGCAAAAACCCTACCGGGTGATTTTAAGGTCACCACTCCCGAAAATTCACTATTATCAAAACAAGTGATTACAAGTAAAGGAATTTTAGTACCTTATACCAACCTACAGCTGAACACTTACCCCAATACCCAATTGGACTTGTTTTGAAGTGACAATCTCTACTTTAAAATGCACGGCTCCTAGTATGTGACTAATCAATTGCGCAGATCCTAATACGTGACTTGATCACCAACTAGAGAAGGATGTTGACTGCAAAGTTCTTTAGTTCATCATACGATGAAGATCATGAAGTTGCTTGGTCACAAAACCCTATGGTGTACAAACACAACAACTTCTTCAAGAGAAAGATGAACTAGGGCAAATTAGGTTTCCGGTCACACTTTCTTCACACTTGTGGAATTGTTCTCTTGTGCAACTTGTGTCACCTTTTACAGACCTTTTACAGCCCTTAAAATAATTCTTATATATGTTTAGGGTTGTGAGAAAAGAAAGCCCAAACATACATTCACGGATTGGATGAAAAACAATCCTGCAAAACTAAGTTTCATAAACCTTGATAGATAGCCATATATCGAGCTAGCTATACCTCAATAAATGCTAGCTGTCAAGTTTTAAAATCCCGCACTTTCTGACTTGATTCTTGGATAGACTTGCATGGCTTTAACACTTGAACTTGAAACCTTGTTCCTTGAAGTATTAAACACATCCTAAATCTACCCAATTACAAGTAAAGTGCGTTTTGTCAAAGGATTAGCCAATTACATAAAATGTTGACATATGTTCCTAACATCAAATCACATATGTCCTAATAGGCTTTGTAGGTGAAAATTCATGAGAAGTAGAATGTATTTGAGGAATTACACCAATTTTCTAAGAGAGACTGAAATACTGCAAATTCCTTTCACAAGCCTTAAAAAGATCAACTGAAACAATGGTGTCCTTTTTATTCAAAACATCACAATCAAAAATAGTAAGACACTTCAAATTATCCATGATAACAGGGATCAAGGATCAACTCTAGGTATAATAACATAAATCAAGAGCTAACCCACTATGATACCACTTGTATGTTTTTAGACCCCTGTAAACTAGATTTTTTAACCTAATTAATTAACAATGTGAATACTTAGGTTTATTATTCAGATCTAGGTTAAAACAAAACAATTATATCATGTAAAGCGGCAGAAAAATAAATAACAAAACAATATGATGACCCAGGAAAACCAAATTGGTAAAAAACCTAAGGATGATTTAACCTAACTATCCTCAAAGTAAAAAGCAAATCCACTATGAAAGAATTGAAGTTTGTACAGTAGAACTTAAACCATTAACATTCTATTGCTACCTTGAGTAGAAAACTTACTACCACGACTCCATGATAGCTCTGAGTCCACGGACTACTTCTTTCCTTGGCCTTTGCAAAACATAAACACCCACGTTTATGGCTCTGAGATTCCACTCAAAGGTTTAGCAACACAAACTCTCCTATTTGTGACTCCAAAACCACCCTTGAAGGTTTAGATCATCAGCACCTTTGATGACTAGAGAAGGCAGCAACTTCTACAACATCGGATCTTGAGATTCTTCAAGGAATAACACCAGTAGAAGACATGAGACAGCTTTTTGGGTACAAAACCCTAGATACAAAAGAGGCACACTCTTTTCTCTCTGAAAAGCCCTCTAAAAACGTGTTTAGGGTCTCCTTTATATACTAGAAGAATTAGATATGAAACCCTAATCCTTAAATGGGCTTGAACTGCTATTTGGGCTTAATTAAGGTTCTGCAGATACATATTTCGATCAATCGAGCTTGTTTCTTGATCGGTCGAACCAGGCAGTTTCTGAACTCTTCTTTCTGCAGCTTACTTGTTCTTGAATCTTGACTTGAATCACCTTGAGCATTGTCTAATAATACCTATAGACACTAGGATCTATATCTAGACAAGTTTGTGTTCATGATTTTCCAATTGTTCTAAATCTTTAGAACCTAAAAAATGATACTTCAATAATTAAAATAATAATCTATTTATTTCGGGGTTATAATATCATTTTTCAAATTATCAATGAGGGTTTTTTTTTTTTTTTAAATACTTTTTTTCCCTTTTCCATTTTGCTTCAAAATAAATAAGCTAAATGAATACATAACTTTATGGCTAGATTGGGTAGAGGAAAAAAAGAGTACTAGAGGGGAAGGGAGGGAGGTGTTTAATTAACCTTGTTTTAGATTTTGTTTTTTTAATGATAATTCAATAATTACAATAATGGAGGTATTTGAGTCATGATTCTCTCATTCTCCTAAGAAAGAAACACATGTTATGACATTGAGTTACAAGACTCTTGACAAATTTTTATTATTTGTTTTTTCCCTTAAGGAAGGGATCAAATAGGGGTTTTAGGGGATTTTTTTTTTTTTTTTTGGGTGGGATAAATAAGATAAAATTTCAAACTTATGGGGTTTACGCCATGAAGATTACGCTTATCATCAAATTAAGACATTAATTAATTTCTGGTGTAGGTGGAGATTGAATCTCAAATCTCTCATTCAATATGTTTGAGAGGATTTAGAGTAATAATTGTTTAATGTAATTGTTAGAAATACTAGAGGATTTGTATTGTATTTCATAATGAGAAAATATACATCAGTGCCTTATATAGGAGGCATAAATGTGCGGTACAAGTAAAGTGTAGTACAAGTACAAGTGTGCTATACAAGTAAAGTAATTGGGCCTAAAGCCCATAACATAATATACATTAACAGCCCCATCTCAAACTCACGGTGGATGTGAGACCAGCTTGAGGTTGTCAACCAAATCACAAGTGCGTCCCTTAGGAAGTGACTTGGTGAAGATATCTGCAAGTTGATCTTTGGAGGAGACGGAGAAGAGCTTGAGAGCACCATGGACAAGATAATAACGGATAAAATGACAATCAATCTCGATGTGTTTAGTCCGTTCATGGAAGACATCATTGTGAGCAATATGAATGGCACTCTGGTTGTCACAATAAAGGGGAGTAGCAGAAGATGTGGACACACCTAAATCCTTAAGAAGCCATCGTAGCCAAAGGAGCTTAGATGTGGTATCAGCAATGGCACGATATTCTGCTTCAGTACTGGAGCGGGCCACAAATGTTTGTTTCTTACTTCGCCAAGAAATTAAAGAAGAACCAAGGAGAAAGTAATAACCTATAGTGGACCTGCAATCAGTGGGATCCCCTGCCCAATCAGCATCAGAGAATGCACGGAGCACAAGAGGAGACTGAGCTGAGTAGAAAAGGCCATGGAAGAGAGTGCCCTTCAGGTATCGAAGAATGCGCAGAACAGCAGCATAGTGAGTAGATCGTGGAGCAGACAGATACTGGCTCACCTGATGAACAGCATAGGAGATGTCTGGACGAGTAACTGTGAGATAAACTAGGCTACCAACCAATCGTCTGTAAAGAGAAGGATTAGACAATGGTTTCCCCCCCAAGGGTGTCAAATGCGCATTAAGTTCAACTGGAGTGTCAACCGTCTTGCTGTCAGTGAGCCCAGCTCAAGATAAAAGGTTAGAAGCATACTTGGCTTGAGTAATATAAAGACCATCTGTAGAATGAGTAATTTCAAGACCCAAGAAATAACTGAGATGTCCAAGATTTTTCATCTCAAACTACTGACTGAGAAAATCCTTGAGTTCTTGAATGCCACTAAGGTCATTACCAATTATGATCATATCATCCACATATAGAAGAAGCAAAATGGTGCATTTATCAGTACAACGAAGAAATAAGGCAGAATCATACGGACTAGCAGTGTAACCCAAGCGAAAGATAGTGGAGCTGAACTTGGCAAACCAAGCTCGTGGAACTTGTTTAAGACCATAAAGTGCACGTCGAAGATGACAAACCTTGTTTGAGTCAACAGAGAGACCAGGAGGAGGTTGCATATAGACTTCTTCACTCAACTCCCCATTAAGGAAAGCATTTTTAACAGTAATAAATATATGTCTATTGCTTTTCGACAAAAAAAGCATGGATTACGGTGCAAATGATGAAGATGTATCTACTGAGAAATTAACAAAAATTTATTCAAAGCAAGGCAAAGATGAGAAAATAATAGGGAAAACTAAATTTTTCATGAGAACAAGAGGAAATAAGTTAAAGAAACACAAAACGAGCAAAACTCATTTTATAATTTCGACCATATCATATTTGGGAACCCTTGAACAAAATTCAATCCCCCAAAAAAAAAAAGGGGCCTAAGGGCCCACCATCATTAAAAAAAAGGCCCCATAAGTCTTAAATGTTATGAGCACAAACACAACGAGAGAGGTATAGCCCCTTCGGCCGACCCTCAATAAAAAAGAATTGTCTTGGATTGAGCCTAAGGGCTTAGGCCCATACTTGTAATCTTTAAAAACAAAAGCCCTTAAAACAAATTCAGATCTTGCAACAAACAATGGACAAGCCTAAAAACTCGAAAGATTAAAGCCCAAAAACATCACTTCTAAAGCAATTTAAAAAAAAAAAAAAAAATGCCTCCCAAATTTCGAGTTTCTTTTCAAAAACTCAAGAACTTATATTCCAAAGTTTCAAAATTTTCATGATCCAAAAAAAATCCAACATTATTCCATAATTCGCTTTCCTTTTAATAGCAAAGAGATTTTTAACACAAAAATTTCTCTGAATCTTTTGGATTCATTTCATTGGTCTCTTTTGGCAGCAAAGAGGTCCTATGATAAAATATTCACCTCTCTTAGTTTTTGGACACAAATTAGGTTTTCAGCAAAATTTAATACTCAGAATCTTTTCGTATTTATTTTTAAATTTTATATTACAAACTCCCCTTAGATGATCAAGAGATTTTTAAGCAATTCATTTGAAATTGTTTCTTCAGACAGTCAAGGAATTCCATGATGCCCCTTATTGGGAAATTGCGTCAAATTCTAATTGTGACTTAGAAAGTCAATTAGGTTTCTTAGTTGAAGAAGGAAAAATTAATTTGGGTTTCCTTGTAGTAGAAGGAAAGATTATTCCTTGGTGTGGAAGGAAGTTTATTCCTTGTTAAAGAGATAATGTATTCCTAATTCAAGAGGGAATAGATTCCTTGTTAAAGAGGTAATATATTCCCAGTCCAAGAGGGAATAGCAAAAGAATCTTATAAATAGACAATACTACAAAGAATTTGATAGCTTTGGTCTAAGAGTCCTCCCTATGGGGAGAGAGAAAATAGAGCGTGAAACCAAGAGAGAGAAAAGATATTTTCGTTTGGAAGGAACGCAAGAGGAAAGAGAGAGTAAGGTATTGCCGCCTTCAAGAAGATAGCCAAGGAGGAGAGAGTAAAGAGTTGCCGCCTTCGAGAAGATAGGCAACGAGGAGAGAATAAAGTGTTGCCGCCTTTGAAATAGATAATTAGTGTGTGTGAGAGTAAAGAAAAATAAGAGAGATTTTTTTTTAGCCGTGAGACATATACAAGAATTATTGTAATTGGTTTGATAATAGTGAAATTATTCGGAGTTTGTCCCGTGGTTTTTTCCTTTCAAGAGAAAGGGTTTTCCACGTAAATATTTGTGTTCTTGTGTGTGATTGCTATTTTGAATTGATAGTTTTTTTGATAATATTATTTGGGACCCAACACCCCTAACATATTTTCAACCTCCCTTTTGGATGGTAAAGTGGTTCACATCAAATGCATTATTTTCAAGTTTTCTCACTCACCTTTTGACAATTCAAAGGTTCTCGAACATATTCTTGGAATTTCCCTACAGATAGTTGTAAGATTTCCAAAATACACTAACACATTTTACTCTAATGAATAAAAAATTTTAAACATGTCATGACTCAAGGAAGAGCTAAAAAATATCTATGTTGTACCCAAAATGATTCGTTAAGTTACAATTGAAGCTCATTATAATAACTTCTATAACCTAGTTTGATCTAGTAAACACATGATGTAGTTCATTGAGACATACATGCCAATCCTATTCATGTAGCTTGAGATTTGCTTTCCAAGGGGCTTACTTGCGTGGATATGCTTCTCTTCTTTTCTGATGGAGCACTTTCAAATTCAAGGTTGATGTTGTTGCAATGTTTTGTTTTATAAAAAATTTTTAAAATTATAGTTGAAAAGTTCAATTGCATGAAGTTCATCCTGTTTTAGGAAGGACTACATTGTGGAAAGTCCAGTTTTGGTGGAATTCTAAGTTCAAACAAGAAAAACAAGCTTTAGCGACAATTGTCACTTCTTTCCTCGACATCCAAATTAGCAGCAGAAAAAGGAAGTTCCATTCAAATCAATTCTCATTGATCACTACACTTCTCTTCCTAACTCAAGTTGCCAGACACATCTTTGTTCCTTACATGAGTGGATGATGGGTTCTCCTTAAACTTACCTTTATCTTGTATGCATTTTTTGTACTTGGGGCTTTTTTACATCAAACATACCCATAGTAAAATTCCTTACCTAAGTTCTTCATCTGAGTTCTAAAATTTGCAAATTGCATGGAAAAATTGCTCATTGTAATTACTAATTTCTACTTCTATGCTGATGCTGTGTCTGGTTTTCTACAAATCAAGTAAGGACTAAGCATGCCCATCTTTAAGAGTCTTCCTGACATAATTACTTGCCTTCATGGTTTTTTTTTTTTTTTTTTTTACAAGATATAAATTCTATTATAACATAATCTAAGTATATATTTGTGTGAATAACCATCACGCTAAAGATGCGCAGTGGTGGTCAAATATTTTTAATCGAGTGTAAGGTTTCTCATACAATCAATTTTATCATGTAATTCTACTTCTCCAAGTAGTCCACAGCGCAGAGATCAAAACCATACATACAGAGTAACCTTTGGAGGATCGCTAAATTTACCATTCTTTGAGGGTATTAAGGCGTATAGGAGACATGACGTGTAAGAGACTAGCAATTGGACGGTGAATTGTCTAAAAGCATTTTAGATTTGCTATTTGCATGTTGGTTTCACATTAAAATTGTGAAGAAAACTAACAATAGAGTCGTAAAGGAAGAAGAGATGCTTTTGTTCATTATTCTTCCTTTAAATTCAACATTTTCAAATTTAGTATAACTTTCTTTTGCCTTTTAGGTGATAGGATATTAATGCCTTATCGCCTTTGCTGTCTAGGAAGTGTAGTATAGGATAGTCTTGCATGTATTTTATATATAGCCATTCCCACTGAATGTATCAAGTATCGAACCAGTGAGATAGAAAGAAATCCAACAAGTGTAAGAGAAATAAGAGCAAGAGTGGTGTGTAGCAAAGTGTGTGTATAAAAAAAAAAATTTATTTGATTGAGAACTTGATTACGTGGTGAGATTTATTTCGAAGTATTTGACGAAATACTTTCTTCCTGAGTATTAAATTTATATTAACAAAATTTTCAGTGAAAGATCTCAACCTGATGATAAGGCACCAAAAACTCATTTTCAATTTAACATTTAGGTTGCATTTGGGATAACTTATATTGGACAGCTTTTTTTTACTATTTATTTTATTTTTTATACTATCCATGAGTCCCACTGTACTATTTCAGCGAATTTTTAGCTTTATCTAAAGTACTTTGAGCAAAAAGTTTTAAATTTCAGCTAAATAAGCTATTTCCAAATGAACCCTTAAGAAAAATTTTTGTGAATTTTTTTAGACACCAAAAGCATTTTATTTCTTACTAACTTTTTTCACTATGTAAACTTGTGAACTCATAAGAAGCCAAGTTTATGAAAATTCACTTTAGTCTAGATAATTGAATATAAAACTAGAAAAAAAAGGCTAAACTCAAACTTTTTTACGAACTGCTGATATGATAAATGGTTATTTGTAAGTAAAAAAATAATGTTAGAGGTAGATCCATATGAAAACCAATAAGAATGTGTCACGTTAATAGCTTATAAAAATATTATAAAATAGTTTATAACTGTAACATTACTCATAAAATTATTGTGTACTACAAGAATGTTACTTTTAGAATGATTCAAAATGAATTGCTAATAGCAAAAGTAATAAGAAACATGGTCATTCAATTTCGTTGAGAATGACTCTGGAACTTTTGGTTGTAATTTTGAAATTATTCATTTTATGGGAGCTTTAGGAATAATGTAGTATTTATTTAAGGAGAAAGTTTGGCTCCTAAGAGCATTTGCATCAGATATCTCCAAACTATTCTATTTTACCATCTAAAAACCTACTTTATCATTTATACCATACCATTTTACAATACTCTTAACATCCCAACTTTTATTTTCCTATTCTACTCATTAAAATAATATTTCTACACAATAAAATAATATTTTTACACAATAAAATAATATATCCCCCCAATCACCATCATTTATTCTTTCTTTCTCATTCTTTCTATTCAACAACCACAAATTTTACAGAAAACACCATCACCATATGCCCACCACCACTAGCGCTGCACTACACACACCTGACACCACCACCACCACTAGCAACCCATAATCTACCATCAACACCCCAAAAAAAAAAAAAAAAGCCCCCAAACCATCAAACACACCAAACACCACAGCCCAACGCTGATCACCCAAACACCACACCGCTCACCGATCACCCAAAAAAAAAAAAAAACCACCTGCAGAAATCCACAGCCCAACGCCAATCACCCAAACACCGATCACCCACAGCCCAACGCCGATCTCCACATCACACCCAAACACTGAAAGGAGAGAGAATTAGAGATTGAGAGATGAATAGAGAGAGAGAGACACAATAAAATATTAGTTTTTTGTTTTAGAATTGTGCTATAATGCAATTCTAAAGGTAGAATTGCACTGTAGCACTATTGCAAAAAAATTTGCAATAGTTGATTTTTAGAAGGCCTGATAGAGCTTGATTTTTGTGTGAAAATGGTAAAGCAGTCCTACATATGGCATTTAGCATGCCCAGTGCGGATGCTCTAACCAATGTGGAATAATATTTTCTAATCCATTAGCCATTACATGATGAATTATAATTCATATATTATCTAATCAAGAGCGTTGCTTTTTACTAATTTTGGTGGGAAGTCAACTATTCTACCAATTATATGATATATACTACATGTTTGATATAAACTCATGACTAGAACTTACCTTTAAAAACTGGTTTGTGAGGAGGGATGGTCAAGAGCTCATATAGACATGATTAAGCTTACACTTAAGTCATATAGGATACTAGGATCATAACATACCACCACATTCTGTAGCCAACATCCACAATAGATGTACTCTATCAACATTGACCCAAAGGTAGTCTTTTCCTTTTTTAGCAAGTCCATTCACCTATCAGTTACTCAATGACTTAATAAACATTTTAATCTAGCCTTTAAGTTGTCGCCTTCGAGATCCGACCACAAAGCCGCAACTCATTTAATCTCATACTCAATGAACTATGTATAATTACTCGACTTGATGGATGGTTCTAATACCAAATGATACAAACTAATATGTAGAACTAACCTTTGAAAACCGACTTGCAATGAGAGGATGTTCAAAAGCATACATACACATAATTAAACTTACACTTAAACCATGTAAGAGACATGGATCATAACAATGTCATCTTCAAACCCTGACTCTCCCAAGAAACAAATAATTTCAACAATTTTCCACTCTTTCTTGCTCTCCAAACCTTATGGCAACAGCCACCTCCAAGTCTCCAACCCCAAAACCCGAACCCAAGACCTCAGTCCTAACCTCTCTCTCACCACTTTCCTCTTCCAATCCTAACCCACACTTAAGTCACGTGTGAGCTAAACTACAAATTGATATGTGTAACTAATTGGACAGTAAGAGCATCACCATCAGATGTGCTAAATGTGCCAAATGCCAAATATTTGGCACATTTGGCACACTAAACACCAAAAACCCATTTTATCAGATGTGCCAAATCTCATAAAATTTGCCACATATGAACAGTATTGTTGCAAATTTGCAACAATACGAACGAAGAATGGTATATCGGTTAATAATTTTTTATTCTCTTTTCTCTCTCCTCTCTCTTCACTTTATTCTTTTCTCTTCTCTCTCACCTCTATTCTCTCTCACCGATTCCCTCTTCACTCTTCACATTTGGTGAGATTTTTTTTCTTCTTTAATTTAAGATCAATTTGACGGTGGCTATTATCACCAGAGGCGCAAGCGACATGGCGAGGCTCGCGAGTTTGCCGCTCATGATGGCCACGGCTCGCGAGTTCGCCACTCACGGCGCACAAGCCATCGTCATCACCGACGTCTAAGATGAGAAGGGCCATCGTCATTGTCACAACGTCATCGTCATCATCATCACTCTCAATCTCGCCGATCTCTCTCTCTCTCTTTTGGTGGTTGGTTGTTTTGATTATTGTTGGTTGGCTGATTTTGGTTGATGGTGGTAGGTTGATTGGGTTGTGGGTGTGAGATTTGGGATGGGTATGAGATTTGGGATGGTCTCAGATTGGGTTGTGGGTTGTAGGAGTGAGATTGGGTTGTGGGTGTGAGATTTGTGGTTGTGTAGTGTTTGTTTGAGTTTTTTTTTTTTTTTTTTTTGGTGGTAGCAGTGGCTGATATTGGTGGTCGGTTTTTGATCTATGGGGGTGGTCGGTGATTGTGGGCTGTGGCGGTTGATCTACGGGTAAGGGTCGTCAATGGGCGGGGTCGGGCCAGCCCGACCCATTTTTACTTGGCCCATGGGCACAATGGGCTGGGTATAATGGACTATTAACCAGTTAACAGGTCGGGTCGGGCTGGGCCAAAAGAGAAAACCTCAGCCCATGACCCTGCCCATGGGCAATGCCCATTTTATCTTTAGCGAGGTGGGCTATCGGGTTGAGCCTAATGGGCTATCCATGGGCTTGTGTTAGCATATTATTTTATTATTTTTATAAGGAAAAAATCAATTTTTTTATAAGGGAATAATCAATCTATTTTTTTAAAGGAAAGAATTAAAGAATTTAATACTTGATTACAAATTTTTTTACAGTCAAATCTATTTAATTTTTTGTTTTGGTGATGGAAACCTATTTAATTTTTTTTTATTAAGGCTTTAAATAGTTTTTTATTTTTATCTTTAATAAAAAAAATGTCAAATGGTTAATTCAAATTTTCTAGACTACTAGAAAAATATATATTTAGTAAACTAAGTTTAGTACAATTACTTTAAGTATCTTAGTGGTTGAGGAAGTTCTCTTAAAAAGTTCCTCTATAATATCTCAGGATCAATCCTTCATACACTTCCTACATATTTTTGTTATGAATTATGAGTTATTGGGCTGGGCAATGGGTTGGGCTATTGGGCTAGCCCACCGGGTACCCATGGGCATAAAAACTAGCCAACGGCCTAACCCACTGGACTAGTGGGCTACCCATGGGCCTCAATAATAACAGGCCGGGCTGCCCATTAGCCTGGCGGGCCATCGGGTTTCTGGGTCGGGCCATGGGCTGTGAGCTATTTGATGACCCTTATCTACGGGTGTGGGATGTTGTTGATGATGGTGATGATAAGGAGGAGATAATATATTATTTTAATGTGTAGTAAATATTATTTTAATATATAAAATTGAATGATAAAACATATGATAAATGAAATGTTGTAAAATGATGTGGTAAAATAAGGGTTATGCTAACGAGTGCCCTTAGAGCACTGGTTAAGAATCCAGTTAAAGAAAGTTTTTATGGAAAAAGCAAAAAAAGCAATTAATATTTTGACAGCTTTTTTCATTTCCCACAAAAGTGATGTCAAAACTTTTTTTAATTAGATTCTTAACTAGTACCCTAAGGACACTCGTTAATATTTTCCAAATAATAAAATAAGTCTTTAGTGTAATAAAATGACATTTTTTATAAAACATGTTATACGAATGCTCTAATAGTTGCACCAGAACAAGACTTATGTGATTAGCTATTACTTACTCAAAAGTCGCAACTACCTAGATGCTTATGTTACAAAAAGAAAACTAAAGTACGGATTGTGTGCACGATAATCCATGTGCAACTATGACCGACAAGTTATTAGTTATTACACATGCCAACTTGTAGACCAGTTCACCTCAATTATTCCAATCATAATGAATCATTAAGCATTGAATATTCACCATTCTTATCTGGTCATTTCTTCACTTATTTGGCGGGAACTGGGAAGTCAACTACGCATGCTTTGCCATCTTACTCTTTTCTTGTCTCTTCCCATCCCATCTGAACGCAAGGTATCGCTATTTACTCTCAACTTTTTCGAGAAACAAACAATTTTCCACTTCCGAAACACCCATGGCAGCAGCCACCTTTAGCCCCAAAACCCAAACCTACACATCCCCAAGCAGTGGCGACACCACGTTGGTCACAGGGTGTTCCCAGGAACACCCTGAACTGAAAAAAAAAAAATATATATATATATATATATATATAATAATTAAATTTTTTTATTTGTTTATTCTTAAAAAAAAATTTAGGAACACCCACAAATTAAAATTAGGAACACCCTAAAAAAAATTTATTTGTTCAACTTTCAAGCAAAAAAAAAAAAAAAAAAAACCCCAAAAAAAAATATTTGAACTAAAATCTGAAAAAAAAAAAAAAAAATTTGAAACAGAGCAAGCGAAAGCCCACAAATTCTCCAAAAAAAAAACAACGGACGGCAAGAACATCAAGCCCAACAAATGGTAGCAAACCCAGTAACCCACAGATTCTCAAAAAAAAAAAAAAAAACCTAACCTAATATACTGAAATCAGATTGGGCCTCAAACACTTCACAGACGAAAGTTACGCAACAACCACAGACGACAACAACCAACGGAACGGACGGAGGAGATCACCTGCAAGATCGATTAGAGGTGGAGGTTGTGGCGGTGGCTGTCGTGATTGTCAACGACGGAGGCAGAGGCCATGACATTGAATTGCGATTGCACGAGTGAGAGCAACTGTTTTGGTTTCTGGGAATGAATAGGATAGATAGGGAAGAAAGAAACAAAGTTAGTGGGTAGGTGCAATAAGTGTGAGTGACATTGATTTGCTTCCTGATTATGTGAACCGCTGGATTAGAATTGGATTGGATTAATAAAAACTAGAGGATTTTGTGGAGAATCTGAAGATTAGTTTGTAAAATGACTCGGCCCAGTAGAGAATCCACATCTTGGTCATATACAAAGGCCCAATTACCTGAACCCAGCCCAATCTCTAACAAAGTTTTATTGTACCTTTTGTTTCGGCCCTTTTGGGGGCAATTTTTGTTTTTTTGTTTTTTTTGGGTAATAAAAGATTAGAAATAGTCCAAGATCGAGTTAATATTTCAGCTACCTATAGCTAATTCTAGCAAGGGCGAGAGCGTGAGCAATCCTATTAATTTCCCTGTAAGTATGTAACAGTGTTGAGGTTTTACTTCCTGGAAAGCTTGAAAAATGATCCTGCAACCATCCACAATTAGCTGGGTTAGGTAGCAGGTACAAGAGCAATGACTTTAGTAGCATCCCCATTGACAATTAAATTTGAGATATTAATATTGAGTGATTTAGCCATAGATAATACATCACTTAAGGACTAAAGTTCAATAAGAAGGTTGGTGGAACTAATAATTAATAATTGGAGAAAGCAACTGATAAATATTAATTAATAATTTAATTAATCAATACTTTATATAAGACAAACAAATTAAATTATGTTAGGTTAAACAACAATTAATAATTTTATAATTAATAAAACAACAATATAACAAATTATAGTTTATAAAAGACAAACAAATTAATGAAACAACTAAACAACAATACATTTGGGAAAAATTCCTGGAACCGCCACTGGAAACACCCTGAAAAAAATTCCTGAAATCGCCACTGTGTAGCGGTAAGGTAATCTGGAGACTGGACCACAGACCCTCCTTGAAGTCTTCCCCTAGCCCTTGAACTCAAAACTCTAGTAAAAACTCAAATGTCCCAGCCCAAGATAAAAAACTAAATATATAAAGAAAGAGGATGGAGAAGGAGAAGAGAAGATAACATCAGTCGTGTTGATTACAAAGTTATATCATTGGGTTTATTACTTTTTTCTCTTATGATTATATATTGCTAGTATGATTCATGCAGCATCTTAAAATCCTTTCAGGTTATTTCAAAAATCCAGAAGCCACAAAGCTAACAATAGATGGACAAGGATGGGTGCACACAGGAGATATTGGATATTTCAATGAAGAGGGACAATTATTTGTTGTGGACAGAATTAAGGAGCTCATTAAGTGTTACGGCTTTCAGGTGACTTTTTTTAGTTGATTATTAAAAGTTCAGGTGTATGTAATCTTACTAAATCATTTCTTGTGAGAGGATAAAAGCTATCTAATTGTGAGAGGATAAAAGCTATCTGTTTCTTTTAGAATTTCTGTTGACAATGAAGACCTAACAGTGCCGGCATCTGACTTTTGGAAAGCTTTACATTTGCTCATATAGCATTTCTGGGGAGAATACATATGTTCTTCGCCAGTGAGTGAATGATCCATGAGCCTCCTGATCATGTTATATATTTTAAGGAGTAATGAAAATTAGCTGACCTGCAACATTAGCACTAATGTTCTCTGCTTCATTTGATATTGTTTTCAATAGCTTTTCTTTTTTCTCAGCAAAAAATCTCCCAAAGTGCTATATAACTCGCTCTACTGAGATTTGACACCATGTCAGCAGTCATCTGATTTGTTTGGAAATCAGAAAAGCCCTTTCTCCTATGGATCAGTATCAAGAATTTTGTTTCTGCACATCTATTATCATGAGGGTTGCAGTAGGTTGATTGCCAACCTAAAATTTAGTCACTTTTTTTTTATATATAAATTATTATTTTGAATAGTATGTTGGTATATTTTCTTTTCTAGTGTTAAGATTTTGGGTCCAAATACCATTCTAAATGTTGGCCTTGCTCGTTATTCTACAGAATTTCTGGATCCTGGAAATAGCAATTTTTTTCATTAAACTACTGTATTTAATAATTTGAAAGTTAATAGGTCCATCTTCATAATCCAAGGTACTTGAAGGATTTTAGGTAATGTAAGTGTGCTTAAATATTTGGTACTGCTGAGTTTAATGTATAGTTGAATTCTTATGACAAAGGATGCAACTTTGGATTGGTTCTCAGGTTGATATATTGTGCCTTGGTTCAATTTCCCCTTGATGTCAAACCAACCTAACCTAATTGTTAGAGTTACTTTGTTATTTCTTTATTAGCTTGTTATTATTTTATATTAGTATAAGGGTATTAATGTAGTCTTGCCATATCACTCTAATATAAACATGCGCTATGGTGAGGAATTGGTTGATTAAGCCCTAAAACCTTTTCTCAAATCTTTCTCCCTCCACTATTCTTTCCTCTCTTTTACTTCTAATATTTCATATTGTACAACTTAACTCTAATTTTGTATTTAAGATCTATATTTGCATTTGACTGTTTGTTAGGTGGCACCAGCCGAGCTTGAAGGGCTGCTGATTTCTCACACTGAAATATTAGATGCTGTTGCGTTCCCATAAGTGTCATACTTTTCCCCCTGCCATGTCCATCCGTTGCCTTATCTTTGAATCACTGCATTACAGTTTAATTTCAAATTATGACTTTGTAGATTTCCTGGTTCCAAAGCTGGTGAGGTCCCAATTGCAAATGTTGTGCGCTCACCAAACTGTTTGCTAACAGAAGAAGACGTTCAGAAATTTATTGCAAAGCAGGTAAAGGGTCTGCAAAGCTTCCTTCAGTATAAAGGAATTAGGAAGGGGAAAAAAAACCAACCCTTTTCAATGATTGATTTGATCTTGAATAACTCAAGCACGCAGTAATTCTTTGGATGATATCAATTGCAGCAATGGCAGTATATCTTTTTAAAGAAATACAGTCATTTAAGTTAGGAACTATCCATTCAGAAATCACTTGTCTATTTAATGTTTACCAATCGAAAAATCCCTTTTCATTAGGTCATTTTATGAGATCCTCAGTAGTTATTACAATTGCAATAGTCTTAACGAAAGATTGTTCTGTTGATAGTGGGATATGCTTCATGCTTCTATGACTATGAGGCCCTTAGTGCAACATCTTGGATTTATTGAACCATAACCATGCAGTCTCTCTTTCATTAGTGTCATTTGGTGTAAAGTCCTGGCCAGCAAAATTCTTAATTCAAAAGTAAATGTCCCAATACCTAATGTATGATATTTCATATTTGCTAGTTAATGTGTACTCTACACCCTACACGGGTGTGTTGGCCGTGAGATAAAGTATTGCCACCAAAAAGTAGATGCTCTGGTCAAATTATATGACTCCTATCATCTGTTGAAGAAAAAGCCAATTTGTGATATCTTCTGCTGCTCATGATGCTTGCTTAAATTAAGTTTGTCACCATGTTTCATGAATGAGCGCGTACTGTTAACAACTGATGAAGAGGCTCAAACATTCCTTTGCTTGAAATTTAATCAGTCTTTTTGCCCTGTATAGGTGGCGCCATTCAAAAGGTTACGGGCAGTAAGTTTTGTTAACAGTGTCCCAAGGTCAGTTGCAGGAAAGATTTTGAGAAGATAACTCATAGAGAAAGTCCGATCCAAGATATAAGGTACATAAGTTGTATTACACTATTACTTACACTGAAATGTAGAAGCCTTTCAGGAAAAAGCCCTTCTAGAAAGTGTATCTTTCTTTGTTTGAACTATAAACAAGCTTAATCATTTAGCAAAAAAAAAAATACAGAAATATAAAAGCCAAGAGCATGTAGTTCAGTGCTCTTATCTAATTCTCTCCAGGGAGAGATCTTGGGTTTAAATCCCACTTATTGTAAGTTTGTAACAGAAAAAAAAATTCTGAAATGCATAAATATTAAGGTGAATGGAGCCTTGTTTGCTGTTTTTCACAGGGCCATATAATTTGGAGAGGTCTGTTCCCCTTTTTTGGGGGGGGGGGGGGGGGGGGGGGGGGTGGGTGCATCAAGGCTACATGCAATCTTGTTTTAACAAATGCCTACCTAAGGTAAATGGATTCTAATGGAAAAAAAAAAATTTATTAAAGCTACTATCTGTTTGGTGTCACATGTACAATATAAGATTTATGTAGCAAAATTTGTAATTCGTGACACATCAATTTGTAAGATTTATGAATTATATTCCTAACATTACTCTTCTAATAAAAGCCTATGAGTACATGATGAACTTGCCCACAAACCTAGAAATTAAGATAGAATAATTCTTACAATTCAATAGCCATCTTATACCAAACTTCATATTTAAAAATGTCTTATTCTAACTAAAGAACATTGTGACTTAACTGAAACTTCTTGGTATTTGTAATGAAGATATTTATGATTTAAATCCCCTATCATTCATGGATGGGGGATCAAGAGTCCAAATCCCACACCCATGAATGATAGGTGAAAGCCTAAATGACTCTGTAAGAGTAAGGTTGTAAACGAACCCCGTCAAGCCAAGTATTAAAGGTTTAGGCTTGTTTATTTTTTAGCATTTTCTATAAATGAGTGTTTGATTTTTGTTTTTTTTTTTTTTTTTTTTTTTTGAGGAAATAAATGAGTGTTTGAATTACTTCTTATAATTGGTGACACATTAATTTGTAAAGATTATATATTAAAATTTATAATATCCCTAACACCACTAATAATACCCTTGAACCTTCAATACATTTGAAACTACTAAAATGAACAAAATATTTGTGAAGGATTATACAATTTAATTATATATTGGATTATATACCTACTTTGATTTGCTGATAGAAATCTTTTAACCAATCTAAATATTCATAATATTGTTACTTCAACAAAATACCCCTAATTTTGGTCATGTTAGAGATTTTGAGGGTACTTACGTATCTTGGATATTTCATGGGGTTATTTAGGTCATTTTGGATGTTCTACAAGTATTTTTGGTCCTTTTGGGTGTTTTGTTCATTTTCTAGGGGTGTTTTAGTTATTTTCTAAGGGTGTTTTGGTTATTTTGGTCATTTCATTAGACATTTTGGTAATTTTAGAGGCTTCAGGCAATATTTTGGTCATTTTAGAAACTCTAGAAATATTTTAGTAATTTTGGTAGTTTTCATGTTTTTTTTATTGGAGTTTTAGAGTTATTTTGGACAATTTAGAGAAAAAAATTTTAATTTGAAGGTTCTAAAGTATTTTAGTAATTTTAGAACTTTAATATATTTTGTTCCATTTATGACAATGCACACATTTGCCATTGCTAAATGCAAATACAAGATAAATTGGTATAATCTAGAATGAATCTCTTGTTACCGTAATCAAACATTATTTTAAATATTTTATAGGTTGAACTTGTTCTTCACACTATAGAGGGAAGTATTGTACATGTCAGAACTTTCCTCTTGAGAGATTTGCAGCTATGATAAATTCTCAGTTATATGTTTGCTAATTGTTTTTTTTTTTTTATAATTTTTATTTATAATTATTTTTCAATAGAAGGAATGATTTATGCACTAAGATATAAGTTAGTGAGATGGAGGGGTATTGTCTCCTTCTCAACTTGAGCAGAAGTTTAGTAGCTCAATTAGGAAGGTGAAGGCACAGAGACCATAGGAACATTACAATAGCTATCTTTTAAGCTTGCTTGAACTTTTTTATGATAAGCCTATAAGCTGAAAAGGTGAACTTTTCTCACAAATTTTCAACTAACACATATTGCTTCATCTATCATGGAAGCATATTATAATATAAGGGATAAGTTTTTGAATTTGGTATCAGTAAAAAAAAAAAAAAAACATATGATGAGCAATACATGTAGAATTACGCATCAAGCTTCTCTGTGGTCAGGGCCAGCTCAATAGGTGATGCAATTGATGCAATCGCCTAAGACCCCAAAATAAAAGAAAGCCCCCACTTGTAAAAAAAGTTATATATATAATATATTTATCTATATATTTTAATTTAAAAAATTAAGCACTTATATTGGTCAATAAAATGATTAAAAATGCCCCATTATATCCTAAAATACAGAAAATTAAAAAGGAAAAAAATAAAAATAGTCAAACTTCAGCTAATAAAATTAAATTTTATGAGACAAATTTATTAACTCATTCTTGAAATATGCTAAAATCAAAATTAATACCAGACAAACTCATTAATAATACAACGTAATTGTCTTAAAATATGCTAAAATAGAGATTATAAATTTCAAAAACAAAAGGAAAATCTCTCATCTCTCTATCTCTCTGCCTCTCCATCTTTATTCTTACCTTTCTTTTCTTCATCTTCATCTTGATTCTTGATCTTTTTCCATAAACTCAGTCAGTCAATCTAGCTTGAATTTTTTCTACCAGAGGTAATCTTCTTCGGTTCTTCCCCTCTCTGTCTTTCCGAAAATGAAGACTCAGAGTCTTTTATTTATTTATATTATATTATATTTTTTTTTTTAGTTTATTTCATGGCGAAAACACTATTTTGGTTCTTATATTTTGCACTCATGGTTAATTTGGTCCTTACATTTTGGGAGCAGTCAATTTGGTCCATGTTATTTTTAACTTACAATCAATTTGATCTTTACCGTTAACTCACTAACGAAAAATGCTTATGCGGCAAACGGTGTGCATCGTTGGCACATTTGAAGCTTACGTGGCAAATAAAATAATAATAATAAATTTAATAGATATTAAAAAAATCCATATTAGCACATCCACATTAGCAATTATATAAAAAAAATCCAAGTAAAATAAACAGAATAAAAAAAAATCTTTTTTTCCTTTATGTTTTCTCTCACTTTCTTGGCAGCCAAACACTATAACAAATACAAAGAAATTCCAAGCTTTGAAACTTTCCTGCAATTTCAAAAGCAACTTTCCTTTGAAACAAACAAAAATTATTGAAGCAAAGAAAAACTCTCTTTCAATTCCTCCGTCTTAATTTTTAAACCCGAAGATTTTGTCTCTCCTCTTTGTTAACCTTCTCCTCTCTCTTTCTTTTCTATGTAAATTACTGATCTACTTCCATTTACACTACCGATCTCCAAAGAATTTGTCATCTCTTCTCCAATCTACCTCTATCAAGTCTACGTCACTGACCAATAGTTAAGAGTTCAATCCGTCATCACCAGCCTTTGACTCACAAATCTCCAAACTCAATTACGCCTAAATCTATAGTAGCAATATCGATGCCATATGCAAAGGCCTGCACAAACATCACGTTCTTAATCCCTAGTATTTCTACCACTAAATCCATCATTCGCTGCTTTGGCCTTCAACAGTGATCACATGATTTTTCAAACATAGTTTGGTTGATAGTTGATACATTTGAATTTTGGAGTGAATCTAATGGCATAACTCTACTAATTACCAAATGTATCAACCAAACACAGACAACGACAATAGTACAGTTTTTGGATTTTTGTTTCGACCCACAATATATCTCCAACACCACTACTGGGTTTGATTTTTTTTTTTTTTTTTTTTTAATTTGGGTAATTTAAGAATGGAGTTGATAAGGATGCATTCTTTTTTCTTTTTTTTTTTGGGTTTAAAAGAATTTCTATTTGTTTCAAGGACAGTTGTTTTCGAAATTCCAAGAAAGTTTTAAGTTTGAAATGACATTTCTTTATATTTGTTGCACTATCTGCCAAGAAAGTGAGAGAAAACAGAAAAGAAATGAAAATAATTTTTTTTTTAATTTAGATTTTTAATATAATTGATGATGCGGATGTGCTCATGTAGAATTTTTTAATCTCTATTACATTTTTTATTATTATTATTTTGTTTGCCATGTAAACTTTTAAATGCGCCAACAATGCACATCGTTTGCCGTATAAGAATTTTTCGTTAGTGAGTTAACAGTAGGGATTAAATTAATTACAAGTTGAAAATAACAATGACTAAATTGATTGCTCTCAAAATGTAGGTACCAAATTAACAATAAACCTAAAACATAAAAACCAAAATAATATTCTCACCTTATTTCATTGAGAGGAGTCTCGTCATGAGACATGTTTTTTTGTTAGGACCCTTTTCCACTTAGGACACGTTTTTTGCTTTAAAACTTTGTCATAAGATGATGGTACAGGCCCTGCTGGCCTGCTCACATGAGTCACATCTGCACTGCACAGGCTGCACAGTGCACAACTGTGCAGTGCAGCCCACAATTATTGTAGTGTTTTAATTTTGTGGTGGGTGTTGCAACATATTAGTATAATGACTGGATTTAATTCTTATTAACAATTTTACAATTTTTTCATTGTTAGATTTTCTCAAACTCTCTGATGGCTTTGGCAAGACAAATATATTACTCTTGTATTAACTTATTTAATTGTAGGTAGAGCAAGATCTGGCATTATAGAGCTACCTTGTGGTGCTGGAAAGTCTCTAGTTGGTGTCTCTGCAGCTTGTTGAATAAAAAAAAGCTCCCTTTGCTTGGCAGCAAATGCTGTCTTTGTGGATCAATGGACTTTCCAGTTCAGGCTATGGTCAACTATCCAAGAAGATCAAATTATTAGTTGTGATTAATTGTGAATTGTGAGATTAGGGAGAAAGTTATGAGGGTTAGAGAGTGAGATATTGTACAAGCTAGCGCTAGTAGTGTCATGATTATCTTTCATTTTTGTCATGTTGTTGTTGTGTTTTGCCTCAATGTACAACAATATAAGGGTGAAGAACCTTAGTCTGCCATGATGCTTGTGGGGTATTTAAATTCATTTTGGTGGTATACCAACCTTATTTGGACAGATTTAAGTCCTTGTTTATTGTAAGTTACAAATTAAGTTCCATTCTTATTCGCATGGAGGTCTATATGTAATAGATACATGTGAAAACTCTAATGTATGTTAACGTTATATGCATTGCTCGTCATTTTGTTGATTGCTTTATTGTGCTGTTCTTATGTCCTCCTTTTTTGCTCTTTGGTAATTTTTTTTTTTTTAAATTCATTTTTCATATTGTATAGCACATTAAGGTGTTTATGAAAACCTGTTATTTTCCAAATGAAACAACAAGAAGTATCTATCCAAATGAAAACCAGTTATTTTCCCTAATTAACACTAGTATCAAAGAATGAAAGTTTCTAAAAAAAAACTAGTGAAAAGGCTGTCATCTTTTGGGTCAAGCATACTTTCTCTTTCTGGTTTGACAGCAAAACTCAGCAATACAAAATCTGCCAATACACATTTATTAAATAACAAGAAATATATCTCCAAATGAAAACCTGTTTTTTTCCCTAACTAACACAAGTATCAAAGAATGAAAGTTTCTAAAAAAAATAGTGAAAAGGCAGTCATCTTTTGCGACAAGCATACTGCCTGCTGCTTGCTGCTTCTTGCGAGAAAATATGATTAGTCTTTTGCCTGCTGCTTGCTACTAAAAATTTCTGCCTGCTAAAATTTCTGCTTGCTGCTTGTTATAAAAAGCATTAAATAAAAATCCTCCCTGCAATACAAATTTCTGCTGCAAATAAAATCTGCTGCATTAAATAAAACTTAGTAATACACATAAAATCTGCTGCATTGACTAAACATATATAATGTTATCATCTACCAAAAGTAAAGACAATCAGTTTTGTCTTTAAGCCACATGCATATAGGATTACAACCAAAACCTAACTATTAGTCCACCACCCATCAGACATACACTTCTTCCAACCAAAACAATAAATATTATTTTTGGCACTTGACCAATTTAAATACTAGTTACATTAACTGTGGGAACCATAACAAAAAAAAAAAATATATATATATATATATATTTGATAATTTGCTTCATTTACCGCTTTTGGTGCCCTTGTTGGCCTTCTTGCCCTTTCCACCAAGCGTTTGAAACTTTGGTGGCGTTGATACACCAAACTTTCTGCTATTGAACCCCATAGAAACACCACCACCACTTCACGCACCTCATGCACATCATCATCATTCTGACCCACTACTCCCTCATTAACTTATGCATTCTGCCCAAGTTCCTCAACTACAAGTGGCTCTTCAACTACAAGTGGCTCCTCAACACCCTCAACATATAGTTTTATCCTATCAGTTGGCCATGCAGCATGAATCTCACACATATAAACTACATCCTTATCTTCAGTTATAAGTCTTAACCCTTTCTCCAAATTACCTCAGGAATAAGGTAATGGAATCTACTTGCACTAGGTGCCCCCAACTCACCACACATATCTCGTATTTCAAAGTAAATCAGTTTATTAGGATCAACCTCATCAATAATAGAAATACTGTCACCTAAATATACTAAGTCTGGTTCCACACAAAGTTGCCACCATGATGAATCTCAAAAATGAAATTCAAGTCATTCCTCTGCATATAAAATACAACCCAATAAAGTATCAATCTATCAAATTTAAAACAATAAAGTATCATCTAAAGTCAAAAGTCAAAAGTCTATCAACTTTAAAACAATTTAAACAATAAAGTATCATCTAAAGTATTATCTAAAACAATAAAGTATCATCTAAAGTCTAAAGTCTATCAAATTTAAAACAATAAAGTATCATCTACAATATCATCTAAAGCTGGAAAAAAAAAAAAAAAAAAAAAAAAAAAAACACCCACAAAGTTAAATGTAACCCAGACATAGTATAGTGGCATTGCTTATTTTTAATTGAGAAAGACGAAATATATTACATCTGCATATAAATTATTCTCAAACCAAATAGAATCATGTGGACCACACAAACAGACAATATTATTAAAAAGTTTTTGTTCTGTATGTGGGGAGACAAACACATGGAAAGGGACCATAGATACATACGTTCCAGCAGCCCCACATTGATGAATACAAAAAAAAAAAAAATAGCCACTCACACCTGGCAGAAATCCTAATACTTCAAACCAGCCACTCATATAAAACTTACCAAAAAAAACACCACTTTGCAGGTATCTATAGCAGAAACCCAACAAGAAATTTAGTGTTAAAAAATCAAAGTGACAGTAATAATAGCCTAACATAGGTGGTGCTTTGATAGAAATTAAATCTACTACATGCTTTAGTTCACTCTATAGTTAATGTTCCCACCTGACCTTGCGTAGTGGAAATAGGATCAAAATATCACATACCACTTAAATAACTAGGCTAATTTGATTTCCGAATTTCTGGTTCAATGGCCACTTTGCAAAAACCCAATTTCAAAAAGAAAAAAAGAAAACCCTAGGTTTCAAACATTAAATCTACCTAGAATAAGAGGGCGAGGAACACCAACGAATTCAAGAGAAACATGAACAAAACCCAGTCAATTCAAGACCCAAAATGTTCCAAAACACGAATCCATGGGTCTTCTTCCTTTGTGTCCTTGCATAAACAAATTCTACTCGATTTCTCAGTCTAAAATCAGGTGGGTAGCAATGTAGAATCAAGGTTTTAGAATGGGTGAGCAAGTGTGAGAGAGTGTGTGGGAGATGAGTGTTTGATCTGATTTTTTGATGAAACGTGTTAGAGTAACTCCACGGTTTCCTTGCTAGAAATCACCCAAAGGATCCCAAGCATAAACGGGTCTCAGAACTCAGGTGGGTAGCATCCTCAATGGGTGAGCAAGCGTGAGTCAAAGAGAGAGAGTGTATTGCTAGGAGAAAGGAGTGTTTGATCTGTTTTGTTCTTTGATTTTAGGATCAAACGTGTTAGAGTCACGGTAGATTGAGAGGTGGGTAATGGAGCATTAACGGAATAAACTACTGGTGGAAAAAGTATAAAAAATAAAATCACATGTGGAATTTGAGGCAAACCATGTGTGGGTAAGTTATAATTATTAAAAAAAAAAAAAAAAAAACCCTGTTTAGTAGGGAATTTTTGTTAAGTGTTGTGTGAGTTATGTTATTCAAAAGATAGTTTTTAAACATTGCTTTTTGAAATCAGCTGAAAACTATTTTTGAGCTTCGAACAACGCTTACAATGGCACTACTATAAATATTTCGAAACTTGTGGGTTCCGTGTTGATGTGACAAAACCCTTTCTCTCTCTTCTCTTTTTCTCATCAGACTTGTCTCACCCCTCTTCTTCAACACGCCAAAACCAACAACAGAAGGGCAACGATAAAATTATTTTCTTCTCTCTACTCAAATAATAAATATTATTTTGTACTGATTGTCAGCTTTTTTTTAAAAAATCAAACACACACATACTAAACACGTATTTTATGTTTTTCAAACATTGAAACATGTTATTTTAAACATGGTACTAAACATATTTTTGGCTTTATGAATATTAGAATTACATGTTTCTAATACACTTTTTAAACCACAATTTTTCAATCATTTTACACAACGATATTTGAAATATGCTACCAAATAGTGGGTACCTAAGTTTCAACGCCCAAACTTTTATATATACTTCTTTTTTAGTATATTATCATCGTTGTTAACAACTCTTTTGTGAAACAAATTAAATAAACATATAATTAATTGCGCGCCAATTGAAAGAAATATTAGCTAATTTATGATAGGCGTAAATGTACTTTTAGTCCTTACATTTTGACTTTATTCCATTTTGGTCCCTACATTTTATTTTTTCCACTTTTAATCCCTAAACCAATTAGTGCGTCTCATTTTAGTCCTTTCCGGCAGCTAACTAGCGGAAAAGGTTTGACGTGGCAGCCGAAGCGAATAAAAAAGTAATATAAAATGCCACGTCAGCATCTAATTTTTTTAAAATAATTTATAAATTTTAACTAAATAAAAAAATAAAAAACATAATTAAAAACAAGAAGAACGTAAAGAACACAAAAACAAACCTAGTACCAAACACAAACTCAAATTTAAAAACACAAAGAACACAAAAACAAACAAAAAAGAAGGAATTCAAACAAACAAGGTAAACATGTTCTTCATGTTCTTCGGGTTGCCCAAAAATTAAAATAATCTAAGATTTTTTTCTCTTTTCTTGTATTTTCTTAGCAAATAAACATGCACAAATTCATACAAAATCCCTATCCTCCACCGAAACCTCTAACATGAAGAAATCATCAAATCCAGATGAAAAAACCAACCTAAAAAAATCAACAAACCTCCGACCCAAAAAAATTATCAAACCCCGAAACCTCCAACCCAGAAAAATCATCAAACCTCCTACCTAGAAAAATCATCAAACCCACATGAAAAAACCAAACCTAGAAATTTAAAACAATTCAACACCCACAGGGAAAAAAAAAACCCAGGTCAGAGAGAGAGTGAACCGATTGGTTCTTTTCCCCACTCTCTTAGTAGCCAAACACACACCAAAAATCATCATCTCCCTCAATTTCGTAACCCTTTACCAGACCCGATCTGTGACCCACATGCCTCGACCTAGCGACGGAGCTCCAATGCGGTGACGCTGGTCTCGTGCAATGGAGGCGATGCACGTGCCGATCTACTTCGAGTGCTACGACGTGCATGACGATATGAAGAGAGTCCCCAAGGAATTCATGAACTTGATCAGGAAGGACAAGGTGGGTTTTTGGGTAGATCGAAGAAAGAATGTTATTTTCTTTAGCCATGGGTGTCTGGGTTTGGAGCTTAGTGTCTTTTGCCATGGGTCTCTCGGTTTGGAGCAGAGGGTTTGGAGTGAAGCAAATCAAAGAGAGAAACGGAGAGTGAGAGAATTCAAGGGGCAGAGAGAGATATTTGGGTTAGTAGCGTATTAGGTTGGTTTCCCCCCCCCCCCTTTTTTTTTCTAAAAATTGGGAATTTTAATTTTTGTGATGTTATGCTGGTTGACTAAGAAAATTTTTGAATTCCTTCTTTTTGTTTGTTTTTGTGTTCTTTGTGTTTTTAAATTTGAGTTTGTGTTTGGTTCTGGGTTTGTTTTTGTGTTCTTTATGGTCCTCTTGTTTTTAATTCTGTTTTTAATTTTTTTATTTAGTTAAAATTTATAAACTATTTTAAAAAAAATTAGATGCTGACGTGACATTTTATATTATTTTTTTATTCGCTCCAACTGCCACGTCAGCCTTTTCCGCTTGTTAGCTGCCGGAAAGGACTAAAATGAGACACGCTAATTGGTTTAGGGACTAAAAGTGGAAAAAATAAAATGTAGGAACCAAAATGGAAAAAAGTCAAAATGTAGGGACTAAAAGTGCATTTACGCCTTTATGATATAAAAAAATCACATGCGCACACTCCTTTTTGCATTTATTTTCTTATCTTTCATTTTCGGGCGGGAAAGCTTTCTCCAATAGCCATATATATACTAGCCATGCAAATATATATATTGCTGACCCACTTAACAATCCATCAAAAACGTCTTAACTCTCACCTTGCCTTATCCACGTCCTTTGGGAGCATCCGTTTGCTCGGTGCACTTGGTCCCTCGTCCGTGGCAAAATTCAAAAGTCTAACTCCGTAGTTTCATGTTTTCACTTAGGCTGTGTTTGGTTGGATGTAAAATATTTTCCGGAAATGAAAATATTTTTGGTGAAAATATTTTCGGGAAAGGAAAATATTTTTAAGTGTTTGGTTGCATTCCAAAAAACATTTTGGAAAATATTTTCTGGTATTTGATTGTATTCTTGAAAATACTCTAGAAAACCCATTTTTATCATGTTTCTCACATTTTTTCACATTTTCTCAGCTTCCAAACAAATATATCATCAAATCCAACAAAACCTAGATTCTCAATACCTAACAAAAAAAAATTCATCAAATCAGAGATCAACCCAAAATCAGAGAACAACAAAACAAGAACCACCCACGCCACCACAACAACAACAAGAAAATCAGAGATCAAAGAGAGCAAGCGAATCAGCGACGAGATCGACCCAGAGGAGGATCAACCCAGAGCAAGCAGATCGGCGATTTGGTGGGACGATCTCAGGTTTGACGAATGGTGCGATGATTTCTGGGTTCACGACGATCGATGGCAAATGGGTTTGACGATTTTTGGGTTCGCAACGATCAGTGACGAATGGGTTTGACGATTTCTGGGTTCGTGATCTGAGGAATGGGTTCGATGGCGCGATCTCTCTCTCTCTCTCTCTCTCTCTCTCTCTCTCTCTTTAGGCATTGCTTGACGAACAAGCTCGGTCTTGGGTTTTCTGGGTTCGTTGGAGCTCTTGGATGTGGATCGATCTCGCCTTCACTGGTGCTAAGGTGCTGGTGCGATCTCTCTTCCTTGTTGTCTCTCTCTCTCTTCTATTTTCCTGGGGCGGAAGTGATTTGAAGTGAAAATGAGAACGGAAATTATTTTCCTTCCCTCTCAGCCTTATTTTACAATCAAACTGAAAACATTTTCAGTTGGACCGAATTTTCAGTAACAGCCAAACATCAACTTTTCCGGAAAAACATTTCCGAAATCAATTTAAAGCCAAAACAAACGGAGCCTTAGTCATGGACCCAAGTGGGGGCCTAAGGGGGCCCGGGCCCCCCTGGGCCCAAAAAAAAAAAAGCAACTTAAATTTTTCAAAAAAAAAATATACATATAAGCTTGTGCCCCCCTTAATTTTTAGCTCAGGCCCCCCTCGTGAATTCCTAGCCTAGCCGGCCCCCCTCATGAAGTATATTTACAGCCTATACATTTACACATATGTTGAAAAACTGAGCCCATGACCCATGTAAATCAAAAAAAAAAAAAAAACTCAGACAAAACCTAACGGAGAAAGTGAAAGTCTAAAAGACGAAGGAAAAAAAAGAAAGGAAACCTAGGAGAGGCGAGACAGGGTCACAAAGAGATAGAGAGGCCGAGGCGAGACAACTACTACTACTGCTTCATCTTCTTTTTCTTCTTCTTCTTCTTTCTTTTCGTCCGTTGGTCCTTCTTCAATTCTATTTTGAATTTTCATTGCCTTGTTTTGTGTTTTCTTTCTTGTTTTGTGAACCTAGCACGTGACTAGGTGTTGGAAATGACAAAGAGACTTGAAAAACAGTTTTAGGCTTTGTTTATGTGGGTCCACATAGAATTAAAATTGTATAATTATGACTATAAAAAATTAAATTACCTTCAAATTCATATAGTCAATTTTTAGTATACAATGTGGCTTTCACATTTTCAAATAAAAGACATGATCGATAATTTGAGTACACAACTTTTAGTACACAACGTAGAGGAAATGAACTGAACTGAGAAAGGGAACCAAATAAAATAAAATAAGAGGGGCAGACAGAGATAGAGATGTAATGAACTGAGGAAGCTTTGCCTTTGGGGCAGTTTGGTCACGTTTTAACTTTCAGCCTTAAAGTTTGTCATTCATTTGTGCATTGTGTCACGTGCCTTTGGCTTTGGTCCCTTTGGACAATGGACTACAGCTAGGCCTAGTATACTATTGAATAAGATTTTTTTTTTTTTTGGTTGTCTTGAGTATTGAGTCTCTGACTCTCTTTGACACTTGACAGCAATGAAATATTGATTATTAGTTTTGATATTTTATGTTTTAAGTATCTAGTATTAAGATGTAGTTTATATTTTTTTTTAGTGAATTTTTTTTAGGGATAATTACGCATAACCCTCCTGTGGTTAGGGCGAAAATCACCTTGTCTACCCGTGGTTTGAAAAGTGTCACTTAACCCACCTGAGGTATATTCCGTTTGTTTTCCGTAACCCACCTCTGTTAAAATCAGGGTTAAATAAGTATTCTTGCTTAAATTTTATGTCTCTCTCCTCCCAAAACAAAAAATAACACAAAAATGTAAGAGAAACCAGATCAAAAAGTGGTATTTGTCTCTCTCTCCATTCATACAAATTTTGCACATGTAGAACATACCCAACTACGATCCACTACCAAACCCATTAACAAGAAAAAAATCAAAATCAAAATCTAGCAACCTAGACCACGACCATGATCCACCCATCAAAAACAAAATAAAAAACAAAACCCATTAAACCATGACCACGATCCACCCAAAGAGGGGAGGCATGGCGACAAAATCCAGCAACCTAGCTACCACGAAACCCAGACAAAATCCAGCCACACCACCATTGACCCACAATCCAACACAAAACAAACCAAAATCCACTGCCACAAACCCACTACCACGGCCAAAATCCACCACCATCAAAGCCACAAACCATTAAACCTGAAACCCATATTGAACACGGCGAAACCCACGGCTTGGGTTGGCGAGAGTGAGTGTCGGCGGCGAGTGGAGGAATATGTTTGGGTAGGGGAGTTGGGCCGATGAGGAGTGGAGGAAGATCGGTGAGCTGGGTCGACGGAATGGGCTGCGGAGATTGGCGAGTTGGGTCGGCGGAAGGGCTGGATCGGAGCTGGGTCGGCGGAAGGGCTAGATCAGAGCTGGGTCAGTGGAAAGGCTAGATCGGAGCTGGGGAGGCGAGCTGGGTTTATGGTGGATGGGCTTACGCAGATCGGCGATGGAGGAAAAGAGAGAAACTCAGAGGGAAGATGGAGAAGAAAATGTGAGGAGAGAGGCGGTTGGGATGAAATGAAAGAAAAGGAAGAAAAAAATAAGGAGTGTGAACATGCGAATAAAATTTTTTTTGGTACGTTCTTCGTGTTCAAAATTTGTATGAATATAGAGAGACAAATACCACTTTTTAATCTTGTTTCTCTTCTATTTTTACGCTATTTTTTGTTTTGGGAGGAGAGAGACATAAAATTTGAACAAGAATACTTATTTACCCCTGATTTTAACAGAGGTGGGTTACGGAAAACAAACGGAACATATCTCAGGTGGGTTAAGTGACACTTTTCAAACCACGGGTAGACAAGGTGATTTTCGCCCTAACCACAGGAGGGTTATGTGTAATTATCCCTTTTTTTTTTTATTGGTCGGGTCACGGGTTATTCGAAACGGATCGGATTGGTCCATAAAAAATCGGATTCAGGTTAGGTATTTTTCGGGTTGGGTCGGGTAATTCTGACCTGTAATATATAATAATAAAACTATTTTAATATTTAACTTGAGCTTTTATATTTCGGTTTTTTAATAGTAATTTTTTTTAGAATATTTTAATAGTAAAATTGTTTTAATATTTTTTTTTTTTTGGGAGAATCAATAGTATTGTTATAATTATTGGGTAGAGTTTTAGACTTGAAATTGATATATTAGCTTAAATATGGACTTATAGTTTTAAGACTCAATAAATTATATGGATTTTGATTAATAATATATAAGGAAATATAAGTATATAAAATTATAAATAAATAAAAAAGTATAAAAAAGGTAACTTCGAAATAGTATGCCAAAACAACCCGATACCGAAATATTTCATTCCAATAGAAAAATCGAAATAAGCACCGAAACGGTATTCATAACATTGGTCAAAACTAACCTTCGAAATAAAATGGAAAATGATTTTTTGACGGACTCTTTAATATTATACATTGAAAATGATATAGTTTCGACATTTAGTTTGGATTCAATCATAGATGATTTTGAAGATTTGAAAGAGTGTCGAGTTTCATTTTCATAGATGATTGTATTAAAAAACAATAGTGTTTCGTGTCTTTTGTTTTTGTTGGTAAATAATTGTATCTTAATATATTAAGAAACAAAGATTTTTTGGTATTTGTCTTGGTTAATAGTTTATTAATACTATATGGATACGTATTTGAAATTCTTTTTTTACTTATCTTCAATCCCGGCATGAAATCCTGAGTCCGTCCCTGCTGACTAGACATATGATCGGTAGACTTTCAAAGAAGGAGCTGAAAGCATGGGCTATGATTTCCAGTCCATGTGGAATGCTCGCAATAAGTTTCATTTTGAGTAAGGCCGGACTCACCCAACTGGGATTCACCGTGGAGCAATAGCTTTCTTTGAGGAGAATCAGCGGCACATGGCAGCTCTCCAACCTATTTAGACGTGATAATTCACATGTCTTGCTTTTTTTTATCTTTTTTCGTGTTTTGTTTTTCTTTTTTCTGAGCCCATTAGCTATCATTGCCTTAGAGTAGGCTATTGTGCTTCCGACACTTTCCTTACTAAGTAGTTTGTACTATTTGTGGTTATTTAATATAATTTTATCACCTTTTGTCAAAACAAAAAAAAAAAAACAAAAACAAAACAAAACCTCTTGAATGTCACCTTGCCTTGTTAACCGAAAAAGAATATCCTGTTTCCATTTTGCATGCTTCTTTACCGTCATACGAGATGGACCCCACAAGTGTGGGGGTTTACCTTCACATGTGAGGGTGAAGAATCATGCAACAAAAACACACAATACCCTCTCCTTATTAACCTACCATCTTCAAAGTTCAAACTTCAAACCTCTACTTTCCCGAGAAGCAAACAATTCCCTACATTTTCCCATGGCCACTCCCCAAACACCCATGGCAGCAGCCACCTTCAACCCCAAAACCCAAACCTACACCTCCCCAAGACCACCGATTCACCTCCCCACCAATCCCAACCTCTCTCTCACCACTTTCCTCTTCCAAAACTCCTCTTCTTTCCCACACAGCCTCGCTCTCATCGACGCCAATACCGACGAAACCCTAACCTTCCACCAGCTCAAACTCCAGGTCTCCAAGCTCGCCCACTCTTTGCTCCATCTCAACATTCACAAAAACGACGTCGTCCTCATCGTCGCTCCCAACTCAATCCACTTCCCTGTGTGTTTCCTCGCCATTGTCGCTATCGGTGCAATAGCTTCAACCTGTAATCCTTCGTATACCATTTCCGAGATCTCAAAGCAAGTCCAAGACTGTAACCCTAAGCTCCTTATCACCGTCCCTGAACTCTGGCACAAAATCAAAGAACTGAACTTGCCTTCCATAATTATAGGTTCTTCGAAATCTATGAGTTTTACAGAAACGCCGAGTTCTAAGATTTGGTATTACTCTGAACTAATAGAAATGTCGAACATGGAGAGTGAATTACCGGATAAAACCGTGACACAGAGCGATATAGCGGCGCTTATGTACTCGTCCGGCACGACCGGGACGAGTAAGGGAGTGATTGCTTTGCACAAGAACTTAATCGCGACTTCGCTGATGGTGACAGCAGATCAGGACAGTAATGGGGATCCGAGAAACGTGTTTCTGTGTTTCGTGCCGATGTTTCATATGTTTGGGCTGTCGGTGGCGATGTATTCGCAGCTTCGGAGAGGGAACACGGTGGTGTCGATGGGGAAGTTTAATTTGGAGAAGGTGTTGTGGGCGGTGGAGAAGTATAGGGTGACCCATTTGTGCGTGGTTCCACCGGTGATGGTTGAGCTGGTGAAGCAGAGTGCGGTGATGAAGAGGTATGATTTATCGTCGTTGAAACAGGTCAGGTCCGGTGCAGCACCTCTTGGGAGAGATGTGGTGGAGGAGTGTGCTAGAAATATCCCTCGTGTTGATATTTGTCAGGTAATAATATATTATAATAGTCTTTTTTTTTTTCTTTTTCGTTTTCATTTTTTGGTTTAATATAAAAGTCTCTGATCTGATGTGTCTTTCTTTCTTGTTGTTTTGTTTTAGCCTTTCAGGTCGTATCGTTTAGGTTTGGTAAAAAAAAAAAAACGAAACATAATCATATGTACATATAATCATATGCTAAGGGTTTGAGGTTTAGGGGGAAAAGGTTTGAATTGTAAAATTAGTAGTATATTGTAATTATTTCTAAAAGAAAAAATTAGTTATTGCTTTCTTTTCGTCAAAAATATTCCTAAATTAATTAACCAACAACTTAAAAATGAGGTTAACTTAGTAAATTGGAAAAAGAAAGTTAGTTATTATTTTTTTTTTACTGTAAAAAATACCCCTATCTAAAACTTAAAAATGAGATTAAAATAATAAATTCCTACTTCTACGTTGAAATGCTTTTCTGTTTCTAATAAACTCCTACTTTTACATTGATTTAAATTTTTACTTCTACTTACTAACTCCCTACAAAATAGAATTACTCTTTTGTTAGTTTTAAAACTCCGCTATACAAAACTCACCCCACGTTTTGTTTTGTTTTTTTTTGTTTTTTTTTTTATGTGAAACTCATAACTTTATATTATACTAAAACCGAAACATTACATCTTGGGATGCCAGACTTATTTCCTCAACCCAAGCATTTTGGTCTGACACACCTTTTGCAAACTGCGCTAACGTGTGTGCAGTCTTATTTCCTGACCGAACCACATGACTAAAGTGTACATCCCGAAATTTATAAAGCTGTGATAAGGGCCCAGTGATAATATTCGCAATGGACGAGGGAGGTTCAGTGAGACGCTATTTGTTTTTTTGGCGAAAATACTATTTTGGTCTCTACATTTTGGGATCATAGTCAATTCGGTCTCTACATTTTGGTAGTAATCAATTTGATCATTGTTATTTTCAACTTGTAGTCAGTTTAGTCTATGCCATTAACTCATTAATAGAAAATGCCTACGTGGCTAATGGATTATATAATTGACACACTTAAAGCTTACATAGCTAACAAAATATTTCATTTGCTATTTAAAAATGTCATGTCAACCTCATAAAAATTCATGCCAGGAAAAAAATTGAATTGCTAATTTTAAAGAAAAATATAAATGAATCAAAAAAATCAACTTAGCAATTTCCTTTTTCTTTCAGTTTCTTAGATGCCAATTTCCTTTTTCTTTCAATTTCTTAGATGCCAAACACATCTAAAATCACTGTGGATGTGTTTGCTTAGATCAAACTTTTCTCAACAAGTACCCCAGCCACCATTGTCCGGCCAAACTTTTTTCTGCTCAAATCTGCAAAATTTTCAGATCTGCAATTTTTTCAAATGTCCCAAACTCAAAGCACAAAAGTAATGAACAACCACTCAATTCTCTCATACGTAATGGGCCCAATTCCCCTCTCTCAGACCCAGGTCCAAACCCTGAACCTCAACCTCTGAAATCGACATTGAACAATCAGCCACAGTGTCGCCAAAACCACTAACCGTTTGATCCCATCTTCGACCTAATCCCAAGCCCAAATCAAAGACCACATGCCTCATTTAACTATCATGATCTTGATATTGGTACCAAATCCAGTGGTAACCTTGAGGAAGCAAAGGTTTATGGAATTAAATATATCAAGAGTAACTTGAGCAAGTTGGTTTGTGTGAAGATCATGACAATTTAGTATCCCAACCCTTCCTTCTGGCAAGTTATAGAAGGAGAAATAACCAAGAGTGTATTTATCCGAAGCACCCATCTCATAGTGGTGGTTCATCATCGCTTGACTATGGGTTTGTTTCATTTCTTATTTCGGATTTCATGTGAGTTTGGGGATTGGAATTACTTTGTCATAATGGTTTTAAATATGTTTGGCAGCTAAGAAACTGAAAGAAAAAAATAAAATTCTAAGTTGATTTTTGTTATTGTTTTTATTTTTCTTTAAATTAGCAATTCAATTTTTTCACTGACATGAATTTTTATGAGGTTGGTGTGGCATTTTAAATAACAATTAAAATATTTTATTAGCCACGTAGTGTGCCAACTGCGTAATTCGTTAGCCACATAGGCATTTTCCGTTAGTGAGTTAATGGCAGGGATCAAATTGACTGCAAGTTGAAAATAACAAGAACCAAATTGACTGCTACCACAATGTAAGAACCGAATTGACTGTGACTCCAAAATATAGGGATCAAAATGGTGTTTTCACCTTATTTCTTCTGTCCTCCTTTTTTTTTCAATTTTTTTTTTAAAAATTTCATTACACCATTAGTTTTTTTTTTTTTTTTTAAATTAGAAAAAGTAGAAATCCCAAATTATAATAAATGCAAATTATTAATCTTTATCAAAAAAATAGAAGAGCGTTTGAGCACGCGCGTGTTTAGAGGCTAGTATATATTCGTATTGTTTAGGTTTGGAAAATAAAACGAAATATAATCATATATATTGTTTTGGCCATGACAAATAAAACAAGATAGTACGTGTACGTTTAGATACCGCTTATTTTGCTGAAAACTGAAAACAATAAAAAATCATTTTCCGTTTATTGTTCACTTTTAAAATTATTGTTTACATGCCTATTTATACTGTTCATGCCCCATGAATAGTGCAATAGGCGTTGGTTTTTAAAAGAAAAAACAAAAAAACAAAATGCCTGAAATACCAGGCGCGCAAAACAAACAGATCTGTCTGTACATGGCCCGGCCGATAAAGATGATAAAAACGAAATATGCCAGTATGGATATCTGTTTGTTTTTTGTTTTTGGTTTTTTGTTTTTGAATTAAACTTTTTAAATGCTGACAAGAATAATGTGTTCCTCTCGACCAATGACATCCTACTTTTTACTTCTAACTAGAGGTAAAAGAGGAAGAGGTAAGGTGTTCCTTTGAGCAATGACAACTTTTTAGGAGGCAAAAATGATCGGGTCGTATTTTTTCGACTAAAATATATCAATTTTGACCATGTTTGGTATCAATTGAGGATTGCAATATATGTATACATGGTTTTAAAAATCGAAACGAACAAAGAACCAAAAAAGAGATTGATTACCAATTTTATGATCCGACCAAGGTCAGACTGATGGTCGAACCGATGATGTCATAATTAATATAATTTAAATACTTAAATAATTTATATGAATTTTGAATTTTTATAACTTATTTTAAGAAAATATAAAATATTGATTTTTTTTTTTTTTTTGCATACTACCTTTTTTTTTTCTAGTCAGTAATTATTGACAAAAAAAAAAAGAATAATCTTACTAATAAGGTTTCATATATTTATTTTTATAAATAATAGTCTAAATTTAACTATTTATCTATTCAAAAAAAAAATTCAAACCCACCTCCCCCCCCCCCGGCCCAAGTCAGGTGACTAGAACAACTCACTGACTTACCATTTATTATGATGACCAATCCACTTCCCACCATCTCACTCCCAGCCACACACCATCTCACTCCCAGCTCACTCCCAGCCACACACATATACCCTTCTTTAATGATTTTTTTTTTCTTATTTCCCCTCGTAAATCTAGCACCCCGCACAGTTTACTATTAAGAACTTTTAATTTTTTCAGTTCTCAGTGTTTTGACCTCCAATACCTCCATCCATCCCTCTCTCTCTCTCTCTCTCTCTGTGGAAGTTAGATCTCCATTAGATCCTTTCATTCCCTATCTCACCGAAGAGCTGTGGATACCTCATACCAGTCCAAGAGGCTGGTTTCAACACCAAGCATGAGCATTTAGTAATTTTCTCACTCTTTCAAGCCTAGTAGATCTTAGAAAAAAGAAGATTTTTTTAGCAAAAAATCTGTCCTTACCCACTTAGACTGGCAGATCTAAGAAAAAATAAGATTTTTCTACAAAATAGTACTTCAATTTAAAACTCTTTCATCAATTTTGCAAAACCGGTTCAACCATTCTGGTTTCCGGTTTTCCCGGTTTAATCGACGGTTACCGGTTAAATCTGGTTTTTCTTACATTTTTGGTTTTTAAGCATAACTGCACCGGATTACTGTTCGGTTCCTGGTTGAACCGTCCGATCCGGTCCAGTTTTTAAAAATATAAGTATATCAATTGAGGATTGCAGTGCTTTTACACGCAGACCCATGTATAAGTACCTAATTATTAGTTGATACTCAAACAAATTGTAATAAAATGTGTGCCCTAGAAGAGTTCGTTGGAATATCTTGAAACATTCGCATTAGTCCGTACAAAAATTCATGTATTTTAGCATAATAACTTACTTTTTCTATTTTATATAATCATTTTTCAAAGCCACTTACATCAACTTATCTATTCTACACTATTCTATTTAAATAGTAAATTTTCATTTTTTTTTTTTTTATTAATTTCATCTCATCTTCTCTCTTATATAGTACCTCGCCTCTTAACTCTCTCTCTCTCTCTCTCTCTCACTCTCTCATCCTAAATAGTAGCAGAGCCACGTTGGGGCCGAGGGGGCCATGGCCCCTCCCCCCCCCCCCCCCCCAAAAAAAAAATTGAAAAAAAAAAGTAGATATATTGAAATATGAGTTATCCCAACCAATTAAACAATTTTCCAGACTAGATATGCTTTTGGTCCCCCCAAATTCCAAACATATATTTAGACATTCACCAATCACCATTATTTCGACAAATAAAAAAAAATTACTTAAAAAACAGTTTTAGGGCTTACTACAGTCAACTTCACAATGTGAGGTTGTGATTTGCCTCTAAAATCTTCATAGGAAGGGTACCTATTTGCACCACCACGCAGTTGCAAACACCACCAGGTTCTTCTGGCATAGGTGATTCTTTGGAATTTAATCTCCCCTATCTCCTGTGTCTCAACTCAACTGATCTGCTTTTTAAATTACTCTGTTTCCTCTTTGCTTCTTCCATTATTTACGATGCAAGTGGTGTGTTACACTTGCAGTTTTAATCCAACCATCCAATTAGTTAATATCTCCAAGGCTCTACCACGTGTATGGTTAAGAGGAAATGTCTACAAAAGTAAGTGTACAAGTTTAGAATCCCAAGGTTTTTTTTTTTTTTTTTGATTGGGCTTTTCTTCTCATATATATATATATATATATATATATAGAAAAAACTTAGGTACAATACCTATGTTCCTTAAATTTCCCACTTAAAATTGAGTCATGTGGCTACTTAACAAGATTCTAAAAAAAAAAAAAAAAAACTAAAAAATACACTTCAATCCCATGAGGAAAAATTCATATAGCAAAATCTTAAAAAGAGAACCTAAGGAACAACACTTAAGTACTGTACCTAAGTCTTGCCTCATTTATATATATATATATATATATATATATATATATATAATTGTTATTGAAATACTAAATAAATTATATAACATTATAAATATAATATAATAAATTATTAGTAAACCTGATAAAAATATACTACTATATATCATATAATTTTATATATATATATATATATATATATATATATATATATATATAAAATAACATGTAATTAGCTGTTTTTAATTAGTATTTTTTTAGTATTGAAATTTTAGTGATTGTTTGTCTACTATTTAACATTTTTTGATCTACTATTATTTTTCATCTTAATCATTATACTTTATTATGTTGATAATTTATTTTGCAAATTAAGGTTTATGGGCAAATTAAAAACTATTGACTCATTATTTTTGTTAATATTGTCTCTTGACTGTTTGATGATTTTAATAAATACATATTTTTAGCACACATTGAGTTATAAAATATTTAACTTGTATACTGAATTGTACTTACATTACTATTTGAGACTATAACATAATATAAATATAATTAATATATACAAAGAAAAAAAATTTGTTTGGCCCCCCCAAAGATAAATTTCTGGCTCCGCCACTGATCTCAAACCATAAATACTCACAGTTTTCCTCTCACCTCTCTCTTTCTCATTTCATCCATTCACACAAAATCACATTTTCTCTTTTGCTTAAAAATTTCCCTCATATTCTCTCTATCCTTTGAGCTCTCTTTCACAAAGAGCCACAACCTCCACCTCTCTATTCCTCACTGGATAGTTGATCTCCCCTTTGAAACAGTCATTCAAGGCGATGATGGCGTACTTAGCGATGGTGACGATTTGGATTTGAGTTTGGGTTTGATTTTGGGTTTTCCATTGATGAGTTTGGGTTGATTTTTATTTGATTTCCTATTGATTTTGGATTTGATTATCATGTAATGTAATGGGTCGTGGTGGTGGTGGTGGTGGTGGAAGTGATTGGATAGTATCATAGTAGTGGGGGTGGATTTGCAAAAAAGTTCTTTGTTGTTTAGAGAGAGAGAGAGAGAGAGAGAGAGAGAGAGAGAGAGAGAAATTAATAAAATATTAAGTACAAAGCTGTAGTAACCATGTATATTTAATTATACGATTACAGTAACCATGTATATTTATATGGTTACTGTAATAACTGTGTAAATTTACATAATTTTAGCCTATTTGATGTGGGAGAATTTTGGGCTAAGTGTGCAAAATTAGCCACTTTTTCTAAATTCACCCCTCTTTTCACAAAAAAATTTCTTGATGTTTGGGATGAATTAGGGTAAGAATTAAGAGTTAATTATAAAATTGTAGATAATACAATAATGTCAAAAGTAAGTTTAAGTGCTTATGGGGTGTGGGAGGCAAGGGACGGGGTTCAAGTTTCTAAGAGAGAGCTTCACACACATATACATTTAGATTAGATTAGAGTAGAAATTCTATTTTGTAAAAAAATAAAAAATAAAAAACTACTTTTTTTTTATAGGAAAAAATCAATAACTACTTGATAACTCAACAATCATAAAATTTATTGTTGAAAATATAAATTGCTAAGTGTATTTAAACATTATTAAAATTTATTGTTACCAATAACTATTTGATAACTCAAAAAAGCTTACAATTTTTTTTTTTTTTTTTTTTTTTGAGAATCATAAAAAGGCTTACAAATTGATATAATATTAAAATGGTTTTTCTATCAAAAAAAATAAAAGTAATTTATGTCAATTCAACCAGATAATAAGTGAGGAGTAATGTAAGGGACACTACAAATTTTACTACATAGACCTTACAAATTGACGTCTCATAAGTCACCAAAAAAAAAAAAAATCAAATATATATTTATTAGTCCTTGAAGTCTACCAATTACATTCAACGGCACAACAATTTGTAAACTTTATATAATAAAGTTAATTTGCAGTAGTATCATTACTTTACATAAATTGCTGTTTGAATAACTTCTTATGATTGGTGACACATTAATTTATAAGACTTATGTATTAAAATTTATAATATCTCTGACACCACTAAAAAAATATTGTGTATGTAACATTGCTCCTAGCTAGTTTATTCCTTTTTTTTACTTTTCTCTTTCTTCTTCTTTCACTATATTATCATTTTTTTTTTCACAAACTTCTTTAGTTTTTCTGCCTTCTATATCTCTTTCTTATTTTCCCTTTATATCTCTTCATCATTTTATTCTTTACGCTACAATTCTGCAAAACTTTCAACAATTTTCCAGTTCCCTTTTTATTACCATGGAAGAGTTTTCATTACTATTTTTGTACCGACCAGAAATGATTTTCAAGCCTAGAAAGGCCAAGATATGCCAAAAAGAAAAAGGTTGAAATAGTATGAAACATTCTGGCATTCAAACTAGTACAGTTCCTGGGGTTAGTATGTTGGTTTGATGGCCAATATGCTATATTTCTCCAAAATGACTTTGGATGTTAAAAAAAGGACCAAAATATATCCAAAATCTCCAAATTAACCTAGACACCCTTAGAATATCCAAAATGATCAAAATACCCTGATCCTCCAAAATACCACCTAAACCTCTAAAATGATCAAAGTATTATCGAAACCTTCAAAATTAATAAAATATCCTCGAGACATTCAAAATGATTGTGAAAACCCCAACCTTTAGATTGATTAAAATGACCATGAACATCCAATACCTTTGAAACCACTAAAATGAACAAAATATTTGTGAAGGATTATACAATTTAATCATATATTGGATTATATTCATACTTTGATTTCTTGATAGCAATCTTTTTACTAATCCAAATTTTCATAATACTGTTACTTCATCAAAATACCTCTAATTTTGGTCATGTTAGAGATTTCAAGGGTACTTCCATAATCATGGACATTTCAAGGAGCATTTAGGTCATTTTGGATGTTCTACAAGTATTTTGGTCTCTTTGGGTTATGTTCATTTTTCTAGGGGTGTTTTAGTCATTTTGATCATTTCATGAGATTTTTTGGTAATTTTAGAAATATCAGGTCGTATTTTGGTCATTTTAAAAGCTCTAGAAATATTTTAGTCATTCTAGTAGCCTTCAGGATATTTTGGTTATTTTAGAATTATTTTGGACAATATAAAGAAATTTTTGTCATACGAAGTTCTAAACCATGCAACCAGCCCATTTTCCATTGCTTAATGCAAATACAAGACAAATTGGTATTAATCTAGAATGTATCTCTAATTGAGTTGGGTGAGATAAAACTTTATCAATATTGCATACTTGTGTATACAATAATCAAACATTTTCAAATATTTTGTTCGAAGTATTGTACATGTCAGAACTTTCCTCTCGAGAGAATTGCAGCTATGATAAATTCTCAGTTGTATGTTTGCTAATTGTTTTTTTTTTTTTAATAATTATTTTTCAATAGAATGAATGATTTATGCACTAAGATATAAGTTAGTGAGACAAAGAGGTATTGCCTCCTTCCCAACTTGAGAAGAAGTTTAGTTGCTCCACTAGGAAGGTGAAGGCATAGAGAGCATAGGAACATTACAATGGCTATCTTTTAAGACTGCTTGAACTTTTTTATGATAAGCCTATAAACTGAAAAGGTGAACTTTTCTTACAAATTTTCAACAAACATATATTGCTTCATTATAAGGAAAAAGTTTTTAAATTTGGTATCAATAAAAAAAATAGTATATGATAAGCAATACATGTAGAATTATGCATTGAAGTTTCTCTGTGGTAGTTTGTAGCGAGAAGCTCACATCTTGATTTCAAGTGCATTATGTTGTATTCTGGCAGGGCTATGGTATGACTGAAGCTTGTGGAGACATCTCATTGGCAAATCCAAAGGAACGATCTCACCTTTCTGGCTCAACCGGATCGCTCCTTTCGGGAGTTGAATGCCAAATAGTTAGCATGGATACATTACAACCTCTTCCACCTAATCAATTAGGAGAAATCTGGTTTCGAGGACCTAATATGATGCAAGGTTGAGTTTTTGGATCAATGTTTCTTGCTAGATTCCTAGTTTTGACAGGGCATATGTTGATTTATCAATCCAAAGTACCTTACATACTTTTTTTTTCCATTAGTCTATCCAGTAGTCAAGAAAGTTTATGTCACTGATTTTGCACATTGCTGCTGTTTAGATAACAAAGTATGTGACTAGGGATTATATATACATTTGCTTGTGTTAAATTAACTATTGTCCCAAAAGCTTCTTGCTTTTACTTGCAGGGATTCTTCTTTTGGTTGTGGAGGTAGATTGGAGTCAGAGATTAAACTCAAGATTTATTACTGTGATACAATGTTAAATTACCGATTGTTTCAAAAGTTTAAATTGTTAGAAAATTATGAATTTAATCAATTAACCATAACTTCAAGTTCTAACAACTTGCAAACTTTTGGGATAGAGTTACTTGAGTATGTTAGGGAGAAAACACCTTGAGAGACACATTGGTTATATTACTTTTTCCTTATAGATTAAATATAGCTAGTATGATTCATGCAATATCTCAAAATCCTTCTTTCAGGTTATTATAATAATCCACAAGCAACAAAGCTAACAATAGATGGACAAGGATGGCTGCACACAGGAGATCTTGGATATTTCAATGAAGAAGGACAATTATTTGTTGTGGACCGAATTAAGGAGCTCATCAAGTGTAATGCCTTTCAGGTAACTTATCCTTTATTGATTGTTAAAAGAGAAGGTGTATGTAATGTTTCCAGCCATTCCTTGTGAGAAGATTATAGCTTCTTGTTTCCTTTACATTTTATATTGGCAATATTTATCCTAACAGTGCAGGTATCTGACCCTGGGAAAGTTTACATTTGCTCATATAGCAGTATTGGGGAAATTAGACATATTCTTCCCCAGTGAGCAAATAATCCATAAGCCTCTTAGATCACTTTAATGATTAATGAAAATTAGCTAATCTGCTTCATTTGATACTATTGTCAAGTACTTTTCTTTATTGAGAAAATATCCCCCAAAGTGCTATATAACTTTTACTACTGATGACTTGTCACCATGTCTCTCCAGTCATTTGATTAGCTTGGAAATCAAAAAAGCACTTTCGCCTATGAGTCATTAATTTATCAATGCCTCTGTTTCTCCGTATGATTTTTTTACCTTTTGTTAGGTGAGTATATAAGTTAGCGTGTATTTGTGTTCAGTGTCATATACAAGTTCAAAAAAATGAGAGTTGCGATAGGTTGGCGTTTAAATTAAAATTTAGTCACTTCATTATGAATTATTTTTAGGACTTTTATAGGCTTACCGTGTACTTTATATTAACAATATAAACTTACATTATAGACACACAAAATGTGTACAATGTTATACACATATTGCTAGTACATTGTAAACTAAAAATTTTCCTTATTATTACTATAAAAGGTAGTGTATCATCTTTTACTTAACTGTTTATTAGGTGGCACCAGCAGAGCTTGAAGGGCTGCTACTTTCTCACCCTAAAATATTAGATGCTGTTGTGATCCCGTAAGTAGGAGAGTCATATAAGTTCCCTATCATAATTTTCCTTATGCTTTATAAGCAGTTATACATGTCCATCTATTGCCTTATCTTTGAATCACTGCATGACAGTTTAATTACAATTTCAACTTTCGTAGATTTCCTGATGCCAAAGCTGGTGAGGTCCCTATTGCATTTGTTGTGTGTGCACCACACAGCTCGCTAAAAGAAAAAGATGTTAAGAATTTCATTGCAAAGCAGGTATTTTTTTTTTTAAGATGATTTTAATTGCAGTGATGACAGTATGTTGTATATAACTTTGAGGAAATAGTCATTTCAGTGACGAACATCCACTCCTAAATTACTTATCTAGTGTATCATATATATGTTTATCAATCTAAAAACCTAATATATGATAAGAGGGTCACGTGTCTATTTAGCTCTAGGGTGAATAGGATAAGTGCTTATGAGTTTGTGAGTTAAGGTTGATAGGGTTTCGGGTTTGAGTGAATTTTTTTGATAATGGTGGAGATGTTTGTGTGTGGGTTGAATGGGAGAAGAGAGTGCTGATTAGGGATTGCTATGAGGGAATCCTTCTTCCAAGAAAATAGAGAGAACAGGATTAGAGAGAGAGTGGTTAAGAGAGAATGTAACAAAGTACATCAACTTGTCAATTATGACTTGATGCTACACAGGATCAGTGGGTTGAATGCTCTGGCTTCGGTGGACTACAAGTGGTGGCGGAAGGCCTGTAAAATGAATACAAAATCAGAAAGGGGGCCGGAGTGAACCGACCAAACACCCTACGATGGCTAAGTTAGTCTCACAAAGATGAAATTCTAACTTATTTCAGGAGTCAAGTGTTCAAGAGATTTCTTACCGTCGTGTTGTTCAGACCGGTCCTTTATATAGGGAGCTTGGAGTAGTTATTTCCTCAGTAACTTTCCCAAGATTCACGGAAGCAGAGAGTTCGGATATAACTTCCTCAACGGCTAGGAACCGCTAAGGGAGGCTAACTGCTCGAGGAAGTTAGGGCAACAATCAAGGATTTATTAATCGCTCAATATGTCGGATTTTCCTAAGTGTTGGACATTCGTCCATCCACTGTGCAAAGGGTTGAATCATGCAAAGTTCCTTGAGCATCGTCCATGGAAACGTCTATGGACGATTTCAATATCGTCCATCCATGGACAACACCCTTGGACGACCTTATTATCGTCCAAGGGAGACCGTTAATCACAGCTTACATTCTCATTATCAGTGATATTTCGTAGTCTCTTTGGGTGATTTATGGTTTAATTTGGTCCCTTGGACGTGGACGATCCCTATGGACGAACAGGAGATGTACTAATTTTTCGCTATCCTATCATGACTTATGAGCTCGTCTTACAAGGAAGCTTATATACATTGCCAAGCTCAACTCCTATTGGTTGGTCATGTCCTTTTTAGATGATTGAGCAATTTATTTCAAAAGAATTGAAAAGTCATGTACAACAGAGTACCTAAGCCAAAGAACTGAAAATAATAAGCTCCAAAACAACCTACACCAAAATAAGTAACATTGAATGAAATAGGGGCCAATCTATAGATGTGTCCCTAAGAACAAAATGAAAACACCCCAAAAAACATATGTGCTAAAGATGCATAATTAAGTTTGTCACCATATTGTCAAGAATTTACTGACACCTATTAGTATTTTCAATGAAAATGTTCAAATATTTCTTCCTCTATCATTATAAGTATTGAAATATTTAAAAATAAATAAAAAAAGTTGTTCAATCATAAATGAATGCGTATTCTTAAAAAGTAGTGCTACAAATTCCACAAGTTTTACCATATGAAACATACAAATTGATATGTCATCAATCTCAAAAAGACAATTCAAAATTTATTATAAAGTGGTTGAAACCAATCAATCACATTCATTCTCAGATGTCACTCACATTAGTTCATAAGCATTAAGTTTGTCACCATATTGCCAAGAACTTACCGACACTTATTAATATTTTCAATGAAAACGTTCAAATATTTCTTCCTCAATCATTATAAGTATTGAATTATTTAAAAATAAATAAAGAAGTTTGTCACAATGTTTCATAAATGAATGTATATTCTTAAAGAGTGGTGCTACAAATACTACAAGTTTTACCATATAAAGTTTACAAACTGATATGTCATCAATTTCAAAGAGACAATTCAAAATTTATTATGAAGTGGTTGAAACCCATCAATCACATTCATTTTCACATGTTACTCACATTTCATAAGCATTATGTGATAAAACTTATAATATCTTTTGCATTTTTCATTCTTTAAACTTTGATTTTTTTTTTTTCTTCTTTTTGCCTAATATAGGTGGCGCCATACAAAAGGTTACGAGCAGTAACTTTCGTAAACAGCATCCCTAAGTCTGCTTCTGGAAAGATCTTGAGAAGGGTGCTCATAAAGAAAGTCCAATCCAAGATATAAGGTACGAAGGTTGTATACTTGTATTACAATCTACACTATTACTTTTATGATAACGGGTTCTGCGATGTGTTCGTTAAGGATAATTTATTATAAAGTCCACTTAATAAAATATTGATATAAATTGATGAAATGACTGAAAATAGTACTGAGATTATAAGTGAAATTCAAAAAGTTGATTTTATTAGCTCTTAATCCTATAAAATTGGTAAAAAATTTGTCAAAAAGTTGACTTTATTGACATAAAGTTGCTCCTTAACGGGCACCTTGTGGTGAACATTAACACTACCCATTCTAAAATACTAGCCTTGTCACACACAATTTGTGCGTGGGATGAGGCTTTTTTTTGGTATAGTGTCATAAATTTCCATTTTTTGAATTTTTTTTTAATAAGTTTGTTTTGAACATAGATTAGTAGGAGAATGTCCTATTTTATAAGCATTTTAAGTGTAATTGGAGATATATTTTTACCGAATTATCCTCAAGTTTTTTTACCCTTAAACGTAATTATGTTTATTTTTGAACCACATAAAAGTCCAGTTGAAAGAGGAAAATCCTCTTATAAATAGTATAAATAATGCAATATATATATATATATATTTATATAAAGCTCCTCACAATAGGACCATAGAATTTGGAGAGGATTCATACTTTGGGGGTTCACCAAGGCCACGTGCAATCTTGTGTTTAGCAAATGGCAACGTGAGGTGAATTCTAAGTAATAGTTAGCATTAAATTTGATTTGACCTGGCCAATCAGACCAATAAGTTAGTGAACCAATACTTCAAGCCAGTATGATTGTTTAATTGAACAAGTAAAATTCAATAGGATCCAACGATCCTCTAAATGAGTTGTTGTGACCTATCTAATTTTGTAATTTTGAATAAAATTACCTTTATGAGTTCATAGCAATACCTTTTTTTGGAATTTAAAGCATAATGGGAAGAAGAAATTTTATAATGAGTCTGATGTTTGATTTTTCAATAAAAGTAAAATTTTAAGTTTTAGCTCATATTGTAATCCATGATATTAGAGCAATTAGTATGATATGCAATATGCATAGAATATGACTTTGAATTTTAAGATATGCTTTTATTCTTATAATTTTAAAAAATAATGTGCAATGAGATTATATTTAGCAAAGATTGTACTACAATATAACATCCTTTAATTTTTTTTTTTTTTTCCTATTAGTCCTAGAGTTTGAATTATATTAGGCTGCTTATTTTTTAGACTTAATTTTGATTAGTAATTTAGACTTGCCAATTTTGATCAATTTTCATATTTATTTTATGACTTCTTTAAATTATTTTTATATAACTATGCAGTTCGATTGGTGACCTACTGGTTGAACCAATGACCCAATGAGCTAGCTCTTCAACCAAATTAATGTTTGGTTTGAGTTTAATGACCATGTGAATGGAGTCCAATAAATAAATTACAAAATTGCTGACAAACCCAAAAATTAAGATCAATATATCTTACAATTTATAGTTAATACAAAACTTCATGCTTATCAATGTCTTCTATCGGTGGATTTAGTCGATGTCTTCTTCCAAGCTTATTGTTTTAACTAATCACATTTTTTTAGTTGGTCTATTTTCATTCATGGAGTATATTTCAGAATGTGACCCTCTCACTATTTCTCAGGCGGCAGGTGAACACTCTCCACTTCTATCTTCAATTGGCAGAGTTATCTATGGTATTATGGCTACAATTCATGACTTTCATTGTATTGTGATTTCTCATGTTCGCAAGTAAGGAAATAAACCTGCAAATTTATTAGCAAAACATACTTTAAGCTTTAATAATTTTTTGGCTTTGATTGAGAAGAATCCTTATTTTTTTAGAACAAGCTCTTCGCCATGATATATCTATTACTTTTCATTTTGAAGAAAATTCTTCATCTACCTATATATATATATATATATATATATATATAAAAGAATAGGCTGAGTTCCTATTAAATATAAGATTGTTGTTGTGATTTTTTTTTTCTTTTCTTTATTTTCTCCTTATTTGATAAATACAGTATGCTCGTGTCCTTGAAATGAAAACCATGCTCTTATTTATTTATTTTGGGGGTCATAATGTCATATATCAAATTATCAATGAGTTTATTTTATTATTTATTTTATTACTTTTTGTCCCTCTTCTTTTTTGGATCAAAATCAATGAGCTAAATGATTTCCTAAACTTTATGGCTTATTTGGATGAAGACCAAGAGAGAAGAGTATTAGAGGGGAAGGGAGGGAGGTGTTTAATAACTTTAATTAGCCTAGTTTTAGTTTTTTTTTTTTTTAATGATACTAAAATAATTAAAACTATAATCTATTTATTTCGGGGTTATAATTTCATATTTCAAACTATCAATGAGGTTTTTTTCTTAAAAAAATACTTTTTTTCCCATTTCTATTTTGGTTCAAAATAAATAAGCTAAATGACTACATAACTTTATGGCTAGATTGGGTGGGGGAAAAGTTATGTATGGCTAGATTGGGTGGAGAAAAAGAAAAGTACTAGAGGGGAAGGGAGGGAGGTGTTTAATTAACCTTGTTTTAGATTTTTGTTTTTTTTTTAATGATTATTCAATAGTTACAATAATGGAGGGATTTGAGTCATGATTCTCTCATTCTCCTAAGAAAGAAACACAATTTATGACATTGAGTTACAAGACTCTTGACAAATTTTTATTATTTGTTTTTTCCCTTAACGAAGGGATCAAAAGGGGTTTTAGGGGAGTTTTTTTTTTTTTTTTTTGGTGGGATAAGAAAGATAGAATTTCAAATTTATGGGATTTACTCCATGAAGATTACCCTTATCATCAAACTAAGACATTAATTGATTTCTAGTGTAGATGGGGATTAAATCCCAAATCTCTCATTCAATATGTTTGAGAGGATTTAGAGTAATAATTGTTTAAATACTACAAGAAAAATGCCTATTAGTGACCAAGAATTTTTTACGGACCCAAAAAGCCCTCTCAAAAAATCTTATTTGCAATGGCAAAATAAAGCCCTCACAAATACTTGGTAAAATGTGAAATATTTGTAACCAACAAGAAAAGCTGTCGCAATTATGTGTTATAGCTGTCACAAATACTAATATTTTGGAGGAAAATTTTCCCTCCATATTATTTGCGAGGGACAATTAAAAATCTCCCGCAAAAAGTGTATTATTTGTGACAATTAAAAAAAGCCGTCACTAATACTAAATTATTTGCGAGGGCTAGGATCGACCTTCACAAATAATCATTAAAATGTCAAAATTTTGAGAGGGAAATGTTCCCACCAAATTATTTCAAAGGGACAATAAAAATCCCTTGCAAAAAGTTTATTTTTTTGTGTGCGTTAAAAATATGCCCTTACTAACACTAAATTATTTGCGAGAGCCACGATTGACCTTTGCAAAAAATCATTAAAATATTAATTTTTTTTGGAGATAAAAGTTATTCTAAAATTCAAAGAAAAATAAAAAGAAACGTATAAACATATAGGATTTTGTATTCTTTAGATGAACGTTTTGTTTACTGTCTTAAAAAACCTTTTATATACATACTATATAAGAAAATGATAGCACTTTCAACTTCAAAATGGTAGCCTAAAATTCAAGAATTTCAGCATTTTGTACTCTCTCTCTCAAAAGTGAATAAAAATTTCTTCCCATTAAAATAATGCATAAAAATGAGTTTAAAGATCAAATGGTAAATTACATCCGATTGGCATGAAAATTGATATGAATATTAAGACCATATAGAACATGTAATCCAACAGTTGGATTTCCAAAATATGAATTCAATAATAAGTTATTAGGTGATGTAACATTTTTTAGAGTTATATCACGTGTGACTTGAACCCAATTCTATATTTCTTAATTCGATGTGAATTTTGACAAATCTACCGTTAGATTACATTATTTTCATATATTTTTTATGCTTATAAAATTTCAAGGTGATCAAATATTAATTGTCAGGTCATCAATCAATTGTTTAAATTCAAAGTTTTGTAGTTTAAAATAATGCATAAAAGATTAGTTTATAGATCAAATGGTAAATTAAATCCCATTGATATGAAAATTGGCATGCATGTTAAGCACATATAGAACATGTAATCCGACGGTTGGATTTTCAAAATATTAATTTAATAATAAGTTATTGGATGATGTAACATTTTTTAGAGTTATGTCAGGTGTAACTGGAACCCAACCCTATATTTCTTAATTCGATGTGAATTTTGACAAATCTACCGTTAGATTACATTATCTTCATATATTTTTCATGCTTACAAAATTTAAGGTAGTTAAAAATTAATAGCCATGTCATCAATCAATTGTCTAGATTCAAGTTTTAGTAGTTTAAAATGATGCATAAAATATGAGTTTATAGATAAAATGGTAAATTACATCCGATTGGCATGAAAATTGGCATGCATGTTAAGACCATATAGAACATGTAATCCAACAGTTGGATTTTCAAAATATGAATTCAATAATAAGTTATTGGGTGGTGTAACATTTTTTAGTGTTACGTTAGGCGTAACTTGAACCCAACCCTATATTTCCTAATTCAATGTGAATTTTGACAAATCTACCATTAGATTACATTATCTTCATACATTTTTCATGGTTACAAAATTTAAAGGTGATAAAAAATTAATAGGCATGTCATCAATCAATTGTCTAAATTTAAATTTTTGTAGTTAAAAATAATACATAAAAGATGAGTTTGTTAGAACAAATGGTAAATTATATCCGATTGGCATGAAAATTGGCATGCATATTAAGAACATATAGAACATGTAATCTAACAATTAGATTTCTAAAATATGAATTCAATAATAAGTTATTGGGTGGTGTAACATTTTTTAGAGTTACATTAAGTGTAACTAAAACCCAACCCTATATTTCTTAATTTGATATGAATTTTGACAAATCTCCCATTAGATTACATTATCTTCATATATTCTCATGCTTACAAAATTTCAAGGTGATGAAAGATTAATAGCAATGTCATCAATCAATTGTTTACATTCAAGTTTTAGTAGTTTAAAATAATGCATAAAAGATGAGTTTATAGATTAATGGTATATTACATTCGATTGATATGAAAATTGACATGCATGTTAAGACCATATATAACATGTAATCCAACAGTTGGATTTTCAAAATATGAATTTAATAATAAGTTATTGAGTAGTGTAACATTTTTTAGGGTTACGTAAGGTGTAACTAGAACCCAACCCTATATTTCTTAATTCAATGTGAATTTTGATAAATCTACAGTTAGATTACATTATCTTCATATATTTTTCATGCTTACAAAATTTCAACGTGATCAAAGATTAATAGGCATGTCATCAATCAATTGTCTAAATTCAAGTTTTTATAGTTTAAAATAACGCATAAAAGATGAGTTTAAAGATCAATGGTAAATTATATCTGATTGACATGAAAATTGGCATGTTTTTTAGGACCATATAGAACATGTAATCAAACTGTTGAATTTTCAAAATATGAATTCAATAATAAGTTATTGGGTGATGTAACATTTTTTAGAGTTACGTTAGGTGTAACTTGAACCCAACCCTGTATTTCTTAATTCGATGTGAATTTTGACAAATCTACCGTTAGATTACATTATCTTCATACCTTTTTCATGATTTCAAAATTTCAAGGTGATCAAAGATTAATAGGCATGTCATCAATTAATTGTCTAAATTTAAATTTTTGTAGTTTAAAATAATGCATAAAAGATGAGTTTGTAGAACAAATGGTAAATTACATTCGATTGGCATGAAAATTGTCTTGCATGTTAAGAACATATAGAATATGTAATCCAACGATTGGATTTCTAAAATATGAATTCAATAATAAGTTACTAGGTGGTGTAACATATTTTAGAGTTACATCAGGTGTAACTCGAACCCAACCATATATTTCTTAATTCAATGTGAATTTTGACAAATCTACCGTTAAATTACATTATCTTCATACATTTTCATGGTTACGAAATTTTAAGGTGATCAAAGATTAATACGCATGTCATCAATCAATTTTCTAAATTCAAGTTTTTGTAGTTTAAAATAATGCATAAAAGATGAGTTTGTAGAATAAATGGTAAATTACATTCGATTGGCATGAAAATTAGTATGCATGTTAAGAACATATATAAAATGTAATCCAACGATTAGATTTCCAAAATATGAATTCAATAATAAGTTACTAGGTGGTGTAACATATTTTAGAGTTACATCATGTGTAACTCGAACCCAACCCTATATTTCTTAATTCGATATGAATTTTGCTAAATTTACAATTAGATTACATTATCTTCATATATTTTCATACTTATAAAATTTCAAGGTGATCAAAAATTAATAGCCATGTCATCAATCAATTGTCTATATTCAAGATTTAGTAGTTTAAAATAATGCATAAATGACGAGTTTATAGATTAATGGTAAATTAAATCCAATTGGCATGAAAATTGGCATGCATGTTAAGACCATATAGAACATGTAATCCAACGGTTGGATTTTCAAAATATGAATTTAATAATAAGTTATTGAGTGGTGTAACATTTTTTAGGGTTACGTAAGGTGTAACTGGAACTCAACTCTATATTTCTTAATTCGATGTGAATTTTGATAAATCTACCGTTAGATTACATTATCTTCATATATTTTTCGTGATTACAAAATTTCAAGGTGATCAAAGATTAATAGGCATGTCATCGATCAATTGTCTAAATTCAAAATTTTGTAGTTTAAAATAACGCATAAAAGATGAGTTTAAAGATCAATGGTAAATTACATTTGATTGACATGAAAGTCGGCATGCTTGTTAAGACCATATAGAACATGTAATCCAACGGTTGGATTTTCAAAATATGAATTCAATAATAAGTTATTGGGTGATGTAACATTTTTTAGAATTACGTTAGGTGTAACTTGAACTCAACCCTATATTTCTTAATTCGATGTGAATTTTGAAAAATCTACCATTAGATTACATTATCTTCATACATTTTTCATGGTTACAAAATTTCAAGGTGATCAAAGATTAATAGGCATGTCACCAATCAATTATCTAAATTCAAGTTTTTGTAGTTTAAAATAATGCATAAAAGATGAGTTTGTAGAATAAATGGTAAATTACATTCGATCGACATGAAAATTGGCATGCATGTTAAGAACATATAGAAAATGTAATCCAACGATTAGATTTTCAAAATATGAATTTAATAATAAGTTACTGGATGATGTAACATATTTTAGAGTTACATCAAGTGTAACTCGAATCCAACCCTATATTTCTTAATTCGATATAAATTTTGACAAATTTACAATTAGATTACATTATCTTCATATATTTTCATGCTTATAAAATTTCAAGGTAATCAAAGATTAATAGCCATGTCATCAATCAATTGTCTAGATTCAAGTTTTAGTAGTTTAAAATAATGCATAAAAGACGAGTTTATAGATTAATGGTAAATTATATCCGATTGGCATGAAAATTGGCATGCATGTTAAGACCATATAGAACATGTAATCCAACGGTTGGATTTTCAAAATATGAATTTAATAATAAGTTATTAAGTAGTGTAACATTTTTTAGGGTTACGTAAGGTGTAACTAGAACTCAACCCTATATTTCTTAATTCGATGTGAATTTTGATAAATCTACCGTTAGATTACATTATTTTCATATATTTTTTGTGTTTACAAAATTTCAAGGTAATTAAAGATTAATAGGCATGTCATCAATCAATTGTCTAAATTAAAATTTTTTGTAGTTTAAAATAACGCATAAAATATGAGTTTAAAGATTAATGGTAAATTACATCCGATTGGCATGAAAGTCGGCATGATTGTTAAGACTATATAGAACATGTAATCCAATGGTTGGATTTTCAAAATATGAATTCAATAATAAGTTATTGGGTGGTGTAACATTTCTTAGAATTACGTTAGATGTAACTTGAACCCAACCCTATATTTTTTAATTCGATGTGAATTTTGACAAATATACCGTTAGATTACATTATCTTCATACATTTTTCATGGTTACAAAATTTCAAGGTGATCAAAGATTAACAAGCATGTCATCAATCAATTGTCTAAATTCAAGTTTTTGTAATTTAAAATAATGCATAAAAGATGAGTTTGTAGAACAAATGGTAAATTATATTCAATTGGCATGAAAATTAGCATGCATGTTAAGAACATATAGAAAATGTAATCCAACGATTGGATTTCCAAAATATGAATTCAATAATAAGTTACTGAATGATGTAACATATTTTAGAGTTACATCAAGTGCAACTCGAACCCAACCCTATATTTCTTAATTCGATATGAATTTTGACAAATCTATTGTTAGATTACATTATCTTTATATATTTTCATACTTACAAAATTTCAAGGTGATCAAAGATTAATAGTCATGTCATCAATCAATTGTCTAGATTCAAGTTTTAGTAGTTTAAAATAATACATAAAAGATGAGTTTGTGAATTAATGGTAAATTACATCTAATTGGCATGCTTGTTAAGACCGTGTAGAACATATAATCCAATGGCTGGATTTTCAAAATATGAATTCAATAATAAGTTATTGGGTGGTATAACATTTTTTAGAGTTACGTCAGGTGTGACTGGAACCCAATCCTATATTTCTTAATTTGATGTGAATTTACTGTTAGATTACATTATCTTCATATATTTTTCGTGCTTACAAAATTTCAAGGTGATCAAAAATTAATAGGCATGTCATCAATCAATTGTTTAAATTCAATATTCTTGTGAGGTTTTGGATCATTTTTGCTAGTTGAGATCCATGAAGCCTAGCAAGAAGACACAGTGTTAGTCTTTAGGGGTTTTCCAATTAATTTTTCTCTGAGTCTAAGTCTAAACCCCTAAATGAAATGAAATGTCTTCTTCGTTAACTTGTACTATGCTAAAAATACTCACAATAACTGGAGTTACAATCCAAATCATTGGCCTCTCACTCTTCATTTATGGCTTCTTTCCCGTCACCTATTGTTAAAAATAATAGCGTGCTCTCAATTTCTTTGCTCGGTGCCCATGCCCAATTTTCTGTGCCTTCAATTTATTTTTATTCAATATTTTTAAAACTTAGTCTTTCAGCTTTTAGCCTTTCAGCTTCCCACCTTCTCCCCCCCCCCCCCCCCCAAAAAAGCTGTCAACCTCACGCCTAAACAAAACCCAATACCCAATACCCACAAACCTCACGCCTCTTACCCTCCCTCATCAATCGATTGTTGGAAAAATAGCATAGAGTGAATAAAAAATTGATATTTTCTATGTTCACTTGAGGATGTTATTATAAGTGGTGAAAATCATTAAGTCCCACATTAGAAATGATAGAGAATATGAGTTTGGGCTGGATATGGAGTTGGGCTTTAGGCATGTGTGGACTAGGCCCACTTATCCAAATAATAATAATAATTTATTATTTTATTTTTGAGTCAGTAAGTCTGTATACAGCAGTTATCTCTGAAACGGTGTTTCAGTTTTAAGTTACGTATAATTTCATAGTCCCTCATTCATGAAAGAGAACTTTTCAGAAAAAACTCTCCTACAGTGAGAATATTTTGTGCATTTCATTTTGTGTCAAAGAGAGAGAAAGAGACATTGAGTAGTTCGCAGAGCACAACCTTGTGTGCTTCGTTTTCATGTTGTAGATCATTTTATCCCAAAAGGCAGACGTTTGTGAGTCTCAAAATACCATAGTAATTGTGTGAGGGGCGAAATCTATTTTAAGGAGATTGTGTCAAACACAAGACTTGATCTGAATCATTCATTTTTCACGCATTTAGTCTGTGAGTTTTTAATTATTTGTAGATTTATTCTTATATATATTCAGTATTTGTTTATTGCTCGTCTACCATATCTATTTGTGTTTTTGTTTATATTTAGATTTGTGTGTTGTTCCTTTTGCCTTATCACAAAAGTAAATTGTTGAAATATATCCAACGGTAAGCTCTCTCTCTCTCTCTATTTCTCTCTTATAGATCCTCTCTCTCTTTCTCTCTCATCGATCCTCTCTCTATTTGTAGGAATCGTTTTTCTCTTCGCACCATTTTCAGTAAGGAGGAGAGTTCATTCGTCAACTTCACCGACGCAAGGAAAAAGGGCTTTCCAACGACTCCAATCAAAACCCATTTCAAGTACGCTTCGATTTTCCCCCAAAGTTTATTCATCCCGATCGAAACCCATGTGAAATTTTGTCCATTGAGGATGGGTATGATGCTTAATTGTGTGTGCGTGTCGAATTTTGGCGTTGGTGGTGGCTTTGGGTTCAATAGAGGTGATAAATTTGTAAATTTCATATGGGTATCATGCTTTTTCTTTTTTCTTTTTTCTTTTTTGTGTTTAATTCTTATTGGTATATCTTCTACTGGTTCTTAGTTTTGATTTTGCTTATTGTGGATTTTTGGGTTTGAAGCCATGGGAACAAGATATTTAACTTAGAAAATTTTCTCCGTTAAAACATATATATCAAACTAGAGTGACCAACACAAACCAGAATAGACATAAGCCAATCTAGTAACTTGTATGTAATTTTCAACCTCATTCCAACCAAAAGAGTGGAAATAGAAGGAGAGAAATGTGATAAAAAAAATTGTCCATTAAACACAATTTTTAAAGATGTTCGCTAAGTAGCTAATGCTATTAGGGGTCCACCATGACATTTTAACACTAAATACCTGAATCTTACTAGGTAACAGGACATAGCCATAAATGACAGAGGGGAAGCCAAATGAATAAAATCCCATCTAAGTACCTTGATTAGCAAATAAAGTAGAGCCTTTTCAAGTAACATCAGTACAATCAAAACAACAAAAATGGGTCTATTTTTATGGAACTTCTTAGCCATAGGTAGTCTACATCAGTCTTCCAACTCAACATTTCTAGGAACCCCTGATATCGATTTATGATAGTATGTCAGTCTACCAAATCTCCTCTCTCTCTATCTAACCCTCTCCCCCCATTGTCCTGACTTTCTAACACCATATTCTCGCCAACCTAACCTTCTAACAGTATACTCTCTCTTTTTGTGATAGCTTCCTGTTGTTATTCCCTATGCTTGCTGATCTGAAAGATGATTGAAATAAAGAGATTTGTTAGCTACCCATATATGATTTGCTAGTTCGTTCTTTTGTATGAAAGCTGTATGTGATTTGTTCAACCCTAAAATCTCTTACACTTACTGCCTTGTTGATGAGGTATCTCTCTCACACACATGCATATTCTACTTTTTTGGTTCACTTTTTACAATTTTTTAAGAAAAGAAAAATACTTTTCTCCCTTACTTTGGTGTTGCTGCAGAAGGATTAGGTACAAATGGTAGGACAGTTAAGGAATTGAAGAATCATCACACCAAAAGCTACTCGAGAGATTACTATTCTTTTTCACCAAAAACCGAATGGAGCTTGGATGACTTTTACTAAATACCCAAGATCTGAGCTCAAAACTTTATGTGCTTGCTATAGAGCTCAACATTTTAAGCATAAGCAACCAGATGAGGAAGTGAAGAAATCATTTGTAGAATTGGTGAAACGCTGTTATTCTGATTGGATGTTTCACATTAAAAATCCTATTTTTAAGAAGTACATAGAGAAAGAAGATCGTTATAAGAATGGTCCTTCCTTCATTCCTACACACTTTTGGAAAAAGATGGTGGATAAATGGATGGATGGAGATTAGGGGGTGAGTATAAATGAAATACATGCCATGAATTCTCTCTATCTCTCTTGCACTCTCTTTAACCATTATTTGTTATTATTTTTATAAAAGCTAATATTCTAGTGTATGAATTATGTTTAATGTTTTGTTTTTTTGTTTTTTTTTTAAAGGATGGTACTAGTAGAGATGAAGAGGACAACTCAATCAATAACACAAGGGAGGTTGAAAACAGCTTGGAGGGTAACTCAGAGGAAGACTAATATAGATCTTGTGATAATTCTAGTTGTTTAAGTTTAAAACAAGGTTTAATTTCAAGATTTCTTTGTATATTCTATATTTTAAAGTTTGAACTTATATGAATTTTTATCTTTCAATTGATCAATTTTTAGTAATTATTGTACTATCGTAACATGATAGTTTAAAAAAAAATGATATAAAATAATTAAAAATAAATAAACAATAAAATATTTCAAAAATTATATAAAATATTATCATTGGTGACGTAAAAATTTGGTCATAACTAATTTTATAGTGACAACAAAGTCCCTCGCAATTTATAGAATAGCGATGCCACTTAACCCCTTGCAAAAACATTTTAAGCGACAGCTTAATGTCGTCACTATTATTCCTAACTAATTGTGAGAGGTTAAAAGCCCTCACAAATAAATTTTAGCGACGACATTATTTGTCTCTAAAAAGTATGTTGTTAATTTGAAATTCACAAATAACTAATTACAAGGGTATAAAGTTCCTCTTCACAAATAGTTGTTAACGACGACTACTTTCCCTTATTAAAAATAAGTTGTTGACTTTTCTCGTCGTTTGGTAATATATTTGTGAAGGCGGATTTGTTCAGTATCGACAGTAAATTGCCCTCGTAAATTATCTATTTGTGAAGGCATAGTTGCAAAATCTCTTTTAGCAACAAGAGCAAATACGATGGCCTTCAAGAGCCACATGCCCTCGCTAATAGCCTTTTGCAACGATATTTGAATTTTTGTGAGGGCATTTTACCCTCACTAGTAGACTCTTTTCTTGTAGTTAATGTAATAAATATATGTCTATTTCTCTTTGAAAAAAAAAAAAACATGAATTACAGCGCAAATGATGAAGATGGATCCACTGAGAAATTAACAAAAATTGATTCAAAGCAAGGTAAAGATGAGAAAATAAAAGGGAAAACTAAATTTTTCAAGAGAACAAGAGGAAATAAGTAAAAGAAACACAAAACGAGTAGACCTCATTTTATAATTTATAGTTTCGAGTATATCATTTGGGAAGGGGGGGGGGGGGTGTGTTTGGGAACCCTTGAACAAAATTCAATCCAAAAAAAACCAATTGGGCCTACCATCATAAAAATAAAGGCCCCATGAGTCTTAAATGTTATGAGCACAAACACAATGAGAGAGGTATAGCCCCTTCAGCCGACCCTCAATAAAAAAGAATTCTCTTGGATTGAGCCTAAGGGCTTAGGCCCATACTCGTAATCTTTAAAAATAAAAGCCCTTAAAACAAATTCAGATCTTGCAACAAACAATGGACAAGCCTAAAAATTCGAAAGATTTAAGCCCAAAAACATCACTTTTAAAGCAATTTTTTTTTTTTTTAAATGCCTCCCAAATTACGAGTTTCTTTTCAAAAACTCAAGAACTCATATTCCAAAGTTTCAAAATTTTCATGATCCAAAAAAAATCCAACATTATTCCATAATTCACTTTCCTTTTAATAGCAAAGAGATTTTTAACACAAAAATTGCTCTAAATCTTTTGGATTCATTTCATTGGTCTCTTTTGGCAGCAAAGAGGTCCTATGATAAAATATTCACCTCTCTTAGTTTTTGGACACAAATTAGGTTTTCAGCAAAATTTAATACTCAGAATCTTTTCGTATTTGTTTTTAAATTTTATATTACAAACTCCCCTTGGATGGTCAAGAGATTCTTAAGCAATTCATTTGAATTGTTTCTTCAGACAGTAAAGGAATCCCATGATGCCCCTAACATTTTTAAAACCTCCCTTTTGGATGGTAAAGTGGTTCACATCAAATGCATTATTTTCAAGTTTTCTCACTCACTTTTTGATAATTCAATGGTTTTTAAACATGTTCTTGGAATTTTCATACAGATAGTTGTAAGATTTCAAAAATACACTAACACACATTTTACTCTAATGAATAAAAAATTCTAAACATGTCATGACTCAAGAAAGAGCTAACCATATCTATGTTGTACCCCAAAATGATTAGTTACATGACAATTGAGGCTCATTAATGTAATAACTTCTATAACCTAGTTTGATCTAGTAAACACAAGATGTAGTTCATTAAGACATACATGCCAATCCTATTCATGTAGCTTGAGATTTGCTTTCTCAGGTGCTTACTTGAATGGAAATGCTTCTCTTATTTTCTGATGGAGATTGGAGCCCTTTCAAATTCAAGGTTGATGTTGTTGCTGTATTTTGCTTTAAAAATAATTTTTGAAAATTGTAGTTGAAAAGTTCAATTGCATGAAGTTCATCCCGTTTTATGAAGTACTACATTGTGGCAAATCCAGTTTGGTGGGATTCTAAGTTCAAACAAGAAAAACAAGCTTTTAGTGACAATTGTCACTTCTTTCCTCAACATCCAAATTAGCAGCAGAAAAAGGAAGTCCCATTCAAATCAATTCTCATTGATCACTTCACTTCTCTTTCTAACTCAAGTTGCCAGACACTTTAAAGTTGCCTTTCTTTGTTCCTTATATGAGTGGATGATGGATTCTCTTTAAACTTTACTTTTTCTTGTATGCATTTTTTGTACTTGGGCTTTTTTACATCAGACATACCCATAGTAAAATTCCTTACCTAAGTTCTTCATCTGAGTTCTAAAATTTGCATATTGCATGGAAAAATTGCTTATTGTAATTACTAGTAATTTCTACTTCTAAGTTCTTCATTTGTGGTTTTCTACAAGTTCGGTGACAATGTCATAATTTGATCAAGATCAAGTAAGGACTTATAGAGCATTCGCATTGGGCAAGGTAAATGGTATATATTGAGGAATTTCACCATCAAAGCAAAAAAAAAGCCAACATCCGGTCTTGTATCTATCTTGTATCCTAAGAAAATTTAGAATTGTGCTACAGTACCATCACAAATTTGTGATGGTATTGTAGCACAATTGTAAAAGAAAATAATATTTTTTTTATTCATTCCTCTCTCCTCCCATTCTCTGTCTCATGTCTCAATCTTTGTTTCTCTTTCCGTGTTTCATTTCTATCTTTTATTTATGTTCTGAAATATATTATTTTATTGTGTAGATATATTATTATTTTATTGTATTGTATTATAAAATCAAAATTGGGATATTGGGTGTATTGTAAAATGATATAGTATAATTGATAAAGTAGTTTTTTGAGATGGTAAAATAAAATATGATAGAATTTCTAGATGGAAATGCTCTAATATGCCCATCTTTAAGAGTCTTCCTGACATAATTATTTGCCTTCATGGTCAAATATTTTTAATCAAGTGTGATATTTCTCGTACAATCAATTTTATCATGTAATTCTACTTCTCAATGTAGTCCACATCGCAGAGATCAAAGCTATACATACAGACTACAGAGTAACCTTTGGAGGATATATAAGAGACATGATGTGCAAGAGACTTTAGCAATTGGACAGTGATTTGTCTAAAGTATTTTGCATTTTCTATTTGCATGTTGTTAACTTTTCTTTCACATTTTCACCCAAAAAAAAAAAAACTTTTCTTTCTAATTAAAATTGTGAAGAAAACTAACAACGTGATATAGAGTCGTAAAGGAAGAAGAGTTGCTTTCGTTCACTCTTCTTCCTTCAAATTCAACATTTTCAACTTTAGTACAACTTTCTTTTGCCTTTTGGAACTGCGACCTAAAACGGTTCTTTGATTGTAACATTTTTGAAACCATGCCAAAAACTCATTTTCAAATTTAACATTTGAGAGAGAATTTTGTGAATTTTTTTAGAGACACCAAAAGCATTTTATTTCTTACTAGCTTTTTTTGCCATGTAAACTTGTGAACTCATAAGAAGCCATGTGTATGAAAATTTAATTTAGTTTACTGATGTGATGTGTAGTTATTTAGTCAAATAATCATCTTGATTAATCCGTAAAAGGTGACAAAATTTATTTTTCAGTTCAAACAGTCATATAATTTTCTTATAGTGGAAATCAAAATTGAAAGTGCAAACAATACCTTTAAGCAAGGGTTAGAGAAATTCACTTAAGGCAGATTGATTATTTCAATAAGGTTTAGATAATTTATTGCATATACTATATAGTATACGACATATCAGCATAGTGCAAGAATCTCACTTACACTATCTGTCTCTTTTTATTAATGGCCTCCAATCTATAAAAGTTGCATCTGCATGCTTTTGCTAAAAAGGAAAAAATGGAAAAGGCCTCTTCTTCCATTCTGAAATTATTTCCCATATTCACCATATTGGAGAAAATGAAATCTAAAGAACTAACTATCCTTCGCATAATAGTCATTTCACAATTATAAGTATTTATGGGATGTAAAGAGTAAGGACCGGAGCTGGAGTTCAAATTTTCAAGAAAAAGTTTCACACATAAATACACTAGATTATACGTCCGCACACTAATTAGCCTCTTGGAAACAGTGCTTAATCTTCCCACTTGAAATCGGTCTTTTATCGGTTGCCTGAAATCTAAAATGAGGGTAGAGTGAGCAGAGCTATTAAACATACTACCCGATACCCATTTCACCACCACTTTAGCATCAACCTAAATTTCCTCTGCTAGCAAGTTTAGAGAACAAAGTTTTCAGACCATCTCGCTAGGCCCAAAACTCAGCAATCAATATTCCAGGTACCTTCATTTGATCTTCCCCTTCCCCTCGATTGTGAGGGCCGGTAAGCATTGACTATTGCAATAAAAGCCATGTGCAAGTGCAACTATCACTGTCCCAGTTATTAGTTACTATTAGTTATTACACATGTCAACTTGTAGACTAGTTCAGCTCAATTATTGCCATCATGTGGTAAAAAGCATTGCCTATTCAGTATTTACCATTCATATCTGGTCCTTTTTTTTTTTTTTTTCTTTATTTGGCGAGAACTGGGTAGTCAACTACTCTTGCTTTTCCATCTTACTCTTGTCTTGTCACTTCCTATTCCATCTGAAAGCAAAGCATTGCTATTTCGCGGGAAACAAACAATTCCCACAGTTTCTCACTCCCCAAACACCAATGGCAGCAGCCACCTTCAACCCCAAAACCCAAACCTACACATCCCCAAGACCACCGATTCACCTCCCCACCAATCCCAGCCTCTCTCTCACCTCTTTCCTCTTCCAAAACTCCTCTTCTTTCCCACACAGCCTCGCTCTCATCGACGCCGATTCCGGCGAAACCCTAACCTTCTACCAGCTCAAACTCCAGGTCTCCAAGCTCGCCCACTCTCTGCTCCATCTCAACGTTCGCAAAAACGATGTCGTCCTCATCGTCGCTCCCAACTCAATCCACTTCCCCGTGTGCTTCCTCGCCATTGTCGCCCTCGGTGCCATCGCTTCAACCTGTAATCCTTTGTACACCATTTCCGAACTCTCAAAGCAAGTCCAAGACTGTAACCCCAAGCTCGTCATCACCGTCCCCGAACTCTGGCACAAAATCAAAGAATTAAACTTGCCTTCCATAATTATAGGTTCTTCGAAATCTACGAGTTTTGCAGAAACGCCGAGTTCGAAGATTTGGCATTACTCTGAACTGATAGAAATGTCGAGCATGGAGTGTGATTTGCCTGACAAAACCGTGAAACAGAGCGATACAGCGGCGCTTTTGTACTCGTCCGGCACCACCGGGACGAGCAAGGGAGTGATTCTGACGCACAGGAACTTCATAGCGGCTTCGGGGATGGTGCCAGCCGATCAGGACCGATACGGCGATCCGAAAAACGTGTTCCTCTGTTTCTTGCCGATGTTTCATATATTTGGGCTCTCGGTGGTGACGTACTCGCAGCTTCGGAGAGGGAACACGGTTGTATCAATGGAGAAGTTTGAATTGGAGAAGACGTTGTTGGCGGTGGAGAAGTACAGGGTGTCTCATCTCTTCGTTGTTCCGCCGGTGATGATTGCTCTGGCGAAGCAGAGTGTGGTGATGAAGAAGTACGACTTGTCTTCGTTGAGGCAGGTCGGATCTGGCGCGGCGCCTCTCGGCAAGGATGTGATGGAGGAGTGTACAAAGAACATGCCTCATGTTGATATTATTCAGGTAACTTTGAACAGAGTATAATGAAATGTATTCTTTGGTATTAATGTAGATTGAGTGTCTCTGATTTAGATAAAAATTAGTATTGCATACTAATTTTCACAGTAATTTTTCATTCAATTTAACATGATAGTTAGTAATTTTTACCAACCTGGGAAAATTTCAATCTGCCGCGGCCCCACCAATCTATAAATCCAGCGGGTTAGTTGAAAATCTTAAGAAACCCGGTGAAATTATTGAGTGGGTTGGGCGGGTGGACAAATTCAATTGACTAAATGAAATTATTTCAATTATTAAAACTTTATAAGTATTGCATACTAATTTTTAATTATCAGATATGTTAGAAATTGTCTAAATCACAACATGATAGTTAGAACTTGTTCTTCCCAACATGATATGTTTGAATAATTTTTCATTAGAATAAATGGTTTGTGCACTAAGCTATAAATGGTTGTTTCAACAATGATGTTTTCTAGAAAATGAGTCATTTTCCAAGAATCATTTTCAATAAAACTATCTCATTTTTCAATTTTTGGTAATAACTTTAAATGAGTTGAAAAACAATCTCCTAACTTCCTTTATTTAGTCTACTGTGGGATAGAATTGTTTTCCAAAAAAATTTAGTGGAAAACAATCTCTACAAATAAGCCATATTTTTTATGTTGACCAAAGATAATTTTCTTTTGACTTATATTTTTTTATACTACCAAACATTGAAAAATACGGAAAACTATCTTTACACAAGGTTTTCTATCGAAACAAACGGAGCGTTAAGTTAGTGGGATTGAGAGGTATAGCCAACTTCCCAAGGGGTATATTTTAAGCACCGAGCATAGAGACATTAAAATGGGTATATTTTAAGCCCATTCGAACATTTTTATGATAAGCTCATAAGCTGCGAAACCGAACCTTTGTCACTGAGTTTGAACAAACATATTATAAATTTATAATATAATATAAGGGTAATGGAAGCATATTATTATAATATAAAGAATAATGTTATAAATTTGGTAACAATCGAGAAAATCATATAATAAGCAAGACATGTAGAATCATGCACTCTACCTTGTCTGTAGTAGTTCGTTGCGAGAAAGCTACGTCTTGATTTGAATTGCATTATATTATGGCAGGGATATGGTATGACAGAAACTTGTGGAATCATCTCATTGGAAAATCCAAAGGAAGAATCTCCCCTCTCTGGCTCAACTGGAACACTTGTTTCAGGAGTTGAATCCCAAATAGTTAGTATAGATACATCAAAGCCTCTTCCACCTAAACAATCAGGAGAAATCTGGCTTCGAGGACCTAATATGATGCAAGGTGGATTTTTTTATGCAATGTTTCTACTTAGATTCCTACTTCTGACAGGGCATATGTTGATTTCTCAATTCAAAATGTCTTACCAATACTTTTTTTTTTTTTTCCTCAAGGATCCACCCAGTAGTCAAGATGCTTTATGTCACTAATTTTTTATATTGCTAAATGCTAATGTTTAAATAACAAAGTATGTTAAATAATGTAGCCTTGAATTGTCGTTATAGTTCAGACAGCAGTAAACACATTGATTATGGTTCACTGTGGGAGTTGCTAAACTAATCTTCCATCTTACCACCTTGTATTTGCCACATTAGACTGCATATGAATGTTATCATTTAGGCTCATATGCTCAAGTTTATCCGTACTTGTTTATGAAACATATGAAGGTGGTTTAGCACCCAGCCCAAAAATGAGAACACTATTATTATGTTTTGTGAAGAAATATGTAAAATAGGAATGAGACATTCGAAGTAAATGTATTGGGAAAATCTTAGAATCACTGTTGGATGCAGTTGTTTTAAAGTTCTGATGGATGTTAACTTCATTTAGTAGAAGTTGACATTGCAGGTTTTAAACTTTTAGTGGTAAGGTAATCTGGAGACTGGACCACAGACCCTCCTTGAAGTCTTCCCCTAACCCTTGAACTCAAAACTCTAGTAAAAACTCAAATGTCCCAGCCCAAGATAAAGAATTAAATATATAAAGAAGGAGGATGGAGAAGGAGAAGAGAAGATAACATCAGTCGTGTTGATTACAAAGTTATATCATTGGGTTTATTACTTTTTTCTCTTATGATTATATATTGCTAGTATGATTCATGCAGCATCTTAAAATCCTTTCAGGTTATTTCAAAAATCCAGAAGCCACAAAGCTAACAATAGATGGACAAGGATGGGTGCACACAGGAGATATTGGATATTTCAATGAAGAGGGACAATTATTTGTTGTGGACCGAATTAAGGAGCTCATAAAGTGTTACGGCTTTCAGGTGACTTATCCTTAGTTGATTGTTGAATGTTCAGGTGTATGTAATCTTACTAAACCATTTCTTGTGAGAGGATAAAAGCTATCTGTTTCTTTTAGAATTTCTGTTGACAATGAAGACCTAACAGTGCTGGCATCTGACTTTTGGAAAGCTTTCATTTGCTCATATGGCATTTCTGGGGAGAATACATATGTTCTTCCCCAGTGAGTGAATTATCCATGAGCCTCCTGATCATGTTATATATTTTAAGGAGTAATGAAAATTAGCTGACCTGCAACATTAGCACTAATGTTCTCTGCTTCATTTGATATTGTTTTCAATAGCTTTTCTTTTTTCTAAGCAAAAAATCTCCCAAAGTGCCATATAACTCGCTCTACTGATGATTTGATACCATGTCAGCAGTCATCTGATTTGTTTGGAAATCAGAAAAGCACTTTCTCCTATGAATCAGTATCAAGAGTTTTGTTTCTGCACATCTATTATCATGAGGGTTGCAGTAGGTTGATTGCCAACCTAAAATTTAGTCACTTTTTTTTTTTATATAAATTATTATTTTGAATGGTAGGTTGGTATATTTTCTTTTCAAGTGTTAATATTTTGGGTCCAAATACCATTCTAAATGTTGGCCTTGCTAGTTATTGTACAGAATTTCTGGATCCTGGAGATAGATATTTCTTCATTAAACTACTGTATTTAATAATTTGAAAGTTAATAGGTCCATCTTCATAATCCAAGGTACTTGAAGGATTTTAGGTAATGTAAGTGTGCTTAAATATTTGGTACTGCTGAGTTTAATGTATAGTTGAATTCTTATGACAAAGGATGCAACTTTGGATTGGTTCTCAGGTTGATATATTGTGCCTTGGTTCAATTTCCCCTTGATGTCAAACCAACCTAACCTAATTGTTAGAGTTACTTTGTTATTTCTGTATTAGCTTGTTATTATTTTATATTAGTATAAGGGTATTAATGTAGTCTTGCCATATCACTCTAATATAAACATGCTCTATGGTGAGGAATTGGTTGATTAAGCCCTAAAACCTTTTCTCAAATCTTTCTCCCTCCACTATTCTTTCCTCTCATTTACTTCTAATATCTCATATTTTACAACTTAACTCTAATTTTGTATTTAAGTTCTATATTTGCACTTGACTGTTTGTTAGGTGGCACCGGCCGAGCTTGAAGGGCTGCTGATTTCTCACACTGAAATATTAGATGCTGTTGTGTTCCCGTAAGTGTCATACTTTTCCCCATGCTTTATAAGCAGTTATGCATGTCCAGCCGTTGCCTTATCTTTGAATCACTGCATTATAGTTTAATTTCAAATTATGACTTTGTAGATTTCCTGATGCCAAAGCTGGTGAGGTCCCAATTGCAAATGTTGTGCGCTCACCAAACAGCTTGCTAACAGAAGAAGACATTCAGAAATTTATTGCAAAGCAGGTAAAGGGTCTGCAAAGCTTCATTCAGTATAAAGGAATTAGGAAGGGGGAAAAAAACCAACCCTTTTCAATGATTGATATATCTTGAATAACTCAAGCACGCAGTAATTCTTTGGATGATATCAATTGCAGCGATGGCAGTATATCTTTTTAAAGAAATACAGTCATTTAAGTCAGGAACTATCCATTCAGAAATCACTTGTCTATTTAATGTTTACCAATCGAAAAATCCCTTTTCATTAGGTCATTTTATGAGATCCTCAGTAGTTATTACAATTGCAATAGTCTTAATGAAAGATTGTTCTGTTGATAGTGGGATATGCCTCATGCTTCTATGACTATGAGGCCCTTAGTGCAACATCTTGGATTTATGGAACCATAACCATGCAGTCTCTCTTTAGTTAGTGTCATTTGGTGTAAAGTCCTGGCCAGCAAAATTCTTAATTCAAAAGTAAATGTCCCAATACCTAATGTATGATATTTCATATTTGCTAGTTAATGTGTACTCTACACGGGTGTGTTGGCCGTGAGATAAAGCATTGCCACCAAATAGTAGATGCTCTGGTTAAATTATATGACTCCTATCATCTGTTCAAGAAAAAGCCAATTTGTGATATCTTCTGCTGCTCATGATGCTTGCATAAATTAAGTTTGTCACCATGTTTCATGAATGAGCGCGTACTGTTAACAACTGATGAAGAGGCTCAAACATTCCTTTGCTTGAAATTTAATCAGTCTTTTTGCCCTGTACAGGTGGCGCCATTCAAAAGGTTACGGGCAGTAAGTTTTGTTAACAGTGTCCCAAGGTCACCTGCAGGAAAGATTTTGAGAAGAGAACTCATAGAAAAAGTCCGATCCAAGATATAAGGTACATAAGTTGTGTTACACTATTACTTATACTGAAATGTAGAAGCCCTTCAGGAAAAAGCCCTTCTAGAAAGTGTATCTTTCTTTGTTTGAACTATAAAAAAGCTTAATCATTTAGCAAAAAAAAGAAAAAATACAGAAATATAAAAGCCAAGAGCATGTAGTTCAATGCTCTTATCTAATTCTCTCTAGGGAGAGATCTTGGGTTTAAATCCCACTTATTGTAAGTTTGTAACACAAAAAAAAAAAAAAATTATGAAATGCATAAATGTTAAGGTGAATGGAGCCTTGTTTGCTGTTTTTCACAGGGCCATATAATTTGGAGAGGTCCGTTCCCCTTTGGGGGCATCAAGGCTACATGCAATCTTGTTTTAACAAATGCCTACCTAAGGTAAATGGATTCTAATAGGAAAAAAAAATTTATTAAAGCTACTATTTGTTTGGTGTCACATGTACAATATAAGATTTATGTAGCAAAATTTGCAATTCGTGACACATCAATTTGTAAGATTTATGTATTATATTCCTAACATTACTCTTCTAATAGAGGCCCATGAGTACATGATGAAATTGCCCACAAACCTAGAAATTAAGACAGAATAATTCTTACGATTCAATAGCCATTTTATACCAAACTTCATGTTTAAAAATGTTTTATTCTAGCTAAGAACCTTATACCTTAACTGACACTTTTTGTTATTTGTAACAAAGATATTCATGATTTAAATCCCCTATCATTCATGGGAGGGGGATCAAGAGTCCAAATCCCACACCCATGAATGATAGGTGGAAGCCTAAACGACTCTGTAAGAGTAAGGTTGTAAAAGAACCCAGTCAAGCCTGGTATTAAAAGTTTAGGCTTGTTTATTTAATTTTATTTCAAACATGAGCTAAGTTCAAGTTCATTACCAAATAAGATTATATGTTCAAGCTTAATTCATTTACTTGTCAAGCAAGTTTGAGTTTGCTCACAAGCTACCTTTTTAACTTATTCTTTTCCTATTTATTGTAAAACCATAACTAAAATGTTTTACCCCTTACAAATCTTTAAATTTTTATTACAAATGGATTGTTTATTTTATGAATAAACTTCAAATAATAATTTTATATTATATAAACTAATTTACAAACTTATCAATCCAATTTCAAGTCTATATTAATATTTTTTTAAACATATATACGCATAAATATATAATTAATTCAAGCCCTCATGTTCAAGAGTTTGTTCATGAGCATGTTATTATGTTTGAGCTTATAGCTCATTTAATAATCAAGCTTAAAATTGGACTTGTGCTTGGCTTGTCTACTAAACAAGCGATCATAGCCAAAGTTTTACCTCGAGCCGAGCTCAAGCCGGTTGATTTACAACCAAACGTAAGAGAGAGACTCGAGCCACAAACGACCACGGCCTGAAAATACAGGTTTTTAGATAGTTGGTCTCTGTACCTAGCAGACTTGTGCACACTTACAGAGAGTGTGGGTTATAGAAGGGCAAGAGAATAATATTCGACAATAGAATTAAATCAAAAGATGGTGAATGTCGGCGAACAAAAACTGAAATGAGTGAATAAAGCAGAGTGTGCGCTTAAAGGCCTGACTTGTTGGTGCTCCTGATTTAGCCAGCAGAACATCCATTATACTCTGTCTCTGACATTTTCACAACCTCGACATCTCTCATCACTGTCAACATTCGGCACTTTCAGCTGTGGCAGACGAAGAAGAAGAAGATTCCTAGACATAGTTCAGGGTCCCAACTCCCATGGGATAATCATGCCCTTCGTCTTGTCCATCCTAATTAACTTTCCTTACATTTTCAAGCTGTGCAGTTTTTACAACTCATGATTTACTTTTATACTTTCTCCGACTGCTTTTGGCCCATTCTTTTACTCTTTCTTCTTTGTATGTATGAATGTATCTAGCCTCTCACAAGCTCACATGCTGTGAGAGGCTAGATGTATACACCTGCAGCATAATATACTTTTTTTTGTTCTACTATACACACCAAATAAAATTTTACATATTCTTTCACTGACTTGCCTCATTGATATCCACCATAACCCAAAATATACACCATTACAGCGAGTTTCTTTGACAAAATTAAAACAAAGGAAAAATAAATAATGGGCCTCTAAAAAAAAGAAAAGACTAATGGGCCTTTTCTGGATCTTTTAATGTTAATAAAAAAGTTGGTTTGGACTTTGGATTCTAATTTAATAGTTCTGAGAGGTTCAAGAAACGCTTTATCCTATAACTTCTTAAAAGAATGCTTCAAATATAAAGAAGATTACAAATAAATCATCAATTATATACAAAATCTTCGAACAACCCTTCATAATTTTGGACTGTCAATTCCTCTGTTGATTAGTTTCTTGTGAGTTGCAATTATTTGTTTTGAAATAGCTTACAGATTCTGATTTTGTTATCAATCTTTGTCGTCTAAGAGCTCAGGCCTATATAGTAGTGAGCTCATTGGTGGCAGCCCAATGACCGACAAAATGTACAACAATAATGTAAGAACCAAACCCAAAATATGTCAAGGCCGAAATGATACTAATATAAACAAACAAAAATATAAAGGAAGCAATAATGTAGCCATTTAGGCATAGACTGTCACTGCTGCCTCTATAATATATGACAGTCTATTTTCTACTTCATTCACTGCATTTGTGAATCCATGAAATCTTTGGTTTCAAAGAAAGAAAAATTGGTCAAAAATCGTAAATTCATTGCAAAATTGTTAGGTACAAAGTTGAATCTTAAGGCCAAGAAATGGGGTCCAAGTGCTTTTAAATTTTCTTGGACACTTCCCTTTTTCCTACAAAGATTTTGACGTGAGAATTGAGAATTGAGAATTGAGATTGCTACATGCCATGTTAACACAATAATTCATTTTAGCACATGCACCACGCATTTCCTCTTTTTTTTTTTTTTTTTTTTTTTTTTTTAGTGAGCCGTTGGAAAAACTTAGGCCACTCCATGGCCCAATCTTGTCAGCCTTTTGAATCCTTGGTCCCACAGTTGCTAATCAGACTTAAGCTTTTTTAACTAACTTGTTTTTATGGGTCCATTTTACTCTCTATTGGCCCTTGCTTTGACTTGGTTGCCACTTGCTCTGTACCTTGGCTCACATGAAAATAATAACTCAACCAAATTTCACATATTTCTTTCATAATTGTTGCGGTGACAGCCCACAAGCTGATAGCCTGTGACCTCGTATGATAACCATGAAAGTGATGTTAGTGGTGATTTTATATAAAGGCAATGTTAATTATAATCTACTATCATTGATTTTTGACAAAGCAAAATCATGTCATAGTCAGTTTGAATATTATGTTTTTTATTTTTTATTTTTGGATTTTAATTCACCACCCTTGGACTTTGACCCCAATGGGAAAATATATATATCATTGTCTACTAAACACTCTAACTTGGATTCATTTTCAATTTCATCTCTAAATTTTTTTTTTGTTTTTTGGTAATTTGCATGTCTCCAAATATTTTTTTTGCATTTAATTAAGAAATCTAAGTACGAATAATTAAGGAATTATACCTAAATTTTGTCCTAATGATAATCTAGTTGATTAAAATGTATGGAGTTATGATATTGAATATGGTCTAGAAGTTTAAGAACCAAATTAAAAGGAAAAAAAAAAAAACTTTAAGAGCCAATTTGAAAATGGATCATAGTTAAAAGATGTACTATATAATTAAGCCCCCCCATAAAGAATATTTTTTATTTTTTCCAAAGAAACTTTTAACTTTGCATTTCCTAATAGTTAATTAGATGTAGAGCCTGCAGCAGTCAATTGACTTAATTATTTTCTAGAAGATCTATGCAAGAAGAATTACTGACTCAAAATACTGGTTTTCAGAGAAGATTGGTGTAAAAAATTAAAATTATTAAAAAAAAAAAGGAAGATATATGAAGTGGGAAAATTTTGTTTCTTCGTATATAGTTCATAGTATGACACGAAAAGCATCATTACTAACCCAGTAGGGTTGGTTGAGTGGTTGGGCACTTGGTCTCAAAGTGACTGTCTTGGGTTTGATTGGATGCTCCCCAGTTCAAGTCTAGACACCAGCACTTTAAAAAAAACTCCCTGGATCAGTGATTTACTTTACTATGGATCCATCCGTTGCGAACAGTAATTAGTCTTTGGTTTGAAAATTTTGAGGAATTACTGTGGGAAACCAAAAAAAAAAAAAAAAGGGAAAAGCATCATTACTTGTATGCTAATTCTTTTCACTCAAACTCAAAACACACTCAGAAGGAACAAAAAAATAAAAGTTTTTCATAAATCACAATAATGACAAATGTAGGAGATTGCAGACATTTGAGTCAAGGTCCATCAAACTCATATTTCCTTCAAGCAATACCCCCCTCATCTTTTCCTACAAAACTAGCAATCTATATAACAAACAATTCAATACGAATTTCAAATCACTGCTTCCATTGTTGAATATTGTTTGTTGGGTTAATCACTTCCATGGCCATTAGAAAATGACTTCTAACTCCCCATAAAAAGAGACACCACCCTATTAACTATCATATTTCTAAGATACATTTTCCGTAAGATTTATGATCCTTCTCATTTTGGACTTATCAAACATCGTTTTCCTATGAAGTCTTTTTTTCCACACTTTCACATCTTAGTCTTTTCTGGTACATGATCTATGACTTTCACCATATTATGGTTGGGTAGTCGCACTTATCTACATATAACAGGGGCCAGGTCTTGCTTTTTAGATGACTTGATGTACTGTATGGCTTTTTGTAGCTGAAAATGTTTACGAGTACTATTTCCACGTCAAAAAAGTCTCAAATACAGTGAATCATCGTTGCAGAATTGCAATGATAGTTGTAAACTAAACCACAATGATTAGGGGGAAAAAATTAGGATTTGAGAATTTAAAATCAATGAATTTGAAAAACACTTGTTGGTATAAATTACTTGATAAAAATTGTAATAACATGATATGATTTGAGGTTTGAGATTTTGAGATTTAGAAATTTTGCTCAAACAAAAATATTTGAGATATTATGGATTTGACATTTTTTTTTTTTTTTTTTTGAGAAAGTTAAGGATTTGACACTTAGTTAATTTAAGTCCACATATTCAAAAAAAAAAAAGTTCAAAGTCATTCATAAAACCAACAGGAAAAATGTATCATCTCATATTCTATTCAAATAATTTAAAATAGAAATTGACATCCAAATGGATATTTTTAAACACCACTATCCAAACAAATCATAAATGATTTCAATTTTAGTGATAGTGGGGTGCAATTGTTTTTTTTAACAAGATAGAATTACTACTCTAGCCTAAGTTACGTGTATATGTGTGTGAAGATCCCTCCTGAAGACTTGAACCCCGACCATTACCTCTCACACCTCACAAACATTAATATTAGTGGATTTATTGTAACTTTTTACCATAAATTATAGGAATATTAAAAATTTGTTCTCTAAACTATAATTTCTCAATCAAATACATTAATCTCTGATTAATTTTTCATCCACTATCTAGCTAAACACCATATCAATTGACTAGTTGACAGTTTAATCTCAAAATAGAATGTTGATTATGAATTTTTTTTTTTTTTTTTTAGTTTATCTCTCATATTTTAGGACAAATTGTTGTCCATTGAATAACTTAAATATTGGTTTGAATAATGAGATGGATATTGTTAATTAATTTATATTTAAAATTATAAAATTTTTATAATTTAACATACATGTTATAAACATCTCATATGTAAGATAAATAAGTATCCCAACCTAGTCTCCAATAGTAGGTTTTGCAAATTCATGTTGGCTCCCCCTACTAATGGAGGAAGTATACATTGTTACAAGTGTATGCTTCCTCCCTCTCACAAGTTGATGGGACCCACCAGCTGTGAGAGGAGAGAAACATATACCCGTAATAGGGTGTATTTTATCCTACTAATGGCTGGGTGAAAATTAATTTTGATGTTGCCATTAGACCAAATTCTTCAATTATTGCAACAGTGGCTCGAAATGAATTTTGATGATATTGTGTTTGCTATAAAACTTAATGTATTCCACAAGCTTCAGTATGTTATTTTTTATGGAGATTCCAATGGGTAATTGAAGCTTTGAAGAACCCACATTCCACTCCCTCTTAGTTTTTCTAGCCCTGTTTTCTTCTCAATTGAATAAAGCCTTTGATTCCCTCTTTGGCTGGGATTTTATATTTGTATTTACGAATGTTAATTTTTTGCCTCACAATTTGGCCCATTGGACAACTTCTTGTAATTGGAATAAGCCTATCTCCATCTTCTCTTTTCCTTTTTGAGTCATTGTTCTAAAAGTTGGAGATGAGTTATATTCCTTGTTTTTCTTTCTTAATATATTCTTATTTATAATAAAAATAAATAATTAATTATAATTAACCTTTTTTGGTATAAAAAAATTAAAAATTAAAAAGGGACTAAAACAAATAAAAGCAGTAGGCTATAAAGCATTCATTCATGCATAGTAGAGCACGGAATGTGTCGCTTGTGAGTTGTATCACACATTAGAGCAGCCTGACCCACGCTAAACAAAAAGCAAAGGGGCCATCTCATACCGTACAATCAAAATTGGGTTGCGTGTGGTGCTTTGACAAAAAGATAAAGTGCTCATAAGTTAGAAAATAATAAAAGTATTACATTTTAAAAATAAGAAGGAAAAAAAATTGTGTAGGAAAAGAAAGAAAAGAAAAGAAAAAAAAAAAAAAAGGAAACAAAATAGCGAAAGGGACAAAAACGGTATGGGGCCAAAGCCCGAAACCAAAACGCATGGAAGATGCAAAGTGATCACACAAATGCCTACATATGCATATGATCACTAACATGCAGAGATGGAAACCAAAGTTTAGCTAGCCCCCACTATGGAAAATGGAACAAAACCAATTTTCCATCATTATTATTATCACACAACCCACCCTTTTTGTCATTTGCCCACTAAAGGTCAACTTTCATCCAACCCCATGATACGGTCTATTCATACCATAACATGGGATTACCCTACTTGGTCTTTTTCAAATTATTTTGTCCCTCAACCTCACCTAAATATGGTTTAGTTGTGTGGTAAAACTAGAGGTAATGGGCAAGGGAGCAATCATGGAAAAATTTTACCTCCAACTTAGTTTGGATATCTTCTGAAACTTATTAGGTGACGGTTGAAAAAACTATTCACATATACTTTTAGTTACACAATTTTTTTAATGAACCATGATTTACTTAAAAAGTACACGTGAATAGTCTTATAAATCACCATATAATGAATTGCAAGAGATTTCTAACTTTAAACTAGTTTGGAGGAAAATATTATCTTACAATCATGAGCTTGGCTCCTATGAAAAAAAAATTTTTAATTTTTATTTTTCATAAATTTTCTTTAATAATTAATGTGTCCCCTCCCCCTTTTTTTCTAAATAGAGGAATATTGCAATATTAAGCTGATAATGGCAACTTTAACAAGGGAAAAAAAGGAAAAAAAATTGTAGAGACAGTTTTATTTTCCTCTCTTTTGTTTTGTTAAAGGGCTCTCTTTCTCTTCGGATAAGGAATATTGGTACATTTGGCATATATATACTCTCTCTCGTGAGTTATAATATGTAAACTAAACATAATTGTGAGATTCACATGTTGTGAGATAGATAATACATGTGATAGATGCATGAGATAATTGTTGTTTTCTTGGGGACTTAGGTTGGGATCAAGTCTCGTATTTCTCAACTTTTCATATCTCGTAATTTAAATTGCAAAACAATAAGCCTAGAGATACAAAAATTTTAATAATATTTAATTTTCACAATTACTAAGATGACAAATTGTAATTAGTGTTAATAAAAATGGAGTCAATGGCAATCCATGTGAAAGCAATGTTATTTTAATCGTAACCTTCTAGTTAGTAGTTGTGAAAAAATATTATGAAAATTTTTGTGTATCTATCATCACTTGTTACAAAAAGAAAGTTTTACTTCCCACTTTTTATAGTACATACACCTCAATTATCCTTTAAATTTTAAAATCCGCTTTGCTATCATAATGATGCAAAATTGCATCACATCAAAAAAAAAAAAAAAAAAAAAAGTAATGCAAAGGTGTAAACTAATTTTTTTTTTTTTCCATTTTCATATAAATTGACTCACAATAATCCAATAAGATTATTTGTAGTTACCAAAAGTTTGTGGCTTAGTGATATTGCATGATATTTCTATGGAAGAGAACTTGGATTCAAATCTGTCTCTTGAACTTCTTATAAATTTAGTTATATTGATAAGGTATTCTTCTCTTTAAAATTAATTAGGTTTTCATTTATGTCTACCAATAATAAATTAAGATATCCTTGTTTGGGAAGGAAGTGGTAATAAATTGAGATAGTTCCTCATGACCATATCTCTTGTTCCCTTGTGTAAACCTAAAAATTATTCGATAAAAGGAAAAAAAATTATTATCTAAAATGATCTCATCAAGTAGGTTCCAGTTAACTCAACTAGTAAAACCTCTTATTATTAAACCTTACTTACACCAAAAACCAATTAATATAAAAAACAATTATCATAGAGTATAAATTATAAGTTAAATTTTATGGTGTATATATAAAATAAATTACCTCATCCTAAAATTTCATCATTGTTTTTATTTATGACAGTTTGCTTTTGTCAAGGTTTGAGGCTTCAAAAGTTTCATTTTTTTACCACAAAAGAAAGTTTATATTGTGTATATTTTTCAAATTTTATGTCAATGATTTGACTAATTTTGTATTTTCACCATGATAAAATGTTTGGGATACTTGGTATAAAATTATTGCAAAGTATTCTTAACATCATCTTTCACCATTATGAAATACTCTCAATTATTACCTTGATATGACTATATTTGAAATATTTCATTTTCTGCTATTTATTTTACAAAATTTGTGATCGCAAAAGGGGGAAAAGTAAAAAAGTAACATAAGTTTGATCAAATGAGCATAGCTAGTAGAAATATGGTTGCTTTTACTCATGGGAAAAGATTGTGTGGTTAGTCTGTATTGTATATAAGCACCATCAAAGCTTCAAAATCATACTAATTAACATATAACTTAAAAGTTTCATACTAGTTTAAGGAATAATACCGGGTTTTATCAACCTGAAGTGATTCCTTAGCAAAACTAGTAGCGGAATATGATATGCTTTGTTAAAGAAACTTTCAGAAAGCATTTGGTTGCAAAATTTTAAAATAAAGAACTGGTTAAGAATACTAGAATATGCAAATTTAAGCCTTTGTATATAAAAAATTTTAAGTTTTGCATTGATAAATTACAAAGATAGTTTTGCGCATCCAATTGTGCAAAACAGAATAACTAAAAGAACCATCCACTTAAATCAATTATATCAACAGGACGTATAAAAAGCTTGATTTAGATGCTTAAAGTATGTGGGCTAGGACATTTTTAATGTCCCAAAACCAGCTATATATAAAGCATGCGAAGGAGGAAAAAAAAAACCACTTAAGATAATGGAAGATGAATTTTTCCTTAATAAAAAAAATTAAAGTTTCAGTTGGTGTAGGTTTGCTACCGTTAAGGATACCTGTTTTTAAATAAAGGAAGGCTTTTTTATAGGATACTTCCCAGTAGGATTTCCACTAAGACTTAATGAAATATTGATAAAGAAATTGTACTTTAGAATAATATTAACTTTAAATCAAAAGCTCAAGTGGCCAGTTTACACAAATAATAAACGAAGTAAATATAATAATAATAAAAAAAAGGGATAAGTATATAGTACGATTATATTGCATTATTAATTAGTCATGTTGATTGTCATTTTTTGCTCTACCCACTGAGGGCATTAACATTTAGCTAAGAGTGGTTCATACTATCACAACTATCAACTCCCAAATCCTGACAAATTAATCAATATGAGTTGATAATAATGTGGATTCTCTTGTCATGAAGTTTCCTAATCTTTGCATTATTGAAATGTGGGGTTTGGATAGCATGGCAATCTTAATATATTAATAAGATTGAGATCTCTATTTTCTATTTTCTTAATTTTTTTTCCCCCATTAATTTGAGTTAGGCCATGGTGGGCTTCCTCTAGATACAGCTCAGCCGTGGACCAAAACCTCTAAATATTTCCTTGCTTTGCTTGTCTCACTGTATGGGCAGGATCTCTTTGCCTATAGATTTCTCCTAATGGAATAATGGACCTTCCTTATCGACAAAGAGAACCACAAGTCATTGGTGATTCTTTTATTTAACTGGTAATTATAGTTGGGTTCTAAATTCAGGACCTTATCACTTTGTTCTTCGTGGTGATTGTGAAATACTAAGAAAATTATTATTATACAAGAGGAGTGATAGAAAAAATATATATTATTATAGAATATTTTCTCATTGACATTCTGTCTTATTGATTTAATATAATGAATAAAGTTTCATTATAGTTTTTTATATGTGGTACTTTAGATTTCGAATGAAATTCAATCATATAAGTTAAGAATATTATAAACTATACTTAAAAGGTGCATTGGCTAAGAAGCTACTAAGCAAATTGTTGTCATATTGGCTAATAAAGCATATAGTTGAATTCAATTAAGAAACTTATGGTACATAACTATCTAATTTTGCTCAAATATTAGTATTATGCAACACTATCAACAATCTTCATTAGATTTTCTTCCTTCCAAGAGGGGGGGGGGGGGGGGGGTGTTATTTTAACCCTTTTGATTAGATCTTTGGTACCAACTATAGAAACTTTATGTAATTTCAAAGATAATGTGTCATTGACAAACAATCTTTGAGGTTGAGGGCTCGAAACTGACTCCATAAATAACAATCATGCACTTAAATAAAAAAGGGGAAGCATGTTTGACAAAACTTCTTGTTCTCCTTTTGCAAAACAAATTTTGTTCTAATTTTTTTGTTGAAAACCCAACTCAAGCAAGAGTTGTATACGTAAATTATTAGTACAGTGTAGACCTGAAAGTCGCATCTATTTCTGAGACCAAGGGGGTTCTATCTGCTTTAATTATTTTCCTGGAATAGGTGCTTAAGGGACCCAACTATTCTTGCTTTCTAGTTATGACATGAAAAGGGCTTCATTTTCTACATTGACTTTTATTCCAGCTTTTTCTTCACTCTCCCTTAATTACAACCATGTGTGATGCTTATCTACTCCCGTTGGTTGTCAGTGTGTGCTGGTATAATTTTTCCTAATAAAATCCAAATCTTGTTGGTAAGATATGCCACTTTGAACTGTTAGGATTTTGATATTACTTCTTATTAATGATTACTATTATAATTTATAGAAAAGTTACAATTTTGAATCATTGAAACCAAAAGTTGCCTCTAGTTTATTAGATAAATGTGACAATAAGTTTCAAATTTTCAATAATCAAAGGTTTTAAACCATGCTTGGAAGTTGGGACTTGGACAAGCAACATGTTCGTTAATGCTTCATTTTTGTTATGAGTTTTAATTTCAGTAAAGCATGTCTAGGTTAGTTTTAAAAACTTTTCAGCATTGCCAATGTTATTCTATTCCCACTGTGATTTTAAAAGTTATGATAACCCTACACAAAAATACAAAACAGTTAATGCAGTGGCTATTGCATTAGTGTGAAATATTGGAACTTTTTTCAATCGCTTGGTTGACTAGGTTACTCAGTCCTCACAGCCTTTTTCTACTCACGTTAGCTGTAGCGTAAGACCATCTCTGATCAGTGCCCATGACTCAACCACCATGCTAGTGGAAAATCCTACTGTCCACTGTCCCAGTGGTGTAGGGCAGGACGGTGACTTTTCTTAGAGAGCGAAGGTGAGGGCAATAACATATACCTACCATTCTTCCTAAGGGAAATTGACTGATCTTTCCTACAGAGGATAACTTATAGATAGAGCTTAATCTAGAGGTCCTAGCTTGACAACAGCTCTTAGGTGTAAAACTCAATGCTCGGCCATGAATTTAGTAGGTATAAACCGAATCACGAATGGCTATAGTGTGCTATGAGGGTGGTGTGTAGAGAAGAGAAATAAGGCAAATGAAGCCAAACAAGACTGATACAAAACAGGAACTAAGACTAAGCTCCAAGCATTGTGATTTGTGCCGGGTTAGAAAGAGTTCAATCTTCAACGTGACACTACAATTTATCTTTCCCAAGTGGGGATGCCTAGGTCAATGGGATGAAGAATGAAGATGAACACGCCCACCTTAATGCTAGGATTAATTAACCTACTTAAGTCTAAATCTTAGGAACTTAATTTCGCTAGAGATCATCATGTTTGTTACCTCCTATATCCAATTCCTTCTTTTGGCCTCAAAATGAAGAATTTACTTCTACATATAAGCATGAATAATTAGGGACATAAATCCTCTTCTTAAGGGCCGTGTTTCACTACGTATAAGCATGAATAATTAGGGAAATACCTCCTATATCTAATGACAAATGTCACTAGATTCAAAGGGCCATGTTTCACATGGCATATTGATCATTCTATCAAGGTATAGGTCGTTGTACAAATGGCTTTCCTTGTGCACATATATTTTACCTTCATAATCCCTCCAAACTGTTGTCCTAATGTCATTCCCTTAGTATATATGCCATGCCTAATCATAAGAATTTGGTGCCCTGATCAGTTGATCCCGGACTAAGGTCAAGCTAGCATGCATGTCTCTGCTAGGATCCTACTACACCCAGATGGCCTAAGTCTACTTCCCTGGTCTCATACCTTCAAGTGTGTAGGAAAAGGGATTTCATGGTCATTTTTAAGGTCTCAAGATAAAGGAACAAGGTCACCTTAATGGTGTTGAATAATTTTATTCTGTTAAATACTACATTAGAGAGTTATTTATTGGCAGACATTTTTAATATATACAAAAGGAGTCCACCAAATGGCATCAAGTTCTCTTTTTTTGGATGACACCCTTAAAATTATATATCCATGGTTTGAAAACCCAAACCAAACTATCTAATCTGATCAGGTTAGCTATGAACCGATTGCCAAGCCAATTGTTACATTTGAAAGTCATGATTTTCAAAGAAACAAAGTGAATCCCATGAATCGTAACCATTTTCAGTTCAATTCAAAGGGCTTTTTGTGAAAAAATTTCAGATTTGATTAAATTTCACATACATCAACCCTCAAAGACTATTATCCAGCATGATAACCAATAGATCGTCAGCCATTTATATTGAATAATTATTAAAATCATTTGTTTTTTAAATGATTCATAGTTTTTCATTTTATTATTTGACATTTTTCTCAATGTATTAAAATATCATTGATTTTCTGTTGAATTTATTTGTGAATTAAGAAATGTGCTTTTACATATGAATGTATTGTTTATAAATTTATTTTTAAATTGTCCTATTCTTATATTAAATTGCTTTCTACTTGAATCATCATCAAACAATTTTTTTATGCATGTTTATATATTATTATTTTCTATTAACCTTATAAAATCATGAAAATTGATTTCAAAGTTATTTAAAAGTGTTCACATTTTTTTAGTAAACTTTATAATATTTACAAATTTAATGCATTTATTTATATTTTAATTAATTATGAAATTATCATGATTCAACCTCGATCAAACCTTAGTCCTGTATAAAAAATAAAATAAAATAAAATAAAACCTTAAACCTCCTCCATTTTCGGATCTTAAGGGAGTGTTTGGTTTGTATTTTCAAACAACCATTTTTAGTTTTTAAACAACATTTCACGCATTTTTACACACATTTTTATCCACATGTATTTCTACAAATTTTTTCAAACAACAATTTTTAGTTTTTAAATATATATACCAAACGAACCTTAAGTGGTTTGATTTTTAAAACTATGATTATTCACAAAAACACCTAACACATCCCTCAACCCGGCCCAAATATAAAAACCCTGGTACTTCTAGATTACCCACTATCTCCTGCTAAGCCTAGGTTCTCAAGTGAGGAACCATGTGTTAACCTTAAACCAACTATAGTGAGACTTATTTCATTTTACCAGTTTTCAACCAAGGATTTAATTTGGAATGGACATCGGGATGACGATGGTGCAAAATTCAACGGTACATAGCGCACTACTACGTTAGGATTGGACATAATTAGGAGGTGTACAAAGCTTATTCTAGAACACCATGATTAAGGTACAATTTCTCAAGACATGACCAATGGATTCAAAATGGAAAAGATACATATAGAGCACTACGTACGTACTACGTAAAAGGATGGGAACTCATGGGGCTAAAAAGTCTTGTGTGGGGAATGGGGATACTTTGACTTGAGTGAGCACATAATCAGAGAAAAACTTTGATCCTATGATTGGATTGTGTTTTCACTACTCAGGGCTACCAGGACTGAGTGGCTAGAATGGTTTGAAAGAAAGAGCAATATGGCCTAGCCATTTTTACATAGAAATCAACCCTAATTAAGGCTCGACAAACATTATCTATGGGGAATGATCCATTGGTTGAGTTGGTCACAGTTGATGAGACGCTGAAGTCCTGGTTTTAATCCTCTAATTTCAACTTAATGTTACTCCAAAAAAAAAAAAAAAAAAAAAACCCTTATTAATAAAATAAAAACTCGTTAAAATTGATTACACCTAGAAAACTCACTTCACTTATGAAAACTGACCTCTTGGTTCAATATTTGAGTTCAAACTTTGCAACTGTCCTCAGAATCAGAGCCCATGCCTTCCATGGGTGCTTTGGAAATTTTAGAAATTAAAAAAAAAAAAAAAAAAAGAAGAAGAAGAAAGGCAACATGCACCCATGGGAAAATCTTGCACTCTACTCAGCTGGGTATTTCTAATTTTAATCATCAAGTCAAACTTGAATTAAGAAACTTGACATGTCAAAAATGTTTATTATATTATAGGTTCCTAGAAAAAATGTGTATTATATTGGAAGTCATACTTAGGAATTGGTGAGTCTAAGGTAAGTGGACCCGACCGATCTTCATTCCAAAACTTTATAGTCCTCACCACAAATTTTACCTAAATTCTAAAGAGAAAAATAAAAACTGTCCCACTTTTTAATCACATCCCTATAAAAAGTAAGAAGTACCCTACCAATACCATATCACGGAGGACTATATAGTACCCTCAAGAGCTTTGCACTTTGCACTGCTCAAGAAAAATAAACTTTACTAAAGTGCAATGCGAGTTAATTGCCCTCCTCTCTTTCATTTTATCTTTTTCTATAGATATCCTTATAAAATACCCTCCTCTCTTGATCATTGTCTTTTTAATTAATTATTTAATTGCTTAATACATTTTTCTAAATCATGACTTTCATGTGATGTTTTAAAGTTTTGTTCTTATTAATACTAATAGAAGTAAAATTTAATAATAAATTTTATCTTTAAGTAATTTTTTAGAAGTTTGCAAGAGATATTATTATATATCTACTTTCTAAGTTTTTACAGTAAATTTGAGACTAATGCAAGGTTTAAACTGTATCTATAAGAATGGCCACAAATTTTTTTTTTTTTTCCAAATTATGAAGCATAATGTAAACTTTGCTTGTTAATTTTTCAATCTTCATTGTTGGTTAAAAATAGGAAAGGCATGTCTATATATCTTTGTACAAACCTAATTATATTTGATGGGTCATGAATACTGCAAAATGTTGGGGCTTAATAGCTAAGGATGACCACCACCCACATGGTATAATTTGGTGGTAGGAGTTCTCGTATTATTTTACAGGATACTTGACAGGAGTTGAGCGATTTGAATAGTAGTGTTTCAACAAATGTGTAGTATCCACAATAACAGCTCCATCAATGTCTTGATGGTACACTTGATATTACTCATTACTGTCATGTGACTTAATGTCAACGAGTCTATGCTAAAAATGTAGATAATAGAGATAAAAAATGCAGAGAGTGGAGAGTACTTTTTTTTCCCCACGTGTCTCTAGCTCTTAGGATGCCAAGACAACTATCTTGTGGTTGCAATTGTATATGATTGTATCTACAACCCACAATCATAATAACTTAAAAATTAAGATCACACAATCTTTACTAAAATAATGCACACTTAACCACAAGAAAGACAATGGGATGTCATAATTGAGCGTCACATGCACCACTTTTGAGATAAGCATTTGAGTGGGCACTTGAGTATTATAGTTATGCTTAATTTTGGATTAATAGACATAATCCCCCTTTCCCATTGGAAAAGGAAGGAAAAAATGAAAATGGGCACCCCCTTTATAATAACAGCAATAATAACCTCTCAATATGAGAGAGAGAGAGAGAGGTTTCGGGTTTCCCTTTTTGACTCCTTCAAAGTCAGTCTCTTCCCCCCAAATTTAGCAGAGAACTTACCTATAAAATACTGTATAAAAAAATTACAACTTAATTCAACTTCTTTATATAAGTTTGATCACCGACCCCCCTGACTTTACACCTAATCTTTGTTAAACATACTGGATGTTTATTTGTTAAGTAATTGTTAACATTTGTTTATGTAAATCAAGATCTTATTGGATGTTGTACAGTCTCTAATTGATGAGATGGCCATGCCTATGTAATCAACCCCTTATTTCTTTATCTTTTGTTAATTAACCCCCAACATCAAAAAAAATTTCCAGTATGATTTCCTATGAAGGTGTGCAATAGTGCTCATAGTATATATCATTGATTTTATTTTGGCAACATTATATTTTAACAAATTGAATCCTTTAATTTTAAGTGTAATGAATTAAACACCAAGACTAAAAATGTAACAAACTAAACCCTCAACTCATATTAATTAAATCCTTTACACTTTTTGAGAAAAAAAAAAAAATCCTTGACACAATGCAAATAATTCCACTTAAATGAGTTGAAATTTAATTTGTTAATTTTTGAAAACTTAAGATTTAATTTGCTTTTTTTGAAACTTAAATATTTAATTTGTTACAAACCTAATTTATTATAAGATTTAAAAAATAAATTTTCCTTTGATTAAAAACAAGTATCTTGTTCTCTAATTTTTCTTCGTCCAATTTTAAACACAACTCTAAACCTCTTAGGAATTTCATCCATATGACAAAATGTACACATTTGTATTTTTTTTATTTAAAAATTGATAGTTATAATAATGAGGAATGAGGGATTTAAACCCTAATTCCTCTCAAAATAGAAGAATTTTAATATTATTAAACTATAAAACTCTTGGCAAGTCTCCAAAAAATCCCTTTATTATTATTATTATTTTTACCCAAATGAAGAAAAAAAAATTAAAAAAAATTTACTTACTCACTTTTTCAAATATATTTTTCCACGAACTCTCTATTATTTTTTTATTTATTAAAATATTTTTTCAATTCATTATATTTTTTGTTGCTTGAGGTTACAACTAAGATTGTAACCAAATTTTGTCCAAAAAATAATCATAATTATAGTGTTTTTGTATGTAGTTTTAGCTGTTTGTATTTTGTTATACAATATTTTTTATTTTTAGTTTTGGTACTATCTCACTTTGTTTGTTTAAAATTTGGATCCATCCAAAGAAAATAAAGTAAATAAATTTGGATAGGTATTACTTTCAAATATTGCCGAAGAAAGCGATATCTACATTTCCATTAATCTAGCTTAAAGCCCAAGAGATGAATTTCGATCCAACTTTGATTTTGTCAAGTTCATGTCAGACAGAGCTGCCTACTTCTTTCGTTGCTAGTGCTGAGATCTTGCATGATGAGACAAGCATGGTGTCGTTGGCCGTGAGAACAGAGAAAGGGAAACGAACAAACAGATCTAAGTTTTTAAAATTAATATGAATTTAAAAACATAAAATTTGATGTATCAATTTTGAATAGGTGATATGACATTTTTAAATATTTTTAATAAATTAACGATATAATATGCTCTGAATTGTTTATTATGAAATAGAAGGTCAAGATTAAAAGAATTCTATTGAATAAAATTTCCTAAGGACTTTAAAGGATCTTGATTTAATATAAAATAAACAATTTATTTTTTAAAAACTAATGGAATAAACAAATATGATACGTGTTCAAAATGTATGAATCTAAATACTCTAAATCATTATTATGATTAATCTGTTAAAAGCTGTTTGAATGAGCTTTATTTTGTTTTAAAAAACTCTATAAAAATATATTTGTTCCTAAATAATGAATATTATTTAGAGAACTAAAAAAAAAACTGTACCAAGGTCCATGCAATTGAAATGAGAGTTTGAGATTATTTACGTGATGATATTACCCAGCAAAGTTATGAACCATATCGGGTCATTAACTCATTGGACGGTGCATCAGTGCATTTCATCTTTGACCCCTCAACTGGAACTGTAAGAACCGAAATAAGCTTGAGTCAGACGTGTCTTTCTCCATAAATTTTCACCTATTTCCTTTATGATTATTCAGTGCAAGTCCGTATTCTAGTTTTTAGGTAAAAACCAAAGAAGGAAAAAGAAAAAATCTGTATTCCCACGTTAGAGACATCAGTTTTTGATCAATCGCTTCCATTACATCACATCAATGGGATCCTAACCTTTTTCTACTGGGCTTTCCTTCTTCAATTATTTATCCATGCATTTTCTTTAATGAAGTCTTTCAATTGTAAAGATGGTTAAAACTAAAAACAGTCCCACTTTGCCCCGTCATGTCCTAATCCATCTTGCACGAGATTTTTCCAGCGAGGCGATGGGCCGGGGTAACGTAGAGTTTTGCCCGCTCAAGGATTTGATTAATGTATGTTTTTAGGGTATACATTAATAATTTGTTTTTAGAAAATTTTTATTGAGAATTAAAAATGCTATCAAAAAATTTGACAAATTTTTCAATTCTTAATTAAAAAAATTCAAAAATAGTTTACTAACATATGTCTAAGGACATACATTAGTAAAACTCTTTTTATAATTATACTTGAGTTTTATTAACGTATGCTCTTAGGGTATATATTAGTAAAATTATTTTAAGAAACATTTTATGAAAAAATAATAAAGTTACCTACTTTTTTAATAGTTTTTTTAATTCTTTATAAAAGTTTCCTAAAATAGATAATTAATGTGTGCCCTAGAGGTATTTATAAATCTGACTAGGGGTGGCAAAATTGGACACGACCCACGAATCCGAAACAATACGACACAAAATTAGTAGGTTATGGGTTAAGGTTTAATGAGTTTATATCATATTCAGGTTGACACGACTTACCTGTTTAATAAACAGATTTGGTTAGTGTTCAACACATAGAGCCTGTTTGACTCATTTAACCCGTTTAATTAAATAACATTTACCAATATACTCTTCAAACTCTATGTATATAAACTTATTAGTTATTATGGTTTATTTTCTTTGACATGTTGTGATGGATTATTTGTGATATTGGGATATACTTTAATTTTGAATGATTATTTGTGATACAGTTACTCGTTAATTCTGAATTTTATATTAAAAATATTATTTATTTATTTTTTCATAATTTTTTTTCATTCTAATAAAATCTGATAAATAAGTTGACACGGCTAATCCGTTTAATAAATGGGTCGTGTTCGGGTTAATGAATCTTAACCCATTTAATAAACAGGCTAGGTTAGAGTTAACCTATGTAGTCGGATACTCATGAGTTGATACAACATGAACCCGACACACAAACATGTATTGTCACTCCTAAATCTGACCCATTATACTTATATATCATTATTTAATATGTATTTGCGATAGATTGAAAATAAACAAGGTGTCATAGTATTTAAATTATTTATTCATATATTTTATGAAAATCCTAATAATAAATTTTTTTAATACTTAATCTATTACAATTTTTGAATTATTTTACCATATAACCTCTCTCTCTCTCTCTCTCTATATATATATATAACTATTACTAAAAGAGAATAAATTCAATCCAGATGTGGCGTAAAAGGCCAATTTTACGCCCTCCAATAATGATGTGCCACGTTATATTTTTGCAAGGCTCACCAACAAGGCAACAACCATCTGCTTCAGCTCTCTCTCTCTCTAATTGAACCAGCTCCATGGCCGATCTTCTCAAGCTCCCTTATCTCCAATTACCAGCCAAGTTTCACAACTTCTGCCACCCGCAACCACTGTTAATGGCTTAGAAACTCGCTTCTCTCTCTCTCTCTCTCCAATTCACATAAGCCCACTTCAACAACCAAATGGCATCATAACACCAACCCATATAAGCTAACTTCAACAACCACTCCTTGAGTTGCCAACCCAGATAAAAACCCAACTCAAAAATCAAAGCTTTTTTTTTTTTTTTTTAATCTTACTGCTGGAGTAGCTTTTTTTAGATTTAGTTTTGTGGGTTTCGTTCTTTCCAACTTTTTTTTTCATGTAATTGGTGGTGAAATTCCACCACGGAAAGATTGATGGCTTTTGCTCTTACAGATTGAGAGATCGATATTGTCTTGGGTAGCGTCCACCTTAGGTTTGGAGGGTTGTTAGCGGCACCCTTGAAGGCTCCTCTGTGGTCCATTTCCTCCACCGCTAGTTGCCCTCCACCTTCGATGGCCGTAACTGGAGATTCTCGGCAACATCTCTATTTGGGGAAGAAGAAGAAGTGTGGATTTGGTTTTCTGTATTGAAAAGGGTTTGATTTAGTGCGGAAGTGCTTAGTTTTTTAATATAACGTGGCACATCATTATTGGAGAGCGTAAAAGTGGCATTTTATGCCACACATCTGAACTGAATTTATTCTCTTACCAAGATACTTTTCTTTCTCTTTTATTGTTTCCGTGATCACCATTTTCTTTTATATTTTGTCTTTATCTCATTATTTTTGTTATAATAAAAGTGAAAAATACCTACAATTCATCTTGAACTTGACCTATTTCACTTCTATCTTGCACGGATTTTTTCGGTCAGAAAGAGGAAAAAAAATTATATAAAAATGGTGTTGCTTTAATCACCATAACCTTTATTTATTTATTTTTATATATATTATTAGAAATAAGCCTACTATCAAACCCCCTTCCTTCCTTCAACCTCTAGGACTTACCACTTTGGACCATGATGTCCGGTAATCACATTAAACCTTTTTTTCTTTGCTAAATGGTAAATAATCACCTTAACCTTATGATCGACACAAATTTTACTATATATGCAAAGAAATATAACAGTAGTATTGCCAAAGCTAACAACAAAAGTACTACCCTTTCTACAAGCCAGATCTTACAGTACTCGACAAACTTTCGTGGGAGGAAGCAGAATAGAGCCTTGCCAAAGAGGACTTGCAGAAACTGTACGGTATGCGTGAAAAGAGAGAAAGATATCTGACCAACTTTTTTTTTTTTTTTTGAATAATAATTGTTTTCACAGATTTCTTACAAGTAATACTTGAACCGTTTCTTTCCCCCCAGTAAAATTGAAATTCTCTAAAAACTACCATACATACATAATAATAACTGAGTTATTTATTGATTTCTGCTTACTAATTTCATTTGTATTAAGCATTTAAAAAATAAATAAATAAACAAAACAAACAATATACAAGTTTGACATATGAAAGTATGAAACACAAACAGAGGAATAAGATAATCAGATGGAGAATCTAATATTATAAATCTAGACAGAGTTTGTTATATGGGTTTGGGAGCCTTGACCTAACAAATTATCATTATATATTCATTGGTATACAAGTTTTCTCATTTGTCAAATTAGTTAGCAAAATAAAATGTCAAAAATTAAACTAAATTCCTGAATATGAGCTATATTTCCATAAGGTCCAACTTTTTTATCCATTTTTTTAACGTAATCCCACTAAAAATTATATTAATATCAAACTTCAAGGCACTTATAAAGTCAGTTCCCAGCCACTTTGTTGTATTTTAGATTAAAAAAAAGAGCAACTGATGACTCACCTAAGTTATTAAACTCCAAAAGCGTGACTAAAAGTAAGCAAAGCAGCTTCTTTCTCTTCTCTGAAATAGAGGTTTAATCCTATATTTTAGCTTGAATTTTTAATGGATCTTGATCAGAATAGTACTCTGACCTCCACAATGAAAACCACTGAAAATTTGAAGCCAAAGATGGTTGCACCTAAACAACTCCAAAATTGGCTGTCATGTGCTTTAAAGAATCAAATGTGGAGGAATCCCAGGATTTGTCCACGATTTCCTGACAATTTCTTGGAATCCTACTTTGGAGTTTTGAAGAATTTCAGTGATATATACTATAGTAATAGAATAGTGGTACTAATAATACTAACAATAATATATCCACATATTACTATGCCCTATTGATTTTACTGCTAAAATTGGCTGGGACAAATAATATTGCAAATTTGGAATTTAATAATAGCTGTGTTCTCGAAATTGTGGAATTCAAATCTGGTTTCTTTGACATCTTAGAACAGTTGCTGCAGTGGAGCTAAATAGCTATGTAGCTATTTTAGCTTCACCAAAACACAAAAATCAACCATACAACAGTAGAGCTAAAGTTATTTTTTTTACCTTCATTGCTATAGTGCACAACTATCTATGATTGCGCACAGTAGTTGAGAGCTAATTTTTTTTTTTTTCCAGCCCGTTTGTGTGTGTGGCTATGATAATTGTATATAATGGATATATTATTTTATTATAATAGATATCTTATTTTATTGTAATGTTTATATTATTTTATTGTGTTAAAAATTAAAATAGATCTACTCAGTATAAGTAAAATAAATAAATTAACCTTTTAAGGTGAAAATAGCTATAGAAGCTCTTAGGGAATTCATCCAAAAATAAAAATAGAGAGAAAAAAAAAAAAATCATCTTAGGGACAAGGCACAGGTGCTTTCTGACAATATAGCCGAGTTTTCATTCATGTGTTTACATTTCAAGTATAAAGTCAAACATTCAAACTTAGGTGCCCAAATGAAATTTGGATCAGAGATGTTTTATATTATTTCATTATTTGTAGTATTTTGTTTTTCAACAAAGTGGCTGTTTGTGTGGTTCAAAATAATAGTATAATGAGTTTCTATTTAATGCTATGGTGACAGTGAGTAGCCAAAAACGCCGGATTTATAGGAGACAGACAGAGAGTGCATAGTCTGAACTCTGAACCTTTGAACATGAAATTTTCTTGTACAAAGTTAAAAGCATTTTTTCCCTAAATAAAAAAAAAAGTTAAAAGCTTTTTACTATTAATCTTATAGAAGAAGCCAAAGCTTAAGAATTGAAATGAACGGTCCCTGATTAAAGTAAAGTAAATCCCCACCCAAAAAAAAAAACAGAATTTTCTATTGGATATTTGGGTTTTCCACTTTGAACATGTTTCAGTCAAAAACCCACCTCCAAGTTTTGACACTGTGTTCTCTGTCGGGTGGAAACTCTCTCTCTTTCTCTCTAGGCTCTGCTCATCTAACCATCTGTCACTTTCTATGTTTTTTACAGAATAAGCAAACTGAAGAAAACCCACCTATAAGGCTATAACCTTAAAACCCCCCACAAAGCACTAGTTTTCTTCTCTTGCAGGTAATATTCAAGAGACAGTGAATCATGTCAACAACACTAACAAGCAACCAGAACAGAAAATGAGACTCGAAATTTAGTCTATAAGGAAAAAAGCAAAAAAGAAAAAGGTCCCCCCCAAAAAAAAACAGTATTAGCAAAGAGTTAAAACAAAAAAGAAGAAGGAAAAGGTGGTAGTAGGAACATGAAAAGGCAGGTAGAGTCAAGAGTGGGAAAATAAAGAGAGAGTAATAGAGAAAGAGAGGGTGAGTTTTTTTGGGGGGTGGGTTTGTTTGATAAAAGCTAATAAGGGAATTTTGCAAATGTCACAAGATTCTGAGGAGATAAAGACGATTGAGCAGTGGAGATGGTCCGAAATGCAAGGACTAGAGCTTGTTTCCTGTGATCCTTCTGGCCCTTTTAAAACCAACCCACCAACACCAACACTAACACCAACACACCCACACATAGAGCCTCAAGCATTAGGACAAGAAGCATCATCAGTAGCAGCAGCAGCTCAGGAGACAAAAGGAATGGAGAGCTCTGAGCCCAAGAAGGATTCAAGTGGTGGTAGTAGTAGTGGAGAGAAGCCTGAGGCTGTACCTAGTGTTGGGTTTAAGGAACTCTTCAGGTTTGCTGATGGGTTGGATTACATTCTTATGGCAATTGGGTCTGTTGGAGCTGTAGTACATGGTTGCTCTTTGCCAGTGTTTCTCAGGTTCTTTGCGGATCTTGTCAATTCTTTCGGGTCCAATGCCAATAACATGGACAAGATGATGCAGGAAGTTCTCAAGGTATTAACTTTATTCACATAGTAATCAAAATATGATTGAAGGCTCTAAGCTTTGTGGGTTTTTCTTGTTGTTGCAGTATGCATTGTACTTTCTTGTAGTGGGTGCTGCAATATGGGCATCTTCTTGGGCAGGTGAGGATTCTCTGTTACACTCACTTAGTCTCTCTGGTTTTTTTGGTTAATGTAAATGAGAGAGCTTGAATTTTGGTTGCAGAGATATCATGTTGGATGTGGACTGGAGAGAGGCAATCGACGAAGATGAGAATCAAGTACTTAGAGGCGGCTTTGAACCAAGACATTCAGTTCTTTGACACAGAGGTTCGGACCTCAGACGTGGTTTTTGCCATTAACAGTGATGCAGTGATGGTCCAAGACGCCATTAGCGAGAAGGTGAATCAAAAGGCCGACTTTTTGCTACTTTGCTTCTAAATTAGGCTTTGGATAAAACCTGATTTTTTTGTTTTGGTTTGTGTAGTTTGGGAATTTTATCCACTATATGGCAACATTTGTGTCTGGATTTGTGGTGGGTTTCACTGCTGTTTGGCAATTGGGTTTGGTCACTCTTGCTGTGGTGCCTCTCATAGCTATAATTGGTGGTATCCACACCACCACATTAGCCAAGCTCTCTGGTAAAAGCCAGGAAGCTCTGTCACAGGCAGGAAACATAGTAGAACAGGTAAACTAAAAGAATCCGTTTTGTTCATTGTTTGCATATTTCCTATGAGAATCAAATTGTTTTAGAGACAGACATTAAATTCCTGGTTGATTTTCTGGTAATTTTTTCTGTTTTTGCATCTGGGTAATTCTGATTTCAATAAAATTTACAGACAATTGTTCAAATTCGGGTTGTTTTTGCATTTGTTGGGGAATCCAGAGCGTTACAAAGCTACTCGTCTGCGCTAAGGGTTGCACAAAGGCTCGGTTACAAGAGTGGATTTGCAAAGGGATTGGGATTGGGTGCAACTTACTTTGTTGTTTTCTGCTGCTATGCGCTTTTGCTCTGGTATGGCGGTTATCTTGTTAGGCACCACTATACCAATGGAGGACTTGCCATTGCCACCATGTTTGCTGTTATGATTGGTGGACTGTAAGTACTAATTTACATATTCTCATTCTTTTGAATAGTTAAAAAAAAAAAAAAATCACATTTTGTATGCTTAAATTGTGTTTTGGTTGGCAGGGCTTTGGGCCAGTCTGCACCAAGCATGGCTGCATTTGTAAAGGCTAAAGTTGCTGCTGCAAAAATTTATCGCATAATTGATCACAAACCAAGTGTAGACCGAAACAGCGAGTCGGGTTTGGAATTAGAGTCAGTTACAGGGCTGGTGGAGCTGAAAAATGTGGATTTCTCCTACCCATCTAGGCCAGATGTTCTGGTCCTTAATAATTTCTCCCTAAATGTCCCAGCTGGCAAGACCATAGCTTTGGTTGGCAGTAGTGGCTCTGGTAAGAGCACTGTGGTGTCCCTCATTGAGAGATTCTACGATCCCACCTCAGGTAAATAATGCAGTAACCTCATGCTACTAATTGATTTAACAGAGCTGAATGCACTTGAAAACTTGTGCGCATGTGTGTATGTGTTTTCCTGGATGATTTAATGTGTTGTACCAAATGCAAGTTATTTTAGCTCCCGAGTTGATTTAGTTCGTGTGTTTGTACATTTTGTGGAAAACTGTGCTTGTAGATGAGACATGTTTGTCAATGAATTGAATGAACTTGTGCAGGACAAGTTCTGCTGGACGGTCATGACATAAAGACTCTAAAGCTGAGGTGGTTGAGGCAGCAAATAGGGCTTGTAAGCCAAGAGCCGGCTCTGTTTGCTACCACCATTAAGGAAAACATACTCTTGGGTAGGCCTGATGCAAATCAAGTTGAGATTGAAGAGGCTGCAAGAGTTGCTAATGCCCATTCATTCATAATCAAGCTTCCTGAAGGCTTTGAGACTCAGGTTAGTTACTTTATGGCATTATTGTATAATTATTGCTTGAAAATTTTGGCACCAGAGTGTAGATTAGTAAGCAGCTTGTTTTTCTCAACCATTTTCTTTGTTGTAATTATATTTAGATAATTAAAATTGTTTGTTTAGTAGGTCTAAAAAAAACTTTTTATCCTGTTCTTGTACCCCAATGCTTTTAAGTCTCTGAATATGCGATCCCCAGAATAACTGAAAGAAAATAGATGGTATGGTTTGACATTTAAGCATAATAATTACAGTAGGTAGGTATGTACTATCATATGCCGTATTCTCTGTGGCTGTTGAGAGGGGTAAGCGGTGGGGTGAAGTTGGTCATTCTGGAAGGTGGAATTTAATTGAGAATCTTGACAAGAGGTGGTCCTATTTACTTAGATTTTCTATGGCTTATAATTTCTAATTTTATTATATGAAGGGTGGAATGGCTCATTCTGGTCAACAAACAAAACCTGCATGTTATTTAATTCCATTGTTGAAAGTCAATGCAGGAAGTGTTTGGTCATGCATGCATCTGTAGAAGGTAACATGCTTTAGTCAACAATACATGTGCAAAAATAAAACAGATATAAGGACTTAATAAACTTAGAAGAATGACTGGACCACAAAATAAAGTATATGTTTGTGTGTTTCGCAGAGAGAGTACTTGAATCATACATAAGATAATAAAGTGCAGTTGCTTAATTAGACAACCAACTTGCCATATGAAGTTCACAACATAGATGGATAACTAATTTGCTAAAAAGGTTAACAAGATAAGCGAAGATGACAAAATAAATTACTATTGTAACAAGTTCCATAATAGACGAGACTTACATTATGCTTGATATGAAATTGTGCAATGATAAAGGAAACTTAGAATGTCACTCCAACTCAATTCTATACCGGATTCCTATATTTTACCATTTTCCTATGGTTTCTTGGAAATAATGGTGAATCAAAACATTCATGAGGAAAGGACAAGTGAACATAATTGCAAGTTAATGATCAAATTAAAAGGCAATAACCTGAAAATGACAGGTAGGAGAAAGAGGATTGCAGCTCTCAGGGGGACAGAAGCAGAGGATAGCTATAGCTAGGGCAATGCTGAAAAACCCAGCTATTCTACTTTTAGACGAAGCAACAAGTGCGTTGGACTCAGAGTCAGAAAAGCTGGTGCAAGAGGCCCTTGACCGGTTCATGATTGGAAGAACGACTCTTGTCATTGCCCATCGCCTCTCCACCATTCGCAAGGCTGACCTTGTTGCTGTACTCCAGCAGGGTAGCGTCTCCGAAATTGGAACTCATGATGAGCTCTTTGCGAAAGGAGAAAATGGTGTCTATGCCAAGCTCATTCGAATGCAGGAAATGGCCCATGAAACTGCTCTCAACAATGCGAGAAAGAGTAGTGCAAGGTACCTTTCACCAAGTTTGGATCATATTCTAAATCTATACTTGTAAAAGAAAATTCTGGTTCTAAGGGTTATTTTTTGTGGTCCTTGAAGTGCTGGTGTAACAACATCTACTCAGCCAAGAATCTGTTGTTTTCAATTTGCAGGCCTTCTAGTGCCAGGAACTCAGTAAGCTCACCTATAATTGCCCGAAATTCTTCCTATGGCCGGTCACCATACTCACGTAGACTATCTGACTTCTCTACGTCTGATTTTAGTCTCTCCCTAGATGCCTCACACCCCAACTACCGGTTAGAAAAGCTTGCATTCAAGGAGCAAGCCAGTTCTTTCTGGCGCCTTGCCAAAATGAATTCACCGGAATGGGTGTATGCTTTAGTTGGCTCTATAGGCTCTGTTGTTTGCGGCTCACTTAGTGCCTTCTTTGCATATGTTCTAAGCGCTGTCCTCAGCGTCTACTACAATCAAAATCATGCTTTCATGAGCAGAGAAATCGAGAAATACTGCTATCTGTTAATTGGGCTTTCATCGGCTGCACTTCTCTTCAACACACTGCAGCATTTCTTCTGGGATATAGTGGGAGAAAATCTCACAAAACGGGTAAGGGAGAAAATGCTGTCTGCCGTACTCAAAAATGAATTGGCATGGTTTGATCAGGAGGAAAATGAGAGTGCTAGGATTGCAGCTAGGCTGGCTCTTGATGCCAACAATGTGAGATCAGCAATTGGAGACCGGATTTCAGTGATTGTGCAGAACACAGCACTCATGCTGGTTGCCTGCACTGCGGGATTTGTTTTGCAGTGGCGCCTTGCCCTTGTCCTCATAGCTGTCTTCCCTGTTGTTGTTGCAGCCACTGTTTTGCAGGTTCGTTTTTTCAACTGATACCTCAAGCTTTGATAATGAAGTTTAGATCTGGTGTTTATTGGTCTTATATAATGAACTATACTGAGAAGCTAGGTCTAGGCATGAACTGTTAAGGACATATGGTTGAAATTCGGCAACTGTTCAAGACAAGTTCAACAATATGCACAAGCATGTAGTATAGTAAAAGCACTACATTTTAGAAGGCCCATTTAATCTTGTTATGATGAATTACATTAATTTAATACTTCTGCAGATAATCCCAAAATGTAATGCGCCATCCTTTGGCACATATGGAATTCTTCATATGTTCAAATCAGTAATTTTCAGTTTTTTAAATTTTCTACAGAAAATGTTCATGACTGGTTTCTCTGGAGACCTAGAAGCTGCCCATGCCAAGGCCACACAACTAGCGGGGGAGGCCATAGCCAATGTACGGACTGTTGCTGCCTTCAATTCAGAGGCAAAAATTGTTAATCTTTTCTCCACCAGCCTCCGGACTCCACTACGACGATGCTTTTGGAAAGGGCAGATTTCTGGAAGTGGATTTGGGATTGCTCAGTTTGCACTATATGCTTCATATGCCCTAGGACTCTGGTATGCTTCCTGGCTTGTCAAGCATGGGATATCCGATTTCTCAAAGACAATCCGAGTTTTCATGGTCCTCATGGTATCCGCCAATGGTGCAGCTGAAACTCTAACCTTGGCTCCTGACTTCATTAAGGGTGGTCGGGCCATGCGGTCAGTCTTTGATCTCCTTGACCGTAGAACTGAAATTGAGCCTGATGATCAAGATGCCACCCCAGTTCCAGACCGCCTTCGTGGAGAAGTTGAATTAAAGCATGTAGACTTCTCTTATCCCACTCGTCCTGATATGCCAATTTTCCGTGACCTCACTCTCCGTGCCCGAGCAGGGAAAACTCTTGCACTAGTGGGTCCTAGTGGATGTGGTAAGAGCTCAGTCATTGCACTTATACAGCGATTCTATGATCCAACATCTGGACGGGTTATGATTGATGGAAAGGACATTCGAAAGTACAATCTAAAGTCCTTAAGACGACACATTGCATTCGTTCCTCAAGAGCCATGCCTCTTCGCTACTACCATTTCTGAAAACATTGCTTATGGGCATGAGTCAGCAACTGAGGCTGAGATAATTGAAGCTGCAACTCTGGCCAATGCACACAAGTTCATATCTGGATTGCCAGATGGATACAAAACATTTGTCGGGGAAAGAGGAGTTCAACTTTCTGGGGGACAGAAGCAGAGAATTGCAATTGCTCGGGCATTTGTGAGGAAAGCAGAACTTATGCTGCTGGATGAGGCAACAAGTGCACTTGATGCCGAGTCTGAGAGATCTGTCCAAGAGGCTCTAGAGCGTGCTTGCTCAGGAAAAACAACTATTGTTGTTGCACATAGGCTTTCAACTATTAGGAATGCACATGTCATTGCTGTGATTGATGATGGGAAAGTGGCAGAACAAGGTTCACACTCTCAACTACTCAAAAATCACCCTGATGGGTGCTATGCACGCATGATACAGTTACAAAGATTCAGTCACAGCCAAGTCATTGGAATGGCATCAGGTTCAACATCTTCAGCAAGACCCAGAGAAGATGAGGAGAAGGAAGCTTAGTGTAAGTGAAGAAAGAAAATGAATACGACTAAAAGAGGAGTATATTCAATGTACCCCTTGTGATTTTTTGGGTTTTATTTTGGTTTATCTGTTTTGGTATAGTATAGTATGTGTATTATCTATATAACTATATTTTTTTTCCTTTACCAATATATGTCCTTGTCTTAACGAATCTTCCTAAGAAAATTATAAAGACAAATACATCCTTGAGATTGAAAGAGATAATTCTGTATCCATCTATATGCATTTATAGAGGCAACCCTCGTGCACTTCTTTTGTCATGTCTGTTTCAAAGAGAGTTTGATACATTGATGTGGGAGGAAATATACCCAGCGTTTTAGATAAGTGAGAAGGATTGGTCATTGGTGTGAAGCCAGGCCCTACAACGTGATGCAGCATAATTTAACATGTACTAAAATAAATGTGTCCAAACTTGTATTGCCCACGATATCGTGCATAGAAATCCATTAGATATTCATAACAATGACATATGTTAAATATAGGCCATGTAGGTTGAGAGTGATGGCTTGTAAATTGTGTTAGAATTTCTTCACTTTCCAACGTTGATCTCATGGTAATGGTATAATGGTAAACCTGGGATGAATGAGACATGTAGTCCTCCTTATATCATCACCTATCGCAATCATAACTTTTTTTTTCTTTTTTTCTTTTGTCTGGGGTGGGGTTGAGTGCAATTGAATTTTTATACAACCTGTTGGAAATTTGAGGTCATCCTATATCTAGATCCATTTTGGATTTTGCATATATTTATGAAAGGGGGTTGTGGGGAACAACATTATTGAGAATTCACACGGTGGTTGTACATGTGCATGAGTTTAAAGATAGATAGCAATTGGAGGCTAGGCCACCCTAGTAAAAAAGAAAATGGATAAAGACTCAAAAAAAAAAAAAAAAAAAAAAAAGAGAGGAAGAAATTGAATTACAAAGTTAACCAGTAGCTCATTGAGGACAGGCGTGAAAGAGAAAAGGAGAGAAGTTATGGAATTGGAAAATGACAAGGTCATGATGGTGTTGGAGTGGGCCTCATGTGAGATCTTTCTTGTAAAGAAATACAAATGAGTGTTTGTGGCTACAGATGGGTTTGATGCAATGACAACTTGTGAGAGCCACATCCTGTTTTTATGTGTTTTGGAAACTTGCTTTGTTACTGCTTTGTCACTGACCAAAAAACAGTAGATTATTTTCTATATCGGACATGGCAATGAACATAAACAAATTGAGGGAGAAGAAAATCTGCAACACGTGATTATCTTCTTTCTTTACGAAGTTTTGTTCTTGATCAAGAGGTGAAGAGATTCAAATTTGGGTGATACTTCCCTTTCATGCCCTGAAATTTGACCCCATGGCCGTGTAGTACCATTTATCACTTTAGACAAAAAGCTTTTGAAGAAGCAATCAAAAGATGAACTTTCGGTTTCAAATCCAAATTTTAGATCATGATCTTCAGCTTGATATGGTTGTAACAAGTGACTTTACCTCTGCTCATGTAAAAACAAAAGCAACCCTCCAACCACAATAGGCCTTAGGATAAAGTGAAAAGAAATAAACACTAAATCCAAAACAAGATATAGTTATTTTTATTTTTGTTTTTAAAAGATACTATAAACAAAAACAAGTAAGAAAAAAATCTTCTATATCTAAAGATAATGACGGGCCTTGATTAATTTATAGCAATGCTGGCTAAATCAACATCTTCTAAGCTGCTTAACCTATCAAATGCAAGAGCATAGATTAAAATTTGGCATCATAACGATTTTGACTATCCCACTTCCCAGGCGTCCTCATGTGCCCTTATCTTCTCACACAACCAAAGATAAAGAATGAAAATAATGCATGTTTTATACTCATTAGTCATTATCAATAATATTAGGCCATGTTGTTTCATGCAGACTAGTAAGCCCACAATTTCTTTCCAACATAATTTGTGTATTTTGTTTCCAGTAATTACAATTCCAAATCTATGTCGGCACTGGCCAGAGCGAAGATGATCATTGATGCTGAGAGTCCATATAACATTGCGGTTGGCAAAAATGGTGGATCAGCTGGGGCTTCAGCCCTTTCAAGTAAGGGCCTCATCCAAAGCCCTATCGAACCAGACCAAATAAAAGCAAAGCAGATCCAAAGTCCCTAACTTGCACTCATCTCATTTTCGGGCTTGGGCTCACCCCTAGTAAGAATGAGAGCGAAGCTAGTCCTGCACAACCCAAACTTTCTGGACCCCTTTGCTTAAAGTCCAATGACAGCATCATAATTTTGATGCACTTTCAACCAATGTTGTGAATTCTGTTTCTTTCTTAAATAAATTGGCAACATATTTTATTCTAGTCACTAAACTGGTACACTTAACAACCCCACCCCAAATTCCATACTTAGCTCAATCCATTCTGTTTTGGCAGGTAGGACTTACGAGTTCATCCACCACTCCCCTATTTCATTCTCTTATTCTATGATTTTTTTTTTCTTTCTTAAATCCTTATTTAGGTGAAGTTTATTTTTTAATATTTATATTTTCTCCATTTGATGCTTTGGGTTATGTTAATGTAATGGGATTTTATACATCAACTTACTGCATTTTGAAGATTACATCAACTTTACTTCTAAAACACCCCTTTTTCAGCTTAACCTGATTAAACATATATCCTTCACTCATTATTTTCATCCTCCACTAAGATATTAAATTTAAGACTTTGAAAGAAGAAAAATACACATTAATAAATTAATTTAAACCAGCAAAATCTATTTGTCAAGTGCTTGGTAAAAGAAAGTCAGGGTACCGATTCTTGAAGTCAGAGGAAGAAACTCTTGAAGATTCAGCTCGGTTGATAGAGGAGAGGGAGTTATGGCAAGGAATTTGGTCTTTGTAGGTACCAAGCAAAATAAAAAAAACTTCATATGCAAGGCTTGCCGAAACTCTCTACCCATGAAGGAAAATTTGGTGCGCTGAACCATTATTGAGAATCCACTCTTTGATCGATGTTCCTATGCTAGTGAATCTGCCCTCCGTGCGTTGTGGTCGTGTGGTGAGTTGGACGTAGTCTGGGACGACTTGACCTTGTGGAATTGTCGAAATACAACCAGCTTCATAACCTTCAAGGAGCTGCTATCATGGTTCATCAAAACCATGAACACCTGGAGCTTTTCTCAGTTATGGTATGGTCTATCATGACACAACGAAACCAAGTTCGACTAAATAAACTCAGCTGCAGTCTGCACTCAATCACCCCATTGGCAAAGGAACGGCTTCAAGAGTTTAAGGTAGTAAATCCACCCCCTCCCTTTTTTCGGACTGCCTCTCCCTCGACACAGAAGTGGAAGCCACCAGCACACAGGATGGTGAAAATCAATTGCGATAGGGCCAGGTTCACAAGGGAAAACAGAGCAGGAATTAGGGTGGTCATCCAGGATAGTGACGACATGATATTGGGTTCACTATCCAAACAAATTCCTCAGGCATATAGCCCTCTGGAGGTTGAGGCAATGGCTGCCACAACAACAATTCAATTCGCATCAGACCTGGGATTCCAACATGCCATTCTTGAGATCAACTCGCATGTTATAGTAAAGGCTTTGCATAATGATACAGAGTTCCTATTTACCGTGGGCTTGGTGTCGCATGATATTAGACATAATGCTTCTTTTTTTAATGAATTACACTACTCTAATGTAAAGAGAGAGGGTAATAATGTTGCTCATAAATTAGCTCATCATGCTATTTGTGTTTTGGATTTTGCAGTATGGATGGAGGATGTTCCACCACTTTTATTTCCATCTGTATTGGCTGACATAGCTAGTTTTACTTAATTAAATAAGTTATGTTCTTTCTCAAAAAAAAAAAAAAAAAAAAAAAGTGCTTAGTAAAAGATTATATGGACCAATCCAGCACACTATTATAGATGTGAACACCTCCCCTTCCTTGTCATCCAGTTCTCACAGAAATAAAATCTGTCATTCTTAGTTATGTTTGAAGAAATAATCCATGATGAAGACATGCCAGATTTTAGATTCAACCTCTGTAAAAATATTAATGTCTAGTTGACCAAGAGGACTTGCATAATAAGTAGCACAGTTTCTTACATACAAAACATTCAACTTATGATGCACCTAGTATGTGATCAATTCCTATGTGCACACAGTGACAGTAGTCAATGAGTTCTAGCTCAACTCCTTCCCTTTTAGGAGCTAGGTGGAGGGTGGGGTTATTGGGTTCAAAAACCATTGGGTGAATGTACAACTTACCAATAAAATAAAATAAAATAAAAAAGAGCACACAATTGAAGAATGGGTATTGAACCATGATCTCACCCTCCACCTTGCTTTAAAAAGGACATGAGGTGCCATTTGAGCTAAAAAAAACATTGGCTACACGGTCCAAGAAACATAAAACAGAAAATTACTTTGCATGACCAAATGATGTTACTAATATAACATAATCAACCCAAGGTAGAGTCACAATTATAACCTTTTTTATAAGTCAAACAATGAATTATAAGTAAAAGATCAGCTGCAATTACTAAAACATTGAATCAAAAAATCTTGAATTAACTAGGCTGCATATATAACATATGATATGACAGAGAAAATTGACAGGAAAATTGATTTATCATTACATTCTCATTAGTGCTTGCAACTTTAAGAAAAAAGGACACTTTTACAACAAATATCTTCAACCTATCATACTCAGCCCCCTCATTACCTAACAACATTATCAAAAATAGAAATCTCACATCGACATTAGCTTTGGACCATTATCTGGCATACCCATCCCAGAAGCTATGTCAGCATCAAGTTGAGTATGGGGTGCAGGCCCCATCATCTGCTTAACACTGCATCAACAAGAGTCATGTGAGATATAATATCCTCTACAGTGACTATAAGATATAGCATATAAAGTTGTACAGCATTAGTCTCAAATTGTTAGAATCATAGAATAAGCAAATGATAGCAGCCATATTGGTTGATCTAATATGGAAAAACTCTACAACCAAACCTCACTAGAGTCATTTGCATAATGAACAAAGATCTTTAAGGGTCTAATTGAAATATAAAAGCATATTCGTGTTGAAAAGATAGAAAATTTGTATGGCCCTTTATTGTAATATACACTAATTACAATAATAATACATGCACATAATCTAGGTGCTTAGGCCCAACCAACCTAGAAGCTTACCAGATCCTCAAACTTCTAGTAGCTTCAACAACTCCAAAAGGCACCACCAAACACGAATGTAAAATCATGTTTGGTAACATGGTTTGATCAATCTATAAAAGATCAGGGTAACCAAACTACGCTTAAGTTCTCAGGGAAGAAAGCAACCTAAGCAATTTGGTAACAACTTAATACTCATGTATCACTAACTAGAAGACGTTGATGCACTTCTCTAACAATTCTACTTAAGTTCAAAATTAAAGATGGTAAAGGCTGAGAATATTACATTGCTTATAGAGTCCTCTGAATATGCCTAACACAGTAGAGGTGCAGCATAGACTAAACAAGTGCAATTAGGAAAATATTTCCTATTATGAAGTAAAAACATAGACTAAAAAATATTGCAAAATAACAATGTCACAGCTTGATTCTAACCAGAAAGTCCCTGCAAATAATTTACTCTAATATGACAAATTGAACCCATTACTACACCCATGTCTTCATTCAAAGAACAGCCACTAAATAAACTAGGAAAAAAAATCATGAAGTTAAGGACTACAGAAGCTTGATCATTGTTGCAAAAAAGTTGATTACCGCTTCTTGTGACGTTTCGTCTTGAAATGCTCATCCCTCACCGCCACGTTCGCAAAGTATCGGCTGCATTGAAGAACAAAACAAAACATATTTTTAACATAAACCCAATTCAACAATGGAACATAACAACAAAACCCACAATCAAATTTTGATAAAAAACAAGAATTGGGCAATAAAAAATTTATTTAAAAAAAAAAAAAAAACCCAATTCTTCAACTAGTAAAAAAGGCAAATAAACCCCAATAAAAAAAATAAAAATTTCCAAGTTCAATGCTTTTTATCTTGCACCTAAAACATCCATATTGTTCATAAATTAATCATAATCGAGCATCAATTTTGGAAAAATAAATAAATAAATTACATACTCGCAGTGCAAGCAATAATACTGGCCCATTCCAGGCAAGTCTTCATCAACAGGCAAAGGCTTCTTTTCCTCATCAGGCTTCTTCAGCTGATCATAAACCATATCGTCGCGTGCTCAATTTCATCGAGTCAAGGAAACCCTAAAATTAACAATTATGCTGTAAAAGAAATATATACACAAAAATTGAAATTTCAGAATGAAAAAAAAAGGATATCTTTGACGAGGAATTTGTCGCGACGATGAGTTTTGTGAGAGTAGCGTCTCTTCTTGACATTTCTGTGGGGGCACTTTCCTCCCATTTTTTTCTCTTTTTCTCTCTATCTTTGTCTGTAACTGTGTGTTAGGGTTTCTGTGTATCTGAGATTTCTATCTTGGAAAAACCCTAGAATGTTATCGACACCACAAAGGGTTTCTTTGTATTAAAACGACGTCGATTTAGGGGTTTTTTTTTTTGTGTGTGTGTGGATATGATGATTAAATGGGCTGATAAGGCCCATTAATATTTTGGGTTAAGATTTTTTCACATCGAGTGGGTTTTAGGTCTGGTTTGGGCTTGGTTGTAGGACCTTGAACTAAGGTGAACTTCAAGAGCTCTACGGTCAATATCATAGCCTAGATTGAATCATTTATCGTTGTTGCAAATACTAAATTATCAAAACATATATATCAAATTATCAAAAATAAAAACTTTAAAAGCCTAAGAGGTTGTTTGGATATGATGGAAAAAGAGTTATATAACTCAGTTTCTATCACCTATAACCCAAATATCTTGGGACCCACAAAAAAAAAAGGTTTGTTTGGCTTGGTTTCTTAGTGTTGTTTCCGCCGCTCAAAACTCAAAAATTTTAAGTGAAAATGATGAAAATCGGGAACAAAAAAATTGTGTTTTCAAAAATAGAAAACTGAAAATTGAGTTTTAGTGGCAGAATGGTAAATATTATGACTTAGTGGGATCTGCTTGTAGGGATTTGTCAAATCAGTTTCAATTCTTTAATATTACCGTTGGGGTGGCTTCATTTCAGTTCATTTCTTCCCCCAAATTTTTTAGCATCACTTTACCCTCTTTCCCACTTCACTCTCTGCGCCTCCTCTCACATTTCGTCTACACTTCATTCCTAGCGGCATTTGAGATGATGAACTGACGCTGTTGAACCCGCCTAAGATGAACACTCCATGATCGAAGACAAACAACCGAGGCGTGGCAGAATCTTCATCACCATCGGACTGGGTCTATCACCATCAATTTTTCATACCAAGCTCTATTTTTGTGATCTTCACTCAGGTTCAAACATATATCTCTCTGTCCCTCTCCATTTTCCATGTCCATTGTTAGATTTGAGTAGTTTTTTAATTTCCTTTTTATTAATTTTTGCCGGTATTATACTTTGGATGTTAAAATGGGTTTTCCCCGTGGACTGATGTTAATGAGAATCCAAGTTTTTACTAGCAATTACTTGCTCCATGTGAAAATAGAAGGAAAATAAACTCAAATCAGTCCAACTTATATATATGTCCTTACATATCCTTTGTTTGACTCTATAGAATTGAAAAACTATTACAAAAAGTGGCAATTTTCCTCTTTCAATTGACTTAAAGTGGACCCTTTTAACTTCTAATGTAAAGGCTTAAGCTTTATTTCCCCTATCTGTTCTCATGCATTTAGCTGCTCTGCTTTTGTCATTGCATCAGTCGCTTTGCTTATACACATGCGTTGGGTGTTCAGATAAGGAGATGTGAAGTTGTGGATTTGGATAGATGTTAGTTTGCGTGCTCCATAAAATTTTATAAAAAAATTTGTGTGCTTATGCTGTAGTTTGTGTGCTTCTGCTGTACTGAGACAAGTTAGAAAAATTGCAAAAACTCAAAAGTGCTTGCTTTACATTACTGATAACATAGATTCCATGTAATTACTCTATGTCAGTGTGGTTCTTATATATGTTTGTCCAAAGATGAATCACTTCATTTAATTCCTTTATCAGCATATGATACTATTTGACATATAATTCCTTTTATAAGCATATACGATGTATAAACTGTTAATTACCACCAAGTATAATCCAATAATGTATAATGAAGAGGATAAAAATAAGGCCCGACGGGCCTGGACAGATGGGCCTGACGGATCTATGTCCATGGGCCAAAGAAAAGACAAGCTCATCTCTTGTGTGGGTCCATTATTGATGGAACACTACATAAAATAAGGACCCAATAAGAATAGAGCCAAGTATTGGGAGATTTCGGAAGGAGCGCCTTAAATCAAAGAGTTCTCTACGGAGGAATAACTTGTTCACCACGTTTTGGATTCCTCAAGTAAAGTTCTATAAGAAAAGAACTTGGACTACAAGGAAGGGAAGCAAATCCTCACTACTATAAAAGCCCCAATACCCTCTCACATCAAGGTACGCATAATTGACCCATCTCTAGCACTCTAGAGTTGTAAGAATATTTCTAACTTGACCTTCGGAGGGTATTTGACCGGCACCACACCGGTGCTTTTTACTAGGTCTTTTTGTTTTCTTCTCTTGTGTAGGTGATTCACTTGAGTGTTAGGATCGTACTACTCACTGGTGAGATTTACGGCATCATCAGTTGGCGCCGTCTATGGGAAACGGTAACTATCTAGCTAGACTTGTCGCTTCAAGGACACAAGAGTTGCATGGTACTCACACGCTCGATGGCCACCACCAATAATGTTCAAGGAGACGAGCTGCCGAGATCCACCGCATTAGAAAGACAGGTCTAGACCCTCATGGCTGCAGTGGAGCGCCTCACGAAACAGAATCATGATCTGGAGGAGCAACTACGTCAAAGGGACGTAGGACATGACGTCCAAGAGGAAAACCAGGGTGGCAGTTTCGAACGAGGGGGACCCGAAAGTCCAGAGGGCAATAATGAGCCCAGCAAACCCGAACAGCGGAACTTAAGCATGCCCTCTCTCATGGATACAGCCCCGCCACCTATTTCGCGGAGATACAGGCGATGAAGGAACAAATGGAGGTTATGATGAACGCCCTCAAAGGACGAGTCTCCAGCGACTTTGACGATTTGGTAAACAGAACCGACTCGCCATTCATTGTACCCATCAATTCCTGTCCTTTGCCACAGAAATTTCGAATGTCGCAGATTGAGAGCTACGACAGGGTCAATGACCCACTCGATCATCTGGAAACTTTCAAAACCCTGATGCACCTTCAGGGAGTACCGGACGAGATTATGTGTAGGGCCTTCCTACGACGCTGAAGGGCGCCGCAAGAATCTGGTTTACCAGATTAACGCCAAATTCAATTAACACTTTTAAGGAGTTAAGTGCCCAGTCACCTCACACTTCATTGGGGGGCACAGGTACAAGAAATCTACAGCATGCTTAATGAGCATCAAGTAGTGGGAGGATGAGATGCTAAGGTCCTACATTACTCGCTTCAACAAAGAAGCACTCTCGATTGATGAGGCCGACGACAAGATTTTGGTGGCAGCTTTCACCAATGGCCTGCGGAAGGGAAAATTCTTGTTCTCTCTATATAAGAATGACCCGAAGACCATGTCTGAGGGTACTCTATAGGGCTACAAAATACATGAATGCGGAAGATGCGCTACTTACTAGGGAAGACAAACCCAGGAAAAGGGAGAGATTGGAAGATGCACGCCAGGACCAACGGCGGAAGAAACCAAGGACGGGAGACAGACGCGATGAAAGGCGTTCCAAACCCCCAGGTGGAAGGTTTACAAGCTTCATTCCCCTAAGCGCCCGACATCCTCGCCAATCCGACAAAAAAAGCAAGTGTTCGCGCAAGAGCAAGACAAAGCAATAGTGGAAGAAGTTAGGAAGCTGCTAGAAGCTGGTTTCATCCGAGAAGTATACTACCCCGACTGGTTGGCAAATGTGGTCATGGTCAAGAAGTCTAATGGAAAGTGGAGGATGTGCGTCGATTTCACGGATCTCAATAGGGCGTGCCCAAAAGACAGTTATCCCCTCCCTCAGATAGATACCTTGGTGGACTCAACGGCCAGACACGAGCTCCTGAGCTTCATGGACACTTTCTCAGGTTATAATCAGATCAAAATGAACGAAGAGGATCAAGAGAAAACTTCTTTCATCACCAGTTAAGGACTTTTTTGCTACAAGGTGATGCCGTTCGGATTCTAGAACGCAGGAGCGACGTACCAAAGATTAATGAACAAAATGTTCGCGCACCAAATTGGAAGGAATGTACAAGTCTACGTTGATGATATGCTGGTGAAAAGTCTATGCGAGACTGACCACTTGAACGACCTCTAGGAGACTTTCGATACCCTTCGATCATATAACATGAAGCTGAATCCAAGCAAATGCGTGTTCGGGGTTACAGCCGGGAAATTCTTGGGCTTCATGGTGTCCCAAAGAGGTATAGAGGTCAACCCGGAGAAAGTGCGGGCCATATTGGAGCTAGAGCCCCCGAGGACGGTGAAAGCGGTGCAAAGCTTGAATGGCAAGGTCGCAGCCTTAAACAGATTCGTCTCCAAAGCAACGGATAAATGTCTACCATTCTTCCGCGTTCTGAGAAAATCGTTTGAGTGGACGGATGAGTGCCAAGAAGGCATTTGAGGACTTGAAGAAATACCTTTCATCCCCACCACTACTTAGCCATTCCAGGCCAGGAGAAGAACTCTACCTCTACATAGCGGTTTCGCAAGCAGCAGTCAATGCGGCATTAGTAAGAGAAGAGGAAGAATCGCAACGGCCCGTCTATTTTATAAGCAGGGCCTTCCGAGGAGCAGAAGAGAGGTACCCTAGAATGGAAAAGTTGGTCTTTGCACTCGTGACGGCAGCGCGAAAGCTCAAGCCGTATTTCCATGCCCACACCATCATAGTTTTGACGGACCAGCCTTTAAAAAGAGCCATGAGCAGCCCTGAGGCTGCTAGAAGATGGCCTTATGGGCAATTGAGCTAAGCGAGTTTGACATACAGTACCGTCCGCGAACCGCAATAAAGGGGCAAATAGTGGTAGACTTTATAGCCGAATATACTCAACCGGAAGGCAAGGGGCAGAAGGACACAGACAATGGAGCATCCACACGGACGGATCATCGAACCAGCACGCAAGAGGTGCCGATGTGGTTATAAAAACACCAGAAGGGGATAAAATCGAATGCATGATCCGACTAGATTTCCCCACAACCAATAACGAGACCGAATATGAAGCCTTAGTGGCAGGATTAGACCTCGCGAAAGCAGCAGGTGCTGAAAATATGATTATACATTGCGATTCCCAGGTAATAACAAGCCAGATCAACGGCGACTACGAGTGCAGAAATGAAAGAATGAAGAAATACCTGGAAGAAGTGAAAAATCGGATCAGCAGCCTTGAAGTCAAATTCGTTCAAATCCCAAGGGAGGAAAACGAATGTGCCGACCGTCTTGCAAAAGCACACTCCGCGGAGTTTATGAGTACATCCAAACATGTATTATCTTTTGTACAAACCTCCTAGCTTATTGATGACGGAGCACAAATGCAGGAAGTAAATTTCGAAGAGAATTGAACTACGCCATTAATAGCATATCTGAGGTCTGGCATTCTGCCAGATGGAAAAGACGCCACAAGGAAGCTAAAAATCCAAGCCTCACGATTTATGCTGCTCGGGGATGTCTTGTACAAGAGGGGTTTCTCTCGACCGTACCTGAGGTGCTTGAGCCATGACGAAGCAAACTACGTAATGAGAGAAGTTCACGAGGGTATCTATGAAAATCACTCAGGAGCACGGTCGTTAGTACACAAGTTGATCCGAGCTGGGTACTACTGGCCCACTATGCTGAAGGACGCCTAGGCTTGCGTCAAGACCTGCGACAAATGTCAGAGGTTCAGTAATCTAATCAGGCAACTATCAGAGGAGCTAACACTTATGACGGCACCTTGGCCGTTCGCCCAATGGGGACTAGACATTATGGGACCCTTCCCAACGGCCCTAAGACAGCTAAAGTATCTGGTAGTCGGTATCGACTACTTCACCAAGTGGGTGGAAGCAGAACCCCTAGCCACTATCACGGAGAAGAGCATTCGTACCTTTGTATGAAGGAACATCATCTGCAGGTATGGGATACCGAGGGTGCTCGTCTCGGACAATGGAAACCAATTTGACAACAATGCATTTAGGGACTTCTGCTCAGAGCTAGGCATTAAGAATCACTACTCATCTCCAGCACACCCACAGGCCAACGGACAAGTCGAAGTCACAAACCGGACCTTGCTAAAAATCATCAAGACCCGGCTCGATGGGGCAAAGGGTATCTGGCTTGACGAACTACCAACGTCCTATGGGCATATCGGACTACAGCAAGAACATCGACTGGAGAGACTTCGTTTCGACTCGCATACGGTTCTGATGCAGTCATCCCAGTAGAGGTAAGACTTACAAGCTATCGAGTGGAGAACTACACCGAGGATAAAAACGAAGAGGCCATGCGCCTTCAGCTAGACTTAGTGGACGAGGTCCAAGCAACGGTAGAGCAGAGGTTGGTGCGATACCAGAATCTCATGTCAAAACACTACAACTCCAATGTCAGGCATAGGGATTTTCATATTGGGGACCTTGTGCTACGGAAGGTAATGGGCGCTGCTAACGACCTTTCACAAGGAGAGCTTGGACCAAATTGGGAAGGGCCTTATAGGATCACATCATGGCAAAGGAAGGGTACCTACCACCTCAAGACAATGGACGGACGGAAACTTCAGCACCCATGGAACACGGAACACCTTCGGAAATACTACCAGTAGAGATGATGGTCGACGACCTCCCCTATTTCCCAGTTTATTTATTTTTGCTAGTCTTCTTTAAAATTTTGCTAGTTTTCTTTTGTTTGGACAAGTTTTTGCTACAATAATTTTTAGTACCCTTTTAAGCCCAAGGGGGCAGGTACCTTTTCTACAACTTTAAATTTTATAGAGGAACATTCAGACTATGCTATGTTTTATTACTACTACAAGAGGACGAACCCTATGTGGTTTGACTACCAGTCTCGTCCGCAAAATGGACGTAGACAGACCTTATACAGATAAAATTTCTACATAAGTCCACAAAGTGGACGGACCCCACGAAGTAGACGGACTCGACAAGGGTCAAAAACTTGCACATATCCATAAAGTGGACGGGCTCCACCAGGGATCAAAGTTCATGTCCACAAAGTGAACGGACCCAACAAGGGTCAAAAACTTACACAAGTCCACAAGGTGGACGGACCCCACGAGGGATCAAGATTCTTATCCACAAAGTAGATGGACCCCACCAGGGATCAAAGTTCATGTCCACAAAGTGGACGGACCCAGCAAGGGTAAAAAACTTACACAAGTCCACAAGGTGGACGGACCCCACGAGGGATCAAGATTCTTGTCCACGAAGTGGACGGACCCAACAAGGATTAAAAAATTATGTCCTCAAAGTGGACGAACCCAACAAGGGTCAAAAACTTACACAAGTCCACAAGATGGACGGACCCCATGAGGGATCAAGATTCTTGTCCACGAAGTGGACGGACCCAACAAGGGTCAAAAAATTACGTCCACAAAGTGGACGGACCCTACGAGGGTTCAAAGATTCATGTCCACAAAGTGGACAGACCCAACAAGGGTCAAAATTACACAAGTCCACAAAGTAGTCGGACGCCACGAAGGCTACACTATCAGACCAATCCACAAAGTGAATGGACACATGTCACAACAGATGCGCTGACCATAGGACGGACCCACTATTCAACATATTCTCAAAGGAACGAGCCTCAACAAAAGGACAGAGGCTACAAACATGAATAATCTATAGTCCGCGAACATACTTAAATAAAACAGACGGACACATCCCAAGCAAAATACCAACATAATAATAAGTCTGCATTAATAAAAGTTTAAGCAAATAAGCAAAAATAAAAAATGTTTACAAACACGACGGATAAAACACAACTCAACACATGACGGGTAAAACATAATTGTTCTCAAAATACTTGTACAAAATGGATAAAAAAATTTTATGCATTAGGGACCACGGAATCCTTAGCTTGACGGGCTTCCTCTCCATCAACCGTTAGGACCACAGGGGCAATGGGGACGGGGACCTCCTCTCCAAAGAGCTCATTTATGTCGTCTGACTGCTCGGGCTGAACGGACGTTGGCTCAGGAACACTGATGTTGACAGAAGAAAAATCAAGCTTTGGATACAAGGCTTTAGCTTGACGGAGGGCATCATCAAAACCGTCATTGTATGAGACTCCGAGCTCTGCTATAAGGGCGTCGGAGTCGCGATACTCCAGCACAGCTGCCTCTTTGGCATGACAGACCTCCTTCTCCTTGTCCTCTAAAGTCTTCTTTAGCTCCTCCGTCAACTTTTGAAACTCATCTCTAGCCTGTTCGGCAAGCTTAAGCTTTTGCCCCGTCACCAGCTTCCAGTTCTTCAACTCGAACAGTTCTTCCTCCGCCAGCTTGGCCTTTTCACACACCCGTCCAAGCGTCGTCTCATGATGGAGAGACCGTTCAATCAACCCCTTCGTCATGAGCATGGCATGAAGAAGAAAGGGAGTTAGATTCAAACAAAGAATATTCACGGGCAAGAGTATGACGGACCCTTACCTGGGCAATGCTAAAGAGGCCCGTCTCCCCCATGGCCTCCGTCAAGTGGTTTCCCAAGTCTTCATATTCTTCATTACCAATGATCGACGAAAGCTTCTCCAAGGCATACTTGGGATCTTCACGGAGTAAGACGGGTGGTTTCTTTTGACTGCCCGGAGGAGGTATCATGAAGCCTTTTCTGCCCCCATGTTTGGCCGGGGTCATCGTCTCGGTACCCTTGGCCATTAAACCGAGGACGGACTCTAAGGAAACCTTCTGCTTCTTAGGTGCACGGTCTCCTTTGGGCAACGGTCTCTTTTTGGCTGATGGCTTGCTTGAACCCGTCCCCATGGCTCCCTCGTCAATCTCTTTGTTCTTCGCGGCCTGAAGTCTTATAGCTGCCCTTCTTTTTGCGTCTTCCATCTTTGAAAAAGTAGACAGGTAAGTTGGCAATGAAAACAAGCCAATTAAACGTAAGGGTCGACGGACTTACGTTGACGGGTACGTTCCTTGTACTTAATGGCCGCCGGAGTAGACTCAGGTCCGTCACAATACCAGTGGATGATATTGAGGTTAACGAGCTTAGCCCAGGTCCGTTCCTCTGGTTTAGACTTCGCGAAATTTTTTTCAAGAAAGTTATACTCTTCAATATCAATCTGGGGACGCTGTCGTACTATAAAAAATAAGAAGGAGACGGATTGATCAAGACAATGATAGAGTATTAAGGGAATTAAAAAAGTCTACATACACTATGTAACAGGTATATATACCAGACGGATCCAATATTCCCCAAGTTTTGTCAACTGGCATATAGTCCATCCCCTCTGGGTGACACATCCAACCGTCGCCCTCCAGGAAGAAGTAACGGCTCTTCTAGTCGCGATTGGAGTCCGGGGTTTCGTAGATGACTTTAAGGACAGACTTCCTAGAAACAAAACTATACGTTCCCTTTGATTTGTCAATCTCATCTAGACGATAGTAGCGGAAGAATTCCCATACTATCAACGATTTGGCACCGTTTGACATGGCTCCGTACAGGACTTCCATCGCTATAAAGACCCTCCAGGCGTTCGGAGATATTTGGCTGACAGACAAGCCCAAGTACTTGAGAAGTTCGCGATGTAAGGAGTTCAAGGGGAACCTAAGGCCAACCTTGAGCACCTGTTCGTACACCCCTACACCGTATACCCCTTTATAGTAGCATTTTTCTGACTTATAAGGTAGACGAATGGGGATGTAGTCAGGTATTTGGTAGTTAGCTCTAAGGGTTTTAAAGTGTGCCTCTTTGATCGTGGACATAAAGGAATTGATCGTCCACTCTGGTAGCATGACGAACTCCCTAAGTCCGTCAGTACCTACAACAGACTTAATCCTTTGTTCTTCACCATCATTAGAACCGTCCTTTGGTTCAGCCAACTCCATATCCTCATTTTTTTAGGACGGGGAAGAGGCAGACGAACTCCTCTTGCTTAAATCGTCTGGATCTCTATAACCGGACGGGTACAATTCCTCGTAACCAGCCCCGTCGCGGACGAACGACCGGTTACTTAACGCACTAGACATTGCCTACACGTAGTGACAGAACCTAAGACTGACGGGTTGAAAAAGGGTGACGGGTGCAAAAAACATAAATTTTTGCTGAAAAAGGGGAGAATGAAAGCTGAAAAAAGGAAACAAATTGAACGAATTGAATCACTTACCGAGGAAAAGAGTAAGCGGATGAGATTGAGTGATGCAGGAGTTGAACGGACGGATTTCTGACAAAGATGACAGACTGGCTCTGACAATGTGTTTTCTGCAAAAAACAAAGGAATGAGTGGAAGGGTGTTGGTTTTTATAGAAAAGGTGCACGGAAGACGAAGCGACGCTTCGATCCGAGATACAAGCCAATCAAGAGACAACAAGTGTCGTACGCCATAAATGCCTCTGGACAACTTGTCAGAATTCTGTACACCTGACGACCTCACTCTTCCCGAGCCGTCATCCCATAAACCTTGTCACCATCCGCTAGACATTTCAACCGTCATCCTATTGATTATGTCACCGTCCGCTGGAGATTTCAACCGTCATCCCACTGATTATGTCACCGTCTACTCAGCATTTTTAACCGTCATCTAAGTTAAACTTGTCACTGTTCATGTTTGTATCTCGACCGTCAACCCATGAACATTGAACTGTCAGCATGTATTTATTTGACCGTCACCCTAATTGGCCCCTTTCCGCAGATAGCGACGGACCAAATGGGGTGAAGGGGGCAACTGAAGAGGATAAAAACAAGGCCCGACGGGCCTGGACAGATGGGCCTGACGAATCTATGTCCATGGGCCAAAGAAAAGACAAGCCCATCCCTTGTGTGGGTCCATTATTGATGGAACACTACATAAAATAAGGACCCAATAAGAATAGAGCCAAGTATTAGGAGATTCCGGAATGAGTGCCTTAAATCAAAGAGTTCTCTACAGAGGAATAACTTGTCCACCACGTTTTGGATTCCTCAAGTAGAGTCCTATAAGGAAAGAACTTGGACTACAAGGAAGGGAAGCAAATCCTCACCACTATAAAAGCCCTAATACCCTCTCACATCAAGGTACGCATAATTGACCCCTCTCTAGCACTCTAGAGTTGTGAGAATATTTCTAACTTGACCTTCGGAGGGTATTTGGCCGGCACCACACCGGTGCCTTCTACTAGGTCTTTTTGTTTTCTTCTCTTATGTAGGTGATTCACTTGAGCGTTAGGATCGTGCTACTCACTGGTGAGATTTACGGCATCATCATATAATATTAATTTTCATTCTCTTAGAATAGTATACTATTTGGCAGATTGTTAAAGCTTTGTGATCATAGGAGCAAAAGGGTCATGAGCAAATTACCTTAAACAGTGGTTCAGCAAGTGCAGCGATAATTGTAGTGAACTCCAAATTAATCTTCACCGGGCCCAGTCGACGATCTGAGGTCAAACGAGGGAGAGGCGTGAAATGAGTTTTTGGGAAGAGAGGTGTTAAATGGGTATTGATGAAAAGCATAAAGAAATAGAAAAATAAAGAAGATTAAAGAAGACCCGAACCTGTTCTCGATCTTCACCGGCGTCGGACTGGGAGTTATGTGCTATGCTTTTGGCTTATAGGGTTTGGGTCTGCTTTTCAGGGAAGAGAGGCGTGCTCTGATGGGAGAAAATTTCTTTTGAGAGGTAAGAGAAAATCCACGTGGGTAGAAACCATAAGCAAATTGTGTGGTGTCAGTAGGTGGGCTCCACCATTTTGGCAAAAGGTCGACTTAAATTTTGAGTTATGTGATTGGGTTCTGTAACCAAACAAGAATTTTGGAGTTTTTGAGAGAAAGTGGGGTTTGGGTTATGAGTTATGGGTCTTGATGTTGAGTTATGAGTATTGACTTATGAAAATTGAGTCATGGCCAAACCAAACGAGCCTTAAGCCTCTTTGTTTATTTTCCTAAATTTCATTTTACACCCATCAAGTTTAGAATATTTTGATTTTGTCTCATAAATTTTCAAATTTAAATATTTATCCCTAACATTATATAGCGTTTAGCAAAAAATATATTTAAAAAATCTTTTAGTTTATACTAGCCTCATTACACGCGCTTCGTGCGTGGGTGTGATGAGGCTCTTTTTTTTTTCTTTTTCTTTTTTCTTTTTTTTGAGGTTTAGTCTCATAATTTTATATTCATAACCAAATTTTCTACAAAGGTCATAGAATTATCCATTCACAATATATGTAATCGAGAAAGTAAAATATTAATTTTGCTAAAAGACTTACCAATTTTGACAGAAAAATGTTTGACCATTGAGAAGAATTCAGTATATGAAACAGAAATGACAAAGAAAAAATTGAAAGAATATTATGGATTTGCAGTTTGAAAGACCACAACGTCATAAAGGGGAAAAGAGGAACAAATGAAGGAACATATATATATTATTCATGAAGTTGCAATTGATTTCTGAATGGTTTTTTTTTTTTTTTTGATGTGATATGGGGCAATTAATTTTTAATAGGAACTTTCTTTTGTAATCGAAACTTTCTCTCGTTGGAGAGCGTTCACCCTTTAGGGGCCTACCGTTGTTTTTTCTCGCCGTCTAACCATCATTTCTTGTCTTTTCTCTCTCCATCATGTCTTATTTCATTTACTCTTCTCTATAGGCGTCTTTTCCCGGCCATCCACCCTCTTCAATTCTTTCTTTGCACGTCCTCTGCGTGTCACCTGCTTTGACTCACCTTTTCTTAGTGCTTTGTTTTTCTTTCTTTGTTGACCTTTATACTTTCCTGGCTGTGCTTTGTTTTTCCTTTTCTTTTTTTTTTTACCCTTATACTTTCCCTGTTTGACGTGTGTTGTTTTTTCTGTCTGTATTCCTTTTGTTCCCTGGTTCTTCGAGAGTCTGTACTGGGTGCCCCTTTCAGTGGTCCCAGTGGTTTCCTTTTCTTTTCTTTTGATTGGGCGTACATGCAAGCTTTCTAGAAGTGTTGTTTCTTGTTTATTATGGCAAATAGTTTTGATACAAGGGAATACGGCTGGACATAGAGTAGTGACTTTGAGGAAAGTATCGGCTTAATTGATGATGAGTTAGACTCAGAGTATAGATCTAGTGATGATGAAAAGGTCCCTTTCACAAGACATGGGCCTGTAATTAACCCTAATCCAGAAGATATTGAAGTTTAAAGGGATTTTTGGAGTTCATGTGCCATTGGGTTTATACTTGACTACAGGATGTTCTCTGTAACCAGGTTGCAGCACCTTCTTAACAATGCATGGCACTTACAAGGCTCTGTCACGGTTGTAGGAAGGGATTCCTACTTCTACTTTATCCATTTTGAGAACTTGGAGGATCTGAATCATACATGCAATGAAGGTCCTTGGTCCGTTGATGGTGCATTATTAGTTCTGGAGAAATGGCGGCCTATTCTGGTCATGCACAGGCTTCAACTAAACTATGTTTCAATGTGGGTACAGCTTCACAGGTTACCTAGGGAGTACCGATATCCAAAACTTGCGGAAAAAATGGGGCAGCTATTGGGCATTTTTGAGAGGGTTGATTGGGAGGATCGTGTACCTCGAAATGTGAGGTTTATGTGTATCAGAGCTCGTATAGATTCATGGCTGCCAGTAGTGACAGGTTTCATGTTAAGATTGGACGATGGAACAAGAACGTGGATCCAATGAAGATATGAACAGGTTCACAAGTTCTATACGCAGTGTGGACTAATTGGGCACTCCAGAAATCAATGCTCTGAGAGCATGGAGAACATAGAAATGAATTTGTATTGTCAAAGGATTCGCATGTAGCAAATTCACCAAGTGCAGTTCAGGTTTGATGCTCTGAAGCCCCACTTCTCAAACGATCTTAAAGCATATTTTAATTGGAGAAGACGTTGGACAACTAAGATATGTTTTGGTCCTATGGCTCAACATCAGCATTATTCATGCAAGTGATGCAACCCACTCCACTATCCAAACCAACATTTTACCCATACTCAGACCCCTGACCTTAGTTCTAACCCAGCCAATCCACATCCATTTCATGCACCAGCTTCTCCTATATACCCCGACCCAAGAATAGCCCCACTGAGTCCTAATACTAACATCAATCACAATCCACCCCACCAAATTCCTAACCAAACAAACACAGTGCATTCCAATCTAAACGCTATTGTTCATTCATTACACTTAGATATCCACGATGATCCTGCTACACCTTACAACACTCCTATACCTTCACCAGAGCAAAGTCATGCTAATAGTCTGAGGGGAAGTGCTAATGCACAACATGATCATAACTCACACACTCATTTAACTAACCCTGGGATGCATACAAAGTCTATGTCATTGAGATGGACTTGGTTTGATGGGGCAGGGCCATTTGTTATAAATGGGAATTTTAGGGATACTCAACATTCTTCCTCTGAGACTGATAGTGACTCTCTCATAGCCACTATGTTTAACTTAGACAGTTTAAATATGGATAGATCTGAGAATAGAGGAGTTTCTTTGTGGGAAAGAGGGCAAATTCCAAAATCCCCTGATTCCTTCGTGGAAGATTTGGTTAGAAGAGTGAACAGAGACCGTTTTTATTTTGAATTGGGGAGTGCAAGTGATGGCCCTCATTTATCTAGAGATCAAGCCCAAACCTCTAAAGTAAACAAAGCAAGGGATAATTCACATTTGGGCCTTACTCGGGCCCAGTCTGAAGGGGATGTTTCTACAGCCCAAATACCCACTTTTCTTACTAATCAATGGGCTAGTATGGGTCCTTTTAGTACAAGAGTGTTTCTAGTCTGAGATCAGCGTCTCCAACTCACTCTTAATCTCACTTGACCCTTTTCCTCTAAATTCCAATCAGAGAGAGGTCGTGCGGAATTCCTTCGGTTCTATGGTACAAGGGCGCACCTCTAAGAAGAGAATTAGGAAGGAATTTGGTAGGCTGGGTAGAAATATCAGACGAAGGAAGACCCAGAGAGAGGATCAAGGAGCAATTCAAAGAAGTAATACCACTACCCTAAATAATCCAAATAGGCAAAGGGAAGCTGGCCCTCAACAGCTTCCCCAGTTATTATGAGGATACTGAGCTGGAATTGCAAAGGCTTGGGCAAATCCTCTGCAGTTCATCAATGTGAAAAAACGGCCCACAAGTTAAAACCAGATTTAATGTTTCTGATGGAGACTCATTTACCTAAAGATAGAGGAAAGAAGATATGGGATAAATGTGGTTTTAAGGTGGGTTGGGAGCTACCAAGGGAGGGGATGAGTGGTGGTCTTCTGTTAGCTTGGATGGATAGACAGAAGCTTCATATTGTGTATGAGTCCAAATATTTGGTGCATTTGGATTTGTTGGATAATAGAGGTAACCCCATTTCCATTACTTTTGTGTATGGTCAGACTGAGCTTTCTAAGAGGGAAGAAGTCTGGTGTAAGCTTAGAGAATTGAAATTGATGGCTCATCAGAGATGGTTATGCATTGGAGATTTTAACCAAATCCTCTCTGTTAAGGAAAAATTTTCTTTTGATGATGGTCCAATCCCTGGTGCAGAGAGTTTTCAACTTCTAGTGTCAGATCTACAATTATGTGACTCAGTAGCTCAAGGTCAACAATTTACTTGGATGAATAAAAGGGAGGGGGGAAATTTTGTCATGGAGAGATTGGATAGAGCCTTTGCAACTGTGGAGTGGATTGAAACTTATCCGAATTATGCTTTAACTAATCATCCAATTATCAGATCAGATCATGGTCCAATCACTCTAGACTTTGATCTCAAACTTCCCTTTCAAAGAAGACCCTTCTAGTTTGAACGTATGTGGACAACTCATCCATCATGTAAGGCAGTGGTGCAAAAAGCTTGGAGGAGCAATACTTATGGTTCAAGGGCTTACCAATTAATGCATAAAGTCACCAATGTTAGAAAGGAGTTAGCTCAATGGAACAAGGTTGTTTTTGGCAGAATAGAACAAGAAATTAAACAGAAAAGGAGGTTGCTGCAGGACCTTCAAAACAATGTTATATATATGGAGGATGTGGGAAAAGAAAGAGAGCTTAGAGAGGACCTGGAGTGTTTGTTGCAAAGAGAAGAGCTAATATGGGCACAAAAGGCCAGGAGTGAATGGATTTTGAAGGGAGACAGAAACACAAGGTATTTTCAAACAGTGATGAAATAAAGGAGGGCCAGAAGTAGAATCCATTGTATTAAGAATTCTGAGGGGGTTCTTATTGAGGATCCAGAAGGTGTTGAAAGGATTTTTGTGGATCATTTTCAATTTGCTTATGAGTCTGCCACCACTAGTAGCATAGAGAACATCATGGAGAAATTACACAATCTAGCTATTCCTCAATTGTTTGCTCAGCAATGCTACCTTCTGAACTAGTCACAATTAAGGAGATAGAGAGCACTGTCTTTATTGGGGCCTTTTAAAGCACCAGGGCCTAATGGCTTTCCAGCCTTCTTCTATCAAGAATTTTGGCAAATTGTGAAACAGGATGTATGCAATTCTGTGCAGGCTTTTTTCCACTCAGGTTCCTTGCTCAAATCTCTCAATCAAACTTATCTTACTCTCATTCCTAAAGTTACTTTTCTTGAATTTGTATCTCAATTTAGGCCTATTAGTCTTTGCAATGTTATTTACAAAATTATTTCCAAACTTATGGTTAATAGGCTTAAACCTTTCATGGACACCCTTATCACTCCATTTCAAAATGCTTTCATTAGTGGGCGAAGCATTACAGAAATATCATCATTGCTCACGAAGTTTTTGAGTTACTGAAAAAGAAAAAGGGTAGAAAGACTAGCTTTGGAGCTTTGAAAATAGACATGAGCAAAGCCTATGATAGGACGGATTGGAACTTTCTTAAAGCTGTGATTCTGTCTATGAATTTTAGCTCAAATTGGGTTAAGTGGATCATGGAGTGTGTTTCTTCTGTTAATTACACTTTATTGATTAATGTGAGTATTTCACAGAGTTTTAAACCCTCAAGAGGACTTAGGCAGGGAGACCCTTTGTCTCCCTACCTTTTTCTTATGTGTGCCAACATTTTGTCACTTGCTTTGCTTAAAACTGAACATAACCATGATATTATGGGTGTGAAGTTGGGAAGGAATGGGTTATCCTTTACACATCTTTTCTTTGTTGATGACTCCCTACTATTTTTTAGAAATGATGCTAAGTCTATTGCCACATTAAGATCAACATTGGAGTGGTACTGTGCCCTTTTAGGGCAGAAAATTAACTTGGACAAGTTTGATTTGTTCTGTTCACCAAATATGTGTAGGGAGGACTGGGAAAGTTTAGCTTCACAACTCCAAGTCAACCTTGTGGTTAATCTTAGTAAGTATTTAGGGGTAGATTTTAAGCTTAGGGGAGGAAGGGTTGCTGATTTCCAATATTTGGTGGAGAAACTTCAGTCTAAACTTCAGGGGTGGAAGGCTAAGTTGCTCTCTCAGGCTGGTAGGACTACCCTTATCTCCTCTGTGTTGCAATCCATGTCTTTGTACACCTTCTCTTGTTTTAGGGTCCCTGACACAGTCTGTGATAAACTAGATGCTACCACTAGAGCCTTTTGGTGGGGTCATGATCCATGAACTCGCAAATTACACCTTATCAATTGGAATGAGGTATGCAAGACCAAGAGAGAAGGAGGACTAGGTTTGAAAACATTTAAGTTGTTGAACCAGGCCATGCTAGCTAAGCAATTTTAGAGGATTGCACACAACCCCCAATCACTTTTGGCTAGGACTTTCAAAGGGTAAATACTTCCCTAAAGGCTCTATTCATGCTTGTTCTCCCAAATCTCATAATTCTTGGATTTGGAGGAACATCATTAAATCAGAAAATTTTAAACTTAAGGAGGTTAATGGTGGATTGGGAGGGGTTCAGATATTTCCATTTCTCACAAAGACTGGTTCCCTCAACGTACCAACCTTAGTGTTGCTAGCAGTCCTCAATCTGCTCCTAGGACGGTAGCTGACCTTATCAATCAATCCACAGGTGCTTGGAAAACTGAATTGGTCAGGAGTTTATACCCCCACCAGGTCTGCAAAGAGATTTTCAATTTGCCTATTTCTAGAACAGGATGCTTCAATGATAAACTTCTTTGGAAACACTCATCTTCTGGTGACTTCTAAGTATGTAGGGCTTATTCTTTACTTTTAGATGACTTTCAAGCCTCCTGTACTAACTCTAGGCCAACTGTCTCAATTCCTAAGGAGGTTTGGAGACTTATTTGGAGAGTTAAACTTCCTTTGAAAATTGGGACTTTTGTTTGGAAGCTGATGCATGACAGTCTACTACTTTTTTGAATCTAAATAGTAGAGGGATAAATGTCAATAGTGATTGCCCTTTATGTAATGCTAAGGTTGAAAGCTCCACACATCTGTTTCTCTCGTCAGTTTGCAAGAGCCATTTGGTATGGATCTACGTTGTGCTTTCATACATCCTCTTTGTCTAACATCTCAGGTTCAAGATTGGATTAGCTCCTTGCTGATCAAACATAAGAAGCTGAATCCAGAGGATATGAGATCTCCGCAAATTTTGTTTACCATTTTGTGGTCAATTTGGAACCATAGGAATGTGGTAGTCCATGACAATATCCAACCTAACCCCCTTGGTGTGCTGTTAATGGCTCAAACTATGTCTTGCAAGTACCAGGAAGCTTTTGGCAAGGAAGAGTCTCACCATCTCAAAGAGTTCAATCATTCCAAGGATCCCAATCCTGCTGGAGGTCAGTGGCAAATAGTTCTTAAACTAGCAGGAGCAAAAAGGAGGAGTTATTCTGGCAGTGCTTATGCTTAAGAGGCTAAGAACAAACAAGGTGAAGTGGTATTTTGGGGTGTCCGAAGCTATGTGGCAAGCTCGGCTGCTGGTGCTTTGCATGAAGCTCTGGTGGAAGCCTCTATCCAAGCAAGGACCCTTGGTTTTCAGCAAGTTTTGGTACTCAACACCTGCAGAAAATTAGTTCTTCTCTTTAATGGATTTGCAAAACCTGATTAGAGGGAAAGAACAATGATGGCAGATCTTCGCTGCATACAACAAGATGGTTTAGTGTTGAAGCTGATTTTTGTTCCTAAGGTTGTCCTTGATAATGTATACCACTTAGCTAGTTTGGCTACTGATAGGCCACTCCACTTTTGTTGGCCCCATACCCATATGTTTTCCTGTGTAACTTAACTTGGTTTTCTTCTGTTACTGGTAAAAAAAAAAACTGCCCCACCTTCTTAAAAAAAATACCCCCATCCACGGTTTCCCTTTTTTTTTTCTTTTTTTTTTTCTTTTTAGAGAACTTGGGATAGGTTCTTTTTAATAGAAAACATACTACTTTTTTTTTTTTTTTTTGATAGAAGGTTGGATGGTTTTTCTTAGGAGAAGGTGGGGATTGTGGAAAGTTTTTACTTTTTCACTTTTTTGTTATTAATTTTTGTCGATTTATAGTTCTTTCCCAATTTCTTATTTTTTAGGAATAAGAATAAGTTAATAAAATTAGGGGTATTTTTGTAAATAAAAAATGCAATAATTAACTTTCTTAATCCTCTTAATATATAGAGATACATTGATAAAATGTTTGTTAAATACCAAATCATCTTAAAAACTACATTATTTTTTTTCACAACAATAAAAAAAAATATATATATATATATATATGTGTGTGTGTGTGTGGGGTCCATTTTTAACAAAAGTGAATGCAACCACTACATATTCTCTTAAGCATATGCAACCTATTAAAATTAGGCACACGTAATACCTAAGAGTCATGCATGGTGACACATGTTCTATACATTAAGCTAAATTCGCAATATAGCCGGCCATGTAAAGTTCTTCATTATAAAAGGGGTAAAGACCATTTGGAACAGGGGATAGACTCTCTCTTTCACTTTCTCCTTCTTTTTAATTCTCTTAGAGCTCTAGCCCTTTAATAGACTATCTCTTTTTGGTCGAGGAGACCTTCTAAATTACTTTCTCAGACCTTTCCGGTACTCCCTCTAACTTGGCCAAGGTGCTTGGATCGAGGACTCCTTTTGGCCGAGGACACCTTCCGAAGTACTTTCTTAGACCTTCCCAAGTACTCCCTCAAACTTGGCCAAGGTGTAGTGGGCTGAGGACTCTCATTGGCCAAGGTGACCTTTTGGAGCACTCTCTCAGACCTTTTGAGGTACTCCCTCTGACTTGGCCTTTTAGCCAAGGAGACCTTCCGGAGTACTATCTCATACTTTCACAAGTACTCCCTCTAACTTGGCCGAGGTGCATTAGACCGATGACTCGCTTTGACAGGTATACATTCTTTGATTTTATTAGGTATACACTCTAACCCTTTCAGGCATCTTCTATCAAGGACACCCTTGTGACTCATGATATACTTGGTTTCAGTAAAGCTTCCTTCAAATAACAAATTTATTGTAGGAAAGTCAATAGTACCATATTTTTACCCACTACAATATATATATACACACACATATATATACACACTTTATTTTATTTTCTGAGTTTCTTTTCTATCTTGTTCCTTCTAATTTTTTTTATATGTTTTTTTTTCTTGTTGGGACTTTCTCATTTTCCCATAAATTCAAAATTTTGGAAAGAAAAAAAAACACATACAAAACTTAAATAAATAAATAAAAATCATTTACTTCCATGAATCTCATCTGCACTAAACATTCCCTCATACTCTAAAATTAGTCAAACAAGGTTCGTCTCATGAATCTCATCTCTATTCAACATTCTTGTGCCACCATCACAACACACTATGTTAGCACACCAACCAAACCCTCCAATTTAGCTACACACAAAAACCCACAAATTTGAAGCCACCATTGTAGATCTACCAACTCAAAGACTCCATCCTCAAACTCAGGTGAACCGCCGCATACATTCATGAAAATACAAGCACCTTTACATACCATAAGCTTAGCCACCATTCCCAAATCAAACCTTTTGACCTAGCATACTTAATCGAAACCCAGTCATGAAAATACCTCGAAAACCCAACCATGAAAACCCAACACCAAATCAAATGCTCATACCCAACTGACACCCCCACATGAATCCCTTGTTATCAAAACCTAGCCATGAAAACCCATACATTGGATTTAACCATAAAAACCTAGCACATATTTTGCAATCTAAACCTAGCCATGAAAACACCTTGGTCAAGCTATCATCTTTAGACTTGCTTGCCTTGTTACTATCCCAAGCTTAATCCCTTCACAATCTCACTCCTTTTGGTTTATGTGTGGACATCTCTCCACAATCAAAGAAAATTAACAAAAATTTTACTAAAAAAATGCAATTTATTTATTTGTTTGTTTCTTATGTAAAAACCAAATAGATACAAAAGAGATTAGGATATGAGTCATGGTAGGGGGGGGGGGGGGAGAGAGAGAGAGAGAGAGAGAGAGTTGTTCTTACATTCAAAACAGATTGAATGTGTGTTAGGGAACGAACACAAAGCTTTAAAGTTAATGTGGTGAGAGACTCTTTTATTATTACCATTCGTGCATCGCTTATTTTTTCTTCAACAACATTTTTTTTTTATAAAAGAAAACCCAAACATGAAGATACAACACTAAATTAAACATTCACACCTAAACCCCTAGATCAAAATTGTACCATGGTTTGTTGATTTTGTAAGTTTTGTGGTGTGGTGGTGGAGTTGACTTTTTGGAAAGGCAATTTGTGAATGAATTTTATAGTTTTGTGAATGGATTCTTGGCTTCTGTATGAATGCTGAGAAAATGTTGAGAATGAGTAATTTATTTTAATTTTTAGAGAAATGTTTTAAAATTTTAAAGTATTTTAAAGATATTGTGGCATTTAACGGACAAGTCATTAATGGAAATTGAAGAAAGTTATTATTATTATTATTATTATTATTATTATTTATTAGAATTGCTATGTAATGTTAGGAGTACAAATCTAAAATTTGAAACTTTAAGACACAAAACAAAAAATTACCCCATACTTCAGGAATCTAGCTAGCTAATGATTCGATTAGTCTGATAGCATCTTTCGATGTACTAAGTACTTAGGGGTTGAGGGAGAGTGGAGGGCAATAGAGATTTCTAACCATTATAAAATTTAATATATATATATATATATATATATATATATATATATATGTAATTGCAATTTAGTCTATCATTTTTTTTTTCTAGCTGTTGCAAATATGTGTAAGACTAAGTAATTATAATAATTTCATGCATAGTTTTCCAATAAGATCTTTAACATTCTCATAAAAATTTATTTCTTTATTTATATAACTAAAATCAATTCTTTTATATATATATATATATATATATATATAGATATATAAACTATTTACAGTCTGGTACGATCCAATAAAGGTCAACCTAAGGTTGCAATTTACAAGCTAACCTTCTCCCAAGAGGAAGGAAAAAAAAAATCAATTAACTCAATTGGTAAAGTCTCTAATGATTGAATAAGAAATCTAATGTTTAATTTCTGCTTACACAAAAAATCGACTGGTGTCTTCGTCTGATAATAAAGAGCTATTATCAAGAGGGGAAAAAAAAAAAAATTATATATATATATATATATATACAATTTAACCTAAGCTGGCTGCTAGGCATGGTTTCATTAATATGGCTTGGGCTTGGGCTGCTATTATCAATTGAAAGGAACTTGTTTTTAAGTCCATTCGAATGTGATCCAACTTGCCCAAAGTTGCAGCCTTCGTCAACTTTTTGCTCTTAAACTGATTCACTCTGCGGAAAATTTTGTAAAATAATATTGTTTTAATAATTATTATTTAATTTAACCCTATTTTGAAGTTATTTGAAAATATAGCCTTTTAAAAAAATTGTATTTCCAAAACACAACTTTAAATGTCAAAATCATATTTTTAAAACACAATTTCGTAGAAAATTGAGACATTTAAGTAAAATCATGTTTTTAAAACACGATTTTAAGTGTTAAATTCATATTTTAAAAACACAATTTTGAAAAAAATCTAGATTCCTAAATAATAAAACAAATTTAAATAATTATTATTAACTTGATATAATTTTCCAAATTAACTCCTTATTCGTTATGTGAATTCATCCCCACCTATTATTTCATGAGAAAGAGTTTGTTTGGGATTTACAGAGGAAGTAGAACTTTAATAATAAAGTTCTAGCAACGAAAAAAAAAAAACTTAAATTGAAAAGATAAACTTCAATTATAAAGTGTTTTTGAAATTGTTATATCAATTTAGTAACCAAACTAACCAAAATCTTTTTAAGATATGAGCGAGAAAGGACCAAAAAAAAAAAACATTATAAAAGAGTGTTTTATATTAGAAAAGTATGACATTTCTATATTTTTTTTATAGGCTCTACAGAACTCTTTTCAAAATTTGCAAAACAAGTAGCAAATTTTTATTTTTTATTTTTTTAGTAATTCAATAATTTGGGATGGTGGAGGATATGAAACAAGTCGCAAAACTTGTTAAAGAAATTTAAACCACTTAAAGAACTCTTAAGAGCTAATTAATTAATGTAAATTCAAAGTGACTTTTTTTTTTATGGATCAAGAATTTACTTTACGTGCTAATAATGAAGGTTTTGGATTTAATTGTGCTCTAGTATATATAAGTACTCATTAATACCATCGCACACCCTTGATGCGATGGTCACTCCACAGATATAAGTGCTTGTAGGGTGTAGGGGGTAAGGGCCGGGGTTTAAGTCTCCAAGAGGGAGTTTCACACACATATACACTTAGATTAGGCTAGAATAAAATTTCTATCTTATATATAAAAATAAAAAAAAATAAAAAAAGTACTCATTAATTGATGAAGATTCTGACGTGGCTTTTATTTTATTTATTTTTTGTTTGTTTGTTTGATTTTTTTTTTTTTTTGCTAGATATTTTTTTGTTTGTTTGATTCTTTGCGTGGCAATGGCATGAATGCTTCATATTAGGAAAATGTACCACAATTTTTTACACAGTTTTTATCACAATTTGCTCACGTGGTAAATCGTGAGTAGTGAAGTTGTGGACCCATATACACCCACCACTTTTACTCTATAGCATTCACAACTTGTCACTTGAGCAGGTTGTGGCAAAAATTATGGTACTAACATTACTCTTTATATTATAATCATCATCATTATTTCTTATTAGTTCATTTGGGTGAGTTTTTGGTCTCTCTTCTCTAGTCTTTTTCAAGACTAAATGATTGTAGTACTATTACTTCCTCTTTTTTTTTTTCTTTTTTTTTTTACTATTACTTCCAAGTACATAATCATTTTATATTTTTACTTCCATATTACTAAATTGAAAAGTCAAAGTGACTATAAATTAAGAAGAAACTAATAAATATAGTGAGTGATGGAGTTGTGAATCCACATAAACCCACTACTTTTATTCTACTATTCACAATTCGTCACTTGAGCAGGTTATGGCAAAAATTGTGATACTAACATTACTCTTTATATTATGATCATCGTCATTATTTCTAATCAATTTATTTGGGTAAGTTTTCTATCTCTCTTCTCTGGTCTCTTTCAAAAGTAAATAATTGTAGTACTATTACTTCCTTTTTTTTTTCTTTTTTTTTTTGTTTTGCTAATCAGTACTATCACTTCCTAATACATAATCATTTTATATTTTTACTTCCATATTACTAAATGACAAAAATCGAAGTGACTATAAATTGAGAAGAAACTAATAAATATCATTTAGACATGACTTGTGAGAAATAACAAACAAACAAAAAAAAATCATAAAAGTGTTATATTTTGTGAGTTCTTGTAAACTCAACTAATAAATTTTTTTATTGATGAATAAGAGATTTAGGGTTTGAACTTTGCCTATGCAAATTAAAAACTAATTAGTGCTTTAGTTTAATAATACAAAACAATCACTATGGAACGAATGTCGTAAGTTGAACTATATATATATATATATATATATATTTTTTTTTAAATCTCTCTCATAAAGTTGAAGAAAGGAAAAAATATCAGAATTTTTTATTTTCAAATAGGCCGAAAGACATATATATATATATATATATATATATTTGAATTCTTGATTAAAAAAGAGTAACTTTGAAATCCTCTTAAGAATTTATTTTACTCTTAAGAACCAAAATAAAACCCATATAATTTTAATGATTTTAATAATAGGGAACACAAATTATCGCATAGGATTTTTATAATAAGTGAAGAGGTGCAGAAATAATGTATCTCTTTATAATTTGATGGCATGAAATTAATACTTTAATACTTTAATACTATATAGGCCCAATCCGTTGGCATTTTTAGGTGAGCTAGCTAGGAAAACACATCCAATTTTTTATGCGCCTGATCGTGACGCTTCATATTGTCTTTTTGGAGAAGAAAGCTGATAGTTCCATTAAAGAAAAGTCGGTGTCGACTTGGATTTCAGCTAAAAGTTGAAATATCTTTCATCCACCCCAGAAAATCGATAAAACATTTCATATTAAGATCAAGACATTTCATATGTATATATATCCATCCACACTAAAAAACCAATAAAACACTTCATATTAAGATGAAGACATTTCATATATAGCATTGTTGGGAATAATTTAGTGCCTCTCTACAGAAAGATTACCTCTCTACAGGAGAGCTCATTAGTAGATCGTGAGGACACTCTTATTTTAGCTATACAAAGAGTCTATTAACACACACACACACACAAAAAAAAATGTCATTCAACATGATATTGTTAATAGTAAGAATATTAGCGGCCAACCTATACAAAAACTAATAAAAAGTTTGTCAACTCAACAATAGCGAAAAATATTATCAATATATATATTTTGCTTATATAGCATTACTCCTAGCTATATTCTTGGCATCAATTCGACAAAAATAATATTCTTTTCTTTTCGCCTATGACAACAAAACAAGAACAATTAGAATTTCGATAATAATAAAAAAGATATCATAGAAAGAAGAATTTTCTTTAGGTTATAAACATAAGCATAAACAACCAATTAAAAAAAAAAAAAAAAAAGAATACCCCACCCCAAAAAAAGGCCAAAAGAAAAATCACAGGAAACACAGAGTTGAAATCAGTTGAAACTTTCAAGCTCTATTTCTTACCTTGATTAGAAAACAAACCTATCTCTAAGCTGATCTAGGGTAATGATCACTGATCACAGGGCTTGAGACATAGGAAAAGCACCATTAAAAGTGGTATTACCAGCCAACTTATACAAGAACCAGTAAAAAGTTAGTCAACTCATCAACAGCGAAAATATTATCAATATATATATATATATATATATATATATATTTGCTTATATAGCATTACTCCTAGCTATATTCTTGGCATCAATTCGACAAAAATAATATTCTTTTCTTTTCGCCTATGACAACAAAACAAGAACAATTAGAATTTCGATAATAACAAAAAAGATATCATAGAAAGGAGAATTTTCTTTAGGTTATCAACATAAGCATAAACAACCAATAAAAAATAAAAAAGACTACCCCACCCCAAAAAAAAGCCAAAAGAAAAATCACAGGAAACACAGAGTTGAAATCAGTTGAAACTTTCAAGCTTTATTTCTTACCTTGATTAGAAAACAAACCTATCTCTAAGCTGATCTAGGGTAATGATCACTGATCACAGAGCTTGAGACATAGGAAAAACACCGTTAAAAGTGGAAAGATGATCCATTTGTCTGCACTTACAACTGCACCTACCTCTTACGTCCATCTAGGGTAGCGCTCTACGCTCATAGACCCGTTTGGATTAAAAGGAAAGGAAGTGAAGTAGAAGAAAGTAGAGTAAAATTTACTAAAAATATACTAATTTAAAGTCAAACTTACTTTACTCCCTCTTGATCCAAACGGAACATTAAGACTCGAGAAAACACTACTGTAAATTAGACTATACAGAGAGAGGTGCAGGTGCAAATGCAAAGAAATGAAATAACCTTGTTTTCCTTCCTTCCAAACATGCACATAAAGCTCACTAATCCCATAAATAAAAATCCTTTTTCTTTTCCTCTGGCATATAGGAGAGAGTGTGACTCATGGTCATTGTTGCACACTCTGAATTCGATTCTGGGTAAGTACATATATATAGATATGAAAAGAGAAAAAAGACATGACACATTTTAAGAGAGAGAGAGAGAGAGAGTCACGGTACACGGCAACTTATTACTTGTACCAGTGCTATATATAATCTGGACACTAAAATTTAAATAGCTGAGCTATAATGCCGCTTTGATTAACTTCTGAAATGGTAGACTGGTAGTCTCTGGAGGCCACGTGACGCAAAGGCCCAAGCACGTGGAGAGATCAGGTTTAAGCCAATGAAATGGTGACACCTAAGGATATCCCTACCTAATAGGGACCACCACAACTCGAGCCGAAGGTTTGGACTGACGAATGCATTTGGGTCACGTGGACTTATTGCAACCACTAGGCGAGGACCACTACAAAGAACTTTTTATTTTTATGTAAATGACAAGAAATGTTTGGCAGAACAAATTGTTACAATATTATTATAATAGATGAGGTGTCATTACCTCATAAGCCAAAATAAAATCATAAGATATTAGATTAAAACTCATTACAACTAGATTAGCAAAAAAACCTCACTATAACTAAGAATATTGTGATATTTTGTTGTCCATAGAAATAAAAAATCATTAAAATATGAGAATTAAGAAACTACAAAGTATGTAGATTATAATTAACTCAATTAGTATAATTTATTGTCATTGAATAAAAGACTTAGGGTTCGATCCCATCTACATCAGAAAATTAGTGTCTTAGTCTGATAATAAAGAGCAACTATCAGGAGCGGATGCCATAAGTTAAGAAAAAAAATTAGTAAAGTCTCTTGTCGTCGAATAAGAGATGTTTGAGAATTAAATCCCACATATACCAAGAAACTAGTTAGTATCTTGTTTCAATGATAAAGAGCAACTATAATGAAGCAGATACCACATGTTTGAAATTCTATCATATCTATAAAAAAAGAAAATATAAGATAAGGTAAAAACCCCAAATATATGCTAACAAATGGTTTGCAATATAGAAAGAACTGAAGGATCAAAATATAACACAAAACATTCTTTAGAACCTTAGAGAATAGTAAGTCTAGATACACAATAAATTTCACTTTTTTTTTTCATGAATAAAATTTTGGTTTTATTTTGTGCATAAAATTTTATTATCTAATAAAAAAATTGGTTGAATTTGTGCATATAAATTTTTGGTTGAATCTGTATACTTGGTTTTTGAGTTGAATCTCTCTCTCTCTTTGGGAATTTTAGAGATTGGATTGTGCGTAGAATTTTTTGTTAATAGAGTTTGAATCTTTTTTTGAATTTAAGTTTGAGTTTTCTTTCACCTAAAATTGAAGCTCCTTCCATATATTTTAATCTCAAAAAGAAATCCAAGAAATTAAATAGACTCACCAAAAATTTAGATTCCTATCCAAAAAAAAAAAAAAAAAACAGATATTTTAAAAAAGATGTTCAACAAATATTAGGATATTATAGGGGAGAAGATCTTTAAAAATGTGGTCAAGGCCGCAAGTCTTTAGATTTTTTTTTTTTTTTTGTTGGGGATATTTTTCCCCTTTTTTTTTTCTTCCTTCAATTTAGAAAAGAAAAAAAAAACTTTTTTTTTTAAATCCTGACTTTTATTATTATTTTTAGTTTTTTTTTTAAATTCAAGATTTTTAAAAATAACAAAACTACATCGTTTTAAGGGCACTTAACTACATCATTTTAAGTATCAAAATATAACACAAAACATTCCTTAGAATCTTAGAGAATGGTAAGTCTAGATACACAATAAATTTCACAATTTTTTTTTCATGAATAAAATTTTGGTTTTAATTTGTGCATAAAATTTTATAATCTAATAAAAAAATTGGTTGAGTTTGTGTATATAAATTTTTGGTTGAATCTATATACTTGGTTTTTGAGTTGAATCTATATACTTGGTTTTTGAGTTGAATCTCTCTCTCTCTCTCTCTCTCTCTCTCTCTCTCTCTCTCTCTCTCTCTCTCTCTCTCTCTCTGTGAATTTTAGAGATTGGATTATGCGTAGAAATTTTGTATTCAAATAGAATTTTTTGTTAATAGAGTTTGAATCTTTTTTTGAATTTAGGTTTGAGTTTTCTTTCGCCTAAAATTGAAGCTCCTTCCATATATTTTAATCTCAAAAATAAATCCAAGAAATTAAATAGACTCAACAAAAATTTAGATTCTTGTCCAAAAAAAAAAAACAGATATTTAAAAAAAGATGTTCAACAAATATTCGGATATTATATAGGAGAAGATCTTTGAAAATGTGGTCAAGGCCGCAAGAGTCTTAGAATTTTTTTTTTTTTTTGGGATAGTTTTTCCCTTTTTTTTTTTCTTCCTTCAATTTAGAAAAGAAAAAAAAAACTTTTTTTTTAAATCCTAACTTTTATTTTTTTTTTTAATTCAAGATTTTCAAAAATAACAAAACAGCACCGTTTTAAGGGTACTTAACTACATTGTTTTAAGGATCAAAATATAACACAAAACATTCCTTAGAACCTTAGAGAATAGTAAGTCTAGATACACAATAAATTTCACAAACTTTTTTTCATGAATAAAATTTTGGTTTTAATTTGTGCATAAAATTTTAAAATCTAATAAAAAATTGGTTGAGTTTGTGTATATAAATTTTTGGTTGTATCTGTATATTTGGTTTTTGAGTTGACTCTCTCCCTCTCTCTCTCTCTTAGAGATTGGATTATGTGTAGAAATTTTGTATTCAAATAAAATTTTTTTGTTAATAGAGTTTGAATCTTTTTTTGAATTTAGGTTTGAGTTTTCTTTCACCTAAAATTGAAGCTCCTTCCATATATTTTAATCTCAAAAAGAAATCCAAGAAATTAAATAGACTCAACAAAAATTTAGATTCCTATAAAAAAAAATCAGATTTATAAAAAAAATGTTCAACAAATATTCGGATGTTATAGAGGAAAAGATCTTTTTAAAAATGTGGCCAAGGCTGCAAGAGTCTTAGAAATTTTTTTTTTTTTGGGGGGGGGGATATTTTTCCCTTATTTTTTTTCTTCCTTCAATTTAGATAATAAAAAAAAAACTGGCTTTTATTATTATTTTATTTTTTTTTTTTTTAATTCAAGATTTTCAAAAATAACAAAGCTACATCATTTTAAGGGCACTTAACGGCTACTCACTACTTAAAAGAGTGGACTACATTGAACACGAGTAAAACTTATGGGATTGAAATGAATTAAAAAAAAAAATTTATAGGTCTAAATTGGATTTTGAACAAAGTTAAAAGAGATACTTAAAAAAAAAAAAAAACACGAAAGAATAATCAAATGAGGAATTTTAGAATCAATCCCTCCAGCTCTCCTTTTCCTTCTATGCCATGCCATCCAGACAATATAACATGATTCTAGCTCAAATTCGCATCAGGATTCAGAATTGGAATTGTAATTGAATTCATAAGTGGTAGGTTCCAGTTAACTCAACTGATAAAACCTCTGATGATTGTATAAGAGATCTGAGATTCAGTCTCTATCTACACCAAAAACTGATTAGTGTCTTGGTCTAATAATAAAGAACTATCATTAGGAGTGGACGCCATAGATTGAAACTTTCTCCAAAAAAAAATTCATAAGTGCAATTTTAATTCCTTAAAACAAACAAATCGAACCTAAAACCTACATCCAAACCAGACTAGGAAAAAAAATAGTCTGATCCATACAAGGAAAGTCCAATTATAAATATTAGAGATTTCACAACATCATTCTAGAAAAAAAAACAATGAAGCCTGTGGGAAAGAAAAGCATCGTTCTTGACAAACCAGGAACAGTCAAGATCATCCCTGAAGAACCAGACAACCTATGATTACTATACAATCTTGTCCTGCCCCACCACCTAGGGCTGTAAACGAGCCAAGCTTTGTCGAGTAGTGCGTGTTTGAGCTTGACTTGTCAATAAAAATCAAATGCTTAAGCTTGGCTTGGGCTTGAGCTTGAGCTTGAGACAAGCCTAAAAACAATGTTTGAACTCGAGCCTGTGAGAATGCCAAAAAGCTTGAGTTTGGCTTGGCTTGGCTTAATTAATTAGTCAAACCAAGCTCATGCTTAATACTAAGCTCAAACTCGGGCTTAAGTCAAGCTTTTTAGCTTAGGATCCAAAAAAATTGCATCATTAAATGCTTATATCACCAAAAATTAAGTAAACAAATATATATATATATATATATATATATAATACTCATTTTATTATGCTTCTAACACCCATGATTAGAATTTGTTCAAATTACAGCTTTACATAATTAAATCCATCCATCATCATTTATTGCCTATAACTTGAGTAATTGTTCAAAATACAATTTTTACATCTACATTTGTTATTTGTACAACTATAATCTTCACAAATCTAAATAAATTAACATTCTAAAACACACACACACACACACACATATATATATATATATGAATAAACAAGCTATAAATTAACATTTCAAAACATATGTATAATGTCATAATAATAAGTTTATTTAGTAAATATATATCAAGCTATAAATGAGTTTAACCCCGACATGTTTTGTATCAAGCCCTATTATTCACAAGCTTGTTCATGAACAATTTTTTTTGCTTAAGCTCAGCTTGTTTATCAAATAAGCCTAAAACTAAGGCTCAAGCTTGGCTTATTTGTAAATAAACGAACATGAACGAGTTTTTTATCGAGCCAAGCCCGAGTTATTCGTGATTCAGAATTGGAATTGTAATTGAATTCATAAGTGCAGTTTCAATTCCTTAAAACAAACAAACCGAACCTAAGACCTACATCCAAACCAGACTAGGAAAAAAAATAGTCTGATCCATACAAGGTAAGCCCAATTATAAATAATCAGAGATTTCACAACATCATTCCAAGGAAAAAAAAAAAAACAAACAAACAAACAAAAAACAATGAAGCTCGTGGGAAAGAAAAACATCGTTCTTGACAAACCAGGAACAGTCAAGATCATCCCTGAAGAACCAGACGACCTATGGTTACTATACAATCTCATCCTGCCCGGTAACTCTATCACCACCACCTAGGGCTGTAAACGAGCCAAACTTTGCTGAGTAGTGCGTGTTTGAGCTTAGCTTGTCAATAAAAATCAAATGCTCAAGCTTGGCTCGAGCTTGAGACAAACCTAAAAAGAATATTTGAACTCGAGCTTGTGAGAATGCCAAAAAGCATGAACTCGGCTTGGCTTGACTTGGCTTGATTAATTAGTCAAGCCAAGCTTGTGCTTAATACTAAACTCAAACTTGAGATCAAGTCAAGCTTTTTAGCTTGGGATCCAAAAAAATTGCATCATCAAATGCTTATATCACCAAAAATCAAGTAAACAAATATATATATATATATATATATATAATATACTCATTTTATCATGCTTCTAACACCCGTGGTTAGAATTTGTTCAAATTACAACTTTACATAATTAAATCCATCCATCATCATTTATTGTCTATAGCTTGAGTAATTGTTCAAAATACAATTTTCACATCCACATTTGTTATTCGTACAACTATAATCTTCACAAATCTAAATAAATTAACATTTTAAAACACACACACACACACACACACACACTCACACACACACACACATATATATATATATATATATGAATAAACAAGCTATAAATTAACATTCCAAAACATATGTGTATTGTCATAATAATAAGTTTATTTAGTAAATATATATCAAGCTATAAACAAGCTTAACCTCGGCATGTTTTGTATCGAGTCCTATTATTCACGAGCTTGTTCACGAACAATTTTTTTTGCTTGAGCTCAGCTTGTTTATCAAATAAGCCTAAAACTAAGGCTTAAGCTTGGCTTATTTATAAATAAACGAACATGAATGAGCTTTTTATCAAGCCAAGCCCGAGTTGTTCATGAACGGCTTGGTTCGTTTACAACCCTACACCACCTCTTCTCACACAATCCACTACGACTCAGGCAAGATTGCCAGTGCTTGTGTCAAACTCAGCCTCGAAATCACAATCACAACCGTCGATTACGACAAGGTTTCATCCACCGTGCGAGTCTAGGGCAAGAACATCACAGCCAATGAACACGCCCCGACTAGGTTGTTTCATACGTTAACTCTCAAGTAGAACAAGGAGATTGTTCTCACCAAGAAGGTTTGGGACTCAGTTGCAGTCGACATGTTACGTGAAGGTTGTAACATGTTTTCGAGTGCTGACCTGGCAGTGGTTCTCATGCAACAACAAAGTTTGGCTCATGTGTTCTTGGTTGGGAAAAGGGTCACCACGCTTTGTGCCAAGATTAATGGTTCTACATCTTCTTCTTCTAATTCTGACAAGTTTTTTGAGAATGTTTTTCGTGCTTTTGTGAAGCATGTGGATTTAGGTACCATACAGTGTGTTGTAATAGGAAGTCCTGGTTGTGTAAAAGATGAATTTCAAGATTATTTACTCTCAGAAGCACAGAGGCTAAAGCTGAAGTCTATTGAAGACAACAAGTCACGCATTGTTGTTGCCACTTCAAGTCCGAGTAATACACATAAATTTGATCAGAGAAACGAATGTTGTGCCGAAGATTAGGGTGTTTAAGGAGTTCTTAGACATGGTAACGAGAAACTCTGATCGTGCATGTTATGGTCCCAAGAGTGTGGAAACTGCACATGAGATGCTGGCGATTGAGACCCTTTTGATCACCGATGATCTTTCAGGAGTGTTGAAATTGGGACGAGGCATAAGTATGTTGGGTTGGTTAAGTCAAAGAAGAAGGATGGAGGTAAGGTGTTTGTGTTTTCGTCAATGCATGTGTCTAGTGAGGAGCTCGCGAAGTTGACAGGCATTGCCGCGATGTTGAGGTTTCCATTGCCAGATCTTGATGAGATGGTTAAGTAATGTTAAGCTTTTCAGTTTGTAATGGACTTCAAAATTTTTCTTTGAGTTTCATGCCAATTTCATGTTTCATTTAATAAGGAATTTACACAGATTATATGTGAATAGGGCATTTACAGATGAGTGCATTGACTAATATAAAGTGAACAACATATAAGGAAGAAAGAACTTCATATTAACTTAAGTCAAAGAGCGCATTGGAACCCAACTTTCATTGATATCAACCTCTCGTGCTAATCCAACTTTCAATCAGTCAACATAGAAATTAACCAGCTTGCAGGCTAATCCAAACTTTTGGAGTCATTAGTTTCTAAATTCTCACTATAAGGTTTTGTTTTGTCAAGATGGTTACTCTCTGTTCCCGTAGCTGCCATAGCTGTTTTTGCAGCAATCATATCCCTGCAACTTTTCTACAAGTTCTCTAATGCTGTTTAGCCTGAGTATACCAAGGTATGCTATTGTGTATACCATATTATCATCATTAAATCATGCAACAGATGCAGGAAAAAAAAATTTTAATTTCATTGATGTGTATACCAAAAATAAAAATGGAAGTACCTAATTTCAGATAAAAATTGAATTGACAAAGGTTGAATCTAACTATCAAGGATAAATCAAAGAGCACAAAATGCCAAAACAATCAAATCTTATCACACTAGTTCATCAAGTTTGACTTCATACTGTTCACCAGAAGAAAGGATTTTAACAACCACCATACCCCTTTGCCACTCTGAATTCCCAACTAATATCAGCCTGTGCGCATTTATCCGTGCAGCTCGTTTGAACACCCTGAAGTAGGATAAATACAATAACAACTTATCACAAAAAGATCAGCAATTGATTTCGAAACATGTAACATGCAAAATAAAGGAATTAGTACCATTTAAGTGGTTTACTTTCCAAAACCAAATCAACAGTCTGGCTTTTTTCTCTGAGTATACTAGCGACTCTGGCAGCTGCTCCTTGAAGATCAACATCTAGAGCGCACACAATATTCTCAATTTGGAGGCTGAGTTCTGGTAGAAGTCCTCTATCCTTGAGCAACTGCAATAGTAGATTGAAGTCAGGAATTTCAGGTGTGTTGTGTAAGTTGGACGTGGAGAAGGCGTATGATCATGTGAGCTGGGATTTTTTAATGTATATGCTTTGGCGCTGTGGGTTTTCAAATAAATAGAGAAAATGGATAATGTACTGCATTTCAACTGTAAAATTTTCCATTTTGCTCAACGGTAGTCCATCTGATTTCTTTGGAAGTTCTAGGAGGATTCGGCAAGGGGACCCATTATCTCTGTTCCTTTTTGATATTGTTATGGAAGCGTTGAGTCGTATTTTGGATGTGGCTACCTCTATTGGGCAATTCTCAGGTTTTTCTGTGAGTAGTACAGCCGGTACATCATTGATGGTGTCTCATCATTTATTTGCAAATGACACTATATTTTGTGATGCGGAACCTACTCAGATTGCTAATTTGAGGGCGATTCTTGTTAGATTTGAGGAGGCATCAGGGTTAAGTATTAATTTGGGAAAATCTGAGTTGGTACCTGTTGGTGTGGTGCACAATTTGGAGGCTCTGGTGGGACTGTTGGGGTGTGGGCAGTCTTTGCTTCCCTTGAAATATTTGGGCCTTCCATTAGGTGCTAAGTTTAAGGACTAATCTATCTAGGTGCTAAGATGGAGTGGAGATTAACAGGTTGGATGAGATTGTATTTATCTAAAAGGGGTAAGGTAACTCTCATTAAGAGCACGCTCTCGTCTTCACCTACATACTTCTTTTCCCTTCTTCCTTTACTAGGAAAGGTGGCAAAGCGTATGGATAAATTACAGAGAGATTTTTTGTGGAGAGGAATTGGTGGCGAATCTAAAATACATCTGTTTAAATGGGCCAAGGTTTGTAAGCCTTTGCAAGTTGGGGGGCTAGGTATAAGGTGTTTGGGGAGCTTTAATTCTGCCTTGCTAGGAAAATGGTTGTGGAGGTATGGCATGGAGAATGATGCTTTATGGAGAAGGGTTATAGAGCTAAAACATGGGAATATTTGGGGTGGTAGGTGTATGAAAAAGGTGACAAGTCCTTATGGGGTCAGCCTGTGAAGATTCATTAGAAGTGGTTGGTTGAACTTTTCTAAACTCCTTGTATATGACGTGGGGGATGGTACTAGAGTAAAGTTTTGGAAGCATGTGTGGTGTGGGGATTGTACTTTCCAAGAGGCTTTTCCGGAGCTTTATTGTCTTAGTAGGTCTAAGGATTCCTTGGTGGCTGAAGTTATGGGTTGGTCTACTGGGAGGTTTCATTGGAATGTGCAATTTCATCGTCCACCACAAGATTGGGAATAAGAAGCTTTTGATCAGTTTATGGGGTTGGTCAATTTTTCGATTGTGTGGGGGTTTGGTCCTAATAAGGTTTGTTGGAAGCTAGCAAGGAGCAGAGGTTTTGAGGTTAGAGGATTTTCTCGTTCCTTCTACACTCCTACTCTTGTAATGATATGGCAATCGAAGGTTTCTCCAAGGGTAGCTTTCTTTGCTTGGTTTGCTTCCTTAGGTAAGATCTTAACAATAGACAACCTTTGTAAAAGACGTGTGCTTGTACTTGATTGGTGCTATATGTGTAAGAGATGTGGGGAGTCAGTGGATCATTTTCTGCTTCATTGCCCCATAGCTTGGGAGTTGTGGCCTTTGGTTTTCTGCTTGTTTGGTATTCACTGGGTTACGCCTCATACAGTTATTGAGTTGTTTAAGTCTTAGCAGGAAAAGTTTGGGCGGCATTGTAACATAGATGTTTGGAGAATAGTGCCTCATTGTTTGATCTAGTGCATTTGGCGCGAAAGGAATGCTAGAAGTTTTGAGGGTTGTGAACGTTCTTTGCTAGAGATTAAGTCTTTTTTCTTGCACACTCTCTATGATTGGCGTGTGGTCTTTTCTCATTTTTCTTGTTCTTCCATTCTTGTTTTTCTTGATCGTTGTATCTTCGGTTCCTGATTTGTGCCCCCATAGTACATCTCCAATGTACTCGGTTTGGCACTTTTTCTATTATTAATAATATTTTTATGTTACTTATCAAAAAAAAAATAGAAGTAAACAAAAACATCAAAATAAGGTTCAAAATCATGAGGCAGAATACATAACTGTAGATATTCCAGTCCCTAGAAGACAGTACTGAAGTCATCGACTAAAAAGAAAATTTTTCATGACAACCTACTACATTCAAGATATTAGAGACAATAGAGTGCATTACTTTTTGTGGTTTATGCTACTGCTGTCCACTACAAATTTTAGACGACTACAAGCTCTTTATTTTATTTTTTATAAATTAAGAGAAGGAGATTGAGTAAATGAAACTCAAACATAAGGCACATGCTCACTCCTAAAGAAACACTACAAGCTCAATTTGCTTTAGTGGGTAGACTTCATCTTCAGTGACCATTGAACACTCTTAACCAAGGTCAACAGAATAGAAAGCCAGGAAAAATGGCACTAATCATAAAAAATGATTCACTTCATACCTAGATATATTAAATCAAGCCATGTCCGTTGGACAAAAATATGTAAGATGTGGGATATATATTGCAGTCTATTGTCTACATTCTCCTGTTACTGCATAAATTATTTGACAATATAAGTACCATGTGTAATGGGGTTGAGAATCCACTGTTTTGGTTGACTTGGGGGAGAGACTGTGTGTGTATGTGTGTGTTGTGTGAGTGCCCCCACCCCGCGCGGGGGGCGGTGGGGGGGGGGGGGGGGGGGGGTGTGTGGGGTGTGGTGTGGGTGAAGAGAGACTTTTGTTAAGTGCAATAAATTCTGTTTGCATGAGAATTACCTCATGTAATTCAGAAGTGGCCAAAATTCACCTCATTAAGCACTACTCAGTATAGCAGAAAATAATGAAAGGATGTACATACTTCGACTATAACAGCATCACCAAAACCAAAGCCACATGCAGGAAGGTCATCGCCCCCAAAAGTTGAGAGTAACCGGTCATATCGCCCACCACCACAAATGGCTCGCAACTTTCCTTCCCTATCAAAACCCTGCGAAGAAAAAGTTAGAGCTCCATTTTGAAGAGGGAAAAAACAATAATGTATTTAGTTTGGTCAAGTTATACAACGTTTATACAGTGCTTGTCTCCAATTCAATGAAAGGAAGCATGCATACACATCAGTCAAAGAATAGCTTCACCAAAACAATCCCCAAATGAAGACTAATCTCTAAGATCAAGAACTACAAAGAATTTGGGACCAATCCATGTGGGTAAAAGTATTTCATCCTTAAAAATATAGCAGTTTGTATCTATAAATTAAATGGTTTTTCAGTGCATCTCTATCTTAGAGAGTTTCATCATTGCCACATCTGGAATTTTAATATTTCACCAGGACTCATGCTACACACCACTGGCTTCATGCAAAAGCTAGCAACAATTAAATCATTAATATTCTCACAAGTCATAATTATGTCGCAACGTTACCAGCACAAGTAAATATACACCTGAAAGAACTTTAAAATATTTTAGTGCAGTGTTTGGGTGTAAAAAAATAAAGCTAAAAAAATAAAAAATAACACATTCACTCATACTCATATTTTTTATTATTATATTTCTTTACATGTTTCAGCACCCAAAAAACTCAGAAAAATATTTATGGTCAATGTGATGTCGCCTGCAATTTTTAACCCTCACAGCCTGGACAATTGCCCCTAAAGCAGTCTTGTTTACAAAAACTCATTGCAATTTCCAGGCCATTACTCATTAAATTTGAAGGCAATACTTTCTTTATTTTGTCTGAGATTATCAAGCAATGCAAGCCACAGATAAGAATGCTGTTCCCAAGAAATGAAGCACATTATAAGTGGATTGAAGTATTTTGATTTTAACTCTAGTTTACTCTACAGTGACATTCTTATCAAAACATAAAGAAGGAAAAACAACACACAAAATCTCACCTCAAACACAATACCAGTGTAGTATGCAAGCCCACGGACAATTGATGCATCAAATTCAATCCATTCAGCATAACCAAACTTTTCAGCAAGGGAGAACAGCTGCTTCAGATCAGCAACAGCTTCCCCAGCACCTCCAAGTATCTCTACATACACATAAATATGCAACACCTATTTAGAATTACTCTATGTTTCATTTCTGTTCAGAGAAGCTGATGCATTTACGAAACCAATGAAAGTCTAACTCAATTGCTAAGTTTATCCTAAAGGTTTGAACAGATATAAAAGATATTTACATTAAATTATTTATCATTTCTAACCCATTGCAAAGTTATGACCAGGGCTGTTCAAAGACGCAAAAGCCCCCTACACCTCAAAATCTTCTCCCCAAATCACCAATGCTCTCCCTCTATCATCTTTGTCCCAGCCCCACTCTGTTATCTTAACAGCCAAAACTGTCCAAATCTTTCCTTGATCATTGCCTTTGTCACTACTCTTCACCGCTTGCTCATCATCGTCACCCCCAGCCAAATCCCTCATCCAAAAATAGGGAACAGTGCCTTCAATTAACTGTTGATTGACCCATTAACACCCCTAGAACTTATGACAGATTAGCAGCATGCTTGCACACAACATGAAATCTTTCTATCATTGAGGACACAGGGAAGGCAGAGAAGACCTGATAACTACAGAATATATGTCAAAAAAAGGCCAAACAGAATTTATGCAGGCAACCCAAAATAATTGGGACAAAAGAATTATCGAGTTGAGTTTCTAGAATGTACATTTTGAATTAAAGGGGAAAAAAGAAGAATTATGAAACTAATTTAACCTTATTTGGCCAAAAATAGTACAAAATAACTTCTCAGTGACAATGTCAAAAAACTCAACCTTCCAACTTCGTCAATGACTTTATGGAAAGAACTTGCAACAGCTCTTCAACAGCCTCTTCTGATACACCAGCGGACTTCAAATCTTTCTTTATCTCATCCACTGGAATCTTCCCTATCTGTTTCCACAAAAAGATGCACTCCCCAAAAAAAAAATACACTTGAGTTTCATAGAAGAAAAGCATCTAAAATTCAGGTGACGTGTATGGCCGTGTACAAGCAACAGGGTATAAGAGCAACTGGTAGTGATATTGGATCTCTAAATTCTAGTAAAGGACAAGGTCAACGACCCCATATCTTTAAACAGCTGAGAAGCAAATATTCAAGAACATGATATACGGATAATGTGACTCAAAATACCATTCATATAGATTGGCAAAGAGATTGGTAGCTTATGTGTCTGAACGACAGGATGGATTTAACAAATTTTTACAGAATAAATTAAAATATCTTAAAACAAAGAAACTTTTAATAAGCTTATAAAGAATGGAAACTATAAAGGACTAGTTTTTTTTTTTGGGTGCTGAATATCAGTGACTAGAATGAGTTATGGCATTATGAGCAGGATATTAAAAGACCAAGAATATTAACCCTATCTGGTTTTCCAAAAGAGCAATCACATCTCAAAAAAACTTGCAACCTTGCACAGCTCACCTTGTCTATGATTATGCAAACCTTGCTGAATAAACTTTCAGGAACAGAGTAGCACCTCAATACTTCTTGTAGAACCTGTGATAAAGCAGAGAAGACTCAAAATACAATCATGCTTCAGTCCCCCTCCCCCTCCCCCAAAAAAACTACACAAACCAGACAAATTTGTTCACAAAAGGGTGTAGAAAAATTGCAAAAGCACTATTCAATTAAGGGATCAAGGAAAATAGTAGTGTTTAGATTTGTATACCAAAACTGAGTACGAGCAAATTGGATTTGCCTATAATGGTGGACGAAATTGCATGTAAATTTTTAGTTTAAAGGTTCAAGTCAACAATGTAACTCTTATTGCCACTTCATCCAAAAGTTGAAGACAATCACATTATTGCATAATGAAAAAGTATTGATTCAAACTCTGTTTGATTGGTCCCATGCATCCTGTCTTACAAATAGTAACACTCTTATAAATTTCACAGAATCACTTCTATTTTGAGCATAATTTTTTTGTAATTCTTTTGGGTTATGGAGTGCCCATCATTATAATCATGAAGTAAAGTTTATTACTAATAAAACAACAGCATTGTGTGCATACAAGAATCCACAGAAACAAACACAAAGAATTGTTTATGTGATTAGAAAAGTTAAGAATGCATGTAACACTACAATAATGTAATTCCTATGAACCTTGCTTAGTCTATGGGTCCAAGTTTTGCCAAACAAAGGGTACTTTCAAATTAATTAGAAGGACCTTTGGAGATCACAAATATAGCAAACCTTCATCAGCTCTGTCATTATGTCTTTCCTCAATAAAATATTTATAAGAGTTCACAAGCTAATACTTTGTTATATAAGTAAGTGAGTTGTTAATACACTTATAACTGCATTTCTCTTCATGAAAAATATTTTTTCATCGAACTTAAATTAGTTCCTTACAACTGAAGTTGAGAACTCATTCCAGAAAAGGCAAGCACTTCATAGGACCGATTCGTATTAACACAAATTGGATACTTAACATGTCTTCAAAACCATGCAATGATACAAAGGTTTTGCACACAGAATTCTTAAATAATGATAAATACCATACAAACAATGTCATTACGAAAGTTCCATCATACTCTATTTTCATACAAGGAAGAATTGTTCATACCTTTCGACTAGAAACCTTGAATCCAACATCTGATGCTGTAATTCCAACTCGCTTGAAAAAAGTGACAATAGACGAAATAAGTTCTGCTTCAGCCTAGATTAAAAAATAACAAGCGCACATTTTAATCTTGACAAGAAATGACTCTAAAGCTGAATTTGGATTTGGAGATTTGGATGACAATATCTTGTATGAACTACTTTATTTGGCTTAAAATAGCACGAAAGAGGTTTAAAATTATACAGGAAATGCAATGAATAAAAAATAGAGGACATCTTTCTCCAACATTGTCGCTTAGAGAGTGAATTTGGAATAACAGCCTCCACATACAAGTGTCAAACTCCAAAAAAAAAAAAAAAAAATCTCCAATACATTCAAGACATTGACTAACATTTAAAAATAATTTAAAAAGTTGATTCAAAGAAATTAATCTTTTAGTATTGCATTCCAAATTCCTCCCCTCAATCCATCCATGACCTACTAGTGTTCCAATCCATCCATGACGTTCACTAACATAAAAACTTGGTATTTTCTATAACTGATTCAAAGAAACTAATCTCTAGTATTGAAATTCAAATTCCTTCCCCCCAAAATACCTGCATCCAAATGCAATCTATAATACATCATAACCAGATTGAAAACTCAAAAAGGTAGAACGAATATTAGGATCATCATCCATCACATTGGTATGGAGTGACCATAAGAAGCATATTCAGATTTTAAATTTAATTTGCCTTTCTGAAATTGGACAAATGAGGCAGTATCACTGTGTGTGTGTGTGTGTGTGTGTGAGAGAGAGAGAGAGAGAGAGAGAGTAATTTTAAAGAAGTTACAACTAACAGTAGGACTTAAAATGGTAAAAAACTTCCACAACAAGCACAAAAAGGCCATTATTAGTTCAGTCAGAACGGGAACAAAAACCAAAACAGCACAGAAGTACTAAATTATTTCAAGTTGGCAGCTCATACCGTAACCTCAGGTACACCAATGATATCCATGTTCCACTGGTAGTGTTCACGGCGCCGACCTCTTGTCATTCTCTCATAACGCCAACACTGTCCTACAGCAAACCATTTCAATGGGAGGGATACAGATTTTCTGGACAAGAAAAAACATGGAGATCAAATTCTGGCATCTGTACCTGGATACAAAAATCATAAGTAAATAAATACAGAAGACTTAAGAGTTTACAGACATCAAACTTGAAAACCAACAGAGCAAATACCGAGAAAAATATAACAAAATAAAGACGAAGAAGACTATGCATTGTTTTCATTGCAAAAGCAGCTGCAGATTCAGGATTAGTACCCTTTCTGTATCACAAGCCTCGCCAACGAAGGAGTGAGTTCCGGCCTCAATGCAACTCGACGATTCCCCCGATCTTCAAAACAGTATAGCTGCACAATGAAAGAGTATAAAGCAAATGTAAAAGTAAACTTGCATGAGAGTTTAGTTTCGCTTCTAAATGAGAAATATTGATTATCTAAAATGGGTTTAAAAAAGATAGACCAATATCTTTCAGGACTCAACTATAGCATTAGTTCATATTAAGCAAATGACCACGGTCGTGCAATCATCACCAAATGTTATACACACATATTGTGCCATCACTGCCATGGTGCTTATCTTCAGAAAATTTTCTGGCATTAGATTACTCTCCCGGGCCTCAATTCAAAAACAACCTACTCCACTAAATTCAGAAACTATAAATCATTTACCACACCATTTCTCTCTTTTTTTAAAAACCTTTAAAAACTCCCGTGTCGATTATCACAAACAATCACAATGTATGTATATAACTATATATTACTACAACTTAATAAATCACTTCAACCCAAAATTCAATTAATTTACTCGCAAAGCTAAATGCCACAATCCATTTAAAGCTAAGTGTTTAAACAGCCACTAAAATTTTGAGCTCAATGTGTAGTATGTATATAAAGCAAATCAAACGGTACAAAAATGTAGCTTAGTTTATACGTATACCTGGTCCCTAATCTCCTCGCCGGCTTTTCTAATGTACAATGCCTCCGACTCCAACACCGGAAAATCAACCTCCTCGAATCCAAACAGCCGCGAAACCTAAATTCCACAACCAATCAAATACAAACAACATACGCATATACATATACATATATATATATACATAGATATTATATATTTATACCTCTCGGAAATTGTGAAAGAGCCAAGTGCGGAGGCGCATTTCCTCGGGAGGAAAGTCTCTGGTGCCCTTGGGAGGATTGACGTCGATTTTCTGCAACTCTTCGGTGATTGGAGGTGGAGCGAGCGCACCGGACCTACCTCCGCCACTGCCATTATCGCCGGTGGACTGTGCGGCGGCGGCGGCGGCGGACGATAGAGAAGAGAGGCTTCTAGGGTTTATAATAGGGATTGGGAATTTGCGAGCGCGATTGAGAGCGAGTGACGGAGATGAGAAGCGAGGGAGAGAGAAGAATAAAGGCTTCAGGTGAAGAAGCGATGAAGGGATTGCAGGCATGGTGGTGCGAGACTGTGAGAGTGTGGGGGGGAGAGAGAGAGAGAGAGGACGTGGCACGCTTTGCTCGGCCACTTCGGTTCTTTGCCACGCGGGTTGTTGTGTTGATTGGGCCTGGAGTTTGGGCTCTTTGTTGGACTTGTTGGTCGAACAACGAAAATTGGACTTTTAGAGATTGAGTCCAAAAGAGCAGTTTTTTTTTTTTTTTTTTTTTTTTTTTGGGTTGCCAAAATGCATAAACAGCCCACAGGGTTTCAATTTTTTGAAATAGCTTTACGAGGCTTCTATTTTCACGAAATTGAGCATCAATTTCTGTTAGCTATTATGGATGAAAAAATTATGTTGGTTGAACATTCATACTATGAAATTGGGCTTAGAGATTGAGTCCAAAAGACTAGAGTTTTTTTTTTTTTTTTTTTTTTTCCAAAATGCAAAGATACCGCACAAGATTTCAAATGCATAAACAGCCCACAAGGTTTCAAATTTTTTTTAATAACTTTATGAGGTTTCTATTTTCATGAAATTTACATTTGGGATTAACTTTTGTTAACTCTTATAGATAAAAAAATCATGTGAAGAGTTCTTTGCAAATGATGGGGCTAATAAGGGTTTGCAGGCATGGTTGTTTGAGACTATGAGAGTGTGTGGGAGGGAGAGAGATTGTTTAAGAGGGTAGCGCACATACACACACACGCTTTGCTCGGCCACTTCGATTCTTTGCAACGTGAGTTGTTTTATTCTTTAGGCCTAGCCCTTAGGCTTGGGTTTCTTGTTGGTTGAACATTTAAACTACAAAATTGGGCTTAGAGATTGAATCCAAAAGAGTAGTGGGTTTTTTTTTTTTTTTTTGGGGTCAAAATGCAAAAACACCCCCCACAAGATTTCAATTACTTTTATTACTTCATGTGGTTTTTATTTCCTCCAAATTGATCCCTAGGATTAACTTACATTAACTCTTATGGATGGAAAAATCACGTGATCATATTAAGAATATTAAGTGATTTTTCTGTCTTTAGTCCTAATTGTCAATTCAGCTGAAACTGACTCAAACAGCTGAACCCCATACTGGAATTTTTTTTGCATCTGGGCTTTTTTGGGGTCCCCCTATAGCTTACGTCAAGAGAGTGCTCGTGGTTTTGTGTACTTGTTTCCAAGAGAGTAGTTGATAACCAACTTGCATACCCGCCTCCTTTCCGGACCTTAATATAAATTTCGTTTTGAAACTTGCAAAAGGGTCGTGGGCTAGGGTTAATTGTGTAAAACGACTCATATCCACTACGAAAGCAACTTTTTATCTCATCAGTTCAAAATAATAATGGGAAAAGTATTTTAGTCTTTACACTTTTTATATCAAAATAAAGATGCTCAAATTTGGTATTGTTGTTTATTTTCTACTTGTATGATACTTAAATGATTATTGATAAAAGGTAATTAAAAATATTACATATTTTTGCAAATATTGACACAATGTATCAATCTTAATAAATATGTTTTTTTGTAGTATATATATAGGGTGTATTTATTTTATATTTCAAATTGATTTATAGTAATTGTTTATTATACATAGTAGGAATATAGTATATACACAAATTGAAAGGGAAAAAAAAAAAAAAAAAGGAAAAGAAAATAGAGATACATGACTCCATGAGATTGGTTTAGTGGTTCTCATGCCTAATGAGTAGGGTTGTCCATCTCACCCGTCAACCCGGCCGTACCCGACCCGCTACAACCCAATCCGACAGCTCCGGTGGTCGGACGCGGGTCCTAAGCTCCAAAACCCGACACTGGCGGTTCGATTTTAGTTCCCTTCCTTCAAAACCCGTTCAACCCGACCCGCCCAAAGAGAGAACAACGAGCTGCGATTTCAAGCTTTCCAACGAGTTTTCCAGCACGATTTGGCAGATTTCAATGACTAAAACACCAAATCCGGCAATTCTCAAGACGGTTTGGGGGAAAAAGCATCAGATTTGGCAAAATCTCTACCAAATCCGGCTAGATCGCACCAGATCTTGGACGAATCGGGAGAGATCTCGCTAATTTTCTACTTTTTTTTGTCCTCTTCAGCAGGTTTCGGCCTCACCTGAAACCACCTCTCACTTGACGGGAATCCAACCCTAATACGGGTCGGTTGAGGGTCCAACACCTCCCTACCCAATCTCCGGCGGGTTTGGCACAAACCCGACCCGCCCGACCCGTGGACAGCCCTACTAATGAGACCTTCTAATGCCTCGTGAGATCCATAAAATCTTGGGTTTAAAGTTTAAATTCAAAACCAAAATCTTGAAGTTGCTTCCAAAAGGATTCTTCTCTTTGTGACTACTCACGAGATTTTTGTCCTTGTTAAATGGTTTGAAACCCATTAGTTTCAATTTTCATATAACACTGGGGTTTTTTGGTTGGGCATCAAAATTTGCATTAAGTAATTTTGTTAAAGAGTTTTTTCTTCTTTCATAAAATTTTCAAAACTATAATTAAAATTGATTAATGAAATAGATTGTAAGAATAACAAAAATTACTTTAAACTACGTCGCAAATGCACATTGCATTAGACCAAGTTTATCAAAAACGAAAGACTGTAATAGATTATTGGATATTCTAGGAAGTTTAAAAAGGTGGATACCAAGGCGTTCTATTCTAATAATTTAATACTAGCCTCGTCATATGCGCTTCGCGTGTGCGATGAGGCTTTTATTTTTTATTTTTTAGGTTTATATGTTTTATTCGTAGAAGCTTTATTTTATTTTTTATTTTAAAAAGAAGTTGTATTAATACTTGACTACTAATGTGAGTGAAAAATATGGAGGTGGGAAAAAAAAACAGTTTAGTGATTAAAAAAATGGTATGTTTGTGGAAAAAAAAGAGTAATTTTATTTTTTATATTTTTTCAAAAAGAAGAAGAACGTGAAAGAGAAATGTGGAGGTGGGAGAAAAAACATTTTTTTAAATATATATATATATATATATATAATTTAACTAAAAATTAGGAGATTTTGAATTACTAATTTTACATGTCCAATCCTATAATTTAAGCCTTAAAAACATATGAATTTGAGAGTATTTTGGTCATCTAAATTGAGAATTTCAGACAAGAAAAACCCCTTAAATAGTAGTATAGATATCACTAATCTCCTCACATGCACAAAGTTCATATTTAGAGACTTTAGATTCTTCTCTCTCTCTGTTACTAAAAATAAAAAGATTCTTCTCTCTCTCATAACATAATTTTGAATTTAAAACTTTGAATAAAAGTGAATAAAAAAAAATGTTTTGACAATTTTATACGTTTGTGGTCATTTACTTTTTTTTTTGTTTTATTTATAATAGTTTATTGGATATTTTGGGGATTTCTAATATCATTGTTTAAAATGATGTAAAAACTTTAGTTTAAAAGGTGTTGTGAAAATACTTGTTTACAGTATTTATAAAGCAAAAACATAATTGTGTGTTTGGTATGTGTGTGTATGTTTTTTTTTTCCTTAAAGTTGACAAGTGGGCTCCCTGGTTTGAATTAAATAATCAAACTTTATGTGTTGTCTAATCAAGTGGATCCCATGTTTTTCAAAATATTTACAAAAATGACACTAAGTAACGTTTTTTAAAATCTGAAAATTAGTAAGAGGAGTTTTCTAAATTTAGTATTTAAATACCCTAAAATAAGCAACATAACTCAAACATTGCTAAAAAACACCCTTACCAAATGGCTTTTCTTTTTCTTTTTTTGTTAGAACCGCAATTTTCAGTGTTTAAATACTGAAAACTGTTATTTGGAATTACATAACAAACAGGCCTAGAGATCAAGATATTCTATTCCAATAATATATAGAGAAGACAAGATTTTTTTGCATAAATATATTTTAAATTAAATAGATAGAGATAAGACATAAATATAGATTAAATAAACATTGCTCATTAATTAAAATAATTGGGTTTGAATACAGAAATATTATGTACTTTTATTATGTTCTCTTTTATTATTTTGATTAATTTGATTATTGATTATCAATCGATATGTAATAACTTCAAATTACATTATCACTTTAATTTATCAAAAACTATAAAGTACAAAAATTAATTTTTTTTTCTTAATAAACTAGATTAGTAAAATCTCTTATCATCAAATAAAAGATATAAAGTTCGATCTCTACTTATACAACTACATAAAAAGAAATAAATTAATGTCTTAGTATGGTAATAAAGAACAATTATCGAGAGAAAATGTGTTAAAATTATTTATAAATATATATATATATATATATCTCATAATTACAAAAACTTTATGGTTAAAATTCTACAACAATAGTTGTCAATAGCCATATAGATTAGTTGCCAAATAGCCTCTTTGCAAAAGCTTATTTGCCAAAAAGTCCTATGGATTTTGTGGTATTGCTTCCTCGTCTTTATGAGGGCACCAATATTCAAATCTTCTCTCTCATAACTATTAAAATAATTGAGCTTGGTCAAGGGAATATTTTTTTTTTTTTGAGAAACTGGTAAGGGGAATATAACCGCGTAGAATATACTAGAGATGGATTTGACGGGGTAAAGGCTAATGCATGCCTTATTTGGTCCTAACATTTATTACAGTGATGCTTAATCAAGAAAAAACATACACAAATATTTGACGGGAAAATGGTATATTCCATTTAATTTAAAAATATCACATATTTTTGCAAATATTGACACAATGTATCAACTTTAATAAATATGTTTTTTTTTTTTTTAGTATATATAGAGGGTGTATTTATTTTATATCTCAAACTAATTTATAGTAATTGTTTATTATACATAGTAGGAATATAGTACATGCACAAATTAAGAGAGAAAAAGACCACCGCACACTCTTGGTGTGATTGTCACTCCACAAGTATAAGTGCCTGTGGAGTGTGAGGGTAAGGGCCGAGTTTCAAATCTCTAGGAGCGAACTTCACACACATATACACTTAGATTAGCCTAGAGAAGAATTTCTATCTTATATAAGAGAGAGAGATTGGTTTAGTGTTTCTCATGCCTAATGAGACCTTCTAATGTCTCGTGAGATCCATAAAGTTCTAGGTTTAAAGTTTAAATTCAAAACCAAAATCTTGAGGTTACTCCTAAGATGATTCTTCTCTTTGTGACTACTCATGAGGTTTCTGTTCTTGTTAAATGGTTTGAAACTCATTAGTTTCAATTTTCATATAACATTGGGGTTTTTCAGTTGGGCATCAAAATTTGCATTAAAAAATTTTGTTAAAGAGTTTTTTATTCTTTCATAAAATTTTCAAACTATAATTAAAATCATTTAATGGAATAGATGGTAAAAATAAAAGAACAAAAATTACTTTAAACTACGTTACAAATGCACATTATATTTATCAAAAACCAAAGGTTGTAATAGATTGTTGGATATTCTGGGAACTTTAAAAAGGTGGATACCAAGATTTTTTTTTTAGATGGACACCAAGATGTTCTATTCTAATAATTTAATATAATATATCACTAATCTCCTCACATGCACAAAATTTGTATTTAGAGACTTTAGATTCTTCTCTCTCTCATAACATAATTTTGAATTTAAGACTTTGAATAAAAGTGAATGAAAAAGAAAAATGTTTTGACAATTTTATATGTTTATGATCATTTACTTCTTTTTTATATTATTTATAATAGTTTATTGGATATTTTGAGAACTTTCAACAATTGGAGATCAAGATATTCTGTTCCAATAATATATAGAGAAGACAAGATATTTTTTTGCATAAATATATTTTAAATTAAATAGATAGATATAAGATATAAATATAGATTAAATAAACATTGGTCATTAATTCAAATAAATGGGTTTGAATATATAAATATAAAGTACTTTTACCATGTTCTCTTTTATTATTGTGATTAATTTCATTATTGATTATCAATCAATATGTAATAACTTCAAATTACGTCATCACTTTAATTTATCAAAAAAATATAATGAAAAAATACTACTTTTTTTTCTTCTAATTAACTAAACTAGTAAAATCTCTAATCACCAAATAAAAGATATAGGGTTCAATCTCTACTTACACAATTACATAAAAAGAAATTGTACGGTCCTAATTTGAGGGCTCCTTCACTGTAGATGTAAGCGAACTCAAACCCAACAGGCGCAATACAATGAATTTGGTAGAAAAGCGGGCTCAAGAACTAGGCCTTTGCGAGGACTTCATCAATGGTCGGGCAGGATCGTTAGGGAGCAGGATCATCAAAGGGGTAGAGGAGGGGTAAAAGTCTGTCATCGGGCCTCGTCTGAGGATGAGTTCTTCTTCTCCTCTTCTGATACTACACGGCTAAAGCTTTTAGGTGTCTTCCGAACTGCAATCCCCCTTTTTGGGTGGCCTCTGTTGTTATTTATTTCTCTCTTCCGTTCATCCTCCTCTTACACTTGTCAGTCACCCAGGCCTATCCTCGAGTGCACGTCCCCTCAGCCATTCTTTCTGGCGTTCTGTAAGCAGTTGTGGCCCCCATCGCGCTGTCCAGGGGTCACATCCACATCAACGTCAGAGTGTTAGCTGTGTGTATTTAATACGGAGGTGATGACTCCTCCTGGGGTTGTCTCTCCACCATCCCCCTATGGCTAGCCCATAGGGCCTGGAATCTCCCTCGCGATCCTCGGGTGGACCGCCTTGGGTGACGTGGCATTTTTCTCTCCCATGATTGTGGCCTGTCAAGGATACAACTGTCTTCGGCCGTACAATCTGGAGGCCTGGATTCTCTCCATCTGTCCTCGAACATTTCTTACTCCTCGGCGTGGGCCTTGGACTTGATATCAGATGGGTCAGGGTCCCTAGATCCTTTGACCCCACAATAGCTCCTTAAAATCCTGCTGTCTGGACTCTCGAATGGGGAGGGGGATTTTGATGTTCTCGGGCCTACATCATGGTTGGTTGAGCCTTGCCTTCTCACGAGCGCCAGAGTTTCTTCGGCTACCCATAGCACGCTCCTGGCATTTCGACGTATGAGGTGCGTCGCCATTAATGCTTCCTCTTTGGGGATAACGCGGATTGCTTCGGAATACGGAAGGCGTATTCAATGGTGCCTCGTGCCTTTATAAAGTGGCGCGGATTTGGAGATTGAAGGCTCCCTTGGGAATCGGGTGGAATTCATTTTGCTTGACATTCTTTCTTTGAACTCTGTGGGTAGTGAGCTTCCCTAGATTTTGCCTTCTATATAAGGCACCCTGAGAGGACCATCTTCCACACCCATTAGCCTTGGAACTCTCTTCTCTCCTTAAACAAAAAGGATGCCGCTTGAACCATGGGCGTTGCAGCGGAGGCAAAGAGAACTGGGGCTAAAGACCCTCCTATTCTTCAATCAGACAAGAAAAAGCACTCTCCTCATTAGACTAAGAACCATAGCTTGCGCGAACCGTGCTAGGTTCCTGATTATCCTCCAAACGCCAATCAAGAATGTGCAGGATTGTGACATCAAAGGGAGCCATCCCCGCCGTTGTAGGCAAACGGCGAGACATATGAAGGGTGACTTCTTAGGAATACCAATATTATATGGTGGGCCATGGTTCGCTTCAAGGCAGCCTCAGCAGGTGGAAACCAATTCAGGTGCTCCCGCCTCCTTCTCCTCATCACCACTTGCGCCAAGCGCACTGGCTTAGAGGCTGCCTAAGCGAGATTATGAATCCACCATCACCACCAGCCTTCTTCCTTTTATTAGCTAGCTTTGCCGCAAGCGCACCTCGGCCACTGTGTAGTTAGTTGTACATCGGGCCTTCCTCGGCTATTTTGTAATTGATGTGAAACAAGCCTTCCTCGGCTGTTCTGTAATTACTTGTAAATCGAGCCTTCCTCGGCTATTTTGTAGTTGATGTTGCCATCATTTTATTTAATGGAAAGGGATTTATGATTTTTACTTGGCAAAATCTTTTTCTCTTTACTATTATTATTTTTTATAGATATTTTTTGTTTACTTATTTTCCTTATGCATATATTTTTTGCACTGCCTCCGCCTTCCCAAAAACAGCCGAGCATACGACGATGTGCTCCATGTTGCGAACTGTGCGACCATTTAAAAAGAAATGCTAGTTTTGAAACCTACAATCCGAGAAGGTCATGGCGCGTCATGATTCTGTCCGAGACCCATAGGGGGTCAGAGCGTCTATCTCTCTCAGTCGTCTGGTCCGAGGACCCAGGCAAAGCTATAGCTGTACTTAATGCTCGGCGGAAATAAATCTTGGTTCTGCCTAGTACCTAGATGGTTGCCACAAGTTATTAGTTTTCCCACAGGTCTGAGCCTGAGGACCATGCAAGACTTTGGTTCTGTCTAATACTTAGATACTTATCACGAGTTATTAGTTTTCCCATAGGTTTGAGTTCGAGGACCATGCAAGACCTTGGTTCTGTCTAACACTTAGATACTTGTCACAAGTTATTAGCTTTCCTATAGGTTTGAGTCCGAGGACCATGCAAGACCTTGGTTCTGTCTCCTGAGGATTCGCCCGTGCTAAAGCCCCATTCGATTGCTCGAGTGAGTTAGAAGGCACCAATACCAATCTTCAAGAACTATTCCCGCCGCGGAGCCCCTTGAAAGTGTTTCGCACAGCCACCGTCTTCCTCCATCGGGGTCTACCGGGGGCCGCCTGTGAGGTTCGCGGGTCGTCTGGTCCCTGGTGGGGACGAGGGCCACGCACATGGCGCCAGACGCCCGTTGAGCTGGGAACCTCTTGGCAGTTCTCCATTTGCGGTCCAGTAGGTTGGCCATCATCGTTCCCTCTTGGGGTTTGGCCCTGCCTTAACAAGCTATCGCATTTCATCGTTGCACCAGCAACTTCCCACAGACGGCGCCAATTGTAGGGTCCTAGTTTGAGGGGTCCTTCACTGTAGATGTAAGCGAACCCAAACCCAACAGGCCCAATACAATGAATTTGGTAGAAAAGCGGGCTTAAGAACTGGGCCTTTGCAAGGACTTCGTCAACGGTTGGGCAGGATCGTTAGGGAGCAGGATCATCAAAGGGGTAAAGGAAGGGTAAAAGTCTGTCCTCGAGTCTCGTCTGAGGATGAGTTCTTCTTCTCCTCCCCTGATACTACATGGCTAGAGCTTTCAGGTGTCTTCCGAACTGCGATCCCCCTTTTTGAGTGGCCTCTGTTGTTATTTATTTCTCTCTTCCATTCATCATCCTCTTACACTTGTCAGTCATCCAGGTCTATCCTCGAGTGCACGTCCCCTCAGCCATTCTTTCTAGCGTTCTGTGAGCAGTTGTGGCCCCCATCGCGCTGTCCAGGGGTCACATCCACATCAACAGGGTCAGAGTGTTAGCTGTGTGTATTTAATACGGAGGTGATGGCTCCTCCTTGGGTTGTCTCTCCACCATCCCCCTATGGCTAGCCCATAGGGCCTGGAATCTCCCTCGCGATCCTCGAGTGGACTGCCTTAGGTGACGTGGCATTTTTCTCTCCCATGATTGTGGCCTGTCGAGGATACGACTGTCTTCAACTGTACAATCTAGAGGCCTGGATTCTCTCCATCTGTCCTCGGACATTTCTTACTCCTCGACGTGGGTCTTTAACTTGATATTAGATGGGTCAGGGTCCCTAGATCCTTTGACCCCACAGAAATCAATTAATGTATTTGTATGGTAATAAAGAACAATTATTAAAAGCAGTTAAAATTATTTATAAAAAAATATATCATAATTACAAAAACTTTAGAGTTAAAATTCTACAACAATAGTTGTCAATAGCTTTATAGATTAGTTGCCAAATAGCCTTTTTGCAAAAGTTTATTTGCCAAAAAATTCTTATAGATTTGTGGTATTGCTTCCTCATCTTTATGAGGGCACCAATATTCAAATCTTCTCTCTCATAACTATTAAAATAATTTATCTTAGGCCCTATTCGGTTGGGGTGAAAATAGGTAAGATTGAAAATGAGAGGAAAATAAGGTGGAAAATGAAATTTTCTCTTATTTGGTTCAGGAGAGAAAGAAAATGGTGTAGAAAATAATTCCTCTGGGCCCACATAATTTTGTCCTCCCAAATTGGGAGGAAAACTAAGAAGAAAAGATGATGTGGGTAATAAATTACACAAATATTCTCACCTTTATTGCACTCACCTACCCTTCACTTTCCCATCTCTTCACATAATAGTCAATTCATATAAACTACATTTTCCATTCTTCCACATTTCTCTCTAATCAAACAAAAGAGTTTTCTACTCTCCCACTTTTCCACCCCTCCAACCAAACACACATGAGAGAAAACCAAAACTTTTCTATTCTCCCAATTTTCCATCCTCCAACTAATTTTCTATCTTCCCACTTTTCTACTCCTCCAACTAAACAAAGCCTTAGTCTAGGGAATAAAACTGTGCAGAAAATACTAGAAATGGATTTGACAGGGTAAAGGGTAGTAATGCATATCTTATTTGGTCTTAACATTTATTACATTAATGTTTAGGGTTTATTTGGATACCACTTGTGGGGGAGCAAAACCTGGGCCCTTGCAGTGGGCTTAAGTACCACGTTTCATCAACAATACGTCCGAAGATAGGAAATTATAGGGAAACCTCGTAACTAACAGTAGAGCGCGTAAGTGTCCAGGAATGTTGATCCGAGAGTAATACCCTCCTCGGGTCTGGCGTATGTCGGTGAGAGGGGCCTCGGCTTCTCCTTAGTCCACCCTCCAGGAAGTTCCAGAGGTGAAGATAGATTACCAATACACATGGAAGGGATAAGAATGCAGAAATATCTTGAGAAAAAGCTGCTACCACCGCATTAAATGCGTTACAGCAGCTTTCCTAGCCGCATTTATGTGGAGAAGACCCCTGAACAGTGTTTGAAATCACCTTTATCCCCAGAAAATCAAAAGGCTGTGAGAGAGGAAACGAAAAACTCAAGTACCAGGCTAGATGGCAGACAAGTGGACAATAAGATCGAACAATGAAGGACTATATAATGGAGTAAAACCTCCAGAAGAAGGGGGGAGGAAACAAAAAGAAAGAACATCAAGGAAGAGTTACTGTAGCATCTGGAAGAATACAACCTAAAGAAGAACATTTTATCTAAGATCCTACCCCTCGGACCTTACTTGAATCCACCAATTAATCCAAAACTTTCTCCTCGGACCTGAGATCTTAACTCGTTTGTGCGTTTTTGCCTCCTTGGCCGAACTCCTAACCTTCATTAACTGTTGTAAGACCCGTTATTAGCCCAACTCTTTCGCCCACTCTCTTACAAATTTATTGTATTGGGCTTATTGGGCCCATCTCCTGTCTCCATCTGGGTGTGGGCTACAATTTGTGACCCTACAATTGGCGTCGTCTGTGGGAAGAGTTAGCGCTAGTAGAAGTTTACGACAGTTATGGCAGGTTCAGGACCACAACAGGCCAGTCCACCTCATGCAGAATCCGCGAACGTCAGTCAACAAGATGAACTCCATAATCTTGAACGGGAAAACCACGTAGATAACCAACATGAGGGTAGCTCGCGAACGATCCATGCTGGGAAAAGCGGCTATTGACAAAAGAGCCATCTGGTGCAAGGGCACGCTGATGAAAAGGACTTGCAACGTGAAATAGAAGATTTGAAAAAGAAGCTTCGTCGAGCACAACGAAATCACACCCCTTCAAGTTCTGATGTCTCCTCCAACGATGAAGGGGAGGACAGTTACAGGGATTCTTCAGAAACTCCCCCCAGTGAATCCTATTCCTATGAAGAGGAACATTCTCACAAAAGAAGGAGAAAAAGTTCGTCTAGAAGGGGAGTGGGAACTAAAGACATGAAGAAGGTTTTGACCCAAATTTCTAAGTCCCCCTTTACTCGGGGAATAGAAAAGGCAAAGCTTCCCAGACGTTTTCATCAGCCTACGTTCTCCATGTACAACGGACGCACCGATCCTGTAGAACACGTAAGCCAATTCAAACAAAAGATGGCGGTCTACTCTCAGGATGAAGCTTTGTTGTGTAGAGTATTTCCCTCCAGCTTAGGACCGATGCCAATGAGATGGTTCGACGGGTTGAAGACTAACTCGATCGGTTCCTTTAAGAAGCTCACTCAATCATTCTGCTCCCGGTTTATCACATGCGGTAGAGTTCCTCAACCCCTAGATTCTCTGTTGTCAATGACAATGAGGGAAGGGGAGTCTGTGAGGTCATATGCCGAGAGGTATTGGGAGATGTTTAACGAGATTGACGAGGATTTTGATGAGGTCGCTGTCAGAACCTTCAAGGTCGGTCTTCCCTCCGAACATGGCCTGAGGAAGTCCCTGACAGGGAAACCGGTCACCACCTTGCAACAATTGATGGATAGAGTAGATAAATACAAAAGGATAGAAAATGATCAACAACAGCAGCAACAAGGAAAAGGGAAAGCTAAGCTTGTCCCTCAAGAAAGGAGAGAGTTTAGGCCGGACAGGTATAATAATAACCGGCCGAGAAGGGATTATGCCGAGCAGCAGATATCCAGTAACAGCCAAGTAGTCGGAGCAGTATTCCGAGAGCCTGTGCACCAAGTCCTGGAAAAGGTAAAAAACGAGCCCTTCTTCAAGTGGCCCAGTAAGATGATGGGAAACCCTGAAAAGAGAAACCGAAATCTCTATTGTCAATATCATAGAGACCACGGTCACACCACCAAGGACTGTAGAAGCTTATGGGATCACCTTGACCAACTTGTCCGAGAAGGTAAATTGAAACAGCTGTTGCATCATTCCAGCAATTTGGGCAGTCAGCCTGATACCCGACCAGAAAGGGAGAATCCTCCAAGACCTCCTCTTGGAACTATTAACGTTATCTTTGCGGCACCTGGCAGAACAGGGTCATGCCCCTCCAGAGTAATGTCTGTGGCTCGTCTATACCCTGAAGATGACCCCCACGAGCCGAAGAGAGCTAAGTTAAACCGGTCCCTGGTCATGGGATTCTCGGACGAAGACAAGATCGGAACTGTTCAACCTCATGATGATGCTCTAGTGATTACCCTCCGAATCGGGGGCTATGATGTAAAGAGAGTGATGGTAGATCAAGGCAGTGCAGCCGAAATCATGTATCCTGACCTCTTCAAGGGGCTGAATTTAAGAACTGAAGACCTGACGCCTTATAATTCCCCTTTAGTAAGTTTTGAAGGGAAGATTATTATCCCGAAGGGACAAGTCAGACTGCCAGTGCAAGCCGGAGCGGAGATAGTGGAGGTCGATTTTATAGTAGTGGATGTCTACTCCCCTTATACGGCAATTGTTGCTAGGCCTTGGCTTCATACTTTAGGAGCGGTCTCTTCCACCCTGCATCAGAAGATCACATACCCATCCGGAGGCCAGATAGAAGAAATACTGGGTGATCAAGCCATGGCGCGACAGTGCATGATAGCAGCCATCCGACACAAGCCTGAAGCAGAATCTGAGACTCGTAAGGAGGAGTTATAGCAATTAAAACCCCCAATGCCGTCCAATGATGGGTTATCCGAGGTAGTGAAGTGTGAAGACCTTATAAAAGTCACAATAGGAGATGACCCTGAGAAATTCTTTCAAGTCGGATCTCAACTACCCCAGTTAGAGAAGGAGGAATTGGTAGAGTTCCTTAAACGAAACATCGATGTCTTTGCATGGAATGCTTATGAGGCTCCAGGGGTGGACCCAAACTTCATTTGTCACCATTTGAATGTTAATCCGGTGATGACCCCCAAGAAGCAGCTCCCTCGTCGGCCATCTAAAGAGCATGCAGAAGCAGTTCGTCAGGAAGTGACGAAGCTCAAACAGGCAGGGGCTATCAAGGAAGTCTTCTATCCCGAGTGGCTGGCGAACACTGTAGTGGTCAAGAAACAGACTGGGAAGTGGCGAGTATGTGTTGATTTCACAGATCTAAATAAAGCCTGCCCTAAAGATCCATTCCCCATGCCCAAAATCGAACAGCTGGTAGACGCCACAGTCGGTCATCCTTGGATGAGTTTCTTGGACGCGTTTCAGGGTTATCATCAGATACCTTTAGCATTGGACGATCAAGAAAAAACTGCCTTTGTTACGCCAGTAGGGAACTACCACTACAAGGTGATGCCTTTTGGTTTGAAGAACGCGGGTTCCACTTATCAGAGAATGATGACGAGGATGTTCGAATCGTTATTAGGAAAAAATATGGAGATTTACATAGATGACATGGTGGTGAAAAGCAAAAAAACATCCGAACACCTAGAAGATCTTCAAGTTGTCTTCGAAATTCTCAGAAGCCATAAACTACGTTTGAACGCCTCCAAATGTTCATTTGGTGTGAGGTCGGGCAAATTCTTGGGTTACATGGTTACTCATAGGGGAATTGAAGTCAATCCCGACTAGATTAAGGCCATCACCAATATGCGAACTCCTCGGAACCCAAAAGAGGTGCAAAAACTAACCGGAATGGCCACTGCTCTGAATAGATTCATATCTCGATCGGCAGACAGGTGCCGACCTTTTTTCCTGTTGATCAATAAATGGAAAGGCTTCGAATGGTCGACGGAATGTGACGCGGCCTTTCAACAACTCAAAGACTATCTTGCTCGGCTGCCGGTCATGTCAAGTCCTGAACCAGATGAGGTTCTTTTTGCTTATATTGCAGTGGCCTCCTATGCAGTAAGTTTAGTGTTGATAAGAGTTGATAACGGCGTACAGCGGCCAGTGTACTACGTGAGTAAATCGTTGCACGAGGCAGAGGTGTGCTACCTTCCACTGGAAAAGGCTATCCTAGCAATGGTGCTTGGCACACGCAAGCTGCCTCACTATTTCCAAGCACATACGGTGATTGTTCTCACACAACTCCCACTAAAGGCCGTACTTAAAAGTGCAGATTACACGGGAAGGGTAGCCAAATGGGGTACAATTCTGGAAGCTTTCGATATCAAGTACATGCCTCGCACCTCAGTAAAGGGACAGGTACTCGCCGATTTGGTGGCAGAGTTCACCGAACCTGAAGCGGATGGATTACTAGCACAAGGGGAAAAGGATAAAAAACTGGTCGGTAATATCTCCCAATGTTTCCCTCCGACGTGGGAAGTGCATGTAGATGGGGCATCAAATCAAAAAGGCGCGAGGGTTGGATTAGTGTTGACATCTTCCAAGATGGTTACCATTGAAAAGTCTCTGAGGTTAGGCTTTCCTGCCACGAATAACGAAGCAGAGTACGAAGCATTACTAGAAGGAATGGCTATGGTCCTAAGGATGGGAGGGAAATCCATCAAACTCTTCTCGGATTCAAGGCTAGTTGTTGGTCAAGTCCAAGGTGAATTCGAAGCCAAGGACGAGAGAATGCGAGGTTATCTTAGCCGAGTAAAAATTATGCAGATGGAATTTGAATTCTTTAGCTTGCTACATGTCCCTAGAAGCGGCAACACGCATGCGGACTCTTTGGCCACACTTGCAACTTCCTCGGCACAGAACTTGCCTCGCATAATCCTCGTTGAGGACCTGCATCGACCCTCGACAATAGCAAACGTAGTTCAGATCAATCAAGTTAGAATGGGGCCAAGTTGGATGGATCCGGTCATGCAGTTCTTAAAGGAAGATATTCTACCCGAAGAGAAAATTGAAGCTGACAGAATAAGAAAGAAAGCTACTAGTTATTGGCTGTCAAAGGATAGCAAGCTATATAGGCGTTCCTTTTCTGGGCCTTATTTACTATGTATTCATCCCGATCAAACTGAATTGCTCTTAGAAGAGATGCATGAAGGAATCTGTGGAAGCCATACTGGTGGCAGGTCCTTAGCGCATAGGGCCATTACTCAGGGTTACTGGTGGCCGAATATGCAGAGAGAAGCTTTGGAATATGTCAAGAAATGTGATCAATGCCAACGGTATTCACCGAGTATACACCAGCCAGGGGGGGTCCTCAATCCATTATCTAGTCCATGGCCATTCGCTCAATGGGGCTTGGATATCGTCGGACCATTTCCTAAAGCCGTGGGAAACAAGAAATATCTCATAGTTGGCACTGATTATTTTACAAAGTGGGTTGAAGCAGAGCCTCTAGCCAATATCCGAGACGTGGATGCGAAAAGATTTGTCTGGAAAAGCATTGTTACTCGGTTCGGTGTCCCTCATACACTCATCTCAGATAATGGACTCCAGTTTGATAGTAAGATGTTCAGGAGTTATTGTGGCGAGCTGGGGATCACTAATAGATATTCCACTCCGGCTTACCCTCAAGGGAATGGACAAGCTGAAGCTGTGAATAAAGTCATATTGAGTGGATTGAAGAAGAGATTGGATGATGCAAAAGGCAGATGGGTGGAAGAGCTTCCGCACATACTCTGGACATACAGGACCACGCCTCGTAGGTCCACCGGAGAGACCCCTTTTTCAATGACTTATGGAGCTGAGGCAGTCATCCCCCTAGAATCTGGGTTCCCAACGACAAGAACAAGCTCATTCAATCCCAAAGACAACGACGAAAACTTGGCAAGGGGTCTAGACTTGATTGATGAAAAAAGGGAAAACGCAATGGTTCAATTGGCTCATTACCAACAGAAGCTGAAGCGAGGTTATGACGCCCATGTAAAGACTAGACCTTTGGGCCCAGGTGACCTGGTACTACGTAAAGTTGTGGGCTCGGCAAAGAACTCAGCATGGGGAAAACTAGGGCCAAATTGGGAAGGACCATATCGTATCACCTCTAACGCTGGTATTGGAGCATATTTCTTGGAAGACCTGGACGGACTTGTAGTACCCTGCCCTTGGAATGTCAATAACTTAAGAAGGTATTATTATTAATAAATGTGTGTTTGATCAATATTCATTCTTTATGTTAAGTATGTATGCCTCTCTCTCTCTCACTGTTCTATGAGGTGTTTAAACTTAAATCCAATCATGCATGAGTCCTCGGACCAGATGACTTGGATTAGTTAACACTCTCACTCTCACTGTTCTATGAGGTGTTTAAACTTAAATCCAATCATGCATGAGTCCTCGGACCAGATGACTTGGATTAGTTAACACTCTCACTCTCACTGTTCTATGAGGTGTTTAAACTTAAATCCAATCATGCATGAGTCCTCGGACCAGATGACTTGGATTAGTTAACACTCTCACTCTCACTGTTCTATGAGGTGTTTAAACTTAAATCCAATCATGCATGAGTCCTCGGACCAGATGACTTGGATTAGTTAACACTCTCACTGTCACTGTTCTATGAGGTGTTTGAACTTAGATCCAATCGTGACTGGCGACCTCTGACCAGATGATTCGGGTTAGTTAACACTTGTTACAATTTACTTTTAGGATTTTCAAACTTAGATATAAGGGTATTATTCTAACTTCCTGTTATGTTTGATTCATCTATCCAATCCATATGTTAACCTAATTTCCAGAACTTCTTAATCAAGTCAGTCATTCATATAACACAAGAAAATGAAATGGAAGAAGAATAACACGACATTACTTGCCATAACACGTAAAACAAAATGAGCACATCTTCATTAATAATTAGAGCGTAGTACAAGTCTCTAGGACAGTAAACAAAAAAAAAAAACATACTAAGGTAAACACCCTAAGTCTTTGTCTTGGGAGCTTGGGGGTCAGCGACTTGTTCTGACTGAGAAGCAGCAGCATCTGAAGTCTTATCCTGGGGAGCCTCGACCCTCCTCCCTTGACCAGCGTCTTGATGGGAGTCCGCTGGGACATCCACGGAAGCTGGAGGAGCCTGACTTGTTGCAGGGACTTCAGATGCCGAGGCTGGTTGCTCTGGAGGAGGAGAGTCGGAACCTGGGAGCGCCTGAATATCAGGATCATAATATATGCTCTCAAGCCTCCTAAGGCTAGAATCAGCAGGAACTCCAGCGGCATCAAGGGCTTTCTCCCAAGTAATGTCGCAGTAGTCCCTGGCGACAGAAGAAAATTCTTCGGTCAGCCTGCTCTGAGTCTCTTGCACCCCCAGAGCATACTGTTAGGATTAGTACCCTTAAATCCTATTGTGTGATATTATGTATGCTATTATGTATGACATTATGTATGACTTAATGTTGTGATTAATAAAGTTTCTTTATTATTATTATCTAAAATAATGGTAACATGAATATTTGGACATTATCATATAGTCCATGAGATGCATAGTATGTGATTTATGTGATTTAGTCACAGAAGATATAGATCACAAGTTCTTTGTAAACTCATAATTTTGGTTCGTAGTCGGTGATGAAATTGGGCATTTCATCTGCGAAGACTATAACATATCAACTAAGATGATTTGTCTTGATCATGGAAGTGGAGACTTCTAGTTGATATGTTGATATGTTTTAAGAGTTAAGACATATTGAACTGGACCGCTGTGAGATTTATTATTCTCCTAACGACTGTCAAATGAATAATAAATCTCACGACTCCTATTTGCATGAACTCTTAATCCTGAGAGAATAATGGACCTGATCATGAGGTGTAGGTTGCTTTGATATATCAGGAGTGAGATCTAAAGGCACGATCAAAACCTCAGTATGTTGGGCAACCACATTTAGTGTTGATGGAACATATATTCTCAAGATGGAATTCATAGTCTCTTAACGGAGATATAAAATATTCCCTTGAGATAAGTTTAATGGTTTTGGTTATTCAGAGAGTTAGGCCTAACCACTTTAGTAAGAAATTACTAAAGTATATATTTATGAAATTGGATTTCATAAATATATGATGAATAACTTTAAGGATTAAACCGGGTGCTCAAGGATTAAGATGTAGTAATTTTCAAAGTGGCGGTCTACATTCATGACTTTGTATTACTACGAATATTTTTTGAAGGGGTTGCGTGTATAATAAAGTCTTGGGATATAATTTATAAATAAGACCTAGAGTGCAATTATATTTATATAGTGGTATTAAATATAATTAATGGTAACTTTGGACTTGTCAAGAGTTGACAGAAAAGCCCAAGGCTCATTGGAGCTAGTGTCTTATTGATACCTTTTGGTCCCACTCCAAGCCACACATTAAAACCCAATTGGAAAGGCCCAAAAGGCCGGCCCAATTAGATAATCAGTTAGTTATAAAAGGGAGAAACATACAGAAATTTATTTTAAGAGAATCATAATTGTGAAGTGGTGTGTATGTGCAAGTGAAACCACTCGATTATTCTCCCTTAGAAACTGATTGAGAGACCACACTTCTTGAGCGAAAAGTGGAATTGGAGTGAAGATTAAAAGTGTTCCGAAGAACTTCTAATCTTTTGTTTTGAATTTCACCGCACCAAGGTACACTATCTTGTTCTCAAATTCTCAAAATCACATAGTGCATGTTATCAATCATGAATGAAATAGATCCATGAATGTCGCTTCTGCTGTGAGTTTTGTATGGGATACAAAACCAGATTTTCTTTCACATACGAGGCCTGCTTCTCGGCCTCGGCTGCCTCCTTCAGTAGTTGTGCAGCTTCCTTAGCCTTACGAAGCTCTTCGCGCAAATCTCTCACCACCTGCCTCTCTGTTGCTAGGTTGATTTCGCAGAGGTGTAACTCGCTACGAAGAGTCTCAGCCTGCTTCTCAGTCATCTTTAAGCCAGCCTCAGCGCTGGCCTTCTCCTGGAGAGCTTTCTTCACCTGCTCGGCCATCTCCTTTTGGTGGTTTTTTAGCACATTCAGATGGTCCTCTGCAGTCTCTTGGGCCTCGTGGGCAGCCTTTGTCTCATCACGAAAGTTCTTCGCCCATTCCTCAGCCACGTAAACTTGTTGCGTGACCTGTTATGCAAAAAAAAAAAAAAAAAAAAAGGCTTAGATTTAAGAAATAATATGCGAGTAAAAAGAAGTCAAATTAAAATTACTCGCCATAGCCAAGTCCCTTTTTATGGAAAGGAATAGGTCAGGATGGTCGAAACTCCTGTAAGCTGCAAAGTCTGTAGATAGGAGGAGGGGCTGTAGCAAAGTATCAGCCATTCGGCCTGCATGACCACCGCGAAAGTGCCAAAGTGAGGCATCCATCGAGATGGGAGCACCATCAACCTCCAGCACTGGCGACCAAGTTCGTGGTGGCTGACGAACCTGGGCCGCTGGTTGCTCCTCTCGGCTCTCCACGGAGTGGGCCCTCCTACCCCGACGTTCTTGTGTAGGTCTGGCCTGCTTATTGCCCCTTGATGGGCCTAACTCCCCCTCCTCAGTGGGCTCTACTGGCCTTTTCCTCCTCAAATCTGGGTTTGGTTTTAGCCCAAGGTCGGCAAGCACCTGGGTGGAGGAGGGGGAGGGTTTGTAGTTTGTTTTGATTTGCCTTTGTCATGAGAAGATGGCACCTTGTTCCTGTTCCGCATCAGCTCCTTCAGAGAAGGACCAGTCTTAGGAGCCATGTCTTCCTCCTCGTCAGATGTATCGGCAATGCAGGTTATCGCCTGAGCCGGAGTGTGCACGCACGACTGCTCGTCCGCTCCCTCTTCGGCCTCTGATATAAGGATTGTTTCTTCTTCAAACCTGAACTTGTCAATCTCTTGTTCGAGGGAGGAAGAAGAAGCTGTGTCTTCTCGGAGGATAGCCTCCCCAAGCGGTACTTCACGCAATGGTTCAGCAGTAAGGGGAAACCCCTGTGGAATGGGATGGTCAACTGGAGGAAGGTCGTAGTTGGCGAGGAAGTTTGGCCGAGACACGTCTATGCGCGCCAAACGATGGTCTCCTGCTCGGATGGAGTTGCCGACGTCTAAATATGACCTCGAAATTGGCTCGAAGTCCAAAATAAGGTGAATCGCCCATAGTTGCCTGTCGTCGTTCACAAAAATCTCTGATCTCAGCAGGTAGTTCAATGCTGGAACGTTGATCAGGCTGAGCTTGGGATTGGTGAAAAACTTATCTGTCAAGCAAGCAAATCACACAGTTAAGCCTCGGCTACAAAAAAATATATAATAATAATAATATAAAACAACTAAATAGATAAATGTAACTAAATAGATGAATGCAAATGCATTAAAATACTCCTCAGTGCTAAAGTTAGAGTTCCTAAGTCTAGGTTGCTCCACCTGGTTTCCCAGCCTTGGTTGGGCAGGCTAGGCCGTCACTCCAAGGCCCCGACAGGATTAGATAGTCGTCTTTCATCCCTTTATTAGACTTAGGGAGGTAGGATATCAGTTTGACCACATTGTTACGGGACTTAAGGTAAAAGCCTGCCCGAGTCTCTATATGGCCTTCATATAGGTGGGCGACGTCGTGCCAAGTCAATCCTAGCCCCAGATGCCGGTCCAAAAAGTCGATTGATCCTAGGACTCTAAAGAAGTTGGGGGCACACTGGTGAGGACAAAGCCTATGGGCACGAAGATAGTCCCGTGTAATCCTACCCATTGGGATGGTCATCCCCCCTTCTATGAAGACAATCATGGGGATTACCACTTCTCCTACTTTCCGGTCAAACTCCACTCCCTCTGTGATGCAGTGACGTACCACCACTTCCTGGGGAATGTGGTATTTTTCTTTGAATAGCTTTATTAGGGTTGGAGTGCTTACTAAACGCTCGAATCTACCCATTGTTAATCTCTGGAAGGTGGAGTGGTTAGCCGAGGAAGTTAGCCGAGGATATAGTGGAGGTTCGGAGTGCGAAACTTACGTGAGAGTGAGTACGGATGGTTCCTCCTGTCTCTGGAAGATCGTTAAGCTTTCTTTCTTGTGAAGGAATGATGGAGGCCTGAATATGAACGCTCTGAAGTTGCAAGCTCTGATAAGAAACAAAAAGTAACGTCTGAAGGTTTTTATAATGGGGATGGAAGAAGGAAAAGATACAATCCCGCCCAAATATTGAAAATGAGATCTGGACCGTTGGATTTGGATTCCACCGTTGGATTTGGATTCCACCGTCGGATGTCTGGATTGAAACGCAGTTCTAAGCGTTTAATGATGATTGTGCGAGTTTCCAAGCGTCAGAAGCCCTCGCGAAATGGCAGAAATGACCCTTACGCGCCTAAATCTAAATACTGTTAAGGACTACATCGTAATTACGGGTGTACATCAAAATCCTAATTTTCCTCCTCGGGTAAAAAAGAAAAATTAGAATTTTGAGGGGCTATTGTGGGGGAGCAAAACCTGGGCCCTTGCAGTGGGCTTAAGTACCACGTTTCATCAACAATACATCCGAGGATAGGAAATCATAGGGAAACCTCGTAACTAACAGTAGAGCACGTAAGTGTCCAGGAATGTTGATCCGAGAGTAATACCCTCCTCGGGTCTGGCGTATGTCGGTGAGAGGGGCCTCGGCTTCTCCTTAGTCCACCCTCCAGGAAGTTCCAGAGGTGAAGATAGATTACCAATGCACATGGAAGGGATAAGAATGCAGAAATATCTTGGGAAAAAGCTGCTACCACCGCATTAAATGCGTTACAGCAGCTTTCCTGGCCGCATTTATGTGGAGAAGACCCCTGAACAGTGTTTGAAATCACCTTTATCCCCAGAAAATCAAAAAGCTGTGAGAGAGGAAACGAAAAACTCAAGTACCAGGCTAGATGGCAGACAAGTGGACGATAAGATCGAACAATGAAGGACTATATAATGGAGTAAAACCTCCAGAAGAAGGGGGGAGGAAACAAAAAGAAAGAACATCAAGGAAGAGTTACTGTAACGTCTGGAAGAACACAACCTAAAGAAGAACATTTTATCTAAGATCCTACCCCTTGGACCTTACTTGAATCCACCAATTAATCCAAAACTTTCTCCTCGGACCTGAGATCTTAACTCGTTTGTGCGTTTTTGCCTCCTCGGCCGAACTCCTAACCTTCATTAACTGTTGTAAGACCCGTTATTAGCCCAACTCTTTCACCCACTCTCTTACAAATTTATTGTATTGGGCTTATTGGGCCCATCTCCTGTCTCCATCTGGGTGTGGGCTACAATTTGTGACCCTACACCACTTATTGCTAAAAACTAAAAACACTATAATAAAATAATTTTTAAATATGTGAATAGTATTTATTGAAACATTTAATGGAATAGATGGTAAAAATAAAAGAACAAAAATTACTTTAAACTACGTTACAAATGCACATTGTATTGACAAAATTTATCAATAACCAAAGATTGTAATAGATTGTTGGATATTCTGGGAACTTTAAAAAGGTGGATACCAAGAATTTTTTTTTTTTTTTTTTGGAGAAGATGGACACCATGATGTTCTATTCTAATAATTTAATATAATATATCGCTAATCTCCTCACATGCACAAAGTTTGTATTTAGAGACTTTAGATTCTTCTCTCTCTCATAACATAATTTTGAATTTAAGACTTTGAATAAAAGTGAATGAAAGAGAAAAATGTTTTGACAATTTTATATGTTTATGATCATTTACTTCTTTTTTATTTTATTTATAATAGTTAATTTATTGGATATTTTGGGAACTTTCAACAATTGGAGATCAAGATATTCTGTTCCCATAATATATAGAGAAGACAAGATATTTTTTTGCATAAATATATTTTAAATTAAATAGATAGAGATAAGATATAAATATATATTAAATAAACATTGGTCATTAATTCAAATAAATGGGTTTGAATATATAAATATATAGTACTTTTACTATGTTCTCTTTTATTATTGTGATTAATTTGACTATTGATTATCAATCGATATGTAATAACTTCAAATTACGTCATCACTTTAATTTATCAAAAAACTATAATGAAAAAATGCTACTTTTTTTCTTCTAATTTACTAAACTAGTAAAATCTCTAATCACCAAATAAAAGATATAGGGTTCAATTTCTACTTACACAACTACATAAAAAGATATCAATTAATGTCTTAGTATGGTAATAAAGAACAATTATTAAAAGCAGTTAAAATTATTTATAAAAGAAATATCATAATTACAAAAACTTTATAGTTAAAATTCTACAACAATAGTTGTCAATAGCCTTATAGATTAGTTGCCAAATAGCCTTTTTGCAAAAGCTTATTTGCCAAAAAAGTCTTACAGATTTGTGGTATTGCTTCCTCATCTTTATGAGGGCACCAATATTCAAATATTCTCTTTCATAACTATTAAAATAATTGATCTTAGGCCCTATTTGGTTGTGTTTAAAACAGGTAAGATGGAAAATGAGAGGAAAATAAGGTGGAAAATAAAATTTTCTCTTATTTGGTTCAAGAGAGAAAGAAAATGGTGTAGAAAATAATTCCTCCAGGCCCACATAATTTTGTCCTCCCAATTTGGGAGGAAAACTAAGAAGAAAAGATGATGTGGGTAATAAATTACACAAATATTCTCACCTTTATTGTACTCACCTACTCTTCACTTTCCCATCTCTTCACATAATAGTCAATTCATATAAACTACATTTTCCATCCTCCCACATTTCTCTCTAACCAAACAAAAGAGTTTTCCACTCTCCCACTTTTCCACCTCTCCAACCAAACACACATGAGGAAAAACCAAAACTTTTCTATTCTCCAAATTTTCCATCCTCCCACTAATTTTCTATCCTCCCACTTTTCTACTCCTCCAACTAAACAAAGCCTTAGTATAGGGCATAAAACTGTGTAGAAAATACTAAAAATGGATTTGACAGGGTAAAGGGTAGTATTGCATATCTTATTTGGTCTTAACATTTATTACATTAATGTTTATGGTTTGTTTGGATACCGCTTATTGCTGAAAACTGAAAACACTATAACAAAATAATTTTTAAATGTGTAAATAGTATCGTGTGACTCAGTTTTAAAGTTGTTTTTTCTGAAAAAAAGTACTTGCGAGTCTTGTGAATAGTACACAAAACCCACAAAAAATTACTAGACATGCAACACTAAATGCGCAAAATACTATCCAAACGTACGCTTAATCAAGGAAAAATATACACAAATATTTTACAGGAAAATGGTATATTCCATTTAATTTAATTTAATAATTATCATCTAGTAGTACTATGAGTCTATGGCATTAAAAATATCTAAGTATTGGAACCATTGGGGCATTTTTGTTTATGGATACATTTTGATGAATAGCCCAAGGGGCCCAAGGCCTTTCAACCTTTATACTCTTTTTTTTTAGAATGTTCGACCTTTATACTTGGTAGCATTTTTCCCACGAGAAAAATAAATTATAGCAGCCATTTAGCGAGGTCCCCCCACCGCATAGATTTATTAGATAATAAATAAATGAGATAAATGTGTGGAAGGCAGTGAGAGAGTCAAAATTGATGTTCTATTCTAACTTCCACCCTACCCTGGGAGTTACTTTCCCTAGTTTCCTTGCCATTTAATCAAAGGTCCTTAGCTCGAAATCTAGGTCATTGTAGGGGCGTTTGAATTTCTGGGTTTTGAGAGATAAACGTCACTGGTTTTGTAAGCATAGACAGCAAGTCAAATGATTCTGCCTTTTTCAGTTTATTAGGGTCCAACTTCATCAATACGTTTATGGAAAAAAAATCTAGAGAAAAATTATGAGTGGTGTTAATTAAACTTACTACAGATTTTATTGAAGAAAAAAATTACATACAGAATATGACAATGAAATAATTGATACCACTTTAACAACATAAATAAATATTGATTTTTTCAATGTTTGAGGGAATATTAGTTTGTAAAATTTATGTAGTTAAATTCTGAGTATTCATAATATTACTTAAATATGTAATTCTAATTCTATAATAGCACAATTTGCCACAATTTTATGATATGGTTGATTGTGTTAGTGAATCATTACTTTCACAAGATCTCTCAATTTTTTCTCTATTACTCATTGTGGACGTGAATTTTGGTTAGTTCAACTACTAAAAATTTTTGTTGTTAAATAAAAAATTTAGATTCGAACTCTACCTACACCCAAAATTAAATAGATACAGTAGGTTGAAATATTATATATACATATTATAAATAAATATACCCATAATCGACCGCATCATGGCTGTGACACAAAAGTCATACTTTCTTCAAACATTCTTGATACCTTTCTCACAATTATTTGCATAGCATTCTATTATTTGAAATAACATCACTTTTATCTCCATTTGTCATTAATAGTAATCTTATTTTGATATAATCTTATTTGATAGCAATCACTTTTATAAATCAGGTCAGCAATTGTAAAAAAAATCTCTTGTACTAACACTTAATTGAGAAGGTATGGGGGAGAAAAAAATCATCAATACTTTGAACACCCGAAAGTGAAATCGGAAGCCTCCAACTAAGTCACAATCCAAAAGCATCATCAACACATTTAAAGACTTGGGAAAGTTTGAAATGAAAGCTGCCAACTTAGTCATGATTCAATACACCTTTCTCACAACAAAGAGAATCCATATAATTGAGCATTGCGTACGAGTCTGCACTTTTTTACATGAAAACAAACCCCAAAACTCTGTAGTATCCATATAATTGAGCACTGCGTACGAGTCTGCACTTTTTTACATGAAAACAAACACCAAAACTCTGTAGGGTAGCTTATCCCAACAGTACGAAGATTGTAAGTAAGAGATCACGGATCAGAATCCAAAATGTGATTTGAAAACGCAACTGGGTGTTAAAAAACTATAATCATTTTGTAGCAAAGGAAACCTGTTTTTTTTCAACTCTTAGCTTTTTTGTTTAATTGGGAGAAGCTGACTGGTGGAGATTTGAGTTAGTTAAAGTATCACATATTTTCTGATGGGGTTGAGTTCTCGAACCGGTAGAGCCTAACACTGCCAATTAATTCTAGATGAGCCTGGGCCAAGTGTACCTTTAAGATTAGGCCATATAAATATATAGGCCAAATCTATGGTCAAACACTATATACAAAACCAGGCAGTAGAATCACTATAGTATCACAATATTGGTATTTGCAATATGCCTGGAAGAAATGGACAAAGATAATGGATAAAACAATAAGATAATATTGCTTCTAGCTAGATACAGATCTTCTGGTATTTTGTTTAATGAAGGAGGAACAAAAAACAAGATACTAATGGAGTCTATCATAACACCCCCACTAACCTTACCAGATGACTTTTTATAAATAATATGGTCACATTTTTTGTTGCACAAATCGTCAAAGCTCACTAATTAATACTAAGAATTTAACTTACCACTTATAGGCACTTACCAGCAACAACTAGAACTAACTAGAGTAGTATACAGTTTAGTACTACCTTCCTATGATAATAACGTCTCCTCTAACGCTTTATACTAAATTATTACTGAGGGTTCCCTAAAGAAAATCTAGTAGTAATAAAACCTTTTTTGTCGCAACTTAAACCTAATCCTTGCATAACAAACAGTGAGTGGTAGGAAAAAAAATAGTGAGTTTATATAAAAATGAAAGATGACTCACAGTCTGTTACATCAAAGTTGGTGTACTCTCAAGAAAAAATAATTATTTAGCCTTAAATTTTGAATTATATAGTCAAACAACCTCATTTTTCAAATTATATAACAAAATACTCTTGTTTTGAAACTCAACATTATTGATATCGAGTTCAAGATAGAACTCAACATTAACAATGTCAACTATCAAATTCTATGCTTATTTTACTTCTTAATTTTTTTTAAAAAAATTTGGCGCAAAACTCGAATTTTCCAAAACAACTGTATTCTGTTGTATAGTTTGAAAATGTGAGGGTGTGGGAATATAGTTCAAAAACTAAATCTAAATAACAATTTTAACCGGTAGAGGGTTAGTATGGTAATTTGGGTTTGACACCTAAGATTCCTTTTTTTATAGCTAACTACCATGTATGTACTAACAATTAACAAATATAGAACAATAGCAATGGTGTTGGGGTCAAATCACAAATAGATGATTTTTTCACGGTGCCGTCGTTTCTCGAATGGCGATTAGTCGGATTCGACGGCAGCCCAATGAGACGCACATAGTTGCTGACCTCACCCATTATTAAATTATTATTATTATTAAATTATTATTATAAGTCCATAACTATCCATACATCACACACACATACATACATACATGCCATAGAAATAATATTATATTCCCCACATACAACTCTCACCCACTATATATTCTCCACTTCACCTCTCATTTCCTCTCTTCAAACAACCGTTCGGTTCTGGTAATCAGAACGTCGTGTAATTTAATCAAATTCCCAGATTCCAGAAAACTCATTCAGTCACGTATTAAAAAATGGGCGAGGTTAGTTTAATCAGTCTCTTACTCTTCCATTCCCAAAACTCTAATTGGGTCTTCGTTGTTTTTCTTTTTTCCTTTAACGTGTTGAATTTGCAGAATTTTGCTCCCAACTTAATGGGGTTTTGTGTTTTGTTTTTTGTTTGATTCAGAAAGAGGGAGAAAAGGGTGGAGATAACAAGGTTGCGCCGGCACCGCCGCCGGCGGAGAAGAAAGACGACGTTTCGGTCACCGGCGTTTACAAGATCGACTTGCATTGCGAAGGATGCGCCAAGAAAGTCAAAAGAGCCGTCCGTCATTTCGATGGTAAAAAAAAAAAAAAAAAACTAAAATTCACATACAAATCCACCAACCAACTTCATTGTATTTTCCAAATTGTATATTGTTATTATTTGTTTAATTAGTCCAACGTGTTTTACTAAACTGAGGAATCTGGGATCCGCGTTTCCCGTTGGTCACTTTCGGGGAAATTTTCATAGTTTGAATTAGGAAATTGTTTGGATAAGATTTGAGGTTGGTTGTTAGATTAAGAAAAACGGTATATACACTTTTTTTGTGTGAACAGCACAATAACGTAAACTTGACTCAACAAAAGTATTTTTACCAATGAAATTGAATGGAAATTCTAATACGATTCTTGTTGATAATATTGTTGTAGGTGTGGAAGAGGTGAAGACAGATTGTGGGGCCAACAAAGTGACGGTAAAAGGGACCAACGTGGACTTCACGGCAATCAAAGAGAGATTGGAAGAGAAAACCAAGAGGAAAGTTGAGCTGGTTTCTCCTCAGCCCAAAAAAGACGGCGGCGGCGGCGATAAGAAGCCGGAAGAGAAGAAGGCTGAAAAGAAAGAAGAGCCTAAGAAACCCAAAGAGGTACTTAACACGTGGCATTTTGGAATTAGAGATTAGAGATTGGATGCTCTTGTGGTCCATATCCATTACTCAGTTTTTTTTTTACTTTGTAACTGAATTTTTAACTAACTATGATATATTGTTCGCGATTCAGTCCACGGTGGTTTACAAAATCAAACTACATTGTGACGGTTGCATCAGTAAAATAAAGAGGATTATTCGGAAATATGACGGTGAGATTATCAAACCCCTCTTCTTCTTCTTCTTCTTCTTTTATTAATCTTTTTAAATATTTTTAATATTCCATTTATGCCCTCGAGAGTCAAGTTTGTTATAGAGGCAAAAGGGTCATTTTGGCTGTAACTGACTTTGACGTGGTCGTGACGTGTGCAGGAGTTGAGTCGGTGGAGGTTGACAAAACGAAGGAGCAAGTAACGGTGAAGGGAACCATGGATGTGAACTCACTCACTCCTTACCTCAAAGAAAAGCTGAAACGCAGCGTCGATGTGGTCCCGCCGCCCAAGAAAGACGACGGCGGCGGCGGCGACAAAAAGCCAAAGGAAGGCGGCGGTGACAAGAAAGAAAAGGAAGCCGCCCCAGCAGCTCCAGCCGCCGCAGCCGCCGGAGGCGGAGGAGAGAAGAAAGAGAAAGAGAAAGAGAAAGAGAAAGAAGGCGGCGGCGGCAGTGGTGGTGAGAAGAAAGAGGAAGGTGGTGGTGCACCGAAGGTGGAGGTGAGTAAGATGATGTACGGAGGGTATCCGTTCCATTCGCCGCCTATGTTTTGGGATGGACACGTGGACGGTCAGCATTTCCCGGTGGAAGTTCATCAAGGGTACGTGAATCACGACGCTCCTAGCACTTCTTACGGGTACGTGAACCAAGGGTATGGGAATCCGGGTTACGAAATGTTCCCCCACGCGCACCCCATGCACGCGCCGCAGATGTTCAGCGACGAAAATCCCAACGCTTGTTCCATCATGTGAAAAATCAACGGTTCAAAACGAAGGATCAAGATCAAGATCATGAATTCATGATGTACTTGTTATTCCAAAACGTGTAAATAAAGTTGGAGTAAAACAAATATGTAGAGAGGGAAAAAGGACCAAAAAGGACATAGTAAATATTGAGATTTACAGAAGAGGACAAATTAATAAAATTTTGGGGGGGTCTTTTAACTCTTTTCTTATTTTTTAATTTTTAGGTTAATTGTAATCGGCTCTTGCTTGGCCGATTCAAGTTGTTGGGGTTCGGTTGTCGGTTGTTAAATTTTTGTAATTATGTAATATTGTACTATTATTATTTTGAAAAATTTTACATAATAATAGTGTTTTATTCTATTATGTTACCACTAATCGAAGATTAGTTGTTGATGATTAAGCTTGAGTTTATTGGTTTGGAAGATTCCACGTGGCGCACTTATTTTTCTGTACTGTTTTTTTCCAACTCATAAAGATTAGATGTGGATCTCTGATTTGGAATATTCGGGAAATTCGAAAAAAAAAAAAAAAAAACTCACTATCAAAAATAAGAGAGAAGTGACAAAAAAAAAATTTTATAAAATTTTTGACAAAAGAAGTATAAATCATTGAAATAGCCAATACAGCTATTGCTATTAATTTTTTTTAAGTAAAATAAAAGGAATAATAAACATAAACAAATAGATGAGATCTGTTACGTATCAAAGTATAATACTATTAATATGAAAAAAATATTATAATATTTAATAATTAATTATTATGAATAATAACAATAACAATACCAAAAGATATAATCATTTGAAATTATAATATTTGTTCCCAGTAAAATAAAATTTGTTGATTTTTTATTATATAATAAAAATATTATAATAATGATTATAAAATGGAGGAAACCGTGGCAGGCATGCTTCATGAAGGAAAGTTGATGTAATGACTTTTATTTTTTATTTTCCCATATAAAATTGGAAAAATTATAAATCTAAACCTCGTAAAAGAATCTATGCGTTAAAAGAATTAGCGACAATAATTTTTAAACTTTGTTTGAATTAATCAAGCAAACTGAGCCAATAAACATTTTACTCATGTTCATATAAAGAATAATTTTCACTAAACTAAAAAAATCAATTGATTTTTTGGTGTGAGTGGAGTTTGAATTTCATATCTCTTATTCAATAATAAGAGATTTTACCAGCGGCGTTAGCTAAAACCTAAAATAATATTGCATTCATGAAATAATAATAATAATAATAATAAAATGAAATTTTATTTTAGAAAATAAATATTGAATTATAATTAGGTTTTAAGTAATGCTTCATTGTTAACAATTAACACCATCGTTTATGGTATTCCATTTATGGTTCAAACTTCAAAATTCGTATCAATGATATGGAAAGAATATAATTAGCGATCTTCCTGCCTAGGTGAAGCTAGACAAACTCCGCAAGAAATTATGAGACAAGCTCGCTCCATATTACATGACTTCTAGCTTGCACACCTACGGCCCATTCAGCTCAAAGAAGCCATGGATGGCCGTTGGGTCCCACCAATGATTCCCTGGTACAAGGTTAATGTAGATGCTGCAATCTTCTCTCAGCTTGACATTATCGGCGTCGGTGTGATTATTAGGGACCACCTTGGATCTGTTGTCGCAGCCTTAAGCAAACGCCTCCCTCTCCCGTTGGATCCTTTGGAGGCTGAAGCAAAGGCAATGGATGAAGCCACTGATTTTGCATGGGACATAGGAGTTAGAGATGTCATTTTCGAGTCAAATTCCATGTTGGTTTGCCATGCTATGGAGAACCCCACAAACGTCTCGGTCTCTATCTCTACCGTGGTTTCAGGTTTTTGTTCAAGACTTCCTGCGTTCCATACTTTCCAATCATCCCCTGTGAGGCTACAGGGAAATAGACCAGCTCATACTTTAGCTGCTTTTGCAAAGAATATTAACTCTTTTTTTGGGGGGGGGGGGTGGAATTTGGCAAATGCCCTTTTCGAGCAAAAAAAAAGTAGCATTATGCTCCCTTTTCCAAACTAATTAGGGAAATGCGCCTATTTTGAAACTCGATTTTCTTAAAATCGAGTTAAACCTATAATGACGTTTTAAGGACCTATAGTAGCATTTCGAAACTAAAGTTATAGGCACAAAAAAAAAAAAAAAAATTGCATGTAACTTGAGTTCATGGAACTCGAGTTTCAAAACGCCACTATAGGTCCTTAAAACGTCATTATAGGCTCCTTAAAACGCCACTCTAGGGCTCCAGAATTTTTTTTTTTTTAACTCGATTTTGAGAAAATCGAGTTTCAAAAGAAGGGCATTTCCCTAATTAGTTTGGGAAATAGAGCAAAATGCTGTTTTTTTTGCCCGAAAAAGGGCATTTGCCAATTTTGTCCCTCTTTTGTAACTTGGATGGAAAAGTGTCCACCTTTCCTTGCATCTTCGGTTTTGCAAAATGCTATGTACCGTTTCGCTACTTAATAAAATGAGAGTATTTCTTATCCCAAAAAAAAAAAAAAATAGCGATCTTCAACCACTTAATAAAATAATATGGAATTGTTTTTTCTGTAATTGGTAACATATTAATATTGAATTGTTTTTTCTGTAATTGGTAACATATCAATTTGTAAACTCAATAGTCTATATGATAAACTATAAGATCCTAGTATCACTCGTTACTCAATTACCTACCTCAATTTTTCTTTCTTTTTGGTGAGATTCACTCGATTATCTATTAGAAAAAAAGAGTTTTCAGTCCATCTCTCTTATACCATCGTAGGTTTTCAATTATAACCATTTGATTTGTTGTGAAGTCATATATCATATAGATTTCCACATACAATCATTTGATTTGTTGTTAAGTCGCACAGCAGATTTACATATTTCCTCTTAAATGATTTATTTATTTTTTATCCCTTCTTAGCGAATTTGATGCGCAGTAGTATAATATACATTACATTTATCTAAGTGGTAGACTGGTAGTTAACAAAGGGACAAACCCAAAGTGCAAAGTCTAATAAATTTCATTGTTTATTGGCATTACCATAATTTTATAGTAACGTACATCAGGAAAAGAAAAGAAAAAACTAAATTACAATGCATTTTTTTAATTGTTGTAATAATGAAATAACATAACATCAGAAGACTTTCTAGAAAAACTCTGAACATTTCTATTTTTTTTAAATGCCAAGACTCATGATTCATGCCATTCATTTTTCTTCACCAATAGAAATATTGGATAAGCAAATATTACCAAAACTTTAAACAATCTTTGAATGACGTTTTCCGGCTTTTACAGCTTGAAATGGTCATTTCTTTAGGGCCAGAAGAACCCAGAAGGCCATGAAAAGATTGCCTTTCAATAGCTATAAAGGATGAACAAGAGACTGCCTTTCCATTAGCATTAAAGGCTAGGCAACTATCACAATCAAATTTAGGGGGTCGTGTTAGAATTAAGTTGAATATGTTTTGAAGATAACTTTTTTAAAGTAACTCCCTAAATGTATGTTTTGAATAAATTAAGTATCATCATGTGTGAATCTGAAACCGCTCATTATAATGATCAATAATACTGATTTAATGTTCAAACCTCCATGAAACTCTCAAGAATGATGCTTAATTTTGACTTAATAATGTAGGTCATTTGTCTTGTAAAGCTAAAGATTGCAAAATGCTAATGACTTTCAAGATCCTTTCAAAACCAAAGTTTGAAGGCGACCAGATAGTATCTTCATTTTTTTTTTTGAACAAATGAGGATATCTAGGCCTCTTTGAGTATCTGACTAATATCTTGGATATATGTGATCTTTGTCTCACACATATTAAGTTATTATAAGGAGGAATCTCTTCAGATTACCTAATATTATCTTTATTTAGAATTTTTGATCAGTTGTATTCCCTTCATGAAAAGGGTTTTCTTTTTTGTTTACATTGGAAAAAGTGGGCAACATTAATTGGAAGAATAATAGTAGCTGGCCATTTTTTTGGGCATGGAGGTTGATTGGGAATGAAGATTGACTGTTTGGTTAACTTTTTAATAGTATAATTAGATACTAAACAAGTTAGCGAGCAGGAGGGAAGCATAACCATTAGCAAAATGCCAAAAACTAGCTATGTCATGAAAGAGGCCTTCCAAATTTAAGAAACATTACTTAAAGTTGAAAAAGCAATTTCTAGTACCTTTTCCCTATTTAGCAGCAACTTTAAAGAAATCAAGAAAAGTAGCCATGTATTTTGTATTTGATGGTAACCCTTGAATTGAATGAAAGAAATTTTACGTTAACAATGATCATAGATTTAGCTTATGACTGTAGCTATATTCTTTACAACTTCAATATTTCACAACAATTATATTTTTGTGATCAGAACAACATCTTTGTCATGTGTAGATGCATCAATGCTATTATTTTATTATGTACCAATCGCAGAGAGATATATCAAAAGTTATGTCTCTATAATTACTGAATCCTCTTTATCCTTACACAGTCATCCAAAATGTCACTATTATATACACTCAAAACGAAATATATCAAAAGTTATATCTTTATAATTATTGAATTCTCTTTATCCTTACACAATCATCATCCAGAATGTCACTGTTATGCACACTCAAACTGCTCTTTAGCAATCCTTTTGCTATAGTTTAAAGGATCAAATCCAGGCAAAGTAGAAAGCAAAAGTTTGAATCTTTTTTTGCTGGAGAGAAAAACAAAAATGGAGAAGATTCTAGGAAGGAAGGTAACTTGGCAAATTAGTGCCAAAAACTGATGCTACAGTTAAAGATTATAAAGATTCAGTCATAAAAGAACACAACTCTTGTGACATCAAAAGACAAATAGTTTCTTTCTGGGGGAGCTATGATCTTTTTGATCGGGAAAATAGTAACAACAATTTGATGACACCAAATCCACACTATATATAATCCTTTTCAACTTGGGTAGTGAAGAAAATTCTTGGAAACTGACTGCCCATAACTTAGCTCACTGGACTAATTGCAGGTTTCAATGTATGTGGTCATATATTTCCCTTGGCTTGTTGCTTTCCTTCTGTCTTTGTTGACAGCTGATATATGGGTGGAGGTCTTTTCAGTTCCCTAACTTTTTGTTTTTTGAGAGATTCATCAGTTCTCTAACTTCGCAGCCTGTTTGTTTTTATATAATTGGCAATTGCTTCACTGAAAGGGAACTATAAACTTTCAAAAAAGAATAAAGAAGGTATATGCATACGATTCTCATTGTAAACAGTAATTTGTTTAGTACGTAAAAGTGAAGGTTTATGGATATAGTAGTTGTACACAATACAAATTGAAAAAGACTCTAAAAGATCATCATTAGTGCTATATTTTTATCAAGGAAAAAAAAAAAAATCTTTAGTGTTATATTAGCGATTGAATTTCTTTTAATGGTTTATTTTGCATTAAAAAACATTCTCAAAAAAAAATTTTGCATAAAAAAATAATAAAAATATATATAATGAAGTTCTAAAATTGTACATAAATCAATTACGTCAAACAAATTCATACTAATTTTGGAGTTACGGTTTAATTTCTTTATTTGTAAATTAAAAAAAAAATCACACAAATATGCTGTTTATTAGTGTCCCAAATTTTATTTTACTTTTTTATATATATATATATATATTTGAGTCCTACAAGTTTAGAAAAGTATTAGGATCTGTTTGGATATCGTTTGTGGGGCCAAAGGATCTGGGTGCCCCAGCCCACTTTAATATCAAGCCCAAAGGCCCAGGCTAAGGAGGAAAACGTCCAAGGACAACTAAGGAAGGCCCAAAGCTGCTGGGGGGCATCGCCGAGGACCGTCCTGTCCTCTGCGAACCGGTGTCATGGAAAGGAAAGAGCAACACACCATCCAAAGCAGCCCTCCCAATCGTCGCAAACGAAAGGACTAGTGTAGGGGGACAACTATGGGGGCATGGTGGGAGAACGATTATAGAAGAGTCTGTCACCTCCGCATTAAATGCCCGCAGCTGGCAATCTGACCGCATTAATGAAGGAATGACCCCTGAACAGTGTCGCCATGTCTGCTGCAACTCACAGCAAGTTGAGGAAAGCGCTGAATGGGACAGGTACTCAAGTAGCGACCTGCATGATCAACAGATGGACGGTCAAGATGAATGAAGCAGAAGGATATATAACAACAAAGATCTCACAAGAGAGGGGGACGATCACAATTCTTAGGACACTTGAAAGCTCTGGCCGTGAAGCATCGGAGAACTGAGAAGAAGAAGAATTCATCATCGGACTAAGCTCAAGGACAGACTTTTACCTCTCCTCCACGCCTTTGATGATCCCACTCCCTAACGATCCAGCCAGACCCTAGACGGGGTCCTCACTAAAACCCAGTTCTTGAGCCAATTTCTTTACCAAATTCATTGTATTGGGCATGTTGGGTTTGGGTTCGGGTTTGCTCACTTCTACAGTGAAAGACCCCTCAAATCAGGACCCTACACCGCTTATTACTGAAAATTGAAAACACTGTAGCAAAATAATTTTTAAATGTGTGAATAGTGTCGTAGGACTTAGTTTTAATAAAAATTTTGCTGAAAAAAATACTTATGGGTCTCGTAAACTGTGCACGGGACCCACCATCCAAAAATACACCGCTAGAAAATGCGCAAAATGCGCTTCCCAAATAGGCACTTAAGTTCTTTAATTATTCCAGAAGAAAGAATAGGATGGTGCATCCAATCATTTTTTTTAGGATAAAAACTACAAAAATGTCAGCAGATTGCTTGCATAATCTTATGCTTGTTTAATAGCGACTTATAATTGATCCATTATAGTCTATGATTATGACGGGTGATAAGGAAATTATAATGACCCCTCTCTTTCAAACCCCCTGCCAGTAAAAATTATGTCAAATATATTAACGCAAATGCATAGAGACGTGCAAGAGTGCAAATGTGCAATGCTTAAAAATTCACCTGAATAAAATCTTGAAATCCAGGTACATGTATGTTATATTGAAGCTATAATCAACCTCTTGACTCTTAAAAGATCTTTCTTTTCTTTTCTTTTCCTCTTTCTTTCTTTCATTCTAACCCTTAAGAAGAAAATTCATTATAAAGAATTTTGAGAAATTCTATCCCACATCACATTGAGATAGAGACAAGCAGGGGCGGCGTCAGTTACTAAAGAGGGGTTGTCACTGGACTACCCTGAAGTTTATTTTATTTTATTTTTAATATGCCTTAAAAAATTTTGAGTTTTAAATTAATATGAGTCTTTTGACAACCCTAGAAAAAAAAATTTGACCACCATAAAAAAAAAAATTAAAAAAAAAAAATTGAACACCCTTAATAACAATTGAGCCTATTAAAAATAAAATTCAATCCCTCCAAAATTTTGGTCCATTGAAAGTTGAACAAAAAAATTGCAATAAATGCAATATTCACAATATTTTTGTAATAAATCCTAAATAGCAGGTTATTATTGGTAAACAAAAAAATAATTTCAATGGTAAGTTCAAATTAGAATCAGTAAAAACTTACCACCTAGACTTTGTTGTGAAAGTATTGCAAAAATGTTGTAGACATAACACTTCTCAAAAATTGCCCAAATAAAAAAATTAGCCTAAAATCTCAAATCAAACGTTTAATTGTGAATTTTTAAATTATGTTTCCAAATGGCATATTTTAAAATCACTATTTTTTTTATATAAAAAAAAATGCTCACTTTTTAAATAGCTAGTCCGTTAGTGCTTACTTTAGTTTTTAGCCGAATTTGTTGGATTTATGTGATATATTTTTTCAAAAAAATAATTGTGGGGCCAGAGGGTCCTAGAGGCTTCGGCCCATTTCATCTCAAGCCCAAGGCCCACGCCGGGGAGGAAGAAGTGCTCGGGGACGAATGAAGGGAATCCAAGCTATCAGAATGTACTGCCGAGGACAACCCAGTCCTGGTTAGGCCAAAATCATGGGAGAAAAAAGCGCCACATCTCCCGAGAACATCCACTCGAGGATCACAAAAGAGATTCAAAGCCATATGAGCTAGCCATAAGGGAATAGGTGGGGAGGCAGCCCTAGGAAAAGCTGTCACCTCCATATTAAATATACACAATTAACACCCTGACCCCCTTTGATGTGGATGTGACCCCTGGACAAGGCGATGGGAGCCACAGCAGCTCACAGAGCGCCAGAAAGAATGGCTGAGGGGACATGCACTTGAGGATAGGCATGAATGACTGACAAGTGTAGGAGGAGGATGAACGAAAGAGAGGAATAAATAACAAAAGAGATCGCACAAAGAGGAGGAGGCCCAAAGAGAGAGAGAGAGGGGGGAGGCTCCTGCGTGATCGAGAGGGATTGGCGTATTCCCGTCCTCGAACGAGGGGTCCCTTCTCCCTAGGATGTTGGGCCGCCTGATTTTGTGTGCCTTTCATCCCCAAAACAAGCCGTCGTCTCATCAGAACCCAACTTTTGGCCCCACTCTCTACAAATTCATTGTAATGGGCTCGGTCCGAAAACCGTGACCCTACAATAATGTATTTTGTTTATATTAGTACTTATTTAGGCAATATTTTAGTAATTGAATGAGAAATCAGTAGCTTAATAATTACTTGATTTTTTACATTGAAAAAGATGTAGCTGATAACATTGGTAGTGAAACTATCATATCACACAATGATTTCAAAATATGAAAACTTGTGAAAGAAAATTTTAAAACTTTATGTATTTGCATATGTTTTTGTAGGGATAAGGGCCGAAATTACATATTGGGCCTTGGGCCTTGACCAAGAACGTGGGGTGATCTGAGGACGAATAAATGGTAGTGGAGGACTTAAGTTCAGAGTCCCATTAGTAGGTTACAAATGGGAAGGTAGGCCAAGGAGGAATATCTTCTTGGATAAGCCAAGCACAGGTCAAATATATATCATAATGTTCAAGGTGAACTTCCAGGGAATTTCAGTGATAGGGACGTTCATCACGAATGTACAAGAGGGATAGGAACTTAGAAATATCTAAGGGAAAGCTGCTACCACCGCATTGAATGCCCTGCAGCTAACTTTCTGATTGCATTAATGTGGAAAAGTCCCCTGAATAGTGCTGCCTTAGCTACCTCAACTCACAAAAGGCCTGAGGGATGTCTGATGGGACAAGTACTTAAGTAGTGGCTCAAATGATCAACAAATGTACAGTCGAGATCATCCAAAGGGAACTATATAATGTAAGAGACCCTCCATAGAGAAGGGATTGAAAATTTGTAGGAGAAAGCATTATAGCAACTTGAACTGTCTTTGTAACTATTTCCAATCCATATATACTAGAACATACTTCCTCAAATTGTGTCGAGGACAAATTTACTTTGAGAAATCCAATCAATTTCTGTTTGATTATCCTTTAAACTCCATTATAACTGTTGTCGTATTCATTAAAACCCAGTTTTCCAACCCATTCTATACAAATTCATTGTATTGGGCTTAGATCCAATCATATCTTGGGCCTAAGATCCAAACACATGCCTACAGTTTTTATTTGGTGATGTTAATATATCCAAGTTTTATTATTATTAAAATTTTTTAATTTAATTGTTTTTAATGACTACCATGAAAAGAATTTCTAGAGCCGCCACTAGAGATTGGGTATTTCATGTATATAGAAACTATTACATTATGTATATTGTATATTTAGGGTGCATTTCGTATAAGTTTTTGTGAAATATAGTTTTTGGTTTTAAAGTGAGTATTTGTATTAAAAAAAAATTAAGAGGAGTTCTTGTTGCAAAATGACATTTTGGATTTTAAAAACACGTTTTTAAACTCCAAAATAGCCTAATCAAATGGATATGTACAAATTAAAGGGAGAAAAAAAAAAAGGGGAGCAAACCATACGTAACAGCCATTAGACTTGCCATAAAAAATAAGGAAAGCTAGTTATGGATATTTGAATTGTGCTGGTTGTCTGCCTCCTAGAATTAAGGTGGTTTAGAAGTATTTTCTTCCTAATTACTCTCCTTAATTTCAGCACTTGAACATTAAATAGAGCCAACAGAAAAATAAGGATCCAAAGCCTAGAGCAGCTTTGTGGGAAAGGGAGCAAGCACACCAGTGTGCTATTGACAACATTGCTCACTTAATTAATAGTGACTGTCGTATTATTTACCTCCCACATGACTACAAAAAAATTATAAACTTCAAAATCTTTCATAGCATTTTAATAAAATCAGAAACGGTTAAGCATGCCTAGCTAGAATCTTTAGGGAGACCATCAACACAAATTTCAGAATCACCTTCAATTTTAATTCATGATCTGAGAGGTCCAAACCAAATGTAGACCTATATATTTGTCAAATAAAGAAACTAACCTTGAGTTATAGTCTTTAGTTAATTCTATTGTTAAGTGAACTAACCCTAAGTCTATTGCAACTCAATAAGTAAACTATTCATTTTGTTGATTTTGAGGGTATTTTAATTGTTTTGGAGGTTCAAGAAATATTTTGGTTAGTTTAGAAATTTTTGGTGTTTGACTGTTGTTGATGATCATTTTTGGAAGCACAATAGAAAGAAGAAGCCTAGCAACATGGACAGAAAAGAGTTAGTAAGTGGATAAAAAAACCATTAAGCCCAAATGGCAGTAATAATGGATTGCAGGCCCATAAAGCAAGCAAATGGGCCTTAAGGAAGTAGACGGGCCAAAAGAAGCCCGGAAAGAGAGAAGAAGTAAACCCATGGGCAGTATATGATGTAGAAAAGTGAGAATGGGCCACAGCAGGCCTGAAGTAATGAAAGCAAAGAAAGTAAAGAAAGTAAGGGGTTGATGGAAAGTTCATGAACCTCAAAAATGATGGATAAGGTAATTGGGCCAAGGAAGCCCAAAGGAGTTAATAAAAGCCTATGGGAATGCAGAGTTAGGAAAAGGGGCCAAATGGGTCCAAGGAAAGTAAATGGGTCAAGGATGCCCAATGTAACCAAAAAGGCCTAAATGACTATGTTGAGTCATTACGGGCAGAATAAGCAACAAGTCCAAAGAAGCCCAGTAGGCTTGGGTCAAATAATGCCACAACGGGAATGGCAGAGCAATACAACAGGACACACAAAGACTGCAAAAAAGGTAAGAGATTGGGCTGAAGGAGGAAAAGCCCATGGCCAAGCAAAGGCCCAGCGCTGAAAAAGAGCAGGCTTTAAAGAATGAGAAGCTAGAAAATGGATCATGCCATAAGAAGCCAAGGATGGGTAGTATGATGTGCAAACAAGTCTTCAGGCCACAGTGGACGCATTAGCGACAGGCAGATTTCAAATATACATGGAAGTGAAGTACGCGCAAGGCCCAGACCTCACCAGCTTATACCCAACCAATACAGAAGGTGGTGAGGTCATAGGTCAGAGGTGAGAGGGCATGGTTTGGCAGTGGGGAGAGGGGAAAACCTATTATAGGGTTCCTACTCAGGCTCTTTTAGGGGAAATGTCCTACTGGGATGACATACCACCCGAAGGAAACAAGGAAGAGTTGGGACCACTAAGTGCATGCCATGAGGGATAGGAAGAGAGAGAGCACTCACACTGTAACACGGCAGGTAAACAAACAAAATAACCTTCTTTGTCTAGTGGCACGGCCAGCACAGGTAAGTGGTGGTGGTTGAGTGACTAATAAACTTGTAAGTGGTCGGCAAGGACACCCAAGCCAGACAAAGGTTGTTAAAGACTAAAAAGGTAAAATCCGGTCACGGTGGGCAATATAAAAAAGGGCCTTGCCGTGCACAACAGGGATCATGACAACGATCACAAAAAGCACTGTAATAGCAACCTCTAGGAGAGAATCGCAACAAAATAAGTAAACACCGAAGAAGAAGAAAAAAGAAAGAAAAAATAGGAAAGATAGAGAATATGGAGTACAAAACGGTAGGCATGTACCAATAGGTTGATCTCCTCTCTCCCTCTAAAGCCCTGCTCTTTATGAAAAAGATAGTGGATCACTCGTTAGACATAAACCATTTAGGCTCATTCCCTCAAAGCAATTAATTTCTTTTCCTTGAGCTTCAACTCCACGGCACTACTTGGCATGGCAGATTGATTTTTCCTTCTTTAATACAATAACCCATTATTATTATTCCTCATTTATTTCTCTACTTTTGGCCTATGGGTTGCCGCTTGTCACTCCCTTTTATCCATTTTGTTTATTATTTCTTGTATTGTCTTTATCATGTTTGTCTGCCATAACTTACCCACAACAGTTCTGCCTGCCATGGGCCTATGATAAAAGCTTGGCAAACAGGGTATAGTTTTTGCACAAGTTGGACCGAAGCAAGTTGCAGTTGGACTAGTCCTAACTCCCTTACCTAGAACATTTGGGCCTAATACCGCAAGAGGTAGTCCAGCCCAACATTGTAAAAAAGGTCCACTACAACTGTTTATAATTACAAATGTGAGTGTAATCACTAATATTGGATAAATGGGCAGGTGGGGTTCCACCCAAGATTTTTGAAGCTCCAGCAGCAAATCAATGGATTCAATTCCCCATATTGATTAAAACATTAGTATCTTGTTTAGCAAGAAAAATATTTCACATTCTGGATAATAAGCTCAATAGGGTGGAGAATCATAGAAAAATTCTTCCGGCCATATCAAGAATTTGTTAAAAACAAAATGATTATTTCATGTGAATTAGCTTATGGTGGTGAAACAAATTATGAGGCACAAAACCTAATTAATCTATCTTATAAAGCGAAAGAAATAAAGGAATCGACTTTCAATAAATTTATTGTATCTAGCGGTAAAAGGCTATTTGTTATTCAAATAGCAATCAAATACATGCAAAATGTAGAGTAAATTAATAAATACTAAAAAAAAACTAAGGATTTGCTAGAAGACTTGACCACAAGAAAAATAATGATATGTTGTACGACTTATCTCTACTAGGAGATAATATATAAATCCTACATCTAATTAATGATTGTTGGAGTCTAATCTCTTCTTTATCACTAGACGACGAAAAATATTACAACTTTATCAACAAAATAGAATAATGACAATAGTATATAAGAAGCTTGATGGACATTTGCAAATAATTAAGGCCAACTTATTAGGCCAACTCATGTTTTTGTAGAAAATCGCTTTAAAAAAGTTAGTACAATTTTGCTATTAGTGGATTTATCATCTTGGAACACTAAGAGATGGTCTCCTTTTTTATTTCTTATCTTCTTTTTTTAATATGTCATTTATTACTTTTCTTTTGCTATGTAAGGAGTGTAATTGTTGTGTCAGAAAACAACTAATGCATTAGCTTTCATATAGTTTATAAATAGTGAGTTTCTTGTGGGCTTTATTTATTTTAAGGGAGTTTCTTATTGTTTGTTTTTCTTTTTTATAACTAGTGTGAGAGTCTACTACCTATCTAAATAATACAAATTTATTTGCTTTAATTATTTGTAAATAAGTGTGAAACATTTTATCTACTATTCTTAAGGGTTTGTTAGGTAATTTTGTATCATATTTTAAGTGAGTTTGTCTATATAAATCTTTCTTAAGACTTTCCAAATACAAATACCAAAGAAATTTTTTTCCTCAAGTCCTACTAATATTGAATGCAGATCAGGATTAAACTTCTATGTAAAATATTTGGCTTTGGGATTACAAATAGGATTATCTTCGTAAAACCCGTACTTTCATAGTTATGATGGTTACTCAAATGGGTGGTGGGTAAAGAAAAAAGGGGAAGAAAAAAACCCTATAACATGTAACATACATTGTACTATTGTCAGCATTAATTTTATTTTTTTAATACGTAAATAGGGGGAAGGGGAAGGTGGAATTTAAACTATAAATACGAGACACCATGAAAAATAACACTACTACTAAACTATCCTTGAACTCCAAATGTATTATTTCTTTTTTTTCTTTTTGTTTTTTGATAGGAAGACTGTGAATTTTATTCATTACGAAAAGTAGAAAGTATATCACGAAGAAGAGTTTGTTTAATAAAAGGATAAATTACAAATTTGATCATTTTTTTTTATACCATATTTAGTTCCTTACCTTTTAATTATGTCAATTTAATCCTTAACATTCTTAGTGTTGTGTCAATTTGGTCATTGTCGTTATCCCTTAGATGGAAAAAATTGATGTGTCAAATACCATATATATACTGCCAGATTAATTAAAAATATAAGGAAAAAGAAAAACTCAAAAAATAAAGAAATTTAAGATGTTTTGTTCCCATCCAAGTTCTGGGTTTTGATGGGTATAGAGAAAGCAAATGCTTCCTAGGGACGCTGATTTGAGTGAGTATAGGCCAAGTTTATCAGCAATCTCAGAAGCACTGGCATTACGCAGTTCAAACTGCAAAATAACAAACACATCCTCTTCACCATTACTTGCTGTCCAACTCCTTAGAAAAAAGTGAGTTCACAAGAAAACTTTTCTTCTTCAATTCTTCCTCAAGGTGTTGAGAGATGGATGGTAACAAAATCCTTCCTCACAACGGTGGCGGCGTTGAATCTTCAAAATCGTTGGCAATGGGTCAGAGATCTAATTTTGTTGGTGGAAGATTGGAAACCTTTCCTTTCTCTCTCTTCTTTGGTTGTCATCGTTTCGTTGGTTACATTGAAATTTAGATTTAAAATTTCAGTGGCTATCTCAAAAACAAAACAAAAAAAGTGGTTAAGTTTATGGGTCCAAAACCCAGATTAAATTTATTTACTTTTTAGTTTTTAGTTGATATTTAGTTGTAAAAAAATCTTGGAATTGGCCATGGAAAATCCCTGTGATCTCATCGGTGTCACCGTACTAACCATCTACCTTTCCTTAAAATAGGATAATGGCTTTATTTCGCCCAACCAAACAGCATAATCTGTGAGAAATTGAGGAGCAAACAAGATCGACTCCGAACAAGTAAGCAAAGTAACTTTCCTGTCTGCAACTTTAGGGATTTTAGGGATGGAGATGAAGAAGAAGAGATGGGAGTACTAATTCTAGAGATTTTAGAACCAATTAGTTTCCCCAAACTTATCTCATAGACGTGTCCATAATATTTTTACATTATCTTCGCAACAAATCATAGGTAATTAGTTGTTATTAGTTCAAATTTGAATATAACACTAAGATTACTTTTTTGCCCTAACAATAACAACAAGTAACAATCTGCTATTTAGAATTTGTTGTACAAATGTTGTAGACATATCATTTCTCTATTTCATATGTACATATTTTAATTTAGTTTTTATTCTTTGAATTGATGTGGTGGTACAGTTAGCAGATGATGTGGTATGAAAAATAATTTTTTATTATTCAGTTTTACACGTTAGGTTTTTTTCATCTAAGAGATAACGGTAAAAACTAAATTGACATGACACTAAAAGGTTAGGGACCAAATTGATACAATTGAAAGAATATGGACCAAATTGAAATATGATTTAAAAGATAAGAACCAATTTTGTAATTTACCCTTAATAAAGTAAGGACTCCCTTCGATCCAAGTTGAGTAATCATCAATGTATGGGACACGTTTAGTTAAAAAATGAGCAAATTTATTGTCTTGTCTACAAACATGAGATATATACGACGACAAACTTGCATGGAGGACGTACAACACGCTATGGATAATAAAGAAATATTACGTTCACAATATTTTCACAACAAATCTTAAGTGATAGACTGTTATTGATAGGTAAAAAAATAATTTCAGTAATAAATTTAAATTAAAATAAATAACAACTTACAATTTTTAATTTATTATAAAATAAAAATATTATAAAAATATGGTGAATATAAAACTGATAAAAGATAACAGGGTCAACAGTGGAGGAAGATGAGATTCACGATTTATCTGCTAGCTAGTGCGTGATGAGATGAGACATGATCAATGTGTCATTTCTTATTAGTGGAGTAGTTCTTTTTCCTTTCCACTACTTTATTTTCCTCGTGACTTTACAACACCGTTTTACACGTAGTCGTGAAAAATATGATGAAAAGAAAAATTCCTGAAAGCCGCAAAATTCTCTAATGCTCATCATTCACATAACGATGAGACCTAACATATATATAAATATTGCTGCGGGATTCCACGTCACCGCCTACGTGATGCATGGCCCATATATGAATTTAAAAAAAATAAGATAGTCTTTTTCTTTTTTGGTTGAGAAAACGGCATGTTTATAATCGGATTGGTATAATAATGAGGTCATAGATGTACCCAACAAAGCCCACTTCACTAAATTAAGCCACATATATACACTTAATTAATATTAAAAATAATAATAATAATAAACAAAATGACATCCTCAAACACTATTAGCCACAAAAACACTTGAGAAATGACTCAATGAGAATTTGTTTTCTTTTGCCAAAGGCACATATGCGATTGAGAAAGCATTTTAAAATAGTGGCCGTGTGCATTATCTGACCTAACTAGTTTGGTTGAAGAAGCTAGGATAAGACTTCTAGAGAGCAAACAAACTACATCATAATTTTAATTATTAAACAAAATAATGAAAAACTTGACTGCATGAATTTGTATAACTTAGTTGTAAGCAAATAAAGATGTCAACCTCGCCATAGAACACTCTGGGTTCGATTGATGTGTGACTTATTTATACTAGGGCTACATGCCAATGAGAGAATCTCATAATATATTCTGTCTGATAAGACGTGATTTACCTCCATGATCTTACTTTTATTTATTTAGCAAAAGTCAAAAAATTCATGCCTCTATGATGCTATTAACTGTGAGAGCATCTTCAATAGTGTAGCTAAATGCATAAAAAACTCTATAATAGAGAGTGACATCATAAAAATAGTCTCCAATGGACTCTTTATACCCGGAATTTTTTTTGGCTCATGAACAGTAGCTCATCAAGTCTGATGAGCTACTGTTCATTCTTCAAATGTTTTTTTTTTATTTTAATTATAATAATCATGTATTGAATAAAAAAATGTTGGAAGATGTGTAACTGTTGAAAAAAGAATAAATAATGAATGAAAAAATAATATTTAAATAAGATAGAGAATAGGATAGAGAATCTGTTGGAAAATGTATTTGAAAAAGTGGGTAACTAAGAGGTAAAAGTCACTGTTCATTCTCCAAATAGTACAAAAATTTGTCTAATACGATGGAGATGCTATGAGATGAAAACCAAATGTTACCCACCAAACACTATTGAGGCATAGTTTTTTTTAGGTCATTATTCCATGGTGACCTATGAGTGTGGCTTATCTTAATTGTGAAAAACCTTTTTCGTTGACTAATACATCCCCTGCACGTTTGGTGTACTAAAATTGTTTCGTTCAAGTATTCACAGCTTTTACAAATCAAGGGCAACCCTGAATCCACATTTTTGAAAATTTTGATCTTCAAAAGTTTCGAGAAGTATCAAGCAATGCTTGAATTGTCTTTGGGAAACACTCAAAATTGGTGTGTGAATCACACATAAAAGTAAACAAATAAACCAGCAAATTCGAAAATACTATGTAGTCCAAAACTTGCAGGGTATCAATAAGAATTAATAAACTAAACAGTACATTAAAAAAAAAAGTCACTCTTTCATGGAATAGTACTGAAAAACTTTTTATTGTACTGTGTTTTGCTCTCATTATTAAAAGCAATGAATAAATTTAACAAGTTGTGATTGTGAATGTTGTGATTAAGAATGTTTAAATATTGCTTTCTTATGGTCTGTTTCAGCCTGCAAATTGCAAGCACGATTCTGACACAATCTCATGCCACATGTTGTGATTGGGCAACTTTGTGAATGGACTGAAATATATTTTACTACTATATTGTTTTTTTAGTGATTGAGCAACTTTGTTATTATCTTGGTTTATTAATAATCAAAACTTACCATTAATTTCTTAATTTTTCAATTTTTAATGGATCAATGGCAAATTTTAAAATTTGCGGGATGAAATTGACAACGACACCATTGGACGGGAAAAAAAAAATATTTTAGCTATTATCCTGTATTATCCTTCTTCCTTTATCCTGTTTGTTTTGTTTCATTTGATTTTGTTTGCTTAATCTTTTTCTCCTTTTATCTTTCAATAATGTGTTTTTGTTTTGGTATTGTGGTCACTATGTATGAACCTGATTGATACTTCCATTTCTTCATATTTGTCTGTATGGAATATATGATGCAATTGAGTGTCAGACAGACCATCAATGGAGTAAGAAGTCAAAGAGTTTTTTAACCCAAGTATTTAATTGGTTTGAACTTTGAATTTGTTTATGGAAATAAGGTAGGACATAATTAATTAAACCTTGTAATATGCGAAGAGAAGGGACCTGCATTGTCTTATTATTTAGTAAACTACAACAATAACCTACATGGAATTACAGTGACATCGATCCCTTTGCTAAGTCTTAAACAATACATCATCATATTAAAAAAAACAATACTAGTAACGTTGAGATTGATGAATTGATATCTTATTGACGAATTCCCCAATGGCAATTACTTTTGTTCCATTCACGTCATTGCAAGTACTCAAGAATCAATTATAATTTAGAGTCCCATGATCTATATAAGCTCCATCAATGGTGACTCGGTGAATTAAAAGCAAAGAGAAAACCCATTTTAGTGAGAATGAAACCCCGTCAGCATTGAATTTAGAAAGATAAAATTATAACAATCGAGGGAGAAAAGCGTGAGTCATGAATAATGAAGGTTTCAATTTCTGAGTCTCTGACTCAGCCATGACTATGACCAAAAAAAGTGTCGGCTTTTTTTAATTATTTGTTATTTAAATGCAAAAATTTTAAGACCACATAAAATATCACAATTTGTATTATAATTGTTCACTTGTAAACTATAAACAATAAAGAAAAATAGTGGATTCATATAAGAGTGACAGACAATCAATTACAGTCTGACATGTAAGATAATCATGACAAAAATTGTGACATTTTACTATTAACTAAAATTATTCATTTGAATGTGGCACATTCCATGGTAGAGATTGATGGGCATGGATGAGCATGGGTACAATAACATACATGATGGGTATTGGGTTTGGAAATTTGCGACAATGTGAGAGTAAATGGTGGTGAGTTTGAAAGAGGTTTGGGTTTTAGGGATGGTGTTGGTGTTGGTGGGTCACGGAGAATAATGTAGAACCACGGACGGGTGATGAAGTTAGCCACCAGACATGGATGGGAACTTCAGGGGCCCAATCCACGTCATTCACACCTGGCTCTGCGTTGGAGTTTGAATTTGCACGCCATTAACATGAGTAGGCTTTCCACTCTTTCATGTTTTAAAATACCATTGGAAACTCCCTCAAACTCAACTAACATTCAACAAAGAAGAAGAAAGAAGGAAAAAAAAACCCTTTAATATTAAGTGGTACAAATATACTAGCCCATTAATATAAGCTTAAGCCCAATGTTATGTATAAGTTAAGCCTTATTCTTCTACTATAAACTTATTAACCATAATTAGCATATAATTAGTTTACGGTTTAACTTATTATATATACTTATGTTGGGTTTATTGTAATACAAGGATTCGTACCAAACTTATATATCAAATATTTAATTTTTAAGGATTTTCTTTGTAGACGTAAACCGTTAGAGTAACCTCCGTATTTTTATGTCTATTTTATACTTTCAATTTCGCACATATTTTAGCATATTTAGCCGCAAAGAAATAAATAAAGAGTTGAAACTTTTTTTTTTTAATTGTATATTAAAGGCGGTGCAGTTTAAAGTTTGAAGTCCACAAATTTGAAAGGGAATGCAAAAGAAAAAGACAAAGGTGGTGGACCGGTGGTTGGCGGATAAGGATATGAAAAATTAAGAGCTCCATTTGAAGGATATTCATTTATAGTTGTCTTATTAATCATGAATAGAGTTATTTCTACTCTCAACAAATTTACTTTCAGTTTTAAAGTAAATAGTATATTCTAATGATTATATTGATTTTCATTTTTCTCAGAATGATGATTTTATTCTTAGATTAGTCTTAACACAAGATTTCAAATGCATTACCATTAATTCAATATGGAAGGCATCTATTAAGTATTTATATTTTATAGATATTTTTGTTCATAGAGAAAGAAGAGAATGCTAAGCAATGATCTAACTTTCTTGAAAGTTGAAACTCCATTTTTTTTTCCATTTGTTTTAAGTTTTTGATATAAAATATTGAAAATCCTTTCTTATTTCCTTTCTAACGTGAGTTATGACTCATACTGACATAACACTATTTTTTATTTTAATTAATTTTATTTTTATAACAAATTATACACACGCGCGTCTTTATTTTTTTATCCAAAATTTGTTAATAATAAGAGAATAAAATGTAGACGTAAAGCACATGAATGTCATGTAGCATGCAAAACAGCACCTAATTTTTGTCATTTATTTCTTCTCTTTTCGGCTAAAAGATTTGTGTTATATGTTAACATACCCCACAAGGTTGATTCTCTAATCATGCCACTAATTCTCAAATCCTCAGAAGTTGAGGAAATAATACAAAAAATTGACTTCAAAAACCATTGCCCAATGCCATTGTGGTTTTTACTTTATATTCCTCGCAGCCATTGAATCCCTCTTTCACAGTCCATAGTCTTTTGTTTGAATTGATCTTATCTCTCTCCTATTAAATGTTTAATTTGAAAAAATACAAAAGCAAAACTCGGAATATAAGGATTTTACATATTATAAAACATAAAAAGTCTAAAAGTGGAACTTTGAAAAAAAAAAAGGGCAAGACTGTTCTTATTCATAGTCCACGTGCACCCATGTTCTTCTTCCTTTTCCATTTGTCATCATTAACATTCAACCCCTACGCTTTCAAAGACATACTAATTAAATTGGTTAATACTTTGAATATTTGGGAAAGTTTGTTTGAAAATTTTGAGTAAATTTGACCTTATAGGCATTCCAACATTAGGAAGCAAAGACCATGTCTTGTTTCATTCTGATTTTGACTTTTGGGGTCACATTGTGGATAAGCTTATCAAGGTTGCTTGCACAACTTGCTTTCTCTTGGTCCCTTTTAAATAAATGCCCCACAAAAAGTGTATCCACTTCGTCTCCAATTTGGACTATAGGACCATAGATTCACTGCTTGGGGTCTAGTCTAACAATTTTAGGCCTGGAGGTGAGGCCCAATAGCAGCCCACGAAATTGGCACATGTTTATTTGTGCCTCATAGTATTCATGAGATCTTGATTCAAAATTTTTTGCTAACATCTTAAAAGTCACTCTCAAGAAATTCTTTTATATAATAATTTTGTATGTGTAAAATGGAGACTTCACGTACACAAGAAAATAGTCAAATATTCAAAGAGATTTAGATACAATTGTTTGTATTAAAAAAGAGAAAAAAGTGTTCATTTGAAATAGTTATATGAACCATATTTTTTTTTTTCCATGACATAGGTTGCAGCAAAAACACTGGATGAATACAAGTCCGTGTTAAAGGAAAAAGAAAAAGCAAAATAATAGAAGAAGCAAATGGGGCCACGTGAGAGGGAAGGACACTACCCCAGTATTGTCACTAATTGAATTTCGCATATGAATTATGAACAATTAGAAATGTTTATTTGGGCCTTATGATATTTACGTGATTTTAAGTTTGAAATCTTTTGTCAACATTTTGGTATCATTATCAAAAAATTTCTCCATATAATAACATGATATGTGTGGGACAAAAGACAGTACATGTTAAATGGAATAGTTAAATACTCATAAAGAATTTTTTTTTTTAGAGAGTTTCAACTTATGGCGTTTGTTTTTTGTGACAGTTTTTTATCATTATACCAAGACACCAATCAGTTTTTGGTGTAGCCGGGGATTGAACTCCAAATCTTTTATACAACTATGAGACTTTACCAGTTGAGCTAACTGGAACTCACAATACTTATAAAGATTTGAATACTCTCGTTTGTAAATTTATATAAAATTTTTTTTTTGAAATATTTATATAAACCATAGTTTTTTTTTTGTTTTTTTTATGACATAAATATAACGTAGGTTAATTACCGAATCAACCTGAAATCAAAATATAATCATCCAAAGTAATTAAAGATACAATTAGCTACATAATCATAACCTTCATTATGCAATTTGGGCAGAAAAATGTATTAGAAAATTTTGTATAGATTTGTAGATTAGTGAGTTTTAATGAGCTCAGTTGGTAAAACCTTTTATAATCTTCATGAAACAGATTTTATAGGTTGAATTATCTATCAAAAAAAAAAAAGTTATTTAGAATGTCAAAATCATATAATTCATGTTTTCTTAATCCTTCGATCCAATAAGAATAAAGACTTATTCATAGAAATAACAATGACATTTGAGTTGTTTTCAAATTTCTAGTAATATTATTTGTTGTTGGATTGAGTAAATTGAGAAGTAACAATGACATTGAGTTGTTTTCAGATTTCTAATAATCTTATTCGTTGTAGGATTGAAAAAATTGATACAATTAGTGTCTTTATTCTTAAAAATAATAATGACATTGAGTTGTTTTCAAATTTCATATAATATTTTTTTTTTTTGTTGGATTGAATAAATCGATACAATTCATATTCTTCATCTCTGTCATCTCCCTCTCACTCTCTCTCTGTCACTGTAATTGGAAACTTACTGGGATTGTATGAACATTGTTGAGGTTGAGGCCTGAGGGGCATTGGAATTGGGCTCGTCTCTGGTCTTTAAATTGAGGTTAAAAGCCTGTTTATTTTTTTTGGTTGGGCCTTGATTTCTAGGTCCAAGGTCTATTATGATTTTCTTTTAGGAGAAAATCGGTTGGGGCTTCGGAGTTTCCACATATGATAGTTTTTTAGGCCAGAATATTTGTAGAGAACAGTTATTCAACTAGGGCTAGCCTAAGCATATGACAAATTGGCATTGCAATACATCTGATTTCTCAACTCAGTTTTTCTGAAGCCCTGAGTTGATCTCCTATGTATCTCTGTTTTGTCTTCAATGAATTGATTTCCATTTAACCAAAAAAAAAACTGCAACCTTTGCCCTAGCCTTTCCAAAATGTTGAAGTTTATTTCCCTTGTCTTTCCAAATGTAGCTCTAAAAGGATTCATATTTAAGAAAGAGACTAAAAAGTAAAAATATACCCTCATACTCATATAAAAGAGCCAGAAGGCCCAAAACCTTTTTTTTTTTTTTTTTTCCCTCCAAAGTGTAAATAGGATAGAATCTTAAGTGATGTAAAAAAGTTATGTCCTTCCTTTATCCCTCTGGATCATCCCTAGGTATTTTTAGGTATTTTTTGGCATATCAAACGTAGCCTTATACTGTTATACATGAATGAACTATAAATCAAGGACAAGTAGCTCAATAGAGATTAGTCATTAGATTAAATTTGGATTAACTTTTTGTTGAGAGTTGGTGAAAGTATAATTGTACATTAAAGAAAAGGTTAAGGGTTTAGAAGGCTTTGATAAAGTATCAATTATCACATGATCAACTCAGGATAAGGACGGTTCAACAAAATATCTATGATGATGATAATAATATTACTCAAGGGGGCACCGATGTGATGCTTACTTAAGTTTCTCTAATGTATAAGTCAGTGCTCATAGTATTCTCAACCGTAGGAATATTATGACTGTGAATTTCTCATACCTTGGCGGGTTGCTTTTATAAGGCTCTTAGGCGCTTTAATTCTAGCCATTACCAACGTTATGAGTTTCATGCCTATAATGGAGTTTATAAGTGTCATATGAGGAGATCACAATTGCTAAGGACACAATTTTAGGTGCTTATCTTGTAATTGTTTGATACCCAAAAAGTATGGGGCAAATCAAACTTATTCTGTATGATGAATAAATGATGGCTGAATGTATATATATTTTAAAATATTTTTTGGTTTATCAAATATTAAAATGATAAATAAGTTCACAACCAAAGCAAACCCAAAGGAATACATATATCACCTCCTAAAGAAATTTAGCTAAGAGTACATAACTGAATTGACTCAGCACAATGGGATATAGAATATCACCACCCAAAGAAATACAAAAATTGAACTTGTCACCCAAAGATAAGAGTTAATTAGAAGAAAGCACAAAAGCTAATTTTTTTAAAACACTATCTTTTTATCTTATTCATCTCAGCCAAATGGCTTATATAATGCTTAGAACAACCCTCTAAGCCTAAGAAAACAAAATTACAATTTAATTCATCCGCTTGAAGAAGTCACATTAGCAACAATGACGACAGAGCGAAGTGGAAGATTACGTGGCAGCCATGTAGGCAACATGTGTCATCTATGTTATGTATCCAAATGTCCTTATATTCAATGAAGAGTAATGCTACAGTCACAAACTATTTTACAACATTTTTACAAATTATTGATGTGACAAATTCTTATTAGTTTTAATATGGGTTCACCACTAACATCACATTTATGTTTACCAATAATTATTTGAAAATTACTAAAATCACATCAATAATTTATAAAAATATTATAAATTAATTTGTGTATATAACATTACTTATTCAATCAAAGCTATTTACGGAGTCTTATTGGCTGTTGTTTCAACCATTATAGTCCAGCAGCCAAAGAAGAGACGTCTTTTATTTTGTTTCTACCGAGTCATAGTCAATGATTGATGTGTAATTCAAGATTTGATATATGTAGACCATTTTACGTAATCGTCCAAGCAATTTTGGCAAGCCACGATCTTTTACCTTATCAAAATCGTATATAAACCAATAAACTAAAAAATTTTTAAAAAATGTATTTTTTTTTTTTAAATTTATTGATTTGACGAGTTGAACAAACTGAAACCCAAAAAAAGAAAGAAAAAAAAAAAAAAAAAACATGGCACTTACATTTTGATTTTGAGAGTTTATAAGGAATTAAATGGAATAAGTAAGTAAATTATAAAGAAATGAAACGGAATAGAAATGAAACATAAAATTGGACACCACCCTTTCTATTAATTTATGCTACTTTGCAACCGTGGGGTGGTTGTCTATTGATCAAGCATTTCATCTGCCTCGTTTTAGCGCTTAGGTTTGAGTAGTGCGGGACGCATTAGTACTTGGGTTAGCGAGATTATCTAACATTGTGGTTTAACTCATTACGGTGAAAAGTGATTGCTTCCAAGATTCCACATTTTTTTTTGATATACGTATTAAAATCCATGCTTCCTCACTAAAAAAGAAACTACTTGGGCAGCAATAGTTTTCACTTTCCAGCAACGTCAAGAAAAATGAACACTGATATTATCAGTAGTAAAAGTCAGCCCAATTAAATGGCGTCAACAATTCCACAACCACTAATAAGGCCACTGTTTAGCCATCACAGAACAACAACAACCAGATTCCTCATATCTTGGAACCCAGCACATAAATGGATCACCACAAACAACAACATAATCATAATCTTCGTTATGTGATTTGGCAGACAACTGTTTTAGAAAATTTTGAATAGTTTATAGATTAATGAGTTTAAGTGAGCTCAATCGGTAAAACCTCTTACAATCATTATGAAGTGAATGTCATAGGTTGAATTATCTACCAACTAAAAAAAAAAAAAGTTATTTAGAATGTCAGAATCATATAAATCACATTTTGTTAATCCTTCGGTCCAATAAGAATAAAGACTTATTAATAGAAATAACAATGACATTTGAGTTGTTTTCAAATTTCTAATAATATTATTTGTTCTTGGATTGAATAAATTGAGAAGTAACAATGACGTTAAGTTGTTTGCAGATTTCTAACAATATTACTCGTTGTTGGATTGAAAAAATTGATACAATTAATTGTCTTTATTCTTAAAAATAATAATGACATTGAGTTTTTTTCAAATTTCATATAATATTATTTGTTTTTGGATTGAATAAATTGATACAATTAATATTCTTCATCTCTGTCATCTCTCTCTCACACTGTAATTGGATACGAACTGGAATTGTATGAACATTTTTTAATTTGAGGTTGAGGCCTGATGGGCATTGGATTAAGGCTCGTCTCTGGTCTTTGAATTGAGGGTAAAAGCCTCTCTTTTTTTGCTGGGCCTTGGTTTCTAGGTCCAAGGTCTATTATGATTTTTTTTTGTGGGCTAAGCGGCCTAATCAGAAAATCGGTTGGGGCTTCAGAATTTCCACACATGCTAGTTTTGTAGGCCAGAATATTATTTGAGAACAACAGCAACTCAAATGGGCCTAGCCTAAGCCTATGACTAATTGGCATTGAAATCCATCTGAGTCTCAACTAAGTGCAAGCAAATGTTTTTTGAGAGGTGCTGAGGGAAGTAAATGTAAGCAGCTCATGAAATTGTTACAAAAATGTTGCAGTTCATTTCTTTTGTCTTTCGAAATGTAGCTCTAAAAGGATCAGTATTTAAGAAAGGGACTAAAAATATACCCTCATACTCATATAAAAGAGCCAGAACAGTAATTTTTTTAAAGTGTAAATAGGATAGACTTTAAAGTGGTGTTAGTGATGAATTATTTAAAAATCAATAACAATCTGTCGCCTCAATGGATTGTAAAAAAGTTGTGTCCTTCCCTTATCCCTCCCTGGTTAATTTTTGGCATATCAAACATAGCCTTATACATTAATGAACTACAAATCTAGGACCAAGCAGCTCAATGGAGATTAATCATTAGTGGGAATTTGGATTAACTTTTTGTTGAAAACTTATTTGTTGAAAGTTGGTTAAAGTATGATTATGCATTAAAAAATAGGTTTTAAAAAGCTTGATAAAGTATCGATGATCACATGATCAACTCAGGATAAGGACAATTTAACAAAATACCTACAATGATGAGAATCATATTACTTAGGAGGCACTAGTGTGATGCCTACCTAAGCTTTTCTAATGTTTAAGTTAGTGCTCATAGTATTCTTGACTGCAGGAATATTATGACAGTGAATTTCTCAAACCTTGGCTAGATGAGGAGGGGTTGCTTTTTATAAGTCTATTAGGCGCCTTGATTCTAACCATCACCAATGATATGAGTTTTAGGGCTATAATGAGGTTTACAAGTGTCATACGTGGATATTACATTTGTTAAGGACAAGATTTTAGGTGCTTATCATGTAAATGTTTGATACCGAAAAAGTATGGGATAAATCAAACTTATCCAATATAATGAATAAGGGATGGCTAGATGTGTATACATGTATATTTTATATTTTTTGTTTATTGGAATAAGAAAACACTCAAATATTAATATGATAGATAAGCTCACCATCAAAGCAAACTCAAAAGGATACAAATATCATTGCCTAAAGAAATTTAAATAAGGATACAAAACTGAATTGGCTCACTACTCAATGGGATACAAAATATGAAAATATCACCATAAAAAAGATACAGAAACCGAACTTGCCACCCAAGAATAAGAGTTAATTAGAAGAAAGCACAAAGGCTAATTTTTTGAAAGTACTATCTTTTCATCTTATTCATTTCAGTCAAATGGCTAATATAATGCTTAGAAGTTAGACCAACCTCTAAGCATAGGAAAACAAATTCACAATTTAATTCATTACATTTTCAAGTCTACAGTCATAGTCCAATTTGACTCATAGAAAGTTAGAAACTAGAAACAAAATAAAAGACGTGTCTCCTTTGGTTATTGGACTAAAATGGCTGAAACAACTACCAATAAGACTTTGTAAATAGCTTTGATTGAATATAAAGACATTTGGACATATAACATAGATGATACATGACACCTACATAGCTGCCATGTAATCTACCACTTTGCTCCGGCATCATTGTTACCAATGTGAATTCTTCAAACCATCCATCAGGTTGTAGTCGATGATTGACGTGAAATTCAAGATTTGATATACGTAGACCATTTTACGTGATCATCCAAGCATCCTTGGCAAGTCATAATCTTTTACCTTAGTAAAATTGTATATAAACAAATAAACTAAAAAAAAAACCTTGGTAATTTTTATTTATTTATTCAACAATAATAGTTTTTACTGGTTGAACAAATTGAAATCCAAAAAAGAGGAAGAAAAATTTGGCAGTTACATTTTGATTTTGTGAGTTCATAAAAGAATTGAATGGAATGGGTAAGTTAATCATAAAGGAAATGAGATAGAATGGAAATGAAACATAAAAGTGAAATGTTAACGAAAACACTATGGACATTTGTTTATGAACTATTTTTAAAAACATTTTATGAAAAAATGATAAAGTAATTAGTAATATTTTTGACAATTTTTTATATTTATATATATCTAAAAGTTGAAGTGTAACGTTTAATGTTGTTGCACTCCTATTGAGTCACATCGTTGCTACATCATCAACCTATTTTTATTATTTTCTCTCTCATTTTTAATTATTTTTCTCCTTATTAATTTCCCATTTTACAATTACACATTTTCAAACATTTACTTACTTTTACATTTTTTATCTCCCCACTACTCTATACTTTAACCTTACAATTTCTCCATTCCTTCATCTTTCTTTTATTTTGACTCTTCTTCTCCCCATTTTTTTTATTATAAAAATTTGTTATTTTCTCTTCCATTCAATCCATATTTTTCTCACACAAAAGTTGAACACTCTCTCTCTCTCTTTCTCTCTCTATATATATTCTTACTCTTGATGGATTTTTAATTCTTTATTATACCTCTAATTTAGATTGATGAATTTTTATGTTTAACTCTACTTTAGGTTAATATGATTTGGTTATATTTTAATTTTTTTTTTTATCTTTTTTTTTTTTTAATTTTTGTTGTTTGTTACATTTTATCCTATGAAATTATAGAATGATTCAATGTTATTATAATATATAGCATGACTTAGATAATTTGGTGATTACCGTTATACATTTTCTTTTGAATATTCTTTTACTCGTCTTCTTTTACATAATTTGTTATTTGTCTCACATTCTCTTCAAAACAAAAGGTGATTATTCTCTCTCTCTCTCTCTCTCTCTCTCTCATTAATTCTTTCTTGCAACTCTACTTTGAATTGATGATTTTTTTTTCTCTACTTTTGGATGATACACTTTGGTGGTGTGTATTTTGAGTTATTTATCACATGTACTCTCTATCCTTCTTATAATTTTGATTTGAGTTAATTTTTAGATATTTTAGAAAGTAAGATCTTGAGTTTATATCAAAATACAATTTACATGATTATGTATTTGAATGTGTCTATAAATTATTTGAGTAATATCAATTGTAAATTTGTGATGAGGTTTGGTAATTATGATAATCTTCTTAAGAGAATGAAAAATTCAAATAATTAATTGTGGAACTTAAAAATTTTAGTTGAAAAAAAAAAAACCATAACAAACTATAAAAAAGTTTGAATAATATAGATCACTTTAAAAAAAGAATAGCATTTCTATCTTTTATCACAAAAAACTGGAATAATATCAATTAAATTAATGCACCTAAGTTTTTCCCGAAAAAAAAAAACTCAAAATAATAGAATGATACTTTTTTTTTTTTTTTTTTTTGAGAATCAATAGAATAATACATTTGTAGAAATAAATCTTACGTAATACCAAATTACAAAATAGTGGTATATTTACAAACATAACGTGATTTTGTAACTAGTTTTCAATAAAATTGGTGTCAAATCGTAAAATCGGACACCACACTGCTAAAAAGAAACCAGGTGGGCAGCAATAGTCTGCACTTTCCAGAAACCTCAAGAAAAATGAACACTACGATGTTACAGTATCGGAAGTAAAAGTCGGCCCAATCGAATGGCGCCAACAATTCCACAACCACTAATGCCACTGTTAAGCCAGCACAGAACAAAAACAACAACAAGAAGAGCCAAATTCCTCATATCTCGCAACCCAGCACATAAATGGACCAACACAAACAACAACAACAACAACAATGCTCTCAGTTCTCCTAGACTCACCTATTTCCATCATCCTCACCTTAATCCTCACCTTAATCCTGTTCATCTTCCTCTTTCGCTTTGCCATCGTTTCCTTCTTCCTCGTCATCCTCTTCGTCTTCTACGCCGGCTTTTTTCACCTCCTTTTCGACATTCTCTGACCCTTATGATGACCACTTCTCAGGCCACCGCGTCAGACTCCACACAGCCCACAAACAAAACGGTATCCCATTTCTCTATCTATATAGCTTTATAATTCATCTGTGAGTAATAGGTCTCTCAAGCTTTGCATAAATTTTTGTGATAATTGGCTATCTCTCTAGATTGTCAACCAAAGATGAGGTTTGGTAATCATAATTTTATTAAAAGAATGGAAAATTCAAATAATTGATTGTGGAACTTAAAAATTTTTGTTGTAAAAAAAAAAAAAACCAAAACAAACTATAAAAAAGTTTAAATAATATAAATCACTTGGAAAAAAAAATTCTATCTTTTATCACAAAAAATAGAATAATTTCAATCAAGTTAATGCACCTAAGTTTTTCAAAAAAAAAAAACTCAAAATAATAGAATGGTACATTTGTAGAGATAGAGAGATCAAAAATAATATTAATAGTAGATTTTGAAGAATAAATCTTCCATTATATCATGTATATGTTTGGATGGAAATGATTCCTCCTATATTAGTTTTTTTTTTTTTTTACCTCTTATACTGTTCATGACATGAACGATGTATTTAGGTATATAAACAATATAAATAGTAAATTTTTTATTATTTTCTGTTTTTAATTTTTAGTTTTTATTCAAATAAACAGTATTTAAATGGATCCAGGTTATAAAATAGTTGCATATTCACCAACGTTACGGTGATTTTGTAAAGTAGTTTTCAATAAAATTGGTGTCAAATTTTTTTTAATAAGATATATTAACAATTGTGCAAGAGCACCGTCCATCGTAAAATTGGACACCACACTATGATGTGGGCAGCAATAGTCTTCACTTTCCAGAAACCTCAAGAAAAATGAACCCTATGATGTTACAGCATCAGAAGTAAAAAGTCAGCCCAATCGAATGGCGTCAACAATTCCACAACCACTAAGGCCACTGTTTAGCCAGTACAGAACAACAACAACTACAGCCAAATTCCTCATATCTCGCAACCCAGCACATAGATGGACCAACACAAACAACAACAACAACAACAACAACAACAATGCTCATAGTTCTCCTAGACTCACCTATTTCCATCATCCTCACCTTAATCCTGCTCATCTTCCTCTTTCGCTTTGCCATCGTTTTCTTCTTCCTCGTCATCCTCTTCGCCTTCTGCGCCGACTTTGTTCACCTCCTTTTCGACATTCTCTGACCCTTATGACCACTTCTCAGGCCACCGCGTCGGACTCCACACAGCCCTCAAACAAAACGGTATCCCATTTCTCTATCTATATAGCTTTATAATTCATCTGTGAATAATGGGTCTCTCAAGCTTTGCATAAATTTTTGTGATAATTGGCTATCTCTCTAGATTGTCAGCCAAATATGAGTGATGGGTGATTGTATGTTCATTCAGTAAATTGTTATACTGGGGTTTTCCTGGGCTGTTTTAGGTTTGTCAGTCCTATCTGAGTAATGGGTCACTGTGAAAACCTGAATTTGTTAATCATTTGTGCTAATTTTAGCTGTTTCTCTTGGTCTATCTGCGATGTCACTGATGTGTGTAATGGGTCTCTCTAAATGGACTAATAATGTATGATTATTGGCTGTTCTCTCGGGTTTTTTAGTCATATGGGACTATGGGAGTGATGGGTTTGTTCTATATTTTATTGATGATAGCCAAAACTTAGGTTTCCATAAGTTCTCAAATTGAATTCAACTATGGTATATGATTGTATTGACCAATGCAGGAAATAGTCTTCACAAGGACAATTATATTCAATCAGGTGGTTCATTGATATATGGAATCACATGGTATAATTTAATTGGAACTTAAGGTACAACAACTAAGGAATTGTATTTGTATGAATGATAGCTTTTGATTCAGTCATGCATGCATTGTAGTTCTCTCTTTATTTATTAGCTGCAGCCTGGTGATAAGTTTTATCTGTGCAAATAAGGGTCTTGAGTCTCTTGGCTTGAGTAATGGGTTTTGGGTTTTGAATGTGCAGGTGAGGGTTGTGATAAAGGGGCGGGTACAGGGTGTGTTTTATAGAAACTGGACAGTGGAGAATGCGACCCAATTGGGGCTGAAAGGTTGGGTGCGGAACAGGAGGGATGGTTCTGTGGAAGCTCTATTCTCTGGGAACCCTGATGTGGTCCAGGAGATGGAGCAAAGGTGTCGCCGAGGTCCACCGGATGCAATGGTTACTGGGCTCGAGGTATTTCCTAGCAGTGATGATCCTGGTTCTGGATTCAAGCGCAAACCAACTGCCTGATCAATCCATTTAAAAACATAGTACCATTTGCTGTGCTAGTATGTATACTCTTTTCCTCTACATAAATTATGCAGCAAAATTATAGAGGAAACATATTTGATTTAGTTGTGAATCGGTGGTTATCTTGTTCAATGACATGCTTCTGAATTATTATATTTATATTTATTATATGTCAGCTTGTGAATATTTGGTTTCTGTTTATATGTTTTTGGTTGATGAGTACTTTGTTTGAACTAAAGATGTGCTTGTATAAGACTGCTGCCCTTACAATACATCTATCATTTAAATTCATTGATATTGAACTCAGATTCACAGGACATGGCTGCTTATTAAACATAATTAAATAGCTTGTATCCTTCTCAGTAGTTGCTTAATTCTTGATGAGGCATATGTTAATAGATAACACTCTAGGAACTTGTGGGGCCTGAATAATATGATGAAAATAAATGGGGGATTTTTCCTTTGCCTTTTTCCTACAGTGGCTTAGTGCAAAATCATCATGCTGAGATCCCAGTTGTGATGAGTTGCCTTCTGATCCTGCTATAGGAAACCACAAGTCTTAATCATAAAATATTCTTTCTAAGTCAACTGCCAATCTGAAATGTCTTGTTATGAGATGTCTTAAAATCTTGGTGCAAATGTATAATATAATCCCAGATTATTCATGCTGTCAGGTTTGGTTGGATATTGTGATTCATCGGTGCAATAATTATATAGTTGTACAGTGTCCTCTCAGTGCTTATAAAGCATGTAAAAAAAGAGGCCTACTTTATTCGATTCTCTTAGTTTGTATATATAAGTTTATGTAACACATATTTTGATAATTGTTTTAATTCTATATGATATTTATTTGGGTGACATTGGCATCGGTGGATTGGGTGGATCATTTTGGGAATGTGTCTCAAAGGGTACTTCCTCGAGTAGTTTCGGATCACTGTCCACTCTTAGTGGAAGTTGGTGGAGTCAATAAAGGTCACAATGCCTTTAAGTTTGAGAATGTGTGGTTGAAAGATGAGGGTTTTGTGGAGAGAGTTCGGCAATGGTGGAATGGGTATTGTTTTTTGGGTTCTCCTAGCTTTATCCTAGCTCGAAAATTAAAAGCTTTTAAGGATGATTTGAAGAAGTGGAATAAGGAGGAATTTGGTGATTTGGCGTTTAGTAAGAAAAGCCTTTTGTATGAGCTTTTGGGTTTGGATGCTAGAGAGGATTTGTTGGGTCTTTCACATAAGGAACAAACTCGTCGTACTCAAATAAAAGTTGATATTTCTCATTTAGCTTCTTTAGAGGAGATTTCTTGGAGACAAAAGTCTAGGGTTTTGTTTGTGAAGGAGGGTGACAATAATACTCGTTTCTTTCAACGGGTAGCAAACTCCCATAGAAGAACTAATCACATTAGAGGTATAGAGGTGGATGGTGTCCTTTATGAGGATGAGGCAGATGTGTGTTCTTAGGTGTTTCAATTTTATCAAGGTTTGTACACGGAGTCTGATACATGGTGCCCTACTACGGATGGTTTGGAGTTTGCCAGCATTGAAGAAGATGAGCGACTTTCTCTTGAGAGGGATTTTTCTAAGGGGGAGGTGATACAAGTCCTCCAAGAGATGGAGGGTGATAAAGCTCCTGGTCTTGACGGCTTCACTATGGCTTTTTTTCATAAATGTTGGAGTGTTGTGGAAAATGATGTTATGGCCTTTTTTGATCACTTTCATAGGAGTTTAGAGTTTGAACGGTCTTTAAATGTTTCTTTCCTATCTTTAATTCCTAAGAAAAATAATGTGCTGAATATTAAAGATTTTCGCCCTATTAATTTAGTGGGCAGTGTTTATAAGCTATTATCTAAGGTGTTGGCTAACAAATTGAGGAGGGTGTTAGACAAACTCATCTTTGAATCGTAAAATTTTTTTGTTGGTGGAAGACAGATTTTGGATACAGTGCTAACGAATGCCTTGATAGCAGATTGAAGTCGTACTCCAAGGGTGGTTTGTAAGTTAGACATTGAAAAAATTTATGATCATGTAAATTGGGACGCTTTATTCTATTTGTTGGAGAGGATGGGTTTTGGGGTTCGATGGAGGAGATGGTTAAAGGCTTGTGTCTCTACTGTCCGTTTTTCAGTTTTGGTTAATGGATCTCCTGCTAGTTTCTTTGGAAGTTCTTGAGGTTTAAGAAAAGGTGATCCATTGTCTTCTCTTCTTTTTCTTTTGATCATGGAGGTTCTTAGTACGATTCTGAAGAAAACTAAGGAAGGTGGTCTTCTTTGGGGTTTTCATGTGGGACCTGTTAATACTGTTGGTATTTGTATTTCACACCTGCTTTTTGCTGATGATACCATTCTCTTTTGTGATGCTTCTAGGGAGCAGTTTCTTTCAATTAGGTTGGCTTTGATTGGTTTCAATCCTTTACTGGTTTGAAGGTGAATATGGGGAAAAGTGAGATTGTCCCTATTGGGGAGGTGAGTAACATTCAAACTTTGGCTAACATTCTTCAATGCAGGGTGGGCAGTTTACCTATGACATATTTGGAAATGCCCTTGGGTACTTCGTATAAGACAGTCTCTATCTAGAACCCTATTCTGGAGAAGATGGAGAAGAAGCTTTCGGGCCGGAAGCGTATTTATTCATCAAAGGGTGGTAGGCTCACTTTGTTGAAAAGTACTCTTTCAAGTCTTCCAACTTATTATCTCTCTATTTACTATTCTTAAAGCCATGGCTATTAGATTAGAACGTATTCAGAGGAATTTTTTGTGGGGTTCCTCAGAGGAGTGTTTCAAATACCCCTTAGTGGCTTGGGAGAAGGTCTGTTTCCCGCTTAAGCAGGGTGGTTTGGGAATTCGAAAATTGGGCCTTTTAATCAAGCTTTGTTAGGGAAATGACTTTGGAGATATGGCCATGAAACTACTCATCTTTGGTGGAGGGTTATTGCCATGAAATATGGGGAGGGGAAAGGGGGGTGGAGCACTAGAGTTTGTAGGAGGTCTCATGGGTGTGGATTATGGCGAAGTATTAGTGAAGGGTGGGAGAGCTTTTCTAAGCATTTCATTTTTGTGGTGAGAGATGGTTCTCATATTCTTTTATGGCATGATAAGTGGATTGCGGATAACTCTTTAAAAACTCTTTATCCTCAGTTATTTTTGTGTTCAGCCAATAAGGAAGCTTCTATTTCTAATGTTTTGAGTCCTCAAGTAGGTGGAAATGACAAAGTGTAGAATTTAAGATTTTATAGGAAATTCAATGATTGGGAGTTAGCTACTTCTTTCTCCTTTCTTCACTTGATCCAATCTCAAGTTCTTAGGGGTGGTGGAAGTGAAAATCTTTGTTGGAGCCTCAATGGAAGTGGGAAGTTTGACACTCGATCTTTTTATCATAAGATTCGAGATGTTACTCCTTCTAATTTCCCTTGGAAGGGCATTTTGAAAGTAAAGGTTACTAAAAGGGTGGCATTTTTTATGTGGACAGTAGCTCATGGCCAGATTCTCACTTTGGATAATCTTATGCTCCGTGGTTGTTCCTTGACAAATCGTTTTTGTATGTGCTGTTGTAATGAGGAATCTGTGAATCACCTTCTTATTTTTTGTTCATTAGCTCATTCTATGTGGATGCATATGCTTCAGCTGTTTAGGATTGATTGGGTCATGCCAAGTTTGGTTGCAGATTTACTTTGTTGTTGGCACCATTGGCCTGGGAACTATAATTTCGATATTTGGAATTTGTTACCAGACTGTTTGATGTGGATTATTTGGACTGAACATAATTGGCGTTCTTTTGAGGATATCGAGAAATCAATGGCCCAGTTGTTAGATTTGTTCTAGCGGACTTTCTTCAATTGGTCTTGGTGTTGGGGTCTTTTGGATTGTTTTACTATTATTGATTTTCTTTTGTCTCTAAGAATAGGATTTTGATTCCTTTATTTCTATTTGTTTACAGGGTAGGAATTCTATTGTTAAATGGTTGGTAGCTTGGAGAAATTTTCTTTGATGAGGGGTCGGTCACATCTCCTACAGAGTGTCAATTAAGAGTGTATATGATCTTACCTTGTATGTTTTTCTTTTGCAAGGCCTAGGTCTTCTAATTTTCAACCTTAAAAATTGCTTTGAGGTGTACCTGTTCTCACATTTCATTTTCTCATGTGCAACTGTGGCAAGATATAATATAGACACTGAAAAAAGGGGGAATAGGTAGAGAACGACTGAGGGAGAGAGGATTTAGATCATGTCTTCAAGCTGAATTGGTCAACCACCAAAGATATTGCCAAAATTAAAGTTGGTTTATCGTTGGAATGCGCAGATTGTGTTTGTAGATAAGTAACTGGAAAACAAATTTATTTAATTTATTGAATTTGCTTAAAGTTAGTAATGACTAATGAAGAGTGGTTTTTGAATTTTTGGTGGAAGATTTCATACTTGGGTGAGTGTGGTGGGAACTAAACTTAGAACCCTGTGATAAAATGTGAAAAAGTTGAGATGCTGGAAATGTGGTTCACTAATTGTGACTTTAATATATCTTTGAATGATTAGAATATAATCAAAGTTGGAGGCTCCCTTTCATCAGCTTACCTGGTTTTGCTGTCCTTGTAGTGTGCAATATTGGCATTCCATAGCACAGCGTGGGAACATCCTCTTCATTGCTCTGATGAAGCAGATGTTTGCTACTCCTTTCTAGTTGCTTTACCAGTATACCATGGGCCACGTATAGGAAGGGGTAGCTGTTGTGTAAGCCTTGTTGATTGCAACTTATGTGGTAACCACCATACCAGAATAGGAAAACTGTACCGAAAGTGAAAGATGGGAGCTTACAATGAATTCAAGGTGTTGCACAAGACATGATTTATTCCTTTCAGAATGGCCATGTCTTTTCTTCGCTTAGGCCTATACTATTGATACATAAATCTCATCACCTAGGGAAATCTATGCAAGCAAAACTTTCTAGGCTCTTGATAGGCTCATGTAAGTTCTACTTGGTAGACCTGGCTAGAATGAGAGGTGATGTTGAGTCTTATATGGAAGATGCTAATGAGAATCTGAACAATACCAAGAAGATACATCAGTGCTTCAATGGCTGCGGCTCCTGATGATGATAGATATGATTTAGACATATTAAAACATATAGAGGAATTGTCAAAGGGTGTGAAGCATGGAGATTTTGTGGTTCACACCATCGATGATGGTAAACTTGAGAGTTTCATCATTAAATTGGATTATTTAGCTCACCCAGGGTTTATTACGTTGGTAGACAAAGCTGAGTAGGAGTTTGGATTTGAACAAATGGAAGTCCTTGCCCTTTTGCTCCTAATGAACTTTAAAGGCGGGGATTCCGGGGGTTTCGGGGGTGTTGTGCAAGTTGGATATTGAGAAAGCGTACGACCATGTGAATTGGGAGTTTCTCATGTTTCTATTACAGCAGTGTGGTTTTTCCGATAAGTGGAGAAGATGGATTAGGTGCTGTATTTCAACTGTGAAATTCTCCATTTTGATCAATGGTTGTCCTTCTGATTTTTTTGGGAGTTCTAAAGGACTTCGGCAAGGTGATTCTTTATCCCCATTTCTCTTTGATATTGTCATGGAGGCCTTGAGCCGTATGTTGGTTGCGGCTACTACAACTGGCCAATTCTCGGGTTTCACAGTTGGAAATGAAGTTGGTTCCTTGTTGTTGGTGTCTCATTTATTGTTTGCGGATGATACTCTTGTTTTCTGTGATGCTAATAGCACTCATATTACAACTCTGCGTGGGATTCTCTCTAAATTCGAGGAGATGTCAGGCCTAAGAATTAATTTATGGAAGTCTGAATTGGTTCCAGTTGGGGATGTGCCTAATTTTCCTGAGTTAGTGGAGATTCTAGGCTGTAGGGAGTTTGCTCTTCCGTTGAAATATTTAGGTCTCCCGTTGGGTGCTTCTTTTAAAGATAAGTCTATTTGGAATCCTATCTTGGAAAAGATGGAGCGAAGGCTAGCTGGTTGGAAGAAGTTGTATTTATCCAAGGGGGGTAAAGTTACACTTATTAAGATTACTCTTTCTAGCCTACCTACTTATTTTCTTTCTCTCTTCCCTATTCCAGCTAAGGTGGCTAAGAGGATAGAGAAGTTACAAAGGGATTTTCTTTGGTTTGGTATTGGGGATGATCGTAAGATTCACTTAGTGAATTGGTCTAAGGTTTGTAGGTCAGTGAAAAATGGAGGGTTAGGCATTCGGTATTTGAGAAGGTTTAATTATGCCTTATTAGCGAAATGGCTGTGGCGTTATGGTTGGGAGAATGATGCCTTTTGGAGAAGGGTCATTGGGGCAAAGTATGGGAATGAGTGGGGTGGTTGGTGCACGAAATCTGTGTCGGGGGCTTATGGTGTTTGTTTGTGGAAGTGCATTAGAAGTGGCTGGTTGAAATTTTCCAAGTGCCTTCGTTATGATGTGGGTGATGGTTCTCGTGTAAAGTTTTGGGATGATGTATGGTGTAGGGATCGTCCTCTTAAGGAGTTTCCAGATTTATATAATATTAGTAGGACAAGGGAGGCTTCAGTCTCTGAGGTTATGAGCTACGCTAATGAAAGAGTTACTTGGGACATTCAGTTTCGACTCTTAGTGAATGACCAAGAGTCACTTTCTTTGGATTCATTTTTGGTCCTAATCTATTCCACTAAGGTCCGGGGTGTTGGTGCTGACAAACTTTGTTGGAAGCCAGCCTGCAGTCGAGGTTTTAAGGTGGGTGGGTATTATCATTCTCTATCCCCATCTACTGTCACTCCCTTCCCTTGGAAAATGGTGTGGCAATCGAAGGTTCCTCCTCAGGTTGCTTTTTTCCCTTGGACTACGGCTTTAGGCAAGATTTTAACTATTGATAATCTTCGGAAGAGGCACTTTGTTGTTCTTGAGTGGTGTTTTATGTGCAAAGGGTGTGGGGAATCGGTAGATCATCTCCTCCTTCACTATCCTATTGCTTCTGAGATATGGAGTATGATCTTTTGTTTATTTGGTATTTGTTGGGTGATGCCGCATAGGGTAGCAGATTTGTTGGATTGCTGGTCTTGCAATTTCAGGCGGCATCGTAATATAGTTGTTTGGAGGATTGTCCCGCACTGTTTGATGTGGTGTATCTGGCGGGAACGGAATTCGAGAAGCTTTAAGGATCGTGAACGGTCCATTCTTGAGTTTAAGTTTTTTTTCTTTGCTACTCTTCTCGGATGGTGTTTGGTTTTACCTTCTTTTTCTTGTATTTCCCTTTTTGGGTTGCTTGAGCATTGTACTTTGATTTCTTGATGTTTTTGCCTTTTCAGTACATTTCCTATGTACGGGGCTGTGTTTTTTCAATATACTTTTAAGTTACTTATCAAAAAAAAAAAATGAACTTTAAAGGATTCTTGAAATCCAGAAAGAGGGAGGTGGAGTTGATAGATGTCCTTGGTTCCATACTCTGTGGTAGTTTTTGGAGGTATGGTATTTAAACATTCTTTAGAGTTTCCTCTTCTTTTCTAGTTTCTTGTTTCTCAAGTGTTATGAGTGAATGTAGTTTGTGAAGCACACGGATCAGGATATGGAGAGGGTCAATTTCATGGTTTAGATTTAGTTTTCAAAATTTAGGAGTGTGGGTGCCATGTCATTTAAAATTTCATTCTATCAAATAATGAATGATAACCAATTTTAATACTGGGGCACTGTATTCACCTTTAGATTTGTTGACTGCCAAATATTGCTATAAAATAGTCTCTCTCCATATTCTTTTCTGCATTGCACCCTTGCACCCCTTCCTTCCACTCAATGTAAGTTTAATCAAATTTCAAAACTGAAGTTTATAGGGTGGTATGTAGGTTTGATAATTTAGTCATGAATATGGTTTAGCCCTGGTACCTGCATTGTACTTTCATTGTTTCTGTTCTTACCTACGCATCTCAAATATGTTGTTAAAGAGCACATGATATTTGAGAAGCAGGTTCTTGCCAATTATTAACTTTTGCTGTAAACTGCATAAAGTAATTGCAAAGTGCATTTTCTCTCTTTTTGGGTAAAATTTCAGAGTGCATCATATATTATGTAAGTGAATCCAGAAGGCTTCAATGATAGGATGATGCATCCCCATCCACGGGCCCAACCAGAGTCACTTTTCCCTTTCCAACTCATGAGCTCTAGTCCTATGTACTTGAGATGGGACTTTCTGCACTATTGTAAGAGTTGGGATTTTTATGTGACTGACTTGTTTCTTCTAATGCCCTCCGTGCTGCTGTGTTTTTGCTAATCATCTTTTTGTTTTTGTTAATAAATCTTTCAAGTTTCAATGGCAGAGAACTGACTGAGTTTCTTCTGTTAAACCTAAATGAAGGTTAACTTATCTATTATTCAAGCAATTATACTGTGCAACCCATGTTATTACATAGCTGAAACTCATATTTTTCTGGGGGGGGATAAGAAATGGGTGGAGAAAGGGGCATAGCCTTTTGTGTCATGTGTACTGTTGTCCTCTCATCTGTCACAAGTGTTTCTTCCCTATCCTATTATTGCAGGTAATGAAAATTGTCATATCCAAGATAACAGCTAATTTAGTCCCAAAAAAGGTGGTACAATGAAATTGACACATTGATGAAGTACCACATGCAATGGCCCTACATTTAATCTTTTTTCTTCCGAATTTTGATCTCATACGCCCTTCATGCTAGATACCAAATGCATTCTATAATAACCATAATGCATGGGGAAGAACTCGAACCAACTTCTTGTTTTGAAGTCCACCTAAACATGGCTAAAACTGGAGATTATAGGAGAGTAAGAAAAGACAGCAATGGAATACTTTGTTCCATTGTGGGAAAGCTGCAAAAAAGCCTCTGACTGTTTAAAGGGGTGAAGCAAGGCTATTTTGTGGTAGTTGCAACAGAAGGCTGGAAACCAGAGAGGTTTGTTGTCGATCTGGGTTATCTCAATAATCCAAAGTTTTTGAAATTATTAAAACAGGCGGAGGAAGAATTTGGGTTTTCCCATGAGGGAGCCCTTGCAATTCCTTGTCGACCGGATGACCTGGAGAGAATCATTGGAGCGAGAAGATCTGAAAGAGAGTAAAGTTGGAAGGATCATTTGTTGTATGCTTATGCTTTCTTTGGTTCATTATGCATTCATTATTTTTTTTCATGCGTCTCCTTTTAGCCTGTTCTCCCATAGTTTATTATTGTATTGGTAGGGTTGTCCTTGATAGATAGGTTCGGATTTATTTATTTATTGATAAGTTACACACGAACTAAATGAGTGTTGAATCTATGGCTTCACTCCATCACATTATCATGGGGGAAGTGCTGGTTAAACTATAAATCATTGGCAGTGGCAGTTAGGTTCAGATAGTTTAGATGCCAAAATTTTATTCATGGTGTAACATTGTGAGTGATGCAACTACAATAAGACATATCCAACGCCAATCTTTGTAATTCACATAAATCAACATGATTTGATCAGTATAACTCAAATTTGTCTCCTGCTATTTATTATCATCACTTCCAATAGTAGAACTAGACCATTCGTTGTATGAACTCATGTAGATTCTCTATTCACATTATATTTTCCTACTCTTGCAGAATAGCTCATTAATGTGAGAGCACTTGCACCAATCGGTGTAATATAGAAAAAGTGCTCAATTTTACACATTATTGCTCAAAATTTCCTAGCATTAGTCATTTATAACATTGTGCATATCTATTATTGCTATAGTAACTGTATATATTTACACGGTTACTGTAACTTTCTATTTGATTTTTTTTTCTCTCTTCTTTCTCATCCGATTCTCTCTCCACTCTCATCTGATTTTATCTTTTCCCCTGCCCTCTATCTTCTCTTAAATCCTACAACATGCTCTGCAAATCTATACAGATCATCAAAATTTTCGAACTCATTCTAAATCTAGATCCCAAACTCATCAAACCCATATACAAATCCATATAAATAATTAAACCCAAATTGCAAAAGAAGAACATAGAGAGAGTGTGTGTTCAGGTGCGGTAGCTGTGAAATAATTAAAAAAAGAAGAAGAGGAAAATGATTGTAGGGGGTAATAAGTTGTCCCATCGATATTGGGTGGTTAGCCAAAGGCCCAATGAAAAATAAAGAAGACCCAATAAAGAAAGGATGCCCATTCAAGCCCAACCTGTCAAGCCATGAATCATACAAAGGAACTTCATTTGGCCCAACTACACGCGTAAGGAGAATTTCACCTGAGTTCACTTGTTAAGGATAGTTTCAACCGAGTTGGCTTGCCAATGAGAACTTGCTTGAGATACGTGGTTGAGGAACTGCTATTCCTGGGAATGCGCCCTAGTCGAGCACATCCTCAAGGTATACATTAATCACAAGGAGTAACTATAGTATTAGAAGGGGACAAGAGGGACCCACACATTAATTGCTGAAGTAACCAATCTAAATAGTGAGCTAGATACATATTCCCACTATGATTCTAAAAATGGGATATGACATCTAACAGAGTAGGACCACTATTATTACAAGCCCACTATTTGCATTAATATAAATAGGGAAAGACCCCATAGGAAAAGGGGTTTAGAAAAATTAGAGAGACAGAAAAAATCCTTGAGAAGAACCCACTTCCTTATTGTTGCATGTGTAAGCTGGAGGAACAAAGTCACCTTTGAGAATCCAATTTCTACGTTGGCATGTGTATATTAGGCATTATTCCTACTCTACCATCCCGCTTCAAGGTCCTTCCTCTTTGGATCTCTCATTATGAGCTATCTTTTCCCGTTCCCACATATATAAATAGATTGTGACTTGCTTCAAGCCTAGTACCATTTGGCCTGACCCCCACAATGATTATTTAAATAAAAGATGATGTATAATAGATAATTTGATGTGGGAGAATCCACCTCATTTGCTAAGGTATGAGAAAAGTATTACAAAATATTATCTACATACGGATACAATATAAATAGAGGGATTCTAACTTAAGCATCAAAGGCTTACCCATCAGATCACAACCCAGTGTTTTCTTCAATCAACTCTCTTTATCTTGTAGATACTAGAAGATCATCCAAAGCTCTAGATTTGGACAAGTAACCTAATTGACGATCTTTGGCATCATTAGTTACTGTAGCCCAAATGTAATTTTGCACAATAATGCATAGACTAATGTGGATGTACTTTCAATTTTGGGGTTGATTGAGCAAATTTGAAGTCTTATAGTATTTTACAACAATCAATACAAATGATTTTACAATGAAAACAATGTAAAATTGTAGGAGAGGAGAGCCAATTTTTTTGAAAAAGGGGTTCAAATATAAAATTATAAGAAATATGCCTACTATTTTTTTTTTCTTAAGGTCAGGGGGCTCAGGCCCCTTTGGGCCGCCACCGAGCTCCATCTCTATGATTCATGACCCCTCAATAGTTTTTGTATACCAAGACTAACAAATTAAAACAAGATCAACGTACAAATGCAACACAACATGCAAGCCCAAGTTACTTGTCTGTTATTATTGGGGATAAATGAGAAGAAAACTATTAAATCATTAAACAACCACCCCCCACCCACCCCCCCGGGGCCCTAAAATCAAACTCAAAAAGATGAGTTTAAACTTTTAAAGTGATACGATTTTAAAAGTTAAGGTTTCAATTTGAAACTAACAAAAGTATGTGGTTTAATTTGTAACCGTCCAAAACTTCATGGGTTAGTTTGAAACTATTAAATTATAGAGTTTAATTTAAAACTACAATTATAAAATTTGATTTGAAACCGCCCTAAAAATATATGGTTTAAGGTGTAATTTTCCGTAATCTTATTCTCCACTTTTGCAACTTTAATTTCATTCTTCGTGACTATAATTATTGATTTTCGACAATCTTTGCCATTTCATATCAATTTTGCAGTTGTAGTAGGAACTAGGAATGTCGTTTTGTACAATAAGAAGGAAAATAAGAGACTTTCTAGATAATTGCCCCCTCAAGTCCTCTTTGTAGCCACAGGCCCACAGCTATAGACTGGGCAGCACCATTACAAATATTTAATTGTACTACACACGAAGTAAATCGCGAATTCCCACTTCCATTCCAACCTTAATAAATAAATCAAGCAAGTGGGTTGTATCTTTTTCCTTACATTATTTAAAAATGCGAAGCAATGATTCAGACGAAACCAAAATGCAGAGAAGATGCCATTAGCCATGTGACTTTGTAAGAGCATGCGTATTTGGTATTGCAAATGTTATATGTAAGAGAATTTTAGCATTAATGTACTAAAAGTATCAGCATTAGATAATTCTATCCTATTCTATTTTACCACCTCAAAAAATCACTTTATTATTTATACTATATTATTTTACAATACCTTCAGCATCTCAAAACTCTATTTTTATTAAAATATTATTTTTTAATCTTTCTTTATTATTTTTTTCCAACTGTCACTTTTTTTTATCAAAATTTGACATGATTTGATTTTCCTGGACTTTGCCAACAGTATTTTTTTTCCTCAGGCTCCCTCAACCTCTAGCATCGGTTCAACACACAGAGCCACACACACACAGACCCATGACACACCGATCAACCTATCCAAACCCATCACCACACACAGAGAGCAACACACACACACACACAAACACAAACCATCAAACCATCAATAGAACCATACACACACAAACCATCAAACCAGTTGGAGCCAACAACGGCCACCACACCCACCACCCAAGCCACCGATCAGCAAACCCAAGCCACTGATTAGAAACCCACGTCGCCGATTTGAAACCCACCGGAGCAAACCCATTCAAAAAAAATCATCACTGGAGCCACCATCAGAGCTACCGATGATCAACCCAATTGATCCACCCACTGATAAATAGATCCACCATTAACTGATCCCAGCCCATTGATCCAAACCCAGCTCGCCAATCCACGATGAGAGATGAGAGAGAGGCCGTGTGAAACACCAGACCCAACCTCGTCGGACCCAAACACTGGCGATCTCTGACAACCCACAACCCACTTCAGCCACAACCCAACCATGAACCAAACACCAAACCCAACCACAACCCACAACCCCTTTAAGCATCGGTCACAACCAAAAAAGAAAAAAAACCACAACCACCACAATGACCCACGCCAAAAAAAAAAGCAACCACAGAACCACTGAATCATAACCCACTAGAAAAAATGAGCCACTGTGATGTGTGATGTTGATTTTGGGAGGAGAATGGTGTTTGGGTCTGAAGAGAGGAAAGAGTAGATGGAGAAACAGAGAAGGAAGAGAGAGAAGAGAACTGAAAAAATGAGATAGAGGAGAGAGAAATTTCGGCATAAAAAGTGAATAAAATATATATATATATATATATATATATATATATATATATATATATATATATATTTTAAAATACTGCTACAGTACAATTCTAACTTTAGAATTGTATTGTAGTACTATTGCAAAAAAAATTGCAATAGTTGGGTTTACCATTCTATGATGCAAAGCATTTTAAGGCTTAAAATGCCAAATTGTTTTTAGATTTGGCATTAGCATTCTCCAATGCTAATGCTCTAAACAAGCCCAACATCCGGACTTGTAAAACTCAACTATTGCAAAAAAATTTGCAATGGTGCTACAGTGCAATTTCATTAGCTCAATTCTAAAAAATAAAACTAATATTTTATTCACTTTATCAATTCCTCTCTCTCTCTCCGGGTTTTGGGTTTTTGTTTTTATTTGAATTTTGGGATATATTATTTTATTATGTAGAAATAATATTTTAATGTGTTGTATTGTAAAATAAAAGTTGAGATGTTAAAAGTATTGTAAAATGGTATGATATAATTGATAAAGTAGCTTTTTGGGATGTGAATGCTTTAAGAAGAAAAAACAAAAGTATGTATAAACCCAGGGGGTTGGTCGAGTTGGTTGGGCACTTGGTCTCAAGGTGCTTGTATCGAGTTCGACTAGGTGTGCTTCCTAATTCGAGTTCGACTACCTGCACCTTGAAAAAATTTTCTTGACCAGTGATTTACCCCATTATGGATCCACCTGTCACAAACAATAATTAGTCTTTAATTGAAAGTTTGAAGAATATAACGTGTGAAAGCAAAAAATACGTACCAAAAAAAAAAAAATAATAAAAAGGAAGACCATTTCAAAAGACTCAAATGGTGAATGAAGCACATGGGCTGTCATCTTTTTCCTAAATAAATGTAAAAATGTGAAGCAATAATCTAAAAAAAAGCTGTGTGAGTGTGACAATAATAATTTAAAAAACAGACAAAGCGAAAGTCATAAAAGCAGAAAAGCAATTTAAGCATTTTAGAATCATAAAAGTACCAAATTATGATTTTAATTTCAACACTTCACTGCACTTATATATCTGCATATACGTGATTTTAATGGAATAAAAGCTTTGCCTGAGTGGTTGGGCAACCTTTCTGCACTTCAAACTCTGACTCTTAATTTCAACAAGAACTTGATGGAAATGCCGACAGTGCAAGCCACGCGACGCCTCACCAAATTAAAAAAACTGTACATTTTTAGTTGCCCCGAATTAAAAGAAAGATGTGCAAAGGAGAAAGGCACAGAGTGGTCCAAAATTGCAGATATTCCATATATCAGAATCGACGGTGATGTTATTAAAGATGAAACTTTTTGAAGATCTTATAAAATTTATTGAAAGAGATGTTTGGTTAGTTTGCTCATACCTCAAATCCTCTTTCTCTTATTTTCTCTCATATTCTCTATTCTTAATTTCTTGCTATCTTTCTTTAGTTTTCTCAAAATACGTTTGCTGGATATGATGGCACTACGAATGGCATAATTTCTGGTAACTTTATGGAATGTCAATCCACTCCCAGGCTAACGTAAGGTCATAAACGCAGGTAATTTCTATTTTATAACCCTAATTTCTTACTTTCTCTCTTTATTTCTTTCTTTCTTTTTTTTTTTTTTTTTTTTTTTAAATTTTTAATTTGGCTATTTCTTATTTAATATATTGTGTTCAGCTGGAGGAAAAATCAATTAAAGCTAGTGGAAGTACATAATTGCTGGTAAGTTTTCTACAACCTATATATCTTCCCTCTCACTTCTCTATAACCTAAAACAAAACAGATAGCAAAAATTGTTAATCCATAGTTTTTTTTAGTATAAATATATTTTGGGTAAACCTTTATGAAATCTAACATTTGAGATAGTAAGGTAATAATGCAATACATTTTACAATGTAGGTGTGAAGATATTAAACTTTCAAAGTCACCACCAACCTCTGTTTTTGATATATAACATTGATAACGTGTTTCCACTACTCTTTTGTAATTCTATTATGGGGAATATTTAGCTTTTCCATATTGAAAACTTCAAATCCAACTAATTAAACAAAGAATTCTAGATTTTAAAATCATATAAAGTGTATGATTTTATCAAGTCAAAAGAATAAATAATTACGATATTCTTTTGCTTGATTTGAGAGTGATACTTGCATTTGGATTTTTCTTTATATAAAATTTTCCCAATTTTCATTTTCTGAAGGCTTGAGTGGATGGTTCTTCACTTTGGTTCCAAATGTTGAAAAACTTGTTTGAATTTATATACTGTGGAGATTTGATTAGAGATTTACTTTAAGAAAACAGACTCCCCAAATTTTCTAAATATTAATACCTGGTAACATATGATTTATAACAGAGAACTCATGAATCTTTTGTGTCTGCCTGGTTCTCTGCTACTGCCTTGTTTCTCATATTGGATAGTTATTAAGAATAATCATTGCATAGCATGATTCTATGTTCATAGCAAAAACATATTGTAGCAATGTGGAATTAAAACTATGTTACTGATGACCCTAATATTCTGCTCTAATAGGGAATGAAGGTTCTATTCAAGAGCTGAAAATTGTAATTATGATTCCAAAAAGCTGATGCATCTGCACAAACACAACGATTCACCATATCGCGGAAACTGCAAAGTTTTTATCGACCTAAGGAAGTATGTGCCAAGGGAAATGACTAGATGGTCCAAGATTGTCAATATTTAATACAAATAGAAAGGCAAAGCCACTAGCAAGTCATCAAAAACAGGCTTTCTTGGCTTTTTCTTCTTTGATTTGTTTTCTTTCAGTATCAAATACCCAGCTTTATTCGTAAATGATCTGCTTGTGTTCAGCTGGATGTTTCGGCACTAGGAATGGCATATCTATTGTGTTCACTTGAAGGAAGACTTAATTAATCTTATGGAATTCCAGTCCACTCCCAAGCTAACAGATATTCATTGGTGCTGGTATTTTTTCTCAATCTTCTCTTCACTTCTAACATATAAAGTACCAAATCAATCAAATAAATTTATTATTCATGCCAAAATTTGTGTTTTTGAAATCTGTAGCATGGCATTCGAAAACATTAGCAGTAATCGTACGACACACTGTCAGAACTTGATTCTTGCAAAGTGGTTATTGCAAAATAATACAAGTCTCATGCCTATGAAGATAGTGTTTTGTGAGGATTTGGTGGCCCTCTCGGCACATCAGGATGTATGGGCCTTCTAAACCTCTCTCCAATCACTCTCTATATTTAACTGTAAAAAATTGAATTATATTGATGGCCCTAATATTCTTCTCTGACTGAAAAAGGATGGTTCTATTATCCTCTCTTCCCTCTCTTTTCCCCCCCAAAATATTTACTCAATTGATAACATGTTTTATTGTGCTATTTAATATTGATAACATGTTTCCACTACACTTATATGATTTTTTCTAACCATTTGATTATTGGCAATTAATGGGATTTTTAGGGTAAATTTTGATGGTGCTGTGTTTGAAGAAATTCAGAAAATTGGTGTTGGTGTAGTGGTATGGGATGAGCATAGGCTGTTCATTGGATCTTTAAGCTCACTGGAAGATATGGGTACTAATGCTGAGGAGGCTAAAGTTATGGCTGTCATGCAAGCGACTGAATTTGCTGCTACAGTATGCCCTTTTGGAGTAATTATAGAAGGTGGCTTGTGACACAGATTTCAAGCTCTCAATTCTGCAGAACCAAATCTCTCAAAAATTGAACATCTCTTGGACTTGGTTAAACAAAATGGACTTTTTTAGGGAGATCTCTTTCTCACATGTCAGTCGGACTGGTAATGAGGTAGCACATGTATTAGCTTGAAATGCTAGATCCTTATGCATGGCTAGATCTGATTGTAAATATGTTGTTTGGCTAGAAGAGGCTCCTGTGTTTCTGCAAAAAAGCCTCTCTAAATATGTTTTTCTTTTAGCTAGTTAATGAAATATTTTTCAGCTTTCCATTTAAAAAAAAAAAAAAAAAATGATGAAAGAATTTGATATTTTAAGAGCTTATACTGTGAGTATAGGACTTTGTCAAGAAAAACGAAAAAAACTATTAGTCTGTTGCTTAATTCTACTATGATAGTTGCATTTGGAATTTTCTTTGCCCAAAATTTTCCCTTTTTCCTTTTTTTGATGTCTTGAGTGTATCATTCTTCACTTTGGGTTTGAATTTTGAAAAACTTGTATGGCTTTATGCTATTTTATATAGAGGAAATATGATTAGAGATTTACCTCAAGAAAATGAATTTGCCATACCTTTTGGATATTAATACCTGCCCACATACAATTTGTAATGGTTAATTCATGAACGATGAATCTTTTGTGTTTGCCTGGTTCTATTCTGTTGATTTGTTTTCATTTTAGATAATAATTCAAAATCATCATTTCATAGCATGATGCTTTGTACATTGTAGAAATGTCTCTTAAAAAGTTAATTTGTTGCAATGTTTTCCAATTCTTTCACTATCCAATTACCACTTCTAAGCACAGCATCAATCTGTTGATTTTCAATTTTCAGGATGCTTGAGTGATTTAACAAATGCAATAGTGAACAGCTAGCTGAAAACATTGGGGAGCATGAGAAGTCCACTAATGATTGCAAAAAGCCCAGGCATTTGTAGTTTTGCACCCATACTTATCATTGGAAGGAGCAAGAGTGGTTCAGTGGTAGAAGATTGGCTGTGGACCTGTGGTTCAAGAATCACCATCAAGGGAATTTAAAGTTGATTCCAAATGCAATTGTTTCATTAAAATTTGTGAGTGCTCTCAATTTCATATTTAATTTCTCTCTTCAACAAAACCTATTAAGTTTCCTTCCTTTTTATTTTCTACTTTCAATTTTCTATACTATTTACTTAACTAGTTGTTCATATAATATTTACAGATGCTAGTTATCATTCCAATTGGAGGTGTACCTTAGCACAAGATGGTCCAAGATTGCCCTTGTTCCAAATATCCTGATAAACTTCTGGTTACTATTCTAAGCTCAAAATAATATAAAATTGGTATTTTCTCTCAAATAGGGAATGAAGGTTCTATTCAAGAGCTGAAAATTGTGTCTGCCTGATTCTCTGCTGCTTCCTTGTTTCTCATATTGGATAGTTATTAAGAATAATCATTGCATAGCATGATTCTATGTTCATAGCAAAAACATCTTGTAGCAGTGTGGAATTAAAACTATGTTACTGATGGCCCTAATATTCTGCTCTAATTGGGAATGAAGGTTCTATTCAAGAGCTGAAAATTGTAATTATGATTACAAAAAGCTGATGCGTCTGCAGAAACACAACGTTTCACCATATTGCAGAAACTGCAAAGTTTTTATCGACCTAAGGAAGTATGTACCAAGGGAAATGACTAGGTGGTCCAAGATTGTCCATATTTAATACAAATAGAAAGGCAAAGCCACTAGTAAGTGATCAAAAACAGGCTTTCTTGGCTTTTTCTTCTTTGATTTGTTTTCTTTCAGTATCAAATACCCAGCTTTATTTGTAAATGATTTGCTTGTGTTCAGCTGCACGAATAATTAATTGTGTTCAGTTGGATGTTTAGGCACTAGGAATGGCATATCTATTGTGTTCACTTGAAGGAAGACTTATTTAACCTCGTGGAATTTCAGTCCAATCCCAAGCTAACAAAAATTCATCAGTGCTGGTATTTATCTCAAATCTTCTCTTCACTTCTAACATATAAAGTACCAAATCAATCAAATAAATTTATTATTCATGCCAAAATTTGTGTTTTTGAAATCTGCAGCATGACATTCGAAAACATTAGCAGTAATTGTACCACACTCTATCAGAACTTGATTCTTGCCAAAATGGTTATTGCAAAATAATACAAGTCTCATGCCTATGAAGATAGTGTTTTGTGAGGATTTGGTGTCCCTCTCAGCACATCAGGATGTATGGGCCTTCGAAACCTCTCTCCAATCATTCCCTATATTTAACTGTAAGAAATTGAATTATTATTGATGGCCTTAATATTCTGTTCTAACTGAAAAAGGAAGGTTCCATTATCCTCTCTTCCCTGTCTTCCCCCCCCCCCCCCCCTCAATATTTACTCAATTATTACATAGCACAGGAAAAGAAAATTTTGGTAATCCATTTTTTTTTTTTTAATGAAATTATTTCGGCATAATTCATGTTGGTATAAGTTGTCACTCAAGTGGGGCAACCCTCCATGATCTCATTGTGATGGTATCCTAATTATGCAAAATTACCATTTAGGCATAGAGGTATCTAACTTGCCAAGCCACGATCAACCTTCTTTTCTTTTTTATTTTGCTATTTAATATTGATAACATGTTTTCACTACACTTACATGATTTTTTCTAACCATTTGATTAGTGGCAATTAATGGGATTTTTTTAGGGTAAATTTTGATGGTGTTGTGTTTGAAGAAATTCAGAAATTTGGTGTTGGTGTAGTGGTATGGGATGAGCATAGGCTGTTCATTGGAGCTTTAAGCTCACTGAAAGATATGGGTACTGATGTTGAGGATGCTGAGGTTATGGCTGTCATGCGAGCAACTGAATTTGCAGCTACAGTATGCCCTTTTGGAGTATTCAGAAGGTGGCTCGTTACAGAGATTTCAAGCCCCCAATTCTGCAGAACCAAAACTCTCAAAAATTGAAAATCTCTTGGTAATGAGGTTGCATATGTATTAGCTTGAAATGCTAGATCCTTATGCATGGCTAGATCTAATTGTAAATATGCTGTTTGGCTAGAAGAGGCTCCTGTGTTTCTGCAAAAAAGCCTCTCTAAAGATGTTTTTTTTTTTTATCTAGTTGATGAAATAGTTTTCAGCTTTCCATTTAAAATATATATATATATATATGATGAGAGAATTTGATATTTTAAGAGCATATACAGTGAGTATAGGACTTTTTCAAGAAAAAAGAAAAAACTATTAGTGTTTTGCTTGATTCTACTGTGATAGTTGCATTTGGAATTTTCTTTGCCCAAAATTTTCCCCTTTTCCTTTTTTTGATGTCTTGAGTGGATCATTCTTCACTTTGGGTTTGAATTTTGAGAAACTTGTATGGCTTTATGCTCTTTTATACAGAGGAAATATGATTAGAGATTTACCTCAAGAAAATGAATTTGCCATACCTTTTGGATATTAATACATGCTCACATACAATTTGTAATGGTTAATTCATGAACAATGAATCTTTTGTGTTTTTCTGGTTCTATTCTATTGATTTGTTTTCATTTTAGATAATAATTCAAAATCATCATTGCATAGCATGATGCTTTGTACATTGTAGAAATGTCTCTTAAAAAGTTAATTTGTTGTAATGTTCTCCAATTCCTTCACTATCCAATTACCACTTCTAAACACAGCATCAATCTGTTGATTTTCAATTTTTAGGATGCTTGAGTGATTTAAAAAATGCAGTAGTAAACAGCTAGCTGAAAACATTGAAAAGCATGAGTGGTTCTGCACTCATGATTGCAAAAAGCCGAGGCATTTGTAGTTCTGCACCCATACTTATCATTGGAAGGAGCAAGAGTGGTTCAGTGGTAGAAGATTGGCTGGGGTCCAAGAATCACCATTGAGGGAATTTAAAGTTGATTCCAAATGCAATTGTTTCATTAAAATTTGTGAGTTCTCTCAATTTCATATTTAATTTCTCACTTCAACAAAACCTATTAAGTTTCCTTCCTTTTTATTTTTTTTACTTTCAATTTTCTATACCATTTACTTAACTAGTTGTTCATATAATATTTACAAATTGCCCCTGTTCAGTAACTAGATTTTCTATACTTTCAATTTTCTACTTCCAATTGGAGGTGTACCTCAGCACAAGATGGCCCAAGATTGCCCCTGTTCCAAATATCCTGATAAACTTCTGGTTACTATTCTAAGCTCAAAATAATATGAAATTGGTACTTTCTCTCAAATATCCTTTTGTCTAATGTTTTTCTTTAAAATAGACCAGTTTTTCTCTATTTCCTCACTTACCAAATTTCTTATCCTCTTATTTTTCCTGATTCCTATAAATTTTTGTTTCAAAACTATCCATAATAAAGAGCATCTTTGAGATTCTAATCAAATTGAACGAGACCCTAATTGCAATTTTTCTTTTTCTTTTTTCTCTTTTTTTTTGGGGGGGGATCAAATTCTAATATTGGATAAGCCATGTTACCATTAACTTAGATTACTTCAAGAATGCATTGAAATTAGGTTGATTAATTTTATTATCTTTGAGCTTTCTTTATTTTTAATTTTTTTCTTAGAAATTTCTGTATTTTTGGTCAACTGGAGCCATATTATATATGTATTTGCTAGTGTTGATCAGTGCACAATACTTGTAAACACTACCGGTAATGCATTAGGTGAGGTGGAGGTTGACTAGTGCTTTCACAATCATTGCTTCCATTTTTTGTCTAGAATACAGATTCCTGACAATTCTTCCACCTTCCAATTCAAAAGTAAATTTGTTATGTTTTCCTAACTTGAAGCCTCTGTGCCTGTGACTTCAACACTTCACTGGATTACGGGGTAGACATCTATAGTTATCCATTTTACTTGTTAATTTTATCCAAAATTTTCGCTAAAAAAATCATTTGTACTTATCTCTATTAGAACATATTAAAATACTATCTCCAATTAAGGTTTTCCATTAGTAATGGTGTTTCCTTCTTGTAAGCTTTGTATTATTGTCTTGCCCAACAGGTGAACTTTTCATGCTCTAGATCATGCAAATGTTCAACGAATAGTTCCTAATCGCTTGCATATAAGGTAATGGGCCTATCTCTATAAGCTAAAACAAATTAGGTAGTATTTGATATTATAAGAAAAATTTGCTTTAGAATTTGGTTTAAATAAGATTTTGATGACTGCTTCCATGATTTAAAAAGAGGATAGATGCAGCACATTCTCCAAGCATGTGATAGATGGCAACTTTCTTGTTTCTTTTGACACAGCAGGCAGAGAACTTACCCCTAAGTAGTTAAATAAATGCATTCTATTGCATACACATACATATAAACATATGTACATATGTATATGCAATAGCATGTGTATATAAAACAAATGGGTAAGTTTTGATTCTTGTCAATGAGTTTGATGCCTTCTTTCTTTTCTTTTTTTCTTTAAAAAAAAAATTATGAATTTGATGTCATTGGTTCTTGAGTATGCTAACAGAAAACAACTGACCTCTATTTAGGTCTTCTGAAGATTTTTCAAGCACACCTTTGAGTCAATCAATCACACTTATGAGTCTTTTTCTTTTGCAAAATTTTTATTATTCTATCATAAAAACTAATATTGTAATATGTTATAGGCAGCCTACCCCAAACATTGTGGGACTAAGGCATGATTGTTGTTGTTGTATATGTTATAGCACTTGACACAATATATCTATTGTTTCCAGCTGGAAGAATAATTGATTATAATCGGAAGCTGACAGAATCTTTTTAATGTCGGTAGGTTCTCTAAAATATTCTTCTCTTTTCCTCCCTTTATTCTCTTTCTTATACTCAACCAGTATATTGTTTATGCAGGTATTCTCTTGTCAACTATCAACTTTTCCTGTAAGATCTCTTTTCTTAAGCAGTTGTTATCCTTCATATTTCTTGAAATGATTTTGTATGATTAAGGTTTAGAGAATATTTATCTATTAGTTAGCTGGAGCAAGAACTTATGAAATCTAATATTGCCTATAGTTATATTCCAGCAATTTAGATCATAAATTATAAGCTACAAAATTTAATCATAAATTAGATCATAAACGTTTTGGTGACTTTCAATAGATTCTCCTAAAAAATTGCTTATGAATCATGGCCACTTACCTTGGTTGCCGTAAGCTCTCCTAAGTTTTTCATATTGTCGATGGATGATGTGTTTCGTATTTTTCCTTGAATTTAAAAACATTCAGAGCCATTGCTGTCGTAGTACTTGGTACGTTAATTAAGTAGTGCTAAACATATTTTTAGCTGTTTTGAAATTTAAATAAGTTTTATATTTTATAGGAGCCCTCATATTTTCCCAACAAGAGAAAAAGGAAAATTCTCTTCAAGTGCTACACACATACTTATGATTTCAAGAAGCTGATCTGCTTCCTTACAATGACTTATCAAATTACGTATGCTGCTATTTATTTATTTTTTTCCCTCATATATAAGGACGGGCCAATGGAAACGGTTCCCAGTGTTCCTGGATTTCCTGTATTCAAAAGATAGGGATATCATATCATAGAAAGCAAGTGATAAGTCCCTCCAAACTTGAAGTCTAACTCTCTCCTGTTTTCTTTTTTCTTTAAAATCAAATACCAAATATATATGTTTATTATAACTGATCTTGAATGTTTTTGCTAATATAATCATTGTCTTGTCATTAATGTTTGGGCATAACGTCTCTGTAGGGCTATTCTATATTTACATTTCAACTGGGAGAAGAGTTGAAATTAATTAGTGTGGGCAACATGTTCAGGTAATTCTTTTTGCTGAGATTTTTTTCTCTTCAACTTGGCATAATGCATGAGACACTCAGTTTTTTTAACAATTCTTTACATTTATCTTTTCTTCATTATCCTAAAATAAATAATAATAATAATACAAGGATATGACTGGAATTTTAAAAATCTTATACAATTAAAAGGGGTTCAAGCAAACTAAGGTTTTTGTCCTTCTCAATAGTTTTCCTAATAATTGCTTCTTTTTTTCTTTTTTCTTTTTATATATATATATTATAGATCTACCTTTCGAATTGTTGTCCAAGGTCCTTGTATTACATTTATAGAAAGTAGCTCATTGCTAAAAATTGTACATATACAAATATATAAATGGTATTGGTGATGATCCAACAACTATACTGTAATTGGAGCTTTGTTTTGTAAGCCATGATGCATCATGAATCCTTACACAACACTTTAGTTTCTTACCAACAACAAACAATTAGAATATCTCATATGGGAGAAAATCTTTTGTGATATAAAAGGAAAAGTATAAGAATCAGTCTTCTTGCTAATCAATGACATGTGATTGTGATAAATAGGCTATCATGTCGATGGGTTAATCTTATGTCTCTGCTTCATCTATATGGTAACTGGGGACCTTTTCATTTCTACATAAGTTATCCATTTGCAAGAAGCTATAGTATCTAACTATGGTGGAAGTGGGACATTTGAAAAATGTTATTACACTCTAGCACAATTTAGAACCCATAAACCATTTTTATCGGCTTAATCACTTTTAGTCTAAAACTAACAATTAGTCAAATGTAAATGATTAACCAAATTATATAGCAAGCACAAAGAAACTGATAGCAAACCGAAATCTAAACACAAATAAGTGTTTAGAAAGAGGAAAATCTAAGCCTCTTGGTGGAAAAACCTCTCCCTCAACCACCACACCATTGGAAAATCTCCACTAGTTAAATTGTTGCAATACAACAAAAATTATGAACCCTCAGAGTCCATATTCCTAACGTACTTGAGCCCTCCAAGCTTTAGATAGCAACTGACTTCCTAGAGTTCTTTCTTCAAACTAGCTAGTTGGAGATAGCAGTGGGAGAGCCACGTTGAGACCGAAAGGAGCCATGGGCCCCCTAAAAGTTTTCAAAAAAAATTTGTAGATGTATATACATTTTGGAGTTATACTAACCAATATGAAAATTTAAAAAAAGAATTTAAGGAACTCTTATCATTCTGGCCCCCCATACCCAAATAATATATATATATGAAAGGTCTAAAATTACATAGAAATTTTATTTAAATAGGATACAATCCAATTAGTTATAAATATGTGTCAAAAACTTACAATAATTAGACATTTTTTAGCATTTTAAGATCAGAGGCTTTGATTTGCCACACCAACACATAGTTGCAAACATTTTGCTCATCATTTGACAGGACATAGGTGACTCTCTCTCGCTTTCTCTGTCTGAACTATCTCTCTCTATGGCGTCTCAACTCTCATTCTCTCAACTTCTTCATCTGCCTTCTTCTTTGTCTTTCTGTTCTGTTTTTCTTTCCTCTAGACTCTAGTTTCCATCATTTACAATGTAGCAAATCTTCAGTGTGAATAATAATTGCAGACAGCAGACAATACAACCACGTGTATCAGTGTATGATTAAAATCTTCTCTAGAATCTCTACAAAAGCAAGTGAGTAGGTTGTAGCCGTGTTGGCCCTGTGTAGCATTCCCACAATTCCACTTTCCCAGGTACTTTTTCTTTCATCTTTTTATAATTTGACTTTTCTATATCATAAATTTATTTTTAATTAAAATAATCCTTATATCATATAACATTATATGTACCAATTAAAATAGTATTATTGATTATTAAATTGTATGTGCATTACCATTTTTAATTTTATATGTAGTATGGATGTAATTAATTTGACAATGCTTAATGTTTCTCTTTGTTTCTTGATTGTACTTCTTTTCCAGTTGAATGAAGTGAGTTTACCATTAAAAAATATTGATGTAATTAATATATACACAAAAAAAAAATTAGCTGTCTAATTTTATGTGTGGCGCCCCAAAGATAAATTTCTAACTTTGCCACTAGGATACAATATACCACCATTAAACCACCAACGTAAAGTCAACAATGATATTGGATTTGAGGTGACACCCTAAGTTTCCAAACCTTTACTCATAGCTCACAAAGTCAGATGTGTATCAATGAGATGAATGGTATAAAATTTCTCTCACTAGGATGATAATGGTGAGAGAAATGGAGAAGATGTTGAGAATGTTTTAGACCTACTCTTTGTAGATAAACAGCTGACTGTTGCTTGGTGCACCTTACTATGAAAAACATGCATTTACAGGCGTTTATGATGCCTTTTAATCTTCATGTGTAGGTATTCTTGCATGTCTAGATGGGTATATGAATATAGCAATGGAGCAAACATAAAAAAACATCAAAGGGCAGTTGAAAAGTAACTATGAATATGCTTTCGTTTGAGAAACAATGGTAATTAAGCATTGTCTTGTTGTTTTACTATTATCATTCACCTCTCTTTTTATGGTCCACCCCTTATTTTTTGGACAGACAATGATTGGGATATCTATTCTAATGCAGTTCTCTACATTAGTATACATAGACTACACTGGCAGACCAGGATTACTTTTGAACTTTTATCAAGTCATATAGATCATCTGCAGTCATGCATTTGATGTATAATATTGTGGATTTTGGAAATGAGGACTAGAAGAGCTTCTCCAATGAGGATTAGAAGAGCTACTACAACTTGGACAAACGGAACTTTTGGTATCTATTATGTGCAAATGCAATGGAATGAGCTATCAAATGTTCAATTTAAAGAGTGGTGCCTTATGGTTACTGTGATGAATTAATGGCCATCATTGTCTTAGCAATATATTCAATGATGATGATGACGACTACTTAACAGATATATTTATACATTGAAGCTTGCTGCATAACTTTTAGAGGCATCTTTTGTTTTGGTGGTGTTGTACCATAGTGGATTTGTTTTGAGATGGTTTTAATTTGCTAGAAATTACTTTAAATTGTGCTTGCATTTTTACTCAAATTGTACTTGAACCAAGAGAAGCATAATAGCTTGTTGCCAAAAAAGTTGTGAGATGATGTAGGCCCTGTTTTTTATTTTCAAATTTATTGTTCTCTATTTGGTTGTGGGGAAATTGTTTCAAAAATCACATTTGGTTTTTTGCATTCAAAGCTTGGGAAGAATGATTTGAGAATGTTTAATCGTAGGTGACTAACTAGCTCTTGGCCACTCCCCTCCACCTCGTCTAACCTAAAACCAGTTGATGGATAACCTTTTAGTTACTTGTACTAATCACCTGTTATATTAGCTGCTAACTTTGATGGTTAAATCTCATAGTCAACAGTTAAAAAATTATCAGGTAGAATATTTTTGTTTATGTTGATTAGTTAAAACAAGTCATTTTCACAAAAGGAGAAAAATAAAAGTATCTTGGACTAATATTCATCTTCTACCAGGAAGTTACTTTCTTTGAAACAAAAGGAAGTCTTAAAGAATATGTTTTGATTCATATTAAATTGTTAGAGAAGTATACAATTTATTTATTTTGGTGTTTGAATATTCTTTAACAAACCATTAGATTGTTACAAAGAATTTCTTAATCTTATAAAGACTTAATCTATTTTTTAACTAAGGATATTTTTATTATTTTAAAGATACGCTTTCCTGTTAGGCAATCCGTGGTTTTGCTGTTATAGGGGCCAAGCTAACTTAAAGCCAAGATGTTTGTAATGATCCTTTTTTTTTTCCTATAGTAGCAAGTTAAAATGTTTTAGGTGTTAAAGATTATCGTATACAAGAGACAATCTATGGATCATGGGCTGTACTAATTAAAATTCTCTTTACTCTCAAGTCTCAACTCAACTATTTCCACATACATTGACTGTAAATAAATCAATAAACCACATACTTCCCTTATTCATTTTCTTATTCATTTATTAGTTAATGTGACAAGGACCACCGGTTGAGGGCCTTGCAACCGTGTCATCAGATGGCTAATGTCTTTAGGGTATTAGCTCAGTGGTTTTATGTAATAAGTAAAGCATTTGAGTTTGTTTATCATGTGGCTTGTGGGCTATTCATATTGGATTTAGGATTTATAGTCTGTTTGGGATTGATTTGGAGGGGGGGTGGGGAAGCAAGGCGGACTAGAGTAGAGTTGGTTGGAAATTAGACTAATTTCTAGCCAACTATACTCTATTCTCTCTGCTTCCCTCCATTCCAAATGGACCATTAGTGTCACTAGTTATTAACTCTTGCTTTGCACGGTTTTTTAATTATAATTTGTAAATATTATACTCTAATTATAATTCGTAAATATTAGAAGTAAAAATGTTTTTTAAAAAGTATTATATATTATTATATTGAATTTTTTTAAAATTAGTATTTTGCATAGGCCTCTTTTATTTTTTGGTTGAATTTGATTATAATTATAATTATAATTTGATATATATGCTGTAAAATTTCAAAATGTATCATGCATGTTATGGGTAGCTTTTGTTTAATAAGATGTAATTTTCATGTTTTAAATTGATTTGATTTTTCTAAATATTATAGGAGAATTTCTCAAGGTTGCTATTTGAAGCGTGTACTTTATTGCTCTTTTTTTATTTAAAACAATACAATGAGACTCCAGGTACATGTTTAGACAAAAAGTATTATTATGATCATTATTATATAAAAATAGCTCTAACATAGTTCTCAAAAAAGGGGGGAAATTACATTTTCCCACCCCAAACTATTCCCCATATTACATTTTGCATCCTAAACTTTGCAAATGCATGTTTTGCATCCTAAACTATGACCAATGTTATACTTTGCACTCCCGATATTCAGTTTGCTGTTAACTTGGACGAAAATTCAAAATTTAGGGTGTAAAGTGTAATCAAGAGTATAGATTAGGGTGATAAAGTGTAATTTATCTTTTATTTTAAAAGATTGAGAAGATGGATAATTAGGTCTTTTGGCATGGTGCCATATTTTTCCTTTTTCCATCAAAGTTAATAGCAAATTTGATGTTAGGGTTCAAAGTGTAACATGAATCATAGTTTATGGTGCAAAATATGCACTCGAAAAGTTTATTATGCAAAGTGTAATTAGAGGTATAATTTAGGATGGTAAAGTGTAATTTCTCTTTAATAAAATGTAACGTTTGATATAAAACATTATAGTTTTAATCTTAAAATATATATCATTAGAAATTTTACTACGATTAAAATCAATTGATAATAGTGGTGATTGATTTTTTAGTATGGTAATGAGTATTATTTTGGGTGCTTACGTCTGATCTTTCGTTAGGCAGACTAATGTTTACTGATTATATGTGTTTTTTTTTTCTTTTTTCATTTTTTTTTGGATTTTCTTAGCTTATGATTGAACGTAGAAGAAAATTCTAATTAGAAATATATTATTTTAGTTGGCTTTTCTTAATGCAAGAATGTAGTTGGCTTTCCTATATTGTAATTTTCTCTCTGCCCTGTTTTCTTTTTAGTTTCCTTTTGTAACCATCAAAGTTTTAATTTGTTTAGTTCTTTTGAATAGAAAAATAATGATTAATCGAAAACCTCATTTCTTCCATGATGAAAATTTCTCTCCCAATTAATTGATATAAACAAAAGAAAATCAAGAAGTGAGCAAGCTAAAATCTAGAGAGAGAGAGAGAGAGAGAGAGAGAGAGAGAGAGAGTCTTTTCGAGACTTATCCCACTATAATATTGGGTTGAAGAATAAAAATTTAAAGAGAGATTATTTACATATATAATATTGAAACAATGTCATTTGTGACACCTATAAGAAGTTTGAAGGTCGATAATTTAGGTAAATTGACCCAAGCATCCATGATTAAGGGTTAAAAAAATCAATAAACAGACAAATCAGTAAATGGAAATCATTGGTAAAAAAAATATTAGAGCAATTTAAGGGTCAATTTTGCATTTAATTGATATAAAGGCATAGTAAAGTTTAAGGGTCATTTTTGCATTTTTGCATCTAAGGGTCTACTTTAATCTAATCTAAGTGGTATATGTAAAATTTCCTTCTGGAGACTTAAACTCAAAAATAAAAAATTATGATACTAAACCCCAAAATTAAAAATTAAAAAAAGTTTCATCGCACGTGTGAAGCGTGTGTGATAAGCCTAATTATAAGGGGCCATTAAAATAAATAAAAAAACGTCAAACAATGGCCATAGGGAATTCTTTGCAATTATTACTTTGCTGACCAACAGTTTCCTCTTAACCTTATCTTTCTATGTCTATTGCTGCACTAATGTTGGGAATATACTTGTGAATGAAGTCCTATATTGAATAAGAATAATAAGAGAAAGTGATAAATATAACATAATTTGGCCCAAACTCAAAGGCTTAAGTCTTTCCGGTCAAGTGGAGTCCTTATATGTTACATTAACTACTCAATAAGTCTCCTAATGTCTTGAAATAAGAACATGACAAAGTTTGACTTCAAACTTGGTTGTAGGGTAATATTACAACTCCACTTAATATCTTTTTATTTGATGTAAATTTTAACAAATCAACCATTGAATTATATTTTCTTCTTATATTTTTATTTGATGTAATTTTAACAAATCAAATATTTAAATTTGAAGTTTTTGTAATATAAAATTATGCTTAAAAAATAAATTTATGAATTGAATAATAAATAACATTCAATTGACACAAAATTTGATATGTGTATTAAGAATATAAAGAACATAAAATTTAATGGTTATATTTTCAAAATATTTAGTCGTGTTAATTTTTTTTAGTGGGAGTTGTAGCCTAAGGCTACAACTAAATTACTAGCCAAACTTTGTTCAAAAGAAAATCATTTTGACATAATCATCAAATTTATCATATATGTGAGTGTCTTTCTCTTTATTATAAATATATATTATATATGAGATTAAATTCTATAAGGATGTGGTGTAAAACCCATGTTTTACACCATCCAATAAGTGATTGCCATATCAGCATTTTACGTAAAATTTAATACATCCTACCACACCTAATAACATCTCAATAAATTCTTAATTTGGTTGGATTTATATATGGGTATTAGAATTGATTGAGTGTGATTGTGTTTATTCTTAAATATGTGATAAGATTATGTGGCATGTTGGAATTGGAAGGGTAAAACATGAATTTTACACCACTAACTGTGTGCGTTTTTGTTTTTATTTTTACTTTTATTTTGGTTATAATGTTCTTTGTGTGAATTGTCATGTGTGTGAATATGTATAGTATAAATATAATATTACTTTATATAAATTAATAATTAGGAAATGCATAGGTTTGGTTACATCTCTGTTAGCTTTGTGTTCACAATGCATGTAATTGTTTAATGAATGTTAAGTTGTTTTATACAATGCCTCAAACTGATTTAGAGACTCGGAATGGAATGCTTTCTGGATGTGTATAAAATGATTTCTTGGGTGAGGCTTCACATTTGTTTGGTGAGATGTTGGTGTCAAAATAGGCTTGATCTCACTTTGCGAGTTTCTTTTCGTCAATTGCCTAATCAGCATATGACAAACAGGGCAAGAAAATTCATGGTGAAAGAGTAAGTGTAGGAGGTGGGATTTCGTCAATTTGTCTAGCCGAGCACATTCCTCGAGGTATAACACTAATCACGAGGAGTAACTGCATTGGCAGCATCAGAAGGGAACAAGAGGTATCCACACATTAGTTGTTGAAGTGACCAATCTAAATAGTGAGCTAGACACATATTCCCACTATGATTCTAAAAATGAGATATGATGCCTGATAGAGTAGGGCCTCTTTCGTTACAAAGCCCACTATTTGCATTAATATAAATAGGGAAAGACCCCATAGGAGATGGGGTTCAGAAAAATTAGAGAGAGAGAAAAAAAAAATCCTTGAGAAGAACCCACTTCCCTATTGTTGCATGTGTAAGTTGGAGGAACAAAGTCACATTTGAGAATCCAATCCAATTTCTTAGTTTGCATGTGTGTTTCAAGCATTATTCCTACTCTACCATCCCATTTTGAGGTACTTTTTCTTTGGATCTCCCATTGTGAGCTATCCTTTCTCGTTCCCACATATATAAATAGATTGTGACTTGCTTCAAGCCCAATCCCATTTGGCCTGACCCTCACAATGATTATTTAAATAAAAAATGATGTATAATAGATAATTTGATGTGAGTGTTTTTGCAAAGTGTTGTGTAAAATAGAAATAATAGGTTGTTATGCTAACATAGAGGAAAAATTTTAGATAGACCGATGCAAATGCTCTTAAACCGTAAAACTAATACCTAATTTCAAATCTAGAGAAGCGAACTGGGATCACTGACCTAGAAGTTGAATTTGGTGCATAAATTGTTGGTGACATTGTTAATAGAAAATAATAATAATAATAAAACTAATAATAGAATTTTACAAGATGTGGTTGATGACGGCAGATCCTTCTTTAATCGGTTTGAGAGGAAACATATTCTCTAGAATGTCTGTAGAGAAGCAAACTGATCTACCAATGCCCTTGTCAAACGTTGTTGCCATCAGTTACGACACATTTGTATTCATTAGTCCCTATAAAGGGTTTATCAACTATATTGTGTACTTCTTGTTTTCTTGTCACTTTGGTTAATACTAATGTCCATATCTTTGCAAGCCTTACACCATGTAAACATTGAATTGAATGGCTTTGGACAATGAAATATAAAAAATAATGACAGCTTGTAACGTTTTTTCTCAGACTTACCATGATACCATCCTTCTTCTTGAAAGGATTTGAGCGAGATCAGGGGCAAAAATTTCAGGGCAACCTAGAGATAAATGCACAAAATTGTTGAGAATTCATAAAGAATGAGTTAGAAAGAACAAACAAAATGAATAATAGCATGAAGAGAAGATGATTTACTGATAACCCACTCTTTTTACACATAGTGTTGGGGATATTATACAAAGTAATAATGGAAGAACAAGGTTAATACAAAAAATAGATAATTTTGGAGGCACAATATCGTTTTCCTTAGACAATATTTGCCCCCCACACTATTGTTGCTAAAGGGTTATCGTAAATTTGTCCCCAGGATATGACCAAAATGTTGGGTTCTTCAGATAGCAATTCTGGAGAATAAACATAGGATTTCTTGTATTTCTCTCTATTTATACCCATAGGGTTATATTTCATCAAAAGGCACGTATAGAGAGTTAAAATGTTACATAAAACCGTTCACAAGGCTTGAAACATTTTCAACCTTTCCGAATAGTCACTAGAAAAATTCTGCAAAAAATTCAACTTTCAAGTTTCAATAAATTGAGAGGTTCTTTCAATTGATCAAATGCTCTTTTCGATCGATCGAATAGGAATTGAATAGCGATCGAGCCATCCAAAAACTCCATGATTTTTTCTTTACCATTTTGATCGAACGAGCCAAAGCTTCGACCGATCGAAAATGCTTAATTCCGAATTTTCACTTAAAAAATTCTAGAACCTGAATTTTTACTTTATGAAACAATATTCTCTAAATTCAAACAACATTATTACAATCTATCCTTGTATATACCTATATATACAACATATGGCACCTTTCTACAATTGCAACACCCTTATACTATAAGTTCTCAAGAGTCAAAATTTTACCTAATGCAGCAGTCCATGAGAAGAAAGCAACCCTAGGAGGGATTTTTGAATGCCACATAGGTTTCCAAAGGAATAAAGTGTCAGGAGTAGAGGAAAGAGAGAGATAGTATTCACTTAGTTTAAAACTCTTATTCCCTACCGGTTTCTAACAAAGTTTGTCGTGTCCTTCACCATTAAAAGGCATAATTCTATCACTTATTTTTCTCTTTATCATTATTAATTACAACACTCAAAACATTGAGAGAGATATATTTCTCTGCCATAGATGCACAAAAGAGACCTCTTCCTAATGAACTTAATATCAAAGCATAATTACCACCATGCACCCTTGGTGCAGAGGTCACTTCACAAGTATAAATGCTTGTGGGGTGTTGGGGGAAAGGGCTGGGGTTCAAGTCTCCAGGAGGGAGCGTCATACACATATATACTTAGATTAGGTTAGAGTAGAAATTCTATCTTATATTAAAAAAAAAAAAAATCAAAGCTTAATTGAAGGTAAAAGTTTTACCCTATCAACATATTCTTCTATAACCAACTTACCAACAAGGCCAAGCCCTGTAAAACAAAAAATCTCTTCCTGACGCTAACATCATTCACATGAAGTTACAAAAAAAGAGAAATAAACAATAGAGCACTCAGTCAAATAGAAGAAAGCCAGTATGATTATTGAAGTATTTCCAACAGATCATTCAAATCCTTTTTTTCATATATTTTTTTTTAATAATATGATGGTTCAAATCTACATCCAATTTTTTTTGTTAAAAAGCCTCCTTAGGTAACTAGTAACTACTCTTACAGACATAATTTTCCTATGAACTCTCCTTCCTCTACCTAGCCCCAACGACACCAACTCCATTTCTTTGGTTCTTCCACAAGTCCTCCACCCTCCCCCTCAACTTTTTGAGAGTTGTAATTAATAAGGATAAAGGGGGAAAAAAAAGCATTAAATAGATTAGTTGATCTAGCAAGCAATAAATATTCAATGCTGACATTGTCAATACTCAGTATTGTTATTTTGACTTTTAGATTTATTAGTCGCAGATCCACATAATGCGTGGAAATAAATAAATATTTTGTAATTGTGGTATAATATATAAATTGTTATTTAAATTTTGTAGAAGATAATTTGTTCTTCCTATAAATTAAATAATTTCTAAAATTATTTTTCATCTATCCATCTTTACAAATATAAAATTTTAATATTTTTGTTGTGCTTGATTGATATTATTCTTTTTTGAGGTGGTCCATATGTTTCTAAATTATGTTATGGTACATTATATATTTTTTTTCTTTTTACAACTAAATTCTTTAAGTTTCAAATATTATTCAATTTTCTCATCATTTTAAAGAAGATTATCATGATAATAAAAACTTATCACAAAATTACACCTGATATTACTCAAATAGTTAACAGACACATTCAAATATATAGCAAGATTGTACTTTGATATAAATTCAAATTCTAACTTTCAAAATAACTAAGTATTATGTCAAACAAAAAAAAAAAAAAAAAAAAAAACAAAAGCTATATGAGAGAGAGAGAGAGAGAGCTCAAAATACACACTACCAAATTGTATTAACTCAAAATAGTGTTATAAAAAATATAATGATTCTTCAACAGTGGCATGATCTAAAAAAAAAGGAAGATTTAAGTAAAGTTTGATTTGATTTAAAAAAAGAAGAAGTAATATTACAGCTACAAACTATTTTACAACATTTTTACAAAGCACTACTCTTAAAAAAGAGAGTAATTCTATGACTACAAACTATTTTATAACATTTTTACAAAATAATGATGTGGCCAACTTTTTATTAGTTTTCATTTAGATCAACTAATAATATCATTTTTTTCATTTACCAATAACTACTCACCACATCAACAATTTGTAAAAAAAAGTTTGTACCTCTAGCATTACTCTAAAAAAAACGTATAGGTGAAGAAAAAAAAAATGCTACATTGTGGGAGGCAAACAAATCATTCCTATTTCACCCACCATTTTAATAATTATTCACTATATTAAGCTCCTTTTGATTACTTCATAAATATTTTTATTCATATTTCCCAACAATTTTTTCCCTTAATAACCTAAAAGGCATGTTATGAAAAATGAAGATTTATTAACATAAAAGGCACGATCTAAAAAAAGGAAGATTTAAATAAAGTTTGATTTAATTTTTAAAAAAATGTAGAGGTGAAGAAAAATAAAAATAAAAGTGCTATATTGTGGGGACACAAACAAATCATTCCTATTTCTTATTAGAAACTGCAATGGGTATTTGTGTTTCGATCTGGTTTGATATCATGCTCCGATACTAAAAAATATAGTAATATATTTTAGGTGAGCACAAACTCGCATTGACCCCAACTTAACATATATGTGAAAAAAAAAAAAAAAGACTTCAGTCTCTTCCGTGGTACCCAATAGCCTCCAAAAGACATAAAAGAAACTCAAATAATGATTTAATTATAACTAAACATACAATAATTTCATAACTGATTCATGTAATGCATGCCTATTGGGTTGTCTTATTGGATTGTCCTATGAACTCTTGATGGCTCTTGATCTCCTTCAACAACAAAATCAACATCAATCTTACACCAGTTCATTGTCGACCACAGACGGAGCCATGGCCCATGGAGGACTTGGAATGCTTTTTGAGACCTATAATTTTGCTCTTCCTGTGCAACAACAGTTCATTATCGACCACAAATCATGGACTTTTCTTTAATCCGTACTTAACTCTTCATAACTTTCCTTCTAGTGGACAAAACTTTATATATTATGGCCCATTGTCACCATCCTCATGGGCCAAGCCTAGTACTATCTATGATGATGATTTTTTTTTTTTTTTTTTGGTTAAGGGGAATATTTATATAAAACAAAAGTTATCCCACACCAGAGGTGAGACCGTTACAAGTATTTCTAATAGATCTAACATTACAAACACCAGCCAAGTCTGAATTAATTAGACACAAAATATCAGCACTTGGTGGGATATTAAACACAGCAAAAGTACTATTCATAGAGCAGCCCCATCTTGCTAGCGCATCAGCTGGACAGTTTCCTTCCCTAAAGACATGCTGCACTTGAACTCGATGAAACTCCCTTAGAAGGCACCTGCAGTCACACAGCAGAGGAGAATAAGATTTAGCAGAAACCACATCAGACTTGATAAGGTCCACCACCACTCTTGCATCTAACTCCACAATTAGGCTTCGAATTCCTTCACTTAGAGCCAGCTTTAGACCATCCCTTAGAGCCCACAATTCCGCAACAACACTGGAAGTAAAGCCAATTGATCTCGCATAGCCCTTGACCCAGTGTCCGTTGGAATCTCTTAACAATCCTCCACCACCTGCTCTGCCTGGGTTCCCAGCCGAAGCACCATCAGAGTTCAGTTTAAACCACCCCTCAGGTGGTTTGGTCCAGCTCACCTGGATATAACTTCTTTGGTTAATCTTCCTCACCTTCCCAACACAAAAGAAAAAATCCAAGGCCTGACTAAGACAAAATTTATGGAGATTTATATTCAGAGGGATATTATCAAATAAAACTTTATTCCGATGTTTCCATAAGGACCAAACGGCAAAAGGGAAGATCATGCTCCAAGGAATGCTACTATAGTGCATTTGATTACAATGACAATTATCATAGAGCCAGTCTGCCAGATTTTGGCTTTGACTGGACATGTAAGGATTAGGGACCCGCAGCCTAGACCAGAAATAGAGAGCAAACTGGCACTCTCTGAGTAAATGGTTGATGGATTCACTCTGCAATCCACACACGAGGCATAAAGTGCTGCAGGAAATGCCACGACCCGCAAGCACCTCCCTCACAGGAACACTTTCATGCATACACAGCCAGAAAAAGCTTCTGATCTTAGGTAGTGTGTCAAGTTTCCATATCCAAGTACCCTTAAATGTATTCTCTATACTCCCATCCGAGATGACAAGTTGGTAAGCTGAATTAGTGGAAAAAACACCATCCTTCGTGCCTTTCCACAGCATAGTATCCTCACTACTGCCATATTCTTGAAAAGGAATAGCTCTAATTTTTTCTTTTATGCAAGGAGGCAGCTCAAATGAGAGCCTATCCCATTTCCATTCAGGGTTGCCCTGGAAATCAGCAATGGTAAGTTGCACCTCTTCCCTGGTCAGCGGTCCCTCAATCAATTCTCTTAGAGCTTGCCCACAGATCCATCTCTCCAACCATACATTCTTCCTAGAGTTATTCCCAACCCTCCACCAAATTCCCTTAGAGAAGGTAGGGAAGCCAATTTTAATTGCCTTCCAGTTAGGGGAGGAAGGGAGACCATCAGGATTACTAGACCTCATTCTAGCATTAGAGCAGTATTTATTCAAAAGAACCCAAGCCCATAAGGCTTCTTTCTCATGATACAAACGCCAATTGAGTTTAGCCAAAAGAGCAAGATTCTTAGCTCTAGTTGACTGAATACCCAGTCCACCTTCTTCCTTAGGCTTAATGATTTTCCCCACCCAACCATGTGCATCTTCCTCTTCTCATTAGTTGACCCCCATAAGAAGTCTCTATTAATTTTGTCCAGTTTGTCACATAAGTGAGTAGGCAGGGCAGCAGCTTGCATAACATGATTTGGGATAGCTGACATCACAGAATTTACTAGCACCGCTCTACCAGCAAAGGATAGAAATTTGGTTTTCCAACCCGCCAATTTCTTCATAACCCGGTCAGCCACAAAGTTAAAATGCCTCCTCGGAATCCCCTTATGTCTAAGTGGAAATCCCAAGTATTTCCCAAAGTTATTTGTTTCAAACATGCCAATTTTTTCACAGATTTGATCCCTCAAATCAGCTTCAGTGTTAGGAGAGAAATAAATTCTAGACTTAGTAAAGCTTATCTTTTGACCGGACTCCAAGCAAAAATCATTTAACACTTCCGATATAACATCACCAATTTCATTAGTAGCCTTAGCAAATAGGATAAGGTCATCGGCAAAAAATAAATGGGAGATTTTTATATTCCCACGAGATGCCTTAAGGGGGCACCACGAACCATTAGAACATTTCTTCTCAATCAAGAAACCTAAATAATCCATACATAAAATAAACAGGTATGGAGAGATAGGATCTCCCTGCCGTATGCCCCTTGAAGGCTTAATAGACTCCAAAGTAGAGCCATTCACTAACACAGATAAAGATGTGTTCGAAATACAACTCATAATCAACTTAATTATGTTAATTGGAAAATGAAAGGCTTGAAGCACATTGTACACAAAACTCCATTCCAAGCGGTCATAAGCCTTCTCAAGATCCACCTTAATTGCAATATAGCCCTCTCTCCCCTTCATTCTATCCATTGTGTATAATAATTCTTGAGCAATGATTACATTGTCAACCCCTCTCCTACCCGGGATAAATGCAGATTGAACAGGAGACATGAGCTTATTAAGCAAAGGCCTGATCCTGGTAACCAGAACCTTGGAAATGACTTTATAGACAGAATTACACAAACTGATGGGTCTAAAATTAGCCAAAGATTCTGGGTTGTTGCATTTAGGAATAAGAGTGACTAAGGTAGTGTTCAATAAGGCTGGAATAGATTCGGACACAAAAGCCTTCTTAACTTCCTGGCAGACAGAAGCTTGCACCTCATTCCAGAAGTATTGGAAGAATCCAGCATGTAAACCATCTGGTCCAGGGGCTTTGAAGGCCTTAAGGGACCAGAGAGCTTCCCTTATTTCCTCATCACTCACTTCTCTACCCACCCTCATCATCTCCACATCCGACAGCTTGCAACAAGAAAAGTTGGACACAGGTGAAAATAGATAAGCCACACTCAGACCAGAAGTGTAAAGCTTAGTAAATTCAGACTGTATATGATCTTTGACCTTATTCTCATCATAAATCCACTCCCCATTCCCATCCATTAAACATCGAATTTCGTTTCTCTGCCTCCTAACCACAGTTGTGATATGGAAGAAAGAAGTGTTTCTGTTGCCAAATGTAGCAGCATTCAATCTGGATTTCAGAGCCCAGAATTCCTCTTCTTGCAACATTATCGAGGCATGTTCCTCAATAAGAGTTTTTTCCAATCTAAGAAGGTCATCGCTAGGATGACAAGCAATGGCTTTTTGAACACCCCCCAATCTAGCAAGCACTCTTCTTTTCCTATTGAATAGGTTTCCAAAAACTTCAAAATTCCATTTTTTAACTTTGACAGTAAAATCAAAAATGGCTGGAAGTAGAGGTCTTTCCTCTGCCCAAGCTTCCTCAACAACCTTCGAAAATTGAGGGTGCAGAAGCCACATAGTATGGAAACGAAATGGTCTATTATTGGACTCCGATTTACTACCCAAAAGGTCAATTAAAACAGGACAATGATCCGAGGAGGTTCTAGGAAGATGGGTGACAGTAGCTTCAGGGTATAGCATTCTCCAGCTAGGATTGCCAAAGCACCTATCAATTCTTTCAAGAATAAGGCTCGACACAAGCCTTTTATTAGTCCATGTGTATTTTGGGCCGGCAAAGCCCAAATCCAGAAAATTACAACTGTCCAGACACTCCTTAAATTCCAGGGCCCTATTCAAGTTAATCGGGTTCCCTCCAAATTTCTCTTCACCGCTCAAAACTTCATTAAAATCACCAAGCATCAACCAAGGGTAATTGTGGAGTTTAGCAATTTCAATAAGGTTAGACCACACAAGTCTCCTTTCAGCAAGCCGAGGACTCGCATAAATGGCTGAAACGAACCAGTTCAAATTAGAATGACATACCTTCACCGTAGCATGAATCTCCTGCTCCGTAACAGCAAGGCGAGTGACAACAGCTTCCTCCTTATTCCACAGCACCCAAAGGCCTCCAGCATACCCGATAGTGTCCGTAGTAATGAAGCCATCAAAAGGCAGGTCCGCAATGATCCTCTCAGCTCTATCTCCCCCCACTCTGGTTTCAGTAATCACCATAAGCGCTGGCTTATGATTAATAGCCATTTCAAAAATCCTTCTCTTAAAGTCGGGGTTCAGAGCTCCCCTGCAGTTCCACAATAAGATATTCATGGCTACAAATTGGTCCAGCGGAATTTCCCCAGGGCTAGGGTTCATCAGAGCATTGTCCACCATGGACCACCCGAGCCTCCTCAGCAGATCCTTGGACGAATTCCACTCCGGTTTCCATACCATCATGTATCTGAGAATTCCCATAATGTCCTCTCTGCAGCAAATCAACAGGTCACAGCTCTTGATTGGTATTAGAATCTGAATCCATTTCAATGTGGGATGGTTCCCCATATGACTCGAAGCCATTCCCTTGAAATCCACAATCCTCCTTTCTTGAATGATCCACCCTGATTTGTCGAAGTGAGACTTGACTGATGGCCTCCTCTGTCTGCTTAAAGTCTCTGTCTCCTCCCACGACAGCACCGGGGTGTCTGTTATGAACCTCCACCAAGGGTTGGGTGTTTAAGCCCAAGCTGGATGATCCAAGGCCAGATCCCCATTTTTGATGCTGGTGGGGGTTATTGGAAATAGATTCTTCCAGGCATTGCACAGAGTTTGATCGAACCAACCTGGAGTGTCCGTCGGAACAGCTCTTATCTGAGCGATCATTTCGTCTGAAATTACTATCACCCTGTTCCTGTGCCAGATTGCCCATCCTGACCGAGGAAGAGGCATCAAACCTAGGAAATTTACTTCCATTCGAGACAACTAAAGCACTTGTTGGAACGGCCAAACCTTGGCTATACAGAGAGATATTTCCTGGAGATGTACCTTGGCGTTTTAGGGATTTTGAGCTTTTAATCCCAATACTTTTAGATGGCCTTATTTTGGAAGTCTGAGGTGCTTTTTTGGGAATGATCTCTATTTGTTTCTGTTGATTATCAGCCGTAGGATCCATACGGCCTGCTTGAAACACCAACGTGTTTCTCTCCCTATCCTCTAATCTAACTTCCTGTGAAAGGAACGTCCCATCCTCACGTGCCAAGTCAGACACCTCAGTATCTAGAGCCCCAAAAAGGGATTTTTGGGTCATATCTCCATCCACTACTTGCTGTCGGAATTTCCCCTTTTGCCCTTCTGAACTCACACTACCCCTGACTTGTGCTGAACCACGACCATTGCGAACTGGGTTGCGCCTTCTAGTTACCAGCATCCACGGACCATAATTAGGAGTGAATTGGGATCCTTGACTAACCTCCTGTGTCTTCGCAGTATCATCATTTTCTTCATTTCTTTCACTCCTTTTATAAGCTTCTCCAAATTCACCATTTCTCTCATTCTGCTTGATACTATAGCAGCACTTATCTTGTGTATGACCAAGCCGTCCACAGCTGAAACACAAGGTCGAAATACCCTCATATAACACTGATTGCCTGCATTTCCCAATTCTAATAAAATTAATGAGAGGCTTTTCTAAGTCCACCTGGACACAAAGCCTTGCATAACTGCCCCGGGATCCTGAGGCCGTGTAGGCATCAATGCGCAATACAGGGCCAATTGCACTGCCTATTTCCTTCAACACAGACCCATCATAGAACTCAATGGGAAGCTCCGGAAATCTGATCCAAACCGCCACAGAAGTCAGTTTGGCCTCAGAAGCTTTAAAATAGGGTTCCCACGGTCTTATAGCAAGAAAATGTCCCCCAATGAACCAAGGGCCACCTTTAAGCACTTTATCAAAATCATCCCTGCAGCTGAATCTTATCAGAAAAAAATCCCTCCCCAAATCCACACAGTCCATTTTGGCTGCTGGTTTCCATAATTCGTTAATCTTAAAAGTGAGGTAGCTGAAACCCACACTTCTACCAAAAACTTTGACAATCAACGCCTTATACCAAGGCTCCCTAATGCGCATTAAAGTTTCTTTAGATAAGGAAACGTCAACCATACCTTCAATAAGCGGTTCCAGATCAGTCTCTGTATCATCCTCAAAGGTTCTCCCAACATCAAACTTGAAAGCTTGCTCATAGGCACCGGGTATCTCTCCCACCAAAGTATCCTTATAGCTGACCGGAGTGCGAGGCTGAAATGCTTGTTTGGCACCAGTATTCTCTTTGACTCTCTTTACACTGCGCCCTAACTCAGCTTCTTCCTCCCTTGAACAAGGGGGTTCTGTACAATCAATTTCCATTTTCCACTGTTCACACCTTCCAGAGACTTTCTTCACTGTTCACGAGAGAGTTTTTTTTGTATAGTGGCGAAACTAGACTATTTCTTTATGATGATGATTTTGATTATTATTATTAATATTTTCTTTTTTTGAGAATTATTATTCTGTTATAATTATAATGTTGGTAAAAATAAAGGAAAGAAATAAAGTGAAGAAGAGACGCTAGAGAAAATAATTTGTAAATGTAAAATTGTGTGACAAAAATTGTCTTTTAATATAACTATGTTTGTGTGTAGTACAAATATATGGAGTGCAAAGCAAGTAAATAGTAATTAAGAAGCATGTTAGTCAAGATTAGAATCCTATACCTATTTAGGATAAAAAAGATAAGTTTAAACTTTAAAGTGATACGATTTTAAAAATTCAGGTTTCAATTTGAAACTAACAAAAGTATGTGGTTTAATTTGTAACGGTTCAAAATTTCATGGGTTAGTTTGAAACTATTAAATTCTAGAGTTTAATTTAAAACCATAATTATAGAATTTGATTTGAAACCACCCTAAAAGTATATGGTTTAAAGTGAAATTTTTCGTAATCTTATTCTCCACTTTTGCAACTTTAATCTCATTCTTCGTGACTGTAATTATTGATCTGCGACAATCTTCGCTATTGCCTATCAATTTTGCAGTTGCAGTTCTAGATGATTGCCCCCTCAAGTCTCTTTGTAGCCACAGGCCACAGCTATTGACTGGGCAGCCCAGCCCAATTACACAAATGACTATTTTCAATTCTTACATGAAAAAAGGAATTAAGATAGGAGATATTTGTTACCTTCAAGTGTGAACTGGTGACATCTTTTTCAAAAGACTGAAATGGTGAATGAAGCACATGGGCTGTCATCTTTTTCCTAAATAAATGTAAAAATGTGAAGCAATAATCTAAAAAAATCTGTGTGAGTGTGAGTGTGAGTGTGACAATAATAATTTAAAAAACAGACAAAGTGAATGTCATAAAAGCAGAAAAGCAATTTAAGCATTTATTAAAGTCACAAAAAAATAAAGTCATAAAAGTGGTTTCTCAAAAAAAAAAAAAAAAAAAAAAATCATAAAAGTGATTGGTACTTTCCATGAACAAAATGTTTGAAATTTAAGGCTGTGTTTGATTGCTGTAAAACGTTTTCCGGAAAATATATATTTTCCGGAAATGTTAATTTCCGGAAAAGGAAAATGCTTCCATGCGTTTGGTTGCATTTTAAAAAATTTTCCGGAAAATATTTTCTGGTGTTTGGAAAAGAAGAAGGAAAACACAAATCAGAAAACACAAAGCCACAGTCCAGGAAAAAAAATCATCAACGATCACAACACAAGATCGACGGCGCTGGAGCGATCTGGATCGCGATCGCGATCACGGAGCGATCGCGATCTCGGATCGCGATCGACAGCGCGATCGCGATCTGGATCGCGATCGCGATCGACAGCGCGATCGCGATCCGAGATCGCGATCGACGGCGCGCGGATCGCGATCGCGATCACGGAGCGATCGCGATCCGAGATCGCGATGGCGCCAGATCGCGATCGACGGCGCGCGATCGCGATCTGGATCGCGATCGCGATCACGGGTCGATCGCGATCTGAGATTGCGATGGCGCCAGATCGCGATCGACGGCGCGATCGCGATCTCGCCGTCGATCGCGCCGTCGGACTGGAGCTGGAGCTCGCGATCTCGGACTGGATCTTCTCCTCTCGCGCGCGCGCGCGCTCTCTCTCTCTCTCTCTCTTTTTCCGGAAGTGAATTGAAGGGAAAATGAAAACGTAAATTCATTTCCGGGTCAAAGGGGTAAATTGCGGTCAACAGGAATGCAATTTCCGGAAAATTGTATTTTCCGTTTCAACCAAACACGTGGAAAAGGGTGAAAATGATTTCCTGAAATCATTTTCACCCAAAACAAACGCAGCCTAAGAGAAAAAGGTTCGGGCGTATACTGTAATTATCTCAAAAAAAAAAAAAAAAAAAAAAGTCATAAAAGTGAAAAAGTGAAGAATCATCCTACCGTCCAGAGGAAAGCACGAGGAAAAAGCCAAAGTGAAAACAGAAGAAAAAAGAAAGTGGCCGACAAGGACTACTTTTTCAAGTCCGTAAAAGTTCTGTAATTACTTATTTTGTTTTTTTTTTTGAAAATTTTTTGTTAAAAATGGGTTGAAATATATAGGTATTTGAAAATGTAAAAAAAAAAAATTTAAAAATTTAAAATTTTATATAAAAAATAAAAATAAATAAAAATCTAGCTTATAACCTATAACATACAAAAATTAAAAAAAAAAAAAAAAAAAAAAAAAAAAAAAAAAAACACTGCACTTTTGGAAATACACAATTATGGTTCTTTTCGCATATGATAAGCTCTCAAAAACGTAAAAGACACGTATTGGACTTTATCTCATGTGTGCAAGTTGATATTTGGGTTCCCTCCTACTTCTCTCCATAATCATATATCATTGTTGCTGTTTTAGTGTTCACACATCACAATCCTTCTATTGTTTCCAAATACTTCCAGCTTACTTCTGACTTATCAGAGCACCAAACCAAAGATGGCTGAGATTTTTGTTGCTAAGGAAATAATAAGCAAGCTGATTTCAGTTGCTACTGAGCAGATCAGCCTTGCTTGGGGTTTCAAGGAGGAGTTGACAAAACTTCGTGACTCATTAACCACGATTCAAGCTGTGCTGGCTGATGCGGAGAGAAGGCAAGGGAGCGAAGAGTTCGTGAAGCTTTGGCTGCGGAGGCTTAAAGATGTTGCTTATGATGCTGATTACGTGCTGGGCGAGTTAGATTACGAGATTCTCCGGCGAAAGGTAGAGATCCGAAACCAAATGAAGAGAAAGGTATGCTTCTTCTTTTCATTCTCAAACCCCATTGTTTTCCGTCTCAAGATGGCCAACAAGATTAAGACTATTCATAAATCGCTAAAAAAGATTAATGATGAAGCAAAACCATATGGATTTGCTAGAGTGAGTCCAAAGCTAGAGATTATCCCAAACCCAAAGACAGACTCCTTTCTTGATCATTCAGAAGTTGTAGGAAGAGGAGACCGTGTCTCACAAATAGTTGACTTGCTAACTGGGGCAACCAAAGAACAACTCTCTATCATTTCTATAGTAGGAATGGCAGGCCTGGGGAAGACAACTTTAGCCAAACAAGTGTACAACGATGAGCGAGTAAAGAGATATTTTGATAGGACAATATGGGTATGTGTCTCCGATAATTTTGATGATCAAAGGATCTTGAGAGAGATTCTTGAGCTCGTTAACCCTACCCTAAATAAATTAGAAAATAAGGATGCGATTCTTGTACACCTTCAAAAAGAGTTGCAAGGAAAAAAATATCTTCTAGTACTTGATGATGTATGGAGCGAAGATCTAATAAAATGGGATACTTTGAGGAGTTGTCTGTTAGGAATTAATTCAAATATGGGAAACATTATTATTATAACAACCCGTAAAGACAAGGTGGCTAAAATTATGGAGACACTTCCTCGATGTGATTTAGAAAAACTATCAGATGATGAATGTTGGTCTATAATCAAGAAAAGGGTATCTTGTAACGAAATAACTCAAGATTTGGAAGTTATTGGAAGGGAGATTGCTAAAAAATGTGGTGGGGTTCCATTAGTTGCGAGAGTTTTAGGAGGGACTATGTCTTGTAAGAAGGAGAAAAGTGAATGGTTGGCAATTCAAAATAATAAAGTTTGGAATTCTCCACTTGACAATTATGGAATCTTACCAATACTAAAATTAAGCTTTGATCATCTTTATCCACCATCTCTAAAAAGTTGTTTCACATATTGTGCAATTTTTCCTAAAGATTATAAAATGGAAAAGGAAGAATTAATTCAACACTGGATGGCTGAAGGGTTCCTTCAATTGTCTCCAGGAAGATCAGTAATGGAGGATATTGGTAAGGAGTATTTTAATATTTTGTTGGCAAATTCCTTATTCCAGGATATAGAAAGGGATGATTATGGTGATATTGTTAGCTGCAAAATGCATGATTGTGTACACGATCTTGCCCTCTCAATTTCAAAATGGGAAACCTTGCATTTAGTGGGCAATTTGGGGGATGACATTGACATGTCTCAGATTCGACATTTATCTCTTATACCCAATGGCCAAACAACACCAACAATCTCATTATCTAGAGAAGGCATGAGTAGGTTGCGCACATTTTTTTCGATTCATGCTAATATTGGCGACAAGTTATTAAACTTAAAATGTGTACGTGCTCTAACTTTATTTGGGGAATGTAAAGTAGAGTTGCCCAAGTCAATCGATAGGCTAAGACAATTGAGGCTTCTTCGCATTATAAGGACCGATGTGAAAGAATTACCCAAATCTCTCACAAAACTCTATAACTTGCAAACTCTAATACTCAAGGGTTGCTATCTTCTCAATGAGCTTCCAAAAGACCTACAAAATTTGATTAGTTTGAGACATATTGATATTGATCATCAATTCATAAAACAATTGCCGATCAATATGAGGCAATTGACTTGCCTTCAAACATTGCCTTTTTTTGTTGTTGGTCAAGACACTGGTGGTCGAATTGAAGAAATGGGATACTTAAGCCAACTTAGAGGAAAGTTAAGTATTTACAATCTAGAGCACGTGAGAGACAAAAAAGAAGCCAAAAGTGCAAAATTATCGGAAAAGAAAGGAGTAAACAAGTTGGGATTCCATTGGAATAGTGAAAGAGAAAGCACCATTAACGATGAAGATGTACTGGAAGGCCTTCAGCCTCACCCGTGTCTGCAAAGCTTAAAGATAGAAAATTTCCAGGGTGAGAAGTTCCCTTCATGGATATTGGGCAAAAACAGTAGTGGTGGTTTGTTTCTCTGGGACCGTTTGTTGGAAATCTTCTTAAAAAACTGTAACAAGTGCGAACAAATTCCTACACTTGGGCATTTATCTCATCTCAAGGTTCTTGAAATAGAGGGAATGAAAAACGTGACATGTATAGGAACAGAATTTTACGGCAATTATAGTGGTGAGGGATCGAGTAATAGTAGAAGTGATAATGGTAGAAATGCAATGTTCCGGGCTTTGGAAAAACTTGTTTTGAAGGACATGCCCAAGCTAGTGGAATGGAAGGATGCGATGGAGCCGACAACAACAACAAGAGGAACGGTGTTTCCTTCCCTCAAAGAATTGGTTATTGAAAACTGTGACCAGCTCATAAGTGCTCCATGTCATTTTCCAGCTCTCAAGCAACTAATTATTAAAAACACCAAAAGCACTGCATTCAAAGACATTAGTAGTAATCTTACTACACTCACGTACCTTCGCATATGGCGGGTATCAGAACTTTCTTGTTTGCCAGAGCAGCTATTGCAAAATAATGCGAGTCTCATGAATCTTTTTATACATTGTTGTGCTGATTTGGAGTCCATCTCGCCACATGAGGATGTGTGGGCCTTCTGCACCTCTCTCCGATTAATTTATATATATAATTGTGAGAAATTGAGTTATTTACCGACTGGGCTGCAATCATGTACATCTCTTTCGGAATTGAACATTTGGTCATGTCCTAATTTGATATCAATTCCAGATCTAGGAGAATTGCACTCTCTTAGCAGTTTAAGAATTCGGGACTGTCGAAAGTTGACTCGTCTGCCAGGAGTGTTATCAGAATGCTTAAAGACTTTGGAGATTGGTGGGTTTTGTGAGGAGCTGGATGCTTTCCCCAGTCTCAGTTCCATCCAACACTCGCACGCGTCCCTTGAAAAACTACGCTTGTATGGGTGGTCCAAACTCCTCTCTCTTCCGGGCCAAATTCAACACTTCACTGCCCTTGTATATCTGCATATATGTGATTTTAATGGAATGAGAGCTTTGCCTGAGTGGTTGGGCAACCTTTCTTCACTTCAAACTCTGGTTCTTGATAACAACAAGAACTTGATGAGAATGCCGACAGTGCAAGCCACGCGACGCCTCACCAAATTAAAAGAACTGTACATTCATTTTTGCCCCAAATTAATTGAAAGATGTGCAAAGGAGAAAGGCACAGAGTGGTCCAAAATTGCACATATTCCATATATCAGAATCGGCGGTGTTGTTATTAGAGATGAAACTTTTTGAAGATCTTATAAAATTTATTGAAAGAGATGTTTGGTAAGTTTGCTCATGCCTCAAATCCTCTTTCTCTTATTTTCTCTCATATTCTCTATTCTTAATTTCTTGCTATCTTTCTTTAGTTTTCTCAAAATACGTTTGCTGGATATGCAGGCACTACGAATGGCATAATTTCTGGTAACTTTATGGAATGTCAATCCACTCCCAGGCTAACGTAAGGTCATAAACGCAGGTAATTTCTATTTTATAACCCTAATTTCTTACTTTCTCTCTTTATTTCTTTCTTTCTTTCTTTTTTTTTTTCTTTTTTTAATTTTTAATTTGGCTATTTCTTATTTAATATATTGTGTTCAGCTGGAGGAAAAATCAATTAAAGCTAGTGGAAGTACATAATTGCTGGTAAGTTTTCTACAACCTATCTTCCCTCTCACTTTTCTATAACCTAAAACAAAACAGATAGCACAAATTGTTAATCCATAGTTTTTTTATGGTATAAATATATTTTGGGTAAACCTTTATTAAATCTAACATTTGAGATAGTAAGGTAATAATGCAAAATTTTTTACAATGTAGGTGTGAAGATATTAAACTTTCAAAGTCACCACCAACCTCTGTTTTTGATATATAACATTGATAACGTGTTTCTACTACTCTTTTGTAATTCTATTATGGGGAATATTTAGCTTTTCCATATTGAAAATTTCAAATCCAACTAATTAAACAAAGAATTTTAGATTTTAAAATCATATAAAGTGTATGATTTTATTAAGTCAAAAGAATAAATAATTACGATATTCTTTTGCTTGATTTGAGAGTGATACTTGCATTTGGATTTTTCATTATATAAAATTTTCCCAATTTTCATTTTCTGAAGGCTTGAGTGGATGGTTCTTCACTTTGGTTCCAAATGTTGAAAAACTTGTTTGAATTTATATACTGTGGAGAATTGATTAGAGATTTACTTTAAGAAAACAAACTCCCCAAATTTTCTAAATATTAATACCTGGTAACATATGATTAATAACGGAGAACTCATGAATCTTTTGTGTCTGCTTGGTTCTCTATTGCTGCCTTGTTTCTCATATTAGATATTTATTAAGAATAATCATTGCATAGCATGATTCTATGTTCATAGCAAAAACATCTTGTAGCAGTATGGAATTTTAACGATGTTACTGATGGCCCCAATATTCTGCTCTAATAGGGAATGGCATCTGCACAAACACAACGATTCACCATATTGCAGAAACTGCAAAGTTTTTATCGACCTAAGGAAGTATGTGCCAAGGGAAATGACTAGGTGGTCCAAGATTGTCAATATTTAATACAAATAGAAAGGCAAAGCCACTAGTAAGTGATCAAAAATAGGCTTTCTTGGCTTTTTCTTCTTTGATTTGTTTTCTTTCAGTATCAAATACCCAGCTTTATTCGTAAATGATCTGCTTGTGTTCAGCTGGATGTTTCGGCACTAGGAATGGCATATCTATTGTGTTCACTTGAAGGAAGACTTAATTAATCTTATGGAATTCCAGTCCACTCCCAAGCTAACAGATATTCATTGGTGCTGGTATTTTTTCTCAATCTTCTCTTCACTTCTAACATATAAAGTACCAAATCAATCAAATAAATTTATTATTCATGCCAAAATTTGTGTTTTTGAAATCTGCAGCATGACATTTGAAAACATTAGCAGTAATCGTACCACACTCTGTCAGAACTTGATTCTTGCCAAAGTGGTTATTGCAAAATAATACAAGTCTTGTGCCTAAAAAGATAGTGTTTTGTGAGGATTTGGTGGCCCTCTCGGCACATCAGGATGTATGGGCCTTCTAAACCTCTCTCCAATCACTCTCTATATTTAACTATAAGAAATTGAATTATATTGATGGCCCTAATATTCTTCTCTGACTGAAAAAGGATGGTTCTATTATCCTCTCTTCCCTCTCTTTTCCCCCCACAATATTTACTCAATTGTTACATAGCAAAGGAAAAGAAAAATTTGTTAATCCATTTTTTTTATGAAATTATTTTGGCATAATTCATATTGATCAAAGTTGTCAGTCAAGTGGGGCAACCCTCCATGATCTCATTGTGACGGTATCCTAATTATGCAAAATTACCATTTAGGCATAGAGGTATTTAACTTGCCAAGTCACGATCAACCTTTTTTTCTTTTTTATCGTGCTATTTAATATTGATAACATGTTTCCACTACACTTATATGATTTTTTCTAACCATTTGATTATTGGCAATTAATGGGATTTTTTGGGTAAATTTTGATGGTGCTGGGTTTGAAGAAATTCATAAAATTGGTGTTGGTGTAGTGGTATGGGATGAGCATAGGCTGTTCATTGGAGCTTTAAGCTCACTGGAAGATATGGGTACTAATGCTGAGGAGGCTAAAGTTATGGCTGTCATGCGAGCGACTGAATTTGCTGCTACAGTATGCCCTTTTGGAGTAATTATAGAAGGTGGCTCGTGACAGAGATTTCAAGCTCTCAATTTTGCAGAACCAAATCTCTCAAAACTTGAACATCTCTTGGACTTGGTTAAACAAAATGGACTTTTTCAAGGAGATCTCTTTCTCACATGTCAGTAGGACTGGTAATGAGGTTGCACATGTATTAGCTTGAAATGCTAGATCCTTATGAATGGCTAGATCTGATTGTAAATATGTTGTTTGGCTAGAAGAGGCTCCTGTGTTTCTGCAAAAAAAGCCTCTCTAAATATGTTTTTCTTTTAGCTAGTTAATGAAATATTTTTCAGCTTTCCACTTAAAAAAAAAAAAATTGATGAAAGAATTTGATATTTTAAGAGCTTATACAGTGAGTATAGGACTTTGTCAAGAAAAACGAAAAAAACTATTAGTCTTTCGCTTAATTCTACTATGATAGTTGCATTTGGAATTTTCTTTGCCCAAAATTTTCCCTTTTTCCTTTTTTTGATGTCTTGAGTGGATCATTCTTCACTTTAGGTTTGAATTTTGAAAAACTTGTATTGCGTTATGCTATTTTATACAGAGGAAATATGATTAGAGATCTACCTCAAGAAAATGAATTCACCATACCTTTTGGATATTAATATCTGCCCACATACAATTTGTAATGGTTAATTCATGATCGATGAATCTTTTGTGTTTCCCTGGTTCTATTCTGTTGATTTGTTTTCATTTTAGATAATAATTCAAAATCATCATTTCATAGCATGATGCTTTTTACATTGTAGAAATGTCACTTAAAAAGTTAATTTGTTGCAATGTTCTCCAATTCTTTCACTATCCGATTACCACTTCTAAGCACAGCATCAATCTGTTGATTTTCAATTTTCAGGATGCTTGAGTGATTTAACAAATGCAGTAGTGAACAGCTAGCTGAAAACATTGGGGAGCATGAGAAGTCCACTAATGATTGCAAAAAGCCCAGGCATTTGTAGTTCTGCACCCATACTTATCATTGGAAGGAGCAAGAGTGGTTCAGTGGTAGAAGATTGGCTGAGGACCTGTGGTTCAAGAATCACCATCGAGGGAATTTAAAGTTGATTCCAAATGCAATTGTTTCATTAAAATTTGTGAGTGCTCTCAATTTCATATTTAATTTCTCTCTTCAACAAAACCCATTAAGTTTCCTTCCTTTTTATTTTCTACTTTCAATTTTCTATACTATTTACTTAACTAGTTGTTCATATAATATTTATAGACGCTAGTTATCATTCCAATTGGAGGTGTACCTCAGCCCAAGATGGTCCAAGATTGCCCCTGTTCCAAATATCTTGATAAACTTCTGGTTACTATTCTAAGCTCAAAATAATATAAAATTGGTATTTTCTCTCAAATAGGGAATGAAGGTTCTATTCAAGAGCTGAAAATTGTGTCTGCCTGATTCTCTGCTGCTGCCTTGTTTCTCATATTGGATAGTTATTAAGAATAATCATTGCACAGCATGATTCTATGTTCATAGCAAAAACATCTTGTAGCAGTGTGGAATTAAAACTATGTTACTGATGGCCCTAATATTCTGCTCTAATTGGGAATGAAGGTTCTATTCAAGAGCTGAAAATTGTAATTATGATTACAAAATGCTGATGCATCTGCACAAACACAACGTTTCACCATATTGCGGAAACTGCAAAGTTTTTATTGACCTAAGGAAGTATGTGCCAAGGGAAATGACTAGGTGGTCCAAGATTGTCCATATTTAATACAAATAGAAAGGCAAAGCCACTAGTAAGTGATCAAAAACAGGCTTTCTTGGCTTTTTCTTCTTTGATTTGTTTTCTTTCAGTATCAAATACCTAGCTTTGTTCATAAATGATTTGCTTGTGTTCAGCTGCACGAATAATTAATTGTGTTCAGCTGGATGTTTAGGCACTAGGAATGGCATATCTATTGTGTTCACTTGAAGGAAGACTTAATTAACCTCGTGGAATTTCAGTCCACTCCCAAGCTAACAGAAATTCATCAATGCTGGTATTTATCTCAAATCTTCTCTTCACTTCTAACATATAAAGTACCAAATCAATCAAATAAATTTATTATTCATGCCAAAATTTGTATTTTTGAAATCTGCAGCATGACATTCGAAAACATTAGCAGTAATCGTACCACACTCTGTCAAAACTTGATTCTTGCCAAAGTGGTTATTGCAAAATAATACAAGTCTCATGCCTATGAAGATAGTGTTTTGTGAGGATTTGATGTCCCTCTCAGCACATCAGGATGTATGGGCCTTCGAAACCTCTCTCCAATCATTTCCTATATTTAACAGTAAGAAATTGAATTATTATTGATGGCCTTAATATTCTGTTCTAACTAAAAAAGGAAGGTTCCATTATCCTCTCTTCCCTGTCTTCCCCCCCCCCCCCCCCCTCAATATTTACTCAATTGTTACATAGCACAGGAAAAGAAAATTTTGGTAATCCATTTTTTTTTTTTTTTTATGAAATCATTTTGGCATAATTCATGTTGGTATGAGTTGTCACTCAAGTGGGGCAACCCTCCATGATCTCATTGTGATGGTATCCAAATTATGCAAAATTACCATTTAGGCATAGAGGTATCTAACTTGCCAAGCCACGATCAACCTTCTTTTCTTTATTATTTTGCTATTTAATATTGAGAACATGTTTTCACTACACTTACATGATTTTTTCTAATTATTAATGGGATCCTAATTGATAACATCTTTTTTATTTTGCTATCTAACCATTTGATTATTGGCAATTAATGGGATTTTTTTAGGGTAAATTTTGATGGTGTTGTGTTTGAAGAAATTCTGAAATTTGGTGTTGGTGTAGTGGTATGGGATGAGCATAGGCTGTTCATTGGAGCTTTAAGCTCACTGGAAGATATGGGTACTGATGCTGAGGAGGCTGAGGTTATGGCTGTCATGTGAGCAACTGAATTTGCTGCTACAGTATGCCCTTTTGGAGTATTATAGAAGGTGGCTCGTTACAGAGATTTCAAGCCCTCAATTCTGCAGAACCAAAACTCTCAAAAATTGAAAATCTCTTTGTAATGAGGTTGCACATGTATTAGCTTGAAATGCTAGATCTTTATGCATGGCTAGATCTGATTTTAAATATGCTGTTTGGCTAGAAGAGGCTCCTGTGTTTCTGCAAAAAAGCCTCTCTAAAGATGTTTTTCTTTTTATCTAGTTGATGAAATATTTTTCAGCTTTCCATTTAAAAAAAAAAAAAAAATGATGAGAGAATTTGATATTTTAAGAGCATATACAGTGAGTATATAGGACTTTTTCAAGAAAAAAGAAAAAACTATTAGTGTTTTGCTTGATTCTACAGTGATAGTTGCATTTGGAATTTTCTTTGCCCAAAATTTTCCCCTTTTCCTTTTTTTGATGTCTTGAGTGGATCATTCTTCACTTTGGGTTTGAATTTTGAAAAACTTGTTTGGCTTTATGCTTTTTTATACAGAGGAAATATGATTAGAGATTTACCTCAAGAAAATGAATTTGCCATACCTTTTGGATATTAATACATGCTCACGTACAATTTGTAATGGTTAATTCATGAACAATGAATCTTTTGTGTTTGCCTAGTTCTATTCTGTTGATTTGTTTTCATTTTAGATAATAATTCAAAATCATCATTGCATAGCATGATGCTTTGTATATTGTAGAAATGTCTCTTAAAAAGTTAACTTGTTGTAATGTTCTCCAATTCCTTCACTATCCAATTACCACTTCTAAACACAGCATCAATCTGTTGATTTTCAATTTTCAGGATGCTTGAGTGATTTAAAAAATGCAGTAGTGAACAGCTAGCTGAAAACATTGAAAAGCATGAGTGGTTCTGCACTCATGATTGCAAAAAGCCGAGGCATTTGTAGTTCTGCACCCATACTTATCATTGGAAGGAGCAAGAGTGGTTCAGTGGTAGAAGATTGGCTAGGGTCCAAGAATCACCATTGAGGGAATTTAAAGTTGATTCCAAATGCAGTTGTTTCATTAAAATTTGTGAGTGCTCTCAATTTCATATTTAATTTCTCACTTCAACAAAACCTATTAAGTTTCCTTCCTTTTTATTTTTTACTTTCAATTTTCTATACCATTTACTTAACTAGTTGTTCATATAATATTTACAGATTGCCCCTGTTCAGTAACCAGATTTTCTATACTTTCAATTTTCTACTTCCAATTGGAGGTGTACCTCAGCACAAGATGGCCCAAGATTGCCCCTGTTCCAAATATCCTGATAAACTTCTGGTTACTATTCTAAGCTCAAAATAATATGAAATTGGTACTTTCTCTCAAATATCCTTTTGTCTAATGTTTTGCTTTAAAATAGACCAGTTTTTCTCTATTTCCTCACTTACCAAATTTCTTATCCTCTTATTTTTCTTGATTCCTATAAATTTTTGTTTCAAAACTATCCATAATAAAGAGCATCTTTGAGATTCTAATAAAATTGAATGAGACCTTGATTGCAATTTTTCTTTTTCTTTTTTCTCTTTTTTTTGGGGGGGGGATCAAATTCTAATACTGGATAAGCCATGTTACCATTAACTAAGATTGCTTCAAGAATGCATTGAAATTAGGTTGATTAATTTTATTATCTTTGTGTTTTCTTTATTTTTAATTTTTTTCTTAGAAATTTCTGTATTTTTGGTCAACTGGAGTCATATTATATATGTATTTGCAAGTGTTGATCAATGCACTATACTTGTAAACACTACCGGTAATGCATTAGGTGAGGTGGAGGTTGACTAGTGCTTTCATAATCATTGCTTCCATTTTTTGTCTAGACTACAGATTCCTGACAATTCTTCCACCTTCCAATTCAAAAGTAGATTTGTTATGTTTTCCTATCTTGAAGCCTCTGTGCCTGTGACTTCAACACCTCACTGGATTATGGGGTAGACATCTATAGTTATCCATTTTACTTGTGAATTTTATCCAAAAATTTCGCTAAAAAAATCACTTGTACTTATCTCTATTAGAACATATTAAAATACTATCTCCAATTAAGGTTTTCCATCAGTAACGGTGTTTCCTTCTTGTAAGCTTTGTATTATTGTCTTGCCCAACAGGTAAACTTTTGATGCTCTAGATCATGCAAATGTTCAGCGGATAGTTCCTAATCGCTTGCATATAAGGTAATGGGCCTATCTCTATAAGCTAAAACAAATTAGGTAGTATTTGATATTATAAGAACAGTTTGCTTTAGAATTTGGTTTAAATAAGATTTTGATGACTGCTTCCATGACTTCAAAAAAGGATAGATGCAGCACATTCTCCAAGCATGTGATAGATGGCAACTTTCTTGTTTCTTTTGACACAGCAGGCAGAGAACTTACCCCTAAGTAGTTAAATAAATGCATACTATTGCATAAACATACATATGTATATGCAATAGCATGTGTATATAAAACAAATGGGTAAGTTTTGATTCTTGTCAATGAGTTTGATGCCTTCTTTCTTTTCTTTTTTTCTTTAAAAAAAAAAAAAAATTATGAATTTGATGTCATTGGTTCTTGAGTATGCTAACTGAAAACAACTGACCTCTATTTAGGTCTTCTGAAGATTTTTCAAGCACACCTTTGAGTCAATCAATCACACTTATTCTTCACTCCTAATTTCTTTGTTCCGGAATTCAGTTTTCCCAGAGTCTTTTTCTTTTGCAAAATTTTTATTATTCTATCATAAAAACTAATATTGTAATATGTTATAGGCAGCCTACCCCAAACATTTTGGGACTAAGGCATGATTGTTGTTGTTGTATATGTTATAGCACTTGACACAATATATCTATTGTTTCCAGCTGGAAGAATAATAGATTATAATCAGAAGCTGACAGAATCTTTTTAATGTCGGTAGGTTCTCTAAAATATTCTTCTCTTTTCCTCCCTTTATTCTCTTTCTTATACTCAACCAGTATATTGTTTATGCAGGTATTCTCTCGTCAACTATCAACTTTTCCTGTAAGTTCTCTTTTCTTATGCAGTTGTTATCCTTCATATTTCTTGAAATGATTTTGCATGATTAAGGTTTAGAGAATATTTATCTATTAGTTAGCTGGAGCAAGAACTTATGAAATCTAATATTGCTTATAGTTATATTCCAGCAATTTAGATCATAAATTATAAGCTACAAAATTTAATCATAAATTAGATCATAAATGTTTTGGTGACTTTCAATAGATTCTCCTAAAAAATTGCTTATTAATCATGGCCACTTACCTTGGTTGCCGTAAGCTCTCCTAAGTTTTTCATATTGTCGATGGATGATGTGTTTCGTATTTTTCCTTGAATTTAAAAACATTTAGAGCCATTGCTGTCGTAGGATAAGGCCTTGGTACATTAATTAAGTAGTGCTAAACATATTTTTAGCTGTTTTGAAATTTAAATAAGTTTTATATTTTATAGGAGCCCTCATATTTTCCCAACAAGAGAAAAAGGAAAATTCTCTTCAAGTGCTGCACACATACTTATGATTTCAAGAAGCTGATCTGCTTCCTTACAATGACTTATCAAATTACGTATGCTGCTATTTTTTTTTCCCCTCATATATAAGGATGGGCCAATGGAAACGGTTCCCAGTGTTCTTGGATTGCCTGTATTCAAAAGATAGGGATATCATATCATAGAAAGCAAGTGATAAGTCCCTCCAAACTTGAAGTCTAACTCTCTCCTGTTTTCTTTTTTCTTTACAATCAAATACCAAATATATATGTTTATTATAACTGATCTTGAATGTCTTTGCTAATATAATCATTTTCTTTAAGTCATTAATGTTTGGGCATAATGTCTCTGTAGGGCTATTCTATATTTACATTTCAACTGGGAGAAGAGTTGAAATTAATTAGTGTGGGCAACATGTTCAGGTAATTCTTTTTGCTGAGATTTTTTTCTCTTCAACTTGGCATAATGCATGAGACACTCAGTTTTTTTAACAATTCTTTACATTTATCTTTTCTTCATTATCCTAAAATAAATAATAATAATAATACAAGGATATGACTGGAATTTTAAAAATCTTGTACAATTAAAAGGGGTTCAAGCAAACTAAGGTTTTTGTCCTTCTCATTATTTTTCCTCATAATTGCTTCTTCTTTTTTTATTATATATTATAGATCTACCTTTAGAATTGTTGTCCAAGGTCCTTGTATTACATTTATAGAAAGTAGCTCATTGCTAAAAATTGTACATATACAAATATATAAATGGTATTGGTGATGATCCAACAACCATACTATAATTGGAGCTTTGTTTTGTAAGCCATGACGCATCAGGAACCCTTACACAACACTTTAGTTTCTTACCAACAACAAACAATTAGAATATCTCATATGGGAGAAAATCTTTTGTGATATAAAAGGAAAAGTATAAGAATCAGTCTTCTTGCTAGTCAATGACATGTGATTGTGATAAATAGGCTATCATGTCAATGGGTTAATCTTATGTCTTTGCTTCATCTATATGGTAACTGGGGACCTTTTCATTTCTACATAAGTTATCCATTTGCAAGAAGCTATATTATCTAACTATGGTGGAAGTGGGACATTTGAAAAATGCTAATTACACTCTAGCACAATTTAGAACCCATAAACCATTTTTATTAGCTTAATCACTTTTAGTCTAAAACTAACAATTAGTCAAATGTAAATGATTAACCAAATTATATAGCAAGCACAAAGCAACTGATAGCAAACCAAAATCTAAACACAAATAAGTGTTTAGAAAGAGGAAAATCTAAGCCTCTTGGTGGAAAAACCTCTCCATCGACCACACTATTGGAAAATTTCCAGTAGTTAAATTGTTGCAATACAACAAAAATTATGAACCCTTAGAGTCCATATTCCTAATGTACTTGAGCCCTCCAGCTCTAGATAGCAATTGACTTCCTAGAGTTCTTTCTTCAAACTAGCTAGTTGGAGATAGCAATGGGAGAGCCACGTTGAGACCGAAAGGAGCCATGGCCCCCCTAAAAGTTTTCAAAAAAAATTTGTAGATGTATATATGTTTTGGAGTTATACTAACCAATTTGAAAATTTTAAAAAAATTTTAAGGAACTCTTATCATTCTGGCCCCCCATACCCAAATAATATATATATATATATACATATATATGAAAGGTCTAAAATTACATATAAATTTTATTTAAATATGATACAATCCAATTAGTGATAAATATATGTGTCAAAAACTTACAATAATTAGACATTTTTTAGCATTTTAAGATTAACAATATTATTTTAACAAATATCTCACCAAATAAAAAGGAAAAAAATTCTAATTTTCACCTTAACCCATCTAGGCTTACTTGCGCCACAACAGCAGAAAGATTGAAGATCAGAGGCTTTGATTTGCCACACCAACACATAGTTGCAAACATTTTGCTCATCATTTGACAGGGCATAGGTGACTCTCTCTCGCTTTCTCTGTCTGAACTATCTCTCTGTATGGCGTCTCAACTCTCATTCTCTCAACTTCTCCATCTGCCTTCTTCTTTTTCTTTCTGTTCTGTTTTTCTTTCCTCTAGACTCTGGTTTCCATCATTTACAATGTAACAAATCTTCAGTGTGAATAATAATTGCAGACAGCAGACAATACAACCACATGTATCAGTGTATGATTAAAATCTTCTCTAGAATCTCTAGAAAAGCAAGTGAGTAGGTTGTAGCCGTGTTGGCCCTGTGTAGCATTCCCACAATTCCACTTTCCCAGGTACTTTTTCTTTCATCTTTTTATAATTTGACTTTTCTTTATCATAAATTTATTTTTAATTAAAATAATCCTTATATCATATAACATTATATGTACCAATTAAAATAGTATTATTGATTATTAAATTGTATGTGCATTACCATTTTTAATTTTATATGTAGTATGGATGTAATTAATTTGACAATGCTTAATGTTTCTCTTTGTTTCTTGATTGTACTTCTTTTCCAGTTGAATGAAGTGAGTTTACCATTAAAAAATATTGATGTAATTAATATATACACAGAAAAAAAAATTAGCTTTCTAATTTTATGTGTGGCCCCCCAAAGATAAATTTCTGGCTTTGCCACCAAAATATGATATACCACCATTAAACCACCAACATAAAGTCAACAATGATATTGGATTTGAGGTGACACCCTAAGTTTCCAAACCTTCACTCATAGCTCACAAAGTCAGATGTGTATCAATGAGATGAATGGTATAAAATTTCTCTCAGTAGGATGATAATGGTGAGAGAAATGGAGAAGATGTTGATAACGTTTTAGACCTACTCTTTGTAGATAAACAGCTGACTGTTGCTTGGTGCACCTTACTATGAAAAACATGCATTTACAGGCGTTTATGATGCCTTTTAATCTTCATGTGTAGGTATTCTTGCATGTCTGGATGGGTATATGAATATAGCAATGGAGCAGACATAAAAAAACATCAAAGGGCAGTTGAAAAGTAACTATGAATATGCTTTCGTTTGAGAAACAATGGTAATTAAGCATTGTCTTGTTGTTTTACTATTATTATTCACCTCTCTTTTTTTGGTCCACCCCATATTTTTTTGGACAGACAATGATTGGGATATCTATTCTAATGCAGTTCTCTACATTAGTATACATAGACTACACTGGCAGACTAGGATCACTTTTGAACTTTTATCGAGTCATGTAGATCATCTGCAGTCATGCATTTGATGTATAATATTGTGGATTTTGGAAATGAGGACTAGAAGAGCTTCTCCAATGAGGATTAGAATAGCTACTACAACTTGGACAAACGGAACTTTTGTTATCTATTATGTGCAAATGCAATGGAATGAGCTATCAAATGTTCGATTTAAAGAGTGTTGCCTTATGGTTACTGTGATGAATTAATGGCCATCATTGTCTTAGCAATATATTCAATGATGATGATGATGACTACTTAACAGATATATTTATACATTGAAGCTTGCTGCATAACTTTTAGAGGCATCTTTTGTTTTGGTGATGTTGTACCATAGTGGATTTGTTTTGAGATGGTTTTAATTTTCTAGAAACTACTTTAAATTGTGCTTGCATTTTTACTCAAATTGTACTTGAACCAAGAGAAGCATAATAGCCTGTTGCCAAAAAAGTTGTGAGATGATGTAGGCCCTGTTTTTTATTTTCAAATTTATTGTTCTCTATTTGGTTGTGGGGAAATGGTTTCAAAAATCACATTTGGTTTTTTGCATTCAAGGCTTGGGAAGAATGATTTGAGAATGTTTAATCATAGGTGACTAACTAGCTCTTGGCTACTCCCCCTCCACCTCATCTAACCTAAAATCAGTTGATGGATAACCCTTTAGTTACTTGTACTAATCACCTGTTATATTAGCTGCTAACTTTGATGGTTAAATCTCATAGTCAACAGTTAAAAAATTATCAGGTAGAATATTTTTGTTTATGTTGATTAGTTAAAACAAGTCATTTTCACAAAAGGAGAAAAATAAAAGTATCTTGGACTAATATTCATCTTCTACCAGGACGTTACTTTCTTTGAAACAAAAGGAAGTCTTAAAGAATATGTTTTGATTCATATTAAATTGTTAGAGAAGTATACAATTTATTTATTTTGGTGTTTGAATATTCTTTAACAAACCATTAGATTGTTACAAAGAATTTCTTAATCTTATAAAGACTTAATCTATTTTTTAACTAAGGATATTTTTATTATTTTAAAGATATGCTTTCCTGTTGGGCAATCCACGGTTTTGCTGCTATAGGGGGCCAAGCTAACTTAAAGCCAAGATGTTTGTAATGATCCTTTTTTTTCCCTATAGAAGCAAGTTAAAATGTTTTAGGTGTTAAAGATTATCGTATACAAGAGACAATCTATGGATCATGGGCTGTACTAACTAAAATTCTCTTTACTCTCAAGTCTCAACTCAACTATTTCCACATACATTGACTGTAAATAAATCAATAAACCACATACTTCCCTTATTCATTTTCATAATCATTTATTAGTTAATGTGACAAGGACCACCGGTTGAGGGCCTTGCAACCATGTCATCAAATAGCTAATGTCGTTACGGTATTAGCTCGGTGGTTTTATGTAATAAGTAAAGCATTTGAGTTTGTTTATCATGTGGCTTGTGGGCTATTCATATTGGATTTAGGATTTATAGTCTGTTTGGGATTGATTGAGGAGGGAGGGAGGGGGAGCAAGGGGGACTAGAGTAGAGTTGGCCAGAAATTAGACTAATTTCTAGCCAACTATACTCTACTCTCTCTGTTTTCCCCCATTCCAAACGGACCATTAGTGTCACTAGTTATTAACTCTTGCTTTGCACGGTTTTTTAAATATAATTTGTAAATATTATACTCTAATTATAATTCATAAATATTAGAAGTAAAAATGTTTTTTAAAAAGTATTATATATTATTATATTGATTTTTTTTTTAAATTAGTATTTTGCGTAGGCCTCTTTTATTTTTTGGTTGAATTTGATTACAATTATAATTATAATTATGATTATATATATATATATATATATATATATATATATATATATGTGGAAACCTAAGATGTGTAGGCTTGCTTGGCAACTCCTAGGCATGCTTGGCAACGTCCTTGGCCGCCCTCGGCATGCTTCGCAACGTCCTGACATGCTTTGCAACGTCCTCGACGTCCTCAGCATGCCTTTTCGCAATATGGAAGCTTGGTGGTACACTACTCCCTTGGCTTCACAACTTATAAGGCAGCAAGTGGGGGGGTTTTTCTTCGATATGGGACTCCTAGGACCTTGCGAAAAGGCATGCCGAGGACGCCGAGGACGTTGCCAAGCATGTCTAGGATGTTGCGAAGCATGCCTAGGACGTTGCGAAGCATGCCGAGGATGGCCGAGGACGTTGCCAAGCATGCCTAGGAGTTACCAAGCAAGCCTACACATCTTAGGTTCCCACATTAAAAGTAGTTTCATATATGGAAGCTTGGTGGTACACTACTCCCTTGGCTTCACAGCTTATAAGGCAGCAAGAGGGGGGGTTTTTCTTCGATGTGGGACTCCTAGGACCTTGCGAAAAGGCATGCCGAGGACGCCGAGGACGTTGCCAAGCATGCCTAGGAGTTGCCAAGCATGCCTACACATCTTAGGTTCCCACAATATATATGTTGTAAAATTTCAAAATGTATCATGCATGTTATGGGTAGCTTTTGTTTAATAAGATGTAATTTTCATGTTTTAAATTGATTTGATTTTTCTCTATATTATATGAGAATTTCTCAAGGTTGCCATTTGAAGCGTGTACTTTATTGCTCTTTTTTTATTGAAAACAATACAATGAGACTCCAGGTACATGTTTAGACAAAAAGTATTATTATGATCATTATTATATAAAAATAGTTCTATAGTTCTCAAAAAAGGGGGGAAATTACATTTTCCCACCCCAAGCTATTCCCTATATTACATTCTGCACCTTAAACTTTGCAAATGTATGTTCTACATCCTAAACTATAACCAATGTTACACTTTGCACCCCCGATATTCAGTTTGTTGTTAACTTGGATGAAAATTGAAAGTTTAGAGTGTAAAGTATAATCAAGAGTATAGATTAGGGTGATAAAGTGTAATTTATCTTCTATTTTAAAAAATTGAGAAGATAGATAATTAGGTCTTTTGGCATGGTGCCATATTTTTCCTTTTTCCATCAAAGTTAATAGCAAATTTGATGTTAGGGTTCAAAGCATAACATGAATCATAGTTTATGGTGCAAAATATGCACTCGAAAAGTTTATTATGCAAAGTGTAATTAGAGGTATAATTTAGGATGGTAAAGTGTAATTTCTCTTTAATAAAAAGTAACGTTTGATATAAAACATTATAGTTTTAATCTTAGAATATATATCATTAGAAATTTTACTACGATTAAAATCAATTGATAATAGTGGTGATTGATTTTTTAGTATGGTAATGAGTATTATTTTGGGTTCTTACGTCCGATCTTTTGTTAGGCAGACTAATGTTTACTGATTATATGTGTTTTTTTTTTCTTTTTCTTTTTTTTTTTTGGATTTTCTGAGCTTATGATTGAACGTAGAAGAAAATTCTAATTAGAAATATATTATTTTAGTTGGCTTTTCTTAATGCAAGAATGTAGTTGGCTTTCCTATATTGTAATTTTCTCTCTGCCCTGTTTTCTTTTTAGTTTCCTTTTGTAACCATCAAAGTTTTGATTTGTTTAGTTCTTTTGGATAGAAAAATAATGATTAATCGAAAACCTCATTTTTTCCATGATGAAAATTCCTCTCCCAATTAATTGATATAAACAAAAGAAAATCAAGAAGTGAGCAAGCTAAAATCTAGAGAGAGAGAGAGAGAGAGAGAGAGAGAGAGAGAGAGAGAGTATTTTCGAGACTTATCCCACCATAATATTGGGTTGAAGAATAAAAATTTAAAGAGAGATTATTTACATATATAATATTGAAACAATGTCATTTGTGACACCTATAAGAAGTTTGAAGGTCGATAATTTAGGTAAATTGACCCAAGCATCCATGATTAAGGGTTAAAAAAATCAATAAACGGACAAATCAGTAAATGGAAATCATTGGTAAAAAAAAATATTAGAGCAATTTAAGGGTCATTTTTGCATTTAATTGATATAAAGGCATGTAAAGTTTAAGGTTCATTTTTGCATTTTTGCATCTAAGGGTCTACTTTAATCTAATCTAAGTGGTATATGTAAAGTTTCATTCTAGAGACTTAAACTCAAAAATAAAAAATTATGATACTAAACCCCAAAATTAAAAATTAAAAAAATTTTCATTGCACGTGAGAAGCGTATGTGATAAGCCTAGTTATAAGGGGCCATTAAAAATAAAAAATAAAAAAAACGTCAAACAATGGCCATAGGGAATTCTTTGCAATTATTACTTTGCTGACCAACAGTTTCCTCTTAACCTTATCTTTCTATGTCTATTGCTGCACTAATGTTGGGAATATACTTGTGAATGAAGTCCTATATTGAATAAGAATAATTAGAGAAAGTAGTAAATATAACATAGTTTGGCCCAAACTCAAAGGCTTAAAGTCATCCCGATCAAGTGGAGTCCTTATATATTATATTAACTACTCAATAAGTCTCCTAATGTCTTGAAATAAAAACATGACAAAGTTTGACTTCAAACTTGGTTGTAGCGTAATATTACAACTCCACTCAATATCTTTTTATTTGATGTAAATTTTAACAAATCAACCATTGAATTATATTTTCTTCTTATATTTTTATTCGATGTAATTTTAACAAATCAAATATTTAAATTTGAAGTTTTTGTAATATAAAATTATGCTTAAAAAATAAATTTATGAATTGAATAATAAATAACATTCAATTGACACAAAATTTGATATTTGTATTAAGAATATAAAGAACATGAAATCCAATGGTTAGATTTTCAAAATATTTAATCGTGTTAATTTTTTTCGTAGGAGTTGTAGCCTAAGGCTACAACTAAATTAATAGCCAAACTTTGTTCAAAAGAAAATCTTTTTAACATAATCATCAAATTTATCATATATGTGAGTGTCTTTCTCTTTATCATAAATATATATTATATATGAGATTAAATTCTATAAGGATGTGGTGTAAAACCCATATTTGGGTTTTACACCATCCAATAAGTGATTACCATATCAGCATTTTACATAAAATTTAATACATCCTACCACATCTAATAACATCTCAATAAATTCCTAATTTGGTTGGATTCATATATGGGTATTAGAATTGATTGAGTGTGATTGTGTTTATTCTTAAATATGTGATAAGATGATATGGCATGTTGGGATTGAAGGGGTAAAACATAAGTTTTACACCACGTCCTTATAGAATTTAATCTCATTATATATATGTGTATCAGTGTATGTCTCATACTAACTGAGTGCATTTTTGTTTTTATTTTTATTTTGGTTATAATGTTATTTGTGTGAATTGTCATGTATGTGAATATGTATAGTATAAATATAATATTACTTTATATAAATTAATAATTAGGAAATACATAGGTTTGGTTACATCTCTGTTAGCTTTGTGTTCACAATGCATGTAATTGTTTAATGAATGTTAAGTTGTTTTATACAATGCCTCAAACTGATTTAGAGACTCGGAATGGAATGCTTTCTGGATGTGTATAAAATGATTTCTTGGGTGAGGCTTCACATTTGTTTGGTGAGATGTTGGTGTCAAAATAGGCTTGATCTCACTTTGCGAGTTTCTTTTCGTCAATTGCCTAATCAGCATGTGACAAACAGGGCAAGAAAATTCATGGTGAAAGAGTAAGTGTAGGAGGTGGGATTTCTTAAACAAGGGAAGACCATCGAATCAAGGATGATCTTTGCATTAATGTCTCCTGCACAAACACAAAGAAATATATGGGTGAGATTGGCTCTCCTCTGAGGGGTTTGCCAATGATACTCTGATGGTAAATTCAGTGAATTGGAGTTTTAAGTCCTTAGTTCTTGTATATAGTATGTTTTAGATCATATTTCATACCTCATTTGTAAGGTTCAACTCCTATTTATACTTGCTAGTCATCCTCTTTTCCGCCCAAAAGTCTTTCCCAGATTCAAGCTTTTGAGTTGATATGATGCATGTCATTCCAACATATGGGTCTATAGGGTAAAAAAGGGCTCCCATAGCCATAGGAAACAGACCATATCACATTTAATGTAATGTGAAGTAGTCGGGACGCAATAAATGCAAAACTGGCCACATCTCTGAACAGCTAACGCTTCTTTTTAGGTAATGACATTAGCATCCAGTAGATTTTCTTAAACATGAAGTCTCATCTCTAACCAATGCCCTCGAAGGATGGTCTCGATTTGGTTCTTTTTTTTTGTAATGCCGTTTTTTGGTCCAACCCCATGGTAAGATAGGATGTGCCTTTAGATGCATTCTTGAAGATTGCTCTTATTGATATATACTTCAAGTGCATTGATCGGAGATGGTCCGAAAGATTTTCAGCCAAAGCAATAGATGTTGTTAGAATACACAGCTATGTATTCAGGTTTGCACTTAATAGAATGAATAGTGACGTTGAGAATGAATTGAAATAATAGGGGGAAAAATCAAGTCTTGAGTCTCATGAGTGCATGATACACACCATCAAAGCCCAATATATATTACAGAGCAAAATAAGTGAAATATTTCAAAATTGAGAATCCAGACACAATATTTGGAAAATGTTATCTATATCTTCCCCCAACAAGGCCTAATCCTCAATCTAGAATGACTAGGTAGAGAAATAAAATTAATCCTTGTTCACGAATGGGGTTTTTAATATTACATGAGCTACCTCAAACAAGTTCATCTCTACAACATAGAATTCAATTAGCTTGACATGAACTTCCTGCCTTCTTCCTCTCTTCTCTCTCCTCCTTTCTCTTAATCCAAATATAGGTAGAGTTTTTTAACCACTTTTAAAATATATATATATATATATATATATATATTAATAAGGTAGGGAACCTTTTAAAAAAGAGAGCCCTTGGACTCTTCTCTACCTAGCAAAATCTATTGACAACTAACCATACCGTCAAAACCATTTGCTAAATAGTTAATGCTCATACCCAAGAGCAGACTCAACAATTTCAATTCACCGGCCTCTTCATTTCAAATACAGTCATATCTATCACTTAAATATAGTTTCTCTCATCAAGCATTTTGTCTCATCAAAATATGTTATGAGGATGACATTTTGAAGGCATCATGTAGCTCATATTCCAGATCTTTTCTGAGCATCTTCATGACACCATCTAGTAATATTAACCAGTAGCAACCTATATCTCAGGAGTATATTCATGCCTCCCATACATTAATGTTCACCTGGGAAAAACTTATCACTTCACTCAGACTGACTCCACCAGGTGTTCAGTGTTCACCCTTCTCTCTATAATGTTCAGATAAGGCCGCTTATGCAGTATTAAAACAGGTGAAAAAATATGTACCACTAATTCTTCAATATTTCTTGCTACACAAGTACTTGCTAGTGCAACATGAATTTCAACACGTAGACGTCTACTTCTTGCCGACACTACAAGAGACCATGGCTGATTCTTCAATATTTCTTGCTACACAAGTACTTGCTAGTACAACATGAATTTGAACACGTAGACGTCTACTTCTTGCCGACACTATAAGAGACCTTGGTTTGCCAACTTGAAGTTCGGACCATTGTCCCCTTAAGGCCTTAACAAACGCTGCAAGTCGGCAACCAATAACTGATGCTCCTAAACCATGAATAAAGCAACTTAGTTTTAAGTTTTAACACTTGAGCAGCATTTCTTGTTTTAATTATGGTCTGAAGTGAACCACCAACGCATATTTTAGCTCGATGAGTTTCGTTTTGGCCATTTTGCTGCTCAGCTCTGCTCTTCAGGCGCCCAACTTGAAACTGTACCTGGTTCATGAATATCAATGAACAGTCTATTTTAAGGTAAGGAAGGCAGGCTCTTCTTAGGCTAGTATGCCACTATTTGACTCAGTTTCATTTGGACAATGCTGAAATATCTTGCTGTGAGAAATCCTTTCCAACCACAAATTGCTAGGAAGGATATATCTGAATGACTCCCAAAAGTTAGGTACCAACCATAGCGGGATTCAAACCCAATCATTGGGTGAGAATAATGAATCAATGAACTCATTCACCCCTCATATTAGAATTAGAATTGGTGTCAAGAGCCTTCTAGCTTAGCTAATACCTCTTTATGCACAAAGTGTTTGGAAGTCTAGAGGGGAAAGGATTCGAGCCGCGGGTTAGTAGCATATTGTAACTAGTTCAAAAAAATAAAGTTAGAATTAAGTGTTAGTTTGTGTCAACTAGAAAATGTGTGTTAAAATAGTAATTTTAAAAGTTTTGTTATAAAAATATGATTTTTTTTTTTTTTTAAATGCTATTGAGCATTTGGAAAAATCTGTGAATAGTATTGTTATTGTAAAAAAAAATTTAAAAAAAAAAATTGATTTTAGCTCAAAAAATGAGTATGTAACAATGTGTGTAACAAACACTACCCAAAGAAAAACTATGATACAAAAACACAGTATTCTATAATTTTAAGAAAGCACTGCATGAGTTGCAGTTTGAAAACATTTTTCTCCCTTTTCAGAACTCTAGAAAATAATTCCACTACGGAATTCCTAAAATGTTATTCATTCATGGTGGAGTTGCAAGTTACGATAATTTCTAAAATCTTTCAAACAAGACAAGGAAAACTCAATTTTACCATGAACTCCATTGTAGAGTTACCTTAAAGATCCTAATCCTATGGAATACCGCGTTCACTACAGGTGACCTGTCAAATGTTGCTTTAAATGACATAATGCTGCAATCACATGTAGTGGCTCCACAATGACCCTTTGAGAAATTTCCGTGTGTATGCTTTATGCTCCCCATCTTGTTCATGGCCTCGTATAAATTCCCATGCAAGCTCAAAGAAAGATTCGTGAGTTCCAAGGAAGTTCTTAAAGTCCACTATTGTCTGCCAAGAAGAATAAGGGAAAAAGAAAAGAAATAGAGGTTTAATGTCTTTAAAGAAGAATAGGGATGAGAGAAATAAAGCCTTGGTGATGCTCAGGCTTTTCAATGTACTCATTGAAAAACTACAGAAGAGTATCTCAGTCTTGGCACCTAGAGAACCTGATCAATTAAAAGAAGCACTAGAAGCAGCAGCAGTGGTGCCAGATGATGTAACTGAAGGACATTTTGCTGTTTTCGCAATCAAGGGTGAGGAAACAAATAGGTTTGTTGTTGAACTGGACTACTTAACTAACCCTGCATTCTTGAGATTACTGGAGCAGGCTAAGGAAGAATATGGCTTCAGTCAAAAAGGAGCTCTTTCAGTCCCTTGTCGACCTGAGGAAATGCAGAAGATTATTGATGACAAAATGGAGAAGAGCACTGGTGCTGGATTGTGTCTTACCAGTATAAAGTGTAATTAGGAGAGTAAACAGATGTTAATGTTTTCTGTTATTAGTAATTTCCTTTTCTAGGATAGTTTTTCCAAGTTAATAACCTATGTTACACTGTCATATGCAGCTGAGATGTGTTACTTACCTAATTCCTACTTGTTTCTCATTATAGCATTGAGAAGTAACAATACTTGTTGCAGGAAAAAATGTCAGTATCTATGCAATTTCTTTGGCCATGGCTACTTTGGGAGGGTTGTTTAGTTGTTCAAGGTGTTTCAAATGTGTTTATAATTTTTTCTTATTCCTTCTGAGCTGTACTACTATATATCCTATCAAGCCTTCAAATATCTTCCAAACAATAGCATCCTTCACTGTAATGAGCTATAGTGTAAGAAAAGGAGGAATCCGCGCTATATACACACACAAAATGGTGTAGGCGTAAGAATCAGTTCATTGGGATTAACTTTTCTTATCTCTGTCATGTACTCATGTTGCTTGACAATGAATAGCTAAGTCCAATGATGCATTCCAACCAAAGCATAGAACAGAAAAACACTGAATCAACGAATAAAAAACACCTACAATTTTACATTACCACTTCTGGAATCTACACACAAGGCGATATATGAAATGACTAGAGGAACAGCAGCAGGACCATATTCAAAAAGGTGCTCTAATCTTGTCATCCGTATGAAGTAATTAGTAGAGCTATCAATGCTGATACTGGATAATGTTCTATTAATAACAACAGTATAATCTATATTTATATATAGAATTTAATGTTACTATATACTATTGTTGAGTCACTTCATCAATCACGTCATACTTTTTTTTTTAGTTCCTTTATTATTATTTTTATTTTATTTTATATAAAATAATTAAATATAGTTCATAGACAAATCTGTTAATACACTCCATTACTATTCAACATGTTACTATTCATTCCTTTTAAATGTAAATATTTGACAATTCAGCTACCCAAATTAATTTCAACTTTTCATTTTCATCTTTCTAATTTCAAGTAATTGTTAAACTTAAATAATTCATTATCATTTTAGTGGATATATGCAAATGTTTGACTATTCATTACTATTCATTAGATACAAATATTTAACTATATTCAGCTATCTAAACTCATTTCATTTCTCTCCAAAAAAAAAAATCTAAATTGATTTCAAATTTTGTTTTCTTCTTTCTAATTTCAAGTAATTGTTAAAATTGAATATTTAAACTTTTCATCTTCCTATTCTATAAAAAAATAATAATAAATAAATAAATAAATAACTTTTTTCTTCCTCCAATATTTCCCCTCCCTCTTTGCCTCTTTATCTCCCTACTACTCTTTACTTTACCATTAAACTTCCTTCATCATTTCCTCTTTCTTATATTTTAACTCTTCTTCTCCCCATCTTATTTTGTATAAATTTGATATCATTTATTTCATTCAATTCATATTTTTTTTCCACACAAAAACTATGAGTACTCTCTCTCTCTCTCTCTCTCTCTCTCTCTCTCTCTCGATTTTTGTTCTTTCTTGTAACTCTAATTTAGGTTGATGGTTTTTTTATTTAATTTTTTTGTGTTGTATTTTTTAAATTCCCATCACAAATCACTCTTATAGCTTTGGTTGAATTTTGGTTTGAGTTAATACGTAGTTTTTTTTAATAGAAATTTGAATTTATATCAAAACAAAATATACATGGCTACGAATTTGAATGTGCCTACCAATGGACTTCCACTTAACAGAGATGTATTCACAATGTTTTTAGCTTTATATACTTTTTTGGTAATGTGAATTTGAGAAAGAGAAAAGGGTAGGAAAAGGATGTATGATCTTTCATAATTCTCTATGTCTTGAAGAAAGTGGATGGCCTATTAGTCTCCCTTCTTTTGGAATTTTGTATAGAAAGTTTTTTGCCATAAGGAAATGGGACTGAAAGTTTTCCTCTGCTTGACTAAATAGCTAGAGATAGATATACAAATACTTTTGGAGAAGGCTGATATGGCTCTTTAAAATTACAAGATGCATATGGTTGTGGCAGAAAATATAATTTACTTTAGAGCATCATTATGCTATTAATGTTTTTATGTATAGATACTTAAGGAACTTTTTCTTTTTGCATTTTATTTTATTTTATATTTCCACTTTATGATATATGATTTATTGATAATGATCTATTGCATAGTTATCTTTATTTACTTTTTCACTTGGTTTCAATTGTGAGGAAGAAAGAGATGTGGATCTATGTTTTGGAGAAAATTATATCTATAAGAGTTGAATCGCATACATTTGTATGGTAATAAACAAAGTGTATATACATAGTTACAACTTGGTTTAATAGTTCTCATCACACTATCAATTTAAAAAAAAAAAAAAAAAATTTATTGCATAGTGTTTTCATACATATCTCACTATATGTAATACCTAACTACAAAAAACTTCTAATTTAAAACATAATTTCAAATAACACATATTGAATTTTTAAAAATATACAATCTAATATATTAATTCAATAATTATCTAATAAAAAATAGTCATAACATATTTTTCCACGCATTGTGCGGGTCTGCGACTAGTAATAAATAAAATACGGAAAGCACCGCATGAAACCGTCCACATCAAGTGCCTCTACACATAAAATAGCACCAATTTGGATGCTAAATATGACATATACCTATTCGTGTCATGACGTCTTATTAAATTATTTTAACAATGTACAACAAATCAATTATATCAGGATAAGCTTTTACTCATCTTTTTTAAGTGTTTTGAGATCCGTGGTGATTGACAACCTAATTTGAGCCCCCTGTACTTCAAATTGGTAACCGAGAGTTTCAGAGGATTACTCTTGAAATCTTGAGGCAAGAAACTCAAGATAATTTAGGCTTGAATGTGAGAATTCTTATTGAATTAGGCAATCTGAAATGCTCACAGTAAACCAAGCTATCATGCAAGTTTTGCTAGTTATATTCATGCTAGCTCATTTTGTCTCCACTGGGCCTCTGAAATTGAGCATTTGTCGACCATGCAAAAAACTTTCAATAGCAATTATTCCTGACTTTGTCTACTTTCATTATCAAGATTATGAGCCCAAAACAGGCCCCAGCCCCAGCAGACAGGCCCAGCTCTTTTACCCATGCATTTTGCTGCTACCCAACCATCAGACAACTACTGCTAAAGTCCAAATAGTAAAGGGTTGTCTTACGTTGGCTGTTCACCAATATATAGAATCAATGAGTTTTCACACTCAAAATATCTAGTGCAAGAAGCAGGACGATGAGTACATATATCTGATTTGAATTTATGATTATTACATGATTGAGGATAAGTATGACAAGAAAGAGCCACATTGCTTTTGAGATGCTACACATGCGTAATTGACTCAACCCCAGGTCTTCTGCACATGAATCTTAGCTATTGTCCAACTATCAGACAGCTACACTAAAAATCTATAATAGTAATAGAGGGTCTTGCTACATTTGCACTTCACCATTATACAGCACAATGAATGTTTTAAGTCTAGCATGAAGCCAGACATATGGCACATTTAGGAGCTACAAATATCTGACTTTAATTTATGATCGGTTATATAACTGTACGGATAAGTAAGACAAAAGGAGACATGGCATTTGAGATGCTAATCATGGCTTTTGACTTAAATTTACACACATGTATAGGAGTAGAACTTCTAGTTTCATATTATTCCATTCTGTCTAAAGTGACATATATGGCATTTGTCAATTATACATATGTATAAAGGTAAAAATAATAAAGTTTATTACTTATCTAATTTATCATTGGTGGTCGGAAAAAGTCAATAAAAAAATTATATTGTTATTGTACACTAAAAAATAATAAATGTAAAATATAGCCTCAGAATTATTTGAAAGCTTAAATATGCTATCTTAAGTGGGAGAATGTATCTCAACTATTAAATACATACATCATTAGTCTCACTTGCACGATTGTGAGATCCACCGCATTATAGAGGGAGGATGCCTATATCAAATAAATTAGATAATTGTTGCTTAAGTGAGTAAGCAAACTAAGTATTGTTCTAAAAGAACTAATTAGCATCCTTGTTACTAGGCCTAGCACAAATGTAAGTTTGCATAAACCAAAGATGTGCCTTTTGCATCTAAAACCCTGCAGAAATTGAGTGTGCAAAGCTGAAACTTGTAGCTTTCTCCCTAGCCTCCCTCCAGACAATCCTTAAAGCTCAGAGTCAGATCCTACCCGTCCTTTTCAGAATATTGATAACAAAATGCATTTTAAAAGTCTAGAATCAGTAGTGATTATCTTTACAGAACAGGATGCTGCTCACTCTGTGGCCCTCTTGTTATTAAATGACTATGTAAATACAGTACGTGTTGACTGATTCAACATGACATAGAAGAACATGAATTCAAATTTCTTTATCACCTTTTACATAATATACCCCACTAGATGTACAAATCATAAAAGCTTTACATCGTGTGTTGCAAATTTTTTGCAGACTACAGCTGAGAGAACATTGTTACTGTAGCCATTGTTGTACTATTTTACCTCAGAGCAATTATTTGGGCCTACAGGTTCTCTCAAGCAATTAGATATTGCCATTACAGCTGCTTCAATTGATGCATCTTCCCCCTATATTAGCCAAAAGAAAATACAATATTCATTTTCAACAAAACCTTGCACAACCCATACAAAATCAAGATCAACCACAGGAAAATATAATCAACCCAAAAGAATAAAGTGATTCAGGCAACAACAAAAAACTTTACCTTCTCTTTCCAATAAAAGATATTTCCATATTTCCCTGCCAATCGGCTCCAGAAACTACGTGGAATGTCTAGATCAACAGAAGCCCCAACATTGAAGTTTAATATATTGCCTGGTCAAACGGACCCATAAACATAAATCACCTACGCAAGAGGTATTCAAAAGTAGATAATATGATTGAAACCTTTACCAAAGGTGGGGTCAGCAACAAAGACAATAGTTCTATCATCCACTTGCCAAAAATCTTTAATCGCCAGCCCTACGAAAATGTTGGTTTTGATAATGATTAGTCATTTTTTGTTTGGCTAGCAAGGATGTCTTCAGATTTAGATAAGGAAGCCATCAACTTAAAAGAAAAGAACATTAAGAGTCTACTAGTAGATCAAAGAAGCAGACCATCTAACTACCAAAAGATCAAGAAGATTAAGCATACCTGGTGTTTCAGGATAATTCTGCGCTAGAACTCTCAACTTGAACCCAGTATCATTTTCAATATCAGCAATTTCTTGTGCAAGTCTTTTCTCCTGCAAATTAACCTCATGACATTAGCAATTTATCGTATATTTTCTTCCCTTGATCGAATGATTCAAAAGTCGCACCATTACTTGTATCTGAATTTAAAGAACACCATTTGCGTATCTATAAGGCTCATATAGATGTAGGAATTCTCATTTATCAATCTTAGAACTAAAAAGATGAATGTAAACACACACACACAAAAAGGGTAGGGCAAAAAGAGTTTTGAAGCTATCAAGGTCCAACCCTAATCAAGGCCCAAGTCTATTATCCATGTTCATTCTCACTAATCTTACTTGGACTGCAAGCAAAGCCATCCTAATCTTAGTTGGAGTGCAACAAGAAAAATTATAATCCTACTTATTTTTCAAGTATTGTAATCCTTAATTAATGTATGGTTAGTCTAAGATTTAACCTACCATAAATATCATTCAAATGGGTTCATTGTAATAAACAGAGACTAATAAGAAAGATGTAACCATCGAAGGCTTTCCACTATGGATGTAGACCTAAGGTCAAACTACGTTAACTCTCTCTCTCTCTCTCTCTCTCTCTCTCTGAGGGCCAGCCCAAGATAGTTTGAGGCCTAAGGCGAAAAATTTTAAAGGGACCTTTTATATCTAAATATCACTTAAATAATATTTAGTTTATTTTTTATAATATAATTTTTTTAATTTCAAATCTATTATTAATTCTTACTAATTAATAAGACTAATTCATTGTGAGTGAACTTGAGATACTTACTATGTAGGTTTTACAAATTGACGTATCATCAATAAAAAAAAGTTATTCAAAACATTCAATTTATTATATTTTTTGAGTGGTATCAATCATATTCCTACCATATCATTTTATTAATTTTTGTCTTAAAATTTGTATTAGTTTTAACATTTTTCATTCACTTAATGTTGAATTGGTGATTGCGTTGTATTTCTATTAGTTCAAATTTTTTTTTTTTTTTTTTTGTGAAAAAGATGCTAAAGTTTATACAAATTTTATTATAAAAAACTTACAAATTGATGTGGTATTTCAATAAAAGAATAAATGAGTATTGAATTACTTATTGTGATCGGTGATATATCAATTTATAAAACCTATGAGATAAAAAAAAAAAAAAATAGTGCAAGTAACTCACTATTTTTTAATTAAAAAAAAAAAAAACCCTTACTGCCCCATATTAACTTGGGGCCTTTCTATGTTAGGGGGCCTTAGGTCATGGCCTAAATGGCCTAGGGCCGGCCCTTCTCTGTCTCTCTCTCTCTATATATATATTCTTCATATTTTCTCATATGCATCAATTTAGTTTTACTCTTTTTCTACATGGTATCAAAGTTATGTTCAATCTTTTCCAATATGGCATTCATAGTCATGTCCCATTTTTTTCTAATATAGAGAATGAATGAACTGAGTTACAATTAACTAACAAAAGGCTATAGTAAATGCTAAATAAAAGACAAGAAGAAAGGAAACCACACCTGGCCATCCGAGAGGAACCCCCCTACATCAATGACAGGACTAAACTCTTTGGGAAGCAATTCTGGCTTGTTGACTCCAACTTTTGCCTTAGCAACTCCAACTCCTACAAAGTTAAAGTTTTGTCTTTTTCTCTGTTATAAGCCTGCCCTCTTATGATATCATATCCCATAACAAAATAATGTCTAGCATCACATTTCGGAATATTGGAATGACATTTTGCCATTTTGGCAATTAACACTGCCTAACTTTTACAAGCTAGAATTTGAAGAGGCCAACAAAATCACATACAATGAAGCCCAGCAAAAGATTGCATTTTGCTGATTACTTTTACTTTAAAGAGGAAAAAGAAAGAAACTTGCCAGAGAGAGAGAGTCCGAGCGTGAGAGCCCCAGAGAGCACGAAATTGAAAGACTTGGATCGAACCCAGTTGGTGAATTTGGTTGAGTTTTGAATTGGAGTCGCAAAGGATGGCAGAGACACTGGAGACGATGGTGGTGCTGTGATAGGAAGACGAAGAAATGCCATCACTTCCTCTTGTCTCGTCGAACACTGTTACCCACCCAGCAAACTTCCAAACGGTATATTTTCCTTACTTAGGATAAGACTAATAGACTCAAGTTTGAAAATGTTATTTTATTTTATTTTATATAGCAGTGTTTTTCAGAGTACTTTTGTCTAATTTCATTCCAATTCTTGAAATATATTGCGAGTATTCAATTGATTTTTAATAAATTAAAATTTTCCACAACAATTTTTTGTTTACAACTTTGAGGATTTATTAATATATAATATAAAAAAAATATCAGAAGCAAGTCTACATATATAAAAGTGATATTCATCAATCTTAATTTATCACCATCAAAAAAAAAAGATACAATCTTTTTGGGTTTATAGCAATAATATTGTTGGCATTTTCCTATTGTGTTTTTATCCCCGGTAATAATTTTTGTAATGAATTTTCTAAGTGTTATATGATTTAGTGATTTGTTAAAGACCAGTACTATTCCAAACTTCCCTATATTTTTTTTTTCAAGGTTTGAGAGAAGTAGGAGCTAAATGGCTGATAATGTTCCACCTCATCTGGATTCTAAAGTCTATCCCCATGTCCATAAACAACCCACGTTAGCAAGTATGACTGTTGTCTGTGGATCACTTGATCTTATTGCTTGCTTTATCTTGTTTAGCTGGCTGCTTCAGGTTCAGAGGCTCATGGCTTTTTTTCCTTTTTACTTTTCTCCCTCTATTTGCTGAACTACTGAACTGCATCCAACACATTGCTCTTTGGCAATTTTAAGAACCCTTTCATGAGCATTGCCACATTAATGCATTAGTACCAGCTAAACATTGGGTGACCTGCCATATTTGACTGCGTCTAAAAAATCTACAAGTGATAGTTATATTTTAGAGCTGCACTTTAAATGTTCAGAGTGTATTTAAATATCGCTTATTTTGTTAAAATTAAAAAATTATTATTGAAAATACTATAAATAAATGTAAAAAATTAATTAAAATAGTATAATAGAACCTATAAATAGTACCAAAAAATATAATAACAAAAATAAAATAAATAGTGAAATAATTTTAATTTTTCATTCCAATCTAAACGCATGTTCAATCTTTTTTTTGCGTCTTAAGACCCAAATTGGATCGAAATGAATTCAAATTCTACACTGATGTGATGTGATGTGGCTTAACATTGATTCAAGGACTGCCGTTTATCCTCCCAAAAAAAAAACATTGATTCATGGACTATGTATGTGAGGAAGCTACAGTTTTTTTTATCTTTGAAGCCTTCGATTGCACAACAAATGTAGGCAGAGTTCTGGACTTCTGGGAAGCCCCAAATATTCTAAATCCAAACACAAATGACAATACTACCAAGAAAACACCTCAACAACAAACATAATTCTTTAAAAGCCCATGATTGAATAAAAAAGCCTAGAGGACAGCAATTAAGCCATGTTTTGACATTCTGTTTCTCAATAATTCGTAGAATGCTGCAAAATTTTATCCATTCACACTGGTAAAGCAGAATAAATAAAAAAATTGAGATTATAAGATCAAAACTGACTTGCAACAAGGGGTCGGTTGGCCCCTAAAACAAATTCGCATTTACTTAAGAAATACTCCATGATTGACTTAAAAAGGCTTCTAAAAATAAGATCAAGCTGATTTTGATTGCCAAAATTAGTCCAGCAAAGGAGCCTTCTGGCTAAGCCCGTTCACACCCCTTAACGTAAATATATTATATATGCAATTTTTATAAAATAGGCACATGAGCCATAGAAAGAATAATATTGAACGTCTGAGCTGGAATTTCTTGCTCAAGCTTCTCAACCTGTAAAGGAACTGCTCACTACTAGTCTACGACTATGATGCACCATATAAAGGCTTGACCCAGCCTGGAAGAGTGATCCAGGCAGTTTGAAATCATGATCCAATGAGCAACCAAATAAGAAATATCTGGTATAGATGCATGTCTTCAACTCAGACATTCAATTTAACTATATTATAGGGATCATGTAATAGAAGTATAGAGCTGCTCTTAAAATGTTCAGCCACCATCTGACCTCTAAAAGAAGTGCTATTGGAGCTAGAACTCATACACACCCAGTAGCTTTTGAGCTCACAACCTCACCCTTTACCCATTCATGCAGGAGGATGAAGTGCTATTTGAGCTAAAACTCATTACCAAGTTCCAAATCATCCTTCAAACAATATAAAAACAACCAACACTAAAACATAATAATGGCTGCAAAGGTCAATAGAATCAAATGAAGCGATAAAATTAAAAACCAGAAATACTGCTATTAGTTTCAGTCTTTGAATCCATGGGAAGAAAAGGGTGGGGCAATCCAGGCTACACGAGTCTCGTAATCAACATTTATTACAAAAGAGCACAAGTATGCTTATGTAGAAGAAGAGCCTAAGGGAAGTAAACAGGCCAATTAAAATAATATGAATCACGGTGGTCCTTGTCCATGCGCTGATTCCACTGCAGCAATGTAAAGTTTCAAGAAAACATTTTTCAAATGGTCACAGCATAACAAGCATAAGAATAAAAATTATCATCAGTAGTTAGCCTAAAGAATTTGTAAAATCCCAGATATCAAAAAGTTAAACAATATACCAAGAAGTCATAAGGCTGCTTCTTCTCCATTGCCTTTTTCCAGTGGTACTGCTCAAATAACATAGCTCTGTCATGCCAACTGCATATCCAAGTATTTCAAAATGTGAGGAGAACATGGGATAAATAAAGGACCAAAAAATTTGCAAGAACACGGAAAGTGATAGGTCTAATCATCAAAGCAACCGATCAGAGATCACAAGAGGTCCATGTGTGTACTGCCTTTATGACTGAGGAATGGGACAACCAAGCAAAAAATCTTCAACTATTTGCCATTGAATTTGTATCATGCATATTGCATCCTTAGCAATGAATTCAGCGCCCCCCCCCCCCCCCCCACCCCCCCCCCACATTTTCATTTTCATTTTGATTATAGAGATATTCTAGATTTCACGCACAATATCATGAAAGTCAAAGGCAATAACTCTGTCAAAGTGCATCATCAAAGAAATTGGTTAAGACATGCTTGCTGAATTAAAACTTGTGCTTTAACGATGTGTCATACAGTAATGAAACTTAGATTATTAAGAATATCAGCACTTAACCTGTAAAAAATTCTCCCCCTGATAAGTGACTACACATTCAGAGCCAAGTAGGATCATCAGTAGCTCACACACACACGTGTGTCTAAGAATAGCATATGTTGAAACAACAAAATTCCTCTTATTTTGAGATCTTTAAAATAAAGTAGTATAGAGAAAAAGGAACAAGGACATCAAACAAATCAGACCAATATTTTCATCTCAAAACTAAAGATCTTTCAAGGCTAAAAATAGCTGATAGGATATATGTAAACTTTCAATTTCACAAATACTCAACAAATGCATGCAGGAGCTAATTGTACATGCAGAATGGCATAGCTTATTGGACAGTTTATCAAAAAAATGACAGAAGCAAAGAGACCCCACCGTGTGGGGAGGCAGGGTGTGACAGCAATTTTCTGGTTTGAACACACGCGCACACAGAGTTGATAAGTTCTATACTTGAATGGCCCTCGTGCAATGTAAAAAGAAAACATAAGGAATAAGCAATCACATGACTGCCCACCACAAAACCAAGTTATTTGGGGTTCTGAGTTCGAATGTACACAAATCACAGTATCACAACACACATTTCAGCTGCAACATCACGTCTTGGCCTAAGTAGAAGCATGTTAGCTAAGTCAACAGTTGCGGAAACACAAGACAATGGACATATGATATCAGAATCACAAGGAACAAAGGGGCCACAGGAACACACATGTTTCTTAATACTTGCCCAATAGCACACAAAAAACCCACAAAGAACTGGCCTTTAAACTTCATTTGGTTAGCAGAAGCATTTTTACCTGTAACATCCATCCAATGTTGCATTTAAAACAAAGGATAATAGGCAATTTACTCCAATTCTAAGCACCCAATTCACCCACTACTTCCTTTTTCAACCCAACAAGCCCAATGGATAGTAACCCAACAACAACAACAACAAAAAACCCATATTGAAGAAAGCAGCAAAATTATTTCTTGTTACAGCAGAAAGATAAACCCTAAATTTTGAGAGAGAGAGAGAGAGAGTACTTGAACTGATTGGTGAGGTGCCACATGTAAGGGTTGAACCAGGTGAGAGCAGAGAAGGCAGCGGAGCCGATCCAGATGTTGACGAATCGGTCCGGGTCGGCGTGTGGAACTCCTGGGTCTCCTCTGTACGCGTTTCCGAAATACTTCTCCATTTTCCTCTCTCTCTAGCTCTGAGCTTTTCCTATGTCTGTCTTTGTTGTTGTGACTTGTGAGAGTAAACTTATCCACAGCTGGAGTACTGGGTTATCCGCCGCTATAACAAAGCGCTCTAATTTGTAACTGTGCCAATCGGGTCGGTTTGTACCCAAAAATGCAAAAAAGAAAAAAAAAATTGTTACGTCTACAATATTTTACAACAGTTTCACAACAAATCAATGGTGGTTAGTTGTTATTGGTTCAAATTTGAATCTAACACTAAGATTACTTTTTTACCCTAATAATAACAACCAGTAACAACCCACCACTTAGGATTTGTTGTAAAAATGTTGTGGACATATCATTTCTCAAAAAAAAAAAAACTCAATCCTATATAGAATTCGCTTATTTTGCTAAAATTGAAAACTTTTTACTAAAAGTACAGTAGTAAATAAGAGTAAAAGTTAACTGAAATAGTATAGTATGATCCATAAATAATACCTGTTAGGGCACTTTTTTTTTTACACCTAATTTTATTTGGGTACCACCTATTTATTTTCAAACACCACTAATAAGTTATTAGGTTTTCCCAAATATTTTTTGCTCTATTATTATGTTAATCACAAATGTTTCATATCTTATTATCTAAATTGGGTTATGATATAAACTACCACAAAAAGTCCTAAAACTCATATTTACCCAATTTTATTATCATATTATATTTAAAGTTCAAGAATACTTATGCTCAGCAATATTTGAGAAGCTTATGATTCAAGTCCATGGAAAAACAATTTTATCAATGGAATTCAAATCTATGATCAAAGCCCATGATTTAAACTCATGGCAATTTATTTATCCAAAGCCCAATTCTCATTGGCAATATCAAAAACCCAACTTACGTTGGCACTATTTAAAACCCAATTTTCATTGGAAACATCAAAGCCCAATTCTCATTGGCAACATCAAAAGCCCAACTTACGTTGGCACTATTTAAAACCCAATTCTCATTGGTAATATCAAAAGCCCAACTTACGTTAGCACTATTAAAATCCCAAGCTAACTACTTGGCACTATTCTATTAAAAACCCAAGGTTATTGAATACTCGGCAAAATACTATATCATAATTATTTCACTTAAAAGTCCGATAATAAACAATACTTTAAATTCTTAAACATATTATTACAATATTACTAGCTCATGGAATTTAGGAATTATCTATTCTCAAAACTCATGACAATCATCTTGTAAAAGCCTATGTAAAGTTATGATTGTTAGACCCATGACACATATTTATTGTTATAAACCCATGAAATACATGGATATCATTTGCATCGCGACATCCATAATATACGCCATCAACACTCATGGTAAACATTCAAACCCACAAGCTCATCATTTAAGTTATGATGCGATTATTAGAAACCATGAACATTATTGCAACATGGAATTCATCAAAGTAAAGAGTATTTACAAAAGTATTTTAAAACTTGACCTATTGTTTCAAACATTACAACTAATTACTCAAAGGCCCATTACAAGTATTTATGAAAAACCCAAAAATATTTACTAATAAAATCCATGAAGAATGAAAGCCCATGGCAACATGTGCACACAACCTAGCCCATGTGAGCAAGCCTAAGCAAAAAACACAAGCAACTAACCAAAAGGCAACTAGAGACTCATACAAGGGAACCAAGCCTTTGAGAATGGACTAAGAGTTGTCCCATCATTTTTCTGCCACCCTCTGCCTGACGTGAATAGTGCCCAAGGGCTGTCATATTAGCTGAAGTCAACAGGATGAAGAAACTCCATGATCTTCCTTAAGACTGCACCTCCAATGGAAAGAGAGCTGAAACCAAATTATCAAAACTTCAACAAATTGATGCTATAAATGTTAAAAACGATCAAGACATGATTCATGTACCAAGCCCATGAATCCTAAAGGGGAAAATTTGGGAACATGTGGTTTGGAGGGCATAAAGGGATCTCCAGCGGCACCTCCTGAAGTAGACTAGAACTTGACACCTGGCTTGGGGTGTTGAATCTTACTTCTTGTGGGACCAAATCTCAGTTTGCAGCATTAGAATTCACTCTTGATACACAATAATTAAGCTCAGCCCCGAAAATCTTGGCACTTAATGCAAAAAGCTCTAAAATCTCATAATTACCCAAAGAAGCAAGACATCCCCTCAAAGTGGATTTTCCTACTTCTAATAAAAAATCTCAGGAAAGTTAAACCTTGATTTCGTCACCCTTGATGAGTCATGCATTTTTGGATTTTTGTCAATCAATGCTTCTCTAAAACTCCATTATAAAAACATACACACCTCAACCTACTGTAGGAAGAGGAAGCCTCTCTAAGAACTTCTGTCATTGACTACATTCTGCAAAAATTCAACCCCTATTAAGCTTTCTTTAAGCTCCCCAAGCTCTCTTGAGCTCACTCACAACCTTTCTCAGCCTATAGCAACCATAACACCAACATTCACCACCTTGCTTACACCTTCCTACTCCATAAATATCCCATAACTGACCAGGACAACCACTCCCTTTAAAACCCTTGGTTTATTTACTACTTTGCTCGTGGTTTAGCTTTCCTTAAGCTCGCTACTCATCATCTTCAGCCTACACTCATCTAATCCCAGCTATTCTTCCCACCCCTCTACACAACCACAGCTCAAAAATGTCTTCCAACTAGACACAAACAACCCATTACTGACAAAAAGCTTCAATCTCAGTGTTAATCCTATCTCACTCTCTCAAAATAGCCCACATTCACCTCATTCATGCCTTATAATTATACACTCACCAAAATCTTAGTTTAATACTTGTTGTACTGAGCTGGGGATCTTTCTCTCCCTTCATTTCATCATATTTTTCCTCTTTTATTTGTAACTATGGAGCCTTTAATCATTGTTTATTATTATGATGAAGAATATAATGTATTTGTAACAATTGAAATTTTTCCTCACAATTGATGTAATGATGGCTGAAAGTACTATAAATTCCCTTGACCAAGACACACAAGGACCCCTAGGAGTGAACATTTTCCTAAATTTATTTAATCATTGATTGTTGAACTCTAAGTATAATTTCACCCTTATCGCTGGAGATAATACCGTACCGCTAGAGGACTGATTTGAACTATGACGCCGTAAAAAGACTAATAATATAACAAACTAACAATACTAACGTGTTTATTAGGCTTTATTGTTGTCTTCTTGTTAGGGTGCAGCCTCTATCTCTTGCTTGGGCAGACTTACACCACACCGATAGCCTTTGAGTTTTATTTCAAGGGCCCATCGTTGAGTTTCGGCTTGGTTACCCTATATTCTATTTGGGAACATCACAAATTTTCCCCTCAACAATACCAAAAAATACAGTAGGGTCCATAAATAGTAGCAAAAATAAACTGAATGGTAAAATAAACTAGATTTTTTATTTAGACCCAAACGCACCTTTGGTTGGTTTTTTTTTTTTTTTTTTTTCAAAGAGTTGCAAAGAGGAATTTTATTTAAAAAAAAAAAAAAACAGTTTACTGGATCACATGTCCAGACACTTCTCTATGAATGCCTATTTGAAAACTATCTCTAATATTACTGCTCATATATAAAAATAGGGCAGGTTTCATAAATTAAAACTTTGTCTTTTTTGTGAACTTTCTTTCTTTGTTAGTTCGTCTGCTGCCATGCCATGTTGGCCTCACGCTTACGGTCCTACAATCATCAGTTAAAGGAATGAAATGTGGTGCATATTAACCGACTTTTGTTAGCCATTGTATATCCAAAGTATAATCAAACTTCAAAATAATTTTTTTTTTTTTATAAAAAATTTAAACCCAAATTCCAAGCTAACATTAAACTATATTAATTTAACTGCTTCCAACTTGGCTACATTTTTTGTTGTGATGCCCAGATTCGAAGAGAAATCTTTAACCCATTGGCCAGTATAGGTACATATAACAAATTTGGTAATTGTTTTATTGAGCAAATGAATCAAAATAAAGACTGGGTTTCTATTGGAGACAACCAATGATAAAATAACCCTCCCTTATTACAACAATTGGATTATATATGGGTTTAGATAATTCAAGAATGGGATTCAAAATTATGCGTATATTATATGCTTTTAAGTAATAAAATATATTTATATAGACTTAAAATGATTGTTTAAACTTGTAAATAAGTTCATTAGATATTAAACTTAAAAATATAATCTAGATTGGTGATGTGGTTGCTCATTTTTTAAAATAAAATTAGGCCTAAATGCAAAACCACTCCTTGGGTTTAGGTCAATTGCAAAAACACTCCCTTGAGGTTTCAATTCTTTCTTATAATTCCATGAAGTTTCCATATTTCGCAAATTAACTAACTTTGTTAGATTTTTTGGAATATATATATATATATATATATATATCACATTGCTATCATGTGAGCAACGACACATACCAGTAGTGAGTCTTTTTAATGTGGTCATATGATATTTTCGTCCAATAAAAGTTAACAGAAGTTAGTCCCATGGACCCATAGAATAATTTGGTAGATATGGAAACCTCATGGAGTCAAGGATAGAACAAAGACTTGAAGTGGGGGGGGGGGGGGGGGATTTTGCTACTAGTTACGTGCAACAGTTCCAGTCTCTAGCTCTACTGTTAACTGCTAAGAGTTTTATTTATTTATTATTATTTAGTTGTGTTGTTTATGTGTGCATCTGTTGCTAGGTATGGACAATTTTTTTTAATTAAAGGGTTTGGTTGTTTGTTTTGAGTAAAATTGGTTAATTGAGCTTAATTGTTTTTAGTTTTACTATTGATATTTTTTTTTTTTGGGATAAATTTTTTTTTTTTGCTTGTATATTTTGTTTTAAATTTTAAATTTATAAAGGATAATTACAGTAAACTTACTTGTGGTTAGACCCATTTTCACTTTGGCTATCCGTGGTTCAAAACTTAACACTTTGCCCTGGGGTTCGCTTTGTTAGAACTCCGTTACCCACCTCTGTTAAAATTCGAGGGTAAATATGTATTTTTGCTTTTCTTTTATATCTCTCTCCTCCCAAAACAAAAAATTCATACAAAATCAAAAGAAAGCAAGATCAAAAAATGTCATTATGTAAAAATGGTAAAAAGTTGCTTAAGAACTTTAAAAATGCAGAAACTTCAAGAACTGTTCAGCAAGAGGCAATGTAATCATAGGCACACCATAACAAACTCCCTCCAACATATGAAGGTTTTTCCAACAACCCAAACGAATGAACAGTTGGAAACCTTAATAGCATGAACAATCTCAAAACTAGGTTTGCTTCTAAAGACCCAAGACTAGGTTTGCTTCTAAAGACCCAAAATTGGGTTTGCCATGTCCAGATTTCTCTCTCTCTCTCTCTCTCTCTCCCGTCCACCAATAATCACCACATCCACTTTCGAAACCCATAACCAATCGCAAACCACAACACACAACCACAGTCGAAATCAAATTAACCACCTCTACCACAACAAAATCATATCAACCCAAAAAACCACAAAGGAAAAAAAAAAAAAAAAAAAAAAAAAAAAAAAGACCCATGAAGTAAAGCGACGTCATTGCGGTGGCTACTCCACCTTTAAAACTCATAACCAATCGCAAACCACAACACACAACCATTGCAAAAATCAAATCAACTACCTCTACCACAACAAAATCAAATCAACCCACAACCTAACCACAAATTGACATAGCTTCGATGAATGGCAAGCTTGGCGACACAGATCGACAACCACAGAGATCCTCAAAGATCGAAGTCGGAGATCTAATTTGGGAGATTGGAGTTGGAGGTCGGCAAAGATTGAATTTGGGAGATCAACGAAGATCGGAGTTGGTAGATCAGAGATTAGAGATTAGTGGTGGATTTGCTTCTTCTTTCTCTGGAATTTTTTGATGGTTTGAAAATGAAATTGATTTTTATTTGGTAGTTTTTAAAACCGGTTGGGTTTTTGGATTATCTTTTTTAGAACTTTAGAACTATAGCATAGTTGATGTGTGTGCCTTCGCTTTGTTCTCATAGAAGTTCTTAAGCAATCAAAAATTCTAACTCTTTCATTTTTGTTATGTTTGTTTTTTCCTAAAAATATGTTTTTCTAACGGCAAAGGGAGAGGTGGGTAACAAATCCCTAACGGAAGTTACCTCAAATGGGCAAAGTGTTAAGTTTTGAATCACAGGTAGATAAAGTGAAAACGGACCTAACCACAGATAGGTTTATTGTAATTATCCAATTTATAAATCTTTTATGGCCTTTAAAGGGAAAATGCTAGAGTTACAAAGTTGTTTACAATTTGCTAATGTAATGAGTGGTTATTAGTAAGTAAAAAAGTGATATAAATGGTGAGCTCATATGCAAACTAATATGAATTTACTATTTCAGCCGTTTGTAAAAATTTTGTGATTATTAATAAGTAAAAAAGTGATGTAAGTGATCATGGGATTGGATGCAAACTAATAAAAATTTACTACCTTGACAATTTGTAAAATATCGTAGAAAAGTTTGTAGTTATAACATTACTCTTAAAATAATCGATATTTTCAAATGGAGCATAGTATAATTTTATAAGACAAAATTGTTAAAATTGGTACCTATGTATATACTAATATACAGGGACAGAACCATGTACAAGTTGAGGGGGGTTGTGCCCCCCCACTCCCCCCCCCCCCCCCCAAATTTTTTAAAAATATTAAATAGTAGCTATATATTTAAGATTTTAGAAAATAAGCCCAAGAAAAATTATATTTGCCCTCTCAAGAAAATTATATTTGCCCCCCTTGACTTTGAATCCTAATTCCGTCCTTGCTAATATATATATATATATATATATATATATATATATATATATATATATATATATATATATATATATATATATATATATATATAAAAATTTTAGGCCAATGTCTCCATCCACCTCTACTTAGAGTTATAAGAAATAATTGAAACCTCATAAGGTGTTTTTACATTTTGGCCATAAAACTATATAAACTCATCGCCAACTTAAAAATACTCGACTCAACTATTGGACCTAGTAGGAAAACTCACAATTAAGTATTAACCACCTAAAAAAGGATTATATATATGTACAGGAAACCAGCTCCTAGTGTGAACCTAGAACATGTTGCCATACTCCCATGGGTTGTCTTGACGAAACCGCATCAATTTTCACTTTGGTAAAGATGGAAAGATTATAGAGGAGATAATGAAGCAAGCATTTGAATCCCGCTAGCTCCATCATGGTAAGGACTAAGGAACCCCACGTTCCAAACCCTGAAGAAAACTCAATGGCACTCCCACAAGTCAAATTTAGATGGAGCAAAGTTCGCTTAAGACAAATGAGGTAGGAATGGGAATATTCCTCAAAGATGCAAAGGGAAACCTCCATGCAAGAACATGAAAACCTCATTAGATTGGCTTGAAGTTGAACCAATGACAACGGAGCATGCAACAAAACTTGTTGGAGTAATTTGCTTTTCTATAGACTTGTGTATATAAAGTTAGAAACAACTCTATTTTAACCAAGTTTCAACAATGAAACAATTATAATTGGGGTACAATTCAAAGTAGTAATATTATTATGTTATCTCCTTAAATTTAGGAGTAATGATAAGGACATCATCTTTAACATAACTTTATGTCACAATTTACCACATTGCGAGTTGTGATTGATAAGGGTATGTTAGTAAGCCAATCACAACTCGCCATCTCGTGAATTGTGATACAAAATTGAGCCAAAATTGGTATCCCTAACATTACTCTCTACACACACTATTATACAATTATTCATTTAAATTTAATTAGAAAACCTATATTGCAACCAAAAATTGTACTCCTAAATTTTGCCCCTTTCATTTATATAATATTTAAAAGTTGAAATATAATATTTATTATTATTATACTGCTGTTAAACCACATCAGTGTAATATTTAGATCCACGTTGGTCAGTTTGGTCCATTTTGATCTGCTTCTGTCCACTTTGAACCGTTTGTAAGAGATATTAACAATAAATTTCAACCACATATTATATTATTTACAAAATAATATAAAATGCTAAAATGCATTAAAAACACACACACACACACTTACCTCACTTAAAACACTTTTGGACGCAGCAGGTCACCATCAGTATTTTATAGTTGTCAAAAAAATAGAGAGAAAAATGCCTAAAGGCAATGAATAGGCCCACCAACCAAATGCCTGGCTCCCAAGCCCAACACAAGTTCCACAACCACACCACACCAAACCGAGACAGACACATACCATAGGACCTACAGCGAGTACAATCTCACAACACACACGTGCGAGTGGGCGTAGTAGACACACTTCACGCTCTCTCAGCCTTCTTCTTATTGGCCAAAACAAAATAAACAGGGTCTATAAATATAGACACAAATCTCACCCATTTTCACTCACAATCGATCTTTGCCTCGATTCATAAAAACACACTTATCTCCTTCCTTTAGATCCCATCTCCTAGGGTCTTACCAGGGTTTATCTTTAAAATCTCAACTTTTTTTTTTTTTTTCCATTTTTCTTTTTTTTTGAATTCCTATAATTCCCTCTCTGTCCCTAACGTTCTTCACTTTCTCCCCCAAAACCCTAATTTCCTTAATTTTCTACTCTCTCTTAGTTCCTAGATCCGAATCTCTGGTCGATTGAGGCTGCGATTCGTTTCTGAAAGTCTCTGATTTACTTGCAAGACCCCGAAAGATTCTTCCTTTCTCACCAATTCTTGTTCTTTTCGTCATTTCCTGATTTTTAGGGTTTCTGGGTCTTGTTTGTTTCCCGAGAAACTTCAAGAAAAATAAAAAGAAAGGAAATTTAGGTTATTAAATTTTGGAATTTTTCCCACCCAATTTTGAAGGGTGGTTTGTCAGAGTTGAATTTTCGAGTTTTCCTCTGTTTTCTTGGGAAACGAACGGGGGAATAAGTGGTTTGGTTTTGGGGATGGGTGGTACTGAATATTTGGGGGAATAATTGTAGGTGGTGGAGATTTATGGGGTGAATAATGCGGGGTTGGTGAAAACCCTGAATTGATTATGAGGGTTTGAATATGAGCCATGGAGGTGTAAGAGATACGAGAGGGAATGAACCACCAGCACAACAAGAAGAGCGTGATGTGCCGAGAGGAGCTGGAGCTGGAGCCAATGGATATGGGCGAGCGGTTTCGAAGGTTGCGGTGGCGCAGATATGTGAGAGTGTGGGGTTTCATGGAGTCAAAGACTCTGCTTTGGAAGCTCTCACGGACGTTGCCATTCGATACCTCTGTGACTTAGGAAAGACTGGGAGTTACTATGCTAACTTAGCTGGTAGGACAGAATGTAATGTGTTTGATATTGTTAGAGGGTTGGAGGATTTGGAAGCTTCACAAGGGTTTTCAGGTGCTGCTGAGGTTAAGAATTGTCTTGCTGGTTCGGGTACGTTGAGAGGGATTGTTGAGTATGTGGATTCTGTAGAGGAGATTCAGTTTGCTCAGCCAATGCCACGATTTCCTGTGATTAAAAATCGGAAATTGATTCCGAGCTTTGCACAAATGGGGGAAACACCGCCTGGCAAGCATATACCGGATTGGTTGCCAGCTTTTCCTGATCCACATACGTATATCCACACACCTGTCTGGAATGAGAGGGTGTCGGATCCACGTGCTGATAAGATTGAGCAAGCAAGACAACGGAGAAAGGCAGAGAGGTCTTTGTTAAGTTTGCAGCAACGGTTGTTGGTCAATGGTTCGGTGGGAACTTCAGCCTCTTGTAGTGATGTAAAGGAAACGGACGGGTTTGAAACAAACCCATTTCTTCAGCCTCCGTTGAAACCAGGGGAGAAAGATGTTTCCCCAGTTGTCATACCGCGTATGCCTTCAGATGAAACTGGGGGAAGGAACCATATGTCTGTGCTAGAGGCATTTGCTCCTGCCATTGAAGCAGTGAAAGATAGGTTTTCTGATGATGGTGAAGATGGGAACAGGGTTCTTCCTAATGTGAGGCCTGCTGTTCAATTAAAGTTCAGAAGTGGCAAGAAATTTCTAGGTGAATCATTAGATTTGAGCATTCAGAAGAAGGGTATTGAGAGGGCAGCATCTTGGGTTGCACGGGATGATGAGAGGGATGACAAGAAGAGGAGAGCTGAGTTTATTCTTAGGCAATCTACAGAATACCCACAGGAACTCAATCAGTTGTAAACTAGTTAGTTTAGAAGTCAGCGTTAGCAGTGGGCTATGGGTGCTCAAAAATTGAGGGCATGCTCTTGTACCGGTATGGATATTGTTAGAATCTAGTTGTGAGTTTCTTATGGTCCACTTGACATTTTTTTTAGAGGCATGTCAATGTATGTTTCTTTGTTACTCTGACATCTGCTTAAGATTCTTTGAAAATGATTTTCTTTCTTCATCTTGCACCATCTCATATTTGTATTGATACACTGAGTTCTAATGTTTGAATTGATATACTGAATCCTCTTCTCCTGGGGTCATGGACTTCCTTCACTTTCTGATGCAATAATGTGGAACTATATGATAGATTTCACAGATCAATGTATGTAGCATCACTAGTTATGTTATTGTCATAAGGTCTTCCCCCCCCACCCCCCCCAACAAAAAAAAAAAAAAAAAATTGAGGTGTAGTGCCCCTTTTATAAGGAAACTTTCTTTGGATAAATAATTGATTTGCAGCAAACTTATTCTTTTCTTTACTTTAACAAAGATTTTAGCTTTAGCCTTTTTCAACTATTAATCACACAAATAGACTTTGGAGCCGAGCCTCAATGCTGCTGCTTGAGTGGCACTAGTTAGCATATAAGACAAGGATGGAAGTACAGTGAAGAGATAAATGAGTAAGATGGTTTCTCATGTGCACTTAGGACTTATAGATACTAATAAGCATTATTCTGCTCCTTGTTTATTTGTAACTATGTGTTTTCTACTTCAAATGTCAAATTGATTGAATTATAAAAAATTTGGAGCATGAAATGCAATTAAATTATATTTATTTTTTTGGAAGGGTATCCAGAATAAGAACCCAAAGGCAGAATCCCATTTATTTCATCTCCACTCTAAAGCAAGTAGGGTCAATAAAAAAATAATTAATAAATAAATAACTGATAGTTTAAGATCCAACTGATCACCATGTATATATAGTTACAAATAATCCAGTAATAGGATTTTTTTTCCCCCATAATTCAGTAGTGACAATGGGGGAGGGGAGATTTAAACCCTAGACATCTCCTTTGGAAATACCAGGAGATGCCAGTTGTGCTACAAGGCTCGTTGTTCTAGTAATTGGAATTAGACCCAAGACAATAGCAAATAGAAAAATTTCATTCATTTCAATTTGTTTGAGAGAGGAAAAGGAGAAGTAATATTTAAGAGTGGGCAATGTAGTGGTAATGCTACTACATTGCCCCATTGCTTATGATTTTTGATCTATGGTGTTTGGTTGATTTGGTATAGCATGGTTATGCCTCAGAGTGTTTTGGCTTTGTTGGAGTATTGAACAGGGGAATTTGGTTGGCAGAGTATGGTGGATCTTTGGGGTGCTATTCCAATATGCCTCATGTAATTTATTTGGAAAGAGTGTAATAATCGCATATTTGAAGGGATAGAAGCCTCGCCCCCAAATATGAAGATGTTCTTTCTGCACTCTATGATTGGATGCAGTCTTAAGTCATTATTCTTTCTCTGATATGCTAGAATTTTTGGATTTATGTACTTTCATTTAGTTTTTTAAGCCCCTGTACAATTCCCGTGTAATGTGGTTGTGCTGTATTTTTAAAAAAAAAAAATTAAGGGTGGGCAAGTGGCCACTCTAAGGGCCATATGAGTTGGCAACAACTAATATGTCTTTTATCAGGAAAGCTATTTTAATTTTCTGAACACAATTATTTCTAGTTTGTAGTGTTATGCTTAAAATTATATGTCATGAAATAATACCTTGTGGGTTTGCTCGCTGATGTTGCATGCCATTTGGTCCTTGTGAGATCATCCTAGGCAAAGAAGCACGTGTCCAAGGTATGTCCTGCTTCTTGCTATCTTCATATTTCTTTGAAGTGAAAATGCTTATTTGTCTAGAATAGAGTTTTTTCCCCCTATTGCTTTTTATTATTATATTTATCCTGTTGCGGACATTCTGGCTAAATGATCTCCTTGCTTTAGGAATTTGTGATGCAATGTGAAAATTTTGGAAATTTATTTAGTAGTATTTGAGAAGTTTTCTTGCAACTTTAGTCTTATAAACTTCATTGGAAAAATGACTTTAATCGCATTCTAAAAGAAAATCATATTGGTGAATACAGGTTATGACTGGCATTATGTATATGTATCTAGTAACATTATGTGTAGCAGTGTAGTCAAAGGCGATCCGGGCACTCGCCTAGGTGCCTGGGCAATACAAGGCCTTCACGCCTTATGGTTGCCTTTCGCCTTTGACTCCCTTGATGTGTGGTGTACATGCAAGAAATTTTAATACCACCACGGCACTCCCTTGCCGAGTGCAAGACTGGAAACTGCATTCTCTTCATATATATTATGTTATCAGCTACATTGACTGGATTGCAGTCTCTTAATTTCTGAGCTGAGAAGGGAGTTGTTTTTCCTCAAGTTGATTTTAGACAAGATCTAAGTACTTTAGGCTTCTCAATTGCATAATTGTTCTTTCGCCAAATCTAAATGCTTGGTTCCCTCTTGTCTGTAATGGGAAATCCCCTTCGGAATTTTTTATTTTTTAGAAATAGAGAATTGGGAGATTTTAATTTTAACACTTCTTAATGAATGCTGCACATGTAGATTTCACCAAAACTAAACAAAAATAGTGCTGCAGAAAAAGGGGGAAAAAAAAAAAAAGGAAAATAAAAGGAGAGAGAGAGAAAGAGGGATGGAAATGGCTTTTTGGTGATAATTCAGTACGTCTTTGAATTCCCTTTTCTTCCTCCTATTTGGTTTCTATTGGTAGTGTTAAAAGAAATGTGGCCTCTTCTTATCTTTTTACCATTAGTAGCTGACAGTTTTGCTATTTAGCTATCTGCCTGTCCAAAGCCAAATATAGAAAGTTGGCTGCCGTATGAAGAGGAAAAGGACTAATGATTAGTTTTGTTGGATGTTGGCTAGTACTAAAAGAAAGATATGTGTGTCTACATGCAGGAAAAAGCCATGTGCAACAGTGAAGGCCTCTAATTGTCAATACATTGTTGTTTTCATAAAACTAACTCGGATTGCAGATTGGCCAGATTCACACTGGTGATTCTCTTCTCAACTCTTTTCCTCATTGGAAATTACTAATGGCAACAAAATTTAAGGTACAAAGGTGATGGAGAACCTAGGGTACTGCACGGAATTGTACCTAAGTTTTGCCTTCATTTATTTGGCATTTAAGTAAATTGCCCCCCAAAACAGAACCACAATGCACAATCTGCAATTTCAACGTCATCCCCTGCTTCTTTACAATTACAGCTCTCTGCCAGACCCCGGGAAAATATAGCAACAGAACGGGAAACGTGACATCCACTGAGTTCGGCCTTGCAAAGCAGCAATTTTAAGAGACCTTTAAATAAGTAATTACTTGATTACCAAGCAGGGCCTGGCTAAGACCTTTGCTGGTAACACGAGGAAACAAGAGTGATTAGAATTTCAGTGCAGCACCAATAAGATAACTCCATGGGAAAGGATCCCCTCTAATTCAATTGTCAAATTCCTTTCCATTTGTTGTTGAACGAACAACATATGTCTTACGTCTAAATAAAAAGAGTAATGTTACAGTTACAAACTATTTAACAACATTTTTATAAACTATTGATATGATAAATTCTTGTTAGTACTAATATGAGTCTACTACTAACATCACATTTATGTTTATTAATAATTATTTAAAAATTACTAAAGTCATATCAGCAGTTTGTAAAAATGTTGTAAAATAGTTTTGAGTCATAGCATTACTCAAATGAAAATGGGAGGATTGAACTAACTCTTTCACCATTCCTTCATGTTTTCTCAGCACAACGGTACAACCAAAAGCAGCTTTACAAGATTGTTGTGCTTGTTACCAAGTCTTACTTGGATGTGCAAACGAGTATATTGGTATATTTGTCCACTCATGTTAACTAAGATGGACGTAAAGTCATAAACGTAGAAAATCCAGTAAACACCAGCATTTTTCATTTCAGAGAGCATCTCAAAAACTTCCCATGCAAAAGTGGAAAAAGTAAGATTTGAGTTGTCTATTTGCCAACGTTCATTCATTGTCCACAGGCCGGCCTAGGCGTCGTGGGTAATGCTAACCCAGCTCATTTAGATTATCAATAAATACATTAAAAATTTCGAAGTTTAAATTGCTAGATCAAGGTAGCCAATGGAGACAAGAAATTCTTGTAATAAGTTGAAAAATGATGATACACTAACATCATCTAAACAGCAAAAACATAGAGAACAGCATAGTGATAGACCACATGCCACCATTTATCTTTTTCCAAGTTCTTAAGAGACTGGAAAATGATTTCTCATGAAGGGAGATCCCTTTACTTCATAGAAACTCAATGTTTCAGCTTCACATCCATTTCCAAAGGAAAGACTTTGCCCCGATGGTTGAAAATCATGAAGTCTGAATTGGCTGGTAAAGAAACTATCCTGCATCCAAAATACACAAATTTTGATGTCAATGATCCAGATAATAATCCTAAAGTCAATATTACAAGGTCAGGGACATTAGCCATCATTCAACACTTTTAAAAATAATAATAATAATAATTCGATAGTTGGGAAAGGGGAGATTTGAACCCTACATATCGCTTAGAACGTGCCTATTGAGCTACAAAGCTATTGGCATCATCAACACTTTTGACTCAAAGTATATCCACAGTGACAGGGGAAAGCAACTGAGCAGTTCTCTACTGAAACAACTTTCTTTAGAATGATGTATTAATAGATTCATTAAAGAAAGGGTAGCCAGAATTTGCTGATGTATCTTAGCCCCCTCATGCACATGCAAGCTCTCATTTTCTAAAACAATTAATATCTGACTTTGGAGGAAATTAAATAAAAAGGATGTACAGCAGAGCTAAATTCAGAAGTGATAGAGAAAACAGTGAAGTTAATCTGGAGTCAGATAAACCTTCTGGGGTCTCTGTCCAAGCAGAACACCCAGTGATATGTTTCCAATTTAGCATTTATAATTTAAAATCATATGATACAAGGTCAATAGGCCCGTGTTGTCTAGTTACTACTTACTATTGTATGCTAAATATGCATCATGTGTGAAGGCTAAGATTTGCATTTACTACACTATTAGATCAGTGGGTAGAGGAGCTACTATGGTCATGCCTAGGTAGTATAGTCACACTAATCAGCCCCCTCACCCTTTTTTAGCACCAAAAAAAAAAAGCCAGAGAACAGCATGGAAATAACTAACAAACCTGTTTCATCCTCACAATGCAAAAAACTTCATGGTTTAGTTTTTCAACTTTATTACCTTTATTTGAAAATCTCCTATAGTGGCTATGTGGACAATAAATTGAATCATGAACCCCACCTCAAGATTCTACACATTCAATCTTCACAAGTCGCAACCAACATAGTTTATTATAAGAAAGGAGAGCTCGAAGCAGTGGGCTTCCTTAGAGCATTACAAAACAAAAGATACAAAGTAACTCTTTAACCATACAAGAAATAGAATGAGTGTTTACATCAGTCTCGTTGATGAAAAGAGCTAAAAAAATTCATAGAAATAGGTACTTCAACTGGGAAATTTACTGTGTAAAATGAACAAGATTTACTGTGAACTAACTCAATTAATGCAGGGATCTGGATTACTTACTATACTTGTTAAGCAGAATGGGTTTGGGGGGAAAGTGATCTTGGATTTAGACATGTATAAGCACAATGCATTTCTCAGTATTGATCAATGGTACTCCATCAGGTTTCTTTAGTAGTTCCAGAGATTTGAGGCAAGGCATTCCCTTTTTACCTTTGCTTTTCATTCATGTAATGGAAATTCTAAGCAGAATGCTAGTGAGAACTGTGGAGGGTGGTTACCCATCAAGATTTATAATGAGAAATGATTTTGCTACTGGCTTGTTTTCATATGGATTTTGCTAATAGCTTGTTGATCTCCCACCTCTTGTTTGCAGATGACACCATACTGTTTTGTAAAGCAAACATAGAACATCTTTATCTCATATATATGTGCTTTCACATGATTTTTGGTTTGAAACTGAAATTGGGTAAGAGTGAGATACTTCCAATTGGGGAAGTTGAATGATTAGAAGACATGGCAGAAGTTATGTGCTGTAAAAGCTAGGAAGCACAGACGCTTCATTTGGGGTTCCATACCCATGTCATGCCGATCTCATACTGGTCATGTCATGTTATAATTTTTTGAGAAATTGCTCGTGCACCCATACCCGTACTTGTACCAATACCGTGTCATTGCTTCTTCGGGTAAAAGTGATAGTCTTCCAATAAATTATCTACGTATTTCTCCGGGATCATCCTTTAAGGCAAGATCTGTTTAGAATCCTATTATTTTTATTTTTATTTTTTTTATTGGTAAGTTACACATACACCCAATGGGTCTTGAACCCACAACCTCACCCTCCACCTAGAACTTAGGGGAGGAGGTGCCAGTTGAGCTATGGCTCATTGGCAGCATAGAATATTATTGAGAAGATGAGAAAAGGCTAACAGGATGGAGGGAGTTTTATCTATGGTGTTGATGAAAAATCCATCTTGTAGAATGGAATACAATTTATTCACCAATAACAAAATAGTAGGTTGGGGCTGAGGAAATTGGACGCTATCAATCAAGTATTATTCGGGAAATAGCTTTGGTGAATTGGGCAAGAAGTCGTGTATTTGTGGAGACAGGTTACTGCTTTGAAATATGGATAGGAGTGGGGAGAATGGTCCACGAAGGGGGTCTGGAGTACCCATGGCTATGGCTTATGGAGAAGTAGACAGGATGGGAGAGATTCATGGATCATCTGCACTTTAAGACAGGGAAGGGCAACTGCGATTTTTGGCATGATAAATGGTATGGAAATCAATCTTTGAAGGAGATGTACATGAACCCAAAATTGAGATGCCTCAATTAACTCTTATCTTCAGCATCAAAGTGAAGGAACTATGCGTGGATGGAATGTTCAGTTCGTTAGAGATTTCAACAATTAGGAATTAGAGTAAGTTGATTTGTCTTGGATATGTTGTAATCTAATATCCCTAGGAGAGACATCCTTAATTGTTTGATGTGGAAAATGAATGCTGGACTACAGCATGCACCTCATTGGATCAATTTGCAAGAGGCATGGGGCTGATACTTTGCCTTCTCAGAAGACAATTCAACATAGCTATTATTTTTTTGGCAGTTACCAGCGGGGCTAGAACCCAAGACTTCACTCTCCAGCCTCCACCCTATCTTAGAGGGGGACGAGGTGCAATTTGATGTACAGCTGATCAGCCTTAGAAGACTATTGAATGCTGATTGCTGATGCATCCAGTTCTGAGCTTATATAAAAGTGTCAATATCACAAAATAATCATGCAAGTAGCTCCTTTTATGGCAACATCAGACACCCATATTACCAGATAGAATGAAACTTGGTCCTTTTCAATTCTAACATTTACCACAGCTTTTGTAAGGCATAAGATTAATGCTACAGACATTGCCTAATACTCAACTACTCTAATGTCAGTGGTCTCAGGATTCAATCTAACTATGAATAATAAAACCTTCCATCAAAATTAAACAAAATCTCATAAATTTTAATGAAGAACAAACAGAGAGAAACCATACCTATTCTCTTCAGAATATGGTTGAATCGAAAGAAACTTCCCTGGCACTGTCAGCGCTGCCCAGATACAGAACACTAACCCTAAAAGCAACTCAGCCACAACCTGCACTCCCAATAAACCCCCCCCCAGATTCATATCAAAACACCACAAACACGCCAAAATAAATCATACCCAGAATTCAATATTGAAAGAAAAAGCACAATCGTAATAATTATTGTACTCACATTCATTGGAGGTCCTGAAAACTCTTCTTCCGTAATCTTCAACAAACCCCTATCTGCAACCAAAAATCAAATCTTTCAGCAAAGCAAAGCAAAATACTCAATACCCAGAAAACTAAACCTCAAATTCATGAATTTCAGATGCATAAAACAATTATATATGTATGTATGAGTGTGTGTTGGGGGCTAACACTGAATGGTTGAATAGGCGGCATGGAAGAGAATTAGGACCCCAAACACGCCAACTGCGAAGCCTAAAGCCATTTCAACTGAGACCCTTTTCCGATCTCCGGCAGGAGATAGCTCCGGGATCGGTTCCGACGAAGGTTGCGCACGGATCGCTTACCGTAGACCTTCGGAGAAAGCAAAGCACACAAAGCCAAAGTTCGTCTGTGCAAAACACTCCTCTCTCTCTCTCTCTCTTCCTCCGTCTCACTTGGAGCTTCTTTGTTTCTGTCCTAGTACACCACGAAATCTAACCCAACGATGTCGTTTGGTTTCACTTTTAGTACCTAGCCAATGGGCAATGGGTCAGTCTTTGATGGGTCAAATCAACTTGAAAAATTTGAAATCACCTGTAATTTTTTTACATAAATAAATATATAACCTAAGCTTTTTTTTAAAATATTCCTTTCATTACAAATAAGAGAAAAATAAAAGTTCAATAATATATAGATCTTTGAATTTATTATTGGAATAAAGTCACTTTTAGTCCCTATATTTTCATGCGATTTCTATTTTAGTCCCTAAGTTTTATTTTTACCGTTTTTAGACCCTATTCTGGAAAACGCCTTCATTTTAGTCCCTGCCGTTACATCAGAAACAGAGAAAGCTGACGTGGCAAACGGCAGGAATAAATAATATTAAATTAATACCCACGTGGCTTAAATTAATAATAAAAAATATTTTTTGACATTAAAAAAAGCCACATCAGCATTTAAATTAAAAAAATTAATTTATTAATTTTAACTAAATAAAAAAAATTAAAAACAGAATTGAAAACAAAAAATCACATGCCCAGATCCATGAACACAAACCCAGAACACAAAACACAAACCCAAAACACAGAAGACAAGAACACAATCACAAGAACACAGATCCAAGAACACAAAACACAAACTGATCTCCAACAAGAACACAAACACAAACCCAGCAGTGGATCTCTCTTGTCAGCCAAACACAAAAACACAAACCCCTCCTTCCCACCACGCTCTTCTTCTTCTTCTACCTACACCACGCTCTTCTTCTTCTTCTTCTTCTTTATCCTCATTGTCCCCTGCCAAATCGCTCGATCAAACCACCACCACCACCACCACAGACTCTTCCCTCCTCCTCGACGCCCAAATCACCCTCATCGAAACCCCTAATCCCATTCCTATTTCTAAAACCGTCGATGAGGTCTGGCGCGAGATCGTCTCCGGCGAGCGCAGGGTCTGCAAGCAGGACGCCCAAATCACCCTCATCGAAACCCCTAATCCCATTCCTACTTCTAAAACCGTCGATGAGGTCTAGCGCGAGATTGTCTCTGGCGAGCGCAGGGTCTGCAAGCAGGAACAACACAACGTAAGGGCTTTCGTTGTGCGCTAAACACAACGAATACTGCATCGGCTCTGGCGAGAGATCGTCTCCGGCGAGCGCGCCTTCAAGATCCTCACAAACAAATACTGCATCGTTCCGGATCTGGGTTTTTTTTTTAAAATTTTCTGGGCATGTGTTTGGAATAAATTTTCTGGGCAAGTGGGTAATCTGCGCAAGTGGGTAAATTTTCTGGGCAAGTGGGTAAATTTTCTGGGCATGTGTTCTTGTCTTCTGTGTTTTGGGTTTGTGTTTTGTGTTCTGGGTTTGTGTTTATGGATCTGGGCATGTGATTTTTTGTTTTCAATTCTGTTTTTAATTTTTTTTATTTAGTTAAAATTAATAAATTAATTTTTTTAATTTAAATGCTGATGTGGCATTTTTTAATGTCAAAAAATATTTTTTATTATTAATTTAAGCCACGTGGGCATTAATTTAATATTATTTATTCCTGCCGTTTGCCACGTCAGTTTTCTCTGTTTCTGATGTAACGGCAGGGACTAAAATGGAGGCGTTTTCCAGAATAGGGACTAAAAGCGGTAAAAATAAAACTTAGGGACTAAAATAGAAATCGCATGAAAATGTAGGGACTAAAAGTGACTTTATTCCTTTATTATTTGATAATAAAAGAAAAAATAGAAATAATAAAGGATTATTATTCGTACTAACAATATTTTATCAATTTCTAATATTTTCAAATTTATAGATGCAAATGTTGTCACTGGCAGAGGACAAGCTTGAAGCCATTATTCGAGCATAAGATCCCGTGATTGTTTTCTTGTCAGAGACCTGGTCTGGTAGGAAACAGTTAAAAAAGATACGGTTTAAGATCAAATATGCTAGTTTGTTTACCGTTCCTAGTCAAGGTAGGGGAGGAGCTCTCTTGTGGAAGTCGGAAGTTACGGTGTGGGTGGACAGTTTCTCAATGTATCACATAGACGCAGTGGTGAACGGAATGAAGTCGGAACCTTGGCGCTTTACCGGCTTTTATGGAGAACCAAATGCTAACTACAGGGAGGAAGCTTGGAGTATGTTATGGATGTTACGATCCAAACCGCATTTGTTGTGGTGTTGTATGGGTGACTTCAATGAAATACTACAAACGGATGAGAAGAGAGGAGGTAGAATCAGAGCGCATGATCAGATGCAAGCTTTTCGTGATGTGCTGGACGAGTGCGACTTTGTGGATCTTGGCTTCACTGGACCTAAGTTTACTTGGCATAGTAGAAGATATGGTCACCTGATATGGGAACGGTTAGATAGGGGGGTGGCCAACTATGATTGGCTAGCAAAATTCCCAGCTGCTTCGGTTCACCATCTTCATTGTTTCTCATCAGATCATCGTCCCATAAAACTGGTTTTTGATCCCAATAGTGAGTCACAACGATGGTTTTGGCGGGCTTTTCGTTTTGAAGAGATGTGGTTGGCAGATAGGGGATGCAGTGACACGGTTCTAAAAGCTTGGGAAATTCAACAAAATGGCACTCCCATGTTTAAGGTGTCTAAGAAACTCAAAAAGTGTAAAAAGATGCTCAAGTCATGGAGCAAGGACCACTTTGGTAGTGTAAAAAGACAGATTGCCAAGACAAAGGAGTTACTATGGAAAGCTGAAGAGGAAGCGGCCAAAGGTGGAAATTATGGGTCTGTTATCCATCTTAGAAGGGAACTTAATATTTTGCTTGATAAAGAGAGTAGAATGTGGAGGCAAAGAGCTAGAACACATTGGGTGGCAAAGGGAGATAAAACACTAGATATTTTCATGGAGTGGCTACTCAAAGGAAAAGAAGGAACTTCATTAAAGGAATTAAAGATGGTGAAGGAGCTTGGCAAACTAATGAGGGTGTTGTTTCGGGCATTTTTGTGGAGTTCTATACTAGATTGTTCACCCAATCATAGCCCCATGGTCTTGACCGTGTCCTTGAAGGAGTTAAGAGGGTTGTTAAAGTAGACATGAATGCTGAGTTGGTGAAGCCGTACACTATGGAAGAAATTGATATAGCCATTAAGCAAATGGCTCCTTTGAAAGCTCCTGGTCCAGATGGAATGCCTCCTCTTTTTTATCAAACATTTTGGCAACATATTGGTCCAAAAGTGTCAGAAGCTGTCCTCTCGTGCCTAAATTCTGGTACTCTCCTTAAATCTATAAATCATACTTTCATTACTCTAATTCCAAAAGTGAGTAATCCTGAAAATGTTTCAGAATTTAGACCTATCAGTTTGTGCAATGTGCTTTATAAAATTATCAGCAAAGTTATTGCCAACTGCCTTAAACCTTTGTTGAATTCTATAGTTTCAGAAGCCCAAAGTGGTTTTATAGCTGATAGACTTATCACAGATAATATTTTAATTGCTTTTGAGTCCTTGCACTATATGAAAACTCAAAGCTCAAGAAAGGAGGGTTTTATGGCCTTGAAGCTCGATATGAGCAAGGCATATGACAGAATGAAGTGGAGTTTCCTTGAAAAAATCATGTTGAAGATGGGGTTCCAGGATTTTTGGGTGGCTATGATCATGCAGTGTGTCTCCACAGTGACATATTCCATACTTTTAAATGGTGAACTAAAAGGGTTTATTCGACCATTAAGAGGTTTGAGACAAGGTGATCCCCTTTCCCCTTTTCTCTTCTTGTTTTATGTGGACGGACTAAACGCTCTTCTCAACAAAGCAGTAAATAAAGGGGAAATTAGGGGCTTATCTTTATGTCACTAGGGTCCAAAGATTACTCACCTCTTTTTTGCAAATGATTGTCTTCTATTTTGCAGGGTTAACAGAGCAGAATGTCAAAAAATACAGCAACTACTTGATTGGTATGAGGCTGCTTTTGGCCAGCTGGTGAACAAGAACAAAACACCCTCTTCTTTAGTCAAAACACACCTGAGGAGGTCCAACAAGAAATTAAGGTTTGCTAGGTGTGCCGGCTATCAAACATTATGAAAAATATCTTGGTTTGCCATCATTTGTGGGTAGACAAAAAAAAGCTTGCTTCAATCAGATTAAAGAGCGGATATGGGCAAAAATGCAAGGATGGAAGGAAAAGCTACTTTCTCAAGTTGGGAAGGAATTCATGATTAAGGCGGTGATTCAATCTATTCCCACCTACTCGATGAGTGTGTTTCGGTTACCTTTGGGTTTAATTAAAGATATTGAGGCGATGATCCGTAAGTTTTGGTGGGGCAACCAATATAACAAAAGTAGAATGCAGTGAAGAAGTGGAGTCTCTATGTTCTCCTAAGTCTTTAGGAGGTATGGGGTTTCGCGATCTTAGATAGTTTAATGATGCACTCCTTGGAAAACAAGTGTGGAGACTCTTCCATGAGAAGGATACGTTGTTGTACAAAGTATTTAAACCAAAATATTTCCCATTAGGTAGCATTTTGGAAGCAGATTTCAATACACGAAGTTCCTTTGCGTGGAGAAGTATTCTTCATGCAAGGGAGGTCATTTGCAAGGGTGCATGGTGGAGAGTAGGAGATGGTTCATCCATTAATATATGGAATCATAGGTGGTTGGATTACTCAGGGGGGGTCAGAATGTATCTCCCAATATTAATCCTTCACTGATCACAGTAAAGGATCTCTTCAACCTTGACACAAAAGCATGGAACAAGGAGCTTATTGAGCAGAATTTTTTACCATGGGAAGCTGAGTGTATTCAAAGTATCCCGATTAGTCACTATCTAATGGAGGATTTGCTTATCTGGCCACACACCATAGATGGGAATTACTTGGTTAATAGTGCATACCAATTGTTATCTGCTGAGACCAGATCTACTCTGCCTAGTTCGTCTAATACAGAGGGTTGCAAGCCCTTTTGGAATAGAATTTGGAAGTTGCAGGTACCAAACAAAGTGAAGCATTTCTTGTGGAGAGCTTCAAGGGAATCGTTACCCACCAAACTGAACCTATTTTCACGACATATACTACCTGATAAGTTATGCAGCCTTTGTGAAGAACATCTTGAAGATACTATCCACTGTTTATGGTTGTGTGATCGAGTCAAATGTATTTTGTTGTCAGACCTTATATTTAGTCTCCCTCGTTCAAAGGTTTTTAGAAGTTTTGGTGATTTAGTCTCTGTTGTGTTATCCGATACACGCCTAAATTTTGCTGCTCTATTTTCAATGGTTGTGTGGTGCATTTGGATTAGATGGAATAAATTGAGAGAAAAGCAACCGGTCTGGGATGCGGGGGAAACAATGCGACGGGCTCATGAGCTGTTGCAGGAATTCTGGGATATCCAGGTTCGTCCACCTCAACCTTACGTTTAGCGAAGGAGGCAGAAGTGGTCGCCACCGGGCTTAGGAGTTTATAAGCTCAACTTCGACAGCGCCATCTTCAAAGGTTTGGGGAGAGCAGGTTTGGGGAGAGCAGGTTTGGGGGTGGTAGTGAGGGATGCTAAAGGTATGATCATTGCTACACTTAGCCAAAACATTCAACTTCCCATCTCAGTGGATCTAGTTGAAGCCTTAGCTACTCGGAGAGCCATCCTTTTTGCTCAAGAGATTTGTCTTGCTCACGTGGTGGTGGAGGGTGACTCACTTAAGGTCATCACAGCTATTAATAACCCAAAGAAGAATAGGACATAGTGGGGCCATGTCATAGAAGATATTAAGAAAGCCAACTCTTGCTTCCAAGTTTGTAGCTTTTGTCATGTAAATATTGGGGGGGGGGGGGGGGCAATAGTTTAGCCCACTCCCAAGCTAGAAGAGCAGTTTCAACTGCTGATACAGATGTGTGGTTAGAAGAACTACCACCGGACTTGTTTGATGTTTTTCAGTCTGATTTGCCTTAATAAAATTGACTTACTTGTTCCTCCAAAAAAAAAAAAAAAAAATTTGTTAATGATCTTTAAGTTAAATGACATATTTTGTGTGTGTTTTCAAGAGAATTTTTAGGTTCAAATCTCCTCCTCCATTTACAAAATATAATAAAAAAAACCTAACAAAAAAATTGAAAAATGAAATATAACATTCCTTGTTGGCATTTGGAATTGAAAGTTTGAATTTTTTTATGAAAAAAAAAAAGTTGATACAACTTAAATACAATTTTAAGAAATTCAAAACATTTCACTTATTGAAATTTCCAACATTTCAAAATTTACCCCTAAAAATATATCTGTAGGGTCACAAATTGTAGCCCACACCTTAATAGAAACAGGAAATGGGCCCAACAAGCCCAATACAATAAATTTGTGAGAGAGTGGGTTAAAGAATTGGGCTAGCAGCGATTTTTACAACAGTTATTGGGATCTGGGTACTTGGCCGAGGAGGCTAAAACACATAAGCGAATTAGGATTTTACGTCCGAGGAGTATGGTTTGGGTAATTTTCATGGGTTATGATCAAATCCGAGGGGTATGATCTTGGATTAGATGCTTTCTTTTAGGTTGTATTTTTCCCGGTGCTACAGTAGTTGTTTCTTGATGTTCTTCTTTTTCCTTTTCGTCCTCCTTTCTTATGAAGGGTTTATTCCATTATATAGTCCTTCATTGCCCGATCTCATCGTCCACTTGTCTGTCATCTAGCACGGTACTTGAGTTTCCATTTCCTTTCTTACAGCTTTTTGACTTCCTGGGGATAAAGATCACTTTCAACACTGTTCAGGGGTCTTCTCCACATAAATGCGGCCAGGAAAGCAGCTGTGATGCATTTAATGCGGTGGTAGCAGCTTTTTCTCAAGATATTTCTGCATCCTTATCCCTTCCATATGCATTGGTAATCTATCTTTACCTCTGGAACTTCCTGGAGGGTGGACTAAGGGAAAGCCGAGGTTCCTCTCACCATCAGACGTCATGTCCGAGGAGGGTATTCCTCTCGGACCAGCCTCTTGGGATCCTTACGCGCTCTACTGTTAGTTACAACGGTCCTCTGTGATTTCTTCTCCTCGGGCGTATTGTTGATGAAACGTCGTTCCTGGGCCTAGATCATGGGCCCATATTTTACTCCCCCACAATATCATTGTAGGATTAAGTAAGAGTTGCGTAGGATATCAAATAAATTTTTTTTTTTTTTTTAATTTTTAGAAGTGTTTCAAGAAAGAAGGTAATATCTCCTATTCATAAAATATTTATCATAATTAATACTATATTTTTTTTTTTATAAATAGTAATTTCACAATATATTTTTTTAATATATATATATATATATGTGTGTGTGTGTGTGTGGGGATAAGGGCTGAAAATTATATATTGGGCCTTGGGCCTTAGCTGAGGACGTTGGTTGGTCTGAGGACGAATAAACATTAGTGAGGGTATTAAGTTCAGAGTCCCATGGATAGGTTGCAAATGGAAAGGTTGAGGAAGGTTGTCCGAGGAGGAGTATCTCATTGGATTTGTTTATCCGATCAAATGTATATCCTATCGTTCAAGGTGACCTTCCAAGAAATTTCACTGTTAGGGACGTGTAGTACGAACGTACAGGAGAGATGGGAGCTCAGAAATATCTAAGAGAAAACTGCTACCACCGTATTGAATGCTCTATAGCTAACTCTCTAACCACATTAATAAGGAAGTGATCTCTGATAGTGTTTGTTTAGCCTTATAGCTACCCCCAAAGACTTCAGGTTGATGGGATAAGGATCAACATAAGCAATCTACTGTCCATGTGTATGGTGAAGATAAAAAGACAGAGATAGTATAAATTAGAGGGAAGACTTTGAAAGAAATGGATCGAAAATTTGAGAGAAGAAAGGTCTGTAGCAATCAAACTACATCTGTAAACATTTTTAATTAATATATACAAGAACTAACCTCCTCGGATTGGGTCAAGGACTGAATTTACTCAAATAAATCCAATCTACTTTTATTTGATTGTCTTTTGAATCCATCCTAACCGTTATCCCATTCATTATAGCCTAGTTTTCTAACCCACTTTCTACAAATTCATTGTATTGGGCTTGCTGAGCCTGGATCCATTTACATTTTGGGCTTGGGTTTCAAAGCGCGTCCTTACAATATATATATTAAATAAAAATATTTGAGTGCTAGGGTCCTTAAGAAGAGTGAAGAAACTTAGAGAGAGAGCGACTACGTTCACTGGAATGTAGGCACTAATATAATGGAGAAAGTGGGTTAGTGGCACGAAGATCATCGGGTTCAACGTCCCATACTTGGTGGGTACAGAATTGTAGGAGGACCTTCTAGTGTGATATGTAGTAGGTTTCACACGTGTATAGATTCAGAGTAAAATGTTTGTTCAAGGAGCTATGTCCTCATTTGTCAGTCCTTGTGGGTGACGGACGAGCAACCTAAGACAGACAACTCAAATGCCAATGTGACGATTCAATCATTCAACTAGTGCACGAGTCAAATGAGGTAGCCATGTTGGACGAGTGCCATATCTAATGAGCGAAGGATGTCAAATAAGACATGTTGAAAAGCTCCCTATCAAGTAGCTGATGAATGAGCATTAAGGATAGATACTTGTAAAAATATTCCTTATAACTAAGAATGTTTTGCATTCGCAATAGCATAATAGTGTCCTCTCTCTCTCTCCATTATGTTTTTTTTAGAGAGTTTTAACTTATAGTATCCGCTCCTGATGATAACTTTTTATCATTAGACCAAGACATCAATTGGTTTTTGGTGTATTCGGGGATTAAACCCCAGATCTCTTATTCAACCATTAAAGACTTCACTAGTTGTACAAATCATTAAAAAATAAAGGCATTATTCATGCTTTCTCATCCTTTTGTTGTCTAGCATTTTTGAGTTTTCAATGAGTATTACAAATTTTGAGCTTGACTATTCTTATTCCTTGACATTTATCGAGCCCAAGAGATGGTCGGGCCAATTTCCCTTTTATTTAACATTTCCACAAATCCGCCATCAAAAAAGTCCTTACAAAAGTCAAACATACTACATGAGGAAAAATATATATTTTTCATTAAAAAAAAAAAAAGTTTGATCCATGGCCTATACTAATCCACTAACACAAATTCTCAAATTTGTGTTAGCCAATTTTTCACAAGTCCATCCCCCTATTTATAGAGGATGATTCCTATGTATCATGTTTCCGGTACGTGTAGTGAGAGACTATAAGACGCTTGTTACATACATATGAAATACAATATATTTTTTAATACTTTTTTTTGGGGAGGGGGGGGGGTTTAGGTGGGATAAACTGAAACAATAAAAAAAAAGGGCACACATTAGGGGTGTGCATGGGTCGGGTTAAGGGGATTTTTTGACCCAACTCACCATAGTGGGTCGAAAAAAATTCAATCTAACCCAACCCACATGGGTCGGGTTGAACCCATGGGTTGGATAAATTTTTTATTATTATTATTATTATTAAATTAAGTAGAAAAAAGATATAAATATAAATATATTAAAAAAACCCAAAGATTAGTATCAATGTGACTCCTTAAAAGCAAATAACACTAATGACTAAACAACAATAATAATTTACTAGGGTTTGTGAAAACTAATTGGATTTTATATAGAATAAAAAAAGCTAGTTATTTTTAAAAAATTATTAATTATATAATATATTTTAAATAATTATATTAAATATATGGGTGGGTCGAGTTGAGTTTGGCGGGTTTAGAATTTTATGACCCAAACCCAATCCGACCCGCTATCAAAAAAAAAATTTGTGACCCAATCCAACCCACCAAGCCCTAAAAACCGACCAAACCTAATGGATTGGATTGGGTTGGATTAGTTTTGGCGGGTTGATAGGTTGGCTGCACACCCCTAGCACACCTTGTTTCGTCAATTTACAAACCGGTTTATTTGGCAAAACGCAACGTTTCGACATCTTTCGGTGAAACCCAAACGCTACGTCATCCCCTGCGCTTAAGAACAAGAAATAAGAAGATAAAAATGAAAGTTTTGGATACCCGGTTGCATACTTTGAGATTCTTGCTATTCTTCTGTGGTATTTCTTATTTTATTTAATCAATGCCACTTACAGTTACAGTTTCAGTTTAATGGGTCAGCTTCTTAATCTAGTACAACCAACTTTCTTCTTAAACAAATTCAGTTTCTACAAAGATAGACCCACAACGTTGTTTCAGCAAAAACCGTGTCCATATGGAGGAAACTGTGCTCTTCAGAAACACCATTACCATGGTCTTCAATTGTCTTTCCCAGGTTATACAACTTGAAAACAACTTCAACATTTGTGTTTTTGTCTCTCTCTTTTTTTTTTCATGTTAATTTGCTGAGACTGTGGAGCTTAATTTTGACAGGTGAGGTAGTTGGTTGTGTTGAAAGCTTTTTCAAATGTAAGGTACTATAATAATGTCACACTTCGTTTTTGTGCTTATTCAAAGTTAGTCCTATGTGTGGTAACAATTGTAAACTGTTTAATTCTTATTCTCACTATATATAGTTAGTTGCCTAGTGCCTATTTGTGAGAATAATTACTTCCATGCTATGTAACATTGGAATGGAAAAGAAGCTTATCTCTTATTTTCTGGGCAGTTTGTTCATCTGATTTTTGTTTGGCAGTTTATCCCATTTTTCTTTTGTAAAATAATGACCTTTTTTTAAACTAGAGTACAACAGAAGCATACAAAAGGAACCCCCCCCCCCCCCCCCCCCCCAAGAGATTGCTGTTCACTAATTGATAGTGTGTGTTATACTCAAATATACAAAATTTCATCTTGGGAATTTTTAGTGGAAGAAGATTAAGAAATGTGTCCTCCAGTTATTGTAGTTGTATTGGCTTCCACTACATCATTTGAGGTCTCTCGAAATTATTGTTGTAGGTTAGCTGTGGCATTACTGTGAAAACGGGGTTTTTTCCTTCTGCTTATCTTTGTAATGGAGGAGAACTGGATGCTATCCCGCACATACAAACTCTTAGAAACTTGCCCAAGGAGAGGCTTGCTTCAAAAGTCGTCATGGTCAGATTTGATTCTACCATGTTGCTTCGGGAAGAAATGGACCAGCAGACCCGAGAAGTCTCCAATGCGCTTTTCACTATTAAGTATTTATATGAAGCCGGGGCCAAAATAATTCTAGCGAGTGACTGGAGCGTAACAAGTAACCCAAAACTTGTTCTTGCAGAGTCTGTTGCAGGTAATATCTAAATCAGTTCCTGCCTCTGATTTAGTTTTACATTAGGACCCTTCAATTCTGGTTCATTAATAATAGATGCTTACTGCCTTAACTCAAAATTGAAATTTCTACATCCTTCATTAATTTAAGGAAGTGCTTTGGAATTAATGCTTGAAGGTCTATATTTCAGATTTCTTGTCATCAATCCTTCAATGCAAAGTTGTTCCAGTAAGCTGCATTTCTTGTAACATACCACCAAAGATGGAAGGCCTTGAGAAAGCAGATATCTTTCTTCTTGAGAATCTTTCTGAATTTAAAGAGGAAGTTGCCAATTGTTCAAAGTTTGCTCAAATGTTATCATCAGGAGTTGATATTTTTGTTAATGACTCTTTTTCCCAGTCTCATAAAATCCTTGCATCAACCGTTGGTGTTACTCGCTTTTGTCATTCCTGTGTAGCTGGTTTTTACTTTGAGGAGAGCTTATGTCAACTAAAGAAGGTTGCAGAAACCAGCAGAAATCCTTATGTTGCTGTTGTATGTCTCTACTGCTGCTGCTTACAAGTTTTTTTTTTTTTTTGCTTAATAGCTAAAATTTTCTGTATAATTCTAGAAGCCTTAGATGTTTTCTATATTAATTTCTGTATTAGACTTGGTATGTATGCAATGCAGATTGGAGGGGGTAATTTCTTTGACAAAGCAGCTGCCTTGCATTTTTTGGCTTCTAGATGTGATGGGTTGGTCTTTGTTGGACGGATGTCATTTCAAATAATGCATGCATTGGGAGTATCCATTCCTTTAAATTTTGTGGAACATGGGGCACTCAGAGAAGCTTTAGATATAGTCTGGTTTGCACAGAATAGAGATATTCAAATCCTCTATCCAAAAGATTTTTGGTGCAAGAATGATTGTCTTCCAGGGAAATTGGAATTGTTTCCTGCTCATAGCATTTTGGATGGTGAGATTGCTTTTAATTCACCCTGGAACATTAAACTTTGCATTTACTTTTTAATGATTGGACTTTTTATGAATTAGTAACCCTCATCACAAGTCAATTTGATCAAGCACTTTTGCATAAAAGTGCTGTAAAAAATGTGATGGTTAGGAAACAACAACCCCCCCCCCCCCACCCACACACACACACACACACACACACGTGCGCGCACGCTCTTTCAACTATTAAAAGGCTATCTATTTCAAAAAGATAGTCTTTTTAATAATAGAAAGGTTCCAGGGGGTGGGGATTGTCTAAGACCAGAACTTATCTATTTGGTTTAGAAGGTAGGAGTTGATTGACATACCTGAACTATCTAGTTTATTTATTGTCTTAACTCCCATTATTTTTCACTGCTTTTTAGGATTTTGGCTGTGAGGACATAGTACATGAGAAGAATTTTGTTGTTCACTATTTTTTGCTGATGTGGCCATGTGGGTGTGTAGGGCTTTTAGAGCACTTGACTAATCCCTCAGGTGTTTATGCAGTCCCCAGTCCCACACACTTGGGGTGATTACCGGGAAGAATCCTTGGGTTGGCCTAAGGTGTTCGTTAGGAAAATTGAACCAGGACAAGAACCACTAGACCAGCCCTTTGGGGTTTCATTGTACACTTGCAAGTTCCTTGTGGTATTCTCCACAAAATCAACATATCGGAAAGATATATCATTTAATGTTGATTTTTCTTGGTTTTCTATATATTTATATAATCATAGTTGTAACAATTAGGAAAATTGTAGTTTAGATGTCCCTGTCTACTTCGTCTATTTGACTAGATTATGCAGATTTTATAATCTTCTTATCTATTAAACCAATGAGTATTAGAGGCCAGTTTAATATGAGCCCATTGATTATTGATAACAATCCATTTGCAGCTATATTTTCCCAATAACCTCTAGCTCAAATGGCACCTTCTCCCCTTATAAGAGCAAGGTGAATGGTGATGTTGTGTGTTCAAACCCCATCGAGTTCATGTGTACCTTACCAATCGAAAATAAAAACGGCTGCTATATTTGGTATTGCTATTTGATAGTTTTTTTTAAATGCTAAGGGTGGTTGATTTGAAGTTAGGGTGTGGGTTAAACAACAGTTTATATGTATATCTCTCACTTAATAAACATTTGGTGTGTTGGGTCATGTAATTCTCATGAATGCTGACTAATTAATTAGTGGATTCCCTCTTGCATATGTAGTTACTGGAGAAGTTAAAATTGGTTGTATAACCTGAGACCTGTTAACAATACATAGTTCTCCTTCCCAGTTCCCCTCTCTTCTTTTTAGAGATTCATTTCATTATCCATCACCTTTCTCATTGGTGCAATCATTCAAGTTTCATGAATGTCATAACCCATCAGGGCTATCTTAAGTATTACCAAAAATGTGCTGATCTATTTCTTGACTAGTTTCTACCTGGTTTTGGTCAAAATACTTGTGGTCCCATAGCCCTTCAAAAGGATAACTCTCTCTCCTGTTAATAATAAATGAGTCTAATTTCAAGTTGTGCACCACCAATCATATAAGAAGTGAACTGAAGGATGCAAGTGAGGATCTAGAATTCATTATATGCCGAGCTAAAAGTCCAATATTTTGTTACCACAGCCTATGTGGCACTTGGTGCTATTTTGTATCAATGACTAATAGAATGCTAGATAACTACCATCTTTATTTTCCTACATTCACCAAGTATCATGTGTTTTCAATGTAATTAACATTCCATGTGTGAAATTGCAAACTGGCGAAAGAATGAAAGAATATCTCTAATTGGTAGATCGGGTGGGTTTATCATCATAGTTTTTTGGTGGTTCCAATTTTGTAATTAACATTCCACAAAATGATAATAATTTTTTACTTTTTAATTATTTATACAAAATTCCTTTTGTTTTAGGTTGGGTACCTGTGGATCTTGGGCCTATGTCATTGGGCGAGATAAACTCCTTGCTTACAGAATGCAAGGTAAAATACGAATAGAACCAAATGAGTCCAAATTTTCATTTGTGAGAATTACATCCATTGTCACCGCAATTGGTTATTATGAATTTTTAAAATTTTAATGCATATAAGATACTGTTAAAACACATGGTTATACTTTAATCTCTGTCTATATATAGCATGCTGAACTTAGTCCTGGAGAGAGATATCAAAAATTTCACAAGCTTGATATGATTTAAAAGGGGAAGGTCTTGGGTTCATCTGTGGTAGGGAAGGTATTTGGGAAGGAGAAGGCTACCTTCCATTGTGTAGCCTATTATTGCTGTTTGATTTAAAAAAAAAAAAAAAAAAATCATAAATATTTAATCTTTTTTTTTTGAATGGATAATTAGCAGCAAAGTTCATTCTTAAGTAAATTCTTATTTTATTTGATGATGAATTTATGTTCTTGGGAATAATTTGCTGTTGTTGCTGCTTTCATTATGTTCAGACCTACCTGACATCCTTACTCTTTATTGTGTTACAGAAAGTTATATGGATTGGTCCAGTGAAATTCAGCAACTCAAATCAACATACAAATGGAGCATCTAAATTGGCTCAAATGCTTGATCTTCTAAGTCAAAGCAACTGTGATTTAACTGTTGTCGGGAATATGGCATGCAAAGTGATAATGCAGGAATCAAGTTCCATTTCTGAATTTAATATGCTTGAGAATGCTTCAGTTGTATGGGAATTTCTCAAAGGAAGAAAGCTTCCAGGGGTGACAGCCTTAGATAGGGTATGCTCCATTAATTTTTTTTGTCAGTTCTGCTGCTGCAAAAAAAAACTTAAAAGGGCATTTTGTTGAACCAGGATTATAGAATGGAAAAAAAAAAAAAAAAAATCAATGATTGTCACTTCTGCATGTGTCACTTTTACCCCTCATGGTTGGATTTACCATTCGATGGGACTTACCATCAAATTCTTAGAAAGGTCATATCCACTACACAAGGTTCTCACTTCTATAGGGTATGAGAGAGGTGATTAGTAGGCAACCTTACCCTCAATTTTGGGGGTAATTGAACGATGTTTGCCATTTGATGCGGTGAAAAGTTTTTTCATCAAACAACATTTATTGTTGGTTAATATTGTTAGGTCATGTCAATACGTGTATTGTAAAATCTGGAACGTTACTCCTTGCTGGTGGGAAGTTATTGAACGCATACCTAAGCTATGTAAAACAATGGATTGATTAAATCATATTACCTAGTATGTCTAAACAGTCCCAAAGGGATTTTACAACTCTTTATTGTTTTGTGCCCTCACAAAATTGACTTTAGCAGATAAAGATCATGTTAACATTAAGTTTTAATGTGTCCATGCCTAAAGGTTCAATCTCTTTTACCTATTCCCATACTCCATGTGCCTTTCTGGAGTCATATGAATCACAACTGCTTGGGATTCTTGCTTCATATCTGAGGATAAAGGCGTTACTTTTCATGTCAAGGGCCAAACATGATTATGAATATGCAATATCCAGTTGAAAACAAGATAGCTAAGAGATCTGACTCATCTATTCTCACTTAAGGGGAGTGCAAGTTTGGTAATGCACTTTTACAAAGCACAACTATTTTAAAATTCACTTTTGCCTATGTACAGCTTTTCCAAACAACCTCATTTTCAAAAAGCTGGAAAATAAGTTGTACTAAACAAGCAAAGGGCTTACAAGTTCAGCACCCCATCATATAACAATAGATTACTGTTCAAATTTCTTATATGCAGTTGCTTTGTGCAGGCATACCCATTTGAGATCAATTGGAACGCTACGTATTGTGATCCAATGCAACCTTTGGTAGTTGATATTGGAAGTGGTACTTCTTCAGAAGCTCCTAAACATTTATTTTTTTATTTTTTTAAAAGCAACAGAGTCTGCAATTACTGGTTCTTTCTTGACGTTTGGATTATGAATGACAGGTAATGGTCTTTTTATTCTGGGGATGGCTAGAAAGAGGAAGGATTTGAATTTTCTTGGTTTAGAGATTAATGAAAAGGTTTTTGCTTTTTTTTTTTTTTTTTTTTTTTCCCCTTGTTGCTTAAATCATAGACTCATCATAGTTGATAATTATTTTTTACAATTTTTTTCAGCTCGTAAGGCGTTGTCTAGATTCTGTTCAACAATCTACCATTAAGAATGGGTAAGGGTTGTTGACTTGTAGTGCTGCACTACATTTATGGCACTTGTGACAAAATTAATTTTTCAGTCTAACTGAACCTTTGGGTTAAGTTTTGCATATTGATTCTACCAGCATTTTTTGTGTCTTGCGTGAAACTTAGGGCCCGTTTGATAAAAGATTTCTAGTAACGTTGTTGTTTTGTGAAAATACGTGTAGATGAAAAAGTATGTGGAAATATGTGTAATGTTGTTTAAACATAGAAAACTGTTGTTTAAACAACAGTACCAAACACCCTCTTGGGCTTTCGTTATCTGTATCTTCCAAAGTTATAAGTTTTGGTTTCAAGTTTGATGGGGAGAATGACACCATTGGTGTCTTTTACATTTAGAAGAGTAGATCATGTAGTTGATTGATTATGAGTTGTTATAGGAAGATTTTTTTTTCATTGAAAACTGTTCTTGTCCCAAATATTATAGGTTGAAGATGAAAAACTTGGCAGCAAGCATATTTTGGGGTTTTGTTGATTTTAATTTTTAATATTTGGTTTAAAATATTTATGATTGTCTGTGTCAAATCTATGGACTACAAGTTTTTATTTGATCATCTTACCTGTCTTCTTGGTTTTTCTGTGTTAGGTACTTCATTGCGACAAATGCAACGTCAACATTTCGTTCCATAGTGTCTAGTTACCCTGGAAAGTTGGTTCTTGTTTCAATACAGGTTAGTCAATACAGGTTGGTGCAGCATTGAAAGTTGGTTCTTGTTTCAATACAGGTTGTTGACTATGATTTCTCAGAAAAATCAACCATCAGTTAGTCAAGCTGACTTCTTGAAGAATAATCTTTAACATTTTGTATTGGATTTGATATTACATGTTTTACATTATGACTTATGCAATTCATTAAAGTGAGAAATTTGGACCTAAAGAGTAGAGAATCCAATGCCACCTCCACTAATGCCCCTAACCTGCTCCCCACAGATCCACCCTTGCCAACCCAAGCCCACCACCCCCCCCAAAACCAAGAAAAAAACCTGCCGCTGTCAATGCTGCACCGATATTTATGTAGCCTGCTACCAGCACCATAGTTCCTCTCATCATCACTGCTACCTCCACTATAGTCACCTTGGCCCCTCCAAGGCATCATCAATCCACAACCAAACACCCTTTCCACCCGAATGCCATCTCACAACCACTGTTCTGGGAACTTTTTCCACCACCAGGATCATCAGGAGTATGCCACTGCTAACAGTATTGTTGCCTCTTCCAAACAACTACTTCTATGGCAAACACCACCAACACTACCATCACCATCAAATCGTGAGCTATAATGCCACCATGCTAACAAAAACTACACATCATTGCTATCCTGCCACAACTGCTGCCTCTAATGTAGTTGCTACTGCCCTTTGCCGTCTCCAGGTCTATAAAACGGTGTCCACTGCCTGTTTTGTCATTCCTCACCATGACCGCCATTTATTAGGTGTGGTAGTAGTAGCTTATCATGGGTTTTCACTTATCTTGACCGGACATGTCGACTTCTTTCTCCCTAATGTTACTTTGACTTGTAATTGTCTGGGAGCTAATTATCTGGTGCATATAGTTTTTGCTCTCTTCCTTAACTGTTTTGGCATGAGGATTTTAGAAGGGAAGGAAAGGACTCTTCCTTTTCCTTTCTGCAGTTTGTAGAAACATGGGGTTAGAATTGTTCAGATGCCATTTTCCTTATTGTCCAGTTCAGATCACAGTTGGGTGGGACTGAGAACTGCACCTTTGACATTCCATCTCCCCCTGAATCCTTCCCCCAATTACTCTGCCTATGCCAGAAATTGAGAAGAATTTTTTTAAACCAATTCTTATTTTTTTCGTGTCTGAATGAGCCAATGAGGTAGATATTCATTTTCAGATTTCTTATCGTAAGCCAATTGGGTAGCTTCTCACTATGGGGAAAAATGTATACCATTTTTTTTATATGACGTGGAACCTCACCATGATATACCATTTTTTCTTATGAGAAAAGGTGCATGTGAGCTTTTTGCAAAGGAGAGGGGGTAGGGGAGGGTCTTTTATGAGGTTCTCAATTCACTTTAATCTTTCTCCTTGAAAATGAAACTGAAAGTAGGCCAGTACTGTACGATTGAGTTGCAAATTTGATGACAGTGGCTTGTTTTTTCTTGTAATTTCATTCCTTCTTTAACATCAACTGCTAAATTTAAATGCATGTGTAATTTAAGTAAGATTTTTTTTTTTCTCCATGTAGTGTCCCAATCCTGATTTTAACAAACCAGAATATAGATGGAGAATGCTGCAAAGGGCATTAGTTGAAGCAGTAGCAGATCTTCTTACATCTGATGGAAAGGTACCAGTGTTTCCATGTAGCCTAACGCTGTGATTTTTTTTTTTTTTTTGGGGTACTCTAAGCAGCATTCCCTTGGGAAATCAGGGGTATATTAGAATTTTATCTTTCTTTTTCTTTTTCTTTTTTCGTAAAGTTACACATTGTCATACTGTGCTGTGGTTTGCTTAAGATCAGACAATCAGTAAAGGCCATGATCAGTTTGTAAGTCCAAAAGCTAGATAGATTATTTGACCATCTTTTTTCTTGTATTTATTAGGTCTTTCTGCAATCTGACATAGAAGCAGTAGCTGTGAGAATGAGAGAACAATTTTTAAAATATGGCAAGGGTAAACTTTCTGTTGTACATGATCAAGATGCTGAAATTAATAGAGGCTGGCTTGAGGAGAACCCATTTGGAGTTAGGTCAGATTGGGAACAACATGTTATAGATTGTGGGGCCCCTATGTACAGATTAATGCTTTCTAAATCAACCGGTGTTGAATGAAGTTGCTGGAAAGATGGCTGTATTATATAATGGGAGAGCTAATTGGGATGTCTCATGCCTCTCAAATGCGTGCAAAAGTGAGCAAATGCCACTGCATTAAGGCTCTATCCTTTCCTAAAGGAAATTTTTCTCCGAACGACATCATCTTGAAATTGTTATCTAGTAGTAAGATGCTGCATCTGAGTACATTTATCAATTCATAATTGGGTAGAATTATGCCTGTCGTTCGACCAGCAACTTATTGCCATCCACCCAGAATTTCGATTATTTCAACAAACGACTGGGGCAGTTGAGCTTCTAGTTGTGTGGGTTGCATTCCACCGGGTGATTTACCATGGAATTTATATATGGTGGATAGCCTGAAGTAAACTGGTGGAGGAAACAGCGACTCTCTTTCAGTATAATTGTTACTTCATGCATTGTACTTCATGGATTGGAGCAACTTAGAAAATGAACTTTGGAGGAAGATGTTGGGTAACTGTCCATACTTGTAGGGATGAAAAAGGACAGGGGCAATTACCAATGGTTGTCAGCAGTTGTCAATGCTACATGTAAAAAGAAAGCAGTAGGGAAGGGCTTCATTCCTTCCACAAAAACTTGCTGTTTCCTTAAATTTAGTTTTTCTTCTTTAAATTTTGATAATGTTTTCCAAATGTATGTTTGTTTCTACCTCCTGAGTTTGTTTGGAAGTTGCAGGATCAATTTTTCATTCCGCCGGTGTTATACCTGAATTTGCAACTGCATAGACTTTCTGGATACTGCTGTGCATCCATTTCTCCTTTGTCATCCAAATGAAAGTTAAAGATTTCTTTTTTGCTTTGGTTTTTATGTATGATCCTTTCAATCAAAAGGAAAAATGGAAGGGTTCCTGTCCTATGCTAGTTTAGAGTGTGATGGAGCACCCTTTGGTTCAACTCTCCTTTTGGGATTTATGCTATGAAGTTCTCAAATAATAAGGTGTTTAATCTTTTGAGATTATATGAACATTGATGATAAAGAACTATCATCATGAGACAAGACAATGTCATAGAGTCAAATTCTATCATATCTATAAAAAAAAAATAAAAAAATAAAAAATTTTATATTTTACTCTTAGCCTTTTATTTATATTCATAAAGGTTTTTTTTTTTTTTTTTTTTAGAATCTTCATAAAGGACTTGTGGAGATTAAACAACTCAAAATAAAATAATTGGTACTATACCCTTCAAAGACACAGAGGTATACTAAAATATTCCTATGCTATTGGCTCCATAACAGTTGAAAAGGGCACTTCGCGACCTTTAAAATATTTATTGTTGAAGCTTTCTTGTGATGGCCACTATTTTTTTTTTTTTTTTTTTTTTTTTGAGAAAGTGTGATGGCCACTATTTATTTCAATGCATTGATACCTTAATTTTTTTTTTGTATTCTCGAATTAATTCCGTGTACTCTTCCACTTAACAAAAAGTATAGTTCCATAAAAAAATTATTTAAAAAAAAAAAAAAACACAGCTTTATGTTTAAAAAAAAATAGCCATTAATGTTTTCAAAATTCAGGCTTTTCTTATTGAGGTTTTTCGTTTTCAATTTTAATTTGTACATAGTTGAAATTGTTCTTCTGAGCTTGACTTTTCTGTAGTTGTAACTTGCATGTAGGGATTCCATTGGTATTGCCTTATCCTTCTTTTTTATTCTACTTTTTTTTTTCTCTCTCTCCTTTTTGAAAGAATAATGCCTTTGGAGTTAAATTTCTAATATAAGAAGTGCTTTATCCTTCTCTGGCTCATATATCTAATAAAAGAAGTGCTTAATTTCTACTAATATACTCCATATTGAAGTGCTTTGAAAAGGGGAAATGTGCTACTATCTTTAAGCATGAAGTGGTTTGTCCAATATGAGCATTTTTGTTCTTTGTTTAATCTAGTTGTAGGGATCACTTCCTTAATTATGCATTTGTGGAAATTATTCCTATTTGACAAGGTTAATTAATAGATTAATAGATGTACCTGACTAGAGCAACCTATGGATTCGGCTCCCACTTCTACTTCAAAGTCCATACAAACCTAGATTAATAGGTTGCACAGGCTGTGCCCTCACAATGATTTGATAGTTCTTCATTTTAGCTTTTGCAAATTAGACAGAATTGTCAAAATTATTACATTGCCACCCCCTAATGTACAAACAATAATTTCATTCTCATGTTTATATAATTATATTATATGCATGTATATATATATATATAATATCCTATATATTTAGTGTTTGTTTGACATCAGTTTTGTTGTTTAGCTTTTAGCTCTTATGTATAACTTTTTAAAACCTCGTTTTTTCTCACTTTTTTTTTTAAATACAATTATACTTTAGTACACTTTTAACAAAAAATAATTTAACAAAAAGCTAAATAAGTTATTATCAACCCATACTTAATTTTTCTTTTTTTGAGCATTTTTTATCCTCTGTTTCTTAAGCATTAAACCCACACTTAAATTGAGTCTTATACTCATAAGCTTATTTCCCAATACATTATTATATTTGAGCTCAACTTGTTTAATAACCGAGCATAAACTTTGCCTTAAACTTGGCTCCTTTGCTAAATAAAGTAACATATAAACAAGTTGTTTTCAAGGGAGGATAATAATTTGGTTAATTTACGGTCATACAAATAATTAATTATACTTTAATCCCATGAAAAATTTGTCCCCTTAGACTCTGTGTCCCTCTTCATTCCTAACTCCAAATTTTTATCTTAATACAAGTCATAAATGGCTTACCAATAGAGGATAATAATTTGGTTAATTTACGGTCATACAAATAATTAATTATACTTTAATCCCATGAAAAATGTGTCCCCTTGGACTCTGTGTCCCTCTTCATTCCTAACTCCAAATTTTTACCTTAATACAAGTCATAAATTGCTTACCAATCAAATCAAAGTCTTGATTCCTCTCCCTTCAAAAAAAAAAGTCTTGATTCCTCTCCTTCGCTTGACCAACTATTAAATTTAATATCAATGAACTTCGGCATCAATTCACATAGGAGATGTGTGTTTATTAGTTTATTTGTAATTATCACGAACAATTTAGGAACAAATTTAATTTAGGTTAAATCATGTGTTATTCTAAGGCTTGCAGAAGGGGGAGAAAATACTTTTTTTCATCACAAAATATGGAAAAATTCTCCTATAAATCTAAAATTCATACCACTCACAATGAGGAATAATATCTTAGAATAGCTTATCGATCCAATATAGTATGTTCTCATCTATATATATATATATTTTTTTTTTTTTGAGAATCATATCATATATATACATAAAGTAGTAAGATCTTACTTATAAGATAAATGGTAGTAATGTTTTCTTGAGTTATTTAAGAATTTCTTATTAACATACCAACCGCTCAACTGATCAAATTGAATAATATGTCATTTAGATATAAATTACGAATAAAGTACATAGTGCCTTGTTTCTAAAAAAAAAGTACATAATGCCTTTTTTTTAAATGGGAGTACATAATGCCTTTTAAGTAAGGTTATAATGAGCAACGTAAGGAGTAATATTTATTACTTCTATGTTATTTTATAATAAAATATTTAGTTTTCTTTCATTTTTTCATGTGATCAAGATCATTGTTTGCAATTTTTATTTTATACTACCATAATCATGATTTTATTAACAATTATTGTCATCTTCCCAATCATGTGATCACGATTATTGTTTGTAATTTTTATTTTATATTATCACAATCACAATTTCATTAACGATTATTATCATCTTCTCAATCATCAATTTTATCGTTAATTATCGTTGTTTCTACAACAAACTTCCAAGATACTTTATTTACAAGTAAACTATGAATAATAAATGCACAAAAACCTTCAAAGATTACAAAATTTAATACCTAGGATTCATATACCACTTACCACTTTTAAAGCAATTAGTTCACAATATAAAAAGGGCAAAAAAGAATAGGTCATTGTGTGTTAGTATTACCCTCTTTCCCTTTGCCCTTCATAGCCACCAAAAACGAAGTTTGAAAAATCAAAAATAAAAACAAAAACCCTTTTGAAATATACTTTTTTCATTTTTAATCCTTTGAAGAAAATTAACTAAAATAAAAAACTCTAGCCCCTTTTTTTTTAAAAAATAAAAATAATTAATTGCTTTTCTTTTTTTTCTTTTTCTTTTCTCAAAGTAAAATTCGTTCTCTTTCTCTTTCCCTCTCTCTAACTGTAGAGGTTTGTCGGAAGATTCTCTCCGGTTTCCATTGCTTTTGTTCGATACTCAAAGCTTCAGCGTACGGTTCTAGGGTTTTCTGTATTCTTCGAAATTTTCTCTCAGGTATTTTTTTTCAATTCGATTTTTTCTCAGATTCAGTTTTTATTTTCACGTAATTTGGAAGCTTGTATTTGAAGTCAAACTGTGTAATTTGAAACCCTAGCCCTTTGTTTGGTTGCTGAGAAAATGGTGGTAGAAACTAGGTTATTTTTTTTGAATTTTTTTGTGTTGTGTTTGATTAAAACGATTAAACTCAACTTAATCAAGTTGTTGTACAATGCACAGTTCGAGTTGAAAATTTTGTTGTTTGGATCGGGTATTACGAATTGTTGAAGTTTCAGAATTCTAATGTGTTTTAAACTTCCTACATTTTCTCCGCTACCAAACGGAGTTTAATTCTAAGTTACTTGATTGAATTTCGTTTTTTTTTTTTTAGGTTTTCTAGGCTGAAAGCAATGCTATTATGTTACGTTTTCTTGGCTTAAAATTTGGGTAGTTTAGCAATTAGGTATCTTTTGAAAGAATAATTACAAAACCCGAAATTGTAATTGTTATTGTTGTGATTGTTTATGTGGTGAATTAAATTTATTGTTTTTGGAGATTGAATCAATGTACTTATAGCTGATTCATCTGAATGCTTGTAATGGCTGTTTTAATCACATTGGACGATACCCTAGGAATGGAATATCTGAATTAGACTTGGTAGAATGAGTTAATTGTTTACGCTGGTTCTTAGGAATGGGAATTTAAGATTAGAAAGTCGATCTATTTCAATGCCTGCACCTTCCTAATGGCAATTTGGGGGCAATTTTTGTTTACTATATTTATCTTGCAGAAAGTATTGTTACTCGCAGAGTAATTAATAGACGTTTTTAGTTATTGTTGATTTGTTATGCCATGGGTAATTGAGTTTTTGCTGTGCACTACAGTTTTTCTTCAATTTCTGTGTACTAGGAATATGAATTTGACTGCAGGTAGCTGACCGGTCAGATTACAATTTTTCTTTCTCTTTTTTTGGGTAAAAGTCAGATCACAAGCTTAATGGCTATAAGTTACATCTATGCATTTTAAAGGTTCATGAAATTTCTTGCACCCACTTAATAATGAGAGTGCTTATATATCCCCCATCAATTTTATTGCGTGGGAGAGGAGGGGCACTTTTGGGTTTGAGTACATGTCCTCCATTGCATGTGAACATTTATATGTATGATTACAATGGATGCTCCTAATAATTCAAGATAGCTTGCTCTCTGCTTAAATTCAATATATTTTGGATGCTAAGCAATTGTTTTTTTGCTATTACTAGGTTGCTTCATTTGGACTTTGGACCACGTTGGAGATCAAAACGGATCACTGCTTGGAGTTGTTTGAATCCAAAGAACATGAGTATATAGTTTCTTGTAATGTCTATAACATGCAGACAGAGTTGCAGGTCTCTTTGCCCTCTGAGTCACACCTTCATCCAGATAATATATCAGTTCAGAATGGGGATCTTGATGTAACCTCGTCCACTGCAAATTATGTTCAGCCAAAGAAGCCTGGTATGTTATTATTCAAATACATTCTCTTACTTATTATAGGTGAATTAGAGAATGTGCTACCTTGGGATGTAGAAAGCCCCACATTTGATTGTTATATTACTGCCTAATGCAGCAAAAAGACCCACGCGGCAATGGGCTGCTTGGACACGTCAAGAGGAGGAAAGTTTCTTCACTGCACTACGACAAGTCGGCAAGGCATGTTTTTGTCCATTTGTATTTTGGCATTTGAATTTTTCACTTTATGATATTCACTAAATACGATATGAATTCACTTCAGAATTTTGAGAAGATCACTCGCCGCGTCCAAAGTAAAAACAAAGATCAGGTATTTGCCCTTACATTTTTCTTCTGATTATTCTCATGTGTTGCTCTGTAAGTCTTGAATGTGTTCCCTTGTTGACATAATACATATGTAACTTTCAGGTTAGACATTATTACTACCGACTTGTAAGACGTATGAACAAGCTGCTCGGTCCAGCGTTGTGTCTGGATGCCAAGAACTCTAAAGATACTAATGCTGCAATGCTTCGATGGTAATGCTAAACCCTAAAGGGATTGTTTTTCTTTGGATACATCTATTATTTGCATTGGATAGCTTTTATTGCATTAAGTGAATGGGGTTTCCTTTTACTATTTGGGGTATCCAATATATATGTTAGGGACACAATTATGTTAGGTCCTACAAATTCAATTTGTTGTTGAATATATCTGGTCTCTCTCTCTCTCTTAGAGCTTGATTACTCTTCTTAATGTTTTGTTTCATAAAAATGCTATTTATTCAGTATTCTATTTAATAAACATATTATTTTCTATTTTCCTTGAAAATTTTGTCTGGCATGATCAAGATCTGTTTATTTTCTGAAACTGAGATTTGTGTAATAGGTGGTCCTTACTGGAGAAGTACAGCTGCAAAGCCTCAAAGCTTCACTTGAAGCCTCGAAGATTTAAGATATTTATAGAAGCCTTGGTTAGTCAAGACTGTCTATTTTCCATACTGGATTGCTTTGCTATAAATAAAGTTTATAATTTCTGAATTGCCTGATTGACTGATTATCTTTCCCATGAAGGAGCATCAACTCTTGAAAGATAGGAGGAAGAATGTAAAGAAGAGACCTTCCCAGGGGGAAAACTCTCCTCCTGCTGCTTCAAGCACTGTATCAAACCAGAGTAGAGGATCGGGACAGGATGCTCGCACGATTAAACTGGTTCTTGTTGATAGTCAAAACATTCAAAAATTAGGATCTGGAAAAACTTCATTTAAGCGCAATGTTAATGTAGGTGTTAACCGTAGTAACAACAAAGGAGACTCTACTAACATGAAACCTGCAAGGCAACGACGGAAAGCAGGTAATCTCATCCCCCCCCGGGTGGGCACCAAATTTTTGAAATATAATTATTTGTTACTATGTTTTCATAGAAAAAAAAAAAAAAAAAAGGTAGAATGCATAGTCTTTTTATTTTACAATTTTGATAGTTATCTGCCTGATGATCTTTTCAATTAGAATATGACATCCTTCAGGCCATCTGATTGTATGCAATGGTACTTTGTTCAATGCAAGTTATTATCATGTTATTCTCTGATAATGGTACTGCAAAATTTCTGCCTAGAGGTGACGGCATGTCAATGTTGTTACTGTCATGTAAATAAGATTTGGATGGGGTTTGGGTAAGGAGCTGTTGCACTGATAAATTGTAAATTCCTGTATTAGTATAGATGCTCCACCCCCATGGTAAAGCTTGCTTTGTATTATTCTTACATATTCCAGTAAATAATAAAATGCAAATTCCCATATTTTGACATTCAAAAAGTGCTATAACAATAAATTTTCTCTTCGTCTTGTCACTACTGGATGATTAGCAGGTGTTGCCTCATCAGCTGCGTATAAGAAATGGGAAAAAGCCGCAATTGCTGGGGTTTCTTTGGTTGCAGATGCTGCTGAACATTTGGAGCGGGCAGCTACCGATAAAGAGGTTGAACATGACCCAGGTGCTCCAGGTGGGTGCGAAATTATTCTTTCTTTATTCTAGAAAGGATTTAAATTCTAGGCATGTTAAGGTTTTGACAGCATGATTTGTTTCCAATCTAATTTCCAGGCCAAAAGGATTCTGATCATGTTGGCAATGTTCTGCCTCCTTTGCCTACCTTTTCGCAAAATTTTGTTGAGAACAATATACTTGCTTCTATGAAGCTCAAGCTCCAATTGTTTCCAATTGATGATGGCACTCGAAGATCCTTGGAAATGGTGAGCATTCAAAAAAAAAAAAAAAAAAAAATCTTATGAGTGTAGTATGAGGTTTTAATGGCAGATTATGTTCAATACATAAAAGTAAATTTATTGCTTTTCATTTGTTCGTCTTTTAGGATAAGCATAATCCTCACCTGGAGCTCACTCTTAGTACCCGGAAGAAGATATCATCAGTATTGGAACATCTAAATCGCAAATGGGGAAATTCAAGTATTGCAGCTGGAGAGCTAATGCTTTTCCCTTATGGTGTTCAAAGGGAAAACCTGGTGGGTTATCAGAGGTGGACACAGGACTCAGTTGTTAGTGCTGCAGATGTATATGCAGTTCTAGGAAGGCCTCCTGTTTTCCGTTTAAGGTTCCTGCTTATTTCTTGTCCAATTAAATGCGTTTCTATCAGATTACGTCATTGAGCATTATAAGTGACATAAATTCTCCTTGAAGGTATGGTTGGTTTTCCAATGCCGAGCTTGCATCAGCAGTGTTGCAATCACCTACAGCATCCTGCAGCTTTCTGGGTGAGCAAAATGTGAATAAGGACAATATAAAGGGGAACAACATAGGTTCAGCACCCATCTCTGCACCATTGGCTAATGATCGGTCTGTGGATCTCTATGAGGATCAACTAACATCAGTGAACGAGAGCAATGATCTTTCTCCCTCGATTGATGTGCCCAGTGAGATGAATAATTACAATTGCATGGGTCCAAACAGTAAACTTGCAGAATCTGCTGATCCTGCAGGAAATATATCATGGAACAGAAAGGAGGCTGGTGATGGGACTGTCACGAGACAATTAGAAGATTTGGTGATTTTCCTTCCCCTTTCCCATGCTTATATTTCTTCCATTAATCACTGTCGTGTGTCAGCTCACTGTTGTGGTTGCAGTTTTCCAACCTGTGCACCCTTGAGGGCCTTGCAACCCTATATAATATACTAAGTATTCTATTCATGTAGCCTTATCTTAAAAGTTAGAAATATGGTCCACCTTTCTTGTGCATGTTCATGATTTTAATCCTGCTTCACATTTTGAGAGACAAACACTGGTTAGAAATTATCTTTTCTTCTTCTTCTTCTTTTTTTTTTTTTTTTTAGGTTATAGAAGTTTTATTGAATAAAAAAGTATGTCGTGTTCACGATGATGAACACACTGTACTTAAAACAATTACAAACAAATCAATAAGAAATACTAACAGATTGTAGGAAAGTTGAAATGGAAATACATTGCATAACTTATCAAAAAAAAAAAAAAACATACATTGCATAAAACCCCAAATACAAGACCACTCAAACAAAGCCCCAACTGGCAGAGACTTCAAAAGATCTAAAGGTCTCTCAATATCTTCAAAAGTATGGGTGATAATGATAAGCACAGAAATAAATCTTGTAGGGGCCACAATAACAGATATTAAGAATTGGCCTCATGTGCATATACTAAAAAAGGACCAGTGATAGAAGATACTTCTTTTCTATATGTGATAATATATACTCTCAAGTCTCAACAATCATTGTTATTGTTTTGCTACTGCTTTGTGGAATATAACCCCATGAAAGTGGCATTCTTGTTCAACATTCTAATCCCCCTCCCCTCCCGTCCCCCAACAACAAAAACCAAGCCTAAGTCCCAAATTTTTTGGGGGTTAGTTATGGATCCTCAACAAATTAGTCAAGGTCTGCCACAAGTAATATTTTATGTCATTCTATTCTATCCGAAGTCATACTCTCTGTTACTTCCTTAATTGACATGTTTTTTTTTTACTACTATTAATGTTAATTTTTGTCTCCCTCTACCTTTTTTTTCTTTCCCTCAACATGAATCAACTCACTCTTTCTCACTTGTGCATTAATTGTTCTCCTCAGAAAATGGCCAAACCATCTTAAGTGACTCTCCCTCTTCTATCTAGTTTACATACCATAGTGTCGCTATTAACTGGATTCAGACAGTTGTGTTTGAAATTTGACATATTCAGACTTCAGAGAATGTTGACCTCTGAAATGCTTATCCTCATGTAACTAGAAAGAGCATAAAAATTGCCATGGGTACTGGATGGTGCCTTACTTGTATAAAGATTTTCTACCGTCATTCTAATAGTGTCTTGTTGATAGTTGAATGGCAGCACCTATTTTTGAAGTCTAGAAGTGCTGTTATGACAAGTATCCATGTATATGGTGTCTTTTTTTTAATCTTCTAATTTGGTCTGTATTATGTTTAGGATGACCCAATATTTTGGGACTAAAATTTGATGGTTGTTGTACTATGTTTAGGATGACCTGAGATTAGGTGCTAGTACTGCAATATCAGCTGGGGAGTGGGCTGATAGCCTTACGAACATTAGCATCGGAGATCTACTTTCAGGAGTTTCTCATGATATTGATGCTAATTGCATTGACCAACCTGTTGCCGAAAGCTCTCAATGCCTTCAGCAGATTCCGTTCAGTTGTGATTCATTTGATGCTGCCATTGCTGCTCACATATCTAAACATCAGGACAAGATGGGATATCAACCAACTATGCCATCCCATGCATCTTCCATCTGGGATGCTGAAGAAACTTGTGATGCCTTCTCATTTAAAAAGAATCTTGTTCTTCGGCAGGGCGATCCAACTTTGTCCAGTGTTGCTCCTCCAGGCTCCTGCAAACAGACTTCCCCAACAAGCTTGGAGGTTACTGGCTGTTTGGTTGAGGTATTGTTTACATGGTCCTCCTATCATCAAGCTAGCTTACTGCCTGGGAATAAGAAAATTCTCTTGTAGATTGAAACAGATGTAATATCTTTAGATTTTCCTGCAGGAATTACCTGAAGTTGAGAAGCCTGTTGAAAACCCTGTGCAAGGAGACCCTATGGATGAATCTCAGTGTGATCCACATATCCTGGACAATTCGGCAAAGGATTTCAACACACTAGCAGACATATATTGGGTATGTTTCCTTTAGAACATTTTTTTTCTTTCTCCCTGTTATTTTAAGCCCAAGAACCCCCTTAGAGCTTGCTGGTTCATATTCTGAAAGCCACCGTAATTAATCCTGAGAAGCAAGGCCATTTTGGCAAAACTAATGCATTTCTATGTACCCTGTTTCAAGATGATGTAATAAGAACTACTGACATAAATTTGTGTATCATAGAAATATGAACTGCGATTTACACATTTGGTAGGCTTTAATGGATAGTTGACTTGATTTCACGGTTTCCATATTGCAGCCGGAGTCTCTAGGACCGCTAGATTTGGATATACCGTCTTCAAAATACCATAGTGAAGATTTGATTCTAAGTGATAGCCTTAGTGGTTTGAACCGTCTAATAGCCAGCAGTCTGGATGCATTTCAAAATTGCTCTTTTTTTGGGTTAGACAAGAAAGAATCAGCATCAGCAGTTGAAGCTCGAGAAGCAACCTCCTTTCCAAATTTTAAAATTGGCAGTGGGGTTTGAGAAGATTTCAGGTTGATATTCATACAAAGCATGAGCTTTGTTGTTGGCATTTAGCAAGGATAATCATGTCCCATTTGCCTGACTTTAGAGTTCACGTGAAAGGGTTTGTGCAGGCCAGTACAGTTCTGGTTTTGTGCATGAAGTTTCTCAATCCAAAAGTCTCCCTGTTGTACACAAATAGATATGGAATAACTGCAAGCAGTCCTGTATTCCAACTTGTATCTTTTGTTATGTGGCTGTAAATTGTATTTCATGGATGATGTGAGAAACTGTACAATCCCAATAGACAAAAAGAACAAAATCATCTGATCTAACATCCTGATGTGCTTTCAAAGACTACTATACATGCTAATGATCTGTACGAATTTTCATAGAAAATGATGTGGCAGCACGCTCCCAAGAATGTTTTTTTATGTCTTGATAATTTAGCTTTCACATCATCTAGTATGAAAATTTGGTGCGGTTTGTTTTTACATGAACCTTGTGCAAAAATTCTTATATATTTTAGCATAAGAACTTCACTTTTATTTTTTATTTTTTTTTATACGTAATTACTTCCATCACAACCACATTAGATTACCTAATATGATACTTCATTTTATTAAAATATCAATTTAAATTTTTTTTTTTTAATTCTCTTTAGGCTGTGTTTGGTTGCCGTAAAACGTTTTCCGGAAAATACATATTTTCCGGAAATGCTAATTTCCGGAAAAGGAAAATATTTCTCTGTGTTTGGTTGCATTTCAAAAAATTTTCCGGAAAATATTTTCTGGTGTTTGGAAAAGAAGAAGGAAAACACAAACCCAAGAAAAATATCATCAACGATCGCGATCTGAGATCACGATCTTGCCGGCGCGATCAACGGCGCGAGCTCGCGCCGGCGCGATCTCGCGATCGACTCGTCGCGAGATTGCGCCGTTGATCGCGATCTCGGTCGAAGGCGAGATCGCGATCAACTACACGATCTCGCGCTTCGACCGAGATCGCGATCAACGGCGCGATCTCACGACGGCGCGAGATCGCACCGTCGATCGCGAGATCGCGCCGCCTGGAGCTCGGACAGGAGATCGGCGCTGCCTGGAGATCGACTGACTGTTCGGTTTCTTCTTCTCTCTCACGCGCGCGCGCGCTCTCTCTCTCTCTCTTTTTCCGGAAATGCTTTGAAGTGAAAATGAGGGGAGAAAATCATTTCCGGGTCAAAGGTGAAAATATTGGTCAACTGGAAGTCATTTTCCGGAAAATATCATTTTTCGTGACAGCCAAACATGCGGAAAATGGTGAAAATGATTTCCTGAAATCATTTTCACCCAAAACAAACGCACCCTTAGTCACAACAATCACAATTCATTTTTGTCCTTCACCCTTGGGAAATGCAAAATAATAATAAAAAATTGTTTTTCATAAGTTATAGTGGCTTGTAAAAATTTGTACAATCAGTGTGGCTAAATCCAATTTTGCTTCATGGATACATAAGTTGGTGAAGGTTTTTTTTGGGTTCATCGGGTAAATTTTGGACCTAGTCCTATTTTAGCACATCTGATATGAATGTTTATAGCATCCAGCGAGGTCAAAGATAGCCAAAGTCATGCCTATGCCCACGAAATTTGATGGGGAGAAATCCATAATAGCACTAATGGCAAACGAACTAATAAAATACATTATTGTTGTTGTTGTTGTAGATAAGAGTGGGATACGAACTTATAAAACACTTATTATTATTATTACTATTATTATTGTGGGGGTCAAAAACACCCAAAAAGAGAACAATGATGAATGTACTTGAATTGGTAAAGTCTTTGATGGGGTTGTATAAGAGATCTGAGGTTCAATCCCCGTCTACACCAAAAACTGATTAGTGTCTTGGTCTGATGATAAAGAGTTATCATTAAGAGCAGACGCCATAGGTTGAAACTCTCTCTCAAAAAAAAAAAAATGAATGTACTTGAACTACACAACTAATTTCTAAGAGACGGGAAAAAGATCCATGAAGGGAAGATCGAGCAGTAAATTAAAAGATAGAAATAGACCTAAACAAGCTTTTATATATGGAGGAACAAGGTTCCCAAGGTATACAAGGAAGATTCAAAGAACAAAATTAGGAAGAAAAACTCTCTTAGCTCTCTCTAGTTCTAGCTTTAACTTTCTCTCTCATTTTTTCTAAACCCCCTCCCCTATTGCCCTCCTCCCCCTTTTATAGCCACTTTCTCTCATCCTCTAGTTGTTTGGCTCCTAGTTGAATTTTGGGATACTTGTCCCATCAAGATTATGCTTTGCCATTTCTTGATTAAGAAGAAAGACTTTTGGGGGGTGTTCTCACTGTTTAGGCCAATAATTCAGCATTCAATGTGGCTAAAATTAGGTAAGGGGTAAAATTAGGTAAGGGGTCTCATTAATGTGGAGGTGACTGTTTCAATGGGTTCTGCATTTTCTTCGCCGTGTCTTTTCGAGAAAAAGGTGGAAGAAGGATGTTCATATCTAAGGAAAAGAGTTGTTATCCGAGGTATCTTGATGACCTCGGGAAGAAGGTTTAAGGGGGTTATCTCAGTTATGATCCCCAAGAGGGTTACCATCCCTGATTTCTATGGTTGTGAATCTAATTGGTTTCTCTTAATTAGTCTGATGTTCCATCTGCAATCATACCATGGGCTTGGCACGCTCCTCAGGTTTACCTCTTGGGCTTTGCCCCTAGAGTTAAGTCAGAGTTCACCCCCCACAATTATTATTATAGATAAGAGTGGTTTTGCGACAATTTTTTTAAAAAAAGTAGATGGGAATTTAAATTAAGGTGCTTACCATATGATGATTTTTTTTTTTTTTAATCATCAAACTATGACACCAATTTAATTAGGTGCATGGTTTTAAAAATTGGTATGGTTAAAGAATCGATAAAAAGACTGGTTACTGGTTTTATGGTCCGACTAGAGTCGAACCAATGGTTGAATCGACGATGTCATAAATAATTTAATTTAAAATATTTAAATAATTTTTTTGTGAATTTTTATTTTTCATAAATTATATATATATATTTCTTTTTATACAAGATATAAATTCTACTTTACTCTAATCTAAATGTATATATATGTGAAACTCTCTCTAAAGACTTAACTCTCGACCCTTGCACCTACACTCCACAAGTACTTATACTTGTAGTCTTGTGGAGTCAGTACTTGTGGAGTGACTATCGCGCTAAATTATATTAAGAAAATATTAAAAAATTGAAAGATTTTCTTTCCTCTTCCTTTTTTTTTTTTTTTCTAATTAATAATTGTTGACAAAGTATAATTTGCTATTTAAGTTTATATATATATATATATAATAGTTTAATATTTTAACTATTTATTTATATTAAAAAAAAAACTAAAACCAAAGTCCTAAATGTCAAAATGACTAGACAATTCATTCATTTCCATTCATACTTTCATAGTCTGTAGTCACACTCACACACATTTACTCTTGTTTTCTTTTTTCTTTTTTCTTTTTTTCTTGATCGTCTTCTTCAACATTCTATTCTAGTCAAATCTCAAAGTACAGATTACTCATACATATCATCCAATAGAAGTATCTCTTGTATTTAATTTTCACCCACAAATCTAAGATTTTTTACAATCTCATTTCAGTGCAAATCTAAGAAGTTTGTACCATTTTATTCTAGTTTTTCTTCTTATTCTTCTTCAATTTTCGATTTTTAATGATAATCGAATTGGATTGATGTTCGGTTCTCAGTTGAACTGGCCGGTCCAAACCTATTTTTAAAACCATAATTATGTGCCTTAAGAGCATTTTAGTTAAAGCAAAATTATAATAAGGTAAATTAGTCAAACTATAAAGACCATTTGGTAATGAGGGTTTTATTTCTTTAACAAAATAGATTAGATGGGACGACTAATCATGAGAATCTTATCTAAGCACGACCCTAATAACCTTCACCACTTAAAGTAATTGATAATATCAAAAGATTCAGGATAAATTAATACCAAGCCCAGAAGGACTAAAAAAAAAGTGTGATCCAAGTGGAAGATCCCATATGGATGAGGTGTTTAAGAGCATGTGTAATTGTCCCTATTTTAACTTAAGGGATCAATATAGGTAAGTAAAACAAAAAATCACGCAAAAAAAAACCCACATCAGCCTCCCTACCCCTCCCCTATTATAGAATTTTGTTAATGTGCTTATTCCTATAGCAAAATCCTAAAATAGGGAAGGGAGGATAGGAAGGCTGATGTGGGTTTTTTTGGTTGCTTGGGTGATTTTTGGTTTGCTTTCCTATATTGACCCTTTATCCTAAAATATGGAAGCTGCTACTAATGTTGAGAGTTTTGGTACCCCTTAGAATTTAGGGTTTTTTGTTATTTGCAAAAACACCCTTGGAGTTTCAATTCTTTCCTTATAAACCCTTAAGGTTTAGGATAAACCCTTAAGGTTTAGGATAATTTTGATCTTTCCCCTTTCAATTTCAAAACTCAAATCCTTACCCTTAATGTTATATATTTTTTGCATTTAAGTCCTAGCGTTGATGCATCAAGATGAGATATGCATTAAGTGTCACTTCAACTCAAAATGACATAATTTTATGAATCCAAAATTTAAAAATTTAGTAGGCAAAATCAAAATTACTCCAAACTTTCAGGGTGCAAATAGAAATTTAGTCAAAATAAATTATGACATGGCTATAATAGGGTCCAAAACAACATAGTTTTAAATGAAATGAAAAATTAAAAAAAAAACTAGTGAGAGCTTATTTAGTACTTTACAGATATCTCATCACAACAAAATGACTTAAATTCCAATGATATATAACATTAGGGGTCCATTTCCAAGTTGGAACATAACGGGACAAAATCAAAATTACCTCAAACTTCAAGGAAGCAAATTGCAACTTAGTTTAAATTTGATAAGGATCTAGTATTAACAACCTTCTTTACACCCTCTAATAGTTTTCAACTTTCATATTTCAAAATAGTAATGTTATAAGTACTACAAATTTTACCACATTGAAATTATAAACTAATATGTTACCAATCACATTTTTTACCAAATCATTTTGTAAGTTTTATGTAATAAAAATTATAGTGTCTTTAAAATTTTCTATATCAAAATGCTCTCTCACTCATATGTAAACATCCCTTTAAAAATTTATATTACCTATCAAAAACAAAACAACTAGTTACCATAACTTTGTTTTTCCTATAGTTTGTTTTGTAGCAATATATTATTTTAATTTAACATAAAAATGAGTGAGAGTTTGATGCAGGGAAATATGTTAGGGTTGCAATATGGTTTAGAATGTTATGGATTCCGTTCCGTTCTGGCTGGAACGGCCGGAATATCTCGTACCGGTGTGTAAAACGGAATGGTAATACCGTCCATTCCACCTCGGATTAAATTTCGCCCCATTTCGGCCAATTTCGGCCGAAATTCATTTCCGGCCGGTATGAATTTTGTCTTCTTATTTTCCCTTTCTGAACTTGATCGGCATCTTTTTTGCTAGATCACCAAAAATCCTTCTCATTCTCTCATCTATATCTCATTTTCACACTTGTAGCTCCTTGTCTCTCTATCATCTCTCACTATCTGACCCTCTCAACCGTGACAGAGAAGTTCAAAAGAAAATTGAAGAGCGAGATGAAGCAAAAAAAGTGTGACTTGCGAAACAAAAAGGGAGAAGAAGAAGATGAGAAGAGGAGAAAATATCTCAGAAGGTGAAATGATGAAGAAAGAGTAGCAATAATGAAAGAAGTGGCATTTGAGCAGATAGTGTTGTCACTAGTCACGTGGGTGGCTTGGGAAATGGGAAAAACTGAAATAGTAGTCAATAGGAAGCAATACTAGTCACGTGGGTGGGTTGGGAAATGGGAGAAGCTGACAAAGTAGTCAGTATGAAGCTTCTTGGACGCTTGTGTACGATTACACAAAATGTGAGTTAAAAAAAAAACAAACATAAACAAATGTTTAAAAAAAAAAATAATAATCCCACTTCTTTTAATAGAAAACTATATTAAATTTATTATTTTATATAATAGTAATAATAATATATAAATATATATTTTAGCAGTAATTTCGAAACAGTTTTTGAAACAGTACTTGAAATTGATCGGTATTGAAATATTTTATTCCAATGAACAAACTAAAACAGGTTCTGAAATGGTATTCATAACACTGCCTTAGGCAATATTTGCCCTCCATATTTTTATTACTAAAGAGTTATCGTAAATTTGTCTCTAGGATACAATTAAGATGTTGAGTTCTACAAATAACAATTCTGGAAAATGACCATAGAATTTCTTGTGTTTTTCTCAAACTTACTGTTTCAAGTAAACATAAGTATCTATTTATACCCATAGGGTTATGTTTCATGAAAATGTATGTATAGAAAGATAAAATGTTTCATAAAACGGTTAACAAAAATTAAAACTTCTTCAACCTTTCTGAATAGTCACCAAAAAATTCTATAGAAAATTTCAGAAAATTCAGATTTTCGAATTTTCACTTAGAAAATTCTAGAACTTGAATTTTCATTTTATAAAACCTTATTCTCCAAACTCTAACATTATTATTACAATCTATCCTTGTATACCAATATATACAACACCAATGTCTTTAAAGTAATGCATAATAAACAATTTTAGAAAATTTTTGACTTTATTTTCATGAAAATTTTAAAAAGCCACCACAATAATTAATTATATTTTTCTTTTCCTATAAAAATATTTTTCAAACCAATCTATTTAGCGCATCTATTTTTTAAGCTTTAATAGGTGATTCATGTTTGTCTTATAGTCATTTTTTTAAGTTCCAGTACGAGTAGCAGTGAATGCTTACACGGTTACACGTGTAAGTAAGTGCCTACCGCTTGGTGAAATAATGCAAACTCTACGGCTCTCTTGCATGGTTTTTAACTAGACTGGCTTTAAATTGTAGCTAATAGCTACCACAAGATCGGACTCTTCTATTGCAAACTGCAATATATAAATATATATCAATAAAAATGGGCCATAACATGGCATAATGCACACTATTTCTTCCTTGTCTTGTTTTTTTTTTTTTTTTGAAATGGTCTCTTGTTGTCTTCTACATATGTGGACCATAAGATGATGATTAATACGGCCGCCTTAGACTTGTCTTACAATTATTGTCAAGTGGTGCAAATGCTTTCATGTGGTAGCAAATATCAAAACATCACTCTGAAGTCACAATTTTTTTACACAATTTTACCTCCCAACAAAAAAATATACAAAATGTTTTACCTTATTCATCATACTACAAATGCGAGAATATTCCTATATATGGCTTATAAATCAAATAGTAGTACCTAATATGTGATTTGATGGTAATAGTTGAAGGTGCAAATTGTAAGCTTTAAAAGTGATTTAAAAGCAATCCAAACTTAAAAGAAACAAAGTGCATTTTAACCTAATTTTTTTTCATTAATTTGTAAGAAAATTTCTCAAACATACTCACAATATTACTATTCAAATAATATTTATATTTGCTTTTAATCATATTATTTATTTTAATAATCATGTTCCTTAATTACTTAGTTGAAATATTCAACCATATATATATTCATGAGTATTAGGTCTTGCTATACTAGCCAACTTCATTTTAGCTTTTGTGAGTTCTCTCTCTCTCTCACTCTCACTCTCACTCTCACTACTCATGGAGAGCAATCACCAAAAGCCTCATGCTATTTTGTTTCCTTACCCTCTTCAAGGCCATGTAATCCCTTTCGTCCATCTAGCCATAAAGCTTGCATCAAAGGGCTTCATCATCACCTTTGTGAACACTCAATCAGTCCACCACCATATAACCAAATCTCAACCCAACAGCACCAAAGAAGATGACATCTTCACCGGAGCTCGTAAATCAGGGCTAGACATACGTTACACAACTATCAGTGATGGTTTTCCACTAGGGTTCGATCGTTCCCTCAACCATGACCAGTTTTGGGAGGGTGTTTTAATTGTCTTCCCTCCCCACGTCGATGAACTTCTAGCAAAAATGGTTCACTCCGACCCTCCCATCACTTGCTTGATTTCAGACACTTTTTTCGTGTGGTCATCAATGATTGCCAACAAGTATAACCTTGTTAATATTTCTTTCTGGACTGAACCAGTTTTAGTTCTTACTCTCTACTATCACTTGGATCTTCTCATAAAAAATTCTCATTTTGCATCTAGTGGTATGTGAAATCTCTCTCTCTCTCCCTTGAGAAAATGTTTAAATTTCAACCACTTAATAAATGAATGTTTGTAATTAGTGACATGTCAATTTGTAGGTTGTGTATAGAAAAATTTGTAATATTTCTAACATTATTTTTCTTTGCACTGTCTTCTTTTATTTATTTATTATTATTATAGAAAGAGTGTATGTTAGGTTGTAAATTTGTAATTACCATCTCTATACTTCGTTGTTGCCAATTAATTCATGACTAAAATGTAAAATTGACCATCTAAGTTTTTTCATATTTTATTTCATTCATCTAACTTTATTTCATTTCGGTCTTTTAACTTTCAAGTTTATTCAATTAAGACATTTCCATCCATTTTTGTTATATGTTATGGTTAATTTTTCAATTTTTTAGATTTATCTTCAAATTTTTTTTAATTAAAAAATTTCAATTAATGATTGAAAAATATTTTTCAATTTTTTTTTTCAAAAAATTTTAACAAAATTTTGATGGAATGCCTTAATTGAATAGATTTGAAACTTGGATGACTAAAGTGAACGAAAACAAGATTAAAGAACTAAAATGAAATCTTAAAAAATTCAGAGAATCAGTTTTGCATTTTAGCTTTAATTCATTCTTTTGTAGGAAAAATTTACGTATATGGTTTTATTTTTATGGGATATTTATTTATTTATTTTTTGTATTACTAGACAAACGTGAGGACACAATCGATTACATACCGGGTGTGAGGGCCATTGAACCAAAGGATTTGATGTCTTATCTTCAAGCTACCGACAATTTATCAACGGTGGTGTACCGTATCATAGACAAGGCATTTGAGGATGTGAAAAGAGCGGACTTTGTTGTCTGTAACACGGTCCAAGAGCTTGAATCCGAGACAATCTTAGCCTTACAAGAAAAGCAGCCAATATATGCAATTGGGCCTCTTTTCCCAGTTGGGTTCACCAACAACACTGTGCCTACTAGCATGTGGTCCGAGTCAGACTGCATCCAGTGGCTTAGCACCAAGCCACATGGTTCAGTTTTGTATGTCTCGTTTGGTAGCTATGCTCATGTTAGTAAGCAAGGCATTGCAGAAATAGCATATGGGCTTTTGGTTAGTGGGGTGAGTTTTATTTGGGCGGTTCGACCTGATATTGTGAGTTCTGATGAGCCCGATTTCCTGCCCGTTGGATTTGAAGACGAGACCAAAGGTAGAGGCTTGATCATGCCTTGGTGCCGTCAGATGGATGTGATCTCACATCCGACGGTCGGAGGGTTCTTAACTCATTGTGGATGGAATTCAATATTGGAAAGCATATGGTGTAGTGTACCAATGTTGTGTTTCCCTTTGCTTACCGATCAATTCACTAATAGAAAATTAGTGGTTGATGATTGGAGGATTGGACTTAATCTATGTGACTTGAGGTCAATCACAAGAGAGGAAGTTGCAAGAAAGATTAACCGTCTGATGAGTGGAAAATTGGCTGATGAATTGAGGACGAATATTGAGGAGCTCAAAAAGGTATTAGTGAACTCATTGTCCACTCATGGATCATCAGAAAATAATTTCAATCAATTCATCAATGATGTGAAAATCAAAATCAGAAAGAAACTTGGGACTGTCACATTGAAACACAATGGTCCATCATTCAATAATGCTTAGTTTCCCTGCATGGCCTTCCAGTATGATCATTCATTGTACAAATTCATAAATGACCTCATTGTTCTGTCAAATAAATGAAAAGAACAGTGCTTAAATATTGTTCCATTGAATAAATAGAATATAGGTCCCTTCTCAGGTCGCTTTGCATTGTATCATCTTTCAATGTTTTACAAGGAATTGTGTTACTTTTAATTACCCATATTCTTAACAAATGAAGCAATGTGTGTTAGTCAAATACGTTATTGTCTTTTGTTTGGTTTGCTGAGAAGTGAGATAAAAAAGGAATGGATAGAATTTAGAATTTGTTGCTTTCAAAATTCTATCATCTCTAGCTGTGATTAACTCATCCAAGGAAAATGGCGGCACTAAATGTCAGTAAAATGGATTGTTTGTTTTTAGCGGGTACAAACTGTCAAAATTACATCATTAATTAGATGTATACTCTTCCACTGGACAAATAAAGTATGTCACCTACTCAGATGGCTCTAGGTCCCGCTGGGTTTGTCAATATGTAGTAGCATTATATGATCTTTCATCCTTTTATGACATTTACTAAGATTTTTTTCTACTCTTTCACTGTTAATATTACAGCAATAATTGAACTTGAAAATTTTGAGACCAGCTATATTAGCACTCATGACTCAACCGACTAATCAAGATTAGTCAAATCACAAGTGTTCTTTCCATCATTCTATTTTTATCTAAAATCGTAGTCTTTGTTTCCTCTTTAAGTAATTATCAGCCCTAACTCATGCGATGTACATGAATAACTACTTAATGTGTTTCAGGAAAAAAAAATCATTATTTTTTAGTTGGAGTAGTAAGTAAAAATGCATTAAAAAAATGATATTAAAAGAAATAGCACAAATTTTATTAGTTCAGAAAAAGAAAATAATATTGTTTTATTTATTAGTTTGTTGTGAGAAGGAATAAGAGACAAAATTTTGCGTATCTAGTTTAGTTTGTATTTTATATATTGGTATATATAAGATAGGTTGTAATATATATTCCAAAAAGTGTCTATTGGCTAAAAAGGTTCCTATTGAATGAAAATATGTTTGTTGATTGAAAATATTTCTATTGACAAAAAAAGTGCCTATTAAATGAAAATGTGTCTATTGAATGCACAAATGTCTACCAAAAGGTGTCTATTGAAGTGTCATAACAATTTATATTGGATATACAAAAAGGTGCCTATTGAATGAAAATGTGTGCCTACCAAAAGGTGTCTATTAAAAAGTCATAACCCTTCATATTTGATATACCAAAATGTGCATATTGAATGAAAATGTATCTATTGATGAAAATGTGCCTATTGAAAAATAAAAAGTCACAATTGTTTGGTATTTTTAAATGTATACGTGGCATTAATTTATGTAGCTATGTGGCACAATAAAGAGTGGCCAACAAAAAGTCAAACGTTTCAGTTTTATATTATATATAAATTTATAGTGAATTTATTTATTATAAAATGACAATTTATGCCACAATCCTTCTCCTTTGTTAAGTATGGTTTTATAAACCGGACTAGGGAAAAATCGTTTTTGCCTCTGATTCTTGTCTAACCCAATTTTTGACCTATTTTGGCTGGTTTTGATATGTTTTTGACTAGTTTTCACCAATTTTGGAAGTTTTTACCAAATTGGATTGTGCTCGGTTCTCAATTGAATTGGTCGGACTGGCAAGTTTTGTCCAATTTTTAAAAATATGTTGTTGGAGCTTGAGATTGACTATGAACAAAATGCAACACTAAATAAAAAAAAGTAGATGAAATTTTTTTGCATTATCAACCATCAAAATATCCACACATAAAAACCAAAAAACAAACAACCAAAGCTAAATTAGTTGGTAGAATGGAGCATGCCGGGTTTTAACTTTTATAGACCTTTGAGAATAAAGAAAAATATATAGTTATCCTCTCTCTCTCTCTCTCTCTCTCTCAATACTTCTTAACATTAAATAGATTAAAATAAGCAAAACTCAAAGTTTAATTTTGTTTCAATTTTCCAAAACATCAACAGAGAAAAAAATGGTTTCTCTTATAAAATGTAGACAATATTGATCTCCCTATATATGAGAGACCAATAATATCATTAAATTACAAGACTCTTATAGCTTGTTTAGAAGTTTAGAGAGGGAGGAGAGTAGTGGAGAGTAGAGGGGAATGGTTATCCTCCACCTTATTTGGATGTTTTTAAAATTAGTAAGGGGGAAATGAGTAATTAGCATTTCTTCTTGTTTGGATGTTTTAAAAATTAGGAGGGAGAGGAGAGGAAATAATTTAAATAGACAAATTTACCTATATTTGAAAATGGACTTGCAACATTGGTCTATAATTAATTTGTTAAATTAAATAATTATGACTATAGCATGCAATATTTTTTTTTATAATTTTTTTTAATGTGAATTAAATAATCAACATTGGTCTATAATTCATTTTTTTTCTTTTTTATTATACTAAAAAAAATCCATCCTTAATTGATAATAATTAAAATAAGAAAAAATGTTTGTTTTGTTTGTTGCTTGCTCACTCCCAAGTGCAGGAGATCGTAGCAATATAATTCTCGGAGTACCGAGGTCGAACCATAAGGAGCAGGGTAAATTTAAAGACAATATAATTAAATAACAATTTGGGTGAAGAAGAAAAATACTTTTGCTTGGTGATTGTTAACAAAAATAATAATAAAAACCGATTAAAATCAATAATGTAAATACCAAAGCATCAGGGTGTTTCCCTATATCGATATGAAATTCTTTGTGATCTAAGAAATTATATATTTCATAATTGATTGTTCTTATATAATTAAATACTTATGATTCGGTTGAACTGAGACAATTCAAGAACGCATGATAACCTAAATTGATAATGCGGTTAGAAAAGTTTTCAGAAAAACTCATTCACTTTAAAACCTGATTTCTATTTGAAACTATTAGAAATTCATCTAAACAATAAGAAAAACATGATTGAACTTATTGAAAGTATGGAAGAACTAATACATCAAAAGAAATCTAATTGAACAATCAAATATGTTGTTGATAAAATCCTAGAAAGAATCACATTGAATATTCATACCGTATAGAAGAAATATAACCCCTAACCCTAGCAAAGAGTTTAGGCTGCCATTAGAGAAAGAAAAATACAAGGTTTTCTCTACCAAAATTCGTTCTACCAGCTTCCCTTCAAAACCCTAATGTCTAAGTGTCCAAAGAAAATAAAACTTTTCTATTTTAATTTCCATCCAAGTTTACAGTAGTAAATTATGAGTTAATTTCGGCCTTAAAAAATTGAGAATTTCGAAAAACTAAAAACTGGAAAGTTGTAGATATTTAAGTCATGGTTCCAACCCATCTGGTCTTGTATCAATTGGATTTTTGAGGAGAAATATACGTCCAAAATACTGATTAGTGCTCAAATAAGATTTTTCCTTTTCAAATTCTACCTCTTTGATTTCTTTCCTTATTTGAAACTTCCAATCATGATAGACGATCCAAGCACTCTAGCTGCACCTCCTTAGACATTTAAGCATGGTCCTTTAGCTCCACTTCAATTCTAGCTTGGCCTCCATTCTCTCACAAATTCCTGTAAACTCATCTTTCTCACATGATTTCCTGAAAATAGAAAATTATTCATAATAAATAGCATCTTATTCAAGAAATTATGTAAAGATAAATAATAAGGACTAATGCAAATCATGACTTAATTATACAAATTAAGCATAGTAATAAAGAGATAACGCATACGTAAATATATAACAAGTATATATTGTAAGAAGTTATCATTTGTTTACTGAAAAAATAAACAAAATATTGAATTTTGAGTGTTTTTTTTTTTTTTAATAGAACAAGGTCTAAAACTTTCAATAAAAAATATCAAGATTCAAGTGGGGCCAAAAAAGAGAGCCTAATCATTTACAAACAAGATTAAACTAGGGGCTGAAATACAAGTTTTACTCAAAATTCTCTAGCTCTCTTCCTTCTGTTCTTTCACTTTCATTCTTCCACTGTTGTTTAGCTTGATAAATACAAAAAAGTTTTCAATGTGCATAGGGATAAAATTGTTTTAGATGATGAAATTGTCTATATTAACCTGAAATACTTATAACAACTAGCTTCTTGTTACACATATTCATTCAAACTAGTTTCTAGTTCAGGTATATACCCAGTTCAAAGTTCTTTGATTTAGCAAACTGGTTTCAATTAATCCAGGTTTCATCATGAAGACCACACACGATATAGCTTCTTCTTCTTCTTCTTCTTCATCCCCCTCTTCTCCAATTACAATATTGGAAGAAAAGCCTAGTTCAAGTTCACCAAAAAAATCAGCTTTGGGAAGATTACGTCTTAAATTGTCACCAAGCAGAAAGGCAGATAAGCGTTCTCTTTCCCTAACTGGTTCCAATGCGAGCTCCAAAGGGTGTTCAATTACTTTGACGAGGATGGAGATGGTAAAATATCTCCTTCTGAGTTACAAAGCTATGTGAGGACTGTTGGGGGCGAACTGTCAATTGATGAGGCAGAAGCAGCTGTAATTTTGTTTATATAATAAGGGTAAATTATGTAATTTACTTGGTCAATAATTTATGCACTCTACTCTTCCTCCAAATCTCTCCAATTTGGAGGAATTAAAAATGAGGAGTTAGAGGTAGTTGAAATCCCTCCAAATTCCTCTCTCTCGTTCCTTAAAAAACTTCCAAACAAGGTAATTGAATTACTTTTCTTCCCTCTACTCTACTCTCCCTCATTTTTTAAACATCCAAATATGCCATTAATAGTTAATTTCTTTTTTATTACTCCATTGTTGCGCCTAGCAATGCAAGCATGAAAAACACTTATAAGAAGGAAAAGGGAGATACAGTGCCATACTGCCATCCCTTATGAGGTTTCAGGAGCTTAATCAGTCTTTTTATCAAGCATCATGTAGGTTATGGTGATTCAGTATTCTTGTGGCATGATACTTGACACGAAGATGTACATAATTATATGATTTTTATCTTTTTAATGGCCTTGTTATTATTTATTATGCAACAAATTCTATTCAAGCTAAAGTTTCTATTGTGTTTTCTTCTCCCAAAAGAAAAAAAAAAAGGTTTCTATTGTGTTTTTTCCAGGTGGTTAGCGGTGTTGTCCAGATAGGCCAGATGCACTTGTTCAAATCTGAAGTAAGCTTCCTAATATTTCTTAATTTTTGACACAAAAGAAGATTTTGTGACTTGGGGAAAACTACTCTATCAAGAAAATGTAATTTGTTTGTGTGCTAGTGGGAATGCCAGTTTTGTTGCAGGACTTGCAATTCATAAAGCATAACAGAGACTTTAGATGCACAAGTGAATTTTATATTGAGCCACGTACTTCAAAATATTAAAAGGATGAGAGTTTTTTTTTTTTTTTTTTTTTTAAGTTTATCCATTATCTAATTCAGTTGGTCTAGAATTTCAAAACTAGCAATTAAATCTTGCAAGTGTGTTAAATGATCCAATTGGTCCTTAAAAATTGTCTTATTTTTCAATTTGGTCTTTAGAGTTTTGAAAGTCTGTAAAATTATTACTCAATTTTTTATCCTTGTGCTTTCACAACTTTTTCTCCTCAACCAAATATGAAATGTAGATTTTTTTTTTTATTTCATATCTAGATTTTATATAATAAGGGTCTAGATTTTTTTATTTCAAGGTTAAATAGTAAAAAACTTATTCTATTCTATATATTTCATATCAATTCCACATGAAAATCCCATAAAATAAATAAATAAAAAAATTCCACGTGAAAATAGTGAGACGTCGAGGTGGCTGGCTACATGAGAATATTATTTCACCTAATAGATTCTACTAGTAATTTCTAAACAACATAAACCTTTCTTTATTATTATAAATGTCCTCAACTACATGACTCATTAATATCCAAATTAATGTGTAGACCAATTTAGATAATTTTAGTAATTTCTAAACTTTAAGGATTTAATTGCTACTTTTGAAAAAAAAAATTTATCTTTTGATTTTCAAAAAAAAAAAAAGAAGGAATTTAAGTAACAAAAATGGAATTTCTCCTCTCTCTCTCTCTCTTAAAAAAAAAAAAAAAAAAAACTAGCTAGGTCTATAACTCTATAACTCTGACTCTTATTACAATTGGGATATTAGAGTTACAATAGATTGTGACTATGAGTTTAAACTTTAAACTTTAAAGCAGGGAAAGTACAAGTTTAGGATCTAAGAACATTTTATTTAGTTAAAATTGAAAACTTTTTAGTAAAAGTATAAAAAAAAAAGTTAAAAGTTAATTGAATAATACAACGGGATTCATGAATAATACCAAAAAGTACGATGAGACCTATGATAAGAGCCTCATCAAAGTCCCGATTGTACACGTGTTATTACCTATTACCGTCACGTGGTGTAAGGTCAATAAGTCCTCTCTAAAATCCTTTTTTTTTTATTCAAGAAAAAAAAATAGTTGAATAAGATAGTTAGGCCCATCAAGCCCACTATTTCCTCTGCCCAAAACGAATGTGGAAATTAGAATGGTCCATTGAGCCATCACTTTAAATTTTGTTGGAGATTAGCCCACCAACATTGCTCATAATAATACACATTACTTATATATTAAATGGGCCCATGACATATTTGGGTTCATACCGTTTCTTCCCAAAGCTGTTGTTGAATAAAATTAGAGAGTTTTCACAGATACAAGCCGAATCCTCATCTATACCACAGGTGATGGGAGTATGGGATGATAAGGATTGTTAATATTCCTATTATTAGGAGTGTGCATGAGTGGAGATGGAGGGTTTTTTCAGCCTAATTCGATCTTGTTGTGTAAAGAAATTTTCAATTCAATCTAACCCATTACTTGTGTAGTTGTATAGAACCCAACTCAACCTGCATTAGTCGGATTGGCTTCGGGAAGATTAGTGGGTTGTTTTTACATGTTTCATACTTTATAAATTTTTTTTTGAGTTTTCATCAACTATTTAAGTTTAAAAAAAAAAATTATTACAATTCACATTATATGTTTGACTTATATTTCAATTTTCTAAATTTATCAAAATTAATTCTCAAAATACCAAAATAAATCAAACTAAAAAAATTAAAATAATGGCAGTAAAATATACTTATATATATGGTGGTTGAGTCAAATGGATTGAAAAAAACTGTCATCCTAAATCCGACGCAACTCAAGGCTCAAAATAAAATCAACCCACCTACCCAAGGCGTTGGGTTGGGTTGGTTTCTTCAAATTGGTGGGTTAGATGCACACTTCTAATTTCCACATGTTCGGCGCTATCATGATGTGCAGTGATTCTATAACCTTAAGTCAAAAAAAAAAAAAAAAAAAAAGTAAGATGTGCAATGACAATAAGTCTGACAAAATAGAAATGTTTTTTATTTTCTCACGGTTGTTGAATTATGAAATATTGTATGATGTAATGATTGATGTATAATAAAAATGACATGAGTGATAAATCCATGTGAAAATGATGTTATAGCAATCATAACTTGCGATCACAGTTGTAAGTTGTGAAATTTTTTGTTTTCAACAAATGGCGCTGCTCTAAAGTTTATGATTATATTCAGTGCTGGGATCAGCATGTCCAAACTAATGAACGGTCAGGGTTCAAACCTTGGCTGCAGCACCCACAAAACCGAAGTGTGCATTCAGGATTAGGTATTTAATTTTAACCTTTTCTTTTCTAGGCATGCTTGGGAGTTGGGACTATGTGATTTCTAGTACCTACTTACTCACATTAGGGTGAAGGGATAGAATTTTCATTTTTCTCCCTATTACAAAAAACTTGGTATTCTGATGCTGCATCATTATCAAGGAGAATATCTACCAATTTAATGTAAGCAAGCAACGCAAGGTAAGGGATTATCTTCACTTTTGCAGTCTTTATGAGCAATGATTTATAGTTTTAAGAAGTTATACTTTGCATCAGAAGAATGACAAATATTGTGCATGGTTCAGTTTTTGATTATATAGTCTTTCAAATTGCAACTTTGTGTTGATTATTGAACTGAAAATAGATATCGGTCGTGATTCAAGGGACGTTTTGCATGCTAGCAGGTCTTAAGTTTGTTCTATCTTAATTTGGGCCTGTATATGGGCATGCATGAAGCAAGGTGATTATTATGTGAACTTGAGGAGCCTATCTAATCCATTAATGGACCTAAGAGAAAGGTCAATGAGTGTGGATCAAACTCGTACGACTTGCCAGAGGGAATTTATCAAAATAAATTAATAAATAAAAGAATGATGGGCCTAATATATATATATATATATATATACATAATACATACACACACATTAAAGAATCAAGATGGGCCTTGTAACAAAGGCATCCATACTTCAAGTCCCCTCAACTATCAAATTATTAAAAAAGAAAAAAAAGAAATTGATGTGTCAAAGATTAAGATAAAAGAAACTTTTCTATAGATTTCTTTTTTTTTTTTTTTAAAGGGGGGGGGGGGGGGGGGGGGATGTTCATGACACATCTTGTGCAAAATTATTTTTAAGTACAACTGTCATGCATCAGCAAAAAGTTAATGTTTTAACCAAAAAAAAGAAGCAAAAAGTTAATGTACAAATTCCACAAAAACAATATATTTACAAGGTTTGAATTGGGTCAATAAATCTAAAAAATAGTGAGAATTCTTGATCTCTCTTAATATCTCTCTAAATTTGAAAATCCAGAATTCAAACAAACTAATAATTCGTTTGGTATTGTCTTAGAAAGTAGACTTTTAATTTTACAATTTTATTTGTATAGTTTTTTGTGATAAAAAAATTTTAATGAAAAAAGTAGAGGTGTTTACAAGTTAGTCATGATTAGGGTTGAAGGTCAACCCATCACTTTGTCAAGTGTAGTATTTTTATACACTCTACCAATCGATTGATTGGACGAATTCAACAACCACACCCACTTTTTGGTGGTCAATTAGATCTTGGTCGAGTCTCATATTTGTAGTCTCAACAGAAAAGAAAAGGACAAAAAAAACTATCACATTTTGCCTTTTTTCTTTTCTTAGTAAATTAAAAAAAAAAAACTAAATTCAAACTTCAAATATGAGATTACAAATTACAAAATTTCTCTTCATAAATGTGCCTTAAACTAAATGAAAATACACGAAAAAAAAAAAATCATCATCAACAAACTACAATTCTGAGATTATAGAATAGAGAACTCCTCATGGATGTGCCTTGAATCATTCAATGCCAAAATAAAATCAATGGAAATAGGATGGAAATTATCAAATGTACGTTCCTCAAAAAAAAAAAAAAAAATTTATAAAGTGTACATATACCGTACCGCATATTTGAGAAATAAAAATGATGTGTCGTTGAGGTTTTGCAAAAAATAGTTTTAAGTAACTTTTAACTGAAAAGGCTTTTAGCATTTCTTGTTAAACAAACTATGGAGCTAAATTGCTTTAAAGTTATTTGGTAGCCAATTGCTAAATAGTTGTTAAATGTGAGAAGACTACATTTTAAAAATGTTTATTTGACCCCAATTAATTCAATTAATGGAAATGTTTATTACTATTATTATTAATTACTATTATCCTTGATGCTCTCTTTCTCTTTCTCTCACAATGAAAGGTCATCGTCAAGAATTTTGTAACTTAACTAATATTCTTAGTGTTCCAACGAAGATGTCCGTGACTTCAATGCCACCTCATCTAATTATTGAATTATCAAAAAAAAAAAAAAATGACAACCATTAAGTATCATTTTGAAAATTAAGTATGGTCATTTATATGACTTTTTATTATTTATTATTTTTTTTTTTTTTATATACCGATAATAGGGAGTAAAAGGATTGATCCTTAAATGTTTTAGTTGGAAACACCCAAAAATGTCAAAGCTCCTTGCTATTATTTTTATCACAAGTTGAAACAATGCACTAAAAGCTTCAATGATAAACCTCAAAATTTTAGTTTTAGTCTTAAAATTGTTTAAACTTTAAGGACTCCTTTAAAGCATTTTAGCAAAATTGCCAAACATGTAACAATTTCTCCTAACGCACTGCTTGACAATCCCAATATGATCCAAAAATAAAAAATAAAAAACACCTGCATAATGTTGTTCAAAGAGGATTGAAGGTCCTTTTATTTTATTTTCCCGTTGGGTATGTTCAAAAATAAAATTCTTATTTTTGTATAGATACAATTTTAGTTTTACATAATTTATTTGTATAATAAATCAAGAGAAATAAGTTATTTTTTCGTGAGAAATATAAATTCATTATCCCATGAACTTGTCTAATGAATGTTCTTCCTTTATAATATGATTAGTACATAACTCCATGTATATTTTGAGTACATTTAAAAACAATCACAATTACACACACATGCACACACACACACACACACACACATATATATATGATTTAAAATCTAATTGGATCTAGACTCTTTGGTTTTTGCACCCAATATTCACTTGTCATAAAAATTAAAAAATTAAATGAGACATATGGCTCAAAATTGAACTTCAATTAAAATCCAATTTAAAATATAATTGAATTTAGATTATTTGATTTTTGCACCTAATAATTCACTTGACACATAAATTTAAAAATTAGATGAGACACGTGGTAAAAAATTAGATTTGAATTTAAAATTTAATTGAATTTTCTCATAATTTTGGTTATATATATATATTAGGCCTATTTCCATTTCTTTTTGGTTTTTGAAAAAGACATATTTCCTTTTCTGAGTTACCTAACTCTGTGAATAGACTTTGCTAAAAATTAAAAAAATAAATTAAAAAAAAAAAAACTCTGTGAATAGACTAAAAAGTAAAATCGGGAGATGGGTACTGTAGACGGCCCACCGGTTTTTAAAGAACCTATCGAATCTGTCCATGAGGATAACAATTTATCCATATAATTATTAATATAAAAAAATTGAAGTGTATAATTTATTATTTTAAGCTTCTATTAAGCCACACTAGTGCATATGTATGGGTACATTTAAAAACAATCATAATTACACACACACATATATATAATTTAGAATCTAATTGAATCTAGACCCTTCGGTTTTTGTATCTAATAATTTACTTGTCACAGAAATTAAAAAATTAGATGAGACGCATGGCACAAAATTGAACTTCAATTAAAATTCAATTTATAATTTAATTGAATTTAGACTATTTGATTTTTGCACTTAATAATTTACTTGACATACAAATTTAAAATTTAGATGAGATACGTGGCTCAAAATTAGACACAAATTTATAATTTAATTAGATTTTCTCTCAGTTTTGGCTATTAATATATATATATATATATATATTAATGTAGCATTATAGTCCATTCGATGTGTTTTTATTAAAAAAATATAGATTTCAATCTCGTTCCAAATTCTATTCAATTTTAGCAATTTATTCTCAAATTGTTTCCACATGATCCAAACTCATTTCACACTCATCTATTTATTTATTTTATTTTGCTTTAAAATAGAAAACTTAATATTAATTATTGTTAAATTCTAAAATACTATTAGATCACATTCAAACCTTAGAGCCACTATATTTAATCTTGAGGCCTAACATATATTAAGTAATATAATCTATTAATATTTGTTTAACATTATGTGATTATGTCTACTAGTTTCTATTACTATTAATATTTAAACCATGTAATAATATTAATAATCCAAAAGAACATTTAGATTATAAGATGAAGAGATATATATAAAGAAATGGTAGATAAAGTTTCTCATAAATAAATGATGAAAAGACGAAATGCCTAATAACATGATATAATCAACCCTTAAATGCGTGTACCCACCCAATAAAATAAAATTGCAATACTTGTATGTATTTACCAAGTATTAGTCAAAACTAAGATGAATTTTTAAGCTTGATTCATATTGTGTTTGAATATTTCACCATATTAATAGTTTGTCCTAGATTCTTTATGTAAAATCAATGAAAAAGTAAAATGAAATAATTTTCTTTGCATAAAGCACTTAAATTTAAGAATGAAAATACGAACAGTTATTTCATTGAAAAGATTATGCAAAGAAAAATTTTTAAATATTAGTGTGGGGGAGTAAAACCTGGGCCCATGAGGTGGGCTCAGGTACAACTTTTCATCAACAATACGTCCGAGGAGAAGAAATTATAGGGAACCCTTGTAACTAACAGTAGAACGCGTAAGTGTCCAGGGAGATTGATCCGAGAGGGATACCCTCCTCGGGTCTGGCATATGTCGGTGAGAGGGGCCTCGGCTTCCCCTTGGTCCACCTTCCAGGAAATTCCAGAGGTGAAGATAGATTACCAATGCACATGGAAGGGATAAGGATGCAGAAATATCTTGAGAAAAAGCTGCTGCCACCGCATTAAATGCATTACAGCAGCTTTCCTGGCCGCATTTATGTGGAGAAGACTCCTGAACAGTGTTCTAAATCATCTTTACCCCCAGGAAATCAAAAAGCTGTGGGAGAGGAAGTGGGAAACTCAAGTACCAGGCTAGATGGCAGACAAGTGGACGATAAGATCGAACAATGAAGGACTATATAATGGAGTAAGACCTCCAGAAGAGATCATCACGAGAAAAATAGAAGAAACCTCAAGAAATAACTACTGTAGCATCTGGAAAAATACAACCCAAAGAAAAGCATTTTATCTAAGAGCATACCCCTCGGACCTAACTCGAATCCATTAATTAGTCCAAAACTTACTCCTCGGACATGAGATCTTAACTTGTTTATGTGTTTTAGTCTCCTCGGCCAAGTACCTAATCTTCAGTAACTGTTGTAAGGATCGCTATTAGCCCAATTCTTTGACCCACTCTCTTACAAATTTATTGTATTGGGCTTATTGGGCACATCTCCTGTTTCCATCTAGGTGTGGGTTACAATTTGTGACCCTACAATTGGCGCCGTCTGTGGGAAGAATTAGCACTAGTAGAAATTTACGGCAGTTATGGCAGGTTCAGGACCGCAACAGGCCAGTCCGCCCCATGCAGAGTCAGTAAACGTCAGTCAACAAGATGAACTCCATAATCTTGAACGGGAAAACCACGTAGATAACCAACGTGAGGGTAGTTCGCAAACGATCCATGCTGGGAAAAGCGGCTATCGACGAAAGAGCCATCTGGTGCAAGGGCACGCTGATGAAAAGGACTTGCAGCGTGAAATAGAAGGTTTGAAAAAGAAGCTTCGTCGAGCACAACGAAATCACACCCCTTCAAGTTCTGATGTCTCCTCTAACGGTGAAGGGGAGGACAGTTACAGGGATTCTTCAGAAACTCCCCCCAGTGAATCCTATTCCTGTGAAGAGGAACATTCTCACAGGAGAAGGAGAAAAAGTTCGTCTAGAAGGGGAGTGGGAACCAAAGACATGAAGAAGGCTCTGACCAAAATTTCTAAGTCTCCATTTACTAGGGGAATAGAAAAGGCAAAGCTTCCCAGACGTTTTTATCAGCCTACGTTCTCTATGTACAACGGACGTACCGATCCTGTAGAACACGTGAGCCAATTCAGACAAAAGATGGCGGTTTACTCTCAAGATGAGGCTTTATTGTGTATAGTATTTCCCTCTAGCCTAGGACCGATGCCGATGAGATGGTTCGATGGGTTGAAGACTGACTCCATCGGTTCCTTTAAGAAGCTCACTCAATCATTCTGCTCCCGGTTTATCACATGCAGCAGAGTTCCTCAACCCCTTGATTCTCTGCTGTCAATGACAATGAGGGAAGGGGAGTCTGTGAGGTCATATGCCGAGAGGTATTGGGAGATGTTTAACGAGATTGACGGAGATTTTGATGAGGTTGCTGTCAGAACCTTCAAGGTCGGTCTTCCCTCCGAACATGGTCTGAGGAAGTCCCTGACAGGGAAGCCGGTCACCAGCTTGCAACAATTAATGGATAGAGTGGATAAATATAAAAGGATAGAAGATGATCAACAACAGCAGCAACAAGGAAAAGGGAAAGCTAAGCTTGTCCCTCAAGAAAGGAGAGAGTTTAGGCCGGACAGGTACAATAATAACCGGCCGAAAAGGGATTATGCCGAGCAGCAGATATCCAGTAACAGCCAAATAGTCGGAGCTGTATTCCGAGAGCCTGTGCACTAAGTCCTAGAAAAGATAAAAAATGAGCCCTTCTTCAAGTGGCCCAATAAGATGATGGGAAACCCTGAAAAGAGAAACCGAAACCTCTATTGTCAATATCATAGAGACCACGGTCATACCACCGAGGACTGTAGAAGCTTATGGGATCACCTGGACCAGCTTGTCCAAGAGGGCAGATTGAAACAGCTGTTGCATCATTCCAATAATCTGGGTAGCCATGCGGATACTCGATCAGAAAGGGAGAATCCTCCAAGACCTCCTATTGGAACTATTAATGTCATCTTTGCGGCACCTGGCAGAACAGGGTCATGCCCCTCCAGAGTAATGTCGGTGGCTCGTCTGTACCCTGAGGATGACTCTCACGAGTCGAAGAGAGCTAAATCGAGCCGGTCCCTAGTCATGGGATTCTCGGACGAAGACAAGATTGGAACTGTTCAACCTCATGACGATGCTCTAGTAATTACCCTCCGAATTGGAGGCTACGATGTAAAGAGAGTAATGGTGGATCAAGGCAGTGCAGCCGAGATCATGTACCCTGACCTCTTCAAGGGGCTGAACCTAAGGGCTGAAGACCTGACGCCTTATAACTCCCCTTTAGTAAGCTTTGAAGGGAAGATTATTATCCCGAAAGGGCAGGTCAGACTGCCAGTACAAGCCGGAACGGAGATAGTGGAGGTCGATTTTATAGTGGTGGATGCCTACTCCCCTTATACAGCAATTGTTGCTAGGCCTTGGCTTCATACTTTGGGAGCAGTCTCTTCCACCCTGCATCAGAAGATTAAATACCCCTCTGGAGGCAAGATAGAAGAGATACTGGGTGATCAAACCATGGCGAGGCAATGCATGATAGCAGCTATCCGACATAAGCCTGAAGCAGAATCTGAGGCTCAAAAAGAAGAGTTATAGCAATCAAAACTCTCAATGCTGTCCCAAGATGGGTTATCCGAGGAAGCGAAATGTGAAGATCTTGTAAAAGTCACAATAGGAGATGACCCTGAGAAATTCTTTCAAGTCAGATCTCAACTACCCCAGTTGGAAAAGGAGGAATTGGTGGAGTTCCTCAAACGAAACATAGACGTCTTTGCATGGAGTGCTTATGAGGCTCCGGGGGTAGACCCAAACTTCATTTGTCACCATTTGAATGTTAATCCAGCAATGACCCCCAAGAAGCAGCTCCCTCGTCGGCCATCTAAAGAGCATGCAGAAGCAGTCCGTCAGGAAGTGACGAAGTTAAAGAAGGCAGGGGCTATCAAAGAGATCTTCTACCCCGAGTGGTTGGCGAACACGGTGGTGGTCAAGAAAAAGACTGGGAAGTGGCGAGTATGTGTTGATTTCACAAATCTAAATAAAGCCTGCCCTAAAGATCCATTCCCCATGCCCAAAATTGATCAGCTGGTAGACGCCACAGTCGGCCATCCTCGGATGAGTTTCTTGGACGCTTTCCAGGGTTATCATCAGATACCTTTAGCATTGGACGATCAAGAAAAAACTGCTTTTGTCACGCCAGTAGGGAACTACCACTACAAGGTGATGCCTTTTGGTTTGAAGAACGCGGGCTCCACTTATCAGAGGATGATGACGAGGATGTTTGAATCATTATTGGGGAGAAATATGGAGATTTACATAGATGACATGGTGGTGAAAAGCAAGAGAGCGTCTGAACACCTAGAGGATCTTCGAGTTGTCTTCGAAATTCTCAGAAGCCATAAACTACGCTTGAATGCCTCCAAATGTTCGTTTGGTGTTGGCTCAGGCAAATTCTTGGGTTATATGGTTACTCATAGGGGAATTGAAGTCAATCCCGACCAAATTAAGGCCATCACCAATATGCGAACTCCTCGGAACCCAAAAGAAGTGCAAAAACTAACCGGAATGACCGCTGCTCTGAATAGATTCATATCTCGATCAGCGGACAGGTGCCGACCCTTTTTCCTGTTGATCAATAAATGGAAAAGCTTTGAATGGTCGACGGAATGTGACGCAGCCTTTCAACAACTTAAAGACTATCTTGCTCGGCCGCCGGTCATGTCAAGTCCTGAGCCGGATGAGGTTCTTTTTGCTTACATTGCAGTGGCCTCCTATGCAGTAAGTTTAGTATTGATAAGGGTTGATAACGGCGTACAACGGCCAGTGTACTACGTGAGTAAATCACTGCATGAGGCAGAGGTGCGATACCTTCCACTGGAAAAGGCTATCTTGGCGGTGGTGCTTGGCACACGCAAGCTGCCTCACTATTTCCGGCGCACACGGTGATTGTTCTTACGCAACTCCCATTAAAGGCCGTCCTTAAAAGTGCAGATTACACGGGAAGGATAGCCAAGTGGGGCACAATTCTGGGAGCTTTCGACATCAAGTACATGCCTCGCACCTCAGTGAAGGGCCAGGTGCTGGCCGACCTGGTGGCAGAGTTCACCGAACCAGAAGCGGATAGTCTATTAGCATCAGAAGAAGGGGATGTAAAACTAGCCTGTAGTATCTCCAGGCGTCTCCCTCCGACGTGGGAAGCACATGTAGACGGAGCATCAAACCAAAAAGGAGCGGGAGTTGGGTTAGTGTTGACATCTTCAGAAATGATCACCATTGAAAAGTCACTGAGGTTAAGCTTTCCTGCCACGAATAACGAAGCAGAGTACGAAGCACTACTAGAAGGTATGGCTATGGTCCTAAGGATGGGAGGAAAGTCCATTGAACTCTTCTCGGATTCAAGGCTAGTTGTTGGTCAGGTCAAAGGTGAATTTGAAGCCAAAGACGAGAGAATGCGAGGTTATCTTAGCCGAGTGAAAATCATGCAGATGGAGTTCGAATCCTTTAGCTTGCTACATGTCCCAAGAAGTGGCAACACGCATGCGGACTCTTTGGCCACCCTCCCAACTTCCTCGGCGCAAAACTTGCCTCGCATAATCCTCGTTGAGGACCTGACCCTCGACAATAGCAAACGTAGTTCAGATCAATCAAGTCAGAATGGGGCCAAGCTGGATGGATCCTATCATGCAATTCTTAAAGGACGATATTCTACCCGAGGAGAAAGTTGAAGCCAACAAAATAAGAAAGAAGGCTCCTAGCTGTTGGCTGTCGCAGGATGACAAGCTATATAGGCGTTCCTTCTCTGGGCCTTATCTGCTATGTGTTCATCCCAATCAAACGGAATTGCTCTTGGAGGAGATGCATGAGGGAATCTGTGGAAGCCATACTGGAGGCAGGTCCTTAGCGCATAGGGCCATTACTCAGGGTTATTGGTGGCCGAATATGCAGAGAGAAGCTTTGGAATATGTCAAAAAGTGTGATCAATGCCAACGGTATTCACCGAGTATACACCAGCCGGGAGGAGTCCTCAATCCAATATCTAGCCCATGGCCATTCGCTCAATGGGGCTTGGACATCGTCGGACCATTTCCTAAGGCTGTAGGAAACAAGAAATATCTCATAGTCGGCACAGACTATTTTACAAAGTGGGTTGAAGCAGAGCCTCTAGCCAATATCCGAGATGTGAATGCGAAAAGATTCATCTGGAAAAACATTGTTACTCGATTCGGTGTCCCTCATGTACTCATTACAGATAATGGACTCCAGTTTGACAGTAAGATGTTCAGAAATTACTGTGGAGAGTTGGGGATCACTAACAGATATTCTACTCCGGCATACCCTCAAGGGAATGGACAAGCTGAAGCTGTGAATAAAGTCATATTAAGCGGATTGAAGAAAAGACTGGATGATGCGAAAGGCAGATGGGTGGAGGAACTCCCACATGTACTCTGGACGTACAGGACCACACCTCGTAGGTCCACTGGAGAGACCCCTTTTTCAATGACTTATGGAGCTGAAGCAGTCATACCTTTGGAATCCGGGTTCCCAACGACGAGAACAAGCTCATTCAATCCAAAAGACAACGATGAAAACTTGGCAAGAGGTCTGGACTTGATTGATGAAAAAAGGGAAAATGCAATGGTTCAATTGGCTCATTACCAACAAAAGCTGAAGCGAGGTTATGATGCCCATGCAAAGACAAGACCTTTGGTCCCAGGTGACCTGGTGCTGCGCAAAGTCGTAGGCTCGGCAAAGAACTCTGCATGGGGAAAACTAGGGCCAAATTGGGAAGGACCATATCGCATCACCTCCAACGCTGGCATTGGAGCATATTTCTTGGAAGACTTGGACGGACTTGTAGTACCCCGCCCTTGGAATGTCAATAATTTGAAAAGGTATTATTATTAATAAATTTGTGTTTAATCAATATTCGTTCTTTATGTTAAATATGTATGCCTCTTTTCGTATCTCTCGATGTTCTATGAAGTGTTTAAACTTAAATCCAGTCATGCATGAGTCCTCGGACCAGATGATCTGGGTAAGTTAACACCCTCACCGTTCTATGAAGTGTTTAAACTTAAATCCAGTCATGCATGAGTCCTTGGACCAGATGATCTGGGTTAGTTAACACCCTCACCGTTCTATGAAGTGTTTAAACTTAAATCCAGTCATGCATGAGTCCTCGGACCAGATGATTTGGGTTAGTTAACACCCTCACCGTTCTATGAAGTGTTTAAACTTAAATCCAGTCATGCATGAGTCCTCGGACCAGATGATCTGGGTTAGTTAACACCTTCACCGTTCTATGAAGTGTTTAAACTTAAATCCAGTCATGCATGAGTCCTCGGACCAGATGATCTGGGTTAGTTAACACCCTCACCATTCTATGAAGTGTTTAAACTTAAATCCAGTCATGCATGAGTCCTCGGACCAGATGATCTGGGTAAGTTAACACCCTCACCGTTCTATGAAGTGTTTAAACTTAAATCCAGTCATGCATGAGTCCTCGGACCAGATGATCTGGGTTAGTTAACACCCTCACCGTTCTATGAAGTGTTTAAACTTAAATCCAGTCATGCATGAGTCCTCGGACCAGATGACTATGAAGTGTTTGAACTTAAATCCAGTCATGCATGAGTCCTCGGACCAGATGATCTGGGTTAGTTAACACTTGTTCTATTTCCCTTTTAAGCATTCAAATATAGATATAAATGCATGACTCAAATTTCTTGTTTAGTTATATTTATTTAGCTAGTATGATAACCCAACTTCCAAAACTTCTTAATCAAATTGGTCATCCACACAACGCAAAAAAAAAAAAAAAATGAAATGAAATGAAATGACAGCAGAAGGATTTACTATTACTTGTCATAATACGTAAAACAAAGGGAATATATCTTCATTAATGACTAAAATGCAGTACAGATCTTTAAAATAATAAGCATAGAAAACAAAAAAAAAGAAAACAACACTAAGACAAACAGCCTAAGTCTTCGTCTTGGGGTCTTGGTGCTCAGCTACTTGTTCAGACTGCGAAGGGGCAGCATCTGGAGCATTACCCTGGGAGGGCTCAGCTCTTTCCCCTTGACCAGCGTCTTGATGGGAGGCTGTTGAGACTTCCACAGGAGCTAGAAGAGCTTGGTTTGTCGCAGGAGCTTCGGATACTGGGCCTGGCTGTTCTGAAGGAGGAGGATCAGAATCTGGGAGCGGTTGAATATCAGGTTCATAGTACACGCTCTCAGGCCTCCTGAGGCTGGAGTCAGCAGGGACCCCAGCGGCGTCAAGGGCTTTTTCCCAAGTGACGTCGCAGTAGTCCCTGGCGACAGAAGCAAACTCTTCAGTCAACCTGCTCTGAGTCTCTTCCACCCCCAGAGCATAAGAAGCTTGCTTTTCGGCCTCGGCTGCCTCCTTCTGTAGCTGTGCAGCTTCCTTAGCCTTATGAAGCTCTTCGCGCAGATTTTTCACCATCTGCCTCTCCGTTTCTAAGTTGATTTCGCAGAGGTGTAGTTCGCTGCGAAGAGTCTCGGCCTGCTTCTCAGTCGTTTTTAGTCCAGCCTCAGCGCTGGCCTTCTCCTGATTAGCCTTCTTCACCTGCTCGGCCATCTGCTTTTGTTGAGTTCTCAGCACACTCAGATGGTCCTCCACAGTCTCTCGGGCCTCATGGGCAGCTTTTGTCTCATCACGAAAGCGCTTCGCCCATTCCTCAGCCACGTACACTTGTTGCGTGACCTGTTATGGAAAGTTAAAAAGTGGCTTAGATTTAAGAAATAATAGGCAAATAAAAAGAAACCAAATTGTACTTACCATAGCCAAGTCCCTTTTCATAGAAAGGAGTAAGTCAGGATAATCGAAACTCCTGTAAGCCGCCAAGTCCGTAGGTAGGAGGAGGGGCTGCAGCAAAGTATCAGCCAGTCGGCCTGCATGACCACCGCGGAAGTGCCTAAGTGAGGCATCCACCGAGATGGGGCCACCATCAACCTCCAGCACTGGCGACCAAGTCCGTGGTGACTGACGAACCTAGGCTGGTGGTTGCTCCTCTCGGCTCTCCACAGAGTGGGCCCTCCTACTCCGACGTTCTTGAGTAGGTCTGGCCTGCTTATTGCCCCTTGACGGGCCTAGCTCCCCCTCCTCGGTGGGCTCCACTGGCCTCTTCCTCCTCAGATCTGGGTTTGGTTTGAGCCCGAGGTCGGCAGGCCACTGGGGCGGAGAAGGGGGAGGGTGTGCAGTTTGTTTGGATTTGCCCTTATCTTGAGAAGATGGTCCTTTGTTCCTGCCCTTCATCAACTCTTTCAAAGAAGGGCCAGTCCGGGGAGCCATGTCTTCCTCCTCGTCAGTTGTATCGGCAATGTATGTTACCGCTTGAGCTGGAGTTTGCACGCACGACTGCTCGTCCGCTCCTTCCTCGGCCTCTGATATGAAGACTGTTTCTTCTTCAAACTTGAACTTGTCAATCTCTAGTTCAAGGGAGGAAGAAGAAGCTGTGCCTTCTCGGAGAATAGCCTCCCCAAGTGGTACTTCGCGCAGCGGTTCGGCGGCAAGGGGAATCCCATGTGGAATGGGATGGTCAACTGGAGGAAGATCGTAGTTGGCGAGGAAGTTTGGCCGAGATACGTCTATACGCGCCAAACGATGGTCTCCTGCTCGGATGGAGTTGCCGACGTCTAAATACGACCTCGAAATCCAAAATGAGGTGAACCGCTCGTAGTTGCCCGTCGTCGTTCACAAAAATCTCTGATCTCAGCAGGTAATTCAGTGCTGGAACGTTGATCAGGCTAAGCTTTGGATTGGTAAAAAATTTATCTGTCAAGCAAGTAAATCACATTGTTAAGCCTCGGCTACAAAAAATATAATAATAGTAACACTAACATAAAACAACTAAGCAAATAAGCGTAAAGGCATCAGAATACTCCTCAATGCTGAAGTTAGAAATCCTAAGTCTAGGTTGCTCCACCTGGTGTCCCGGCCTTGGTTGGGCAGGCTAAGCCGTCGCTCCAAGGGCCCGACAGGATTAAGTAGTCGTCTTTCATCCCCTTATTAGACTTGGGGAGGCAGGATATCAGTTTGACCACGTTGCTACGGGACTTAAGGTAAAAGCCTGCCCGAGTCTCTATATGGCCTTCATATAGGTGGGCGACGTCGTGCCACGTCAATCCTAGCCCCAGATGCCGGTCCAAAGCGTCGATTGACCCTAGGACTCTAAAGAAGTTGGGGGCACACTGATGGGGGCAGAGCCTATGGGCGCGAAGATAGTCCCGTGTAATCCTACCCATGGGGATGGTCATCCCCCCTTCTATGAAGGCAATCATAGGGATGACCACCTCTCCTACTTTCCGATCAAACTCCACTCCCTCCGTGGTGCAATGACGTACCACTACCTCCGGGGGAATGTGGTATTTTTCTTTGAACAACTCTATCATGGCCGGAGTGTTTACTAAGCGCTAGAATCTACCCATTGTTAGTCTCTATAAGGTGGAGTGGTTAGCCGAGGAGGTTAGCCGAGGATATAACGGAAGTCGGAGTGCGAAACTTACGTGAGAATGAACACGGTTTGTTCCTCTGGTCGCTGGAAGATCGTCAAGCTCTCTTTCTTGTGAAAAATGATGGATGCCTGGATATGAACACTGAAGTTGCAAGCTCTGATAAGAAACAAAAAGTAACGCCAGGAGGTTTTTATAGTGGGGATGGAAAAAGGAAAAACCACAATCCCGCCCAAATATTGAAGTTGAGATCTGGACCGTTGGATTCGTATTTCACCGTAGGATGCCTGGGTTGAAACGCAATTCTAAGCGTTTAATGATGATTGTGCGAGTTCCCAAGCGTCAGGAGCCCTCGCGAAATGGCAGAAATGACCCTTACACGCGTCTAAATTTAAATACTGTTAAGGACTACATCGTAATTACTTATGTACATCAAAATCCTAACTTTCCTTCTCGAATTAGAAAGAAAAATTAGAATTTTGAGGGGCTATTGTGGGGGAGTAAAACCTAGGCCCATGAGGTGGGCTCAGGTACAACTTTTCATCAACAATACGTCCGAGGAGAAGAAATTATAGGGAACCCTTGTAACTAACAGTAGAACGCGTAAGTGTCCAGGGAGATTGATCCGAGAGGGATACCCTCCTCGGGTCTGGCATATGTCGGCGAGAGGGGCCTCGGCTTCCCCTTGGTCCACCTTCCAGGAAATTCCAGAGGTGAAGATAGATTACTAATGCACATGGAAGGGATAAGGATGCAGAAATATCTTGAGAAAAAGCTGCTGCCACCGCATTAAATGCATTACAGCAGCTTTCTTGGCCGCATTTATGTGGAGAAGACCCCTGAACAGTGTTCTAAATCATCTTTACCCCCAGGAAATCAAAAAGTTGTGGGAGAGGAAGTGGGAAACTCAGGTACCAGGCTAGATGGCAGACAAGTGGACGATAAGATCGAACAATGAAGGACTATATAATGGAGTAAGACCTCCAGAAGAGATCATCACGAGAAAAATAGAAGAAACCTCAAGAAATAACTACTGTAGCATCTGGAAAAATACAACCCAAAGAAAAGCATTTTATCTAAGAGCATACCCCTCGGACCTAACTCGAATCTATTAATTAGTCCAAAACTTACTCCTCGGACATGAGATCTTAACTTGTTTATGTGTTTTAGTCTCCTCGGCCAAGTACCTAATCTTCAGTAACTGTTGTAAGGATCGCTATTAGCCCAATTCTTTGACCCACTCTCTTACAAATTTATTGTATTGGGCTTATTGGGCCCATCTCCTGTTTCCATCTAGGTGTGGGTTACAATTTGTGACCCTACAATTAGATTGAGAAAAACAATTAAATATTTTTTAAACCTCCAATACTAACGGATTAATTGAAAAGATAAGTAATTTTCAAAGTATCATTGACCTATCAACTTCCAAACCAACCATTGAAAATATAAACAATTTTGACTTAATAGGTACTTTAAATTGAGTAAATTGGAATTTACACAATAATTCAAATTCAAGATGTTTAAATAAGATTATTATTATTATTCCTTTCTTTTGTGCTAGTAAAGACCAAATATTTTGGATAATTAAATAATTAAAGGAAGAGTAGAGAATAATTTGAACTTTGAATATCTTTATTAAAAACACTAAAACATGATAACTAGTTTTTTAATTAATCACTAATGACACTTTCAATTACGGAATAAAAGACTTTTGTTTGGTGAGAGTCGTGAGACAAAAAATAAAGAAACTCTGTTACGAAATCCGACTACTTTTTCTCAAAAAAAAAAAAAAAAAATCCGACTACTTGTACAGTAAGCAGGCATGTCACATATGGAACATTCTAGACTTGCCGAAGCTATCAAATCGAAGATTATTAGATATTATTTTGCCATAATTTTTTATTTCTAAAAAAAATTCTTTTCCAATAACCATGTGAATTACTACTCAAGATGGCCCGTGCTAACCATTAAATATTTAAACCATAAAAGAGAGTATAAAGCATTAGTATTCGTATAGGTATTTTGTTAATATGCTAAATTTACCATCAAAATATAGCAAAAGTGGGCTGCATCATTGGAGCAAACCCTTTCTTTTTTTTCTTTTCTTTTTTCTTTTTTCTTTTTTTTTGTTGCTGAGCTAAGATAGTAATATATATATATATATATATTTTATTAAAAGATATATTATTTTATTATGTTGGTGGTGGTGGCAATGGTTGTTTATTGTAGTAGATATATTATTTTATTATATTATTTATATTATTTTATTGTGTTAAATGTTAAAATAAAGCCATTGATGTTGGGTGTTTTGTAAAATGAGATGATAAAATAAATAAAGTAGCTTTTTATAATGTCAAATTTCTAAATTTTTGGCACCTTATACTCTTGTCAATCAAAAGTTGTGTACGTAGTTAAATTTCATAATACTTTTTAATATTTCCAACACAAATATTTAAGTTTCAAAATTTTAAACACCATTTTCACTCAAAATGTATAGCGTATAATATTTAACTTGGTTAAAAAAAAAAAAGTATACCTTTTTTATTTGTTAACTTCTTCGCTAAGTAAGGAAAAGAAGATATTTGTTAACTTTTTATCCATTGTTACGAGGAATTCATATGTTTTTATTTTTTATTTTCAAATACAATTGGATTTGAACTTATTTATATTCTATAATAATTGTTGTTTATTATTAAAAGCACTTATTAGTTTTAAGTAGATGAACCCTTTTCCTAAAGGACCCTCAATTTGACCACGCACTTACTATCTATTTTTTATTGTTAATCTCTATTTTTTTTTTTTTTTAAGAATAAGATCCCTAGTAACATGAATGAATGATGGTGGTGAAGATAATATGATAATATGCTCCTGGTCCCTTTTATGCATTTTTTTTTTTTTTGGGGCTCTCCAAAATAAAATGAATAAAAGAACGTGATAATAATAAAATATGAGAATATTCTCATTGTCTATTTCATGCAATTTTCCAAATAACTCACAAGATTTCGAATAATTTCCCAAATAACCAACTAGATGCTTAAGTAAATCTTATAAAGATGCATAATCTATGGTTTCCTTTATAAAATTCAAAATCATAATATTATTTATTATTCACAACTTTTTTAAAAGAGATTAAAGATTGAAATTAGAATTAAAAAAAATCAAATAGTGGATAATATCATAATTATAAAATTAACCCTAACTTCACTATTAGCACAATTTTTTTTTTTTTTTTGGAAAAAAAAAGAGTAACATAATAAGGTATTTGTGTTACATAATATATTAAAAAAAGGAGCGGATTACGCCTAATGTCACCAATAACACAACTCGTTATGGAAAAGGAGAAAAAGAAAATACAAATACAAATCCAAGTAATATTCGAGAACTGAAAAAGAAGTAAACAAAACCTTTTCTTTCCTAACAAGAAACGGAGCTGTACTCTCTGTCTATCTATAAATATCCCACCACCCCCATTCAGATCCCTCGCATACTTCTTTAACTCTTTACAATTCTGGGTCTTCTTTTTCTTCTTCAACAATCTCATTCTTTTGTCTTTCTGATTCTAAATAATCATGGCGAGCCAACCCGAATCCTCGGACTCGTAAGCCCTCCAATACCCAATTCCCAGATCTCCATTATTCTTATTAGTCTTTGATTTGTGTTCAAAATTCAATCTTTTTTGGTGGGTATTAATCTGATTCTGGTTTTTATTTTTTATTTTTGATGTTGTTGTTGTTGTTGTTGTTGTTGAATTTCAGTAAGGGAACGAAGAGGGACTTTAGCACAGCGATTCTTGAGCGCAAGAAGGCCCCGAATCGGCTTGTTGTGGATGAGGCAATCAACGATGACAACTCTGTCGTGGCGCTTCATCCTGATACCATGGAGAAGCTCCAACTCTTCCGGGGAGACACGATCTTGATCAAGGTGAGCTTTTTAGGATCTTGTTGAGTTGTTTCGATTATTACTTTTAAGGGTTTTTGCTTGTGTTGTGTGTATTGTTGTTGTTGGTGTCATTGATGATGATGATGATTATGTTGTATGGCTGTGTTGGGTTTATGGGTAATCAGGGTTTTGGGTGGTGAATTAGTGTTGTGCTTTTATCTGGGTTTTGGGTTTTTTAGGATCTGTGAAATTGTTTTTTTTTTTTTGGGGTTCACAAAGTTGGGTTTTTTGAAGCAGTTGTTGGGTTTAATTTGTTAATGTAGCGGTTGTTATACATTGTGGAATTGGTTTATTAAATTGGGTGCCTTATAGACTTGTTTAAGCTAAAGGTAATGTAAATAGAGATTATCGGTTGTATGTTTAGAAAGGGAATTGGCTGTTTAGGAGGCAAATTATGCTAATGTTATTTAAAAGTTGGCATGTATTTGTATTGAAATTTTGATTGCTTTCTCAAACTCGTGCATACATGCTTGTTTTTACTTCTTAGTGGTACTCTTAGCAAGAAGTGTGTTCTGTTTTGATGAATTCCTTCCTGCAAAGTGGTAACAATAATGAAATCTCTATCTATGAGCTTGAGATTATTAAGGGAGACTCTTATTAATCTGATTTATGTATATTTCTTTGTTGCTTTTGGTGTTTAGGGGAAGAAAAGGAAAGATACTATCTGCATTGCCCTTGCTGATGACACTTGTGATGAGCCAAAGATAAGGATGAACAAGGTTATAAGAAGCAACCTCAGGGTGAGGCTTGGAGATGTTGTTTCTGTGCACCAGTGTGCAGATGTCAAATATGGAAAGCGTGTCCATATTCTTCCTGTGGATGATACTATTGAAGGGGTCACTGGCAATCTCTTTGATGCATACTTGAAACGTGAGTGTCTATTTGGAACCTATTCTTATTTCCCCTCACTTAAAAACTGAAGTAACTTTTTTTGTGTATGGTCACCTTTGTTTGTGGGGGGGTTGGACCTCAAATGTATTGCATGCGATTTAAAAGAGATACTGTTACAGAAGTTGGATAGTTTTAATGCATAAATAGTTAAACTATGTCTAAGCTGGAGAAGCTAATTGTAATTTGCCAGCCATTGCAACACAATTAGAGTTTTGTTCTTAAGAGCTGAATTAACAACCAAAATATTTGGTTCAGGATGTGCAGAAATTGTAGTGACCTAGTGACTTATTATAGTCTAGCCATAAATAACAATAGATTGAGTTAGATGCTGAGATAATTCACGGACACTTTTTTATAGAAATTAGTGCTTAATTTTGGTGCAACATAATTTGATGATCTATTTATGATGAATTAATGATGCTGCTTTTCTATACTGACATAAGTTTCTTTTTTCAAAATTTGGAGTTATTATGGGGCAATATGGGAATGGTTTTATTTATTTATTTTGAAATTGAATTCATCTAGTTATTTTGTTGTCCCATCTGTCTCTCTCTCTTTCTAACCTGTCTGTTTTGTTCTGTTATTGGTTGATGTTGGTACAATGCCAACACATTGATTGGTTGCTGAATTTTTTTTTGGGGTATGTGTTGTTAATCATTTTCTAAACTTATTGGCAGCTTATTTCCTGGAGGCATACCGCCCAGTGAGGAAGGGTGATTTTTTCCTTGTGAGAGGGGGGATGAGAAGTGTAGAGTTTAAGGTTATTGAGACTGACCCTCCAGAGTACTGTGTGGTTGCTCCAGACACTGAGATCTTCTGTGAGGGAGAACCTGTGAGAAGGGAGGACGAGGATAGATTAGATGAAGTTGGTTATGATGATGTTGGTGGTGTTAGAAAGCAGATGGCTCAGATTCGTGAATTAGTGGAGCTGCCCCTGAGGCATCCACAGCTATTTAAATCTATTGGTGTGAAGCCACCAAAAGGAATTCTATTGTATGGACCCCCTGGATCTGGGAAAACTCTAATTGCCCGGGCTGTTGCCAATGAAACTGGTGCCTTCTTTTTCTGTATCAATGGACCCGAAATCATGTCAAAATTGGCTGGGGAAAGTGAGAGCAACCTCAGGAAAGCATTTGAGGAAGCAGAGAAGAATGCACCATCCATCATCTTTATTGATGAGATCGATTCAATTGCTCCCAAGAGAGAGAAGACACATGGAGAAGTTGAGAGGAGAATTGTTTCCCAGCTCTTGACACTTATGGATGGACTGAAATCTCGTGCTCATGTTATTGTCATGGGGGCTACAAATCGTCCCAACAGCATTGACCCTGCCTTGAGAAGGTTTGGAAGATTTGACAGGGAAATAGATATTGGAGTTCCAGATGAAATTGGGCGTCTTGAAGTTCTCCGTATTCACACAAAGAATATGAAGCTTTCTGAAGATGTAATGTTGAATCCTATTCCTGTTTCTCCAAGTTTATGCATCTTTTTCTTTTTACTTTATCTGTAGAGGAATTGTTGAATCTAATAAGAATATTCTGGTTTTGAATGGAATAGGTTGACCTAGAAAGAATTGCTAAGGACACACATGGTTATGTTGGTGCTGATCTAGCAGCTCTGTGTACTGAGGCTGCTCTTCAATGCATCAGAGAGAAGATGGATGTAATCGATTTGGAAGATGAGACAATAGATGCGGAGATACTAAATTCAATGGCAGTTTCAAATGAGCACTTCCAGACTGCTCTTGGAACAAGCAACCCATCTGCTCTCCGTGAAACTGTAAGTATTTAGCAATATATTTAAATGACTCAGAGTTTCATTGTTGATTAACTTCTTTGCTAACTGGGATCCCTTATTCTGAATTTTCTGCTGAGCCAGGTTGTTGAAGTGCCCAATTGCAGTTGGGAAGATATTGGAGGTCTTGAGAATGTTAAGAGGGAACTTCAAGAGGTAATCAAAGTTTACTATGTTTGTTATGTTGACACATTCTTTCATTCTTTTGCAACTTACAATCTTGATTTCTGTATTATATTGTCATGCAGACTGTTCAATACCCAGTGGAGCATCCTGAGAAATTTGAGAAGTTTGGAATGTCACCATCAAAGGGTGTTCTTTTCTATGGCCCTCCTGGATGTGGGAAAACCCTCCTGGCCAAAGCTATTGCTAATGAATGTCAGGCAAACTTTATCAGTGTCAAGGGTCCTGAGTTGCTTACGATGTGGTTTGGAGAGAGTGAAGCCAATGTAAGGGAAATATTCGACAAGGCACGCCAGTCTGCTCCTTGTGTCCTATTCTTTGATGAACTTGACTCAATTGCTACTCAGGTAAGATTGATTTTTTATATGATTAACTATTTTATGATCATAATGATTGATTTTGAGTCTTGGCAATCACTGGCAGGAGAATTGTTGCATTTTTGTTTAACTTGTTGCCCATCTTGAACTATCATTTGCTGTATTGTGCAGAGAGGTAGCAGTGTAGGAGATGCTGGAGGTGCTGCTGATAGGGTTTTGAACCAACTCTTGACTGAAATGGATGGCATGTCTGCAAAGAAAACTGTTTTCATCATTGGGGCCACCAACAGACCAGATATCATAGACCCTGCACTTCTGCGTCCAGGTCGTCTTGATCAGTTGATCTACATCCCTCTCCCTGACGAGGACTCCCGCCATCAGATATTTAAGGCATGCTTGAGGAAATCTCCTATCTCCAAAGACGTTGATCTCAGAGCCCTTGCCAAGTATACTCAAGGCTTTAGCGGTGCTGACATTACTGAGATATGCCAGCGTGCATGCAAATATGCCATAAGAGAGAACATTGAGAAAGTATGATTTTACCCTTTTTACTGTTTTCTAATTTCATGCTTCAAAACCCAATTTTATAAATACTCGTGTTTCCTATAAATTCAATCTAAAGGTGCTAAGTACTTTTTATTTTTGGTACATTCTGCAGGATATTGAGAGGGAAAGAAGGAGAAGGGATAATCCTGAGGCAATGGAGGAGGATGTTGAGGATGAAGTAGCAGAGATCAAGGCAGCCCATTTTGAGGAATCAATGAAGTATGCTCGGAGGAGTGTTAGCGATGCTGACATCCGCAAATACCAGGCATTTGCTCAAACATTGCAGCAGTCAAGAGGGTTTGGATCCGAATTTAGGTTTGCTGATAATACTACTTCTGGAGCCACTGCATCTGACCCTTTCGCGACGGCTGCTGCCGGGGCTGATGAAGATGACCTATACAATTAGGTTCTTAAAATGGGTGTTTGTCTTATTTATGTTAGACATTCCTTTCTTACATATGTCATTGTAATGATATGTTTAAGGCTCTTATTGAATTGCCCTTGTGTCCAAGGCGGCCTAGGGTTTTGCCAGCGGATGATCCCCTGGCTACACTGAAGTTTAAAGAACAGTTTTTATTTTGATAGTTATAATGGATAATTTTAAACTCTACAAGTTCTAAGTTGAAATTGTTGTTTGCTTTAATATCTTGTTTACCTGTGGTGAGGCTTTTGTTATCCACTTGTGAGTAATGTTAGGAACATGAATTTTTTCATAATGTTAGGAACATAAATTTTTTCATAATGCTTATCAAAAGCCTTGAAGCTCAATTAACACTACTCTGCACATTTAACCAAGTAAACTAAATTAACATTACTTGGGAGATGATCGAGTTTCAAATCTGCCCTTTGAGTTATTGAATTATATATAATAAAAAAAAATCATAATTGTCGACAAGCATTTTCATGAGTTCACTATTGCAAAATTATCATTATTATTAACAACAATTAAAGTATATCATTTAAGTAATTATATATATATATATATATATATATATATATATATATATATATATAAATATATATATATTTTTTGTAATTGCAAAATTATAATCATTATTATTAACAACAATTAAAGTATGTCATTTAAGTAATTATATATATATATATATATATATATATATATATATATATATATATATATATATATATATATATATATATATATATATTTTGTAATTGCAAAATTATAATCATTATTATTAACAACAATTAAAGTATGTCATTTAAGTAATAATTATTTTGTTATTTTTGGTTTTTACAATTATCGATCCATTTAAGAATTATTTTTTTGTTAATTTTATTGAGCTAATTGGAACTCACTTGATAAATTTCTCTTGTTTCCCTTTTAAACTAGTCTTTTATGATATTAAGTAAAATCACATATTTACTATAGTCAAAATATAAAATTATCGCTTAGTCATCTGAGGTAACAATCAGATTTATTTTATTTTATTTTAAAGGAACAATAAGAACTATAAATCTATAATTCTTTTAAAATTTGTTAGTGGAAGAGGAAAGTAATGAAGTATATTAAGTAGTTAGTATTTAGTAATTAAAGAGTACTCTTATAATGTGCAGCAATAGAGTATGAAACAAGTCCGGAACTCAAACTAAATGGAACTCTAAAAAGTCTTGTAGTTCAATTGATACTTCATGTTTTAAAATTATCATTCTCCTAACTATCAATTAAAAAAAGAAAGAGAAAAAAAAAAAAAACCCCTCTTAATCCATAGTCAACAGGGTTTTCCAATCCAAATTGGCTTCTTAGGACAATCTCAATGAAATTAAACATAATCTAGAATCCTAGCTTCCTTCATCCCTAAATTGGTTCAAGATCAAAATTGATACTATCATTAAAAGTGACAACTACTCAATTGCTGCTTATGCAGGGATTCAAAAGGGAAAATTAAGCTATCACAACCGACGAGACTACTGTTAATCTAACCATTTCTTTGAAGCTTAACTGTATTAGCAAATATCCTTGGCCTCCGAATTGAAGATTATCTCCTTGAAGGTGACAATAAAACCATTATTGAAGCCAGATAAACCAGATTGTTCCTCAATTTGTTTTGTACTTCAATTTGTTTTGTACTTCAATTCTTTTGGAAAATCATAGGGGCTTTTTTCTGTGTGGATAATTTAATAGTTATGTTAGGGTCAAATGTTGTAATGTGTTGGCAAATGTAATTAAAACATATCTAAGTGTAATTGAGCTTGTAAGTCTTTAGTGTCTAGAGATGTATTTAAAGATCTTGATAGAATACATAAAAGATTGTCCATGAATCTACTAAAGAACTGCTGAATTTGTAGGCTTGACTGTTGCTCGACCGGTCGAGTTTCATTTAAGCTTGACCTATCTCGACACTACTCAATCAATTAAGACACATGATTCTAGTTTGTTAGATTCAAGCCCATGATGTCCAAAGCTTTGGAATTTGTGCCCTAAGTAAGTTAGAACATAAATGAGGGTTATAAATAGAGAAGGGGAGAGTTTGTTGTGGTGTTAGTCATGAATAAGGCATTTGTGTGTTGAACAAATCCACAATAGAAGAGTTCAACCGGAGTTGAAATTGAATGTGGTCACGTCAATAAGCCTTATTGTAGGTAGCAATACTAGGAGATTAATATTATGTATTGTGTAATTCCATTCTATTTAGTGGATTCTTCCATTATAAACCCTTAAGAGGGTTTCCGTTCGCAACCATATTACGTGTCCCCTTTACCTTTTTATACTTTTATTCTTAATATTGGTTATAAATTTGTTACTAATCAAATTGCCTATCTAATAATCAAGTGGATTTAATTTGATTAAAAACAATCAGCATGGGTCTTAAACTTCTTAAGATACAATAGGGAAGGGTGGATTTGAGCTATAAGACTTTAGACTATAGGGTTTTTGATTTATATGTGTTTGGGGGGGGGGGGGGGGTGTTGATTGTTGTTTTGTTTCTATACAGGCCAATGTGTTAGCCCACAATTTAGCTGCTTGGACTTCTCTCTTTGCTTTATGGGGGCCCAATCCTATCTTTCCCTTCCCAGATGAGTCATATTGAATGCTTGAGATGGCCCAGATGGGTAGGTCCCTTTATGCAAGTTTGTGCACTCCATTTTTGTTGCTCTTCAATGGATTACAATCATCCGCTCAAAAAGGGGAAAAAAAAAGTAAAAGGGAGAGGGGTAGGTCCCTTATGCAAGCTTTTGTACTTTATATTTATTTTTGCTCTTCAATGGTTTACCATTATTTAGCCTTTATTCTGTTTTAAATATATTATTAAGGCTTTTCATTTGTTATAATAGGAAATTCTCCCTTTTCTTTTTCTGGTATAATTTAGTCAACAACCTCAATAATTGAACTTGAAAACTAGATTTCCTTCCAATGTGCTACACTAGCATCGACAAACTAGGTTGTAAAACCAAAACATAATTGTCTTTTCATACCTACTTTAGCCTATGTTCACAATACATTTGACCCAACCAGATTAGGGGTGAGAGGAGAGGTAGCCCAAACAAGGTTTTGAAGTGCAGGATAAAGAGAGTCATGTCCCAAGCAATGGAGGCATAGGTTGAATTGGAGGGTGAATGTGATAAGAAATAATTTGGCTAAGATAGTAGGGGAGGTTCTGATTAGACTAAAGCCAAGTTAATGGGTCCTCATTGCTATTATGTTCAATTGTCTAGAGCCTAGAGTCCCAAGGATTCTTATCATCAATTGTCCTAGCAACCTCACATTCATTGTTGATTCCAGCTAGGGAGGTCCAAACCTCCCTTGAAAATTATCATTGAGATTGTTTGAATGATTTCGGACCTTTTTTTCTTTTCTTTTCAATCTTGCTCTAAATTCTAATGGCTGCCCTACTATGTCATGTCTGTAGTCCTGTTTGTTTGTTGCTTAATATACCTATTTATTGTCTATATTTTTCCAATATACCATTGTTTTCCAACATAAGTCTTTTTGTTGGTCGATTGGCATCGGACCCTTTTGTGTGGTCTTGTATTGGAGTTTTAACCCCCACCCTTATCTAGAAAAAAAGAAAAGAAAAGGGAAGATGATATTTGAACTAATGAGTATTGACCTTTGCATCATAAGGCAAAACATACATGAGGAAATTGGGCCATTGTGGCGTGGTAAATAAATGCTATTTATCTTTTTGATTAAAAAAAATAACAAACAAACATAAATGGTATTTTACTTTTTGGAATAAAAGCATAGTTACTAATTAATGGGACAATACCATCTTTTTTTTTTTTTTTTTGAGAAACAATGGGACAATACCTTTGGTACAGAATCTATACATGTTTATTTGTTTATTTTTTTATGGGACCATACATGTTTATTTGGTTCAAGGTTTTAAAATTTTGGTAATAAAAATAGAATAAAAAACGTAAATAAGAATACGTATGGGTGTATTATAGATTTAAATAAATAATTTAGTACTAAAAAGAAATGACTATATATGCTAGATGGTCTCTTTTACTTTATTTCAATTTAATAACATAGTCATTTTATTTTTAATATAACATCATGAGATTATAAAAAAACCAACGAATTTATAACACTAATTAAGTAATTCAATATACGTAGGATATGTTTTTCATATATTAATTGTGCTTTCAAGCAAAATAACAAATACATTTTTTTTTCTCATATCATTATAGTCTAAAATAGTTTGATTTATTTAGAAGATATAATATACGCATGCACGCACACACATTTGTATATGATATAAATATGTATGAAAAATTGTAATGTTTGATATAAATAGTGAAACATATAATTAAACAAGTATTGATTTTGATAATTTTATTATTATTCACAATTATATAACTTGTCATTTTTTGTTCTTTTAAATTATAAAATGTTTATTTATTTTTATTTTTAAAAAATATTTGTTTATAGTAAATTAAATTTTCTTTTGAAGGTACATGTATAAGGAAAGTGTATATGATTGGGCTCACTTATGACTTTCTTCAATGAGTTGGGCTTGCAAAAAATGTACATGCTAGTCCCTTGTATTATGGCCTTTCCTTCCAGTAAATGCTTCTGAGTTCTGATGTGCGGGGACACGGTTAGTTGGCAATCATCTTATGCATTTAGAGGCCCACAATGGTAACAAATCCATCAAATCATATCATGCATTATAATAATGATGGCGTGAAGAACATCATATCAGCCACCTATATATCAATCATGTCTGCGGAGCATGAGGTGTGAACCCCCAGCACATCTCATCGTCTCTCTTTTTTCTACTTTTTAATTTTTAAGTAACTTGAAAATTATGATAAATTAAGCACTAATAAATACAGCTATTTGTCTATTCTTCTCATCCCTCTATCTGCTTAAGCAGAAGAAGAAAAAAAACCTTAATCCATGGCAAATTTAGAGGGTGTTTGGATTGTGTGAAAACAAAGTAATATAACTCAGTTTTTACCACCCATAATCTAAAACACATGAGATCTACGAAAGAATTGTTATTTGGCAAGATTTTTTAGTCTTGTTCTCCTCCTCCCACAGGTTTGGGCTCAACGAGTAGAATATCATTATGGTCACACACAGGTGGAAGATGTTAACTGTAGCATAAACTTACCATAATATCTATACTATTATATAAGGGGCTTCTCCTGTTTAGGATCATCATTTTTTTGGTTAAAAAAATGCATCTATATCCATATGTTTAAATAGAGACAAAATTAAAAGACAATTTTGTAAAAATACAACTCTAACTTCCATTAAAATATTGCCTAAAAAATAGGGCCACTTTCCTGTAGATTTTCCAATTTCTTTATTCATTTATAAATTAAATTCTCAAAATTAAAAATTATATATATAAAATAAAAACATAGATTTTTTTTTGCTAAAAAATAGGACCACTAAAAAAAAAAGCCTCATCAATGCGCGAAGCACATGTGATGTGGCTAATTTTTATTTATTTATTTGAGTTACAATACCCTTCAAACTTTACCCAATAAACCCCCTGTTTAAGAGAATCGTTACAATGTCTATCCTACAGCCCAAATTGGGGTTAACTTGTATAGAATAGTTAACACAAGCAAACCATTGTTGAAAAACATCACCGAATCCTCTTTAGTGAGACCACAATCACTATAACCACCCAATTTTTAACTACAACACTAAGAAAGTTACAACCCCACTCCTTCATTATCATCGATCGAAACCTATCTAAAGCTCCATGGAAACTTGTCTCACTAATTCATGTTTGAAACTTGGCCTTACCACCACCACCACTACTATAATGACAGAGAAGGTATGGCAGTTCCTCTCCCTCCTCCTATCACTGGGTCACCTAGCTTATCCCCCTGAGCTCACTTAATGTACCTTATTCTGTGCCTTAGCTGACCTCGTTGGATCCTTCTACTCTATCCCTAACTCGCCACTTTTATTAACCATCAAGTTCCATATCACACTCTCTAGTGGCCTCAACTTCTCCCGCGCAGTTTGTAGGGAATTCCAATTTGATTAATATCTTCTCGCCACGAATCTGCATCAAAGTGTGGGATGAAATCTATTTTGAGACAACAAACTCTCTAAAACTTAAGCTGATTGTGTTTTCAGATTGTGAACTTTCATCAGTGCCAGAAAGGAGATCAATATTAAGAGAGGGTTTGGATTGCGCTAAAATGAAATTTCAGCGAGTTTGCGTTTTTGTCAATGAGTCCCATGCACTGTTCACGGGATCCACAAGATGTTTAATTCGGCAAAATTTTCATTAAAACTAGGTCCCATGATACTATTCACACATTTAAAAATTATTTTGTTACAGCGTTTTCAGTAATAAGCGATATCCAAATAGATCCTAAATTACAAAGTTGGTAAAGATGAAGTTTTAAATTTTTTTAAGGGGGCGGGAGGTTATTTGGGAGTCAATTTTTTTTTAATTTCATTGGCAATTTTTGTGATAACTGATTAATCATAGTAGAATATAAGGTAAAAATGTCGTTGTGTATACCCCAAAAAAAAACCATATTCTGCACTCAGTTGAGGCAATTTAGTCATTTTCATGTTTTTTTAAAATAAAAAAAGTGGACTCTAACTAATGTGTGGGCTCACAAGCCATGTGATTTGCATGTGTCTAACTTTTCCATCCAAAATAACTCCAATTTAGATGGCAAAATGGACATTGTAACAATTGTCTTAAATTAGGGGATTAATTAAGCAATTTATAAAAAAAATTAGGATAAAAAAGTGTAATGTACTCTAATTCAATTCAACCAGCATGATTGATAGGTGATAGTGCTGCTTCTTCTTCAACCCCCCCCCCCCCCCCCTTCTCCCAAATAATTATTTTCATTTCTTTCTATCCATTCATTTAGAAGGTAAATTGTCATATGTTTGCTTTATTAATAATTTAAACTCTTGTTAGAAGTCTTGTAACTTTAACTTTCATCTCTTGGTATTTCTAATGAAAATGTTTAAGATTTAAACTAATCCACCTCCAATTATCAAATACCAAAAAGTTTGATAATTAAGAGAAGGATATATATATATATATATATATATATATAAATATATATTTTATATATACAAGATAGAATTTATACTTTAGTCTAATCTAAGTGTATATGTGTGTAAAACTTCCACCTAAAAACTTGAACTCCGACCTTTATCCTCTCACACTCCACAAGCATTTATATTTGTGAAGTAATCACCGCACCAAAAGTACATAACAATAAGATATTTGAAGCTTAAATATCTTTATTAAAAAAGAAATAATAATAACAACGTGATTAACTTACATAGATTTTGGCCCTTTTTTTGGCTTTTTGCTCCAATTATGGAGTAAAAAAAAAAACAAAGCATCTTATTATAAATTCCATTCTCAAAATCATTTGATTCAGTCAACGATATTAATAAGCTTTATATTTCCAAAATAATCTAATCATAGTAGGTTGTACCAATAAAATTTAATGGAGTAAAAGGTGCAGTTCATCAAAAAAAGATGTGGATTGTGACACATGATCCTCCATGGATAGCAATAGCAATAGGCAATAGCAATACCATTTTTTGTCAATAAAACCTGAATTATGGGACATCTGACAAGTAGTTGTAGAAGATAACCTATAAAGTATACTATAAGAAAGTAAAAAGTCCCTCCAAGTCTACACACTCTGCAGTACTTTTCTGTGTTTCCACACGTGCGTCTCCACGTGGAAGGTCTTGAATGGTCACTACATGAAAACATTGTGGCCTCCCTACGATTGTAAAAGCAGTAACACCTATATTCAACTCTGTCAGAAATGCACGTGTTAATTCTGCAACTGGGTCCTACATTTGCCATTCTATCCTTGACCTTTTTTTAAAAAAAAAAATTTAATGATTGGGAGGTTTTGGAGCATTAAAACATTTCTAAAAGATTAGGTAGCAACATTTGCTACAATTTTGGTGTTATTCATTGCAGCGTGAAGAAAAAGTTAGAGTCTATTTAAAAGTGGTGAACAATTATTTATAGTTCGCTACATTAAAATTATGATTTAAAAATTATGATTTTAAAAGAATTATTTTTAAAAACATCAAAAAGTATCAATTAAACTATAAAATTTTGATTGATAAATTTTAATTTGATTAAACTTAATATTTTCAACTTTTCTTTTGTGATCAGTTTAAAGGGAAAAAGTAATATAATGGAATTTTTTTTTACAAAAATATTATATTCATTCCTCAGTTTGATAAATTTAATTCTTTCATAAAAATTCTTCCTAAAAGTGGAATGAATACTTATTACTTAATGAAATAAACGTAAAATAACAGTGTTTTCTTCTTCTTTTTTTCAAAAAAATAAAAATAAATAAAGAAAAAACAAATAAATGGTAAATGATAAAAATATAATAGTAAAATTATATAGTTTAGTCATTTTTTATTTATCTTCTTATAACTCTCAAACACACTAGAGACTCCATTCCATTTAACTTTTTAATATAAATTATTTATTCTATTTTACTCTATTATTTTAAAAACTTCTAATCAGAATTTTAATTGTTTGCTAAAAGTTCAATGAGATTTATAATTGATATTTGTGTTTGTGTTTGTGTGTGTGTGTGTGTGTGAGAGAGAGATGAGAAGGTATTTGGTATCAAATGATACCATGTCAACGGTATCAAAATCCAATAAGTGAGAGACATGTCGGTAAAAAATAATTACTCCGCTAACAAATAAAAGACATGTATTAGTAAATAGTTATTTTTATACACATATCTCTTATTTATTGAGTTTTAATATCACTGACGTAGTATCATTTGATATAAAATATTTTCTCAGTGTATGACACCGTCACCACAACTAGCATAAAAAGCCTAATGAGTTATATTAAAATTTTATGTTGATGCATTCTCAAAAAAAAAAAAAAAAAAAAATTTTATGTTGATGGTGGTACATTGTTAGAGGGCAAGGATACAGAGGTAGGATCCTATAGAACAAATCATGTTCAAGAAAGGTCGTAGTTGATGATGGTACATAATGACAAGATAACAAAATCATCAATAAGGATGATGGTCGATACGTGCACATAGCACAAGCGGCGATAGGGGGGCCGTGGCCCCCCTGTCTTTTGAGAGTACCCCTCTCCTTCCTATATTTTTTTATAAAAATTTAAAATATTATAAAAAATATATACCTAATGGCCCCATATTTATATATCATTAAACTAGCTAACGTGCACTCAATGTATATGTTCCTAAAAATATACGTAAATAATTCTCTTTAATAGAAGTCTTCCCCTCCCCCCCCCCCCCCCCCCCCCACACCCCCCTAAAATAAAAATAAAAACCCATATATTATTTTGCATTTGGAGAACTAGAGATAAAGCCATTGTATTTTTATTTTTTATTTTGAAAAGATATATATATATATATATATATATATATATATATATATATATATATATATATATATATATATATATTTATTGTTAAGAGTTAGTAATTTATTGCATTTTTCAATTTAAAATTTTGACATTTTTTTATTTGATCTCTCTAAAAACAAATAAATAAATCCTGGTTCCCTCATTCCTTGAAATTATGAGACACGGTACATTGCCTTGCCATATAGGGCCAACAACTTGCCTTTGAAATTGATCATCAAGATATTTTCGTAAAGAAACCCTCATAGGGCCATGTCAAAACATATTGTTTAGGCTCTCTTTAATTCAATTCAAATAATAATAATAATAATAAAATCCCTCTTTAAATAAATTTTTTTTTGATAAAGACCCTAATAGAGCCGTTACCAAAATATCGTGTTTAGATGCTCTTTATTATTATTTTTTAGTAGATATGATATAATTTTAGCTTATGACGTTTATTTTATAATAATTATTCTTTATTATCAGATCAAGACATGAACCCTAGATCTTTTATTTGACGATAGCACATTTTAACAATTGAGATAATTGGAACTCATGTTAAGGCACTCTTAAATTCTCAAATATTGGAATCATAGAGTGGATTAGAAACAACCTTTACATTGCCTGTAATGCTTTGTCTTTAAAGTTTATCGTCAAGACATTTTGATAAATACCTTTACGAGAGGCATTTCCAAAACATCTTGTTTAAGGATAAAGATTAGGTCCAGTGTTCAATTGCATTAGACCCATCAAGATGATAATACGTGCTCATTTTTGAACACGTATCACTATCTAGATAGGTCTAATATAACTGAACACTAACCTTAAAATTACTAAAGGCTATCCCAAGTCCCAATAGATTCATAATTACACTTACAAAGTGATACAAGTTTTCACTAAGAATCAGGAGATATCCTATTCTTGGACCTTATAACTACTAATAAGTGTTGCAGTAACAAAGATATTTCATAGGAATTCAAGGGATATCTTACTGGTTCTAGGACCTTTTGTAGTATTGTGATGTCTGAACATTGGATTCGAACGCACTAACCTCCCTCTCCCTATTTATCTAGGAAAAAAAAAAAAAAAAAGTAATTTCGTAAATTATAATATTTCTCGCTTGCTAACTGTTACGAAAACTTTAATAATAGCCTTAGAAAATTGAAAATATCACCTCTACAACCGCTTTGATAATTCTTTTTTTTTTTAAGTTTTCTTTAGACAAGGCAATAAAGGTTGGGTCCAGTGCTTTTGTGCGTTGGACCTGTTGAGATGTGAACGTGTGATGGTTATTTGATACGTGTCCAAATCCCATATTGTAAAGTTATGATTTAAATTTATGTATTTTGTTGGCTTTATATCCGTGTCAAATTTGATTGTAATTTTGTTCAATCATTTTCCTGTATTTTTGTGGGATTTAATTTAAGGCCTGTGTGTGAGAGTTTGGTGAAGAATTTGTGAATAAGTGGTTTTTGCGACTTAATTCACAACTAACTTGTGATTGCTGACCCGCAAAACAAGTCATATGAGAAGCACATGCTGAAATTTGAAGAGTCATTGGCAGGTTGGATTTCATGAGTGACTTGAGACTTAGGCCAAGTCGCGAGACTCGCGAAACTCACTATCTGTTGCTTTCTGGGGTGTGACTTTTCCCATTTTTTACCAACACTATATAAACCCTCATTTCCCACGAAATATAAGAAGAAAAATGAGTATTTTTCTGAAGAAACTTTTGAGAGAGAAACCCTAGCCAAACACTTGAGAGTTAGAGATTGTTTTACACATAATCCTCTACATCATTTCTCTAAAGCTTCCATGTACTCCCACCTCTCCATCTACACATCCTTAAGAGGTTCTTAACTCAAACACTTACATCACCCATTCTGAGTGTTGAGAGAAGTTTTGGTACCTTTAGGAAGTATTGGAAGAAGCTATTAAGTGGCGGATGCAATCAGGTGGAATTGTGGGATTTGGATAACTAGTGAAGACAAGACTTCGAGAAATCTGTTGGTAGCAGGAGCTTGGAGAGCTCAAGTATATTGGATAGATTAGGCTTGGAGGGTCTTTTTGATATTTGTGTACTTCAACTTATTTATTAGTGGATCGATTTCAGCATGGAGGGCCGTAGAGAGGTTTTTTGTCGAGTACTTCGATTTCCTCTTCCATAACACGTCTTGTTGTTATCTTGTATTTGTATCTCTGTTCCCTGCTCTTTAAGCTTTACATTTATTGCTTATTATACTTGCTTATGACTTAGAGTAGTGTTTCGGTTTATTGCGCGTGCTTTACTCTTGTTCCGCACTTAAATAAGTTAGAGTAAAAGTAATTAAGCCGCAATTTAAAATTAAGGGTCTAAACAAGTATTAGTGTTTTCACATTAAAATTGAGCTTTTACATATGAATCTAGTGCACAGAAACATTGGACCCAAGCTGGTTCCAAAAGCTATATATTGCTTTTGTAGTTTTTATTATTATTATTCTTTTGTTAATTAAAGAATTATATTCTTCTTAACTCAACACAATGAAAAGTGAGATTCTTAAGTTTTAATGCATATTTCATGTCCTCCATAAAATAAATATATTTTAAAAAAAATCAATTTCTGTTCAAATTTATTCTTTCTCAAGCTAAACAATGATCTATTAGAGCCCTCATTGTAGTTCATAGCTCATCAACATATGCAATGATGAAAAAGACATGCATAATAATAACCTTCACATAGAAGGGCCCAACTTGACCAAACGTAGAAACTGAACTAAAAGTTTCATAAGGTGGATACTTGGACCAAACACTTCACACCAACTGCATCCAAACAATTAAACTATTCCGTTTCCAAATTTTTGTAAATGATGAGTGAAAAACTGAAATAGGAAAACGATGGGATAGAGTTGGTAAGTCCACAAGCTAACTTTAGAGCATTCAATTAATTTAAAATGGTATTTGTGGAAGAATAAATGGCTCAATACATAAACATGTAAGGATAAAATATTATTTTGTCACTTAAACTTTATCAAATAATTTTCTCTAATTTTATAATTTATTTTTTCGTTCTTAAACTATTGAAATTTCTTTTTTCATCTATAAACTATTGAAAAAAACTTATCTTTTCATTCATATTGTTGTCTTTAAATTATTTAAAAAAAAAACACTCCTTAAAAAGTATTAAAAAAAAGAAGAAGAAGAACTTTTTAAAGTTTAGCTGTAAATAATCATCTTATGATAAAGTTCAAAAATCAGAATAATATTTAACCCAACATATAATTATCAATAAATTTACATACACAAGTATTTTTATAATTGTAAACATGAAAAATTACCAATAATAAACTCACATGAAAATCGATAATAACTTATCATTTTTTTTTGTATATTTATAAAACTAGTTGTGATATGTGGCATTAGTCTGTCCAGGGATAACATCCCGGGTGGCATAATACAACCATAAAGGCCCCCATTTTTGTTTATCAAAAAAAAAGTCTGTCCAGGGAGTGAAGGAGTGATTTTAGTAAGTGATTCAACTGTTTTCTACCGACAGTATATTTCTTTTTCTTTTTAAAATAAATTAAAAAAAATGAGTGGAAAGAAAAATAGTTCAAAAACAAGATGATGAAAAGAACTAAAACCCAATAACGAGGAAAAAGAAAATAGTTTGGATCTAACAGTAGATGTTGACTAAACCAGCCAGGTCGGTGACTGAAAAAAAAAAACCAAAACAGTGGATGGTGAGTGGGGACAGAGGAAGGACATAAAGAAGGGCCGCACGAGGGGGCACTAAAGAGTATACAGGGGGGCTGCAGTGGCCGGGCTGGGGTTTCGTACTCCTCTCTCTCTGTCCATCTCCTTTCCTCTTAAACGATTCTCGCTGTCGGCTGACATTGCACCTACATTTCTGTAGAGTGTAGACCCCGCAGCAGCATGCATCTTCTTCATCTATCCATATATCTATCTTTACCTCCAAAATGTTCAGCACCATAGCTCGTTCACACATTTTGACATAACTTTGATAGTCTGTAAGCAAGTAATAATTGAATTAATTTTATTAAGTTCTTGGGGTGGATCGTGTGTAAATGATGTAATGTAATCACATATTGATAAACGTGTAAGTTGTATCCAAGTGTATGAATAAGTATACATGTATAAAAGAATTGATCTTTACTACCACTACGTATGAGTTATGCTACATTTACTCACTCGCAATCTCACAATACACTTGACAAATTTAATCCCCTTGTTTAAAGACGCAACTTATTACATAAACTTATTAAAACGGTAAATAACGTTAATTATTAGATATTCCCGAAGTATCATAAATGCGTATTCCCCTATCTCACATAATTGTGAGTTCTACTAATTAAATTTATGATGGGACTTACAATTTATGTGAGATGGAAGAATACGCATTTATGGTACTTTCGAAGTATTCAATAATTTTCCAGTAAATGGTAAGTGATTGAAATAAAAGTGATTGTTCGTCATCAAAACCACAACATCTTATGTACAAAATTGTCACAAAATTATGTCATCCCTTTGTTTGCTCAACCTCTCATCCAATTAATTTACCCTCTAACTTTGTGTGTATGTTGAAATGTTTACAGGAAAAAAATTGATATTTGCTAAAGTTGTAAATTATTAGTAATAAATAAAAAAGTAATATTTAGGGGTGTCCACGGGTCGGTCCGGGTCGGGTTTGTGCCTGACCCGGAACCGACCCGAATTTCTCGGGTGGGTTAAAATCAGAATCGAAACCGACCCGTATTAATGGTCGGGTTGTCCGGTTCGGGTCCATCGGTTTTCGGGTTTGTGTCGGTCGGTTTCGGGTTTCTCCGCCGGTGCCGAAATTTTGCCAGATCCGGCGAGATCTAGCCGATATTTGGTCGGATCCGTCAAATCTGGACTAGATCTCGATGAAATATCGCCGGATCTCACTGGATCTGGTGGATTTCATGTAGATCTTAGTCGGAAGAGCAAAAATATCGCCGGTATTAGTCATTTTTTGTCGGAAATCCTTCGAATGTCGCTGGATGTTGTTGATTTGGTGGTCGGGTCTGGTGGCTCGGGTTTTGGGGGAGGAAACCCGTCAACCGAACCGAAGGGTTCGGGTTCTGTGGGTGGCGACCCGCAGCCGACCGTCGGATTGGTCGGTTCGGGTGGTGGCCGGTCGGTTTCGGGCGGGTCCGGCGGGTTGGTCGGGTGATGAGGACCCGTGGACACCCCTAGTAATATTAATAGTAGGTCGAAACGAGAATTAGTAAAAACTTGTTAATTTATCTGGCGTGAAAAATTGTTGTCAAATTTTGTGTGTACTAAGCATTACTCATGTTACTAGCCAGGGCAAAAGCGATAAACTAAAATTATGTGTATTTGTAACTTGTAACGATAAGGTAGTGAAGGTGATTCGGCATGAATATAATGTGAAACTGACTGTTTACCTCTAAGAAATGATGCGAAAGACAGAGAACTGAGAGGAGAGTAGCAGACATTTAATTAGCTTTGACTGGAGCGCGCAGAGGCGCACGTGACCTGTAGCAAAGTAAATATACATAGAGGATATAGCAAGAAACCTCTTCATACCACACATGTGTGTGGCTGAGTGATAGATGCCGCCAAATGCCATGTGATTTTGTGGCAGTGTCTCATTTTCTTCGTGAGAAGAATTTGGATTGGAATCTCAAATGCCATGAGATTCCCTTCCATTAAATCACACTATTCTTTTTTATGTAGATTAGAACATATAACATTTAAAAATCAAATAAATGTTACTCTCAATAATAAAATAGTTATTATTATTATTAACAAGCATGTTAAATTTTCTATCAATGAGTAGTTTTAATATTTGATTAATAAATTCATGTTTTATGTATATTTTAAAATACACAAATTTTGGAATTTAAGTATTTTATAGAGATTGATATATAGTTATTGCTAACTAAATGTTTTGAAATTTTGTAAGTATGGAAGGTATATAGAGATAATGTAATCTAATAGTTGATTTGTCAAAATATACGTTTCTTAAAAGAAAATTAAGAAGTGTAAATTTATCTAAGTTATAAAAGGTGTAATTTCAAGTAACTTTGCTAAAAAAAAATTAAGGAACTTTACTAAAAAAATTAATCAAGAAAAAAGGTATCTCTTCTGCTTAAAAATTAACCTCCCCTTGGTTACCCTTTATTATTTGTTTGTTCCAATCTTTTCTCTCTTTTAGTCAAAAGTTAGGTTCGTTGTTCTTTGAAAATGAGAGTAAGAACTTTCCAATTTGCCCCCGTCATGAGTCTTGTTTGTCACTACCTTTTCCGTGAAAACTTGATTTACACTTTCAATTCAACTTTACATGGTGGTGGTGATTGGTGAAGGTGAAAAAGCAATGCCATGTTTGAACCAGTTTGTTTTTATTTTATACGTTGTTGGGCTCTATGATTATTATACAATAGTTCAAAATATGGGAAATTCAAGTTTCAAAAATGTTTTTTTAACACATGAAAACAGCACCATGGTGTGGACGTTTGAAAAAACGTGAGTTGTCTATCTTGAGGGGGTCTGCTCTCTTTGTGGAAGTAAAACATGTATACGCTCCACATGACATGAGATAAGGCTAGCTATTTGTGCTGGACACTCAACTTAGGGTACACTTGTTTGGCCAGTTCAGTGATGCATGTTTTAATCATTGTTGACTAGTTTCTTTCTAATTTCCCAATATGAGTGGCTATATAATTTCGTGCAAAATTGAAGTTGCATCAACAAAAAGTGTGAAGTCCTTGTCTGAACCTAATTATTTGAAGCATTGTGTGTACGTTCAACTACTAAATTTCAAGTTGATTGGTTATAGTCTGTTTTCTGTGCATGATAGCAAACCATTAAAGAGAAATCCTTTTCTCATTCATTGCTTTGCATGAAGGGTCAACCTTCTCAATTGGTGTGGAGGATCGCAAGTTTTGTTGCATATAAAGAAACATTTAACTAAATGATGGTGGGATTTCAGGAATCTGCAGGGTTCCCAAAACCATAAACAACTTAAAAATCTTAAGAGGATGGTCATAGTAAAGAAAAATAATTCTCATAATTGATGCTTGCTCTTGTCTTATGTTTCCTTAGCATAAGGCCCCAAGTGCTGATGGGTGAAAAGGGGGGTGGGGCGACCATTGTGAGTATGTGACTCATCCCCTGGGCATGATCATACTGGCACCCCCTGCTAGAGAGCATAAGGCTGCAAGTGATTAGATTGTCTGAATTGACAACTGATACATGATTTCAATGTATAAGTAGAGTGATAAAACATTATCGCATTATGGTACTGGTACGTACTGCATTATTGCCAGTACTAGATGTTCCTCGATGCTTCTACACGAAACAAAATTCTCTGGACGGTTGTTGACATAAAAATGGCTTAGTACAACGATCCAATTCATTGACAAGAAGAAGATAAAAAATGAATATATATACATGTACTAGAACACGTTCATTTTATTTTTCTTTATTTTACCTACCAATAAAATAAAGTCTTTTGGAGTTAAAAAAAGAGGGGAAAAACCGAAAAAGAGAATTTACAATTTCTATACTACTGCACGTCTATTTTGAAAGATAGAACAGAGAGTCAGAAGAGAAGGACCAAGCAACAACTAGTTATTAAAATAATGATATGGAAGCTAGAAAGGAAAATAGAAATAGGAAAGAAGAATTGTGATGGAATGTATGTCTATATCTCATTAACATTAACAAAAATAGCTAGTGTTTTGATACCATAATAAAGAACAATTATCATAAAGTAAATGTAGATTTCAAATCTTATCTCTCTCTCTCTCTCATATATATATATATATATATAAAGTCGTTAATAGATTTCCTAAACAGAATTCAAAAAATTAATGATAAGGGATGACTAATTCTAACACAACCTACCTTGAAAATCGGGTAACAAAGCAGAATCCCTGTCAATCTCATCAATCCGTTGGACTTTAGGTCAACTCCAAGAGCTTACAGTGGCTTCCATGATCTCACAGTGGCATTGCTTAAAAAAAGGAAGAGAAAATGGACAAAATGGGAGCAGAATATAGAGAAATAGTAAAATTACACCACTCCAAAGCTAATCTATACTAAGCTTTAAGAGCATTATAAAATGGAAGAAGCCAGCTTACTTTGTCTAATCAGATAATAGTGGACAAGGAAACAAAACTAGATGAAGAACCCATTTAATAAGCTAATTTGCTGAACATTATATAAGGGTGTCAATAAAAAAAGAAGAAAAAAAACGATGCTACAGTTTCTAACATAATAACAAAGCACTCCTAATATACATCCCTGTAGATATATAGAGTAATTAAATTGAATAATAAACCAAACTAAGAAGAAGCAGAATCATCATCAAGACTCTCCACGGTCACGCCAACACACAAGCATTGCAATGCAACGCCTGACGATGTAGAATTTAGCACGCTGTTTCTTCACAATATGGCTGCACTTCTGACCAAAGGATCTGCAGGGCTCACACGCGTGCTGATTATTAGTGAAGTTTATGTTGCTTTCTTTCGCTGCTGCCATGACTGTTGTCAGCTTCTTTTGGCTAGCTAAGCAGCTAAAGCTACCTACTATTATTATTGGGTATAGTAGAGACGGTAAAATATGGAAGTGCAGAGAGCAGAGGTGGGAGCTTTGCTTTGCTTTGCTTTATTTATATATATATATATATATATATATTAGATTATAGAATAAGGTTATGATTCTGAGTTAGGCTCCTCTAAATTAGGTATGGACTCAAAACTTTGCACCCACCAGCTGTCAGGCAGGATATATAGTGTTACATTTGTATATATGATATTACAGATAGTGACAGAATGGGCCAATGGACTAAATATTATTTATTCACTCAAACCCCACTTTCTTTTTTATATACATCCATAATTACAAGAGTAGGAGAATTTAAACTCTGTATTTTCATCGAAAATACTATGAAATATCAATCAGTCAAGCTACAAAACTCTTGTTCACTTAGTCCCCACTTTCACCTTTACTGTGCAAAGTAACCTTTACAAGTTCCAACAGTCAACAATCCCCCCATTGGTATAAATGAAGTTCATACCATATCTAGTTCATAAGAGTTAAATAATAATAATATTTTGCCCTTCTAGATAGCGGCTAATATATGATTTGTTTTTAACTTTAAGAATAGAGCCTGATAGATTATGTTAGGATAATATATATATATATATATATATATATATATATATATATATATATATATATATATATATATATATCTGAATATTACTATATATAATATAAACCATGATTATTTTTTTAATATAATAGACTATAGTAATTTTATAACACCAAATGTTATACTAAGCCAAATGTATTTCATTGGGTTCATTATATATCACACACAATTCACAATATTAAAAATGTAACAATTCAGTGGACTTGGACCTTTAAACCTTAAACATACTAATTCTTTCTGTCTCTCATAGAGAGTAGGAAATAGATAGGTAACTGAAAGATTGATGATACGTTGATTAAACAAGCTTTGACCATAATAAAAACGTGTGTCTAGTTAATGATCAAAGGGGAGAAAGTTAAAGTTATTTGTACAAAGCCATAATGCATTGTCATGGGGTGTTCTCGCAATTATAAATGCTTATGTGATGTATGCAATGTTTGTGAAATTGCCAGTCAAATTAACAATTATAATCATGATCTGATAAGGAAGGAGAAGAATAATGAAACTTTCATTACCTAATCATTACTTTGATTTCTTACTGCATTATTTTCCCATTTGGGTTAGTGTCTGTTTTATCTTTTATGTCTGCATCAGCATTATGGAAGAATTGTCACGAAAATTGATTGGTATTTTCAACTGCATTTCTCCTCTACTTTTAGCTTTAACTTTAGCTTCTTTTTTTTTTTTTAATTGGGAAAGGAGGTTTAGATCGAAATTACAAAACTCTTGGACTTTTAACTTTGTTTGGCATAACTAAGATTGTATTCACCTAAAAAGAAGAGAAAAATTCTTTTTTGGTAAACAGAGAAAAATTCAAAGATTAGCATTGACTCATTGAGATTGGATTTGTTTGATGATGTTGTTGTTATTGATGCTATTGATGCAAAGTGGTAATAATCTTTTTACTTTTTTACCATTCCAAACAATGGAAAGAGAGGTCTTGAAGTGGGGCCTGCCATGTGCAAAGCCAATTTCGGCATAAAAGTAAATTTGTTCTTAGCTAGGTAACCTTTCAATGATGGGTCTCCATCTCTCATGATCTAACATTTAAATTTTATCAAAGACAATTTCATCATCATTTGCTGTGATTTTAACCAAACTACTTGCAACTTTGGACTGGTAAAGACTAAAAGGCATCCGGAGTTCTTGACTCAGTGGGGTCACTTTCTCTATTAGTATCTTTCCTTTTTCTTCTGAAATATTTGGGGAGCATGTTGTCTTTGACCTTATTGCAATTTGGGCCATTTAAGTTGAACTTCTTTTGCTGTAATAAAACGTTTAGATGATCGAGCACAAATTGGCAGCTTTAGTCACATCCTAAATAAAATTGGACCTTCAACTTTGCTAACTTTTTAAAGATACTTTCGAAATTGTAAAATATCTTGATAATCTTGCTTAGTAGAATATTCTTTCTTCTGTCTCAGGGTAATTTTTTTTTTTTTTTTTCATTTTTATAGGTAGAGGATAATTATCTTCATCGTCATCGTCATCGTCATTGTCTTCTTCTTCTTCTTCTTGTTTTAAATGCAAAAGAAAAAAAAGAAAAAGAAAAAAGAAACCTATTGTTGGGGCTTTGCAATTGTGCAAGTGCAATGAGTAGAGGAGTGTATCAGTTTAGTTGGAGGGTTTTCTCTTACCTTATTTGATTGAGAAATTTTAAACCCCAACACATCAAATGTGTAGAAATCAACCCAACATATATGGATTGGGTTGATAGATGATGCTTACATCTTTTGTATCTTATTAAAAAAAATTGGGTTTTCATAAGTTGTTTAAATATTTTGTTCCAATAAATTATTACAATTCACATATAATATGCCTAAATTATATATTAAATTTTCAAATTCATTAAAAATAATTCTCAAAATACCAATTTATATAAAAATAAAAATAAGAGTCATAAAATAAAATTATAGATATGATGGGTTAAATTAGATCAGATGGGTTAAAAAACCTATCAACTCCAACCTGCCAACCTTAAGCATCGAGTTGATTTCATCAAGTTGGTGGATTAGGTGTATACCCCTAGCTATGAGGAAGGACCCCAAGAGAGTATTAGATTTTTCCATTTTAGATAAGTAGATAGTGAGATAGGGGGAATTGTGGATTATGCGTTGGGTCAATTATTAATGTCTTCCGAGATTATATAGTGGCCAAAAAAGTTTGGGAAGCACCTGGGTAATTGTTGCTAGACAAGAATTTTTTGGGCTTCCTCTATTGAAATGTTTGGAAAGGAGCTATGAGTCCCAGGCTACATTAAAGCATCCTTAGGTTATGTTTGGTAACAATTTTTATTTTTTATTTTCAAAAACTTGTTTTTGGGAATATAAAGAAAAAACAATTTTCTTATATTTTTGAAATCAAAAAACATGTTTGGTTAGTTGAAATTAAAAAGATAGGTTTTTTAAGAAAAAAATAAAAAATACTAAAATATGTTATTCCTAGGATTTAAACTCTAATGCTAACTCATTAAATGAGACAAATTCATTAAATTAAATGTGTGTTTTCATTGACTTTTGAAAATTAAAAATTGAAAACAGTCTTTTGTGTGTTTTCAGTTTCCTTCACAAATTGAGTTTTGAGAACAGTTTTTGTTTTTTGTTCATTTTGGATTACCAAACAAGTTTTTTAATTTAAAAAATAAAAAATTATTTTTGAAAACAGAAAATAAAGAAGAAAAATAGTTACCAAACATACCCTTATATTCTTTGGCTTCACATAAACTATTTTTTATTCCAAACTGGAAGGGTTGAGAACAATATACCCACTCCCACACTATATAAAGAAAGGAGCAGGATTTTATACAATTGTAGCAAATAACACAAACAAACTCCCAAGAACACAAATGCAAGTGAAATGAAACAAACCACTACTAGGATGAATCTCAAGTTTTTCAAGGAATTTAGGGATCACTTCTAGTATCATGGTTAAGCCCTAGGCTCTTAAAGATGACCGTGCTCTAGTTCTGCAACTAGAATTTGACAACATTAATGTAGAAATGGATGTTAAAGTTAATGTATATATGTTAACCTTATGTTGGAACCTCTATTATCTAATTGCAAGAACCTAACGAGGATCTTCACTAACTCCATTGTAACACATATCTTCAAAGACGCTAATAGATGAGCAAATAGTTTAACTAAATTGGGTGTTGTACAATGAATAGACTTCCTTATTTTGAATGACCCACCGCTTGTGGTAGAACCTTTGCTGGCTTTTGATAAAGCTGAGTTATTTTGTAATAGACTTGTTTATGACTAGTTAATATCATGAGCATGTTTAACCAAAAATAAAAGAGAATGGGAAGTGAGGTTCGAACTACAAGCAAATGACACTACAAAAGATGGCATTAGCCATTAACTAATGGTGGAATCAAGATTTGATTTCAAGGGGAAACTTTTATATTAAAATATGCATATGCACTTGAATATATATTACTCGAGACTAATATGAAATATAAAAAAGTCATTCATGAGTGATATATTAGTGTAAAAAAAGAAATAATTATCATTATATTTTGTTTATTTGTCTAAGGTTTTTTTTCCCACAATAATCCATTTTTATATTTTTGTAAATAAAATTTTCATTCATAAATATAAGGATATTTAATGATTATATAGATACTAATTACAACTTCCGTAAGTTTATATTATTATGTTATTATTCACAAAACTTTATAAATAGAATAGATTATTACATAAATAATTTGAGGTTCCATTAGTTTTTTATTTATTTATAATAATCTATTAGTTTTAATTTTATATCTTTTTTTTTATGAGAGAGAGAGAGAGAGAGAGAGAGAGAGAGAGAGAGGCTCTAACACAAAATTAATATTAACATGTATTTGGTGTGCCTTAAATTTTATATCACTTTTAAAATATAACAATAATGTTCTTTTTCCCCTTTCTCCCAAACTTCTTTATTTTATTTTATTTTATTTTCTGTCTTCATTTTCTTATTATAGATTTTGAGCATTAAAAGATAAATAGAACAGAATTTTTTTTTCTATTTTAAAATGAATTTTGACATATAAAAAAAATATAATAGTATCATCAATTATAAGTATGATATAAAACCAATACAGCACACAACAAATACATAAAATAAATTCATCAAAAAGGAAAATTAAAAAAAAAAATCAAATTATATAAGGTGGGTGAGAAGGGGGAAAAGTTGAAAGTCCAACCTATTAAATTTTTATTTTTAACGGGAGAAAGGTCAGTACTTGAACCTATTTGCACTGGTTATTACTTGAACCTAGAGATAATAAGATTTTGTTGCACCCAAGAAGCATTAATCAAAATTTCCTTTGGGCTTCTTCACAAAAAAGAAAATTTTATTTATTTATTTGGGCTTAGATAGGCTATCAGGTGGTGCAGCCTGGGAATTCAATAAGCCCAGTACTAAACATAACATAATCATGTGAGCCAGACTACCCATAAACCACTTTCTGTTATTGTTGAAACTTGAAACTAATTAGGCCCAAAGGGAATAGCTGCTCATTTGACTCAACCCCATGGTTGGTCCCAAGCGACTTGAAAAAAAAAAAAAAAAAAAAAACACTAAAAGCTGATTAAGATGTTAAGGTGTACCATTTTGCTACAACAAGCTCAACTGATTGCCCATTGCTCATCCTGACTTGAACAGATATGCAGAATAAGAAAGTTTTCCACATGACATTCAAATTTGAGATAATGTAGACCAGGCATCAAGATTGGTTGTGGGGGTGTCATTCAACAAAAATGAAGCTCAGAATTCTAAGGGGTAGTCGAATGTATAAGAAATATGAGAGGATAAAACTTTGTCAAAGGCACTTGATTCAATGGAACAAACACCACTTTAGACATGTACATAACAGATTTGAGAAAATTCAGAGGCTTCACAATACCAGAATTAATGTGCTTAAAGAGGAAATCGATGAATTGATGGAAAGTGAGGAAGTAATGTGAAACCAGAGAGCTCGAGTGTCTTGGTTGAAAGGGTGACAAGAATACTAAGTTCTTTTATGCTAAAGTAAACAAAAAGATCAAAGCAGAACAAGAGGAAATTAATCCCTCCCTTTTCCATTCCTCCACTCCATTTCACATCAACCAAACAATGATATCCTATCCTTTCTCTCATCTTCTTTCCTTTCCTTCCCTTCCCTATTCACTCAAACCAAACAGTGTAACTTTGGAGGCTTCTATCTATGTTACATTACCTATTATATGCTTTATTGGCAATCAAGGGAGCATTAAAGGTTAAGATTGTTTTTTTGCTTATAGGAAGTGACAGATTTTGATTAGTTTAGGAATTTTTTCTAGATTTTGTGGATACTAAAATTCATCTATGGAACTCTTAAAAAACATGAATGTACTTACCATAGTATATATGTTTTGTATCAATATGCATTCCTTTTTTTTATGTGATTCTATCAAACCAGTAGGATTTAATTCAGAATTCATTCTGCCAATAAGTTGGTTACTAGTCTCCAATATATTTATTATGAAAAAAAAAAAAATCTGATCCCAATAAAATAGAGTGACTAGCTCCATCCTTTTAAAATTAATACTGAAAGTATGATATTCTGTTACAAATATTTTGGAATTTTTTTGTTCATTTTTTTTGTCACTATATCAAAGATACAAGAAGTAAAGATATATTTATCTTTGGTGAGTAAATAGTATTGAAATGATACGACTCTCAATCCAATTTAACTATACCAATCAAGAAAGAGGATAGAGAAGGTCAATACAAAAAGGAAAAGCATAAGAAAGGTCCTGCTGCTGCTATTACGCTGGATAGCTTGGTTCAATTCTTTGTTACCAAGCTCCACATTCATTGTAGCTTCAACTGCCTGTAAAATAAGCACAAGAAAAGACAGGAAAAAAAAGGAACAAATATGAGAAAAAAGTGAAAGATATATTAAACTCCAGTGACTAGAATAATCCCAACAATATGGAGACACAAAAAAGAAAAAAAAGAGGTACATGCCACATTTTCGCAATTATGAATAAGACCAATGAAGGAGATGCTTATTCCATCATGTACAGTTAATTTACTGCATCACTTTTTCTAACCTAGGATTCATCTCTAAATGTAGTGTTTGGATGCATCTAGGGTCATGTTCAACCATTATAGACAAACTGCAACACAATATTAAAATGTAAAGCATGCTTCCCTAAATGTCTGATAAATGGTGTTAGAGATTAGACCATGATAATTAAAACATAGAAAACAAAAGGGAGAAACAGACAGTTAAACCTACGAGCTCATACATACTTCCATATTGGCATACCCATGGTTTGTAAAGCTTGCACTGACCCCAACATCTATCAGCTTCTAATCCCCCCCCCCCCCCCCCCCCCCCCCCCCAACCGCCTTCCTTTTTTTAGATAGGTTCCTTTGCCTTCTTTTTTTCCTCTTTTCTGATAAAAAAAAAGTTCCATGGTAGAACTGATTGGAATGATTTTGCATATCCTTAGTCTCTAAAATTTTTAAATCAGGTACTACAGACAATAGGGCCTTTCATTTTCCAATCATCATAAGAGAAGATTAGCATGTGATATAAAAGGGAAGGGGGTCCTTCATGATGTTTTTGCCCATTACCAACTACAATAGATCAGGCTAACAGGTCAACAAGACCGGCAGCTTTTACCCATAGAGCACTGCAGCTCTGGAATTGAATGCAGAGTGCATATGTTTCCTCAATTTAAAGCAATTTTGAAGCTCACCCACAAATACTATATGATAACATAGACTGGAGTTACCATCTGAACAAATTCTAACTGAAGAGACGCACCATTTCAATCATTTTCACACAGATACTAGTGGTACTTGTACAAAGCAGAGATAACATTATGAACTGTTGCTGAAAATATAAACAAGAAGAAATATGGAAAACAGATAAAAGATCTTACCTGATCATACAGAACTTCTATCTGTTGGGCTTGTTGCAGAACATGGGTGGACATGAGGTGATTCAATGCTGACATTTCCACCATCTTAGTTTCAGTTTCTTGAGCTGCATCCAAAAGACTCGTCAACTCTACCTGCATAATGAGCACCCGAAAGAAGCTTTAACTTTAGGACAACCTCAAAGCCTAGAAGAATAAGAAAAGAAACACGAGAATAGGAGTATTAAACAAATGTCATCAGAGAGCCACTAATTTGGTTACCTGAAGGGCACGTGTTTCATCATCCAAAAGCTGCTGTTGGACTCTTAGACGATCAGGTTGAAATTCATCAGGCTCCTTGAGCTCTGATGTACTTGATTTAGAGGTATCTACAGAATTGGAATTGGCCTTGCGCTGAAGTTTTCTTCTAGGCATTGCTTTATTAATGGCATCTTGGAAGCGTATGGCTCTTAGCTGATCAAATTGTGTTGTGACCGAATGAAGTCTCTCACTTAAAATCAAAACCTGCAGTTCAAGAAAGTAGAATAAAAGTAAATTAATCTAATAATCATGTCGGGCAAAAAACATAACCAATCAGTATTCAAAAATTCCAGACAACTGTGGAAAAAAATCAGCCACCCAATGAATTCAGATGAGGCAAGGTTAACCTCAGGAAATAATGAAAACAAGACAAGTGGTCCTATGATCACCACATCAGGCAATTAGAAGTAGGGTTTCCATATCAGAGCAGATAAGCCAATTGAGATAGACAAAGGCATGAATGAAAACATGAATCAAGCCTAACAAAATGGTTAAAATATACTAACTGGCCATTTCCAGAGCAGGTGTGACCAGACTTTTTAAAAAGAAATATGCTGCCCAAACCCAGCATATATCCAATAAAAGATAAATAGTTTTTGTAAAAATTATAAAAGAATCATACCACGCCATGTTTGTGTGCTATAGTATCGGCATTAGTAGCATCTGCCTTTACACCAAGCCACCCCTTGGAGTTTGCTTCTTCATTGTTTATGCTGTTTTTTAAAATATCAATTTGTTCTTGGCATGCTTTAATGAAAGTACTAACCTGCAAAGAATTAATTAGAAAATGTAAGTGAAGTCTAATAATAACCATTCACCTTCATCTTTTAAGAATATAAAAGGGGATTTACCTAATAAAAAGAGAGATATAATATATATTGTATAAAGTTACTCTGTTCTGGAGAATGGAAAAAGTAAAACTAGGCAATTAAGCACTTGCTCCAAAATTTAAAACAGGGCCAACCTGGAAGGAACTACAATATTTCTTACATATCCATTTAACAGACTTACAAAGCCACATTGAATGCCTGACACATGTAATCTCTAATCATCCATGCAGGACAAAAACATGTTAAGATCCATCACAAAAACAAAAGCTTATGATTCTATTGTTAAAGATACTTTAGGTAATAGAGTAATTTTCCATATCTTTATTATGTTGACGAAGATATTAAAATGTCTTAAACAAAGGTTTCTGAGAATAAGTTTGAGAACTTACTTCATGTTCAATGCTATCTCTCTCCTGTTCAGTGGTGCGATGATGATCCACATAATCCTTTCGATGTTTCAACATAAACTGCTCCAAAGCTTCAATGCTTTCAAGCTTATAGATGAAAAGGAGAAGAGTTAACAAGAAACTATATGTAAATGTTCAAAACTTCAAATGCACCCTTTCCATCAGAAAGAAAGAAAGAAAGAAGAAGAAAAACCCAGAATCCTTCCATCTGTATCAAATTTCTAGTGAACCAATTCCCATAATCAAAGTAAAGGGGAACAGAAAAATTAAATACTCAGACAATAGCAAATGTACCGTCTTCAGTGCAGCTTTGGTGAAAGCTGACCTTTGCCGAGGTTTATGAATAATGAAAGATGCCAAAACAGCTGCCAATTTTGACTGCCAAAAGCAACAATACCTCATTCAGAAAAAGGGAGGTAAAAAAAAACATTGTTTATTAATTTATCAAGGTAACAATATTATGTATTATATGCAAAAACAAAGTCACTTATCAAGATATATGATTTCACAATATATAAAGATACAAGTAGATTTTGACTGGTTTCTAGTTAATAAACATGAAAAATAGCAAAGCAACAAATTCAAGCAACAAATTCTAGAGAATACAGAAAAAGCAAAAGAAAATTACAACTTGTAGATTTAAACAAATTTTATAAACAAACCCCTTTCCCCAGAACTCCATCATGCCAAATATTTCCATCGGAAGGAACACATCATAAACATAATTAGGGACAAAATGAATACTAATGATAAACTAACCTCATTATATCCTAAAGAAAGAGCAGTCTGTCGCACAGCATCCTTCAGATCCTCAGTCCTGTCTCTGATTCTCGACATTCTTCACCATCAACCAACTCAGAAAAAAGCCTCTAAAAGCTTGAGCGGCACCCAAAGCACACTGCACAATGAACAAAAACAGAAAGTACAGGGAAAAATTACATCAATCCCCCATAATATTAACCAGTTTCAAATTAAACCCAGATTTCTAATAGTTGCCCCTAAAACCCCATATGACCTACAAAGGTTAGCTATTGGATTTTGAAGAAAAAGGGAGTTCCTCTAAAGTATATTAAGCCAATTAAGGATATGTATGACAACATGAATTTCTTTTTTTAATAGCTTAAGTAACCTTCTAAATAAGAGCCCTTTGGACTCTCCTCTTGACCCCCTACCAGAACCAATTGCCGGGTAATCTAGGGGCATTCACCCCTAACAGGCTAAGCATTTACACACGTGAGTTTCTTGTCATGATAGATTTGCATAATGGATCAACTTTTAAGTCCATATCTCTTTGCATTGGTTACAGATGAACTTACTAGATCGATTCAAGATAAGTGAAAATGCAGTAATATATTTAGCTAAGGCATCCTAACAATAGAGCACAGATCAAACAATTGCAAGGAAGGAATTAAATTTTCTTAAATGTAAATGCACAATACCCAAGTGGGATTTTAAGATTTTTTGAATCCACAGCAAAATCAGCCAACTAGTGTGAGAACAAGTGGGGGCATCACATGTGAATTTCTTATCACAATGGGTTTGCAAAAAAGATTAAATTTTTAGTCCATATCTCATTGCATTGGTTACAGATGAACTTACTAGACCAATTCAAGATAATTGGAAATGCAGTGATGTATTTAGCTAAAGCATCCTATCAATAGAGCACAAATCAAACAAATTCCCAATACCCAAGTGGGATTTTAAGATTTTTTTTGAATCCACAGCATAATCAGCCGGCCAAACCCTGTAACTAGTGTGAGAACAAGTGGAGACATCACATGTGAACTTCTTATCACAATGGGGTTTGCACAAAAGATTAAGTCCATGTCTCATTGCATGCAGTGATGTATGTAGCTAAAGCATCCTATCAATAGAGCACAAATCAAACAAATGCAAGGAAGAAATTGTATTCTTACATGTAAATGCTCAATACCAAGTACGATTTTTATATCCACAGCAAAATCAGGCCGACCCTTTCATTTTTAAAGTACAATTCGTCACCAAAATATAGAAAGAGAGAGAGAGATGTGAAATTGAATTACATTTAATTTTGAAAAGCTAAGGCTTGCACTGGGGAGGGGAGCTCTGATCTCTGATCTCTTTCACGCTCTTTTCCTCAGTTCGATTAGGACTGCTCTCTTTGTGAAGAGGTTTTTCTTTAAAACTCAGAGGCACAGAGAGCAATCCTTTTTCTCAAAAAAAACTCAGTCAGAGAGAGAAATCCAAATTTCTTTTTAATTTGGAGAATTCTGAAAATGGGTTTTGGTGGGTTTGGGTTTTGAAGGGAGAGAGGAGACTTGAAAGCCGAAAGGAAAGTTGGGTTTTGGTGGGTTTGGATTTGGGTTTGGGTTTCTCTCTTAAAACTGAAACCCAGTTCTCTCACTCTCTCTCCTTAATCAGCTTTTAATTGGTTATTGATTTCCTTCCATGTTTTGGGTATTGGGCAGCACTAATCACAGGGTTGGTTGGTTTAGTGGTTTCTAATCATGGTTTTAGAATTTTTTTTTTTTCCCAAATAACCTTAAATATCAAACAATTTCATTAGTTGTCACGTTTGAAAACAATGTGAGAAACTGACATCTCGAGTGTCTAAAACTTAAGTTCCAAGATAATATTCGAGTTTCTAAGTCTCGATTTGTAAGTGGCGGCATCTGATGTGGAAAAATATCCACGTGGAACTCAAGTTTCTAAGACTCGAGTTTTGCCATTTTATTTTTTCCTTCTTCTACGCATTTTTCTTCCTCGCGTTTTATTTTTTTCCTTCTTCTTCTTCGTTCTTTGACACTATAGATTTGAAGACCAAATCGTTCAATCGCCCACCCAGCATTCAATCGTCCACTCGACTAGATCGGCTCACCCAACGTTTAATCATCCAATCGTCTCTCTGTTCTTCCTCTGTTCTTCGAAGCTCCAGATCATACCTCTTCAGATCTGTTCTCCATTTGTTCTTCTTCAGATCGTTCTTCCTCTGTTCTTCTTCAAAACTAATCTTTTTCAAGTGCAAAAATCGAGTCTAGAGACTCGGTTTTGCCTTTTAAAACTCAAGTCTATAAAACTCGAGATCTATGTAGTATCATACTGCCAACTCACCAAATGGGAATCAAGCCTTTAACCCTCGAGTTTTAGATTGAAATCGTGTCTATTAAACTTGAGATGCTAGTTTGCAAAATCCTTTCATACTCATGTTAACTTATAATATTCTTTCTCCTCACTATGCTAGTCTACAAATTACCTCCATGGTTTTAAAAATCGAAAACCAGACACAAATTCAGTCCAGTTCTTGTTAAAAACCGAAAATGGTATAAAAAGCAAGTTTAACCAAAATCGGCCGGTTAAATTAGCGGAATCGAGAACCAATATGGTTGAACCGGTTATGAGTGGTTCTAAAGGAAATTTAAGACGATTGAGTTTTGGGAAAAAAAAGGGTAAAAATTAAAAACCAAATCTTCCTCTTCTCTTTGCTTTGATTTCGACTTTAACAAAACCAACTCCAAACAAATCTTTCACTTCTTTCTTTGATTCTCAACCAAACCCAACCAAATCTGTGATTGCGATTGAGAGATAAAGCTACTTGAGCATTGGTAGCAATTGTTGTGGCTTGTGGTTATGGGAGGCATGCTAGCTGTAGGTGGTAGAGGAAGCGGCACTTGTGCCTGGCAATCTCCATAGATTATTAGATTTACTAGGGGTGGCAAAATTGGACCCGACCCACGAACGTGACATGAAATTAGCAGGTTATGAGTTAAGGCGTAATGAGTTCTTGTCATATTGTGATTGGTTATTTGTGATATTATGACACGCTTTAGTTTTGAATGATTTTTTGTGATACAGTTACTCGTTAATTCTGAATTTTATATTAAAAATATTTATTTTTCTTTTTTTTTTTTCTTTTTTCTTTTTTCATTTTGATAAATCTGATAAGCAGATCGACACGACTAACCCATTTAATAAATGAGTCGTGTTAGGGTTGAGGAATCTTAACCCGTTTAATAAACATTTTCGAGTTAGTGTTGACCAATATAGTTGAATACTCATGAGTTAACACGACATGAACTCGACATATGAACATGAATTGCCACCCCTAAGATTTACAAGAGACAGAGATAGAAACTCTAAAGCTGGGTGAAGAGTAAAGAGTAAAGAGTAGTTTTTGTTTTTGATGTTTAGTTTTTCTTTAATTAAAGGGCAAATTACAACTTAACCACTTGTGGTTTGGTCGAATTTTAAGTTGCCTACTTGTGATTTGAAATTTGACACTTTACCCATCTAAGATTAACTCAGTTAGAGTTTTATAACTCACTTCTGTTAAAAACATAGTTAAATATGTCATTTTGCTCCATTTTTATGGCTTCCTCCTCCAAAAACACAAAAAACATAAATAAAATATAAGATCAAATAAGATAAAAAAAAAAAAAAAAAATTCAAGCAAAACACTTGCATCATGAGATTTCAAATCACAAGTAGGCAACTTAAATTTTAGTTAAACTTCAAGTGGGTAAAGTGTCAAATTTCAAACCACAGGTAGGTAACTTAAATTTTAACCAAATCACACATAGATAAGTTGTGATTTTCCCTTAATTAAAAAAATTCCTTCCCAAATGCTGATGCTTGCCAGTTGGGTAACTTTCAAATTTGTTTATTATCACAGGTTGCCAACAAGTTTTTTATTTTTTATTTTTTTATTATTTTTTTATCCATATTTTGAACTTATCCTATAATATATATGTATTTAGAGCTGTGTTACCACCCAACAAATAAAGTGCTAGTTCTTTATAGGTAAAAAAATGAAATGAAATTATATAATAAAATGTTAGAATAGGATATACTAAACATAATGATTTATCATATATTTATTTTTATAATATTTTAAAGAAAATTATTATGTCATCGGTTCGACCACTAGTTTGATCCCGGTCGGACCATAAAACCAATAACTAGTTCATTTTTTGGTTCTTTGACCGTACTAGTTTTTAAAACCAACCATGAAACCCTACAATGATAAAATAGTCAAATATTCTAAAAGATTTGAACTTATCTAAAGTTTTCTCCTAAATAAAAGTTTAGGAGTCTAACGATCACTACTTGTTCAAGGTGTCAAAGTATTTTCTACTCATAATTTATAAGTTTAAAATATAATTTTTCTTTTTGTGGGATTAGACTGTTAGAGGAATTATTAAGTAGAACACATCACACCGGCATAGTTATCTAATCATACCAAGTACTATGACTAATCTATTGGTTCAAACCTGGGATCTTTTTTTTTTAATTGGATTGGGATCATTCATTGAATTGCTAGATTAATAATTTATTTATTTTAAAAATATATATTAAGTAATTAATATATAAAATATGAAAATAGACTATAAAAATGAATTGTTATTCAATTTGTTTTATAAAATATATATTAAATAGGAAATATCATATGTTAAGGGTTAAAATAAGGTAAATATAGTGAATAAAAAAATGCGTACCATAGAATTTTACTTAATTTAAACATAAATATGAAATTATACCTGATATTGAAATTAATAAATATTATTTTTCATAAAAATTATTCAAATATAGAATCTAAAAGGTGGAAGAACATTGGCGGAGCCAAAAAAAAGTTTCAAGGGGCCAACATTTATAAATTAAATGGGTCAAGATTTATAAATTAAATTCGAAGAATAAACTGTAGACACACATAACTTGATTTCAAATGCTATTTTCTTACATATAACAAAGTATATATATAACATACTAAAAACTAAAAGATTTTTAACTCCTAACTAAGAGACAGGGATGAGTTTATGTCAACACTTTTTTTTTATTTTTTGGTTGAGAGATGATAGGGGGAATGTGATTGCTGCCGTATCTAAGAAAATCCCCTAACCAGGTTCAGTGGATGTGCTGGAGGCCTTAGCTACAAGAAGAGCTGCAAAATTTGTCATGGAGTTGGACTTATCTTATTCTGAACTATAAGGTGATTCCAAGGTGGTATGCAGGGCTTTGAGGGTGGCGGATTGGGGTCACTCCTCCATTGGTCAGATTGTCAAAGACACTTTATCTATTGTAGGTTCACTTAGAACTTTTTCTTTCTCTCATATTAGGCGGCAGGACAATAGTGTAGCCCATGCTTTGGCCAAGAGAGCAATTGCATCTTTTTCTTTACTAGTCTGGATGGAGCATGTTCCACTAGACATCTGTCATTTTGTTATTTCTGATTTTCCAACAACTTAATAATATTACCCAGTTTTGATTCTAAAAAAGAAAAAAAAAAAAAAAAAAAGAGAGAGAGACAAGGAAATTCGGTTACTCATTTCCTTACTAGACATGTTAGTAGTTTCTTGGTGTGGATGGAAAATATTCCTCCACACCTTAGTGTTGTATTTGTAGCCGATCTACCTAGCTTTTCTTAATAAAATTTATAGCATTCCTCTATAAAATAAAAATAAAAATAAAAATTTAAAAAAACCCTAAGCATGATATCAACATTTATGCTTGTTTCTAAATAAAAATAAAAAATAAAAACATTTATTGTTAATTCTAAAGGAAAAAAAAATGTCCATATCTCTAATTTTATTTAAATAAAAATTTAATGATTTTATTAAAAAGATGTACTATTATATATCTAGGATATGCTATTATGGTATAAAAGTAATTAGTAATTAGATGAAAGAAACAATGCATTAATAATATATAAATTATAACTTTCCTATTTTCATAAAATACATAAAAAAATAATTAGAATTAATGAGTTATTTAAGGGGCATTATTTAAATTTATATCTTAATTTTTTTTTTTTACCAAAAATATAGGGGAGCACGGGTTTGCCCCCTTAGCTGCAACCCCCCGCCCCACAACCCCTACGCACGCGCGCTGAAGAGCTCACCCATTGTGTGCAACTTTCCATTTTCTCACATGAATAATGGCATCACATAAGGTAGTGATTAGAAACCTTGGGTTGATTTCATTTTAAAAATTTTGATAAAATGTTGTGCTGCAATATTGTAATCGTTACAAGCTATTGTTAACATATACTCTTAGGGAATTTATTAATTGACAAATTTAAGAAAGTTTTAATACTACTTTCATAGGAAAAATAAGAAGTTCTCATAAAAGTCAGTAAGTTTTTTTCTTTTTCCATAAATAGTTTTTAAAAATATTTCCTAAACCAATGCCTTTAAGTTATCCGTTAACTTTTTCCATTGTTATATCCATATTACTTAAATCCTTTAAAATAATAATAAATAAATAAATAAAAAAACCTAAAGCATGGATGATGTAAGTGACAGAAAATGGTATTCACACTGGATGCTATCCGGCCTTGCCTTGGTGCTTGAGAAATCAGATATTACACAACAGTGGCCACGAGAACCATTGGCCACATAGAGAAAGGGTGGTGGAGTATACATTGGCCTTGGCAAATGAGAAATTCAGTCAACTGAAATCCAGACTTGCTTGCATAGCTAGGATCCACCTGCACCAAGCTGGATTAAACAGAATGTAGAGACTGCAGTGACTGAAAGCCTTACTGCTTTGGCTGCAGTGACTATAAATCTATATCTATATCTATATATTACTAAAAAATGAAGCGTAATATTTATTATTACTACGCTCCTATTGAGCCACATCAACAACCACATCATTCATTTATTTTTTTTATTTTCTTTTCTCTATTTAAACTTTTCTTCCCCCTAATTTCAAAAAAAAAAAAAAAACTTTTTTTCTCCCTATTAGTTCACACACCTACTATTACATGTCTTTCAATATTTTCCTTTCCTTTATGTCTCTTTATCTCTCCACTACTTTACCGTTATACTTCCTTCCTCTTTTTTTATATCTTGACTCTTCTTTTACCCATTTTATTTTGTATAAATGTGATATCATTTTTTCATTCAATCCATATTTTTTCCACACAAAACTGTGAGTTCTCTCTCTCTCTCTCTTTGAATTTTTGTTCTTTCTTATAACTCTAATTAAGGTTGACATTTTTTTTTTAATATGTGTTTTGGTATCGTGTTTTTTTTTATTTTTTAAATATGCCATCAGAAAGTCTTCTCTTTCCATTTTATAGTTTTGGTTGAATTTTAGTTTGGGTTAATACTTAGTTCTTTTGGAAACAGGAATTTGAATATGTCTACCAATTGTTTGAATAATAAATTATTATAGAGCCTATTATTTATTCCTTTAGTTTCATTTTAATTTTAGCTAAGATAACATTGTAATTTTCTAATGAGTTTTGATTATTATGATAATTTCCTTATTCCTTAAGAGATGAGAAATTTGAATAATAAATTTGAAACTTATAAAGTTTAGTTATATATTAAGCAAATATAATACACTACAATAGAAGTTAGAAGAATTAGGTTCACCTCAAATATAAAAAATAATAATAATAAAATGATATATTTGTAGGGATAAAAAGATAAAAAAAAAAATACTTGCAAAAATCTTTTTTTTATTTTTTTAAATAGACAATATTTGAAATAATTGTTACTTTTTATATATTACACCTTATTACATAATATTTATATTCTCATATATTGCGTGGGTCTACGGCTAATGATCAATAAAAGTGAGGTTCTCCAGGTTTGGGCTAGAATCCATGATCTATATTTGCTCCCCTTTGCAAGCAGAAGCTGCTGCCAGTCTGCCACTCTTTGGGCTATTCAGCTTGCTAATTAATAGCGAAGTGCATGCATGTGACGGCAGCTTAATTTATCATTGAATTGGAGACGCGAAACCCTGTTTTTATCCTCTAATTAGAAATCTTGGATGAATCCCATGCTGATTGGTCTATTTCTAGACTAATTAGTAACATTCAGGCATTTTAAAATTGTTAGCAATTGTAATAATATTGCTGCTTGTGTCTGCAAAGCATGTAGTTAGGCTTAGTAGGTCTTTTTGCTTCCAATAAGTGCAATCTTCCTTGTGTCATAGCTGATGCTTGTAAGGCAGATTATTCTCTAGTTTCTTGTTGGATGAAATTGCCATTTATCCCAAAAAAAAAAAAAGAGATAGTGGTTTTCTGCATTGCTAGACATGCATCCACTGATGGGGTGCATATATATATATAGCCACTCTAGATTACTTCAAAAGCCACTGTCGGAGTAACATATGAAACTTTACTCTTATGGAACTTTAACTGACCAACTCCAATTGAAGAGGAAGAGGAAGATTTGCACCAGCCCCTTCTGCATCATTCGATCCAAAAGCTGCAAGTTTTTCCATACATTGATATATAATTCCAAAAGAGGAAGCCATGTTCCTACTAAGGAGGTGCTGCTATTCAAACTGGGTGGGCGAATGTATTTGAGAAATAAAAAATAAGAGAACGTGGATTATGGATTAGGTGAAATGAGATTGCTTTTTTATAATTATGCTAAATGAGATTGTGCTCCATTTGTTTCGATGGAAAACATTGTGTAAAGATAGTTTTCATGTTTTTTTTTCTTGTATTTTGTAGCATCAGAAAAAATGAGTTAAAGGAAAACTATCTTTGATCAATTGAAAAAATATAGCTTATTTTTAGAGATTATTTTCTATTAATTTTTTTGGAAAAAAGGGAAGTTAGGGGATTTTTTTTTTTTTAAAACTCATTTAAGGTTGCTACAAAACATAGAAAAATGAGATAGTTTTATAGAAAATACATTTTAAAAAACAACTCATTTTCTAAAAAAAATTGTTGTGGAAATAAACAAAGCAAATTGCTAAAATAAAATGCAGCCACATTAATATTGCTAAAATTTGGAACAAACGATATATATATATATATATATTTATAAAATTGAAAGTGGCAAAGTTAATGATTAAAATTATTAGTAAAATTAAAACTATTATTATTTTACCAAAATACCTTCAAAATTTAAATGCATAAAATCCTATGTGTGTATATATATAAAAAGTCTGGTTAATATATGCGTTTAGAATATACATTTATCACCCATTTTAAGAAAATTTTTAATAAAAAATTGAAAAATTTATCAAAAAATTTAGTAACATTTTCATTTATTTATAAAAAGTTTTCTAAAATGGTTTACTATGTTAGTAAACTCCATATATATATATATATATATATATATATTGGTTAGATCACAATTTTGAATGAGTTTGTGTGTGTGTTTTTTTTAAAAGGCAATTTAGCAAAAGTTCAAAAAAACTCACTTCAGTTTCACGAGCAACAATTATTTTAATTTGGATGGAAGATATATAGTATATAATGTGTCTGACATATATAATTACCCACTCGTAGAAGGGTGGGCTCACAAGTCACAAGTATCATGACCTGTTAGCTAGTTAAGGTCATTCAAAAAAGTAGTGATAATAATAAAATATGAATCATCATTTTTTATTTTAATTTTTGTGCTTAATAAAATTAGAATCATCATGAACTTGTTACTTTCAGATTTTACATGCAAAAATGAGATTGGTCATATTACAGCAGTACATGCTTCAATTCACGTATATATATTCTGATTTAGACACCTTCTAACTTTGCACATCGATCCATCCCAAATTCACAACAAAAAGACAGGAAATGAAAATCCTATTCCCATTAGTAAAACGTAATTAGAGTGAACCAAAATCATGTCATTCATTACCATTCTTCCTTCCAGCACTAGTTTTATGTATATATATTTACCTAAACAAAGCCTTAACTTATTAAAACTCTAAAATGAACTAGAAAAAAGATTTAAAAAAAAAAAAAAAAAAACTATTTGCAACAATATTGTCCTGCAATTTTTTTTTCTTCTGGTTTGTCATCATTATACCATGGTGCGCTTCAGAATCACCGGAGGTGAGCTGAAACCTGAGATTGAAATGTCATCTTCTGGAACTATTCTTGAACTGAAAGAGCGGATTTATGAGCTTTGGAATGTGGAAGTTGCAAGGCAAACCCTTTTTTTTGATGCCACAGAGCTGGAAAATGATCGCACCATTGAATCTTATGAGTTTCAGCCATTTGAAACGCTTGGTTTAGTTGTCACACCACTTTCTGGAGATCCAAAATTTGACATTTTAGTGAAATCCTCTACCGCTGAAGATTGCATTAGGATGAGAGAAACACAAAAGGTGGCTGATTTGAGGAGGAAAATTGAAAGGCGTTGGGGCATTCTAGCTCAAAAAATCACTCTCCTCAGCCATTCCATTGAAATGAATGATGATCATCTGCTATCTGCATATTATGTTAATCGGGGTTCCATAGTTGAAGTTAAGGTGTCCATTGAATCTCGCTGATATTTGATGGAAAAGCATTGCAACTATTAGTAGTAAGAAAATAAGCTTGATATTATGTTAATAAGAATAAGTCAAATTATGACAATTAATTACCTTTAAGAAAATAGAATAATTGTTCATTCATGGACAACGTAATTATATAATCGTTTTCTAAATTTAGTTATAATATAATAAAATAAGTTTATTCAGAAATAAAATCAATCCTTGTATTGTCCAATTTGAAACTAACGATAATAATACAAAATTCACATTATGTGCTAGAATTCCTTGCATAAAACATCAATAACAACCCTGAACAAAGCAACTCTGCAGCCAAAAGTATTTTGCAATCTGACTTCATTAGAAGGAAATCAGAACCAGTGAATATGAACGTCAAAATATAATACACAAAGCATGTGGTGCGAAAGTTGGATGGTCTAGCATTGTGGTGAGTTCCTTCGATGTGCGAACAGTGGTGGAACCAACGGATGGCGAGATTAAGCATTATGCGCATGCTTTTATTTATTTATATATATATTGAATTCAGGTTATACCTAGTATAACTCTAAAAAACGTTACACCACTTATAACTTATTATTGAATTCATATTTTGAAATTCTAACCGTTGGATTACATGTTATATATGTTTTTAATATGCGTGCTAATTTTCATATATATATATATATATATATATATATATATATATGTCAAAATTTATCATTCATCATAATTTGAGATTTATGCATTTTTCCAATTATCCTTATATATTTGCCCATCACTAAAATAGTTTAGAGTAGGATGAGACCTAGCCAAAAAAATGAACACAACCACACGCACAAAATATTTGCCACTGGATGTTTGGTTATAGAGATAATATATAGTATTTTGCTGAGTTGGCATCTCAAAGCATTGTGGAAAAACAAGTTGAATGTCAAGAAAGAGTAAAACGATAGAAATGACAAAAGCTTTCACCTTCATAGTTATTAAACTTCAAGTCGTGTATATAGTTGGTCTTTTTTATTGGGTCCGGTTAATAGGTACTCTTAGCCTTCATTTGAATACAGATTATAAATGAAAATTATTTCACTATTTAATTTATTTTTGCTATTATTTATGGGTCTATTGCACTTTTTGGTACTATTCATGGGTCCCACTGTATTATTTAACTAACTTTTACCTTTATCTACAGTATTTTTAGTAATAAGTTTTCAGTTTCAGTAAAATAAGTAGTATCCAAACAGACCCTTATAGCATTTTTTAATGGAATGTTTTGGTAAAGTTTTAAATTTTTAATATCACTTTCATGTGAAATATAAAATACTGTCAAAGATTTCTAAAAATATATCCTAATTAAACTAATGCCCTTAAAACATCTATTAACTTTTCCCTAGAGTGCTTTGCACGTGTTTATTAAGTCCAAATGTCATGATTCCATATATTAGTTGGGAATTTTAACTAACTTAGAGAGAGGGAGATTCTATTTTTCTGTTTAGTTAGTTAGTTTTGTTTCCCTGTTTTCATATATATTGTACATAGTACAGTGTCATTGATTCAGTTAAATACAATTGAGGTACTTTTTCTTCTCAAACTTGATAAATTTGAACGTTGCTTCTCTATATTAAGAGGTTTCAATTAAAGTATAAAGCTTTTGGCAAATTAAAATTTTCTTTAAATGAGTGACACTAATGTAAGAGTAGTTTTAAAACTACAAACTATTCTACAACTTTTTACCACAAGTATTCACACTTTATTAGGCAAAAAAAGTGGTGTAATAGTCTGTGATACTAGATTTGTTTTTCTTAACATAGCCAAAAGATATACATTAATTAATTTAGGAATTCTAAATTCTGGGCAACACGCATTAATTTAAGAATTCTACGTTCCAAGAATAGTTACCAGACAATGTTATCTACCATTAAAAACATGCGGATAATGTTTGAAGTTACTAGCTACCACTATATATATCACGTATTGAAGACAGAAAAAATCCACGATTTACAAATCGTCCAATTTGTCTTCTTCTTTTTATCTGTTTTTTTTCGTCTCAAGTCCTCATCATCATAAAAAGACTTGAGAGTTGAGACAGCACAAAGAGGTCCCTTTCTCCATGGAACAATAGTATCTATCAGAAAACTTCGATTAACAGGTACATGTTAGATGCTTTCAATGACTCTTTCATTTTAGAGTATCTTACAAATTAACAATACGTACATACCATGCAAGTTAGCCACTCTTTTGCTTGGGTTTCACCGTCATCTTTATGAGATAATCGAAGGGTACTAAATGACTAGTTATGATAATTTTGTTCAAATTGATCATTTACTAATTAAACATAAATAGGGTAAAAGTATAAAACAATTCACTCTTTGCTTGCCATATGGGCTTCATGCAAAGTAAATAAATATTTAAACAAAAAGCGTTTTTTTTTTTTTTAAATGTAGAAAAACAAAATCTTATGATGAATATATTTTTAATGCGGTTCTAATAATGTATATTTGCATATATAAACAGGTGTTTATAAAATGATGGCTCCTTTTTGGATTGCGTCAATTCTGTTGGCTATAGCAACCATTAATCACAACAACAATGGCATTGTTCAAGCCGATATTTTATATGCAGGTATTGTCTATGGAACCGGAAATAACACACCTGACACAGATGAAGCATTGACTGTTTGCCATAAATATGGTATTCGGAGAATAAGGATTATGGAAACCGATGACCTTGCAATCCAATCTCTAAGGAGTATGCAAATTGAAGCAACTCTTGGCATAAAAGATGAAGATTTGCCTGGCCTAGCATCAAGCTATGAAGCTGCAAAGTCATGGTTTGAAATCAATTTGCAGCCCTACGTTCCTTCTGAATTTGTCGTTAACTATATTGTTGTTGGCAACAAAGTTATCCCTGGACCCAATGCCATGTATGTTCTGCCGACAGTGAAAAATCTTCAACAGGTACTCGCTGATAATAGCTTAACTCAAATAAAAGTGGCAACTGCGGTGTCCAGTACTGACGTATTGGGAGCGGTTTTTCCACCTTCATCTGCTGCATTCTCAGAAACGGCACAAGGGGATTTGATACCACTTTTGCAACATCTAGAAGAAACAGATTCACCCATATTCATCGATGTGTATCCTTACCATTATTTTGCAGCCGGACTAATCCGTCAGGATTTTGCAACGTTTTCTACACATAAACCTCAGCATTGGGACAAGACGTTAGGTTATTGGAACATGTATGATGTCTTGGTGGATGCTTTCATTTGGGCAATGGAGAAACTTGATTTGGATGTGAAAATGGTTATTGGTGAAACAGGTTGGCCTGCCTATGGGAATGGTGGATTGACTACTCCAGAACTTGCGAGGACATATAATCAGAATTTTCTAAGACATATCACTGCAGGACAGGGTACACCAAAAAGACCGTACACTTACCGGGAAGGGTTTATTTATTCCATGTTCAATGAAAATGATAAACCAGAAGGAGATGACCAAAGCTTTGGAATATTCTATAACAACGAAGAACCAGTTTATCATTTATATTTTCCTTATCCTAAGAAATATAGACGAATGGGAAAGTCACAGAAATTATTCAATACAACAGGATGACAGCCACATGTGTTCTCATGACAACAAAATTTAACTATTCTAAATTTCAATGATGTATATATTTTAAAATTAACAATTGCTTAGAATAATTGTATTGAATAGTTGGCTATTATCATGTAGTATTTGTGATTTTCTTTGCATATGTAAAATGCATAATACAAGGGAATATATTTGGGGCTCTAAATATTTATCGTGTGGCCTTGCTGTATAGAATTGGCCTATCATATGATATAACAGATCATTGTACTGATGTTGAGGAGTTTCTCGTGTACATCAATTTTAATGCACTGTGTCTCATAACAAAGTGGTTCTCACCCAAAAAGTCTATGACTACAACCTTTACCATTTCCCACAACTATTCGAATCTATATAGCTTATTGTGAGTAGTAGAGAATAAGTGGTATGTTTATGCGTAAATGATTGGCAGCCATATATAGTCCACTATATAGGATGGAAGTGAAAAAAAATATGATAAAGAATTAAAGATTGTGGTCTTAGAAATATTGGATTCCCACTAACTGTGAGACACTAATTGCATGCAACTGATGTATAAGATAACTCTAAGATGTTAAGAGTATTTCAGTTTTGAATTTGGATCACACAGTCTCATAAGTTGCCGGTGCATAATTTTGGACAAACTTGAAATTGTGTGAATGGTTTGACCCAAGTAAGGGGGGCAAATTATGACCCAATTATCAACTTTGTTGAACCAACCCAATGTGTAGGTTCAATTGTTTGTCAGCTTATAAAAAATTTCAAGTGTATTGGTCTAGCTAGTTGGGGGGTTTTCTCAAATCTTGTTGGATTGAGAAATTCTCAACTCAAACCAACCCAACCCACATGGATTGGGTTAGTAGATTATACTTACACGTTTTGTATAAGTTCTTTAAGAAAAATTTTCAATAAATCATTATAATTCACATAATATGCCTAAATTGTATTTCAAATTTTCAAATTCATTAAGCATAATTCACAGAATACCAATATAAATAAAAATAAAAATAAAAATATGAGTAATAGAATAAAATTATAGATATGGGGATTAGATCAAATGGATTGAAAAAACCTATCAACCCCAAGCTGCCAACCTTAAGGGTCCATTTGATTGAAGATGTGGAAAAGTGGGAGGATAAAAAATTATGAGAGGATGGAAACGTGTGAGGATAGAAAAAATTTTAATTTCCCTCTTTTTTTCTCTTTTTTTTTTTTTTTTTTTTTTTTTGTTTGGGAGTGGAAAAGTAGAGGGATGAAAAAAGTGAATTTGTATAAATTTACTCATATACTCTTTTAAAAAATGATGCCCAATTAAAACCAAAAAAAAAAAATTGACAAACAACCAAAAAAATAAGCAATCCCCCAAATTTATTAAAAAATAAAAATCGTGCCCAAGAAAAAAAAATCACGTCTAAAAAAAAAAAGGTGCAGGGTCATGTGTTTTGGTATTGTCAACCATGCCAAATTATGTGTTTTTTATTTATTTTTTTATTTTTTATTATTGAGTTGTGATGTGTCTTAAAATTGTAATTGAAGACACAAAATTTGCTCAAGAAAAGCTCAAAAAACACATTTTTAGTGCATTTTCAGCATGTATCTTGATAGCAACTCGATACCTCTCGATAGAAATTAGAAACTTACTACCTCCTCGACACAAGCTCAATAGCAGCTCAATTTATCAAGTTTCGCAAATCAAAAAAAAAATCAACAACGCGAAAAAGCCCATAACTTATTCCTTTAAAGCCTAAATTGAGATCCATTTGAACCGATATTTAAAGGACATCATAAGCCATCTATTAGAAGGCTTTTTAGAGAGAGAAACACTCGGTTTTATGCAGCTAGGATTTTGTAACCAAGTTTTCTCTATTTCACAAAATCAAAGAGTTTCAAAGTAGATTTGAAGATTCCATTGGTGAAGAAGCTGAAGTCATAGCAACCACAACAAACTTGCTACTATGAAGAAAACATTCAAGAGGTTCTTGAAATTAGTTGGAGGTTCCAACTGTGACTGTGGGTGGAGCGTTCATATAATGGAGAGTTCAAAGATTCTAAAACGGTAGAAGGTTTCTACTGTAAATTCATCTACTGGGATTGTAGAGTTTAAGGACAAATGTTTTATACTAGATCTGAAACTTCTCTTTATTATAGTAGATTGCTTTTTGGAAAAGTTTCCTCCCAAGTTTTTTTACTGTGAAACTAGTTTGTTTCATTAGTTTTCCTAGACCATCATATCTTGTCTTATTTACTATTCTGCAATGCATGATATTGATGTTTGTTTGTTTGAACAATGATTATTCATAATAGATCTAATTAACAACTTGAATTTTTTAAAACTTGTTAATTCTATCAACTGGGGTCTAAATTTCCCAACAAAAAAAAAAAATAGCAAAGTATTGGATGAAGCCCATGTGCACTTTCATATGGGCATTTTTGTCATTTAATAATCAAACTTCCCCCACCCAGTTTTCTCCCCATTTTGGGGAGAAAATTTTTTGATGAGCCCGGGGAGAAAACACCAAGACCTCACTATCATTTTCCCCTCTTCCCCTCCCACCAAACACCCCCCAAAAAGTTCTACTTCCTCATTTTCTCTCTCTCTCTCTTTTCAATCTCCCTAAAATCCACTCTACCAAACACACCCTAAGCGTCAGGTTGATTTCATCAAGTTGGTGGATTAGGTGCATACACCTAGTTATAAGCAAGGACCCCAAGAGAGTATTAGATTTTTCTATTTTAGATAAGTAGATAGTAAGAGAGGGGGAATTGTGGATTATGCATTATTGATGTCTAATTGTATAGTGGTCAAACAAGAGTTTTTTGGGGCTTCCTTTGTTGAAATGGTTGAAAGGAGCTATGAGTCCCAAGCTACATACAAGCATCCTTATATTCCTTGGAAGATTTGGTTTCCACAAGCCATCTGGCTTATTTGGCTTCACATAAATTATTTTTGATTCCAAATTGGAAGGGTCGAGAGCAATATACCCACTCCCACTATATAAAGAAAGGAGTAGGATTTTATATAATTGTAACAAATAACACTAACAAACCCCCAAGAACACAAACGCAAGTGAAATGAAACAAACCCCTATCGGGATGGGTGAAGCTCAACATAGATATATATAAAAATAAAAAATAAAATAAAAAAGTCATTAAGAGCTCCAAATTGGTTGGTGGAGCCGTGGAGGTGGTGTGCTTCGTAATAACACTAGGGATTGAAACTTAAGCTTTTCCAGGAATTTAGGGCACTTCTAGTATCATGGTTGAGCTCGGGCCCTTAAAGATGACCTTGCTATAGTTCTGTAGCTGGAATTTGACAACATTAATGTAGAAATGGATGCTTATAAAGTTATTGTATATATGTTTATGTCTTTAATAATCCCTCATATGTTAACCTTAAGTTGGGACCTCTATTATCTGATTCTAGGAATTTGATGGGGACCTTCACTAACTCCATATTGACACATATCTTCAAAGAAGCTAAAAGAAGTTCAAACAATTTAGCTAAATTGGGTGTTGTACGATGAATTTTGAGTGACTCACTGCCAAAAAAGATAGGAAAAAAGTGAGGGGAAAGTGAGGTTTGAACTACAAGCAAGTGATACCACAAAAAATGTCATTACCCATCAACTAGTGGCAGAGTCAAGATTTGATTTTTAAAGGGGCAAATTTTACATACAAATATGCATATGTACTTAAATATATATTACTTGAGACTAATATGAAATATAAAAAACCCATTCATGAGTGATGTATTAGTGTAAAAAAAGAAATAATAATCATCATATTTTGTTTATTTATTGAGGGTTTTTTTTTTTTTACATGATAACCTATTTTTAGATTTTTGTAAATAAAAATTTCACTTGTAAATGAAAGGATATTTAATAGGTAGATAGACACTAGTTACAACTTACGTAAATTTATATTATATGTTATTGGTCACACAATTTTATAACTAGAATAGATTATTATATAAATAATTTGAGGTTCCATTAGTTTTAATTCTTTTTAATAATCTATTAGTTTTAATTTATATAAATTTTTTAATGAGAGAGAGAGAGATAGATTCTAAGTTCTAACACAAAAATAATATTAACATGTAGGTGGTGTGCCTTAAATTTTATATCACTTTTAAAAGGTAACAATAATAACGTTCTTTTTCCCCTTCTCCCCAACTTCTTTATTTTATTTTATTTTCTCTGTTTTCATTTTCTTTTTATAGATTTTGAGCATTAAAAGACAAATAAAATAGATTTTTTTTTTCTATTTTTATATAAATTTTAACACATAAAAAAGATAATAGTGTCGTTAATTATAAGTATGATATAAAAGAAATATAGCACACATACATAAAGAAATACATCAAAAGAGAAAATAAAAGAAAAGATCAAATTATATAAGGTGGGTGAGAAGGGGGAAAATTTGAAAATCCAACCTATTAAATGTTGAACCCAGAGATAATAAAGATTTGAATTTGATTGCACTCAAGAAGCATAAATCAGAATTTCCTTTGGGCTTCTTCTCAAAAAAAAATAAAAAAAAAAAGTAGAATTTCCTTTGGGCTTAGAATGGGTATCACGTTGTGCAGCCTGGGAATTCAATAAGCCCAGTACTAAACATAACATAATCATGTGAGCCAGACTAGCCCATAAAAACTCTTCCTGTTATTGTTGAAACTTATTAGGCCCAAAAGGGAATAACTGTTCTTTAGCCCCAACTTCATCTGATAGTAGGTGGGCTTTTAACAACACCAAGCTCGACTGTCAAAGCAGATGTAGATCACAAAAGCCCAAAAAATAGAGCTAGACTCAACACCCTAATATCTTACACATTGGTCATTAAAAATCAAAAATTAAATTGCAGATTGCGGTGAGCCCCAGAAGTGAGGTATTAGATAAATTGAGAGATGTCAAATTTTTGTGAATTTTTGTTGTGAACAGCTCTAGAAATGCCTAAAACAAAGAACTTAAAAAATATGAAGAAAAAGAAAGTTTGGCAGTAGAAGCATTTATCCAATTATTATATTCATGGTTATCCAAAGTATATATAGCTTTAAGGGGAAAATAAAATGTTTTAAACCAATGTAGTGTTATTAGATTTTATGGACACCCACAGAGAGAGAGAGAGAGAGAGAGAGAGAGAGAGAGAGAGAGAGAGGTAAGAATCATAGCTCTTTTTTAACATCTAAGCTCATTAGACACAACCTCATGGTTGTTCTTCTCAGGGGGCTCAAAATAAAAATAAAAAATCACATAAATCACATACTATGCATCTCATAGACTATATGATAATGTCCAAATATTCATATTACCATTATTTTAGATAATAATAAAATAACTTTATTAATCACAACATAATGTCATATATAACGTCATACATATTATCATACAATAAGATTTAAAGGCCACATATCCTAACATAGTGAACCTTGATTGTTCACATCAGTAGCTTAGAAGGAGACCCTTTTATATTGCCGTCCATTCCAAACTGCCTCGTAATGATCACAGTTTCTCAACAGCAAACAAGTAATTGGTCTTAAAAAGAAGGTAGTGCATGTGACAAATAGGATCTTATCTGAAAAGTGAAATTATGTAACCCGTTTCAAAGATGTTATAATACTTGCTAAGGATCTGTAGAGAAATAGATACACACTCACTTGAAGAACACAATTTTACCACACAACGTACATATTAACATTCTGAAGAACTTGTGTTCTATTCTACGCTAGCTTGAATTCTTGAACAGCCTAGCTTGAGGTCAAGTTGGGCGTTGGTACACCCTCCAGATTTGAAGCCACAACTAGAGGTAAATCCATCTTCAAGAGACAAAAGCTGTAACAATATTTTAAGAACTTAGAAAAATATCTGTTGTGTTCAATGGTTTTGGCGGGTACTAAGTCAACGTGACCAAATGATCTCAATCTGTTAAGAATTCTATGTAAAAGTCAATCTAACCAAGGAAACTTCCCAATAGCTTCCTTCTATTACTTGTAGGACTTCAAAACTCAGCCATTAGACCTGAGACCTGAAGCTTCTCCCAAATCTTAGTCGATCACCATTACTAATATAATAGTAAGTTTTCCCATAAACACAACAAATCTCTCTCTCTCTCTCTCTCTCTCTCTCTCTCTCTCTCTCAGATCAATGGCATCGACAGCACAATCCAATGATCCACTCCATGTATTTTTCTTCCCATTCATGTCACCAGGCCACCTAATTCCCATGATCGACATAGCTCGAAGCTTTGCCTCACATGGAGCAAAAGCCACGATCCTCGCCACCCCTCAAAACATCACTCACTTCCAAACCATCCTCAACCGCGACCAACACAACAACAACAATAATAACAACAACATCATCGACCTACTCGTCCTCGACTTCCCTTACTCTGAAGCAAACTTGCCAGAAAACTGTGAAAACCTCGACACTCTCCCATCACGAAACTTGTCCTATAATTTCACGAAGGCCATCATGATGCTCCAACCTCAAGCTCAACAACTTGTTCAACAACACCAACCTGATGCAATCATTTCCAACCTTAACTTTCCATGGACGGCCAAGATTGCTTGAAACTGTGGCATCCCACGGCTTGTATTTCATGGAATATGCTGCTTTTCACTATGTCTCAGTAGCTGTGCTTCTCAGTATAAGCCTCACGCTACTGTGAGCTCTGATACAGAGCCATTCTTGGTGCCCGGTTTACCTCACCCAGTTTATATTACCATGTCTCAGATGCCAGACCGGTTTTTTGGCAACTTGGGTTTGCATGAATTCTTTGAGAAATTCATGGAGGCTGAGCGTGACACGTACGGTGTTGTATCCAATACGTTCTATGAGATTGAACCAGAATATGTCAAACACTATGAAAAACTTCTTGGCAAAAAGGTATGGCCGGTTGGACCTGTTTCGCTTTTCAACACTAAAGCTTTGGACATAGCGGAGAGAGGGAATAGAGCTTCCATTGACAAAGATAAAGTGCTCACATGGCTGGACTCGAAGAAACCAAACTCGGTGCTTTATGTCTGTTTTGGCAGTCTCTGTAATTTTTCAAAGTCACAGCTTTTGGAGATTGGGTTAGGCCTTGAATCTTCAAAGGCTTCATTCATTTGGGTAATCAGAGACAGCTACGGAGATGGGTTTTTGCCAGAAGGTTTTGAAGAGAGAGTTAGAGACAGAGTGCTTGTCATAAAGGGTTGGGCTCCACAGGTTCTTATTCTTAATCACTCGGCAGTTGGTGGGTTCATGACTCACTGTGGGTGGAACTCGGTGTTGGAATCGGTTACTGCTGGCGTGCCTTTGATAACTTGGCCACTCTTTGCTGAACAGTTTTATAATGAGAGTTTTGTGCTGAATCAGTTGGGAATCGGAGCTGGAATCGGTGTCAAAACCGGGTTGGCATGGGGAGAGGAGGAGAACATTGGTGTTTTGGTTGATAGGGACCGTGTTGAGGAGGTGGTGACTCGGTTAATGGGTGAGAGTGAAGCAGTGCAAGGAATGAGGAATCGGGTGAGTGAACTCAGTAAGTTGGCAATGGCTGCTATAAGCAAAGGTGGTTCATCTTATGTTAATATGGGACTTCTGATAGAGGATCTCCTGAATCTGAGAAGGGACAGGTTGTCAAAGAGTGAATAGAAAAAGATGAAGCACTTTTTTTTTTTTTAGTAATTGTATTTGGACAATGGACTTGTATGCAATTTGTGAAAGATTTAGCATTTTTCAATTATTTATGCTTATAATCTTGTGCATTGCTCGATTGACAACTCAGAGGTATTTCCTAGTTTGTCATTGATAGGTGGGATGAGATCTTAAGAATATTATACTAATTTTGTTTACCAAAGCAAAGTTGAAGGTGCCATTGACAATTGTGAACCTGTTGTGATCTCACTGAAGTAGCTGTGAATACCTGAAGTAGCAGCAAGTTATTGGTACAAATACATGCATTACAGCTAATAATTATCTTTAGCTTGTGTCATTAAGGAAACAAGACCCTTCAAATAAAGGTAAGTTATTAGAGTAGACACCATATACAACATTTTGGAACATTATAAAATGAGTTATTGACAAACAATTTGAGAGGAAAGGAATATTACTCATCTTTATGACTTCACACCATGTTACGCCCCTTTACCTTACTAGCTAGGAGATGCCAAAACTAGAGAATTTGATAATAAACCCTTTGCATAATGAACCTTGATTGTGTTGAATTGGGCCCGTGTGGCTTGAATTGCCACAAGCCCATGTAAGTCAAAAGTAAACCAAATTCAACTAGGATTATAATTCCTAGTACAGCCGACCTATATATATATATATTAGGTTTGTGATACTTGGCAAGCTATGAGAATTAGAGAAAAATTCCTAATAACCTAGCAGCCGCATAAGAAAAAAGAATAGTGTTTTCTTGTCTTGTGGGTGAGAGAGAGTTATGGTGTATTGGGAATTGGGTTTTTTTAGAGTGTTCTTGTGCACTATTGTATCTCCTTATTTTATAGTGAAATCCCTGCAACTCCGTGGACGTAGGCAAATTGCCGAACCACGTAAATATTGTCTTGTGCGTGTGATTGTTTTCTTTGGCGTGTGTTTTCTCTATTTGTTTTGTTTCTCACAGGTTGGAATTTAGGTTAAATTCCCTACAACTGGTATCAGAGCCTAGGGTTAGGTTTGAGTGGGAGCAATGGCAGAGGAAGCAGGAAAGGCGTCTGGAATAGAAAAGTTCGATGGCACAGACTTTGGATTTTGGAGGATGCAAATCGAGGATTACCTTTATGGGAGGAAGTTGCATCTACCGCTTCTAGGGGAAAAACCTGAGGCTATGAAGGCTGAGGAATGGGCTCTTCTTGACAGACAGGTATTGAAAGTTATTAGGTTAACTCTGTCTAGGTCTGTTGCACACAATGTTGTAAAGGAGAAGACCACAGCAGATTTAATGAAGGCTTTGTCCGGTATGTATGAAAAGCCGTCCGCAAACAACAAGGTGCATCTAATGAAGAAATTGTTCAATCTGAAGATGGCAGAGAATGCATCAGTAGCACAACATTTGAACGAATTTAACACTATCACAAATTAATTGTCGTCTGTAGAAATTGATTTTGATGATGAGATCCATGCATTGATCGTTTTGGCTTCTTTGCCAAACAGTTGGGAGGCAATGAGGATGGCAGTAAGTAATTCTACAGGAAAGGAAAAGCTCAAGTACAATGATATACGAGATTTAATTCTGGCTGATTAGATTCGCAGAAGAGATGCAGGTGAAACCTCAGGCTCTAGTTCTGCCCTAAACCTTGAGACAAGAGGCAGAGGTAATGACAGAAATTCAAATCGGGGTAGATCAAAATCCAGAAATTCTAAACGGAACAGAAGCAAATCTAGATCAGGCCAACAAGTACAATGCTGGAATTGTGGGAAAACAAGTCACTTTAGGAATCAATGCAAAAGTCTTAAGAAGAAGAATGGAGATGATTCTGCTAATGCTGTAACAGAAGAGATTCAGGATGCATTACTTCTTACAGTAGACAGTCCACTTGATGATTGGGTTTTGGATTCAGGAGCTTCGTTTCATACCACTCCACATCGAGAAATCATACAGAATTATGTTGCAGGTAATTTTGGTAAGGTGTATTTAGCTGATGGTTCAGCCTTGGATGTTGTAGGTATGGGAGACGTCCGAATATTGTTGCCTAATAGATCTGTTTGGTTACTGGAGAAGGTTCGACATATTCCTGAATTGAGGAGGAATTTGATTTCTGTTGGACAACTTGATGATGAAGGGCATGCAATACTATTTGTTGGTGGTACTTGGAAGGTTACAAAGGGAGCTAGGGTATTGGCTCGTGAGAAGAAAACTGGTACTCTATATATGACCTCAAGTCCAAGAGACACAATTGCAGTTGCTGATGCAAGTACTGATACAAGCCTATGGCACCGTAGACTTGGTCACATGAGTGAGAAAGGGATGAAGATGTTGCTGTCAAAAGGAAAACTACCAGAATTGAAGTCCATTGATTTTGACATGTGTGAAAGTTGCATCTTAGGAAAACAGAAAAAGGTGAGCTTCTTGAAAACTGGCAGGACACCGAAGGCTGAAAAATTGGAGTTAGTACACACTGATTTGTGGGGGCCTTTTCCGGTTGCATCCCTTGGAGGTTCAAGGTACTACATCACTTTCATTGATGACTCAAGCAGAAAGGTATGGGTTTATTTTCTGAAAAATAAATCTGATGTATTTGAAACTTTTAAGAAGTGGAAGGCTATGGTTGAAACAGAAACAGGTTTGAAAGTAAAATGTTTGAGATCAGATAATGGAGGAGAGTACATAGATGGAGGGTTCAGTGAGTATTGTGCTGCACAGGGAATTAGGATGGAAAAGACCATTCCTGGGACACCACAGCAAAATGGTGTGGCTGAGCGCATGAACAGAACTCTTAATGAACGTGCTAGGAGTATGAGGTTGCATGCTGGACTACCAAAAACTTTTTGGGCTGATGCTGTTAGCACTGCAGCTTACCTGATAAACCGAGGACCATCAGTTCCTATGGAGTTCAGACTTCCTGAGGAGGTCTGGAGTGGTAAAGAGGTAAAGTTTTCACATTTAAAAGTTTTTGGTTGTGTTTCTTATGTTCATATTGATTCTGATGCTCGTAGTAAACTTAATACAAAGTCAAAAATATGTTTTTTCATTGGCTATGGTGATGAGAAATTTGGCTATAAGTTTTGGCATGAACAAAACAGGAAAATCATCAGAAGTAGAAATGTAATATTTAATGAACAGTTTATGTACAAGGACAGGTCAACTGTAGTATTAGATGTTGCAGAGATAGATCAAAAGAAATCTGAGTTTGTCAACTTAGATGAATTGACTGAAAGTACTGTCCAGAAAAAGGGTGAAGAAGATAAGGAGAATGTAAATTCACAGATAGATCAGAGTACACCTGTAGCTGAAGTCCAGAGATCTTCCAGGAACATTAGACCTCCACATCGTTATTCACCCACTCTAAATTATCTCATGTTGACTGATGGTGGTGAGCCAGAGTGTTATGATGAAGCCTTGAGAGATGAGAATTCAAGCAAGTGGGAGTTAGCCATGAAGGATGAGATGGATTCCTTGTTGAGGAATCAGACATGGGAACTGACTAAATTGCCAGTAGGAAAGAAGGCTTTGCACAACAAGTGGGTATACAGAATAAAGAATGAGCATGATGGTAGCAAACGTTACAAGGCCAGATTAGTTGTTAAAGGATTCCAGCAGAAGGAGGGCATTGACTTCACAGAGATATTTTCTCCAATTGTGAAGATGTCAACAATTAGACTGGTACTAGGAATGGTGGCTGCAGAAAACTTACATCTTAAGCAGTTAGATGTGAAGACAGCATTCCTTCATGGTGACTTGGAGGAAGACCTTTACATGATTCAGCCAGAAGGGTTCATTGTTCAGGGACAAGAGAATCTAGTCTGCAAACTGAGAAAGTGCTTGTATGGCCTAAAACAAGCTCCAAGACAGTGGTACAAGAAATTTGACAGTTTTATGCATAGAATTGGGTTCAAGAGATGTGAAGCTGATCATTGTTGCTATGTTAAGTCTTTTGACAATTCTTACATTATATTACTGTTGTATGTGGATGATATGCTTATTGTAGGGTCTAGCATTGAGGAGATTAATAATCTGAAGAAGCAATTGTCCAAACAGTTTGCAATGAAGGATTTGGAAGCTGCAAAGCAAATCCTTGGCATGAGAATCATTAGAGACAAGGCTAATGGTACATTGAAGCTTTCACAGTCAGAGTATGTGAAGAAAGTCCTTAGCAGATTCAACATGAGTGAAGCTAAACCAGTGAGCACACCCTTGGGTAGTCATTTCAAACTAAGCAAATAACAGTCACCGAAGACAGAGGAAGAAAGGGACCATATGAGCAAGGTGTCCTATGCCTCAGCTATTGGCAGCTTGATGTATGCTATGGTGTGTACAAGGCCAGACATTGTACATGCAGTGGGAGTTGTGAGCAGATTCATGAGTAGGCCTGGAAAGCAGCATTAGGAGGCAGTCAAGTGGATTCTGAGATATCTGAAGGGTTCATCAGATACATGTCTTTGCTTCATAGGTGCAAGTTTGAAACTGCAGGGTTATGTAGATGCTGATTTTGCTGGTGATATTGATAGTAGAAAGAGTACTACTGGGTTTGTTTTTACTCTGGGTGGTACAGCTATATCATGAGCTTCAAATCTACAGAAGATTGTTACTTTGTCTACTACAGAAGCTGAGTATGTTGCTGCCACTGAAGCTGGAAAGGAGATGATTTGGCTACATGGTTTCTTAGATGAATTGGGTAAGAAGCAAGAGATGGGCATTCTACACAGTGACAGTCAGAGTGCAATCTTTTTTGCCAAAAATTCGGTTTTTCATTCAAAGTCAAAACACATACAGACAAAATACCACTTTATCCGTTATCTTGTTGAAGATAAGCTGGTAATACTTGAGAAGGTTTGTGGATCTAAGAACCCGGCAGACATGTTGACTAAAGGTCTCACTATTGAAAAGCTGAAGTTGTGTGCAGCTTCAGTTGGCCTTCTAGCTTGAGGATAGGAGGGTGAGTTGCAGGGATGAGGGATTATGTTATGGAGGATTGTGGTTGATGTTTACAGCTTGTGAGCCCTTAAGGCCTAAGGTGGAGGCGATGGAGGAGTTTGCTCATGTAGCTTGATCAATTTAAGCCAAGGTGGAGATTTGTTGAATTGGGCCCGTGTGGCTTGAATTGCCACAAGCCCATGTAAGTCAAAAGTAAACCAAATTCAACTAGGATTATAATTCCTAGTACAGCCGACCTATATATATATATATATATATATATATATATATATATATATATATTATGTTTGTGATACTTGGCAAACTGTGAGAATTAGAGAAAAATTCCTAATAACCTAGCAACCGCATAAGAAGAAAGAATAGTGTTTTCTTGTCTTGTGGGTGAGAAAGAGTTAGGGTATATTGGGAATTGGGTTTTTTGAGAGTGTTCTTGTGCACTATTGTATCTCCTTATTTTATAGTGAAATCCCTACAACTCCGTGGACGTAGGCAAATTGCCGAACCACGTAAATATTGTCTTGTGCGTGTGATTGTTTTCTTTGGCGTGTGTTTTCTCTATTTGTTTTGTTTCTCACAGGTTGGAATTTAGGTTAAATTCCCTACAGATTGTTCACCTCAGTAGATTAGTAGGAGACCATTTTATAGCCTTGATCACTATCCATTCCAAACTGCCTCGTAATGCTCGCAGTCTCTCAACAGAAAACAAGTAATAGGTCTTAGATAGGAAGTAGTGAATCAATGTGACAAATAGGTTCTTATCTAAAAAAAAGAAAACTGTAATACCATTTCAGGGATGTTGGCAAAGTCAGTTATATTACTTGACATGTAGCTGTAGGAGAAATAGATATACATTAACTTGAAGATTACAATTTTACCTCACAACATATTAACATTTGAAGAACTTGAGTTCTATCCTAAGCTAGCTTGACCTCTTGAACAGCTAGCCTAAGGTCAAGTTGGGATACCCTCCAGATTTGAAGCCACGGCTGGAGGTAAATCCACCTTCAAGAGCCAAAAGCTGTAAACAGCAGATTTACATTGGTCTTTTAAAATACCAGAAACCTAACCATATGGCAAGAACACCAGATCCATGATAGCTGTGTCATTCAACAACTAAACAAGCAAATCTGTATATGCCCCAAGTCCTTCACTACCAAGACACTGCTTGAGCCTATACAATGCTCGGCTCTCCAGCTGCCGTACCCTCTCCTTCGACAACCCAAACATGTTCCCAATTTCTGCCAATGATTTTTGTTCACCATTTTCAATACCAAACCTCAACCTGATTATCTTCCTCTCTCTTGGGCTGAGATTGCTTAGAAGGTTGCGCACATGCTGCCTCATCAGCTGCTTTGCCACGCTCACATCTGGAATCTCAATCCCAGTATCTGCAGTTACCTCCTGCAAGTTTGACAGGGATAATGAATATTTTTCCAATTGAGCATTTGCAAAAAAATTACTTTTGCTGACAGTAGAAAGCAGCAGATAATCGTCGCAGGATACATGCCTGACAAAGTGTATCCCATCCGAAAAGTAAACTCAAGTCTACAGCTATAAGAACTTAATATCTGGTTGGCCATTAGTTTTGGACTGACAAAATTTTATCAACAGCAACACATGATTGAAATCTAGAATGGTGACCAAATGAGCTCATGTAATGTGAGTCTGAAAACTAGTTGAAATCTAAGAGTTGCAAAAGAACACGCCAAGAGAGAGAGAATGATACATTAAATTGAATAATCAAATCTCAACAGCAACCTAAAACCAGGCTTTGAATCCATTTGCTCGCAATTTCTACAATATGTTATTGTTGTTATTATTATTATTACATGTAAAATTGACAGATTTCTCTCACTAATCCTTTTTGACCTGTTTCAAATATTCCCTTTATGCTTGTGAAAATTAGCGATAACCATTAGGTTCATAAAACCCGGTCACTGCTTTGTTGCATAAGTCACAGACCATACAATAAATACAGGACACTTACAGATTGAGGAAAAGGAACATTGAAATTTTTTTTTTTACCTGGTCAAAAAGTTCAAGTTCTGATATATTTTCCTTGCATATATGTACTCAAAGAGCTAGATCTAATAAAAGAATCTGGGTCAACAAGAAAGCATTACTTGAAAAGTTGTTTTTTGGTCTGCCCAGACAGGCTGTTGCATCGAAAGAGGCATTCTTGTGTTATATAGCAATTTCTCCAACTTGTCAAGTGTAATCCCAACATGTCGTGCTAAATCTTCCTTGGTTGGATGATGATTTCCTTCCTGAATGAGTATTCTCTTTGACTCCATTATCTTGCCCAGGAGGGTATGTACATTCTCCTGCAATTAGAATTTTTGTTGTGTGTCAAGCTCAGAAAATTATAGGCTCTCCTTGCCTTTATGCTTGTGAAAGGCACATCAGGAGTAAGTTCTGCTTGCCTTAGACACATCAGGAAATTATAAATTTTCAAGAACTTAAACATACATGGTCCACCCAATACCAATGCCAAGGTAAGATCATGAGCAAGCTAAATAATCAAGTTATTAATTTAAACTGCAAGGTTAGTTTTATCAGTAATCAACATTGAAAAACTTGCAATTTTATTAGTAATCAACATTGAAAAATTCAAAAGCTTCCACTCTTTCCAGAATCCCATTAAAACATCAGAAAATTAGTACATGCATAGGCTGAAAATTAAAAAAAATAGATAGATGCTTCCAATTAAAACATGAATGTTTGTTAAAAAATAGAACTTAACAAAACAGTGTGATTTACATTACCGGCAAACGAATTGTCCTGGAATGTTGAAATATGGCCTTCCTAATTGTTTGCCTTATCCACCAGTAGGCATAAGTTCCAAACCTACAACCAGCTTGGGGTTTAAACTTCACAACACTCTTCATAAGACCCATACTGCCCTCCTAAAACAATATCAGAGATTCAGAAATGAAACAGAAAAGATATCAGTTGAGATTACATTATACCGTAACCCCTACCAAGCCACACTTTTGTAAATAACACTGCAGTTCACTGCATTAAATAGATTGAAAAGAATATTAACTCTAGCAATTTTTACAACTTCGATCAAACAGTAATACAAAATTTAACTACTTTTTTTTTTATATGTTTTTGTGTCTGATCAGCACTCCGATAGAATGTGTAGTTTCCTTCTGGGGAAGAAAAGGGGATGAGAGTAAAAGTAGGAGTAAACACAGTGGAAATGTTAATTGTGTTAGACCTGCAATAAGTCTTGAAAGCTGAGACCACGCCCTAGATACTGTTTAGCAATGTGAACCACCATCCGTAAGTTCGCATAAATCAGTTTTTGCCGACTGCTGTTACAAGAGTGAAGTTTTGACTGTAGGACCCGATAACTTAGCCCCGCTCCTTCAGCCCATTCAACCAATGTTGGTTCACGGCCAAAATGAGATTGGAGCCTGCTCTTCACTTCCTCTAATTTCAATAAATCCTGTTACACAGGTCCATGTCAGGCAAGGATAAGACCATTTAAAAATCAAACATCCCCCCCACTGTAAAGAATGGACAGGAGTTAGAAATACACCTGTACTTGGGCAATCAATTTAGACTCTTCGTCAGCAGTCAAAAGTTGTTTTGTTTCAGGACCCCACAAGAACAACCGAAGGGGATCATTTGGATCAAACCCTTCACGAATCTTTCTCTTTACATCAACATTTCTAGTACTGTAAGTCTCATGAATCATAACTTCCGACTTTGGCACCCTTCTCTTCTTAGACCGCCTCTCCAGAAGCCGTGTTGACCTTACCGTTTTTTCCTCCTCAAGTGGTAAATTCACCAAACTTCTAGACCCAGAACTGGAAAAACAAATAGTGTTAGTCCACAAATAAATCAACTTTAACATAAGGAGTACCTAATAGGGAAATAAGATAATTGAAAAAAAAAAAACTAACCCCAAAGAAGGTGAATCATCAAAATCAGCACTAATTAATTTGGAGTCCTCTGCTAGTAAGGCTGCTTCTTTAGATGCTGACAAAGCTTTCTTAGCAATGGCAACTACATTACCCGGTTCAACATCCATAGGCTTCTCCAGATCAGTAGTAACAGGCTGCAGTGACAAGGAGGAGTGTGCATTTTTTCCTGTTTGCAAGGATGGGAACCTGCATAAGAGAATAGCCACATAAACTTTGTAAGGCTGCTATTCGGGAATAAAATTGCAACAAAAAGAATTGAGGCAAGTAGCAGAACTGATTCCACTCGAGAGTTTGACTCAACTTACAAATGCCATAAACCAGGCCAGTGAAGCAACTGGCGCTCAAAGTCTTGCACCAACTGGTCAGAGTTGCCAGAGTTTTTCTCTTCATGGACTGAGGCCCCAGTCCCCATCTGCCTTTTATCTAACATTGCCTTTAATGGAACAGAAAGAAGAAGACAATTGTTAATATATAAATTTGGAGTTGCCAGAGAGCCATATTGCCCAAAAGTATTCATCACAGTAATTCAAATCTGTACAGAAAAAGAGCACATGTTTGAAGCATGAAAAACATTGCTCGTAATTCACAAAAACAAGAGAGGGCATTTGATAAGCAGGAGTCTGAAGAGGGGAGGGGGGAATGAAGTTTTGTGTAAACTATTTATTCAGTACAAAGATAAAATAGAACCAGTTGCTCAGTCAACAAGACAGAAGCAGATAAAATTGTCAATTCATAAAATTAAAAATCAAGTGACAATCATAAATTGACGATGCGCCCAATTTATTTGCAGTATATATAAATAACAAGAGCCCACCCGAGGTTCTGTATCTTCCTTAAACATGTGCAACAGAAGCCCATTTTCATCATGCTGTTCTTGTAATAGAACTGAGGTAGGAGATCGTCGAGCTATCAAAGTGCTTGGCATAGAGTTAACAGCAGGAGCTGCTTGCTCATGAAGCATCAAAACTGCAAAATAAAGAGCATACAGCTGCATGAAGCATGAAAACACAAACCACATAGAAAACAGGTGATTATTAAATTCTGAAAAATATAAAGGATTTTCTCTTTTATTTGATTGTGGGTTCAAAAACTGAAAGTTAAACAAGCTTAAACATCTTGTAGTTCGTTACAAATCAACACACAATACTATTGAAGACTAAGAATTGAATCCTGAAAGGAACTTGGAAACTTACTAACAAAAACAAGTCCATATAGCCAGAAATATTATAAATTAGACAAATTAATAAGTATTATTACACAATCCAACAAGCACATCACGCCCATAACAAATTCATTGAAACGCACAAAACATCAAACATTAAAGGCACGTCTAGACTCTCTACCACTGAATCTAAATTCACCACAATGTTCCATTTTATTTGTCATATCTCGAATGTGCCCAAGTAACAGGGTCCTGTGCTATAAAATTCACATTACTAAAAATCTTATCTTCTTTGTATTTTGTACTAAAAATCTTATCTTTACTACACATAATACAACCCAATAGTCAAATGTGTAGAAGAATCCCATTTCAACGTTAAAAAAAGAAGTACCTTAATAATTGTTGAAGTGGGTGTCATAAAATTCTAACTACAATTCTCATCTCCTACGATTCCTCAGAAACCAAACAAAGGACATGAATGAGAATTGAAAGACAAAGTCATATAAGCTTTACCTGAAGCAGAAGAAGGAGAGGCAAGACAACTTTTAAGGTGGGTTCTGAGAGGAAAAGACTGCGATGAAGAGAGCAAATTCCTTCCAGCCTCCATGGATTATTTGTTAACTACAGTAGTGTCTGTTGACAGTTAGTATATTCTCACTGTGTGTTTCACTCTATATGAGCTGCTTATACATAAAAGTCATACATTGTAATTGTATTGTAAAACAAAATATTGCTGGGGTTAGCTTTGTTGTAGAAGATAAAGAAGCAAGCAGAGAAAGGCTTAGGCTCAACACCGCTAAGCAAACTATTTCACACCTCAAATTTTAGTAAACCCCTTTTGCTGGAACTGGATGAGGTTGTTGTTGTTGTCGTACGTTTTTATGGTCGGCTCGGCTTAACTGCTTATTATTTTATTCTCTTCTATTTATTATCAACATCAAGAATGGGCCTGGAACCCATATCTTTAGGGATTAAGGTGGGCTATGAGATGAATAAGTCTTCAACTTGTCTTTTATATGCAGAATTTGGAAAATCTAGAGTAGCCCATAATTAGATTCACAAGAAGTTGCTAAATATGCATAGGATGGAAAGCCCAAACCTGAGTCCAAGGAACAATATATGAATGATATATTTTATGGTTCTTAGAGCTGGTTTACCATACTTTTTTTTTATTTGGTTTGTGCACAACTTTTTTTTTTTTTTGGGTTAATACAGTTGTAGTTTTATCGAGTTTTTTTTTTTTTTTTTTTTTTTTTTTTTTTTTTTTTTTTTTAAATCTCAATAGACCATTAAAAATAAGCTCTCTCAAATGAGAGGAATGGTACTACACTACTACTTTAGTAAAATACCTCAGTAGTAATGAAAGAAAAATCATAATGGATGTTGAATAAGATGGTTTAAGACTATGAAGAGGTCCCCCAAGATAGAACTTGTTAATGTATATTGTGTTATGGGCTTTAGGCCCTTTAGGTCCAATTACTTTACTTGTACAGCACACTTATACTTGTACTGCACTTTACTTGTACCGCACACTTATGCCTCCTATATAAGGCACTGATGTATATTTTCTCATTAAGAAATACAATACAATCTTCCAGTATTTCTAACATGGTATCAGAGCCACTGCTCTAATCCTTTGGTGTGTCGCTCTTCAGCAGTCTTGTCTTCTTGGATGTCATCTGCAGCCGTTGTTGTGAGCAGCGCCACTGCCTCCACCGCGACTTCAGTACATCAAAGACCACTGCCTCGCCGCCACCTCCGCTTCCGCTTCTCCGATCAGACCACAGATTACACCATCGGAAAGAAATCCCTCCGATCTACTTTTCTGTGAAATTTAGTCTTCATCGGACCTCTCACGCGCCCCCACGCGCCACCAGAAGTTTCGGCGTCAGTGCCACGCGCCTCCAGATTCCTCCACGCGCCGCCACTCGCCGCCACGCGCTGCCACGCGCTGCCACGCGCCAGAGTTCCTCTGCTGACGTCAGCCCTAGGTGACGTCATCTGCCACGTCATCTGCTGACGTCATCCGCTGACGTCATCTGCCACAGTACCTGCTGACGTCATCGTTGACCAGACCGTTGACTTTGACCCGGGGTTGACTTTTTCAGTCCAGGTTCTTCTTACCCAGTTTTTCGCGTAGATTTCATTTTTGCAGTCTATTTTTGCATATTGTGTCTCTAAATGGATAAAAAGGATCTTTTTATTCCTCGCCCCATCAATACTGTGTTGGAGGGGTGTAAGAATTACTTATCTTGGTCTCAAGCTATGCGCAGTTTTCTTAAGGGTCGCATGCTCTGGCATTATTGTACTGGTGCACTCACTGTTCCTGTCAAGGGAGCCACTGAAGAAAATTCTGCCTTCCTTGGTCGCATGATTGAATGGGATAGTTACAACCACATGATCCTCACATGGATTAGGAATACTTCCATTCCCTCCATCTCTAACCTGTTGGGCAGCTTTGATGATGCCAAGTCAGCGTGGGATATGTTGGCCAAAAGGTACTCCGCTACTCATGGCTCCATGAAGTATCAATTAGTGGTTGAATTGCATCAACTCCGACAAGAACCAGGGCAATCCATCAATGACTACTACGATCAGCTTCGCTTCATTTGGGACCAAATTGACCTTTCTGATCCAACTTGGGCATGCTCAAAGGATGCTCAACAATATGCTTCCATCAGAGATGAATTTCGCCTCTATGAATTCCTGATGTCCCTCCACAAGGACTTTGAACCCATTCGAGGTCAGCTTCTGAATCGCAGTCCTGCTCCCTCTCTTGACACTGCTGTGAACGAGTTGGTTAGAGAAGAAGCTCGTCTTGCAACTCTTCAAGCTCAGAATAAGCTTAATGTTTTGGCCATTACACCTTCTGCTCCACCCTTAGAGCAACCTCAGCAATCAGGTGATTCCTCTGGCTCTAGCAATCGTCGTAAGCAGACCAACAAAAAGTTTTGCAACTATTGCAAGCGTCCTGGCCACACCATTGAAACTTGCTATCGTCGTAGCAAATCTACTGCTGTTGTTGCTAATACTGAGCCTACTCCACCAATGGCTTCCATTTCAGCTGAGTCCTAGTCTTCTGGATCCACTATCAACCTCTCCCCCACTGAACTACAGGAGATCATAGCTCAGGCTGTTCGTATGGCTGGTAATGCATCTCTTTCCACTGCTCTCTCTGTTCTACCCGGTAAGTCTCAAACTTGGCTTTTCGATTCTGCCTGTTGCAATCACATGACACCTCACTCCTCCTTATTCTCCAAACTTGACCCTGCACCACACCCCCTAAATATTCATATAGTTGATGGTTCCACCATGCATGGAAATAGTTTAGGTTTTGTTTCGACTTCCAACCTCTCTGTTCCTGGAGTCTTTCATGTACCTGACCTATCCTATAATTTGTGCTCTGTGGGACAATTAGCTGAATTAGGTTATCGCCTTATTTTTGACTATTCTGGGTGTATTGTGCAGGATCCGAGGATGGGACAAGAGCTTGGGACCGGCCCTAGAGTTGGGCGTATGTTTCCCGTGGACAATTTTCATCTTCCACCTGTTGCTCCTATTTCTGTTGCTGCTGCAGCTGCTGCAGTTTCTTCCTTACCATCTCTTGCACTTTGGCATTCTCGTCTTGGTCATGCATCATCTTCTCGGGTACAACAGTTAGCTTCTAGGGGTCTGTTGGGTTCTGTGTCCAAAGACAATTTTGATTGTACTTCATGTCAGTTAGGAAAACAGCCAGCTTTGTCTTTTAATAACAGTGAATCCATTTCTAATAGTATTTTTGAGTTAATTCATTCTGATGTTTGGGGACCTTCTCCTGTTGCTAGTATTGGTGGATCTCGATATTTTGTTGTTTTTATTGATGATTATTCTCGTTATAGTTGGATATTTCCTATGAAATCTCGTTCTGAAATTTTACCAATATATAGCAACTTTGCAAAAATGGTTGAAACCCAATTCTCCAAACGTATCAAAACTTTTCGTTCTGATAATGCTCTTGAATATACTCAATATGCGTTTCAAGCTCTGTTACATTCCTATGGCACTGTACATCATCTAACTTGTCCAGGTACCTCTCAGCAAAATGGTCGAGCCGAAAGGAAACTTCGTCATATTCTTGACACTGTTCGTGCTCTTCTTCTTTCTGCTAAAGTTCCTGCCCCTTTTTGGGGTGAAGCTGCTCTTAATGCTGTTCATACGATTAATCGCATTCCAAGCCCTGTCATTCATAATCAGACTCCGTATGAGCGTCTCTTTGGGTCATCTCTTGACTATCATCACCTTTGATCTTTTGGATCTGCTTGTTTCGTCCTTCTTCAGCCTCATGAACACAACAAACTTGAGCCTCGATCTAGACTTTGTTGTTTCCTTGGTTATGGCGAAACTCAAAAAGGGTATAGGTGTTATGATCCTGTCTCTCATCGTCTTCGTGTTTCTCGTAATGTTATCTTTTGGGAACACCGATTATTTGTTGAACTCTCTCACTTTCGTTCTTCCCTAACTACCTCCTCTGTTTTAGAAATCTTTCCAGATGAGTCTCTTATTCCTTCTACAAATACTTTTGATCCTCCTTTGAACCTTTCTCCAGATACTTTTGATGCTTCTCCTAGACAGGTTGAAGATGAACAGGTTGATGACGAGCTACCCCACTTAGAGCCTGGGTCCCCTGCTCCTGCTTCGCCTGAAGATCCTCCACAAGACATTCCACCTCGCCACTCAACACGGGTAAGATCCATTCCTACACACTTACTTGACTATCATTGTTATACTGCCCTTGCTACACTTCACGAGCCTCAAACCTATCGTGAGGCCTCCACTGACCCTTTATGGCAGATTGCAATGAAAGAGGAACTTGATGCATTAACCAAAAACCATACTTGGGATCTGGTCACTCTCCCTCCTGGACAGTCTGTGGTTGGTTGTAAGTGGATCTATAAGATCAAGACTCGCTCTGATGGGTCCATTGAGCGCTACAAGGCCCGTCTTGTTGCAAAAGGCTTTACACAGGAGTATGGAATTGATTATGAAGAGACCTTTGCTCCAGTTGCTCGTATCTCATCTGTTCGTGCCCTTTTAGCTGTTGCTGCAGCTCGTAAATGGGACCTTTTTCAGATGGATGTTAAAAATGCTTTCCTTAATGGGGAGTTGAGTGAAGAAGTCTACATGCAACCTCCTCCCGGTCTCTCTGTTGACTCAAACACGGTTTGTCATCTTCGACGTGCACTTTATGGTCTAAAACAAGCTCCACGAGCTTGGTTTGCCAAGTTCAGCTCCACTATCTTTCGCTTGGGTTACACTGCTAGTCCATATGATGCTGCCTTATTTCTTCGTCGTACTGATAAAGGCACCATTCTGCTTCTTCTATATGTGGATGATATGATCATAACTGGTGATGACTTCAGTGGCATTCAAGAACTCAAGGATTTTCTCAGTCAGCAGTTTGAGATGAAAGACCTTGGACATCTCAGCTATTTCTTGGGTCTTGAAATTACTCATTCTACAGATGGTCTTTATGTTACTCAAGCTAAGTATGCTTCTGACCTTTTATCTCGAGCTGGACTCACTGACAGCAAGACGGTTGACACTCCAGTTGAGCTTAATGCGCATTTGACACCCTCAGGGGGGAAACCATTGTCTAATCCTTCTCTTTACAGACGTTTGGTTGGCAGCCTAGTATATCTCACAGTTACTCGTCCAGACATCTCCTATGCTGTTCATCAGGTGAGCCAGTATTTGTCTGCTCCACGATCTACTCACTATGCTGCTGTTCTGCGCATTCTTCGATACCTGAAAGGCACTCTCTTCCATGGCCTTTTCTACTCAGCTCAGTCTCCTCTTGTGCTCCGTGCATTCTCTGATGCTGATTGGGCAGGAGATCCCACTGATCGCAGGTCCACTACAGGTTATTGCTTTCTCCTTGGTTCTTCTTTAATTTCCTGGCGAAGTAAGAAACAAACCTTTGTGGCCCGCTCCAGTACTGAAGCAGAATATCGTGCCCTTGCTGATACCACATCTGAGCTCCTTTGGCTTCGATGGCTTCTCAAGGATTTAGGTGTGTCCACATCCTCTGCTACTCCCCTTTACTGTGACAACCAGAGCGCCATTCATATTGCTCATAATGATGTCTTCCATGAACGGACTAAACACATTGAGATTGATTGTCATTTTATCCGTTATCATCTTGTTCATGGTGCTCTCAAGCTCTTCTCCGTCTCCTCCAAAGATCAACTTGCAGATATTTTCACTAAGTCACTTCCTAAGGGACGCACTCGTGATTTGGTTAACAACCTCAAGCTGGTCTCACATCCACCTTGAGTTTGAGGGGGGCTGTTAATGTATATTGTGTTATGGGCTTTAGGCCCTGTAGGTCCAATTACTTTACTTGTACAGCACACTTATACTTGTACTGCACTTTACTTGTACCGCACACTTATGCCTCCTATATAAGGCACTGATGTATATTTTCTCATTAAGAAATACAATACAATCTTCCAGTATTTCTAACAGAACTACAATATAAAACTCTCTCTCTCTCTCTCTCCAAAATGATACAAATTACTCCCCTCATGACCATTTCAGCATCTTCTATGTTGGACTGCTTACATGATTTATTTTGTTGCACCAAAAGAGAGAGAGAGAGAGATATTTTAAAAAAAAAATTTGTCACAATTAAAAGAAAAAACTAATCATATAGTTTGGATTAAGAAAAGGAAGAGAAGAGAATAGAAGAATTTGAAAGAAAAAAAGAGAAGTCCTGAGATATACTTTACTAGGCCAAACGGTGTAGACCTTGTACTTCCAGTAACATCGTCTAAATGTCTTCATCTTTTAGCATTGATTGGCTACCATATTTGGCAAAATGTTGGTACTCCCATTATCCTAATTCCTTAGAGTAGGTAGTACAGTGATATGATACTCATTTACCTCACATAATATTAGGTTACACTAATTATGTTTATAGTGTGATTTAACATTCATGTGAGATGAAAAAGTATCATATCGTTGTATTATGAGAATACTAAATAATTTTCCAATTTACCAAAAATAAATAATTTTCCATATCCTAAGTTGGGGGTGACATTTGAAATGACATAATAACAACAACAATAATAATAATAATGTTTTCTAAAATATCAATGAAAAGAGTCCAACGATGAAAGTATATCATATATTATGGAAGGGTGAGACCTGAGATTACATTCTTTTTTAATAGTGTAGCTTATACCTTGTAGCATTAGTAATGAACTCAACAAATCTCTTTTTTTCTAAAATCACCAATCTCTCAACAAAACATTGCAAGAGCCTTCAGTGTTTTAGCAATTGTGTTGAGGTTCTATAACTTTGCTAAATAATTTCTCTTCCATTTATTAATTTCTTCCACCAACAACTCTTTTTTTCTTTCCCTTTCTTGTTTCTTGAGTACCAAAAAGAATAGAAAAAAACATATATTTAAATAAAATAGAGGGAAAAACAAAGCATAAAATTTGTTGGGATGTATATCTAAGAAAGTAACTAAAATAGAAAAAGACTTCTTAACAAAAAAATTTCTTAAGAATTTGTTGAGTTCATTCAATGCTTATGCTCTTATTAAATGCTTGGAACTCACCATTGCTAATTGATAGTAAGTAATGACACAATAATTTTGTCAGTATGTCATGAGGTAATTAAATATTAAATATCGCACAAATGACTTCAATTTCCATTAGATTCATAAATCATTATTAGATAATAAGTGTATCATAATGGATATTGGTATAAATTGATGAAGAGACAAAAAATATTACTAAAGTGATAAGTAAAACTTTAAAAAATTAGTTTTATTAACTCTACCCCCTATAAAATTGGTCAAAAATATAATATAAAACAAAATAATTTAACGTAAAGCTATTTCTTAACTACCCTTTTTTTATTTGGTTCCGGTTACATTAATCATTAATTTAGGACATTTTTTTTGAAAAATTAAAAAAATTGTTAAAAAAGTTATTCATTTTTTTTTTAATTCTTAAAATAATTTAATAATATATGCCCATACATTAGTAGTACTCTTTATCAAAATGCACAAGCAAAGACTAAAAAAATAGAAGGAAAATTGAAAATATGATATCTTGACAACATAATCGTTTTTCCACAGACTTGGAGAGTCAAGCAACCATTATTGCTCATTGCTCCAATGAGATGAGCAAAGAAAAATCAAATTTCAAAGGGTTGGACAACAAACACAAAATTAAACACGAGGTTATACAAAATAGTGAGGGCCACTCATTTGGTACTATTATTTAAATAATAGTTTTAGTGTTTAAACATCATAATATGTATTTTTATAACATTTTTTAATTTATACGTATTTTCACAATATTTAAACAACGTTATTAGAAATTTTTTACCAACGGAGTTTTATAGCCCGTTTGGTAGGACATTTTAAGCAACATTTTGAGCATTTTAAACACACTTACACACTTTTTCACCCACACATATATCAAAAACACCCAAACAACATTACTTATATTCCTGCACCAAACACTCCCTTAAATTTCTACAACTTTTTTTTTTATGGTTTATTAAAATTATTTAATAAATTTTTTATATGAATTAAAATGATTTATTATTATGGTACTGTGATCACTTTTACAGTACTAGCATAGTCACATCTTTTCTCAGAAAATCAGAAAAAAAAAAAAAAAAAAAAAAAAAAAAACATATAGTCACATCAATAATCATGAGAAAAAAAAAAGTTATAAATTTTTTTATCCACCATATATTTAAACAGAAATATTGCCAACTGGAGTAGTTGAATTGTCGACCTCAATGGTCAACACGATGATGTGACCAGTATCCATAGGAACACAGCGGTAACTATTGAATTTCAGGCCTACACTGTTCTTTTACCGACACATTTATGATTTACCGCACTTTATAGAGTGTTTGGTTTGTGTTTTTAAACAACTATTTTCAGTTTTTAAACAACATTTTACATATTTCAATACATTTTTTCATCCATACGTATTTCCATAAATATTTTCAATTAATAATTTTCAGTTTTTAAATACATATACCAAACGGGCCCTTAATTTCTATAAAGACAACTTTTTGGACAGCAAGAAAATATTATTAAGCTTGTAAATTCAAATTAATTGGGAGTTTTATTTTTTTCGAAATACTAACTAATACACTTAAAATATTGATTAATAATTTATTTTAAGAAAATTTTTATGAAAAAAATAATTAATATTTTTATCATTTTTTTTTATTTCTCATAAAAGTGATGTCAAATTTTTTTTAAAATAAACTGTTAACTAATGCCCTAAAGGCACTTGTTAGTATGACCCTATTTTTTTTATTTGATATAAATTTTGAAAATTTAAAGGTTAGGGTCGGTTTGGTACGCGAGTTCAAACACATATTTTTAATTTTTAAATAATATTATATATATTTTTACACACTTTTTCACTTACACGAATTTCTAAAAAAATTGAAAATTGTTGTTTAAACACATGTACCAAACAAGTCCTAAATTACATACTCTTATTATATCTTTTATACTTGCAAACTTTCATGAAGATCAAAGATCAATAAATATGTCATAAAATAAGTTTAAATTTCAAATTTTTGTTATAAAAAATTATGTATAAAAATAATTTTATTAATTAAATAGTAAATAAAACCTAATTTAAATGAAATTTGACATGCTCATTAAAAATATAATTTCATAGTTAAATTTTTAAAATTCATATTCAATAAAAAAATTATAATAATACATTAAAAAATTTCTCTCTAAATTACTTTGTTTATTAAAACTTGAGTTGTTTTATTACCAACAATAAATTCATAACTTTACATGACTGACACAAGTTTTTCTGATTTTTATTTTTACCAATCACAACAGGAAAGTGAAGAGTTGGTGAAATTTTTCGAGGTTCTAGAATTTTTGTTAGAACCCCACATATATGTCTCACAGGAAAACTTGGGGGCAGAAACAGCGAAAGGGTAGTATCGGACATTTGACTCACAATTTCCAACAATTGTCAGAGTTTCAGTCTGTCAGATGACTGAAAAATTGGAGAGAGAAAACTGAGTTATTACTTAGTTATTACACATAAAAGTAAGTAACATCCACGCTCTCCAAACCACGTGGCTTTGACAGAAAGGGCCAGTTCACAACGCAGAGAATGACTCTCAAAGTTTTTTTTTAGTCAAACTCTCAATTGAATTTGAACTTTGAACTTGAACAAGGTGTGGGACAAGTCAAAAGTACAAAAGATTTGTGTTACTTGTGTGTATAGTTTTGTTTTTTGTTTTTTTTGGTTTTGGCTGAATCTGTGTGTATAGTATTTACATGTGTAAAATTTACTCTTTGAATTATGTTCAGAGGAGTGTGTAGTATGTGTATATACACTGGTATAATTAAATAAAATCATAATTATACCATTTAAATTATATTTTTTTAAAAAAGATGTATAAATTATACATGGTATTAGTTTATTATTTAAAATTTAATTAGTTTAGATTCTTTGATTTTTACATTCAATAATTTACTTGCTACAAAAATTGAAAACTTAGATAGACAAATGGTGAAAAATTGAACTTCAATTAAAATCTAATTTAGAATCTAATTGAATTTATATTTTTCGATTTTTATACTCAATAATTCATTTTGTACAAAATTAAATAAGATAAGTGGTGTAAAATTGAGAATCTAATTAAAATTTAATTAGATTTTCTCTGATATTTGACTATTAATATATATTTATTATATATTGTTTGATGCGAGTAATATACTGCTATTTGTAAGTTCAAATTTATTATCCTTTCACCATAGAAGGATAAAAACTCACCTACCAAACGATTTATTAAAAAAAAAAAAACTCACCTACCAAACGTGTACCCATCAAGCCATGACTACAAAATTTGCAGTTTCCTATCAAATCAATTGGGTGTGTTGATGTTAACATCATAAACAGGGTTTTGTTAGGTGCACATGTGCACTAGGTAGTATACAATGTGGATACGTGTTGTGATGATTGTCTAAAATAACTTCAAATCCACGAGATGATACGTCCAGAATCCATTAGAAAACATGGAGAAAATATATTCTGAAAATAATTCCTAGGGCTACTATAAAAATGCTCAACAAACCTTAATTCGTACTAATCACAAGATTAGGTGGCATAAAAATCGTAAAATTTGCCCAAAATGAAAAATTTAAGACAATCGCACAATTAAAAACTATTGTTTCTAAAAGACATCCCAAAACAAAAGAACTTTATTTTGACTTTTAAATTAAAAGTTAGTAAAGAAATAAAAATTACTAAAAACAATGATTATGTAGCCTAAACAAAGGAATTTTCCCAAAAAGTAATATTACTCAACACCGTGAGTACTAACTTATGTTCCCTAAGCTATTTCCATTCGCTTCATCAAATTTCATGAAATTTTATCTCTACCAGCACGAACCCCTACTTTATGCATTTATTGCAAGTCGACTTTTATCGCTTAATTTGATTTAGGAAGGCATAGGCTGTTTATTCTACATCAGTCTCTTGTCAACTAGCGTCAAGATATTGCATTTGATCTTTCTCTTAGCACAAGTTTATCAGCTAGAAGCAAGGATGTGCAATCAATTGCATCAACATAAATACATCAATATTGTAAATTATTTTTTTAGAAAGTAATACTAATTTTGTTGCATTTATTAATGTGATTTGCTACCATTCATAATAAAAGTGTAATAAATGTTAGACTCATGTAAAATTAATATTTCCATAATAATTTACCACTTTAATAAATTAAAAAAAATCATCTCTCTACTCCTTAATAAATGCACTCACAACAAAAAGTTATTGCCAAATATACTTGTAACCATAGTTGTCAACATCGTACGATACGTATCGTATCGTATACAAAAAGTTTCGTATCGTAAGTGCTCATGAATCGTCCGATACATAGGGCATATCATATGAATCATACTTATTGTACGATACATAAACATGTAGGTTTAAAATAAGTTTTTTTGTTAAAATTTGTGGTTTTATTTGATTTAAATAAGTTGTTAGACTTTTTTAGCACAAAATTATTGGAAAACTTAATTGAGTCTAATAAAATAACTAGTCTATGAGTATTTTTTCCTCCCTTCTATTTTTCTTACAAAATTTAGACTATACTCGTAACACTTACTTTCATATTGACAAATTTATTTTCTATGCTATTAATGATGTATTATATGAAAATATGATTATTATATTATTATTATGAGTCTAAAAAGCTAGAATGCAAATAAAAAATACAAAGAAAAAATTATTAGAATAAAAAAACAAAAAAAAAAGTAAATGTTGATAATAATGAAAAAAATGTTTATGAAAAAATAATTTTGCAAGATGCTGAACATGATGATAACATTGACTTAGATGGAGTTAATTAGCCAAGATGATGAAAAAATATCATTATTTTGGTTAATATATTATGTGTGGGAGGGATGAATCTTTCCCCAATTAGGTATTATCCTCTTTGAAAATGGCGTTGAGCCTTAGTCCTCAAGGTTTTGCTTAATCCCACATGTAGTAGTGGTACACTCATCCTTAGGCCAAAGGCTTATAAGGCATGAGTGGGAGGCGTCTCTCCCCAATGTGGGATTAAGCAAAACCTTAAAGACTAAGACTCAATGCCATTTCCGAAGAGAACAATACCTGATTGGGGAAAGATTCATTCCTCCCACATTATGTATTATCACTTCTGAGTTTAATTAATTTTAATGTGCATGTAATACACATAAGTTAATTTGATTTATTTAGATAGCTTTGTTAAATTTTATTGCATAAGTAATGATTATATTGGTCATTAGTTGAATATATTTCAAATTTATAATGAATATATCTTTTATATATGTATATCTACAATTATTTATAATTTTATTAGATGTTTATGTATCTTACGATACACAATACAAAAAAAATCAAAAATTGATTCTCAATACGATTTACGATTTGAGAACTACGCTTGCAACCAATATATTTATTAATAAATGCATTTTTTTAAAGTATGCATTACAAAAATTGGATCATTAGGGCACTCATTAATAGGATCTTTACGATATCAACTTAAATCTCAACAAGTCAGCACTATGTTATTCTATATAAGGAGGAATCTCATTGGGGTTTCAAGTGGTAACCTATTGGTAATGATATTATTTTTGGCGTTTAATATACGTGGTTCGACCCCCTCCCTTTCCCCCATTATCTTTAAAAAAAGAAAAGAAAAGAAAAAAAGATTCCTATTAACTCGAGGCACAAATGAACAAACACTAGCCCATTGAATGATTAATTTACCTTGCTAACTTAAGTATCGAAAATGACAAAAAAGTCTCATCAACCATTGATGGTGCATTATTTAATGGTCCATTTGGATTGAGGGGGAGGAATGGGGAGTAAAGTAAAGTAAATTAACTAAAAAATTAGCTTATTTTTAGCAAACTCTACTCTACTCTCCTTTACTTCCCCACCTTTCCCCTCTATCCAAACGAGCCATAAATTTTCCCTAATGTAAGTGTGTTTGGGTTGGAGGCTGTCTCATTGTGCACGATTATTACACCAACATAAATCCACTATTTTTGTAAATAATAAATCTAATAATGTAATCCTAGTACAATTTTTTTTGACATTTATTTATTCATTGTATATATCAGATGGTATCAATCGGTTAAGTTACAAGGCTCTTAGCATTTATGTGATTTGTTTGAATTCATAATAAAAGTGTTATAAATGATAAACTCAATAACTCAAGTAAAAAATTGATATTGTTTCCATAATAATTTACCAAATTTAATAAATGGTTGAAAATTTTATCCCTACTCAAATAAAGGGTATTTATTATGACATCATTGGATGCTTGATGTCCAAAAGCTAATATATATTATTTCAAAAAGAAAAGAAGAAGGACCAGCTATCTCAACAAGAAGTAACAAATCAAGTGGGACCCCACATTACGCAGAGCTTATCAATATATCCAATATAAATGTCACAAGAAAAAAAGCTTCACACCTTTTGTGGGGTCAATAGAATCCTCAAACTCTCCACTTCTCTATATTCCTCTCTCTCTCCAAAACTCCAAACCCTAAACTCTCTCTATTTCCTCTGCAACTCTTTCTAAAACCCCTAACCCTAAAAACCCCTAAACCCTCTTCTTCCAAATGGGCTCAGACATGGTTCTCCACTTCTCCGAGCAAGACCCCACAAAGCAAGTTCCACTCACACCCGCCACCCCCGCCGTCGCCGCCGCCGCTGCCGCTGCCACGGCCAAAACCACCACACCCAAAACCCAAGTTTCTGCTCTCTCTCTCCCTCGCACCAGAGACCGTCACACCAAGGTGAACGGCCGCGGCCGCCGCGTCCGAATGCCGGCGCTCTGCGCAGCCCGCATATTCCAGCTGACGCGCGAACTGGGTCACCGCTCCGACGGCGAGACCATCGAGTGGCTACTCCGACAAGCCGAGCCTTCAATCATCGCCGCCACGGGCTCCGGCACAGTCCCCGCCACCACCTCCTCCACTTCGTCCCCGACTCTCTCCTCCTCTGCCCACTCCGTCCCTTGCCGGATTCAGCCACTCTCGGCCGTGAGCGGCGGGCTTGCAATGTTCTCTATGGCTCAGCCGCAGCCATCACAGCAGCCGAGCTGTCGACTCGACTTGTGTCAGCCTATGGGATTGGATTACGCCGCGGCGAGTAATGAGTATCGGCACATGCCGTTCACGGCGCTGTTGTTGCAGCCGACGGCGACGGAGGAGGCGGAGGAGAAACAGAGAGAAGAGGTTCTTAGAGACTAAATATATAATCAATAGTTTAATACAACTACTATATATGGATATGTTTATCCTTCGTAGCTCTATATTATTATGGTTTTGAGTGTTTTAGGTTTAATTATTATTAGTCTGCTTAGTATTTGAGTAGTGAAAGATGTAAATTAGTAGGGAAGTAAAGATGGGATATGGAATGAAATATATATAATGGATCTCTTTGTTTTTTTTTTTTTTTTGGATTTAAGGAAATAAATGGAAGGTTCTTTGTTGTACTGTGGACCATGTTACAATGACTAAAGGTTACTTGGAATTTTTGGACCCACCATTTATGAATATGGGGTGGGGGAAAAGAAAGGATGAAAGAAAAGAGAAACTGGTTTGGTTCTTTGGACCCACCACCTAGACCAAGTTTTAATTGAACTCAGATTCTTCAGCTGATAGAAACATACGGATGAGCAGGTTGCATTTTCTGTTTGGTACTTTGGGCAGTCTTTGTTTGTATCTAATCTAAAAAAATAAAAAAATACCAAACCCAAAAACATACTTGTAATCAACATAGCTCAGCAAGCAGCATTTTCAATTTTGCTTTATCTTATGATCAAAATTAGTTTGAACCCATGTTTCCAAAGAAAGTAATTAGGGTTCAAATCTTCCATTTCCCTATCATATAAACGACAATAAAGTTGCCTAAATTTTCAAAATAATTGGAATTTACCAGCACCAACCGCTTCACCCTAAAACATTATGTGGAGGCCATTTTTGCGCAAGGCCAAGAGGTGTAGTTGTAACCAAGACTCAGAGTCCCACATCGAAGGAAAACCCCCCCACTTGCTGCCTTATAAGCTGTGAAGTTAAGGGAGTAGTGGGTCTCTTGGCCTTGCGCAAAAATGGTCTCCACACATTCTATATAGGTTTAACAAATATTTAAAGAGCACAAGCAAAAAATGCATTCCCTAGAATTATGAAAAAATATTTAGTAAAAAAAGGTTTGAGAAAATTAGTAATACTCTCGATGATATGATGCTCATTCTTCTAATATTTATGGTGGTGAATTCTATCATAAATTTAATTAGTGAGATTTATCATGAACATGAGAGGATGAAACACTATGTCACAACTCACAATACTCCGGGAGTATTAGAGTATCTAATAATTACTCCTCAATTTGATAATGCCATTGTTCCCTTCTCAAATTAGCTTTCTTGACAAGTTTTCCATGCATTTTCAACAAATCTTACCCCAAATCCAAATATTTTCTAACAACTCGTACCCCACATCCAAATCAGTAATCATGACTCAATCTCCATCTCACCATATCTGAGTCCGACATTAAAGTTCATTTCCAGCATGCATTGTTTAAATTTCATTTTTCTGAATTACCATTTTCATTTTATTTTTATACTAAACATGAAACCATTTTAACCAGCAGCAATGATTTCTTCAAAAAGTTCAAAGGATACTTTTGATACGTCCAATATGATTGTCAAAACACACTTTTGTTTCTCTCTCCAAAAAAAAAAAAAAACAATATTGTTGACAGAGAGAGATGGTTTATGTCCATCAGTATTATTTACAACAAATTTCCACACAATATCATTTGTATGCAACTCTGTCACCAGTTTTCACATCTGTTAACAACAAATTCCCCAGTAACAAGAAGCGTGCTAGAAGTACGGAAAATTACAAATGACAAGAATCAATGAAGTCTAAGAAATTAGAGCTCAAGTGTCCCATGGTTATAAACATCAATTCAAACAAAGATCGCAAAACAAGCATCTTAAGCTCCCTTGTCGAATGAGGTTGACTTTTCTTTATTTTTATAAACTCTAAAGTGGCCTAATTTATATTTGTTCACACTTTCACTTTGAGGATCTGATCTAAAAACAAAAAACAAAAAACTAAACAAAAAACAAAAAAAAAACAAAAAAACAAAAAGAAAAAAGAAAAAAGAAAAAAGAAAAAAGAATAGCTATGAACTTCCAAATCCATTGGGTCACCCCAACAAGAAGCTAAATAAATAAATAAAAATCAACAAACTGATGCTCAACAGAAAATTAAACCCAATCAACTCCATTCAATTTCTAAAAACAATTTGAAAAAAAGTAACACCTTTAAGTTGAATTCTTTCTATAAATGTCACGAGCACATGCAACTGTAGAAGTAGCAAGCGCAAACAAAACTATGATTGTGCGTATATAAAGTAACTATGATTGTGCGTTCATTAAGTACAATGAAGAAGAAGTACCGTGTTATTCAAACGAATTGATCCAGCCCAGAATGGGTAATTATGAAAGTATGAGAATTTGGATCAAGTCTTTTAACCATGGAAGCAACATGTACAAATTAAGCAGCAACAGTAACATGAACAGAAAGGAGGAAGCATGCCAACAGGAGCCTTGCTGCTCAACTGTGGCACCTCCTGGTGTTTCGAATAGAGACGTCTAGGGTTAAAATCCCTCATCTCCCATTGTAATTATCTGGGGGGGGAAATAAAAAAGGATGCAGCTGAAGCCAACCAAACATCTCCTAATTCTTATTCCCAAATATCCACCACTTTTTCCTCTTTCTAGACTCATTTGAGGGAAGACCTGAATTACAAATCAAAACAATAAGGCATCCATTACTTTTGGAAGCATAAAGTGAAAAATCTGACAGAAGGCTTTGTCAAACTCTAGGAATAACAAGCCCTGCAAAGAAGCAGATCTAAATTTCTTAAACATATAAAACTTAAGCTGGGCCTGATTTCAAAGAGTGAGAGACAGATAAATTGTGCTTCCAATAGTCCATTAATGACTTCTTCACCCAAAAGGCCAAAATCGATCACTCCCTCACAGCAGGCTAGCTTGAAGCATCACTCAAATTGGTTGAGTTTAACCAAATCAGTCTGCTGTTAGGGGAATAATTTCAAACTTCTGTACCTTTTGCCCACAACAGACTAGCATAAAAAGAATGGTGATAATTACCTCCTCGAGGATTTATCGAGTTGTAATGCACCTCTGCCCAAAAACTCAGAAAAATAACTGCACAAAACAAGAAATGCATAAAACTTATGCAACTCAAACTCAACTAAGATTTAATCCCAATTAAATTGCATAAAGATTAATGGTGCAGCTAGTAAATTCGTTATAAGTGACAAGTTCTAAAAACCATAAAGAAACTTGTAAGCTAATATGGAAGTAAATTGTACATGAATATAAATTGAGGTTAGGGTCCTACAGTATTACTAGGAACAACATAATGTGAGGAAAAAGAAGCATGGGAAAAAGGAGAGAGATAATTAGTTAAAAGATATGGATAGAGATTTTTATATAGGACTCGCAAGGAGAATCAGCAGAAAAGTCTTCAGCAAGCTACCAGAAGCCATAATGATCAACACACAGTCTACACTCCCAACAAAAATTAATGAGACTGGAAGTTCACCTCTTTTTGGCTTCTGGAAATTAGGAAGAATCTCTATGCAACAGGTATCCTTAAAAGATGTCACAACAAAAATTTTCACTCCAAACTGCAAAAATTATTCAAGTATTAGCCACAAATGATATGCATATATACCTTGATTGATAATGCTCTAATAGTGATTTAAGAGAATGAGAGAAAAGAGAATTAGAGTAACAAAGAAGCTTCATCAGAGTAATCTCTCAAAAATTTGTCACATTCCCACTAAATTTCTTTAAATGTACAAAAACTTCTCAAATTGAAGACCAATTATTTAAATAACTGACAGAAACTTTTCAATTGACTATTTTGGTAATTACAAAATGTAACATGACAGATAATAATATTTAAAATAGGAAATATAAAAAATATGACATGAAGAACGTGATGTTAGATATCAAAAGCCTTATCATCCAGTCCTAGATATGGATCGATGTTTTGAGAAGTCAAAATTTTTGGGGCAAATTACAGTTTACCCACTTGTGGTTTGGCCAAAATTTAAGTTACCTACCTGTAGTTTGAAATTTGACACTTTATCCACTTGAACTTAGCTCAGTTAGATTTCTATAACCCACCTCTGTTAAAAACGGAGCTAAATATGTAATTTTGCTCCACTTTTATGTATCTCTCCTCCAAAAACACAAAAAAAATGAAAATACAAGAAAAAAAACTATCCATTGGAACACTTGAATCATGGAATTTCAAACTACAGTTAAGCAATTTAAATTTTGGTCAAACCTCAGTTAGGTAAAGTGTCAAAATTTTTGGGACAAACTACAATTTACCCACCTATGGTTTGGCTCAAATTTAAGTTACCTATCTGTGGTTTGAAATTTGACACTTTATCCATCTGAGGTTAACTCAGTTAGATTTTTATAACCCACCTCTGTTAAAAACAGAGCTAAATATGTAATTTTGCTCCACTTTTATGTCTCTCCTCCAAAAACACAAAAAACATAAAAATACAAGATCAAAAACTATCCATTGAAACACTTGCATCATGGAATTTCAAATCACAGTTAGGTAACTTAAATTTTGGTCAAACTTTAGCTAGATAAAGTGTCAATTTTTGGGGCAAACTACAATTTACCCACCTATGGTTTAGCCAAAATTTAAGTTACTTATCTGTGATTTGAAATTTGACACTTTACCCACTTGAAGTTAGCTCAGTTAGATTTTTATAACTCACCTCTATTAAAAACGGAGCTAAATATGTAATTTTGCTCTACTTTTATGTGTCTCTCCTCCAAAAACACAAAAAACATAAAAATACAAGATCAAAAACTATCCATCAAAACACTTGCATCATAGAATTTCAATCACAATTAGGCAACTTAAATTTTAGTTAAACCTCAGTTGGGTAAAGTGTCAAATTTTAAATTACAGGTAAGCAACTTAAATTTCAGTCAGTAAGTTGTAATTTGCCCAAATTTTTGAAACAAACAAAAAAAGTATGACTTGAATTACCAAAAGCTGTAATATAACTTCACTTGTCACTACGTACATAATTACAATATGCTCAGGAGAGTGTATACACGTGCACACATATGTATGTATGAGCTTTGGCACAACTCAAACCAATAATGGAAAACTTTCCACGTTCCAACATTCATATAAGAAAAAAAAGAAAAAAAAAGAAGAAGAGGAAGATCAACAGAATTCAAGGAAAGGAAAGGAAAATGAAAAACAAAAACCATACCGAATCTGCAGCTGCTTGCAATGTAACATGATCACCCCACTCACCACTCCTGGTTTTATTCAAATGAAAGTCTAACATCAGGCATCCTTAGACTAAATATAAGCATTAAAAGAGCAAGAAAAGGAAAGTAGTTTGATAAGTACTCGGACATCCTCTCCAAATAGTCCTCATATTGCATGGGAACATAGCCCTCATAAGCCTCTGGGTGAGACCTAAGCTGATGACAACAAACCATTGAAGTAAATGTTAAATCAAGATCCATGTAAGCTCTGAGAATTCAAGTTGAAAAAAAACCAAGAGTAGATTATTTCAAGACCAACAAACCTGGCTCACAACTTGTTGTCTTACAAGCTTGTGGTTGTCAGGTGTTTGATATAATTGATCTGATAAAGCACGAAACTGGGCAAAGAAATCATAAAATTAATAAATGTTATTCAACAGAAGCAACAGTTGAAGCACAGACTATAATTTACAGACCAACAGACCCTGATGAGAACTGCTATGATGCTTAAGGAGAAAGATACAAAAACAGAAAAAGAAAAACTTGCAGAACTAACCTGACAATTACCATCTCCTTGAATTGTGCGTTCTACGAAGTCGTATGTCTGCAATCTAAATACACAGCATCAACTGTCAAAATCATATCTAAATTAAATTCACAGTACACAGCATGACCAAAATAAAAATGAGAAGCATTGATATACCTTTCCAGAAGCCTCTGATGATCTGAAGTCGCTTCATCACTTGAAGGAATTTCTCCATTAATTCTAGGAACATGCTGTAACACAAAACAAATTTAAGTGTGACATTTAACACGGTCATACATGCATAACAACATTAAGAACAATTGCAACACAGCCATAAGTTAAAAGCTAATAAGCAATCAAATATGAATTATGACTTGTCCGACAAAAATAAAATTTGAAAAGAGACACAACTCCAATACTCTTGATGCAACTAAAGAAGCAATAAAGGATACAGATAAGGGTCAAAGCTCACAAGATAAGAAATGGAGTGGAGACTAGGGGAAGCTCTTGCATTCAAGCTTGCTTTTTAAAAAGACAAGGAAAAACAAAACATAGAAAATGTAGCCAGCCTCTAATTATCGAGTTTAACTTTTCGGGATCACATCAATAAGGAGCTGCCATACATTGTATTGCAAGGTTATCTGAATATTAACTTATTAAGTAATTTAAATATTTTATCAAATAATTTGTTAACCTGTTTGTATATCAATTAATAAAAAAGGGAGATGTTAACTATCTCAATAGGCTCATACATGAAAAAGCATTCAGTTGCTCTAGAAACAAACATGCTTAATACATCAAAGAAGCCATGAAACAACCTCGTCGGGCACTTATTTTAAAAAAAAATGAGAGATAAATTCACAATAATTCTTGGTAGGGGAAAAATGAGATTTCCAGTGTATTTCATCAATAGCTATATCAAACAGGATCTTACAAGTTGTGATGATACTTTATGTAAGCTAAACTTACAGGAATGGGGATCATTTGATCAAGCAAATATTCCTCAGTTAGCTCCGGAGAATAAGGATACTCCTCTCTATCACCAGGGCTAGAACATGAAGTAGAAGGCTCCGCATCATCAGTTTCTTCCTGGCCATGATTATAGTCTGCATATTGTATAAAAAGTATCAATATAACTAAAATAGGTAAGCTGATGACTGTCACAGATATGCAAGCGGCAGCTTAACCAAATACCTGAACAATGGTAGTTCATTGTTGATGGACCATGCCAATCATGTTCAAGATTGGATGCTTGGTAGTGATCTTCTACAACGTGAGAGTATCCAGATGTTTCTGAGACTGTTAGTTGTGAAAAATCGTCTTGAAGGGTTCTCGCAATAACCTCATCATTCTCCAAATGATTACAATCTGTATGACTACAATCTGAATCATAATGCTCTTGATAATGTCCATTATAAACATCATCAGCACTATGATGTACTATCTCACCATGATACCCAGAATTGATGGGATCATCATTAAAAAGTTGAAGGCCCCACTGAAAGAATCCTGAATTTTCATACATAAGATCTCTCATTCCCAAAGGAAGCCACTTCCAGGATTACTTGACCAATTTGGGGAATCTGTCCAAATAGCTCTCAATCATCTAAGAGAAATGATATATATCTGCAATAAATCAAAATCCAATAAAACATGACATGCAATTATTCTTGTCAAACCAGGTGTTGCACTTGAACTTGAAGACTGCAGAGCAAAAGGGTTGAATATAATTGAGTTCTTCCTAAGCTGAGAAGTAGAAACTACTTCAGAATCATTTAAACCATTCAATATTTGCAGTAACGATCCTCAGTTCAAGTAATTCAGCTTAAAGTTAATGCATGGTTGTGTATACTAAAATTGTTAAGAGTTTAGAAGATGCTCCACTTTAATGTGACAAAGTTAAAATAATAAGGACGGTATCTAGTCTATCATGAATTGACAGGGAGGCGACACTTAATATCCTTAAAAACATTATAAATATAATAGATAATCCAATTAGAGAAATTTCCCCAGCTGATGCATTCCCCAAGTTCAACTCCAATCATGTGTATTAAAATAAAATATTTTAAAGAAATATGCATACCTGAATCAGCTACTACAATAAAAAAGTTCAACTGATGCGTCTATTTTAAATATATTCTACTGCAAAATACATAAGGGAAACAAAGAAAAGGAAGAGTAGACACACTATTTAATTCAGATTTGTCAATTCCAAAGCATGCAAGATTTCTTGAAATGAATTTTTTTTTTTACTTGCTTACATTACATACCATACATGCAAAAAAGAAATTTAAAGCAAACAACTTTGGTACCATTAACTATACTTTTTTTTAAAGAGGGTCTTTAGTATATCATTATTAAGAAAAATGGAACACTGCACCAGTTAACTTAGCAGATAGTCCCAAATTCAACTACCATTACTTTTTAACACAAAGACTTAAAGTATGGGTTAGCTAAACAAGTTACTTCCTTGTCATATGACTCATATCAATCTAAGAACACATCCTCTTTTTTTTTTAATTACTTTTTTTTTTTTGTAATACTTTTTTTCCCCTTTCATTTTCATTTGTCAGAATATACTTGAACCAAGTATTCTATTTCATGGCTATTGCAACTTTATCACCATATAAAGACAACCAACTGTAGTCACTCATATCCTTTATTAAATCACAAGACAGCATGTCTTTGTTCACCATCATCGCTCGCTCGCTTTGCTTTAATAAAGTTGAAAACTTGAAAATGTCTTGTTCAACAATCAACCCCCCCACCCCCCCCCTCTCTCTCTCTCTCTCACACACACACACACACACACAAACTACTAAAAAGATAAAAGGCAAAAAAAAAAAAAAAAAGTTCTGGTGAATATACACACGCATGAACAAAAAGCTCCCCCACCCCCCTTTATATAATAATAATAATAATAATAATAATAATAAGAGAGAGACATACACATGCAAGAACCATGCCACTAATCTCTATAGGAAATATAATAGAAATTAATCCAAAGATAAAACCCATTACAAATAATGACAAAACAAAAGGCGAATTAAACAAAGAAAAGCTCTTATTCAAAAAAAAAAAAAAAAAAAATTACAACAACAATAAATTGGAACAATCCCATCTATAAAAAAAATCTACAACTTGGTAATTACAAACCATCTCCAATCAAACACAAACAAAACAGAGAGTTGGTACAAACTCAAGCCACAAGCTTCAACAATCCAAAATCCTCAACCAAGAAGAAAATCAATACAAACCCACCAACCAACCAATAAAAAAAAAAAGCACCAAACATCAAATCATTCACAATACAATAATTCAACATTGAAGCATATAGTAAACACTATGAACTACGAAGTATCAGATTAAGAACTCACCCCAATGAATCAATCAATCAATCACCTTCGATTTGCTACCAATTCAATCCAAAAAGCCTTAAGCTTTTTTAGTCCAAAAGAGATAATGGGTCACAAACTATAAAGGGTCTTTTTTTCTTCACAGGTCACTGCTCTGTAACTGGATGGTGTAAATGAGATATATAGATGATGACGATGAAGCACTCTGTCAGATAAGGAACAAAAATTTGAGAGCAAAGAAAAAAAAAAAGGCAATTATGATGCACTTCACGCTTTTTATACAGTGTCGAAGGTTAAACATCGAACAAGTTTCCATGCGAAGGACCTCGTACGGACCGTCGGAGGGTTTCAGATTGTCTTAAGTGGACAAACATGACGGTTATATTTAAGCTTGGTTACTCGGACAGTTTTTTGTTGTTGTGGGATGTATCAACGGTTGAAGGTTGGATCTGAGAAATTAAGGAAATGGGTGGCTGAGATTGGCTATTTTTGAATTAGGTAGGAAGATCCTACGGTTACAATTAATGTATTTTGGTACGAAATGGCTGCTTAATTAATAAATGGCCTTTATGACTTTGTTTTTCCTTATACCGGCGTAAAAATATTAGTTTAGAAAATATGTTATAAAATTTTTTATGTGAAAAGAAATTATTTATTTTCATAATTTTTTATATCAAATTTTTTTAAATGACCATTAATAAATGTCTTAAAGGGACCTGTGAATCGATAAATCATTCAAATCAATATTCAATCATTCATAATTATTTTTTGAAATATATTCAATTATTCAATTGAGAGCCCAAAGGTTCAAGTCTGGGTGTCACTCATGCTCGTGGGATTGATAATTAATTAGGATTAATTAAAATATTATTATTAGTAGATTATGTATTTAATAAAAAAAGCGGCATGTGTGATGCACTACTAGTACTGATTTTAATGAATTTTGACAATTTTAAATTTTTTTGATGACAATTTTAAATTTTAATACACTGAATTTGCCTGCCTTTCATTTTCTAAAGTTCCTAACACGTCGACAAAATTGACTCTAGGGTGTGATGATTAATTGTTTTATACGGAAATTTCAACTTATGTTCTACGTCGATCTTACCTCACTTTTACCTTAAGAGTCTAGTAGGAACGTCTGATATTCGTCGCGAAAAGAGAGGTGATTATGATGACGATTAATCTAAGGATGTTGATTGAAAGCAAAATATATGAAATGATATACACCAAACGTTTCTAATCTTCCCAACCCAATGTAAAAACGACACAAAAAATCTAGCACCACTAATTTGAATTAAATGTTGAAATTCAAAGTACTCCGGCTCATTCTCAAAACTTATTAAGGTCGGATCTTTTTGTATCGTTAGATGAAGAAGAATATCACAATTTTAGTGAATAGACAAAAAGATTGGTGCGTATTTTTAAAATTTATTAGAGTCGTATCTCTTTATCATCATTAGACAAAGAAGAATATCACAATCTTATTGAATGGACAAAAAGATTAGTGCTCGTTTTCAAAACTTATTAGAGTCATATTTCTTTATCATCATTAAATGAAGAAGAATATCACAATCTTATCAAACAGATGAAGGGATTAGATAAGTATCTAAAAAACGTCACCAACCATTGCGAACAGTCAAAAAATACTTATATATTTATGTATCTATTTACCTATGCTACCTAATATACAAAATTTTTGTTTCATTTCGTTTTGTAAAATAAACACATGTATATAATACTTTGTATGTAATTCCTTCTAACTTGTTTTAGTTAGTCTTCTTTCATGATACTTTTACTATATATATATATATATAGATGTAATATTTTGTATAGAAAGTCAAGAATGAGTCTTCTTCCATATATGTCTCCCTCAAATAGTCTCTCAAGTATTTTCTCTAGAATTTTATGGTGCTCTATGTTTGTGGTTTAGTTTGATCCCACCTCCCAGAAAAACTTACTAGCCAATAATCATATATATTAATATCATTAATATCTCTCTCTCTCATGACTCATCAACTAGGAATATTCAAGTGTTTCTTCTCTCCCCCACAAAATATTTCAAAGAATTTTAGTGCGTCACACGTGTTAATATTTTCAAACTCTCTCATAATTCATTATGTTAGAATATATGAATATATCTCTCTCAAGTCTCATCTCATGACTCATCATTTAAATAAATAATTTAAAAAAAAAAAAAAAAAAACCCTTATCACAGCTTTGTAAAATGTTACTATAGCCCTAGAGTCAAGAGGCTTAAGATAAAGCAAGGACAAAAATTTCCCTGCATGTTTGGAACTGGGCCAACAGGCTAGCCTCCCCTCTTCCCCTCATCTCTACTCTTGAAAAGTAAATGGTAAAAGACAGAGAGAATAGTATTTCCTTCTCCAAATGTTGGCTATACAATATTCAGATTTCGCATTCACAGAGAAAAGCTCTTTTGAGAATCCCATTAACTTTTTATTCTAAACCTTTGAAGGCATATAGTACTATTTAGGGCGGCAAGGTTGACATGTCTTTCCCATCCATCTTGTTCTCTATTTAGGGGTAAACTTTTCTTGTGAACAATGATCAGTTGGTTGATCACTTTACTATTATATTATCTTCAACTTTTCGCTGTTGTTAGTGCAGGTCAATGTTTTTGTTTTCCAAAACACCCCACATGGGTTTTAAATTTTAATAACGCAACACAAGTACCTAGCTAACACCCCTACGCATTTGGGGAACGTCTCAACTTTACAAACAGTTTATAAAACTATGCCTTTTTGCTTTGAATCTAAAAAATGTTTACTTTTTCTGACATATGTCATTATCCAACTAGGTCCAGTACGCTGAAAGCACGGGACCTAAACCTCTCCCATTCTGAATTCAGCAATGGTTATCTCAACCTTTCAAGAACTTGACTTTCTGCGTCAAAAGCCAGCAATTTCTAACCTTCATCCACACGTTATATATATATATACAAGTTTGTACAATTCATGAGATGGAGATGTGGAAAATCTGTAGGACACATGTATTTTTCGCAGCAACCATTTTGGGTGGGGTCCCATTGACGGTGCATGTCCACTTCTGAGTAAGCCTTCTAAGGCTTTAGCTATTGTATGCATGCTACATTTACAAGCAAGGTTGCCTTATTCTCTAATTACTTGACTTTGTCGTGTTGTCTTGGGTTGATATTGATTGGAAAAGGTTTATATATATATATATATATATATATATATATAAGAAGAAGAAGATATTGATTGGCAAAGAACTGGTAACTCGCAATCTGTTCATTTGTGATCCAAAATATACATAGTTTTTACATGAATGATCTCATCATGAACATGAATTACTAGCTAGCTAGGAGACAAGTGACCCACACAGATCTCAATTATTTGTAAAGCCGCAGATTCCCAACAGACTTCAGCTATAGGAATTTCTTATTTTTAATTTTAAGGTGAATCATCTGTTTCAAACTCTCTATCATACAGCTAGATTGACCATTTGGGTTGCCTAATAATTGAAATTGCGAACGAATTTTGCTCATTTTTAAATATTATATAGAATTTTTTAAAGATTTTGCACCCAAAAAAAAAAAAAAAATCATAGATATTTGGAGATTTATGGTTAATTTTTTGCATATGTTCTTTAACACCATATGGATGAAAGCCTGCCTAACAAGATTGATTATATGCATGTTGTTTTGATAGAGACTATATGCATGTTCTTAGTAATATATTGGAACCTTAGCTCTCATGGATTATATTCGATTGAATTAAATGTTCGTGGTGTGTGAGCGTGTCATATGTTGAGCTCCAAATTGAGTCTTTAACAGATCGATCTAGTTTTTTATAAAATTGTAACTAGATTAGTCATTTAGAGTCTAATGTAGAGGTAATTAGTCTTTTTCTTGAGTCGTGACATCAAAATTTATGAAAACTTTTTTATTCATTAAAAGTTTTGTAACTTAATGGTATTATCAAATTCTCCCAATAAGAAAAAATTAAGTTCAAATCTCCCCCTCCCTATCCATTGTAAAGGAAAAACAGAAAAAGAAAATTCTTTACTCAGAGCACATAACTATATGCATAATTTATATTTGCTAGATTTGTGAAAATTTAAGCCTTGCCACTAATCTTATTTCATTTTAGCTAAATCCATTATTTTTATTCTTCTTTTGCACTCACTCATTCACCTAGTTTTGATGACTACACCTCATCAAGACTTCCAACCGCTTTTGTTGACTCAATTGATGCATGGAATAGTTTGTAGCTTTTGGATCTAATGAATGGCTAGTGCAAATATTAAAATAAGATGAGATGCACTAGATTATAATATGTGGAAGCTATTTTCTGATTGAGAAATAACAATTTTTTTAAAAAAAACAACTGTTTTCTAAAAGGTTATAAATAATTCTTAAAAGTCATATTATTTTTAGAATTATTTGATACTTTCATCTTCAGAGTTCAGTGTTAAATTTCTTATTCTGAAAAACTTTTGTAGTGACATATCTTGAGATTTAGTTCATGAGATCGTATGTTCATTCATCATTCATCAAAATTCCAACACGTATTTAAAGCTTGCACAACATGAAATCATGAAAAAACTTAAATCAAATTTGTGTTTTTCTTTGATTAATACCATTCACATGTCCTCTATGGTAGATATATAAGTTTTCTTTGCATAAAAATGAGAGTATTTCACATGAAATGAGTAATTGGTTAAATGATTAAACATAAATAGTTCTAAAACAAAATAGCTCAGTTTTGTCAAAAGTCAGCAAGTTAACCACCACAGACGATGGTACACTATACAATATAATATTATTAATTTGTGATGACCCCAATTTTACCAATGCATTAGCACATTGATTTGCTTATTAAACACATGTAGTGATTTGTGCTCGATTTGGAGGAGTAAATTCCTGCCATCACAGAGTATGGGATCACTGTTTTAAAAACCGGACCGGACCGGCCGGTCCGACCGGTTCAACCGGGAACCGGTAGCCAGTCCGGTCCGGTTAATACTCCCAAAACCGGTCAACAACCGGTCAAAAACCGGGCAAAAACCGGGGTTGAACCGGAAATTAAAAAAAAAACGGTTTGATGTCCGGTTCGGTTTTTAAAACCATGTATGGGATCCATCATGGGATTAGCAGCATTATTATTAGTTAACTAGCTTGTAATCCCATGCATATGCATGGATATATTTAAAGACATACAATAAGATACATAATATAATTTCTATATATATATAATTTAAATACTATTGATAGTCATTTTTATATTTTGTTAACTCTTTAAAAAAATTTGTAAAGATATTATTAGGTATAAAATGTAAATTGTCTAAATTTTTTTTTTTTTACAATTCATTTATTTTAGACTCTTCAGTTTTGTACTTAATAACTCACTTGGATGAATATTTATGATATGATCCCACATTTGATTATAAAATTAAGAAATAAAACTCTTTAAGAATAAATAATTTAGGGCACATGGCGCAAAATTAGAATTCTAATTTGGAATTCTAATTTGAGTCAAGCACATAAAAGAAAAAGATAATCTTATCACTAATTACCTTTCTAGAAAACCTCCAATCCTAAACACTACAATCATTCCTCCACCTTTATGTGTATACCCTATTATAGATCCATCATTTCTCTCAGCTTCACCTATTATTATATATATAAATTAGAAAACTTATTAAGCATTTCGCACCCTATTATACGTTAAACTGTTTAATGCCGAGCTCTATTGCCAGTAAGAGCATCCACATCAGTGGATGTAAGCATTTGCAAAATACAAAAAACAACCAATTTTACACATTTTATCCAAAAAATCTTCCACATCAGTCATTCTAAAACTATGCATATTTACACATTTGCTATAGTAACGGTGCATATATACACGGTTACTGTAGCTGTGTAACCTATTATTTTATTAATTTCCCGTTTCGCTCCCTTTTTTCTCTCTCTTCTCCATCTGCAAAACCAACTCATACTTCTTCTCTCCCTCATCATCTTCTTCTTCCTCTGATACACACAAACACACCCACACAGACAAACCAACACAGAGATGCACAAAACCTAGAACCCACCATCTCTCACTGTCTCACAGAACCTGCAAAAGTACCACCACCAAAACACAGATCCCACCATCCACCCCACACCGTCCAACCATCACCACCCAACCACCACCACCCAACCACCACCACCAAAACCCGTTAAAACAATGGAAACCCAAAATCCACAGAAAATCAACTCAAAATTAGACCATCAACTGAAAACCCAAAACCCAAACCCAAACCCAAAATCGAAATCAAAATCAAATACAAACCCAATGGTGGCAGAGACTTAAGGGATCTGAGAATTAAGGAGAGAGATGAGGGATTTGAGATAAGGGATCTTCATCTTCTTCATCATTATCATCATCATCATCTTCTCTCTTCCTTGTAGCTTTCGAAATATCAAAAAAAAAAAAAAAAAGAGATGTAGAGACTTTGAGAGATGAGAGAGAGGCATAGACTTTGTGGGTTGGGGGAAAGCGAGGCGGAGAGTTTGAGGGTTAGGGGAAAGTGAGAGGCAGAGACTTTGTGGGTTAGGTGGAGGTAGGTGGGAAATAATAGAAAAAGTGAGGAAAATATTATTTTAATAAAAAAATATGTATAATAGATAAACTGATGTGAGTGTTTTGTAAAAATGATGGTGTAAAATAGAAAAAAGTAAGTTTTTTGTGTAAAATAGACAGAATCTTTTAGACATACTGATACGGTTGCTCTAAGAGACCTCTTTGGAGGGCATAAAGCTTGACAGTGATGTTGGAGATGTGACCGAGAAATTCTTGATTTAATATATAATTTGACTTTTAATTATGTGTGAAAAATGCTCATTCAAAATATAGGAATAACTCTTAAATATATGTCCATGCATTTTCACGCATTTTCTTCAAAGTTAGATCAGAGTGTATTGCATATTTTGTTTCTTGATTATCTTTGGTCAATTTTGTTTTGATAATTCTTCTCCAAAAAAAAAAAAAAAAAAAAAAGTTTCTATAATGACTAAGCCGTGTTTGTCTTGGTTATCGGGTTGTTATTTTCAATTATGCAAATGATAAATGCATGGGGTAAATTTTTTTTTTTTCTTTTTCGTATTATGTTTTTGGATATTTAATTGGATGATAGACAAGTGAATTGTTTAATATTGGCTATTGCATTCTAAAAGACCAATTGTAGATTGGGCGGGATGGATGCCTAACTTATTCCCACTTGGTAAACTAATACCGAACTTAGTCTATAGAATGTGCATAGATCTTTCCATGCAATTTTTTCTTATCATTATTATTTTTTAGAAACAACTTGCATATGCAATAGCATCACCTTATCTTTAAGTATGAGAAAGATATATTCTAACGAGAGTTTGCGAAAGACAATGTGCCCTTGCTAAATGACCGAAAGGTCGATCCTAACATATAACCCTTGCAAAGAAAGTTGACAGCCACTTCAGAATCTCCCTCAAAAATTGAGTGATTAATCCCAATTTCCTTAGCAAATAACATTGTTCTTCTAGCTACTAATATGCAAGCATAACCACCGAAGATGGTTTTGAGAATTACGGATCACCAAGGATTAAAGCTGGTGTAATTTGTTTTATTTTGACAAATATTGTAATTTTGGTAATTAATGAAGTTTATTTGTTAATTTTAAGATCAGTTGCATCATTTTTATTAGATTTTGTTAAATTGTTTTTATTAAAAATTTAGTATCAGCAACTTGGTTTCTATCCTCATCCACATGCACAAAATCAAATTGCAAATTAATCACTAAACAAAAATTCGAATAGGATTCCAACAAACTGTTGACACTCTTTGCAATAGCAATAGCAATAACCCTGAACTTTGTAATCATGAAACACTGTATTAATCATATTAACATTGAATGTATATTGATATTTTAGTTAGGCTGAAACTCTTTTAATACACCAATCACAGTGATTTTTGACAGTTACCAAACTCTCGACAGTTCCAACAAAAGCTAGCTCAACACATTTTGGAGCTTGAGGTGAAGTATTTTCTTATAAAACTTGTCCTAAATTTAATGGGAATGTGCAGCGCAAACAAACTTGAATTGCTATACTAGATCCCGCTAACAATATTTATTTTATGCGAAAATTATTAATTTCTTCCAATATCTCAAAAATGATTTTTGTTGAACACTTCTTGGCAAAACCATCAATTTGATATTTGTGTGTTTTGAAAAATTTTATCATTAATTGAATTGATTTCCTTATATTGATACCACAATAATCATGCCAAAATCATGAAACATGTTAAATGCCTTTCATGCAAAATAAAGCCACATTATTATGAAGATTTTTATATGTGCATAATATTTTAAATAGAAATATTTTAAAGAAAAACTTGTAAGTTCTAAATGGTGTCGCTTCTATCAAATACCTCAATTCAACTTCAAGTAGATTTATTTCAAACATTGCTCAAAATCACAGGACCTAGTTAAAAATTTATTTTTCTTGCTTTTTGAGGTGCAAGATTACTACTAATTATCTGTTTTTGTGTTCAACCTAAGACTTCATTTTCAATTGGTAATATCGTCAATTCACTTAATCTTCCTTGTGACATATTTTATCTTAAATATGATTTTATTAATTTTAATTTTGCATAAATTATTTTAGCATACGCAAATGTAGATTTATTGTTAGTTAATATTTTATAAGCAATACATGCATTAGAAAAATAATCTAGCATTTTTACATAACCTATTATGTTAATTGGACTATTTTCATCTATTTATAAAATGTATTTATTTTTTTTAAATTATGATAATAAATCTAAATAATCAATATCGTTATAAACATTATGTTTGAGATGATCATTGTCTTTCTTGACACTATTGGACTTTAGGAGTCCGTTTGGATTGAGTTTATTTTTGCTGAAAATGAAAACACTGTAATGAAATAATTTTTAAATGTGTGAATAGTGTCGTGAGACCTATTTTTAATGAAAAAGTTGCTGAAAAGTGAAGTTTATGGGTCCCGTGCACTGTTCACGGAATCCACTGATGGGCTGAAAATGGCTGAAAAGTCAAAATTTTCGGCTACTGTTCATGCACAGTACATGAATAGTAGCCTTTGTCTCCAATTACGCGTGCAAAAAAAAAAAAAAAAGGAAAAAGGCACCGCAGGATTCAGCGGAAAACGCTGAATCCAAACGGGCACTAGGTATTGAATAATGGATTTTAGTAATGAATTTTTTCAAAAAACTATTAATTCAAATTTTAATTCTGATAGACAAAAAAATGAATAATAAATTTTTTGTGAGACTGAAATTTTTTACTCTTTTTAAAACGTATTAATACAACGCACAAAATTCAAAAAATAATATAATATTTTTAAAAATAATTTTTATTCATTACATTTTTGGGCCTTAATTAAAAATTTTACATTATAAGACTTATAGATAAGACATTCTATTGGCCAATAAAAGAAGTCTTTTTTTTTTCTTTTTTTTTTTCTCTTTTGCTAGGTGAGATCATGAGATGCCTTACTTTTATTTATTTTTCATTATATTATATTTTAGGGGTAGTATTTTTAAAAAAAAAGGCCTTAGTCTATTGTCTAAATGGCCTAATGGTTGAGCCACCCATGATTCCAACATAGACTGAGAAGGCTGCATTTGGAAGGATCAGATTGTGTGAAGGTTGGGTAAGTTTAACACGTTTGGTGTCTAGTGGATGAATAGGTGCAGCAGAGGGGCCAGGGTTAGAACAAATAAATTTAGACCTCCTGTGGTGTGGAAGAACATAAGTTTCTGCCATGTGGTTTGTATTTATGTCAAAGTATTTTGGTTTACATTTCTATCTAGGAAACCAACTTATTTTCTGTTATTTTTTACTATATTCAAGATCTGTGTCTTCTCTAATTTTTTTTTTTAGAATACTAAATATTTTAACACACACATATAAATGGAGGAGAAAAAAGGTTTTAAAGAAACTAACCGTGGATATATCAGTGTCTTCTATTATCTTGAGTACATAGGATTAGAGTGAATGGACTGCGAGGCTTATCTTAGACACTGCATGATGTCTTAGGTGTTCTGTCACTGGTCAAACTAGCATAGCATGTGCTGATGTGCGTCATGTCCAAATTGCAATAAGTTTTGCTCTCTGTGTCTGATTGTAAGAGAAGTTCTATTGAGTTTGTTTGCGGATCAATTTATATGAAATCTTCTTATGATTTTGTTACAACGTAAACTATTTTGAATCCTTTTCTCTATCTTTAGCAAGGGGCGTAGGTAGGAATTTTTATTTGGGAGGCCTAATTACATAATCATATGTATTATATACAAAATTGATCATTGAAATTAAATAATATTTCTAAACTCAAATTAGTGTACAAAAATGAGTAATTTGCTATAAAATTTATATCAATTCTATAGGATTTCCCATTCAAATATTCAAATAAATAAATATTTATTGCAACCTAAATTTTCTTCTAGAAAAAGATAAAATAAAAAATTCAATGTTAGCAGAACTTATCAAGCACCTAAATTCAAAAGTAAAAGATAATATCAGCTAAAGAAAAAAAAAAAGAGATAATAACAAAAAATTAAAATAAAATTTGTGGGCGGATAAAACCTCATGGGTTCAAGTAGTGCACAGTGCACAATGCGCTTCAAAATTGAACATAGAATACATAGCACATAGAATACATAGCACTTTTGCATTCTTATTATAAAATATAAAAAGGATAGACATATGGCAACTACGCAATTATTAGGTTTTGTTAAAATAGTTTGTTTTATTTGGGTGGGGTGTACATAAAAACTAACAGTGGAGTGTTGTATCATTGCTAGATTTCAAAGGGTGGACTGGGTTCCATGAAATTTTTTGGGGGGGCCAATTGGTATAATTGTTAAAGCCCAACTTATTTTTGTAGTAGTGCAGCTTATATACTATTATAAAGGGCCTCCGCCCTGCTCTTTAGAGCCGATTTTGCTTGATTTGTTTCCTATCCTTTTCTACTGGCAAGTCTTAGCCTGCCAACTTGTAGCATTATTTATTTTAGAATAATGTTAGGGACACATAAAATGGTACAACTTATATCACAACTCGCTCACGTAATGAATTATGAGTGGTAGAGGCAATATGATGTGGACTTTCCTTCACATTCCCCTCTTGATGATGACATCATGTGAGATAAATCTGTATTCTTACTAGTTTGTTTGCCTATCCCTTATATCATATTTTTCAGGTTGCACCATCATTATCAATAAATCTCTCTCTTTTAGTTCAGGTTATTTTTTAATTCTGCTTTTAAGGGTTTTGTGTGTGTGTGGAGTGTGTGCAGCTTCAAGGGATGTAAATATTTGCAAAATATCTAATATCTATATCTTATATATATATATATATATTTGTTCTTTTCTGTTGGCATTCTCTCGTTCCGTACCCTTTTTTAACCTTCATTTTGTAATTGGACCTATACCTTGTATAAGTTATGCTTCCATTTGTATTCAGTACCTTACCTCATCCTGATAATTTTTTTCCTTCTCTCATAAACTAGTCTGGTGCCAAATTATTTCTTGCTCTGTTGTTTTTTATTTTTTTGGTTGGATAATATTTTTCTGCTTAGCATTGAGTCATATGCATCCACAATAGGTAAAAGACGACAAGAGTTGAGTATCATGTCTGGCTGTCTGCCTCTTTCCTAACTTCACACTTATACTGTGTATTATAATTTGTTTGTGTCACTGTGTCTGTGTGAGAGAGAGGTATTGATTTTGCAGTCTGTTAAAAAAAATATTTTTATAAAAACTTGAGTCTTCACTGGAAGAAACATATTTTCAAAAGCAAAAATGCCCTATGTGCATGAAATTATATGTCTGTACTATACTGCTTACGGTTTTTTATTTTTGAATAATCTTTTTGATGTTTTTTTCCTTGTATTCTTTTCGATTCACTAAGTGATTTGCTTTTGTTGATTCACTTAATTTTTATTTGGAATATGTTCACATATCTTCTGTGGAAGCCTTAGGTCAGATGTCTGGCCTTACCTCTTGGAAACAACTTTTACCCAGACTTGTTCCTACAATTCTGAATTGTAAGATTTTCATAATTAATACTAGTACAAGCCTAGTAATATTTATGTGGATGTAGGACTTGTTTAAACCTTTCAAGTTCTGATGTAACTGTACTGCACTCCTGTCCCTGCCTTGTTCTATAGCAATTTGTATTTTAGGTAACTTGGCCTTGTAACATATTTCCTTTTAATAAAGAATTTATTTTGTCAGTCTCTGGTTAATTTGGGAGAAGTGAAGAACTTTTGACAGAAACAAAACTGTAGAGAATATTCCTAGAAATATAATTACCTAATTTCTTATTGGAATGTCATAATCACTTTATATATTTGATGTTTTTGTTACACTGTTGGCAACCTTTCTCTTGGCATAGGAGATGCCTTAAGTTGTGTTTATCATGTCAGTGTGCTGTGTGTCTCATGTTTGATGATGATGATGATAGCTATTCCAATTCGGCACCAGACATCTTTATTTTATATCTATATACTTATTCATCGTGACAGACACATATAAAAAGTTCAGCGCTTCTTTCTGACTGTTGATTTAGTATACCATGAGGATTCATTCATGTTCCTTCTGAGCTCTGAATGTGAGTCCCAAAGTTTTCTTGCATTGCCAATGAAAAGTTCCAGGTATCTGTCTGAGGTGACAAACTATGGCCAGCGTTTGCCTCTTACATGAAAATACTACAATTTTGACATTTAAATTATTGAAAAGGGTAGTAGGAAGGAAAGATTCAAACTGGTTTAACTATCCTTGCTGTTAAGAATTATTTCCAACTAACCATTTTATTTCTCAACCCTCTCCAAAAGTTCCATAATCAACTTCACTCTTTATGCCTTTATAATTCATACAGATTGAATATCACTCTTCATTTAGATACCAACAAATGCAATTCACAACACTTATATTTTTCATCCATTTATTTTCTTGTTGATGTATCTGGTGAAAGCTATGTAAATAGATATTATTAGGCAAATATACAAGAAGGTTCAAAATTAAAGAAAACAATGTTTCCAATACATTACATGTTCCAAATGATACATGATTCCAATACATTACATGTTTCAAATGATACAGAACTCGATTAAACTGTTTATACAGATTCAGTAATAGATCTCAATCTCACCTATAGGGATCTCCTAGTACCAAAAAGAACTAGCCTAATCCTCTTTTGCCCAACAAAATGCAATTCAAGTTACCTTAGAAGCTTACTGGTGTTTTATACTATCCTGATTAAGTAACCACTTTTGGCAAATCTGAAGCTCGCTACTACACAACTCTATACATCCATGTTCAAAAATGGGAGGGACATGATACAACAACAAGAAGCCTTACTCCCAAATTAGGGTTGGCTATAGATCCTCACAGATACAGAGGGACATGCTAACGAGTTATTATTTGTGTGTATTGATGATGAATCCTCAGGCCCCAAAGTTCATACAAGTTATCAAACCACCTATAAACAACTTGGCCAGCCAGTTTGCTCAAAGCCACTGGGATCAGCATGACCTCAGAAGCTTTGGAGTCCACATACGAACAAACCAACCACTTTCTCCAGATCTAGAATCTACAACCCTTTTCTTATTCTTGGATTCCGTGTCCACAGAAGTTTCCGCCAGTGCCAAACTCTTCAAGGATAATTGAGGACTACCAGTCTCTGTTGATGCCTCTGTAATCTGAATCACCATTTCTAACACCTCACTCATCTTTGGGCGACTTTTTGGATTTCTGACCAAGCACTTGTTGGCTACAATTGCCAGCTTTTGTGCTGCCTTTAGGGGATAATTCCCTTCAAGCCTTGGGTCCAATATCTGAGGGAATTTTTTTACATCTGACAGAAATGGCTTTACCCATTCCAGGAGCTTCTGCTCGCTCTTGGGACGGTTTCGGTCCAAAGGGCGCCTACCTGTGATGAGTTCATAAAGGAATACCCCATAGCTCCATATATCACTTTTGGATGTGAGACGTCCAGTTTGAACATATTCAGGAGCTGCATATCCCATTGTTCCTACAACCTGATGGAATTAACCAGTTGTGAATGCTAATAGATAATTGGTAAAAGATTGAACGCTCAAACAGCATAAATTAAATGGTTTAAATTAATTTTGTTCAGTTTCTCATATTGTCTTGGAAGACAGAAAGAGCGTGTATTGATTTTATTAAAAAAAGAAGTTGGATCAGATCATTTTCTTAACATAGCCATTGAATGCAAATCCATCCTCCACATTGGACTAGTTGCATCAAATACAGCCCTAAGCACAAGAAACAGTACAAGAATTGGAAAGGTATAATAAATTTCATATCCGCTTGTTAAAATGAGTACCAAAATAAAATGAGGCATGCATGTGTATGTATGCTTGCGCATAATTTTAGTGATACCATAAGCATAAGTGAATTCATTTTCCATGTGTAACAAAAGACTAATCCAATATTGATTGGATATCCAAATAGCTGGTAAAATTTTGATCTCCCAAATTGTTACATGATTTTCATTACAAGTAATTTTTCATGACCACTTATTGAGATACAACTAAACCTGTTCAGCAAGGAAGTTTGTTTGAGGAATCAGATCTGGGTTGAGGTCCCCTATCTCTAACATGGGTCTCTCAAAAATTTACATGCTAAATGATTAGGATGATCAGATGGTTGTGCAATTTCAAGGCTTAGTGTGAAAGCAAAACCAAATCCAAGAATGGAATATTATTAGGTTAAAATACTGTTTTCGTCCCTGAGTTTGCATGATGTTTCTTTTTCGTTCATAAACTTTAAAAAGCTCTTTTTTCATCCCAAAACTATTGAAAATGTTATACTTTTTGTCCTCAAACTTTCAAAAGATTGGTTTCATATTTGAACTATTGAAAAAGTTTTTTATTGCTTCCCTAAACTTTAAAAAGATCTTTCATACCATTCCTGTGACCAATAATCTCATGCCACTTGTTCAGCTCATGTGTGTCATCTTTTCTTCTTTTTAAAAAAGTAATGGTCCATATCAACGTCATATTCTCTAAATAATAAAAATAGTGCAACTTACTAGACACGTAGGATAAAAATGAACAAAAATGGTCAGAAGGACAGTAAATGTAACATTTCAATAGTTTAGAGATGAAAAACAAACGTCATGCAAATTTTAGGGAGGGAAACAATACTTCTGCCGTATATTATCATTAGCAAGTAAAACAACCCAAAGTAAACAGCAATTGGAAAAATCTTTTGGAAGATTTATGAGGTAAACAACATGAAGTTGTAGCATTGCAGGTCCCACTCTCAGGTGAGTTTTTCGTTACACACTAGTAAATGTATCTTTAAGTTGGTATGCAGTCAAGAAATAGAGATTAAGTAATCAGATTGTATGATCATACCGCTGTTGAGACATGGGTTAATCCTTCTGAAGGGCCCAACCTAGCCAATCCAAAATCTGATAGCTTTGCATTCCATTGCTCATCCAGAAGGATGTTGGAAGATTTGAAATCCCTGAAGATGATCTATAACAAAATTATTTGATACTGTCAGTAGCATGTCAAATAGAATGCTAGAATTAGTTTTCTCTCCTTAGAATTACTTATAAAAAAAAATAAAGAATTAGCAACTCTAGAAATTGTTCATAAGAAACACAATCTAGCTAGAACCCCAACCATTTCTTCAACATGGGAATCAAATAAACAAAGGAAACTTTCAGCTCAAATGCAACCACAAATACCTAGGAGATATCCGTACATTAGAATGAACACACTAACAAACCTTATATATATATATATATATATATAGATATCATGAAATGGAAAATCAATTTTGGTATATACCTGAAAATCCATTTCTTCATGTAGGTATGTTAAGCCTCGAGCAGCATCTTGGGCTACCTTCAATCTCATGGCCCATGAAAGAGGTGTCTCTGCCCGAGTGGATAGATGGTGCTCAACACTTCTGTTAGGCATATATTCATATATCAGAAGCCGCTGGATTCCTCTTTCATCATCCTCGGCGCAGTAACCCACAAGTTTGACAAGGTTAGGATGTTCAACCACCCCAAGAACATTAACTTCTGTCACCCATTCCTTGTGCCCCTACCAAAGAGAGGATGTCCACCAGAATATTAGTTAGGCAGAAAATCTTGGTAATAAATGTTAAAAAAAGGTTTATTAGAATTGGATTCAGTAATTTGCAGTGCCACTATCATGGAAGAAGAAAAAGTTTGTGAAGGATGGCAAGAAAGACATAGATTGTGCCAACAGTCACTGCTGAAAAACAGAAGAGTGATGTAGTGGCCTGGTATGAGTGTGTCATCACCAAATGGACATCTTATTGAAAGATTAGGATCTTTGGGTCAAATTTTATGAGTTTCCAGGGTATGGCCAGTGCCACAGGCTGCCATGCCATTCCCCAGGAACGCACACAATATATAGAAAGAGATTATTTATTTTAGCTGAAAACTACTTGCTGGTGAATACATTGTTTATGCAACTAAATCTCAAAATTCCAGAAAACAATGTACATTGCCTCAATGATTAGACTTATGACTAATTGTTGAATTTCTTCCTGAATGCAGCAACAAATACATACAACTAAAAAATTTAACTGATGTTCAACACTAGAAAACACACTACAGAAGTTTTCACTATGATACTTCTAGATATGATTCACAAATAAATTGCAAAAAAGTTATCAATGACAAATGGATTAAAGGAAATTTCTAAAATGAAATCATGAGGAATGAGCCTTACCTGCATCCCCCTTTTACCAAGTTGTTTCACTGCAACTTCAATTTTTGTTGATGGATCCTCTGCACTCTTGATTACCCCCTTATAAACACATCCAAAACCACCTTCTCCAATCATAACAGAGCGACTGAAATTTTTGGTGACTGATTTAAGCTCGGACACTGTAAACACTCTAAGGTTGCTGGATCTCTGAGAAAAACTAGGAAATGAGGTTCTTCGTAAGGACTCTACGGGATTGTCTAAGACATTCTGAGAATTCAGTTCAGACCCAGATCTCCTCACATCACCCTCATTTAAAGTGGAATTGGTGGACAGAACAGACACTGTCTTTGTACCCTTTGGTTCATCCTTCTTCTCTCCGTTGGAGAATGAGAAACACTTCATAGCTTCTAACAAGAACACTAATGATATCCTTCACCACAGAACCAGAAGCAGGAGAGGTAAATGGCCAAAACAACTTGAAAATCATGGAAAGTGAGTCATGAATTGGACATTAGATGCTCCATAAATTTAAATTTCACTCTCTAATCATGCAGGGTTCACACACACACACACACAGAATGAATTGAAATTAAAGAAAGTTCAAAGAGGATTAATTAATAAAGATTTCACATTTCCCTCCTCAACTCCAAGGCCACAACACAAGTTGTAATATAATTCAAATCACCAAACTTTACTCATTAAATGAGTCCAAAATTAGAATCTCTTTTCCCCCAAAAACAAAATATTAAAGAAAATACTTAAGTAACCAGCTTAACAATGAACAGCTTTGAATTAATTGTTCTTTTGCTTAAATTCACTTGTCTTTAAAACCCTCAACAACCAAATTTCCAAAAAGCCAATGAAAATAAAATTAAGAAAACATATTCGACGGTTGTTCCTATATCCATTGCAATATGAAACCATAGTAACTCAATATCTCACTTTCTTTACAAAAACCAAAGCTACCAACAAAGCCCACCTATCCCTTTGTTTTTGGCAGGACGCATACTACAAAGACATTATAAACTCCAACCCTTTTTTTTATTATAGAATTGTGTCCTCCCAAACCCATGAAGAGCAACAAAAATCCAAATTAAAGTTCATCTCAATTTCTTTTTTTTTTCTTTTCTGGCAGTGGAAATCAGACAAAACAATAACTAAAAAGTAAAAAGTTGGTATATAAACAAAGTAAAAATTATGAAAGAACTAACCTTTTTATTATGCAATATAATAATCCACAGTTAGATCCCTCAAAAACCAATCTCCTCCTCTAAACTTTTAACAGATTCTCCTTCCTTTTTGCAAATCTAAGAGAATCCCATGCAGTCCACTGTCCCTAGAAGACCTCAATAGGCAAAATTCGAGAAGGGGTATTCAATGAATCCAATGCAAGTCCTCACACGGCAGCTGAACTTGAAGTCAAGCTTAACCAACCAAAATGAAACCCAACAATATTTATGTTACACGTATCATTAAAAACATCAAATAATTAGACAGTAGTGAATCAAATCTATGAGTGTGAATAAGGTATTTGAATATGGGGTCCAGTCTCCAATAAGACCAGCTGACAAAGAAATAACAAGAATTATAAAGTCTCTGTCTGGGCAATATTTTTAAGTCAAGGTGGTCTTTGAAGGAATTTTGGAACCTTTAAACAAGCTTATCTATATCTATTGGTCTTATACAGTTACAGTTTTATTGGGTTTTAAGTTTTAACCGTTAATGTGTGAATGAGAATGACACAGTTTTTGCAGTAAAAAGCTAAAAACGAGTGACCGTATTGTCTCTCACGAGCAAGAAGACTCACACACCAAAACAACAACAACAACCAAAAAATAAAAAACAGTGACACATTACCAAGGCTGGGTTAAGCCCATTACCCTCTAACTTTCTAAGTGGCCATAGCTCATTAACAAGCGAAAACCCATAAGTTAATGGCCCAAACAAATGCAAATGTATTTCTTGGCCCCATCTTGGTCCAGTATCAGATGGGCCTGGAGATATTTGAAACAGGTCGAGTCTGGTTAATCAAGTTGGGGTCGAAAATGGGTTCAAGTAAAATTTTTGGCTATCTTTTGCTTGTGAGTCGGGTTAATCAGGTTACAAGTCAACCTACGTTTTTTCAGATGTTAAATGAAAAAAAAAAAAGAAGACTAAATAACAAAATAATCAAAAAAATAAGTTAAATAATAGATAAACTCTTAATTTTACATAATTTAAAGTTTACTAATGATATAATTGTTGGAAATAAAGGAGAGATAATACCTGAATTTTCCTTGGAAATTACACAATTTGATTTTACCAAAAGAGGTGGCAGAGACGAGGCGTGGACCAAGTCACTGTTTTGAGACAAATCGTGCCGTCTATGGTATATCCAATGTAGTTAGACAAATAGTTTCTGCACGTTCTCTCCAGAATACAATAGCCCAGCCACCTTTGCTAATTATTCTTGCAAGCCTACATTACTCGTAGGATATAAGCTCTTTACAGTACTTTTTTTTCCCAGAAAATTTTGTAAAAGATAGTTTTTTTTTTTTTTTTGAGTAGTAAGAGACAATAGATGGTAAGTGTTTAAGACAATAAAAAATTGTTTTTGAAAAGTCTACAACTTTTTTATTCAAAAAATAAAAATGTGTGTATTTGAAACTTTTATTTCTTTCCATATATATAGAGCTAGACATGTTGCTTGTCCTTAGCCCAAAAATAAAACGTTTGATATCAATTAAATAGTCATAAAGTTATTGAAATTAATATATATAATCAATAGCTTTCTTTATATATATATATATATATATATATATATATATATATATATATATATATATATATATTATATAAACCGATCAAACCCTCTTGCCAAAGTATATACGTTGAGGTGAGGTAACAGGTAAGTTAATAGACAAATCAAGTTTGTCTTTCAGTGTCATAATGCCATTAAAAACAAAATTACAGCTCCTAACGTGGCTGTCTTTTATGGCCCGTTTGGATTGAGGGGGAAAGAGGAGGAGTAGAATAGAGTAGAGTAGATTTAGTACAAAATTAGTTTATTTTTAGCCTACACTACTCTACTCCCCTCCACTCCCCCTCCTTTCCCCCTCCATCCAAATAGGCCATTAACTATCAACTAATACTTTCTTTTGAAACTTTGACCATACACAATAATTACAACCAAGAATGGAAAACAATATATAATGCTATAACCCATCAATAGTAAATTATATAAATATATAGTTGTACAATATCTGATACTTTCTATCTATAACGTTGCTATTAAATATATTAAAAGAAATGTTTTAAAGCAAAAGTTTATAAAGAAAAGTATACTAAAAGCTGGCAATATATGGTATTAAAATTCACATTAATTTTCATAAATTTCCTGATTAAAATCATTGACAAAAGCTATTCAAATTTTGAATTATATTTGAATTTCAAAATTTAACAATCAATGTATCTGAAATTAAGGGATAATTGATACACATAAATGAGTATTAAAATAAATATAATATTTTTTATAAAAATATCCAACAATCCCCCACTTATTTTTATAAAAAATAAATAGGTAAATATATATAAGAAAATTTCCTAGGTTAAGTACAACATTATGCATAATGGGAGTGCCAATGGCTTGAACCCTCATTTAGTGTTTCAGCAACATTGTTCCAAAGTTAATAGTGATCTAAGTCTTGAACTATAACTTTTTCTATGGATACAAAACATTACATCACACATAATATTCTAGTACTCTACTACGAGCTTCTAAGCCAGCACATTACGGCCTTGTGCTTTATCCTAGCATCCATGAGCTATTTAGAGAACTAGCCCCATTCTCAAAGGAAGCGGCCTCACTTCCATGCTCACTTAGGTATGGCTATCAAGGATGTTCTTGTAACTCTAACATCCCACTCATAAGAGCTATAGCCCACATTAAGAGTTTTTATTTTTAATAAATAAAAACTCATCCTATATAACATTACAAGATACATGCATGCACACCATAAGGAGGGACATGAGTATTATTACTCATACATATATTTAGTGCATGTTAATCAAACTACTCTATGATTAGTTTTTCCCTTTGAACCTAGTTCTTGGGATCTCCAGTCCCTAGGTAGGGTATCCTCATAGGTAGTTTCTTTGGGCTTAAGTCCCATCCCCCTCGATGCTATCCAGATCTTTTCTCTAGCTAGAGCTTTAGTTAATGGATCTGCAATATTATCTTTTGTACTAATATAATCAACATTTATGGTACCGTTGTTTATGTATGATCTCACAGTATTGTGTTTTCTTCTAATAGATCTGGATTTACCATTATGGTATTTATTGCGCACTCTACCAATAGTGGCAGTACTATCACAATGAATTAGGACAAGTGAAATAAGTTTCTCCCACATGGGAATTTTAGATAATAAATCTCGTAACCAACCTGCTTCTTCACTAGTTGAAGATAAGACAATTAATTTTGCCACCATGGTGGATTTAGCAATAATCTGTTATTTTTTAGATTTCCAACTTATTGCTCCACCACCTATTGTAAATACATAGCCAGTGGTAGACAAAGAGTCACTTGATAAGGTGTTCCAACTAGCATCACTATATCCTTCAAGAACAACATGATATCTTTGATATAGCAAACCATAGTGCACAGTTCTTTTTAAATATCTCATTAATTGGGTCATGGCATTCCAATGCTCAAAATTAGGTTTGCTAGTAAATCTTGCTAGAACTCCTATGACATAAGCAATATCAGGTCTAGTACAATCAATAGCATATCTAAGACTACCAATAATACTAGCATATTCCTTTTGATTGTAAATATCATTTTCATCTTTAGTAGGAAAAAGATGCACACTAGAGTCAAAAGGAATACTTGCAGGCTTACAATCAAAGTAATTATATTTTTTCAAATTTTTTTCTATATAATGAGATTGATCTACAAATATGTCATTTGAAATTCTAGAAATTTTCATGCCAAGAATCACATTAGCTTCTCCTAAATCTTTCATATCAAAGTTATTTTTAAGAAGCATTTTGGCAACATTTATAATATCCATATTAGGACCAAAAATTAGAAGATCATCAACATATAAACAAATTATAACATGAGCATCATCAAAAGTTTTATAATATATACATTTGTCACTTTCATTTGTTTTAAAACCATTAGAAAGCAAACATTGATCAAATTTCTCATGCTACTGTCTAGGTGCTTGTTTTAAACCATATAAAGATTTTAATAATTTACATACCTTGTGCTCATTACCTGGCATTGTAAAACCTTCAGGTTGGTCTGTGTAGATTTCTTCTTCTAAATCTCCATTTAGAAATGCCATCTTTACATCCATTTGATGTATCATCAAATTATGAATAGTTGCTATAACAATCAATAATCTAATAGACGTAACTTTAGTAACAGAAGAAAAAGTTTTTAAAAAAATCAATATCTTCTTTTTGTTTAAAACCTTTAGCTACAAGCCTTGCTTTGAATTTTTCAATAGATCCATCAGGTTTTAATTTTCTTCTAAGTACCCATTTACATCCAATTATTTTACAACCTAGAGGTAAATCTACAAGTTTCCAAGTATTATTAGATATAATAGAATCCATCTCATCATTGATGTCTTCTTTCAAAAAACCCAAATCAGGAGAAGATAAAGCTTCTTCTAAAGAAGTAGGGTCACCTTGTAAATTATACACATAATATTCAGGACCAAAAACCTTTTCAATTCTAGGTCTTTAATTTACTCCTCCTAGGTTCAATCTCATATTCATTAACATGTTTTGACTTAGATGTTGAACATTCAAATTTCTCTTGTTGTTCAAAACCCCTACTATTTTTATATTTAAATGGAAATTTATTTTCATGAAAAATTGCATCTCTAGATTCAATTATTGTATTATTATCAATATCAAAAAATCTATAAGTTGTACTATATAAAGAATAACCCAAAAATACACATGTAGAAGCCTTTACTCCAAGTTTAGGTCTTTTGGGATTAGGTAGCCTCACATATGCTAAGCAACCCCAAACTTTGAAAAAATTCAGATTTGGTTTATTTTTTTTCCATAATTCAAAAAGAGTTAAAAAAGTCTTTTTATGAGGTACTCTATTCAAAACAAAATTTGCAGTTAAAACAGCCTCACCCCAAAAGTATTTAGGAGCCCCAGAACTGACAAGCATAGCATTAGTTAAATTTATAAAAGTTCTATTTTTACATTCAGCTACTCCATTTGAAGATGGAGAATAAGGGGCAATAGTCTCATGAACAACACCAATAGAATAAAAATAATTATTAAGACCAAGAGTATCATATTATTTTCCTCTATCAGTTCTAAACGTTTTAACCTTTTTATCAAAAGTATTCTCAACTTATTTTAAGAAAATTGATAATTTTTCAAAAGCATCACTTTTATTTTTCATAAGATAGACATATGAATATTTTGAAAAATCATCTTTAAAGGTTATAAAATACCGATTACTTCCACGTGTCAAATGTCCTTCAAATTCACAAATATCACTATGGATAAGCTCTAGTAATTTAGTATTTCTTTCAATTGATTTATGAGGCTTTTGAGTAATTTTAGTCATGCTACAAATTTCACATTTTTCAAGTTCATTTTCAAGTTTAGGAATTAAACCTAAACCACTCATATTTTTCATATATTTATTATTAATATGACATAATCTACCATGCCAAACATTCACACAAGAAACAATATAAGCAAAACTTGAATTTTCATCCATCTCAACATTAAGTTTAAACATGTCATTACAAGCATAGCCTTTGCCAACAAACATGCCCTTTTTAGAGAGTACATATTGATCAGCCTCAAAGACTTGTTTGAAACCAGCCTTATTCAACAAAAAACTAGAAACTAGATTCTTTCTAATTTCAGGAACATGAAAGACATCTTTGAGAGTGACTTTTCTCCCATAAGTAAATTTGAGAAGCACCTCTTCAATACCCACAACTTCAATGGTATGAGAATCACCAAGCATAATCTTCTTTTTCTCATCCAAAATGGTGTAGGTTTTGAACTAAGTTTTATCATAACAAACATGTCTGGTTGCCCCAGAATCAATCCACCACCCTCCTAAGCCTTCGAGAATATTAATCTCAATAACCATAGCCACAAGTGGCTCTTCAATGACATTGGCATGAGCCATAGGCCCATGTTTTCGAAAACGACAATTTCTAGCCGAATGTCTAGGCTTTCCACATAAAAAACATGCATAATTGCTATTATTAGTGTGGCTGCCATTATTTGGAGCATGCTTAGGATGGTGTGCTTGGTTCTTTCTTTGATTAGAGTGGGTCTTATGTTGAGACTGATTTCCATTTGGCCTACGTTTGAAGTTCCTTTTCTTAGGCCTTACATGGTCATTATTTTTTACATTGGCTTTTGGCATGTTTTCATTTGAAGAAATAAAATTTAACTTCGGACCACTTGCTCCATGGATTTCAATAGCTTTTTCTTGGTTCCTTGCCTCTTCCTCCATTCTCAAACGGGTGATAAGGGATTCAATGAAGAGTTCCTTTTGCTTGTGTCTTAGAACTTTGGCAAACTCCTTCCAAGACTCAGGTAGCTTGTCAACGATGGTTGAAACTTGCATTTGTTCATCTACTCGAATGCCTTCAGATCGAACATCATGTGAAATCATTTGGAGTTCATAAGATTGTTCCACCATGAACTTGCCTTCAACCATCTGAAATCTGAAAAATCGGCTACATGCATATTTCTTGGATCCAACTTCCTTTGTATCATATTTTTGATTCAATGTCTTCCACATCTTTTTGGCTAATTTGTAAGCTTGATCATGATAATCATTCAAATCATCAGAAAGACAATTAAGTAAATAATTTCTACAGTAAAGATGATCCTTATCCCATTTCTTAACATCTTTTTCATGTTGAGAAAGTTCTTCTTCAATCAATTGTTCAGATTTCTTTTTCTTTGGTTTTTTCTCAATTAACACATAAGCCACATTCAAGAGAGTAAGATAAAATAAAGTCTTTTGTCTCCACCTCTTAAAGTTAACACCACGGAAGCGGAATGGCTTATTAAGATCACCCACTCCAGAGGAATTAGACATAATATTACCATTTTCCAAGGATGATTTTGTGTTCTCCATATCGATTTGTCTCAAATTGTTGGAAATAAAGGAGAGATAATACCTGAATTTTCCTTGAAAATTAAACAATTTGATTTTACCAAAAGAGGTGGCAGAGATGAGGCGTGGACTAAATCACTGTCTTGAGACAAATCGTGCAGTTTATGATATATCCAATGTAGTTAGACAAATAGTTACTGCACGTTGTCCCTAGGATACAACAGCCCAACCACCTTTATTGATTATCCTTGCGAGCCTACACTGCTCGTAGAATATAAGCTCTTTATAGTACTTTCTTTTCCCAGAAAATTTTGTAAAAGATAGAATTTTTTTTGTGAGTAGTAAGAGACAATAGATGGTAAGTGTTTAAGACAATAAAAAATTGTTTTTGAAAAGTCTACAGCTTTTTTATTCAAAAAATAAAAATGTGTGTATTTGAAACTTTCATTTCTTTCCATATATATAGAGCTAGACATGTTGCTTGTCCTTAGCCAAAAAATAAAACGTGTGGGGACAATTTTTGCCTAACCAAACTAGTGGTACTCTATCACCATTGGTCATCCCTTATATGGCATGAAGAGGAAGACTTTCCTTCCAATGTGGGACTTTCCAAGCCAAAAATGACTACAAATGCAACACTTGGTCTAAGCAAAAATTGTCCCCACAAAACGTTTGATATCAATTAAATAGTCATAAAGTTATTGAAATTAATATATATATATATATATATAATCAATAGCTCTCTCTCTCTCTCTCTCTCTATATATATATATATATATTTATTATATAAACCAGTCAAACCCTCTTGCCAAAGTATATACGTTGAGGTGAGGTAATAGGTAAGTTAATAGACAAATCAAGTTTGTCTTTTAGTGTCATAATGCCATTAAAAACAAAATTATAGCTCCTAATGTGGCTGTCTTTTAGCTATCAACTAATACTTTCTTTTGAAACTTTGACCAAACACAATAATTACAACCAAGAATGGAAAGCAATATATAATGCTATAACCCATCAACAGTAAATTATATAAATATATAGTTGTACAATATCTGATACTTTCTATCTATAATGTTACTATTAAATATATTAAAAGAAATGTTTTAAAGCAAAAGTTTATAAAGGAAAGTATACTAAAAGCTAGCAATATATGGTATTAAAATTCACATTAATTTTCATAAATTTTCTGATTAAAACCATTGACAAAAGCTATTCAAATTTTGAATTATATTTGAATTTCAAAATTTAACAATCAACGTATCTGACATTAAGGGATAATTGATACACATAAACGAGTATTAAAATAAATATAATTTTTTTTATAAAAATATCCAAAAATAATTACCATAAAATTTAGGTTATTTGTCATCTAAAAAATTGACATCGTTTTTTTTTTTTTTTTTCCTTACATTAAAAAAAATCATAAAATAAAGAAAAATAATTTCTAAAAAAAAATAACAGTAGGTGTCCATAATTTTGCTGGCATTCTTGTGCAATAGTGATATATTCCTTCGATTCTCTTCCTCTTAGATATAGACTTCATTTTGCTTGGAGATAGTGAAAGAGATGATTCATTTGCAATAGATGAATATGAAAATGACAAGGATCTTATGAGTTTTATTGCAAAAATTTAGGATTTAGACCAATGCTTTGGGTCTTTTATCACACCAAAAGATGTAGATATGTTTCTGTGGGGACAATTTTTGCCTCAAGACCAAGTGTTGCACTTGTAATCTTTTTTGGCTTAGAGTCCCACATTGGAAAGACACCTTTCCTCTTTCTACCTTATAAGGCATGAGCCAATGAGAAAGAGTAAGACTAGTGGTACTCTTTCTCATTGGCTCATGCCTTATAAGGTAGAAAGAGGAAAGGTGTCTTTCCAATGTGGGACTCTAAGCCAAAAAAGATTACAAGTGCAACACTTGGTCTTGAGGCAAAAATTGTCCCCACAGTTTCAATCTAAGCTACTTGATACTCTCAAAATTATATATTATAAGCTCAATTTCTCTTATTCTTGTTGCCTTATGGTCAAATTAGGAAGAAAACTGTTTGGTGGCTGTTATTTGATTCAAAGCCGTCATTACCTTTGGATGGTTGACGTTATGCTAATTTATATGGTCACAGGTTAAAAGGGTTGACCCAACTTGACCTAGGAAAAAACAAGTTGAGTCATGAGTCAACCCATTTTTATGTAGATTAAAAAATCTTAGGTTTGAATCAAATATTTTCCTTCAAGCTATCGGATCTGAGTTTAATTTTATCAGTTCTATTTGAAATGATACTATTGTTCAAAAACACTGAACTTCTTAAAATGTCATTTGTTTTACACTAAAGGTGATAAGAATTTATATAAAAATCTTGTTTATTATTTAACAAAGCCAAACGGTATCATTAAAGAGTGTCCAAGAGAATTAAGAGCATCTATAGCTATCTCTCAACTTTCTTAACCAAAATGGAGAGAGAAAACCCACATTTTTATTACAGAAAGTCAATTTTCATATAATTTTATAAATTAGAGAGAGGTAAAGAGATATAGGTTGGGATTGTGTCCAGTGCATTAAAGAACTAGACACTTTAGGATATGGACATATGTCTATATCCCAATGTGTCTAGTACACTAATGCACTAGATATAAGCCAGATTCAAAAGATATAAATATAAGTTTGTTTGTTTGTTTTTATTTTTTTTGAGAATGAATATAAATTTAAGTAGTTAAAGAGTCAATTTTTAAAAATAATAGTAATATTAATATTTTCCCTCCATTAATAAGAGCCAATTGATTGTGTTTGTGTGTATTTTTTTCTCTCCAAAAAAAAAAAGTCTGCTCCATTTTTATCCCTTCAATTTAGCCACCCATTCCTCCCTGCCATTTCTTCATCTCTAAATCTGGACCCTCCAAAGCTCACACGGTTTAATCTCACAACACCTTCAACCAACATTTCCTAGTTACGTTCAACCTCCATTGTTGTTCTGCAACAAGATTCTCTAACGTTCAAACAACATTTTTCCAAAGCACCCATTATCACTCAACTCTTGTTCTACAAAAACTAAATTGAAAAAAAAAAAAAAAAAAAAAAAACAATACAAAAAAAAAAACAAAAAAAACTTTGTTTGGAAAGTAGCACAATGAAGGACTAATACTAATACTACCCATGATACCATGGTTAATCACTATATATGAATTACCCAAAATATAGTCTTTACCATTCAAGAATTTGGTTTATGATTGTGATCACTTGGATGGTTTTCCTAGAGTTTGTGATTTGCAGAGGTTCAAGTGATGGGAATGAGTGTTTTCAGGGCTAATGCCAATTGGGTTGCCCATGTTTTGTTGTTTCTCATTGTATTTGTGGGTCTAGTGCCTTGTATTCATTGTGTGGATGGAAATGATTACAATAAGACCGGTGACCCAGCTCTGCTTCCCACTGTTACACAGGTTATCTATGGTCGCCTTTCAAATCTCACTAAAATTTTGACCTAGGACATTGTTAACAATTTGGGATTTTGCATTAAGGACGTGTGAGTAATTTAATTTAATTTTTTTTTAAAGTAGTTTGATGCTTTATTCCACTTGTTTTGTTCTGACCTGTTAGAAATACTGAATGATTATATTGTATTTCTCTCGTAATATAATATACATGAGTGTTTTTATATAGGAGGCATATGAGTGCAGTACAAGTAAGAGTGTAGTACAAGAATGTGTGCTATACAAATAATTTAGTTGGGCCTAAAGCCCACAACACTATACATGTTAACAGCCCCCCTCAAACTCAAGGTGGATGTGAGATCAACTTAAGGTTATCAACCAAAGTACGAAGGCATCCTTTAGGATGTGACTTGGTGAAGATATCTGTAAGTTGATCTTTAGAGGAGACTGAGATCAACTTAAGAGCACCATGGACAAAATGATAACGGATAAAATGACAATCGATCTCAATGTGTTTAGTTTGTTCATGGAAGACATCATTGTGAGTAATATGAAGGCAACAGTGAAATTTGGGCTGATGTTGAAGGCAACAATGAAATTTTCTGTTCACCAGGATCTTACTATCCAACTACCACACAAAAAGTTCCTTCCAGGAGCGGGTAGTGCTTTTATCTCATAACTCACAAAACCCATCTCATTTTTAGTATAGCGCTTGATACAAATCAGTACAATATATTAACCATTTCTTTACTTATAAAAAAATAATAATAATAAATCAGTACAAGAAATTTATTTTCCCCAATTTAATGTCTTTTGGCATGACTTGATAATATAGAATTTCCTTCAAACCACCATGTGGCAATTCAAATGATAATCCATTTGTACTTTTTAGACACATAAATATGATATCAAATGATAATCACACAACCATGTGACTGGTTTACATGACTTAATAGATTATGTGATTAAAGAACACATGGATAGTCATCTAAATGGCTAGATGATGGATAGGAGGAGATTCCTCCAAACTGGTTTTGTCCCTTAATAATATAGTGCAATTTTTCGGCTCTCTGTATCCATTTGTCCCTTAATAATATGATTTTCTCTGTATCTGTTTGTACTGATATGATTTTCTCAGAACATCAACCTTCTTGTAAACTTTAGAACTGAATCACCAAGTAATTTCAAGCGCTCCACTGAAAAATTCTCAGAACATCTTAGTGATGTAAGAGCTTCTAGAATCTATTCACAAAAGATCTTGATTAGATTAATCAAAACTGTATGATTCAAAAGAATATAGACAAATCAAGAGAATAACCAAATAATAGGACAGACCAAAGCGCTTGAAATATGAAAGTTGCTAGAACAACAAATCTCTTCTCTAAGTTGGCTGGCTAACATAAGGGGTTCCAGCCAGTGCATCACAGATGGTAATAAATAAAATGATCTTAAAACTCCTTTGGAAACATCAAGCTTGATCAAAAGTTCAGGAGGCATATGAACATGCATTTGCGCCTTTTTGACAAGCACACCTCCTTCCAATGTCGTACTAGTAAGGTCTGCTTAATCAGAAGAAAATATTAGATGTATTCCCAAATTTCCACAGCATTACTAAATCAAATTCAAGAAATTTATTTAAAAAAATAGAAATAGACATCCATCTAATGATTGTACAATAACAGCTTATGTGATACACCGAACCAATAGAGGAAAACCCGCCTAAGATGATAAAATGTGTGCAATTTTTGTATGCCGACACATGCTCATAGAAATTTCCCTTTTCCCCCCCTCCTTACAGGGCATGCTTCTAAGCCGGATTTCTATTACACTATAGAAATAGGGAACTAATAGTTGATTGTTACCTGATTTCTAAAACATGCCAGTCAATTATCAAGATCCTTAAATTAGCCTTGAGAGAAGTGTTTAGCATTACCTAACCCGACACTTTTTTGTTTCCTTTTTCCAATTGAACATGGTGTACCATATAGAGAGATCTCCATCTACTCTGTCTGTAACAATTTGATCCAACTAAAAACCTATGAAGCACCGGTGCATTTCGGGACTCGGGTGCGGCAGGACTCAACAATTAAAAAATTATTAAAAATATTTTTATTTATATTTTTAATATATTTCTAAGCATACTTTTTCACATTATACAAACATATCAAAGATTGAAAACTAAGATATTAACTAAATAGTTAATATATTAACTAAATATTAATATAGTTAATATATTGGTGTGTTTGTGAGAGGCAAAGAGTTGAATTTGGTGTGTTTGTGTGAAGTAAGCTGAAGTGGGGTTTAATAATTAGTTCAAACAGTGCGTTTTGCACCTTTTTTTTTTTTAATTTCGGCCTGAATCAGCCGTTTCGACGGTTTCGGCCGATACGATTGATACGGCCAATTTAGGCCAATTCAGGCCGATACGGCCCGAGTCAGCCCAATTCAGTGCGAATTGGCCCGAGTCGGAGCTACGTCGACGCGAGTTGGCTTAAAAAAAAATAAAAAATAAAAAACCACGTGGCATGACGCGGCGGGACGCGCGGGCAGCAGCGTCCCTCGCGCGTCGTCGCGTCCTGCCGCGTCGGACGTGGGTGCGGCACCTCTAGTGCCGCATCGATGCTTCACAGCTAAAAACTCTTCCCAACCATAACCCCCATTCTCCCATCTGGTCTACCTTATGAGAACTGGGAATCATAGTAGTAGTAAACAAAGCTGAAAGCCATGACTTAGTTGAGGGGTGTTGATAATGGAAGATTAGGGTGACAATATGCATTGTTAAGCTAAATTTTTTCAACTAGATTATAAAAGTTGGAAAAATGAAATAAAATCATCTTTCTTTACAAAGGCTAAATATTATGAAATCATAACACTAGCACATAAATCTGCCAAAAGGAAAGGAAAAAAAGACTTGAATACCAATACACAGAACACGCGCACCACATATAAGAACATTATACGTTGTAACAAAGCTCAAACATTCAAATTAACAAACCTTCCTCATTGAAGTTTACAAGAAGGTTGTGTGGGTTATGATTTTGCTTTATGTGGAAAATAAATCTTCTCCCACATACCAAATCATATCACTTTTTCTCCAAATTTACCATTCTTATTAGTTTTATCTCACCAAGTACATCTTCACCCATTTCATTATTCCTTTTTTTTCAATCATTATTTTCAATTTACTATTCACAACACTTTTCTTGTGGAGCAATGTTATGAATTGACGTGTTATCAATCATAAAAAAATTCATTCAAACATTTATTTATTATATTGTTTAAGTGCCATATATTCTTTCTTGTCATTGGAGTGCAAAAAAGTGTATAGAAATTATGTCTCAATTCCTAGCAAAAAAAAAAAAAAAATCTCAGAATTTCACGCACACCTCTTAGGAAATTTTTTTTTTGATAGAACCTCTTAGGAAATTTGATTGAACAAAATCAAATTATAGACTATTTTGGTCCAACCATATTCGCACGGGAGAACAAAATGAATGGAATAGCAGATACAAGCAAACATTTTAATTCTTAAAACCCCAATGGGTCGTCAAAGCACCACTACATTAAATCTAAGTGTTCTTCTTTTTCTTTTTCTTTTTTTACCTAAACAAAATATATATATATATATATATATATATATAGATTAGTTGTTTCTTTTTGTTTCTGCTCCATGCCTAGATGTCATGACCCAAATCAGCAGCGGTATTCTCCCTGATATTGCACCTACTAAGATTGGGCCTGAGAATTAAATCATAATATAATAGTGATTAGTAATCAACTAAAATATTACAAAAAATGGATATAGATAGATAGATATAAATATATACCAATCGCTTAAGAGGCACCCACGAACCGTTTCCAGCAAATGGAAAGTCAATCACAATTTGTTCACTTCCAAAGACATTGAATCCGAGGGAACTTTGGTCGTAAAAGCCTGGCGGAAGAGATATTTCCATAGGGAAGTGCGAAATCGCCGAATCAATGTTACCATACATGGTAACTATCCATGTGTTCCAATTCACGAAGACCCTGACGTCGCGTAAATTAGAGCCCTGTGGATACACAACTATCTTTTGACATGAGTGTGAGCGATGATAGATGTGATATGGACTCCGGATGACGGGACTGTGGGGGACTGGTTGACTCATTCTTTTTTTTTTTCGATAGAAATGGCAAGAACAAGATGAAGTTGATTTGGTTTTAGGGTTTAGGGTTTTTGAATTGTTGTGTTGTGTGTGTGTGTGAGGGAAATAGGAAAGGGTTTTATATTTTTAAGGTTTTGTTTCTATTCTATCAAAAAATAAAAAAAAGTTTTCGGGCCCTTTACAAAATGTCTTAAGACCTTTGGGCCTCTATGCCATCACTTTACCACTAGAGATTTTTTTTTTTTTTACTATAAAGGTAGAATCATTTTATTAAAGAATAAATCAATACATGTATAATAGGGTACAAGGGTCAACATAGGCTCAAGGGTCAACATAGGCTCAAACAGCTAGCCTAGCTCGTGGACAAGCCATATATCAGTAGCACAGCCAACAAAAGCTAGAGGGTTCGTTGGTTTGCCATTAGCATCTGATACTCGTCAAGTAAGGATGTTACCCCACACAGAACAGCCTCGGCGTAGACTTGTGTGTCTTCAAAACAAAACCTGTTCTTTACAAAATTTAATATATCAAGAAATTTATGTGGTTTACAACTCAAATGTTTGAGAATTTACTAAAATATGAGATTTTCTTTGACTGTATGCAGTTTGAGATTATTTAATAGAGAATAGAGATACGAAAACGAGATAAATAATATGAGAGTTTCTTTTCTTTTTGTTGGGTGAGGATGAGAAATGATTCAAATGAAATGTCCAAAAAATAATAAAAAATAAACCAAAGTGAGTCATGGTATTTCTTTAACTGGTGTATATAAGATATGAAAAATGTATTAAAACTTAAGTAAACACACATCGTTGGTCTTTGAAATTTACCATATGAACAATTTTAGTCCTAAAATTTAAAGTAATCAATATTAGTCCTTAAAATTAAAATAATGAGTTCTATTAGTCCCTTCATCATGTTCCATCCTAAATATCTACGAGAGTAACATAGTGATGATGTGGCCTAAAATAAAACTGAAGTGACATTAGGCTTTAAAAAACAAAAAAAAACAAAAAAAAACTATTGAAAACCAAAATTAAGCTCTAAAGTCTAAACCAAATTTCCCCAAATTGGTACTTGAAAATGTGCCCCAAGCCCTAAATTGCAACTTGAAAATCAACTATTTACTCCCTAAATCGAATGAATGACCTCTTTAAGTAGCAATGGATTCAACCCAACCGAGCTCAGTTTCATTGTGTAGGGCTAGCACCCAAATGGTGTGTGGATGTGGAAGATAGGTCATTATAATGACATCATGGACTTGTGGATAACCCAACAAGGAGGTTTGGCCCTTTGGGTGTGCTAGATATCATGTAAGTTCTATTAACTTTTGTTTGGATTTTGTTGTGAATTTCGTTTGTGTTTGTTTGGGGTAGGTAAGTTCTTTGGGTGTGTTGGGTATTGGGTAAGTTCTATTGGAGTTAGTTGTTTTAGTTGTTTTGAGCTTGTTGAAGGATTTGATATATGGTTTGGTAGTTGGTACTTTGGTGGAAAAGTTGTAGTTTTAGGGGTGTTTCATTAATTTTTAGGTTTTGGGGCTATTTCGATAATTTTCTAGGTTTAGGACTTATTTAAGTTATTTTTTAGATTTCGGGGATATTTTAGTCATTTTTTAGGTTTTGGGGGTATATCAGTAATTTTTTAAGTTTCAAGGTATTTTGGTCATTTTTTAGATTTCGGAGTATTTCGGTCATTTTATCCATTTTGGAGGTATTGTGGTCATTTTTTAGATTTAGGCTGTATTTTTATCATCTTATAGGTTTAAGAGGCCTTTTTTTTTTTTTTTTTTTTTTTTTCATTTTATAAGTTTTGAGGGTATTTTGGTTATTTTATAGGTTTCAGGGGTATTTTGGCCATTTTATAGGTTTTGGGGGTATTTTTGCCATTTTTTAGATTTATAGGGTATTTTGGTCAATTTTTAGGTTTTGAGGTTATTTTAGCCATTTTTTAGGTTTTGGGGGTATTTCAGTCATTTTTTAGGTTTAGGTGTTATTTTGGTTAATTTTTAGGTTTCGGGGGTATTTCGATTATTTTTTAGGTTTCGAGGGTATTTTGGTCATTTTTTAGGTTTAGGGGTAATTCGGTCATTTTTAGGTTTCGAGAGTAATTCAATCATTTTTTAGGTTTCGAGGATATTTTGGTCATTTTTTAAATTTTAGGGGTATTTTGGTAATTTTTTAAGTTTCAAGGTTATTTTGGTCATTTTTTAGGTTTCAAGGGTATCTCAGTCATTTTTTAGGTTTAGGTGGTCTTTTGGTTAATTTTTAGGTTTCAGAGGTATTTTGGTCATTTTTTAAGTTTTAGAGGGTATTTCAGTCATTTTTAGATTATAGGAGTATTTTGGTCATTTTTTAGGTTTTGGGGGTATTTTTGTCATTTTTTAAATTTAGGTGGATATTTCGGTTATTTTTTTAGATTTATGGGGTATTTTGGTAATTTTTAGGTTTCGGGGATATTTTGATTATTTTTTAAGTTTCGGAAGTATTTTAATCATTTTTTAGGTTTATGGGGGTATTTTGGTCAAGTTTTAGGATTTAGGGGTATTTCGATCATTTTTTAGGTTTTGGGGTATTTTGGTAATTTTTAGTAGTTTTTTAGCATATTTGGTCTTTTTTTAGGTTTAGAAGGTATTTTGGTAATTTTAAAGGATTTTATGAGTACTTTGGTTATTTTCAAGTTTTTGGGGCATTTTGGTAATTTTGATTATTGGGTAATTAAGTGGGTTGGGATTTACCCATAATAATTGGGTTGGGTTGGGTTTGGATTTGAAATAATTAGTTAAACGGGCAATAAATAGATAAATGACTTTTATGTACCCAATCTAATTATGCCTACCACAAACTCACCCATTTGACACCCTTAATATTAAATGACAGAAAAGGTGAGACATATGTAGGCTCAATATCTATTTCAGTGGCAGGTTTGGACTTTTGGAATTGGGACCTAAATTCCCTGTTTCAAACCTATCACTCGCTTAACACTTGACAACTTCATTTTCCTCAATTGTAGGATCATCTATAGTCTATAGGGTATGGCTACTCTCAACATCATATCATATCCTATCATATAATCATATAATATATAATAAAAGTTGGGCTTAAACGTCATGGTTGCGCCAAGTGGCTTCACCAAATTGTAGAATTTTTTTTAGATTTTTAGATTTTAAAAAAATATAAATAATTTTTTTCTCCTATAATCTCTTAGTTTATAAAAATCTTAATTTGATTACAATCCAAATTCTTCATATAATCCATCTAATCCTTATCTAATCTTAATTTGATTACAATCCAAATTCTTTATCTAATCCTTATTTTTTAAGTGTAGTGTATTATAAAAAAAGCAACAACTTTCTTATTTTTTTTAATTACTAAACTACACGCTTTAATGCATCTTTAATTGCATAAATTTTTTAAAATTTTTAGATTTAAAAAAAAAAAAAATATATATATATATATATATATATATATAACTTTTCTTCTCCTATAATTTCCAAGTTGATAAAAATTTTAATTTGATTACAATCCAAATTCTTCATCTAATCCATCTAATTCTTATTCAATTTTATTTTGATTACAATACAAATTCTTCATCTAATCTGTGGGGTGCTTTTTAGCTTCAGGGCAAAGGAATTGGTCCTTTGTAGCCTTTGGCTTTTTTGTTGTCCCACATCGAAGGCAACTCCCTCCGCCCTCTGCCTTATAAGCATGAGCTGAAGAGAAATGAGTACTGATGGTGCTAGGAAAAAATTACAACTCTATACTCGTCCATGATGGGTCGTCCTGATCTACGACCTCAACTCATGAAAGTCAGGACGAGGAAAACTCGTCCTGAGCCGAACAGGAAGGACGAGATTTTAAGTGATCTCGTCCTTAACCAAACCTCGTCCTGAGTAATCTGGGCGATGGACTTCACTGATTAGACATGGGACATCACAGCTTTCCGTAATCGACAAAATTGATGGGAACCGTTGCCAACGACGGTTAAATCGACTAGGCCAAACGATACGGTACCAAAAACAGTTATAACTTACTGTTAAAACCGTCAACTTACATGAAGGGAGACGACTGTTCCGTGGGAGTGCTATAAAAGCACTGATCTACGAACAAGGTGATTCATTCAGAACTTCGGTAAACTTTTCCTTCAAACCAAAATCACAAAGAGACTAACTTTGTCATCGGAGGATTTTTGGCCGGCCTCCACCGGTCGCCTTTGATTTGTCTTTGTTTTCAGGACTTGTTAGCAACCTTTGGCAGTGTCGAAGACAGTTTCAGCCCACTGATCATCCAAGCATTATCAAGTACCATCAATTATTTGAATAACAAGTTTAAGCAAGGCTCTTATTTGAATAAAGTAACAATAAGTATTTGTGGGGGCCAATTGATCCCATAGGTACAATTTGCATTGGAAAGGGCTGAGCCTATGGCCCAATACCCAGTCCGAAGATAAGAGAGTATCCGAGGACGACCAGCAAAGGAAGAGATGAAAACTATACCCTAAAAAGAGGTAAACAATACCTATGTAGAACTTAACCGTGTCCGAGGATGATGACCACCTCGGACCCTCTAGGTGGCCAGTAGACTTCTCAGTCCTTTAAGGTAACATTTCAGAAGGACAAGGATAAGGATGAGGAAAAACAAATATCAGGAAGTACTGTTACCTCCGCATTAAATGCTGCCCAACTAACTCTCTGGCCGCATTAATGTAGAGGTGATGTCTGAACAGTGAATAAACAGCTTTACAGCTAAGAGTGGAAGGTTCAAGGAGAGGCAAGGGAGAACAGAGAAAAAGGACTCCCAACGCCTGCATTAAATGCTGCCCAACTAACTCTCTGGCCGCATTAATGTGGAGGTGATGTCTGAACAGTGAACAAGCAGCTTTACAGCTAAGAGTGGAAGGTTCAAGGAGAGGCAAGGGAGAACAGAGAAAAAGGACTCCCAACGCCTGACCCACATGTGAATGGAGGAACTGGTGTAAAAACCATATTATATAATACGAAAAATGATTCAAAGGAAGGGACACAAGAAAAAAGACTAGAAAAAGGAAAGAGAGAGAGAGAGCAAAAGGTTGAAGAAATACAACAGTAAAAATGAAGAATTCAGCACTCTTAGTCATAGTACTAGGGCATGTCCGAGGACACTTTTTGCATGTGTGCACGTGTAACTTTTTCCTTTTAACGCTATATACCAATATCTTTATCCTAGATTCAGACTAGCTTTTTCTCCCACTCTCTACAAATTTATTGTTCGGGCTTTTTGGGTCTGGGTCCATTCCTTTTCTGGGTTCAAGTCAAAGTTGGTCCTTACAGTATTGTATCAACTTTTTTTTATAAAGTAATAATTTTACTTTTAGCCTAATTTAAATGTTAATTTTTTTTTTTTTTTTTTGTGTGGATAAAGTATCAAATGATAGCTAATATGTATTAACATTAACGTAAACGTAATTTAAAAAAAATCTAATTTAGGTCAAAACAGAAAAAAAAAATTAGGATAAAATAACCCAAAAAAGAAACTAATATATATTTTTTAAATAATGACAAATTTTCAAAAAAATAAATGACAAATTCAAATCCATGTAAGTTTGAAGAAAAGCATACAAATTTTGTTTCATGATATTGACAAAATATATATATATATATATACAACAAAAAAAAGAATAAATCATCTTATGCATTCTGAAAACAAACATATTTATTGCACTCTTTTAATAAGTTATTACTCTTATTGTGGGGAAGCAAAAACTTGGGCCCTTGCATTGGGTTTAAGTCCCACATTTTATCAACCATACGTCCGAGGAGAAGAAATCATGGGGGAACCTCGTAACTAATAGTAGAGCATGTAAATGTCCAGGGATGTTGGTCCGAGAGGATTATCCTCCTCGGATCTGGCATATGTCAGTGAGGTGGGCCTCGTCTTACCCTAGTCCACCTTCCAGGAAGTTCCAGCGGTGAAGATAGACTACAAATGTACACGGAAGGGATAAGGATACAGAAATATCTAGGGAAAAAGCTGCTACCACCGCATTAAATGCGTTACAGCAGCTTTCCTGGCCGCATTAATGTGGAGAAGACCTCTGAACAGTGTTTTCGACCACCTTTACCCCCAGAAAATCAAAAAGCTGTGGGAGGGGAGACAGAAACTCAAGTACGAAGCTAGATGGTAGACAAGTGGACGGTAAGATTGAATAAAGAGGGACTATATAATGAAGTAAAACCTCCAGAAGAAGGGGATCAGAAGATAGAAAGAAAGAACATTAGGGAAGAGTTACTGTAGCATCAGGAAGAACACCATCTAAAATAACCATTTTATCTAAGAACCTACCCCTCGGACACTACTTGAAATAACCAATTCATCCAAAACTTGCTCCTCGGACCTGAGATCATCACTTGCTTGTGTGTTTTATTCTCCTCGGATAAACTCCTAACCTCCATTAATTGTTGTAAGACCCTTTATTAGCCCAATTCTTTCGCCCACTCTCTTACAAATTTATTGTACTGGGCTTATTGGGCCCATCCCCTTTTTCTACCTGGGTTTGGGCTACGATTTGTGACCCTACACTTATATATATATATATATATATATATATATATATAAGCATGTCATAATACCTTAGTTTCATACAATATGAATTTATTATATAACTTAAAAGAAAAATATTTAATTATTTTTATTATCTATTCTATTATCTAATTTTAAGTAAATTAATAAAAAAAAAACTATTAACATATGAATTTTGATTAAGTCATGCATCGCACGGGCATAATGCTAGTTTTCAGTAAGGTAGTATATATATATTTTTTTTCCACTTCTGTTATTTTGGATAAAACTACATTCTTACTTCTTAAAATTTCATCTATATTAGGATTTGTTTGGTAAAAGGATTTTTGTTTTTTTTTTTTTTTAGAATAGGATGAAAATAATTTTCAAAAAATTGAAATTAAAATTAGTTTTCAGATTTTGGCTCCCAATTTTAAGAAAAATTTTCAAAATTTTCCAAAAAAAAAAAAATGATGTTTGGAAGACCATTTTTACTTTTGAGATTTTTCTTTCAAATTTTTTTTTAAGTAATGTGTAGCTTATTTACCCTTTTTTAATGATAAACTTCAAATTTGGAGGAGAAAAAAAAATTTGTAATAAAAACAAGCTTCTTAATTTAAGAAGTAAAAAGAGTTTGGATAAATCTATAAGTATATTGTTTTCAATTTATTTAAAACTATGCCATTAAAAAAAATTGTATCTTAAAAATATAGCTATTTTCAATTTTTTTTTAGAATAAGGAAAATAGGAAAAAATTTCTGAAAATTATATTTATAAAACATCATCCAAATAATAGATTTAAGTGTGGGACCCACTATTTTATAGTTTCCAAGACAAAAAATTGTATTTAAATCCTATAAAGGTTTTAAGTTTCTAAAATTTAAAATGATTGTTTTGAATTCCTAACTAATTTAAAGCAGGGGCGGAAGGAGGGGGGGTCGAGGGGGGGCAGCTAAGGAGGGGGGGTCGAGGGGGGGCAGCTGCCCCCCCTGACCTTCTCAAAAATTCTCTTTGTATTAGTAGTAAACTATTAATAAACGTTGTAAAAGGTTATTTGCTCCTCTGACAGAAACAACTTTTTGGTTTTTACTATATATGTATAGCTATATTGTCAACAAGAAGAAAATTTTACCTTCACAATGCACTGAAGCATAACTTTTATTAAATAATGGGTCCCATCTACTAGTACATTGGCTTAGCACACAACTTTCGCTGAATAGGACTGGGAAAAAAAAATATAGTGATACCAAACTATAGCACCTCACTAGTCCACTTCTTATTTACAATTTTTTTCTCTTTTAATCAACCATTTTCAGTTTCAACCTGAGTTTTTGCTAATCTAAAAAATAAAATAAAAAATAAAAATAAAACCAAAGTTTTTGCTATAAACTCAAATGTCTTCATAACATTTTAAAAGCATTCACGGCATTAAGGAACATATACAACTTCATAGTAATATGTCTAATTCAAATTCTAAACGAGCTTGTATTGAAGTAGATTTTGCAATTGAGTAAATTTAATTAGAAATGAAAAAAAAAAAAAATTAAAGTAAAATTTTATATTAGATTATGTATGACAATGACTTTGGCATATAGTCATTTATTTATTTTATTATTAGTATCGATTAATATTTCTTAGATTAATTTTACTTTTAATCTTATCTTTTAATTTTGTCCCTCCTGACTTGAAATCCTGCCTCCGTCATTGATTTAAAGTGATTGTTTTTGGTCATTCCGCTGTCTAACAAAATGATGACGTGAACAAACAATAAATTGACAAATCATCTCTCACGTTATGGACCCTTTGAGGAAACAAAATGGATCTAGTGGCCCACAACAAGGCTAAAGTAACAGCACATGACTTTCAAGCATCTTCGCACATATGCCTTTACCAAGTCAAATTATTGGCTCTAGCGATTCCAAGATGATCAAACTGTTGCATTTCTCTGACTACATTAGTCTTTAAATTATTGTTTTCAGTCCTCAACAGCTTAATCAATCAAATTTGTACCTTTCATCTCTTTCAAGCCCAAACTATATCCTATCTTAATTTGTGCATCTATATAAACCTATCAACCATTCAGCTATTCATTTAGTGTAAAAAGAAAAGACCACTTTCTGAAAACATGGCCAAGATCATTGTGCTATACTGCAGATGTTTTATATTTTGTCTTTCTAGCTTAAATTTGTGGTACCAAAATCTCATATGAACAGGTTTTCAAGTCATAAAAATACACTATACCAAAATCTCATATGAAGAGGTTTTCAAGTCATAAAAATACACCATACAAAACAAAATTTTGCCTTTTTGCTTAATCTCTCTCACAAATCCCAATCAAGGTTCAAACTTATGTGATGGCCATATTAACTGTAGTGTTTTTGTCGTCTGTAAATACTATTCTTTTAGATAAGATAAAGCTGATCCAATACCAACCACATGGTAATATTTCCATACATAACTCATAGAGACATTTCAATAAACAGTTGATTGCATTTCAATTAAAGCCACTTCAGAGATAGGAAGACACCCATAAAATTAAATAAAATACAGAGGAACCCACGGATAAGAGACAAAAAATACAAAACCCACAAACAAACCCACACAATTCCATTGAAATTTTGTTCATGCAAAATTCAGTCACACCCAACAAAAATGGAAAACACACCGACACATCAGAGGATGACAAAAAATTTAAATACAACTCACAATAGTCTGACATCAGCATCTCTTTCTCACAGCGGCAGATTAGATTTGTGGTGGATTTTCTCTCGCAGCCAAGAAAATGACAGTGAGTTCTACATTTCTAGAGAGTTTTTGTACCACTTTTTGTCTGAATAAAGGGGGTTCTCAGAGAATAACACACGGTAGAAATTATATCTCTCTAACTAAAAATAATCTTTTTATCTGATAATTAAAGGCTGCATGTGTATATATGATTTTTATTTATTTATTTATGGTATTATAAATTTAAAGTATAAATTGTTGCTCTTTTCTCCTATATTGGTAATTTGGAATTTTCTAATTAATTTGTGATGAGAAATATAAAATAATTTGTAGTTATTAGGGGTGTATATTATGTCAAACTTATTTTTTAATGATTCTTTAATATACATCACATTATTAGTGACTTTTCATTTATTAATAATTTTCCTACCTAAGCACTTACTAATATTTCTAGATAGGACAAAACTTAGGTACAGTACCTTAGGTGTTGTTCCTTAAGTTCCCATTTTAAGGTTCAGTCATGTGGTTACTTAACTAAAAATACACTTTCATCTCATGAGGAAAAATTCACATGACAAAATCTTAAAAAATAGGTATGTCTATTTAGCTAGCATAGGCGCAGTGATGTATGATATACAGATTACATTATATTACTAAAAAAGTTGTTTTTATAGATAAATTCATTATTTTTGTGATTGAGAAAAAATAAAATTAATATTTTTTTGGGCTGACGAGATCTGGAGATAGCTCCAACCCCCATTGAAAAAGCTGGCTCTATTCCTTCTATTTTAATTCAAATAATGGTTATCTTAAGTACTCACAATTCACTTACTATTTTTTTTTCTTTCTCAAAACACATAAGGAGGAAATTATTTGAATTAAGATGACCATTACATCATACATTTAAAGTCCATTTACGGAGAAAATTGGCCTTTGCCCCTTGTGCGCAAAAAATCTAGTAGTTTGCTCCCTTTCCCAAACTAATTAAGGAAATGCCCCTATTTTGAAACTCAGTTTTCTCAAAATCGAATTTCAACATCACTATAGGCTCCTTAAAACACCAATATAGGTATGGGGCGATCAAACTTAAAAAATAATAATAAAAAAAAAAAAAAAAAAAACCTTGTATGGAACTCGAGTTCCAAAACGCCACTATAGGGCTTCAGACATTTTTTTTATATATATATAATTTTTAGTTTGTTATGACTCGATTATCCAAAAATCGAGTTTCAAATTGAAACTCAATTTTTAGAAAATTGAATTTCAAAACAAAGACATTTCCCTAATTAGTTTGGGAAAAATGGCAAAATGCTTGATTTTAAAAAAAAAAAATGGCAAAAGCCCATTTTCTCCGTCCATTTATTATTGACATGAGCTATCTTGTTGACATATCTATTGTAAATAGTTATACCAAAGTGAAATTAGATTGATTACATAAAGTTCAAAACACAAAAAGGAGGAAATGATTTGAACTAAGATAACCATTACATCATACATTTAAAGTCCATTTATTAATAACGTGAGCTATCCTGTTGACATATCTATTGTAAATAGTTAGACCAAATCTGAATCATCAGTATTATTTGCGATTATTAAGTACAAAATATATAGGGAAATACTGCATTCATATGTATTGGCCTTTGCTTATTTTATTTTTATTCCTAATTTTGTAGGAGGCAAAATCTTGTTCAAATGACCACATAGCTTGATTATACTTTTTAATTTATTCTGTTTATGATTAGAAATTGTATATTGAATAATGGCTTAAGACTCTACAATGGAACACTATTCCCATGCATGTCGATGTGTGTATGAGGTTTTATGAAATTTCCGTACTAAAAACACTCTTTCTTAAAGTAGACTAGTGATGTGATGTGAATTTCATGTATCTCATGAAATTCACATTATTTGCATGATGCATCACATTAATTGCCTGTTTGTGTATGACTTTTTAGGGTCATGTGGCTTTGTTTGATAAGATTCATATCAAGCTAATTTCAATCCGTTGGACTAATACGTGGGGATGTACATCATTGACTATACAAAATTGATGCACATAAATTTTGTATGACTTTATTCTATTCATTCTATAATATTAATTTTTGATCATATTAAAATTATGCAAACATTGAGAATAAAAGAAGACATTATAACCTAATGGTTAAATTCTCAAAATATGAATATAGTAAAAAGTTATTAGATTGTATAATATTACTTAGAATTGCACTGAATATAACCTTAATCTAGAAATACATGCCCATATGACAATTGATAAAATATAAATACAATACCACCATTATCTATTTAATTATTAGCCAAATCAGCAAGAAGACTGACAAAAGTTATTGGATCACCAAGAAGAATACTGATAATTGTCTTGAGAAATATTTTGGGTATTTTCAAGCATATTTACCCATCCAACCATTTCTTTTCAACCGACGTTGAATAGGCAGCCCCAAATTCTTCAAAGCCAAAATATTAGTTGTTCCTTTCTCCAATTCCTCAACTATCAGTTCCCTTATGCAAGAAACATGAACATTATACTCACCACACTCAGACACATATGACCACACCTCAATTCCCGACAAGTCAACTTGATTGCAAAATATGTACTTTGACTTAGTCTCACGAAGGTGAAATTTCACATGATCAATTTGGAATTCTTTCATGAGGTTGAGACAACAAGGGTGCAAATCCAAGTCCTTTTCAGGGCAATGGTAGATGAAACCTTTGACATGTTTCCCACAAGCATTACAATATCTCTTAGTTCTTTTGCCGTAGAGTTTCAAAGGGGGTGGTTGCTCATAGAATTTGAAAACGAAGTCTTTGAAGATCTCGTGGGTTGTGGTGGGCTTGCTAAACATGCAATCTTTGTGAAGATCATAGTTGCAATCTTCACATCTGTATCTCATCCCATTGCTGCCATATTCCTTGCATCCGTTGCATATGTAGCATTTTTTGTTTGGATTGTCATTTAGCTTGAGCTCATGCTTCTTGGGACAAGTGCGATTTCTCTCCATACTAGCCAATTTCCCCCCTTTCTGATCACATATATAGGAAAGAGGTTTTTTATTTATATACAATGTATCACTTAACTATTCATTAGTAATGATAGGATCTCGCATGTCTTAGCATTTGATGTAAAAATATTTCTCATGCTATAAAATTAATGATTTATTATTATTGATTTGTACTGGTAGATTAATGCTTTGCATACACAACCTTTCTAATTATAAATTATTCATTAATTTTGTAAAAATAAAATCATGACTTATTTTATCAAACATACAAACAATATTTTGTTTCATGTCAACAGAAATAGGATAAATCATTAGTATTTTGCCTTTTAGTTCTTTACTTTTAAGGATCGTTTGCTTTTGGTCACTAGAAAAACTTCTATGTCAATTTAGTCCATACCCCTTATGTACCCACTTCAGTGTGCTCCTTGTCATCATCTAACTCACCAAAAATGTTGATATTGCTAATAAATTGCTTACATGTCACTTAATCACAATAATGAAAATATTTAACTGGTTTTAGAAAAATTCACATCAAAAACTTATGTGGCATTTGTGTTTTATTTTTTATTTTCCTTTTTTCTTTTAATTTTCATGCCAATTTCTTGGTAACCAAACAAACACACACACACACACAAAAATTTCAAAACAGAAAATCAAATGACAAATACCAACTTAAATATCCTCAAAATGGAACAATTCAAAAAATATATATATAAATACATAAGAAAAATAATTTATATAAAAAATAAAAAACATAAATATGCTATGAATTTCTATTTTTCAAAGTATTTCAACATATTTGTTACAAGAAATTGGAAGATGTCAGGAAATGACGTTGTGTGAGGGGTTTGTTTCTTCTTCTTCTTCTTCTTCTTCTTATTATTATTATTAACTTAAGGCTTATTTGGTCTTAGTCATGTGTGGTGTGGCATATACCAGGTTGCTTAGGATCCTCTCCATTTCATTAGAAATGAAGAGTGTCCAAATAAGGCCTAAAGATTGATTTAAAATAAATCCATGGCCTAAAATCTGCCATGTCATTTAAAAGCACTAACATGAGACTTAACTGAGTAAATAGCTAAACTAATGTTAGTTTCAACGTCTAGGTTTTCTTCTCTAAGGGTCTGTTTGTAATCTGTTTATTTTGCTGAAACTGAAAACTTTTGCTAAAAGTACTGTAGATAAAGATAAAAGTTAGCTGAAATAATATAGTAGGACCCATGAAGAGTGTCCAAATAAGGCCTAAAGATTGATTTAAAATAAATCCATGGCCTAAAATCTGCCATGTCATTTAAAAGCACTAACATGAGACTTAACTGAGTAAATAGCTAAACTAATGTTAGTTTCAACGTCTAGGTTTTCTTCTCTAAGGGTCTGTTTGTAATCTGTTTATTTTGCTGAAACTGAAAACTTTTGCTAAAAGTACTGTAGATAAAGATAAAAGTTAGCTGAAATAATATAGTAGGACCCATGAATAGTACCAGAAATAAGCTAAATAGTAAAATAAATTGGCAAAAATAATTTTTGCCAAACGGACACTAACTCTCTATCCCTCTCCTCTCTGTTTCTCTCCCTCCCATCAAACCCAGTGATGGTCAAGCTTCTCCAGTTCTCCACCTATGTTTCTAAAGGAAATTTTGATATCAAATTTATGTTTTTTTTTTTTTCCTTTTCTTTTCTTTTTGTATTTGCCAAGATCATCCCTTTCTTTCATTTATAGCACAAAATATTATGCTTTTCTTTAATTGAATTTTTTTTCCTTCTTTGCTATAGATTTGGGGTAACTATAGTTGTTGTATGAGTCTCTCTCCATTTTTTTTTCTTTAATTTTTTTTTTTTTTTTTACCGAACCCCTTGGATCTCTTTTTGTTTCACTTTTGATTGGCTTAATGATTGAGTTTTATTATTTACTATAAAGCTTGATGATTTTGCTTGGGTTTTAAAATTGGGTTATTGGCGGGACTGATTTGAATGCTAATGTAAGTTTGGTAGTCATCAAATCATAGTCACAACTTGAATTAAGCTTTCATATGTAATTGCTTCTTATTAGGATACCCCTTTGCTTATATGGACAATAAGGATAGATGATAGAGATAAGTAACCACATGTTTGTACTATTCAGCTAGCTTTTAACTTCTTCTTTTTTTCTACACTTTCAACAAAAAAATTTCAGTTTCAGCTAAAAAAATTTCAGGTTATAATTATTTAGAGGGAGTCTATGTATGTTACTTGTATATACTTATCCAAAAAAAAGAGTATGATGCTTGTATATAAATTTTCCTATTTACTAATACAGTTTGTATCACTTGATTCACTTGTCAAATAATAAGGCTTCCATTTCTCCTTGAAATGTTAGGTTAGTGTCTTTTAAATGATGTGGCATATTTCAAGACATAGATTGATTTTAGTTAAATCTCAGCCCTTAAAGAGAAATGGAGAGGATCCAAATCAACAATAACAAAACAAAACACTGGTACATTACCCAGGCTGGGTTAAGCCCATTAACCTCTAACTTTCCAAGTGGCCATAGCTCATTAACAAGCGAAAACCCATAAGTTAATGGCCCAAACAAATGCAAATGTATTTCTTGGCCCCATCTTGGTCCAGGTTCAGATGGGCCTAGAGACATTTGAAACGGGTTGAGTCTGGTTAATCAAGTTAGGGTCGAAAATGGGTTCAAGTAAAAATTTGGCTATCTTTTGCTTGAGTCAGGTTAATCGGATTACAGGACATATTTTTTCACATGTTAAATGAAAAAAAAAAAAACTAAATAACAAAAATGACAAGATACTCAAAAAAATAAGTTAAATAATAGATAAACTCTTAATTTTACATAATTTAAAGTTCACTAATGATATAATTACCATAAAATTTAGGTGATTTGTCATCTAAAAAAATGACATAGTTTTGGTTTCTTTTTCTTACATTAAAAAAATTCATAAAATTAAGAAAAATAATTTTTTTTTTTTTAAAACAGCAGGTGTCCATAACTTTGCTGGCTTTCTCGTGCAATAGCAATGTATTCATTCGACTCTTCCTCTTAGATATAGACTTCATTTCGCTTGGAGATAGTGAAAGAGATGATTCATTTGCAACAGATGAATATTAAAATGACAAGGATTTTATGAGTTTTATTGCAAAAATTTAGGGTTTAGACCAATGCTTTGGGTCTTTTATCACACCAAAAGACATAGAAATGTTTAGACCAATGTTTCAATCTAAGCTCAATTTCTCTTATTCTTGTTGCCTCATGGTCAAATTAGGAAGAAAACTTTTTGGTGGCTGTTATTTGATTCAACGTAGTCATTACCTTTGGATGGTTGACGTTATGTTTCCTTTACATGGTTTAGCATTTGAAGTGATTTGCTAATTTATATGGTCACAGGTCAAAAGGTTGACCCAACTTGACCTAGGAAAAAACAAGTTGAGTCATGAGTCAACCCATTTTTATTTAAATAAAAAATCTTCGATTTGAGTTAAATATTTTCCTTCAAGCTACCGGATCCGAGTTTAATTTTATCAGTTCTATTTGAAATGATACTATTGTTCAAAAATAGGGAACTTCTTAAAATGCCATTTGTTTTACACTAGAGGTGATAAGAATTTATATAAAAATCTTGTTTATTATTTAACAAAGCCAAAGGGTATCGTTAAAGAGTGTCCAAGAGAATTAAGAGCATCTCTAGCTATCTCTTGACTTTCTTAACCAAAACGGAGAGAGAAAACCCACATTTTTATTATAGAAAGTCAATTTTCATATAATTTTATAAATTAAAGAGAGGTAAAGAGATATAGGTTGGGATTGTGTCCAGTACATTAAAGCACTGGACACTTTAGGATATGGACATATGTCTATATCCCAACATGTCCAATACACTAATGCACTGGACACAAACCGAGTCCAAGAAATATAAATATAAGTTTGTTTGTTTGTTTGTTTTTGTGTTTTTTTTTTTTAAAAAAAAACAAATATAAATTTAAGTAGGTAAAGAGCCCATTTTTAAAAATAATAGTAATATTAATATTTTCCCTCCATTAATAAGAGCCAATGATTTGTGTTTGTGTGTTTGTTTCTCCAGAAAAACAAAACAAAACAAGTCCGCTCCATTTTTATCCCTTCAATTTAGCCACCCATTCCTCCTCGCCATTTCTTCATCTCCAAATCTGGACCCTCCAAAGCTTACAAGGTTTAATCTCACAACACCTTTAACTAACATTTCCTAGTTACGTTCAACCTCCATGTTGTTCTGCAACAAGATTCTCTAACGTTCAAACAGCATTTTTCCAAAGCACCCATTATCACTCAACTCTTGTTCTACAAACACTAAATTGGAAAAAAAAAAAAAAAACATTGTTTTGAAAGTAGCACAATGAAGGACTAATACTACCCATGATGCCATGGTTAATCACTATATATGAATTTCCCAAAATATAATCTTTACCATTCAAGAATTTGGTTTATGATTGTGATCACTTGGATGGTTTTCCTAGAGTTTGTGATTTGGAGAGGTTCAAGTGATGGGAATGAGTGTTTTCAGGGCTAATGCCAATTGGGTTGCCCATGTTTTGTTGTTTCTCATTGTATTTGTGGGTCTAGTGCCTTGTATTCACTGTGTGGACGGAGATGATTACAGTAAGACCGGTGACCCAGCTCTGCTTCCCGCTGTTACACAGGTTATCTATGGTCGCCTTTCCAATCTCACTAAAATTTTGACCCAGGACATTGTTAGCAATTTGGGATTTTGCATTAAGGATGTGTGAGTAATTTGATTTTTTTTTAATATTTTTATTAAAAAAAAAAAAAAAGTAGTTTAATGCTTTATTCCACTTGTTTTGTTCTGACCCACGATTTTGTTTTTGTTTTTTCTTTTTAGGAATACTGATTGGAATGGTGCATTCAATTATGCTGGGAAGTTGGATTTCTTGACTGATTGTATTAAGAAGACAAAAGGTATGATTCTCTGGGCAATTGCAAATGGATTTGCTGTGTTTGCAGAAACGTTGTACCCATGTACAACGATGCTTTAGAACTTTTTGTTAGGACTTGTAGATTCATAACATCTCTATATAACAAACAAGGAGCATTCTTGTTTTGCTAGAAACAAACAAGGGGCATTAAAAATGAAACTAAAGGCACAAATTTTCAGTTTATAAGAGACATAAGAATCTTAGTAATAATATAACTTGTGAGAGTGAGGGTTGTTCGTTACATCCCCAAAGCTATGAAAATTACTTTTCATTTGGTGCATATCGTGTGTTTGGATTAACTTTTTGCTCAAAGCTTATTTGATTATTTGTTGAAAGTTTGCAAAAGTATAGTTGTACCTAGAAAAAATGAGGTATTGAAAAACTATACATAAGTAAATAAGCTAATAAACTAACCGATAATAGCTAATCCAAATGCATCAGAATGGCTGGACCACCCTCATCTAGGGTGCAGAATGTTAAGATCTAGCTAGTATCAAGATAGAACCAGGAACTAAAGGGCTACATAAAGTCTGTAGGCTAAGTAATCTGATCCTATATATTAACATCTCAACTTTCATTTTTTGTGGATTCCTTCCCTTCAAAGGAATACCCTTACCTATGTCCTGATGATGGATGTTGATAAATTATAAATTGACCCAAAAGCTTAAACCATTAAGAAATGGTAAATTTAATCACCTAACCATTAACACCTTTGCTCATGTGTGGACACGTGAAATTTTTAATGAGTGAATCCCAATACGTGAGATTTTTAACTTTTTAAATGAGAGTTAGAGCGGAGACGAGATTCAAACTCAGGAGCACGTGTTCTAATACCATGATAAATTATTAATTGTTCCAAAAGTTTAAGGTGTTAGGAAATGATGACTTTAATCACTTGACCATTATTCTAACAAATTTGAGCTACTTAACAGGAGATGTCACACAGAGACTATGTACAGCAGCAGAAATAAAATTCTACTTCAGTAGTTTATTTGAGAGGGGGGCAGCAGATGACAATTACTTAAAACCTAACAAGAACTGCAATTTGACTTCATGGGCTTCTGGATGTGAGCCAGGTTGGGGTTGTAGTGTTGGCCAAGACCAAAAAGTTGATCTCAAAACTTTAAATAGTATGCCTTCTAGAACTCATGACTGTCAACCTTGTTGTGAGGGCTTCTTCTGTCCTCAGGGTATTACTTGCATGATACGTAAGTATGTGATAAATTGATGGAACATAACTCATTGTTGGTGTTGAACTGTATCTAACAGTTTTTTTTTTTTTTCTTTTTTCTTGTAAATAAGCTTGCCCATTAGGTTCTTACTGTCCGCTTGCAAAATTTAATAAAACAACTGGAATCTGTGACCCGTAAGTTTTTTAATCTAACCTTGACATTCTTTATCTCCTATTCCAGAGGTTTCTTATGGTTTTGTACCATGCATTAATATTCATTAGCTGAGATAAATTTGCAGATACAGCTACCAACTGCCTCCTGGAAAACCCAATCATACTTGTGGGGGTGCTGACATTTGGGCTGATGTTGAAGGCAGCAGTGAAATTTTCTGTTCACCAGGATCCTACTGTCCAACTACCACACAAAAAGTTCCTTGCAGGAGCGGGTAGTGCTTTTATCTCAGAACTCACAAAACCCATCTCATTTTTAGTATAGCGCTTGATACAAATCAGTACAATATATTAACCATTTCTTTACTTATCAAAATAAATAAATAAATCAGTAGAAGAAATTTTTTTTCCCCAGTTTAATGTCTTTTGTCATGACTTGATAATATAGAATTTCCTTCAACCCACCATGTGGCAATTTGAATGATAATCCATTTGTGCTTTTAGACACATAAATTGATATCAAATGATAATCACACAACCACGTGACTGGTTTAAATGACTTAATAGATTATGTGAATAAAGTACACATGAATAGTCATCTAAATGGCTAGATAATGGATAGAAGGAGATTCCTCCAAACTGGCTTTGTCCCTTAATTATATAGTGCAATTTTTCGGTTCTCTGTATCTGTTTGTACTAATATGATTTTCTCATGCAATTTCAGACATTACTGCAGGATGGGCGCCACCACTGAAAAACGTAAGTTTTTGAATCTTTATGTTTTGTGCCATGTAACATGGCACTAATCTCAATTCTTCACTTGTGCACAAAATTTCATGGTCTTCTTGTTGTATGTAATCTATGTGCAAACGAGCTATCTTGGAGCTACCTTTTTCCCAGCACATCTGTCTCATTTACTGTTATGATTGCTTTAGATGAGGAATTTGGGAAATGAAGATTTTTAAGCCTAACCCATGTCAATGGGTGTTAACGGAGAACTCATTCATTTCTGAATGTCCTTCCTAGTATACTTGGTGAATTTCATACCTGTCTGGGGGAGAAATGAGTCAAACAATCAAAAAGTGTCAGATTGTCACATCTCATATGGAGGAACTGGGCTCTTAAATACAGTGGATCTCATGACTAAATATATGCATTTGTATACTTTCAGATAAAGACATCAAGCTGTAATTTTATCTCTTTACTCGGATTATGTTATTTATTCTGATAGTATGTAGTTTGGCTAGAGGAAGTTTGGAAATAACCCAGGGTGTATTGTGATAAAATCAGTTTGATGCACCATATTATCTGTCTGTAATTGACATTTTCATTGATGATTCCTATTAGCCTTTTTACTACTTGTTTACATGGATAATTAGTTTACACAGTAAATTTACTCCATATCTTCAGTTTGAATGATTTTGGTTCTTGTTAACCCTTTTGCAGGGTGCTTCAAGTTGACCACCTGTAATCCAAAAACGGCAAACCAAAATATTCATTTTTATGGGGTTATGCTTTTTGTAAGTAATTGCCCATCTTGTCTTAGATAAAAGGTTGACCATTAATTTTTTAGATGGTTCAGTTTGACTTGTTGTTTCTTGAAACAAGAATACATACATACTTATTTGGTGAACAATATTTACAATCTCCTGAGTTTTCATTCAGCATTAACAAAAGGCAAACATTTATCTGATCTGCTTGTTGAACATTATTTCTCCTGTGGGTCCAGCATTTTGAATTTGATGTGGTCAACTTGCCTATGCAGGCTGCTCTTTGCACTCTGCTGATCATCATATACAACTGTTCTGATCATGTTCTCACTCTTCGGGAAAAAAGAGAGGCTAAATCTAGGGAAGCTGCAGCCAGGCATGCACGAGAAACTGCGCAGGCACGAGAAAGGTGGAAATCTGCAAAAGATGTTGCCAAGAAGCGTGCAGTGGGGTTGCAAAATCAGTTATCCCGCACATTTTCTCGTAAAAAGTCTGCAAGACAGTCCGGGGAGCTGAAGGTTTTAAGTCAAGCCAAACCTGCAACAGATGCTGCTCTTTTACCACCTTTGCCTCCAAGTTCTTTAAGCACATCTGGGCAATCATCTGCAGCTCCCAAAGCAAAGAAAAAGGAACCGAGTAATCTCACAAAAATGTTGCATTCCTTTGAGGAAAATCCAGATAGTCATGAGGGCTTTAATCTGGAAATTGGGGACAAAAATATTAAAAAGAACATGCCAAAAGGTAAACAAATTCATACTCATAGCCAAATATTTAAGTATGCATATGGTCAACTGGAGAAGGAGAAAGCTATGCAACAGCAAAACAAGGACTTGACATTCTCAGGAGTAATTTCAATGGCTACCGGTAGTGAAACCAGAACTAGGCCTACGATTGAGGTGGCTTTTAAAGATCTAACTCTTACTTTAAAAGGGAAAAAAAAGCATTTGCTTAGGTGTGTCTCCGGGAAATTCATGCCTGGTCGAGTTTCAGCTGTCATGGGTCCTTCAGGGGCTGGAAAAACGACATTTCTTTCTTCTTTGGCTGGAAAAGTGACTGGATGCACCATGACAGGTTTAATTATCATAAATGGAAAAGTTGAATCCATGCAATCGTATAAGAAAATTATTGGTTTTGTACCGCAAGATGATATTGTGCATGGGAACTTGACAGTGGAGGAGAATCTCCGATTTAGTGCAAAGTGCAGGTATGCAATTTTTTGCCATGCAATCTATCTGCAATATTTGTTACCATTCTTGAATTCATATGTGGAATTCATTTACTGCTCATTATCAATAATGGCAGCAACTATGCCATGGAAATTTATAACTCAGTATCACTATAGATGGTCTCAGAGATCATTACATATCAGGATATATCATTATATGTCAGAGATTATCACTCGCCAAAATTTTCTTCACTTTTTAATGGAAACTTAAAAACCTTATGGTATTAATTGTACTCCTTTCAATCTGACACACATGGTTTTGCCAAAAGATTGATTCCATTTCCTTCAGCAACGACTGCAATCACCTTACATTTCACAGGATAGAGACTATTTTAATCAAACCCGGATTATTGCTGATTGGTCCAACCCCACAACTACACTCAATTATGAGTCTATCAAGTGTGCATTTGTCATCAGCTTATTTGGCTATTTGCTGAAGGCAAGCTAAAAATATACTTGTACATTGAAAAATTGAAGTTTTAAAAAACTGTTCATAAACAAAAAATAAAAGCTAAACAAAAAGGCTGGACACAAACGGACTGCAAATATGCATCCCCCCTGATGGATTTATCATGGTCTGGAAATTGATGTTATAGGGGCATCTTTCTCCGTGTTTGTGGGCTGTAGCTTGGTTTTATGCCCCCTGCACCACGTGGGCTTTCAAAGAAAAAAAAAAAAAAAATTTCTTCTTCTAGTAATGCTGATATGAACTCTGATACCTAGTTACACACCACGGACAATTTTTTTTTTAGATGAATGGGCAATTTATTTCAAAAGAATTAAAAGTCATATATAACAAAGCACCTAAGCCAAAGAGCTGAAAATAATCAACTCTATTACAGCCTACCCCAGATCAATAAGAAACACTGAAACAAACAGGGGATCCACCTAAAGGAGTGTCCCTAAGAACAGAATGAGAAACACCCCAAAAGCAACAAATGGCTCTGTTAATAACAGAGTTACAAAACCCTTTCTGAGATTCTAATCTGCAATTTACTTCATATTTGATCGTCTTCAATATAACTTCTTCGGAGTTAATCCTTCCTTGATGAATCACTGCATTACACAGCTGCCATATGTAGTAAATACTTGACCATAGAGCTAGTTGACAAACCACAGCCTCTCCCCAACTTATGACTTCATTCCAGTGGAATTTTGGGTGTCTTACAAGGCACCAGTTTGAAAAAGGGCACTGGAAAAACAGGTGATCTTCGTCTTCTCTTCTACTCCTACGTAAAGCACATTGTGGATCAACATTGAGTCCCCAAAGAAATTTGTCCTTTGTTGCTAGTCTATTCTGAATAGCCAGCCACCCTATAAAAGTATGCTTAGGGATATGCCTAGGAAACCAAACTAGTTTCCAACAGCTCACTTCTTGGTTTTTGCTTCTGATGTGATTCCAAGTTTCTGCACAAGAGTTATGCCCAGATTTGGACAGAATCGAAACTGGCTTGTCTTCCTCTCCCAATATCCCCAAACCATGCTTGCTTTGTAGGTTCACTAAATTTTCTGATCTTGCAGGTTTCCAAATCCAGTTCTTTCCCTATAAGACACTTGAGACCTTGGCATTGAAGTTACTAGTTGCATCATATATAGCTCTATGTCCATATTTTTTATATAGAATGCCATCTGGATGCCACCAATCATGCCAAAGAAATATATTTTTACCTGAACCTACTTCAAATTTAATGAAGGTTCTAGCCTTTTCTCGAATTTTTTGAATTTTCCTCTAACTCCAATGATAACTAGCCTCTTCTTGAAGTTTTTGAATTTTCCTCTAACTCCATAAATAACTTCTTTATCCTAACATAATTTAGGGCGACTTGAACTCATGAACTTAGGATCAATCTCTCACTCGGGAAGTGCCATCCCCCACCCTCCTACTAGCTGGGGTGCCATTAGACCAACTGGTAAATGTATCTGAAGTATTACACCATTCAATTTCAGTAATTAGAGCCTTAAACTCAAAAACTATATTAGTAGAAGATATGACATAACCAAAAGAAGTAAGCCTACAAGAGCTTTGTAGGTCAATTGATTGGCACTTCTTGACGTTTCCAAGACATCTAGGGTACAAATCTCTCTTACCCCGTTGTAACTATCGAATTATCAAAAAAAAGAACACCTAGAGCCTTATAGCTCAGTTGCTTGGAACCACTTGGTGTTTCCAAGACATCCAGGGTTCAAATCCCCTCTCTCCAATTGTAACTATTGAATTATCCAAACAAAAAAAAAAAAAAAAAAAAAGTAAGCCTTCAAATTTTTCAATATCTAGAGTTTCATACTTTATTTAAAATCTCTGACAAGACAAAATGTAGAGCACATGATGTGTCTCAAAAAAATATGCCTGCATAATTTCAACAGTGAGAGCCTTATACTTTTGTGGAGATCCTAGTTATTATATTTTTATTACCATATGTTTCACTTTACAAATCCATGTTGTCAATTAATTGATCTGTCATGCTGAACCAAACATATTCTTTTCTAATGCCTGTTTATGATTAAATATCATTTTTCTTGCCACTGATTCTTCACTCTACAATTTTGACTTCCAAATTAAATTGATTGATATCTGGAGTTTATTTAGTTCCACTCTCATTGTTCTTTCATTTCTATTTCTGGACTTCTTGATACTGTAGACTATCTGCTGACTTGCCCAAACCCGATAAGGTTCTAGTTGTTGAAAGAGTCATTGAGTGCTTGGGACTTCAGGCAGTGAGGGATTCTCTAGTTGGAACAGTGGAGAAGCGAGGAATCTCTGGAGGCCAGAGGAAACGTGTAAATGTGGGGCTAGAGATGGTCATGGAACCTTCATTGTTGATCTTGGATGAGCCAACAACTGGTCTGGACAGTTCATCTTCTCAGTTACTTCTTAGAGCACTTCGACGTGAAGCTCTTGAAGGGGTAAACATCTGCATGGTTCTTCACCAACCGAGGTATGCTCTTTTTTTCTCTAAAATTTTTTTGTGGTCTACATTAATGGCCAACATATAATTGCTCTTTTAAAACTAAAATGATGACATGTTTGTCCTGTTTCTTTTTGTCTTGCTCGTCTTTCAGTGTTTATGCATAACTTGTCACAAATTGCAATCAAAGAATTTTACTGAAAGCTTTATATATACATCTGAGTTCTATATTTTACTATTTCGCACAACAACAACAAAAAGGCATTGGCTTTAATGGTGAGCTACTGGCGAAAAGGATCACAACGAAAGGTTCATTAGGTCTTTATATTTTGGTTACTGTCCATGGTAGTGAATTTTTATTGACCATGTTAGTATAGTGTTTCCAATCAATTAACTATGGAAATAAATTCTATGAATTTTTGGACTTCATGTAGGATTTCTGTCAAGTGATTTATAATTGGTTCGTTCAACCATGTTATCAGCGTTGTTTTCTCTTCCTCTTAATAGATTTATGGAGGAATAGAGTTGCATATTTATTTTTCTTTTTCATGACTAGTTCAGTAAAAATTTGAGGTTGATTCTTTTCCTCCCCTCTTCTCCCATACAGTTATTCTTTATTCAAGATGTTTGATGATATAATACTTTTAGCCAAAGGTGGTCTTACTGCATATCATGGACCTGTAAAGAAAGTTGAAGAATACTTTGCCGGCCTTGGGATCACTGTACCAGAGCGTGTTAATCCTCCAGATCACTTCATTGACATTTTGGAAGGTATAGTGAAACCAAGCTCTAGTGTTACTCCTGAACAGCTTCCTGTCAGATGGATGCTTCACAATGGGTACCCAGTACCCCCAGATATGCTGCAACTTGTTGATGAACTTGCAGCACCCTTAACTAGCTCAAATCCTGGTGATGGAGCTACCGAACAATCTTTTGCCGGGGATTTCTGGGAGGATATGAAGTCAACTGTTGAGCTGAAACGAGATCATATACAGCATAACTTCTTAAGGTCCAAGGACTTATCCAACCGACAAACTCCTGGTGTAGCCCGGCAATACAGATACTTCCTTGGGAGGTATAATCCACCATTCTTTTCTGATTTGGATAACTAAAGCAACCAAAATTTTTCTACTTCCTGAAACTGGTTAGATACAAATTAACAAATAACTCTTAGATTCCTATTCCACACAAGCCAATCAGCTTTGCTTGTGTCTATAGCAAAAGTAATTTGGAAAGATAGATGAGAGGTTAACTACACATCTATGTGCAGCTTTCTCCTGGAAGGTACAGTTTTGATTGGTCATCCTCGAAAACTTTAGCATTGAATTTGAAATTGATCTGCTAGTTAAGCTGTTCAGTTTTAAAGATATAACTCACAATTTCTATTTATACAAGGGAGTTGGTTATCCTTCTTTGACTTCCATCAACTATCAAGCTTGCTACACAAATTTCTTAACATATCGTCAAATGTTTCAGGGTTGGTAAGCAGCGACTACGAGAAGCTAGATTAGAAGTAGTTGATTACCTGATTTTATTACTTGCTGGAGCCTGTTTGGGAACTCTTGCTAAAGTGAGCGATGAAACATTTGGGTCCCTCGGCTATACTTACTCTGTCATTGCTGTTTGTAAGTCTGAAAATGCAAACTTGCTAGCTATTTCATGTTGAATTGGTGTTATCCAACACCTTTGCTGAATTACATCATGCTAGTATCACTTGAAACCACATGTATTGCATTACAGGAGAGTCAAACCTGAGAGGCTGAGACACCTAGTTTTAATCCAGTGCCTTAGCCAACTGTCCTACTGGCACTGGTTTACTTTGCCTCTTCTAAATCTTAACCTTTTCAAATGAAAATTTATCATCCCCACTCCCCTCCCTTTTAAATATAAGTAGTAATCTGTTATCTCCCTTATGAAGTACATATTATCTTGCAAAAAATTAGAATGTACAAATTAATTAAGTTGTCATAACTCATAAAGTAGATTTTTTTACTGCGTCCTTTCTTATGTTCTATCTTTAATTGTCCATTTTCAGCACTACTAAGCAAGATTTCCGCATTGAGAACATTTTCTCTGGACAAATTACACTACTGGAGAGAGAGTGCATCTGGGATGAGCAGTCTGGCCTATTTTCTGTCCAAAGACACAGTTGATCATTTCAGTACAGTCATCAAGCCTTTGGTTTATCTGTCCATGTTCTATTTCTTCAACAATCCAAGATCATCCTTTGCAGATAATTACATTGTTTTGCTCTGCCTAGTTTACTGTGTAACAGGCATCGCTTATATACTTGCCATCTACCTTGAACCTAGTCCTGCCCAACTGGTATATACTGGAAGATGACATTGATCAACTCATTGTGTATAATATGTAATTTTTCTCTCTCCGTCTCTTTTCTAATCAGTGTTCTAATTCATTTTCTCCTTGCAGTGGTCGGTGCTTCTTCCTGTTGTTTTAACTCTTATTGCGGCCCAGGATACAGACAGTGTTTTTGTGAAGCATCTAGGCAATTTGTGCTACACAAAGTGGGCTTTAGAAGCTTTTGTAATTGCAAATGCTGAAAGGTTTGTTGTGACTATGTTCCTCCTCCCCTCCCCCCTCCTCCTCCATGTAATGGATTCACACTTACTCAGATATGAACTAGGCAACACTAGACAATCATGCAAAACTGGATATTGTTACCAGGAAATTTGCTTAAAACCTCATTGCATCATTTTATATGGAATAACGGCATCAGTGAATATTTTATTTGGGATACAATGCTCAGAATTGCAATTTAGACATATAAGTGAGGAAACTGAGTGGTAATGAGAAGTTCTTTCTATGTGGTTCCTTTGTGCTGTCTTCTGTTGACTTCTTAAGGCTGCATTTTGGTTAACGAAGAAGTTGCTCCTTGCATTTTCCAGGTTTATGCACATTGCCTTTTAAATACCTAATAGAAGAAACTAGTTTTACCATCCAAGAAAACCTCCCCTAGATACTGTAAAATGCTAATTTCCTGAAAATGAGGAATATGCGGTACCTATCTATTGAATATGTAAGGGTTACTTCAATAATAGCTACTCAGATATAGAGAGTTTATTAGTGACTATAGGTTTGCTTACAAAATTGTTTACTCTAAATTACCAAGAGAATGCTAAAACTTGCTGCCTTTTAATTAATGGAACTATGCCTGGAGATTCAATAGAGATTCAGTGGCAAGACAAGAAAAATATCAGAAATTTTAACTGAATGATCTGAATACCATTGTATTTCAGTGGCATTGACACAGAAGTGATGATTCATACTTGACATGATGTAAGTATTTTGGATTTGATTAGGTTGTTTTAGGTATCATTGAAGCTCAGCAGTGTTCTCAAAAGAAATTAGACCACTCTCACTCAGAACTTGTGTTTGGGTTATATCTTTCTGTCATTGAACTCCTCTGTACAGTTTCATATCTTTGCATGTGAGCTATAATTTGCTTCTACATCATACTCTTTTGACTCATATAAGATCTTGATGTAACTTGAGGAAACATCGCTTCATAGTAATTATTTTAAGATTGTACATCTCTAATCAACTGTATTACGTAGCCAGTTTTGCCATGTAACAGTTTTATCTGCTGTGTTCCTCAGGTACTCTGGAGTGTGGCTGATTACTCGATGCAGTTCATTAATGCAAAGTGGCTATGATCTCCATGATTGGACTCGTTGTTTAATTTACCTCATTATTACTGGAATCATTAGCCGTGTCGCGGCATTCTTTTGTATGGTAACCTTTCAGAAGAAGTGATTTTGGACATGCTCTTTTTACTGCTGTCCTAGTGTACAAATTTTAGAAGTCAATTTTGGTATCCTTATATCATAGAGGCTCACAGTGGGATCCAAAACTGTCAGTGATGAAAGAAAATTCCCTTTAGGAATAGGAATTGATGGCTAACAATTAAGCAGAATCATGTAAATCAAGTCTCATGACCCAGTTTAGGATTTTTAGGATTTATGGTCATTTCTTTTTGTACTTACGTTTATTTGTAGATAATTAGAAAACTGACACGTTTATTTGAAGGTAATTAAAAATTATGCTTATTTGAGACTCTAGTTAATCTGTACTCCCTGACTCACTCTCTCTCTCTCTATCGTTAGGGCATGACAGGATGGCCCTGAAAGCAATCAAACGCTACTTTTTGTATCTTATTTGGGTCCTCTCTCTCTCTCAACTTTAAAATTTAGTTTTTCATTTCTAAACCATTGAAAATGTTACATTTTAACTCAGTTCTTTTATTTGGATAATTTCATGGTGGGTGGAAAGGAGATTTAAATTCACGTTCTCAATTAAAATGCTAAAAAGTGCCAATTGAGTTATAAAAATTTTATTTATCCTTAAACTATTAAAAAAAGATTTTTTTTTTTCCCTATTTTCATCCTTAAACTACTAAAAAAAAATCTCTTAAAAAGGTTTAGAGAACAAATGTGAAATGTATAAAGTTGCAGGATCAAAACAGAGAAATTCCTACAAATTTTGTGGACAAACAATATTTTAACCAAATATATGAATCTCATTCTAATTGCGTCTCTCCATTTGGATGGGGTTGGGCTTACAATAATTTATTTCTTTTGGTCTATCAAGGAAGAGATCAACAAAAATCAACTGGTAAATAAAAGTGTAATGATAATCACTTTACACACTCACTATAAATATACGCTGCCACATGGACTGAAATCATGTTTTAAACTTTTAATTGAAATTGTTTTAAAAACATAATCTCAAAAGGAAATGTGTGCAGAGTGTACAATAACAAGTGCGTAATAAGATTTTCCATAAATAAAAATAGTTCTCGGTTGAATCAATTAAAGGAACCAGCACATGGGCTTCAATAAGTTAGAGAGGTACTCAACACAAGGTACGTGCATAGATACTGTCACTATTCAAAAACATCAGTTGGTTTAGGGGGTTTTCGACTGTTGTAATAAGATGTTCAAGGCATTCAAATGGTCCAAAGTCAATGTAAACCATACCAAAAAAATAATGAGAGAAACAAACCAACAGAGATATCCCTTATCATCACAAAAACCTAGCAAATCACTGAAACTAAACTCCTTACAAAATACAATGTCCCATCCCCCATACAATGTGAGAACATTGCAGAGAAATCCCAATCACATAGATGTTAATGGAGGGAATCCAACTCTAACATATACATGTAATGTTGTACACCAGAGAATGTCATCTCACCCTCCACTGTATGAAGTATAAACCATCAAAACAAAAATTATGTCAACCGCAAAAATGTCATGCATCAACACACAATATGGCTAGCAAGACATATATTAGATCACCAATATTGCTCGGCACTTCATCAATATGAGTATCGTAGTACTGCTCTATGTCTTGTAGGATTCTGATTTCATCAGTTTTGGCCAAGTATATTGCAACAACCTGCAAACATCAAAAAGTCAGTTTCAATGACAATGCCCAGATCAACTACAAGATAGAGAGAGACAGATGAGGAATACAATAACATTAGCTAGCAGACTAGTTAGCAAGAAATGAATAAGGGTGACAAACATGGAAAAAAGAGAATTTGAGACAATCAAAATGCAAAAATATTTCCACAGTGCAAAATATTGATTCTAAATTGCAAAACAAGCCAAATGTAATTTGCACTAACAAGTTAAGTGGCATCCGGTAACAGTTAATTGAACTTGTAAGTTTACCAGTAGTTTCAATTTTTCCATTCACAAGCAATATATATTTTTACTGTTTAATTTTGTAGTCAGAAACAAAATGTTGTTTATCTTTTCAATTTTGCACATTAGAAGCAATATGATGTGCTTTGAATATTTTTCATGCAGAGAAAAAAAAAATTTGACAGTCAACTCCTTGCACAGAAGAAGGCCAAGCAGTGTCACCAATTTGTGAATTCATCCATGATAATTGATACATACTACCTCTGTCCCATTTTTTTTGTCCTCTATTCCATTTTGAGATATCCCAAAATATTGTCCTGTTTCTAAAAATAAAAGTCATTAATTTACTAATGTTCCTATTATACCCCTATTAATTTACTAATTCAATTTTTTGATAAATTTTTTTAAGGGTAGTTTTGGAAACCTATACATTTTTATAAGGTAGACAAGACAATAAATGGTGTTCCCTTAAAAAGTTTGACTTTTCAAACAGGACAAAAAAAGTTGGACGGAGGGAGTATATAACATAATAGAATAAATATTTACCTTTCTTCCTTGAGGACCAGAACGACCAATCCGGCGAATGTAAAGCTCCGGATTGTTTGGAAGGTCATAATTGATCACCAGGAGAGGAACCTGGCAAGAGAAAAATGAAGATAACATGAATGGAGAAGTATAAACACCACAAGTCGTTCTTCCACATAAAACTACATGGCCACAAATACAAATATAATATAAAAGTGAATATATATTATGGTTATGGAAGCTCAAATGCACAAGATGTGATCATTCGTGTAGAGCAGAAAACTTAATGAGTAAAATGACAACAAAGAATTATAATCTTTGCCTATGGAGGACAAAACTCAGAATATACAATTTATGGACCTTGCTTAGAAGATCATTTCCCAAAACCCTCCATATACATATATATATATATATATATATTACATTCAAATACAAACACACATCAACACATGACTACATGAAACACAACTAACTATTGTAAGTTACACTTACACACACCACCGGTGGGTTTTAAACCCACAACCTTACCCTCACTCAGGTTTGTATAGGAGGAAGTGTTATTTGAGTCAAGGCTCTTTGTTACTGACAGTGTTTTAGCAATGGCAACTTAAGGTTTTCTCATTTACCATTACAAATTTTAGCTTGTTGCAAAATAGTAATACATCGCCAAGATCCTTGTAGCTCAACTGGTACCGCATGATATTTCAAATTCTCTCCCCTTCGTTGTAACTAATTATTTAAAAGAACATATAGTGCCTGCTGCTGCAGAACAAGTTCAGTTTGTTAAGTTCAAGGTATAGCTTTTGATCCTTGGGCCAGTTCCAACTCCTCCTCAATGTCTTCCTGTTCAGATAATACATTCAACCAACTGCAAGAGCAATACCCAAGAATCAGGATATGAAGTGATGTGAGAATAGTTCATAATCCTGAAGATGAAACTCTATCAGGAGAAACAAGTCCCCAAAGCTAATTAATGTAAAATATAACAGAGAGGACTAGAAATTCTAATAACTGCAAGAGATGCAACTTTTGCACACTTGAGGATCCATAGCTGACCCCAAAAACTTTTGGGACTTAGGTTTTGTTGTTGTCGTTGTTGTATGTTGTTGCAAGAGATGAAACTTTTGCACACTTGAACTCAAATTTAAGAATTTATGAGTATCATAACAAAATATAACTGATTGATAGAAAAGATGAACTGCATACCCTTTTGCTCTGGTACACTCCCATTGGTGAGAATAATGTGGGACTGAAACTTCTTCCTTTCGAAGAGAACTCCTATCTAAGCCCATAAATAGTTTCTACTAGAGACGCAAAACAAACTAAATATGTGTTGCTAACTCATATTAGCTCTCTTCTCTCTCTTTTTACTGCCCAGCAGAAATGTGAAACTGAATTCTTTTTGTGGTCTAGAATCCTTCAAACGATTATTGGTGATGAACCCTCCAAATCTAAGGCCTGGCAGTATGAAGGCTGCTTACAAGTGAAGAATATACTCTATCATCAGGTGTAAGGCCCGACTTCATCATCTCATCATACAATCTAAAAGCTTCATCTGATCTCCCCTCCTTAGATAAGCCTGAGATCATTGCTGTGTAAGTGACTACAGTCTGAACTAAACCCTTCCAAGACATTTCATCAAACAGTTTTAGTGCCGTATCTACCTTCCCATGAACACTTTCCCCATGTATAAGAGATGTGTATGTATATGCGTCCAGCATTATACCCTTATCTTCCATCTCATCTTTTAGCCTATGAGCTTCTTTCATCTTTCCTTTCTTGCTATACCCATCAATTAAAGCATTGTATGTAAATGTATTTGGTTTTACTCCCTTCTTTTCCATCTCACTGAACACCCTCTTTGCCTCTACAAAGTTTCCTTCTTTGCAATATATGTCAATCAAGGTAGTCAAAGTCACTGTATTTGGAGCCACACCCCTTTCTACCATTGTATATAACAATGTTTTCGCTTCCTCATGCCGATTCAATTTACACAACCCGCTAGCAATTATGTTATAAGTAAATGCATCAGCCTCAAGTCCTTTATTTTCCATGACACCCTTCAATCTTAGAGCTTCATTTATCGTCCCCCTTTTGCAATACCCATCCATCAATGTATTAAATACCACTTGATTCAGGTCAAGTCCTTTGCTTTGCATCTCATTTACTAAGATTTCCGCCACTTCCATCTGCCCTGCCTTGCATGAACCATTAATTAGAGCCCCATAAGTATGCACATTAGGAACAAGGTCTCTCTCGGTTAATTCATCAAACAACGCAAATGCCCTTTTCATATTCCCTAATCTACAATTCCAACTTATAATTGAAGTATAAACATGAACATCTGCTTTTATCCCTTTCTTACACATTTCCCCAAACAACCTCTCTGCCTTTTCAATCTTGCCACAACTCGCATACAATTCAATCAAAATTGTATAAGTTGCTACATTGTAAGCCACTTGATCCCTCTCCATCATGCTCAACATCTCATTCACACCCCCAAAATCCTTTCTTTCAACATATGCATTCACAAATGTGTTGTAAGTGATCACATTGGGTTTAATACCTCTACCAACAATTTCAGCCATCAACTCCCTACCCCTTTCAACGTCTCCTCTCCTACACAACCCATCAATCACACTAGTCATTGCATAAACCGTAATCTCAACACCCGACTCAACCATTCGACGAAAGAACTCGAAACACAACTCCACCCTATCACACCTCTTCAAAGCAAGCAAAAGCACAAAGCAAGACCTTTCCTCAATCTCAAACCCATTCTTCTCCATATAATCAAACACCCCAACAGCCTCTTCAAACATTCTATTATCCGAGTAAACCCTCATTAGCATATCATACAATTTCCCAACAAATTTAGGCCCATTAAACCCATCCTCCTCAACCAACGAAACAATAATGGAAACCGGGCATCGGAGATTATCATCAGCCACAATACAATTCAATACATTCTTCATTTCAGCAAACTTTCGAGCCCCATATAACCTACAAACAAGGGTTATATGGGCTCGAAGATCGGGTTTTTGTGGAGTTAAAGATTGATTTTTTTGCAAAAATTTGAAGAAACTCAAGCAAGAACGAGGTGGGACATGTGGGTTTGAGAGAACAAGGTGGATTATGTGGGAATCTAGATTGGAGAGCAGGGATGGTGTGGCCTGAAGGGGTTTAAGGCCCGAGCTCACAAGGGTTTTAGCTAGCTTCTCGGCAATTATTTCTTGGTTCGATACCGAAGTGGGGTTTGAGGGGATGACTTTGTTGAAGGTTTTCAAGAGATTTGCGATCGACATTTTCTATGACAGAAATGGAAGAAAGCTCTACAACTGAACTGGTTGCACACCCAGCTTAAGTCGATGACAATGCTAAATTACCATTATACCCCTTTTATACTTTTTTTTTTTTTTTTTCCATAGTACTTAAAGTTTTAATTTCAGTGTGATTCCGATTATCTTAATCGGTAAAATCTCGTCAAAAGTCTTATAACCGAATTAACATCTTTCCATGCATAAAGTGGTTGGAAGTCTAGAGAGAAAGTGTTTGAGCTACAAGGTTAGCAGATTTCTCAACAAAAAAAAAATGTAAAATCTTTGACGATTGAATAAGTGATCTGGATTCAATCTCCACTTACACCAAAAATCGATTGTTGTGTTGATCTAATGATAAAAGCTATCATAAAAAATTGATAAAATATCTAATGACATCATAGGTTGAAATTCTCTTAAAAAAAAATTAATTCTAGTATTATATTAGACTAGGAAATGAAATATTAGGATTGATGCTCAATAATTATTATAATTATTGGGAACATGTTTGGGTTGTCCAAGGAAAGGGTAAGGCAGCTGGAGAGGCGAGCGAGCATTGTATAGGCTCAAGCAGTGTCTTGGTAGTGAAAGGACTTGGGGCATATGCAGATTTGCCTTTTTAGTTGTTGAATGACAGAGCTAGCTACTATGGATGTGGTGTTCTTGCCATATGGTTAGGTTTCTAGTTTCTCAAAAAAAAAAAAAAAAAAAAAGACAGGTGGAAATTTGTTGTTACAGCTTTTGTCTCTTGAAGATGGATTTACCTCTAGTTGTGGCTTCAAATCTGGAGGGTCCCCAACTCCCAACTTGATCTTAAGCTAGTTGTTCAAGAATTCAAGCTAGCCTAGAATCAGGGTCTGTTTGAATATTGCCTATTACTAAAAATACTGTAATAAAATAATTTTTAAATGTGTGAATAGTACCGTGGAATCCAGTTTTGAAAAAAAAAATTGCTGAATTAGACAACTTGTAGGTCCCATGAATAGTACACGGGACCCACTATATTGAACGCAGACACACTGAAACTGAATTTCAACGTAATCCAAACGAAGGCTAGAACTCAAGTTCTTCAAAATGTTAATATGTATGTTCTTCAAGTGAGTGTGTATCTATTTCTCTACAGTTTCTTAGCAGGTATTATAACATCTTTGAAACGGCTTACATAATTTTATTTTTCAGATAAGATCCTATTTGTCACATGCACTACCTTCTTTCTAGGACCAATTACTTGTTTGCTATTGAGAAACTGTGAGCATTTCGAGGCAGTTTGGAATGGATGGCAATATAAAAGGGTCTCCTTCTAAGAGCATCCACAGCAGATGTGGCAAAAATTATGCCATTTTACAACATCAAAGACCTACTTTATTATTTTACCACACAATTTTACAACATCCCATTTATCAGATGTTTTATCATACAATTCTATACATTAAAATAATATTTCCTACCCATTAAAATAATATTTCCTACTCATCAAACACAATCAACAGCCACTGCAAACAACCAACAGCCACCACCACAACCACCACAACCCAAAACACAATTCAAAACAAACCCAAGCAAATCCATCCAAATTCCACAACAAACAACCATAACCCCAACCCAAACAACCCATCAACAACGCTGACAGCCACCACCGGCCATCACCCCCACAGCCCACCACCATTGCCACTGTCACCGCCCATAGCCCACAGCCCAGCACCACCATCAGATCAACCCAAATTGCAGCAAAAAAAAAAAAAAAAACCCATAACTAGAGAGAGGCAGAGTGAAAGGCGGACAGAGAGGAGAGGGAAGAGGGTGAGAACGGTGAGATTGAGCGTGGGTGAGATCGAGCACTGCCTCCGCCTTTGCCGCCGCCGCCGTCAGGGGTTTTCTCCAGAAGCTTCTCGTCCAATGTGATCGACGATGATCGGACAGTCGTGGAGGTGTTTTTGATTAACCACGGGGAGTGTGAGCTCAATCTGAGGCCTGATTTTGTCTCCGGACGGTGCCCCAAGACGGCATTGACAGTTGCCAAGAAACGGCAAGCCAGAGTGAAAGGCGGACTGGTCGAAGAGAGAGGGAATCGGTACAGGGAGAAGAGAGAGGGAACCGGAGTGTGAGAGAGAAGAGAAAAGAAAAAATGAAGAGAGAGGAGAGAGAAAAGGGAATATATAAAACAATAAAATTTTTGCAAGATCTGTCCGTACCGTTGCAAATTTGCAACGGTACTGTAGTCATGTTGTATAATTTTTGAGATTTAGCACATCTCATAAAGCTTCATTTTTGTGTTTGATGTGGTAAATGTGCCAAATATTTGGCATTTGGCACATTTACCACACCTGCTGTGGATGCTCTAAGCTACTGAGGTGAACAATCAAGGTTCACTAGTACTATGCAAAGGATTTAAGGTCAAATTATTAGTTGTAAGAGCACTCACAACAGTGGTGCTATATTGCTATATTTTAACTCCTTAAATATCAAAATCATGCTCCAACAATGGAGCTAAATTTTTTTTTTTTTAACTCCATTGCTATAGTGTACTGTTTATAAGAGTTAAAAAAAAAACAATAAATTTTTAACTCCATTGTTGTAGATGCTCTAATGCATGTATATGTACCAATACTTTAATGTTAATTCAGGTTTTCACAGCTCCTTCAGTGAGATCACTACAGGTTCGCATATGCCAATGGCACCTTAAATTTTACTTTGAAAGATTGAACAAGATACACTAATATCAGTCTTCTTACTATTGATGTTGTTTTGGAAAGCTGATCCCCCTACTCGAAATCTGTGAAGAAATGAATTTGAAAGGCCATTATTAACAAAAAAAAAATTTAGTGACAAAAAGGGGATGATGACATACAGAAGTGAACTTTACTCGCTAAGAAAAAAAAAAGAAATAGGGATCATGCTTGTTGGTTTATGTAGAGCCTAGTTTGTGTTTGATCAGATTATGATCTGACCTAGGGTTTGTTTGGGATCCGTTTATTTTGCTGAAACTGAAATTTTTTTGTTAAAAGTACCGTAGACAAAGATAAAAGTTAGTTGAAATTGTACAGTGAAACCCATGAATAATACCAAAAAGTGCAGTGGAGCCTGTGAATAGTAACAAAAATAAGTTTAATAATAAAATAAACTAACTTTTTAAGATGGAGCCAAACACACACCTAATATAAAAGTGTTATGGTTTAATAAGAGATTTCTAAGCCTAGAGAAAATTTTTGACCCGTCTGTGTGGAATATAAACACAGAAACATTGTGGGCCCGTTTGTTACCATTATTTAAATAATAGTTTTCAGTGTTTAAACAACATTACACATATTTTCATAAACTTTTTCACTCATATGTATTTCTGAAAAATACAAACAACATTGTTAGAACAACATTACTAAACGGACACTGTATTTCCCTGTGCAAGTTCAAAGAACATCTTACTCTCATGTGGCAAGAAGCAAACAATTGTAAAACTTTTACTTTGTCTATTTTATTAGATTATGTTACATAAACACTAATGTAACCCTAAATTTTTATATGGTGGAGGTGGAGGTGGAGGTACTTGCTAGAAAGCATGGGTGCAGCTCTAGGGCTACCGCACCCGCATCGGACTCGCGGTGACGCTCCTCCGACATGCCGATTCGGCCTTTTTTTTTTTTTTTATTTGCACCGATACAGGCCGATTCACGCCGATTCCAGCCAAAATCATGGCCGAAATACATGTTAAAAAAATAATAAAAATAAACATGTGGGTTGTATTCTAATTTATGAATATCATATTTTAGTTATTATCTACTATTACTCTTAAATTGGTATATATTTACAATTATATGAAAAAGTATGCTTAACAATATATAAAAAATATAAATAAAAATATTTTTAATAATTTTTTAATCGCCCCACCTGCACCCTACTTTTTCAAAAAATACCGAGTCCCACACCCGAATCCGGAAATCACATTCTTCATAGGGCACTCGTTGTGAACCATGTAAAATCTTTAAAAAATTGCTGGTGCCCTATCATAATAATAAAAAAATAAAAAGAACGAAAATACAAATGAAAAACTGTATGGTATCAAACACCAGCTTTGCAATATCGACGTAAAAAAAACTTGTATTCCAGAGCTACGTACATCCAAATTAAGGTTAGCTGATATAACACGTACAACCAAAAGTTACCTCCAGAGTTAATTGTGTAGGATCTATGGCGAACTCAGACTCAGCCAGGTCAGGAATCAACTCAAACTCCGGGTCGGCCATGTACATGCCTCTCTCTCTGTCTCTAGAAAATTATAGTGTAAAAAAAATCTCTGTTTTCGATTCATCGTGTGTAGAAAGTAGGATATATATACAAGTCCAGCTTGCGTTGGTTAGTACTGGTTTTTTTTTTTTTTTTTTTTTCTATCTAAAAAGTATAGGCAATGGCTAGGTCTAGTTGTGTTAAGAACTAAGATGTTGATGAATTCAAACGAGAGGTAAATTGCACCCTTTGTTGAGTAGCAGAATTAGCAGGGTGAGGGAGAGAGAGCTCTCAAGTTGATCACTGACTGTCGACATAATCAAAATGAAGAAGTACTGGTTGAGAATGAATTAACCTTATTCTCTCATTGATTAGTGTTATTATATATACAAATCTCTTTTTATATAATCAAAAACAGAGGAAGAGAGGGAGGAAATTAAATTCATTGAAAGTAACTAATTAATCTAGTAGCCTTTATACAGTCATAAGTCATAACGGCCTTGACGGGTTGCGTGTAATAAAATATCCATCCTAAGCCCACTCGCACCAGAAATTGTATAATAGAATAAGAACCATATTTTAGCTAATTAAGTCCGAAATTCACCCATATCAAATAATACAAAATTATGTAAAAATATATGATTATTACAATAGCTTTGTATTTTTTTTTTTTTAAATTCTCTCACCTCTTACTCTCATGTCTCATCAAATTCTCTCGATAATAATTTTAAAAAAAATTAATGAAAATAATTTTTAAATAAAATAGAATGTAGAATATATAATCTGATGTGGGTATTTTTGAAAATTAGTTATGTAAAATAAAATAAAAATAGGTTTTTATGCTGAAATAGACAAAAAAATTTGCATAAACTGATGCGAATGCTTTAACATATTTATTGTTATTTTACTTTTAAAGAATATTTTTAACTATTTAATAAGGGTAATGTTTGCCTAATAAATTATGGACATCGAACCTAATAACAGTATAGATAATAGTGCAGAAGATGAAGGGGTTTGCTATATTTGGATGTGGATATTGGTGGTTCAAGGCAGCAATTGTGGTCTTGGCTCCAATGGTAGCATTATTGACTCCATGCATGGTTGTCATGAATATTATTGTCCATATGTAAGCTTGTAAATGAGTAGATTTAAAATGAGTATTAAAAGTTTAGGATATTTTCATTTAATATTGTTTTCAAGTTGGAATTTTTCACCAATGTAGGTTGTAAATGAGCTGAGCAAACTTTGATTTATTTATTTTTATTAAACAGGTTTGAGCTTATTCACAAATTACTTGATTAACTTGTTCATAAATATTAATACTAATACTTTTTACCTTTTTACAAATATATATTTGTGGGGGAGTAAAATATGGGCCCATGATCTAGGCCCAAGAACGACGTTTCGTCAACAATACGCCTGAGGAGAAGAAGTCACAGAGGACCGTTGTAACTAACAGTAGAGCGCGTAAGGATCCAAAGAGGCTGGTCCGAGAGGAATACGCTCCTCGGACATGACGTCTGATGGTGAGAGGAACCTCGGCTTTCCCTTAGTCCACCCTCCAGGAAGTTCCAGAGGTAAGGATAGATTACCAATGCATATGGAAGGGATAAGGATGCAGAAATATCTTGAGGAAAAGCTGCTACCACCGCATTAAATGCATCACAGCTGCTTTCCTGGCCGCATTTATGTGGAGAAGACCCCTGAACAGTGTTGAAAGTGATCTTTATCCCCAGAAAGTCAAAAAGCTGTAAGAAAGGAAATGGAAACTCAAGTACCGTGCTAGATGACAGACAAGTGGACGATGAGATCGGGCAATGAAGGACTATATAATGGAATAAACCCTTCATAAGAAGGGAGAGGAAAAAAAAAGAGAAAGAAAGGAAAAAGAAGAACATTAAGAAACAACTACTGTAGCACCGGGAAAAAGGCAACCTAAAAGAAAGCATCTTATCCAAGATCATACCCCTCGGATTTGATTATAACCCATGAAAATTACCCAGACCTTACTCCTCGGACGTAAAATCTCAGCTCGATTATGTGTTTTAGCCCCCTCGGCCAAGTACCCAGATCCTAGTAACTGTTGTAAAAATCGCTGCTAGCCCAACTCTTTAACCCACTCTCTCACAAATTTATTGTATTGGGCTTGTTGGGCCTATTTCCTGTTTCTATTAAGGTGTGGGCTACAATTCGTGACCCTACAATATTAATTTTAATAATTAAATTATAGTTAAAATTATATTGTTAAAGTTGTCTAAATGTAATAGTTCTCATTCAAAGTAAAAGAGTATCTAAGTTAGACTTGGAAAATCTTTCCATGGATGTTTAGTTAAAACCTAGGAATTAAAATTTTGAATTACCCAAATACATGATTGTGATAAGAGAAGAATATACATACATTTTTATTTTTTTTTTAATTATTTTTTAGAATCATACAAAATGATTCTCATAGGTTATAATCCCCATTATTGAGCAATCCCATAAATTTTAAATCCTAATTCCTATGTAATCATAATGAAACAAGAAATAATTTTTACTTTTTAAAAGGCAATAGTGGAGACATACAATACAAACATGAAACACCCCCACTTTTCCCAAAAAAACCCAAAAATATGAGACCAGCGTTTCGAAACGCTTATTTCAATCTGAGTCGCTCCTTAAACCCTAACCCCACCAAGCTCACTTTACCACCCTTCTCACTCCACGCATTCCCAACTTCCTCCACTTCTCTACCACCGACGTTTCGTACCTTTCGCTTAACAACCGAAACGTTTCGTCCAACTCGCACCTGCTGCTCCTACTCTCCGATGGCGGACGGTGAAGCCCACGCCCCGCCCACCTCGTTTCCTTCGCTGGAGAAGCAGTTCGAGGTCTTCCGCGTCCAGCTCGAGGACTCCGGAAGCTTGCGCGAGCGCATTCGAGCTGTGGTGATGGAGATCGAGTCAACTACAAGGCTCATACACGCCAATCTCCTCCTTGTCCACCAGTCTCGCCCAACTCCTGGTACTCAATCTCGCTCTCTCTCTCTCTCTCTACATTTCTAGGGTTTTGGTTCGCACTCTGTTTTGTACTATTCTGAAAGAAAATGGTGTGTGTGTGTGTTTTTGTTTTGGTTTGAGTTAGAGCTTTTGGAGAAAGCGAAGGCTCAGGTTGGTGTGCTGAAGGAGCTGTACAATCGGCTTGCTGTGGTTCTGAGTGAATGCCCTGGGCAGTACTACAGGTGAGTCGTGAATGAGAGACTTTTCTTATGCAACAAGTTCATTTCTATGTCTAATGCTATGAAGCACTGAAACTTCAAAACCCCGGCGTGTCCGGACACGTCTGGGACACTTCTACATGCGTGTTATTTTTCTTTAATTGAAAAAAATCCATAAATGAACAAAATTTACCTAAAAATATGTATTATTTAATTAATTGCGGTATGTCTTGTCCTAATTTTTCAAGAATTGATGTGTTGTCGGTGTCCGTGTCCGTGCTTGACTCTAATGTATGTATCTAATTTGGTTTATTTATGTATGGTTAGGCAATTTATCTTGGTTTGTGTTGTGTTTGTGAAAAGGTATCATGGTGATTGGAGGAGTGAGACACAGACAGTGGTTTCTTTGCTTGCTTTCATGCACTGGTTGGAAACAGGAACTCTTCTTATGCACTCTGAAGCTGAGGAAATGCTTGGGTGTATGTTTGCTTTTACTCTCTCTTTTTTGTTTCTTTACAATAATGGGGTTTTATTTATTCATCTTGTTCTCTTCTTTTTTTTCCTCCCCCAAGTGGGTGTGTTTGTAAGTGCATACATCTGGATTATGTTACTTGAGCTATGTGCATTATATTTCATAATTTTCCATGTGATAGAAGTGGCAAAAACTGCTCGAACCCATTTCCCGTGTGTCCCATGATATGATCCTAGGATGACTCATGGTAGTGCAATGCTAGACTAGCAATGGAGTTATAGGGCCAACATATACACATTGCATTTCGCCTGAATCTGTGTATAAATAAGTGCTATTTTTTAAGCTCATGATTTGGAGCAATTTATGATTACATGTTTATTTCTCTTTTAAATATGGCACCCTCATGTGTGTTGACATTGGTGGTATCTATGAGAAAGAAGTGGCATGGGGGGAAGATCCTTGTGATAATCTCATTAAGAGAGGAGACACATTAGTAGGGTGGTGTTGTTTGCTTGTATGTGTCGTTGTAATGGACGGACCATGTAGCATATTTTGTTATGCTGTAATGTTGCGTTCAAGCTGTGGAGTTTTGTTTTAGTACCTTTGGGCTTCCATGGGTGCTAACCAGAATGGTCACTGATCTTTTGTTTTGATTGTGGAATTGGTTAGGCAAGTAGTCTTCACATATTTGGAATCTGGTTCTGTTATATTTGATGTGGGCACTATGGCAAGAGTGTAACCATATTACAATTGAGAATTTGGAAATTACAGGGACATATTTGATAGAATTGTTTCTAGATTGTTGTTTGATTGGTCCTGGGTGTGGGGTTTTACTAATGGTAACTCCATTTCTGAGTTTCTAGAATCATTTTCCCCTTGTGCATAACATCTTGTAATTCTTTAGACTCCTTTGTATACATTCCCATGTGCATGAAGTAGTCTCACTCAATAAAATTATTATTACTAAAAAAAGGGAGAAAGCAGTGGCAACAATGTGGCTAATTGTTTTTAATTCTCACTTCCCATACACTTATCTTCCCCCCAAAAATATCTTGAGTCTTTATGCCCTAATTTTTTAGTTAATTAATATCTATTACTGCCTACAGTGTTTCCTATCATTTCCGGTAGTAATAATACAGTTTAAGTTGCCAAAGTAATATGCATGTATTCAGGTTTTTTTCATTTTTCACTTTTGCACTGAACTATATTCTAATATTATTTATTTTTCAAATATGAAGTGAACAATTCAGAGTTTGTTCTGGACATTGAAGATTATCTTGTTGGTAAGTTTTCTTGCAGCATCAAATATTTTATTGGTAATTTGTCATAATGATGTGGATGATACCAACTTGTTGGTCACATATAAGGTCCATAAAACTTCTCCTTTTTGTGTGTGGGCCAAAACACCGCCAATGCACACAGTGACACAGACTTATGAATTCAATACAGGTGCGTATGGTACAGACTATAGAAGTATGATAATCAATTTCACAGTTCATATGCACTTGTACGACCATCCTCAAGAGTCCAATTTATACTGTCTAATTTGTTGTGGATACTAAGTCAGCATGTAGTAGTGGTCATTCTTTTTATGATAGATATACTGATGTCGGGATATTCTTAATTATGCAGGTATTTGTTTCATGTCCAATGAATTGGTAAGAACTCTTCTGCACAATTTCAAAAGCATGGCATCTTGCATATGCAAACTGCAAACATTTGCTCTGCATGTTTGTCATTAGTCTTGATTAAAATGGTAGGGACACCAGGAATACGTGAAAATTGTATATGGGAGTAAAAAAATGTGAAGAGGTGCATTCTGGAGAATACACTCAAACCATGTGTTTTGAACATTATAATATGATAAAGATGAGCAAATTGATCGAGTTATGCTGCTCATTGATTGGCCTATTTGTTAGTGTTAAAGTAAACAATAAATTAGTAAAAAGGAAGGGTTTCTTAGGCAGTACATTGTGTCTTTGCAGCCAAGGTATGTGGTGAATCAAGTGACAGCTGGAGACTATGATTGCCCAAGAAAGGTGTTGAAATTCTTAACGGATCTGCATGCAGCCTTCCGTATGCTTAATCTCCGAAATGATTTTTTGCGCAAGAAGTTTGATGGTAGGCCATCTTATCAAACCTTTTTCCCTTCATAATCCTTATATCAATGCAAAATTTCCAAGTCTGCTATTATTTTGAATGGGGTCCTCTTGTATTAATCTTCCCTCATCTTTCACCTGTGGCAGGTATGAAGTATGACCTAAGAAGAGTTGAAGAAGTTTACTATGATGTTAAAATTCGAGGTTTGGCTGTCACCGGTGATGCAATTGGAGAACAAGGAATTGAAGGACAATCTTAAATTACAAGTAGTTTTCTGATTCTTAGTTATCTCTGTACATCTTGATGATATGACAAGTCAGTAACTTCGCTCATTTGAAATATTTAAGATGGCTCAAAGGGTTTTTGTGTTGCAAAATCAAAATCAATTCCTTTGAAAATGCCTGGTCTGTCCAAGTCATCAGATAATTAGGTGAGATATAGGTGATAAGTCAGTAATTTTGCTGTTTGAAAGATTTAGATAGCTCAAAGAGGCTTTTGTGTCGCAAAGTCTAAATTAAATTCCTTTGAAAATGCCTTGTCTGTCAAAATCATTATAGATAATTGGGTAAGATACAATCATACAAATAGTGCGATGAAGGGTTTTGACCTTTGCATTCATAAATAGCATTTTAGATTCTAATGTTTCAAAGCCTTTTCAAGGACATAAATGGAAGTTTATTGTGCGGATTTCTTCTCTCTTTGTCCAAGTAATAGTGTAGCAATAATGATTGCAAATTTGCAACCACTATTTTTTTTAATTTAATTTTTCCCCTTTTTATGCTTTCAATAAAGTTTTCCAGTTCATTCAAAAAAGATATGAAAACACAGACATTTACATTTTTTACCATGAAAACAGAGACATTATTGGTGTCAATGTCAATTCTTAAAAGTGGAAAATAGCAAGGTGATAGAAAATCAGAACTGTACCTACCAAATTCATTACAAGGGCGTGACGCCTCTGAAGTCAAGAAGATATTTGCGATGCGAACTGTTACTCTCCTTTAGCGGTGGATGTCAATGAAATTAACATATGATATGATTTTAGTAGGGACCATCAGATTTAAAAACAATAACTCTTCATGATTATGTATATATACACAATTTGCACAAGAAGCTAATGTTTCTTTATGTTAGCGATAAGATTATGTGAAAAACCAATATTAACTTATTATCGGTAAAGTTTGATTACAAATCTAGTTGTAGTTAATTATTACAATTCTTACTAAAATAATTAACATAACTATATAATTTGAAAATTTAACCGTTGAATTATATATTCTTTGTGTTCTTAACAAGAGTGTCAAATTCTGTGTTAATCGGATGTTATTTACTATTTGATTCATAAACTTAATTTTTATACATAATTTTAGACTACAAAAACTTGAAATTTAAATTTTTTAATGATGGCGTAGCTATTGATCTTTGATCTTTTGGAAACTTTGTAAGCATAGCATAGAATATATAAGAAGAAAAAGTAATTCAACGATAGATTTGTCAAAATTCACATCCAATAAAAAGATATTGAGTGAAGTTGTAATCATTGGTTACAACATAGTTTGTGCCAATCTTTGTCCCTCCTCGATAGCACTTTTTCGAAATTCAAACTAAGATGTATAACTACATAGTCTACATTTATTTGCACAATCAGAATTAAATACTAATTTACTTGTACAATCTTTGATTTTTTTTTTCTTTATAAAAAAATTGAATATGTATTTGGTATAACTTATTTTTATTGATTTATTTTGTTTTAAAAAATAAGTAAGGAAACTAGAGAAAAGTGAGACTTTCTAAAGTTTTATACATTCTAAATTAGTTGTTGATTAATCCATTGCACACAGAGATTTTATTTAAGGTTTTTCTTTAGTTGTGTAATTAGAAATTTCATCTTGGGATCATATTGGCACATGTTGAGGTGAAGTTTAGTAAAAGCCTAATATTAATAGCATATTTTATAGGGACACGTCTTGTGTTCAGTGCATCAATACATTAAAGACAATATTAACCCATTTTATGATATCTTACCTTCAAAGTTAGAATTCTATTTTTCCTTCTCTACTATGTACTTATATAATAATAATAATAATAATAATAATAGCTGATATTTCTTGATCACTATTTATTATGTAATGTAATCGGACCATTTAAGTAATTTCAAAACTTGGGAAATGGCCCCCCCAACCCCAAGTCCACACTTTTGTTGTATAGCCAGTCTGGATTATGAAAGCTTTTAGTCGGTGAATCATGTGAACTCATGCTCGTCCCTAGTTTAGCCACGCGTCAGGAATCTACTATACACCAATGTTTTTATTTGCATTCCTAATTTGGCAAAGACGCATGGATATGAAAATTTTATATTTTACCGCACTCAATTAAATCAAAACTCTAAATATAGTAGAATATAATTACTTGCGGTTAGATGTTATATAATTTACTATCACGCACTTTTGGTTCGATGGTCACTTCACAAGTATAAATGTTTGTGAAATATGGGGACAAAAGTCGTGGTTCAAGTCTCTAGGTGAGAATTTCATACATATATACACTTAAATTATGATAAAGTATACTTTTTATCTCGTATAAAAAAAATTATATAATTTAAGTACTTTCCTATTCAAGCTAGATGTGGATTAATAGATGAAGTATTGTTGTTGTTGGTGTTTTTCCTTAAATAGATAAGATAGAATTTTAATAGGAGATTCTACAATAATTGTTTTTTATCATTAGATTATGATACTAAATTATTTTTAGTATAGATGGAATTTGAACCTTAGATCTCTAAATATAATTAAGATTTTTTTGAAAAATAAAAAATAAATTGAATATATGATGTATGCTCACTAATTGATTTTGAGTGTAGGTGTGTTTGAACCCCAAATTTCTTGCTAGATGATAATATATTTTACCAATTGAACTAGTTAGAATTCACCTTAAATCTCTTAGTCAAAAAAGAAAGTTGAGTTAACTAAAACGAATCCAATAATGTGTTTGCCTTCTCTAATGGAGATAAATTTTGCAATCTACATGGTAAGTTGGGAAAAAAAAGTTGTATTTAAAAATTGTATAAATGTATAAGAACAAAAAAGAAAACACAACCATTTTTTTTGTATTTTTGAGAGTACAGTAGTAGGATATAAATTTATCGATAACAACAAAGCAGGCAATTCAGCCAGGGATGTAGCCTGAACTAACCTGTGGACTATATATGTAGCCTAGAGCCTAGCCTAAAATAAATGGTTAAAACTGAAAAAATCAAAATCAAAATAAAAAAAGTTAATAAATGACTAAATGACGCGATAAGGAATTATCCCCCGGATCTGGTGCCACGCATCATCATCATCATCGCAGCCCTTTTGACGGTGCACGCTAATAATTTAACGACCGTCCAAACCGATATTTTTTTTTAGTGAGATTTTACACTTGTTTGATAATGTTGTTTAAGATGTGAGGTTGTTTGTATTTTTTGAAAATATATATAAATAAAAAAATGTAAAAATATATATAATATTATTTAAATATTAAAAATTGTTATTTAAACATTTATAACAAACCGGCCTTTAACTCCTGACATCTATTTTTGATAATAATTTTTTATCATTAAACCAAGATACTAATTGATTTTTAGTATAAATAGAGATTGAATTTTAAATATTTTATTCAATTATTAAAAAAAAAAAAACACTTTATCAATTCAACTAACGAAACTCGGCTAATTTTGTTTTCAAACGTGGACTGAGAGCAAAGTGAAGACTGAGTATACAGTAAAAAAAAAAAACGAGTAACGCTCTTTATTAAATGTTAACCACGTGGCTTACCTCACTCGCTCTCTCTTATAAATCACATTCATTTCACAAACGCGAAATTAGGTCACGAACTCAACTGTGGTGTGTCAGTGTGTGTCAAATAAATTTATTGAATTAGGTCGAAAAATACTAAAATACTATAAAAAAAAAAACACTGAGAGAAAAAACATTTCGATTCCATCGAATAAAGAAAGAGAAAGAGAAAGAAAACGCACCCATCCTTTTTTTTTTTTGTTGGTTTTTCCAATTCGTCTATATTATCATCCCTCGTTTCGTGTCGCTTTTTTGGCGGTTTTAAGGCTTTTCGGTTTCGAACATTCGCTCGAATTTCTCTCACTCGCTCTCTCTCTCTCTCTCTCTCCATCGCTCACTCACAGGTTAGATCTCTTTCTATCTCTAACTCTGCTTCTTTTTTTTTTTTTTGGTAGATCGTGATTTTGTTTGTGTTTTTTTGGTTTAGATTGTCTGAGCTTACAGATCGGAGAGTTTGAGGTCGCTGGGATTTACTTTTACCGATGAATGAGGTATTTAAAAAATATATATATTTATTTTGGTACCTGTTTGGTTGCGGAGAAAACGAAGGAAAATGATGGGAAAAATATGAACTTCCGTTTTTTTTTTTTTTTTTTAATTTTAATTTTTATTAAAATAAACACCTTTGACTAAGCTAAGGTAAACAGTTCGGGTACAGCTCACGTTGTTGTCTTTTTCATTATTTTAAAATTTTTTTTTTTTAAATGTGTGTATGGTCCTAAATGATTTGCTTGTCTGTGTGGTCCTAGATCATGAAGATTATAATATTAGATGATTTATCTTCTTTAGATTTCTTCATTTTTTTCCCCTTTATGAAAATCTTTGCTTTTATTTTAAATTTATTGATTAATTACTTTTGTGATTAGATGGGTATTGCATATTAATGCAGATGGTTGTTTTTGGTCCATCTTGTAGTTATAAAAATTCATGGGCAAATTCTTTCATGGTGGATTCCCCATTCATAAAAAGATAGTCATTACTCATTAACAGTGACATTAGAGGACAAAGGAGTGATCACAATAAATAGACACAAAATTCTAGAATTGATCCTTGGTCTATATATATATATGGAGTGGTGTCCCGGCCTTTGGCTACACTATTCCACTCCCTGCCCATGAGGTGCCTTGGAAATTCATGGAGACTTTGTGGTGGATTGAACTTGTAATATGAGAGTTTTTTTTTTTTTTTTTTATAAAAAAATGTTGAGATATACACTAGTAACAGCAATGGTTATAAGGGGTAGCACAGTTAGTTGGGGATCATGCTTCAAGAAGTGGATGTCAGGGGTCAAAACCTACTTGTAAAAAAAATGATGGTTTGATGATTTAGGCAGATGCCGATGATAGATCTGGACATGGGATGTTAAATCTTGGTCAGAAATACTTTAGGCTTTTAGGCTGTAGCGCAACTTTGTAAGCACAATATCGCAAAAGGGGGGAGTAGAAGTTGAGCTAGGAGTTCAATTCTTAAAGGGCCAAAACCAAATGTTTCACCTAGTTCCTACTTGAGGAAACTAATATCTAAACTTTGAGAATTATGATGCATAAGAGGTTATCTACTCATAAATGGGAATAAGTAATTATGCGTTATGTTTGGCCATGTTTTATGACTATTCCTTCATACTTATTGTACCTTACAACTCTGCAGATTAGGAAAAATGCGCAAAAAGGATTAGAATATCGGAAAGTATACTCTATGTCATATGTAATATTAGAAGAGATTAATGCAAATATGCTTTTCCTTCGTTTAAGAGGATCTTAAAGTATTTTATTTTACCCCTAATGTCACCTTTTTATAAAGCTATTTTCTTCTAGTAATTCTGTGGTGCTTTATTCTCATTTTAATTTTTTTTGGTCACTTTTAATTGTTTATGATTGACCTGAATCTACTTATTAAAAAAAGAAAAGAAAAGAAGTTTTATGATTGAATTTTGGCAAGACCGTTGGTGTGGTGAAACATCTCTTGCAGTCAGCTATCCTGAATTGTTTAGATTTAGCCTAGATCAAGAGGTTAGTGTGGCTGAGGTTATGAAGTTTAATAACGGAATCCTGTTTTGGGATGTAAGTTTCTTTAGGGGTGTGCATGCTCGGGAATTAGAGGCATTGGCCAGTTTCATGGATACCATATATGGTGTGTTGGTTAGAGGGCTTGGTGAGGATAAGATGTGCTGGAAATCTATTAGAGAGAAGGGCTCCACGATTAGGGATTATTACAATCTCTTAGTGGGCTCTAATGACTATTGCTTTCTTTGTTTGGACTGTTGCTCTAGGGAAATGCTTAATGATTGACAATTTATGAAGAAGGAAGGTTTGGATATTAGACTGGTGCTACATGTGCAAGTGTAATGGGGAATCGGTTGATCATCTTTTTCTTCATTGTCCAGTTGCAATGGATATGTGGGCTATGGTGTTTGGGTTGTTTGGAGTGAGCTGGGTTATGCCACAATCTGTAGTGGGGCTTCTAGCATGTTGGCAAGGCAGTTTTGGCCGTCATCGAAATGGGTATATATGGCTTATGGTTCCCCATTGCTTATTGTGGTGCCTTTGGAGGGAGAGAAATAATTGGTGCTTTGAAGATAAGGAGAGATCCATATCAGACTTGAAGCTATTTTTCTTTAGAACTTTAATGGATTGGTTGGCTGCATTGGGAACCAATCCTTTTCATCCTTTCTTGTTTTCTTAAATTCTCGTAATTTTTGTTCTTGATTGTTTGACCCCTTGTACACTCCCTGTGTACTAGGGTGTTCCATTTTTTTTTTTTTGAGATCAATAAACTTTTACTTATCAAAAAAAAAAAAAAAAAATGTTTTGTGATTGACCTGAATCTGTAAAGTTTGTCTACTTGGGCATTTCTGATGGCCATGACAATAATTTTTACTAATATGTCTTTTCCTGTATGTGCCAGGCACAATGAGCCAACTGATGCATCATTGAAACTGTCATTTCAAGCTTAAGAGGATAAATGATATGGATAAACAAGCACATTTTCATAAGAAGGTTGCCAACATGAAATGCCAGAGGGTGAGAATATCTTACTGGGTGTTGCTTTTATTATGCCAGAGGTTGCCAACAATCCAACAAATCATGTTTTTAATTTGGAATGACTTGTTTTTTTTTCTTCTTTCAACATTGCAACTTGCAAGGAAAGGATTTACATACATTACTATTTTATTAGATTGTGCAGAGTCATTATTATAAAATGGAAAACTTCTAAAAGTAAGAAACTTAAGATTAGGGAAAGCAACTAGGCAAAGAAATGAGTTTGTCGAACTAAAGTATGTGATGTCTAATATTTAATTATAAAAAAGGGTTGAGTGAAAAGTGTTTTCATTCAACTCATTACAATTGGTAGGAAAAATACTAGAAAATCTGGTCAATAATTTCACCCACGCTGATCAAACTTTTAATAATTTTTAAACGATGGAGTCTTATATCTTTCTGGTCTTTATAACATTTTTCATGTGTGGAGTCATGATAACATAATATGATGTTTGCGCTTTTGAAATGAATATATTTCCTTCTCTGTTAGTTACACATGTAACCAGTTGGGTTAGAACCCACGGCATCATTGTCTCCCCATACTTGGAGAAAATGAAGTTCCATTTGAGCTAGAGCTCATTGGCAAATATGTTAAAATTAACAAACTTAAGATTAGGTAAAGCAACTAGGCAGAAAATTGAGAGTATCAAAGTTATAAAAAAAAAGAAAGAAAGAAAGAGATGAGTCTAATATTTAAGCATAAAAAGGGGTTTTCTTTATCTCATTATAAGTGGTAAGCAAAATACTAGAAAATCTGTTCAATTTTTATCCCAGCTGATTAAACTTGAAAAAATTTAAAGCAATGGAGTCTAATTCTCTTTAATGTTTTAGGAAGTTTTTTTGTTTTTTAAATGAAATGTCGTAGGAAACTTTGGTTCTGCATGATTTGTAAGATCCAGTACTTTAATAAGGGATTCAAGTAAAAATTTACATAAGTAGCATAAATATGATTGGGAGCTGACTGATCAAAAAGAGAAAATAAAAAGGGATTAGGATCTGGTAGGATAATGGCAAGGGATTGTGGTTAGTGTGTTTCTGACTTTCTGACCAAACATACAAAACACCATTTCACGCAATTCAAAAGAGGTTAACCTCTTTGTGCACTGCTTGTGTGCCATGTTTTCTCTGTATTTTCTTTTATCATACTTCAACAAAGTTTATTATTTATCAAAAAATATTCTTATAAAGTTGAAGTGAGGAGTGTGAGAGGTTTCATGAGCATGGAATTTTTTTTTTTTTTTGGGAACTTATCTGTTTGCATGATAATGGCATAAAATAAGAGTATTTGGGCCTTAAGATGTTTTCATGTTTTGTATTATGCATGTCCCAGTTCATATTACATATTTTAAAAATGTTTTCTTAAAGTTGCTAATGGGAAAAATTGTTTCCATAAAGTCAGTTTATGTAATTCCTGCCATAGAATATGCCTGTCTGTACCTTGACCTTTCCTTAACTGTCTCTTGTGACATTGTCCTTTACAAACATCCTTTTGTTGTTCGCTTTGTAGGTAAAAAAAGAAGAATCATTTGTTTCTGCTTTAGAAGATGAAGCGATTGAAGTTGAGAACTTACTTGCGGAACCAAAAAATGAGCATGTTTCAGTAGATGGTGTCCTAAGCTTTGGTGGGGAGAATCTGGGAAAAGGCTTGCAAATGGATGATTTCTCCTGTGGATTTGGTTATGGACTAAGAACAAATAGTGGTAATACTCTAATGACTTGTCAGCTTGCTCCTTGCTGTTGCTTTTATCTTTGAAAGAATGTATATCATGGTCTGCTTGTTTAGATAAAGGGGAGAAGATAGAAGTTTCAGGAGTACTTGATAACACGCTCTCTGTCTAATCCATCATGATTATCGTGAGTAAATTTGGAATATTTTCTTGGGTTCATAAACTTTGTTGAACAGACTGAATCCCCCTCCCCATCCCTTTTTTTCTCTCTCATGATATCATCCCAACCTGTTGTGGCTGAAGATTACCTTAATATTGCAGAAGTAAAAAAAAGAATGTGAGAACACCTATATATACATTACTCAAAAAGACGTTGGAGATGAGTTTCATAGAGTTTTCAGCACTTCCTCAAAAAGTTTGAAACAGATTTTTGCGGGAATGATTCCCTGCGTCTGTAGTATGCACCTCTAGTTTGTCACACACAAACAGCATTGCAGGGAATTTAATTTTTAATTTTCTTTTACATTAATTTTGATCACTATATAATCTTTAAATTTGGACTTATATTTCCCTCCATTATTTTTTATGATTATGTTGTTTCATAGTTGAGTGTTTTCTGTCTCTTAGAAATTACTAGTGAAATTTTGATACAGTATTGAGTGGAGATATTAATATCTGTAAATGAGCCAAGCTGAGTCATGTTCAGGTTTGGTTTATTAATTTTTACTTGAGCTCATCATTAAGTTAGATTACATATTCAAGCTTGGTTCATTTTTTGTCTAACAAGGCTTGTTCATGAGTTACTTGATTAACTTATCTTTCTCCTATGTATAGTAAACATTGTGGGTAAAAAGGTTTACGCCTTTACAAATCCATGTTAATAATTACCAACTAAATTATAGTTGAAATTATATTATTTGAGTTAATTAGATAGAATGATTTTCATTTATGAACTTTTTATTTTTTTTATATACTAATAAGTTAGTGAATCTTGAACCCACGACCTTGTCCTCCACCAAATCATATATAAAGGGAGGAGGTGTTGGTTGAGTTAGATCTCATTGGCAATCAACTTATAAGAATTAGATTCACCAACCTTGTATCGGTAAAACTACAAACTACTGTTTAACTTATTTACAAAATTACATAATCCAATCTCAAACTCCCTCTCTCTCTCAATATATTTTTTGATAAATATATGAAGATAAACATATAATATTATAATATACTCAAATTGAGCCTCATACTCATATACATGTTATTAAGTTTGAGCTTGGCTCATTTAATAACCAAGCTTAAACCTAGGCTTGACCTTAGCTCATTGCTAAATAAATGAACAAAAACAAGTTTTTCAAGCTGATCACAAGTTGTTCATAAATACCTTGATTCATTTACAGCCCTAATTGGAAAACATACTTGCACAGTCAAATCAGAGTGCATTAAGGGATTCTAATGTTTTACACAACATCTTATTAAAAAAAAAAGGGATTCTAATGTTTGACTCAGATATCCAGGATATCTGTACTTAGAGATAATTTGATACATTTACGTAGGTTAACCCAAGAGCGGTACATCTGGTGTTCACCTTTTTCCTTGACAATTTTAGCTTTCTGGGTATTTGCATGTTTTCTGCTTTTCCTGTTTACTTTGTTTATCATGCTAATACTGGTGAATATTTTATTCATCTCAAGGTGGGTTGGATTCTAATACTACTCAGGAAGGAGAAGATTTACAACTTGAAGTACGTATCTATTTTTGTGGATATTTATACATCATGACACATTTATTATTCTGTATGATTTTCTTTTACCTTGTGAATACTTCTATGTACCACTCGAGGACATGGCTTAGTGGTAGGAAGTTTGAGTAGTGGCAAGCCTCATTATTGCTTGGGCGGTTGCACACCATATAAGAATAGGGTTTAAGTGGGTGGGGGACAATGACCACATGCGCAAGCGCCCCTTTTATTCTGTCAATCAAAAAAAAAGTGTATACTTCTATGTAATTGGTTGTTCCCCATTTTGGCACTTTTTAAATTAATTACTTATCAGAAGAATACACTCAAATTTTCTTTGCAAAAGTCATCCATCAGTTCTGGCTTGCTTGAATTTGAATTTTCATCCCCTTTTGAGAACTATGCACTTCTAGAACTGTTTTGATGCTGCTAGTTTATGAGCAACATAAAAAAAAATTTGTTTGTGATTGATCTCTGATTAATGTTTTAGTAGGTTCTTGATGGATTTCTGGATGAAGTTGAGGAAGTGGATGATCTGGAAGCGACACATGGTCTCTCCAATGCTTGTGAAGATTTTCTTCTGGGTAAATTTTTATGATGTCTCGTTTGCTAATCTGCTATTGTAACTTGATTAGATTACAGTCAATGTGATACTTTCTCGCCTTTTCTCTGCAAGAACAGACATTGAATTTGAGAAAGTTGAATTGATTTCTGGTCCTCATGTGGGATCATATGTGGGAAACTCAAGCTCGGAGAGTCAGTCTCCTGGATTAAGTGGAAGTAGTAATGGTGCTGTAGGGATTTCAGAGTCATCAACAGTGACTATTCCAGCATCTGAATGCAAGAATGGTGCTATTAACAAGGCATTAACCTGTGAGTTACATGGTGGCTTCAGGAGCAAATGTGGATGTCAAACACCAGCTGAAGACCTTGCTTCACTTGAATTAAGGAAATTTGATGACTTCGATAATGACGATAAGAGCTTTTTAGAAGCGAGCAAGATTGGTGGAGTTCTTAGAGAGAAGAGATTGCGTAAGCCTACTAGGAGGTACATTGAAGAAGTTTCAAATAAAAAACCGAAATGTTTGAAGGGAAGAGAGAAATATTTGGCTGCTGCTACAAAAGATACAAGTATGAAGGTTAGATCTCATAGTGAACTTCATAATGTGAGACGTAGAGCATTAACAGTAGTTCATGGGGAGAAACCTTTGCGTGTTACTAGTATCCAGTCAGTGTCTGAAGTTCGGGCACGGAGGGGACGGCCAAAGAAACAGGCGACAAAACAGGCGCCAATTTTGGTAAGGAAGTCCTAACCCATCACATCCTCTCATTTCTTCCAGTAATTTAGAGGCTTCATTGAACTCAAAGCCCTCTCCCCCAATATGTGTGCGTGCAGGCTCATAAACACACTCACATGTTTCCATGGCTTAGTTGAGTTGAAACGTGTCCGATCTTTTGTAAAACAAAATTACAATAACTTTCTTTGGAGTGTATTTTAGAAATGGTAAAACCATACTGTCAGTTTCAGATTACTCTCTCTTTCTTTTCTTTTTTTCTTTTTTTTTCTTTATATGTATATATATATATATATATCAAGATGTTAGCAGTTAGCGGCCAAGGGGCTAAGGTTTTAATTAGTCATTTGTACTGGCCAGGAGCAATGTGGCCCTCTGAGATGAGAGCCTGAGGGTCTTATGATATATTTAACATTTTCAGTCAGGATTTTGTTGTTGCATTTCAGAGGGATCTGCATCCTGACATTTGTCATTAGCCACCAATGAGCTCTAGCTCAAATGGTACGTCCTCTCACGAAAGTGAGTGGAGGGTGAGGTTGTGGGTTCAAAACCCACTAGGTGTGCATTACTTATCCGTAAAAAATAAAATAAAAAAGGACATTTGCCATCAGGCATATTTTATGCCTGGCATATATCCATAAATATTTTGATTCTTGTAGACTGATTTGTTTTTGTTTGTACCTTATTGATGAAATTTTCCTTTGTCTATCAAAAAGGATATAACTGAAATTTTCAGGGGAAAATTGATTTTTTTCCATATTCTATCATAGGTAAGTTTTCTGTTCTTTTCCATCCTTGCATGGGAAGTATTGTTTTGCTTGAAATGCTGAGGTTTGGTAGACATGATCATGTGCTGCTGTAGTTTCAGAATATCAAATATTAAAGTGTATATATCATCATGTGTAGGCGCCTGAATCTGATGAGGAACCTCTCTCATCTGACTCTGAAGATGACCGTGTGACAAAGAAAAAATCTAAAAAGCATGATCGGAGAAAGCATCAAAGGATGTGGACCCTGTCGGAGGTGATGAAGTTGGTTGATGGTATTTCTGATCATGGAATAGGCCGATGGACTGATATAAAGAGGAACCTGTTTTCAGCATCTGCTTATCGCACTCCTATTGATCTCAGGGTATTTTACAATGCCTTTTCTAATTAAGCAGTTGTATTTAAACATGAAATTTCGCTTACTATCCATGACTCTGCAGGACAAATGGCGAAATCTTTTGAGAGCTAGCGGTGCACAAAAAGCAAGCAAAAAAGGGGTTAGCTCTCTTATTTTCTTTTATTTGCAAAGAGTTAGTTAAACTTGTTATGATATATACTATATTACAACTATTCTAGTGCTTCATGAATTTTATGCTGAATCACTGTAATAAAAGCACGTTTGTTCTTCATTTTAAGTTGCAAATGTCATCTGGACTTGTTTTGGTACAATCGATAATAATGTTAATTTTATGCAAATGCAGGTTGAGCAGAAGCAGGAGCATGCCTTGCGTCCCTTACCAACTTCTTTGCTAAAACGAGTCCGTGAACTAGCCAAAATTCATCCATATCCAAGGGTGCGCATGTCAAAGAAATCAAGTCTTGGTCAAGTTGCCCCTCTCATGCTTCCTGGGCCAAGTAAAGGCGCACCATCTAATCTTGGCGGAGGAAGAACTGTACGTAGGAAGAACTGTACTTGAAGGACCATTTCGCCATCTGCAGTAAAGCAATAGTCAGGAATATTAAATTAATTTTTAGTTGTAAAAATCTGCATTTTGGATTACAAATCTTGTTAGCTGTGCTCTGCACATAAACATCTAATTCTCGGATCTTCTCAAAACTCTGGTTAGAGAATGTGATGTATGTTGCAAAAGTGTCTAAAATTTCCATTGTAATAGATGCTAGCAACTAACTGATATGCTTAAACATTAGTAGTTTATCTTTGACAATTCGAAACCCCATGCACTGCCTGATGTTCTTAAGCCATGTAACGTCCTTGGTTTTAAGGGTCGATTATGTAAAAAGTCTTTTTCTCTGATTTAGAATTATTATTGCTGATGATGAATCTGCTATTTTTGAGTTTTAAGGCTTTCTGCTAGTTAGTTTTAGACTTTTAGTTGATGGGTGTGGTGGTTGAGTTGGGATTTTCTGTGGAGAAAGTGGTGGGAGGATTTTCAGGTGTTTTGTTGGGTTTGCTATGTAATATCCATCTTTGGAGTTGCACATAGCAAGAACTTTAAGTAGAGATTAAAACATTGGAGGTTCTCTTTATTCTGTTATATTTAAATTTTAATTAATTTGATTTTGGGTGATTCGTACTCTTTATTATGTAAAAGCGGTAGGGTCCTTGGGTTGAATTTATTGGAGGAAATTGAGATTTTGGGATTGTCACCATTTATACTTATTTGTTTGTCTTTCTCCTTTTTTGGCCTATACCATTCGTACTGGTTTGGGAATTACCATCGGGGGAAATGGATAGGAACGTGACATCTAAAACCTGGAAGTTTCTTCCATAGCTGCATTAACGAGAGTATCTTTTGCACAGTTTTTATAAGGACATAAAAGATAAGATGCAGTATTCTTATGCTTCGTCCAAATTCAATTCTTATGTTGACAACAAATAATTTGCACAGGTTCTTCGAGTGAGACCGTTATTCAAACTTTATATGTAAAAGCATTTGAGAACATATAAGTGTTGAACATATGCTCTTCAGTTTGGGCTGGGCCCTAACGATTAGGGATTGCAATTGGGTGGGATGGAGTTGGATTAGAGGTGCTCCTCTCCCTGTCTCCTTGTGACAAAAAAAAAAAAAAAAAAAAAACTGCGTGGGGCAAAAATATGACAATTAGAGGTGGGATGAGTTGGAGGTATTTTGTCATTCTTAATGAGATGATTTTGACATTAATGAGAGAGAGAGAGAGGCAAAAATAAGACAATTGGAGGTGGGACGAGTTGGAGGTATTTTGTCATTCCTAATGAGATGGTTTTGACATTAATGAGAGAGAGAGAGAGAGAGAGAGAGAGCTTTGAGGAATAGTAATAAAATATCTAAATAAATAAATTAGGAATATAATATGTATAAAAAGATTAGATATGCGAAACCCACCCCCACCTAAAGAGGTGATATAGCACGATATGCAAAATCGGCTTCCATCCATTAGTATATTTCATCCCTACTAATCTTACAATGAAACATACATTATTATGATTCTTAAGTTAGTTATAAACAAGCCAAGTCAAACCAAGTTTAAATGTTTAAATTTGTTAATTTAATTTTATTTCAAACATGAGTCGAGCTTGAACTTATTACCAAATAAGATAACATGTTCAAGTTTAGTTGATTTTCTTGTCAAATAATCTCGAGCTTTTTCATGAGCGAGTTGATTAACTTATTCTTTTTCTATTTATAGTAAAGCCATAACTAAAAATTTTTATCTCTTCACAAATCTATGAATTTTTACTACAAATAATAATTTGATATCATATGAATCTATTAACAAACTTATAAATCTAATTTTAACTTTGTATAAGATAATTTTAGATAAGTATACTATATACATATAAAAGTATAATATTATATATACTTGAATGGAATCTCATCATGTTTACAAGCTTGTTAACAAACACATTATTATGTTTAAGTTTAGCCTTTTTGATAGTTGAGCTTAAACTTGGACTTAAGTTAGACTTAGGGTGCATTTGGGAAGCGCGTTTTGCGCTTCCTAGACGCACATTTGCGTTTCAGATTTTTTTTTTTCCCAGTTGTAACCTTTTGACTTTTCTTCCGTGAACAGTGCTCCTGTGCACTGTTTTCAGGTCCCACAAACTACACTTTTCAACAACTTTTTCATTAAAAATGGGTCACACGGTACTATTTACACATTTAAAAATTATTTTGCTACAGTGTTTTTTAGTTTTCAGTTTTCAGTTTTCAGCTTTCAACTGTATCCAAACGGACCCTTAGTTGCTAAATAAACAAACATAAACAGGTCTTTTCCCCGAGTTGAGCTCGAGTTGTTCATAAATAGTTTGATTTATTTAAAGCCTACAATTAAGTGTTAGGGACTTTTTGGAGAGAATGATTTAGAACTTTTCATGAACTCCAACAAAAACAAGACCAAGTGAGATCTTTAGTCAAACTTAATATCTTTTACAGACAATATCACGATAGTACTGAACATACACTCTTCAATTTGGATCCTAACGCTCCTATACTGCAATATACATTCTTATGACACCTGAAGTGTTGAGGGACTGCTAGAGATAAAGATTTAGAAATTTCCATGAATCCCAACAAAAAACAAGACTATTATCACAAACTTTGCAAGCTATATAAGGAAACTAATAATACGTACGAGACCTTACAAGCCATCAGAAACACACACAAAACTACTGACAACCATTTAGATATATAGATATATCAACACTCTATTCACATCAAATACTCCCAAGTTCATGGCCAAGTATTGTTACCCACTTCCACCTTCATTACTATCACCATTTTCTCCTTGAGAAGAGCCATCCCCACTATTGAAATTCTGTCTAGGTATGGTATGGTGGTTGTTGATGCTGCTATCAGGGTACTCAACTTTGCTCTCTTCTTTACTATCTTCCATTGCCTTTCTCTTCTGAGCATGGTATAGCTGCTCTTGTCCATATATACCACGCAACATAACTCTCCTCGGCACTGCCAAGCAAGAAGAGCTCACGACCATTATAACCAAGAACAACACTACAAGCTTCATTTTTTGTGGTGTTTTGTATATACACAATCTAGCTATAGCTAGTTGACACTATTTATATAGGAAATAATGCCAATGTCATTTAGTGACACATAGTATTTAAAATTAAATTATGGGCTCTCCACCGAAAATGAGACAAGACATTGGGACTCATATGATTTGTTTAATAGCGGATTCGCAGTAGCAGCCTCAACAGGGAAAATCCACCTTTTAAGTGGAAATATCAGTATATGCAAAGTCAATCAAGCATAATGAGTTCCTATTTGGTTGCTTTTGGTATGTTTCAAAACATAAAAATAGATTTTGCTAGCTAATTACCTGTAGAAGATATTAATATTAGGTAGAGGGGCACTTGGATTTGCAACCTTATCAAAACTGTCTGTCCATGCTTAAATTGGAGAGTGGGAATAGAAATTAAATTGTTTGAAGGTAACTGAAAACCATAAACCTGCTAAAATGCTTGTATTTGGAGTTTAGAAGTAATAATAGAGTGGTATTAGTTAGAAGTGCCACCAAAAAGTTGCCTTGGCCATTATTGGAAAGATACGTGTGAACCAACGTTGCATATTTTTCCCTTCAGAAAAAAGAGGTACTGAGTCTAAGGTAAGGTAAGCACTCTGATTTGCTCTAGAACCACGCTTTGCTTCCCAATAGTAACACCCAAAAAAAAAAAAAAAAAAACCATCCACCTCTTTTTTTTCTCTTCCCTCTCTCTTCTATGAGTGATAATTGTTGCTAATATAATGGGTCCATGGTAGATTCTATCATGTAAGAGAGAATGGTGTGAAAATAATGAATTCTAATGTTAAAATGGCACCACCCAATTTTTTTTTTTTCTTTTTGATAATTCAATAGTTATATCAGGGAGGGAAGATTTGAATCCAAATATTTTGGAAACACCATGAAATATTTGTAGGGAATTAAACCCGAATTCCCAACATGTGAGAAACAAAAAAAAAAAAAAAAAAAAAAACACATGCCAAAGAAAAACAATCACACACACAAGACAATATTTACGTGGTTCGGCAATTTGCCTACGTCCACAGAGTTGCAGGGATTTCACTATTATCAGGGAAGAATACAAAGTGCGGCTACAGTATATTCTTCTATCTCAAAAACACGGCAACAACACCCACAATAAAACCCTAATTACAAAATTGTGCTTCCGGCTTGGGCCTCCACTCCATGGACTAAGTCTCAGTAAATCTCCCATTAAAAACCATACAACATTATTCGGGCCGGGTCGAGTCGTCAAACCGGATCAAACAAAACTAAGGTCCACAAAGCCCAACAATATCAACAAGTTAAGCTATAAGATTCTTGACCCACATGTAATTCTCTTCAGTTGCTTCACCTCATGTGTCTAATAAGTCTTAAGAGATTTATTGGTTAGATTAATTATAATGTGCAAATTAACCTGTAACACTTCATATTGTTGACAATGAGTTTTTTACAATATCTTATAGTACTATCTGGTCTGATTCACTTTGCTTTGTTTCCAAGAAGTTCAACTACAACCTGCTATTTCGGTCAAAGAACTGTGGCGAGGGTTATGGATCTTGTCTCTTTTTTCTTTCCACTTGCTTGTTGAACAAAATAATGTCATGGGAAAGAGTTCTTTTACCTAACGATGTGTTATTTTTATTGTTTTTAGGGATGGAAATAGGATGTGGCGAGATCGGAATATGAGTGTTTTGTCCCCTCTTCAAGACCAAAAAAACTTATGTGAGGATGTGGTGAGATCGGAATATGGGTGTTCTGTCTAGGGATGGCAATTTTGCCCCGCCCCGCTTGACCCGCCCCTCCCCGCTTCGTCCCATGCGGGTTTTTCCCGCCCCGCAAAGGTGGTGGGGTGGGGATGGGGTGAGATTTTAGACCCGCACCACGGGGTGGGGCGGGGATGGGTTTACACTTTTAGACCCACCCCGCCCCGTGGTATTGTCTTGTTAAACATTTAGATAATATTATTTAGTTTTTGCTAAAAATTAGTTTGATTTGATAGGATAAATTTATTTATAATTTTAAGTATATTTTTATTATTGAAATATGTCATTTTATTTGAAAAAATGGTAATAGTTGTAGGGAAAATTAACAAGAAATAAAGTTTTACGATGTAAGGCGGGGCTTCGCGGGGCCTTAAGGGGCGGGGATGGGGCAAGAAATTTTCCCCGTCATGCGGGGCGGGGCCGGGATGGGGCAAGAAAAATCCATGCGGAGCGGGGACGAAGATCTCATCCTTCGGCCCCGCTCCGCCCCATTGCCATCCCTAGTTCTATCCCCTCTTCAATACAGAGAAAACTCATGTGAGATGGAGTCATTTTACCATTATTAATGAGGTGGCATTGATGCTAATAAGATTAAGAGAGATGAGAAAGAAGGGGCAAAACAAGACAGGGTAAGGTAGGCAAGGATGGAATCAAGACTTATCCTTGAGCCTAGACAAATTAAACATGAACAATAAAATTTAATCATTCAAAAATAAGAAATATATTAAAATTTAGTATTGATAAAATTAGGATCTATTCAATATTAAAAAAATGTTGACAGAATAATTGTTTCATAATAATTTTTAAAAAAATTCATTGGTTCATAATACATCTTAACTCAATCATTTATGATGTATCAAAATGAAATACGACTTTTTTTGCTAAATCCCGATAACCAATTTTTTTTTTAAAATCTCTTTTAATATACAAAACTAAAAAATAATTTATTTGAACATCCACTTCCATTTTGTTGCAGAAACTAGTTTTGATAATATTTATGTTTGAAAATGTTTGTTCCATAGTTGCAGTAAAAACTAAAAGAGTATATGCAAATACAAAAAGTGTTATATAAAATACGTAGTTATAATATATAGATCATGTATATAAAATGGATTTGTTTTCGTTTTGCTAGTAAAATTAAGGTTTTTGTGTTTTTGTTTTGTTTTGGAAAGGGACACCCGCCACAAATATAGGTTTAGTGACCACTTTACTTATTAGGTTAATTGAGGCTAGATTTTAATTTTGGTGAATCAAGTATGAATTTTTTTTTCCAAAAAGTAAAATAAAATTCTAACATTGCCTCTTAATATATAGTGTTTTAAAATTTTCAAAATTCCAAGAGGGCCATGACCCTTGTTGGTCTCTTCTTGGTTCCATCTCGAGGGTAGGCAACATCCATCCTTGTCCTATCCTCTCATTAGTGAGGAACTTTTGAAATGAACATTTTGTATTTTTCCACTTCATTTCAAAAAGTTTGATGACTGTGTTATTTGATTGTTATAGATGTAGGGAAAGTATTGAACCAAGAAACTAGCTTTGGTTTGCAAGAATAATTAGGAGTTGGGAGTTATATACTGTGGTAAGCCCACTATCACAAAGACAGAGAAATTGAGACTTGTTATTTCACAAGGTGACAAAATTCCCGAAAATCTAAGATACCATCCATTCAACACATTATATACATGAAAAAAAAAAAAAAAACATTAGCATTAGGCTCTACCTTTGTGCCTGCACCATTATAAGTATGCTGACATTCGAAAGTCATTGCAATATATAATAGAAGTTTCACCCCAAAGTGAGTGTGGTGATATTAATGAGTACTTTCTAGAATCTACATTAACCCAAGAGTTCAGGTTTGAAATTCATTGGTTCAATGTGCATTGCCAATACTTATTTTATCCTAAGTTCCTAACCCACTATCAGCTCTGATTTTCAGGGTCTCAACCTGTCTATTACTCTCTATTTAGGGGTTTACAAAATAAAATTATCTGTAGGAGTTACCATAAAATAAATAGAATTGGTAGATTATACTTGGATAGATTAAAATGAAAAAAATAAACTCTTTACCACTGAAAAAGAAAAAAAGACATTAAGTTTATATAAAAGAATAAATGAAAACAAAATAAAATATACCATTTTTTATTTTACCATTTACCTTTTATGTGTCATTTCTCAAAATAGGGATATCAAATTATTTCATCTTCATTTCATTAGCAATTTTTTCTTTTTTTTTTCTAAATTATTCAATAGAATTTAAACTTATGGTGTTTGCTTCATGAAAATTGCTCTTTATCAAGCAAAAATACTACCCTTTTTTTGTAAGTAGGATTCGAACCCAACCTAAGTCCCTTATTCGATGATAAGTGACTTTACCAGTTAATTAAACTAAAATTCACAGTTTATTTGAGAGACAAAAAAAAGAGAATAAATATGAAAGGGATTAAAATGAATTTTTAAAGAATATTTCAAATATTCATTTGTTTGGGAGTTTTGTGGGAAAGCATGAAACCCATTTCATTCTATTCTATTCATATATATACTTTCCTCCTAAAAGGTGGGTGAAATGATCAATTTCTCTCATTAATTTTGGAGAAATTACATTTTTGTTATAAGTAATGTTACATACACAAAAAATTTTGTAACATTTTTCACAATAGTTAAATTGACAAAGTTTTTACTGATTTTTATTTGGGCCCACCATTAACATTAATTTTTTACCTACCATTAATAACCTGCAACATTAGGAAATGTTAAATTTTTGTAAATATAGACTTACATTTTTATTATTATTTTTATCGCAAACTCATGCGATGCGTGGAAAAATTTTAATATAATCATTTTATAAGAATATAATGTAAAATTTGTAGGTTAAATAGTGCTTGTGTTATTTAAAAGTATTTTCTATTTGTATAAGTTTTTATAATTGAACATATAATATATTTACAATTCAAAAACAATACAATGATATATATATATATATATATGGAAAACGTAATTTAATAAAAAAAAAATAATTACATAATTATAATATTATTTTATATCAATGAAGAAGATCGTAGTTAAAATTATTTTCTATTTTTATAGAATTTAAATAAATAAAAAATTTGTACACCTTCATTCCAAGGAACACATGTAACAGGTTACATTGAGTTTAAATTATTATATAAATTTAGAATTGTAGTATTTTTTTTTTCCTTCCAAATATAAGTATAATGGCTATATTATTTAAACTTGAATTTTTAAGGTAATCTTTTGAATATTTATCATTTTCATTATTTTTTAAGGGACCATATCTCTAATTTCTAGTGCCTATTTTATTTGTATTTTTTAGCCCAAAACTAATTAAAAAATTTTGTCAAAATAGGATAAAATTTTATACTTTTCAACCCAAAAATTAAGGAAAAAAAATGAAATTTTGAGCCCAAAACTAAAAAAGCAAACTACAAAACGAATCAATTTAAGGCCCAATTAGTCTAAAATGGACTGAATTGGACCAAACTGAATCAATTGAACCGAAATAGAGCAAATGGAACAAAAATGGACCGAATTAGACCAAAGTGGACTAAAATTCTATGCTAATGGGGCTCGAAATAGCGTTGCAAAAGTAATTGCTATGCTTTAGCTTTTATATATTCTAAAGATTTGTAAAACTTATATACAATATAAATTGTACTAACTTCATTTTGTAAATTTTTTTAGTTAGTAAACGTTATTGTTTAAATGTTCTTTTTACTATTACAAATTTAAACGAAAACATTATGCATTATTTAAAGGATCTTATTGTTTGATTAGTATTACTTAAAAGAAGCTTAAATGAATTCATGTACTAATAGATTTGGACAAAATAATTAAATTAACTCATTTAATTATATACTAATAGATTTTACAATTGAAATGGACTAAATAGATTGAAGTAAACCAGAATGGACCAAAATGATATGTTGATATGGTTCAACAGGAGTATAGCAACATTAATAAATGCTACACTTGAACTTTTATATTTTACATAAATTTTTTTAAAACACAAATAAAATATGCTAAGCATGGTGGTAAAAGTATACATTTATTTCATTTGCTTTCTTTTTCTTCTGCAAACTACCAAATACACTTCAAAATATATCTATATATCTCGTTGCTTTCCATCCAATTCTTTATAACCCATGCAATGTATTCCATTCCTCTTATCAATTTCTATAGATATTATATAGGTTTTTCTCAATTTCAGGATGAATGCTTGCGAGGAAATGGAATGAAACCATTCACTTCTTTAAAAGCTCCTCCAAAATGAGAGGGAGTGCTTTTCTCCATCTAAACAAGCTGTAAAGGAATGGAAAGAATAAATAAATTAGAAAGGAATGGATGGAATGAAAAAGATTTGGGAGCTCTTTCTCTTGGTACTTATTGCAGTTTATAAATAAAAGAAATATATAATTCTATTTATATCATCATCTTTTATATATGAAATATATCCGATAACAATAATCTAGAATTTTCATCCACTTTTGATTAAATATTTTTTTATAATCTATTCCTCTAAAATCCATTCAAACCAATAATTATCTTATTTATCCGTAATATCTCTCTCATAACATATGGACTTTACATATGTCATTGATATTATATATATATATATATATATATATATATATATATGATATTTCAACGATATAAGATAACTTCTCTATCTAAACAAGAAAGGTTGTGAGTCCATTCTTTCCCTGCCATTCATTTTCATCCTAAAGAATGGTCCAAACACATATACACCCTATCAACCACTCTCAACAACATCTTAAGCCAAAGCAAATTCTAGTTGTAAACACACACACACACACACACACACACCCAAAAAAAAAAAAAATTCCTTCCCAAGCCCAATGTATTGTTTGACAAAGTAAACTTTGATTGATTCTTACCCAAAAAACAAAAACAGAGGGAGGTAACCATTTAACATTATTAACCAGTGCTTCCCCAAAGGAAGCATGGGGAGGAGTTAATAAGAGGTTATGGGTTGGGGGGAAAACTGTGGCAGAGATTGGGAGTGACAGCTAATAACAGCTGAGGGATGCACGTGCAAGGAAGCTGAGTGAGTCTAATCAAATCATTGTAATGCAAAATGGCCTGTTGTTGGCTGAGACACAATACGTTATTGACTATTGAGTGCTTTGAGGTGTCGCCAACTGTCTCTTTTAACTTTGTCTCTGTGAGTGAGCCCTCCTCTCTCCTTTCTCCATTCTCCATTCTCCATTCTCCTTCTCTTCTTTTGTGTGTGGCCCAACTTCATGTGCTCCCTCCACCTCCCTTGCTTTGCTCCCCACCACCCTCACCCTATCACATACTTGTGGCTCCCCTCCTCCTTGAACAATTCTCTACTTTTGTCATTTCGTTTTTTTTTTATAAACAATGATTGGATTTGGGATGACTTATCTATTATAATTGGTACACATAAAAGTGATGTCAGTTGTTAATGATCAGAACCTCACGAGAGTATCTAGGTGATAGACTTATTGGTTTGGGACTTATTGTTTGATGAGGTTACTGAGTTGTCTTATGGGATCAAAGAGTTTTAATGATTATAAACCAGTAGTAAAAATGTATCGGATTTATTTAAGTTAATTTACAAATTATATCCTCCAATTTTAACATGTTTTGAATTTAATTCTTCTTCAACCAATTTTTTCATTGGTTTTAGTATTTTTTGAGAATCTTTATTTTTTATATATATATATATATATATATATATAAAATTAAAAAAAGGGTAGCAAGAAGCCACCATAGTAGCTTTCCTGCACGACGTCACTATAATAGCATCCTACTCATTGGGTTCAAGACTACAAATAGGATACTAGTGAGTCAGTTGTTATCCCAGCCTCACAAAAGCACTAGTGGACATTGAGCCAAAGGCAAGAGATTTTTTCCAAGCAATTTCCATTGTAGAATTCAAAGTTGAGAACTCTACCTCAAACCACTTGAGAGTAAATCCAATGACCATTAAACCACCACTCTCAATGGTACGGGTTGGTAGTTGTCTTTAAATATATATATATATATATATAGATTTGTTATTTGCTTCAAACGAGTCTCAAGCACACACACCCTCTTGAACTTGAACTGACCCGATAACTAGCTAAATAGCCTTCTCCTTTTGCCTCATCTTAATTTCATTTAAATTTTAAGAAATAAATCAATAACTGCACTTTTATTCAATAAAATAATAAACTTTTATATTTTTTTGAGAATCAAATAATAACCTAAATAAACTAAGGTATGGTTTTTTTTTTGGATAAAGATCTAGTTAATGTATGCCCTTAATTAGGGCACGCATTAATCATCATTTTATGAAACTTTTTCTAAAAAATTGAAAAGGTTATCAAAAAATTAATCACTTTTTTGCTTTCCTATAAAAAATTCTTTAAAATGGTTTACTAACATATGCCTTGAAGGCATACATTATTAAAACACAAATAAACTAACGAAAATATTAAGTCCCTTCAAAACATTATCTTAAATACCAACCTGGGTACCCATTTTTTTTATACAGATGATAGCATTGATTCTAAAATTGAACTATTGCATGATCTGATGATAATCAGGGAGTGTCAGTAGAAATGTTAATTATTTAAGTGCTTTACAATCAATGTAATGTTTTGAATGAACTGATGTTGACCCTGACTCCAAATTCTTGGGGCTGTTTGGCACATAATTTTAAATATATGTTTTCAGTTTTCAAATAACATTACACACATTTCTACACACTTTTTCACCCACATATATTTCCAAAAAAACTAAAAATTGTTGTTTAAATATACGTACCAAACGGGTCCCAAGGTCATCACAATAAATTCTGTGCTCACAATAATGAAGGTGTATTACTGTATTTAGCTAAATCCTATAATTTCCTGAGATGTTTTTTACAAGATAGAAAGCATTTATATGTTTAAAAAACCCAAAAAATAATGACATAAAAATATCAACCGTTTCTCTGCTCAGTCCCTCTCCTTGTCTGCAAAACTGTTGTCAGTGAAGATAAATGATGTGTCCTGGTGAGGAACTCTTTCTCCTTCAAACAACCAAGTACAGCACAAACTGTCTTCAGGGGATGAATCCATGCGCTGGCTTTCAATCATCTCTGAGCAAATATAAACTCAGCAATGAACCCACCGGCCAAAAAGAGGAACCTCACACAAGTATATCCTCCACGCTACACTCTCTCAATCTCACAAATTATTCTTGTATTTACACATTGAAAGAGACTTTGGACAACGGTGAGTTTGAACTTTATCGTTTTCTATTAATGTCTCTTTCCAACCTCAACAGCCCCTTTACATTTGAGCCAAGACCTCACAATTGTGTACTCATATTTACTCACTCATTTCAAGACAATTGAAAAGAATGGAAAACCAGATATAAGGTTCTTATTGCATTTAAAAATATCTTACATAGATAGCATAAGCCTTTCATATGTATGTGTTATTCATGCATATATTGTAGACCTATGTACATGTGAGAGTGATGTTGCATACACAACTATTGTTGGAGAATATGAAAAGTGATACTTCCAAATAATGGTATAAAGTCATATATAATGAGGCGAGTGATAGAGATTGAAGCACATATCAAGTCGTTCTCTTGAGACAATTTGTACCCTCTTAGTAAGATTCTTGATGAGGAAAGGATAATGGCATGTCATTCCTAAGATACAACAAGCTTAACCAAATGTTATACACCTTGCAAATTTATACAAACTTATAAGGTAGAAGTTGCGCAAAGTATAGCAACTCTAACAAGAAGGATGTAAGAAATGAGGTAGTTGTGGAAAGAAGTTCAGCAAGAAACCTTGCTTGGTGAAAAGAGTTCTCACAAGTGAGTTATTCATAAGCAAACATAAATTGTTTGTCTCATTTTTTGTGTTCTACTTTATGTTTTACCAATATGTCTAATTTTTTTTCTTCTTAATAGAACGGAGAATAAAAATAAATAATTGGTTTTTTAATACTAAATTCAATTAGAGTTAACAACAAAACAAATAGCTGGAGGTTAACTTTAACGTATTTTAATTTGAAATTAGGGGGTCAATCATGCATTTTGATAATTCAATGCGTTAAGTGTAATTAATGTGATAGTTCAAGGCATGGAAAAATATAATTTTTCCAAACAAAATTCATTTTATGAAACTTTAGTGTTAGCTATGCACTATAGCTTGCAACTGCAAGGTTTTTTTATTTTTTTAGTTTGATGATCAAATTTAAAATTTTAGCTTGATTACCCCCAAAAGTTATTGGGTGCTCCGGAAGTAATGCTCTCCCCTCTCATATGAAACCCACCCCTCATGTGAGAAGAGGAGCATTGCTCTTAGAGTACCTAATAAATTTCTTGACTACCCCAATGGTAATGCTCTAACTGTATATTAAGTGGCAATAAATGCTTAGTTAAATAAATGAGATAGTAACTCTAAAAGTTGGCCTAGCAACTTCGGAGGCCTCATGAGATTCATGAGAATTTAAGTTTGAAAACTCTAGTCAGTAACTTGGGGCCACTCTCCAAGGGATCATCCTTATAATTACTTGTTGTATATAGGATGTAAGGATTATACACACAGAAGGAAATAGGCAAATGCTAGAAGAGTTTTGGACAATAAACACCCTTATAGCAAAAATGTAAATAAGAGAAAAAGTGAGTTATCACTCATTTAAATGTTGTATGACATCCTCTATCGTTGAGTTCAAAAAATAATAATGTTGTATGACATCCCATACAAGATTAACTTTTCATTAAAACAATACAACACCTATTCCTTAAGATACCTCCATTTACGGTAAAGGGTTATATTCCTTTTTGAATGTGACATAGATATCCATGTACAAGGAACTAAAGAGAGATCTACAAAAGCTGATTTCTTGATTTCTAAAAATAAGCCCCAAATATCTCCATTTGGAGGCAAAGGGACATAATTTGAACGTCCCAACTATCAAGGGTCCTTTTCTAAGATTCAAGAATGTAACCTAAGGGGTTGGCCGAGTTGGTTGGGCACTCGTTCTCAAGGTGCTTGTACCAGGTTCGACTGGGTGTACTCCCTAGTTCGAGTTCAACTATCTGCACTTTGAAAAAATTTCCTAGGCCCACTATGAGCTCATCCATCGCGAACAGTGATTAATTTTTAGTTGAAAGTTTTGGGTATACACTATGCAAAAGCAAAAAACAATGTAACTTCCATTCTATTTGCAATTCAAGATTCTTTCTTCCATCCCTCTACCCCTGCATAAGCCATCTTCTACATCATGCAAACATGGTCAGAACACAGAGATACGCAAAATTTATCCCGAATCCATTTGTAGGAAAACGGTAATAACTAGTTTAGACTTTGCATAAAGAACACTGTTGTGTACGAATACAGGACACAACTTATACTTTGTACAAAGTAAAGATTAAGTCAACATAAGTGGCGTACAGTGTAAACCATTGGAATAAGAAGAATACAAAAGCCAAATAAAGCTACTTATGTCTATGGATACAATGGCAAATTAAAAAGAAAAAAGTAATTTCTTAGCTCACACGGCATCATTCACCAAAATGGTCCAAATGTGATCTCTAGTTGAGCTAGTTGCAAACATCATTTATATAATTAATTGACATGTTGGCTCATAATGATCCTCACTTCAAATCCCATCATCCCTAATGCAACTTTAATCACCTTTTCTAGCAAATAATTAACAATGTGTAAAATTTGTCAACTGCAGTAAACCTTTGTTTGGCCTAAGCCTCGATGAGTTATCCTGGTTCGATGACAAAAGACAATCATGAAATAGACTCAAAATCCTTTTTTATATTATTAGTTCAATATAAATAAACCCCCCCCCCCCCCCCCCCCCCCAAAAAAAAAAAAAAGTCTCACTCACACAGTACTGACTTGAACATGGCAGTTACATATGCATGACAGTGGAACATATACATGGTTCTGAACTTAAAACCAATCTTCATCTGACTCTGAAGAAAGTGATATAGTCTATATTTTACAATATCTATAACTTTGTATTAGGAAAGTGGGATCGCACTGTGCCCAAGAAGAGTAACCCATCCCTCATTCATATCTTATCTTTTGCATCCCCGCCAACTTGTGGGGTCTTTAACTTCGTGAACTTCGAAATATCATCAATGATCAAGAACCATACTTTCTTAACTTAAGATAGAGAGAAAGACATAGAACTTGCTTCCCATTTCATTTGACATTACTAGAAAGATGTATATTATATAGTAGTAACTAGTAACTAATCATGTTATGCATGTTCGTACAGTTTCGTATCAAAGTGGGATACTATAAAGGACTGAATGGTACAACAGAAAATAAAAGTAGCACCTATCATTATTTATTGTACGCGCTTTGAAAAATAATACCATTGCTCATATATAACTCACCAAGCCATTTAATGCTCTAAAATATAATAGTATTTTTTTTTTTAAACTTTTTTCATTTCCACACTTATATATGCCTTCATTTTCGTTTTATCACCCCCACATTCTCTCTCTGAGTCTCTCTCACTCTATGAGTATAGAAATGAAGATTATGAAGGGGAAGCTTTTGAGGGCATGCATGAACAAGTGGAGAAAGATGGGGAGGAGTAGAGTTGGGCCTTGTGCTGCCTGTGAGTACTGCTGTCAATGGGCTTTGTGGCCTTCAACACATGAAGAGCATTCAATTCCAAAAGATGTCCCAAAGGGTCACTCAGTAGTGTATGTGGGTGAGAACTATAAGAGGTTTGTAATCAAAATCGCCTTACTCAATCACCCACTCTTCAGGGCATTGCTGGATCAGGCTCAAGATGAATATGATTTCACTACTGACTCAAAACTCTGCATTCCTTGCGATGAAAACCTTTTCCTCAACGTCATTCGCTGCGCTAGCTCTCCAGACAATCGAAAGATTTCTCTTCGACTTTAAGAATTCATCAACAGGGAACTTGAGAGCAATTTGACCGATTCATGAGGCTGATGTTCTCATGACAATGCTAATATGTAGCCATTATAATGTTGTATACCATGTAGAATTGTAACATAAATATCCTCCAGCTCACTAATATAATCCTTTATTTTTTGTTAGTGATATAATTTAGTTTAAGAATTTTTAATTTAATTCTGCATGGGAATTCTTAATGTAAAATGTAACTGGGGGCAAAATAATACCCGTTGTTACACATAGTAAATGTGTCTTTTTCTTTCTTTTCAATAGTTAGTAAATGAGACCAGAGCTGAAGTCTCGGAGCTGGCCTCTGCAGATCAAGCCCCACTCACTGACATGACAACATTTTAAAACAGTGAAAGTCATGAATGGTTCCAAAAGTTCAGTTCTATGTCAAAGAACATTTTCGAACTGAAATTTGGGATTGATGGAAATGAAGAGTGGGCTGCAATGCAAACAAACTAGTCTAGCATGAGTTTCGAAAATACATGTTACTATAATGTCACTACTTAAAAGGTCCAGAGCAAGCTACCGACACTGAAGTCGCTTGGACATGTCACTGGAAATCATGGGCAATAACAAATTTTCAAGGTAACAACAGAGGTTTTTTCACCCTAAACCATAAAATTTTGTCCAGTATCACTAACCTGTCCCCTCAAATTCAAGTTATTCACCCACATCTAATTCTGTGAAATCATGTACAGGACAAGATATGGTGCAAAAGAGAATACATGCTTGGAGTTGGACATCTTCCAACCATAAGTAAAGAAATCTACCATTGTAGGCTTAAGAGACTTCAAGTTACCTCATGCACAGGTCAAAAGACATTTGCAACTAATTCTTATATTCTAGGCAAGAAAAATGCTCAAAAGAAAATCTGGCCAAGCAGGTAACGATTTAAGCAGAAAAGCTTTGGAGTTTCCTCTATATGGGGAAGCTTATAATAAAATGGCTGATGATTTAGCAAGTCATAGACACACGAAAGTCACTTTTGCTCCTTTACAAGTGAATGAGAGAAGTGAAGAAGACATTTGATAAACGAAAAATGAAATCTGTAGCACTAATTAAAGAATCCATGACACAACCAGCAATAGAGAAATGATAGACGAGGACCTTACGCCAGAAAGAGACAGTAAAGCAATAAAACAAATTATACTCATGTACTCCACGCTGTGTGCAGCCTATCAATCCCTCCTCTATATGTCATAGATTTCAAGTGAAAATTTACACACAGGTGATGTGCCTATCAATCCCTCCTTCTCTATATGTTATAGATTTCAAGTGAAAATTTACACAAGGTTGATGTCCTCAAAACCCCTTGCCTACTCCCATGATTTCAATTTACTCATTTAATCAAAATGTTTCCCATGTAATCCCAAGCAGAATTTCCAAAGATGATAACTAAACAATTAAGTTAGCAGCAAAGAAACCAATGTCAAATGAGACAGCCAAGACGCAATCAAAACAGTTACTTTTGGTTCCATGTGCATATCAAAGAACTGAATCAGTGGTAGAAAAGGTCAGATATCTTGTGAGCTTGTGAAGACGAAAAACCATCAAATTTAAATTAGTTTCCAGTAGTGAGTAGAGAAGCTACAATACAAGATAAGAAAATTTTCCAAAAGAAAAATACTACAGGAATGATTTTGCTAGTATCAACTAGGTAACTAGCAACATCAACTTTTTTGATTACGACTAGTAACACCAACTAAAACTACCATTAAATTAGCTGGTTGGCTGGTAGTTATGTGATGTAGATTCTTATACATGTGTCTAATGTGGACGTACATGTGCGCATGTGTGCACAGTGAACAAAAAAGACATACAGAAACTATCTCATTCTTCCTATAACAATCAATATTCCTGTGATTATCCAAACTATATGCTCAGAACAATTACTGAGTCGCATACAGCCATTGCAAAAAGTCATCATACATTGAAATCTTCAGTTGACCTTATTTTAGAAAAATACTTAAGCCATCCTGGTAGACTCACTGAAATGCTATCTAAATGTGATGAATTTATTTATATACCAACAATTATCTGACTTGATAAACATATAGTATTTCCAAACATCCTGTTTTTAATTTAGCAAGAGCATGCAGAGAAGTAAAGTTGAGTAACATTATGACAATAAGGAAGAAGATTTCAGTGTAATCAGATTACCACAAAGACATATCCAAAGGTCTTAAGCCACAACCCAAACCCAATCAATGCAGTTGACAAAGCCCATGAGCTGTGATATAATTTTTAAATTAATGGTTCCCCAGCTTCTCCAGTACTCCTTGTTAAGAAATCAACTTCATCCACAAAGAAAAAAGAGATATATCTGCAAACTGATTACTAAAGACAATGCAAATCTCTTTACCCCACAAGGCTCTCCATCAATAACCCATGGGTTTTAAAGGGAAAGGTAAATCCTAACTAAACTAAATTCCATTTCGGTCTTGGTTTCTTGGATAGATAAATATAACTCAGAAGCCCATTCAGATTTGGCCCCATGACCCCTCACCCTTCACCCTTCACCCTTTTTATGATGTGGAGGAGATGCCATTTAGTCCAAAGATATTAGGGTCTCAACTTTTCTAGAAGAAATCTTAAAAACTCTAACCAGTTGAAGTGCGGGGCTACCCTTAGTATTCATTAATGTGGCATGTCACCTTAAAAGGAAAGAAGCTCCTAAGGGGTCCTAATTAACTTGTGCATGATGCAAGGAAAAAAAAATGTTTTTTAACACTTATCTAGCATGATCCTCTCTAAGAACCAGCAACTAATCAGACACTGACTGAATAAATAAAACAGCTGCTTTGTAACTGCAACCCACTTGGCAGATAAACTGGTTCTCAGAATGCTGCCCAGCAAATTAGAGATGCTTCCTTCACTCTAGACCTGATCGTGTGATATTGGAAGGGTAGGGAAATAAACAGATCTCCTGACAGGTTGCCTTGCCAGTTACCTACTCACTAACATATATCCTGTCAGATCAACAGGATGATGGAAACCAATTATTTTTTTGATAAATAAAGGAAAAGGTTAGAGAGGGCATGATGGAAACCAACCTCCACAACATTACGTCAAATAAGAAGCAGATTTTTTGCTTGCTTTGCCAGAAGGACAGCTTAAGAACAAAAATAGCTACACTTTCCTGAAAACAAGGTGTGAAATAAGGTTTCCCCATGTAAGACCCCAAAGAGAATTCCTTCAATATAACAAGGGACGGCATTGAGCTTAGTTCACTGGGAAGGACAGTGTATGGAACAACAAAGCCAGGATAGCTTGAAGCCTATCAACTGACTATAGATTCCAGCCCAGAACCACCTAGAAGATCACTCCCTGCATGCTCCAAGGGACTGCATGGACCTGAGCAAATCCATTCAGAAATTGCAGCTTCTTCTCATTCACATTTCTTTTGTGTGACCCTAATGGCAGGAAGAAGGGGAAATGAAGGGAAGGGGGGATTGCTGATGGTTTGATACCCACACTCATACCATAGGCAGAGTAATGGGCTATCACTAAAATTTCCCCAGGAAAAGGAAAGATAAATTTTCTGGAAAGCCAACATCATACTTCAATCCTTGCTACCATGATTGAACACTGTAAACTTCTCAAATGGCCATGGAATTGCAGTGTCATTGATACTGCTCATTTTCTTCATTGGATAATGATAATTTGAACATAAAACTGACCTCAACACCATGCCATGTTTTTATGACAAGCCAAGTATGTCTTCTTCTTCTTCTACTTCTTTTTTTTTTTTTTTTTTGGAAAGTGAGAGTCAAGCATGTTCCATTGATTATATATAGTGAAATTTACTGCACTCAACTTTGCTTTCAGTTTTTTAGAAACACGCTTGAAGTCATTTAAGGATAATGAAATTGGGGCTGCAGCCCCCAGGACCCCCCCACACCCTCCCCATCATTTTTTCTCCTCTTTAGACCATCCAAGGTTATATGAAGAAAGAGAACAGTGGTTACCTGTGATGAACATCTGTGATAGTGTTAAACCACCCATTTGCCAAACTATTCATAAGAAAAGGAAAAGTGGTTAAAAACAAACAACCTTTAGTCATAATCCCCACCTAGCACCTAGACTCTCTTGATAAAACACAATCCTAATCTTTATAAGATCATATATCTGTTCTAGTTTAAATATTGAGCACCATGCTTCTTGTTTGAATTTCTCACAATCTTTCAGAAATCATTAGCTATTTGTAAGACATATAAAATTCCCCTACCCTTGATAGCAACACCTTAGGAGGGCAAGATACAATACCACAAGACCTCACTCAGTCTAAACAATAAAATCTTAGCAACAATCTGATAGAGGCAAGTCAACAAACTTATCAGCACACACCACACTGGACTTCCTTGATCCTAAAGTTATAAAAGTAGCTTTAGTGACTTTATTGATGGCTCAATTCTGATAGAATTCACCGCAAACCTTTCAAGATATCTTTTCTGCAATATCCAAAAATCCTAAGAGAAAAGCATAATGGAACCACTGGAACTCAAAGTTTACAATTTCCCCACATCTCAAGTCTTTTACAATATAAATTTTCCCTACTACAAATATCCCAAGAATTAATTCATGCAATATTCTAGAATAACTAAAATTGTGATTGACCAATCCTAAGATAAATATAAGAACTTCTTAAAGCATGCCTTTCATATCTAAAGCTGCATAAAAGTATGAAAAAAATAAACTGGTACAATGCACAATGATGTACTTACTCTCAATTCCTATCTAGCTTCTCTTTAATTTTTCTCATTTTCAATTAGTGTACTGCAGGCGAAAGATTAGCATATAACCAAGGTGGTGGCTTTTTAAGTAAACAGAAAAATATATCCAGAGAAGCCCATATATCATGCAAAACTACAACAAAGTGATGGAATCTGACCAAAAATAAAGAGAGAAAAAATCCAGCAGAAAACAACAACAATTCAGAAGTCCAGCCTCTTTCTGCTTATTATCATTCTATTTTATGCATCCTCATTTGCAAGATATAAATGGAAAATGACTACAAACATGAAGGCTCTGTGGTATAACAGCACAAGTAATTCCTGCAATGAGAAAAATCATGACCGTTTGCAAGTTCTTACATCACCATCACTGGCAGGAAACATTGCATAATTGCAAGGCATTAAAACAATGAGCACCACAAGATATACACATGAAACATTTTCGTGCACTAATATACACAAGTAGTATATTGCCTCATGATTAAAAGTACATACAAGTACAAATATTGCTGATGGTGACAACACTGAACTATGGCAGTGCTAAACAAAGGTATTGCAAAACAGGAACACACAAAGCACCAAAATATTTTCGCCAATAATATTAGCGTTACCATTGAAGCCTCGTAGATCTGAAAGTCTCACACCCGATTACCACCAACTATCATCTTAGGCCCTCAATCAACCCCTCCAATTCTCTTCTCCCAAACCTCCTCCCCTGTGAATTAGCATCCCTACACCTCACAGCAAAGTAAAATACCAGCCAAGCCACCATGAAATAAACCTCCACAACGGATTGAAACACCATGGCCAAAATTTTTCCACAAACCCGAGAAAGAGCCCACCGCACAAACGAGCCACAAAATATAGCTTCGAAACACTTAATCTGTATGGCCTGGTTTAACATGGTTGATATCAAATAACAACCTTCCTTCATAATCTCCCTTCCGGTCCTCCTCGAATCCACAATGGCAACCCAAGCATCCACAGCAAATATAAAAGCCACTAAAGTATCGGTCAGAAACCATGCAAACAAAAACCCCGAAATCTCCTTCTCATAACCCCTAATCCACGGCGACAAAATCGAAAATGGCATCAATTTCAACCTCACGAAGAGCTTAAAAAACGAGTACTGATCTTCAATTTCACCGAAATACCATAACCCTAGGATCTGAGTTAGTGCATCTCTCACCGCCCATCTCATCAAGATAAACCCTGAGAGTCTCTTGAGCCCTAATCTTGAACCTTCCCAAACTGTACCGAGAAATGAACTATACCTCCCTAACATTTCATTCAAAGTAGTAATGAAAACAATGCCTAATACCAACGAATATGTAACGAGAAACCCTAGAATCACCCAACCGTAAGCGGCGGAGAGAAAACTCACAAGGAAGAATAGCGTCGCGGCGTCGCGGCGGCTGAGCTCCACTCCTCTGAGGATGAACTGGAAATCCACTACTCTGTCCAATTCTTTAACTTTCTCTTTCTCTTTCTCCAATCCAATTGTCTCGTTCTCTTCCTCTTTCTGCTCATCGTTTTCGTCGCCGCTATCGGAAAGAGACAAACGCTCGGATCTGAATGTAATTCCGGTGCGGACGATCTCGTTGATGTTGATCCCGTGGTCGATTACCCGATCCGAAAACCCTAGCGCCTTAGGGTTAAGAATGAGAAAAGTACCGTTGATCGGAGCCTTGCGGTTGGAGCCAAAAGGAGTGCGATCGTCGTCGTCGTCGCCGGAGAAGAAGTCATCGTCTAGGGTTCCGACGCGAGTGAGGTGCAGGAACGGCCGCCTCCGCCGGCGGAGGTGGCGAGGGAGGGAGTCCTGGTAGGATTGACGGTGCGCGTCGGGCGCGTCGTGGGAGTCGTGAGGCGCGTGGGGGTTTTGGGAGCCGGAGAGGTCGAGGCGGGAGAGCAAGGCCTTGAGCGAAGGGTCGCGGTCGATGAACGAGGTGACGTGGCGCGTCCCGTCCTCGACGGTGCTGCGGAAGCAGAAGAGGAGGAGCGAGAGGATGAGGAAGGCGGCGAGGTTCGACCTGAACAACGACGTCGCTTCGCGAAACAGCTGCGACGTCGTTCGGAGATTCTCGTGCCGAAGCTGCTGAAGATGTTGATGATGATGATGATGATGATGGTGATGATCGCTCATGTCGGTGTGTTTTTTTGCAAAAAATAATAAAAACTCTTAAATTTTTTTGTTTTGATTTTTAGTGTTTTCTCTGCTTTCTTTGCTTTTGCTTTTGATTTTGTTTGGACTTTGGAGGTGAGGAAAATGTGAGAGAGAGAGAGAGAGAGAGAGAGTGGTGGTCTGTGTTTTCAATGAGGTTTGGTTGGGGTTCACGCGATGTTGTTGGCGCGTGAGGGGGACGCGCAACATTGATGGGTGGTGGTGGCGGAGGTGGTAATGGTAGTAGCAGTACCGTTAGAATTATTGGAAAGGAAGTGGTACTATTAAAATTCTGTTTCTTGGTATTAGAAGTTTGGGTCTTTAAATTTCAGGGCCCCAGAATTTTGGGAGAGAGAGAGAGAGATTTTTGCTTGGTTGCAAACCATTTTCTATCTCTACCCGTCAGTTCGGTCCATTTTAGAGGAGGATTTTTTTTTTTTTTTTTTTTTTGAGAAAGTTTGGGGGAGATTTTTGGCTACCGATTGGATTGAAAGTTGAAATTGATATCAAACTGTGACTTTTCAATTATCAAATATTAAATGTATCGAGTCTGTTTGGATACCGTTTATTATTAAAAGTTGAAAATTGAAAATAATACTAACGTGTTCTGTAAACAGTACACATAACCTACTATTTAAAATACAAACGTAAACGTAATTAGATTTCAACTCTATCCAAACTCACAATTCATCTAAAATAATTATTTTTATAAAAAACCAATTAAAGACGTGTTTTTATTGAAGGCAAATTACCAACTTTTATTTATAGATAAGTAGAGGTGTTTTCTGGAAAGTACAAAAATATAATTAAAATCAACACCACACCCCCCTCCCCCCCAATTTCAAACTATACATCTATTAACATATAATTTCAGTTAGAGTCGTTTGGAAAAGTTGACGAAGGCTGAAGTAGAAGGTGTTTGATGGTGAAAGGTTCAAGAGTAATTACAGGCTGTTATGATGATGCTCCTTCCTTTTTATATTTACGACGAATTTTATTAATTAAATTCATAATAAAATGCATAAAAAATGTGGAAGAAATTAGTATCACTTTTCTAATATAATAACCTAAGTTTTTTTTTTACCAAAAATAAAAAAATAAAAAGATACATTAAGATTTGGGCTTAAGACCATCTCTCGCTACGGCATTTTTCACATATAAAGGGCAGAAGCTGAGATGGGGACCGGCCCAGACCATTTACAAACCAAGCCCCAACGAGCCAGGAAGTGAGCTGAACTTGTTTCTGACCAAACCTGCACTACTATAGGGCTCTGTCTGGACTGCCCAAGTGTATTAACTATTAAGTATCTTGCTCGTGGTTGGAGGGTCAAATGCTTCAATTTAATTTTTGCCTATCCCATTGTTTTGTGCTTGGGTCAATTAGTTCCACAGTACTCTGTTGAAAGGCCTTTCTCCTATCTCTTTTGGGTTAGGCCATTACATCTAGAGGTCACCATAGGACTTCGTTTGTTTTGTATAAAACACATGTGAAAAACATTTTTTGACTTGTGTTTTTAACTATGTTTAGTTAGACTCTAATGGCTGTTTGGAAGTTTAGAGAGGGAGGAGAGTAGAGGGGAATGGTTATCCTCCACCTTGTTTGGATGTTTTTAAAATTAGTAAGGGGAAAGAGAGTTATTAGTCATTCCTCTAGTTTGAATGTTTTGAAAATTATGATGGAAATGAGAAGAAATTATTTAAATAGACAAATGTATCTCATTTGAAAATTGACTTGCAACATTGGTTTATGATTAATTTGTTAGATTAAATAATTATTTACTCAACATTCTCATTCCATCAAATACCACTAATAAAAGTATAAAACTACTATTAACTATTATAAAATAATTTTTATTACCTCAAAAAAATTATAATAAAAATAAAAATAAATTCAAAAATTCAAAACCCAAACAAAATTCAAAAATTCGAAACCCAAACAAAACCATGAGTTCCACAAGAGGTTAAACGAAGGGTGGCCGAGGCAAACCAAAGTCCCCAAAGTCTGTTTCTCGGTCACAAAAAGCTGGCTTCAATTTCCTGTGGGTCGTATCGCCCAGTTCTTAAAAGCCGGCAAGTACGCCGAGTGTGTCGATGCCAGAGCTCCGGTTTACCTCTCTGTCGTGCTCGAATACCTTGCTACTGAGGTTAGTCTTTGATTTTATTTTTATTTTTTTTTAGGTTCGATTTCGTGGGGGTGTTTGGATGCCGAGAATATGTGGGAAACTGGGTGTGACTGATTTTGTGTTTTGTGATCGCTACTCTGTTAGTTTATGGATTTGGGTATTGGATCTATGCAATTAGAGACTTTGTGTAGTATTCGGTTTTGGGTTTCTCTTTTTTATTTGGTTGCTGAGAAAATAATTGATGGAAACTGTAAAGATACTAAATTTAGTAGAAATTGTGTTTGGTTTGTAAGAAAGCATTGAGAAGATTTGTCATTTGTAGTGTTAAATTTTCTCAGGAAACAAACAAAGATTATTTATATAATCGGTTTGTAATTTTGTTAATTTAGAAATGGTAAATTGGGAAATTCATTTGGTCAATAATTTATCTACTCTACTCTCCCTCTGAATCTCTCCAATTTTGGGGAATTAAAAATAAAGGGTTAGAGGTAGTTGAAAACCCTCCAAACCCCTCTCTCTCATTCCTTAAAAAACTTCAAAACAAGGTAATTGAATTACTCTCCCACCCTTTACTCTACTCCCCCTCCTTTTTTAAACTTCCAAACAGGCCATAAATATGATTTCAATATCCTTTTTATGTAATCGTTTTTTTATGATATAGGCATGGTGGTGGCCTTGCTCTATAAAATTAGGCTGATAATCTTGCCAAACATATTTACCTATTATTTGCTTAACATAGCATAATAGTCTTATTTGAGATGGTTAATATTGTTGGTATTTAAGGTAGAGTAATGCATCCTCTTGTTAATTTCTGCAAGGAGTTGATGAATAGGATACCTAGCACTCAAGTTAAGTACCCGTGTCGAGAAAGGGACAGGTGTGCAGATGCTTTGGCCTAGCATGGAAAAGCCCAGCATCGATATTATATTTTGTATTATCAACATAATCACAACATGAGGGATATTTAACCCTAGATTTACCTTTGGAGTGGGAGGGTTGAAGAGAGAAACCCCGGCAACAAGAGATGAATAAAATCTATGGCAAACCATGCTGTCTTTGTATTATTAGTAGAGCCACAATGGTACTCCATTGATCCAAAGAATTCATGAGATTTTTGTTCATGGAAAAATAAAGATGCCAACAAATTTAGGTTCAATATAAAATAAGAGTTTGACTTACCTCCAGTACTTTTTTAACTGGACCAAAAAAAATAAAAATAAAAATTTATTGCCTATTATACTTTGGGATAAGCAATTTTATTTATTGATCAATTCAATCAGAAAGGAAGGGAATTTTCTTGTCCCATCTGGAAAATTAAATTGAACATTGGCGTACTTGACTCGTCACAAGGTAAAATATATAAGTTTTTTTTCCCCTTTCCTATGAATCAAAATTTCATACTAGATGCCTCAGCTATTGAGGATATTGTGGCATGCAGTTCATCTAAGAGCACTAGCAATAGTGGTGCTAAATAGCTATATTGCTATTTTTAGCATCACTAATACTTAAAATACATGTTACAGCAATGGTGCTATAGCTAAAAAATTTTAGCTACTTGCTACAGTGCACAACTATTTATGGCTGTGCACTATAGCAAGTAGCAAAAAAAAAAAAAAAAAATTATAAAACTCTCTCTTCTCTCATTAAAAAAATATTTTATATTTTCTTTCTTTTTCTCTCTCTCTGGCTTCTCTTCTTTCTTCCTTTTTCCTTCTCATTTTTTTTCACTCTCCCTCATCGCCTAGACCCATCTCGTCCAGTCCTCCATCTCTTCCTTGTTATAGGTTTGTCTCCGATTTGTGCTCCATCTCGCCCAGTCCTCCACACCGCCGACCCACGCCATCTTTCCCACCATGTATGAGTTCAGAATTCTATGTTACAAAGCTGAGTCTATGTCCATGACAAGCACAGCTCTTTAGCATTGAGCTTATGCCAAAGTACACGCAAAGAAACGGTTGTCTTTCAAGTTAGCAATCTCACCGTCCCTTCAGTTCATTTATATATATATATATATATATGTGTGTGTGTGTGTGTGTGTGTGTGTGTGTGTATAAAGATTACATTTTTATGCTATAACAAAAACACCATTTATGATGTCTCACTTTTAGTTTTAACATTTGGGGTTCAATTTATTTGAAAGTAGGGTCATCTTGTAATGCACACAGGTGGGTTTGACTTCAAATATGGATTCAAGTTTTGTTCTTTTAGTGGGGTTCATTGTGATCCTACTATTTATGGATTGTTCTTCTGCTGATTCGAATGTAAAAAATGAAGAAAGAAAGTTAATTTGATTTTGTATTGTTTCAATTATTTAAAGTGTTAGTGTTGGTTTAATTGAAGATTTTGGAAATAGGTGAATGAAGGTGCAAACAATGGTTTGGGTTCTGTAATTCCTGTACCTTTGAACATAAATGGTGATTTGTGTGGTGGTTTTTGGCTGATTTGGATTTTTGGCAATGGTTGTGGGTGGTTGTTCTTGGTTGGCAATGACTGTGGATTGTGTCATTGATCGGGTTGTGGTGTTTTTTTGGTAGTAGGATGTATTATTTTATGTTGATGTTTATATTATTTTATTGTGTTGAAAGCTAAAATAGATTCATTGGATTGGATATTTTGTTAAATGAGTAGGTAAAATAGATAAAGTAGTTTTTTGTGGTGCCAAATAGCTAAAAAAAAATAGCTCCACTGCTGTGGATGCTCTAATACTACAATAATAACAAGCCTTAGTCCCAAATTTTTGGGATCGACTAGGAATACTCAATAAATTAATCAGGGTTAGCCACATATATTCTTTTCCAGCATGTAGTAATTCTAAAAATACAAAGAACACCCAGAACAGCAGGGAAATAAGGAGCCACTTAATTAAAATCAGGCTTCTCTGGGTATGTGCAGCCAGGCCTCTGAATTATAACATTTGCTGCATAACCGCCAGCTCTCACACAGTCTTCAATGGATTTCTCTTGTACCAACTGCGATAAAAATCCTCCAACAAATGCATCCCCTACAAAACATAAGTTAACAAGTTAATTAATTACAAAAGGGTTCAATTTCTTCTTTGTGTGATGTTGGACAAACATTTCTGGTACATGACTTTACTGCCTTCGTGTTTTAAGTTATATCAAGGCCATCAGGTACTTATGCAATCATGATTTTAATGTCAATGAGCAAACCAAACTTATTCATGGGGTATAAAAAGCAGTATGATAGAGGTACCCTAAATTCATTGGTAAAACCGTAGTAACATTATTATTATTATTAATTTAGATTGGTGCTTTCAATTGTTCTGATCTGCCAAACAGGAAATGAAAGTAATAAATTAGGCAAATGCTTATGGCTATTTGAGTCTTGCCAATTCAATGATATATTTATAGACAGGTATAAGTTGTAAGGAAATGAAAAGACAGAAATGGTGATAATGACCTTTTTCATTGAATGCTCTAGATGATTTAACTTTTTGACAATAATTTGCATGTAGAAGAGTAAGCTAGTCTATTCTGACATTGAAATTTTTACCAGCACAAGACCATACATACCTGCTCCATTTGTATCAACAATTTTGTTTTTAGGTAATAATATTACAGGGAACTTCTTCACTTTTCCATCTTCGGCAACAACTACAGGATCTGCACCCTGAGTAATTGCAACTATCCTCTTATGTGTTCCTGATGCTTTCGGCCATCGGGAAAGTCTTAGAGCTATTTCCTCTACATTTTCAGTCTGGTCAAGAACAGACCAAGCATGTTAAACTTTAAAACAAAAACAGTGAATCTGGTAAAATCTGATACCAAGCAACCATTACCTCCCAGCCTTGAACTTTTGAGAAGGTTCTTGCTTCTGTCTCATTTCCAAAAAGAAAGTCCATATACCTGAACCCCGAAGAAGGCATGTCCTATGTCAATATGTATATATACTTATTACCACAAAAGAAGATGATAAAAATGCTTACGGCAAAAATTTCTCCAGTGCATCATTGCAGAACTCACAGATATATGGAGCAGAAAGGTTCATCATGAAGATCTGCAGAAAAAAAATTAGATATTAGAGATTTCTCATGCAGAAGCCACTTAAACCAGTTGATAAGAGAGGATTCCAAATATGTCTCATTATACCTTGTCATGTGCAGCTGCATGTTCAGAAACAAGCTGTATGGAGTCTGGGGATACGGTGAGGAAAAAGCCAGCGATGTAATAGTACTTAGCCTTCTCAACTATCCAAACAAGATTTCACAAGAAAGTCAGTTTACAAGAATGACTACCTAGACAAAGGAGATATAAAACAAGAATGCATAGGCAGAAAGTGTACCCAACGCCCAGTTTTCTGGCCTTTTTAAATGCTCAGATTTGTAGCAATTTGCTGCTGATAAGTTAGCAACAAGTGACCTACATATTCAGCCAACAAAAAGTGTTATTAATCCAGCCAGGCACAAATTTGAGAACATTTGCTTAGCTTAACAATAAGGGGAAGATGCAAGGCAACAGTTTGTCAGGAAGTATGAGAAAATTTACAGCAAGTTTGATGCAACCAACCTTTGATCACCCACAACACAGACAGCACAAGTTCCTGTCGGTGTAGATTCATCCTCATAATATTGAACCTGATTGATATGTATTAGATAACATTGGCAATATTACTACTCTATGGCCCAATGCTTAAGAATATATTTATGCAAAATCAAAAAAGTGAAAGAAGAAGAAGAAAAGGAAACTTACATTGACACCAGCAAGCTTTGAGTTCTTCTTCATCTCCTCTCCAAACTTGTCCTTGCCAATGCAACCAATATAAGTCGTTGCACCAGGAATTTGAAGCATCCACTGCAAAAGCAAAGGGTAACTCATTTACTGAGCAAAGGGATAATACTACTGAATTCTTCCACTCCCCTCAAAAGGAAGTAATAAAGTACCTGGGCAACTCTGATTGAATTTTGAGTAGCACCTGCAGATAATAAAATCAAATTGAACTCATCATTGATCAATATTATCTACTGAAATCAAATAGAAAAACAATTTTTGAATTTCATTATTTGAGCAATGAAACCATTACCTCCAGCAGTGTACTCCACATTGGGATTGTTAGCCATTTCTTCATACCTGAGACATACATTTAACATTGGTCTATAGTCGAGCAAAGTAAAGAAGCATAGTTTACAGAAAAATTCTCATACGGATGGGAAGGGGGATCCAAGAAGTATCCAACATAAGCTTATATTGAAATTCCTAATCTTCAAGCAAGTTACCATTTACATTTCGGTGCCCATTTGATGAAAAGAGTTGGGAAAAACTCTTAAGCTCCATTAATATGACAATAACAGTTATGTCATGTTGCAGTTTCTCAAATACCTAAGCTAGGAAGATACTATTCCTTAATCAAAGTGTATATGCCTTTGTTTATACTTTGTTTCATAGGAGGGATGGAAAGTATGAGTGATATAGAGGTCAGGAGAGTCCACCACTCCCTCATGTTTTCTAGTAGGAAGGAAAGCAGAGAGAGAAAGAAAAGTATAGATATCTAATTTATACTATTTAAAAGAGAGGCCAATGAGCTCTAGCTCAACCTCAACTCCTCCCCTTATACATGCTATGGATGATTTTGTGGGTTCAACACCCATTGGATGCATGTATAACATACCAATAAAAATTAAAATTTTAAAAATAAATAAACCCAATTATAAAGAGAGTAGAATTTGGTTGTCTCATTACCAACAGGACATAATTCAAACTACAAATAAAAATTGTTAAAATAAAAATCCTTAAATTTGGCAAAGTGATAGAAAAAAATAGGAATGGTGGAGAGGTGGTTATCTTTTAAAATTTCATCACTAGGTGCATATGTAACTTACCAAAAAAAAAAAAAAAAACCCATCTATAAATATATAATGAGAAGTGAGTTAACAATAATTATAATAATTAGATAAAACAAACCTTTAATTTAAAAATATAAAAATAATAAAAAGGCACCTCTGAGCATGTGTGAAAAGGCTAGTTATACTATTATTTCCATATTTAAATAGTTTAAGTGAGGGTAAAAAGGAAATTTCACAACTTTTTTTGTGCTCTCCCTCCTCAATCTTGCCCACTTTTTTTTATAATTAGGTTTTGGTGGAACCAATGGGGTTAAGTGATTTAGAACAATGAACACCTTTGATACAAGAACTTATGCAGCACAAATTCTCAAAGGGGATTAAAAATCAACAAGATCAGAAGAATAGAAATTAAAACTATGAATTAGCACCTAAGTAGGAATCAAACCAAGCCACTGGAAAAATTCCAGCTAAAATTAAATTCATCATGAACTTATCTCTATAGGAGTACAAGAGCACACTTATATAAACTACTAGAACTAAATCTTAACCCTAATTGACTTGGATCAAAGCTTAATTATTGAATTACGAAAATAACCTTAACTCCAAGAAATAAAATAAAATATCAATAACCTAATTAGTTAATAAGACCAAAAATAAAATCCAATTCAAAATTTGGAAAATGGAAAGATTTGTACAAGTTATACCTTTCGTCACCAATACCATTTTGTGGAAAATCATTATCCAATAGTTTAAATACAATTGACTTCTAAAAGTATATAAAACTAAATCAAAATAAAATACTTTGCAGTTGCAGTCCTTGCATCATTTAGCCTCAGCCTCCCCCTCCCTTTACCCTTCTACTAAATGAGAGGATTTGCCCTCTCCCTTCACTTTCTCCTTTCTCCATCCTTCCTTGGTTCCGCCAATCCCTCCAAGGATTGGACCATAGGATAGTAAGGAGAGCTCATGGGTGCTGGTAGGTTTTTCTGTGACATTGCAGACATTTTAATTAACTGTTGAAGACTTGAAGTTGCATTCAAGTACTGTCCTCGCAAAGTAGTATGCTTTTGCTACCCAAGTCATGATTAAATTAGAACATTATTTACATGCTTCTAATAAGCTGATTTCCATAGTTCTTCTATTCCACTGCACGATATAGCAATTGAGGCTGGACAAATACTCCTGGAACTAAATAAACACTTGTGCAATACTCATGGAACAAATATTAACACTTGTGCTGTCACTACACACACACACATACATACAACGAGCTTATGATTATATTCCATTGATGATCTTATGTAACTCAAGTGAATTATCTATAGAAAATTGCACTCAAGTAAGACAAATCAAAATGAGATTAAGCTATGTCAACTTTAACATACTACATTTTTTTAATTTATCACCACTCATATCACCCCTTCAAAATTGATGACTCATAATCTCACTAACTAATGGCCTGTTTGGATGGAGGGAGAAATGAGGGGGAGTAGAGTAAAACAAAGTTGGCTAAAAATAGTTAATTTTGTGTTAAATTTACTCTACTCTACTCTACTCCCCCTCCCTCTCCCTCAATCCAAACGGACCATAAATCTTTACAGATCAACAGTAATAATGCCCATCTTATATAGTCTTTTCATCACTCCTATTATATCTTCTAAATTGATGGTTATAATCTCACTGCCTGAATCTTTAAAATATTCAACAATTGTAGTACCCATCTTATACAGTATTAATTAGATCTCTGGTAAAGTAAAATTCAATCAAATGAAATCACATCCAAATCAATATTCGAGCAATTCTCATTTTCCATGGCCCAAGATTGAACATAACTCAAACTGAGAACCACCACATCAAAAACATAAACAAAAATTAGCATTACGCTAATCTTGACATAAAAAGAAATGTCTTACATTGGTACATGCTTTTCCTCTGCGAGAATTGCATTGTTCGACTTCAGGTCATACCTGTTACAGAAAGCACGACCAGCCAATCAAAACAATGAAACTGTATTTCTTTTCTCTCTTTTTCAATACATGTTATTCGAGGAAATTATCCGAAAAACCATCACAATGTCCTCAACGAAAAACTTAACTGAAAAACAGTTTCCAAAATTATCAACGCAGGATCCATACAATTAACATTATAAACAATTGTGACTAATTTAGTAATTTATGGGCTGTTCCAGCAATTCCCAACTCCACCAAAATGGGAACTGATAAATGTAATATGTGAGCAATAAACTAAGGGAAAAGTTTGCGGACATTAGGAAATATTTTTAAAAACTTTTTACGGGAAAAGAAGAAAGCAACCGACTTTTTTGACACTTTTTTATATTTTTCACAAATATAATATCAAAACTTTCTTAAAATAGTACATTAATAAATGCCCACCATTTCGTACAATCGGTATAGAACCCACATTTATACGACAGGAAGGTGTACTCCACCAGCTACATTGAACAATTTCACCCTATGTCCAAGCTTCAGTAAAAATTAAGGAATCTAAAAACAGTAACTTAGATGTAAAACTGAAGTTGCCAAAACAAAAGCCTAATAAAATGATTAAAATCTCCAAACAAAGACAGGTCAAAGTAGTTTTAACATGAGAAGCAGTAAATGCAAAGATCAGACATGAAACATAAGTGTTTGTACTGTTTTCACACTGCAAAATTAAGAAAAGCAAAGCAAAAAACGTTAAAAAAGATTTCAAATTTCTAGGCGATAAAGGTAAAGCTGTTAAAATTGGTTGGTGGGTGTGACATACTTTTGCAAGTAGTGTTCGTCGACAGCGGCTGAGATGTCGAGGAGAGGGTTACCCATACCCATGAGAATGCCTTCGTGCGCCATTGAATCAGAAGAAGCTGATCTGAGCAGAGAGAAGAGATAAGTTTACACAGAAATCTACAAGAATGAGAATGATCAATGAAGGTATGTATGTAAGTGTTGTGTTGACTCTGTTGAGTTCCTAGTCCAATTATAACCATAGGTGTGGGTGTGGCGCCTACATCAATGATGTAGCATCAATGCATTATCTTATTCACCCATATCACAAAAACTTAATGACATTATTTTATAGGACTATCATACGTGACAGATTGTAATTAATTAGTTATAATAAAAAAAAAATAAGGATTATCAGTGTTTTTTAGTGGGATAAAAAAAAGATGTTTGGTAGGATAGTTTAACCGAGTGTTTTAATTGCAATTCTCAATTTAGAATGTTTATTAATTGAGAAGTGTTATCAGTTTTCAATTTTCAAGTTATCATTTTAAGTAGCATTGTTATAATTATTTTGAAATCAGTGTAACACTCATATGATGTTGACAACACACAAAAAAAACACACACACACAATTTTTACTTAGAAGTACATATTTGTATTTAACACTCAATTATGTTTAAAAAAATGTTACTAGAAGCATAATACCAAACACTTTTTTTAGGATATGAAATTTACTAGGATCTATTTGGTAATATTTTTCTAATAACGTTATTTAAGTATTATAAAAATATACGTGAGTAAAAAAAGTATTGTGAAAATATATGTTACGTTGTTTAAACCAAAAAAATACCGTTGTTCAAACAACGTTAACAAACAGTGCCTAATATCTAAACTATCTTACTAAACCAGAGTTTGTGGTCTAGGACGTCAATATTTCTCACCAACCCATTCGGGCCCTTTCGACCACTAGTGTTGTGCCACTACTGTATTCTTTTTCAGTACCCTCTGTGTCGGCGACTGCACTGGCGACTTTTTTTTTGCTTTTTTTTTCTTTCTCTTTCTCACCAACAAAGGTGGTACAGAAAACCAAAAAGACCATTTTGGAATTTTCAAAGTACACAGTTCTTTTTCAAATAAGCCCGTTTTCTGAAAAGCTCAAAGAAGCACGTTAGGTGGGTTAGTAGGGGATCTAAGGTTCTACCTAGGGAATAAATTAGGATATATTAGGCTAGATTTTTAATTACTCAATGACGCTTTTATAATAAATTTTAGGTATAAATTGTTATTAATTTTAATTTAAATTTTTTTTTAATCTACTAGTAATAGTTAAAAATAACTTACCATTTATGATTTATTATAAAAGTGTTGTAAAAACATTATGAACATAATAATTTCCATTTTTAACTAAATTAAGAAAATAAATAAAAAATGAATTGCACATTTTTTTAGTAAATAGTAATACTTATTAGAACACACACGAAAATAGTAATAATAATGTGTTTAAACTGGATTTGTAATACGTTACATAATCAAAGTACGGTTACAAAAAGCTCTAACTTTTATAGTTGTAAACTGGAGTTATAAAAATGAATTGAGTGTGATTGTTCTAAAAGTAAATAAAAGAGGATAAGGCACTAGTTTTTTACTTCTTCTTTTTTTAATTAAATAGTAGATTCTAGAAGAGGGGGAGGGGGAGGGGGGTAGTATTCATGGCGATTAGCTATCAGTTAAGCTTCAAACTATTTCTTTTTTTATAATTGTTTAAGACATGTTTATAAGGGTTAGTTTATCATTTACCATATGCAACATAAATTTTTAAGTTTTGCAATCATCTACTTCATTCAAAGTTAATTTGTATTGTCTATCTTTCATTTTTATTAAAAATAACCATGGTGTTTTTTTGTTGAACTCTCGAGAGAGAAAATTATGAGTTTTTTTGCCTACTTGGTACATTTTTCCACACTTTCCTTGATACGAGGAAATAAATTGAACAATATTGTGTGTATGTGTATGTTGCTACTAAAGTTATTGTGTAAAATAAAATAGAATGGAATTAGGGTTATTAGTGTCACATAAATGAATGTGTAGGGTTTAAATTCTTATAATTAAGAGTATATGAAATAATTTATTGCAATTATTTCCTCAAAAAAAATCCACAATTAAAAAATTATGGGTTATTTATTTATTTATTTGAATGCATATGATTTGTTGCAAATATAAAACTTAATAAATTTTCCCCTATATAAAGGGCCCTATTGTGAAGGTTTGAACCCTAAACATATCCTTTAAAGATGTCATGTGATGCCACTTGACCACCAGGGTCATTGGCATAAATCTTAATAGTCAACTGTCCATATTAAATTATGAGGACATTATAAATATGTACCTTAAATTATAAAAGTTTTTGGCAATGTGCATGTAATCTATAAGAGCACCACCGTTTTGGATATTAGGTGGATGAATCTTGTAAATTAATCTCAAATTGGGAGAGACAGTTGGGAGAATAAGAGTATACCTATTTACTAATTAATTGTAAGAGGGAAAAGAGTGAATAAAATATATTATAAATAGAATTAATTCTAATTATGCACCTAAAGCGTGGGCGTATTTACTATGCACACCCAAAATTTCAAAATTTTTGCAAATGATGGAAAAGTGTAATAAAATAAATAAATAAATATATATATATATATATATATATATATATATATATATATATATTTGGTTAGAAAGGAAAATGAAAGGATTGAAAAGATAGTTTGTTTGGATTTACTATATTGCCCGTGCTAAAAATAAAAGTTTGATCAAATAGTCAAATGCAATGTTCTAAATACCATTTCGGTATTTATTATGGATTATATATTGAAACTAAATATTTTTATACCGGTATTTTTTACTATTGTTTTGAGTTTATATATATATATACACACACATATATATATATATATATATATATATATATATAATCAGTAATCACACTACAAATTAATTAAAAAAAATAGAGGAAGAAAAAAATAATAACTTGTGTTCAGTGGCCAATTATCACTAGACATATTAGGATACGGACATATTTTTACTTCATAATATGTTCAATAAAAATGGCTACTAGGCACAAGCTTCCCACTAACCATTAGACACGTTAAAATACAGACACGTTTTCACTTCATAATATATTCAATAAAACTGATCCCTAAAAACAAGCTCCCAACAAATAAAAGAGAGGATTCTGTGTTGTTTGTTTGACCGAGATAAAGGGGAGGAGGTAGTGATGTGATGGAGAGAGAATGTGAGATTAAAAAAAAAACCAAAAAGAGAGGAGAGACCGAGAGAGTAACGAAAAGACAAAAAAGAGTTAGAGATGATGTGAATGGTCATGCATGGGAGAAAGTGATTGAGAGAAAGAGTAATTTTTTTTTTTACCAAAAAAATAGGGAAGTCCGTGAGTTTGGATAGGACTTAAAAGTGGATTTTTTTTTTAAATAACTATAAAAGTTAAACTATTTTATTAGTTAGCTAAGGTTTGAAATTATTTTGATATCTAACTACTCGAGTTTATAATACTCGATTTTACTGTAACAAATCGATTTCCTTTTACTCGATTTCCATGAGGTTGACTAAAAGGAAACCAACGCTAGGCAGAAACCCAGAAAACGTCAACGCAGGAAGACACCAACAGCAACGCAGGAAAACACCAACAGCAACACACCAACAGCAACGCAGGAAAACACCTGCAGCAACACAGCTCAGGATCCAACGCAGAAACCCAGAAAAACGCAAGAAGAAACCGTGATTTTTGGGTTTGGATTTTTGCTCCCATTGAGATCGTGATTTGGGTTTGGGATTTTGAGAAATGGATTTAGATGAAGAAGGAAGAACTGGCTTGGGTTTTTGGGGGCTTGGAAGAAGGGAAGAAGATGGTGAACAGGACTTGAAATGGAGAAAAAAAAAAAAAAGAACGAAGGAAGAAGATGGTGAACAGTGGCAGCGCATAGAAATCGAGTCTGTTAAAGTCGATTTGCTACAGTGAAATCGAATTTATAAGACTCGAGTTCTTAGATACCAAATTAGTTTCAAACCTTGGCTAACTAATAAAATAGTTTGGCTTTTATAATTATTTTCAAAAAAAATCCCTTAAAAGTTCCTTTTCAGCTATGTTTGCGTTAAAATTAATGGATTTTGTGTATTACTTGCAGGATTCATAAATATATTTTTTAGAAAATTTTTTATTAATATTGAGTTTCATGATATTATTTACACATTTAAAATTTATTTTGTTATAATATTTTTAATTTTTAATTTTCAATAATAAATGATATTCAAACTAACCTTAAAATGCAAATACAAACGCAAATATCAGTTAAAACTTGAAAGCTTGGATTAGAAAAAATTGATTGACCTAAAATTTTTCAAGAGTTTGAAATGGAAACGATTAACTATGATCAAATAGTTTCCAAGAGTAAATTCAAATACATCTCTTGGGTTATATTATTTTATTGTGTAAATATATTATTTTAATGTATTGTATGGTAAAATAAAAATTAGGATGTGAGATGTATTATAAAATTGTATGATATAATAATAGATAAAGTAACTTATAAAATAATAAAATCAGATATTTTTTAGATATTTGAGAATTATACTTTTTCAGGAATAATTACACTGACCTCCTCTAGAGTTTATTTAAATTACTCTAATTTCACTTATATTTTTAAATTGTATACTAGCCTACCTAACTTTCAAAGGAAATTACACTAGCCTCCCCTGCACCTTAACGCCGTTAGATTTACTAAGGAAATTGAAAAAGTAATTTTAGATCAAGTTAAATTCTCATTTCACCCTTCTTGAAGTACACCTAAACAAAACACATTTTAACAAAACTTTAACCAAAAAACCACAAATCAACGTAGTTGCTCGTAGGGACATATCTATCTGGATAGAAGATAATCTAGATCTTGATTCTGATTGATTGCCTTTTTTTTTTTTTTTTTTAAATGACAAGTTTTAAATCTTAATGCAAGCAAATCCAGCTACATTAGGATTACTCGTTAATGGTTGATCAAGTTGGACGGATTCTCTTTCTGAAACAAGAAGATCAGTTCCAGAGGGGGGATAATATCCACCACTTGACACCCATCAACAACAAAATAAAACTTTCAAAATTCAAACCTAAATCTCTCTCTAACCAACCAAACTCTCTATCACTCTCATAGTAATTATATATATAAAAAAAAAAAAACCAAAGTTCTACAAAACCTTTCCTAAAAATGTCACATGAGGCATGCAAGAACAATCCTCAAATCCCACCCCTCAATTAACTAGGGAAAATATCAATTCAAGAGTTTAGAGCCATTTTGATATTTGCAAATAAAGCAACTCATTTCCAGTGTGATTTGTTCATTTGGCTTCCAACAACCACAATTACAGTTTGCCAATTACCACATTTCAGAGGGTTTTTTTTTTTCCTTCTAATTGAAAGAGTGGCTAAGAGTTTGGTTGTGGGCTAGACTTTAGAGAGAGATCTAGGGATTTAAAGTTTTGTTAAATGTGCTTGGTTTAGATTCTAGAAGGATAAAATGATAATTTAACTTGCTCTAAAATTATATTTTATTTAATATTTAAATTTCCATTAGTAGTGTGGGGACCAGTTATCTCTGGAGTACTGTTGAGACTGTATGGACTATGCCTATGCCCCAATCACCCAATCCGAGGATGCTAGCAGATCCGAGAATGGTCAACTAAGGTAGTAACAGAAATATCATTGAAGGAATAACTGAAAGTTATTTATGAGTCTCAAATCTATTCGAGGTGAAAAGTCACCTCGGAACCTTTATCCGAGGTGGTTTGAAACCTTCCTATCCTCTTGAATACTGTTTTAAGGGAACCTTATGACGATGAGTCGAATATAGGATAAAGGATGAGGGAGGAGGATAACAAATATCTACAAGAGCTGTTACCTCCACATTAAATGCTTCCCAGCTAACTCTCTGGCCGCATTAATGTGGAGGTGATACCTGAACAGTGAACGAGCAGCCTTACAGCTGGTAGTAGAGAGTTCAGGGATGTGTGAGATAGAACAGAGAAAAGCTCTCAGAACCAAATTTACACTTGTATGGTAAGAATGATACTAAAATCATGGTATATAACATGAGAAGGTCGCCAAAGAGAAAGGATCGAAAAACCTAGAGCAAAAAGACTGAGAAACAAGTCACTAAAAGAAGAACTCTGGACTCTTGATTAAATTATTATGACCGAGTTACTTAGGCTACGCCTAAGACGATTTTTATATTTTATACTCTCTATATTTCTTCCAAACCACCTATGATCGTTACCTATTTTCTAAAATTAGGCTAGTTCTTTTTCTCACGTTCTACAAATTTATTATTTAGGCTTATTGGGCCAAAACCCAATCCTGTTTAGGGTCCAAGCCAAAACTGGTCCTTACAAGTAGGTTTAACGATGTTAAGGAGTAAGGGAGGTGAGTGTTGTTTCTTTTGAAAGTAAGGGAGATAAACTTATAATCTAAAACTATAAAGGAGGTCAGTGTAATTTGAGTAAACCTTATACGAGGTCAATGCAATTTTCCTCCCTTTCTCATGAAATGCAATAATTCTAACCTCTTTTTTTTTTTTTTTTAATATCAAATGTCAACCTTCACATTATATAATGTTATATATATATATAGGCATCAAATGTCCCTCACTAATCCATATTACATTACTAACTTAAGCATCAAATAGTCCCTCACCAATTCACTCCTAGCAACTTTTTAGGTGTTTTCTTCTCTTAGAGAAGTGTCCTTGACCGTGAACTGGTCGAACTAGTGATCAATTACATTATCACTAACTATATGATGTTAATTTTTTTTTTGTTTTTTGTTTTTAACTATATGATGTTAATTTTAGATCATATAATATTTATTTTTTCGCCTAGTAATATGTTCAACGGCATCTTTGTAAAATGCTCACAGTGGTCGAATAATGTCAAAGTTATTACAAATTTTACTAGAAATAAATTTATAAATTGACGTGATAATGAATGTGGTTAGTGAATTTAATTAACATAATTAATTTATTTATTATTAATTAACGATACACCAATATGTAAGATTTATGTAATAGAATTTATAATAATTATAACATTAGTATAATTCAATTATTGTGATCCATGGCTGGGGTAAAGAGGGGAGTAGGGAGCCATTGTCTCCATAGCTTTTAAAAATTCCATCCACCCTAGTACAATTTTTATTCAAAATCAGAAGATATAATTTTACTAACATTTCTCCAAAGTTAAAATTGTACTAAGTTTATGATACATTTGACTTGGTCCCTTTAAAAGGAAAAATTATGACTTAACCACTGGCACTGTGATTCATTGTTTTGTGAAAGGGATTTACTCATGTCCTTGCGATATGGCACATATATCAAATCCCCTAACAATAGACTTTTATATACAATTATACATTATCATAAATATCATAAATAGAGGTGTTATAAAAAAGTGAGACTTGTGGCTTGTCTCCCTCCATCTTTTGTAAACGTTGTCGGTGAGACTCCCAGCTGTTTTGTTAGGCAGTGTTTTCTTCCTTTGTTTTTGTGCCTTTTGGCTTTGTTATTGTTTTAAAAAAAAAAAAAAAAATTCGCTTTCAAACTTTTTTGATAAAAAGAGAATGACCACGTATGTGTTGGAGAGAGAGAGAGATATGCTACTTATACAACAAATAATTGGTTACTTTATTCACATTTTCTTTCATCTCATTGATTAGTGACATAATCTTTTTACCTACTACTAAAAAATCTATTACATTAGCAGGTGTCAAATTTTGTGTTTTTAGACTTTATCTTTCTTATATATATTTTTAGGGAAGAATTTTGTTGCATACTTGTTTGCAGCATTTGCTACATATAGAGATATGTGGCAGCAAAATTTTCACTATAATTTATTTATATAAATTGACATGTAATAATGAGTGTGATTGATGAGTTTTTTATACAACATAAATAGATATTTGTGAGTGATTGATGACACACTTTTATAAGACTTTTGTACTGTAATTTATTTATATAAATTGACACGTAACAATGAGTGTGATTGATGAATTTTCTAAACAACATAATTAGATATTTTTGAGTGATTGATGACATACTTTTATAAGACTTTTGTACTGTAATTTATTTATATAAATTGACACGTGACAATGAGTATAATTGATGGATTTTTTAAATAACATAAATAGATATTTGTGAGTGATTGATGACACACTTTTATAAGAGTAAGACTTTTGTAGAAAAATTTATAGCATTTATAACATTACTATATATATATAATTCAATTAAATTTTAATTGGATTCTTAATTTTGCACTACATGTCTCATTTAATTTTTAATTTTGTGTCAAATGAATTATTGAGTGTAAAAATCAAATCCAAATCTAATTAAAAATCATTACATATTTTAGAAATGTATGGTTTGAAAAAGTGTAAGCTAATACCATATATAATTTGAATAATTTCTAAAAAAAATGTATAATTTGAACAATATAATTGTGATTACTTTTAATTGTATATGTGTATATGCACGAGAATCCATACCATACCCTACTTCAATTAACGTGACTCATTGCTGGGAGGGAAGGGAGGAGCCATTGCCCCCCATAGGTTTTAAACAATCAATCTACCCTCATATAATTTTTTATTAAAAAATAAAAAATAATTTTACTAACAGCCCCCCAAAGTTAAAAAAAGTTTACTACATTTATGATAAGTTTGACTTGGTTGACTTCAAAAGCAAAATTATGATTTCACCGCTGTGATCCATTGTTTCGTGAAAGGGTTTACTCGTGCTCATGGCATGGCACATATGTCTAATCCCCTAACAATAGACTTTTCATATACATTATCATAAATTTCATAAATAAAGGAGTTATAAGAAAGTGAGACTTGTGGTATGTTCCCCTCTTTTGTAAATGCTATCAGTGAGACTCCTTGCTGTTTAATTAGGCAGCGCTGTGTTTACTACCTTAGTTTTCGTGCCTTTTGGCTTTGTTATTTGTTAATACAAATTTTCCATTCAATTTTTTTGATAAACGAATAAAAAAATGACTACACATATATATATATATATATATATATATATATGCACCCGACCGCACAAGTAATAGACAATATTTATTTATTTATTTATTTATTTATCTATCACTAACAACAATCTATTACATTAGCAAGTGTCAAAAATCTACTCTAACCCAATTTAAGTGTATATATGTGTGAAATTCTTTTTTAGAGACTTGAATTCCGGCCCTTAACTCTCACATCCCACAAATACTTATACTAGTAGAGATTTCTCGACCTTTACTCCACGCATTACAGAAGGCTACAGAAATTTATACTTGTAGAATGATAATTACGTCAAGAGTGTGTAATGATAAATATTTGTTTAATAAAATATTTTTAAAGAGTTTTGAGACCCATTTAATGAAAAATATAAAAAACTATAAAACAAATAAATTATTGTTTTATTACATAAAATGCTTAAACTCCAACCCTAACCTACACACCTCACAAATATTTATACATATAAAAAAACCTTTTTCGTTTGCGAGTGAGTAGTTACATCGGTCAATTTTTTTAAAGAAGAAAAGTGTCTACTTATTAAGTTATAAACTTTGATTAATCCCACGTTGTACTCTTTTGTCTTAATGTAATCCTAAATCTCAAAAATAAAACTGACACGTTCCGGTAATCCCTTTCGTGTTTTTTTGTCGTCTTTAAGGCTGACGTGGGAAAAGTCTACCATCACACTGACAGGTACATCACTGCCATTTACACACACTCTCTGCGCTTTGCTTTGCTTTACTTTTCTCACAAGCTATTCCATTTCCGTCCGTCTCTGTCTCTGCCTTTGCCTTTGCCTTTGCCTTTGAAAGGAGAAGCAGCCTGTACAGCCAAGCCAAGAAGACTCATAATCAAAGAAAGAATCACTTTTTCACCGATTCCCGTCTTCTTCATTCAGATTTCCAAAACGTAATCAAATAATCTGTGTATGTATGTATGTATGTATGTGTGTGTGTGTGTGTGCGTGTGCGCGCGCGCGCGCGCGTTCTTTTTGTTATATAATTTGTTCTCCTTGCTTGTTGTGCTTATTTTCATGTTTTGTGAGTGTACAAATGTGTGTTTTGTTACTACTTTTTTTGGTTTTTGGTTTTGTTTTGAGAAGTTCCACACGCTTACTAAATGGGTTTTTTTTTTTTTTAGAACTTAACACGCGCACCCAAGTGGGTTTGGAAAGCACAACCTTGACTGTTCGGAGAAGGAAGTGTTATTTGAAGCTAATACGAAGTAAGAAGCATTAATTTATTTTACAAATACACCACCCACACGTGTTTAAGATTTCGTGTTTACTGTCTTTATGAATTAAAGTTCCCCCCTTTTTTTCTTCATGGTTTTAAAGTTTTTGCCTTTTTATACAATTAATATAATAGTATAATATATGTCTGGATGTATGTATTTATGTATGTATGTATGTATAAAGTAAATGTAGATCTTTCCCTCTCTTTCTTTTCAAATTTTGATGTTATTTTGTTTGCTGATGACGTTGTTGTTGTTAGAAAGTTTTAATGTGTTTTGTTGTTTGGTCAATAAATAATGAAAATGAGGTTGGACTAATTGCAACATGGCTCAATGTTTTTGAATTTGTGCTCAGTAGCAAGTAGGGACTGTACTAGGCAATCTGGATTAAAGTTATATTAGGAGGAGCGATTTCTTGGTTATTGTTGTGGTCCAAGAATCACAATATTGCTCACACTGTGCAGAGCCTTTAGGTGCCAAAGACTTGTTTCTCACTTCTAATTTGCTTTAAATTGCTAGGATACTACAAATTTTATTTTTACAAATTGATGTGTCAAATTTTAATACTACCCCACAGAAGTAATTTAGAAATTTATTAATTATGTTGTTGATTTGGTACCAGTTGCATTCGTTGTAAACATTTTATAGTAAAATTGGTTGTAGTTTTAGCATTTTCCATTACTTAATTCATTTGTGAAATGGGGTTTAGTTTATTGTTTGGCTGGCTTGTTCATGTTGCAGACCTTATTTTCTATGGTTTGGATAATGTTTATATCCAGATGTTATTTATAACTTAGTATTTTGTCTGCGGTAGCAAGAAAAGCTTTAGAGTTAGGACTTTTATGATGTTGTATCAAAGTATAGAAAACATTGGCTGAATAATTGTTCTTCTAGAACAGCTTGATCATACATGTTGCTTCGAACTGCTAATAGTTGATGAACAGCTGTATGGCTGGATTACGTTGCCCTTCTTGAAAATCTTTCTGTGGATTATATTGGAGAATATATACTGACACTTGGCTGGATAAGTAGATATGTAATCTAATTTGTCACAAAAAATAGAAGCATATTTTTTTAACTTCCACCACTTTCTTGTGATTATTTTTGGGCAATAATATTTCCGTACAAACTTCTGTACAAATCATATTACAGTATGACTCTTTTTTCCCAGTTGAAACTATGAAAAATGATGATAGAGTTGGTTAAGGAATGAGACATGACAGTAATTTCGACGCAAATAAGATGTGTAATAGTGTTGATTGTTTGACTAATTCTGGATTTGCAATGACAGATTCATATTTCCAGTAAGTTCAAAGAAGAAAACACTAGTAAAGACTTTCATTTAACCAAGCTCTTCAAGTACGATAGGTTATGAAACAATATGATGAGGGGAAGCCTATTCTAGCTAAAAGGACATTAAAGAGAGTTGAGAAGTGAAGGTTGTCAAATGTTTCAAAAAGGACAAAGGAGGGTTAGTGGTGCATCCATTATCTCTGTTACAAAGAAAGCTGAGAAGGTTAGCTCATTGGGTACTAGTGGGAAGAAGGTGAAGTTGGAGGGGAGCAAGGAACACTTTAAGCTACACATTAGTGAATCTTGCAGAACTGAAATGCTAAGTGTTGAGCCTAAGCGTAATAGTCCTGGGAGGGTAGGAATGGATGCCCGTAAGTACAGGGAATGGCCTGGATCACGCATAAGAAAAGCTAATGTGTCAGGTATTGCCATACTTTTTAACATTAAAAGTTTCATGTACGTTTATATGTACAGATTACAAATGGTTGCCAGGGAAGTATATCTGCCCTCAGATTAGATGGTTGGTGAAGATTGCATTTCATTCCAATTTCTTTTAATGATATTATTTATTTTTATCTTTGTTAAAAGGATTGGATGCACTGGGCTGGGGGAGGGAAGGGATATCACTAAAATAAAGTCATACCCAGTGCACAAAACTCCCACTTCTCATGGGGTCTAGGAGGGGTCATGGTAGGCAACCTTACCCCCAAGTTTTTCTTTTGAGAGAGGTTAATTCCGACTTGAGCCTACGACTTGTTGCTTTTGGTGGTAGGTTCTTGCCATCACACTAAGGGTCGCTTTTGGTGATATCACTAAAATAAAGTGCAAATACATTTTACTTTTTTCTCTCTTTGATGCCTAATGGGTTATCCCTTGTCAACTTGGCTTGTTGGCATGTTGGTGTAATGAAACTTGGTAGGAGGAGAGCCATGTTGTTCGGAAACTGGTGCCATTTCATGTGGACCATACAGCATTGAAGAGAAGTAGCAGTCCTTAGAGGGATCAAATTGAGATTTGTTATGACTTTATTTTCTTGAGTCTTGCCTTTATCTGGCCTTGGAGAGTTGGAGTTCCAGGTTCTGATGATTTGGGTTTTTAATTTTATTTATATTTATTGAATTTCATTCATGCCTTAAGTGTTTGACTTGTTTTTCTCTTTACCTTTTATTGTTCTTTTGTATTTACTTATTTTTCTCTTCCCTTGTCTGGAGTACCTTCTATATACTTCCTGCGTATTGGAGTTATGCCCCCCTTTTCTCTTTTCACGCTTCTAATACATTGTTACTTATCAGAAACTGAAGATAGTGATGTAGTCTATATTCCCAGGTCTCCAGCTCTTTCATTTGATTTCTTGAAAAGGCTCAGGCTAAATTCTGTAAATTAGGTCATTACACATTAACTTATGAAAAGAAAAAGATTAGGTCATTATACATCTGCATGCTTCTGTATATTGGTAAATATCTTAGATATTTATTTTCTTTTGACTTTATAGAGGTTATGCTAGGAAAGAGGGAAAAATTGTCTCAAGGTGGTGGTGGTGCTGCTGGAGCCAATGCTTCCAAGGAATTTGAGGAAGGGGTGGCTGAGATTTCCCATTCAAAAAGGCAAAGGTATCCCTTCTGCTTCTTTCTATTGTTAATTTTCCATTATTTTTGGTGCTTTTGCTCTAAGACAGTTAAAGCCAATTTGCAAAATCCTGCTGGTTTGAAGTTCAAGCAGAGGAAATTCTTACCTAGATCAGAGTAAAAAGCCCCATTTTAGGCTGTGATGTGTTGTGTTATGAAAAAAGTTAAGAAAGAAAATTTTGTATTATTACTTACTGAGGGAAAACCTATTATAAATAGAACAAAGATGTGCTATACATGGATAGATTATGCCACATGAATTAATAATGTGCTGTCTTTAACCTGCACACTTTATGGGGAAGTATTGTGCAAATGGTGTTTAGGTCTTCATTGTCTCCATGCTTGATGCTGCTCAAAATTTTAACTAGATAAAAATTGAATATAGGTAACTGAAAGCCATTATAAGTCATTCATTTGGGCAACTAATGCCTGGCATTGGTGATGTCTAGTGTTTCAGCTATATTTATATGGATGAATTATACAACCTAGGAACCTGTCTGAATATTGATTCAAACTTCTACATATTATTGATGCATCTAATCATTTATATTTGATGTGGTGTGGAATAGCAATTTTTTTTTTGGGGACCACTGGGGAGAATGTTTTGGTGGGAATGTGGTGTGGCTCTTTAAGGTACAAACTAATATACTGCCACTAATCCCTAAATCGTAAGCTGTTAGCAAATGATGAATCTAATCATTTAACTATTATTCTAATACTCCCTTGTGTTTGCGTCCAAATTCCCTCTTAAAAAATGGAACTCAACATGTTAGATTTGAAGTTTTTAAATGAGAGGTACTTATCAAAAAGTTTTAAATGAGAGTTAGAGTGTAGTCAAGGTTTGAACTTAGGGCCACTTGCTTTGATACCATGTTAAACTACCACTAGTACCTAAAGTTTAAGCTGTTATGAAAGGATCAATTTAATCATATAACCATTATTCTAACACATACTGTAATAATTTAATATGAAACATGCACTTGATGTGACAGAAACATAGCCATTGACATATTCAAGAAATTCATAAAAATGGACATGGTGAGGATGCAACAATATATCTTTAATCCATATCTATATATGTCTATGTATATCCTTCTATATCGATGTGTATCCATGTATGTATAATGTATATGGATACTTGTATGTATGCTTGCATGCATATATCTATATTTAAATAGTCATCACTGTTCATCTGACAGATGCCCTTTCAGTATCTCATTTGCAGAAATGTTCAAACATGCCTAATGCTTGTTTATTGAGTGTTAATTTGCATATAATACAGAAAACGTTATTTAGAAAAGAGTTGCAAACTTTACAACAACAACTGTATTCTGTCTGACATAAGTCTATAGGATATATGATTCCAGCACATTCAGTCTCTACAAATTTCTATTCAACGTTGACACAAGTCTTATTCTTCCATTTAGCATTCATCAACACCTTGTATATTTAACTTCGACAAAATCACTCATCTAGATTGTTGCAGTGAATGATATATAATTATATTGGATGACATCCGTAGTTCCTTGTTACATTTTTTTCTCAATTTTCTGCATGCATCTATAGACAGTAGACTAAATACTTTATGGATTGAAAGATAAAGCATTAATATCTAATAGTTTATGGAGAAGACTGACAATTATTAATTTTCTATTTTTGTTTTCAGGGTAGATGTAGATTCTAAACAACAGTGTGTTTGTAATACAGAACCAAGCCATGAGGCCCATGACTTGCTTAACGTCTCTCTTCCTGTATGTTCATTTATTTTTTCTGTCTTTATTTTACTTCTCTTTCCTTTTGCTAGTCACTTCTATTTATAGGACTTATAATGTGTGGATGTTAGTTTGCAATTCTATAATTTATATACATTCTCATATGCTTTGTGTCGAAGTATATAGGAAGAATTCAATGAGGAAGATTAAAAAGGAGGGGCTAAAAATATGGTTTTGACAGAGAGAGAGAGAGAGATAAGAAATCTTGGAAAGGAGGAAGATTAAATAGGAGGAGCTAAAAATATGTTTTTTTTCCCCCTCATTTAGTATCTATTTATCTAATTCTAATAGATTTATAAGAAATCCGGGCAATGGGAAGTCTTTTCATTATCAGTATCATATGTCTTGGTATAGCCATTGGCAACTAATATAACTTTGAGGCATCATCATACCTGTCAGGATGAAATTTAATGATTTATACCCATTTACATCCAACAGCATGTTTGCCATGCATTAAAGGAGCAAGATCCCAAATGTCATTGTGGGGTGTAGTGGCCATTTCCAACTCCATGGCCTGTTGGGTCAGAGAGCGCATCTTGAACAGTTATAAGAATGGAAACACCTGAAAAGGAGGAAATAAAATGGGAGAAAGAAGGAGACAACATCTGGCAAGAAACAAGATTACTAATGGGATGCTTAGTAACATGGGAATGTGTACCTTTTCGGTGAGCAATAGGGAGTATGATTTGGGAGTGCATGGCTAATCAGTAGACTATGAGGATGATGAAGGGGTACTGAAGCTGCTGGTTGTGGATGTCTGGTATGGACTTGCAATGGGGCTGGAGCCTTTGGAGTGGAAGTCAGTGGCAGGGGATCCTTTGGAAGCACTGGCGCAGGAGAAGGCATAGAAATAGGTGAGGAAAATAGTGAAGTCAGAGCTGAAAGGGATAAATAACCCAAACTGATATTCCTCTGGTGAACTAGGTCAGAAATATGAACTCAAGGTAACATCAGCACTGCTAAAGTAGCGGTATAAGACTATAGAGTAGTTGTGCGATCAAGAATAATGGAATGCTCCAGTTAATGAGGTAGCATGCAGTTAGAAGCATGTCACTCCAGAAGTGTTTAGGTACATGCATATGAGACAAGAGAGCGCATTCAACATCATTTCTATTCTTGCTCTTTGCGACCCCATTTTTGGGACAATGCCTTCATCATATAAATGTTTTAGAGACATTCTTTGGCATTGTCGAAGTGCATTATTCAGATTTTATGTCCAAATTGGATTTGGACTTCTTTGCCAAAAGGCAGAAGAATGGACATCAGCTAAGAATGGTTTTTCATTAAAAACAACGAAGTCATTCAAGAGTAGTCATCAACAAAGTTAATAAAAATTATTGAAACTTATTTGACACAGTTTGAAAATGACCCCATACATTTGGATGTACTAACTCAAAGGGGTTTTAAGCATGATCGATGAAACTAGAGGAAACGAACATGATGTTTACTAAATTGACAAGCTTCACAAGATAAAGAAGAAATGTGGTCATGATCCTTACTTGTCACTTCAACGTGAATAGGTGGATGGCCAAGCGGAGAGTGATACTACAAGGGAGAAAGGGAAGATTGAAGGGCTGAGGTGGGAGCCGAATCCAGATGGTAGAGACCATCAACCTTGTGCCCCATACCAATCATCCAATTCGTCTGGTGATCCTGAAAAATATAAATCCTTACTAGCCACAATTTCCAACACAAATTTGATTGTTGTTAACTTTACAATTGGAGAGAAGATCATTGTATCAACATCTTTTGTTGAAATCCCTCAAACAACTAATCTGGCTTCAGAGTGTTTACTGTCATCAAGTTCTTTGATCCTATAAACCCACTTATTATGTAAAGCTTTCTTCCCCAATGGTAGCTCTGTCAACTCCAATGTCTAATTTTACTCCCACTTGGATGAATTTTTATCATAATACTCATGTTCACTACCATCAGACAATAGCCAATTGAATAGAAAGGGAGAATACTGTTGTGGAGCTACTATCTTTGGACTATTTTGAACTCTAATTTTCACATAACTTCTAGAAATATCTTCTAACTCAACATTACTCATCATTTTTTAAAAACAAAAGTGACTCCATTTTTTGACTCTGAAACTGACATGTCCGTTTACATCATATCTTCATTAAGTATGACATTCCTTCTAATTATTTTCACATTTTGATCATCCCAAAATCAATAACTGAACTCATCAATGCCATACCCAATTAAAGTACATTTCTTGAACTTCGAATCAGCTTTACGTCTTGCTTCAGAATCCACCAAACGCTTTCAAATATGAAACCTTTGCCTCTTTACACTCCAAGCCTCCTCCGGTAGTTGTGCATCTAGAGAAACAGGACCACAGTTAAATAATTAAGTATGCAGTCAGGTTTATTGCGTTAATTGAATTAACCCAAAACATCTAGGGAAAACTAGTGTGTATTTCCATGCGTCTGGCATGTCCATTAAGTGTTTTATTCATGCATTATACAATGCCTTTTTTCTGCTGTGTCTTTAGAACAACCTTCTCCATTATGATCCCTTTAATAGCACCAAATTCTTTCAACTCCTTATTATCATACTCCCCTCCATTATCTCATCTCAATCATTTTATTTTTAAACATATCTCATTCTCTACCATGGCTTTCCACTTCTTGAATGTATCAGAGAAATCAGATTTGTATTTCTAGATATAAACCCATGCCTTTCTTGTTGAGTCATCAATAAAAGTGATATAATGCAATGTCTCTAAGAGATGAGACTGGAGCAGGCCCTCACACATCTCCATGAAGCAATTCTGATCTTTCTACTTTGGTTGTTTTGCAACTTTTGAAAAGCTGACCCTTTTCTATTTCCCCAAGATACAGCTTTTACACAAAGCCAAATTTATAGATTCTATACTTGATAGCTTTCCCTTCAACAATTGTATCTTCATCCCTTATTTTTACTCATATGACCAATCCTATGGTGCGATAGTTTTGAGTCTAAGCAGCTGTAACGACATTCTTTTGTTTGGTCATTGTCATGTTAAGAGTGTCCTTTCCACAGGCCACAACCATAGATTTGGTGATTTTCCATTTACCACCCACAATGTATTACATGCCCTGCTTCATCAAGCTACCCTACATGACTTCCCATTTTTGGTTTCAGTAAAAGGATGCCCCTGAGTTTAGAACCCATTATTCTGCAGGACTGTCAACACTCAGAATCAAGACATCTTCAATTTCATCTATAGTTATGACATTTGCAGATTCTTCATCACCTTTACCGTTGTTCTTGTTTGGTGTCCTACATTCTCTTCTTAGGTGTCACTTCTTGATTGATGAATAAATTTTTTTTTTTTGGTTAAAATTTTCCAATAGCTGGGTACTGATTCGTGGTTTTCTCACTCCGGTGTTGATTCTTAGGTTTTCTCACTTGGTTTTCATTCCTAGGTTTCTTGTCTATATTTTCTTTATCTCTGTTCTATTTACCTCTTCCAATTTATTTTGAACTTATGATGCATCAGTTTCACATGTATGTATTTCTTTTTGACAAAAAAGAAGAAGACGAAGAGAGGTTTGGTGCACTTTAATGTTTGGATGACTCAAATGATCATTGGAAATTTTGATCTTATAAATACAAAGGCACGTGCTTGATCTTGAGAATGATAATTCTAGACTGTTTCACTATTCTAGTTCTTCAACTGGAAGACAGCATGATTATCTATTATGGAATACGCATGTGCCAATTATATTATCAAATAAGAATCTTTAAGCTTCCCCCCCTTTGAATTTATCCGGAATAAGTTAGTTTGAAACATTTTTCACATTTTTTCCTATACTTCATGCATGCTAGGATGGAAGGGAATTCATGGCTAGCTTAGCATGGAACTTAATGAAGAATGTCCTGAATTTTGCAGGGCTTAAAATCCCGTTTAGAAGGCAAAACTGATGGTGAAGACATGAGATGTGTTATCTGCATGCGTGGAGGAAAGCTCCTGTGAGTTACCTGATTTTAATTGGTTTCTTATATATATCTCTCTGAGTATCTTATATAAATTTGCAACTGCCATGTTGTGACTTCTTGACCTTGTTATTAATTTTCTCCTGTAATTGTGTTCACCTACATGCTCCTTCCATGAACAAATCTACTTCTATGTTAGACTTTTGAAATCAAATATGTAATGCATCTACTCTTACATAGGATTGGACCTGCTTAACTGGGGTCCTGGGAGGAGTGGCTTTGGAGTTTGGATATAGACCTATTGTTTAAAATATATTATTCTGTATTTTCTGGTATCTTGGAACTAATACTGTCTGCTGTCTAGTTTTGTATGCTTGAAATTTGTTTTTTAAGAAGAGAAAAAATAAGTAATATACTAACTCTGCACTGTCAATAAATTACCGATTGTTTCAAAAGCTTAAGTTTTTAGGAAATGATGAAGTTAATCGTTGAACCATTTTGTTACACTCCCCCTCATGTGTGATCCCAAATTCTCCCTTTATAATTGCGACCCAAAACGTGAGATATTTAACCTTTTAAGGTAGATAGGAGGCAAGATTCGCACTCAGGACCTCTTGTTTTGATATTATGATATATTATCAATTGTCCCAAAAACTTAAGTTGTTAGTAAATGGCGAATGTAATCATTTAACCATAATGTATTTGATTATTGTATCTTGCAATTGAGAAATTGATTTTTTTCCACCTGATAATATCTCTGTGATGTTGAGAGGTCCTTGTTGCAAAGTTTCTGCTAATTTTTTTAATTTTATACATGATAATGACTAAGAATTATCAGTCCTGTTTTGAAGTCAACAACTTAGAATATGCTGAGCATAAGTTGATAGAATCTGTAAAATAATTTTAAAAAGAGATCTACAAGTTGCTTTCATCTATATCACTTTATGCTAGCCACTTGTATCTTTATGTCTTAAACTTTGCCTATTTTCTTTGCTACAATAGCAGAAGCTGCGATGGAAAAGGGTGCAAAAGGAGGTACCACCTCTCTTGTCTCAATCCTCCTCTGAATTATGTCCCTCCTGGAGTATGGCATTGTGTTTGGTGTGTTAAAAAGAAGATGGAAATGGGCGTGCATTCTGTCTCTGAAGAGGTTGAGTCCATCTGGGATGCCAGAGAGGTGGCTTTGGATCATGAAGGTATGCTGCAAAATACTCATGGTTTTTGTTTAAATTTTTTTAATCACTCCTTTTGAAGCACTTAATCAGTTCTTTGTACATAGTATGGGTAACTGGGTGTTTTTTGGTAATAATGAGTTGGTCCCATGGTGCTAGTGTTGCAGAGGCAGAAGCAGTATTTTGTCAAATACCGTGGTCTTTCTCATGTTCACAACCGTTGGATTCCAGGAACACAGTTGCTTACTGAAGCTCCCAAACTTGTTGCAAAATTTAACATAAAAAACCAGGTTCAGTAACTCTTTATTTTCCTGTGGAAAAGAATATAATGCTATCATGATTGGTGATTTCTGTGATTTTAAATTTTATACATATTTCAGATCTTACGGGTAACAAGGTGGAAATCAGAGTGGACTGTGCCTCATCGTTTGCTACAGAAAAGAATGCTATTATTTCCGAAACAATCTGATGAATCTTGTGATGGAGCCTATGACAACAATTCAGATTGCCGTTATGAATGGCTTGTGAAATGGACTGGTCTTGGTTATGAACATGCCACATGGGAGTTGGACAATGCTTCATTTTTCATGTCGCCTGAATCTTTGCAGCTCATAAGCGATTATGAAAGCCGTCATAAGAAGTCAGAAAGTCTGTCAAGTGCATATAAAGCAGATGAGGTGCCTCTGATAATGCGGATAAATATACAATCTATTATCTATGGCTATCTCTAATTATATTTTTCTCCTTCATGCATCTTTTTAGATCATAACCTTAATTTAGGATTCATTTCCATGGCCATTATATTCATGTTTTCCCGTAAAACTAGAGCTTAAAATTAATGCGTATGTGTTTTATTTTTATATTCAATTTAATGTGTAAGTTCCATTTTTGCATAGGATTTTTTTCAATGCTGTCTCTTACAGTTCATATGTTATGATATGAATATATCACACTAATTCGTTAGTTATGGATGATGACCTCTCTCCATCTATCCAAATTTTAACATGTGCATTGGAACACTAACATGTTTAATAAGCATTAGTTGACATCTGGAGGACAACAATTTGCTTTTTCAACCTTCATGTTTCTTGTCAATATGCAGAAGTTTCACTAGATAAAATATGTGATGTGCCAACAAAGAATGAACAAAGTTTCTCTCCAAACTAGTTTGGAGAGAAACCCTTCAAACTACTCATTTATCTTTATATTGAGTGTGAATTTTGAAAATCTAATTGTTGGATTGCATGTTCTTATTATATCCTTTATGCTTGCAAAATTTCAAGAAAATAAAAAATTAATTGCTATGTCATCAGACAAATGTTAAAATTTTAAATTTTTGTGATATAAAATTGTGTATAAAAAATAAATTTATTGATCGAATAGTAACTAACATCTGATTTGAACAAAATTTGATATGCATGTTAAGAACATAAAGAACACGAAATTCGGCGGTTAGATTTTCAAAATTCACAAAAAAAAAAAGATACACGAGAAGTTTGAAGAGTCTCTCTCCAAACTAGTTTGGAGAGAAACTTTGTTAACAAAGAATTCAATCAAAATTTGGACCATTAATCTTTCTGAAAGTGTGCTTATCGTATGCCTAGAGATATATTGCCAAACCTAATGGTCTATTTTGCATCATTGGGCGTTCAAAAGAAATTGTTTGGACTTGCTTTAATGACTTCATATTTTCACATTGAATTAGATGTGATTCAGTTGGTTGAAGGAAATAATTTTTATAAATCTTTAGGAAATCAGATTTGTGACTGATTAAAAACATGAAGCAGCCCTTAGCTCAACTTTAAAGTACTACAGTAACATAAATAGTACTTTTTCCTATTGTAAGTTATTTGTATTCCAGCATTGACCCGGTACGCAGGTAATTACTAGGGAAATCATTCTATAGATGATTAGAAAAAACAGTCACCAGTCAGTGATTAAGTAGTTATAATGAATTGTCAGACTTCTAGTAGATGCTGAATTTGTTTGTGGTGTGTCTCTAGCCTAAATTCAATTACACATTATTTTTAAGTTAAGTATTGAAGTAGAAGAGAAAACTACAAGATTTAGGGCATACCCCCACCACTAAAGAAACAAAGAAGGGAAGTTGATGACTGGTAAAACACTGCCAGCACCATATTCAAATAAAACAAGAAAACAGCAGAACGGCTGAACTGCCCAAAAGATATGGCTAAGGAAAAAAGTAAAGCTGAACTGCAATAAGTTTGGAAATAACTTGAAATCTTCTAAAAGATCTAAACAAGATTCAAACTACCCCTGAAGTTTCCCGAAATGCCAATAAAGTGATAGGTAGTAATAAGAAGCTCAATACTGTAATGAGGGAAAGGGAAATGAATGCCCTTTTCAACATGGCTTCAGTTTGGGCCACTTCTCTGCTTTCTTTCTTCTTAGGCATTTCACAGTGTTACATTTTCTACTTTCTACAGTTCTTATTGAGGATGAATATTTTTTTTAGATAAGTAACGGAAATTTTATTGAAAACAAAATAAACCCAAGTACACTAGAAATTTACTATGGGAACAATACAATCAATGACCCAATATACAATGATCCAACGACTCAGAAATAGAAAAACAAGCAAAAGTTGGTAAAGCTAAACTCCACTCAAGTAAAGTATGGAAGAAGAAAGACTTAATCTCAAGAATAGAATGTTCACATCCCTCAAAGCTTCTAACATTCGGTTCCCTCCATATACACCACATTCTGCAATGTAACACAAACCTCCACAAAGCTATATTGCGATGTCGGTTAAACCTGCCCTGCTATGATTCAAACACCTTAAGCATAACCCAATGGATTCCAAACAAGCTAAACACCATTGTCTACAACTCATATGCTATAGGGCAATGAAGAAGGAGATGATCCATCGATTCTCCACATTGCCTGCACATACAACACCAATCTATAATCATGTCCTCTTCCGGGGATTATCTATAGAAAGGATCTTACCCAAAGCAGCAGACCATGAAAAGAATGCCACCCTAAGAGGGACCTTTGCTTGCCACACCATTTTCCAAGGGAATGACTTTACAGAAGATGTGGATAAAGAGTGATAATATCCGCGAACCTCAAAACCTCTAAACTTAGCCGGCTTCCAACAAATTTTATTAGAACCATTATCCCGAACCTCCCTAGAATAAATCATGTCCATAAACGAAGCCAAAGATTCTAATTCCCAATCATGCACTGGACGAGAGAACTGTACATCCCAATAAGGTCTCCCATTAGAGAAACACATAATCTTTGCAACCAAAGCCTCCCTAGCCCGAATAATACAGTAAAACTTTGGAAAAGCCTCCTTAAGAGGATAATCTCCATGCCACACATCATGTCAGAACTTGAATATAGTACCATCACCCACATCATGCCGGAACTTGATGAACATTTTATTTTATGTTCAATGCTAGCATGAGAATATGACTCGTGTATGAGATGGAAAGCTTTACATCCAACTGGTGAATGTTTGTATAGTTCTTTACGCGCAGATTATACATTATCGTTTATGTTTCATTACTTTGTTTTAAACAATTTGCTGATACTGCAGGAAGAGAAAAGTACCATACGTGAATTGTCAGAGTTATCATTTGGGGGTTCACCTGGAGAACATAACCGTCATCTAAGTTTTGTGAACAAGCTTCGTGAGCATTGGCATAAAGGTCAGAATGCCATTGTTGTAGACGACCATGCAGAGCAGGTAAATACTTCTTATATCCAGTTCCTTGTTAATTTTCCTTACTGATTTTTATGTGTCAAGGGCTGCTGCTTGATACATAGTTTTAGACTGTTAATTGGTTTCTCATCCCTGTTCTCTTTAGTTATTTACTGTTTGTGGATGCTAGTAATATAGTTCTATGGTGATTATGTAATCTCCGTTAGATTGTATAATGTCAGATGGAGAGACAAAAGTACATCTTATAATTGTCTAACAGGATAGCAACCCAATAACAAGATATACTAGGATTTGTTTTTTCCCTTTGGTCAGTTTTTGCTAACAATTTTGTTATGCAGCCCAAAAGGCAAACATATTAGTTAAGTAGCATCTTGAGTCTTAGAGACTTGAGTTCACTGAAGGAACTTGAGTCTCTAAGACTCAAGTTCTAAGAGGTGGCAAAACTGATGTGGATGAAAATTCACGTAAACAAAAACCCCTTTCACATCTCACCTGCAAACCCAACAAAAAACTCGCGCCACCACCTGGATTCCCACCGCCACCATGAATAGAACCTTCACCATCCCTGATCAGTGAACCTCGTAGCCTCCTCCTCATAAATCCGCTAACCACTTGCCGCCTAGAGTCCCATAGGTACCAGATCGGAGAGAGAGAGAGAGAAGGGGGGGGGGGGAAGTTCGTTGGCTTCGATATGGGGTTTTGACCAAGAGAGATAGGGAACAAGACAGTGAGAGAGAATCACCTTGGTGGTGGCTCATTGTGTTTGTGCTCAAGCTCAATGAGTGAGCTTTGGCCTTGGAGGCCTGATTTGGGCTTGATGTGGAGAGAAAGCTAGAGAGAAGAAGAAGAAAGGATCGGCAATTTCTCTTGTTTTAGGCAGAGTTTCTCTTGGTTTTCTTTAAGGAAATTGAGTCCTAGAGACTCGAGTTCCACATGAATTTTTTGTCAACATTAGTTTTGCCACCTCTTAGAACTCAAGTCTCTAAGACTCAAGATGCTACTTAACTAATATGTTTGCCTAGCTACATGATGAAAATGTTTGCAAAAATGGGCGGAAGGGCAAAAAAATCTAGATATACTATGTCAAACAGGAATCCACCAATTATTATGATGGTCCATGAACTCCATCTGGCAAACCATTAGATGGCATATAGTCAGGTTTCTAATAGTTGTTTGTCATGAATGGAATTATTTTAGGATATTTTTGTAGAGTAAAAAACTTTATGACGACTTTAGTGGAAATGTATGCTAATAGTATACATATGTGCACACACACATGTTTGTGAGATCATCTGTGCATATATGGTGATTATATTTTACTTACAAAGCCCTAGCAAGATAAATTTCATCTCCTATGTATATCTTTGTAACATACATTGTGATGAGCGATGATATTTTAGATATGCATGCATCTCAATGGATGACCTCTTAAAACAATAATCAAGTGATTAAATTCGCCATTTCCTAACACTTCAAACTTTCGGCACAATCGGTAATTTATTATGATATTAGAGCAGGTGGTCTTGGGTTCGAACTCTATCTTTGCTATGCCTCCCATTTAAAAAGTTCAAATCCCATATGTTGGGCCCTACTCACTAAGGAAGAGTTTGGGTCCACATGCCGCCGGGGAGGTAGAGGGGGGGGGGGGGGGTGGGGAGGGGGGGTAGGGGTAGGGGTGCTAGAATAATGGTTAAATGATTAAATTCACATTCTCAGTTTCCTAAAATTTTAAGCGTTTGGGACAATTAATAATTTAACATGACCTTCCCAATTTATCAATAATTTTAAGTAGTTGAAAAATTTAACAATAAAACAAAGCACAGTAATTTCAAACTTTATATCATGCAACCCTGATGAGTTACATTTTAGTGTATTGTATTTTTATGCAATGTGTTTCTTAATCTTCTTTTTCAGTTGGGGCTGAATCTATTCTTTTTCTGAAGATCTTCATTTGTATGCAGTGCCTGTATGTGTTTATACAGTTCTCAATGCTATTTTTTGTTGTTGAGGTCTCCAATGCTCAGAATTACATCATGTAGATCATGACATCAACATCAATTGATCAATTGCGATATTTCTTTTTTCAGGAGCAGGCTGTGAAGGTGATCTTGTTTATATTATCCTTGCATCTTGATGTACAGAAGCCTTTTTTGGTCATCTCAACTTCCACTGCTCTTTCTGTCTGGGAAGCTGAGTTTTTGCATTTGGCACCATCTGCCAACATTGTAGTTTATTATGGGAACAGAGATGTCCGAAGTAGCATCAGATCATTGGAGTTCTACAATGAAGGTGGTGGGATAATGTTTAGTGTATTATTATCATCTGCAGATGTGGTTGTTGAGGTACTCTTATTTTACATTATAGTATTATGCCTTCAAGTAATGAGTGTGCAGATCAATAAGCTTAAGTTTTCCAGAACAGAATCAATATTCTTGGATGAGTTGTTATGTGACTATTAATTTCTTACTTTGTTGCTCTCTCTCTCTCTCTCTCTCGGCAATAGATGCTGTTTTCAAAGTGGAAATTGGTTGCGTTTATTCTGGGTTCTCTAATTGTAGAAGTGGTGCCAAAGAATTGAAAGTACCATGTTCATTTGTCCTTTATTTTGATATGCAGGATTTACGAGTGTTAGAATGTATAGAATGGGAAGCAATAATAATTGACAAGTGCCAACGCTCCAAAATGTCAAAGCATTTTGAACAAATTAGGATGCTAGCTGCCAATATGAGGCTTCTTCTCATCAGTGGTCAAATCAAGGTACGCATATCTATAACAAACATTTTCTGCTATGCTAGCTCAAATTAACTGATTTTGCTGCTGCAATTTTCAGGATTGCCAGAGTGATTATCTCAATTTGCTTTCCCTCCTTGATTCTGGCTTTAATGGGTTAAACAGTGATAATATGGTGATTGACTCTAGTACTGATATTTCCCTATTAAAGGAAAGAGTAGCACAGTACATTGCATCTGAATGCAAGTCAGGCTCTCCTAGATTTGTAGAGTACTGGGTCCCTGTCCAGCTTTCCAATGTGCAACTTGAGCAGTATTGTGCTTCTCTTCTCTCAAACTTGATGACTCTTTCTTCATGTTTGAAGAGTGAGCCAGCTGATGTGCTTCGTGACATCATCATTTCAGCTAGAAAGGTTACTCCTAACCTAACAACAGCACATGATTTTTGTCCTGCTTCACCATGATTTTTACCCCTTTCAAATGTCGTTTTATGCAATCTCATCACTTTAACTGCTATATTTACCATGGCTCAATTGTGATATGTCTATTCTTGGTGTTATTTGCAGTGCTGTGACCATCCCAATCTTCTGGATCAGTCTTTGCAAAGCTTTGTGACAAATATAGAAGAGAATCTAGATGTTGGAATAAAAGCAAGCGGAAAATTAAAAGCTCTTGATAAAATCCTTTTGGAGATTAGAAATCGGGGTCTCAGAGTTTTGATCCTATTCCAGGTAGCCCGCCTAATTGTGCTGATATATATATATATATATAATTTGTCAAGAAATTATTTTTGTTCTTTTACTACTTCAACAGCATCCTCAATAGTGCCAAGAGTCTGATATTTTTCATGATTGCCTTCCATTTTGAGTAATATATGTGTACACCATCCCATCTAGCAATGTTACTTTTATTGATATGTACCCTCCAGATCTTATGTTGGTTAAAAACAAGTATTATCTGTTTGAGAAAATGACGGTTTCTTTCAGAGTTAGCTAATGATATGTCTCTTATGATAACTATAGGAAAGGGACTTAAAAAAAAGAAGAAATCTTTTTCAACTTGTAAAGGGTCTTGGTGTAGACTTGAGCATCAAATCATCAAACCAACATTTCTAGATTTGATGTAAGTTTGATATGTAGCTATTTTTCTCTCTTGTGTAATTAAAACTTTTATGTTGCCTTTGCCCAAATTGTTAGAAGAATTCCTAAAAACACGGGCTAATTTGGGTAACTCCCATTTATGTTGATAGGTGTTTGACAACTTCATGTGTGTTCTTCTTTCGTTATTGAATTCCCTTAATGAACTAGTGTGGTATCTCTAGTTTCCTATCAATTTCTATATAAGTAAATAGCTTCTGTTATTCAATCAATCCCTGATAAGAGTGTTATTAACCTTGCTACCTTTTAAAAAAACTATGTTATCATTATAGTTTCTGATTTGAATTTACTCTGGTTTAGTTTATGTATACACACACCAACACACATTAAAGATCATTCTGTTTTGTATATTATTTATTGATTTGGGGTTGAGAAAGGCCTATTGTTCTCATTTTAAGGTTTACAATATGACAGTCAATTGGAGGTTCAGGACGGTATTCTATTGGAGACATTCTGGATGACTTTGTCTATCAAAGATTTGGTGGGGACTCATATGTACGTATAGATGGTAGAGGGTATGCCCATTCAAAGAAGCAAGCTGCTCTAAACATGTTTAATGACAAAGAGAATGGAAAATTTGTGTTCTTGATTGAAAATCGTGCTTGTCTCCCAAGCATTAAACTTTCATCAGTGGACACTGTTATACTATTTGGCAGTGATTGGGACCCACAGAATGATTTAAGGGCGCTACATAGGATCTCTATCAGTTCACAGTTTGAACAGTTAAAAGTATTCCGTTTATATTCATCATGTACTGTGGAAGAAAAAATTTTGATACTTGCAAAGGAGGGTATGGCTCTTGATAGCAATATACACTCAATAAGCTCGCATACTTGTCATTCGCTGCTAAATTGGGGTGCTCCCTATCTATTCAATAAGCTTGATGACTTCCATCGTTGTAATTCCTCAGACTCAGGTTCAAACATGTCATCTGAACAGTCACTTTTAGATGATGTACTCCGTGAGTTGTCAACCCAATTGCCTAACAGTGGTGACAACAGTGACCCACGTAACTACTCAATTATTTTAAAAATACAGGAGGGTGGAGTGTATGCCAGAAATCTTTCATTACTTGGTGAGAGGAAAATGCAGTTTGTGGACAATGAATTGCCTTCTATTTTCTGGAAAAATCTGCTTGAAGGAAGGAGTCCGCAGTGGAAATTTTTGTCTAGGCCATCCAAGAGGATCAGAAGAAAAGTTCAATATCTTCATGACTCACCAAAAGAATCTGAATTTGAAAATGGTGTTGTCACTAAGAAGAGCAGGAAAATGTTCAACAACACAGTTGATACTGTAAAATCCAAATCAAGATTGAAGGACAAAAGGAAATTAGTTACAAAAAAAAATACAGTCAAATTAGCTGGTACTACTGAATTTCTTTAGCTGCAATAGTTGGTCATCATATATTTTGTTTCAAAAGGTCCCCTGTATATGGTTATAATAAATCCAAAATTCTTATAGAGAAAAAAGAAGAAAAAAAAATTTAAAAAGGATTTCAAGAAAGTTTATCTTTCTATGGTGGCATTTGCAATCAATCGGTAACGTATTTAGTTTTGATGTTTACAGAGAACATGGGTGGCATAAATCAGGACAATGATTCTCCAACTGAACCTCCTGTGGCTAGTAACGTTGCAAGAGAACCTGAAATTGACATGGTTGAATCCAGGAAACAAGAAATTCAGACTGATGTGTGGAAGACTACTCAATTCTTGCCAAAGCTGGAGATGTCAAAACTTTGTGAAATTCTACTGCTTCCAGTATGTTCTTTCTATGCCTTGTTGTATGCTTTTTAGTTCAAATACAAACACACTAATTTTTCTATTTGGGACCCGCTTTGCCAAGCCTCTGATTGGCTCATTTGTTCTTTTCATGCATCATGAATGCTCAATTTCCAATTGATTGGTGGCAAATATAAATCAGTTGTATAACTCACATTTCATCTTAGTGAACATAATAGAAATTCAATTCTCATTACTCTATGGGAGGGGCTACTCCTAAGTTCTGATGAACTTAATCTTTGGCAAGCATGATATGTAAGACCAAGGCAAATAATCTATGGTGAGCTTGGTACATTGTGGGTCCTGCAACAATGGTGAGATAATAATGAACAGACTGCAGTGCATTGGCTTGTCTCTCCATCTATTCTCCCAACTAAAGGGATTAAACTGATGAAAAATTTCTTCAATGGAAAGTCAGAAATTATATGCAAGAATCACTCCTAAGATTCATAACCATACTGCTAAGCTAGAATAACCGTGTAATCTGAAATTATTTCTTAGTTACAGCAGCAGCTGAGTGCGATGATATTTGTTAATCATTTTGTGTGGTTGTAGCTCTTTCATAACAGGACATGCAAGTATGCTAAAATAGTTTCAATGGATTTTTCAAAGTGATCTATATAGATTGGTATTGTCTTTGGATCAATTCTACTTTGTTTCACTAAACTCTTGTAATTACTTAGAGCTCTGCTTAGCAAACAGAACTATGATGTGCCAGATTTGTGTGGTCACTCTAACTAGCATGCACATTCCATTACCATGGTGGCAGTCTTAGTTTGATATACATGCTTCACATGCCTAATTAGAGCACTTAAAGATTGATCTAAGTAACAAAACGCTAGCCGCAACTGTGCTTATACCCCAGAAGGACTAGTCAAGTTACAATTGAGGCTCCTTGTAACCTCTTGTAAACCCAAGATTAGCCTATTAAACACGATGCCCTTGTCAAGGTCCATGTTGTGTTGTAGCGCCCTCGAGTCACATGGCGTACTAGATTTGCTTTGATACCATTTATAACGACCCAAAAAAAGCTCTAGCCACATTTGCGCCTTTACCCCCAAAACCAATCCACACAATTTGGGGTATCTCAATCTGCTTGTAGAATTGGCACATAGAGGTACTCATCCATGCACATACAACATTGTTACTGGCGTGAACCTTGACAATTGCAATCCAGGCTATATAATACATGGTTGGTGGTTTGACTGCACAACTACTTAATGTATACATCTATCTACTAGTAGAGAGAGATTGCAACTTCATTTTTAGATTGAAAGTGTTACCTGCATGATGGACATGAATATATTTTCATAATATCTTTTTATATATGCTGATGTTTGTGATACATTATGACAATGCAGGAGAATATCAAGGACACTGCTCTAAGGTTTCTCAAGTACATGAAGAAAAAATTTGATGTTAGCTGGAAAGAAATTTCTACCTTACAGGCCTATCAGATATCGCTGGTTAGATGCAAGCTTCATACTTATGCTACATTTCACCATTTAGTGCCTAAATGTTTCTTCACAACTTTAAATGAATCATTAATTGGTCTTAATGAGAAATATAAAAAATATGATTGCAGAATTTAATTTCTTTGGTTTAATCATCATTTTAATTGTTTGTGCCACCGCTAGGTCATATATGACACATGATGTGGTTCTTTAACCGAACAGAGAAAAAATTAACTGAATCTTAATCTTCTTGGACATCAATAGTGAATCTTGAATGATTGTCATGCATTCATCCAGCAAGCGTGCATTTATTTTTAAAAAAGAAAGAAATAAGAGAATGATTGTCATGCACTTCCAGAAACCTAATAATTTTGGAAAAACCAAAATGGATGCAACAACAAAAATTGAAAGGGTATAAAATAAAAAGATAGATAATTTAGAAGTTAGCACCTAAACTTTGCTTGTAGTATGATGCTGGTGGAAAGCAACAAGAAACAGAAAACATCCATATCAAGAAAATAACCTTTGAATCCGCGAGGAGAATTTCCTGGAATCAACCAAAAAGAAAATGAGAAAATCTCTCTGAAATTGTATATAGCAAATTCTAATTTGCTGAGGAGGCTACAACCACAATATTAATAGTAAAGAAATCTTAGGGAGGCTAGGAGACCCTCGGGAAAGCCACAAGAAACAAAACATGTCTGTCTCAATAAACTAACCCTTAAATCCACAAAGGGTTCCTTGAATCTACAAGAATAAATTCTTCAAACCCACCAAAAAGAAAATTAGAAAACCTATCTGAAATCATATTAAGTGATGTTGATGGACGGGGAAACTTTTAGAATATTTTTTTATATATATATATTTTTATTTTGCATTTAATGTAATAGATTACAATTTATTTCCATTCTTTGTTTGGGTATTTCACATTTAGTGTCCGTTTGGTTTGTTCACGTTTGTGTCTATGTTTTCTCTCTTCTGTGTTTTTGGCCTTTTTTTAAGTCCAGCGCCTCTTATACTGTTCATGGGACACGAATAGTGCAAATAGGCAAATGTATAGTACTTTCGAGCATGAACAATAATTTTTTATTTTTATTATTGTTTTCAGTTTTCAGCAAAATAAATAGTATCTAAACGCACACTTAATGTAATAGATTACCGCTTATTTCCGTTTTTTGTAAAAATGTTGTAAAATAGTTTGTGTCTGTAGCATTACTCCTTCTTCTTTGCTAGTTTAGAATTTTTTTCCCCTTTCCTTTTATGTAATAGATTACAAGTTATTTCTTCTTTGTTAGGTTAGAAATCTATTTCCTTTCTTTCTATGGGTTGAAGTTTTCTTCTAGTGCTTGGTGTTTGTTAAAGATATTGGGTTTATTTTAATGTAATGGCCAAGAGGCCCAACATATTGTAAACCCATATAGGCTAACCCTAGCTCTTGTATATACTCTACTAGTGTAATCAACAAATTTTTTTTAGAGAGTTTTAACTTATGGCGTCCGCTCATAATGATAGCTTTTTATTATTAGACCAAGACACCGGTCAGTTTTTGGTGTAGACGGGGATTGAATCCCAGATCTCTTATTCAACCATTAGAGACTTTACTAGTTGAACTAACTGGAACCCACAGTGTAATCAACAATTGAGAATGCAGTCCTATCCCAAAAAAAAAAAATTGAGAATGCAGTGAAGATGTAACTGCTCAGGCTTTATCCCGTGGACCGAACCCATAACTCTTTAGTTATTCTTTCTTGTTTGTGGTTCTCTAAATTATTTAATTCTTGCCTTTCAAATGTGTTGATTCCAGCAAACCAAGGTGTTAAATCCTGGGTTCATATCGTGCTTGGTGTTAATTCCAAGCAACTGTTAAGTGCCTATGCCTAGGTTCTATATATTTTTCTCACTTATCCTCTTGATGCTGAATTCAAGCAAACCCTAGGTGATTCCTGAGTCCTATCCCTTTATTTTCTTCTTATTGTGTTTCCCAAATAAAAGCCTCATCCTAGAGTCTATTTGTCATGCATCACTCTGGGAAACGTCCTGGGATGGATGTGACCTCATTTTGAGTTTTAAATTGAAATTATAACAAAAAAGAAAATTACTATAAATAATGAATTTGACTAAACAGAAGCATAAACAAAGTAATTTGCCTGAAAGCAACACAGCTCATTGTCATACGATAATGAGATTTGATCCTAATGGTGATTCCCTTCAGGTCACTAGATTTCATGGGATTCCGTTGTTTGCTCCGATGATTTCTACCAGTTGTCCAAACTTGTTGCATGTTGACTTCTGGTTGTCTCTCTATTCAAGGAAAGTTTGTGTTGTTTGTTCTACACTAAGTAAAAGAGTAAATGTAGAGTTTGCACTTATGGTTGGTTGGAGTCAATACCAAACTATTGGAAAAATTCCAAGAGAAATTTTATTTATCATAAACTTCTAAATTGTGGATTACAATGTTGTGCTTATTAGAACTATCCAACCCACACCCAGACTTGACAAACCCGCTGAACTAGAGTTACTTGAACTGAAATCAGTCTAATATGAGCAGTGGATTGGTTGACGGCGGGTGAAAATTGTCAAAACCCAATCACATCGGGTCAAGTGCGGGTTTCCTGTCCAGAAATCCAACTCTAACCCAACCTATCTGATTATCCGTCATTCGTAGCCCTCTGCCTCTTTGCTGTTTGAGATCTAGGGTGATTCGACTAAAATCTTGCCATATCTGAAAAATATCTCATAGGATTTCACAAGATTTTTGCTAGATCTGGAGAGATCTCCACCAAATCTAGCGAGATCTTCGCCAATTTGATGAGATCTCCACCACGTGCTGCCATTGAGGAGAAAGACTGGTTCGACTGATTCAACCGTCTCAAATTTGATGGCTTGCTGGGTGACAACTTGTATTCCATCAGTCAATGGTGGATGTGGGTTTCTAGGACTCAATTTAGTTGAGTGGAGTGGCGGGTTGGTGGGGAATCTGAACGTTCTCAATCTGTCGACACCCCGGCTGCTTATATAGACTATAATTTAACCCTAATTATAGTTGACTTAGGAAATTCTAATTCCAATTGACTTGGAAAATCTTAAATATTGAATTACAAAAGCAACCTTGACCCTAGGAAATAAAATAAGATACTAATTAACCCAATTAACTAATAAGACCTAATACAACTGACTTCCAAAATCAACTAAGACTAAAATTTTCTTTGTGCTTTCTGTATAACCTTGTGTTTTGCTTCTAAAATCTTTATTTTTTTGGTTTTTGGTGACAAGGCGTTTTGCTTCCACAATCACCTATTAGATTTGCATATAATTTGAGCAATGTATCGAAATAAAATCATTGCACTACACAAGCTTAAGAGACTATAAAGCCCAACTCCAGTAGAACCTAAAGGGATGCAGTTGGGCAAAAAGAAGATAAAAGTAGCATAATTATCAGCTCTACCATTGTGACCCTTTGGACATTATTGTCACCAAGTGGCAAATGGGTGCTGAAATTAACCATGGTATCGATTTTTTTGGTTAGAGAAAATGTAGATTCTTGAATTTTCTCACTAGTCTCTGTCAACATATAAAGTGCAAAGGTTATCAAACTCAGAATATTTTCCTTCAATGTAGAGATTCTGTATCCTCTATACATATGTATGTATGTATATACGTACGTGTTTCATGCGTATGCAATATTATTATAACCGCATATCCTTTCTCTGGTTTCCTTTGTGTTTGGAATATCATTGAAGTCAATGCCACATCTAGTTAAGTGAATGATGTACTTCTCTACAGGCAATAAATACATATTCATCAATTTCATCTATGCATGCCTACTCTCTTTAGAGATTTAAAACAGATTATCCAATACCTTATCTTCACTAATTGGTCCAGCAGGACTGATACTGTGGATGATCATCATTTAGCTTGTTTTTTCCCTAGCAAAATTTTCTAGGATCACCGGTTTATTGCATGTTACTTTGCTATTAATTTCAGGTCTAGTTACCCCTAATTCTGTTGAATCCCTTATATAAAGCTCCAGTTTTATAGGAGCTCTTTCACATCAGCTATCAAATTCCATTCCATCCTTACAGGCATGGATGTGCTCATTCTCTGTTGAAATTTTTTAGCATCAACATAATTTAGAGGACATTCAAAATAAACTTAAGTCTGTGTGTTCATATAAGCTATAAACTGCCATGGAGACAGTAATGTGTTATGTGTGAGCATGTGTATGTTTGCATTCTTGGATGCACCTAGATCAAGTGAATCTAGTGTGAGTTCTTATGCATTATCCTATTAGTCAATAAAATATCTGATTCACATACATTATTTATGCAATTATTAGTGATGAATATGTTTCTCTCAGTGTTGGGTTGCAGCTTCTTTGTTGAAATACAGTATTGATCACAAGGAATCGATTACACTTGCAAAACTGCACTTAAATTATGACTGCAAGGAAGAAGAGGTGGATTATATCTACTCTGAATTGCAGAAGGTAAAGAAAAAGTTTGCACGCCATTTGGAAAAGAGGAGAGCCAAGGGATCACATGGTGCAAAAGCTTCAAAATCGACTATATCCAACTATCAAGATGTGGTAGAAGGTGAGATGGAAAGGAGCTTTCAGAGTCATCATTTTTTAGATCTATCTGAAACTGCCACAGTGGAACAGGCACCTGACTGTAGAATGGTGCAGACGAATCATATCTCTACTAGCATAACAAGAGTTCCGGATATTTGTGATAGAAGAATGGAAAAATCTATTCAACACCCACAAACGGATGTTCAGGAATTTCATGAAAGGATGATGGAGGAAAGGGAAAAGTTGGAGGAAGAGCACAGGTTAGAGTCAGCCCTTACTTGTACAAAGGATCAGGACATTCCAGTAAGATTAGATAAGCTTGGGATAGTAGATCACAACTTCAAGGAAAATTTGGATGAAAACAATCATAAAACGGAACCTGATGCTTCACAGCTGGATTCAAGGATTGAACATGAACAAATGAATGCTAACGTAGTAGCCTCGTTAGAAAAATTAAAACCAGGGGGTCCAACAGCAATATCAGGTAATCTCCCATTGGGCAACTTAGAGGTCAATGAGGGCAAACTGCAACAAAGTGATACAGCTGACATTAATGATAGTTCCCAGAATGCTGGTCCTAATGCTATGCCTTATTTCCAAAACCAGAATCATGCTGGAACCATACCAAGTTTGCCATTTGAAGTTTCTCAAATTTCTTATATTGAAAAGATATCCTGTAATTTGCCCAGAGAAATGGAAACTATTTCCATAGAGTCTGATCCAGAGAGTGATAATACGGAAATTATGGCCTCAACAAGAGATGGAAGTATGTGTGCTGAGCAGCATGATAAAGCAGGTTCCAGTAATGATCCCACAAATGGTGCCCCTGTGTCGTGTCCTTCAGATTTGGAGAGTCCTATTAGAAATGCGCAGATTGGACAATGTGTGGAAGGACCTTCTGGAGTTCCTCATACACTGAGTGAAGTGGTCGTAGATGATGAACCCATGGAAATGTTACCTCATGTTGTGCATTCCACTGAAGAGTTTATTGCAAAAGATGCTGTGACTCTGGAAAGCACAACTGTTACTGAGGTCAGGCAGCAGAATGGAGCAGTCACTGCCAATTGTGGACAGTCAGCTGCTATGGCATTTAATGGGACTTACTCATCCTTGGTGCAGCCAGACATTTGCCTGGCCCAAGGAAATTCACTGGCATCACAGCAGGTACTTGAATATTTATGAAAATAGTTTCCCTTTAGTGGTTTCACTTCATTTTCTATATAATTTTAGACTGTAGCCAACAGATATGTCTGTATTTTAAATTCATCATAAAATAATAATAAAAGGTCATACTCAATGCACAAGGCTCCCAGTTCTATAGGGTGTGGGAGAGGTGGTTAGTTGACAGCCTTATATCCATTTTGGAGAGGCTAATTATTGGACTTGAACCCACAACACATCGAGTGGGCAGAGGGCACTAGCCATCACACCAAGGTTTGACCTTTATTACCAAAGAATCATAAATGGTAAAATTATTGAAAGAAAAAAAAAAAAAAAACTCAAACTTGCTTTAGACTTTTCTGAAGTACTTGTGTGGTATTTATGATAGACCATAGTAAAGAAATAAAAAGAAATCCCCATAATCAAGTCGAGGAACTCTTTGCAGCAATACATTTTGTTGCAAGGATAATTGACTTGGAGAGGGATTCATCTGCCTTCCGCAATACATTTGGTCACTAAGTGACTGTTTGGATTGGCGATTCACGTCTGCGTTTTCTTTTTTTTTTCCTTGCTCTGTTCATGGGACATGAACGATGAACAGTACATTAAGGCAAATGAACAGTATTTTGTGAGTGTGAACAGTAACCAAAAATTATTATTATTTTTATTATTTTCAGTTTTCAGCAAAATAAGCGGTATCCAAACGCACCATAAAAAATGAAGTATATTTTGTGCCTTACCTGAGTTGTACATGATAGATTGTCACTTTAATTCAGTAGCCAATAGAATTTTGCCACATTCTGAGATTCTTCAGCTGGGGGAAAGTTTCGTTTATATGGCAACACATTTTTTTTTTTTTTTTGGTAAGTAATAAAGATGTATATTAAAAAACTACCTCATGCAAAAACCACAAGGCAGAGGGAAGTACAGAAACAAAAGATAAAAAACAGAAAGAAAAGAAACTAATTACAAAGAAGGGAGCAAAGAAACACAGGGAGAGAATCACTAGAGGCGAGTCCCCAAGCCCTAGACCAATCAAAAAGGGAACCACTAAAGGAAGCCAATAACTGATCATCGGAACTGTCCATGTCCTCAAACGTCCTCCAATTTCACTCCCTCCATAAACACCACATTAAGCATAGCGGAGCTAAATTCCAAATACTAGAAGAATGCTTCCCAAGCCAATCTCACCAACCAAAAAGAGTATCCGCAACTAATCTTGGCAAGACCCAAGAAATCCCAAAAGATCTAAACACCAAGCTCCACAATCGGTAAGCTTTACCACCATGCAGTAACAAATGATCTACCGTTTCCCCATTACAATGACACATAATGCACTAGTCAACAAAGTCCAGCCCTCTACCTCTTAAATTGTCACCTGTAAGGATTTTATTCCAAACAGTAGTTCACACAAAAAAGGAAACACGCCAAGGGGCCTTAACCTTCCAAACACTCTTCCAAGGAAAAATAATGGGCACAGGTCCTCTTAACTTATTATAAAAAGAGCGGACATTAAAATGCCCATTCTTCGACAACTTCCATCGCATACAGTCCCCATTCTCAGTTGGAGGTAAATTAGAGCCCAAAGTACGAAGTAAAGCATCCACATCACCCATTTCCCAATCATTTGGTCTCCGAATGAAACGAACATCCCAACTTCTCCGATCCTCTATCCCCAACCGTTCAAGAGATGAGGCCACTGATGCCCTTTTATTGGAGGCAATCCCATACACAACCGGATAGGTCAAATTAAGAGGAGAATCCCCACACCAAGGATCTGTCCAAAGCCTCACTCTATCCCCCGTCCCTACCTAAAAATGAATATTTTTACTAAAAGCTTCCCAGCCCTTGCGGATACTTCTCCACAAACCACACCCATGAACCCCTCTATCTAGCTTGGAAGACCAACCCCCCCATTCTTCCCCAAACTTTAGAGCTACTACCCTTCTCCAAAGCCTTGTCTCCTCAACCCCAAACCACCATAACCATTTTCCTAGTAAGGCTTTATTGAAAGTAGTTAATTTCCTTATTCCTAACCCACCATTTTCCAAAGGAGCACACCCCTTGTCCCAACCCACCAGATGAGTCTTGGAGTCCCTCCACAAAAAGTCCCTTTGCAACCTCTCAATTTTATTGGCAACATGCGAAGGGATTGTAAAAAGGGATAGAAAGTAAGTTGGAAGACTAGATAATTTACTCTTAAGCAATGTCAGTCTTCCACCTTTTGACAAATACATCTTCTTCCAACCAGCCAACTTTCACTCAATTTTCTCCAAAATAGGATTCCAAATAGTAGGGGACTTGTGAGACGCCCCTAGAGGTAAACCAAGATAGGTCATTGGCAAGGACCCAATCCGGCAGCCCAAGATATCCGCCAAGATATGAATATTAGGAACCTCCCCAATGGGGACCATCTCACTCTTCAAAGCATTAACCTTTAACCCTGTCACAGCTTGGAAACAAAGAAGGAGCATCCGAATATGCAAAATTTTGTTCCTCATCTGCATCACAAAATAGAATCGTATCATCCGCAAACAAAAGATGAGAGACACATAACCCTTCACCCCTTCTACCGTCTGCCCTGAAACCTCGAAGTAAACCAGCACCTTCAACTCTTTTTATCATCCTACTGAAAACCTCCATCATAACCAGAAACAACAAAGGAGATAGCTGGTCCCTTATCTCAATCCCCTCGAGCTCCCAAAGAAGTCAGCTGGAGCCCCATTGACCAAAATAGAGAATTGGACAGTGGATATACATGTATGGATCCACCTACACCACCTCACCCCAAATCCCATTCTCTTCAACAAATCTAGAAGAGCCTCCCAATTTACATGGTCATTGTACTTGAAAGAACTAAAATTTGGAGAGATAGCCAAGTATTGTCATCACTCCATGCACCTGACTGCAAATGTCAACTGTCAAGTACTTCTGTGTTGGTAGACTTTTGTTGAAATGAGTTGCGTATGTTAAATTCTAGTCTTCTCTCTCTCTCCCTTCCCCAAGTTTCATGTTGTCAAGGTTAGGGTGTATAAGTTTTTGATTTTCATGCAAAATTTTGAGGTGTTTTCCTTTCAGGTTGAGGAAAGAGAGATGCAGTTCCAGATATAAATGAACTTTTTTATAAGGAATTGATCCCCTTAAAACATATTCAACCGCCAGCATTATCTCCTTGGTTAAAGCCTTCTTCCTCCGTACCTTGTTAGATTGGAATGTTGCTTTTCATATCTCTGTTAGATTTGATTGAGCATTGTAGTTTGATAGCAGTTTGTAATTCTCTGAGTACACCCCTGGTGTATCTAGTTTTGTTTTTATTAATAAAATTTCCTTTACTTTTATATATATATATATAAAACTGTCTGCATTATCTGCCAAGTGCAAGAAACAGGCAGGTTAAGTGGCAACCTGCAGCATTGTTTCAATAAAGTTATAATTTCTGCAGTGCAATTGGCAGTACCATACTGCCTTACCGTTTTAATCTTGAAAACTCAATTTTGCAATCTGTTGTTTTGCAGCTGCCTATATCTATTTATCCTTCCTCCACCGAACACAATCTAGCCAGCATACCTGCATCCAGTGGGATACAACATCACCAGAGCAGTGGAAGCCATTCCTACAGTCAAGAGGCTCTAACTCCAAGATCACCACCTTTAGAGAATCTGCTGGAATTTTCTGACGTTATGCATCCTGTTATGGATTTGCCCCTGGAACCATTCATAGTTATGCCTGAGAGTGGAAGTGAACATCTTCCATATAGGAGCATATCGGGACCAGTGAATTATCATACACAATTTGTTCCTGTGATACCTGAGAGGCCTGTTTGCTTAAACCCACTTCAAATTGAAATGGAAAGAATACAGAGGGATAAGGAGCAAGCCTTCAAGATACACAACCATAGGGTTTGTCCAAGATGCCTTTTAAAAAAAATCTTTTGATTTCTTGATTAATACGTTCTGGGGATTATTAGCCCTTGGGCATTTCTTGTTTAATTGAATATGATTTTTCATTTTGAGCAGATATTGCAGCTGAAATCTGAATGTGACAGAGAGATTGAAGAGATACATAAGAAGTATGATTTGTTACGTCAGGATGCTGAGACAACATTGATGCAAGTGCAGAGGGATCTTGAGACATTTCATGGCAAGGTTTATCTAAATAAGTTATTGGCAGATGCTTTAACACTAAAGCAACAAATTCCTACGTCAACTGGGTCACTACATAAAGATCAAGGTATAGAACTTCTTTAATACAACATTCTATAATACACACACACACACACGTGTATATATATAGGAGTAATATGTTCATTCCAGGGATTTATGCTGAAAAGTCAGCTTAGCCATACACAGGAACCGAACAATCCTAATTGTTCTTGGATTAGGTTCCTTTTTAATATTAGATTTTCTAAATCAACAAGAAGACCATACCAATGGAGCCAAACTAAGTTGGAGTGGGGATACCTTTTGTAAATACCTTTTTTTTTTTTGTTGCCAAAAATGTTAGTTTAGCAAATATGGACTTGGACTTGGACTTAGTTTGTTGCCAAACTAAGTCGTCATCTTATGCTTCACACAATTAAAAACTCGTATCTTTTAAGAGTTAATCTACACAACTGTGTCTCATTCACTTGTTTTCAAACATCATTATTGTGTTATCTAGCTAGTAGTCTCTAGAAATTTTTTTCTTTTTTAACTTTTTGAGTCCACTTTATTTTATGAACGATCTTTTCTATATTATTTCGTTTCTTATTTTATCTGTTTTTTCTCTGTTGGAAAGTTTAAATTCAAACTTATAATGTGAAATCATGATTTATATTACTGTTAATTGAAGCATACCCCAAAACTTTTGACCTACCCATCCTGGGATGGATGCAATTTTGCTGTTAACTTTTTTATGTAGGGACTAGATCTACCTTCATATATGTAGTTAATTGGGTGCTTTGCATGAATATAAAGTTTATGCAGCTATAAAAAAGATGCAAAGGCATTTGTATTCTATTAAATCCCTCAACCCAAAAAGAAGGCATAGCATTCTTGTGTTATATTGCTCTTTATGCCATGTAGCTTCTGACATTTCTTTATCTTACAGGTGCTCAGATGACTGCTCCAATACTCCAACAATGTTGGGCCAGCCCCCCAATGAATATCCCACCTGTAATTACCACTCCCATTAATCCACTATTTAACGCCATGAACCAATTCGCCCTGCAAAATGGCTGTGAATTACGTGCCCCTGCCCCACACCTTCAAGCCTTAGTTCCCCCAGCCATGCCAACAGCCCATTTCTCAACCCAATACAGTGGGATGCCCTATCTGTGATCACCCAGTAATCATCTTGCAACATCATTTAGGCTGACACTGCAACACCGAAGCATACCAAAATTGTAGAAATTTCCAAGTTTTGCACTGGTACATAGTTTACCCATGGCTTCTTAATCTGGTAGGGTTTTTGACTGCTCACTTTGGTGCAGACGGGCCTAATTCTTGTAGGATATGAATTCAATGTTTTGGATGTACATCACTGTTAGTTGCAATGACAGCATTGAATATATTGATTCACTAATCATTTATAGTATCCAGTTAACGTTTTTACCTGGCAAATTTATTTGTTTGGTTCGGATTTCCCCCTTTCCCGTTATCTGCATTTTTTAAGAGCATTTTATTGGTATACCTGAATTTTTTTTTTTTTTCTCATAATAAGCAAAAATATGCCAATAAAAATAAGCTATAAAAACCAACACGGTTGTTTTATGGGATGGCCATGTACTGACAACTGACAAGTATATCAGGCCAGGGGTGAACAGCTACATAGTACCTTTTTCGGAAGCCTAGGTTATCGTCATATCTGAATCAAATGAACTCTGTACAGAGTGGCAGTATTTTGCTGAAAACTGACCAACAATAATGTGAAACCAATGTACCACATATATCTTATATAATTAGTAACAGAAATTAACTGAACTTAATGTCACCGTGAAAGTGTAAGTGCACCATACATCAAAAAGGAACCTGTCCAAGTCCACAGACAGGTAATCAAGACAGGAGGAAAAACACCACACCATGATGCTTTTATTTCGAGTTGCATTGACAAAGAATACCAAACCACCAGGATAAAAGCACAAAGGAGTCCGAAAGAGAGCCCTGTGAACAGAGTCGTATGTATGTTAAATCTGAGACAGCAGGTACGCTGGTTTATACATAAAATCAAGCCATATTCAACTCTCCATGGATGCCCCACAACTTGTCCACGGCTGTATAGTGCGATAATGGACCTCCTTGAAGCATCAAGATGATGTGGTCTTATTCCCCTTAGAAAAGAGCTAGAGAAATGTTCTGAATATGACTCCGTTGGGAACATCACAAATAATTTGTAGTCAACTCCAATGCAAAATTCAAATTCTATACTGAAACTCTTCAAAGATGATCACAAATTGCCTTAGTAAAATCACTTGTGGATGAAGAGCCACCAAGGTCAGCAGTCCGGTACTTCCCCTCTGCAATTGTGTTGAGAATAGCATCTTGGATACGAGTGGCTTTGTCATTGAGCTCCAAATGGCGCAGCATTGTTACGGAACTCAACAGCAAAGCAGTTGGATTCGCCAAATTCTACATAAATTTAAACACAACAAATATGACTACACTTTATTTCATAGGAGGTTATGCTTAAAGAAGCACAGGGTTACAAGTGTGAAATGCCGAGGAATTCTTTAAAACAAACACAAAAGGAAGAACATAACCAAAGGTAGGTAATTAACAAAAGTAGCAATTTGCAACAAAGTAGGAGTCTATAATCATCTTATAAAACCACCCTCTTTTGGCCTTAGTCATTAATTCTTGACCAATGCACAAGGTATACTATGAAAAAAGAACTAGGTCAAAACCTCAATTACAGAGCTTGCCTAAACTATCTAATGCAATACCTAAAGCACAACAGCATCTCACTAGCTGATGGTCTTGTATGAAAACAACGGACTACAGTATTCAAGGGGTTTACCTTAAAACAACCCCAAGTCTAACCATCCTAGCTAACCAAGAAAATGCTCATCAAAGTTGACAATTCTACCACCACTTATCTTCTCTCGCCCAAATCATCCTGAACTCTAATCATTTCAAAGATTCCAATATCTTTTTCCCCCTGCTGATAAATGATTCTAACCATCTCTCTCTTCTTTGACCATATGAACCATATATCAGCCACATTGCTAAAGAAGGGTTTTTTCTTCTTTTTTGGTTCCTTCCTTTGTTTTTATTTTTAATTTGTGAAATACTATGTTTTTCAGGATCCAGGCAAGCTAAGCATGTTTGTACTGGTAAAACAGGATGAACTCAAAATGTTAAAACATTTTTGAGCCTCAGAAAAGAAAAAGGAAATTCCTTCTTTGAATTAGCAATAGCAATAACAATTTTTTTCATATTCATGCGAACGCTCTAACCAAAACCTACAACAAAATATATGTCTACAGCGATGCGAGAAAGGGGACGAACTAGCATGATCAGGGGAAAAAGGTTTATAAATGCATATTGCATGATTACATGCCAAGGAACCAGGGTAAATTCACGAGAGTGGAAATCATAAATTCAATTTGAGGCTTAACCTTTCCAGCAATATCAGGTGCTGAACCATGTACAGCTTCAGCAAGGGCAATGCCTCCCTCACCAATATTGCAGCTGAAAAATGAAGCCATATAATGTCAGATGGTCAAGTCATATATTATTGGAGATGTCTATGAATACACACATACCTTGGTGTTAAGCCCAATCCCCCAATCAACCCAGCACAAAGATCACTTATAATATCACCATAGAGATTAGGCATCACCAATACGTCAAAAAGTGCAGGATTTTTCACAAGCTGTGCATGGCCAAACAAGAAAAAAGTGTTAATGCTTACCTAAAATTTTAAAGGGAAATCGTGTAGTTCACACGATGTCTTAAAATGATTTTATTTATCAAAATATGACATTGCAAGAAAGGAAATCTATATGCACACAGATCAAATTCACTGACACTCGAGAGAAACTTGTCTATACCATCATACAGCAATTGTCAATGACAACTTCCTCATATTTTATCTCAGGGTACTTCTCAGCAACCTCACGACAGCACTGAAAGTGAAGTCAAAAGTGAAGTTAATATGACATTACTTGGTTAAATAATTAAGAATCTATAATCTATGCATCTACTACTAAGACCTTTAGGAAAAGACCATCAGTTTTCTGCATAATGTTTGCTTTGTGTATTGCAGAGACTCTCTCTCTTCCATGGGTCTTGGCATAGTGGAAAGCATATTCAGCCACCCTCAAACTGGCCTGACGGGTAATGATCTTGAGGCTTTCAACCACTCCTCTGACCACCTAGCATCAAAAGAAGGAAAAAGTTCAGATTCACGCACGTTTAAACATTTCCAACATTCATCTGCATATGTCAAAAACACACTTACTTGATGCTCAAGTCCACTGTACTCCCCTTCCGTGTTTTCACGAATAGTGATAAGATTTACATCATCATACCGAGTCTTATAGCCAGGGAGGCTGTAGCAAGGCCGAACATTGGCATACAAGTTAAGTTCTTTCCTCAGAGTAAGGTTCAAAGAACGATGACCTTTTCCAATTGGTGTGGCCATTGGTCCTTTCAACCCAACCCCATTTCGCCGTACAGATTCTAAACTTTCCCATGTTAGGAAACTTTGGGTCCTAGGATCTATTTGGTCCCCAACATAGTGTTCTTCCCATTCAATTGGAACATCAGCTTCTCTAAATACCTGCATAAGTTTGAATCGCAAAATTAGACAGAACACATGATCAAACAATTACAGAGACTCAAACACTCAAGACACGCAAGCAAATGCACATTTTTTGTTATAATTCAATAGTTGGGGCTGGGAGATTTGAACCCAACACGTCTCTGTTGGAAGCTATAAGGCTCTTGGCGCACGCAAACGCTCATTATTCATGGTTTTACTTCAATTAGGACATCATAGAAACAGAAAATGAACCCATTCCTAGGCTAAATGACTCCATACACATTCATTTTTTCACCATGTATATTTGGTCCCAAAACCATTAAATTTCTTCTACAGCACCTAAATCCAAAAACACAGTCCAATTATGCGAATTAAAGTACAACACACAAAAATTACACTAAAACCCCTTCAAAAACCCTTTTTTTCTTAACTAACACTGGGTTATGAAGCTTGAATTATCAAATATATCATAAAGCTTCAGCCTTTTTGTTCTATCAAAACCAAAAAAGCAATCAATTATAGAAATTCATGGGCGCAGATCGAGTCATATACCTAGATTGACTTTTAGAAAACCAATAATACTCAAACTCATATAAAAAAAAACATAATTCTGTATCGATTTTCATGGAGAACACAAAGAATCGGAGAGTGAGAGAGAGAGAGAGGGATGGACCTACCTGTTTGACAGACTCGGCGATCTCGGGGCCAATACCGTCGCCGGGGAAGAGAGTGGCGCGGATAGTGGTGGCGGAGGAGGAGAAAGCCCTAGCGGCTACGAAGGCTGTGTTAGGTTTTGAGTGGCTTCCGAGAGCGCGACGAAGGAGGTGGGAAGCCATGATCGAAATTTTGATTTGAGAGAGAGAGAGAGAGAGAGATTCGCAAAATGTTCGAGGGAGAGAGTAGACTGTAAAGTAGGTTATAATAATCTTTGATCAAAATAGTTGAAAAGTTTTAGCCCCGTTCAATCGGAGTGCGCCAAGGGTACTCACTGTCTTTTTGCTTCTTCTTTTTTGACATAAATATTACGATAAAGGCACTGAAGTAACACTCTCTTTTAGGAGAAATTATTAGACCTACTATTCATTCTCAGTCTAGTTTAATAATAAATTTTTTATTTATTTAAAAATTACATGTTATCCCTAAACTATGACTCCCTTTATACTTACTCCCTATAAGCCTAACTAATAAATTTGACTCTATTTATAAACTAATCAAAAAATTCATGCGCTAATAATGTTTTTTTCTTTTAAAATTTAATTATAATACTTTTAATACTTGAATTGGCTTGGATCATTTATAATTATTAGTTGCTAACTCGTGCGATGGGAAAGTTCTTAGAAATACTAAAATTTTCCAATTAAGGAGTGGTCAATTCAGTGAGAAAATGAATGTCATTATTAATGTTCTTGGAGGGTTGAGAGAAATTTAGTTAAGATAAATGGACCTTCTCGCTATGGATTTTAAGGAATAAGTCACACAAATGGTTAATTATGACACTATTATTCAAAGGAATACACATAATTCATTAGAATGTAGAGGATTTGAGTTGGTCAGCCAAGGTGTGTTTATGTGTGTGTATATATATATATATATAGTGATTATTCAACAAAAAGGATAAAATTTCAAATCAAAATATTACATATCACATCTAAAAGAAACACTAACAAAAAGTAAAAATATAGGACATGCACTAATAACAAAAATTTATAATATTTGAAGAGTTTTGCAAATCAACTCAACAAAATCTTATTAAATTGGTTAGGGGCAGCTTCACTAACTATATTTTATCAATATAAATAACCTTCTTCATAAGACTTTTGCTTAAATTATCATACTAAATATGAGAAAACAGGTGCAAGCATATTGTTGTTGACTCTACACTGTATCCCAAAGAGTTTCTCTTGGATTGCTTCTTTCTTCTCTCTGGCTTTACAACTAAAGCTCCCCCATCATAATGTTGTTGGCTCTACACTATCCCAAAGAATTTCTCCTGGACTGCTTTGTTCTTCTCTTTGGCTTTACAGCTAAAGCTCCCCCATCATAACGTTCCTGCCTTGTAAAACTTTGCAGACAAAAGCAGAAACACTCCACCTTTGTTTATCTCTCAATAATTAAGATACATAGCTAACTTACACATTTCCAGAATTTTCATTTTCTACTTTTGCAGCCCCCAAAAAAAGTTGTCCTGATTTTATCAAAAGCTTGCCTGCCATTAGTATTAAAATTCTTAGTATATACACCATTAGCATAGATACAAATTATTCACCAGAAACCAAATAAATAAAATCATTGCTCAGTACTAACAATAAAATTCTCATTAATCTAGTGCAATATAGAACAAATGTGGATTTTATAAAAATATCCTATAATACATATACAATATATCTTACTCCCATATTCATGTGCTAAATGATTTTGCTTTAATATATAACATAATAAGGATTTGTGTCAATACTAATATGTTACAAACCTAATGTAGATTTTGCTCTCATATATTTTGTGCCTTAGTGACAAAATTCACAAAAGTCCCATCCAGTAGTTTAGGCTATTATTTCCATGGTTTGAAAAACAGAACTTGATATTTATTGAAAAAGGAATGAAATAAAAAAATAATTAAAAATCACAAAATGAAGAACCAAAAATCAAGAACATAGAGGGAGATTGTTGGAAGCAGAATTAACGAACCTAGCATGAATTGTGAAGAGTCAATTGGTCAGATTTTAGACTCGATTAGAAAGGCAGCAACTCTAAAAGTTGAAGCTCGCCAAGCTCTCTTTCATTGTTTTTGTACCTCTTGAGGTAGGGATACCAAGGGTTTTAATGGATGAGTAGCTAATAGATCAAACAAATCGGCCCATATTTCAACCATCAATAACACACACAAAATGACCAATATCTAAATAGATTAAAATGGAAGATGGAAAAAGAACTTGACAATTTATTTATAATTGCCAAAAATGTTATAGGATTTCCAAAATTGCTTAAGTTTGTCAGAGTTAACAAATTTTATATACCTAATGGAAACCCTTACTTGGTTCTTCATCTCAAACACTTATAAAATTAATCTATTCAGTTTAGGCAAAGAAATGTTAATGAATAGCCCACATTGAATTATGTATTTGTATGATTCTAATTCATAAAGTATATAACTTATCTAAAAGTTTTCAATCTAGTCAAAGAATTAAACAAAGATGTAAAAAATCAGGGGGAGATTATAGGCACTGGTTGGACACATCCTCAAAAGCATATACAGTTGAGAGATAAATCATCACTTCTGAATCAAGCACAATCCTTAACAATGAAATATCATGAGACCTAAGATGCAAACCCTTTTTTTTTCCTTTAGTCTCAATGTCAACAAATTTATATTAAATATTTAAAAAACAAACAAAACAAACAAAAAGAAAAGAAAGATATAATACTCGTTTCCAAACTTTTCAAGGGCTTTAGGTAATTGCTCATACTTATACTCCATCTCCACCTCTACCCCTACTTTCTCCACCATTCCTGCACCTTCTAAAATACCAAAATAACCTAACTTAGATTCTTACTCACCAGGGGCAACGATAGTAGCAGCAAGAGACATAATCGAATTGTTATGTTTCGGTTCAATGTGTAATGCCATCACCGAGCACTATCTTTGTGAAAAATAATAATCATGAATCTGAGTTCGAGGATAATCCAATAATAGCCTAAACGAACAGTTTTGTGTACCAAAAAACAATAAGCAAAAATATTCAACCATTATTAGAACAATTAAAAACCAAAAAAGACAAATTTCTTTCAAACTAAATAATTAGCCTTTTGGAATTGCAGTAGCCAAAGAAGTAACAAGAAAAGCCTTCTAGAAACTAATTATAAATCAAAACCTTAATTAAAACCAAATGTATCACATAAGAAAACAGTAATTAACTGTCACTAGCACCCAGGAATCTATAAAATATTTAGAACCTTATTGTTAAGCTTTGACTAAATGAACACAATTTGAAAACCAATGTGCCAAATTGGATCCAAAAACCACAAATTCAAGTTGTAACTTATCTGACCTGAAATTGCAGAGACATATTGTGCAATCCAGGCATGTAATTGTTCATTAACAATAGCTACATCTTGTGCAGTCCAGGCATCATAAAAGTACACAATTCACATCTTGTGCTGTTTGCAAAGACATGAGAAATACAAAAGAAGTTGAGCAAGAATGCTCAACCCCCAAATATCAAAAGAATGAAAATTAGACAATCTTAAGCTAAACTATGGTCTTTTAATCAAATGAAAGCAATAGTAATAATTATAAAGATAGAGAAGTAAACATTGGGTTATTGTCATAACAGAACCTTGTCTTGTAGGTAAACCTATCCAGGGCCGGCTCAACAAGTTTTGGGGCCTTAGGCGAAAATTTTAAATGGGGCTTTTTTATAATTAAATATTAATAAAATAAAATATATTTATATATTTAAGTTTTTTTATTTAAAATCTATTTTTCTTACTTTTTGAGATGCAAAATTACTAATTAAGTTTTTGTATTTAAGTTCCTCTAACATTTCTTTTTCAATTGATAATATAGCTAATCCACTTAATCTTTCTTGTGACATAGTAGACCTTAAATAAGATTTTATTAATTTTAATTTTGAAAACTTCTTTCTGCAGATGCAACCGTAACAGGTATTGTTAGTAATATTCTATAAGCAATATATGCATTTGGAAAAGAATCTAGTCTTTTTAAATAATTAAGTACATTAATTGGAGTATTTTCATCTATTTGCACAACTTCTTTTAAAACTATTAGTTCTGAATATAAATCTAAGCCATTAATATCATAATAAACATCAGGTTAGTCATTTTTTCATTTTCTTCTAAATTATTTTGTTTTTCATTATCAATTATTGTTACATCAGATGTTTCAACATTATTAGGACTATTTTCATTATTCTCTTTTTGTTGTATAAGTTCATCATCTTCCAACTCTTTCTGATAAGTTTCTTGTTCATTTGTAATATTTTCACCCAAACTTTCTATTGTGTTTTTTTTAATACTAGTAACAAATTTATCCATAGATCCTTTTTGAGATTCAATTTGTTTTTCAATTTTTCTCTTTTTAAGAAGTTTTTCATATCCGGATAAATATTTTCTAGTAGACATTTATAATGAGAAAATATTTATAGATAAATAAAACACAATTTATAATTAAAAATGATAATTTAACTAAAAATAAAATTTAAAGTATAGAATAATAGAACCTGATTATTGCAATTTTTCTAAAGCCGTGACCACTTGAAAGTTTAAACCTGCATAAATAAAAATTAATTTAATACATGGTTTAATAAATTAGTGTCACTATAATACAAATTATTAATTGACATAATAATTTATAATGATAGATAAAGTATCAAATTATAAATATAAATAAATAAATAAATAAATAAAAGTTGAGAAACCGTGGACCAAATAAGTGAATAACAGGCCGGCTCAACAAAAAAAAAAAAACATCTTTAATGGTTTGGCACAATACTCCTATTAAGAAAAATTGAGAACCATGAACCATCCAGCTGTGTAGACACTAGACACAACTCCTATTTAATAGTTTGTCCTATTGACCATTTGACCACAGTACACCACAGTACTCCTATTAAAAATAAATTGATAAGGAGAACCATCCAGCCGGATCAGCCTTTTCAGCTTTTCTCCAATTTATATGGCTAAGTTTTAAAGTAGAAAAAGGTCCACAGAGGGCAGAAGCCGCAGAACAAAAAACGTGTCCCACGCCCATCCCATCACACAGTTGTGCAGTGCGCCAGTGCGGTGAAATGATGAAACAAACTAAAAATATATATAATATAAGTTAAAGAAATAGAAGACTCTTGAGTCTTTAGACAAAGAGAAAGAGGGGAAGAAAGAACTGAAGCAGTAGAGGAATACCTTCTGTGACTGCCGGCTGGTGGCTGGTAGAGTGGTATGCAGGAATCAACAAAGAAAAATTTTAAGTTAGAGGGTTGACTGAGTTGATGCCTTGATGGAAAAAGATCAAAAATCAAGATGAAGATGAAGAAAAGAAAAGTAAAACGGTAAGAATATAGATGGAGAGGCAGAGAGATGAGGGGTTTTTCTTTTATTTTTGATATTTATAATCTCTATTTTAGCATATTTCAAGACAATTACGTTATATTATTAATGAATTTGTCTACTATTAATTTTAATTTTAGCATATTTCAAGAATAAGTTAATATATCTGTCTCCTAAAATTTGATTGTGTTAGCTGAACTTTGACTTTTTTTTTTCCTTTTTAATCTTTTGCATTTTAGGATACAATGGGGCATTTTTAATGCATTTTATTGACCAATAAAAATGCTTAAATTTTTTTTTAACTAAAATATATAAATAAATATATTATATATAATTTTTTTTTTACAAGTGGGGCCTTCTTTTATTTGGGGGCCTTAGGCGATTGCATCTCTTGCATCTACTGTAGAGCCGGCCCTGAACCTGTCAAATGTATATGATAGCAATGTACACATGAACTACTCACCTGATATTCCTAATAAATGAAAAATATATTCTAAACTTAAACTGCCCCTATGACAATTCTTAATTCATGCAATCAAAAAATTTTGTTGGCACCTTAAGTAATCAACACATTTCTTTTATTCTATTAACATAAACAATTTTTGAGCCTCCTTTAAAGCTACCTCTTTTCTTCTAAATGAAAATCCAAATCAAAAAGTTTTTATTCCCCTAGAACATGAAATTTATTCCTCCATTGAGTCGGTTAATATTCCTTAAAATAGAAAGTCATATTTCTCATATATATTCATAGAAGAAGTTGATAAAAACTCTCTAAACCCGGCATATTATATAGTCTATTGTCAACTGGACGGAGACATATTCTCCTAGAGATTAAGGATATGATGTAAAGGGCAAACTATTATAAAATTTAAGGGAAGAGAAAATGAATTTCATAACCACCTTATGCAAAACTAAAATGAACATTTTTTTTCTTAATGAAAATATAGTGGCATGAAGATGAAAAGCGTTGTCAGTAAAATCATTTGGAGTACAAATATAATAGCAATACTATTAACCACTATTCAATTGGCAAAACTAAAAGTTGTTTTGGGATTTTAATCAAACAATCTGGACTTAAGGAGAATCTACCAATTAGGAACAACAACCACATCAAATTCAGATCCAAATCCCATTGATGTAAAGTTGTTTTGTTTCGTCAAGCTAATTTCTTATTCATCAACTGCTTTCGTTATATATTTTTTTTAACAGACTTTTATCTATAATGAAAACATACAAACTTTTAAAATGCCAAGGCAAAGGAAAAGGTACAATGGAATAAAAAAGTGAAGTTATAGACTTTAGATAAAATAAGTCAGACATTAGTTATCTTATGATTGGCACACCTTGGAGGATGACTGTGATTAAAAATGAAATAAATGTTTTTGTTTAAGATGTTTGCCTTAGAACTCATTGCTAGACCCTTTCTTTGGTGGATATTGGTGATATCATGGTGCAATTTGTATTATGCTTATATTGAGCCTGCAGCGGGTAGTAATTAATTTGTTATTCAAAATATCTATTCATTTCTTTATTGTTACTATTATTATTTCAGAAAGTATGCTTCAAACATGGATGGAACTCTTTCCCACAAGAATTTGATATATTTTGAAGAAAAATAGCCTTTTACCTTCCACAGCCTTAAGGTGTTATCTTTAGAAGCAGCAGCCACAATGATACCTTCAACACCTGTATATAGAGAACAACTTTAACATTGATAGTGTAAAGAAGTAGAGTCACTGAAACATTTACCATTTGAAAGAAATAGATATTGGTGAACCAAGAATAGATGAAAAAAATATCTTCAAAAATTAAGTAGGATTAAAAAATGAAAATTATTACTAAATTGCTTCAAACATACAAAGTTCTTAAACAATTCAAGCCATATAGGTCCCAAGTTCAAGTGAAACAATTATTTTTGGCATTTCTGGGAAGTAACAATGGGGAAAGAAATACCCTTTCTTTATCTTAGATTTAGGCTTCTTATAAACTTCTTTTTCCTCTTTTTCTAACAAAGATAGCACCACCTTAACAAAAAATAGTTCCCATGAATCAAAATTCCTAAGCAAATCTAAATATCCCCATAAGCAGAGCACTCGACAATAGGAGTTTAGGATTGCTATATTAATAGGAAATATTTTCCTCAAAGTGAAAGCTTATCTGAAAAAATTCAATGAACCATTCACATTGAAGTTAAGATTCAAAATAACTTTCAGTAAGGATGGAAAGTTTTCTATTAGATTTTTTACCTTGTACTTCCTAAGTGATGGAAAGTTTGGTTTAGGCATTTTTACAAACACTTTGGGGAGCAAATAACACAGTCACCAACCGAAATCTTCACTTGTAGTACAACTTTAAACAAAATACAAATGCATAAATAGTTACTAAGTATTTAACATCTAACCACTAAGTATTTAACATCTAACCACCGTAATTTATCACACACACACAATGAAGTATACAAAAAATTTCCAAAACCAAAAGCAATATAAACAAAGAGAAAGTAAGAAAAACACAGAAAGGACACTCACAATGTGGTTCATGTGGGCATGAGAGATGCAAAGGAAGTCTTGCTGTATTGCCTGCTAGGGACAATGACCAATATTGAAAGCCAAATTGAAAGTATGCAAACTTATGCAGGTTTTGTGATCTACGATTGATAGATTCTTCACCAGTAACTTTGTTTTATATTCATAACACTCTCAGCTTTGCGACTCAATCGAGGAGAACAAACCACCATCTAAAAAATACACATAATTTAGTAAATTGACACAAAATTAAAATAGAAAGGAAGGAAAAATCCACATTAAACAGAGGCCCAAGAAGGCTAGTAAATAAATGAAATTTACTAAAATTAACAACAATTTATAGCATAATAACATATTACCAGTAAATTTTATTTATTTCAATCAACCTAAACAAATAAAGAGCAATAAAATTATGGTATATAACACCAATAACCTAGAGGACAGAGGTCAGTTCGTGTTTTGTGTTTTTCAGGGAAAAGATGGAGAGGCTAAGAGAGAGTTGAAGAAGAAGTAGATATCTTCGATTTTGCACGAGTTCAACGTTAATCAAAACCAATTATCCAAATACCTAAATTAAAGAAAATCAAACCAATAATCCAAATACCTAAATCTAAGCTAACAAAAATTAAATCACATACAACACAAATTTTCTTGTTTAAAAATACCTGCACTAGTAGCGGCTTTGGTGGTATATGATGGTGGTGGGAGGCTAGCACTTTTTGCCAATGAAGGAGCGAGAGAGTGCCCATGGGCTATGTTTTAAGGGTTTTGAGAATTGAGAGAGGCAGAGAGAGCAGCAAAGAAGAAGAAACGGTATAAAACCTAAAATAAAAAGAAAAATAAAATAGTGGTAGAAGGCAGAGCATGCATTTTGAAGAACGAGAAGGCAGAGCATTGAGTTCAGGTTTTAGAAAAGTTTTATTATGTTTTTTTTTTTAATATTGTGTTGACGTGGAAAATTATCGAAGCTTCAAAAGCTTCGGTTTTATATAAAATAATATAATATATAGATGACCAAAAAAAAAAAAAAAAGCAAGTTCGTAAGAAGTTGTGTGAAGCCAATTTCCCTCAAACCCAGGTTGAAGGAATGAATACAACCACTGGTGAAAACAAATTCGACTCAAAAGGAGTCAATACAAATTTGAAGGATAGAAATTAGAAAGGGAACAAAAACTAGAGGGAGAAGACTTCAAAATTTAAAACTCTTAAACAGAAAGACGAATTGAAATAATGCTCAACAAGATGTGGGGTAATAAAGAGGGGAGACTAAAGAAGAGAGGTTTCAATCTCCAATAGGACAAATAATATCTTTAACACCCAAATTGCTCTTTGGGAAATTGTATAGAAAAAAGAGGAGAGTGGGAGGGGGGGGGGGGGGGAAGGGAGGGGTGAGGATCAAATTCAAACATAGAAATAAAAACCAAATAATGTAAATAACTATTGAACATTATAACTTCATAACACATGTTAGAGATATATATTAGACATATATATCTCTAACAACACACATCCATCTCAAATTCAAAATCAATATGAGGTTTTCTCTGATTCTCTCCTTACTCTTTGAAGATGTCAAAAACCCAAGCATATTTCAGAAGCTCCACCCCACCTTACCATCAAAAGTTGATAATTTTATAATACCACCAATTGTGTTCCTAGAGGTAATCTTGTTTCAAGGTGTTGCGTGGCATGACTTTTAGACTCGCTTATCAGAATTCTTAGGTGTCCATCTATATAAGGAGATCGATAATTATCTTTTCAAGTGACACATTATGACTCAGTATATAAGTTGCAATCTGCAAATCAACTCTACTCCCAACAAAGCCAATTAATTCAACCACCTCGAGGCATTTATGTCGATGTTTATACTTTATTACCTCCACTTTCTTTTTCGTAGGCTTGCTTAAGTCTTCGAACTGCACAAGGAAAAGGTTAACATCACATGGTTGTTCAAAGACGAGAAGTCAAAGAGAGAATATAAACAATCAATACTAACAAAAAGTATAAAAGGCAATGGTATCATCACCCAAAATATGAATCTAACACTAGGCACTATGCCATCTAGTTGTCCAATGAAAAATAAATTAAATCACTGTAGCACTTGCTACATGTAATCCAACCAATATGCATGGGTTAAATATCTAAGTATCATAGTAAATTTGTAAGGATTTCAAATTGAAACTTCTTTATTGGGTTTTACCAACTAAATGAGCTGCAAAGGCCTAATCCCATCATACCACATTTTGTGCAAGTACCACATTCCCACAATAATCTAGATTCTAGGCAAGATGGATGTAAGTCAAAAAATTGATTGTTTTAACTAGTATTTAAACCTAAAAAAAGCTTTCCACTATTCTTTCTTAATGGAACCCTCTTTAGTTTAGCAAAAGCAGCTTCTGCAAGCAGGTAGAAGCAAAACTCATATTGCCATGAATATGTTCAACCTTAACATAATATTGATAGATAATACTTGATCCAAATCCAAATTATCAATATCAATCCAGATGTTATTGTACATATACAAGCTAAGACAAACAAAATAAAGAGATAATAGACCTACTTTCTTCACAAGTCATATACCCTGTTATTCTACATAAAAATACATAACCAATTAATTCAGAGCAAAATTGTCAAAGTGGGAAAAATAAGCCTACCCAACATAGTAGCTCGTAAGGATTTCAAATTGAAGCCCTCAATATCCCCAATCATTAGCACTCAGCAATCAGCAGGTTCTGAAGCCCTCATTATCCCCAACATAGTAGCTTGTTTTTGGATTATGCAGTGCAAAAAAAAAATCCCCACAAAGGAGTTTCATCTTTTCCCATAAAAAAATAAAAGAAAATACAAGAAATCAATTTATCTTACAAGTTTACAAACAAGTAAACACAATTCTCAGGCAATGTTAAAGTTTTATTGTGCCTTTGCATTAATTACACACTAGCCTAAATGTTTTCAATTCACATGTTCATTGTTACATCTACCGGAGCAAATGTGGCCCTTTAATAAGGGGAAACTGACACGTGAGTCATAATATCTTGATATGGACAAAAGGTGTTAGCAATGACAACTTTATAAAATTTAGACATAAGAATATTACAATTTCATTTAGAGGTTGAAACTGAGTGTAGATAGAGATTTTCCCCATCCCACAACTTTTTAGAGAGAGAGAGAGAGAGAGAGAGAGAGAGAGAGAATAGTTCATATGGTTTTATACGACTAACATTCAAAAAGACAAGACAGGTCCTGGATGGGTTTCTAAGAACTATTGTGCAACAATTATATGAACCAAATCCAAATTATCAATCCAGATGTTATTGCATGTATACTATATACATCACATAGCACAAGCCTAATAGAAAGTTAATAGGCCTACCTTGTTCACAAGTCATTTCATCTCATACTATAAGAGAATACAACATTTGTTTAGGGAAAAACTACCAAAGTGGGAAGAAAAGTTCTACCCCAAGTATTTTAATTTTTATTTGACATGCCAAGTATACTAAACTACCATCTCATTATATTTGTTATGGGTAATTTATGCATTTTTCACATTTAGGGGTACATTGCTACAATTTCTAAAAATGGGGTGTGAATTGCACACATCAATATTTTAGGGTAACATTGCAAAATCAGTGATACTTTAGGGTGGGTGGTAAAGTAAATTCACCCAAAAAGAAACAACATCCAATCCACAACTATAGCTTTGAAGTAAGAATATTCACCTTAATTGTAAATCTATTTAATGAAGGAGCTGCACATAGTAGGGATGTGCAAAGGAGGAAGCAGAACAAGCGGGAAATTCAGTATAAATTCCAATTATTTGAGATTCCTTAACTTGGGCAAATTGGGGAACTGTGTTAACTTCTGAAAAATTTAAATCACAACAAAAATTGATAAGCTTTCTTCTTTTGTTTCCATGTTCTTTCTTTCAAAAAATAAAGAGAGGGGTGGGGGGGAGCAAAAAAGAGGATTTACATACTAACCTTGGAATCTATGTCCATTACAAGTGTCTCTAGTTGAAAGATATAGCTTGGAGGCTAGAAAAGACTCTTGATGATATAGCAGGCATGAGGTCTTGCAAAATGCTGGGGTGTGTACTTGAATGAAATCTTTTCCACAGCTCCTAGATATTGGAATGACACAAGATTTTCTGCATAAATATCAAGACTTTCCAAGACACAAGAGAATACCTTGATGTGCTTTAACTTGAGTGATGGGCTGGAAATTTTGCAATTCATCACATGTGACATTGATATATATAAGGATTCAAGAAGTGGGCAAGCAGATAAAATGTATTTGAGAGCTTTTCTAGTCACCTCGATAGAGCACATATGAAGTTTAGTTAACAAATCAAGTTTGTAATTACGAAGCATTGGAGGCATAAGAGTGTATGACTGGTTATTTAAAACTTAATTACACGTGAAAATCAAATGAAGCCTTTTAAATCACTTTTGAAATGCAAAGCTGATCCAACTATCAATATCACTTTTCAAATGATCACCATAGATAGAAAAGTGAAGGTGAAATTCATCTAAATGTGTACCCTTATGTAAATTTAGTACTTGGTTTACCCAATCAACAAATCTCTTCCTTTGAACAAGAAATGGTGGTATGTAGATACAAATTGAGACAAATCAAAGAGAGTGGGAGTGGGAGGTTGAGCGTTTAAAAGATTCACAAGTAACACATCTATGGGCGAGGACACTAGTTCTTATTACTTGTCTCGTTTTGGTTGTTTGCTTGGTTGTGACAGGAATTTTCTATTCTTATGATTGTCTACTTGGCTGTTACAAGAATTTTCTGTTCTTATCAATATGCATCTACCATCTCTCATACTCCAATAAGAAACTAGAGGAAACAATATCATTATGGGCAAAAAGTAATAATAATAATAAGATCCAAAGGTAACATGGTCACCTTATAGGAGCTATCCCAAACCCCCACCTTAAACTTATTGTGTGGCAACGTCTTTTCCAGTATACCATGAAAACAAATTATTGTTAGATTGCAAGTTTTCTAAGCATTTCAAAGTTTATTTTGTTACTCAACCATTCCACTCGCATGGGATCCAAAATTATAATTGTAAATCTGAAATAAAATATATAAATTGCATAGGTTTTGGATTTAGCTATAAATATTTACCTCCCCTCACTCCCAAGAGGTTTTCTCCCATGATGATCTGGTAGGTGAACAAGAACAGCAAGCAAGTTTTAACCTTCAAGGTGGAGAATATCAGTGATATTAAGAGAACGCCTCCAAAACATCCCTTTTGGAATGGCCTTTTTGTGCCCATGTAAATATATACTTCAGCAGAATAAAAATCATATAGAGACAATGAATGAATGAAATAGTACATCATATCACCTTAAACAGCTGTCCAATTCACATGTAACTTTGAAAATTATTTTCTTATTTCATTGGCTATTTTGATGACCACAACTTTCCCCCTCATTTAAGATGATTTTTTTGTACTTAGAATGCAGTAAAGTTGATATTTTTAATATTTAGGTATTATTTAAGTAAAATAGTAGACACTAGAAGAAAAGTCCAACTTCACATTTTTATTAACAATTACTTCAAAAAAATTTCATATATCTTAAGAGAATTTGTAATTTAGATATACCTAATAGCTATGGTTGTGACAAATAATATGCAAATCCACCCAAAAAAGGAAAAAAAAAACATTGAATTTTTAAAAGTTTGAGCCTTATCTGCTTGTATATCATGTAATCAATGCAACTTGAGTCTTGAGGTTACTAAGATCTTTTGTTAAATAGGTAGGATATAGCCCAAACACCCCCCCCCCCCCCCCATAGACCTAAAATGGTCATATTATCAGCAACCGACCAATGTCCCAACCCCCAACCAACTCAAATTACACACAAATTAACCACAAACCAATAAATAGCCTAATAAGCTTCATCGATCTTAAAAACAAAGTTCTCCAAAACTACACCAATAGAAAACCATAATAATACAATAGATTCAAAAAATAAAAAATTAAAGGCTCAACCTAAATGAAAAATATACAGAAAAATTAAAACAACAGTGTTCTTTTTATAAACAATTATTGTGAATGTTGAAATTACATTGAACACATTGATAAATCACTTTTGACATTGCCGGTGGTCTTTATTTCTTGAATGAAAGTAATTGTGTGTGGGTGACAGTTAAATTAATGTGTAGCACCTCCCAACAGGTGGCTATTAAATGACATTTAAGGTTTTTCCAAGAATACAGTCACAATGAGCAGGAAAGCTGCAATCTGCACAGTAGTAGAACCATTGTTTGGGATCTCGTTCTTCTTCACAGATCTTACAGTAATATTCACTGGAGTCATCCTCAGGAATATAACAAAGAGTGAAGGGATGCTCATGTTGGTTGTACCATGTGGTTTGTGGTAGTGTAGCGCATTTTAAGTCTAGAACAAATTCACAAGTGGGGCAGTAAAATACTTTAAAATTTTCAAAATTACAATTTCTACACTTTTGTGTAAAGTTTGTCATGGAGAGGTAAAGGCGATGCTCAAGACAGGCAAGAGTGAGGGGGTTTGATAATGAAATACATGTGTTGTTTTATTTTGGGTAATTTAGTACAAGATGTATGAAGAAAGAAGTTACACTGGGAATAACTGTAAAATGGAGAGAGAATGGATTGTACGCACTCGTTGCATTTTGTGTTATTGAAAATCTCATCAGTAAGCTTCAAATCATGTTGGTGGCTAAAGTGTTTGATTTCTGTTACTATTTCAGTTTCGTCCCTCCCCACAGTAGTTTTTTTGACTTTACAAATTTTTGAGTCAAAGGATTGACAAAGCTCTGGATCCGTGGACTGCTCATCTTTAAGTTCTAATAAATTTATGTACTCCCTGTTATGGGGGAGCATAGCACAATAGAGGTGGGTAGCAAACTTGCATCTTGAGCAATAGTAAAGCCAGAGTGTATCCACTTTTCAAACACAGAGTCGACAAATTGGAGAGTCGGATTGATGGACTTCAAGAGAAGGGGTGAGGTGGAGAGGGTGGTTGTGACGATTAACTTTCAGTTTGCGTGGACAAGCAGCACAACGTGAATGTAAAGCGAAATCACATTGGGCACCAAGGTAGGGCAGATTGCCTTCTTTGCCACAGAAGTCGCAAGTGAACTTCATTAGCTTCCAAATGCGGGTCAATTGGTGGTCATGGACTTCAGTTTCGATGGTGAGTGATGAAGAAGAACATCTGATGTGAATGTTGAATTTGCAACAGTAACAACAATAACTGTATTCATAACTAATTGCTCCGCGGACTTCGCAATTGCTAAATTTGTCATATTCTTCTTTGTTGTCACGATATGTATATATGTCGAATAGAATAAGAGGATGATTTGGGTGTGAGGGATGGTGCAACCCAAGGGGTAGTTCCGCACATGATTTATGATGAACGTACCCCCCTCTGCATTCTTTACAACTGTGGCTAGGACCATATATTGGTTCCCTGCACCCATAACATTTACGTCCACTTCTCTCGTCTTCATTAAAGACCAATGGATGCTGCCAATGCACCCAATGTTGAAGCTCCATCTTCTGGGCAACATCAAATTTAGTTAGAAAATAATCACAGTGCAAAACAAACCGAGAAAGAGAGAGAAGCACATGAGATGCTTGATTGAAGTCTGGTAGCATTTGTTTTCTCACTAATCATCATCAACATGGAACAATTAATAAACTTTTGTATAAAGAGTAAAGACCAATACCAAATAGACAATCGCGCACTTCTCCACTAAGCTTAGATGCTAATGCTCTCGCTGGCTGGGCTTGCTCAAATTTGATTTGGAAATCCAATTTTTAATGTTAGCTTGTGAGATTAGAGGTGAGGATTTTGGGATTTTAAGAGAGATATTTGGGTTCATACGGAGGTGGATGCTGATGATTTTGGAAGTGTCTAGAATGACTTTTTGTTTATAGAGTCACCCAATTTATGTAGAAATAGAATGGGAAATCCTTTTCCCATTTGAGTTTGGACTCGTTTGGAAGGATCTAGAACTGGTTTAGAATTAGGAGGGTGAATTTGGGCCTGAGAATGTGGCTGGGCTTATTTGGGGATTTATTTTGGATTGCTGCATTCAAGTACGAGTGATTTGCTGGTTTGTCAAATTTGGGGTGGGACTGGGTAGTGGTGTATTTTGTAAGTTAATAAATAGTATTAAATAGAATTACTGATTTAGTTTCCCTAAAGTAATGTTTATTGGTTTTTTTTTTTTCCAACGTAAAATGTGGAAGAGCTTTTGAAAAGTTATAAATATTGAGATAAATAAGAGTTTTTTAAATGGGTATTTGAAAATATTATGAATTTTCAACTAAGGCTGTTAATAGAAGGAAAAAATGAATATTTGATAGGCACTATGTATAAGTTATTATTTGCATTACAAAATGAGTTATATTTTATTAGGGTCCTCGTGTCAAATATCTGAATGTAAGAACATCTTAATTTGATGGTCTCCACTCTTCATATAAAATGATAGGAATAAAATAATAATAATAATAATAATAATAATAATAATAAAAAGAAATCAAAGAAAAAACGAGAAAGACATTATGCTTCCACAAAAGTTTCAACTATGTCTTTAATTGATCTCTCATTTCTTGTGACTAAAAAAAGAACTTAGATTTAATAGTAGAAGGCATTGACAACTAAATGTTGTGAAATTTTGCATATGATAAACCTATGATAGATATTTAATAAGATTGTGATTCAATAATATATCTCACAAAAATATATTGTTAATTCAAGTACAAATTAACAACTAAATAAGCCCAAAAGTTTACTACATTTAACATCTATATGACAAATTTTAAGCAAGCAAATCAACTTACTATTAAACAACTATCTATACTTACATAAAAAAGAATTCAATTTTGGCTTCAAAACACACCTAGGAAAGCTTCCAAATTAGCCTAAATTTCAAATTTTTTCAAAGCTAAGTTTATGTGAAGTTCATCTATAACTTCTTCTATATATAGGATCATTATGCCACTATGCCAAAAATACCTTCCCCAAACAAAAAAGAAAGTGAAACAAAGAAAGAATATAAGAAGCAAACACATAGACAAGTATTGATTCTTGCTTGTTTAGATTTATATACCTAAGGCTTTTATGCTTGCTTGAATAGATTTATATACCGTTCTTTCTATTTAATTTTGCTTCAAAACACACCTATGGAAGCTTCCAAGTTAACCTTAATTTCAATTTTGTTAAGCTAGGTTCATGTGGAGATCATTTATAACTTCTAGTTCTACCATCATTATGTCATTGTGCCAAAAATACCTTCTCCAACACAAAAGAAAATGAAACAAAGAAAAAAATATAAGAAGCAAACAAGTAGACAAGTCATTAATTCTTGCTTGCTTAGATTTTATATCTAAGGCATTTATGTTGCTTTATTAGATTTATATACATTTCTTTCTCTTTTATTTTATGTTTTTCCCCCATGGTTAGACTTCATTCTAACTTTTCTTCTTTCTTTTTTCCACCATTCTTCTCCTAAATTTGTCCATACTATCAATTTATTCTCTAATTCATTAATTAATGAAATTTATAATCCAAATATCAATTTTATTAATTTTATAGGAATCTTTTAAAATTATTTATATAGTTGATATTACTTTGAACCCTTAATTTTGACGTTCTAGTTCCACCACTAACTACTTTTCATACTGCCATTGTGACCACCACTACCACCATCATCACTGTTAATACTTTTACCACTTGCACCACCATCCCCATTTCCACCACTTGTTAACACCATTAAATGAAAATTCAGAGATATTAGAGTAAAAGAAACATAAAAGATCAAGTAAGATAATCCAACTTGCAAAATACACTTGATCATATGCTTTTCTTTCTTTCATCGTTACATTTTCTCTTTCTATATCTTATTATTTTAATGTCTCCCTTCATTGAAAATAATCAATGAAGATGTCATTGATTCTTGCTTGCATAGATTTATGTACCTAAGGCATCTATGCTTACTAGATCAGATTTATATACCTTTCTTTCTCTTTTATTTGCATTTAAAACATACCTAGGGAAGCTTCCAAGCTAGCCTCAATTTCAATTTTGTTAAGCTAAGTTCATGTGTAGGTAATTTATAACTTCTACTATACATATGATTGTTATGCCATTGTACCAAAATTATCTTCTCCAACACAAAAGAAAGTGAAACAAAGAAAAAACATAAGGAGCAAACACGTAGACAAGTCATCGATTCTTGCTTGCTTAAATTTATATACCTAAGGCATTTATGTTGGCTTATTAGATTTATATACCTTGTTTTCTCTTTAATTTTATCTTGTTTTCCTCATATTTAGACTTTATGCTAACTTTTCATCTTTCTTTCCCTGCCCCCCTTTCTTTTCCTAAACTTGTCCATACTAATGTTTTATTCTCTAATTCATTAATTAAGGAGATTTCTTTACACATCTCTATTTAGATTATATACACATATTATTTTATCTCTCATCTGTTATATTTGGATTATGACTTTTAAGGTAGAAGGTACTCAAAATTGTAATTCAATTTTTTCTATTATTGATTTCCTTTGTTTATGTTAACAAGAAAGGTAATTCAAAATTTTTGAGTTGTTTTATGATTTAGATTTTGAAGAAACCAAATTCAAAGTTCAATCTCTATGGAGAAATGCATCATTTATAAATTCTACCAACATTACAATTGTCATACTATTAAGTATTAACCCATCCGCCATGACTACACTATTGGACAAAAAATACATATATGCTTGAAAATCCAAAAATTTTAAATTGTCAAACTTTACTTTTGTGTTTCAGATTTAATTTTGCAACAAGTATATCAGTATCTCACAAACTTTCTTAATTTTATATGAATCTTCTAAATTTATTTATATAGTTGTAATTACTTTGAGCCCCTAATTTTGACATTCTAGTTTCACCACTAACTACTATTTATGCTGGCGTTGTCACCACCACTACCACCATCATCACTGTTAATGCTTTTGCCACTGCCATCACCATCCCCATTTCCACTGTCTGTTAACACTATTATATGAAAATTCAGATGCATTGGATAAAGAAAAAGAACCACCTGTTAACACTATTATGTGAAAATTCAGAGGCATTGGAATAAAGAGAAAGAAACGATAAAGTAACATACTCTAACTTGTTAAATGAACTATCATATGTTTTTCCTTCTCTCATTCGTTACGTTTCTCTTTCTATATCTTATTGGATTAATGTTTCCCTTCAATGAAGAGATTATTATTTTTTTGTGATTATTTCTTGATTTTTAAGAAAATAATAAATTACATTAAGAAGTCAAGTGAATTTAAGAAAATATATTTTCTTATTGAAAAAGTGATTATCCTAAAGTTATCTTTCATGTGTCCCAATCCATTGCTCTACATGTTTACATAAAAATATATATATATATATATATATATATGTATATAAAAAAAAAAGAAAAAAGAATGATCATCAAGAATGAACACTTTTACTTCAAAGTCTAAGACCCAAAGCCATAGTTGGCCCAACCCACACCTAATCCCTTCAAAATTACACTCATAAGGCAAGAACTACAAACAAAGTGATGCATAAAAGCAATGAGACTATTACATCCACATTTTTATTTCCACTTTTTCATATTCTCTAGTTTTTAAATGTGAACATTTTATTCTCATTTTTTTTTTTTTTTGGTTTTAAATAGTAGTGTAAATGAGTGTAAGAAGATATTTTTAGGGTAAAAAAAAAAAAAAACCATATGAAAACCAAAGTTAATTTAAATCACCCAATTACCCCTAAACTCAATCAGAACATCCTCACCAAATCTAAAACAACGTGTTTTAATTTGAAGCTAATGCAAACAATAAGAGAATGATTTAGGTTAAACAGAAAAAGGAAAAACTATAAAGAAAATAAAGAAAAGGATGAAAGAGAGTTTCAGTCAAGGTTAAGACAATAGGAGGAAAATAGAAAAAAAAAAAAAAAAGGGAGAAAAAAAGGCACTAAAGACTAAGAAAATAGATTAAAAAAAAAGGAGGATTAATGGGTTAAAGATAAATATTCAAGCTATGGCTATCAATCCCATAACAGTTATAGAAAATAAATGCTAAATAATTCTTGGATGGGGTTAAGAACCTTGCTTCATGTGACAAACAGTCACCAATTTGTCTCTTAACACTCAGTGCCACAATTTTATGGTGTCAACATTTTGAAAGTTAATTTGCTTATTCAAACAGATTGTTTTGAAAGTTAATTTGCTTATTCAAACACAGATTGTTACCATCGTACAGGGATAGGAGATTCATCTTTTTGCTGAAAATGGATTCAATGATGCTTGAATTTCTTCTAGTGTACGCCCCTTGGTCTCAAGTACCAACTTTGCTACGAGCAGAACAGTTAAGCCACATATGCTTTAGAATATGAGGAATGTTCCTGATAAACAGTAGACATAAATTTAAAACTAAAGTGATCATATTGCAATTTGTACCTAATATAACAACTCTATGAAAAGACAAGACTGGTTTGGCATTACCTGCTAAGCTCCAATCCATTAGAAAGTTAAAAGCATATGATATAATCCAAGAACCTAACCAACTAACCAATGTCACAAGGCTACCTACTGAGCCCTTCATGTTTATGGGACATATCTGAGACAGAAACCACTCCATTCAGTCAACCATAGACCTTCTTGGAAATTATTTGACAATAAAAGATGAAGTTTTAAGTCTGATAAGGTAAATCTACCTCTGACATTATAACCAAAGGAATTCCTCCCATGCCAAATGAGAAAGATCCTGTGTACACCTGATTGCAGAACCAAACAGATAAATTCAACTTAACCAATCTTTAAACACCAAGAATTTGGCTTAAATCAACAGTTAACATCAACAGGGGTATGAGGTTGGAATTGTGACCCTCAAGCCAATTGCACCATTAATATAGATTGAGAACTGTAATAGATAACTAAAATCAAATCATAAAAATGCACAACTTTATGCAGGACCATCTGCAAGTACTCATGCTTCCAAAGTAGCAAGAAGTATTTCATGATTGCTACTAACTGGTTAAATACAACCAAAGGTAATGGTAGTAAATGGTTTCATTTTAATTATCTTTAAGCTTAATAGGACTACCACACTCAGTATTCGAAGACCATGGATAAAATGACAAAAGTTGGAGAAAAAAGCAAAATTAAAACTTTTCATGGACTGTTCTTCCTTTGGTTATATTATAAGAACAAAAAGTTGTCCTTGTGATAATTCCGATACCAGTACACTAGCAAGTGCTAAAATTGGCGTGGTCTCAGTCCATGATTGAAGATCCTGCACAATTGAAGCTTTATTCTTTTAAGAAATATCCAATAAACGGATGAAACTAGATTTAAGAGAAATAGATTTTTCTTAAGAAAAGAACTGCAAGAAGAATGACAATCCCATAAGCAAGCAACCTAAGCATGTTCTTGCTGCAGAAACCTGTGAAGATAGTGGGATTCAAACTTATTTTCATTCAACTCCATCACACAGTAGAGATGTCTCAGACTCTCAGCCTTCTTACCAATAGAAGTGGTCGTTGTCCAGATTTATCTATCAAAATTATCCCCAATGCCGTCAATGGAATCTGTAAAAAATCATCTTAATCACTTAAAAAGAATTAAGCAAAAGCAAATGTTGAATTACACGAGAGAGTCAAGAACCTGAACAATGACCATTGCTATGGTCCCAATATTACCCAAAAACCCTGTTAGTGACAAAGTATTCCTCTATTCAACTTCCATTACTTGTTAACTATAGGTAGCATTAAATAAGGGGAAAAAATAATAAAAAGAAAAAAGAAAATCCTTTTTTTACCAGCTGATATGAATATAGCACTTGCATAAAATGCAGTTCCATTGACTCCTCCAAATTGTTGTAGTACCATCAAGCAAAGTCCAACCAAATCTACTTTTATGTTAGCAACAAAAAGATCAAATCTTTCTAAAGAATGAAACATGCAACCAACATTATAATAGAAAAGCTTACAATGAGTGAATTGTTGGGCTTTGTGGAGTCTAGTTGTGTTTGATTCGAATTGTGACCTGACCCGAAATAATATTGTTATAGTTTTTTAATTGGAAATTTTATGAGGCTTAGTCCATGGAGCTATCGGCCCAAGCCGTAGCGCTCTTGGGGGTCCAGGGGTCAACGCCCTCGGAAAAAAAGAATTTTGGCCCATTTTTGTAACCCATTGTGAATCTATGCGCATAATATAAAAATTGTTGTTTTGGAGATTAGGGTTTAATGTTGTTTTGAGAGAGAAAACTGTACTGCCGTACTCTGTATTTTTCCTTGAGGATAGTGAAATCCTTGCAACTCCGTGGACATAGACAAATTGCCGAATCATGTAAATAAGGTCTTGTGTGAGATTATTTTTCTTTGGCGTATATTTTTTTCTCTATTTTTATATCTCACAGATTTAGGAATTTCGTACGTATTCTCATCATGAATAAGCATATTTCCATTGGAATAAGTCAAGAATACTAGCTTCAGAAAGCCGTTGAAGGGTTTTCGTGTATTCCTGTAAAATGATTCAAAAACATGTCAATACTTGTTTTTAAGCAAAAATTTTGGGAAAAATTCAAGACTGTGTTGAAAGATGTAATTTTGCTAGTTAAAATGGAAACAAAGAGTTCTCATTGATGTCTAAGTCCAAAAGTTACTCTAATCTCAGCAGCTTCTTGAGAGATATTAGTGTTTTGCCCCCTAAGGTACTGTAGAGCAACTTCACACTCTTTCTTTCAACCAATTTTTGATTATTAAAAAAAAAAAAAATCATATAAACATGTCAGTCAATTCTTGAATTTACTTTGCCACTTTATAGCATTTAGACATGTTTGTCAAATCACATCTACTTGGCTAAAAAGAATAATGGAAATGGCAATAGTTAGGAAAACTTTAACTCTTTTTTTTTTTTTTTCAAATGCATTATCTTGAGAGCACCTTTTGTTAGAATAGTCACGTGTGAATGGTGTGGTTAGTTATAAATAGTGAAGAATCACATTAATCAATATCAATCAATCAATCATCAATCAATATATATGTGTGTGTGAGAGAGAGAGAGAGAGAGAGAGGAGAGAGAGAGAGGGCATGAGGTTATGCCATATGGACCTATGGTGTTCTATTAGAGCAACTTTTGCATTTGACCTTCCACATCACCTCTTAAAAAATGAAATTTTAACATCTTTTTTTAAAGTGAAAGGATGCGGGTTATTTAATAGCTTCAGCAAAAACCATTGAACCAGTTCACCTCTCTCTCTCTCTCTCTCTCTCTCTTAATTGTTTAGTTCCCAATAATTCTTTTTAAGAAACAATTTCCATTTAAATTTAATGCACACAATTGTGTTTCTTTATGAATCAATATCTACACCTATCTTTTCCCTTACCAAAAAAAAAAAAAAAAAAATCTACAGCCTTTGTATCTTGCCGAATTGGTGTAAGGGTTACGTGGAGAATAAAGAGAGAGCCTCTCTATCTACAATCAATCAATATATATGTACTGATTGTTGGTCATACCCTCAATCTTGAATAAATGACTTCAAAGGGTTTCAAATATACCACCGAGGTGCTCTCCATGCTTTTCATCAATTTCACCAGGTTCATAAATCTCTCTATCTCTTCTTCTCTAAAAATTCAAATGTTATGCTCTTCTCTTTCTCATTCAATTTTTGAAAAGGAATAAAAAAAAAAAAAAAAATCAGATTATGAGCTTCTTTGAGAGTCTTGGGGATTCTATAGGGGAAGGCTTTGCCAACGCAGGCCCTTGAAACTTTGTCTCCAACAAAGCACATCAAGGAGCTTTGCTTTTTTTCTTTTTGTTTTCTTTTGTTTTTTGGTTTTATCCGTATGTACTCCTACCTGTATTCTCTGTTTATTAGCACCTCAGAAATTTTTATTGAAAAATTTCTTGCCAAATATCATTGTATTCTCTATTTGTTTTTTAACGTTGTGAATGATTCCAGGAAGAAAGAGCTAACACAGAAGATTGACGGTCGACCTGTTAAGGTAAAGAAAAAAAGCTTTGTTTGGTTTTTTTTTTTTAATGCTATATAGTTAAATTCCTACTTGGCAGCTCTAATGTGTCAATGGCTATATGGGAAAAATTTTTTTCAATAGCTCTTATTTTGTCCCAGGACCTTTTTTTATATGCCATACCAATTAAGAAAAGACAAATGACCAAGGGCAATCTTTGAAATTCCTAGAGCCACAGATGTTTGTCACTTGCATGAATTACCTTATGGTTAATAAACTTGCTATATTTGACATGAACCTTAATCATATTATGATGAATATTTGGGTCATTTACAAATACAAGTTGCTCTTGAAATTTCTTCCTCCTCAAAATTTTTTGGCTTCATAGGTGTAACCTTGGTTGGATTGTGGTTTCCAAAGAGCTTTTCTACACAACAAATTTCCAGTAATCACATTGTTTGTGCCTATCTCAACTATATAGGGTGTTCGTGGTGCGGTTTGGTGTGGTTTTGGGCCATTTTAAGTACTACATTTTGTGATGTGGTTTGACCAAAACCATAACCACACTATACCTCAATTTTGTGGTCACGTGTGCGGTTCAGTGCGGCAAGGTGTAATTTGGTCGGTTTTAAGATGGTTTATTTTTTAAGATGTCCTAAGCAATTTTTAATTTGTTATTAATAATTATGACAATTTGACAGTAAATTTTTTTTAAAAATATAACTTGTGTTATAAAAAAGTAACACGAATATATACAAAACAAAAAAAAATTTCATAACAGATTGACAGTAAACTAAAAGTACTACAAACATATTATATATACAAAATATATATATATATATATATATATTCAACTTTTGATTCTGTGAGAGTACGAATGTGAGATGGAGAGGTTAATGGTGTTTTGAACTTTAGATTTTGTATTTAACCAAAACCGAGTCATTTTAACATGAAGTTGAAATGCACTGACACTAAACTAACCACTTCATGTAATATTAATTATTATATATATTTAATATAAAATAAATAAACATATATGGGTGAGGTGTGGTGCGATTTTTTGCATTTTTCTTATCATAAAACCACACTCCGCACCACATAGTGTAGTGCGGTTCATTACCACTTGCGGTATGATGCGGTTACTTCATTTTGTAGGTGGTTTTGGTCGGTTTGGGTGTGGTTGTGTGGTTTAGTGAACACCATGCTTCCTAAATTATTAGTGTGCAATCCATTAGTTTAGTGGTAAAATGTAATTTTTATTTTTTCACCAAATCATTAAAAGAAATTTTTTTAAAAAGATAGGAAGGAATTTTTCTGCAATGATATAAAAGTTCAAGACAAGTTTTTTTTTTTTTTTAATGATTTGGTGCCAAAATATTTTTTTTAAAAAAAAACATTAAATAGATGGAGAATAAGCAGAAATATCTTTGCTACAATACCATAGTAGGGATGACAATTTTTCCCCGCCCTGCTTAACCTGCCCCTCCCCGTTTTGCCCTGCGTGGGTTTTCCCCGCCCCACAAAGGTGATGGGGTGGGGATGGGGAAAGATTTTAGCCCCGCCCCGCCCCGCCCTGCCCCCGTTGCTAAGGGTTATAATTGTAAATTTTTCATATCCTAAAAACCTACTATTTAAACAAACATATCAATATTAGCTTATTTTATTCTACCAAATGTGGTTTTCTGCCTTTATTTTGTTATTATGTGTTATACTATGAGATTTTATTTTTTATTATATTTTTTATTTTTATGATTGTCTTGTTAAACACCTGAATATATTATTCATTTTTTTCTAAAAATTGATTTGATTTGATGGGATGAATTTAATTTTAATTTTAAGTATATTTTTATTAATGACATAGGTTTCATTAAAAGAATTGTACTAGTTGTAGGGCAAGTTAAAAAAAAGTAGAGTTTTACGAGGTAGGGCGGGGCTTTGTGGGGCCCCAAGGGGTGGGAATGAGGTGAGAAAGTTTTTTTCCTCAGGCAGGGTGCGGGGGATTAGGTAAGACAAAATCATGCGAGGTGGGGACGAAGACCCCATCCTTCAACCCCGCTCCGCCCCATTGCCATCCCTATACCATAGTTGTACCCCAACTCCACGAGAGCACTAGTGGGCAAGGGGCTAGGGACATGGTTTGTTTTTTCAAGCACCATCCATCTCATTTTTGGATTTGACCTTTGGACCTTCATCCCCAAACCACATGGAAATGGGTCCCTTGACCACTGTCCTTTGTCGTTCAACAGCAAGTCTAGCTAAAATATGTACAATTTTTACATTAATAACTAGCTTCTCCATATAAATACATGAGAATATGTTGTAGTGTTTGTTTGGCTAGCTTATTTTTTGCCAATTTATTTTACTATTCAATTTATTTTTGTTACTATTCATAGGTTCCGGTGCACTTTTTGGTACTATTTATGGGTCTCACTGTACTATTTCAACTAACATTTACCTTTATCTACAGTACTTTCAGCAAAATAAGATGATCCCAAACATACCTGTAATTTAAACAAAATATCATTAAACTTGTTTAATTTCACATCTGACAACGGAATGAAACCCTTTTGTTAATGTAAGTAGCAACTAGAAATTTAAAGAACAATGATATGTCAAGGAGTTGATATCCTATCATCAATCACTGCCGGTTTTTCAACTGAGCATGAATAATGGTTGAGGAGCTACCAATTTCATCTTGTGGACCACATATGGTTGAAGTGCAGCAACATAGTTATTATCTTCCATAAAGTTATGATTAGATGTTTACAATTGTACAAAATGTCATAAAAGACCAATTCTTCCAAGGAGAGTCAAATTGGTCAATAACAATGGATTAATAATCAGGTTGGAGTCGTACAGTGTCAAAACTAGAAAGTGGCAATATATCCTACAGTCTCAAAATGAAAATGGCATAAAATTTGGGCAATGTGGATGATGGGTTTCAGTCATGTTGTCAATTATGTCAAGCATGGCATGAAAGAGTGAGTGAGCTCACCTCTCTTAGCTCCAAAGTTTATAAGTTCAACACAACTTCAAGTAAGTCAGCAAAATTTCATTTTGGTTGAGTCAATATTGCAGCTAAACCTTAGTGACCTCCAGCGCTATTTAAAAAGAAGTAAAAAATGGGAAAGAAAATGTTTTATTACTACTGCTATATTGATAAAAGGTTCATTCCTAAACGACTCCAAAAAGTAGTAAGCTGTGATACTGATCAAAGTGTACATGGATTCTTTCAGCATTTGATGCAGTCCACATGACTACTTTTCAATTCACAATCTTTTTTTAGCTAACAAAGGCTTTTTGCCCTTTTCAATTATTATATCTTAGCAGGAGATACAGCAACATGGGGAATAGAGAAACAATATTCATACATATCAAAATAGTTTAGTTGATTGGAAGAGGAGCACCATTCCATTCCTTGAGGCAATCCAACATTGGATCAATGAGCTTTCCCTGAGACATAGCTGTGAACACCTTGTCAAAATCCTCACCAGAAGACCTGGTCTTTTCCCCAGTCAGCAATCCAGTCCCTAACTCTTCCCTCACAAACCTGTACAACGGATATGATCTGCATTCCTTAATCCTGTTTGCAATTGCTGGATTTCCACTCTCAAACGCAACTCTTGCACTCTCTACCTCTTTTGGCAAGATGGACTTCACTTCTTCCTCGAAAGCTACAATCTTTTGGAAGATAGATGTGCTTTCATTCTTCTCCATTTCGCCATTCGTCAATGCGTGATCAACAAGTACTTGTCTCAGTTTTTGCATCAATGGATAGGTAGCACTGCAGGGGTCATCAACATAGGCAAATACGTATTCCCGATCAACCACGTTGAGCAAATCCTTCGCACAGAATCTGGATGGGTGAAGCTCTCCATTAACACCAGTTCTTAGAACTCTCTTAGCCACATGGCTTACAGTATTCTTGACAGCGGTCTTCAAATTTTCCTCCAAATGCCTCAAATCAATAGCTTGGCATAGTGCTATCAAAAATGTGGAAGACATGAGCTTCAAAATATCAACAGCTTCTTCTGTTTTCCTTGAAGAGATCAATCCCAATGAATTCACATCTTGATTGTGCTGCTCAGCACTCTGGACATGGCTAGTAACTGGATTTGCCAGATATTGAAGTTCAGAACAATAGGCCGCCATGGCAATTTCAGCCCCCTTGAAACTATAATCCAAACTTGGATCCCTACTAGCATAAAGATTTGATGGCAACCCATTGTTGTAATAATCATTGACAAGCTCAGAAAATTGTGCAAACATGAGTTTTCCTATGGCTGCAATAGCCAAACGTGTGTTGTCCATTGAGACACCAATTGGGGTCCCTTGGAAGTTACCACCATGCAAGGCCTTGTTCCTAGAAACATCAATCAAAGGGTTATCATTTACCGAGTTAATCTCCCTTTCAATCGATTTGGTTGAGTATCTGATAACTTCAATCTGTGGGCCAAGCCATTGAGGAGAAGTTCTGAGAGCATAGCGATCTATTTTTGGCTTCTGTAACCTCTCAGCTTCTTTCACATAAGCACTTCCATCTAAAATGTGCTCCATAATAGCTGCAGCTTCAATTTGGCCAGGATGGTGCTTCAATTTGTGTATCAAATGGTCGGTAAATTCAGGCTTTCCCTGCATTACTTCCGCGAAAATTGCTGATAAGATTTCTGACAGAAGAGTTAGAAGGTTGGCCTCGAAAAGAACCACAGAAGCCAAGCCAGAACCAACAGCTGTGCCATTCACAAGAGCAAGGCCTTCTTTTGGCTGTAACTCAAAGAACCCAGAATTGATACCAGCTAGTTGGAAGGCTTGAGCAGCATCAAAGGATTCGCCAGTGGGTCCAACGGCTTTAGAATTTGGGCGGCCAGTTAGCAGTCCAGCAATGTAGGATAGAGGGACAAGATCACCAGAAGCAGTGATTGTACCGCGAAGTGGCAAGACAGGAGTGATGTTATGGTTGATGAACTTGGTCATCGCCTCCAAGACTTCAAATCTAATGCCAGAGTATCCTTGGAGAAGGGAGTTGATCCTCACTAGCATTGCAGCTCTTGTTGCTGAGCGAGACAATGTGTGGCATGTCTCTGTTCCTTTGCTAAATATTCCAGCGTTCAAAAATCTGGAGCAACAACATTCATCATTTTAGATTAGCCATGATAAAATGATCATTTCATAAATTTTGAAACAAAAAATACTCACTATGGTATTAAAATAGATGGGGATGATTATTAAAATTAAATGACATGGATTTTAATGAAACAAAATAAACAAAACACTTTTCTCCAAATGTCTCTAGCACCTAAAATATATTCAGGTTGGCCAAGAAAGTGAGTTTAAATTTTAAAAACTAAAAAATTATGAGTTCAAATTTTAGGGGTAATTGGAATTAATAAAGGTGTGGAATAAATCCTTCTAAAATTGGAGGAAATTCTATCCTTTTAGTAAAAAAAAAAAAATTGGAGGAAAATCTAGATGAATAATATTTTTGTTTTTGAAAACACTTAAATTTATATTGAAAGAATGGGTATAAAGGAAAAAAAATTAACCATGATGTGATGACTGCCCTCCATAAAATATAATTAAATTAATTATTAATTTCTTCACCATAATGATAGGGTTTGAATAGTTTGATATCACTCCAACAACTGTGCTATGATTAATTAATTAAAAACTATCATAACACAATTAAAAGTCTAATCAAACCCTCAACAGCTTTTGTGCCAAACAAGAGCTCAACAATTTACCCCAAAAAGAAACATGGGGTTTCTGGTTAGGTTAGGTAATCAAGAATATCGAACGTTCCTGACAATTTTGAGGCAGAAATAAAAATTTAGAGAAATTAAAATAAAGAATATAAGAATCAAAATTATTTGTTATAACATAGTCTATTTTTGGTCACATATCATGATCTTAACTGGTCCTACAAACCCGAGCGAAAATCCTATCTTCTTTTATCATTTTAGGACAGTCTAATCAACTTGGTCTCATGACTTTTAAATAATAATAAAAACTTGATCCCTTGAAGTTTCACAAACTTGTGTTTCTTTTCCAAAAATGGTAGGCAAACCCAGCTGGTTGAACTCTAACTACTAACTAGTATAGACTTGGTCACTCAAGCGGCTGAGTCAACCCATTCCACCCAACCCGTACCCAAAGTTGACCATTACTGTTTACTATATTCATTACTTTTAAGCATTAAACAAGCCCATACTAAAAAAGAAGTATTTCATTTTCAACTAGTCTTAAAAGCTCTTTCATTTTCAATTCTTAACATCAATTTATATTTTCAGTTACTCTTAAATATTTTTTAAAAAATAAATTAGCATTTTTGAGTTAATAAAAATAATTAATATATTAATTACTTTTTTTTATATCATTTGTTTGTATATTATATATATTTATATACAAATAATATTTTTATTTAATTTTTATAATTAATTAATTCAATTAATAAAGCCTCTAATATAAGAAGAAATTCTATAATATATAATTATATATATATATATATATATTTGAAATTACTTTTCCTGACACCACCGCTCTCCCGTGTCAACTCACAAATACAGCACCGATCAACTCGGCCGAGTCAACTCAGCCACCGAAAGTTTCAAGCTAACGTAAAACTAAAGGGAAAGGGGTACATAAAAGTTATAGCTCACCTAATCAACTCGGTCTGAAGAGCTCCACCGTGCTTGGTTCGCCTATGCGAAGTAGCACCAAACCCAGTAGTGACACCATAGCTATCTATACCAGACTCCATGCTCTCCAGAACCCAGTCACTGCTAGCCTTCACGTCAGCCCTTTTCGACTCGGAAAGCTCCACCTCGACTCGTGACTCACTCATGGCTATAGCAGCCACCTGTGATATCGTCAGGGTCTCACCTCCGAGCTTCACCAATGGCTTCCTGAACTCGGCCACCATGCGCTTCACCTCGTCTAAATGAGACCCTTTGAGTGACTCAGCAGCCACACCCCAACTCAGCGAGTCATGGCTAATGCAAAGACTACCCTCATCACTGCTTTTGTTAACATTGGTTCCCATGTCGACGAATGACCCAATTGAAAGAGAGAAATAATGGCAAGAAAAAACTGAGTTTTTTGGGGTTTGAATGAAAAGTATAGGAAATCTTGCTTACTAGCTTAGGCAGGTTTGTAAGGATTTCCTGGTTTGTGAAGAAGGGTTGTGAGGCTTAAATAGATGGCAACATGGCGTGGAGTTTTTGAATTGTTCAGGGCTGTTTCGTAACGTTGTTTCGAAATGTGTAGAAATAGATTAGATATTGTTTAAAACACGACTTATTAGCATGGCAGAGTTTTTTGGTAGGTAAGCTTTGAGGAAAGGAATATAGCAAAGGTAGTGGCTGAGTGTGGGACCCATGGGGGGGTTGATTGAAAGTTTTATGGTTTGTTTGGAAGTTTAGAGAGGGAGGAGAGTAAAAGGGAGGAAAGTAGTAGGGATGAGGGTAGAGGAGAATGGTTTTCCTTTATCTTATTTGGATATTTTTAAAATTATTAAGGGGGAATATTGGAGTAATTAGCCGTTCCTCTTGTTTGGATGTTTTAAAAATTAGGATGGAAAAGAAATAAAAAGATTTAAATAGACAAATTTACCCATATTTAAAAATTGATTTACAACATTGGTATATGATTAATTTGTTAGATTAAATAATTATGACTATAGCATGCAATATTTTTTTTGATAATTTTTTTTTATGTGAATTAAATAATCAACATTGGTCTATGATTAACTATTTTTTCTGCTTTTTTATTGTACTAAAAAAAACCATCCTTAATTGATATAATTAAAATAAGAAAAAAAAGTTTGATTTGCTTGTTTACTGAAAAAATCAATAAAATATTTAATTTTGAGTGTTTCTTTCATTTATTATTATTATTTTTAATATTTTTATAAATCTTTTGATTTTAAAAATCAACTACAAAAGCCGATATATATTAACTTTTTTGACCCTCACATTCAGATATTTGGTACTAGAGTTTTTATTTTATTAATAAGGGGGTTTTTTTTTTTTGGAGTAATATTAAGTTGAAATTAGAGGATTAAAACCAGGACTTCAGCGTCTCATCAACTGTGACCAACTCAACCAAATGGATCATTCCCTATAGATAATGTTTGTCGAGCCTTAATTAGGGTTGATTTCTATGTAAAAATGGCTAGGCCATATTGCTCTTTCTTTCAACCATTCTAGCCACTCAGTCCTGGTAGCCCTGAGTAGTGAAAACACAATCCAATCATAGGATCAAAGTTTTTCTCTGATTATGTGCTCACTCAAGTCAAAGTATCCTCATTCCCCGCACAAGACTTTTTAGCCCCATGAGTTCCCATCCTTTTACGTAGTACGTACGTAGTGCTCTATATGTATCTTTTCCATTTTGAATCCATTGGTCATGTCTTGAGAAATTGTACCTTAATCATGGTATTCTAGAATAAGCTTTGTACACCTCCTAATTATGTCCAATCCTAACGTAGTAGTGCACTATGTACCGTTGAATTTTGCACCATCGTCATCCCGATGTCCATTCCAAATTAAATCCTTGGTTGAAAACTGGTAAAATGAAATAAGTCTCACTATAGTTGGTTTAAGGTTAACACATGGTTCCTCACTTGAGAACCTAGGCTTAGCAGGAGAGAGTGGGTAATCTAGAATTACCAGGGTTTTTATATTTGGGCCGGGTTGAGGGATGTGTTAGGTGTTTTCGTGAATAATCATAGTTTTAAAAATCAAACCACTTAAGGTTCGTTTGGTATATATGTTTAAAAACTAAAAATTGTTGTTTGAAAAAATTTGTGGAAATACGTGTGGATAAAAATGTGTGTGAAAATGCGTGAAATGTTGTTTAAAAACTAAATATGGTTGTTTGAAAACACAAACCAAACACTCCCTTAAGATCTGAAAATGGAGGAGGTTTAAGGTTTTATTTTATTTTTTATATAGGACTAAGGTTTGATCGAGGTTGAATTATGATAATGTCATAATTAATTAAAATATAAATAAATGCATTAAATTTGTAAATATTATAAAGTTTGCTAAAAAAATGTGAACACTTTTAAATAATTTTGAAATAAATTTGTGTAGCTGATATAAGGTAAGTATACTTTTTACTTAATCTAGTTGATTCACGTGAGATTGGAGTATGATGTGTTCAATTCAATTTATAAATAGGTTGGTCCCAAGTGCCCTTTCTTTAAATGGATTAATAATCCCACTTGTATGCGTGGGAATGAAGCTGCCTATTTGGTGCAACAAAAACTGGATTTACTGCGGAGTGAGCTGTAACTTGCACATGAAAGGGAAAGAGAAGTTACCCAAATGGCAGAAATTGCTTAAGACAGGGCAGCAAAAGCCACTGAGAGGGAGAAAAAGTTTCGAACTTCCTCTATTCAAGTCAAGGAGATAGCAATGAGAGCTTTAGAGCATGAGAGAAAGTGCAAAATTGCACTAATTCTGTCATGGTTTTTTTTTTTTTTTTTTTTTTTTTTTGTTATGTTGTTTTCATGTTTTGGCTTAAGTGAGAATGTTGAAATGATGAGATTGAGTCCGCCTGATGGGTTGTAATATAAGGTGGTCCTCAATTGTATTGTAATATAACTATGAAAGAATTTTTTGAGAATGAGAACTATATAAGGTGGTAGATGCTGTTGGTTTGAAGCCACTTAATAATATAAGCATTTTTAAGACAAAGTGTTATTTATGTTAGATGTTGTTGGTATTTTTGTTTAAAGTGAATTGGTTACTTATGAGCTGTGAGCTGTTGGTGTTGGTGTTTTGTTGGATGTTGTGAGATGTGTTGGTTTGTGCATAAAGTGCATTGTGTGAAGACAATTGTGTTGAAAGTGAATTTAAAGTGCATGTCAATCTGTCAACTTGCAAGAAAAAACAACAAATGTACACATACATTTGCCATTCAACACATACACCCTACACACATAAACAAACTCATATAACAAACTGCAATAATCAGAATAATAATTCTGAACACCTGTCATTAAGTTGGGAAATTGTATACATATTTTAAGGTGGCATTGAATAGTCTTTTATCAACCACCAGTAAATATAAGGCATTTGGTACAACAACCAAAATAGTTGCAGTTGCCCAATGTTTACAAAACTTACAAGAATACAAAAAGTGTTTGAATAGCTATATAAAAAAGTGTCTTGCCATTGTCTGCCCTGCCATTGTCTACAAACTATATAAAACCATAACACTACATAATCATAATACATAATAACAAAAGTGTCTTGACTTAGTCTTCATTTACTGCCCCTGCCCCTGCCTCTCCCACCACAGCTGGCCTTTCCACCTCTTATTCTACATTTCCGAGCTTTAACTGCATCACCCCTTCCTCTCAAAGCAGCTCCTCTAGTAGCAGGTGGTCTTGTAGGCTACAAAGTCCAAGAATTCATATCTTAGCTACCAATATCACATTTTTATGAATAAAAAATCAAACCTAACACTACAGTACCTGTGATGATGGTGTTCTATTGTCCCATGTTTCTGCAGGGGTGTGTAATGCTGTCTGGCTTGAAGAGAACTAAGGAGCTCCTCTAATTGTGTACTTGAAGTCTGAAGAGTACCACTGACTTAGGTTCTGTGACCATGGAGCTGGTGGCTATGACCATGGAACTTGTGGCTGTGGAGCTGGAGCTTGTGGCTGTGACCCTGCTACCTGGTTGGATGAGGATGAGGCCATAGTTTAAGGTTGATGTGTTGGTGGGGACTGAGCTGAAGATGGGGCCTAGGATCCTTGTCTGTGTGTTGAAGGCCTTCCACTTCCCTGCAATCTTTGCCTCCTCTCCCATGGTATCTCACCAGTGACATTGGCCTTGCATCCCCTTGCATTGTGACCTTCCTTTTGACACCTTCCACACCTCACTGGCCTGTTTGCTCTAGACACCTTATAAGGGTTCGGCTCATCAGCATCTCTCTTCCTCTTCATGGATGGCCTGTTTGGTGGCTTATAGACAATAGGTGCAACAGGCTTGGATTGGCCACTTGACATCCACTCAAACTAGCCAGGCATGGGAGGTATAGGTGTCTTGTATGTCTCCACATAAGCATCCTTGTAGTAGCATGGATGGGTATAGTCTTCTGGTTTCTCACGATTCACAAAAATGGTTGCAACTCCATGCTTGCAGGAGATTCCTGTCAAGTCTCATGCTCTACAACTGCGTGTCCTCCTTACCAAGTCCACCACATGCCTTTCCCTCTCATTGTCAATCTCATACACAAACCTCCCAGATGACATTGCACAGAAGCCCTTACATTCTAATTTTAATTGCTCCAACTTTTTTTGTATGCTTGGACACGACTTGCCATCATACTTTTCTATGCCAATCTTCTTTATATACAGCCTACTCATAACCCTAACTCTAATCCAGTTCAGCATTGATAAGATGGGCTTGTCTCTAGCCTTCAAAATCATAGAGTTAAAACTCTCACTCAAATTGTTTACAATACAATCTGTCAAAACTCTTGAAGAAAAGTGAGATCTGGTCCATTGTGCAGGCTCTATATCAGCCAAGTACTTCCAAGCTTCTTCATCCAAACTATTAAGATGGTCCATCCCCCTCTCAAATTCCCTGGTTGATGTTATGCTAGCACACCTCCACAGTACACTCTTCAACTCCATGCCCTTGTGGTTAACCTTGAAGTTGTTGTATATGTGCTTCACACAATACCGGTGCTCCACAATTAGGAATAAAGTTTCCATTACAGGTAGAAGGCCATGCAATCAAGTAAGCAAGTAAGCATTCAATGTTAGCAAGTAAGCATGTAAAAAGGTAAGCATGTAATGAAGTCATGATGATAATACCTTCTGTCTGTCACTGATGAATACCAGATTAAGCTCCTCTGGCCTGCCAATGTCATCTACAAACTGCACCAAGAACTAGATCTAGCTATCTTTGTTCTCTTGCTCTATCACAACAATTGCCGCTGGGAATATATTGTCATTTCCATCCTTGGCAATGGTAGACAATAATTTCCCACTAAACCTACCCTTCAAGTGGCATCCATCCAGCCCAACAAAGGGTCTACAACCACCTAGAAAGCCAACCTTTTGAGCATTGTACCTAATGTACATCCTTTTAAAGTTGGGTTCTGCATTCTCATTTGCCATCTCTGTTTGCAGAATCACCCTACTTCCTACATTTGTCCTTAATATCATTTCTGCATAATCTCTAAGTAAGCCATACTGAGCCTCTTCATTCCCAGTAATTAGTCCCGTAGCTGCCTTTCTTGATCTATATACTTGACTAATACTTAAATCAACTGAAATCTTCTGCATCATATGGTTCTTAACACCTGAGATCTCCCAATTAGGATTCTTACCAAAATCCTCCAAATACCTCTTTGTCACATAGGCTGATGTAACTTGCCAATTTTTAAATGTTAGGAGGGCAGGTACACTCAGGATACAGTATCTTGATATCAAATGTGCACTCCCTAGTCACAATTAAGGCATAACACCTCCATCCACAATTGTTCTTACAATGTACAGAAATCTTCTTCTTCTCATTCAACTTCCACTTGACATCAATATGATGCTGAATCACATGCTCCCTCAAAGCCTCCTAAACACCTGGGAGTTTGGGAACTTCATCCCTTTTGCCAACCTAACATTTTCCATATCAGTCCTCTCATTGAACTCCAAATTGCCAAACCCCTGCTCATCATCAAAACCATCCACACTGGCAATATCATCCTCTAAAGCTGGTTCAGTCCACTTTTCATCTAAATCTATGTTTAGAGGAGGAACATTGCTTGGGCCAGGAGCATCTATGTTTGGCTAAGGTGTATTAGTTGTTGGAATAGTGTTAGGCTAATATGGCACCGTGTGAGGTGGAGAAGACTCACTAAAAATGTCATCAACAAAAGGTGTTTTTTTAACGTCTGAGGGTGAGGTGGGTAACCCGGGGGGGGGGGGGGGGGTAACGGATTGAAGTACAGGTGGGCAAAGTGTAAAGTTTTAAACAACGGGTAGGTAAAGCACAAACAGGCCAAATCTCAGGTGGGTTTACTATAATTATTTCTTTATATTAATAAAGGGTTCCAGTTAGCTCAACTGGTAAAGTTTCTGATAGTTGAATAAGAGATTCGGGGTTCAATCCGCGCCTATACCAAAAACCAGCCTATACCAAAAGCTAATTAATGTCTTGGTTTGATGATAATGAGCTATCATCAAGAGCAGATGCAATAGGTAGAAACTCTCTAAAAAAAAAAAAATCTAAAACTATTAATCATAGTTGTCAATATCGTATCGTATACAAATTAAAAGTTATGTATTGTAAAGACATATCGTAAGTGCTCATAAATCGTTTGATACATAAGTGCATATCATATGAATCGTATCATATCATTGAATTGAACATATCTACAATACATAGACATGTGGCTATATGGTTTTATTTGATTTAAATAAGTTGTTATACTTTTTTTAACACAAAATTATTTGAATACTTAATTGAGTCCAATAAAATAACATGTCTATGAGTTTTTTCCCCTCTCTTTTCTTTCTCCGACAAAAGGTGGACTATACACTTGACACTTTGCTTTCATATTTGCAAATTTCTTTTTTATTCTATGAATAATGTATTAAATGAAAATATAATTATTTTTTATTTTGCTATTATTTTTATAAGTCTAAGTAGCTAAAATGCCAAGAAAAAGTTATTAGAATAAAAGAACAATAAAAAAGATAGTAAATGTTGATGATGATGAAGAACATGTCAATGAATAAATAATTTTGCAAGATGATAAACATGATGTTAACATATTATTACTTCTAAGTTTAATCAATTTGAATATGTATGTTACAAACATATGTTAATTTGAATTATTTAGTTAATTTTGCTAAATATTATTACATAAAAAATGATTAAATTGTTCATTAATTGAATATATTCCTGATTTATAATGAATATAATATATATATATATCTATTATTTTTTATAATTTTATTAAATATTTGTGTATTTTATGATACAATACACGATATAGAAAAATAAAAAATCGATTCATGATACGAGTTTTAATAACTTCGGCTATATATATTTGTTGTGTTTGCTTCTTCTATAAACTCACTTGTGGCTATTCATCTAGAATGAATTGGATAAATAATGCCACGTGGCAAGCAATAGTTTGTACACGTCATGTTTATGAACTCATGTGTCAACAAATGTAAATACATCTTTAATGTAGAATCTTTAATATATCCTTAAATCACTCTTCGAAACCGAAATTTTAAGAGCAATTAAACGTGCAGGTTTTTTTGTTTTTTTTTGTTTTTGTTTTTATAGGAATTAAATGTGCAGGTTTTGCATCATAAATAGCACCATAATTGGTATTAAAAAAAACCATAAATGAAAGTTTCGAGAAAATTAATAAAGCCTATTTATCATTGCCATAAATGATAAATTAAAGTTTAAAAAAAAATAATAATAATACTTGGAAAGGATGTAAAAGCGTATTTAGTACTTTTTAGTTTTTAGTACTTAACTATTTGGTTAATTGGTTGTCCCTTTTTTTTTTTTTTTATATATAATTATAATTATTTGGTTGTCTAATTTATGTTAGTTGTAAAATTTTTTAAAAAATAAATAAAAATTCTCATACTATTTTCGTTTCTCTCCCCCTTAACTTATTATTATTATATTATGTTACCTGCATATCCTCCAGTTTTGCCCATCTCTACTCTTATGTCTTTTTTCTTTTCTTTTTTTGAGTAAATCTCTAATCTTATGTCTGATTATTTTGTAGGAAACTCTTTCCGTAGGTGTTTTTGGATGTCCATTAAATTAGATTATGTTAATATGTTGTTTTCCTATACAATTAAGAGGACCAAGCTCTTATTTAGTTTTTGGTGACAGTTAATGGAAAAATTTTAGGTACTTCTAATTTCTAAAGTAGGATTCAGATCTGAATCCTCAAAAGTATAGTGAAGTAGTACTCTCTCCTTTCATATTTATAGTGGACTCCACCATGAATTGAATGAATAGACCCTATCATAAATGTGAGAGAAAGAAATCCAGAAATAACCATAATTCTATGAATTACTCTATTAACAGACTAGTACCCTTAAATTTATTATGATAAATAGTAATTTCCATAAAGGACCATTTTATATTTTAATTTTTAATTTTTTTTTTTGGTAAACGATATTTTAATTTGTGGTGATAAAAGTTTTCTCAGCATTTGTTTTTTTTTAGCCAGCCTGAATTGTCCGTAGTTAATTCGTTTCAGACTTTGGACAGCAACATTGAATGGACTCACGTAGCAAAAAAAGAAAAAAGAAATTATGCACACCCACTGACTATTCAGAATTTAAAAGAATTGATAGAATTCAACGAGTTCAAGTGACACTTCATCCTAATAAGGAAATTGGAAATTGATGATAAGATCATAAGTTGAAACCTTTCGGCTTCAAAAAAAAAATGAAAAAAAGAAAGAAAGAAACCTTTCGGAAAGTAAATTTACATCATTCTATTTTGACAATAAATTTTAGTGACATCATTATATTTTGGTAGGAAGATCTAAAATAGGCCTAAATAATAAATATACATTTATATCTATTAGGGTTTTTTTTTGGGAGAAAATATCTATTAGGTTTTAGATTGACAATATTCGTTGACAATGTAATATGAAAATGATTTGTAAAATGAGAAATTCTAGAGATATAAAAAATTTGACAATCTTCTAAAAAAAATGACAAATAATTTGACACCTGATGATGTGGTAAATTTTTAGTAGTAACTAATAAAGTAATATCGATTAGTAATAGACTTAAACGAGAACCAGTAAAATCTTGCCAAACATAACTTGTTAGATTTTCGAAGAAATACAGTCATGAAAAGTTCACAAGAATCTTAAATTATATGATCTAAAAGGATATGAGAGGAATTTCGCATACTAAGAAATTAACAGAATTTTACAATATAAAAATAAATAAAAATTGAAAAAGTATTGACAAATAAGTAAAAATAACTTGGAATCATACTACAGTGCAACACATGAAAGACATGTTTTGAACCAAATTTTTTGTGGTGTAGTCAATTGAAAAAAATAAAATCACTTACAGACTATATACATAGAATAACCAAAACTTAAAACATACAAAATAGTTTAAAAGTTGAGAATTTAATAATAAAAACCTTACATGAGAGAAACCAAGAACTTAAATGGGTGTCTCTTATTTTGCTTCTTTATAGTAGACTTCTTTTGGCATATTATCCAAATATGAAAATTTAGAAACAAATAATAATAAGTAAGATGAATTTATTTAATCAAAACTATCATATAGAAATACATATGCGTAAGTTGCAACATGAAAAAAAAAAAAAAAAAAAGTGGGGTACAAGAAGGATTCTATGGAAAGACCATTGGTGAATATATATAAGTTTTGAAATTTTGATAATAGATTTTTAGTTGGAGTAGGATTTAAAATTTTGAAAATTAGATGTATGTTGTATGTTTTATTAAAACACTTATTGTTAATTTGTTTAAAGAAATTTATAAGAACAAATAAGTTGTCTCTATCAACTGAAACTTAGAGGCATGTTGCATGTTTTGTTAAAACACTTATTGTTATTTTATTTAAAATACATGTTGCATGTTTTGTTAAAATACTTATTGTTATTTTATTTAAAATAAATTATAATAACTAAGTTGTTGTCTCTATGATGTAGCAATATTCTTGTAAAATTTTACTAAAGTATTCTAGATGAGTTGTGTACTTGAAGATGCTAAAAAAAAGGTGTAATCTATGCATGCAGATTGCAGACCTTGATTGATCCTCGATCGAGTCTTTGGTGTGTGTGTATATATATATATATATATATATATATATATGCCTCTGCTCTTTATTTTTATTGGATACAATCCGGGTATAAATCCCTCTGTTCTTTATTTAACATCATTATTATCTCAAACTTAATTTGTATTTGTTGCTTTCTAAAGGTTGAGTCAAGCAAGTGGAGAAAACCTGTTGTTTTCTAAAAGGAAAATGAAAGGAAGCTACAACCACTTAGGATGAAATTGCTTCATCCTTAGTGGACGTAGTTGTTGCAACAACATCATTGTGTTAATATTTAGATTCTCTATTTTCACCTGCTTCCTATATTTTTATATTAACCCTGAATTAATCAATTAAGGCATCTGTTGAAGTGGGCCCGTTAAGTGTGGCTTGAATTTTGCCACAAGCCCATAAGACTCAACCAAGCCCAATCTAGTCATAGAAATTGACCTAATACAAGTTGTATTAGGAATCCCAGGAGTTGACTTGATAAAGTAACATGTATATATATGTGCTTTATGATATGCGGCAAGATGTAGAGAATTGAGAGAGTAATGATTCCCACTAACCTAGCAAGTGCAACCGTGTGAGAGAGTTAGGGTGTAATTGGGAATTGGGTTTCTTAAGAGTGTTCTTGTACACTATTGTATTTTCCCTGATAATAGTGAAAACCCTGCAACTCCGTGGACGTAGGCAAATTGCCAAACCACGTAAATATTGTCTTATGCGTGTGATTGTTTTCTTTGGCGTGTGTTTTCTCTATTTGTTTTGTTTCTCACAGGTTGGGATTTTGGTTAAATTCCCTACAATTGGTATCAGAGCCTAGGGTTAGGTTTTAGTAGGAGCAATGGTAGAGGAAGTAGGAAAGGCGTCTGGAATAGAAAAGTTTGATGGCATAGACTTCGCGTATTGGAGGATGCAGATTGAAGATTATCTCTATGGGAGGAAATTGCATCTGCCTCTTTTGGGGATAAAACTTGAGGCTATGAAGGCTGAGGAATGGGCTCTTCTTGACAGACAAGTACTAGGAGTTATCAGGTTAACTCTGTCTAGGTTTGTTGCACACAATGTTGTAAAGGAGAAGACCACAACAAATCTGATGAAGGCTTTGTCTGGTATGTATGAAAAGCCGTCAGCAAACAATAAGGTGCACTTGATGAAGAAATTGTTCAATCTGAAGATGGCAGAGAATGCATCAGTAGCACAACATCTGAACGAATTTAACACTATCACAAATCAATTGTTGTCTGTAGAAATTGATTTTGATGATGAGATCCATGCACTGATCGTTTTGGCTTCTTTGTCAAATAGTTGGGAGGCAATGAGGATGGAAATAAGTAATTCTATAGGAAAGGAAAAGCTCAAGTACAATGATATACGAGATTTAATTCTGGCTGAGGAGATTCGCAGAAAAGATGCAGGTGAAACCTCAAGATCTGGTTATGCCCTAAACCTTGAGACAAGAGGCAGAGGTAATAACAGAAATTCAAATCGGCGCATATCAAAATCTAGAAATTCTAATTGGAATAGAAGTAAATCTAGATTAGGCCAACAAGTACAATGCTGTAATTGTGGGAAAATAGGTCACTTTAGGAACCAATGCAAAAGTCCTAAGAAGAAGAATGAAGATAATTCTGCTAATGTTGTAACAGAAAAGGTATAGGATGCATTACTTCTTGTAGTAGACAGTCCACTTGATGATTGGGTTTTGGACTCAAGAGCTTCATTTCATACCACTCCACACTGAGAAATCATACAGAACTATGCTGCATATGATTTTGGTAAGGTGTATTTGGCTGATGGTTCAGCCTTGGATGTTGTGGGTATGGGAGATGTTCGGATATTGTTGCCCAATGGATCTGTTTGGTTACTGGAGAAGGTTCAACATATTCCTGACTTGAGGAGGAATCTGATTTCTGTTGGACAACTTGATGATGAAGGGCATGCAATATTATTTGTTGGTGGTACTTGGAAGGTTACAAAGAGAGCTAGGGTATTGGCTCATGAGAAGAAAACTGGTACTCTATATATGACCTCAAGTCCAAGAGACACAATTGCAGTTGCTGATGCAAGTACTAATACAAGCCTATGACACCGCAGACTTAGTTACATGAGTGAGAGAGGGGTGAAGATGTGCTGTCAAAAGGAAAACTATCAGAATTGAAGTCCATTGATTTTGACATGTGTGAAAGTTGCATCTTAGGAAAGCAGAAAAAGGTGAGCTTCTTGAAAACTGGCAGGACATCGAAGGCTGAAAAATTGGAATTAGTACATACTGATTTGTGGGGGCCTTCTCCGGTTGCATCCCTTGGAGGTTCAAGGTACTACATCACTTTCATTGATGACTCAAGTAGAAAGATATGGGTTTATTTTCTGAAAAATAAATCTGATGTATTTGAAACTTTTAAGAAGTGGAAAGCTATGGTTGAGACAGAAACATGTTTGAAAGTAAAATGTTTGAGATCAGATAATGGAGGAGAGTACATAGATGGAGGGTTCAGTGAGTATTGTGCTGCACAGGGAATTAGGATGGAGAAGACCATTCCTGGGACATCACAGCAAAATGGTGTGGCTGAGCGCATGAATAGAACTCTCAATGAGCGTGATAGAAGTATGAGGTTGCATGTTGGACTACCAAAAACTTTCTGGGCTGATGTTGTTAGCATTGCAACTTACCTGATAAACCGAGGACCATCAGTTCCTATGGAGTTCAGACTTCTTGAGGAGGTTTGGAGCGGTAAAGAGGTAAAGTTTTCACATTTAAAAGTTTTTGGTTGTGTTTCTTATGTTCATATTGATTCTGATGCTCGTAGTAAACTTGATGCAAAGTTTAAAATATGTTTTTTCATTGGCTATGGTGATGAGAAATTTGGCTATAGGTTTTGGGATAAACAAAACAGGAAAATCATCAAAAGTAGAAATGTAATATTTAATGAACAGGTTATGTACAAGGACAGGTCAACTATAGTATCAGATGTTGTAGAGATAGATCAAAAGAAATCTGAGTTTGTCAACTTAAATGAATTGACTGAAAGTACAGTCTAGAAAAGGGGTGAAGAAGATAAGGAGAATGTAAATTCAAAGATAGATCAGAGTACACCTGTAGCTGAAGTCCGGAGATCTTCCAGGAACATTAGACCTCCATATCGTTATTCACCTACTCTAAATTATCTCCTGTTGACTGATGGTGGTGAGTCAAAGTGTTATGATGAAGCCTTGCAAGATAATAACTCAAGCAAGTGGGAGTTAGCCATGAAGGATGAGATGGATTCCTTGTTGGGGAATCAGACATGGGAATTGACTGAATTGCCAGTAGGAAAGAAGGCTTTGCACAACAAGTGAGTATACAGAATAAAGAATGAGCATGATGGTAGCAAACGTTACAAGGCCAGATTAGTTGTTAAAGGGTTCCAGCAGAAGGAGGGCATTGACTTCACAAAGATATTTTCTCCAGTTGTGAAGATGTCAACAATTAGACTGGTACTGGAAATGATGGCTGCAGAAAACTTACATCTTGAGCAGTTAGATGTGAAGATAGCATTTCTTCATGGTGACTTGGAGGAAGACCTTTACATGATTCAGCCAGAATGGTTCATTGTTTAGGGACAAGAGAATCTAGTCTGCAAACTGAGAAAGAGCTTGTATGGCCTAAAACAAGCTCCACGACAGTGGTACAAGAAATTTGACAGTTTTATGTATAGAATTGGGTTTAAGAGATGTGAAGCTGATCACTGTTGCTATGTTAAGTTTTCTGACAATTCTTACATCATATTACTGTTGTATGTGGATGATATGCTTATTGCAGGGTCTAGCATTGAGGAGATTAATAATCTAAAGAAGCAATTGTCTAAACAGTTTGCAATGAAGGATTTGGGAGCTGCATAGCAAATCCTTGGTATGAGAATCATTAGAGACAAGACTAATGGTACATTGAAGCTTTCACAGTCAGAGTATGTGAAGAAAGTTCTCAGCAGGTTCAACATGAATAAAACTAAATCAGTGAGCACACCCTTAGGTAGTCATTTCAAACTAAGCAAAGAACAGTCACAGAATACAGAGGAAGAAATGGACCACATGAGCAAGGTGCCCTATGCCTCAGCTATTAGCAGCTTGATGTATGTTATGGTGTGTACAAGGCCAGACATTGCACATGCAGTGGGAGTTGTGAGCAGATTCATGAGTAGGCTTGGAAAGCAGCATTGGGAGGCAGTCAAGTGGATTCTGAGATATCTGAAGGGTTCATCAGATACATGTCTTTGCTTCACAGGTGTAAGTTTAAAACTGCAGGGTTCTGTAGATGCTGATTTTGCTGGTGATATTGATAGTAGAAAGAGTACTACTAGGTTTGTTTTTGCTCTGAGTGGTATAGCTATATCATGGGCTTCAAATCTGCAAAAAATTGTCACTTTGTCTACTACAGAAGCTGAGTATGTTGAAGCAACTGAAGCTGGAAAGAAGATGATTTGGCTACATGGTTTCTTAGATGAATTGGGTAAGAAGCAGGAGATGGGCATTCTACACAGTGACAGTCAGAGTGCAATATTTCTTGCAAAAAATTCGGCTTTTCATTCAAAGTTGAAGCACATACAGACAAAATACCACTTTATCCGTTATTTTGTTGAAGATAAGCTGGTAATACTTGAGAAGATTTGTGAGAGAGTTAGGGTGTAATTGGGATACCATAATTGTGTACTCCCGGAATACCATAATTGTGTGCTCCCTCCTCTCACATGAATGGTAGGTCCCACTAATTAAATCTATGGTGGGACCCACCATTCATGTGAGAGGAGGGAGTATACATTTATGGTACTCCGAGAGTACCTAATAATTTTCTCCAAAAAATAAGAAAGGAAAAAAGGAAAGAATAACAGTACTCATAAGTCTTAATGTGAACATCGCACACCAACTCAGTTGATCCCTTTTTGAGTTCACATTCACATATGTATAAAGTAAATTATTCCTGTGTTATAGTGATGCATCTTATCCCATATGTTGGGTGCACTATATATATGTAAAGAGATAGCATAGAAAAAAAAAAAAAAAAAATTATATGCTTGGGCATGAAGCATGATTGACATGGTTGTACTTATTAGAGACATTTCTTTGGACACTATTTAGTGGAGACTGCTAAGGATAAAATTTATACTTTGGAAAAATTTTACCATGTATGCAAAAAGAGAGGACATGACAAGATATTTAGTTGTGCTGGTAAATTTATTTAATAATGCTAAAAATTCATTATTAATTAAGATAATATGTTTTAATAAATCCCAAATGACATTTTCACAAGTTGCATAAAAGTCTGGTTCTTTAAATTATAAAAAGTGTTCACAATATTTTCATATCAAATTATAGATAATAAATTTAACCGTAATTATTATTTTAGAGAAATGTTATTTCTATAACATTTTCATAACACTTTTACAATAAATTCCAAATGACAAGTTATTACTTGTAAGTAAAAAAGTAATTTTAGTAATGAGTTTAAATTAAAACTAATAACAACTTACCACCTAGAATTTGTTATAAAAATGTTATGTACGTAACACTACTCATTATTAATTGTGGGGACAAAAGCTTGAATTTGTATATCGGGCCTTAAGCCCTATTTTCTAATGGGGATGCGTTTGAGGAGGAGCAAATGATTGGGGAGACCCCAAAATAGATAGTCGCGTAAGGAAAGAGTGGAGGGCAGAGGTCCGAGGGATAACTCGGATTGGATGAATATCAGTCGAGCAAGCATCCGGGTGACTTGGGTGATCTTCCAAGAGACTCCAACAATGAGGATAGACTTCAGGCACGTACAGAGAAGATAAGGATACAGAAATATCTTAGGGAAAAACTGCCACCACTGCATTAAATGCATTGTAGCAACTTTCCTGGCCGCATTAATGTGGAGAAGACTTCTGAATAGTGGTCTCAACCACTACCGTTCACAGAGAGTTAGAGAAGATGCATGGTAAGACACATACTTGAGTGCAGGGTTGGATGATGAACAATTGTACGATGGAGATGGCTTGGAAAACTTTATATAATGTGAAAGACCCTCCATAAGGGGGGGATCGGAAAAACAGGGAAGAAAAATAGAAAGAGAACTATTGTAGCACAGTGTTGAACTATCTTTCAGAAATAACAATTTGATTATTAAACTATCTCCTCGACCAAACATTCCATCCATAATTACGTATAATTTCCTGCTCGGATACACTTGAAATCTTAGTTAACCGTTAGTCAATCCGCTAAAAGCCCTGTTCTTTCACCCACTCTCTACAAATTTATTGTATTAGGCTCATTGGGCTTATAACCCAATACTTCTGGGTCTGGGCTACAAATTGTGACCCTACATTAATAAATAATTTTTTTTATACAAGATAGAAATTCTACTATAGAATAATTAAGTGTATATGTGTGTGAAATTTTCTTCTAAAAACTTGAATCCCGACCTTTGCCTTTCACATCTCACAAATATTTAGGTTATGTTTGATAACAGTTTTTGTTTTCTATTTTCAAAAACTTGTTTTTGGAAATATAAAGAAAAAAAATTTTCTTGTATTTTTGAAATCAAAAACATGTTTGGTTAGTTGAAATTAAAAAGATAGTTTTTTGAAGAAAAAAAATAGAAAATACTAAAATATGTTGTTACTATAATTTGAGCTCTAATGCTAACTCATTAAATGAGGCAGATTCATTAATTTAAATGCATGTGTTCATTGACTTTTGAAAATTAGAATCTGAAAACAGTTTTTTGTATGTTTTCAGTTTCCTTCACAAATTGAGTTTTGAGAACAGTTTTTGTTTTCTGTCCATTTTGAGTTGCCAAACAAGTTTTTTAGTCTAAAAAATAGAAAATTGTTTTTAAAAACAGAAAATAAGGGGAAAAAGCAGTTACCAAACATACCCTTATATTTGTAAAATGGCTATCGCAATTGCGCAATGAATAATATTTTTAAATTTTAAACGAAAGGTAAGTGGAGATAAGAGCATCCCCAGCAGATTAGCCAAATTTTTGTATTGTTTGGAGAATGAACAGTGACTTTTACTTTTATCTACCTACTTTTTCAAATACACTTTCCAACAGACTCTCTATCTCATTTAAATATTATTTATTCATTCATTATTTATTATTTTTTTAACAACTACACATCTTCCAATATTTTTTAATTCAACACCCAATTATTATAATAGAAAAAAAGATTTGAAGAATGAACAGTAGCTCATCAGACTTGATGAGCTATTGTTCATTAACAAAAAAAAACTTGATGTATAGAGAGGTTGTTGGAGCCCCTTTTTTTGCTCTCACTCTCTATTATAAAGAATATTTTGTACCATTGGAGATGCTCTAAGACAGAAGTTAAACAATTAGAGATGCTGACTTGACATTGAAGTAGCATCAACTAAATGCATAAATAGGAAGAAAAGGAAATATGCACTGAAAAACAAGTGGAAAAAAGTCTGGAAACACAATAAATGTTTGAGTATGGCCGGGGAGGTCAAAGACAAATCACAAATAAATGTTTTCATATTGTTCTATAAATATATAATATAATTATAGACCAGAGATGTGCCGCCATAATAATAACAATTAATAAATCTGGATAAAAAATATCTTTAAAAAAAAAAAAAAAATGCTCGGTAGAATTCTTTGGTAGAGAAAGTTAGGAAACTTCGTCTCATGAGTCATAACACCTACTCACCTTTTACTTTTTACAACAAACGCAGTTATATATTTCTGAAACATTAGACTGATTAAAGTCTTTTTTTTTTTTTTTTCCTCAGTAAAAAAAAAAGTCTTTATTTTTTTTTTATATATATATTCATGCCTAACCAGTCAAGGAATGCAATTCATGAACCATTCTAGTGGAGAAATTAATTAACAATTATGAAACAAAACTTTCTCACAATAGGTTTTTTTTTTAAAGGCTGTTTGTTGAACAAAGTTTGTCGTCTCGTGCAAGTTGCAACAAAGACTCCGAGTACCTTTTTTTGGGTAGGTGACAGAATAACAAATTCTCCATCTAACTAGTTCATATTTTTGACAATTACAACCAATGTGGGTATTTTATTTTTACTAAGTAAACATTCCATTAAAAAATTAGAATTAACCAATATTAGAAATGGAGCCCAGAGGGCTAATGAATGAGCTAACTCATTGGAGTGTCTAGGCTCATGTGAATTATGTCCAAAGAAACAAACCAACATGAGAAGGAAGTAGCCAAGTAGGCCTTCATATATGCTACACAGTCCACAAAAAATAGACCATACATGTCTAAAGAAAATAATCCTTGAATGCACGAAGGTGTGCCTTGAATCTAGAAGAAGAATTTCTAGCTAGAACCCACTAAAAAGAAAAAGAGAACTTTTTTGAAAGTTTATTGGTCAAAAGGCTGCATGCCTACAACCACTATGTATATAATCAAGAGAAATAATAGCCGCTAGAGCTTTTAAGTTAACTCTACCATTGAGTTACTATACTCCTATCCATTCGTTACTATATTTCTATTCATTCGTTTTAAACTGATTATCTTAAATTTTATGATATCAACATTTTAAAAAATAATAATAAGAGTTGACAATCACTGTTTTGATATTTATTTAAATTATTAATGACGTGACAAAATCTAATTCATTAATTTCAAAATTAACAGGTTACTTTAGAATATCTATGCTAGTGTTATCCTAAGAGCTCTAGAGAATTTTAAACCTAATAAGGAATTCCAAGAGCAACTAGAAGACCCTTGGGAAATGCCAAAAAAATTAAAACTCTAATTTTTGTTAAGAACAAACTAAAATCACTAAAAATTGAAAAAAGAATTACAAAATCAAATTCTATGTACTCTTGGAAATAATGACCTAAACTGATGGAACCTTATTCCAAAATGGGATAGGTGTGGACATGGGTTGATATAACTATTTACTTCATTAGGTGCTTAGGGGGGAGGGGAGCATGGAAAAACTATATGAAAAAGAATTATTTTAATATGATATATATTACAAAATAAGAATGAGATATATAGCGTATTATAAAAGTTTATAGATTGCTCTGGTGGGGTAGGTGTGGTCATGGGTTGATACAGTCGGTAAGTACAGTGTTAATCTAAACGTGGATGGATGGTTGTTGTGATGGTTAAAATGGGGTAGGTGTGGACACAAATTGATATGGTCGTTTGCTTCATCGGGTAGTTAGGGGAGGAGAGTGTGGAAAAAAATTGTATGAAACACATTATTTTAATAAAATAGATTACAAAATAAAAAATGAAATATAGAGTGTATTATAAAAGTTTATAGTTAAAATAGGGTAAGAAAAATTGATATTTTGTTAAAAAGTGGAATGTAAATGCTTGACTTGTTCCTTAGGTATTTAAGACACAAAGAAGAAAGAAGGGACCATGATTCATGAATGGGTCCACGGTTGAGGTGGACCAGACAATGACATAGTTTGGGTGGAAATTTTTATGATATAGAAAAAGTAGTAATGAGGAAATGGGGTTACAACTTACATGGGAATTTGAAAAGTATCTATCTGCTTCAGCTTCACCAACCATGAAAAGAAGACGGGGGAAATAGTCATAAACTATTGCAAATCATGGGAGAATTTTGGTCAGTCAACATTATGACATATTTGCTTTGACCATCACAGGTTCACCAATAGGATAAAGTTTATTATGTAAATTAACAACTTCGGTTTGTTGTTTATGAACTTTTCCAAGTTAGCATATCCCTTCCCCCAATCCCCCCTCCCCCCCCCCCCCCCCCCCCCCCCCCCTTTTAATTATATTAGAAATGGAAATGTCTCAATTGTGAAACTCATGGTCTGGTTGTTAGAATAGGATCTTTTTATTTCCATTGAAAATGGAGAATGTGTTTAATGTTTAAGATTTCATATTATAAATTTGATGGTGTATAGATCCCATTTAAAATTTTAAATAACGTGAATATCTTTAAATTTATGATATTTAATTTAAAATATGAAATTGATTCATTTGAAATGAATACCTAATAGTTTGGCTCATTTATTAAGGAATGTGATACTTTTAAGTAAGTTTTATATAACAACAAATTTCACAATTTGTTGAGGTGTCCAATTGTAATTAGTGTAATATCACTTTCGTATATAACTATCTTCAACATTTATTTTATTGTAAACTAATCATCACATGTCATTTCAATAATTGTAAAATGTATTGTCACTTCAATAATCTTCAAACTTCAAAAAGTACTTTCACGAAGTGGCTGTAGGGGATCAAAAACATGATAACAATATCATTGGTCCAATCAATGTTTTAAAAACCGGACCAGACTGATCGGTTGAAGTGGGAACCAAAGGCCAATCCAATCCAAGAAAATTGCCTAAAACTGGGTAAAAATTGGGAATCGGAGGCAAATCCAGTTTTGCCTCTGGTCCAATTTTTAAAACCATGGGTCCAATTGGTAAAACAATTTAATTTAAATTGGCACTAAGAAGGAATTAGATTTTGTGAAAAAAAAAATTATTATAATTTTAATATATGGTTAAATTATTGATGACATGATTTTAATCTATTTTTGAAAAGAACATTTCAAAATGAATAGATTAACAATTCCATGAAAAAATTACCTTAAAAAATATAGAGTATCTTGGTTCATATTAACACCAAAGAGGGAGTAGGGACAAAAAGAAGGTAGAGACGAAGGCAGAAATTGCTATCATCAATCAAGATATATAGTTGATGTATGCAGTCATATTTATGCATTATGCACAACATTCCACATGGTACCTACCGGAAGCGATTCATGCAACTCTGTGACAATTATTGGTTTTCATCTAAGCACCGGCAGATCAATTTATCATTTATTATTAGTATCTTTCTACTGACAGTTTTAAAATATTTTGTGAAAAGTATTGTAACTCTAAACTTATTGAAATAAAATCTATCGCTAAGGTTTGAATTACACTCTCTAGGGATGGAAGGACCGCATTATGGTGTTTGCAAAGTTTGTGGATGAAATTGACAAAATCCAAATTTTCTGGTATCAAAATGACATTGAACAAATTACCCAATAATATCTACAACATCTCCCAAATTCCTTTAATTATTCATTTATGCTCTCTTTGTTTCAGTGATAATATTTTCTAGAAAATGAGTCATCTTTTAAGAACTATTTTCTATAAAACTATTAAATTTTCTTATGTTTGGTAGCAACTTTAAATGAGTCAAAAAACAATCTCTTAACTTCCCTTAATATCCTAGTTTTTGATTCTCAAAAAAAAAAAAAAACTTCCCTTAATATCCAAGAGTTAGGCCTTTTTGGATATATACCACTGTAAGTTTCTTTAAAAGAACCTTTTCCCCTGTGTGTGTGTGTGTTAAAAATACTTAATATTCTAAATAAAATATTAAAAAAAAAAACTTCCCTTATTTAGCTTGTTGTGAAATAGAGTTTTTTTCCCAAAAAAAAAAAAAAAAATAGTGGAAAACAATCTTTAAAATAAGCTATACTTTTTTTATTAACCAAAGATATTTTTCTTTTAACTCATTTTTTTTATGCTACCAAATACTAGAAAACACAAAAATCTATAATTACACAAAGTTTTCTATCTAAACAAAGAGGTTAAAAAGTTTTACTTTTTTTCACTTGTGTATAATTAAAAGTTTTTCTCTTTACTTTAACCTTCTAACATATAGAAAGAATTTGATTATCATATTTTTAAAAGGTAGTACAATTCAAACTTTAGGCCAAATTTATTTTCCATCCTACTATATCTCTCTCCCATGATTTGAGGAGACATGAGGCTTATCAGTTATCACTTTCTTATATCACGTCCAATCGCATTAAGTATGTGTTTGAATACCGCTAAATTAAAAATTTATTGCTGAAAACAATAAAAATAATAATTTATGGGTTACTATTCATTGCTGAAAATACTATAGTTTTGCCTTAATGCACTATTCATGTCCCATGAACAATGTAAGAGGCGCTGGTAAAAAAAGAAAGGCAAAAGTGCTGGACACCAGACGCTAGCCGCTATCACAGAGCTTTTAATCTTATCAATAAGTTCTTTGTATTCATCAGGGAAAAACAAAATCAAGTTCTTTGTTTTTCTTTCGTACAGTACAGTGTACAGCCACCACTGCATGCATTCCAAACCCAACTGATTATATTTCCCCGTTTTTTGTACTAAAGATTCGAAGTCAGTAACATCCTACCAACCTCATTATGGGGCTTTTTTATTTTTTGAGTTTAGTATCATAATTTTTCATTTATAACCAAATTTTTTATAACACTTTTTATATAGTTCACACATCACAAAAGGTTATGGAGATACCAATTCACAATATGATTAGTTAATATACGATACACAATATAAATTTTGTTCATAGGCTTACAATTTTGACAAGAAAGCGTCTGACCATTAAGATAGGAACAAGTATTTTTTTTTTTAATAAAAGGAACATGGGGTAGTTTTGGTTGTGTACACAGGGGTAGGAGGAAGTTTATTTTTGAGTGATAAACATTGGGTAAGAATTTTGTATCTATTTACTATCTAGTGAAGAGATTTTATACTGTAGGTTTTTTGTTTTTAATTTTTATCTATTTACAGTTTTAACCTCATTTCTTACGTCTTAGGAATAAGAATAAGTTAATTAAATTAGGGGAATTTTTGGAAGTAAAAAAGGTAAAAACTAAATTTCTCAATTCTCTTAATATATAAAGATGATAATGTCTTTGCAACTAACACACACTTGAACAAATTCCAAAATCAACTGATGAGAAACCTAATAGGTACTCCCCTAGGTCTTCACTAATTAAGTAATTAACCTACATTTTCTTTTATGGAAATTAACCTTCCTGCCTCTGCAAAATTGGTTCCTGGTTTAGAACAAACTTCGATATTAAATTTAGGGTATTATTTGTTACTCACATATTACCATACACACATTTTTATGAATTGAAATTGTGAATTGTACTTTCAACTTAGGATTTCAGTTCCAAAAAAAAAAAAAACGTGTGTAACAGCTAACAGGGGCGTATGTCATTGGCTTTATACTTAAGTTTAACCCAATTGTTACGCCAAAGTTCCATTCAACAAAGATCTCATTCTTCCATTTTTTTTCTTCTGTATGTGAATGCAATATTGACCAAACACTTGCTTGTTTCGCCATTTCCATCAACCTCTACCAAATCTCAAATACATACTTTCCTCAAATTAATTTGATAAATTTTATTAAGCCAATTAGGTCCTGTTTGATAATAATGTTTAAACAACAAAAACTGTTATTTAAACACCACAACACGTATTTTCATACACTTTTTCACCCACACGTATTTCTACAAAACTTAAACAACGTTACTAGAAATCTCTTACCAAATAGCCCCTTAACAACTTCAGTTAGTTGCTAGTGAACTTTTCTAAGTTAGCATATCACTTCCCCCTTAATTATATTAGAAAAGGGAATGTCTCAAATTGTCAAAGTCATGGTCTGGTTGTTAGAATAGGATCTCTTTATTTTCATTGAAAATGGAAAATGAGGTTAATGTTTAAGATTTCATTATATAGCGATTTGTTTCAAAAAAAGATTTCATATTATAGAATTGATGGTGTACAGACATCCTTTAAAATTTAAATGAAGTAGTAGTGAATATACTTTTAAATTTATAATATTTATTTTGAAACATGTAATTGATTCATTTCTAATGAATATCTAGTTATATGACTCATTTATTAAGGAATGTGATACTTTAAGCTAGTGAGGATTTTCTTTTAGGTAAGTTTTATATTAGTGCAATATTACTTTCTAATGTGACTATCTTTGACGTCAAATTTTCTTTACTCTAGTCAATGTAATCATAACATATCACTTCAACAATCATGAAATGAATTGTGTTATTGGACATATTGTTTAGATTAATTCTTAACTGATATTATCTTTTGATTTTTTTTTCTTTCAATCTTTCAAAGTTTTTTTTGAAACTAGCAAAAGTACTAGTATTTTTTAGAATAACTGAAAAGTACTTTCGCCTTAAAAATGCAATAACAATATCATTGGTTCAATTGGTGAAATAATTTAATGTATATTGGCACTAAAAAGGTATTAGATTTTGTGAAAAAAATTATTATTATAATTTTAATTTATGGTTAAATTATTGATGACATGATTTTAATATATTTTTTAAAATGAACATTTCAAAATGAACGAATAGATAAACAATTTGATAACAAAATTACCTTCATAATTCTAGGGTATCTTAATTCATATTAACACCAAATAGGGAGTAGGGACAAAAAGAAGGTTGAGACAAGGACGAAACTGCTATTTTCAATCAATATATTTAACGTATGCAGTCATATTTATGCATTATGCATAACATTCCATTTGGTACCTACTGGAAAATTCATGCAATTCTTTTTTCTTTTTCCTTTTTTTTTTTTTTTTTTTTTTTGTTGTTATTGTTCTTTGTTGTTAAGCTCAACATTAGTGCTTCAATTTATCATTTACCATTAATATCTTTCTATTGACAGTTTTGAGATACTTTGTAAAAATTACTGTGACTCTAAAACTTATTTGAAATAAAATCCATCAGTTTTGAGATATTTTATGAAAATTACTGTGACTCTAAAACTTATTGAAATAAAATCAACCACAAAGGCTTGAATTACACCCTCTATGATGTATGCATCCCATATTTGTTTTGGCCTAGAGTTGACCAAAAACCCATTTAAAAAAATGATATTTTTCTAACTTTTAGAGCCAATCAAGTTGCTAAAATTCCTTCTTTCTCACATTAAATATATATTAAAAAAATTATAAAATAAATTAAAAATAAATAAATAAAGATGCTGAAATTGGTCCAGGGTACACGCAAGTGAGGGACAGAGAATCCTGACATGTCCGGCAAGCTATGGTATTTCTTCGTGTTGGCTGAACTTACAACAGTATCAGCAGGTCCAGAAGAGCAAGGATCATAATACGATCTTTCGCATTGCAACTGACTCTCTCTGGATATTGCTGGATTCTGGAAACTAGAGTTATGACTAGAGCTTAACCCATTTTGCAACTTTTGCCCTAAAGCAAAAGCCATCGAATCTCTACTATAGCTTGTGACACCCAATGATGGGGATCTCAAGGCTGTTGACTCCATTTGACTATTCAAGTGATCAGAGTTTCTGTCAATAGCCATTCGATAGGATGCAAGCTGATAACCATGTACTGTAACCGGCTGATAATCCAAACTTTCCACGGAAGGTAGATAGCGCACACTAGAATAGCGCCTCTCGCTGGAGTCTGGGACATTGCGGCTTGAATTCTGAACATATGCATCCAACAGCTGCACATGGTTGGACCACATTGAGGAAGATCCCCGTTGAACCCCATATGCCGACTCTGTACTCCTTTGCACATTCTGCTGCTTGGGAGAGTTGTATAAACTTGAGTTGCTCAAATGATCAGATCCCCTACCTCCCACCGATGGGAAGTATCCAGAAAATTCCTGTGCAGTGGTATCCACTTTCAGTGATGAAGAGGAAGGCTTAGAATCCACTCCCAGCAAAACATCCAGTTTCTTAGTCTTTGCTTCTTGAGTAGTTTGCCCATGGAAATCAAACAGTTGTCCCCAAAACTCATCAAGAACTCCAGCTAGCTGACGCCTTGCAGCACGTCCTAATCCTGCTAATCTTGAAAGACTTCCAGTACCACTTCCTCCTTCAGCACCGCTCCCACTGAGACTCCTAAATGATCCGGGACCCTCAGATGTTGATCAAGCTCTGGCTGATTCATTTTCAATTTTGATACCTCCACTCTTCACCTTCCCCTTGCGCACGTATCTAGCCCAATATCTGAGACAATACATTTTAGCCCATTAATCACCACAATTAAAAAGAATAAAATAGTCTCTCTCCTTTTCAATGTGGGATTAAACATTTTCACTAACTTCTCATCTTTCATATTCATTTCCACATCTTTACATTTATGTTATAACATTTATTCATTTTAATTATTTAATATTAAAATGCTCCAACAATCCCCCACTCATTTTAATATTAAAATTTTTAGTTAAAGAGAGATTACCAGGCAAAGATGGGTCACTATGCATTATGAAGGTGTGCTCTGCATTGAACCTTCACTTAGTAAAACAGCGATCTCAACTCCAGAGTCGTAGTGGTCTCCGACTTGAACTAGGACTGCTTTAGGGAAATTAAGCGTCACTGCTTACACATAATAACCCAGGTGTTGACAAGAGCTTTTATAGCTAGCACTTTACGACCGTGTGCTGGTCCCGGTTTCATGAGTGTATTTGAGACTAAGTCCAAATCTCATAGGGAGCGGCCCCACCCCCACACTCACATAGGTGAAATTTTGTCAAGGGTGCTCTTGTTACTTTGACACCCCACTCATAAGAACTACAAATTTCATTAAGAGTTTTTTAACTCATCCTCTCCACATTACAGGATAAATGCACTTACATCATAGGGATAGACAATTAAAAAATTATTTACAAAATAAATAATTAAAAATAAATAAATTGTGCATTTCTTACGACCATCATATGATTCATTTTTCCTATTGAACCCAATTCTCAGGATCTCTGGTCCTTAGGTTGGGTATCCTCATACATGGCTCATGATTTTATGGACTTTAGTCCCATCCCCCTCGATGTATTCCAGACTCTATCTTTTGCCAAGGCCTTGGTAAATGGATCTGCAAAATTATCATTAGATTTAATATAATCCACAGTTATGATGCCACCACTCAAATAAGATCGCATGGTACTGTGCTTTCTTCTTATAAGTCTGGATTTACCGTTGTAGTAACAGTTTTTAACTCTACAAATTGCGGCAGTGCTACCACAATGAATTAATATAGGTGGAATTGGCTTTTCCCAAAGTGGAATTTCATATAACAAATCTCTAAGCTAATTTGCCTCTTCACTAGCTAAAGCTAATGCTATTAATTCAGCTTTCATTGTTGAATTAGCAATTATTGTTTACTTTTTAGATTTCCAACAAATAGCACCACTACCTAAGATAAAAATATAACCAGTGGTAGAGAGAGAATCACCTGACAAAGTATTCCAATCGGTATCACTAAAACCTTCAATCACAGCAGGGTACTTTTTATAAAATAAGCCATAGTTTTTGGTACCAATTAAATATCTCATGACTCGCTCAATAGTTAGCCAATGATCTTTACTAGGCTTGCTAGTAAATCTGCTAAGCACTCCTACTGCATATGCAATGTCAAGCCTAGTACAATCAGTTGCATAAAGCAAACTACCAATGATACTACCATAATCCTTTTGATTAAAAATCTCATCATCATTATTCACAGGAAATAAATAAACACTAGAATCAAAAGGAGTAGCTACACTTTTGTGATAATAAAAATTATATTTTCTCAACATAATGTGATTGATCAAGATATATTCCATTACATGCTTTTGTAATTTTCATGCCCAAAATAAAATTAGCCTCACCAAGATCGTTCATATCAAAATGGCTTTTAAGCATATTTTTTGTCTCATTTATAACATGCATATTTGAGCCAAAAATCAACATATCATCCACATAGAGGCTAATAATAACATGTAAATTATTCCATGATTTAGAATAAATACATTTATCACATTCATTTGATTTATAACCATTCTCAATCATGCAGGAATCAAACTTTTCATGCCACTGCTTAGGTGCTTGTTTTAAGCCATATAGGGATTTAGTTAGCTTACATACCTTGCTTTCTTGTCCAGGCTCTACAAAGCCTTCGAGTTGATCCATATAAATCTCTTCCTCTATGTCCCCATTTAGAAAAGCAGTTTTTACATCCATTTGATGAATTTTCAAATAAAAAATTGCAGCAATAGCAATTAACAATCTAATAGATGTAATTCTTGTTACCGGAAAAAAAGTATCAAAGAAATCAAGATCAGCTTTTTGTTTAAAGCCTTTTGCAACAAATCTAGCTTTAAACTTATCTATTGACCCATCCGGTTTCAACTTTTTTCTAAGGATCCATTTACAACCTATGGACTTACAACCCGGTGGAAGATCTACTAATTTCCAAGTTCTATTAGAAATTAGAGATTCCTTTTCATCATTTACAGCCTCTTTCCAAAACATAGCATCAGGTGATGTTAAAGCCTCTTTTAAATTTTGGGGATTTTCCTCAATGTTAAAAACACAATAATCAGGACCAAAATCCTTTTCAACTCTAGCTCTTTTACTCCTTCTAGGTTCCATTTCAAAATTTTCTTGATTTTGTAAATGTGAAGTAGAAGAACTAGGTCGTGACAAAATATTTTCTTCTACCCCACTATTTTTCAATTTAAAAGGAAATTTTTCTTCATGAAAAATTGCATCACCAGATTCAAAAATTATTTTGTTTTCAAGATCAAAAAATATATAGGCTGCACTATTAATCGCATAACCAAGAAAAGCACAGGTAATAGCTCTTATACCTAATTTAGGCATTTTAGAGTTAGTAAGCCTTACATAAGCAAGACAACCCCATACTCTCAAATATTCCAAATTTGGCTTATGTCCTTTCCACATCTCAAAATGTGTGGTGTGTGACTTTTTATGTGGCACCCTATTCAAAACATGACATGCAGTTAAAATAGCTTCACCCCAAAAATGTAAAGGTGCACCAGATTCAATTAACATGACGTTTGTTAACTCAATTAAAGTTTTGTTTTTTCTTTCAACCACACCATTGGAAGCAGGTGAATATGGTGCAGTAGTTTCATGGATAATTCCCAAAGACTGAACAAATGAGTTGAATGCACTTGATTCATACTCACGGCCTCTATCACTTCTTATTCTTTTTATTTTTCTACCAAATTGATTTTCAACTTCTTTTAAAAAATCTTGAAATTTTTCAAAAGCATCACTTTTATTTTTCAACAAATAAACAGTTGTATATTTTGAGAAATCATCAATAAAAGTGATAATATATCTATTTCCTCCACGAGTTAAAATTCCCTCAAATTCACATAAATTAGAGTGAATTAACTCAAGCAATTCAGTATTTCTTACAACATTTTTATGAGGCCTTTTTGTAATCTTAGCTTGACTACAAGTTTCACATTTTTCAAAATCTTTTGACAGTCTTGGAATTAATCCTAAACTACTCATGATGCCCACATATCTACTATTTATATGACACAAACGAGCATGCCAAAAATTAATAGAAGAAAGCATATAAACTGAACTGGTAGATGCTTTATTATTTTCAACATTCAATTTAAATATTCCATCACAAGCATAACCCTTGCCCACAAATAATCCCTTTTTAGTGATTACATAATTATCAGATTCCATAATTTTCTTGAAGCCAGCCTTGTTAAGCAAAAAACTTGACATCAAATTCTTCCTCATGGACGGAGTGTAAAGTACATCTTTCAATGTTAGCACACGACCAAACATGAATTTCAATTCAACCTCACCACTCCCAAGAACCTTGGTTTTGCTAGAGTCACCAAGCATAACAATTTTTTCTTCTTCAAAAGGAGTGTACAATTTGAACCAATTTTTGTCATAGCAGACGTGCCTATTAGCACCAGAATCTGCCCACCACCCTTCAACATATTGCACCATATTGATGTTTGTAATCATAGCCACTAAAGGCTCTTTGTTTACGTTAGCCTGCGGGACAGTTTCACGTTTCCGAAATTTGCAAAATCGAGCAATATGCCCACTCTTGCCACAGACAAAACAGGATCTATTAAATTGATCTTGTGAAGGGGGTCCTTGGTTCTTATTGTAATTTTTATTTGGGTTTCCCCTTCCTTGAGGTTTATTATTATTTTTAAAGGCTCTTTTTTTAGGCTTCAATTGAACATTTCTAGGAAAATGATTTTTGGGCATATTATTATTGGATGAAATAAGGTTTACCTTTGTGATAGAATTACCATTGCTCTCTTGTGTCATGAGCGCATCTTGTCCTCTAGCCTCCTTCTCCACATGGATGCGTGTGATCAAAGTCTCCAAGGATGTCTCCTTTTGTTTGTACCGCAAAGTCTTTTGGAACTCCCTCCAAGATTGTGGTAGTTTATCAATTATGCCAGCTACCACCAAATTGTCTCCAATCTTATGCCTTCGGATCTCAATTCTGCTACAATCATTTGGAAGTTTTGTGCTTGATCCACCATCGATTTTCCATCCACCATTTGGTAACGGAAAAATCTGCTAGCAGCATACTTCTTTGCACCGGCCTCCTCGGTATCATACTTGTTTTGTAAAGCTTTCCAAATTTTCTTAGCAGAATTGTAAGTTGTATCATAATAATCATAGAAATGATCCGCAAGACAATTCAAAAGATAAGAATGACAATTATATTCATCTTTTGTATACTTATCTATTTTTTCTTGATGGAGACTATATTTTTCCTCACTCATCTCATCAGTAGGAACTTTTGATGGATTCTTGTCAATGAGGATGTAGGAGACTTTGAGAAGACTCAGGTAGAAGAGGATCTTTCCTTTCCACCTCTTGAAGTGGGCTCCCTTAAAGTGAAAGGGCTTGTTGAGATCTCCAACAGGCTTATTTGGTTTCTCTTGTATAGGCTCCATGAATGAATCTCCTTAAAATTGTTGGTGCAATCACAATAATAATGGAAATGATACAACGAGAAACTGAATAATACTTTTGAATATTATTAGTATAAAGAAAGGAATTACACAACACAATTTGGATTGAGGCACGACACTCACTCTCTTTAAGGAGATTCAAGCCCTTGGTTGGCAAAACTTCGTAACCAGTGCAGACCTTCTCTGACTTATCTCCCCCAGGATACAACAGTCCAACAAGTGTTGTATGGCTAGAACAACCTCTGCAAAAAGTGTTCAAGCCTAAAGCTCCACCAGAAAGAACACCCTTCCTTGCCAAGAATCTCTCTATTTTTTCTTTGTGTGTATTGTGTATTGCTGTAACTTGGATTGGGTCTGAATGAGTCTATTTATAGGCTCAATGGGCCTCACGAAATTAATGGGTTGGAGTTACATAACTAATTGTGAGATAAGGAGTTTCTGAAGAATAAATAAGCCCAAACGGGAAGTCCATTAAGTGGGTTAATGGCTTTTTATTGTCCATAATAAAAATGGAGTATTAATTGGGCTGTCAAGTAGAAGGATCCAAGAGGCTGATTCATTTCCAATTTTGATACCTCCACTCTTCACCTCCCCCTTGCACATGTATCTAGCCCAATATCTGAGACAATACATTTTAACCCATTAATCACCACAATTAAAAAGAATAAAATAGCCTCTCTCCTTTTCAATGTGAGATTAAACATTTTCACTAACTCCTTATCTTCCATATTCACTCCCACATCTTTACATTTATGTTATAACATTTATTCATTTTAATTATTTAATATTAAAATGCTCCAACACTTCTGAATGGGTGCCTCGCTGTGATATGCACTTCCAGTTAAATCAGATTCTTCTCTCTCAGTGGATGTATCAGGTACGGCCTTCGGCACGTCCCAATCCCACGCCTGAGCATCTAATCTAGCACTAGCAAATTTTAATGGGGTGGCTAATAGCCAAAGCATCAAACAAAGTGATGCACAAGCAGTGACAAGAAGAACTACATATGAGAAAGATATACTGCTTCCCATATTCCACTTCAAATTACTTACCCAATCGCTATTCCCAAATATCATTTCTACCACAAATATAAGCTTCAAGCCTAGCCGTGTTCATTCAACACTCTCCCAAACTATGGTTAAAACTTAAAACTCTAAATTTTTTTTGCTCCCGAGCCTCTAGGCACGTGGAAGCAGTGAATGTGCCATAGCTTCTTGTGGGAGTAGAGTGTCCTTCTGCCCTATTTTGGTGGTAAGGTCAGGTTCGTTTTTTTGTGGGTTGACAGAGCAAGAATGGCGGAAGAACTCGAAATGTTATGGCAGAAACTAAAAGTGACTGAAGAAGAGGAGGTGAATATCACGCTTGGGGATGAGTGCACGAGAGCAGCTTACGAGAGGGGAAAGAACTGTCTGGTTATGAAGGTACTGTCTAGAAGAGGTATTATGTTAAAGGCGCTCAGGAAAAATATAAGGATGCTATGGAAACCAAATAAGAGTCTTCAGCTCTCAGTGATCAGAGAAGAGCTGTTTCTAGCTGAGTTTGAAGACGAACAAGACAAAAGGAGAGTCATGGATATGAGACCATGGCACTATGAGAAACAATTGGTTCTTCTTCAGGAGTTTGAAGGAGAACAAGATCCGAAAGACATGGTGCTTAAATGGTCACCGTTCTGGGTGCAAATTTATAACCTTCCCCTCAAGAGCCGAACTAGAGAGACGGGGAGAGCCATTGGAGCTAGTCTGGGAAAGGTTCTAGATGTAGATGTGGCAGACACTGGAGTCCAATGGGGAAGATGTCTTCGAGTTCGGGTCAAAATAGATGTCACACGGAAACTAATTAGAGGCCAAAAGATTAATATTGAAAAGGAAGAAGCTAGATGGGTGCAATTCAAATATGAGCGCCTGCCAAACTTTTGCTATAGGTGTGGACTGTTGGAACATGACCAGAGAGAGTGTTCGGAAAGTGTGGGAATTGACAAGGGAGATAAGAAGGGCGACCTCCAATATGGGGCCTGGCTGAGAGGGGATCCAGTTAGAAGATTAGGAGGGGAGAGTGGCTTTTCAAAGAAGAAGGAAGGTGGGATATCAATAAACGGGGATAGGGTCAGTGTGGAAGAGGAGCGGAACAATCTGGAGAAATAGAGAGAAGTGGTGGCGCGTGAAAAACAGCCGATTGACGCCCCTTTCCTCGAGGAGGGCGCTATAGGGCAGCAGGTGGAAAAGCCTGTTGGTGGTGAGCTGACCACTGAGAGTATTCACGAAAATGGTAATGCCAGTAAATTTGGGGAAAACACAATGGAAACGCTAGCCCAGTTAGGAAAGGAAAAATGGGAAAAAGGGACAGCATTAAGCGGGAAAGGAGAAAGCATGCAAAAGGTGACAGAGACAACACAAATTGAGATCCCAACGTTTGATTTCAAGTCAGCACGTCAATGTTCACCATGTGATGGCCCAACGGGCTTGGACTTAGAGTTTACTGAGGATGGCCTAGTGGCCATGAATTACGAAGTGGATATGGGCTAGGTTGCGGATAAATTAGGCCCAACGAGTGGCCATTGGAAAAGGAGGGCTCGGGCTAGTCCGGGTATTGAAAACAATGACGTGTTAGGCCCTATTAAGAAGAAAAGAGAGGGCTCTTCTCTGGAAGAGATTGATCAGAGCACAAAGGAGTTTAAACGGAAGAAAACAGAGGCGCAGAGCAAAGGAAACTCAGGAAAGGAATTAAGTAAGGATGGCAGTGTGGCGGGTGCTGCGAGGCAGCTTCGCCGAGCCCAATGACTATTTTAGCATGGAACTGCCGGGGAATGGAATCTGCTCCGGCGGTTCGTGCTCTCACTAATGAGGTGAAAGGTTGCGATCCGATGTTGGTCTTCCTAGTGGAGACCAAAGCCAATCGAAACAGAATAAAGGGTTTACAGCGGAAGCTTGGGCTAACTTAGGGAATAACGGTGCCAGCCGATGGTCGGAGTGGGGGTTTGGCATTGCTATGGAAGGAGGGTTTCGATGTTCGCTTCAAGAGCTGCTCAAACTCGCACATTGATGTGGTAGTGTGCGAAGGAAATGGCGCTCAACCATGGCGGGCTACGGGGTTCTATGGACACCCCGATTCAGGTATGAGATCAATCTCTTGGAATTTACTTGAATCTTTAAAAAGACAATGCAATATGCCGTGAATTGTGTTTGGGGATTTTAATGAGATTCTCAACTCTGATGAAAAATTAGGATGGTTGGATAGAGATGCTAGGCAGATGGAAGGGTTTAGGGAGTGTCTGAGTAAATGTGAACTTTTTGATATGGTTTTTGTGGGACAGAGGTTTACTTGGTGTAATGGGAGAATTGGGGAACATAGAATGCTTATCCGGTTAGATAGAATGGTAGCTAATGAGGAGTGGCTTAAGTTGTTTCCTGAATTGAAGGTGTTTCATAGATCGATGGCGGCTTCTGATCATTGTCTTTTGTCTCTGTCTCTTAAAGTGAGGGGGTCAAGAAGGGGTTTTAAGAAGAGATTTATGTTTGAAGAGATGTGGACTAGGGATGAGGGCTGTAGAGAAGTAATAGAAAAGGCATGGGATCCGTTGAACTGTAATCCTGAAATGCTGATTCAGAATCGTCTTAAATGCTGCAAAGATTACCTTCAGGACTGGAACCGCATGGTGTTTGGGAATGTGAATAGAGTTCTGAAGCAGAAACAAAAGCGTCTACAGCAATTGGAAGAGATGAATTTACTTCATGAGTCAGCGGACGAAATTCAAGTTTTAAAAAAAGAGATAAACGAAATGATGCTTAGGGAGGAAATGATGTGGAATCAGAGATCAAGGGCGTCATGGATAAAATGTGGAGATCGAAATACAAAGTTTTCCCATGCCACGGCAAGTAATAGGCAAAGGAAGAACAGAATTGAGGGATTAAATGATCTAGAGGGGAGGTGGAGAGAGGGAGAAGAGGAAGTTGAAGACATAATTTTAAAGTATTTCAACGACATTTATAGCACAACCTTTCCAACAGACTTTGAAGCTAGTCTCGGTGCAGTGGGTAGAAGAGTGTCAGAAGCCATGAATGCCGAACTCCTGAAGGAATTTAAAGAAGTGGAAGTGTGGCGAGCCTTTATGCAGATGCATCCAACAAAGTCCCCCGGCCCCGGATGGTATGTCCCCTATATTCTTTCAAAAGTATTGGGATGTGGTGGGTCCTCAGGTTACCCAAAGTGTCATTCAAATCCTTAGGACTGGTATTATGCCTATTGGGCTGAATGATACTTATATTTGCTTGATTCCTAAAGTAAATTCCCCTCAAAAAATCACTGAATATCGCCTAATAAGCTTATGTAATGTAATATATAAAATTGTTGCCAAGGTTCTTGCAAATAGGTTGAAAAGAGTTCTTCCGAAAGTGATTAATGATGCTCAAAGCGCTTTTGTTCCGAGAAGACAAATCATAGATAATGTCCTTGCTGCTTTTGAATTTATGCATTGCATCAATCAAAGGAGAAAGGGCAAAGAAGGTTTAATGGCTATTAAATTGGATATGAGCAAGGCGTATGACCGGATGGAATGGGGTTTTTTGGAAGCGATGATGAGGAAAATGGGATTTCAGGATCGGTGGATATCTTTAATGATGATGTGTGTTAACACGGTCTCATACTCGGTGTTAATCAATGGGGAGCCTAAGGGTAGAATCGCCCCTTCAAGAGGCCTTAGGCAAGGGGACCCAATCTCCCCGTATCTATTTCTTCTTTGTGTGGAGGGCCTCTCGGCCATGCTCCAAAGGGATGAGGCTGATAATAATCTTAGGGGTATCTCAGTGTGTAGAGGGGCTCCATGGATTTCCCATTTACTCTTTGCGGATGATTGTATTGTCTTCTGCAAGGCATCGGTGGATGAAGGGCGTAAAATCACCAAAATTTTGGAGAAGTATGAAAAGGAATCTGGGCAGAAGTTAAATAAAGAGAAGACTTCTCTCTTCTTTAGCAAAAATACGATGAGGGAGGTTCAAGAAGCGGTAAAAGATATGTTTGGGGCTGAGATTATTCTTCAACATGAGAGGTATCTAGGGCTGCCCCCTCTGGTTGGGATGGGAAAAAAGAAAGCTTTCAACCGCATTAAAGACCAAGTCAGGTGTAAAATAGCTTGCTGGAAGGGGAAGTTATTATCACCGGCTGGCCGTGAGATTCTTATAAAGGTAGTTGCTCAAGCTATGCCAACCTACACCATGAATTGTTTTAAAATCCCCGACTCCCTGTGCAGCGAGCTAAACTCATTGATTAGCAATTTTTGGTGGGGGCAGCGTGAAAAAGAGAGGAAACTAGCTTGGATTTCTTGGGAGAAAATGTGTAAGCCAAAAGTGAAGGGGGGTATGGGTTTTAAAGACCTTAGGGCCTTTAATTTAGCTTTGCTTGCAAAACAAGGGTGGAGGCTCTTCCAAAATCCGGGTTCTCTCATTCATAGATTTCTGAAATCGAGGTATTTTCTGGATAGCAACTTCATGGAAGCTCAACTAGGTCTGAAACCATCATACACATGGAGGAGTTTGCTGGTAGGGAGAAACGTCCTTGACAAGGGGCTGCGATGGAGCATAGGAAATGGGCAAAGCGTGAGAATATGGGCTAATAGCTGGTTACCAACTCCAAAATCTTTCAAGGTGGTAAGTCCTCGGCCCCAGGAGTTTAATGGAACCATGGTGGAATCTCTTCTTGATCGGGTGGCAGGGGGCTGGAACAAAAATCTGGTGAGTAACATGTTCCTCCCTTTCAAATTGGGGGCCATTCTAAGTATTCCTATTAGTCTTTCTTTCCCTGAGGATTCTTTATTCTGGGCATGGACCCAAAATGGGAGGTTTACGGTGAGCAGTGGGTACAAAGTGGCCTGCAACTAGTTGTTGGAACAAAGAGGCAATTTGGAAGGGGGTGAGGCGTCGAATCCAAAGAAGTGGAAGGAGTTTTGGTCTTTGATTTGGGGGCTAAACTGCCCAAGCAAAGTAAAGCAATTTATGTGGAGGGCATGCAAGAACACACTTCCTACAAACTACAGCCTTAAGCTTAAAAGAATTCCCGTGGAGGATGCATGTGGGGTATGTGGAAAGGTTGAGTCGTCGGGGCATGCTCTTTGGGACTGTGAGGTTGCTAAAGCTGTTTGGAGGGAGTCAAAGCTTTCCTTGCCAAAGTTTCGTAGTCCCTTAAGAGACTTCTTAGATCTGGTGTGGAAAATTTGGGAAGATAGAAGGGAGTTCAGTTGGGAGACGTTTGCAACCACTGCTTGGTGCATCTGGAAAAACAAAAATGCTACAAAGTTTGAAGGGCGGAACAAAGTAGGGAAGATGGTTGCGAGGGAAGCAGAACTGTTGGCAGAGGAGTTCAGCGCATCTAATATAGCCGTGGCACATTCAACGGCTACGAGGATTGGAATTTGGAAGCCTCCGTGTGAGGGGTGGTACAAAGTAAATGTGGATGGAGCGGTGTTTAAAGAATCAAGTAGTTGTGGAATTGGGGTTGTAATTAGGAATGCGCAAGGCCAGCTCATGGGAGCAATGAGCAAGAGGTTAGATATTCCTTTGGGGGCTACAGAAGTTGAAGCTAAAGCTTTTGAGGAAGGTCTACTACTTGCTGGGGATCTTGGGCTCAAATATGTGATTTTGGAAGGTGATGCTCAAATGGTGACTAATGCGCTGTCGGGTAAATGTTTTCCCCCTAGTTCAATCCAAGTGTTTGTAGTAGGGACTAAGTTGTGGAGGCAGAAGGTTCTTGACTAGAAAATCAGTCATGTCCGTAGAACAGGAAACCATGCAGCCCACCTTATGGCTAGGAATGCCAAGTTTGTATCTGATTGTGTGGTATAGGTGGAGGATACTCCACCTATTATTCAATGCCAAGTGCATAATGATGTAATGCTATTGAGTCAAAGTTCAAGTTAATGAAAGTTATTTGAGTTGATTATCAAAAAAAAAAAAAGTGATAATGGCTAAAAACTCCATAATCTGAGAAATTTTGTAGACACCTATTATTGATCTGGATGCAGCAACACGGAAAAGGGGGATCACAGAAGATGGAAGCAGTAAAGCTACCATCACCTGTGTGAATATAAGTAGTTGATACATCCCATCAGCTCCTAAACTCCACACACAATAAAGGGCAAGAACAATGGCAATAACTCTGATTGTAACACAATGAAGCCAACCAGGAATATCCAAGTTCAAGAAATCATGCAAAACTACTCATCCACATAGACTCCAGGTTAATGACGTGATTTGATTTGAGAAAAACAGAACAAATAGATAGACATAAGGATTTCAAATCGAAGCCCTCAATATCCCCAATCATCAGCACTCAGCACTCAGCAGGTTTTGAAGACCTCGTTATCCCCAACTAGTAGCTTGTTTTTGGATTATTAAGTGCAAAAAAAAATCCCCACAAAGGAGCAAGGTTTCATCTTTTCCCATAAAAAAATAAAAGAAAAAACAAGAAATCAATTTATCTTAAAAGTTTACAAACAAGTAAACACAATTCTCAAGCAATATTAAAGTTTTATTGTGCCTCTGCATTAATTACACACTAGCCTAAATGTTTTCAATTCACAAGTTCATTGTTACATCTACCGGAGCAAATGTGGCTCTTTAATAAGGGGAAACTGACATGTGAGTCATAACATCTTGATATGGACAAAAGGTGTTAGCAATGACAACTTCATAAAATTTAGACATAAGAATATTACAATTTCATTTAAAGGTTGAAACCGAGTGTAGATAGAGATTATCCCCATCCCACAACATTTTAGAGAGAGAGAGAGAGAGAGAGTGAATAGTTCATATGGTTTTATACGACTAACATTCAAAAAGACAAGACAGGTCTTGGATGGGTTTCTAAGAACTATGGGATAAAGAGGGGCTAGTTAATCCAAGAGTTCACAAGTTTGCGTGCAACAATAATGACCCAAATCCAAATTATCAATCCAGATGTTATTGCATGTATACCGTATACATCATATAGCACAAGGCTAACAAAAAGTTAATAGGCCTACCTTGTTCACAAGTCATTTCATCTCATACTGTAAGAGAATAAAACATTTGTTTAGGGAAAAACTACCAAAGTGGGAAGAAAAGTTATACCCCAAGTATTGTAAGACTAAATAAAATTGTTAGCATTTAGTAGGGTTTGATGCCCCTTGAGGTAGATCCCCAGGATAATAGCTTCCTGGTGAATATGTGCAAAAGATAAGTGCAAATTGCAAATAGAAATAAACTAGAATAGGGTTTCATCTTTTCTATAACAAAAGGGGGGAAAATCAATCTCTCCTAAAAGTTTGAAAGAAAAAGTTAGGAACACAATTTTCATGCAAGATTATGGTTTTATTGTGTCCTTGCACTAATTACACACTAGCCAAAATCTATTCAAATCATAAGTTCATTTCTTTTGGGTTAAATTGGATGATCCCAAAGACGGTGGTAGCATTATCAAGCATGTTGGAAGGAACAGTTCAGTAAACAAGATGGCAATGAAGTATGGAAGGCAGTTCCTCTAAGTTTGATGAAATGCATTCGGAGGAAAAGGATGTGCCTTATTTTCAATGGAGAGAAATATCTATAGATAAGCTGAAATCTTTACTTCTAGGGACACTATATCTGTGGATAAAGACCATGGTTCACTTTTCATATACATATTTCTTGCCGATTTTACTTTAAAAAAAAAAAACCATATTTCTTGTTGATTTTAGATCCTTTTGACTTTTAGATTTTTGTTTTCGGGGTTCTCCTGTATATGCCTTGTGTACAAGGGTTGCTCCCCTTGTGCGCTTCTTCTACTGAAATTAATTATTACTCATTAAAAGAATTAAAACAAATTCATTGCTACTTTTACAAGAAAAAAACATGTCATTTTAATATAAAAATATATAGCTTTACTAAATCTCATGCAATGATAGGTAGAAGCTAACATGTGAGTCATGTTTACTTGTTTTTTTATTGGTAAGTTACAAGCATCCTATGAGTCTTGAACCCAAAACCTCACCCTCCGTATCATAATAATGAAAAAATAAAGTATTGGTTGAGACATAGCTCATGGACACAAAGTGATAGACACAGAAAACTTCAGAAAACTTCAAAAAATTTATGGATAAATCTACAAAAATTCCATTCAGGGGTCAACCAAGTGCAAAAACTATCAAAATCCCTCTTTGTTTGTTTGTTTGTTTTTTTTTTTTTTTTTTTAAATTATACATATAAAGTGGAGTTCCTATTTCATAAGTCTAAAAACCAAAAAAGAAAAGAAAGAAGGTCCTTTTTTCTTTTAAAGAAAAGACCTCAATAACCAATTGAATGCAGCCCAACAAAATAGGGTGTGGTCAAGATTCTAAGAGGGGCATCTAAAGCACAGAATAAATAAGTCCAGCAAGAGCATGGAAATTGTATTTACGTATTCAATAGTCAAACTTTAAGCCACACACTTCTTGTTTATTATAAGTTATTCCTTAAGGGCTTTTAACTTCTAATGAGCAATTTATATGAGCTGCAAAATGGTCTAGACCCATCAAACCACATCCCGTGCAAGTGAAATACCATGTTTTCATTCTTTTCTACATTCTACAAACTAGGATCCAGAATTTAGGAAAGCTACATGCAAGTAATCTAATTAACTTCTTTAATAGTGACACGAGAAATTGGAGAATTTGCCTACATATGCTTGTGGTGGGCCTAGGTTTATAACGATTTGTGAATGTAGGGTTTAGATTTGTAAAAGAAAGTTTTACAACACAAAATTGGCTTTATTTTGGTAAGATTTTTATGCCTATTTGATAGAACAAGTATGTAAAGTTTAAGGGTTTCCAAAGATGAGGAAGGATTTGACTTTGGCTTATAAGGATGAAGGGACAAAAATTTATAGAGTTCTATTAACACTATCTGTGAAAAGTACCTCGAGAAGTAGAGGAAAAAAGGAGATAAGAGAAATGGAGAAAAAAGAACAATAATGCCAACATGTCTCCATCCTTTTTTTTATAGGCCATGTCTCAATCCTAAACACACTCAATATTTTTAGTAATCAGTCCATATACTCTTCAAGTACAATCTATACAAACCTATCCAGGTGTAAGGAAAATGTCTACCCTAGGTATTGGAAGAAAAAACAAGATACATACAGCAGGGTTTGATGCCCCTCAATGCAGATCTACAGAACAGTTTCTTGCTTATGGATTCTTTGGTGCAAGAAATATATGCAAAACCAAATCCTTCATTGCAACCCAACCCAATAAGTTGTGATCATGTTTCACAGAATTATCATGTCAGTTTGGTTTCAAAATAATGATCCAAAATGTTCAGGTTGGCTCATGGGTTAAAGAGGCAGAGCTAATTCAAGAATTAGGGTATTTTAAACTAGTTTCATAATTCTAAACTGTTGGATGCTTCAAACATTAATCTTACATTACTCAAGGTGATACACTCCATTTGAACTGAATTTTCCATCGGTAAACCACATGGAAAATTCAAATAATGATAATCTTATAGACTTTTGATGTACATGTAAGTCTAGAAAAGAGAGTAAACTATTTATTACATTATTGCGTAGCAGTAGTTGACTTGGATTCAAAACATTGAACTATAATGAAGATAAAAACAATAATGAGTAACACAAACTTCATGATAAATAAAGCTAATCAATCCATGCTATGTTTAATATGAGCACATCAAGCCCCAAAAAACAAAACATAATGTTAAAAGTTAAAACAAGATGTAGTTGTGTTGTTTAGTGACATTCAAAATGTAATTGAAGATAATAGATTAAAAAAATGCTCATGCTAATGGATGCCCTTAGGGCAACAGTTAACAATTCATTTTAGAAAAGTTTAGACGCTACTTTATAAAAAATGGGAAAAGCTGTCAAAACATTAATTGTTTTTTTCTTTTCTTTTCCCATAAAAACTTTCTTTAAATGGATTGTTAACCATTACCTTAAGGGCATCCGTTAGCATTTTTCTTTTAAAAAAAAAAAAAAACTTAGACTATGAAAAAGAAAAGTACAATTGACCAACTAACAACCTCAAAATAACTGGTGGGAAAGGAAAGCTTTATAATAATCATAAAACAAATATGTAAAATATATAATAATGAAGGAAACAAAAACTTTACCTTCCAAAACTAACACCCCTTTTGCGATCTCCCCCAAATAATCAATTTTTACCAATTAACACCCAATTTCAAAGAACTGTATCATGCACCCCATAAATCAAGGGAAAAAAATATACAAAAACTATGCCTAATACATTTGGTGACATGGTAGTTTAGTACATGTGGCATATGCCATATCAGACATTTATGTTTAAAAATAAGAAAAAATACAATAGATTTAATTAGAAAACTAAGAAAATAAACAATTTCTAATTTTTATTTGACATGCCAAGGATACTAAACTGCCATCTCATTATATCTGTTATGGGTAATTTATGCATTTTTCACATTTAGGGGTACATTGCTACAATTTCTTAAAATGGGGTGTGAATTGCACACATCAATATTTTAGGGTAACATTGCAAAATCAGTGATACTTTAGGGTGGGTGGTAAAGTAAATTCACCCAAAAAGAAACAACATCTAATCCACAACTATAGCTTTGAAGTAAGAATATTCACCTCAATTGTAAATCTATTTAATGAAGGAGTTGTGCATAGTAGGGATGTGCAAAGGAGGAGGCAAAACAAGCGGGAAATTCAGTATAAATTCCAATTATTTGAGATTCCTTAAGTTGGGCAAATTGGGGAACTGTGTTAACTTCTGAAAAATTTAAATCACAACAGAAATTTATAAGCTTTCTTCTTTTGTTTCCACATTCTTTCTTTCAAAAAATAAAGAGAGCGGTGGGAGGGAGCAAAAAAAAGGATTTACATACTAACCTCGGTATCTATGTCCAATACAAGTGTCTCTAGCTGAAAGATATAGCTTGGAGGCTGGAAAAGACTCTTGATGATATAGTAGGCATGAGGTCTTGCAAAAGGCTGGGGTGTGTACTTGAATGAAATCTTTTCCACAACTCCTAGATATTTAAATGACACAAGTTTTTTTGCATAAATATCAAGACTTTCCAAGACACAAGAGAATACCTCGAAGTGCTTTAACTTGAGTGATGGGCTGGAAATTTTGCAATTCATCACATGTGACATTGATATATATAAGGATTCAAGAAGTGGGCAAGCAAATAAAATGTATTCGAGAGCTTTTCTAGTCACCTCGACAGAGCACAAATGAAGTTTAGTTAACGAATCAAGTTTGTAATTACGAAGCACTGGAGGCATAAGAGTGTATGACCAGTTATTTAAAGCTTAATTACATGTGAAAATCAAATGAAGCCTTTGAACTCCCTTTTGAAATGCAAAGCTGATCCAACTATCAATATTTTTCAAATGATCACCATACATAGAAAAGTGAAGGCAAAATTCATCTAAATGTGTACCCTTATCGAAATTCAGTACTTGATTCACCCAATCAACAAATCTCTTCCTTTGAACAAGAAATGGTGGTATGTAGATACAAATTGAGACAAATCAAAGAGAGTGGGAGTGGGAGGTTGAGCGTTTAAAAGATTCACTATGCTCACATCATCTAACTCTAAATGAGTAGCGACAGTCCACAAGTAACACCATCTATGGGAGAGGACACTAGTTCTTATTACTTGTCTCGTTTTGGATGTTTGCTTGGTTGTGACAGGAATTTTCTATTCTTATGGTTGTCTACTTGGCTGTTACAAGAATTTTTTGTTTTTATCATTATGCATCTACCATCTTTCATACTCCAATAAGAAATTAGAGGAAACAGTATCATTATGGGCAAAAGGTAATAATAATAATAAGATCCAAAGGTAACATGGTCATCTTAAAGGAGCCATCCCAAACCCCTACCTTAAACTTATTGTGTGGCAACATCTTTTCCAGTCTACCATGAAAACAAATTATTGTTAGATTGCAAGTTTTTCAAGAATGTCAAAGTTTATTTCGTTACTCAACCATTCCACTCACATGCGATCCAAAATTATAATTGTAAATCTGAAATAAAATATATAAATTGCATAGGTTTTGGATTTAGCTATAAATATTCACCTCCCCTCACCCCCAAGAGGTTTTCTCCCATGATGATTTGGTAGGTGAACAAGAACAGCAAGCAAGTTTTAACCTTCAAGCTGGAGAATATCAGTGATATTAAGAGAACGCCTCCTAAACATCCCTTTTGGAATGGCCTTTTTGTGCCCATTTAAATATATACTTCAGTAGAATAAAAATCATATAGAGACAATGAATGAATGAAATAGTACATCATATCACCTTAAACAGCTGTCCAATTCACATGTAACTTCGAAAATTATTTTCTTATTTCATTGGCTATTTTGATGACCACAACTTTCCCCCTCATTTAAGATGATTTTTTTTTGTACTTAGAATGCAGTAAAGTTGATATTTTTAATATTTAGGTATTATTTAAGTAAAATAGTAGATGCTAGAAAAAAAGTCTAACTTCACATTTTTATTAACAATTACTTCAAAGAAATTTCATATATCTTAATAGAATTTGTAATTTAGATATACCTAATAACTATGGTTGTAACAAATAATATGCAAATCCACCCAAAAAAGGAAAAAAAAAACATTGAATTTTTAAAAATTTGAGCCTTATCTACTTGTATATCATGTAATCAATGCAACTTGAGTCTTGAGGTTACTAAGATCATTTGTTAAATAGGTAGGATATAGCCCAAACACACCCCCCCCCCCCCCCCCCATAGACCTAAAATGGTCATATTATCAGCAACTGACCAATGTCCCAACCCCCAACCAACTCAAATTGCACACAAACCAATAAACAGCCTAATAAGCTTCATCTTAAAAACAAAGTTCCCCAAAACTACACCAATAGACAACCATAATAATACAATAGATTCAAAAAATAAAGAATTAAAGGCTCAACCTAAATGAAAAATATACAGAAAAATTAAAACAACAGTGGTCTTTTTATAAACAATTATTATGAATGTTGAAATTACATTGGACACATTGATAGATCACTTTTGACATTGCTGGTGGTCTTTATTTCTTGAATGAAAGTAATTGTGTGTGGGTGACAGTCAAATTAATGTGTAGCACTACCTCCCAACAGGTGGCTATTATATGCGTTTCTTGACATTTGGGGTTTCTCCAAGAATACAGTCACAATGAGCTGGAAAGCTACGATCTATACAATAGTAGAACCATTGTTTGGGATCTCGTTCTTCTTCACAGATCTCATAGTAATATTCACCAGAGTCATCTTCAGGAATATAACAAAGAGTGAAGGGATGCTCATGTTGGTTGTACCATGTGGTTTGTGGTAGTGTAGCGCATTTTAAGTCTAGAACAAATTCACAAGTGAGGCAGTAAAATACTTTAAAATTTTCAGAATTGCAATTACTACACTTTTGTTGAGAGTTTGTTTTGGAGAGGTAAAGGTGATGCTCATGACAAGCAAGAGTGAGGGGGTCTGATAATGAAATACATGGAATATTGTAATTACGGTTGCACTCCTGACAACTGTTTCTTAAGCCATTACACAGCTGGCCAGCGGTACCACTGAAAAAAGAAGCTTCTTGATAATTGAGGGTGAGAGGGTGTGAATGAAGTGGGTGTTGTTTTATTTTGGGTAATTTAGTACAAGATGTATGAGGAAAGAAGTTGCATTGGATACAACTGTAAAATGGAGAGAGAATGAATTGTACGCACTCGTTGCATTTTGTGTTATTTGGAATCTCATCAGTAAGCTTCAAATCACGTTGGTGGCTGAAGTGTTTGATTTCTGTGACTATTTCAGCTCTGCCCTTCCCCACAGTGGTTTTTTTGACTTCACAAATTGTTAAGTCAAGGGATTGATGGAGCTCTAGATCTGAGGACTACTCCTCTTTAAGTTCCAGCAAATTTATGTACTCCCTGTTAAAGTGGAGCATAGCACAATAGAGGTGGGCAGCAAAATCGCATCTTGAGCAATAGTAAAGCCAGAGTGTATCCACTTTTCGAACACAGAATCGACAAATTGGAGAGTCGGATTGATGGACTTCAAGAGAAGGGGTGAGGTGGAGAGGGTGGTTGTGACGATTAACTTTTAGTTTGTGTGGGCAAGCAGCACAACGTGAATGCAAAGTGAAATCGCATTGGGCACAAAGGTAGGGCAGATTGCCTTCTTTGCCACAAAAGTCACAAGTGAACTTCATCAGCTTCCAAATGCGAGTCAATTGGTGGTCATGGACTTCAGTTTCCATGGTCATGAGTGATAAAGAAGAACAACTGATGTGAACGTTGAAGTTGCAACGGTAACAACAATAACCGTATTCACCACTCTTTGCTCCACAAACGTGGCATTTGCTAAATTCGTCATATTCTTCAATGTTGTTGTCATGATATGCATACATGTTGAAGAGAATAAGAGGATGATTTGGGTGTGAGGGATGGTGCAACCCAAGGGGTAGTTCAGCACATGATTTATGATGATAGTAGTTATCATTGCAATCGCTTTCTATACAACTATAGCTAGGACCAAATACTGGTTCCCAGCACCCCCGACAAGGATCTCCACTCCTCTCGTCTTCATTAAAAACCAACGGATGCTGCCAATGCCGCCAATGTTGAAGCTCCATCTTTTGGGCAACATCAAATTTAGTTAGAAAATAATCACTGTGCAAAACAAACAGAGAAAGAGAGAGAAGCACATGAGATGCTTGATTGAAGTCTGGCAGCATTTGTTTTCTCACTAATTATCATCAACATGGAACAATTAGTAAACTTTTGTATAAAGAGTAAAGACCAATACCAATTAGACCATCTCGCACTTCTCCACTAAGCTTAGACACTAATGCTCTCGCTAGCTGGGCTTGCTCAAATTTGATTTGGAAATCCAATTTTTAATGTCAGCTTGTGAGATTAGAGGTGAGGATTATGGGATTTTAAGAAAGATATTTGGGTTCATTCGGAGGTGGATGTTGATGAGTTTGGAAGTGTCTAGAATGACTTCTTTGTTTATAAAGTCACCCAATTTATGTAGAAATAGAATGGGAAATCCATTTCCCATTTGAGTTTGGACTCGTTTGGAAGGATCTAGAACACTATCTATTTTGAGTTTACAGCTCGTTTAGAATTAGGGCTAGAGAATGTGGCTGGGCTTATTGGGGAATTTATTTTGGATCGCTGCATTCAAGTACAAGTGATTTGCGGGTTTGTCAAATTTGGGGTGGGACTGGGTGGTGGTGTATTTTGTAAGTTAACAAATAGTATTAAATAAAACTACTGATTTAGTTTCCCTAAAGTAATGTTTATTGGTTTTTTTTTTTTTTTCCAACGTAAAATGTGGAAGACCTTTTGAAAAGTTATAAATATTGAGATAAATAAGAGTTTTTAAATGGGTATTTGAAAATATTATGAATTTTCAACTAAGGCTATTAATAGAAGGAAAAAATGAATATTTGATAGGCACTATGTGTAAGTTATTATTTGCATTACAAAATGAGTTATATTTTATTAGGGTCCTCATGTCAAATATCTGAATGTAAGAACATCTTAATTTGTTGGTCTCCACTCTTCATATAAAATGATAGGAATAAAATAATAATAATAATAATAAATCTAAGAAAAAACGAGAAAGACATTATGCTTCCACAAAAGTTTCAACTATGTCTTTAATTGATCTCCCATTTCTTGTGACTAAAAAAAACTTAGATTTAATAGTAGAAGGCATTGACAACTAAATGTTGTGAAATTTTGCATATGATAAACCTATGATAGGTATTTAATAAGATTGTGATTCAATAATATATCTCACAAAAATATATTGTTAATTCAAGTACAAATTAACAACTAAATAAGCCCAAAAGTTTACTACATTTAACATCTATATGACAAATTTTAAGCAAGCAAATCAACTTACTATTAAAAAAAACACACATCTATATAAACAACTATCTATACTTACATAAAGAAGAATTCAATTTTGGCTTCAAAACACACCTAGGAAAGCTTCCAAATTAGCCTAAATTTCAGATCTTTTCAAAGCTAAGTTTATGTGAAATTCATCTATAACTTCTTCTATATATACGATCATTATGCCACTATGCCAAAAATACCTTCCCCAAACAAAAAAGAAAGTGAAACGAAGAAAGAATATAAGAAGCAAACACAAACAAGTATTGATTCTTGCTTGTTTAGATTTATATACCTAAGGCTTTTATGCTTGCTTGAATAGATTTATATACCCTTCTTTCTATTTAATTTTGCTTCAAAACACACCTATGGAAGCTTCCAAGTTAGTCTTAATTTCAATTTTGTTAAGCTAGGTTCACGTGGAGTTCATTTATAACTTGTTCTACTATCATTATGTCATTGTGCCAAAAATACCTTCTCCAACACAGAAGAAAGTGAAACAAAGAAAAAATATAAGAAGCAAACAAGTAGACAAGTCATTAATTCTTGCTTGCTTAGATTTTATATCTAAGGCATTTATGTTGCTTTATTAGATTTATATACATTTCTTTCTCTTTTATTTTATGTTTTTTTCCCCATGGTTAGACTTCATTCTAACTTTTCTTCTTTCTTTTTTCCACCATTCTTCTCCTAATTGTGTCCATACTATCGATTTATTCTCTAATTCATTAATTAATGAAATTTATTTAGACATCTCTATCTAGATTATATACACATATAATTCTATCTCATTTGTGATATTTGGATTATAACTTTTTTAGGTAATATATAATCAAAATTGTAATTTAGAAATTTCTAATATGGATTTCTATTGATAATGTTAACAAGAAAGGTAATTCAAAAATCCTACGTTGTTTTATTATTTAAATTATGAAGAATCCAAAGTCGAAGTTCAATCTCTATGAAGGAGTGCACCATTTATAAATTCTACCAACATCACAATTGTCATACTCTCAATCAATCCACCATGATTCCACTCTTGGACAAAAAATACATATATTCTTGGGGATCCAAACATTTAAATTGTCAAACTTTACATTTATGTTTCAGATTTAATTTTACAACAAGTATATTAGTGCCTCCCAAATTTTCTTAATTTTATAGGAATCTTCTAAAATTATTTATATAGTTGCTATTACTTTGAAACCTTAATTTTGACATTCTAGTTCCACCACTAACTACTTTTCATACTGCCATTATAACCACCACTACCACCATCATCACTGTTAATACTTTTACCACTTCCACCACCATCCCCATTTCCACCACTTGTTAACACCATTAAATGAAAATTCAGAGATATTAGAGTAAAAGAAACATAAAAGATCAAGTAAGATACTCCAACTTGCAAAATACACTTGATCATATGCTTTTCTTTCTTTCATCATTACATTTTCTCTTTCTATATCTTATTAGTTTAATGTCTCCCTTCATTGAAAATAATCAATGAAGATGTCATTGATTCTTGCTTGCATAGATTTATATACCTAAGGCATCTATGCTTACTAGATTAGATTTATATACCTTTCTTTCTCTTTTATTTGCCTTTAAAACACACCTAGGGAAGCTTCCAAGCTAGCCTCAATTTCAATTTTGAGATGGTTTTTTTTTTAAGATGTCATGAGCAAATTTTAATTTGTTATTAACAATTATGACAATTTGACATTAAATTGTTTAAAAAAATATAACTTGTGTTATAAAAAAGTAACACAAATATATACAAAACAAAAAAAATTTCATGACAGATTGACAGTAAACTAAAAGTACTACAAACATATTATATATACAATATATATATATATATATATATATTAAACTTTTGAACTTTTGATTCTGTGAGAGTATGAATGTGAGATGGAGAAGTGAATGGTGTTTTGAACTTTAGATTTTGTATTTAACCAAAACGGAGTCATTTTAACATGAAGTTGAAATGCACAAACACTAAACTGACCACTTACTTCATATAATATTAAAATAAATAAATATTGTAACGACCTGATTTGGGTCCCTAGCCCAAAAGAGGGATGAATTTAGGCCCAAAAAACCCAAAACAATGAATTTGTAGAGAGTGGGTTGGGAAAATGGGCTAAAATGAATTAGAGAACAAATAAAGTGGGTTCAAATGACAAGAACAGGAAGATAGATTGATTTAAACTAAAGAAAATCGTCATTGGCACAATCCAAGGAGATCAGTTCTTGAATATCTCTCACTAGTTTGATTACAAGTTTGGTTCTTGATTGCTACAGTATTTCTTTCTTGACTTCTCAATCCCTTTCTCTCACTGCATCCTTCTCCTTTTATACTCTCTTCCTCTTTCATCCTTACCCTCCACGTGCAGGCCAGATTATTGGTGCTTTGATCCTTGTCCCATCAACTCCTTCTTGCAATCTTTATATAGTAGCTGTAAGGCTAAAAATTACTGTTAAGGTATCACACATTAATGCAGCTAGAGAGTTAGCTGCAGAGCATTTAATGTAGTGGTAGCAACTTTCACATTTGTCCTTTGTTTCTACAATGCTTATCCGTGCCAACAGAACTTCCTGAAACATTCTCCTGGACGGCAGACCACCTCTACGGACCGCGACTTGGGTTGGCCAAGGAGGCATTTATCCTCGGCCAAGCCTCCTGGGCCATTATGATCAAAGATAACTTCTTCATTTACTAACATGGGCTCCCTTGACAATATTTACCCCTCCTCAGACGACCTCTTATCCTCAGCTTGGGCCTCAGGCCTAATATAAACATAGATAATGAGCTTCTAGACCAAATACCCCTACAAAATATATTTGGGTGAGGTGCAATGCAATTTTTTACGTTTTTCTTATCATAAAACCACACTTCGCACCGCAGAATGCAATGCGGTTCATTACCACTTGCGGTGTGATGCAGTTCATTTTGTAGGTGGTTTTGGTTAGTTTGGGTGTGGTTGTGTGGTGTAGTGAACACCCATGCTTCCTAAATTATTAGTGTGCAATCCATTAGTTTAGGGGTAAAATGTAATTTTTATTTTTTTCACCAAATCATTAAAAGAAACTTAAAAAAAAAAAAAAAAAAAAAAAAAAAGAGAGGAAGGAATTTTTCTGCAATGATATAAAAGTTCAGGACAAGTTTTTTTTTTTTTAAATGATTTGGTGCCAAAAAAATAGAAAAAAAAAACATTAAATAGGTGGAGAATAAGTGGAAATATCTTTGCTACAATACCATAGTAGGGATGGCAATTTTTCCTCATCCCACTTAACCCACCCCTCCCCGCTTCGCCTCGCGCGGGTTTCCCCGCCCCACAAAGGTGGTAGGGTGGGAATGGGGCAAGATTTTAGCCCCGCACCACTAGCGGAGCGGGGATGGGTTTAGACTTTTTAGACCCACCCCACCCCTCCCCGTCCCCGCCCCACCCCCCGTTGCTAAGGGTTATAATTGTAAATTTTTCATACCCTAAAAATCTACTATTTAAACAAACATATCAATATTATTCAATTTTTTAAAAAAATTGTTTTGATTTGATGGGATAAATTTAGTTATAATTTCAAGTATATTTTTATTAATGAAATAGGTTTCATTAAAAAAATTGTACTAGTTGTAGGGCAAGTTAACAAAAAAATAGAGTTTTACGAGATGAGGCGAGGATGGGGTGAGAAAGTTTTCCCCGTCAAGCGGGGATGGAACAAGACAAAACCATCCTTCGGCCCCGCTCCACCCCATTGTCATCCCTATACCATAGTTGTACCCCAACTCCACAAGAGCACTAGTGGGCAAGGGGGCAGGGACATGGTTTGTTTTTTTCAATCGCCATCCATCCCATTTTTGGATTCAAACTGAGGACCTTCATCCCCAAACCACATGGAAATGGGTCCCTTGACCACTGTCCTTTGTCGTTCAACAGCAAGTCTAGCTAAAATATGTACAATTTTTACATTAATAACTAGCTTCTCCATATAAATACATGACAATTCTATATGTTGTAGTATTTGTTTGGCTAGCTTATTTTTTGCCAGTTTATTTTACTATTTAGTTTATTTTTGTTACTATTCATAGGTCTCACTGCACTTTTTGGTACTATTTATGGGTCTCACTGTACTATTTCAACTAACATTTACCTTTATCTACAATACTTTCAACAAAATAAGAGGATCTCAAATAGACTCGTAATTTAAACAAAATATCATTAAACTTGTTTAATTTCACATCTGACAACGGAATGAAACCCTTTTGTTAATGTAAGTAGCAACTAGAAATTTAAAGAACAATGATATGTCAAGGAGTTGATATCCTATCATCAATCACTGCCGGTTTTTCAACTGAGCATGAATAATGGTTGAGGAGCTACCAATTTCATCTTGCGGACCACATTTGGTTGAAGTGCAGCAACATAGTTATTATCTTCCATAAAGTTATGATCAGATGTGTACAATTGTACAAAATGTCATAAAAGACCAATTCTTCCAAGGAGAGTCAAATTGGTCAATAAAAATGGATTAATAATCAGGTTGGAGTCGTACAGTGTCAAAACTAGAAAGTGGCAATATATCCTACAGTCTCAAAATGAAAATGGCATAAAATTTAGGCAATGTGGATGATGTGTTACAGTCATGTTGACAGTTATGTCAAGCATGGCAATGAAAGAGTGAGTGAGCTCACCTCTCTTAGCTCCAAAGTTTATAAGTACAACCCAACTTCAAGTAAAGTCAGCAAAATTTCATTTTGGTTGAGTAAATATTGCAGCTAAACCTTAGTGCCCTCCAGTGCTATTTAAAAAGAAGTCAAAAATGGGAAAGAAAATGTTTTATTACTACTGCTATATTGATAAGAGGGTCATTCCTAAACGACTCCAAAAAGTAGTAAGCTGTGATACTGATCAAAGTGTAAATGGCTTCTTTCAGCATTTGATGCAGTCCACATGACTACTTTTCAATTCACAATCTTTTTTTAGCTAACAAAGGCTTTTTGCCCTTTTCAATTATTATATCTTAGCAGGAGATACAGTAGCATGGGGAATAGAGAAACAATATTCATACACATCAAAATAGTTTAGTTGATTGGAAGAGGAGCACCATTCCATTCCTTGAGGCAATCCAACATTGGATCAATGAGCTTTCCCTGAGACATAGCTGTGAACACCTTGTCAAAATCCTCACCAGAAGACCTGATCTTTTCCCCAGTCAGCAATCCAGTCCCTAACTCTTCCCTCACAAACCTGTACAACGGATATGATCTGCATTCCTTAATCCTGTTTGCAATTGCTGGATTTCCACTATCAAACGCAACTCTTGCACTCTCTACCTCTTTTGGCAAGACGGACTTCACTTCTTCCTCGAAAGCTACAATCTTTTGGAAGATAGATGTGCTTTCATTCTTCTCATATTCACCATTCGTCAATGCGTGATCAACAAGTACTTGTCTCAGTTTTTGCGTCAATGGATAGGTAGCACTGCAGGGGTCATCAATATAGGCAAATACGTATTCCCGATCAACCACGTTGAGCAAATCCTTCTCACAGAATCTGGATGGGTGAAGCTCTCCATTAACACCAGTTGTTAGAACTCTCTTAGCCACGTGGCCTACAGTATTCTTGACAGCGGTCTTCAAATTTTCCTCCAAATGCCTCAAATCAATAGCTTGGCATAGTGCTATCAAAAATGTGGAAGACATGAGCTTCAAAATATCAACAGCTTCTTCTGTTTTCCTTGAAGAGATCAATCCCAATGAATTCACATCTTGATTGTGCTGCTCAGCACTTTGGACATGGCTAGTAACTGGATTTGCCAGATATTGAAGTTCAGAACAATAGGCCGCCATGGCAATTTCAGCCCCCTTGAAACTATAATCCAAACTTGGATCCCTACTAGCATAAAGATTTGATGGCAACCCATTGTTGTAATAATCATTGACAAGCTCAGAAAATTGTGCAAACATGAGTTTTCCTATGGCTGCAATAGCCAAACGTGTGTTGTCCATTGAGACACCAATTGGGGTCCCTTGGAAGTTACCACCATGCAAGGCCTTGTTCCTAGAAACATCAATCAAAGGGTTATCATTTACCGAGTTAATCTCCCTTTCAATCGATTTGGTTGAGTATCTGATAACTTCAATCTGTGGGCCAAGCCATTGAGGAGAAGTTCTGAGAGCATAGCGATCTTGTTTTGGCTTCTGCAGGGGATCTATTTCATGCAACCTCTCAGCTTCTTTCACATAAGCACTTCCATCTAAAATGTGCTCCATAATAGCTGCAGCTTCAATTTGGCCAGGATGGTGCTTCAATTTGTGTGTCAAATGGTCGGTAAATTCAGGCTTTCCCTGCATTACTTCTGCGAAAATTGCTGATAAGATTTCTGACAGGAGAGTTAGAAGGTTGGCCTCGAAAAGAACCATAGAAGCCAAGCCAGAACCAACAGCTGTGCCATTCACAAGAGCAAGGCCTTCTTTTGGCTGCAACTCAAAGAACCCGGAATTGATACCAGCTAGTTGGAAGGCTTGAGCAGCATCAAGGGATTCACCAGAGGGTCCAACGGCTTTAGAATTGGGGCGGCCAGTTAGCAGTCCAGCAATGTAGGATAGAGGGACAAGATCACCAGAAGCAGTGATTGTACCGCGAAGTGGCAAGACAGGAGTGATGTTATGGTTGATGAACTTGGTCATGGCCTCCAAGACTTCAAATCTAATGCCAGAGTATCCTTGGAGAAGGGTGTTGATCCTCACTAGCATTGCAGCTCTTGTTGCTGAGTGAGACAATGTGTGGCATGTCTCTGTTCCATTGCCAAATATTCCAGCGTTCAAAAATCTGCAGCAACAACATTCATCATTTTAGATTAGACATGATAAAATGATGGTTTCATAAATTTTGAAACAAAAAATACTCACTATGGTATTAAAATAGATGGGGGTGATTATTAAAATTATATGAAATGGATTTTAATGAAACAAAATAAACAGAACACTTATCTTCAAATGTCTCTAGCACCTAAAATATATTCAGGTTGGCCAAGAAAGTGAGTTTAAATTTTAAAAACTAAAAAATTATGAGTTCAAATTTTAGGGGTAATTGGAATTAATAAAGGTGTGGAAGAAATCCTTCTAAAATTGGAGGAAATTCTATCCTTTTAGTAAAAAAAAATTGGAGGAAAATCAAGATGAATAATATTTTTGTTTTTGAAAACACTTAAATTTATTTTGAGAGAATGGGTATAAAGGAAAAAAAATTAACCATGATGTGATGAGTGCCCTCCATAAAATATGATTAAATTAATTATTAATTTCTTCACCATAATGATAGGGTTTGAATAGTTTGATATCACTCCAACAACTGTGCTATGATTAATTAATTAAAAACTATCATAACACAATTAAAAGTCTAACCAAACCCTCAACAGCTTTTGTGCCAAACAAGAGCTCAACAATTTACCCCAAAAAGAAACATGGGGTTTCTGATTAGGTTAGTCGATCAAGAATATCAAACATTCCTGACTCAAAATTGTAGCAAAAATAAAAATTTAGAGAAATTAAAATAAAAAATATAATAATCAAAATTATTTGTTATGACACGGTCTATTTTTGGTCATGTGTCATGATCTTAACTAGTCCTACAAACCCGAGCCAAAATCCTATCTTTTTTTACCATTTTAGGACAGTCTAATCAACTTGGTCTCATGACTTTTAAATAATAATAAAAACTTGATCTCTTGAAATTTCCCAAACTTGTGTTCCTTTTCCAAAAATGGTAGGCAAACCCTGCTGGTCGAACTCTAACTACTAAACTAGTACGGACTCAGTCACTCAAGCGGCTGAGTCAACCCATTCCACCCAACCCATACCCAAAGTTGACAATTACTGTTTATTATATTCATTACTTTTAAGCATTAAACAAGCCCATACTAAAAAAGAAGTATTTCATTTTCAATTAGTCTTAAAAGCTCTTTTATTTTCAGTTCTTAACATCAATTTACATTTTCAGTTACTCTTAAATATTTTTGAAAAAAAAATTAGCATTTTTGAGTTAATAAAAATAATTAATATATTAATTAGTTTTTTTTAATATCATTTGTTTGTATATTATATATATATATTTATATACAAATAACATTTTTATTTATATTATTTAATTTTTATAATTAATTAATTCAATTAATAAAGCCTCTCGTAAGAAGAAATTCTATAATATATAATTATATACATATTTGAAATTACTTTTCCTTGACACCACCGCTCTCCCGTGTCAACCCACAAATACAGCACCAACTCAACTCGGCCGAGTCAACTCAGCCACCGAAAGTTTCAAGCTAACGTAAAATTAAAGGGAAAGGTGTACATAAAAGTTATAGCTCACCTAATCAACTCGGTCTGAAGAGCTCCACCTTGCTTGGTTCGCCTATGCGAAGTAGCACCAAACCCAGTAGTAACACCATAGCTATCTTTACCAGACTCCATGCTCTCCATAACCCAGTCACTGCTAGCCTTCACGCCAGCCCTTTTTGACTCGGAAAGCTCCACCTCGACTCGTGACTCACTCATGGCTATCGCAGCCACCTGTGATATCGTCAAGGTCTCACCTCCGAGCTTCACCAATGGCTTCCTGAACTCGGCCACCATGCGCTTCACCTCGTCTAAATGAGACCCTTTGAGTGACTCAGCAGCCACACCCCAACTCAGCGAGTCATGGTTAATGCAAAGACCACCCTCATCACTGCTTTTGTTAACATTGGTTCCCATGTCGACGAATGACCCAATTGAAAGAGAGAAATAATGGCAAGAAATTAAAAACTGAGCTTTTTGGGGTTTGAATGAAAAGTGAAAAGTATAGGAAATCTTGCTCACTAGCTTAGGCAGGCTTGTAAGGATTTCCTGGTTTGTGAAGAAGGGTTGTGAGGCTTAAATAGATGGCAACATGGCATGAAGTTTTTGAATTATTCGGGGCTGTTTCGTAACGTGTAGATAAAAAAAATGTGTAAAAATATAGATGTTGTTTAAAAACGCAACTTATTGGTGTAGCAGAGTTTTTTGGTAGGTAGGCTTTGAGGAAAGGAATACAGCAAAGGTGGTGGCTGAGTGTGGGACCCATTGGGGGTTGGTTGAAAGTCTTAATTCTGATCAGAGGATTGTTTTTTCTATCCCACGGTTGAGAACTCGCAACGTGGCACCATTGATGAATGTTTAGTCTTTATTTTGTGGGGCCCCGGGTTGGGTCGATTTGTAATAGTAGAAGGGTAAGAGTTGTTGCACAAATCCTTACCAAATTAGTAGAAGGGTAAAATACTCACCTTAACATAAATCAGGGCAAGTCACCAAATTAGACCAATCCTTATTATTATTGGATCGAGAAAAATTAACGGATGCTCGACCTTGATTTATAAAATATTTTTAGAAACTTTTTATGGAAAAAAAAAAAAACTTATTTTTTCTACTTTTTTAGAAAATATAAAAAGTTGTATTAAAACTTTTTTTTTTTAATATTGGATATATGGCTTTACTTAACCATCTTTATGGGTCTGTTTGGGATCCGCTTATTTTGTTGAAACTAAAAAATTTTTGTTGAAAGTATTGTAAATAAAGATAAAAGTTAACTAAAATAGTACATTGAGACCCATGAATAGTATCAAAAAATGCACATATTGGGCAAAAATGTAGGCGCACATATTGGGCAAAATGTCTAATCCAAACGCACGCTTAATATTAGAATCTTTTTGTACATCGCTGTAGGATTACTCGATTAAAAAAATTTCATACTATATTTTTTTGTAGAGATTTAAGACTTTTTTTTAATTTAAAATGAGACATTTTTCTATCGTTTGTCTCAAAAAAAAAACAAAAAAAAACAAAAAACAAAAAAGCAATAATTTTTTTCTATTATTTGATTTATCTCGGACCATGGTTATGAAAATGGTTAACTGATATGGTTGGTGGAGATTGAAAATAAAATATTGAACTCTCAGTTAGGTTCTGGTAGATCCTCAGTCCCAACAAATAAAAGTACCTTGTACGCTAAATCGATTGTGGTTCACTCTGTATAAAGGAGGGGATAAAAGTAGATCACTTTTTCTTTAAAACGTTAATTGAAGAATATTCACATTTACAACCTGACTGTGAATTAAAGAGAATTAAGGAATAAATTCGATATTAAGGTGATTGACTTGCATACTATTAATGATTTTAATATAAAATGTTATAAATTGATGTGACAATGAATATAATTTGAGCTAGGTAATCACTTTAACAACAATTAAAATAAATATTTAAATTAGAACCTATTTGAGTGGAGTTTATGGTGTGTTTTCCCTCTCTCATGCGTGTATGTTTATTTCTCCAAAAAAAATATATTTATTAAACATTTAAATTATTCTTTTACAATTAATGACACATAGGTCTATTAAATTAATTATACCCTAACATCACTTAAAGAAAAAGAAAGGGTCGTTACATTAAAAAAAAAATTAATTTAATCTAATTTATTTAAAAATATTAATAATAGTGGGTTTCAATTAACTCAACTAGTAAAGTCTCTGATGATTGAATAAAGGATCTAGGATTCAATCTCCGCCTACACAAAAAACCAATTAGTGTTTTGGTTTGATGATAATGAGCTATCATCATGAACAGATGTCATAGGTTGAAACTCTCTAAAAAAAAAAATCTAAAACTATTAATCATAGTTGTCAATATCGTATTGTGTACAAATTAAAAGTTATGTATCGTAAAAACATATCGTAAGTACTCATAAATCATTTGATATATAGGTGCATATCATATGAATTGTATCATATCGTTGAATTGTACATATCTACAATACATAGACATGTGGGTATATGGTTTTATTTGATTTAAATAAGTTGTTATACTTTTTTTAACACAAAATTATTTGAATACTTAATTGAGTCCAATAAAATAACATGTCTATGAGTTTTTTCCCCCCTCTTTTCTTTCTCCGACAAAAGGTGGACTACACACTTGACACTTTGCTTTCATATTTGCAAATTTCTTTTTTATTCTATGAATAATGTATTAAATGAAAATATAATTATTTTTTATTTTGTTATTATTTTTATAAGTCTAAGTAGCTAAAATGCCAAGAAAAAGTTATTAGAATAAAAGAACAATAAAAAAAAGATAGTAAATGTTGATGATGATGAAGAACATGTCAATGAATAAATAATTTTGCAAGATGATGAACATGGTGTTAACGTATTATTACTTCTGAGTTTAATCAATTTGAATATGTATATTATAAACATATGTTAATTTGATTTAGGGTAAACTACATAAATGGTCCCTATCCTTTACACCATATTTCAATTTGGTCTCTAACCTTTCAATTTGGTCAATTTGGTCCCTAACCTTTTAGTGCTGTGTCAACTTAATCCTTGCCGTTATCTCATGGATGAAAAAGTCAGACATGTCAAACGGCCTTATCTTATGGATGGAAAGTCTGACGTATCAATCAGCCTAAATAAAAAATTAATTTATTACCACATCAATGGACACATGTCCTGCCACGTTAGTTTTTTTTTTTTTTTTTAAACCCAAATCAAATCTTTTTTTTTGGGGGGGGGGGGTGTTTGATAAGAAAATTTGCAGATTTTATTAGAGAGGGGCAGACCTAAATTAAATCTAAAACACATATATCTCTAAAATCTAAAATCCCTAACGGTGAGGACGGCAACACCTTCTCCTTCCAACAACACCTTCTCTCTTCTAGCAATGCCTTCTTTACTCCAGCAGCACCAAGTCTATCTCTTCTGTGTGAATCTAGTACCTTTAGAATCATGTGACTTATCATGCAAAAGTTCATTTGAATGTGTTTGTCTATATGTGTTTATTACTACAAGTGGGTCCAAGCATTTAAGATAGAGATGGTCTCAAACAGATTCACAATGGACTATAACGAAGTTCTTTTTTTTTTTTTCCCCGAGCTGCGACTATATCGAAGTTAAAGAGTTAAAAACATGGAGTTTCTTTATTATAGCAACCATAGGGCCAATCTCCACTGATGCGAGATTGAGCATAAAAATCAAGTAAAAAAAAGATTATATATAAGCAAAACGCCAAAACGTGAAGTAGAAAAGTACGAAAAATACACAAAATTGAGCCAAATGAAAATACAAAATTAAGAGAGACACAACTAGTGCTACTGGAGTAGAGAAGGTGCTACTGGAAGAGAGAAGTTGTCGGAAAGAGAAGGCGTCGTCGTCCTCACGATTAGGGATTTTGGATTTTAGGGAGATATGTGTTTTTATTTGGGTCTACCCAGTTTAATAAAACTAGAAAACTTTCTTAAAAAAAAAGAACTAATGTGGCAAGACATGTGTCTAATAAATTAATTTTTTATTTAAGCCATTTGACATGTCAGACTTTTTCATCCATGAGATAACGGCAGGGATTAAGTTAACACGATATTAAAAAGTTGGGGACTAAATTGACACAACTGAAAGGTTATGGACCAAATTGAAATATGATGTAAAGGATAGGGATCATTTATGTACTTTACCCTTTGATTTATTTAGTTAGTTTTGCTAAATATTTTTACATAAGGAATGATTAAATTGTTCATTAATTGAATATATTCCGGATTTATAATGAATGTATATATATATATATATATATATATATATATATATATATATATCTATAATTTTTTATAATTTTATTAAATATTTATGTATTTTATGATACAATACATGATACAAAAAAAAAAAAAAAAAAAAACGATTCATGATACGAGTTTTAATAACTTCGGCTATATATTTGTTGTGTTTGCTTCTTCTGTAAACTGACTTATGGCTATTCATCTAGAATGAATTGGATAAATAATGCCACGTGGCAAGCAATAGTTTGTACACATCATGTTTATGAACTCATGTGTCATGTGTCAACAAATGTAAATACATCTTAATGTAGAATCTTTAATATATATATCCTTAAATCACTCTTCGAAACCGAAATTTTAAGAGCAATTAAACGTGCAGGTTATTTATTTATTTATTTATTTTTATAGGAATTAAATGTGCAGGTTTTGCATCATAAATAGCACCATAATTGGTATTTTAAAAAAAACCATAAATGAAAGTTTCGAGAAAATTAATAAAGCCTATTTATCATTGCCATAAATGATAAATTAAAGTTTTTTAAAAAATAATAATAATAAATTGGAAAGGATGTAAAAACGTATTTAGTACTTTTTAGTTTTTAGTACTTAACTATTTGGTTAATTGGTTGTCCCTTTTTTTATAATTATAATTATTTGGTTGTCTAATTTATGTTAGTTGTAAAAGTTAAAAATAAATAAATAAAAATTCTCATACTATTTTCGTTTCTCTCCCCCTTAACTTATTATATTATGTTACCTGCATATCCTCCAGTTTTGGCCATCTCTACTCTTATGTCTTTTTTCTTTCCTTTTTTTGAGTAAATCTCTACTCTTTTGTCTGATTATTTTGTAGGAAACTCTTTCCGTAGGTGTTTTTGGATGTCCATTAAATTAGATTATGTTAATATGTTGTTTTCCTGTACAATTAAGAGGACCAAGCTCTTATTTAGTTTTTGGTGGCAGTTAATGGAAAAATTTTAGATATTTCTGAAGTAGGATTTAGATCTGAATCCTCCAAAGTATAGTAAAGTGATACTTTCTCCTTTCATATTTATAGTAGACTCCATCATGAATTGAATGAATGGACCCTATCATAAATGTGAGAGAAATAAATATCATTTGCCATGCTCCGAAAATACCTATAATTCTATTAATTAATCTATTAACAGACTGGTACACCTCTTAATTAACTTTATTATGATAAATAGTAATTTCCATAAAGGACCATTATATATTTTAATTTGTGGTGATAAAAGTTTTCTCAGCATTTGTTTTTTTAGCCTGAATTGTCCGTAGCTAATTAGTTTCAGACTTTGGACAGCAACATTGAATGGACTTACGTCATAAAAAAGTATTTCACTGTTAAATTTTCCCCAGTTTTCTATGGCTAAGAAAGAAATTAAGCATACGTAGCCAAAAAAGAAAAAAGAAATTATGCACACCCACCTACTATTCAGAGTTTAAAAGAATTGATAGAATTCAATACGTTCAAGTGACACTTCATCTAATAAGGAAATTGGAAATTGATGATAACATCATAAGTTGAAACCTTTCGGAAAGTAAATTTACATCATTCTATTTTGACAATAACTTTTAGTGAGATCATTATATTTTGGTAGGAAGCTCTAAAATAGGCCTAAATAATAAATATACATTTATATCTTTTAGGGTTTTTTTTTTTTTTGAGAAAATATCTATTAGGTTTTAGATTGATGATATTCGTTGACAATGTAATATGAAAAGGATTTGTAAAATGAGAAATTCTAGAGACAAAAAATTTGACAATCATCTCAAAAAAACAAAAAACAAAAATTGACAAATAATTGGACACCTGATGATGTGGTATTTTTTTGTGGTAACCAAAAAAGTAATATCGATTAGTGATAGACTGATAGGCTTAAACGAGAACTAGTAAAATCTTACCAAACATAACTGGTGTGAAAAATATTATCAAATTTTTTACGTACTAGTGAAGTGAAAGTCTAGTTATGAATTTTCTTTATATATATAGAGCAAGACTTAGGTATAGTACTTAGGTGCTGTTTCTTAGGTTTCCCTTTTAAGATTCTATCATGTGAATTTTTTCTCATGGGATTGAAATGTATTTTTTTAGTTAAGTAGATACATGGCTGAATTTTAAAATGAGAACTTAAGGAACAGTACCTAAGGTATTGTACCTAAGTTTTGTCCATATATATATGTACTTAGGTGTTGTTCCTTATGAACAGTACTTAGGTGTTGTTCCTTATGTTCCCTTTTTAAGATTTTGTCATATAAATTTTTTCTCATGGGATGGAAGTGTATTTTTTAGTTAAGTAGTCACGTGATTGAATCTTAAGAAGTGAATCTAAGAAATAGTACATAAGGTATTGTACTTAAGTTTTGTCTGTATATATATATATATATATATATATATATATATATATATATATATATATATATTTGAGAAATAATAACTAAGTGAGTTATTATTACATAATTTTAGAATTCGTTTCTAACTAAATGAATGATTATTATTATTATTATAGAAAATGCATAATTTTGTATATTAGTATTGTAGGAGCAATTTTTGCCTCAAAGACCAAGTGTTGTACTTGTAATCTTTTTTTGGCTTTAGAGTCCCACATTGGAAAGACACCTTCCCTCTTTCTTCCTTATAAGACATGAGCCAATGAGAAAGAGTACCACTAGGGCATTTTTAAGGCCAAAAGGCATAACAGTCCATTGGTAATGGTGATCTGGGATGCAAAAAGCCGTCTAATACTCTTTCTCATTGGCTCATGCCTTATAAGGAAGAAAGAGGGAAGATGTCTTTCCAATGTGGGACTCTAAAGCCAAAAAAAGATTACAAGTACAACACTTGGTCTTTGAGGCAAAAATTGCTCCTACAATAGACCAAGCTAGTGGTACTCTTTCTCATTGGCTCATGCCTTATAAGGAAGAAAGAGGGAAGGTGTCTTTCCAATGTGGGACTCTAAAGCCAAAAAAAGATTACAAGTACAACACTTGGTCTTTGAGGAAAAAATTGCTCCTACAAGTCCTTATATATAATATCTTTAACTAATTAAAATGATCAATAAAAATTTTTCAAATTATATTTTTTATAATTCCTTATTTATTAATGAAGAGGGTGATTTGAATTCAAGCGGTTAAATCTTTCTAATCCTTGCATAAATAAGGTTATCATAAAATAATTAATTCCAAAATTAAGATTAAAGAAATTTGTACACCCAAAAGAAATTTCATTTGTAAGTCTTATTTTGCTATTTAAATCCTTTTGTTTTAGTGTTAATTTTATTCAAAATGTTAACACCCTAACTTATAGAACATAAGTAATGTCTCTAATTATATTGTGATTTAGCCTTTAAGAACACATATATTAATATTACACAAGAAAAAAAAATGTAATAATTGAAATATTTGAAAACAAAATTAAGCCAAAATCCCAATTCATCATTAATAAAAAACAATTCAAATTTCCGAATTTTAAAAAAAAAATGAAAAAGAAGTTAAGTAAAGATAAACTCCATAGGAATTTAACTAAATATTATCTATGATCTAAAATGATATAGAATGATTACTAAATTGAATTTAGTTAGACTTTCGAAGAAATACAGTCATGAAAAAGTTCACAAAAACCTTAAATTATATGATCTAAAAGGATATGGGAGGAATTCCGCATGCTAAGAAATTAACACAAAGCACAAACAAAATTTTACAATATAAAAATAAATAAACATTAATAAAATATTAACAATCAATAAGTAAAAATAATTTGGAATCATACTGCACTACAGCACATGAAAGACATGTTTGGAACCAGATTTTTTGTGGTAATGGTCAATTGAAAAAAATAAAATCACTTACAAACTAAATACATAGAATAACTAAAAACTAAAACATACAAAATAGTTCAAAAGTTGAGAATTTTAAAAATAATAATAAAAAACTTATATAAGAGAAGCCAAGAACTTAAATGGGTGTCTCTTATTGCTTTTTTTATAGTAGACTTCTTTTGACATATTATTCATACATGAAAATTAGAAACAAATAATAATAAGTAAGATGAATTTATTTAATCAAAACTATCATATACAAATACTTATGCGTAAGTTGCAACCTTAAAAAAAAAAAAAAAAAAAAAAAAAAAAAAGGAAGGTGGGGTACAAGAAGGATTCTATGGAAAGACCATTGGTGAATATATATAAGTTATGAAATTTTGATAATAGATTTTTAGTTGGAGTAGGATTTAAAATTTTGAAACTTAGATGTATGTTGTATGTATTATTAAAACACTTGTTGTTAATTTGTTTAAAGAAATTTATAAGAACAAATAAGTTGTTGTTTCTATCAACTGAAACTTAGATACATATTGCATGTTTTGTTAAAACACTTGTTCTTATTTTATCTAAAATACATGTTGCATGTTTTATTAAAATACTTATTGTTACTTTATCTAAAACAAATATAAAAACTAAGTTGTTGTCTCCATGATGTGGCAATATTCTTGTAAAATTTTACTAAAGTATTCAAAATGAGTTGTGTACTTGAAGATGCTCAAAAAAAAAGTGTAATCTATGCATGCAGATTGCAGACCTAGCTTGATTGATCCTCGATCGAGTCTTTGGTATATATATATATGCCTCTGCTCTTTATTTTTATTGGATACAATCCGGATATAAATCCCTCTGTTCTTTATTTGACATCATTATTATCTCAAACTTAATTTGTATTTGTTGCTTTCTAAAGGTTGAGTCAAGCAAGTGGAGAAAACCTGTTGTTTTCTACAAGGAAAATGAATGGAAGCTACAACAACTTTGGATGAAATTGCTTGATCTTTAGTGGACATAGTTGTTGCAAATGATAAATGAAAGTTTGGAGAAAATGAATGGGTGTGGCTTGTGTCCAGTGGAAGTTTCCACTAAACACGTTGGATGGTGGACACGTGTCCAATGGAAATTTTCACTGGACACAAGCCATGTCCAAAATTAATAAAGTTTATTTATCATTGTCATAAATGATAAATGATTTTTTTTTTAATAATAATAATAAAAAAAATTGGAAAGGATGTAAAAACGTATTTAGTACTTAACTATTTGGTTAATTGGTTGTTCCTTTTTTTTTTATATAATTATAATTATTTGGTTTAATTTATGTTAGTTGTAAAAGTTATAAAAAAAAAAAAAATTCTTATACTATTTTCGTTTCTCTCTCCCCATAACTTATTACATTATATGTTACCTGCATATCCTCCAGTTTGGCCATCTCTACTCTTATGTCTGATTATTTTGTAGAAAACTCTTTCCGGACGTGTTTTTGGATGTCCATTAATTTAGATTATGTTAAAATGTTGTTTTCTTGTACAATTAAGAGGAACAAGCTCTATATCAAAAAAAACAAAAAAAAAAAAGGACCAAGCTCTTATTTAGTTTTTGGTGACAGTTAATGGAAAATTTTTAGATACATCCAAAGTAGGATTTACTGTGAAATGATACTCTCTCTTTTTATATATATAGTGGACTCCACCATAAATTGAATAAATGGACCCTATCATGAAGGTGAGAAAAAAAAATCCAGAACTATAATTCTATGAATTACTCTATTAACAGACTAGTACCCCTCTTAACTTTATTATGATAAATAATAATTTCCATAAAGGACCATTATATATTTTAATTTGTTTTTTTTTTTTTTTTGTAAACGATATTTTTATTTGTGGTGATAAAAGTTTTCTCAGCATTTGTTTTTTTTAGCCTGAATTGTCCGTAGTTAATTCGTTTCAGAATTTGGACAGCAACATTGAATGGACTCACGTCATAAAAAGTATTTCAGCGTTAACTTTCCCCCAGTTTTCTATGGCTAAGAAAGAAATTAGGCATACGTAGCCAAAAAAGAAAAAAGAAATTATGCACACCCACTGACTATTCAGAGTTTAAAAGAATTGATAGAATTCAATGATTTCAAGTGACACTTCATCTAATAAGGAAATTGGAAATTGATGATAACATCATAAGTTGAAACCTTTCGGAAAGTAAATTTACATCATTCTATTTTGACAATAAATTTTAGTGACATCATTATATTTTGGTAGGAAGCTCTAAAATAGGCCTAAATAATAAATATACATTTATATCTATTAGGTTTTTTTTTTTTTTTTTTTTTTGGAGAAAATATCTATTAGGTTTTAGATTGACAATGTAATATGAAAATGATTGTAAGATGAGAAATTCTAGAGATATAAAAAATTGGACAATCTTCTAAAAAAAATTACAAATAATTTGACACCTGATGATGTGGTAAATTTTTAGTAGTAACTAAAAAAGTAATATTGACCAATAATAGACTTAAACGAGAACCAGTAAAATCTTGCCTAACATAACTCATTAGACTTTCGAAGAAATACAGTCATGAAAAAATTCACAAGAACCTTAAATTATATGATCTAAAAGGATATGAGTGGAATTTCGCATACCAAGAAATCAACAGAATTTTACAATATAAAAATAAATAAACATTGAAAAAGTATTAACAATCAATAAGTAAAATAACTTGGAATCATACTACAGTACAACACATGAAAGACATGTTTTGAACCAAATTTTTTGTGGTGTAGTCAATTGAAAAAAATAAAATCACTTACAAACTATATACATAGAATAACCAAAACTTAAAACATACAAAATAGTTCAAAAGTTGAGAATTTAATAATAAAATACTTACATGAGAGAAACCAAGAACTTAAATTGGTGTCTCTTATTTTGCTTCTTTATAGTAGACTTCTTTTGACATATTATCCATACATGAAAATTTAGAAACAAATAATAATAAGTAAGATGAATTTATTTAATCAAAACTATCATATAGAAATATATATGCATAAGTTGCAACTTCCAAAAAAAAAAAAAAAGGTGGGGTACAAGAAGGATTCTATGGAAAGACCATTGGTGAATATATATAAGTTTTGAAATTTTGATAATAGATTTTTAATTGGAATAGGATTTAAAATTTTGAAACTTAGATATATGTTGTATATTTTATTAAAACGCTTTTTTTTTTTTGAGGAAGTTTTATTAAAACACTTATTGTTAATTTGTTTAAAGAAATTGATAAGAACAAATAAGTTGTTGTCTCTATTAACTAAAATTTAGATGCATGTTGCATGTTTTGTTAAAATACTTATTGTTACTTTATCTAAAACAAATTATAATAACTAAGTTGTTAAGGCATCGTCATAATGAGCTCAGTAATAATATATAGCAACAAAAGAACAATGAGCTCCAACATCGTTTTCAAGTTTCAACTAATAAGATCTAACTTTGCCTTCGTAACCATAATCAAACATCGATCAATATTGGCATTAATCAAGCACTGTCAATTTCATTATACTAAAACTTGCAATAATTCCTATTTTTCTTCTCACATAAAAAAAAAAAAATATATATATATATATATATATAATATCCTATTATGGGGTCTTCAAGTTTCGATTTGTTAGAGCAAACTTTGGATAATTAATAAGATAAAAATAATGAATATAATAACTACATGCACGAATAATAAAACGAAGTTATTAACCAAATAACCCAAAAAATAAGAAAGGAAAAAAAGGAAAGAATAACAGTACTCTTAAGTCTTAATGTGAACATCGTACACCAACTCAGTTGATCCCTTTTTGAGTTCACATTCACAGATGTATAAAGTAAATTATTCCTGTGTTATAGTGATGCATCTTATCCCATATGTTGGGTGCACTATATGTATGTAAAGAGATAGCATAGAAAAAAAAAAAAAAAAAAAGGATTATATGCTTGGGCATGAAACATGATTGACATGGTTGAACTTATTAGAGACATTTCTTTGGACACTATTTAGTGGAGACTGCTAAGGATAAAATTTATACTTTGGCAAAATTTTACCATGTATGCAAAAAGAGAGGACATGACAAGATATTTAGTTGTGCTGGTAAATTTATTTAATAATGCTAAAAATTCATTATTAATTAAGATAATATGTTTTAATAAATCCCAAATGACATTTTCAAAAGTTGCATAAAAGTCTTGTTCTTTAAATTATAAAAAGTGTTCACAATATTTTCATAACAAATTATAGATAATAAATTTAACCGTAATTATTATTTTAGAGAAATGTTATTTCTATAACATTTTCACAACACTTTTACAATAAATCACAAATGACAAGTTGTTACTTGTAAGCAAAAAAGTAATTTTAGTAATGAGTTTAAATTAGAACTAATAACAACTTATCACTTAGAATTTATTATGAAAATATTGTGTACGTAACACTTCTCATTATTAATAAATAATATATATTTTTTATATAAAATAAAAATTCTACTATAGAATAATTAAGTGTATATGTTTAAAATTTCCTCATGAAAACTTGAATCACAACCTTTACCTTCCACATCTCACAACTATTTATATTTATAAAATGACTATCACACTAATTACGCAATAAATAATATTATTAAATTTTAAACGAAAGGTTAGTGGAGATAAGACAGAAGTTAAACAATTAGAGATGCTGACTTGACATTGAAGTAGCATCAACTAAATGCATAAATAGGAAGAAAAGGAAATATGCACTGAAAAACAAGTGGAAAAAAGTCTGGAAACACATAATAAATGTTTCAGTATGGCCGGGGAGGTCAAAGACAAATCACAAATAAATGTTTTCATATTGTTCTATAAATATATAATATAATTATAGACCAGAGATGTGCCGCCATAATAATAACAATTAATAAATCTGGATAAAAAATATCTTTTTAAAAAAAAATAAAAAGTGCTTGATGGAATTCTTTGGTAGAGAAAGTTAGGTCACTTCGTCTCATGAGTCATAACACCCACTCACCTTTTACTTTTAACAACAAACGCAGTTATATATTTCTGAAACAATAGACTGATTAAAGTCTTTTTTTTTTCTTTTTTCTCAGTAAAAAAAAAAAGTCTTTATATATATATATATATATATATATATATATATATTCATGCCTAACCAGTCAAGGAATGCAATTCATGAACCATTCTAGTGGAGAAATTAATTAACAATTATGAAACAAAACTTTCTCACAATAGTTTTTTTTTTAAAGGCTGTTTGTTGAACAAAGTTTGTCGTCTCGTGCAACAAAGACTCCGAGTGTCCTAAACTTTTTTTTGGGTAGGTGACAGAATAACAAATTCTCCATCTAACTAGTTCATATTTTTGACAATTACAAACAATGTGGGTATTTTTTTTTTTACTAAGTAAACATTCCATTAAAAAATTAGAATTAACCAATATTAGAAATGGAGCCCAGAGGGCTAATGAATGAGCTAACTCATTGGAGTGTCTAGGCTCATGTGAATTATGTCCAAAGAAACAAACCAACATGAGAAGGAAGTAGCCAAGTAGGCCTTCATATATGCTACACAGTCCACAAAAAATAGACCATACATGTCTAAAGAAAATAATCCTTGAATGCACGAAGGTGTGCCTTGAATCTATAGGTAGAATTTCTAGCTAGAACCCACTAAAAAGAAAGAGAGAACTTTTTTGAAAGTTTATTGGTCAAAAGGCTACATGCCTACAACCATTATATATATATATATATATATATATATATATATATATATATAATAAAGAGAAATAAGAGCCGCTAGAACTTTTAAGTTAACTCTACCATTGAGTTACTATACCCCTATCCATTCGTTACTATATTCCTATCCATTCATTTTAAACTGATTGTCTTAAATTTTATTATATCAACATTTTAAAAATAAATAATAAGAGTTGATAATTACTGTTTTGGTATTTATTTAAATTATTGATGACATAACAAAATATAATTCACTAATTTCAAAAATAAAGGGTTCTTTTAGAATATCTACGCTAGTGTTACCCTAAGAGCCCTAAAGAATCTTAAACCTAATAAGGAATTCCAAGAGCAACTAGAAGACCCTTGGGAAATGCCAAAAAAAAATAAAACTCTAATTTTTGTTAAAAACAAACCAAAATCACTAAAAATTGAAAAAAGGCAAATTGAAAAAAGAATTACAAAATCAAATTCTATGTACTCTTGGAAATAATGACCTAAACTGATGGAACCTTATTCCAAAATGACATAGGTGAGGACATGGGTTGATATGACTATTTACTTCATTAGGTGCTTAGGGGGGAAGGGAGCATGGAAAAACTATATGAAAAAGAATTATTTTAATATGATATATATTACAAAATAAGAATGAGATATATAGCGTATTATAAAAGTTTATAGATTGCTCTAGTGGGGTAGGTGTGGTCATGGGTTGATACGGTCGGAAAGTACAGTGTTGATCTAAACGTGGATAGATGATTGTTGTGATGGTTAAAATGGGGTAGGTGTGGACACGAATTGATACAATCGTTTGCTTCATCGGGTAGTTAGGGGAGGAGAGTGTGGAAAAAAATTGTATGAGTCACATTATTTTAATAAAATAGATTACAAAATAAAAAATGAAATATAAAGTGTATTATAAAAGTTTATAGTTAAAATAGGGTAAGAAAAATTTATATTTTGTTAAAAAATGGAATGTAAATGCTTGACTTGTTCCTTAGGTATTTAAGACACAAAGAAGAAAGAAGGGACCATGATTCATGAATGGGTCCACGGTTGAGGTGGACCAGAATTGATTCTCCACCGTATCTCCCACCAACCAAAAAACCTTATGTTACCAACCAATAGATCTTTATGTTAGGCTAGCTTACCTACAAACCAAAAAGGTCCCACATACCATGATCATGTTGAAATTGAACTGCTGATTCTATGGAAAGAAATTGGTGGGAAAATGTGGCCGACTTGATCATGAATTAGTAATATATTTTGAAATTTTCTTTTTCTTTTCTTTGTTTCCCTTTGCGTCTGTAAATGATAATAGTACATTTACAATATTGGCTGCCATATAAAATTCAAGAGAAGTTGATAATGATGGCCCCCTTGCTTTCAAGAAAAGCAATTAATTGAATATAAGAAGCTTTAAACTCTCTTTAACAATGACATAGTCTGGGTGGAAATTTTGATGATATAGAAAAAGTAGTAATAAGGAAATGGGGTTACAACTTACATGGGAATTTGAAAAGTATCTATCTGCTTCAGCTTCACCAACCATCCAAAAGAAGATGGGGGAAATAGTCATAAACTATCGCAAATCATGGGAGAATTTTGGTCAGTCAACATTATGACATATATGCTCTGTTCATCACAGGTTCACCAAAAGGATAAAGTTTATTATGTAAATTAACAACTTCGGTTTGTTGTTTATGAACTTTTCCAAGTTAGCATATCACATTCACTTCCCCACCCCCCCCCCCCCCCCACCACCCCCTTCTTTAATTATATTAGAAATGGGAATATCTCAATTGTGAAACTCATGGTCTGGTTGTTAGAATAGGATCTCTTTATTTTCATTGAAAATGGAGAATGTGTTTAATGTTTAAGATTTCATATTATAAATTTGATGGTGTATAGATCTCGTTTAAAATTTTAAATAACGTGATACTAAAAATACCTTTAAATTTATGATATTTAATTTAAAATATGAAATTGATTCATTTGAAATGAATAGCTAATAGTTTGGCTCATTTATTAAGGAATGTGATACTTTAAGCTAGTGAAGATTTTCTTTTAAGTAAGTTGTTGAGGTGTCCAATTGTGATTAGTGTAATATCACTTTCATATATAACTATCTTTAACATTCATTTTATTGTAAACTAATCATAACATGTCACTTCAACAATTGTAAAATGTATTGTCACTTCAACAACCTTCAAGCTTCAAAAAGTACTTTCGCGAAGTGGCTAGAGGGGCTCAAAAACACGATAACAATATCATTGGTCCAATCAATGTTGTAAAAACTGGATTGGACCGGCCGATCTGACCAGTTGAATCGAGAACTGGAGGCCAGTCCGATTCGGAAAAATTGCCTAAAACCGAGTAAAAATCGAGAACTGAAGGCAAATCTAGTTTTGCCTCCGGTCCAATTGGTAAAACGGTTTAATTTAAATTGGCACTAAGAAGGTATTAGATTTTTTGAAAAAAAAAAATTATATTATAATTTTAATATATGGTTAAATTATTGATGACATGATTTTAATCTATTTTTTGAAAAGAACATTTCAAATAGAATAGATTAACAATTCCATGACAAAATTACCATAAAAAATCTAGAGTATCTCAGTTCATATTAACACCAAAGAGGGACTAGGGACAAAAAGAAGGCTGAGACAAAGGCAGAAATTACTATATCATCAATCAAGATATATAGTTGATGTATGCGGCCATATTTATGCATTATGCATAACATTCCACATGGTACCTACTGGAAACTATTCATGCAATTCTTGTTTGTTTGTTTGTTATTTATGCATTATGCATAACCTAAGCCAAGTACTGGCGGATCAATTTACCATTTACCATTAGTATCTTTCTATTGACACCTGACAGTTTTGAAATATTTTGAGAAAAGTATTGTAACTCTAAACTTATTGAATAAAATCCATTGCTAAGGTTTGAATTACACCCTCTAGGGATGGAAGGACCACATTATGGTGTTCACTGAATCTTTTTAAACGTTGTGGTGTTTGCAAAGTTTGTGGATGAAATTGACAAAATCCAAATTTCATGGTATCAAAATGACATTGAACAAATTACCCAATAATTCCTACAACTTGTCCCAAATTCCTTCAACTACTAACATACTGTTTGTTTTAGTGATAATATTTTCTAGAAAATGAGTCATTTTTTAAGAAGCATTTTCTATAAAACTATTAAATTTTCTTATATTTGGTAGCAATTTTAAATGAGTTAAAAAACAATCTCTTAACTTCCCTTATTTAACTTGATGTAAGATAGAATTGTTTTTTTTATAAAAAAAATAGTGAAAAACAATTTTTTAAAATAAACTATACTTTTTCTGTTAACTAAAAATATTTTTCCTTTAACTCATTTTTTTATTATCATATTTTTAAAAGGCAGTACAATTCAAACTTTAGGCCAAATTTATTTTCCATCCTACTATATCTCTCTCCCATGATTTGGGGAGACGTGAGGCTTATCAGTTATCACTTTCCTAATACTACGTCCAATCGCATTAAGTCTTACCAGTAAGTTTTTTGTATTCATCAGGGAAAAACCAAATCAAGTTCTTTGTTTTTCTTTCGTACAGTACAGTGTACAGATACCATTGCATGCATTCCAAACCCAAATGATTATATTTCCACGTTTTTTATACTCAAGATTCGAAGTCGGTAACATCCTACCAACCTCATCGATGAGGCTTTTTTATTTTTTGAGTTCAGTATCGTAATTTTTCATTTATAACCTTTTTTTTTTTTTTTGACAATTTATATAGTTCACACATCACAAAAGGTTATGTAGTTACTAATTCACAATATAATTAGTTAATATACAATAAAAAAATAATTCAATTGAAAAAATAGTATATAAATTTTGTTCATAGGCTTACAATTTTGACAAGAAAGTGCCTGACCATTAAGATAGGAACATGTAATTTTTTATTTTTATTTTTAATAAAAGGAACATGGGGTAGTTTTGGTTGTGTACATGGGGTAGGGGGGAGTTTATTTTTGTGTGATAAACATTGGGTAAGAATTTTGTATCTATTTACCATCTAGTGAAGAGTTTTTATACCGTAGGTTTTTTGTTTTTAATTTTTTTTTATTTACAGTTTTAATCTCATTTCTTACGTCTTAGGAATAAGAATAAGTTAATTAAATTATGCGTATTTTTGGAAGTAAAAAAAGGTAACAACTAAATTTCTCAATTCTCTTAATATATAGAGATGATAATGTCTTTGCAACTAGCTAACACTTGAACAAATTCCAAAATCAACTGACGAGAAACCTAATAGGTACTCCCCTAGGTCTTCACTAATTAAGTAATTAACCTACTTTTTCTTTTATGGAAATTATTCTTCCTGCCTCTGCAAAATTGGTTCCTGGTTTAGAACAACCTTCGATATTAAATTTAGGGTATTTTTTGTTACTCACATATTACCATACACACATTTTTTTTGAACTGAAATTGTGAATCGTACTTTCAACTCGGGATTTCAATTAAAAAAAAAAAAAGTGTGTAACAGCTAAGAGGGGCGTATGTCATTGGTTTTATCCTTAAGTTTAACCCAATTGCTATGCCAAAAGTTCCATTCAACAAAGATCTCATTCTTCATTTTTTTTTTCTTTTGTATGTGAATGCAATATTGACCAAACACTTGCTTGTTTCGCCATTTCCATCAACCTCTACCAAATCTCAAATACATACTTTCCTCAAATTAATTAAATAAGTTTTATTAAGCAAATTAGGTCCTGTTTGGTAATGATGTTTAAACAACGAAAACGGTTATTTAAACACCACAACATGTATTTTCACATACTTTTTCACCCACACATATATCCCAAAACTTAAACAACATTACTAAAAACCTCTTACCAAACGGCCCCTTAACAACTTCGGTTAGATGCCGGTGAACTTTTCTAAGTTAGCAAATCACTTCCCCCTTAATTATATTAGAAAAGGGAATGTCTCAAATTGTCAAAGTCATGGTCTGGTTGTTGGAATAGGATTTCTTTATTTTCATTGAAAATGGAAAATGAGGTTAATGTTTAAGATTTCATTTTATAGCAATTTGTTTCAAAAAAATATTTCATATTATAGATTTGATGGTGTACAGAAGTCATTTAAAATTTTAAATGAAGTAGTAGTGAATATACTTTTAAATTTATAATATTTAATCTGAAACATATAATTGATTCATTTCTAATGAATATCTAGTTATTTGACTCATTTATTAAGGAATGTGATACTTTAAGCTAGTGAGGATTTTCTTTTAGGTAAGTTTTATATTAGTGCAATATTACTTTCTAATGTGATTACCTTTGACATCAAATTTTCTTTACAGTAATCAATGTAATCATAACCTGTCACTTCAACAAATAATGAAATGAATTGTGTTATTAGACATATTGTTTAGATTAATTCTAAACGAATATTATCTTTTGATTTTTTTTCCTTCAATCTTTCAAAAAAAATTTTCATAGTAAAAAAAGTACTAGTATTTTTTAGAATAACGCCTTAAAAACGCGATAACAATATCATTGATTCAATGTATATTGGCACTAAAAAGGTATTAGATTTTGTGAAAAAAATTATTGTTATAATTTTAATTTATGGTTAAATTATTGATGACATGATTTTAATAAATTTTTTAAAATGAACATTTCAAAATGAACGAATAGATAAACAATTTGATAACAAAATTACCTTCATAATTCTAGGGTATCTTAATTCATATTGACACCAAAAAGGGAGTAGGGACAAACAGAAGGTCGAGACAAGGACGAAACTGCTATTATCAATCAATATATTTAACGTATGCAGTCATATATATGCAACATACATAACATTCCATTTGGTACCTACTGGAAAATTCATGCAATTCTTGTTTTTTTTTTTTTTTTTTTTGGGTGGGTGGGTAGGGAGAAATTATAGAGGGTAAGGAGAAATTATAGAGTCCTCTAGTGGACCACGTCATTTGTCCACCATTCCACTAAAGTCAATAATTAATTTCTGTTTAAAAAAATTTTCTAACTAACAATTTTAAACATGTAGAAGTTTTTTAATGGAATTGTGAACCATATTACTTATTCACCATGTGGATTTTATAATTTCTCGTTGGTAGGAGGATACAACTCTGTCATAATTATTGGTTCTCATTTAAGCTCAACATTAGCGCTTCAATTTATCATTTACCATTAATATCTTTCTATTGACAGTTTTAAGATACTTTGTGAAAATTACTGTGACTCTAAAACTTATTTGAAATAAAATCCACCAGTTTTGAGATATTTTGTGAAAATTACTGTGACTCTAAAATTTATTGAAATAAAATCAACCGCAAAGGATTGAATTACACCCTCTAGGATGGAAGGAACACTTTGTATTGTTCACAGCATCATTTTAAACATTGTGGTGTTTGCAAAGTTTGTGGATGAAATTTACAAAATCCAACTTTTATTGTATCGAAATAGCATTGACAATTATCCAATAATTTAAAGAGTTTTACTTTTTTACTTGTATAATTAAGTTTTTCTCTTTACTTTTAACTGTTTATAACATATAGAAAGAATTTGATTATCATATTTTTAAAAGGTAGCACAATTTAAAGTTTTCAAATTTAGGCCAAATTTTTTTTCCATCCTACTTTCTATCTCTCCTATGTCTTGAGGAGACGTGAGGCAATCAAGTTCCTACATTATGTCCAATCATATTAAGTCTTATCAAGTTCTCTGTATTTATTTCATAAGTACAGTGTACATCAGTACGTCCACTCCTGAGACCTGAATGCATTCCAAACCCAACCCGTACCAAGATTCCAAGTCGGTAATAAGATTCCAAGATAACAAGATTCCACGATTTTTTGTACCAAGATTCCAAGTCGGTAACATCGCATGATAATGTCTCCACAACTAACACTGGACCAAATTCCAAATTGGACCTATGAGAAACTTAATAAATACTTCCTTAGGTCTTCACTAATTAAGTAATTAAATTTAGGGCCGTGTATGTTATACACATACTATTACACAAATTTTTTTTTTTTTTTTATAACTGAAATTGTAAATTGTGTCTTCACCTTATGATTTTAGTTAAAAAAAAAAGTGTGTGTAACATGTTTTAACCTTAAGTTTAACCCAATTGTTATGCCATATGTTCAATTCAACAAAGATCTCATTCTTCCCTTCTTCTTCTTCTGTATGTGAATGCAATATTGACCACACATTTGCTTGTTTCACCATTTCTATAACCTCTACCAAATCTCGAATACCAGCTTCCCTCAAATTAATTAGATAATCTCCAGATCATTCATTATTGGAGATGCACCAACAAGTCCTATTAACGTGGCTTTTGGACGTTCTCTCATACATTTTCCAAGGAAAGCCAAGGTATTGAGCCACATGCTGCGTCTTCTATATATCTAGTTGCATCAGTGAGCAGTTTATCTCAATAAAGCAACCAAACAAACCCAGAATTCTAAGATTACATTTCTGAACATTTTCTATGTTGGGTGTAAATGTACGAGTGATGAAGTCGGAGATCCACATTGACTAATAATGCTATAAGTGAGTAGGTAATATCATATTGTTGGGTCCCTATGGATGATACCCTATGAAAGAAAGAAACTCATTGGGAAAGGAGGAGCTAGTAGGTAAAACTTGTACATAGTCTATAGAGAGGTAATAACTTACGTGTGAGGGGAAGATTGTTAGGTATACACGTGAAAATGAAGTTTCAAACTTATAAGTTTAAGCTTTTTCTTAAAATGATGTTCTTATATTTTATATTAACATCTCATTAATTGGAATCTCTCATTCTCCAATACAATTGTTGATGAGGCTTGGACAGAGGCGGCTCCAAAAAAATTTTTTAAGGTGGTCACTAAAAAATTTAAATTATACAAAATTTAATAAAAAACTTAAATATATTGATATTAAAAAATATGCATGCAAATACATAAAATTTTATAATTTCACTCTACGAATTTTCATATTTTGAATTCGTTACATGATAGTTTTATTACTAATACTATAAGTTATATCTCATTAATTTACATAACTAAGCAATCATTCATCCAATATTATGTTGGTAGAATTACTCAATTGAGATGAAATTCAACTCAACTTTAATTTTTTTTTGATGCATTATTTTTGTTGTATGCATATCATTACAAAATCTTTCTTTATACTTTAATTTTGTTTATGTAAGTAGTGTTACTCTATTAACAATTTAATGTGTAAAAGCTGTAAACACATTGCCTCACTCCAATGATTGTAGTATAAAATAAATAATTTGATACAAAGTATTTTGAAAAATGATTATATAAAATAAAAAAGATACATTCTTATACTAAAATAGACAAAAATAATTTACACATTAATACAAATATCACAATAATTCAATAAGTAAAGAGTATAATTTTTAATTTTAAGCTTTAAATAAAGCCTTTTACACGAGGCCCAAAGCCCGTAAAAAGAGGGAAGTCAGCAACTTGTTTCATCACTTTATTATCTAATAGTAGTCTACTATCCAGTAGCCTACCATCTATTGAAATTTCAAACTCTTATGACTTCATTTATGTGTGGTACAACAACAACAACAACAACAGCACAACCTTTTCAACAAAAAAAAACAACAACAACAACACAACAAGAAGACGACGATAAAGAAGCTGACCAAATTTCGTCTAAAGGATTTTATTTCAGGATGGTCAATTTTTTTTTTTTTTTTCTTTCAGGATGGTCACTTTTTTTCTTTAAAGTATACAAATCATAATATTTTAAATATATTATATATGATTTAAAAAAAAAAAAAAACAAATTCAGGTCAGGGTGGTCCTGTGACCACCCTGCCTTCAACTTGGTACATTAGAAGAAAACGCATGTGTTGCCTTTTTATTTTTTAGGATATTACATTAAGTTCTTTAATTAAATTCAAATACAAAATCGTATTAAATTTAATTATCTTTGAAAAAGATAATATTGTTTGTATTGTATTTGAATATAATTGAAAATTTTGACACAATGATGCCTAAATAGCTTTTCCTAATTTTTGTCATCTTTCTTGTACCAATCTATCACAACGAAAGCCATGCGATACAATGGAAACAATATTTGATTTTATTGATATTTGAATTTTTTGATATATTGATGATTTCACACAAGCACATTACAAGTTTACAATAGTTGTATAACACAAATACAACAAAATAGTACTCTTCTAAGTACTACCACCTCCCAAATTTTCACAAGCACATAAGAAATACGAATCTAGACCTGTGGTGGTTTATCATGGGCCGGAGATTGGGCTTGGAATGGAGGAGCTGGAGGCCCATAATACTGAGGAACTGCTTCGCTTCGACCACGGGCCCTACCAAGAAGGTAAAATGCAAGTGCTATGATCAGAATGAACAGTATCACTGGCAATGATATCACAATTATGTAACCCATTTTCAGGCCCACTCCTTTCTACACTTCTGCATTTTCATGAAAGATACAAATTGCTCAGTCAACAGTTTCCAATTATATCAACATAAATATGGGAAAAAATATATATATCAACATAAACATGAAATCAAAAAAGAAATCATAGCTTGTCACTTCATACTTGGGTTATATTTGCATAACTAAAATAATTTTTTTTCTTATAGAGGCAATAGGCTTTTGGCTATATTTATGTAAGAGCATTGGTAGCAACTTCCCTAAAATTTCTTCCTATTTTAAAATAAGAACTTATTTTTCTTGTTTTAGCTAATCACTTTTTTCTTTTCACCTATACCAAATTCCTTATTCTAAACCTTATTTTATTTAAATATTATTCTTTATTATTTCTCACATTTTTTAAAACACTCACTTTACTTTATCACAGTTACCATGCCACAAGAACAATAAACAATGAGTTTAGGAAATAAACATTGTTCCCTAAATATAGGAAGCCACTATTCATATAACCCATTTTGGCAGTGAAATAGCCTAAGCTCATGCAAAATGTTTTTTGTTTTGGTTATTCACCCCTTAATAATAGCTTATTTTAGATAATATGCTACAATGTGCTAATTACATGAATAGCTATAGTGCAACTTTGACCATGTTTCTTGCTTACCCAGATTAACAAGATTGTATTTAGTCTTCCTCCAACATTTCTTTCTTCTAATCTTATACCAAAATCATCAAGATCTATAAGTTATATACAATTCTTACATGAAGGTAATATTCATTATTAAAAAACAGCAAAAAAAGAGACAAAACAAAACCTTTCATGAATAGTACATCTAATGGAAGAACTTTTCTGTGGGATTATTTTGTCGGGGTGTTTTCAACTACACACACTCATTTCAGCTAGAAGCCAGTGTTATCAAAAAGATAAACCAACCTTCTTGTTACACTCCAAGTATATATACCTCAAATACCAAAAATTAAACATTAATAAAATAAAAGTCCCAATCCAAGCAGCTCTCGAAGATAATCAAAGCAAAAAAAAGAAGTCAAAATAGAAATTTAGCTCTAAATTATGTATAGTAAATAATTAGACACTGAGTTTAATTGGTACTTACCTTTTGGTAACCCAGAGCTACGCAATAAAACGCAGGCTTTCAAAGTTCAAACCAAACCAAGGTAGCAAAAGAAAATGAGAAATAATAATCAATCACAGTGAAATAAGAGACACAAAGGAGTAGGGAAAATAATAAATAATAAAATAAAAAAGTGGGCACAAGAAAAAAAATTATTGGAGCTGAGGTGGCGTGTTACAAGTCCTCCAGGTGTCTGATTAGGCATTAAATGGTGATGTGAAAGCCTGAAAGAGAGAGATAAGCATGGTATGCCTACCGACTACATTTGAGTCACACAAATCACAATACAAATTTTCTTATCTAAACTTTTACTTGCTCCTACTATCCAATCATTTTTGTTTTTGGCACAATTACACTTAAGACTTATGTCATGTGTGATGTAAAGCAGTTACACGCATTTTAGTGTTTTCAAACTAACAGATTCAAATCCTTTTACTTCCAATTATTGATTTAGCTAAAATGATGTTTTAATTTTTGGTCAGATCATTCTACCTTTTGTACATAAACATATTGTTGATCTTTAATTTTAAAATTTGCATTTTATCTATATGTGGATACCTCCATCATACTTATGTAACTCATCTCTACTTTAACAAAAATTTAAAAAAAAAATAAAAATTGTTAGGGTTAATTAATTTAGAGTGTTGACAAACCCATATCTAAAACTTTATTCATGTAATTGAGTTTTAGTTTTAGTGTCTAGATGTGTGTGTTGAAGATCTACGGTGAAGACACAAGAAATCAACTCACAAAGACAAGTTTTTGCTGCCTCAAATGTAGCTGGATCAATCGAGGTTAAGTAAACCTCGACTCTAATCGACTGATCAAGCTTCAATTTTACAAACTTTTAAGTTTGCGGCCCATGATGACTAAAAAAACCTATGAATCCGTACACTCAAGTTCCATTATGTATATAAAGTTAAGTCATTATAAATATATAGTAAAACCGTGCAAGTTGGGGAAGCTATTACAACATTTGTGCTCTTAGAGTTTTGTACCAAGTTGCATCTCTAGTCTCCATTGAAGATCCATGCATCGAAAAGATTCACGAAGTAGAAGAGTTTAATCGGGTTGGAGCTGCGTGTAATCATATGAGTAAGTTCTATTATAAGTTGTAATATAGGATCGAGTATATTCTGTATTATTGTAACTTTTATTCTATTATAGTGGAAGTTGGTGATGACTTTCAAACCACCCATTATTTTTCCCATTATGATATGTGATCATATCTCTGTGTTAATTTATTTTCTGTTGCACACTAGTTTTGGTGATATATTTGTATCAACTATAAACCGAATTGGACCTTGGCATAATCTAACTAATTGATCAACTTGGGTAATTGGTTAATTAACTTAGGGTCTAACTTAACCCTCTCAAAATCATAAAATCTATCAAAGCTAAGTCCTAAAAACTCAATCATAAGTCACATCATTATTTTAATGTAACTGAAAATTATATTACTATTTATAATTTTGTGAAGGATATAAAAATAAGCAGATTAGAAATTTGTATTACTATGAAAATCAAAACATAGTTAAATAAAAGTGACACACATATTGAAAAAATTCAAAAAAAACAAAAAACAAAAATATATTAGTTAATTATGTAATGGAGATTTAAACTCTAGACAATTCCATTTCAACTTGGCCTAAATTGAAATATAATGCATGTCAACAAGATTTTGTGCTATGTTGCTGATATCAAAAGATTTTCCTTCTTCACTACCTTATTACCATTATTATTTTATAATTCGATAGTTGGGATTAGGGAATTTGAAACTTGGACATTTTCGTTAGAAATACTAAAAAGTGTTAGTTGAGTTACAAGATTTATGGCGCTTCTTTACTACCTTCAACCAATATGAAGTGGGCACTTTTTAATCAATTTCTTGTCCACTTCTTAATGATTCTAAGCAATAAGTATATGGTGTTATTCTCCTTATGTAAGTGAGCAAGATGCATGCATCCCATATTTGTTTTGGCCTAAAGTTGACCAAAAACCCATTTTAAAAAATGATATTTTTCTAACTTTTAGAGCCAATCAAGTTGTTAAAATTCCTTCTTTCTCACCCCCAAAAAAAAAAAAAAAAAAAATTGCTGAAATTTGTCCAGGGTACACGCAAGGTGAAGTTTGGGGGGAAAAAAGAGAGAATTTGTATTTCAAACTTTGTAAATGTAGCTAATTCCATCGCAAATGGGGTTTATTTTGAGTTTGGAGTATCTTATTGTAGCACTGTCAGATTAATCTACGAGATTATAAAATCTCTGTCTATCAAAAAATATTATAAAATTGCTAAGGATTCCATTTATGCATATCTAAGACCACAACCAAATAAAAGCATTACCAGTCAAATAATAATAATAATAATATCAGAATATTAAAATTTCTCCATTCATTAATGTAAGGACCAGATTTGACTTGAATCCAAAACGGGAATGGATCCAGGCCCACGTAGCCCAAACAATGAATTTATAGAGTGCAGGAAAGGAAACTAGTCTGATCTTGGGCCAAAATATTGGATTTTAGTGTAAAAAGATTAAAGATACGAGCAAGGAATGTAGCAATAAGTCTCTTCGGACATGCCCTAGAGATCTGATTTTCCTTTTCTTTCTGTTCTGATCTTTCTTCTTTTTCCTTTTTTTTCCTCCCCTTTTTTCTTCTTTTTTGGCGCCTTATATACCATGGCTTTTTTGTCTTTTTTATCATCCACGTGTGGACCTAGCATTCAACGTCCTTTTTCGTCATCCCCCTTGCCCTCTCTTGAATCTTCCATTCTTAGCTGGAAAGTTGTTCCTTCACTGTTCAGGTATCACCTCCACATTAATGCAGCCAGAAGGTTAGCTGGGAGACATTTAATGCGGAGGTGACAGCACCTTTAGATATTTGTCATTTCCTACCATTACTTTTTGTTTGATATTTCCCCCTTTGCTCTGTTATAAGATTTGTCCCAGGCGTTGTTCTGAGTGATTAACGAGTTCACCAGATACCTCGGACAAAAGTACCGAGGTGACCATCGTCCTCGGACACGGCCCAACTCCTTACAAGCATGCTCCACCTCTCCTCGGATGGTAATTTTGTCCATTCCTCGGCTGGCTGTCCTCGGATATTCGTTTGCCCTTACACGGGATATTGGGCCGGGCCCTTCCTTGCTCCATTTGTATGAATGGGGATGATATTAGGCCTGGCTTCCTCACACACAGTTTGACCACAGGGCAAGATTGGCCCACACAATTAACATTTCCAAAAACCAAGTAAATAATATATGCGAGACACGTTAGCGGTTTATCTGTGTAGATGGAAGATGTTTCTTCACACAACTCAATAATGTACTCTTAAGACGGATATGGTTAATCTTTTTAATGATATTTCAGGTTTTCTTCTAAAAAATTTCCCTCAACTGTCAACCTACATTATTCTTTACAAACCATCTGAATTTAATACATGTCCAAAAGACACCCTCAAATATTTAGAAACGAAGCCCTTAACCTACAGTACTCCAAACTCAAATAAACACCATTAGAGATGAATTACAACTACATATATGAAGTTTGAAAATATAAATTCCGTAACAAATTTTTTTTTTTTTTAATTCCCAAAACTTCAACACATCGGAGTGTGTGTACCAATTTCAGCTATTTTTTTAAAATGATAATTCAATTCCAAAAAACTTAGTCAGTTCCAAAATGACAATATGATTAAAAAAGATGAAGATGATGTGATTTTCTGACTGATTAAAACTTGCAAATACTTTGATTCAAGGGCTAAAATGAAATGCTTTGGACTTGTTTTGAGGAATCTTATGATTTTCTATTTGGGGTAATGTCTAAGCAGAAGTAGGTGATGGAAGCATAATGAAGTTAACCATAGTTAGACAAAGTGCTATTTTTCAAATCACGTATAGACAATGTGTAAAACTTTCCCAAGCTACATATGAATTAAGTGTATGTTGTTTCGCATCGCCATCCTCCTGGTTAGTGCAATCCCTTGCATTCTCTTAAAATTTTTAAATTTTATGATTATAATGCAACACAGTTGAACCTCACTGCAATGAGAGGAAGTACGTAGGATTGCATTGTACACAATATGGGCTTTTTCTCAACACCATAGTTGGTATAAATGAAGTTCAATAAACGTTTCAAAATTTTTGAACAAAAAATAAAATGAAAAAACATAAACAGAAATGAAAATTTTAAGATTAAAAAGACAGGTTCATTTAATAGATAGTTTCTTTTTAACATATTCCAAATTTAATAGCATCTTTATATTATCGTAATATACTTCTGTAAGATATTGTTTGAAAATAATTATATCCTCAATTTTTTATCTTGTTTTCATGCAAAAAAAAAAAAAAATCATATTTGTTTTCGCACATCATTATTAAAATAATCTGAAATTTTATCGAAATCTAACTTCTCTCTGTGTGAGAGGGGGGGGGGGAGGGGGGAGAAAGAGAGATTTAGATCTAATTATTTAAATTATGAAAATTGTTATAAATCAAAGAAAAAAATTTCACTAGTTTAAATAAAATATAAAAAAAAAATTGGTGTTTACTATAAGTAACAAACATTAAAACTTAATATTGATTTAAATATTTGTTAGACATATATAATAGTACAACTTCATGATGATGACTAATGCCTAACAAGGATAATAGTGATGTAGTATCAGGAAGTGACATGGTGCAAGACAAACAAAGCCCTAAATGTTGAATCCCAACTCTTGCCCCTCCCCCCTACTTTACAAGAACTTATACTTGCAACATGATCATCACGACAAAGATGAGCAGTGATTAAATCTACATGTACTAAGTTTACTATAGTATTTAAAAATTGGAGAAAAAATTAGCTAGAGGCACATACACAAACTAGATTTTAGAAAGTTGGAAGTAAAAGACCAAAAGTCACTTGTTTTATAAATCTAGCATGCGATTAATATGTTACATCGCATGTGATAAATGTAAATTAGTTATAGATGATGTCATTACCAAGTACCAACAACAAACTCCTCCAAATAAAATAAAAATAAAAATAATAAAAACAACAACAACAAAAAAACTCCTAAACCATAAATATCCTGATACAATTTTAATACATGCATAATTTAGATTGAAAGTGAAATAAAATTTTCATATTTGAGTATCCTGATACAATTTTAATACATGCATAATTTAGATTGAAAGTGAATTAAAATTTTCATATTTGAGTTTGAATTGAGGTGTAAATTCCCTCTTTCTCTACCTCTCTCTGTCTCTCTAGGGCAGGCTTGCATTGCTTAACACAATAAAAAGTTTATAATACCAATAAGAATTTTAAAATTTTACTAAAATTAAAATACTTTTGTACAAAACATAATTATAATTTTTTGAAAAATAGTTAAAATACTCATTTTACAAAGTATTTGGATTTCACTTACTATACAGGAGCCTTTCAAAAAATTTGTAAACTCCATTCATATTTATAATATATGATATAATTTAGCATATACAATTTTCATCTAAATTGATTTAAAAGAAAATTCCTCCAACCCACTTCATGAGTATGATTCCCGAAATTAACATTCACATGTACTTTTAAGTTACATACATACATGACGTATTTTAAATCACGTGATGTACTTTGACGACTTACTAAGTTATCGGAACAAAATATATACAAAGGTGGTGACTATTTAAACTGTAATAAACAGAGAGAATCAAATGATCATTTATCGCAAAGAAAACCATATACTTGTACTTATCAAAAAAAAAAACCATATACTTGCATATTTGGAACTATTCTTAGCTTAGCACTACATAGAGCAGAGTTGTAAAACCTTCCCAAAGGAACTGACTTGACACCCTCCACGCATTGAGATGGTAACCTTAACTAGCAACTAGTGAAATCTGTATTGGCACTTCTAAGCATTCATGGATTCGACTCGTTAGAGGAAGTGATGAAGTACCCAAACAACGCAATTGCGATAATCAATTTTCTACCTTTCTTCTCACCATTTTCATTAATTCTGCTGCAATTACATATCCAGTAATTCTTATCCTATGTATATGTAAAATACATGGAAATAAAATTTGCAGCAAAAACTTTGATACACATTGAGAGAGAGAGAGAGAGAGAGAGAGAGAGGGAGAGACCTCTAACAACTGAGGACAGAGCTGATCAGGAGCATGAGCTACTTCCCAAAATCAAGCAACCCAATAATCACTGAACCTGTTGGAAACTGAGGGCGGGAGCTACAAGATATATGGAGAAGATGTAGGAACCTTACGTGGCCCAGACCCCTCATGAGCACCAACAGATTTGTTAGATAAACGACGCTTGTAGCGTTTTAGGACAGATGCAAGATTTTCTTTACCCTTTGGGAAAGCCACATCACCAGCTGCAGTGCCTGTTCTGCCCTTTCTACAAGAGATTGCAATCTCTACATCCTTGATTATATCTAAGACCATCACTGCAGTTGTGCATTTCCCCCTGCCCGGTTTTGAAGCAGGGGGTAGCATTCCATTTGAAACAGGTGGACTTGACTTCTGCTGGTACGCCTCAGGGATATGAAGGCAGAAGCATGGGGTCATTGGAGAACGAGGTTTTGAAAATGCTGGATCAATTATCCCCTATCCATAAAAAGATATCACTGTCTAAGTTCACCAAAAACTAAAAGGATTTGATTTAAAAAAAAAAAAAAACGCACAATTTAAGAGTAGGCAATTCTTGTGCATTGCAAGGCCTTTTATGTTTCTTGTAATCATTCTTTGAAAAACGGTGCAAAACTTTCCTGTAACAAATGAACTTAACAAGATACCCCTAAAACTACAGCACAATATTATCATGCAGCACTACCCCACTAATGATATTCAGCACATCATCATTTTTCTTATTGGTCAACAACAGGCAACCAAGACAATGATTTTATTGCAGAGACCATGACTAACAGAAACAAGTGATGCTCACAAACACTTGCATCATAAAAGTGAAAAATAATTATTTACCTGAAGACGGTTTAATACGTATGTATATTTGCCCCACAGCTCTGGCCGGCTTTCCATGAGTGACAGGTCAAGAATCCGGTGGATGCACCACACCCCAAAGCTCACTATCAAATCTATTCTCCAAACACAGCCCTCCCCGCAATGAGGAACAGAGGAAATCGAAAAGTTGTTTAAACCTGCATCACTATTCCTCATGGCAGAACCAAATTTCCTATCAGAAGAATACTGAGGCTCACCTATTTGAACCCCCCGATTCATCTCTCTAGTTTCGGCTTCATAAAGAAATTTCTCTCTTGCGGCCACTCGGTCAATTAGATCCTCATCAGCCCCATCATTTTGTTTAAATAACCAATCAGATCCTTCCAATTTCAATAGCTTCACAATACAATGTCTGAAAGACTGAAGAAGTTTGGCCTCTGAATCCTCAATAGAAGTAGCTTCTTGAGTAATTGAACTTGACCTACTTCTAACTCCTTCACCCCCAAAAGTAAGATTTTTGTCAGCTACACCAAACTGCTCAAAAGGTTGTCTAGACCAGAGGGATCTGGAACTAGAATTCAACTGTGAAGAGAAACCATCTCTGCAAACATTTGTTGGAGAGAGTTCATCAAATACCAAAGGAGCTCCTGTTCTTGATCCAGAATTTGGATATAACACCGGTTCATAAACTGTTCTACTAACAGAGGGTCCATATTGAATAGGACTGTCCCATTGTGCACTCTTATCAGACATGTATAAGTCCCGTTGAGGGACAGAGAATCCTGACATGTCCGGCAAGCTATGGTATTTCTTCGTGTTGGCTGAACTTACAACAGTATCAGCAGGTCCAGAAGAGCAAGGATCATAATACGATCTTTCGCATTGCAACTGACTCTCTCTGGATATTGCCGGATTCTGGAAACTAGAGTTATGACTAGAGCTTAACCCATTTTGCAACTTTTGCCCTAAAGCAAAAGCCATCGAATCTCTACTATAGCTTGTAACACCCAATGATGGGGATCTCAAGGCTGTTGACTCCATTTGACTATTCAAGTGATCAGAGTTTCTGTCTATAGCCATTCGATAGGATGCAAGCTGATAACCATGTACTGTAGCCGGCTGATAATCCAAACTTTCCACGGAAGGTAGATTGCGCACACTAGAATAGCGCCTCTCGCTGGAGTCTGGGACATTGCGGCTTGAATTCTGAACATATGCATCCAACAACTGCACATGGTTGGACCACATTGAGGAAGATCCCCTTTGAACCCCATATGCCGACTCTGTACTCCTTTGCACATTCTGCTGCTTGGGAGAGTTGTATAAACTTGAGTTGCTTAAATGATCAGATCCCCTACCTCCCACCGATGAGAAGTATCCAGAAAATTCCTGTGCAGTGGTATCCACTTTCAGTGATGAAGAGGAAGGCTTAGAATCCACTCCCAGCAAAACATCCAGTTTCTTAGTCTTTGCTTCTTGAGTAGTTTGCCCATGGAAATCAAACAGTTGTCCCCAAAACTCATCAAGAACTCCAGCTAGCTGACGCCTTGCAGCACGTCCTAATCCTGCTAATCTTGAAAGACTTCCAGTACCACTTCCTCCTTCATCACCTCTCCCACTGAGACTCCTAAATGATCCTGGACCCTCAGATGTCAAAGATTGTGTGCTCCCAGAAACCCCTTTACCTGATTCATCAGGTTCCCAAGTATCTGCCTCATCGTCATCCTTTTCAGTTTGTAAATCTCCCTCCATTCCCAGAATCTTCTCAACAGGTTCCATTGATTCTGACTTCACACTTCTAGTGTCTAGCAATTTAACATCAGAAACCACATTAGGAACAACAGAGACAGGGACTGACTCTACCGCCACTGGCATTTCCTCCACACCACATGTGAGGGAGCTAGTAAATGTAGAATTGGAATGATTTTCCTCTACAGTAGTCAACTGATGCCCATGATCAGGCTCTGTAATAGTTTCAGGCAAGTTGATACGAGGATCTGCAACTAGTCCATCTGAATGACTCTCCAAACCCTTGCTCTGTGCCAGTGATGGTTCTTGCTTCTGAATGGGTGCCTCACAGTGATATGCATTTCCAGTTAAGTCAGATTCTTCTCTCTTGGTGGATGTATCAGGTACGGCCTTTGGCACGTCCCAATCCCACGCCTGAGTATCTAATCTAGCACTAGCAGATTTTAATGGGGTGGCTAATAGCCAAAGCATCAAACAAAGTGATGCACAAGCAGTAACAAGAAGAACTACATATGAGAAAGATATACTGCTTCCCATATTCCACTTCAAATTACTTACCCAATCGCTATTCCCAAATATCATTTCTACCACAAATATAAGCTTCAAGCCTAGCATCCCAATAAATGTGACAATGGCTAAAAACTCCACAATCTGAGAAATTTTGTAGACACCCATTATTGATCTGGATGCAGCAACACGGAAAAGGGGGATCACAGAAGATGGAAGCAGTAAAGCTACCATCACCTGTGTGAATATAAGTAGTTGATACATCCCTTCAGCTCCTAAACTCCACACACAGTAAAGGGCAGGAACAATGGCAATAACTCTGATTGTAACACAATGAAGCCAACCAGGAATATCCAAGTTCAAGAAATCATGCAAAACTACTCGTCCACATAGACTCCAGGTTAATGACGTGATTTGATTTGAGAAAAACAGAACAAATAGATAGACAAAGGGGCTCATAAACACCTGTAATGATAATATGGAAAATTAAACCTGATCAGTATCTATCACTTGATTCTGAACAGTATCTTCTAGTGATACTCATCATAACAATTGCATATAAAAAAAATTAAAATTTTAACCTGTTCCATTAGTGTCATTGCATCCTGAAAAGTAAGCATAACAAGGCCGGAGCTGTTAAAGACAGATGCTGCTGAGATCATCAGCACATAATTCACCACATAAATACCACTGAACACGCCTAAGATGGCAAAAAAATGGTTATAACACAAAGCATCCTTGGAAATGTTTGGTGATCCCAGATGCTGCATGAACATAACACAGAGCAAAGTCTCAGAAATTTAACAAGCGCATCTCAAATGTAAGGGATGACCAAGTTATGAAAATATTCTTTGGCGTGTGTGTATCAACATGAACAAATGACTAAAGATAATCTATTCTGTAGAATATTTCCAAATTACATTTTAAATAACATGTACCAATTAAAGGAAGAGAGTGAATCCCAAGCAAGTTGCACTTCTAAGTTATTTCAATCAGGACACAGACTACCCAGTATGATGCACTAAAAGTGTAGTAAACCAAGATTACAAGATAAAAGCATTCAGAAAAACATTTATGGTACAATGTGTGCAATAATAGAATAGTCCAGCATTGATAGTAATGAGAACAGCCAATGCACCAGAAGAAACCATGACAATGGTTTATTTAAAATTGCAATTTCCTGAAGTTTATCCATAGAAAATAACTGGCATACAATGAATAAGTAACATTAATAGAAATTTCTTATATAAATAATTTACAACCAAGAGTGATATCCACTAAAGTTTTATCTCTAAATTCACAATGAGAACAATAACGTTCAATCTTCCCCAATGAAACAAATTTGTGTATCTTCCTCTGTCAAAAAATTCTGTCATTAATCTTAAGCCATTTAAATCTATTTCAAGAAAGTCTTATCAAGAAGATGATCCCTGTACCCTGTGCCACTACAAAATTCAATGAGTCAACTTTCTGCAAGCATGTATTACACAGAGGCACTAGCATTACTGACTACAAACCCTAACAAAGAGCAGAAATAGTAATAAATGAATCCACCTAAAGTGCAGAGTAGTTAGAATATACAAGGATATCTGTGATGCGGGAAGCAAGAAAAATTTTATTTTAATTTACTTTTATTTAATTGTGAAGTCAATTGTATTTTTATAGGTCAATTGGATTTTATTTTAGGCCTTACTAGTTAATTAGGTTTTTAGTATTTCATTTAATTTCCTAGAGTCAACAGTATTTTTATAATTCAATCAATTTGTTTTAGAATTAGGGTTTCTAAATCCAGTAGTCTATATAAGCAGGCCATTGTACTTCTATTTGGAAACAAGTTTATCACGAATAAAATTTCTCAGGGAATTATTCCAATGGTCTGGTGTGGACTCCTACGCTATCTGTCTTTCTTCTTCTTCTTCTTTTTTCCTTTTTCTTTTTCTGTTCTTCAATTTTGTTATTGCATCCATTTTGATTTAGTCCTGATTCAAATTTGCTATCAGGTTTTGTTTTTCTAAATCAATCTCCTATCCCAATTGTCAGGACATGAGGCCTATCTCAGCGTGTATTCTTTTCCAACTATGTGAGGTTACAATAAATTCATTGTACTTGTGCTCAGCAACGACCCAACATTACTTCCATCTTTTATCAATTGTTAAACTACTTAAGAGTCAGCTTGCTACTACATTTCCAGCGCTTCCAGTCTCATGTTCATGAGGGTTTATATTGATTATCTAACTTAACCTCATTTAACAAAGATTAAGATTGACTCTAAAAAGATAAGGTTCTCTAAGCCAATATGGACACATACATATTGCTATGGAGTGCAATTTAGAACTCATACCATCATATGGTATGTTCCATCAAGCAGCTCAATGATTTTAAGTCCAAACCATATCAGAATCTTATAGCCTATTTGAACTCTAGTTGTGCCCTTTCTGCCACATAAAGACCTGTTTTAGATCCTTTACCCAGCACAAACACAGTGCTAACTAGAATTTAAGCCCTCATTGCAAATTAAATTATGTATTAACTAAAGTGATCACAAGCATAGCCAGTACCCTAAAAAATGGTTACAGGTTCCTCTCACACTCAAAAAATTACACTTTCTTAACTCTGGTATCAAGTGTGTGATTTAATGATTTCTACCGTACAATGAAGTAGAAGGTGTTCGGCAAATTCCCCCTGCTATTCTTACACATACAACACTAGTCGATGATCTATATGCTATGCTTCCAAAGACGATCCACTGTCAAAACGTTATCCCATACTGCTGCCCAGGCCCAAAAAAAAGAAAAAGAAAGAAACCTTTCAAGGCACCTTGACACCCCATAGCTCATGCATCCCCTCCAACATGGGTATTAGTACAGGGGTACAACATTTCTTGGAAAACTAGGGTACTGACATGTCTGGGGTACGGCAATTAATTAATAATTTTTTTAGGTATATTTTATATATTTTTAGACATAATACGTTTTCAGTTTTAAAATTAACAACAATAAAATGCTTGAAAGCATATCTAAAATTAATTAAAGGCAATAATAAATAGCAAATAAGCACAATGACACACATAAAATGTTGTCTTAAGTACAAACCAAGAATTCAAATAAACTGAACATCTAAGTTGCACGGATACCCACATGGGTATGGGTACGGCACTGGTATGTGGCCATTTTAGCTGTGTCCATGCAACATAGCTTTGGACGCCCCATAACTCGTGCATCCCATCCATCCTGCAAGGGAGAACATACCTTCCTACACAATCTACTAAGTGAAATTTTCTAATGTCCCCCATGATTAGCTATACCTATGGTCCTATTTAGCCTTCTGGTCTTATCTGACACATCAGAAATGGACATGTTGGATACCATTAACAAGTCAGAGTGCCGGCCAAACATGTATTGACATGGAAATATTAACATTGGATTCTTAGGATTTTGCAATTATATCGGATGCGTCACATCCTATTGAACACCTTGTTAACAATCCAAGCTCAAATCTTACACCGGTCAAACTCAACAGAAGAAGAAAAGCACTCTAACTTAAGTGAACATGCATGCATGCCCATAACTCCAAGCTAACATTGTTGACACAAGTCAAGGCTTGTGTCAAAAGGCAAAAACAAGATTCAATGTTCAGACTGTGGTAACGAGGAATCCCTCGCATAGGCATCAGTGAAACACAAAGTTTCTGAAGCCAAGCATTGTCAAATTTTAACCTCAAAGCTATAATGGCGGTCAATCTAAAGGAAATATGAAAATTCAAATTTTTTCAAATACTAGTAAGATATTTTGAAAAATGAATAGGTGCCGATGTGTGTATGCAGATTTGATACATTATGTCAGGGGAAAAAACAATGTGTATAGTGACAGGCAGATAAAAGTGGAGTCTAGAAGGCAGAAATACCTGTACAACAGAGGAATGAAGAAAAAAATTATGAGGCATGATACTTGCCCCAAGAAGACTCATCATTGCAAATGCACTCTCCCCACTTGAAATTGTTAGCATCCCATTCATTGAAGGTGAGATTTCTGGTTGACTAATAAGTACTCCAAGAACAATAAAAAGAAAAATAAAGCCTGACATGCATATGCATAGGAACTTTGCTTTGCAGTTCCCCTACAAAATCAAAAATGGTAAAATTATACATCATAATGCGAAACAACCTTCCCAAAAGGGTATGCAATTGATCACACTTACCAAAAGGATTGCAAAAGGTGGAAATAAAACAGCATTGACAGCAGTCAAAAAGACACAAGTGAACAAGTCCCACCCAAAAAGAAGATTAAGTCCATGTGCAAGGCCCAGAATCTAGTCAATTCAGTGTAACCTTATGTTAGGTATAAAGCAAAACTGGTATTAAATAATGAAAAACACAGATAATAGCTCATGCCTCAGTTCCACCATAATTCAAGAGTTAAACATCCAAAAGAATAAATAAAGGCTCAGCAATATTGAATGAGAAATTACCATGGTAAGGTCCAGCGCAATCACAGAAACCTCTGTTTGAACTCCTAAGATTATGCATGTGAACTTATCGTACTCATCACTGCAAATCTATGGCATAACAATTTGGAAAGAAAAAATATTAAAAATTTACTAGCATGACAAGTACACACGCACAGGGAGAAATTGTGCGGTCAGAAACTGTGAGCATTAGTTGTGAATATTTGGGTGGGTGAAGTGTTGGTTGGGGGGGGAGGGGAGGGGGGCACAGCACTTAATAATCTATCAGATAACCAGAACCAAGTAGAAGAAATTTACAACTAAGGTTTCTGAAAACCATATTGTGGACAGATACGTATGTGTATACACCTATTCACCTAACAACCAATCTACCTAAGGACCTACAGATGGAAAAGAGAGGTCTTATAACAACACTGTTGTGTCTTCTTCACATTGCAATTAATGGATCACATTGACAATAGGGTAATAGATAAAATAGATTCATACAAAATTGCAATCATTAATTACTTATTCCAAATTTATTTTATAATTTTAAGGGGAAAATTTCTGTAGAGTGACACATTTGAGAACAAGAAAAACAACCATATGTCCATAGAGAGAGAGATAGAGAGAGAGAGAACAATAAAAGTAAAACCCGATAGAGAAAGAAATGATACCTGAGCAAGATCTCTTCCAGTGACCAAGCCAATCCGAGCCGACAGGTATTGACATAAAATAGCAGCAAAATTGAAAATTAACATTAATACTACCAGCTCAGACCCAAAACGGGCACCACCTTCAACAGTTGCTGCCCACTTCCCAGGGTCAACATATCCAACTGAAACCAGAAGCACAGGTACAACAACAGGAAGTAGCCGATTAATACCATCCGGCAGATGGTAAGAATTAAAATTCTCAGCTTCCATGTTATGGATTGGTACTTTGCACAAAACAGAAGTACCAGGTTTTTTTTTTTAAAAAAAGGTACCAGTATGATACTTAAATCACATGGCTGCTAACCCTGTCTCGAAGAGAGAAAATACAACATCCAAAAGACATTCACAGAGACATTGCAAATTCTGTAATAAATTATAGTTAAACTCAGTAAAGCACGAGCCTAAGCCAAATCTCCAGAGAACATAAATAACGAGTCTGCCAGGCCCTATGGTGCAACTTGCTTGAATCAGACAACACAGCTTCAAATTGCAACTGCTATTCCAACACTAGCTGTGATCTTCAGACACCTTCAACCAAATTCGCATGAATGCCACCATAGATTGACGTTGATACCCAATTGAAATTTCTATACACAACCTGAACATAACCAAAAATTTAATCCAATTTATGTTACACTTACACCATTTCCTTGAATCAAAGAGTATATAACACACACACACTCTCAAACCTAACAAAATTCCACAGGGAAAATTCTGTAAAATGAATCATCTTTTTTCATGCCCCTTGTTTACGTCTAATCCTGGCTCTACAAATCACATCAATTTGCAACCAAAGAGACAAGAAACAGAATCTCAACTTCAAACAAAACAATCAAAACTTTGGGCACCAGCTGTTTAAAAAAGCATTTCGATATTCAAGAACGATGCCCAACTGAAGTTACCAAAATTCAAATGCTAACAAGAAAATCATCGCAAATCAGGTTCCATGTGGGTTTTATTCTTTGGGGGGGGGGGGGGGGGGTGGAAGAGCTGAAAAGATTTACAGCTAAAAACAACCTGGTGTAAAATAAAAAAACTATTTGATCATTCAGATATAGAAATGACAGAGGAGCACCTTATTCAACATATTAATGTCGCTAACTTGTTCCGTTTTGACAACAACTAAAATGCTCCAGAAAAGTTCATTTTGGCCAACACAAAGGCCTTAATAATCACATTCCTTACAAGCAAATCATAAATCACCATGGTAATTTTCTATGTATGTTCCAATTTCGTAGGAACTGCAATTCATTTGGAAGTAATAAACCAAGCTTAATTGCCCCAACAGCACAAGATTAGATTAGCTTACCAATGAGGGAAAAAAATTAAATAAATAAGCCCAAAACAACACAAAGCAAATCTTCACTAGATACTTACCTTAAAAACTACTCACTTAGTTATTAACAGCTATAAACATAAGCTTAACAATAAATATAGCAAATCCAACAAAATTCAAACCCCCCCAACAAAAAAAAATGAACAAGAAAAAGAAAAACCCCAAGAACCCATTTCAGATCTTCACACAGAAACACTAAAAAACCAACAAAGACCTCAAATTTCCCAACACAAAAACCTTAATTTTTCCAAAACAAAAAAAAAAAACCCAAAAGCTCCATAGAATCAAAAAGATCAGAAAGCGCCGCCATGGATCTGAGAGTAAAAGAAAAACTGAAAAAAAAAAGTAGCAAAGGTGGGAACTTGCTCGAATACCGAGGATGAAGAAGATGATATATATAGATAGATAAAGATTGAAATCAAAAAAAATACAAACATGGGTTCCGTACAGCTAGGGTTTTCGGAAAATGGGTTTACCTTGCTTTCCTATTCTGGGTTTTGCAAAGCTTTTATCTTTCTGTGCCAATCTGTCTATCTCTGAAGTCCTACACACTTCACAACTAGTAGTGATTGTAGATCTCAGAAACGCCACGAGTTGGATTTTTTTTCTTTTTCTTGTATATAAATAGAGAGAGAGTGTGAGAGAGAGAGAGAAAGAGAAAGGCTCAAGTTTTCAGAGAGAGAGAAAAGAAAAGGAAAAGGAGATTTATGGGTGGGGATTGGAGAGAGAGAGAGAGAGTGGAAGTGGGGAAAAAGTTCCACAAAACAATGTGTTAAAAGGCTAGAAAGCTCCAAAGATAGTTAACGTTTCCTCTACTTTTTCATTTATAGCTCAGCTCACAAGTTGCTACTTGCCCATCCCTCTCTCTCTCTCTCTCTCTCTCTCTCATATTATCCTTTCATAACCAAAAACACCTTACTTCTCTCTCTATCTCTCTCCTTTAATGACAAACACATCTTCTCTTGATTTTATTTCTTTCTCTATGCTTGGTTTATGATGGCAAGTTTCTAAGAGTTTTTTTTTTTTTTTGGGTTGAGAAAGAAGTTTCAAGAGATTAGACTAGCCATACGTATACAAAATTTTCATAATATAACGTTGGTAAGTTACTATTATTTCTAATTTTAATCTATAACTTAAGTTATATTTTTTTCGTCCCTGTAACAGTGTGTCGTTAAAGATTTATTATGAAAATATTATAAAATTAACATTTTTCTCAAGATTAAATAATAATTGTTAGACATACTCTTTTACACATTCTTTTTCATAATGTTTTTATATGGCTAATTGCGAGAATAAAAAAAAAAGTAAGTTCATATATAAATAATAAATAATTTATCATAATTTATCACATAAAATAATTACAATAAAAAGATATAGTATAATTTTTTTTTAAAGAACAGTATTTGAAGGTACTTTTTTTTTTTTTTTAAGTGCAGTGTTTAATGCTTCACTCTTTCTAGAAAAGGGAAAAAAAAATTCAGTCGGTTATTAAGGGCCTATTTGGTAGAGCATTTTAGCAATATGTTTTCAGTTTTTACGCAATATTACACACATTTTTATATACTTTTTCACTCACATGGGTTTCAAAAAAATACAAACAACATTACTCAAACTACTTTATCAAACGGACCCTAAATTGATGGAGATTGTTAATGAAACTTTGACATAAATACCGTACCTTACCAATTGTACTTTTTTTTTTCCGCTAAACACCGATTGTACATTTGCAGGTCTTCGTATGGGTACAAAAATATGTCAAATCTGTATAATTTTTAAGAGAGTAAGGTGATTTTATTAATTCAAATCAATCAAGTACAAAGGAATAAAGATACACATGTTTTAAATCTTGAGCTTATTTAAAGCTTTAAAAATTATAAAATCTTCCGTTAGACCATGTCATATATCTATTATTTTACTAAAAGATTCTTATCTATTTAAAATTATTAAATTAGAAAAAATAAATAAATATAAACTGACTACTCATTCAGCAATTTTAAACAAGTGAGAGTCTTTTAATAAAATAGTGAACAAGTAACATAGTCCACTATGAAGACCGTATAATTTATCTCCTAGCTAATGAATGTGATAAGCGTCTATTTGGCATTCCGTAATTTCAGTAGTTTATTTACTAAATATAATATAAAATATATATTTTTGTGGGGGAGTAAAATATGGGCCCATGATCTAGGCCCAGGAACGACGTTTCATCAACAATACGCCCGAGGGGAAGAAATCACAGAGGACCTTTGTAACTAACAGTAGAGCGCGTAAGGATCCAAAGAGGCTGGTCCGAGAGGAATACCCTCCTCGGACATGACGTCTGATGGTGAGAGGAACCTCGGCTTTCCCTTAGTCCACCCTCCAGGAAGTTCCAGAGGTAAAGATAGATTACCAATGCATATGGAAGGGATAAGGATGCAGAAATATCTTGAGAAAAAGCTGCTACCACCGCATTAAATGCATCACAGCTACTTTCCTGGCCGCATTTATGTGGAGAAGACCCCTGAACAGTGTTGAAAGTGATCTTTATCCCCAGGAAGTCAAAAAGCTGTAAGAAAGGAAATGGAAACTCAAGTACCGTGCTAGATGACAGACAAGTGGACGATGGGATCGGGCAATGAAGGACTATATAATGGAATAAACCCTTCATAAGAGAGGGGGACACGAAGGAAAAAGAAAGAACATCAAGAAACAACTACTGTAGCACCGAGAAAAATACAACCTAAAAGAAAGCATCTTATCCAAGATCATACCCCTCGGATTCGATTATAACCCATGAAAATTACCCAAACCTCACTCCTCGGACGCAAAATCTTAACTCGCTTATGTGTTTTAGCCTCCTCGGCCAAGTACCCAGATCCCAATAACTGTTGTAAAAATCGCTGCTAGCCCAATTCTTTAACCCACTCTCTCACAAATTTATTGTATTGGGCTTGTTGGGCCCATTTCCTGTTTCTATTAAGGTGTGGGCTACAATTTGTGACCCTACAATTGGCGCCGTCTGTGGGAAAGAATTAGCGCTAGTAGAAAGTTACGGCAGTTATGGCAGGTTCGGGACCGCAACAGGCCAGTCCGCCCTATGCAGGGTCAGTAAACGTCAGTCAGCAAGATGAACTCCATAATCTTGAACGGGAGAACCACGTAGATAACCAGCGTGAGGGTAGTTCGCGAACGATCCATGCTGGGAAGAGCGGCTATCGACGAAAGAGCCATCTGGTGCAAGGGCACGCTGACGAAAAGGACTTGTAGCGTGAAATAGAAGGATTGAAAAAGAAGCTTCGTCGAGCACAACGAAATCACACCCCTTCAAGTTCTGATGTCTCCTCCAACGGTGAAGGGGAGGACAGTTACAGGGATTCTTCAGAAACTCCCCCCAGTGAATCCTATTCCTATGAAGAAGAGCATTCTCACAAGAGAAGGAGAAAAAGTTCGTCTAGAAGGGGAGTGGGGACCAAAGACATGAAGAAGGCTTTGACCCAAATTTCTAAGTCCCCCTTTACTAGGGGAATAGAAAAGGCAAAACTTCCCAGACGTTTTCATCAGCCTACGTTCTCTATGTATAACGGACGTACCAATCCTGTAGAACACGTGAGCCAATTCAGACAAAAGATGGCAGTTTACTCTCAAGACGAGGCTTTATTGTGTAGAGTATTTCCCTCTAGCCTAGGACCGATGCCGATGAGATGGTTCAATGGGTTGAAGACTAATTCCATCGGCTCCTTTAAGAAGCTCACTCAATCATTCTGCTCCCGGTTTGTTACATGCAGCAGAGTTCCTCAACCCCTTGATTCCCTGCTGTCCATGACAATGAGGGAGGGGGAGTCTGTGAGGTCATATGCCGAGAGGTATTGGGAGATGTTTAACGAGATTGACGGAGATTTTGATGAGGTCACTGTCAGAACCTTCAAGGTTGGTCTTCCCTCCGATCATGGTCTGAGGAAGTCCCTGACAGGGAAACCGGTCACCAGCTTGCAACAATTAATTGATAGGGTGGATAAATATAAAAGAATAGAAGATGATCAACAACAGCAGCAACAAGGAAAAGGGAAAGATAAGCTTGTCCCTCAAGAAAGAAGAGAGTTTAGGCCGGACAGGTACAATAATAACCGGCCGAAAAGGGATTATGCCGAGCAGTAGATATCCAGCAACAGCCAAATAGTAGGAGCTGTATTCCGAGAGCCTGTGCACCAAGTCCTAGAAAAGGTAAAAAACGAACCCTTCTTCAAGTGGCCCAATAAGATGATGGGAAACCCAGAAAAGAGAAACCGGAACCTCTATTGTCAATATCATAGAGACCACGGCCACACCACCGAGGATTGTAGAAGCTTATGGGATCACCTGGACCAGCTTGTCCGGGAGGGCAGATTGAAACAGCTGTTGCATCATTCCAATAATCTGGGTAGCCATGCGGATACTCGGTCAGAAAGGGAGAATCCTCCGAGACCTCCAATTGGAACTATTAATGTCATCTTTGCGGCACCTGGCAGGACAGGGTCATACCCCTCTAGAGTAATGTCGGTGGCTCGTCTGTACCCTGAGGATGACTCTCATGAGTCGAAGAGAGCTAAATCGAGCCGGTCCCTGGTCATGGGATTCTCGGACGAAGACAAGATCGGAACTGTTCAACCACATGACGATGCTTTAGTAATTACCCTCCGAATTGGGGGCTACGATGTAAAGAGGGTAATGGTGGATCAAGGCAGTGCAGCCGAGATCATGTACCCTGACCTCTTCAAGGGGCTGAACCTAAGGGCTAAAGACCTGACACCTTATAACTCCCCTTTAGTAAGCTTTGAAGGGAAGATTATTATCCCGAAAGGGCAAGTCAGACTGCCAGTACAAACTGGAGCGGAGATAGTAGAGGTCGATTTTATAGTGGTGGATGCCTACTCCCCTTATACAGCAATTGTTGCGAGGCCTTGGCTTCATACTTTGGGGGCAGTCTCTTCCACCCTGCATCAGAAGATTAAATACCCCTCTGGAGGTAAGATAGAAGAGATACTGGGTGATCAGACTATGGCGAGGCAATGCATGATAGCAGCTATCCGACATAAGCCCGAATCAGAATCTGAGGCTCAAAAAGAAGAATTATAGCAATTAAAATCCTCAATGCTACCCCAAGATGGGTTATCCGAGGAAGCGAAATGTGAAGATCTTGTAAAAGTCACAATAGGAGATGACCCTGAGAAATTCTTTCAAGTCGGATCTCAACTACCCCAGTTGGAAAAGGAGGAATTGGTAGAGTTCCTCAAACAAAACATAGACGTCTTTGCATGGAGCGCTTATGAGGCTCCAGGGGTAGACCCAGACTTCATTTGTCACCATTTGAATGTTAATCCAGCAATGACCCCCAAGAAGCAGCTCCCTCGTCGGCCATCTAAAGAGCATGCAGAAGCAGTCCGTCAGGAAGTGACGAAGCTAAAGAAGGCAGGGGCTATCAAAGAGATCTTCTACCCAGAGTGGTTGGCAAACACGGTGGTGGTCAAGAAAAAGACTGGGAAGTGGCGAGTATGTGTTGATTTCACAAATCTAAATAAAGCCTGCCCAAAAGATCCATTCCCCATGCCCAAAATTGATCAGCTGGTAGACGCCACAGTCGGCCATCCTCAGATGAGTTTCTTGGACGCTTTCCAGGGTTATCATCAGATACCTTTAGCATTGGACGATCAGGAAAAAACTGCTTTGGTCACGCCAGTAGGAAACTACCACTACAAGGTGATGCCTTTTGGTTTGAAGAACGCAGGCTCCACTTATCAGAGGATGATGACGAGGATGTTTGAACCATTATTGGGAAGAAATATGGAGATTTACATAGATGACATGGTGGTGAAAAGCAAAAGAGCATCTGAGCACCTAGAGGATCTTCGAGTCGTCTTCGAAATTCTCAGAAGCCATAAACTACGCTTGAATGCCTCCAAATGTTCGTTTGGTGTTGGCTCAAGCAAATTCTTGGGTTATATGGTCACTCATAGGGGAATTGAAGTCAATCCCGACCAAATTAAGGCCATCACCAGTATGCGAACTCCTCGGAACCCAAAAGAGGTGCAAAAACTAACCGGAATGGCCGCTGCTCTGAATAGATTCATATCTCGGTCAGCAGACAGGTGCCGACCCTTTTTCCTGTTGATCAATAAATGGAAAAGCTTTGAGTGGTCGACGGAATGTGACGAAGCTTTTCAACAACTTAAAGACTATCTCGCTCGGCCGCCGGTCATGTCGAGTCCCGAGCCAGATGAAGTTCTTTTTGCTTACATTGCAGTGGCCTCTTATGCAGTAAGTTTAGTGTTGATAAGGGTTGATAACGGCGTACAACGGCCAGTGTACTACGTGAGCAAATCACTGCATGAGGCAGAGGTGCGATACCTTCCACTGGAAAAGGCTATCTTGGCGGTGGTGCTTGGCACACGCAAGCTGCCTCACTATTTCCAAGCGCACACGGTGATTGTTCTTACACAACTCCCATTAAAGGCCGTCCTTAAAAGTGCAGATTACACGGGAAGGATAGCCAAGTGGGGCACAATTCTGGGAGTTTTCGACATCAAGTACATGCCTCGCACCTCAGTGAAGGGCCAAGTGCTGGCCGACCTGGTGGCAGAGTTCACCGAACCAGAAGTGGATAGTCTATTAGCATCAGAAGAAGGGGATGTAAAACTAGCCTGTATTATCTCCAAGCGTATCCCTCCGACTTGGGAAGTACATGTCGACGGAGCATCAAACCAAAAAGGAGCGCGAGTTGGGTTAGTGCTGACATCTTCAGAAATGATCACCATTGAAAAGTCACTGAGGTTAAGCTTTCCTGCCACGAATAACGAAGCAGAGTACGAAGCACTACTAGAAGGTATGGCTATGGTCCTAAGGATGGGAGGAAAGTCCATTGAACTATTCTCGGATTCAAGGCTAATTGTTGGTCAGGTCAAAGGCGAATTTGAAGCCAAAGACGAGAGAATGCGAGGTTATCTTAGCCGAGTGAAAATCATGCAGATGAAATTCGAATCATTTAGCTTGCTGCATGTCCCAAGAAGTGGCAACACGCATGCGGACTCTTTGGCCACCCTCGCAACTTCCTCGGCGCAAAACTTGCCTCGCACAATTCTCGTTGAAGACCTGCATCGACCCTCGACAATAGCAAACGTAGTTCAGATCAATCAAGTAAGAATGGGGCCGAGTTGGATGGACCCCGTCGTGCAGTTCTTAAAGGATGATATTCTACCCGAAGAGAAAATAGAGGCCGACAAAATAAGAAAGAAGGCTCCTAGCTATTGGCTGTCACAGGATGATAAGCTATACAGGCGTTCCTTCTCTGGACCTTATCTACTCTGTGTTCATCCCGATCAAACGGAATTGCTCTTGGAGGAAATGCATGAGGGAATCTGTGGAAGTCATACTGGAGGCAGGTCCTTGGCGCATAGGGCCATTACTCAGGGTTATTGGTGGCCGAACATGCAGAGAGAAGCTTTGGAGTACGTCAAAAAGTGCGATCAATGTCAACGGTATTCACCAAGTATACACCAGCCAGGAGGAACCCTCAATCCAATATCTAGCCCATGGCCATTCGCTCAATGGGGCTTAGACATCGTCGGACCATTTCCTAAGGCTGTAGGAAACAAGAAGTATCTGATAGTTGGTACTGACTATTTCACAAAGTGGGTTGAAGCAGAGCCTCTGGCTAATATCCGAGATGTGGATGCGAAAAGATTTATCTGGAGAAACATTGTTACTCGGTTCGGTGTCCCGCATGTACTTATCACAGATAATGGACTTCAGTTTGACAATAAGATGTTCAGAAACTACTGCGGAGAATTGGGTATCACTAACAGGTATTCTACTCCGGCTTACCCCCAGGGGAATGGCCAGGCCGAAACTGTAAATAAGGTCATATTAAGTGGATTGAAGAAAAGACTGGATGATGCGAAAGGAAGATGGGTGGAAGAACTCCCACATGTACTTTGGACGTACAGGACCACACCTCGTAGGTCCACTGGGGAGACCCCTTTCTCAATGACTTATGGGGCTAAAGCAGTCATCCCTTTGGAGTCCGGGTTCCCAACGACGAGAACAAGCTCATTCAATCCAAAAGACAACGATGAAAACTTGGCGAGAGGTTTGGACTTGATTGATGAAAAAAGGGAAAACGCAATGGTTCAATTGGCTCATTACCAACAAAAGCTAAAGCAAGGTTATGATACCCATATAAAGACAAGACCTTTGGTCTCAGGTGACCTGGTGCTGCGCAAAGTCGTGGGCTCGGCAAAGAACCCTGCTTGGGGAAAACTAGGGCCAAATTGGGAAGGACCATATCGCATCACCTCCAATGCTGGCATTGGAGCATATTTCTTGGAAGACTTGGACGGACTTGTAGTACCCCGCCCTTGGAATGTCAATAATTTGAAAAGGTATTATTATTAATAAACTAATGTTTGATCAATATTCGCCTTTTATGTTAAATATGTATACCTCTTTTCATACCTCTCGACGTTCTCTGAAGTGTTTAAACTTAAATCCAATCATGCATGAGTCCTCGGACCAGATGATTTGGGTTAGTTAGCACCCTTACCGTTCTCTGAAGTGTTTAAACTTAAATCCAATCATGCATGAGTCCTTGGACCAGATGATTTGGGTTAGTTAACACCCTCACCGTTCTCTGAAGTGTTTAAACTTAAATCCAATCATGCATGAGTCCTCGGACCAGATGATTTGGGTTAGTTAACACCCTCACCGTTCTCTGAAGTGTTTAAACTTAAATCCAGTCATGCATGAGTCCTCGGACCAGATGATTTGGGTTAGTTAACACCCTCACCGTTCTCTGAAGTGTTTAAACTTAAATCCAGTCATGCATGAGTCCTCGGACCAGATGATTTGGGTTAGTTAACACCCTCACCATTCTCTGAAGTGTTTAAACTTAAATCCAGTCATGCATGAGTCCTCGGACCAGATGATCTGGGTTAGTTAACACCCTCACCGTTCTGTGAAGTGTTTAAACTTAAATCCAATCATGCATGAGTCCTCGAACCAGATGATTTGGGTTAGTTAACACCCTTACCGTTCTCTGAAGTGTTTAAACTTAAATCCAATCATGCATGAGTCCTCGGACCAGATGATTTGGGTTAGTTAACACCCTTACCGTTCTCTGAAGTGTTTAAACTTAAATCCAATCATGCATGAGTCCTCGGACCAGATGATTTGGGTTAGTTAACACCCTTGCCGTTCTCTGAAGTGTTTAAACTTAAATCCAATCATGCATGAGTCCTCGGACCAGATGATTTTGGTTAGTTAACACCCTTGCCGTTCTCTGAAGTGTTTAAACTTAAATCCAATCATGCATGAGTCCTCGGACTAGATGATTTGGATTAGTTAACACCCTTACCATTCTCTGAAGTGTTTAAACTTAAATCCAATCATGCATGAGTCCTCGGACCAGATGATTTGGGTTAGTTAACACCCTTACTGTTCTCATGTGTTTAAACTTAAACCCAATCATGCATGAGTCCTCGGACCAGATGATTTGGGTTAGTTAACACCCTTACTGTTCTCATGTGTCTAAACTTAAATCCAATCATGCCTGAGTCCTCGGACCAGATGATCTGGGTTAGTTAACACCCTTACTGTTCTCAAGTGTTTAAACTTAAAACCAATCATGCCTGAGTCCTCGGACCAGATGATCTGGGTTAGTTAACACCATCACCGTTCTATGAAGTGTTCTCATTCGAATCTAATCATGACTGGGGACTTCTGACCAGATGGTCTGGGTTAGTTACTACTTGTTTTATTTCCCTTTTTAACATTCCAATATAGATAAAAGCGCATGACTCAAATTTCTTGTTTGGTTATATGTGTTTAGCTAGTATGTCAACTTCTGGAACTTCTCAATTAAGTCAGCCATTCTTTTAATGCAAGTAAAAAAAAAATGATGAATGGAATGACAGCGGAGGGATTAGCTATTACTTGCCATAATACGTAAAACAAAAGAAGTATACTTTCATTAATGACTAAAACAGTACATATCTTTAAAGTGATGAGCATAGAAAGCTAAGAAAGGAAAAAAAAACAAAACAAAAAGAAACACTAAAACAAATGTCCTAGGCCTTAATCTTGGGGTCTTGGTGGTCGACTACTGGTTCAGGCTGCGAAGGAGCAGCACCCGGAGCATTACCCTGGGAGGCCTCGGCTTTTTCCCCTTGACCGGCGTCCTGACAGGTGGCTGTTGGGCCTTCCACAGATGCTGGAAGGTCTAAGTTTGCCGCAGGAGCTTCAGACGCTGAGGCTGGCTGCTCTGGAGGAGGAGGATCAGAATCTGAGAGCGGTTGGATTTCAGGATCGTAGTACACGCTCTCAGGCCTCCTAAGGCTGGAGTCAGCAGGGACCCCAGCGGCGTCAAGGGCTTTCCCCCAAGTGACGTCACAGTAGTCCTTGGCGACCGAAGCAAACTCCTCAGTTAACCTGCTCTGGGTTTCTTCCACCCCCAGAGCATAAGAAGCTTGCTTCTCGGCCTCGACTGCCTCCTTCTGTAGCTGTGCAGCTTCCTTGGCCCGACGGAGCTCTTCGTGCAGACTTATCACCATCTGCTTCTCCGTTTCTAAGTTGATCTGGCAGAGGTGCAGCTCGCTGCGAAAAGTCTCCGCCTGCTTCTCCATATTATTCCTTCAAGCCTCAGCGCTGGCCTTATCCTGGTTGGCCTTCTTCACTTGCTCGGCCAACTGCTTCTGCTGGGTTCTCAGCACGCTCAAATGGTCCTCCGTAGTATCTCGGGCCTGATGAGCAACCTTCGTCTCATCGCGAAAGCGCTTTGCCCACTTTTCGGCCACGTACACTTGTTGCGCGACCTATCATGCAAAAGGAAAAAGTGTCTTAGACTTAAGAAATAATGCACAAATAAAAAGAAATCAAACTGAAGTAACTTACCATGGCCAAGTCCCTCTTCATGGAAAGGAGCAGATCAGGGTAGTCAAAGCTCCTGTAAGCCGCCAGGTCCGACGGAAGGAGGAGTGGTTGTAGCAGAGCGTCGGCCAAACGACCTGCATGGCCACCTCGAAAATGCCGAAGGGAGGCATCCATCATGATGGGACCGCCATCGACCTCCAATTCAGGTGACCAGGTTCGTGGTGGCTGACGAGCCTGGGCCGCTGGTCGCTCCTCGTGGCTCTCCACGGAGTAGGACCTCCTACTCCTTCGCTCTGGTGCAGGCCTGGCCTGCTTGTTGCCCCTTGATGGGCCTAACTCCCCCTCCTCAGCAGGCTCCACCGGCCTCTTCCTCCTCAAATCCGGATTCGGTTTGAGCCCAAGGTCAGCAGGCACTTGGGGCGGAGGAGGGGGAGGGTGTGCAATTTGTTTGGATTTGCCCTTATCCTGAGAGGATGGCTCTTTATTCCTACCCTTCATCAATTCTTTCAAAGAAGGGCCAGTCCGGGGAGCCATGTCTTCCTCCTCGTCGGTGGTATCGGTAATGTAAGTTATCACCTGAGCCGGAGGGTGCACGCTCGACTGCTCGTCCGCCCCTTCCTCGGCCTCTGATATATGTACTGTTTCCTCTTCAAACCTGAACTTGTCAATCTCTAGTTCTAGGGACGAAGAAGAAGCTGTCTCTTCTCTAAGGATGGCTTCCCCAAGTGTTACTTCGCGCAACGGTGCGACGGCGAGGGGAATTCCCTGTGGAATGGGATGGTCAACCGGCGGAAGGTCGTAGCTGGCGAGGAAGTGTGGCCGAGACACGTCTATACGCGCCAAGCGATGGTCGCTGGCTCGGATAGAGTTGCCGACGTCTAAAAAGGACCCAGAAATGGGTTCAAAATCCAAAATGAGGTGGACCGCTCGTAGTTGTCCGTCCTCGTTCACGAAAATTTCTGACCTCAGCAGATAATTCAATGCTGGAACGTTGATCAGGCTGAGCTTCGGATTGGTAAAAAATTTATCTGTCAAACAAGTAAGTTACGTTATTAAGCCTCGGCTATAAAAAACATATGATAAGTCACTAACACAAAATAACTAAGCAAATGAGTGTAAAGGTAACGTAACAATCCTTAATGCTAAAGTTAGAAATCCTAAGTCTAAAGTGTTCCACCTGGAGTCCCGGCCTTGGTTGGGCAGGCTAAGCCGTCGCTCCAAGGCCCTGACAAGATCAGGTAGTCGTCCTTCATCCCCTTATTTGACTTGGGAAGGCAGGATATCAGTTTGACCACACTGCTACGGGACTTAAGGTAAAAGCCTGCCCGAGTCTCTATATGGCCCTCATACAGGTGGGCGACGTCGTACCATGTCAATCCTAACCCCAGATGCCGATCCAAGGCGTCGATTGACCCTAGGACTCTAAAGAAGTTGGGAGCACACTGATGGGGACACAGCCTATGGGCACGAAGGTAGTCCCGTGTAATCCTACCCATGGGAATGGTCATCCCCCCTTCTATGAAGGCAATCATGGGGATGACCACCTCTCCCATCTTCCGGTCAAACTCCACTCCCTCTGTGGTGCAATGACGTACCACCACCTCTGGGGGAATGTGGTACTTCTCCTTGAACAACTCTATCTTGGCCGGAGTGTCCACTAAGCGCTCGAATCTACCCATGGTTAGTCTCTATAAGGTGAGGTGGTTAGCCGAGGAGGTTAGCCGAGAGTACAATGGAAGTCGGAATGCGAAACTTACGTAGAAATGAACACGGATTGCTTCTCTGGTCACTGGAAGATCGTCAAGCTCTCTTTCTTGCGAAAAAATTGGTGGGCGCCTGGATATGAACACTCTGAAGTTGTAAGTTCTGATAAGAAGCAAAAAGTAACGCCTGGAAGTTTTTATAGTGGGGTTGGGAAAAGAAAAAAAAAAAAACCATAATCCCGCCCAAATATTGAAGTTGCGATCTGAACCGTTGGATTCGTATTTCAACGTAGGATGTCTGGTTGAAACGCAATTCTAAGCGTTTAATGATGATTGTGCGAGTTCCCAAGCGTCAGAAGCCCTCGCGAAATGGCAGAAATGGCCCTTACATGCGCCTAAATTTAAATACTATTAAGGACTACATCGTAATTACCTTTATACATCAAAATCCTAATTTTCCTCCTCGGATCAGAAAGAAAAATTAGAATTTTGAGGGGCTATTGTGGGGGAGTAAAATATGGGCCCATGATCTAGGCCCAGGAACGACGTTTCATCAACAATACGCCCGAGGGGAAGAAATCACAGAGGACCTTTGTAACTAACAGTAGAACGCGTAAGGATCCAAAGAGGCTGGTCCGAGAGGAATACCCTCCTCGGACATGACGTCTGATGGTGAGAGGAACCTCGGCTTTCCCTTAGTCCACCCTCCAGGAAGTTCCAGAGGTAAAGATAGATTACCAATGCATATGGAAGGGATAAGGATGCAGAAATATCTTGAGAAAAAGCTGCTACCACCGCATTAAATGCATCACAGCTACTTTCCTGGCCGCATTTATGTGGAGAAGACCCCTGAACAGTGTTGAAAGTGATCTTTATCCCCAGGAAGTCAAAAAGCTGTAAGAAAGGAAATGGAAACTCAAGTACCGTGCTAGATGACAGACAAGTGGACGATGGGATCGGGCAATGAAGGACTATATAATGGAATAAACCCTTCATAAGAGAGGGGGACACAAAGGAAAAAGAAAGAACATCAAGAAACAACTACTGTAGCACCGGGAAAAATACAACCTAAAAGAAAGCATCTTATCCAAGATCATACCCCTCGGATTCGATTATAACCCATGAAAATTACCCAAACCTCACTCCTCGGACGCAAAATCTTAACTCGCTTATGTGTTTTAGCCTCCTCGGCCAAGTACCCAGATCCCAATAACTGTTGTAAAAATCGCTGCTAGCCCAATTCTTTAACCCACTCTCTCACAAATTTATTGTATTGGGCTTGTTGGGCCCATTTCCTGTTTCTATTAAGGTGTGGGCTACAATTTGTGACCCTACAATTTTTTTTTAGAAATTTTTATACTACTTATGTGACAAAAACCTAAACGTAAATTTTTTTTTTTTTTTTAAAGCTAGTTTTGTTATAAACAAATTAAGACAAAGGGCAAATACTAAAAATTAAAAGTATTTTACATGAAAGAATAAATGAGCCCAGCAAAATTGAGCCAGCATCTGTGTTTCAATGATGAAGTTGTCGTAAAGAGTCAACCATGGTGATCACTTCTTCAAAATATGTCAATCAATATAATATCTAAATTCAATTGGACTCTTTTTTTCTTTTTTTTTTGGAAAAGAAATTCAATAGGACTTTAATACATATGTTATCTTATTATATCTAGATCATTCTCTTTCTTTCTTTTTTCTTTTTTTGGTTATCTTATTATATCTAGATTTTTTTTATAGGAAATAGATATTTCTTATTTGAATAAGACTTAGGTACAATATTTAGGCGTTGTTACTTAGGTTCTCTTCTCAAGATTCAGTCATGTGGATTTTTTCTCATGGGATAAAAGTATATTTCTTAGTTAAACAACCACATGGCTAAGTTTTAAGAAATGAATCAAAGGAATAGCATTTAAGGTACTGTACTTAAATTTTGTCCTTCTTATTTAGTTGTACATGTCATGTTTTCTATTTATACGAAAATAAAATCATCTATCTTCCCATAAAATAAACCATCTATCTTGTTTTAAAGTTTGATTTCTTACTAAAATATATCTTTGTTTGTAAGATATCCTAATCATTTTTATCGTGTTTAGAGTTAAACTCGAAAAGTATATATTAACAGTATTTTAATTCATATAGTACACTGTATTCACATATTTCTACGGAGAATATGAATCATTTTTATTTGGATATAATTTTCCTCTAAATTAGTTTAGACGATAATTATTCTAACTCACTATGTAATGAGTATCCACATGTATTTTTAAGTCATTTATCTATACTATTACGCTACGTTTATTTCAAAATAAAATATTTTCTAATGTAAAATATTTTACTAAAAATGTTTTCATTTTATCGTGTTTGACAGAATAAAAGGAAAATCATTTTCTAGTTTTGTTTGATGTAAAATGTGAACATCTTTGTAACTCACAGCACACTTGATCAGTACATATTCAACCATAGATGGCATTCTTTAAATACAAGAGAACAATATTGGGGGACAAATGCATAGGATAACAAGGAATTGCAAGTAGATCTTGAGGGATCTTTTGGCAGAGAATAGGCTGCAAGACAGGATCAATTGTGAGAGATTCCCAGCAGATAACAAGATCAGTACCACCAAGGGAGGACCACAATTCTCTCTATCCATGAAAATGACTTAGGTAATTGAAACAGTGAAGGGAAATCCCTGTAAGAGATGCATTCAATTTGAGTACACTTGCAGTCGTCATTGCCATTTCCAGATTCATTGTAAATTTGTAACGGTCTAGCCATAGCCAGAAAGGCAATGTATCAGGATAGAGGGAGTGAAACAAATGTAAAATATTTTACCAATATTTCTTTTTTTTTTTTTTTTTTTTTTTGAGAAATCGGTCAATAACATATTATTAAGGAAGGCTATTCAAATCAGCCTGTATTACAGATAAAAGATCTGGTGGAACATCTTCCATCCATACGGACAAAGGATAAAATGAGAGTGCTCTTCTAGCTAGTGAATGAGCAACCCAATTACAATGTCTTTTAACGTGTGTAGCACTAAAGCAAGCAAAGCGCGAAGCAAGAAAAATAATATCATTGATGATGTGTCCAAAGGGCGCCAGAGACCTGCTGGAACTGTTCAGAAGCTTGATTAATATTTCCGAATCTCCTTCAAGGACGATGTTCTCAAATCCTAGTTCCAGTGCGAACTCCACAGCTCGGCGTGCTGCCAAAGTTTCCACTTCGATAACTGTGGATGGCAGCGGAACAACTTCAAACAATGAGGCCATCACCAAACCGTCTGGATTACGTATGACTACTCCCAGTCCAGCTCTGTCTTCATGTTCAAAGAGTGCCCCGTCGAAATTAACCTTGTAGCCGTGAACAGGTGGAGGAGTCCATGCTGTCGCTGGCTGTTTTGGTGTTGTTGTTGCTGAAGTGGGAGCAGATAAGCAGCCCAACTTGAGGTCACGAGCTCTGTTCAGCACCTGCTCCAGTGGGATAGATGGTTTCCCAAGCCTGAGATTGTTTCTTCTATTCCACAAAGTCCAAGCCATCGCCGAGAACAGCTCTGGGTCCCTGCCATCTGCACAAACAACAAACATTATGTCTAAAAAACCGCTGCATTGCTTGATGGTGCTGTGACCCCATAGGGGGGTGCTCTGCCAAAGGGTCTCCAATTTTGGGCAGTGATATAAGGCATGAGCTGGGTCTTCCGTGTGTAGGTTACACAGTTCACACACAGCACTAGTAACCACCTTACGGTTACCAATATTTCAAGTGTAAAATATTTTACACAAATTTGTCTTCGTTGGTTTCATTGACTGAAAAATATTTTACTTTTGACCAAATATTTTACTAAAAAACAAACACCGTAAAATGTGAAAATATTTTCCTAAAAATATTTTACATCGAAACATTAATAACAGGATTTCAGTTTGGTTTTCAACTTTTTTTGTATTAAAATACTCTCACACAAATTCTTAAACTCTCTAAAATACCTTTATCATTTAGCTAAATAATTTTAAATTAAAAAACACAAACTAGTTAAAAGAGTAATTTACTTTTCCTAAGTTTTAGGTTTTTTCTTTAATCTTCTCCATTCAGCCTAAAACTTAGGAGATTATCTTTGTCTTATTTTTAAACATTATTCACGTTATCTTATCTCTTTCTTTAAAAAACAAAATACACATGGTTATTTATATATTACTTTTAAACATTATAACACTAAACCAAAAAAGCAAATAAATAAAAAAGAAAATTATTGCACGCACAAAGCACTTGTGATGAATCTAGTATTATATATTTAAAAGTAATATGACTTAGTTAATATTACCTAATGAGTTATTTAAATAGAATATACATAGATGATCATATGAACCGCCACATAATAGATCGAATTAAAACTTTATGCTCGTATATTAAAGAACCATTTGTAACCACAAAAAAATATAAATTTAGTGAGGTTACATAGGAAGAGATTTTTATAAAACTAAAATTTAGGATTTTAAATTGAGTAAATTGTTGGATTTAGTGTGTGCTAGTTTTTAGGGAAAAAATGTATCAAACGTACGTGAGATATGTTTAGATTGAGAGTGTGCTAAATTTTGGGGAAAAAAAGTTTCTCTGGTTCTTTTTTTTGTTTGTTTAATTTTAATTTTTTTGAATTACAATGTTAACCCAACTTTTTATTTTTTAAGGATAAGAATTATCTAATTAAATTAGGGGTATTTTTTACATTTTTTTAAGTCATAACTAATTTTCTGAATCTTCTTAGTATATATTTGCACATGCAACGAGGCTCTTTTTTTATTTTGAGTTTAATGTAATTTTTCAATTTAAATTTATCTATTGTTAGTGAGATTACACCGGAATGAATTTTTAAGAAACTAAAATTTAGTATTTGAAATGAAGTAAACTGCTGGTTTTAGAGTATGCTAGTTTTTAGGAAAAAAAATTGTATCAAATGTGTATGAAATATTTTTAAATAGAGATTGTGGTGATAATTTTTAGGAAAAAAGTTTCTTGGATATATATATATATTTTTAATTTTGTTGAATTACAATTTTAACCCAATTTTCTAATTTTTAAGAATAAAGATGATCTAAATTAGGGGTATTTTGACATTTTCAAAAGCCATAACTAACTTTTAGAATCCTCTTAATATATAGAGAGGAATATATATATATAAAATGCACAACTTTAGCTTGCTTTTATAAACAATTTCAGTCATAACATTCCATTAATTAAAGATAATAATCTGTACCAAAAAAAAATTTAAGATAATAATGAACATGATAAAAAAAAATTAGTTACATGTCAACATGAAAAATAAGGAAAACCATATAAATTATATGATCGCATTTGTTTTCTTTTTCTTTCTTTGTTTTTGGTAAGGTAATTGTATAAACGAAAATTAAGTCATAAAAAAGTAAAAAAGTAATAAAAATTGATATGCGGTCTCATCCATGCAAAATGGAATATGCATCTATAGCAATATAGCATCAGTGAGGAAATATTATAATAAACATGTGCTGAAAAGAAGTCAAAAGCTCTTTAAGTTCTATATATATTAAAAAAAATTTGAAAGTAGTGTTTTACAAGAAAATACTAACCATTCATTTCTTTTAATTATTTATTAATTAAAGTGGAATGTGAGGTGTCTTATGCTTTTTTAATTATTTTGTTATCTAAACAATATCAATGGTCATGATAATGACATTCACTTTAAGATTAGACAACTTTAATAAAACAAAAGAGGGAAAAAAATGAAGCATGGTTAGCGAGTAATATTAATTAATGCTGATGATTTATTTATTTTCTTGTTAAATATTGAGAGGGGGGATATGTCATTTTCAGTAATCATTTTTTTAATAAATAAATGACATCTGTGAGAATGGCTTTTGGTTATATATGCAGGGCTTGATGATAAGGTTGGACTACTTCAGTAAAGAAAAAGAGGAAAAAATGGAAGGAAAACTTTGTTTTTTACTGACAAAAGTCTCCAATTAATGTGATGATGAAACATTTTTTTTTTCTTTTTACAATTTTTGATTGGGTTCTTTTGTGATTAGTATATAATATAAAATAAAAATATAATATCAAAAATGGGTATTTTTTTTAAATTTTTAGATAATTATAATATTCTCCGGTTGTTCGAACTTTTTTATTTTTAAACCTTCAAGCACTTTGTGTATAAGAAGATGTTAATTAAGCTCTAAGGTTCTTGACTATTAGATATCAAAAAAGAAGAAGAAAAAAAAGGTTTTTGACTATTAGTGATGGACTTAGAGAAAAGTGATGTTATTCTAATCTCGACAAATTACTTCTTAAATATGGCAATGTGATGATGTATGCTTCTATTCACTCTAACAACTTGTTTCATAAAAAGATCCTAATATCTTCATGCTAGCATCATCAGCATTATCCAATTCAAAATGCATTTAAATAAAAACACAAAAACACACAGTTAATTATCTTTAATTTTATAAGATATTTAGTCACTTGTCTGGATTGTTCTTCGAGTCTTACAAACTTCAAACGATTAAATTGTTTTTTGTTTTTGTCCTTTTTTCTAGGCGACTAAACAGTTTAATTGGTGGTGCGAATCAAAGCAATACATACGTGGAAGATTTTGTAAAAATGTCATAAATATCTCATTGCATTGCAATATGTCATAGGGTCAATTTTTCACTCAATTTTTTTAAAATTTTTTCTTTTTTTAAATGTCAAATTGATTTATGACTTAGACTTCTTTTATATATATATATATATACACACACAAAATTTTTATAAACTCTTCTTTTTTTCTTAATTAAGTACAACTATACCAATTTTTAGTGAAAATCAATTAATAAAAAGCCAAATAAACAGGTGCCAAGTGAACACCAACATATATATATATATATATACACACACACAAAATTTTTATAAACTCTTCTTTTTTTCTTAATTAAGTACAACTATACCAATTTTTAGTGAAAATCAATTAATAAAAAGCCAAATAAACATGTGCCAAGTGAACACCAACATAAAGCTTTGCAAAATTTTATTTTAGGTAAGATTTATAATATGTTGATAACACTCCTACCTTTGCTTACATCATATCATCTCCTCGTCATCTATGTATTATGTAATAACCTATAATGACAAGTCAGCTGATCTGTTGCAAATTTGACTTGTCGAAATAATGCCAAAATAAGTAGGGATGACTATGAGGCGATATAGGGTTGGATCACGTGCAAACCATGGATAATTTTGAGGTATGTTAGTATCCTTGATGATGTGATTTGACGCTAATGAGAGAGAAATGAAAGGGGTCAGCATGAGAGTGTGAAGAGAGAGATACAAGTGGTTTTTTTCTTTTTTTTGGGTGATAATCGCAATGTTTACCTCTTGTCAAAGAATATATATAACTTTTTAAAACCTCTTTTTTTTTTTTTTTTCTTTTCTTAAGTAAAACTATACCAATTTTTAGTGAAAAGAATTTAATAAAAATCCAAATAAACTGTGTCAAGTGAACACCAACATAAAAATTGATGAATTTTGTATTTTTGGTAAGATTTATATAGGATTCGTTTATTTTGTGTGAAGTATTTCCTATGGAAAAATAATTTGTTTTTCATTGTTTGGTTGTAACCTATAAAATTAGTTTTCCAACATTTAGTTGTACTAAAATTCCCAATGACGATTGCATTGTAGTTGAATTGGCATCTCCCCATGCATGAAGTGTTTGGGGGTTTAGGGAGGAAAGGGTTCGAACTGCGGAGTTAGCAGCATATTGTAATTATTTCTCAAAAAAAAAAAAAAAATTCCCAATGACGATTGCAATTTAGGGAGGAAATCCAGGATGATGTGGTGGTAGTAACAGTTGATCATAGAAACAAAGATAACAAGTAAGTGGTGATGGTGGTCAACAATTGGTTGTGGCGGATATTTGGTGGTTGAAGATCAATAAGCAGTGGTCAGTAGTCGAGCAGAGGGTGAGGTGAGTGGTCTATAGCCAGCTATTGGTAGTGGCATGGATGGGCCAACGTCGATAAGTTGGGTGAAGCTACAAAATTGCCTACGTTTTTTAAAACTGTAAAACTTTTTTTTGGGCCAATTTTGTACTCCATTGCCTCAGTTTTGGTTACACCAAACACTAAAAAATGCGGAAAAACCATTTATGAAGCTCACCAACTTTAGCCTACATGCGCAGGCTTGATAATAAGTATACTCAAAGGCTACGTAAGCACGTATCCAAGCCTGCATGTGCAAAACCAGGAGTTTTTCCATTTATTATTATTAGTTTTAAAATTTAGTAATTTTAAAAATATCAAAACGTTGATGTTTTAGGAGTACTTACCGGCAACTCACTTAATGGAGTGGATGAAAGGACTACATTGAACATAAATAAAACTTATAAAATTGAAATAATTAAATTAGAAGTCATAGGACTAAGTGTCTGTTATTTTTTGCTAGCTTATTTTACTATTCAGTTTATTTTTGCTACTATTTATAGGATTATTGCATTTTTTGTACTATTCATGGGTTCCACTATACTATTTCGGCTAACTTTTATTTTTATCTACAGTATTTTCAGCAAAAAATTTTCAATTTCAATAAAATAAATGGATTCCAAATAGACCCTAAATCAAATTTTGTACAAGAGCCAATAACCTAATACTTCAGATGCAATAAATAGGGAAAGAAGAAATAAATGGGGGAATTCAGAATTGGTGTGTTTTCCTTGTCATAATTTGTATTTGTGTGTGGGGGAAACACTAGAGAAAGAGAGTAAAGCATCCCTGCAGTGCAGGCTGCAGGTTCAACAACGTGTCATACATGCATTGGCTTATTCTCTCTTTATTTCTCTCTCATTGATCTAGTCGTTGGCAATTCAGTGCATCAAACTACTTTTCCTGTCTATAATCATGTTGTTTATGTTCAGTATGAAGATTAGAAAGCAATATTATATATAATGCATTACATTACATGTAACTACGCCAATCGAAGCTGGAAGACTTAGCTGAGTTGAACATATTCACTGAACTTTGTTTAATTATATGAACCCTGTAAAACTAAAATATATTCCCTAAGTATACCTTTTAGATATAACATATCAAAGAACTACGTTTGAAATTACAAAACTACATTCATTCATGTATCTCTTTTAGCAGTTAAACTTACAGTTAATGGAGACAAATCCCCATAGAGACCAACATGGCCCAGATCACCAAACTACCAAGAATCTAGTTTGCACAGTTTAATTTACTAGATTGAGATTTTTGGGGCTTTGTGGCACAAGTTTATAATATGAGTGTTTCACTGTTTTTGTTAGTCTTGTGGGAGTTGATTCATTGTATCTTATCTAAATTGAAGCAATGGTCATGTGTTTATAAACTTTGTACGTACAATCATGTTTCTTTTTCTTTTTCAAATACACTTATACAAACAGCTTTACTAGCTGAAGTGTCCCTCTTGTGTTTATTTATAATTTTAAATGATGAATGATCTCTAGCTAATAGACAATAGGCGCAGCCAAACGTGCTCAAAATTTCATTTGTTTAATAAGTAACAGGTAATGTAATTTTATGGTAGAGTTAGCGTGAGTTTGGATAGCGGCAGAGGAGCATTTTCAGCGTTTGTGTTTTTGGTTGGGTTCCGCGGCACTATTCACGATCCAGCCAAAAACAGAAAAATGCGCATACCAATACATTTTTAGTCCTATGATACTATTCACATCTTTAAAAATGATTTTGCTAAAGTATTTTCAGTAATAGGTTTTCAATTTTTAACAAATAAGCGGTATCCAAATACACCCTTAAAATTTGTGAGACTTTTGCATGGTCATTGTTAATAACTTATATATATATATATATAAAATTGGTTTGTCTCTTTCATCATAGTAGAAAAAAGATTTGTTAGAGTTCTACTAGATACGATTTTCTTTTTTTGAAAAAATATTATCACTATTTTTTTCTATGAGCTCTAATCACCCACATTAACACCCAAAAAAAAAAAAAAAGCAATTTTGTTGGTAAAACTAAAATATATATATATATATATATATTTTTTTTTTTTACTATAATTAAAGAAACTTTTGGGCAAATTTCATAGAATTTCCTTTCCCTTCCCCTCTAAGGACAATAATAGGTCAGATTTTTTTTTTGGGGTTTTTTGACCCAACCAAACTTTTGGGTTCACATTTTTAAATTCGTTAGGATTTGGGTTTTATACCTTAGATAGCATAACCTAACCTGATTATTAAATTAAATTACTATAATACCACTATTTTCGGTTACTGTTCACACAAAAAATACTGTTCATTTGTCTGTTTGCACTGTTCATGTCTCATGAACAATACAAGAGGCGTTGGTCCTTAAAAAAAAAGGAGCCAAATGCAGACGCTCCAAACGCAAATGCAAACCAAAGGAGCTTTAGTGTGCCTTTTTTTGGGGTTTCTCAAAATACTACCGTACTTAATTGAATGTAAATGTGCTTACTAAAGACTTGTATTTTGTTAGATAATATTTTTTTAATGTTCAATTTTATGTTAGCTCATGATAAGATAAATAAATGTATTTAGTACAGTTTTGAATTTTTCAAATATACTTGGAATGAATTTTGAATAGGATAAATTTAACACGATGGTGTATACAAAATAATTTGAATTTGAAAAAAAAATTTCTTACATTTTTGGATTTATATATAAATGGAATGAATTTAGATTAGAATTCCTAAAATTTAATACGATGATGTATATCAAATAATTTGAATTTGAAATTTTTTGTATTTAAACCTAACACACTACCGTTCCAATGACCTCCTGTAACACTTCCATCACATAACATTCTAACGAATTTCAATTTTGGGCGTTAACTTGTCATTTCAAACCAAATTTTGGAACTAGATTTTTGGAGTTCACAGCTATTCGATCAACTTCTTCTAAGAAATTGCATAATATTTAACTTAAAAAAATATTTATTTGTTTATTAATTTTTGCTACTTTTTAATGAAATTTGCTCTATTTCTCTTTAAAAAGTACTATCTAGCATCCAAAAGCTTTTGATAAAAGTACATTTAGTTAAAATAAAAGTATTTATTTGTTTATTAGCCTTTTCTAAAGTAGTGGAATTCACTTTATTTTTCTTTAATGAGTACAATCTCACATTCAAAAGTTTTCAATAAAAGTAAGAGTATTAACACAAGTGTTGCGAGTTCAATTAACCTAACTGATAAAATTTTTGATAGTTGAATAAGAAATTTGTAGTTCAATTTAATTTTCTGCCTATATCAAAAATCAATTAACATATTTGTCTGATGATAAAAAACTATCATTTGAAGCAGACGACATAGGTTGAGACAATCTTTAAAAAAAAAAAAACACAAGGGTAGTTTTTTTTATACATACTGTTTGTAAATATACAGTGATCAAAGAAAAGTGTTAAGACCATTATAAAGTTCATAACTTTTGCTGTAACTCGCCACATGGCGAGTTGTGACAAAAGTTATGTAAATAGTTGTGGTCCTAACATGGTTCCTACCCAAATACACTGAAAACACTTAGATTAGGATATGCTCCCGTTACCCCTTCTCACTCACAAATTTTTACCACTCACTTTTTAACTTTTATTTTTATTTTTTACATTTTTTATTCAATAGTTGAAATTGAAAGTTACTTTTTTTTTTCTCCAACTTTCAACCTCATATATTAACATTAAGAGATATTGCATCATGTACATTGCACCTTAGATATTGCACTTCATCTCAATCCGACTTAAAGTCCGTTTGGGATGTGATGTAAGTTTCAACTTATTTGAATTTTTAGCTTTTTTTTTAGTATTGTTCGAAAGTTTCATCATACAATTCAATTAGCTTTTAGTTTTTTTCTACTCTATTTTCAACCAAAAAAAAAAATTCAATTTCAAAATTTTTTTTTTTGGTGAGAAGATTCAATTCAATTCAAATCAATTTCAACTTTTCAAATTGATTTTAAGACATTTATAATGTGTTTTGGCAGTGGGGAAACAAACACTGTATACAACAGGATTTTTCCTTGAACACAAAAACTGGTACACACTTAACCGTGTAGTGTAAGTCACTATCCCCACATTCCTACGTGGGCCTCTCACATGGGGTTAATATAATAAGCGCACAACTCCACAAGACATATAAGGGCAAAACCGTAATTCCAGTTATATAAAAAAAGAAAACGAAAAAAAAGAAAACGTACTAAGTTGTCAGATACATACGTGGATTTTGCAACGAAACGAGAGACTCTCACACTCTTCTTTTGGCACTTGGCAGTTTTCTTTCTCTCTTTCTTTCGTAGCTTTCAACCGTTACGTTCCTATGTCAATTTTCATGCTTTCATTTTCCATTTGTTTTTTTCTTGTTTTTAGTTTTACACTGATTCTTAATAAATGCCCTCCTTTGCTTTTTCATTCTTTTTTAATGTAATTTTGGGTTTCAGAGGGAAATGGGATTTCTGGGGAGTTTACTAGGAATCATTGGATTTGGAATTGGAATCCCACTTGGTCTTTTACTGGGTTTTTTACTATTCATTTATGTCGAGCCTGGTGATGTTAAGGTAACTATATTTTTAATTTACTAATGCCTGTAACTCTAAGACTCTATCTTCTTTCTTATAATCAACTATATATATTAATTTGATCAAATTGGATATGCTTTATATGATTCGGGCATGTTTATGTTATATAATATTGGTGATCAGTGACATTCTTAATTGTACTATATATTTGAATTTTTGGGTTAATTTTATGGTTAGTGTTACTTGGTATTGGTGTTTTTTTTTTTTTTTTTTTATATAAAAAAAATTCTTGCTTGGGAAGGTTTATTATGTTTGTAGACTATAGTATTACTTTTATACTTGCGTGTTACCCCTTCAATTGTGCCATTCAATAGAAATTATTAGATATAATATTTGATGCATGTGTTGAGTAGCAAGTTTGTCTCCGCAGAAAATTTTGGCATGATTGACATCGACAAGAACAATGTGACACTCGTTATTTGCAGTTTATAATCGGAATTTCATGTTGATGAATCTCTTTGGGGTCTTAATTTGATGTGTTTTTTTTGGTTCATTATTCACAAAAGTTGTTTTTATGTACTGTTTTAAGTGAGTGATAGTTCTTCGAGACTTGCTATCATTCATATAGATGAGGCCTAGAAGTTGAAAGTTGAAACCATCGAGAAAATTGAGAAGGTGTTGTATTTGATATATGCATTTTCCTTCTTGTCGCAACATGTGGATCCCACACGATTGTTGAGTCCACACATTGTGAGAGGGATGATCTTATATAGGGCATTGATTCTCACACACTTCTTATAGTATACTATCCATACACATCACCAATTTCATGTTTTAAATGTGGACATCGTGCGTGAAATTATGGATTTTGTGTGTATGGTGTGTACATCAACAAATGTGAGAGAACAATTTTTGAATTCTATATGCATTGTTTATTTTTTCCACATAGTGTTTAGAGTCTTTTGGTGATTAATTTTTATTTTTCATTTTAAAAAAAGAACCGAAATGTTTGACAAATATGGATAAGATGGATGCCGGATGATTTAACTTGTATTTTGACATGAGTGTTATCTGTCATTACATCTCTAGGATACTTAAACATAGCAGCTCATGATACTTATTATATGAAACTTCCAAGTGTAATACCCCTCTTTGGGAAAATCTCTTATAGACTTCAATCATGTGCATTCATCCTCAATTATTTATTTATTTTTTTGGTGTGGAAAATAATCTTTGTTGTGATTTGTCAGTGAAGTAACTCTTTTGAAACTACATTCGCAGGAACCAATTAGTAGACCAATTCATGAGTTTGACACAAACTCTTTGCTTGATATTTTGCCTGAGATTCCCTTGTGGGTGAAGCATCCTGACTATGATCGAGTGGGTTCTAAGCTCCTGTCCCCTTTCTTTTTCTGTTTAAATTTGATAAGTTACATTTTACATTATGTTGTTCATACATTTTATTTATGTTCAAAATTGTATAATTCTGCAGATTGACTGGTTGAACAAGTTGCTGTCTGATATTTGGCCTTACCTCGATAAGGTGATCAGAAGTTTTTGGAATAAAACTAATTTTTCTTTAATAAAAAAAACCAAGCAAGTCAGTTCTAAATGATAATAGTACCAGGGGAATTTGACATAATTTTTATAATGATCCATTTAATGCTCAAGTTTGCAGGCAATATGTGACGTTATAAAAAGCACGGCAGAGCCTGTTTTTGCAGAGTACATTGGCAAGTTTAAGTTAAAGTCAGTAGAGTTTAAGAACCTGAGTCTTGGAACTATCCCCCCTTCAATTTATGGTAAGTAAAATGAATTGAATTTTGAAGCAACTTAATCACAGTATTTTAGACTTTGTAACATGTACCAGAACCATCTAATTTAAAATTTTAATTATTCTTTTATTTAATTGTGGGATTTTATTCATCGATTGGCAGGTATCAAAGTGCATGAAACTAATGAGAATGAACTAATATTTGAGCCTGCAGTTAGATGGGCTGGAAATCCCAACATAACTCTGGTGTTGAAATTATTGTCACTTCGGATTACAGTGCAGGTGAGAAGATAGTTCAAATAGTTTATGTGGGTGTTTGGGAACTTGATGAAAATATGACATACTTGCATTGTGATTTTAATAACATTTGACATGTCTTCTTTCTCTTTGTAGACTGCTTAAGTCAACTTACTTTTTTCATCATTTAAAAATAATGAGTTCAGTTCAACATCTTACTTATTGACCTTCTATTGTTTTATTACTTTATTTGCTTGATGACAGTAGTTTAGTTGATGAAGCATTAAAATGGGATAAAAATTGTTTCTAAATTATATCATTCTGTTGTCGGTTAAAATGCCAAGTTATTCTTTATGGTTATGTAAAACAATTTTCAAAAATTGTTCATGCTTTTTCTCTCAGCTGGTGGATGTACAATTATTTGCAGCGCCACGCATAATTTTGAAACCTCTTGTGCCAACATTCCCATGTTTTGCGAGCATAGCAGTGTCTTTGATGGAGAAGGTAACTGAGACATGAACAATTTGCCAGTTTACATATGTAATGATGTGAATCTAAGTTTTTTCAGTTATGAGTCTCATGTACTATAGTGACAAGTATGTTTTATATGTGCAGCCACACTTAGACTTTGGACTGAATTTACTGGGAGGGGATGTTATGGCGATTCCTGGTGTATATCAATATGTTCAGGTGCTCTGTCTTTTGGGTTTCAAATCAGCCATCTGCTTTAAAGTTTTATATGATGATTTATTATATTATGGTTTGATGAGCTGTCTTTTAACTGCACAGTCAATCACCAATGATACAGTAATACTTGTAAGATAGGCTTCATTTTGTCAATCCATCTTATATAAAATACTCTAATTATAATTTTTTAAATTATCTTGAGTATTGGTTGAGCTTTGGAGTATGGCAAAACAGCTAACATGATTCCTTAGAAATAGATTAAAGTACATTTTTCAAACTAATAATTCAAATTTACCCTAAAAAACACACAAGAATCCCAACTACCTGTCTAATCCTTTTGTATATTAAGTTGACTTTTAGTATGGTTTCTATTGCATTATGAGGGATAAGATATAGTTATAATCTTCTATTGTTTTATTATTCCTCAAGAAAGCCATGTTAAGTATTGGACCTATAACCTATTGGTTGGCCATCTTTAAATTTTTTTTTGGGGGGGGGGGGGGGGGGGGGGTGGGGGTTGAGGGAAGCAATGGATTTTTTTTTTTTAGTTTGCAGAGCTGACTAACTTACTTTATCTTGGTAAACTTATGAACCTAAATGTAAATTGAAAAAGGCATAGCTGTCCATCAGCACTCATTTACATTTGAAAACTCACTTAGAAGTGTACTTGGTAGATAACTGCCATTGAGATTCATTCTATTATGATTAAGTACAAAATTGGACATTTTACTTGGTAGGAGTGCAAAAAGAATTTTGTATCACTCAAGATTTGAGTTGGATGTGAGAATGCACGCACTCTTTTGTTTACAGGAAATAATTTATGTATTGCTAAGGAGTGTGTACCAATTTGTATTTGAATGTTTATTTGTAAGTATGAAGGATGGAAGCGCATATTCTTTGAAAGTTTTGGAAGTCTTCTTTAATTTCAAAATGGAATATCACAAATATGATTATCATATAGTAACATATTAAAAAAAAAAATTTATTTCTCTGTTGCTGGCAGGATACCATAAAAAAACAAGTTGCAAGCCTCTACCTCTGGCCCCAAACTTTTGAAATACCAATTCTTGATGGTTCAGTGTAAGTTCATATATGCCACTGTAAAGTTAAGGATGTATGATATTCAGTATCAAGGAAAACACTGTTATATGGATTCAGACATTACTTTATTGGAAAATGATTTAGTGAGATACTTGTGAGTAAAGGATTCAATGACAATTAATTATTTTAAAATTGAAATGCTAAATATCTGCCATGTGATTCCACATAGGTTCTTCACTACCTTGCAGATTAAGATTGTTTTGAGTAAATTTTGCTTAGTGGTGGTTTCATTTAGCACAAAATTTCAATAATTTATCTGTTCTTTTCTTTGTCGATAGAGGGTCTACAAAGAAGCCTGTTGGCATACTACACGTGAAAGTTGTGCGTGCAATCAAACTCTTGAAGATGGACTTATTGGGAGCATCTGATCCTTATGTTAAACTCAGCCTAAGTGGAGATAAGCTTCCAGCAAAGAAAACTTCTATTAAGATGAAGAACCTGAACCCTGAGTGGAATGAGGACTTCAAGCTTACCGTAAAGGACCCAGATTCTCAAGTTCTTCAGTTACATGTCTATGACTGGGAAAAGGTTTTGTATTTTGTTTTCCACTTATAATTTATTGCTTGAGTATTTAAAATTATAGTATCTTGTAAATGCCCAAAAAATATTCTCTATTGATTTTAAGTTGGTCCTATTGGAAGAGTCGGCTAAAAATCATCGCGGCATTTATGAAAAAAAAATTCGTGCTAGGACAATGATTGCGGAGAACTCTCAATACTGTCCTCTCCATAGAGTTTGACGTTTAGTTGAGAACTTTTCATGTCATCTTGGTCTTGAAAAAATTAATCATATTACTTTTCTTTTTTTAACTGAGAAGTGTTTCCTATAACATAGGTTCAATATAGATCTTTATATTTATTCATTAACACATCATCTTATTATAAGTCATGTGCAACTTGTATAGCACCACCAAGTGAACTTGTTTTCTGGTATTTAAGTAGCTTCTAAGTTAAAATTTAGGATTTAGTATTAGGAAAAACTTATATGGTCGTCCAGTAAATATTTTGGGTTTGTAAAGTTTATATGAGCATTAGTTTTACAGGTGGGGACACATGACAAGTTGGGAATGCAAATAGTTCCACTGAGGTTGCTTACCCCACATGAGACTAAAGAATTTACACTTAATTTGGTCAAGAACACAAACCCCAATGATCCTCACAACAAGAAATGGAGAGGGAAACTTGTGGTGGAGTTAACATTTAAGCCTTTTATAGATGACAGTGAACTATTTAGTGGATCATTGCATGGATCTGGGAAAAGAGAAGACATGGTTGGAAAAGGATCAGAAGATGTGTCATTGAACAGAGCTGGCTTACTTCTTGTATTGCTTCAAGGCGCTGAAGATGTTGAGGGGAATCATCACAACAACCCTTATGCTGTGGTCAATTTTGGAGGAGAACAGAAGAAAACCAAGGTGAATTTTAACTTTTTAACACTTTTTTTAACTGTTAGTTTCTGAAAGAAATGTGTAAGTTGTACATTATATTTAAGATTAGTAGTATGAACTCTCATTGCTTTAATTATAGTATAGATACATTTTGAGGTGCCCTTCTGATTAAATGTACGTTGTCTAGATGATCAAGAAAACCCGCGATCCGTGTTGGAACGAAGAGTTCCAATTTGTGCTAGAAGAGGCTCCTCTGAAGGAGAAGATCCGTATTGAAGTCATGAGCAGGCGGACAGGCTTTAGTTTCCGACGAAAGGTTGGATCATTTTGGTTCTGATTACCTTCTTTGTAATATCTAATTCATTGCAATTTCTAAATTCTTGATGCAGCGTGGGCGTGTAGAATCAAAATCTGTAACACACAATTACTACAACTCTTCTACGAAACCAAAGTTCCACAAGAACACTAGGCTAGTAGGCAAAATAATAGAGAAAACATCTCTAACAAACTTTTATTCAAAAACACACATAACATCCATAATCAACCCCTCTATAAAGAGTATTTATAGGAATAAAATTTCTCCTATTCCTTTTAGGAAAAGAAATAATAAACATACTTCTACTTGAGAAAGGAAAGACAATTTAACTAGGAAAAGAAAAACAATTAAAATCCTAATTCAACTAGGAAAAAGAAAATAACATAAAATATTAAAATATTTTGTTCGTCCTTAACCAGTCTGCATCATTCTCTCGAGGTTGGGGAAAACTCATTCTCGAGTTTTGTGGCAATCTTCCACGATCAATTGGAACCCCAAATAATCCTCTTCATCATATTCTTCTGTACAAGACAAGACAAATCAATATGCTACTTATCAATCTTTTCTCACTCATAATAAATCTTGATGTATGGATTTTTATTTTTGACCTCTTTTGCCACGGCGGGATATATGAAGCAAGTACTAAAAAAGAATCCATGCACATATCCAAAAACTTCATATTTCCTCCTCGACAAAGATTACTTAAAATTACTCGTCCATGCCTCTTGTTGACCTTTATAAATTCTTGTTCAATAAAATCCTCCCAGAAGGGATCAATAACCTTTTGTTTCTGAATGTCGAAAGTCTCATCAACGATATGAGTTATGGACTCATCTCGTATGTATATGACTTTATTTTTATCAAGCTCGATCTTTTCTCTTTGACTAAAATCTTCAGGATAGTCATCATAAATTGATGGAGAATCCCAATCTTCTAGACAAACTTTTTCAATATATTCATCATCCTCTTTGATATCGCAGCCCTCCTGCTTAATAACAAGATCCTCCTCCTCCTCCACAAAACATGGATTTGGATGGTAATTTTGAGGTTGACTTCCAACGGCTAAGGCGGTGAGCTGCTTTGAAAGCGCATCAAACCACTCCTCTATTCGTTGAAAGAACGCCTCTAATTGTGCATCGCGTGCAACCTCATTGCATTCATACACGTCATCTATGGCAATAGGTCTTCCCCCACATGCTCCTTTTTGTGCCATGGTAAGAACCTAGCCTTACTCTGATACCAACTGATGCAGCGTGGGCGTGTAGAAGCAGAATCTGTAACACACAATTACTATAACTCTTCCACAAAACCTAAGTTTCACAAGAACACTAGGCTAGTAGGCAAAATAATAGAGAAAACATCTCTAACAAACTTTTATTCAAAAACACACATAACATCCATAATCAACCCCTCTATAAAGAGTATTTATAATAATAGAATTTCTCCTACTCCTTTTAGGAAAAGAAATAATAAACATACTTCTACTTGAGAAAGAAAAGACAATTTAATTAGGAAAAGAAAAACAATTAAAATCCTAATTCAACTAGGAAAAAGAAAATAATATAAAATATTAAAATATTTTGTTCATCTTTAACCAATCTGCATCAATTCTATACTTTGTCTAGGAATCATTAGGATACGTGGATATCAATCTAAATGATGTAGTGCACAACGGACGCATAAATGAGAAGTACAATCTGATCAATTCAAGAAATGGAGTCTTACATGTTGAAATACGTTGGAAGGAGATTTGAGACGAGCCACCAACGCTTTGTACTTCACTACTTTCAGAGTCTCACATTCTTTTGGTTATATTTTATACAAGCATATTCTTTTGTATCACATTTTGGAGTACACAAAGTCAAAATAATGGAAAAAAGAACAAACAAATCTGTATTTTATTTAGTCCTATTTCTTGTTAATCTTTATTCTTGTATAACATCAATAGAAAGGTGTTGATTTTTGTAATTTGATACCCTGTAATTTCACTGTTTTAATGTGCTGTAATTTGCGACAGTGATCATGATTTTTTGCTGAAGCAGATTTTCTGTATCATGCGAAACCTTTATTGGTCAAAGCCAGGGGAGTTGTCAAAAGGCAATGTTCAGCTGGTTATATTTTTTTTTTTCCATGCACTTTGTCTGCCCAAGAAACTGTTTATGGCTCACATCATGATTTTTTTTCCAAGTTATATATATATATATATATATATATATATCATAGGTTTTGAAGGTTCTATTTATAATCACGTGGTAAAATACTTTATTATTTAAGCTAATTGGAATTCATATCGTATATAGCAATAATTATCTTATACATTTGATATATGAATCATCTTTCTTATAATACATAGGACTCAAGTCTAATTTAAGTGTATATATGTGTGAATTTTCCTTCTGGAGGCTTGAACCCCAACTCTTACCCCCCATACCTTACAAACATTTATACTTGTAGAGTAACTATTGTGCCAAGGGTGTGCGGTAGTCAGTTTTAATTTTTTAATGCGTGACTAATGAGTACATTTTGATTAAGATCAAGCTCGTTCTAAATCTGCTAAATTAAAGGGATTGTGTCAATGGGTCCAATATCAGCAGGGCCTTCTATTTTTTTCCTTGGGCTATGTATATCGGACTTGTCAAAAATGGGCCCTTAAAAAATTGATAAAAGGAAATGTGGAATTTATTAAACAACGCAAAACTCAGCCCCTTCTTTGTCAAGAGCTTGTAGAAGGCAAACTTGTTGCAGGCTGTGTACCTATTTATGAGAAAACTGAAAAATGTGGCACAAATACAATAGGAGAAAAGCTCAAACTAAGAGAAAACATTGAGTACAGTCAAAGAGTGTGTATGCTGAAGCAGGTGTTGCACTTGCACCATCGGTGGCTCTACTCACTTCCATATTTATGTCTCCCCACAGTTCCTAGCAATTTGCGCTACCTCATGTGCCACCCTATCATTCTATCTTCTCGTATGTTGGAACTTTCCCCTATCTGAAACCATTCAAGCCATTTCATTTCACATTTCCTTCAAACTTTTAAGAGCTTTCATGTAAGCTTATACAAAAATTACTGTTTATTTTCTGAATAAGTAACTACTATTTTTCTATTTTAAATTTTTAACCAACCATTTCTTAAAATTATCTATTTTATACTCTATTTCATTTAAATATCAAAATTTTAAATATTTTTTAATCGTTTCTCTCTCTTCACATACAAAAACCATTATTTGCTCTCTTCCTTCACCCTCAAAAACACAAAGAAATAATAAAAATATGTTTCACATAAGCTACATTGCCTCCTAAATTTAGACAAGCACTACAACAAAATCCTATTTTGCATAAACAGTTCATGATCTGATGCGAATGATTTTTGAGTTTCATTAGTAAGAAAATTCTCGATATTACTAGACTTTTTATCTAAGAAGCAAGGACACAGGTACATGTACAGTACGACATGAGCAATTTCTAAAAAAATTATAATATGATAAAGAGGGTATAACACTAGTATGACACGAATAAGACCCAGATAATGCACCCAAAACAGAGTTGCAAAACAGCATTTTACTGACCTGATGGATCTTATGGCCCTCACTTGGGCTTAGCAAAACAGAGTTGCAAACTTGTAAGTTCTAATGATCAAGGTTATGATGAGTTTGGGCTATGCCTATGTTTAGTCTCGCCTTCAAATATTAAGCCCAACCCAACTCTAAAACACACAACAGAGTCCCAATTCACCAAAAAAGATAATAAAAAAAGGGGTTGCCTTAAACCCTCATCTCAACAACACTCTCAATTTAGGGGTGTGCATGGGTTAGGTTGGGTCGGGTTGAGGGAATTTTTTGACCCAACCCACCATGGTGAACCCAACCCATCACATAAGTCCAACCCAACCCACACGGGTTTGGTCAGATCGGGTCGGGTCGGGTTGAACCCATGGGTTGGACAATTTTTTTTATTACTATTATTATTAAATTGAGTAAAAAAATATATATCACACTTGCCACCTAAGTTGACAAGCAAAATATACATTAATATATAAACTAATATTCCAACTTAGTTGTAAACAAAATATATTTAAGTATCCAACCAATAAACAAAATATAAATGAACTAATATCCTAATTCACTTATAAACAAAATATACATGAGTTCCTAACTCAGTTATAAACAAAATATATCTAAAATTTTTAAATTTTTTTATTAATTATATAATATATTTAAATATATATTAAAAAAAATAATAGGATTTTATATTATATATAATAGTAGGAACCGAGGAAGTGCTCTACAGCTGTTTTTTTATTTTATTTTATTTTATTTATTAAATATATAATACATTTTAAACATATATTAAAACATGGGTGGGTCGGGTTAGGTTTGGCTGGTTTGTAATTTTATGACCCAAACCCAATCTGAACCGCTATAAAAAAAAAATTGTAACCCAACCCAACCCACCAAGCCCTAAAAACCGACTCAACCCGACGGATTGGGTTGGATTGGGATAGGTCAGGTTTGACGGGTTGACGGGTTTTCTGCACACCCCCTGACTCTCATCTCAGCTTACTGTTTTGTACTTCCTTACATGTAGATCACTGAACACCAACGATTCAAAAACCCATTTCAGACTCACTTCTCAAAAACCTATCTATGGCTTACATTTTTGTATCTAAACCCTACCAATGGTCTCCCAGGGTTTTTCCCACCATACCTAGAACCTTAAACCCTTCCTCCACCTTCAATCTCCTCCGCTTCTTTAATTCAACCAACGACTTTACCTTCTCCGTGGATTAAAACCCAAACCCATATTCGAGTCTGGAAGTTCCATGGCCCAAGGACACGAACTCGAAAAATGTGGAGCCAAGGGTGATTCGGCGAACCCCACTAGGTAATTTTTGAAACCCATAAAAGATAGAGGATGTTATATGTAGAATGGTGGCGAGTCGGGCTTGGACGACCCGGTTATAGAACTTGATCTAGGCTTTGGTGCCCGAGTTCGATAATTCATTGGTTTGGAATGTGTTGCATGGTGCTAAGAACTCGAAGCTCGTGCTCCAGTTCTTCAGGTGGGTCAAGCGGGCCGAGTTGGTCTGCCATGACCGTGACACCCATTTGAAAATGATTGAGATTTTAGGTAGAGCTTCGAAGCTCAACCATGCTAGGTGCATACTGTTTGATATGTTGGAAAAAGGGGGTGGACTGGGATGAGGAATTGTTTGTTTTGATGATTTAGAGCTATGGTAAAGCTGGGATTGTTCAGGAGGCTGTTAAGATTTTTCAGAAAATGAAGGAATTGGGTGTGGAGAGGATTGTGGAGTCGTATGATGCTTTGTCTAAGGTGATTTTGAGGCATGGGCGGTATATGATGGTGAAGAGGTACTTTAATGCCATGTTGAATGAAGGGATTGAGCCAACTTGTCATTCTTACAATTTGATGATTTGGGGTTCTTTTTGTCGTTAAGGTTGGAAATGGCAAAAAGATTTTATGAGGATATGAAGAGCAGAGGGATTTCGCCGGATGTGGTCACTTATAATACTATGATTAATGGGTATAATCGATTTAAGATGATGGGTATAATCGATTTAAAATGATGGATGATTAATTGGAACTTTGAATGCAGTTAGAAGAACATTCATGGATGCAGACGGATTGAGATGGGTACTTACACTTTATTCTTTCCTCCTTTAGTTCTATTAACTAAATCTTACAATACATTAATTTTAAAAAAGTTTTAATTAATATTTAACAAATTTTTGAATTTTAGTATTCTATATCTCTCTAAATTTTTCTTTGGTTTATTCATTTTGCAAATCACTGGTGAGTCTTTTACATGAAACAAATAATTTGTATTTTGTTTTTTTAACTAGAAACCTCTAATTGTTTCAATACCTACACTGTGCTTTATACTTTTTTTTTTTTTTTTTTGCGTGGCTGATTTCGCTATTTTACAGTTGCCTTAGTGTCTTCTCTTGTACTTTTAGCTTGGGATATGTGATATGTTTGGTTCTACTGTCTCGTAGAGCTGTTAATTTGTATATTGCTTTGTTTTGTTCAGTGAAAATTTATTGATTTATCAAAAAGCAATCACCTACATTTTTATTTATTTTAATTTTGTAGGATGCTATCATCTGTGCTCTAACATTGGATGTGTGAATAAATTATTTTTTATATATAATATGGAGCATATTAAGTGATGGGAACATATTAGATTAGTTACCTAAATCTATAATTCCCTGATCCTAATCAATTATATTCATTTTACCCCTAAAACACTATCATACAATTGGATGGCTAAAACACTATCATACAATGGGGAATTTTTAGACTACACCTTGAACAATTTAAAATAGAGTTTGAAATGTTAATGAAATTGGTAGTTCTTGAATGTATCGATACTTATAGATTAGTGATTGCATTCTTCTTTCGTACCCTTTGTACTACTTTCATTCTTTTCTTTGGTATGACAGCTAGCTAAAGGACCTCAATCTAATATGAGTTCAGCCTGTTGAATTTAAAAATATTTCTCATTTGTGAGAACTATAAGAAAAACATACATGTTTTCTAGCATTATAGAAGTCATTTAACCTAATCATGTCATCATTTTTTTGTTGAATTTTTCTTAGAGATTATTGATTTTGGAGAGTTGTTTGTGAGTAGTCCATGCAAGGTCTGCTGCTTGAGTCTAGGGAAGTTGTCTGATATGTGACTTGTGTGTGATAGTTTTTTGCTGTTTGTGTAGGCCATGTAAATAGCTTTTTGGAACTATTACCGTGTACTGTTAGTGTTAACTGAATGGCTATTCCAAGTAGCTTGATGTTGGTTTTATTGACTTGAGTTGGGTTGTGGCTTAATTTGTTGATTTGATTTTTGAAAAATGAAAAATTCTATTTAAATAACCAAATTAGCTATAGTGTTGTGTTTTTGTACTTGGGTTGTAGATATAATGTTTATTTTTTGTTTTCTTGACCAAAGGTTTTGTTGTGGATTATTGATATGTGGATTGTAATAGTTTTAGGATGCATTAAGAAAGAGTTTGGTGGAATTGTTAACTAAGAGGGGTAAAAAGAACAACCTTTAATTGAGTTCATGTTTTAGTGTTTTAAATCATTGGTTTTTACCTTATTTTTTAAATTTGATATTGCCCTCATGTTGGACTTTCGGTTGGATAAGTATTTGTTATACCATCATAAAACCGACTATGATTATGATTGTTGTGTTCATTTCAGGTGGCATGACAATATCACTAGGTAAGATAAGAGATTTATGGTGGTGACAAGTTTTCTGCTGAACTTCAAGATCAAACATTCAAAATTAATCCCTTTAAGAAGAAAAGATTGGATCAACTTTAGTGTGCAAGGACAACCTGGTGAGAACTATAGTGCTTTGCTGTTATGGTGCTACTGCAACAATGGAAAATGAGATATTCATTGTAGCTCGTAGAAAAGCTCTTGGGGATTTTTTTATTTATTTATTTTTTAACTTTAAGTTTTTTGGAGAGTGATTAATGATTAGGTTATACTTTTACATTGTATAGCTCTAAAATGATAACTTGATTATATAGATAAATCTGTATCTTATATGTTATTATTCTAATCATGTAGAAGAATTTGTTAAGATTAAGTAATTAGTATTATCTATGCATTTTTTTAGTACAAAACCTTGTGGTTTTGTGTTATCTAATGAAAAATATAAATTTTTTAGTAAAACAAAGGAGCAGCACGTGCAGCCCTAACTAGTATATATACATATATATATATATATATATATATATATATATATATATATATATATATGGCTAAAATGCAAAATTGATCATCTAAGTTTCAGTTTTTGTCATTTCAGTCCTCTGAGTTTCAGTTTTGTCATTTTAGTTCTCTAAGTTTCAAATTTTTTCAATTCAGTCATCTCGTTGCCCTTTAGTTAAGTGTTGTCGTTAACTAAACCAAAACGATGTCATTTTGGTTTTGGTTTATTTTTTATTTTTTAACTTCTTAATTTTACTAAAATACTTTAATTAAAAAAGAAAAGAAAAAAGAATCTAATGGGAATGACATCGTTCCCCCTACCTCTGAAAACCAAAAGCATCACCGATATTAAATATATCACCGATACATTCTCACATGGAGAGTAATCATTGAATAATATCCCAAAAACCAAAACCAAAACCAAAACTGCATAATTAAACCAAAACCATCACCAATAATTAAATCAAAACTGCATAATCACCAATATTAAACATCACCAATAATTAAACCAAAACTGCATAATCACTAATATTAAACATCACCAATAATTAAACCAAAACTGCATAATCATCAATATTAAACATCACCAATATTAAACCAAAACCATGGCGTCCTCTGCCTTCGCCATTCGCAGAGCTTCCATGTCCCCCGTAGACTTCGTCCAGAGATCGAAAAGGACAACGCCAATAAAACCCACCGCATCGTCCTCCCTAGCCTCGATTTTCAACGCTTCTATATCGAGTAACTTCATCTCTTCCGCCGAATCATCCATCCCCACGCTCTTCTCTCTCGGTCTAGATCTCACAGTCTCTCTCTCTCCCCCTTTTTCTCTCCCCCAAAATTTCTTAGCTAGTCGGATTGTTTGGGATAGCCAAATAGGGTATCAGTAACGTTTTTGATTTTCAAAGGCAGGGGAATGTCGACGTTCCCTTTAGCTTTTTTTTTTGGGTAGTAATTAAAGTATTTTAGTAAAATTAAGAAAAAAAAAAAAACCAAAACGACGTTGTTTTAGTTTAATTAACGGCAACACTTAATTGAATGGTAACAGATGACTGAATTGACAAAATTTGAAACTTAAAGAACTGAAAAGACAAAATTGAAATACAAAAGACTGAAATGACAAAAGTTGAAACTTAAAGGACCAATTTTACATTCTAACACACACACACATATATATATATATATATATATATATATATATATATAGGGCTAAATAAATGAGAGTTGAATTTATGATTCATCTTTCCACTGGCCCAAGCTAGGCCCGGAACTTAGTTCAAACTAGAAGTTCTAAGCTTAAAAATCTGACCAAGCTTTGCTTATATCACTCGCGAAGCAAGAAATCTACAAGGCATAAGCTGTTGCTAAGAATTTAATGGGCTGCAAACCATATTGCTGAAGCTATAGGCTGACAGGCCCATTACCCCCCTGATCCTCTTCCTTTAAGATGTTAATACATAAATCCATTTGTCAGTAGAATATCTTCATGGTTTTGTCCATTAGCTCAGCTCTTCCGAACTCTCTAGTCTCTCCCTCTACTCTTGCTAGTAAAATTAGATACGTGCCTCCTTGATAAGCCTTTCAAATTGGACGGTCGTGATCCTCAAATCTCTCAGTCTGCAGTCCAAGTGGGCCAAAAAACAAACACCAAGTCACCAACCAACAGACAAGTTGACACACATTTTGTGAACTGTGAACCCTCACCACACCCTATCATTCACTCTCTCCCAATTTTCAATCCAATATATGTTAATAATAGTTTCAAATAAGTCTAAATTCAAAATAAATTTCACAATTTTTTCATAACAAGAAATTGTAATTGCAATTGGTGTATGGTAGAGGTGATATTAGTAGTAGACTATTAATTCCTTATAAAAATTATGTTGTACTAATCATAGTTTATTATCTCAATAATAATAATAATAATAATAATAATAAATCTATCATCTCAAACATTGGGTAAAAGTTGTGAAATTTTGGGGGTATTTGGTAGGGTAATTTGAGTAATGTTGTTTGTAATTTTTTGAAATATGTATAGATAAAAAAGTATGTGAAAATGTGTGTAATGTTATTAAAATGTGAAAATATAAGTTTAAGATGATATAACAAACATGCCGTTATGTCTTAAAATTCAAATTCTCACCCAATTGTTGAATTATAAAAATTAAAAAAAATTGTGAATTTTTTTTTTTTAGGAATTTCAATCAATACAAAGGCCAATTGTAAATATTTTATTTAAAAAACTCAACAGGATTTTTTTCTGGAATTTTTTTTTTTTTTGACTTTCCCATAAATATCTCTAGGTTATAAGTATCACCGAGTGTGTGGAGAGTGTGAATATCCTTCACTTCAAAACCCTCTCTTCCTTCTACTTCAAAACCTTATCTGTTTAGAAACAGAGAGAGCAACCATGTCTACAACAGCCTCTTCCTTAGCTCTCCAATCTCTCACACCCAAAACCCTTTCTCTCTACAATCCAAAACCCACTTTGGTCTCTCTCTTCTCCATCTCTCCCTCTACTCTCAGGCTTCAATGCAAGCCCATTTCCATTTCCGCTTCTCTTTCAGGGTTTCGGACCCTTTCGTCTCGGTTTGCCCGAAACGTTGCCGTTTCGTCTGAGTTTGACCAAGAAGAGGACCTCTTGAGCGATGAAGACGCGCCTGGCTTCGCACCTGACCTCAAACTCTTCGTGGGTAATCTTCCTTTCACTGTGGACAGTGCTCAGCTTGCTGGTTTGTTCGAAAGCGCTGGAAATGTTGAAATGGTCGAGGTATTCTACTATTATTCCTTTCCAAGTTTGGTTTTTTACACTCTGTCTGTGTATATTTGGTGAAAAGAAAGATGGGTTTTCTTTTTTGTTTTGTTTTGGGGGTTTAAATTGTTTGTTGCCCAACGTTGATTTTGAGAAAAAAAGAGAATTTAGTATTGTAGAAAAGTTGAAAGTAAAGAAACCCAATTGGTTAAATGTGCTGAAGTAATTGTTGTTGTCGTCGTCGTTGGTAGGTGATTTATGACAAGACAACTGGAAGAAGCAGAGGATTTGGATTTGTGACCATGTCTTCGGTTGAGGAAGTTGAAGCTGCTGCTCAGCAGTTCAATGGCTATGTAAGTAAATCATATTCTATATACTTGGTATGGTAATGAGTTCTATTTCTTTATGTTATTGTTACTACAGTTTTAAAAGTAAAAAAGACAAATTTATGGCTTTCTTATTCCACTATATACCTGTTTTTTGGGGGAAGGTGTACTTTTTGTTTATTTATTTTACTGAGTTCAAGCTCAAAAACATTCTTGTGCCCCAAAATGAATTATTTCTAGAAGAGTTTGGTGCGATGGCAAGTGCCTCCCACCAAAAGCGATATGTCGCATGTTTGAGTACTGGTTTCAGTCTCTTCAAACAATAATTGGGGGTAAGGTGGTCTACCAATCACCTCTCCCAGACCTCGCAAAACTTGGACCTTTGTGCACTAGGTACAATTTTTATTTTTTAGAAAGTTTAATCAGAGCTAGAAACTAGGCCAAGTTTGGTTAAAGTTGAATAAAATTTGGTTTTGAAGCTTTTTTGGTGTGAGGCAGGCGTTGCAACTGGATTTTGATTGTAGTAATTGCTTAATGGACAAATTTTTAGTGTACTTATATTATGGTTTATTCTTCTTGAGCATGTGACTGATATGGTTACTGCATGGCAGGAATTTGAGGGAAGGGCACTAAGGGTGAATGCTGGACCTCCTCCACCTAGGAGGGAGGATTCCTCTTTTAGAGGTGATTCTTCTTTTAGAGGTAACAGAGGTGGGGGAAGTTTTGGTTCTGCCAATCGTGTTCATGTGGGTAACCTTGCATGGGGTGTTGATGATTTGGCACTTGAGAATTTGTTTAGTGAGCAAGGAAAGGTTATGGAAGCAAGGGTGGTTTATGACAGGGAGAGTGGTAGATCAAGAGGTTTTGGTTTTGTAACCTACAGTTCTGCTGAAGAGGTCAACAGTGCTATTGAATACTTGAATGGTGTTGTAAGTATATTATCACTCCTCTCTCTCTCTCTCTGTGAGGATGTCATTTTGTGGGCAGATATGTTACATATGTGTATGTGTTTCTTTTATTTATGAGTTGCTTGATACAACCAGAAGCCTCATAGAAATAATTAATTATCACAATGTCCAATATCGCTAATTAGCAATATTGTTTAGTTTCTTTTCTTTCTGTTTGGTCCATTGTTCAACAACATTTACCACATTATGAGTCTTAGTGTATAATTAAAATTACTTGGTAGCCAGTATTTGCTTTATGACAATTTACCTGTTTGTCATCTGAATGATGGTTATGCAGGGCACTTGATTAGTTGATGTTCACTGAAAAAGTACTTTACAACCAAAATTTTTGTCGACATTTTCTGAATTTCATTCATGTTCAGTTCACGAGTGGGGTTGTAAGATTCATTATATGCATGCTATATGCTTGTGTGTGTGTGTATATATATATATTAATTATGAATTATTTGATTGTATTTTGTTACCAACCAGATATTATCAATCTGATACGTATGTCCAGGTTAGGTTAATGAGAACTCTTGATATATCAATATAGATAGCCACTAATGTTGATGGGCATATAACGATGCAAACTAGTTTGTTTAATATCTGGTAGGCTATTTTAAAAAATGTTTCTATTGAACTGATGCTAATATACGATATGTTTGTAGATCAGTGATATATTTATATAATGTGCATTTTCTGATTCTAGAGTGTCATTCATTCTGCAAAACTGAAACTCTCTTAGAGTTCGGAAGCTATTTTTGACATATTATAGAAATATTTTAAGATATGGTAGATAGTAAATACGTGTTACATGTCTGATCTCATTTCTTACTATTGAATCGAATCACCATTCATGGACTAGATTTGATTTTGGTGACTGCAGCTATGCGATGTCACAATAACTTGTTTATATCTTGTTTCCAAACTTATTTACATTTTTCTCTTTGAAAATTTGTTGGTGTAGGACTTGAAAGGCAGACCACTACGAGTCAGTCAGGCAGATGCTAAGCCCCCAAGACGTCAATTTTGAGTTTTGACTCATTTGAGTGTCCTTGACCATCAAAAGACATGGGGTATAACTCTTAACCTACTGTAAATTAAATTGGGTTTAGGAGTTATTTATTTCATGAAATCGTTGTGTTCTGGCTCCTCTGTTCTCAATCCTGTGATTGTGTTTACTTTGATATCTATAAAAGAGAGAGAAAAATGAAAAGGAAAAAAAAGAAAAGAAAAGCTGCTGTAGATCTTTTATTTTTGTTTTGTTCTTTCTTTAGCTGCTCAGGTTCTGAGGTACTAACATTTTGTTTTCTAAATGGTTATGAACTTTCCGGCTTACCTTGGTGCTGCAATTTTGCACCCAATGGGTCTTGAATTCACAACCCACAATTCACCTTGAACTTACAAGGGGAAGAGTTGCCAATTGAGCTAGAGCTCATTGGCATTTTTTTTTCCTTTTCAAAACCATAAAATATGCTTATCTTTGTTACAGGGACTTGAAGTTGTGCAAGCTGGAACCTACTGCTGTCCATCAAGAATGTACAGAAAATGGTCCTCGCACTACTGTAGTTTCTGGGCCTACAGATGGACGAGCTGATAAATGTGTTTTTTGAAAGATGATTATGTATGTTCTGAGTATCATAATCCTGATAAGAAACTGATATGTTGCCTATCTGTTTGACTTTTGGCTGATCCAGCACATGGGTATTTTAATTGTTTGTCTTTCCCAAATATGTTTTAGATGATTTTGTAATTGTAGGATGGATGAAAGAAATGAATTTGATAATTTCTTGGATGAGTGTTCTAGTCTTTAGCTCTGGTCAACCATGAAACTCTGAATCTTGTGAGAAAAAGTACCATGCTTTCTTTTCATGGTGAGCCCACTGGAAGGCCTTATTGATTTCACTGCCAGTTTCTAGGCCTTGGCCTGATATATATATATATAGGGAAGAAAAGGAGTGTAGGGTTCTATTTTTTGTTTTAGGAAGCTAAGAGGAGTGTAGCTTTAATGGTAGGGTATTGGGGTTGCATGGTTTTAATAAGGTCTTCAGGTTTCATTTATATATTTTTCTCTCCTCTCCTTTGTGAATAGTAGGCTGTTGTGTTGAACTAAAGAATTCCTTAGAGAACGAAAGATACTAGCTAGCTATAGAAGAACGCTTAATAAACTGTAATAGTGAGTGGCTCACAATCCATGTGATTGTGTGTGGATGACTTTGGCATGGATGTCTTAATTTCTTGTTTGTTTGATTAATACCTATATTCTTTGGCAACTTGGGTGGCTATGGATTGTCTTTTATGGATGTTATGGATTTGTGTGTGGCTGTCTAGATGATGACTTAAATGGACTTGAGATGGTATCAGGTTGTACAAGCCCTTTGATTAAACCCAATTCAGCCCATCTGGGGGTTCCCCACCAAAAAAAGAAGAAGAAAAACTTACATTTGGAAGTTTAATTGTCAGTCAACAATTGGTCAACGATAATCAATATTGAAGGAGTTTATTATTATTGTGAAACTGGTTTGTGGTGATTTCTCAAGGTGTGATATTCTGAAGAAAAAAAAACTTGATTAAACTGTCTTCTATTGTACTAAACTCCAGCAAATGCGAAAAATGTTTTCTTATCGAAACAAAATGGAACTTACAGTCACAAATTGAGATTATCATCGACAACAACCAAAAAAAAAAACTTAAAAGTTACAAATTGTTTCCTTGTTATGCAAGCACAATTTAGGGCTTGTTTGGTTGTATTGATTAAAAAACAGTATTTATTGTTTAAATAATACAAAACGTATTTTCACAACACTGTTACTAAAATAACATTACCAGGCTTTACATGTTATTATGGTTAAAACATATCCACACTATCTGTGTTTTGATATGGTTTTATAGACACCTTCATTTTTTAAGTTCTCAATTTTCCTAATCATTCACTTTCTTTGGCACCAATTGTTTGTTCTAATCAATTACTCTCTTCTACTTTGTCAAAATTGTTCTCGGGACCGTATTCATATCCTGCTCTATCTGCTAGCTGAAAGAAAATAAAAAATGTTGTTTATTGATGGAAATTAAAAAGAAGCTACTGCCTACTGGTGCTTCACAATAGGCCTGTTGGGAATTAATACTAGTACTTTTGTTTCTCCATTCTCGAATTAAATTCGGGCAGTTAAGCTTTGATGCATGGCCACCTCTGTCTTCAATGCAGGTCGGTCACAGTTGTGCAGTCACTCATCTGCCTTATACTGATTCCCATACTCCCTTTCAGGATTCACATCTCGTGCAATACCTAGGGTATTGCACGGCGTGCAATACCTCAATTCTCAGCCGTCTGTATAATCCAAGGCCCATTAATTTGACACGTTACACCTCCAGCCTGGCAATCCGTGTCTCCCACTTTTTCTTTTCGTTTCAGCTACCCACCTCAACTGGGTTTCTCTTTCTCTCCCTAACGCTCTATTCTCTCAACCCGACTGTGCTTCCACCACACTCTCAACCTCCATGCTTGCTCTGTGCATCTCCCTCAAGTCCTCAACCCCTTCTCTTTTTTTTTATTTATTTATTTTTTATTTTTTTTTTATGTTTTTGGTTTTTAGCTTATGAATTGAAATCACCTCTACTTAACCATGTTTTTGGTTTTTAGCTTAGGAATTGAAATCACCTGTACTTGAACCATGTACTTGTGATTGAACAATATCAGTTATACGAACTCCACAAATTTCTTGTACTTTAAAAAATGGGTACTTTTTTCCAGCTTCAGATTTTTGGGGATTTCTATTGGTTGGTTGTGACATTCTATTTAGTTAGAATCTGTTTGTTTTTATTCCAATGTAGGAAAATTTATGTCCTATTGTTATTAATGGCACACAGGGCTTTTTTATAACAAATTAGTTGAAAGAATTTTTCTTAGTTGAACTTCTGCTGTTGTCAGTAGTGACAGCCAGAAATCACCACTAGGCAAGCAGAATCTCCATTAGAAATAGACCTTTTTAAGCAGTTATTGAGAACCATACCTCCATCTTTGCACGCTGTCCAAATACGAGACATACAGGCAACTATACATCCTTTTTCACTGATTCTAGATTGAGTAAGGTACTTTTTAATTAGCATTCGGACCCATGGAACTTCAAAGTCCTATGCCATTCTCCAACACAGTTTGGCAAGAATGTTAGGTTTCTTTTCTTTATTTGAAAAATACCAAGGTCTCCAAGGTCCTTGAGGCTTTGGTTTGTACTATGTTGATTCTGTTGTAACCAATCCTTGCTCAATGTATAACTTTTACTATAAGTGGAAATTCTCACGTGTTATTATTCTTCTAATCTGAATATCTAACAATGATTTAGTAACAAATTGGCAACAAAGGTTTTATTCCTTCAATTGGCCTATATAAGTCAAGTTTTCTTCTGCACCTTTGGAGTTGATGGTTTCTTCTTGTCTATAACCTTCATCACTTTCCCAAATGTCCCTAAATCTTAAATTATGCTTAATTGTTTGTTGATTATTCTTGTTGAATGTGTTGCAATCAGATTATGCACTGTCCTGATGCATTTATTTAGTTATGTATCAGTGTATGTTATCTTTTTGAATGGTTAATTATGTTGATTGTTTGAAGTTAGGTTGAGCTTGAGTGTAATTATCAAGTTTTCCATTTTTAACATGTTTTTTTTACCCTGACAATGCAGACTTGGACTTTTATGCTTCATCACATATATTTGCTCAATTCTAGAAGCTCCTTGAAGGGAACTTATTTAGGGGAAGGATAACCAATTTCTTTTACATGCTCTTACTCGAAGCCACTTTTTGAACCGGAATTGTTCTTGGGGAATGATACGTTGTTGGAGTCACAATGTTATGTTGTATTGTAGATTGAATTCTGGTTTTTTGCTTGTTAGAAATTAGTGCGACACTTTGATAACTATAGATATGCATTTGATTTATTATCCACTACATTCACTTTTTCTATGGTTATTGTGGTCCTTATATTCATCATAAATTTGTAATTGAATTTTTGTTGTGCTACTATATAATTATAGTGTTAGAGAAACTGGTTATATTGTGTTGAATCTACTTTTTAAAAGAATGCTCATTGCAATGAGCTTGTCAAGATATTTCCCTATGGTTTAATCTGCATTAAGCACTTCATTCTTTTTACACATGACTTGAGTCTCAAAAACAAGCTAGTAATGTATGTATTTTTGAGAATGGGGGGAAAAGAAGCCTTTTTTTTCCCTGTAAATAAGATTCACACTTAAAACCCCTGTAAATAAGATTTACAAGGAGCATGCAGATGCTACTAGGCAAAATGGCCAATGGAAAGAGGTTGTGATTATTAGGTTTATAGAGATCACTTCTACAAGTTAAGATGTTGTGATTATTATGTTTATAAAGATCGCCTCTATGAGTTTTGGCCTTTAATGTGTACATAATAAGTCAAAATGATGCTTTCTTCTTGTATATCAATCTCTTGACATTGCATGGGAGATAATCTATTCATGCAAAATTCTAATACACGTACAATGGCATTAGAATTTGTACTTTCTTTTGTGAGAATTTTTTGTTCTCATTGTGCATTAATCTCCTCTTTTAATAGTAGAGCCACCAGATTCACTTTTCAATTGTTGTAAACAACATAATTTCATTGTAATTTTTATCCACAACCAAATGAACAAAACCTTAAATAAATAAAAAAAGGGCTTTATAGCCTAGCTAAATTAGCTTCACAATATGAATATGTGATTTCAGTGTTTCAAGAAAGCCAAAATAGCCACATCTTGATAATGATCCCAACCAAAATAGATATGAGTCATCTTCTTTATATCTAAAATTTCATGAACAGTTTCTCAAAAAAAATTTCATGTACAAAGCCAACTTTGTGGTAGGTTCAGTAGGCTTCGCTTCTATGTCATTCTGTAGTGTTGAAAAACAAATCGAGTAAACTTGGCTTCTATGTCATCCTGCAGTGTTGAAAAATAAATTTCAATTAGTACGGTAACCATATAATTTTTTTCTTTTTTGGTTACAATCATTAAAGTGAATAATTTGAACTTACTAGTCAAATATCTACCATAGGTCCACAACAGTAAAGAACATTTTTTTTTTTTAATTATATGAATCATTGATAAATTCATTACCATAGAAAAAATCACCAAATTTTGAAAGATGATTTTGAACCAAGAACCCAAAATATTTTGGGCATGCACTAAAAAAAATAAAAAAATGTAATTTATTACCTAAAATTTGGGCTAACTTATAAAGTATGATTAGTAACAATTCAAGACAGCAAAAAAATTCATCACAAGTTCATCTGTAAAGAGGCCAAACATATTGTGCTACTAGAATAATACATTGCTGCATAGTGCATGGCAAATCCAAATTTAGGAAATAACACGCACTTTAGAAAAAATTAGGACAAAAAAGAAAAATGTCATAATGATTTTTAGAATACCTCATGACTAAGCAACAGAATTTCTAGTTAATGTCAAAGAAAAAAAAATCCTGAAATTGCTCTAGTGGTACCGATAAGGCAGTAACAAAATACTCAAAGGCAACAACAACAACAAAGAAGCAAGGCAATAACAAAAATCAAAGCAAAGGGGAAAAAACAACAAGAAGATTAATTCACATTACTTTACCCTTTATAGATCCAGATTTTTAGATTTGTACTCACCTGCTACATTTTTTTTACACTAATATAAGCACATTGATGAAACACAAATTTCACCCACTCAACAACTCGTGTGCACCATGACATGTTTTTACACAATAAAGCACATAAATAGAAACCCATTTTGAAATCAACCCAAACCTAAAAACGCCCATCCAACCACCATTCATTGGTGTCAAATCCAAATAAAAGCTATAACAATAATACATATTTACACCAAGGACACACAAGCTCACCATCAAACAGAAACTCAATGACAGCATAATCAACCATACCCAAAGCACAGTAATGAGCTGTGATGATTTTCAATTGAGTTGTGGAAGTACTACAAGTTATAAAAAAAACATGTAACCAAAGTGACTACAAATTAAATCCAGCAAGACTAAGATTATAGAACCAATTTCATTCTAGAAATTATAATTAACAAACTTCATGGTTATTGATCTGCATCTGTAGCAGTTTCTGGGGTTACCAGGACAACTGAAAATCTCAAGAAGTAAATTTTGTATAATTACGGATTTGATCATTTGTGCTACCCATTTAGTTTCTTCTATATCTAAGGAGTGACACTCAATGTGGATCATTCAACACAATGAAATCATCTGTTTAACAACACGTCTACAAGAAGTCTTTAAAGTCAATATTGTGTAATTACCACCAAATGGAAATATATGCTGTCAAATTTTTTCTATGAAAGCCTTTCAGTGTATTGAACATTCATGTTTTGGTCAAATAGCTCAAGGTTCAAACCTTCTTCATTAGGAGCCTCATAATAAGCCCATTGAATACAAATTACAAGGATTTAAGCATTTTTAAACAATTGACAAAAATGCAGACAATGTAAGACTTGATTTCAATTCATAAGCTAAAAACCAAAAACATAAAAAATTAGAGAAAATAGAATCAATTTCAGCAGAAATAAATCAATCAACAAAATTGGGACACCATTATTTACTTTCCTTCCTTTCCTAGCAACCAAACAGAGTTTATAAAAAACAAATTAATAAAAAAAAAAGAGATAAAGGGAAAACCTACCGGACCAGTCAGCCTCTTCCTCTATCTCTGCTGCGCACCACCACCTCCGATGGTGGCTTCTTCAGACCAAACTCTCTTCCTCTGTCTCTCAATCTCACTTCCCTCCCTAGATCAAACCCCAAACGTATCAACTTCTCTCTACACCCGATTCTCTCCAAACCCCAACCCTTGCTCTCGCTCTCCCTCTCATCTGGGTCTAAAAAGTGCTCTATGAGGCGTCTGAGTGTTTGGCGATTTGGTTTCAGATGGTGAGTTGCTATTTTTTCTTTGTTTTTGCTGATGGGTCTGAATTGGGTATGCTGGTAACGGTGATGAAGGGGTTGAGGACTTGAGGGAGACGCACAGAGCAAGCGTGGAGGTTGAGAGAGTGGTGGAAGCACAGTCGGGTTGAGAGAATAGAGCGTTAGGGAGAGAAAGAGAAACCCAGTTGAGGTGGGAGAGAGAGTTTTACCGAATTCAAATTGGGTAGCTGAAATGAAAAGAAAAAGTGGGAGACACGGATTGCTAGGCTGGAGGTGTAACGTGTCAAATTAATGGACCTTGGATTATACAGATGGCTGAGAATTGAGGTATTGCACTGGATGTGAATCCCTCCCTTTCATATCACATTTACAATTTCCTGTTTTTTTTTTCTTCTATAGAAACCATAAAGTGGCTTTTCAAAGGGCATTGAAATTTGAAACTACTTGTATTTATTAGTTCGTGCATACAAGAACATTGATTGGTGATCTCAGGCTTCTAGAATTTCAAGTTTTAGTGTTGAATTTTACTCATGCAGCAGGACTGCAAAATTGTCATTTATTGTTTATTTAAAGCAGGCCCAAGTTCAAAAATTGGAACTCTGACTAACTAGATTGTTGTCTTGGATCCCTACACTGTATACCATGACAGTGATCCAACTCTCCAAGGCTAGAATAGTACACAAGCTATAACATCATGCAGGTTTATAACAAGAAGATTGTCAATCCCAATTACAGCAAGGTTTGAAGTAAAGCTAAACAACTCTTACACACGCTAACATACACACACCGACACCGTACATACACCCTTTTTTTTAACTGAAATTGTGAAGTCACAATTTCAATTAAAAACAAAGATGTGTATAATAACCATTGCTCGTAAGTAAAATTCTCTAAACGCTAGACCCGAGATTAGTAAATGTTAGTAATGATAGTAAATGATGGATGGAGATGCACACAGCTGTAAAATGACTTTGGAAGATACTCCGTGTGGCCATGTTATTGTCATCTTACTGTCAAAACCATAGTCCTTCTAATAATTATGACATCCCAAGCAATTCTTAGTACCTCACTTTCTATTAGAATTTTAGAACTTAATTGTCCTCTTCAATAATTTTTCCACTGGACTAGTAAACTGTTCTAGAATGCTAATCTCCCAGTGGCTAATGTTCGATCTCCCGAATCAAAATGTCATTTTAAAAAAGACACAAGTTTGACGCAAACGCCCACGTGAGAAGAAGATAGATACTACATAATCTAATAAATGGCAGCTGACTTTAGTCTCTACCATGTCTTTATGAAGAATCTTTCATCTTTCTTACATTTTTGCTTAATAGGAAATCTATAGCTTCATGATGAAGTTATGTACGTAGCTTTTGCAAAAAAACTTTATTCTGTACAACCTTTGTTCCCTACCACCAAAAAAAAATATATGTATGAAACTAATCTTACTCAAGATTATATTGAGTTTTACAGTACAATGACATTATCTAAAATACAGTAACTATTTGTGACCAGAAAAGCCAATTAAATTTTAAGCTTTTCCAATATATATATATATATATATATATCTATCAGGTTATGATCAAATAGAAATGACAGATTGTAAGCTTAAAGGGGAAGCATATCAGCATGGCTTGGAAGTCAACGAGCAGTGACCTCACAACTCTTTTTTTCATTTATTTATATTTTTTCAAAAATTCGATTCCCTCCTCTGTCAGTAAGGAAATAGTGAAAAAAAGAAGTTCCAACTCAACAACAAGTGGGTCCCCTACTTCTTATTAAAACCGCGTGCTTCCCATTTTTTGGCTGGAACCTGAAGCTAATAAGTTTTCACTCTTTCATTCACCTAAATTAAAGTATCTTCTGTGTCCCTTGACCACTGGTTTTAGTACTTGGGTACACATTTTCATTGCCGACTTGTACAGTTTTAGAATAATTCACTTTCACACGTTCTTTGCGACAATTATCTTACGCGATAGATTGTAATTTGTTGTAATATGTATGAAAGTATGTGATATTTGAATTATTCATAATTTTAAACTTTTAATGTTATTTTTCAATGGCCAAGATTTTTGAAACCAAAAAGTCCAAAACAAGTTGGTGTTGACAAAAACAATAGCGGTTACTAAACAAAGTAAGAAAATTACAAACTAAAATGAGTTATACGTTGTAGTTATGTGAACTGCCCCATAATCCTATATGCCTTTACCTGTTTTTTTTATGGGTTTCTTTATACATAGTTAAAAGTTCCATGAGCTTCACACTCCCTTATAAAGGTTCCCACTGAAATGGTGAAAACCCATAGATGAAGATACAGAGAGAATATTCAGCATTCCTTAATTGTAAGTTTTCATGTCTGTCCTTTTTGAATTGTTCAGTGGACTCTGTGCCTGCTTCATTCTTCATGGGTTTTGTTTTGTCTAATTAATAGATTTTTTTTCTTCTTCTAATTTTCTGCTTTATTATTGTTATTTTGAGTGACCCTGTTCTCCTTTAAGCTGGCATGTTAATGCAAGAATTAGTAATGACCACTTTACTTTGTTCAAGATTTTTGTGGTTCTGGATTGCATCTGGTGTTACTTTGCATTTCATCTGAACATGAAACAAACTAGAACATTTATTTTGTTGCAACTTGCTAAGAGCTAATGTGACGAAACTCACAGGTTAACTTTCACTTTCTACATGAAAAATGAGATAGTACTTTTGGCTGGTCAAAATTTGGTGTACTTTCCCTTTCACATGATTCGTAACTAGTCTATGTACAAAAAAAGTTGCTTGACTCGTGTGTCTTGAGTGTTCTTGTGGTGGTTAATAAATTTGGTGCTGCGGTATATTTTCATGGTAGATCAAATCCACTGATTGTAGACACATCTCTGCTTCTTCTCAAACGCTATGGCTACTGGTAGATCAGGATCTGTGAGGTATGTTTGCTCTAGCAAGGATCATGACGTAAAGCTGATAATATTTTAGTTATAGCATGCACTGATAATCACTTTGAGCGTTGATATCAAAAGTGTAGAGAATTTGGTACTCACAATTCCCTATTCAATATTGTACTGAAATTCTTAATATTTTGAACTTTCAGATTTCGAGATGTTCTTGAAACTGCAAACTGTACACCACCCAATGATGGTCATTTGTTAATGCCAACTCATAACATCAATGATAAACAGGCACCTGATATGTGCCTGAGGAGTACTGAGAAAGATGCAATAGGCAAGTACTCTTTCGGAAGAGAACTTTCCACTGTCTTCTCTGAGGATTATGATGTGGTGGAGAAGATAATATTGGATCCTCGGGGACCTGTTTTAAACAGATGGAACAAAATCTTCTTGTTGGCATGTTTGCTTTCTCTTTTCGTGGACCCCTTGTTTTTTTACTTACCAGTGGCTAAGGAAGAGGCGTGCATTGAAGTTATGGATTCCCTTGAAGTAGTCCTTACTATCATTCGGTCAATGATTGATGCATTTTACGTTGTTCAGATTTTTGTTAGATTTCGAACGGCTTATGTTGGTCCTTCCTCTCGAGTATTTGGGAGAGGAGAGCTTATTATTGACCCTTCAAAGATTGCTTCAAGATACCTTCGCAAAGGCTTTTGGCTAGACCTTGTGACTGCCCTACCCCTTCCACAGGTATGTAGCTAGTTTTCTATACATTTATGCTTTGAATATAACAAGACTGGAATTCTTCTTCTTCTTGGGTTCTTGTGCAAACATTGCTAGAAAAGAATTCATTCTTCTGTGTTCCTTTGCATTCAGAAAGTGCATAAAGGCCTGTTTGTAGGTATTCTTGGATACTATCCAATTATACTGTCAAAAAAGGACATGATTAACTCAACAAAAAAAAAGGGGGACACTATTAATTGAGAATTTATATGTTTTCAGAATTTATATTTTTTGCCCTTTGCTAAATTAAACTTACAATGCCACCATTACAGAGAATGCTAAGTAGGTTCACTAGACAGTTGTAAACTTGTAATATATATTTTTTAAAATTTTTATTTGGATGAATGTAAACTTGTAATTCTACACATCATAGCCTCATATGTTTAAGCTTCCATATTATGACAGATATTGATTTGGGCTGCAATCCCAAATTTAAGAGGTTCAGAAATTACCCCTACGAGTATTGTTGTTCGCTTCCTTATCATTTTCCAGTACCTCCTGAGATTATATCATATCTATCCACTCACATCTGAAATTGTCAAGGCCAATGGGGTTATGATGGAAACAGCATGGGCTGGAGCTGTATACAATCTGATGCTCTGTATGTTGGCAAGTCATGTAAGTTACAATTAAAAATGACTTTCTTGACTGAGACTTGTGATGCAGTCAATAAGTACCTGTAAATGCTGAAGTATTTTTAGACAGTCTGCATTGTCTAAAAGATTTTATTCTGTTTAATGTTTGCGAATGTGGGATTTCTTATGAGCTTGATTGGTTTCTGTGATTAGTTCAGAATTATGTAAATTTGACTCCACTTGTTCTTTCTTTTTTGTTAAAAAGGTTTTAGGATCCTGTTGGTACCTTTTATCCATTCTACGACAAGAAGAATGTTGGATGAAAGTTTGCAGTCTTGAACAAGAAGATTGTAAATATTGGTTTTTATATTGCAGTGATGCAAATAATCCTATAAGAGCTGCTTGGTTCAAATCCAGCAATATCTCAAGTCTATGTGATGGAACTAGTGACTTCTTTCAGTTTGGCATTTATGGTGAGGCAGTGACTTCTGGAACTACAGCCTCAAGGTTCTTCAACAAGTACTACTTCTGTCTTTGGTGGGGCCTGAGGAATCTGAGGTAACTATCTCTTTAGCTGGACTAGACATTACAGGATGAAAACTGCCAACTGTTTCATTACGTTACTCATTAGTTGAAGGACATATCCATCCTTCCAAATGGTTACTATTACAAGAGAGAGGATCAGTATCAATCCCGATAATAAATTTGCAAAAACCTCATTCCTTTTGAAATTATTAGAGTGAATTGAAATTTAAGTAATAGTTTCATCTCAAATGCTATTAGAAACAAGATGCATTCATCCTTATGTTTTATGCAATGCAATATAGAATGGTTTATATCAAATCTGATCCCCCCCCCCCCCCCCCTCTTTTGCTCTCAGAAAATGAAATTCACTCTCCCATGTTTCTTATTCTAACCAAATCTATCAATTTTGCAGCAGTTTGGGACAGAATCTCATCACAAGCGCTTATATTGGAGAAATAAGTTTTGCTTTTGTCATTGTGATCCTTGGATTGGTGCTTTTTGCACTGCTTATAGGGAATATGCAGGTAGGTCTAGCTGTTATAGAACATCTTTTCAGGTCCTAGAAATTCATCTTCAGAATGTATGGCTCTGTGCTGCCAGTGTTAGGCCTCATAAAAGGTTCACACCTAGATAAATTTATATGTTCTTATGCGAGGTTCATACAAGTTCTTAGTTGATGCTAAATTCAATTAATTTCAAGTTTTTTTGGTGTTCTGTTAAATCATTCCATTATGACAAAGAAATAGATGTTAAAACAGAATTGTTAATTAGAAATTGGAAGATCACTACTTTCAGCACAGCTCTGTTAAATTTTTCCGAAAAGTTTCTAACTTAAGCTGCTGGATCTTAGATTTTTTTTTTTTTTTTCCAGCTGATAGAGTTCATTTTCCTTTGTGAAGGTTATTCACACACTTTCTCTATCAAAATTTTTAAGTCCTCTTTTGCCATTTATTTTGACAGATGTACCTCCAATCCACGACTGTGAGACTGGAAGAGTGGAGAGCTAGGAGGACTGATACAGAACAATGGATGCATCACAGGCAACTACCACGTGACTTGAAGCAGAGTGTGCGAAGGTATGATCAATACAGATGGGTTGCAACTCGGGGAGTTGATGAGGAAGCCATTCTTAAAGATCTCCCCATGGATCTCAGACGAGAAATCAAACGCCACCTGTGCTTAGATCTAGTTCGAAAAGTAAGTTTTGGTTTCCTCTCTCTTTTCCATTAATAGAACAATTTTGTGAACTTCTCAACAAGTTACTTAAGCTCAATTCTTTATGGTGATTAAAGTAATCTATTTGTTATAAATAATTTACTAATGCATGGATGGAAAACAAATATCACATTTTCTGGTCAGAGTACAATGTATGCCTTGTTTCATTTCAATTCCTTCCTTGCTTTAAATAATACCTACATGACATACTATAGTAGTTACAATCAGAGAGATCCCTTTCTTATCCGTCTTTTTTTTTTTCAGATTAAATGGGTCACAATGAACTTGCAATTACAAACAAAACAGTCATTAGACCTTATTCTGATTTTGAACTTCTTGTTACAAATGTAAAACAGGTACCACTTTTTGATCAAATGGATGACAGGATGCTAGATGCCATCTGTGAAAGGCTGAAACCTTGCCTATGTACACCTGGCACTTGCCTAGTTCGCGAGGGTGATCCTGTCAATGAGATGTTTTTCATTGTACGAGGCCACTTAGATTCTTGCACCACCAATGGTGGTCGCACTGGTTTCTTCAATTCATGCAGCATTGGAGCAGGGGACTTCTGTGGTGAAGAATTGTTAACCTGGGCCCTGGACCCTCGTCCAAATGTTGCGCTTCCTTCATCTACACGCACAGTAAAAGCCATCACCGAAGTTGAAGCTTTTGCTCTCATTGCTGAGGACTTGCAGTTTGTAGCAGCCCAATTTCGCACTCTGCACAGTAAGAAAGTCAGGCAGACACTTAGGTTTCACTCTCACCAATGGAGGACATGGGCTGCATGTTTTATACAAGCAGCTTGGTTTCGATATAAAAGACTGAAAGAAGCAGCTGAGCTCAAGAAGAGGGAGAGTCTGGTGGCATCTGTGCCTAAATCTGCACTAGAAGAGAGTTCATCCTTCCCTCCATATGGCTCAAGCTTTACAACGTATGCAGCAAAATTGGCAGCAAGCACTAGGAGAGGTGGAAGCAAGAGGTGTGGAACTCAATTTGACATTCTAACCTCATTACAGAAGCCAGTTGAACCTGATTTTACTGTTAAGGATAGATGAAGAAAAATCCTTGTACTTTGTGAAGTGCCAAATATCAGAGTATATATATATATATATATATATATATATATTTATATGTATTTAGTTCTCTTTTATGTTACCTTACTATTAAGTCTTTACATTGATTACTCTCATGTAGGTTTTCTTGCTTAGGCATTGTTTCATTGTTAAGAATGATACTTATAGGGTATTCTAGGCGAAAGCTCAAATTTGTGTGAAAATACAAGAGTTTGCTTAGATCCTCAATTAAAAATTATGGTTAGATTGCTTTTACTCTAACTTATCTAAGTGTGGAACAAGAGTAAATAAAGCGCAATAAACCGATAACTACTCTAACATAAACATGAACAACAAACAATAAAAGTAAAGCACAAGAGTAAGGGAAGAGAGATGCAATCACAAGACAACACCAAGACGTGTTATCGAAGAGGAAATTGAAGAACTCGGTGAAAAACCTCTCTGCGACCTTTCAAGTGGAAATTGATTCACTAGAGAATAAAGTTGGAGTACACGAATAACAAAAGACTCTCCAAGCCTAGTTTACCTCATGTACTTAAGCCCTTCAAGCCCCTGCTACCAACGAACTTCTCGGAGTCATGTCTTCTTTAACTTTCTGAATCCCACAATACGCCCGATTGCATCTGCCAAGCCTCATTAGCTTCTTTTGGCAAATCCCCAAAACTTCCTAACCTCTAAAACACTCTCTACACTTTGAAAAGGTGTGAGTTATGTTTGTGTACAAATCTCCTCTCAAGGTATGACAATGGGAGAGGAAAGGAGAAGATGTTACAATGATTTCTCACTAAGGATGGGTAGCTCTCTCTCTAGAAGATGGGTGTGTGTGTTGTAGAAAATTTATTTAGAGTTTTTCTCTCTGAATGACCTCTCATATTTTTGTGGGTAATGAAAGTATATATAGTATAGGTAAAGGGTAAGAAAATCACACTTGAAATCCTCAAGGCAGAAAGTTTCGCAGGTGTCTCGCTAGAAGGCCTTACTCGCGAGATACTCGCGAAATCCTCTAGGCTGGCATGACTCTTCAGCTTCTAACATGTGCTTCTCACATGCCCTCTTCGTGGGAACCCTTCTCGCGAGCTACTTGCGAGCCAATCGCAAAACTGCACCGATTCTTCATTTTATGCTCGATTTTTCACTAACTTAATACTAAACCCAATACAATAAAATCCCACAAAAAACAAGGAACAATATTAAAGCAAATACAACACTTTTTGTCATGGAATAAAACCAACATAAAGTATAGCGGTAAATTATAACTTTACACTAAGTTACTGTTTCTCATCTTGTATGTGCGGCATCAGTATTGGATGTAACCACACTTGTTCTTTATTCTTCTTTTCCTCCTATTATATTGTTCCTTTGTTTGGGAGATGGGAAAATAAAACATAGCCTGTGTACTTCTTGTTGGATATTTTTTCTTCTCCCCTATTTATTTGTCTGAAATGATCTTGCTCTACTAGCATCTTTGGTGTTAAGAACAAACTAGGGTCATGTAGCAAGCACACCCACAGAGTGATCACAAGCAATTTGAATATTTACATGTGACAATGTTTTGCTGGAAGAAAAAGGGTGAAGGAGACCAGTCATGGCAACATCTATCTATTGATGAACCAATACTGGAGAGGCCTAGACAATAAAGAATTTTACATTTGACAATGTTGTTCAAAACTATCTCCAACTTTCATTGACTTATGCTAAAAAAAAATTATTAAAAAAAAAAAAAAAAAAAAACTTTCATTAACTTAAATGGTAGACATGAAAGCTAGAAACATGAGGCCCTGTGAACCACTAGAGTTGTGGACTTGCCATTGAGAAAATTTTCGTACTCCATAAATAAGATTTTCAAGGATTGGCCAGAAAGTTTTTGTGTATATTTCCTTGCAACTGCAAGAAGTATTGGGCCCAAAAAAAATTGAAGGCACGAGTATAAGGACCTATTCAGAGAAGCAGCTTTTGGATCCATTATATTCTGGCCCAATACATTAGTGCATCTATTCTTTTTTTTTTTTTTTTTTTTGGTCATTAGTACATCTATTCATGTAGATTTCAGTACTTAACAAAATGATGTATATAGTCGAATCCTATGTTTTTTTTTTTTTTTTTTGACAAGTGATAGAAAATCCTATGTTGACTATAAGCAGTAAGCACTTTTAGTTGCTTCACATACTCTGCATTGAAGTTAAGGGAACCATGCTTCACAAGTTACATTGTGATATGAGTGTACTCAATACTTATGTTCTTCATTCCCCCTATTGAAATTTTCTTGTCTTTTGCTAGGTCTTCATTAGGATTGTTAAGTTTTAGGCTGTCCAAGTAGACCAAAATGGAAAATAATTGTGAGCTTAATGATTCTAGAGTAACTTTTGAAGTTCACAATCTTTGACTTGAAACTAAAGAGTTAAAGACAGGTGATATCAAATAATTTTTAATGTAGTCCAAAGCTTTGCTATATTTATTTATAATATAAATGAGTGATTGAGAGCCAATGGTCTTTTTTATTTCAAATAAATTATATTATAGCTCTTGTCCTTATTGAGTTTTCATTTCTTTATTAGCAGAAACTTTCTCTCAAATTGATGATGGGAAGAAAAGTTAATGGAAGAGGTGGAATCCAATGTCTGTTAAACTAGAAAAGAGGGAAACCTGTCCTGAATTGTTTTAAGTGCCTTTTCTTATAATGGCTAAGCGCCAAAGTGCTATTCCAATTTGGATAACAAGATGAAAATACTCATTGAAAGGGAAAGAAAAAAAAATGGAAACCATGGGTGAGAAATACATTAACTTCAAGTGCTTATTTTGTAGAGGAACAAGTCATATGGCTGTGCTTCATTTTTCATTTTAAGTAATCATATTTCATGTCAAAAAGAAGAAGAAGAAAGTAATCATATTTCGCAACACTTTTTGGAGCTGTCCCTCTAAACATGAATTAATTACGACAAGAAGTGCACAACAGACATATTTCTTTTTCCATGCATGCTTTGAGAATGAGTATTAAGCTGAACCCAATGAAATCAAAAGAGATTAAAAAACAAAAAACAAAAGTTTATGAGCTTACGTTTCCTAGAAATTAGTAGGGAAGATTGGTCGAGATGAAAAGCGAGGTGGACACCTTATGAGGGTGGAACATATGATAGTATCTAAAAGTGGGACAAGATCAACAACAGGGGAAACAATCAAGGGTCCCTAAACCTAGTCAGAAACTTCATATTTTTCAATCAGGAAACCCTCTCTCTCTCTTTCTCTCTCTCTCTCTTAATGTTTTTCCAGTAAGTCTCTAAGGATATACAAATTTTCATTAGTAGTGATTGATTCATAATAAAAATAATGTATTTATTTGAAAATTAATATTGTTATATATCAATTACAATTTATCGTCTTAATCAATTATAGAAAAATTGTGTTCTTAGTATTACTCTTTTATGACCTGTTATTTGATACTAAAAATTAGAAAGATAGTTATCAACTTATTAGATCAAATGAAAACAAGAAAACATGTTAAATCTTGGGAAAAAATGAAAAAGACAATACACTGAACAGTCTTAGTCTACATACATGCAAGCAATATGAAAGGGAGAAAAAAAATGAGAGAGAGAGAGAGAGAGAGAAAATCAGAAGGAACAAAACAATATATTAATAAGCAGAAGCAATGTTTGTAGAAAGTGAGCAGTTGATCAAATTTGAAATTCATATGCTCCTATCCATAAGACCCTTAGACTATAGAAACCAATGTCATAGAGAATAGAGACACATCACCTCTAATAACAAAGATAATTTTGGATAATGTAGAACCCAGGTCCCACAGGGACATGATTAATTGCACATTTTTGGACTAGTAAATTGTCACTTTGCTAGGTTCAAGAGAGGGTGTGCCGTTGTGGGATTAGGAAGGAAGCCAATAAACAATTGGCATTGGATAAGGCAATATTGTTGCCTATTTGTGTATCACGTTGTGAGGACTCATTATTCATTATAGGGTTGGAATCCAAAGGCATCTGAATTATGTCCCTTGACCAACAATTCAAGGTTTAAGTGAAGACGATTACCTAACCATAAAAATTGTTTTATCTTCCAGACCAAGTTTAACATTTGATTTCTTTTACCTTTTAGTAAGTGAATTCTATTACAGAAAAATATTCATAGATTAATAAAAATATTACTTTGTTAGAGATAGATTTTGCTAGAGGCCAAAAAAGAAGTTTGACTCTAATACCATGTTAAATATGTTAAAATTGATGCGAAAGTGGAAACGGCAACATAAAATAAAGTAACACAAGAAAACAAGGATTATGTGATTCAACTTAGTGACTTAAGTTCACAAAGAAAACTCTTAAGGGCTACATTTTTATTATTAGTGTAAAGTACAAATTTTATATTACAATGAATCCAATATGGATATATATAGTAGGTTAAATCCAAGACTAATCATATACAAACTATAGTTAATAGACTCACAGTACAAGTAAAAAACTTAACTTATATACAAAGTAAAATTGAGCTTGGGTCGATACTATTAGACTAATATATTTGTAACATACTTTCTTTTGTAATCTCATGAATTTCTATTGTTGAAATGGGATTTTAGCTTGAGATTGCCTTTTCTTCCTCTTTGATTTAATAAGTTATACATAAACTATGTTTATTATATTTAAGTTAACATAAAAAAACAAAAAATAATACTTTCAATTGAGGCGCAGCATTCAATAAGCAAAATAAAAATTGAAGCATACATCATTCCTAATTTTTGAATATTAGAGACTTTCTAGCTAGACCATCATCAATATTGTTGTGCAATGTGCAAGATGATAGGACCAATAGAAGGAGTAGATGAAAACAGAGACAAAATGCCGGTGGCAGGGGAGTCAGGGACCACGACTTGGCAGGACTGTCCTTTTGGGAAAAGGGACAGGTGTTGATGATTAGACTCTGCATTTAGAGACCAATAATCCCTACAACATCCTTTCAGTTGTATCTTGTAATCAAAGAAAATAAAACCCACAAGCCCACAATAAACTTTCTTTTGCCCCCTTTAATTTATGAGGCAAACTTAATCATCATTTCATGCTATTATGCCATAACTGACAACATAGTCGCAAAAAAATAATGCATGCATGCAGACATAATAGTCATTCATATTCTATTATATTATACTTTATTAAAAATTTATCAACTAATTGAAGTCAATTTCTTTGAATCATTTAACAAAGTTTGTTGCTAGTATATGATAAAATGGGCTTTGATTAATGTACGTACATTATATACTATATTTTAAAAGTTGGGTCTTCTTATATAGTTATATATTATGTTTAGAACTTTATATCATATTGCTCAATATGCTTTTTGTTATGAACGAATAATAATTGTATTAAAATTATTAGTATATTCTCTATTGCTAAAGGATTTGTTTGGATACCGTTCATTTTGCTGAAGATTGAAAACTTATTGTTAAAAATATTGTAATAAAATATTTTTTAATGATGAATAGTGCCGCGGGTCGTGAACAGTGCTGCTTATCTGCGGTTTTGCTGAGTTTTTGGGTGGGTCATAAATACTGCTGTGGGACCCAGCAAAAAACGCAAATGCATAAACACTAACATTCATTTGCACGCAAACGAACGCTTAGTGTTGAGAAGTTTATGAGATGAAATTGGTGCAATGAGAATGGAAGTTTATGCAGCAAAAGAAGAGAGATGAAAACAGAGGAAAGTTTGAGTACGTTAAAGAATGAGAGAGAGAATTCACTATTGCACACACTAATTTTGTAGGAATTTTTTTTAAAGAGAAATGTTAGAACCTGAATATAACAGAAACACTAACAAAAAAAACTATATATCTAACAACTTCAACCCTCTTGACCTGACGACATCTAGTTTAGCAATATTCAACTCAGAGAATAACACTTATTTGCTAAAACGACAGCTAGACTTTTTGTTCATCAGAACAGGAGTTGTCGTTTGGGCAAGAGCTACACATCACACTTAACTGTTTAACGACACGTCGACCATTATATTTTGTTCTAATGGGCAAACTGGAATGGAATTGAATTAAACCAAAAACAGCTCAAATACTTATCAAATAAATATAAATCCCATTGCATATTGTTTTTGTTTAAAATTAAATTTGATAAGAACCCTAAAAAGAAATTGATGTGCAAATTGTTACGAGGAACATGTAAGTGGGACTCTTATTTTGGGTGTATTTTTGTATCTTAGTACGTAAGAGGTGTGTAATTGGCTAAGAAATCAGACGGGATGTAAATGAGCTGAGACTAGTATTAAAAGTTCATGATTGATCATTTAATTTTGTTTGAACTCATCATCAAACTATCTTGAAATTGAAGCAAGACATGTAGTCTCGAAGCTATATCGAAATGCAAATTTTCCATCAAACAAACAGCCTTACGGTGGGATTTAATATGCTTTTAAGGTTTAGAAACTCTCAAAAACGTGTTTTGAGTTTACTTAATTTTGTAAATCTTAAGGTTTTTGTTAAAACATTAAAACTCACCCAAAAAAAAAGAAAACCTTTAAATTGTGACTGATGATGTTGCCTGGGGAGGGCAATACATCTCGGAATGGCAACAATCTGATGATGGAAAGTCCCCTGGATCATCAATGTGTTCCAAAAATAGGAGACATTTGGTATTTAAGGAAACCATATCAATTGCTCCTCATTTCTATTGCCCACTTTTTAGTTTCTTATAAACTTTCTGAATTCCATATAATTGGTATCACTTTCAAAGTAAAGGTGAGTTTTTTTTTTTTTTTTTTTTTTCCTTAAAATTATTTTATCAAGTTTAAATTTATGTTTCTAAATTATGCAAAAGAAATTAATTTTTTTTTTAGAAACAAGAAAGTAAAGTTTAAGAGTGTTTAGAATAATTTATTTTCATTGACTTATTTTTATTTAATGTGTTTTTTTAGGGAATTAAAGGTTTTTATTGTGTAACAATAAAAGTTTACTTAGGAAAAATAAAAGGTTTAAAAAAACCATACCTCAAACTTATTCTTATTTTTAAGCTTAAGCGAACAAATGTCAAGCAATATTGAAAATCAACTTAAATAGAAGGACCAAGTTTAACTAAAAACTGTTTCTCAAAAAAAAAAAAATGTTTAACTACAAACTTATTTGTAATCAATGACTACAACTCCATTCAATATCTTTTTAATAGATGTGAATTTTGAAAAATTCACCATTAAATTACATTTAAAAAAAAAAAAAAATTCTTCATGCTTACTAAATTTTCACAAGATCAAAGATAAATATCTATGTATGTCATCAATCAATATTCAAATTTTAAGTTTTTATAGTCTAAAATTATACATAAAAATAAGTTTATGAATAAAATATTAAATTATTTTTTATTGGCATGAACTTAGATGTGAATGTTATATAAATAATATGCAATTCAACAATTATATTTAAAAAAAATATTAATTTTTTTGTGAAAATTATAACCCAAGTTTGATTGACGATGGTCAAGAGAAGCTTAATGTAAGTTACTATTAAATTCTTCAAAAACTCAGCCAGGCACAGCTTTAGCATCAAGCTCTATTTCAATTGCCAAAAGGTTTAAACTAATGCAAAGCATCAATCCATACTAGTGTTTTTCTCCTAACTACTCTAACAGGTCTATTATGAAGTTCTACGTAGTACTACCACCACCACCAACATATAGATACTAGTGGGCCATTGAATATCCGGAGCTATATTCAGGTTATTTCTCCTTAGATCATTAAGGAATGCTATAAATGGGGTATATACAAAGGTTGAAAGTTTTATCTTTTTGTTCCACCCCCACCTACTAATATCCAAAGTTTCTAGAATTCTCATTAATTATTAAAGAACGAAATCTTCTTTCAAAACCAATTAAAATTTTTTCTTTCAACTCATTACATGATGATTCATAATTCATAACACCATTTACGTGTATTTAATTATATGAGACATTAAATCATTTAACTCATGATTTAAAGAAGCTATACGACTAAAACTACATTTGAATGGTCTTATGAATCAGTACCATAACATGGTACGTTAGGAGGAAAAATATTTCATGCCTATTTGAAGGATGTATTTGCAAGTCTTTAGGGACATATTAATGGTTGTTGTGAATGTTTTCAATATGATTCAGTTTATTGAAACCGATTTGTGATGGATTTATTTCGATCAAGACCGATTTGTGGGTTCCAATTAGTTCAATCGATAAAGTTTCTAATGGTTGAATAAGAGATCTGCAGTTCAATCTTTACCTACATCAAAAACTGATTGGTGTCTTGATTTGATAATAAAGAACTATCATAAAAAATGGATGCTATAGGTTGAAATTTTTCCCCAAAAAAAAGGACCAATTTGGGGATTTGTTATATGGTTCTTTTTGTGTGTGTATTTTAATTATTTTTTAGTATATATTTTCTTTTTTATAATTGTTTTTCTCTCTTTTTCTCGTAAAAATAAAAATTACATCATATTTGGGGGTTAATGGTAGAAGGGTTCACGTGAATATCATTAATTCATTATGATATTTAAGGATGTATTTGTAAGTTTTTATGGAAAAATTATAAGGTTTATATGGTGGACAAGTGATGTTGTCCACCATTTCACTAAAAAACTCACACTTGTTTAAAATTGCTGAATTAGAAATTTTTTAAAAATACAAATTGATTACAGACTCAATAATTTTAAACAAATGAGAGTTTTTTAGTGAAATGGTAAACAAGTGATGTGATTCACCAGAGAATTGTATAATTTTTCGTCTTTAGAGTCATGGGCAATGTGCAAGTAACATCAAACTTTGAGGATATAAAATTCATTATAGCCCCTCTTTTATAAATTTTAAAAAAGTCTACTTATAGCCTTTGTTTTTATATATAATAAAACTTCTTCAAAAGTATTATGAGTTTTATGTTGAATATCAAAGGACGCATGCTATAAATGCCAAATATAGTTTATACCTAATCATGCTCTTTTATTGTCGGCAAGCATTACCAGTCACTCATCACATTTTCGAGGAAAGCAAATAAAAAAGAGAAGCATATACAGAGTACACTTGATTTCAAAAGAGAGTGGAGCATTTGCATTTTTTTTTTTCTATTTTAATATAAGAATCTATTTTTTTTCTATTTTAATTACTCACTTTTCAAAATATCTCATATTAAATTATCTATTTTACATTATATTTTATTAAAATACCAATTATTATTATTATTATTTTTTAAATTCTCGTTCTTCACACACAACAACATCATCTACTCTAATCATTCATTCTCAAGATACATAAAGAAAGAATAAAATTCTAAATGTAAAATGAATAATTTTACTGTAAATTTATACAATTATTGTAGCAAACATATGACTTTACACAATCAATTATACACTTACTGTATGTGAGTTATTCTACACTTTCATTTTATTTTATTATACACCCACTGTTTGTAAGTGATCTGAACTGCTTGCAAATCTAATTTTGTTACCCTTAATAATTAGAGTAATTCTTATATGCTCCGAGAGTAATGCTCCCTCCTCTCACATGAGGGGTGGGCCCTATGGTGGAACCCATGTGAGGCCCACCTCTCATGTGAGAGGAGAGAGCATTGCTCTCGGAGCACCTAAGTTTTTTCCTAATAATTAACCTAAGTGTTATAAAAGTCTTGATCTCTATTGTCAGCACAATTTTGCTTTTTCTTTCGTTCAAAGTTCAAACACAAAGCTTTCTTGACTTGGCAACAATGAAACCAGTGGAAAAAGAAAGCTAACTTTGTTGATTCTTCTAAAGTGAAACAGCAAAAAAAGAGATCTGTTTGGGCTTTTAAGTTATAAGTACATGATGAGGTAAAAAGCAAAATAGAGAATACCCTCTTTTTTTTTTTAGCAAATTGGTCAAACCCCTCGAAATTAGGCTTTTGTGATTTTTCATTTCTTGGGCAGGGTGATTTCAGAAAATCCACTTCCCTTTTCACCATTCCTTGCTAGCATGCCATCATGCACATATAATAATAAGAAGTCTAAAATTACAGCTAATCCTATCAAAATTAGTGTTTAATTTTATTTTTTTATAATTATTACAATTGATCAATTTTTAAGTATTCAACTTCATTTCATTTCAGGTTCATTTGAAAACAGCTTATTTAGTTGAAATTGAAAACTTTTTACTGAAAGTACTATAGATAAAGATAAAAACTAGCTGAAATAGTATAATTGAACTCATGAATAATACCAAAAATGTAGTGAGACCTATGAATAGTAACAAAAATAAACTAAATAAATAAATTAAATAATAAAATAAGTTGACTTTAAACTTTAATCCTAAACGCAACCTTCATACAAAAATAATTATTATACATCATAATTAATAGTGCTTCAGAAAATTTGTCTTAAAGCTATTAAGCCTAGATAATATATATATATATATATATATATATATATATATATATATATATAATTATTCTTAGTGTGAGTTTGGCTCCAGATTAAAAAGTCAGTTTATTTTTGCTACTATTCATAAACCCCACTATACTTTTTGGTACTATTTATGGATTTCATTGTACTATTTTAGTTAACTTTTACCTTTATCTACGGTACTTTTAGTAAAAAAAATTTCAGTTTCAACAAAATAAGCGGATCCTAAAGAGACTTTTAATATGTTAATATTATAGATTAATAAACTTAATCATTCTTTATTTTGAAGCCTAGACCTATTATAACTTTACACAGATTACTGTTCACAGTATTAGAATTTCAACTAGGCTTTCCTTTTTTCTTTTTCTTGGTAAATAAAGGATCAAGGATGATGATTAAGAAATGATTCGGTCAAAGTACAAGCCAGAACTATCCAAAGTAACAAAAACTTGATCTAACATAATACCTTTCTTAGCATTTAGCAAATAGGTCTGCATTTACTCTCTGGGTAAAGCTAGCATGAGGTATTGTGGTTCTATGAAAGAGATGGGACCCACAATCATCAACAATAATAGAGTATGAGCAATGTAAGCAAATGGAGTCAAAGAAATTTTTTAAAAGTTAAATATATAAAAAAAATTAAAAAAATACTTTATTATATATATAAAATATATTTGTAACATAATTTAATTCATTTTATTTTCTCATATATAACAAAAAAATTACATGAAGGGTGCGTTTGGGAAGAGATTAAAAATGAAATATATTTAACTATTCAGCTTATTTTTGTTACTATTCATGGGCTTCACTGCACTTTTTAGCACTATTTATGAGCTACACTGTACTATTTCAACTAACTTTTATCTTTATCTATGGTACTTTTGACAATAATTTTTCAGTTTCAGCAAAATAAGCGGAATCCAAACACACCCAAGTTAATTTTTATATAATTTAAAAAAAAAATCATCAATTAGTTTATAAGATGTGGTCTTTGTTTTAAAACATATTGATCATAATTAATATTTTTTAAACAAGTTAAATGGATGAAAGAGTTTTGTTAAAATAATAAGCATATCCGCGGAAGTAGCTTTAGCCCAAATTCCCATGTGCACAAGCACAATCCCTGTCCATGCAAATATTGATGAGGAAAACATGATCATGATGCTCGGGTGACGACCAAATGAGAAAAACAAAACAAAATAAAAGGATAAAACAAAGAAAAATAATCTATAAATCTAGACATACAATATGCTTTAAAAAAAAAATTTATTGGTCACATATTGTAATTGTAATTGATGCATTATTAAAAAAATCATATTACTTCAAGCATAATTTATCATTTAAGCATCTTTATAAAAAATGCATAGTTTTAATAATTGAATCGGACCGGCTGATTCCACCCTAATCTAGTCTAATAAAAAACCTTAAATTGATATAATTAAAATTAAAATAAAATAAAACCTATCAAAACCGATTATGAATCAATAAAAATTAAAAACCGAAATTTTTTTTCTGATTTTTTGATTATAAACGTGCGCGCAAAAAAGTAACATTGCTAAAAAAGGGAAAAAAGCGACAGCGTATCAAAATGCACAGCCCAGACAGAAGTGCTCTGATTGTGATTGCCACGTGGAATAACTCTTTGGATGGGGTTGAATTTCTGAATTTGCTTTACCACATTCACAGGATTTTATTTTCATGGAACCTGAAATTCAACCACAATAGCATTAGCAGAGGGTTTTGTCTTCTTTGGTTCTTTTCCACCAAAAAGCATGAGACACAGAGCATCCCCTTGCTTCTAGTATATGCTACCCACTCCAAGCCAAACAACTTTGAACATCCTTATCTTTTTCCTAATACATATATAGTACATCATACATTTTTTTATACTATAATTGTTTTGTGTATTATTGCTCCTAGTTGAAATATTGAATAATATTTTGAACCTCAAATTATTTTCCTCTAAAAAAATTAAAGGAATTAAGCAAAAGTTAGTGTTTTTTAAAGTACTACATTTTTTTTTTTTTTAAGATACAAATGTATTTTTTTTAATGGTTAACTAAATAAGTGGGTTAAAACCAAAGTTGTTGTTCCACTAACAATTTGATACGTAGCCTCTTTAGTGTTTTCAAAATATTCGAGATTTAAAAAAAATGGCTACATGGAATGATTCATATTTTTTTAGTTACGATATTCTGCTAATCCGAAAGTTCGAACTCTTTTCCTTCTAAGCTGTCAAACACTTTATATGTGAGAAAGTGTAAATTAAATTATAAGACTATAGACAAACCCTGGTAGAATATACAAAAGAAACATTTCAATTCTCCTTTAATTGTCCTACGTGAGTGGAAATCTTATAAGCAGACAAAAGCAATCCAAAATTTCGGAGAAAATATTAAAGACCGAAATGGGTGGAATTCCATGAAAGGGAATTGAAACATGAGTGACATTTTTGGCTGACCTAAAGATGAAATTTAAAAAGTCTATGTTGAGCCAACCCTATGTTTAGGGACAAAACGTGACCTCCCTTATCTTTCAAATCTTGTCCAAGAATGCAACAAGTAAGTGTGAAATGGCGGAAAGTATCTAAAATTTTGAAGAGATTTCCTTGTTGTACCCTAATTTTGTTGTTTCTAAAATAGCAAGATTTTTTTCTCTTGGCATGAAGCAAGAGTATAGTTATTTGTTATTTGTTATTTGTTTTTTGTTTTTGTTTTTTTTGGTGTCGTTTTGTTTTTTAAGACGAAGCAAGAGTAGAGTATAGTTGAAGTCTAGAAGATGTTCAATTTTTATTTTTTTATTTTTTTTATTGTTCTGTCTGAAATGATACAGTTAACTAACCAATGACCATAAACAATAGCAGAAAAAGCAACTAAACTAATACAAAGAAAGAAAATTAAAGGTGTACAAGTGTTTTGTATTTTCATACTTGAATCCAAATAATTCAGTAAAAAAACCCATTTTTGTATTATTATTAGTAGTAGAAGTAGTAATAGTAGTCTCTCTCTCTCTCTCTCAAAATGGGTTGGCATCTCATTTTAAATTAAAGCATTGACAACTCTGCCCATTCAATACTTCTATTAAAATTTAAAACAATACAATAAAAAGTTTTGACGTTAAAGCTTGGGAGTTTTCCAAATTTAGCATAAAAATATATTTTTTTACTTTTTTGGGGGGTAGGGTGGGCTAGTTGTGTAGGGTAAGTTTGTTTTGCTATAGAGTTTTAGGTCTCTTATCAAATTTAATGCAATGCCAGACAGACTATATTGTACTGATGGGGCATCCACGTTTACTTATCCACACAATAATGGTGTAGTTTGCCAATTAAGTTCTTCAAAGTTGTGTCTGTGATTTTCTTGGTGAATTAATGGTGACATAATTTCATAGTTACCAAACATGGATTAAGTATATATGGATCCATTTGAGGAGTTTAAATGGCCAAGTTACAGTTCTAAAGGTCCAATGTTTAAGCCAATATAATATGAATAACCATTGTGTAAAAATAAATGGCTGAAGTTATAATTGAAATGATTTTTATGTTGATTTACTTTTCAATACTTTTTAAACTGTTTAAAAGTTAAAAACTGATCTTTGACTACATTAAACTAAGCCAAAATAAATTATTAGTACCAGTCTATCAGCCACATGAAGCTTTTTAGTACTATCAACAACTTTTGCCATGTGTATAAAGGCATGCAATTAGAACACTTTTGGAAAAATTGAGCCCATATGATTATGCTTAAATAACTTGATTGGTAGTTACAGTTATGCTTTAATTTGTTGGTAATCAAGTCAAAAAGAAGCAAATGACCAATCAGACATTATAGGATTTTGTTGGTATGAGAACCCTCTGCGACATGTCTGCTTTACATTTGGTATTTTGGTTTGACACACAGACCCTTCTCTTGCTCCATCTTTCTTGGACCAAGCCAAGAAAAAGATAAAAAGAGTTGCAATTTTTTTGAATAAGCACACTTGGCTTGGATAAAGGTGACACATGTCACTTCTTGTTGGGGGCAAGAAACAAAAAAAATCCCGCCAACAAAATTATATGCAAATATGCAACTTCCTTCCATGTCATTTGCCAACATAATTAGTGAACAAACATACTTTTTTTTTTTTTTTTCTTAGATATGATAGAGTTTTAACCTATGATATTTGTTCTACAATGATTGTTTTTTATCATCAGACAAAAATATCAATTAATTTTTTATGTAAGTGGGATTCAAACTTCGAATTTTTTAATTGACGACAAGAAATCTTACCAATTGAGTTAATTGAAACTTACAATTAGTGAACGTCTTAAGCATGGCCACTTTTCAAGCAAGGGAACTTAAGTAATTATGTGATGGACGAATATCATGGCCAGCCTTTGAGACAAACATGCCTGCATTGCAATGAGGTAAGGTTATAATATATGGCTGTCTCTAGATCTTTGAGTGAGTGGCCCACGGATAGGTGTCCAAGAGTATAATTGCTGCTGCTAATTGCGACCCATTAAAAAAGAACAAAAAAACATGGATCCCTTCAGAAAATAACTACTTTGTCAACTTGTAAAGAAACTCACAATTTACACTTTTATTATAGTGTTGGCTCAGAGAGATCCCAACACTCAAATTCATCAGCTTTCAAATAATTGACTGTATTATTAATTTATTATATGAGAATTCAATTCAAATTAAGTTATTGAATAAAAAAATACCGCAATTCCTAGCTCCTTCCCTTTTATTAGGAATGGGTATGGGATCATTGTTTTTATTTTTATTTTTATTATTTTTTGGAGATAGGGATCATGCAATTGAGATAAAGTGAAAAGTGCATACTATTATGGAATATGGAGTAATAAAATTAAAACATATGTAAAAGTTAACTAACCTTCTGTCTGGACCTAAAATTGACCAATTGAATGATCCTGACCAGTGTTCTTACTCATTCTACATATATAAATAAACATGCATGGATAGAGAGTAGAGACATTTTTATGCACATAATTAAAAGGTAAAATTATTCTTAAAAAAAAAATTAAAAGGTGAAATACATGCATTTTTTTTCTTTATATTTTAATGGAATATTTCTCTAAATTTGGATTTTTATTTTTTTATTTTTTGTGATCATTAACTCATGTTAACTACTAAGAAATTTTAGTGGGTAGACCTTATTGATTTCTCATGTTCATTGTTGTATCTTTGTGAATATATGTGTAAGTTGTGATATATGAGTAATCTTACTTTGAAAGTAAAAGAATTAAGAAAAATAAAATAAAAAAGCAAAATCACTATGCAATGCGATTACAATTAGGAAAAACAAATGATTGTATTGTGTGGGTGATTTGCATGAGACACAATAGCGAAATCAAATTGAGTGGGGGCAAATATCATCTTACAGAAACTGATTAATTCGTCATCGACTCCTACTTTTATTTTATTTTTTAGTTAACTTATTAGTTTTATTAACTTCTTTGTTTATATATAATTCTTCAAACTTTAAACAAATAAATAAATAGGTTTCTCAATTAAAAAAAAAAAAAGAAGTTAATCCAAAGATTCCAAACTTACTCTTAAGTCTTAACAACTCCACGAAGGAAGAGGTCAAGGCCATAAAAAGAAGGTTATCGTTATATAACTAAAAGTTAATCCAAACTTTCTTAAAACAACTCCATGAAGAAAAAGGGGATGGCCATAAAAGAAGGTTCTGGTTTTACATCACCTTTTATGTGCATGCAGAAAGATAGTAAGACGAGCGAAAATCCGGATTCAACATTCAACATTTTTAACTTTCCAATGCACCAACCCAAGACCCAATAAAATATCAATTAGGTGTGAGATATGATTATGGTAAAGATAAAGCACAGAGCATGTGTCACTTCTTAATAATAACAATGAAAAAATTTAAAAAATCAACTCAATTTTGACTTCTAATTTCATTAGCCATTTAACGTACATTTGTGTGATGTACTTATTGTTTGATTTTTTGGGTTTCTTTTTTTTTTTTTTTTACCCTTTGGCTAAAGATTTCACTCTAAAGCTGCCAAAAATCTCTGCATGTAAAAAAGACTGCATTTTTACCATACTTTCTAACTAAAAAAATGTAGCAAATTAAGGACTTTACCACCAAGATTCAAAGTCTCACATCGGGAAATGGGGGTAAGGTATAAAGGAATTGGCCAGGTGTTGGTAGGCGTAGGACTAGAAGTTGGTGACAAATCGACCTCACACTTAAGTGTTTTGACTCAAATTCCTGCAAACACGTGCATGAAAGGTTTCATATATTTTGGTAAGAGCAATTATAGTTACGCATCGAATTTGTACAGGACACAACATTCTACATTTGCTGAAATCGTATCTTAAGATTTCGCTATTTGACAATTATAATTAAAATGGTGCTTTGAAAACATTGTTTCGAATTACATATTATATTTAATAATGAGTGTATAACAAGATTTAATTGTATTAATTTAATGGCAATTGTTTCTTGATAAATTTAAGTGTCTTAACTCTTAAGGGTTAACTCTTGTGTTTATTAAGCACCAGCTTTTTCTGAGAGTCTATTTATTTATTAAAAATTAGTTAAAGTATAGTTGCACTTAGGGAAAAAAAAAAGAGACTTTTAAAAATTTGTACATAACAAATAAGTTAAACAGCTAAGGAATCTATATTATTATTGTTTAGTGTTAGGTTAATTTCACTATAAATAAATTTGTAATGGTTCAAAATGCGTTCAATTGTATTTGTATGGTGTAATTGAGTTTGAAGACCGAAGAACTGTTGTTCATTGTGTTATTATGAAGATTTTCGCAAAGTTGCTTTTTAGTCAAATGTATTAAGATTTTGGATAGAAAGTTTCTACGGACATTTGTGCTACTTTTAGTCAATTGAAATTATTTAGAAAGGCCACACCAATGTCGGCTTTCCCAGCTTTTTAGTAGCTAATCAAACTTATAAATCTACACTTATTTTAACTACAATTCAATCCTAATTTAGCATGAACAAACCTGACCACACAAAACTAAAAATGTCTAGAGAATCACCGCACACTCTTTATGCGATGGTCATTCTACAAATATAAGTGTTTGTGAGGTGTGAGGGGTAAAGGCCGGAGTTCAAGTTTCCAAGAGGGAATTTCACACACATATGTACTTAGATTAGACTACAGTAAAATTTTTATCTTGTATAAAATAAATAAATAAATAAAAATGCCTAGAGAAAACCTTCCTCTGTCTTCCTACCTCTCCCATTGAATATCCTTTGAGACGTATATTCTTCCAACCACAAAAATGACCATAATTGTGTTTGAATTGTTGTTGAAACTAAGGAGACTACATCAAATCTTCAATAAGTCTTGAAGTGATTGAGAGATCGATTTTGCAGACAACATATCAACTTAAGGCAATAAATAACTTTGAAGGTACAGTACCTCAGACCTGCATTTTGCAGTTACAAGCCGGAGTTTAGAGGATTTAGGTACTACTGTACAAAAAGTGATATGAGTATCGTTTGTATTGAAACAGCCTTCAATAGAAGACTTGTTAAGTTGGGATTGGTCCCATAGTGTTTTTACCGTTTCCGTGTACAAATTAATTATATTCTCTATGTGGGTGTGTTTATTCTTCACTGTTTTCCATGTGTTTATCCATGGTTATTAGTGTCTTTGAACATTGACTAATTATACATGGTGAATAATTAAAATAATCAGTTAAAATTGGTAATTAAGTTGTTATAAGGGGTCTATAAATAATCCTCAATATACGTGAGCCACAATAGTTAATTTGGACCTTAAAGGTAAATGAACCTTAAAACCTCACATTTAAGGTAAATTTATAATTCAAAGCATTCTCTACTGTGCTTTAAACATATTTCTTGCTCATTTGATAATTAATTCAGACCACAGTGATTCATGTGATTTGTCTCTCACGTCCATCCTTAAATGGAGCTTTTCTAGGATTAAAAGCATGTCTATGTCCATATATATGACCATAAAGAAGATTGTGAAAAGCGATAATGGCTGAAAGGTACTGAATAAATTATCCTCACAGCAATGCAGATCCAACCAAAAGGAGAAGGGAAATGCGTTCACTTCCAATTAAAACACACCCAATTTCTTCTTTTGGGTAAATAAGAATTTTATAATTTTATATAAAATAATAAAAAACCGAAATCATGTAGTCATGTACTATGAAACAACTTATAAATCGTCACGAACACACACACACACATGCACTCACAACTCACAAACACACAAAAACATGCGTCAAAATGCGCATGTAGGCATGTAGGAGTTTACAAATAATATATAAGTACACCCTCGATCCCCCTATTAAGAATTGTAATTATGAGTTTATAATCTCTAAAAACATAGGGTATGGACAGAAAGTAGACAAGCAAAAGAGAGCAGTAAACAAAAAAACAAACAGAAAGGCCAATTTTGGGGATTGGGGATGTTCAATCAATAAATTAAAAAAAAAAAAAAAAAAAACGTACAGAGTATTATTATAAGGGTATGGTTCAGTTCCTGCAATCCTGGCATTGTATAATAGAGAGAGAGAGAAAAAAGAGTAGGGACATGAAGTTAATAATTATATGAAGAGAGAAAAGAATAAGAAAATAGCAAATGGGGTCAATATAAAAATGGTGTTGAAGGTATAAAAAAATGTGGGTTAGATGTGTATGACAGGTGGGAGCTATGTGGGTAAGAGAGAGCAAAGCAAAGCAAAGCAATTAGTGAAAGAAGATGAATGGGTTTGGGGACAGCATGCTTATAGAATTGAAGTGTGGGGAATATGGGGAAGAGAGGGAGCGTGTGAAATAAAATGAAAATGTTTCCTGTGCATACAGCAAGTGTGTCGACTAAGGAGTGTGAATGAGGGTACAAGCTGATATGCTATAACCCACTAATGTTTTTATTCAATCATCAATATGCGTTGCACATTGCTCAATAGCTATAGCATATATAGGCGTATAGCGCCCATCTGAATCTGATCATTCTTCAGAAATTTTAGTCATTTTCACCCATACTTACTTGCAATTGCTCAGATAAATATTTATGTGTACTTGCCATTATTTTTCTATTAATAAAAAAAAAAAAAAAAAAAAAAAGAGAGAGAGAGGGAGCATTTGGTCAATAATGGCCATTTCACAAGCATTATAAAAATACACTCATCTTGTTCGTCCATTATTTTTTTTTTTATTTTTATTTTTGCTTTCTTTTGGTTCTTCAGGTATAACTTTCTGTCTATAAATTAGAAGCGGCATGCTGAGGAGGCTAAAAAAAAATAAAGGAAAAGTTAATGGATGTCATAGGTGCATTGATTTAGGAACTATTTTTAGAAATTTTTTATGAGGAAAAAAAAAAAAAGGTAACTTGCTTTTTTGATAACTTTTATTTTTCCTATGAAAATTGTATTAAAATTTTATAAAATGATTTATTAATAAATGTCTTAAGAGCATCTGTTAACGGAACGCAAAAAAAACAAATGAGCAAATTAATAGATAGTTAGATACTAAGGTTGCGTTTGTGATAAGTTTATATTAGACAGTTTCTTTTACTGTTTAGCTTATCTTTGGTACTATTTATGGATCTTATTGTATTATTTTAGCTAACTTTTAACTTTGTCTACAGTACTTTCAGCAAAAAAATTTCAATTTTAGCTAAATAAATTGTGCTCCAACGAACCCTAATAAAATAAAAATATTTCATGTTGCCACTTGTAACACTTTTAATCTTGTTCCATTGTGAAAAACCTTTATTATCTAAACAATGAAATAACTGATTTAATTGCATGGTTATGTGTTTTTTTTTCTTTAAATTTATCTATTGGAAAGTACATGAATCACTTATACAGTCTGGATTTGGCCACACACATATATATATATTGGTTGTTTGTGGATTGGCCTTATGGTTTTCTCGAGATACTTTCACCAACTTGCCTTATAGTTAATAAAATGAGTGGCGGGCACAAAGGGCGTTATCTTGAGAATTTTATTTATTTATTTTCATATTATTAAAATTTTGTAGAACATATAAAGTTGCTTTTTGTTTTTTTCTAAGCTTGAAGAATGTATAGGCATGAATTTTTTTATTTATTTATTTATTTAAAGAATATAGGTAAAACTCGACTTGGTCTAGTGGTGTCTCAAAGAGGTGAGTTTGGGTCCGAGCCACCGCTTCGCCTTGAACTTTACTTCCTTTAAAAGAAAAAAGAAAAAAGAAAACTTGAAGATTGTATAAATATATAATTTTTTTTTTTTGGAGATAAAATTTCTTTATTATGAAATTTTGTACCAATGTTGTAACACGGATTAGAATGTCTCACATAGATGGAGAAGATGATGTAAAACCAAAAAAAAATATTGGGGTTAATATTTTTTTTAATATATATAATTTTTGAAATTTTAATATTTAAAATTTTATTTTCTATATTTTAGTTGTTTTTAAGATTCCTTTTTTTTTTTTAATTAACAAAAAATGGGTAGAGAGAGACGACTTAAGTTGCCGTCTTCTATCTGGGCATGACCATAATGACACTTTACCTGTTAAGTCCGAGCAAGACCCTAATCAAAATAAGGTCTTGTATGGTATTGTATTAGTTACAAATTTACAATTTTTTTATTTTTTATTTTTTATTTTTTGTTGAAAAATAAGGGTTTTACATATCTAAGTAGGCCTATGAAATCAAAATAAGTTATTCGTTAGTTAAAAAAGTGTATGCTGTGAGTATTATACTTGCTCTATAATCTCTTAAAAGCTATCTTATATTTTGAGTAAAATTTATGGTATACTTTTGTATTAGAATCAAATTCCTACACAAGTGAGATTGTCTTTATTGTTTTGGTGGACCTGAAAGTTCTTTTCTTGGTGGATTTAAGAACATTTAAGGAATCTACATATTTGTATCTAATTAATGAATCTAGTTTGTTTACGTCTTTCATTCTACGTCACAAGAAATGGTTAGGATCAAGGAAATAGTGAGTGTAGCTTTCATTCCATTACAATCAACCTTTTATGTAGGTTTACATGCACAATAAGAAAAGCAAAGACGATTATTCGAATCCGAATAATTCCCATGAAATTATAAATATAAAAACAAAAAGAATTCAGTCTTTGAGTTTATACCATAAAAGATTCTTTCTTTGACTTCCCTTTAGAATTAAAAACTTTCAATTCCTTCCTTTATTCTCATGAACTTCTCTTGGCTGCATTCTAATCCTAATTTCATCTAGAACAAAGGAAGGATTAAAGGAACTAAGGAAGTAAGAGATTTGTTTTTTCTGGATTCCTGAAGTAAAAGAATTATATATATATTTGTAATACTTTGATAGTGGAATTTTTTAATTGGGTAAAATTCTATTTGGGTCCCTAAATTTTACTAAAAATTCATTTTTCATCTCTAAATTATTGAAAATGTTTCACTTCATGTCCTTAAATTTAAAAAAATAATTTTTTTTATCCCTAAATTTGTTTCTTTATTTTTTTTGATAAGAAAACCACAACTTCATAACAAATTTTTTTTTTAATCCCTAAATTTGTTTTTTTTTTTTTGATAAGAAACCCTAAATTTGTTTCTAAACCATTGAAAAGAATTCTTTACAAAGTTTAAGAATGAAAATAATAATAATTTAAAAATGAAAAACAAACTTTTAATAAAATTTAGAAACCAAAATAATATTATATATATATATATATATATATATTATAAATGATTAGAATGACATTAACATATAAACCTTAGAAGATTTTCCTAAAAAACATACAAAAAATATGGATTGAATTACGGGCCAATTTAGGGAAAGGGCAAGGAGGGGAGAGTAGAATAATTTCCAATAAACTTTACTATATTCTTCTCTACGCCCTCCATCCAAACTAGTCAAGACTAAGACATTTTTTCTAAGAAACATTAAAAAGAAAAAAAAGTATCAATTAAATTATAAGGCTAAGAAAATAGAAAATTAATATATATATATATATATAAATAAATAAATAAAAAAGAAAAAAAGTGGTCCACGCATGCCAATATAAGTTAAACGTGTGAAGCGGAAGGTGCAAGCGTGCTAAGTTAGAGTCACGTGTGACAAGGTTTATATATTACGCATGAGTAGGACGCACTAAAACAGCAGAAACAAAAGAAAAGAAAAAAAAAGAGTTTGTAGTGGTCAGGGTCAGGTCAGGCTATCGGGTCTAGTTCATACTCGATCGTATTGTTTTTTGTTTCAGCAGTGACATTTTATGTAAGGTTAAGAATTTCCAAAAAAAGAGAGACACAACCAAGTGTAAGGGAGATTCTTCTTGTTTTTCTTACAGGGATTCTAGACACAAAGCCAAAACAAACAAACACAAAGTCAGATTCTCTCCTTCTTTGTTTTCTTTTTTTTTTTTTAAAGAAAAAAGAAAAACAAAGCAGTGAGTGTGTGTGTGTGTGAGAGAGAGAGAGAGTTAGAGTTAAGAGCAATGGAAGTAGGGAGTGAAATGAGGCAATCAAGGTTTAAGAGGATTTGTGTGTTCTGTGGGAGTAGCCAAGGCAAGAAAAGTAGCTATCAGGACTCAGCCATTGAGCTTGGCAAGGAACTGGTATATATATATATTCATTGTTTTTTGTGTACTTATTATGGTTTCCATTGTGGAATGTTGGGTCTTTCTTTAATGCCCTTATTGGGTTTTTGTTGAAATTTGTATGCATGATATGGATTGTGCAAGAAACCGTTTTGAAATTTGCTCAACCATTGTGTTTATTATAACTTGTTTGTGACTTGCTTGGTTGATAGGCTTTTTTTTTTTTTTATACATTTTTTGAAAATTTTTGGTTTTTTGATTCCTTCAATTTGAACTTTCTTCTTTGTTGGGTTTGTCTTTAGCATAAATTATTCATTCTCTCTCTCTCTCTCTCATGTGTCTTTATCAGGTAACTCAGCTACGTTCAAAATATGCCATTTTAGAGATGAAAAAGTTATACCCTGTTTCCATTAAATACGTTTGATACTTTTCCCATGTGTACCTGTCCCTATTTTCATTTTTGGGTACCTCTCTCTGTTCTTCATTTGGCTAAGAGGATGAGAGTTAAATGTTCTAGTCAGTGCCATTCTGGTTGAATGAGCATTGAACAATCCCTTTTCAATCCTTGTTTTACTTTCTCCAAAAGTCAAGGTGTACAGTGTACTCCTTTTAAGTATTCTGTTTTTCCAAATTGGTTTATCAAGAATGCGTTTTGAGCCAAAACCCACATAAAAAAATCCCAACTTTTTTGCTCATTTAGTCTCTCTGTGTTGATTCGTGTATGGTTTCTTTGAAGGTTGCAAGGAACATTGATCTGGTCTATGGAGGGGGCAGCATAGGTCTAATGGGTTTGGTTTCACAAGCTGTTCATGATGGTGGTCGCCATGTCATTGGGTGAGTCTCTCTTTTTTCTTTTGCTTCATCCTCAAATCTCAAATAAAAAAAGAAAAGAAACATATAAAGATTAAGAAATAAATTATTGACCTCTTTCTGTTGATATAGGTGGTTTTGTTTTCCATTACAATTTACAACTGATTTTTTGTCATGTAATTGTCTCTCTGCAGAGTTATTCCCAAGACGCTCATGCCTCGAGAGGTATGTCTGCTACAACCAGAAAAAGTCTTAAACCTTTTCTTGTTTTTGTTTTTGTTTTTGTTTTTTTTTTTTTGTTTGTTTTTTTTTTTTTTTTAAGTCTAATTGTTTATTTGCTTTGTCTCCACCATGGTATTGGGTTTAAGCTTTATTATTTTTTTTTTTTGTGGAGAAACTGAGTTTAGAATGATGTTTTCATTTCTTTTCTAGCTTACTCTTTAAGACTTATTTCTTTTCAAATATTTTGATTTCTGTCTTTGCTCTTATTAGACTGTTAAGTCTTAGCCTCTTAGCTACTTTCTTTAATCTTTTACACACTAATTTCTGACTTTTTCTTTCTTTATTTTTTTTTTCTTCTTATTTTGTACATATTAATACAGCTATTTACGGTACTCAGTATCCTTTTTTTTTTCTTTCTTTCTTTCTTCTTTTGATGAATGGTTGGCTTAGTAGTCTTATCCACGATACTACTTGAGTTGTTGACACTACCTCATTATTATGTGTATATTTCTGTCTCTGCTGTTCCCTCTGATTTCTTTTTACTATATCAACTTTATGTTATCAGTTAAAGCAATGAGTATTCTCTTGTGTTTTTTCTCCTTTGGCTTTTTCTAAATTCGAATTTTTTTTCATTGATAAGATATTTAAATTACTGGCTAGGGAGTCACTGAGTTAAAGATTTTGGATACATTAAGTCCACAATTCCTGCAACACTCATCATTTCTCTCTTCACTGCACAAAACTCCAAATCCTTTTCTCTCTCTCATTTTCAATTTCTAAAATTTTGGTTTTCCTGTGCCTTGGTACCTTTTGCAGTTAACTGGTGAAACAGTGGGGGAACTAAAGGCAGTTGCTGATATGCACCAAAGGAAAGCAGAGATGGCTAAGCATTCTGATGCCTTTATTGCCTTACCAGGTTAGGCTCTCCCCTGCAAAGTGATATCCCACTACGATTTCAAGGCAAATTAAGAAAACTTAAGGTCCTTTGGGACTTAAAATTTTACTAATTTTAGCTTGTAAGATTGACAATATCTCATATTTTGATTCTTTTGAGAATTTCAGAAGTCCCTTTTCTTTCTTTGATCTCTCAGTTGCTTTTTTTTTTTTGCTCTAATCTCCAACTCTCAGTGGCTACTTTGTACTCAAGAAACTAATTATGTGAACAGAAATGAAAGCACTGACAGTCTCAGAGTCCAGCCATAAAAAGTCCAATTAGTAATCTGACTTGGCTTCAGTTTACCACTTAAAAAGTTGCAGCCTTTTTTTTTTTTTTTTTTTTTTTTTTGATATGATATGAATTTTGTTGCAGCCTTTTTGTTTTGTTTTAAATGGAAAAACTGATCTCAAATGATAAAAGCTATTGGTTATTTATATTACTAAAAATCCTTAGCTTAATCCTTAGACTTGCTAATCAAAAGTATAATGACAATTGAAAGGATTATCTGTTTAGTTTGGATCTTGTTGATCATTGAAAGGATAATCTTGACCTTCCTCAACTTAGCAGATACTTGCGCATATTCTTCCAAGAAGGCCGTGTTAACTGTTGAAGTGGGGAAAATTTTCCAAAAAAGAATAAGTCAAAATCTCGCGATATTTTGCTACTGTGGCTGTTTTTTATATTTTTTGTTATACTATCATATATGTGGTATTGATAAATGCTGTGAAAGGAACTGGGTGAAGCCTAAAATTATCAAAAGTTTCTTAACCTTCTTTCACAAATTCCAAGACCCTTGATTCCTTTTGAACCCTAGTTCTTGACCCATCAACATCTTACACTGAAACTATTGCTACTGATGAGCCCTGCTTCTGTGGTTAATATCCTTCTTTCGTCTAATGTAGTACCATAGACTGTGATATCTCTGTACCAAATGCAATACATAAGGAAAAAGACACAAAGCCAAAACTTTCACGCAAATGGGTTCGCCAACTTGCACCTGCACCAACAAGGAATGATGCTAACCCCAAAGATTTCTTATTATCCTTTTTACTTTTGAGTTGGAAAATTCATCAATAAAATGGAGGACATGCGGGGGCATAATAGTAGTTATACTTGTATCTAACTTGGGAATACCCACCTTCTCTCACCTATTGGGGACACCTCATGTAGGATAAAGAGGAAAAAGAATATACAGCTTACTAACATGATAGTTTGAGACCCATTATTGCCTGCATGGGTTGCCAGAAGATTATGCCTCAATTTTCACAAAACGATGGAAGCAATAAATACCATGTGTTTTTTTTTTTTGATAAGATAATATACCATGTGTTAGGGGCTGCAAAAAGCTAGAGGCTCAATACTCATATATGTGACATGAGTTAAAAAATATAGCCATCCAACAAATGGTGGTAAAAGTGGTCAGTGAAAATACTGTAGACTTATACTGTAGTCAATATAAGTCGTTCCAAACTTCAAATGTACATTTTCAAAACAGAGTTCAAACAGCTTTTTTCTTAAAATTATTTGTACCAAGGATATTCTGATTCTAAATGTCTGTTCTATTTTTCTTTGGCTCAAATAAATATATGACCAATTCAGCAAAAATAAAAATAAAAAATAAAAAACCAGACCATCATTACTACCACTAATAATGTCAATCTTTTAGCTCGCTCTCTCACTCTCTCTCAAAGGGTCTGTAGTCCATATATTTACAATGTTGCATCTACTTGTCCCTGAAATGTATTGGGCACTAATAACGTTGGAAGATGTTGTACTTTGGATGATATGATTGTTCCAAACGTAAGACATGGTCTTTTTTTTAAAGGTATTTGATGATGACTTAGAATAGAACTTTGGATTAACAAAGTTCATGTGATGTTTCATTAGGTGGTTATGGGACTCTGGAAGAACTGCTTGAAGTGATAACCTGGGCTCAACTTGGAATTCACGATAAACCGGTAATTTACATTTTAATTGAGGATCCATAGCCAAGCTCAACAATTTGGGACTAAGGCTTGGTCGTTGTTGTTGTCCACAACTTAAACTCCTTTAGTCTATGGGAGTTTGATTTTTACCTTAACTTTTACAACTTCTTTGTTTTACTCATCTGTATAACTACTAACATAAGCATTTCAATAATCTGCAGGTGGGATTGCTGAATGTTGATGGATACTACAATTCGCTTCTGTCATTTATTGACAAAGCAGTGGAAGAAGGGTTTATTAGTCCCAGTGCCCGCCAAATAATTGTATCAGCACCAACACCAAAGGAATTGGTGAAGAAACTGGAGGTACCCAAATGTGTCATATTGTTATTTATAAATTCATGCAACTTGTTGCTAAGTTACGGGCTTGAAAGCCTAAAAATGCTCTGTCTGTTCCCTCTTAGTATAGTTAGGGAAATGAATTACAACATAGCCTCATTTATTTTCCAATTTTTTGAGCTGAGAATATTTTGCTTTATTGTAATTTGTTTGTTAATTGTGCAGAGATAATTACATGTAACTTACATTTTTCTTGTTTATGGCTTCTTGTTATAGGAGTATGTCCCCTGTCATGAAAGAGTTGCATCAAAGTCAAGCTGGGAGATGGGACAGCTTGGCTACTCTCAAACCTATGATATCTCTAGGTGATATGGTTCTTACTGCATTGAGGAGAAGGTGCATGGAATTTTGGAAGTGGCAGGAGCTAATTTGAAGAAACTCAATATCTGTCATGGAGAATTCTTTTGTCTTAATTTTGTAAATTACTGCAATTGACCACAATATGTGAAGCTTCAGAACTCCTTTTCAGAACTTGATTTCATTCTAAGTAGTTAAGTACTACAGGATTATGAACATTCCCTTTAAAATGTTAACTAATTATATGATTAAATGATTATTAGCCTTCAAATCTTATGTTCACTTCTTTTTATCCCCTCTCTCTCCATCCAAAAGAGAGGGATATATGAAAAAAAAAAAAGAAAAAAAAAAAAGGAGTTCAAAAGGTTCAAAATTAAACTATCTAAAATTAAACCCTGAACTTCAAAAAGTTCCAATTGAAATCTTAAACTATCTAAATCGTTTTAATTCGCATTTTAAGTGAATCCCTATTAATTAAAGGTAATGAAAACTCAGGCAATGCACTTAAGACTTATCTGAGCATTGGAAGACCAGTTCGATGAACACTAAGCATTTGTGTAAAAAATGATGGCATTTCATGTTAAAATTCAATCCTATAATTCACGTGGATAGATTTATGGTGTTCAATTGATTTCAATTATAGTTAATAGTGCCTCATTCTGGGAGTGAATTGAAAAGATTACAAAATTTTAAAATTATAATGAATACATTTAAAATTTAGAGTCCAATCTATTCAAATTAAGGAGAGATGTATATACCATCAAAGAGGAAGATGGGGGGATTAAGAGTTTCCCCCAAAATATTAATTGTTCCATCAGCTGCTTATAAAGAGTAAACTTTTCTAAGTGTTGTTCCATCAGGCTACTTATAAAGTGTAAACTTTTCTAATTGTTACATTAATTTTTCAAGAGTCTTGTTATGCAACTATCAGTTGGTAGTATTTTCAATGGAGATGTCCAAGATTCAAATTCCTCCATCTCTAACAATTAAATTATCAAAAATGAAATTCTTCCTTTTTTATATTCCTTAATTATAAATTACGCCATATAAGTTTAGTTTATTTTCTATTTCAGGCCCTTTTTTTTTTTTTTTAATTCCTTTAACTTTAATCTGTTTTCAATTTAATTATCTAGTTTATTCAAATCTCATTATTAAGATTTTTCTTACTTAAAAAAAAAATTGTGTGGTTTAAGTATTTTTCACTTTCCAAATATGAAATAGCGAAAAGCAATAATATTTATTTTTAATTTTGAAAAAATAATAAGTAAAAAAAAACTAAAAGTAGGCAAAATGATGTCATTTTAGTGGCTTGGACTGTGAAGAACAGACGAAGATAGACAAAAGGACTACATTGAAAATAAACGGAAGTTAAATGAATGAAATTTAACCTATTTTTTATTATTATGCTCTCTCTCTCTCTCTCTCTCTCTCTCTCTCTCTCTCTCTCTCTCTCTCTCTCTCTCTCTCTCTCTCTCATATTTTGGCATTAGGAGGTCAAACTTGGGCGTTGGATAGGAGATTTGAGCATAAGGCGATCGAGCTTAGGCATTGGGCAATTGAACTTGGCCATTGGGTTAATTTGGCCATGAGGAGGCCAATCTTGGCCATTGAGTGGTTGATCTTGTCGGCGAAGTGGCAGCTTGGCTATGAGATGGTCCATCTTGGTCATGGAATGACCAAATTTAGTAGTTGGGTGGTCAATTTGGCGATGAGGTTGCCTATTTAGTTTAGTAAATAAAAGGGGGACCGATCTTTGTTGTTATATTTGGAATACATAATTGTGAATAAAAACGAATAAAACAAAACTATAGATAAATATAATCAAGAGCCGAGTGGAAGCGTACGTTAAAAGTGAATCGGTTAAGGCAAAGCTTGGGTCCAGTACTCTTGTGCGTTAGACTCGACAGAACGTTGACACGTGATAAATAATAATTGTTCGATACATGTCAAATCTTATCGGATCCAAGCCACTTCCCATTAATTGATACATGAAAGTTAACTTTATAACTAAAATTTAGCTAAACTTTGAAAAGAATGTGATGTGAATGCCCTATAAAAGTGTCATTGACGAAGAGAAGAAGAAGGCGGCAATTATGTTGTGGCAATTATGTAACAACATTGTTGTCTAAAACCTTTGTTTAGTTGTTATCAAAGTACCTGTTTGGGGTGTAGTTTTCCCTTTGGAGACAACAGACAAGAGTGAGTGAGTAACTCAACCAACGACCAGTAACGGAAGAGGGGCCAATTGATGTTGGCTGAAAAGAATGAAGATAGCCAGGGTCCTCTTTCTGCAACCTCTTGTGGAAATAAAAACAAGGGTCCATAAATCTACCGACAAATGTGAAAATGACTTGTGTTGGATAGGGTCCACTTTTCATCAATGTAGAATGAAAAATAAGGCTTGGGCTTGTTCTACCACAGAATATTTAGGACACTTTTGATAACCATTCAAGGTCCCAGCTTGTTCTTAACATTTTCTTCTGGTTGACTACACTGTTTTGTACCATTGCTTTGATGATCAACCCCAAGAGCATTTGGTGGTTGAGGTGTCAATTTTTATAGAGTTTTTTTGGGGTTTAGATTAGTTATAATATGAAAGCTATATGTTAAAATGATGTTTAAACGTGGGATAAGGGAATTAAAGGACATTACTTCAATCAAAGTCATTTTAAACTGTTTTTTGGACTTGTCAAAAGTGCCAATTTGCTATAATTATGGATTTTGATTGGTTTCATTAAGCAGAGAACCTCTTGAATTGACCTATGGAGGGAAGACTTTTGAATGAAAGCTACAAGTTTGCCATAACACATTCCCTACCTCAATAGAGACTAAAGCGTCATGTTTATGCATTTAGTGAAGGAAACTATGGAATAATTTCTAAAAGCCGTGAACAAGTTTGATAGGTTTGGATTAAAGAAAATATCCACATCAAAGAATAATCTCAATCAAAGTTCAATGCAATGTGAAAGAGATTAGCTTTAAGAGACATTGGCATGTGAATTTAGACCATACTGTGAAGACATTATGTGGAAATTTGGAAAGCCGACAAACAGGTTTATTACTAGAGTTCCCATATGGAACTCCAAGTTTATAAGCAAAGAATCTAATGCTAAACCCAATTGTCTATTCATGTGAATTATTAAATTCCCACCCCCCATACTTTTCTTTTAAAAGATTTGATTTGATTTAAAATAATAATAATTCATAGTTACAAAGGAGAACAACAAATTTAAACTCCGAATACCTCTATTAGAAACACTAGTCAATTAAATTACAAAACTCTCGACAAAAAAGATTTGAATCTAAGGCTTACTTTAATTTAGTTTCATGTCTTATCAACTATCAGAATTGATAGTTGGGTTTTGATATTTTCTTTTTGGGGGAAGGGCTGTCGGTCGGCTTTGTGAGTGTTGGCGAACCTGAGATGCACACGTTGCCATGGGTCTTCTTGTCATGAATGTATGGTTGAGGTCGAGAATGAACTTTGACGGAGCTTTGAATTGAAAAGCTTAGCCCAATCTGCAACCAGTCAACATAACAAACCTGTGGCAGTTCGAAATCGTGGCCTAGAAAAAAAGATAATAATATTAATACTTGAGGCAATGGGTCAGCATAGCAGTCTGGCTGTATGGTCGACTTGCCGTGGCCAAGAAAAACATAATACATGAAATAATGGTACCAATAAGGCAATGCCAGAGGCGAACAATTGTTGAATCTATAGTACTCTGCTTTCCAAGGTAGGGCTTATAATTGATCCCAACATGTAAGAAATGTTTTCCAAGATAGGGCTTATAATTGAACCCAACATGTATGAAAGGTTTTACTGTAGAAGCAACAAATTATTGGTATGTATTCAGCAAAAAAAAAAAAAAGTGTATGAAAATAGGATCTTCTTAATCTTATCTATGTAATATCTAAAACTCTTGTTGAACACATTGTAGCATTTCGATCCAGTTTGTTTCATTCGGACTATTTTGGTCCTTCCAGTCCACTTCGGTCCATTTGGGTTTATTTGGTCCAGTTGTTCCATTTCGGTCCATCCGGTCCACTTCAGTTCATTTCTGTCAATTAGGTCCATTCGGTCCACTTCAAACCATTTTAGAAAATGAACCAATTGTACACTAGAAACAAATTCCAACCACATTATATTATTTACAAAATATCTCACCTTATATAATAATTGAATGTAAAATATATTATGTTTCCTTGATGGAAAAAAAAAAAAAAAACTTACAAAATTTATAACACTTTCAAATAACAAATACAAGTAGCTTAATTTAGAAAATATAATATATTATATCAAACTATCAACTATAATTTGTTAGAAAATAATCACATTACTTTAAGAAGAGTTTGGGACTAACATTTATAAATCTCATCTACTATTTTTATTTTTCATTTAACAAAAAACAAAACGTCAAATGTCAGCCACTAGTAATAATAACCACATTAAACGTACCACTGTGACATATACAGGCTTTCTCTTTTGGTTGAGGGAAGGGAGTGGTGTGAAATATGGTGCTTGTTTGGATAGCATTGAACTTTGCTGCGTCTGTGTTTTCACTCTTATTTTTTTTTTTTTTACATTTCACGCGTTTTGCAGAACAGGGGGACAAACAACACTGTAGTGGCACTGTAGCGGTACTGTAGCAGTACTGTTTATGAGACCCACAGCCATTTTATTCATTAAAAAATATTAAAAATGGGTCCCACGATACTATTTACACATTTAAAAATTATTTTGCTACAGTGTTTTCAGTTTTCAGTTTCAACAATAATAAGTTCAATCCAAACACACCCATGATCAATCATTCGAAACCACAACCCTGTTGAGGTTAAAACGATTCAGCAAATAGTCCAAGGAAAAACACTTGCTACTAGTGGCCCAGTAATGGAGGGGGGTTAGGACGAGTAAAGTGTACAACAGAAAAAGCCCATTACTTCAAATTCTTTCCATATTTCAGTCCACTGCATCCATCTGATTTATAAACTTTTTTCTTCTCTCCATTCCCTATTTGTCTTTTGACCTTCTTAGATATTGGGCAAGTCAATTTTACAATAACTGCTACAATAAGTGCATGAGTAGTAACTGTGCTTACCTTCACTGATGTTACAAAGCATCCTTTTGTTGCAACTTTCATTTTTGTTGGAGAGCCAATTGTAAAGTACTCATCCAATGCATCAAAATGGATTAATTGGTTGTTTTCCTTCACCCAATATCCTGAATAGCTGTTAGACTAGCAGCAAAACAACTTGTTGCTGCCAAGCAAATTTCAGTGAAAGACTATTACAATTTGGAAACGAAATATTAAATCATAGAGATGGACACATTTTTAAACAACTTTTAAGGTACTCTGATATATAATGTGTAAATTGAAGTTGAGAGAGATAACAAAGTGTGCAAGGTTGTTTTGACTTTTGAGGAAGGTGAAGATGATCATAAAATTAATAATGACGTTGAGGTGTGCAAAAAAATCTCTTTAAGGTTCATTTGCCACTAGCTTTTTTTGTTTAACTTTTAGCTTATTTTGTTTATGTACAGTTTTTTAGAACTTCACTTTTCAGTTTTTCTCATTTTTTCAATTACACTTTAGAGATTGGTATTGCTATTTCAGCTCTAAGCTTTTATCTTATTTCGTTTAGCTTCGTGATCTCTGTAACTCTAAATTTGTATTGCTATTTCAGATACACTTGCTGTTGGAAGTTGGGTGAGGAAAAATCCATCTCCTAAGAATCTTCTCACAGTTGATTCAAACCTGTTTCATCTCCATGGTTACAATTTCTTTGTTGTTGGGAGTGGTATTGTAAACTTTGATTCTGCAGAAGACCCGGCTAAATTTAACTTAGTTGATCCTCCAAAGAGAAACACAGTTGGAGTTTCAACTGGAGGTTTACTAGAAGTTATAGCATGTATATACACAAACGTAAATGCATGTCCTATGCAGAGCATAATGCTCATTCATGGCAACTATAATTATTTGTAGGTGTTTGGTCATGCACTACCACCTGGAGCTCCACACCATGTGGATCTAAAGATGGCTTTTGTTGTTGAAATTGGGAAGTCGCCTGAAGAATCAATTATACCACCGCCCAATGACCTTCCACCCTGCTAGGTACTAAGAAACAAAGAACATTTCTTCATGGGAAGCTATAATAGTTTCCATATGTCTCCGTTTCATATTCATTAGTATTTTGTAATTTCTTTCTCTGCAAAAGTTGCAGATCATTCTTTTAGGACTGACTTCGATTTCAGTGCTTTGAGATTGAATTGAAGTTCAAATCAGACCTTATGATGTAAAACAAAATTCATTCCAAGAAACTGGTTTTTGTGTTGTGATTCACTCAACTTATCCACATATTGTGGTCTAAGCTCTAGTGGTGAAGGTGGGTTTTGTTAGGTTTTAAATGTTTAGAACAATTAGCAAATCGTGAACACAAACTTGTCTAGATATAGATCTTAAAGTCTATAGGTTTTATTAGACAATGCTTAAAGTGATTCAAGTCAAGATTTAAGAACATACAAGCTGCAAGAAGAAGACTTCATATTCTGCCTGGTTCGATCGATCGAAGAACAGGCTCGATCAATCAAAAATCGTATCTACAAAATTTTAAGTCGGCCCAAACAACAGCTTAAGTCCATTAAGGATTAGGGTTTCAGATCTACTTCTCCCACTATATAAAGGAAATCTTAAGCCACGTTTTTGAGACTGTAGAGAGAGAGAAAAGAGTGTGCCTCCTTTTGTATTTTAGGGTTTTGTACTCAATAGCTCTCTAAGGATTCGTTGCTCATATTGCGGTTTGTGTGAATCTCTTGTGAGATCATTGAGGAGCTTTCCTTTACATAAACTTAGGGTTTTCAAGAAGAAGAAGTTTTCTACACCTTGATGATCAATCCAGTTGCTGCCATTGAAGCTTAAAGAAACACAAGCGGTGTGCTTGTATTTGGTGGAGAATTCAAGAAAGAAGGAGTCCATGGATTCGGAGCTTGCACGTGGTCGTGTCAGTAAGTTCTACTGGTGGGTAGCAATAAGAAGTTGAGCGTGGAGGCTTGTAAGTCTTATTGTATGAACTTCGATTCTTTCAAGATAGTGGATTCAACTTTACCTTGAGGATAGTTAGGTTAAATCCTCCCCAAGTTTTTACCGATTTGGTTTCCTAGGTGATCATATCTTTGTGTTATTTATCTTTCCGCTGCTTTACCTGATATGATTATTTGATTGTGTTAACCTAGATTTAATTAATTTGACTAAGTAACAACTTGGTTAAATTTCTAGATTAATCCAATTGTGTTTTAAGGGGTCTAAAAACTAACAAGTGGTATCAGAGCGGATAGCTCTTTCTGTTTTAGATTTTTTGATCTAAGAGCTGATCCTTGACCCCTGTTGTCATGGATAATTTGAAGTGGCTTTTTGATCATGTTTCTGCTCATGCTTCTGTTGATTTCATTGATGCCTGTGAAACTCTTCGTAAGGAATTATTAAAATCTATGAAAATTGCTAAGAAATTCAAGGAAGAATTAAAATTGGCTAATCTTGAAAAAGAGGAATTGGTTGTTAGATTAGATGAATCTAATAAAAAGAATGAATTTTTGAGAAATCAAATTTCCTCTTAAAATGAGAAGATGAAAAGCTTGGAACAAGAATTAGTTGAATCTAAAGCTAAAATTGAAAATTTTACTTGTACCAAGTCTGCTGTTGATAACAGAAGTGTTTCTGTCTCTCTTAAACCTAAAACTGAGAAAGTTTATATCCCTCCTTTCAAGAGGAATAATAAAGAAAAGACTTATTTTGCTAGGTTAGACAAAGGTAAAAGTTCTGATGTAGACGCTGAAATTTCTAAACCTATGTCTAAACCTACTATTAGAGAGCATAATAAATCTGTTTTTGTGCCTACTTGTCACCTTTGTGGTGTTGTTGGTCATATTAGACCAAATTGTTCTTTGTTGAGGCAAAAACCAAAATCTAAGCCTAGATTTGCTGTTAAGAATACTGATGTTCCTAAATTTGTTCCTATTTGTCACTTTTATGGTGTATGTGGTCACATTCGTCCTAATTGTTATAAACTGAAATTTCAGCATTCTGTGTTTCAGTCTAGGATTTGTGATGATATTTCTCTTGCCATAAGTCCATATAAATTGTTTCATATTTTTTTGAAAAATTTGAATTTGTTGGCTTGTGAAAGAAATTTGCAGGATTTTAGTCTTTCTCAGAAGATTGGTGTAATTCCTCAAATACACTCTGCTTCTCATGGATTTTCACCTACAAAGCCAAAGACTTGTACTATATGGGTGAGAAAAGATTCTCCAAGGTAAATATTGCTGACTTGTCCCTGATTTAATTCTTTCAATTGTTTGTGGACATGTCTTGATTCTGTTTTTTGGTTGTTTTGTTTTTTAGGTTGTTTTTTTTTAAAAAAAAAAGTTCAAAAACATTGAAAATTTTCAAAAAGACAAAAATATTTTATTTTTCTTGAGAATTACATGAATTATGATATCTCTCTCTTGATTTAGAACATGCTTAACATTGTGGAGAAACTTGAATAGTATATGTTATATAAGTGCTAAGCTATTTCTGATTTTGTGTGGGTATGTACTAATTTGTACATATACTCAAGGGTCAATTAAGAAATAGATATTTCTTGTTTGTGTACCCTCTATAGCTTAGTTAAGTACCGTCATGCATTGCATTTGCATTGTTCATTTAGCATAATATGTGCTTTTTGTTTTTGGTAATAATTTTTTAAAAAAATCGAAAAAGATTTTTATGTTTTGTATTTCACATCTTGGATTTATAATCAAGCATTGGTCATTTTATCTTTACATAACATGTTTATGTATCTTGTTTAGCTTTGATGAGTTTATTTTCTTTGCACTTGACTAGTTGAAGTTTTGTAGTGCATGTTGTGTGGAAAAGATGTTTATGGTGTTTATCACATTGTCTTAATCTTGAAGTCACATGTTATTTGACTGTTGGACTTGATCCTTTTGAGAAAAACATAAATAACCATCTCACCACCATTCACTAGCCAATCATGAACACCTTAGTGCATATCGTAAGATTTTGTGCTCGAGAAAGTGTAGCACATGCACAAAAAGAACATAAGGTGTAGCCTCGATTTAATTGCTTAATGCTTAAAATTAGTGTGTACTATTAGGCTTGATGTCAAATCACATAATTAAAATTGGTGTGTACATTATCTTGGCTTTTTAATAAGTTTCTGAATAAATTAAAATTGGTGTATGAGGCAAAATTCAAGAAACTTACATGATTGCAAGCTTATGTTCTAGGAGATGTAGGAGTTATATGATGTAACTCTTTAAGTGATAGTCTCTTTTAAATTCTATGTGATGAATTTTGTAGACTTTGTGATTGATTGCTATTCACATATCACCTCACATGTATCTCAAGTTTTTGCTAGTTACACACACTACACAAGTTACTCTTTGCTAAACTTGTTATATTATATTGTGTGTGATTTTGTTGTGGTCATCCAAGATTAAAAGTTCCTTAATTTTAATGCAAAATGTGTTTAATGTTTGCACTTTGAGGACAAATTGTTTGAAAATCTTGATTTTGGAAGATCTGGGTTGAATTCAAGTGTTTTTGAAAAACTTTTCATCTCATACTCATGCATTTTTTTTATAAAACAATGTGTTTTGAGGAGTTTCTGCATTAAAATGCTCTGTTTTTCAAAAATCTGATTTTTCCAGACTTTCGATTGATCGAACCTGTTTTTCGATCAATCGAAATTGCGATTAAAATTTTTGGTTTGAGTCTGCCTGACTCAATTGATGTTCAATCGATTCTTGATCAATCGCAACTGAAAAATTTTCAGTTTCTATGTTTTTTACCAAAAAAATTTTTTCATGCATTATTTGTATTTAGGATTCACATGCATTGCATTGTTTTTATATCCATCTTGCAGTTTTGCAGTCATATTTTTCATTGTTTTCACACATAACATGCATACACTTTGCTACATTGGGTACTCAACTTGATCAAAAAATTGATTGATTAATTTTTGAGCTATGTACTTTCTAGTATATGTTTTTTTTTAATGTGTGAACTGTAGAAAATAATCAATGCTTTTATGGGTCACATAGTGTCAAGTTTGCATTTATCGAAAGAGATAATATTTTTCTTCATGTGTATCCTCAACTTAGTTTTTTAAGTTTAGTGTGTGTGTCTTCCTTTTCCCCACCTCCTAAACTTTCCCCAACACTGTTTTTCCCACAACTTGTTTTGTTTTTCCTATTTTTATAGGAGGAGAAAAGTTTTTTTTAACCTTTGTTGTTCTTAGGGGGAGTTGTTGCTCTTCATAGGGGGAGTTGTCTCTATTTTTTATAGAGCTGAATTGTTTTGTGTTCCATTAATTTCCTATTTTCTCTTATCCTTTATTGCGTATGTTTACTCTTTATAGAGTTGTTTTTGTCAATACGTGACAAAAAGGGGGAAATCTAGATGAAATGTGGGAATCTTGTTTGTTTTGTTTAGGGGAGATACATTGATTGTTTATGATAGTGGAAAATACAAGTGTGAGATCTAGATGAAATGTGGGAATCTTGTTTGTTTTGTTTAGGGGAGATACATTGATTGTTTATGATAGTGAAAAATACAAGTGTGTTTTGGTGTATCTAACTTAGGGGGAGAGTTAGTTTGCATATTTGTTGTTTTCTTGTTTTCCTGTTTATTTTTCCACACATGCGTTTATACGTTTTGTTTAGTGTTTAAGGAAATATACAGGTTGATTCAATTGAACTGCTGTCTACACTTGCAACTGATGGATAGTAGTTAGGTTGAATTTGTTGTAATGAGCATTTTATTGTATTGGGTTGTTCTTGTATTTGAGCATTTCATTTTGTATGAAAGTTTTGTCACGAATTGCCAAAGGGGGAATTTGTTAGGTTTTAAATGTTTAGAACAATTGGCAAATCGTGAACACAAACTTGTCTAGATATAGATCTTAAAATCTATAGGTTTTATTAGACAATACTCAAGGTGATTCAAGTCAAGATTCAAGAACATACAAGCTACAGGAAGAAGACTTCATATTCTGCCTGGTTCGATCGATCGAAGAACAAGCTTGATTAATCAAAAATCATATTTGTAGAATTTTAAGTCGGCCCAAACAGCAGCTTAAGCCCATTAAAGATTAGGGTTTCAGATCTACTTCTTCCACTATATAAAGGAAACCCTAAGCCACGTTTTTGAGACTGTAGAGAGAGAGAAAAGAGTGTGCCTCCTTTTGTATTTTTTTGTATTTTAGGGTTTTGTACCCAAAAGCTCTCTAAGGACTCCTTGCTCATATTGCGGTTTGTGTGAATTTCTTGTGAGATTTTTGAGGAGCTTTCCTTCACATAAACTTAGGGTTTTCAAGGAGAAGAATTTTTCTACACCTTGATGATCAATCTAGTTGCTGCCATTGAAGCTTAAAGAAACATAAGCGGTGTGCTTGTATTTGGTGGAGAATCCAAGAAAGAAGGAGTCTGTGGATTCGGAGCTTGCACGTGGTCGTGTCAGTAAGTTCTACTGGTAGGTAGCAATAAGAAGTCGAGCGTGGGGGCTTGTAAGTCTTATTGTATGAACTTCGATTCTTTCAAGATAGTGGATTCAAGTTTACCTTGAGGATTGCTAGGTTAAATCATCCCCAGGTTTTTACCTGTTTGGTTTCCTGGATGATCATATCTTTGTGTTATTTATATTTCCGTAGTTTTACCTGATATGATTATTTGATTGTGTTAACCTAGATTTAATTAATTTGACTAAGTAACAACTTGGCTAAATTCAGGTTAATCCAATTGTGTTTTAAGGGGTCTAAAAACTAACAGGTTTGTTGAAAAAAAAGGACCTAAACTTTAGAGCAGGGGTCACTCTAGTATAGAAGACAACATTATCACCGCGAGGAAATTAATGTCAGCATGATAGTGAGAGAAAGGTAGAGATCTAAAGACTAATATGCACTAGATGAAAGAAAAAGAGACTGAAACTTTTCTTGATATTATTGACTAATGATTTTCGTTATATAATTTAGGGGCCATATTTAAAGCTCCAAACAAATTGGGGGTAAGATTATTTACTATGACCTCTACTAAACCTTGCAAAAAGTGAGATTTTAATGCATTGGGTACAACCTTTTTTTATCAAAAGCTCCAGACAATTTAATTTTCAAGTAAAGATAGTCCTAAACAGATCCTAGTAATATCTTCACGTTAAGGACTCTATTTTGATTAAAATACTCAAAACAAGCAAACAAAACCTTGAACTAGAAAATTGGGGAATGTTACATAGTAAATAAGAAGAAAATTCCTCCCATGCCCCAGTACGACGTCCTATGTCAGTAACTACAAATGAAATGAATCTGTATTCTGTAAGGCAAAGATGGTTTATTGGAAATGTTACCATGTACTTACAGAAGCAAAAAATCCCCTGCCAAGGGTCATAAAGGTTCTAATACAATGGTAAAGTCTCAAGAAAAGCCCAATAATAACAAAATTCCTGCAGGAAGGAAACCTGAGAGTTTCTAAGTGGGGCTGACAGATTTCAGACACAATAACACTATAACCTGGTAGGCTCCCTAAAAGTGGGGGAAAGTTCTAAGCAGAAAAGTCATGATCATTTACCATGATCAACCATTTTCACAATGAAATGAAAGCAGATATATAATGGCTCAAAAGGCATAGCCATCTATCTCCTACAATTTTTTTGGAGCTTGTGTTCCTTCCAAACATTTTTATTCATGAATGGCTCATAAGCTTTAGCAATTTAGTCGTTTCAAGTAAATGAGAATAAATTAATGAATGGATTGACTTACAACCTATATCCTAAACAATACAAAAAAATTTTTTTTTATCTAAACTGCACATAAAAGAATGGCAGCTATCTGGCATTCAACAAATAGAATGAGAAAAGCAACATTGGAAGTACAAAAAGATTTGTCCAGTTAGTTGGACTTTCAAAATTAATGAGCCACCTCACCATTTTCATGACTTTTCTGTTCATTCATAAATGGTACTAATGCCTTCATACCACAGGGCTCTGATTCTTTGAACTGCAAGGCGGTGTACTCCTCCCGAAACCAAGCCTGTGAAGATTGAACCAACCTCTCTTCGGCTTCTTCAATTTATGAAGTTCCCTTTTTATGCTTGAACACTCCCTTTCAAGCTTTGAAAGACGGTCATCAACACCCACAACTCGGTCTCGAAAGGATGCATCATTTTTTGGAAGCCCAAGGCTTCCACTGGGATTTTGAGAGTTCTCAAGATTGTCAACAAAGAACCAACCTGAAATTGATGTACGGAGTCGAAGCTGTTCAAAGAAGAGGACTTGCACAATTACTCGAAGAGGTAGCCTCTCATTCTGGGCTGCATGGGTGCTGGCTTCCAATGAGAGCTTCTGGCAGTTCATAAGTCGACAGAGCTGCTCCCTCTCAAAATCTGTTAGCCAAGGATGTGCCTGAAGTTTTGAAATATTTGATGTTAGCATCATCAGAGCAAGACAAGATTACAAATGAAGTTTTAAAAAAGAAAAAAAAAAAAAAAAACTAATTTCACTTTTCTGTAAGTCTATAAGATATGTTGAAGATTGTAGTTGTCGCCTTTAAGAGCTACCAAACTTGTGTCTTGTGCGTACATGTGTCTAGTATTATATGCACCCTATTTTACAAGAGCTACCAAACTTGTGTCTTGTGCGTACATGTGTCTAGTATTGGATTTGACAAACTTCAAATGGATACTACAAACTCAAGGAATAATTATCTTCTTTAGGTAAAAGTAAATGGTTTAGGTAAAATAGCTTATTTGAGGCTGGCACCTCACTTGTTTTCTTAATATCCATAAGGTGTAGAGACTTATCATTGTATCAAGCAGAGATTTCTAGTGAATTTTCTCTACTCTTCCTTTGTCTAACACACTTATTAGGCACATATCCCACAACCATTACCATATCATGTTGCTTTGAGGTTCCAGGTGCAACATATGTGGTGCTAACCAGAATATTCTAAGTCATCAAATTTTAATGAATCAAACAAATTTTCACAACTCCATTTTGATTTGGGTCCTCTTTGCAAAGTAGGCATTTTTAAAATGTGTATATAACTTGTCAACAAAATGTCTGACAATTTTTGGAATTTCACGATTCCATTTGAATTTTGGTCTGAGTGAAGTTGATTTGAAACGAAATATGTATATGAGACAATTCATTTATTTAAGATTGAGTATTTGTGCTACCTTCAGGTATATATCCATTGCATGATAAAGACCATCCTCGAGCGGCCTGGCATATTCAGGGATAACAGCAGCCAGTGCCTGAAACTTTGGCAGCTTCAAATTGACATCTGGTGCCACCTCAGCAAGATATCCATCCACCAGACTAGCCACCATAGTTATAGGTGTCAGAGAATCAGCTCCACTCACCAATTGGCCCCCTTCAATTATGTTTGGAGATGAAGATGCAGGTGCCTGATAAAATGACATGAAATGATCAAGAATCCTCTGAACACAGTCTATATCGTAAAGGGTTTCCACTGAGTAACCCATACTTGGTATGAGAAGATCTACAAGAACAGCTTGGTCCAACTGGGTTCCCACCCTTGTCTCCAAATTTTCTATGCATGATTGACTTGCATGTAAGATCATAGCAGTACGGAGCAGCCCAAGCAGAAACTTGGTGGATGTGACTCCCTTGATAGTAGGAAATAACACCACAATCTCTTCAAGTAGGAGTCTTTGATCTGCCTCAGGAATGGAAATAGATGTCCCAGGATTTGCATGATTTGCATCATTGAAGCTTGATTGCCTATTCATCAAGGGGAGGTGCCTCCTAGCATAGTATATTAGGGATGCAGCAATAGTCTCAGGCTTCATGCCTTTTAATTCAACAGCTAAAACCAGCCGTTTATACAGGGGAAAGCTAAGAAATGAGACATCCTCAAACCACCAATCCTCACCAAGAGGTTGTGGCCTTTCGGAAGATATACCATTCCACAAGACGGTACCTGTTGCGTTCTGAGAGTTACTGCCTCCAGATATAGGCCAATTGAATAAGCTTGAGGCTGCACAAGCTTTCATGGCCAAGGAGTCTACACATCTTGAAACAATGTGGAGCTCTTCTGCATATTCTTGTACTTCTGCACAACTCTCAAGAACTTTTAAGGAATCTTTCCAATCACCAAAAACTTCATTTAAAAAACCCTCTGTTTGTGAGATGAGGTTTCCTTCTCCATAATCTTCAGTCATTTTAAGGTACTCTGCCGCACACCTAAGGCTGACTACATTCAAAGCAGTGAACTCTATTTTAACACCATAGGAAAATTTGGCTATAAGCTCAAATACTTTATCTCCACCAGGCACATCATGAAGTTGCAAAACACACTCTGATTCATCCTCACTGGACACCTCTTCAATAAGCCTCTCCAACAGTCCACTCCTAGAAATCAATGGAAACTGCAGTAGATGTCAACATGGGGAGGGAGTTTTCGAATAGAGAATGAATATTATACTGCGTTGAAACTATGAAGACAAATCATGTAGAAGTTAAGAAAGTATAAAAATTTCAAGCACAAAAATGCCCTCATGCACACATGTACTATTACATCAGAGGTCAAACATAATAATATAAAAGTACCTTGTGGATATGAAAAGACATCTCTCCAACTTCAATGATAACATCTGTTGGAAGCCCACTTGTGCAGTACCTGAAGGAAAAATCAATAAAATCCATGAAACTAAAACAAGTTCTTTCTAGATGGGCATATTTCATTGGTAACAGAGACAAAAAAATAATCCCACAAAATATTTTAAGCCATCTTTCTGGGATGTCTATTGACCCACTTCGGGAACCCATACTCATACTTTTATTGTGACATAAATATATTAATGCTCTCTATGCTGCTTTTAAAATGTGTCAGAGACTCCTAGATTTAAATTGTTGTTAAAAACCTACAATTTTAGTAATCTATCAGTATCACCAATGAACTAATAAATGAAAGAGGTCAAAATAATGCAATGGACTTTCTATCAATCCACATTCATCTTGCCAACATAAAATTGATGAGATGTGTTATTGATCAAAGAATATAATGCCACAATCTCTTAGAAGTGGTAGCTGTGGGAAGTACCCCAAAACCATGTCACAATCAACCTCATAAACTTCCTCCCCCCACCTCCCCTTTTATGTCTTTAGCACAACAAGGTCTTGTACCTATTATGCCTAAGACTCCAGTCCCATCTATCCTTCACTCCACCCTTCCACCTACAAAGAAACATTTGGGGGGGGGGGGGGGGGGGGGGGGGGGTGGGGTGAGGAGATTATGGAACATCATGATCCTAAGAAGAACAACTTTTGATACTGATCTATGGCTTTGATGATTTCTTTTAAAGATCATCTTTAATGAAGATGTTATCTCTCTCTCTCTCTCAATTGTTACAACAAGTGGAGAAGGAGGGATTTGAACCCTGATTCTCCTCACTAAAGAGACTAAACCACGCCACTGAACTACTACACTCTTGGCTTTTTTCGGTAAATTCAAGAACATCAAAAGAATTGAAACTTAAACCTACCCAACTCCACCCCTTTAGTGGCCACCAAGTTCACCATGAGATTGGGCGTCAGATAAACAAGAGGGCCTTATCTTGCACTTCAGCAGGTAGAAATGCTGAAATAAACAGACCTAATGAGCAGCAAAAGTTTCTGGCCACCTTTGGCATAGTAGATAGCATACTATAATTTTTCGAACTTTTTATTTCTTGAGCATTCATAATAGGATCATAGAATAAAACATTTACAAGGACAAACTACACTTGGCTGGCATGAAGTTATTAATACCAACCCCATACTGCGATCACTCAAAACAACATCCTATTAAAACTGTGCTTGTAACTCATTGGTATATTACAGAATCAATACATACTGATCCTAGGGACGCAATGCCAAGATGTGAAAGGTCACCTTTGATATCAATTTTGAACTTCCATGTTGTTAAAGTTAAACACAAATAGAGCCAGAGGTATAGCCATAGCCCATAGGGCAGCAAATTTTAACGGAATTGCAACACCAACAGCTATTAATAAAGCTTAAAGTACACCAAAATCACAATGAAGACATAAGGCGCACAAAGCGAACTCCATGAAGCCAAAAACAACCAACCATGAAAACATAGTACGAGGATCAAGTGAATTACTTTCTTGGGGAAAATTCAAATAGGATAAAAAATGGAGTTCATCAAGAACCATGAAGTCTGACAGACTAATAAAAGACCTCTTCACAAGTAAGCATTTTAAGCTCACATTCACATACACATTTTTACAGACACGCTACCTTTTTTTTATTTTAAATTTCTTTCTTTCTGTCTTTGTTTAAACTCGAATGTCTGAGACAACCAAGTTTCAGACTTCAAAACGAGAAAACACGCACGTAACATATAAACCCACGTCAGAACACAAGGGGGTTGATTAAACTAACTGAAAAGTGAAAACCAAAATAGAAAATATATGGGGAGGAATGGATTAAAATATTCAGTGCTTACCAAGTTTGGCCTTCGCGATGAAATGCTTCGGATATAGAACCCAGCCCCATGGATGATGCCATGTGATTGTGTTGTGATTCTTCTGAAATGGGCAAAGCTTAGAACCACCAAAAAAGCATCAAGATGAAAGAAGAAAATGTCAGCAATATTCAGGTGGATAATGTGCCATACATTACATACTGTCTGCAAAATCTAGTACTACTTTTTGTGAGGGAGAGAGAGTGGTAGCGAGTCAAAAGCAAGAAGTGAAGGGAGAGAAGGAAGCGGTTGAATCCAGAGCCAAGTAGTGAGGTACGTGTGGAGTTACTCTGTTCTGTTCTGTTATGTATAGTGATCATGAGTGTAGACTCGGTCTGACTCTTGCTTATACATCTCCGAAGACAGTCACTTTTTACTCAGCTTTTTTTACATGTCAGCATCCCCCTTTTTCTTTTTCTTTTTCTTTTTCTTTTTTTAAGAATAAAAAACAAATCCATCTTTTGCTGATTTTTGTGTTTAATTTTCGTTTCGTATTCCATTGTTATTAACTTATTAACATTTTTTTTTAAATAATTTGATAATTGAGGGGATAATTTGATCCCTAAATGCAAGAGTAAGTCTAGTGTCACACATTTTGGCACAATAAATGCCACAACTCGCCATGTGGGTGAAGAGGTGATGGTGGAAATGTAGGAGTAAATCTAGTGCCACATATTTTGGCACAACAAATGCCACAACTTGCCACATGACGAGTTATGGTTAGTGGAGGAGTGATGGTAGATCTATATGGAGACACACTTTCACCAATCACAACTCATCATGTGACGAGTTGTGATATTTGTTGTGCCAAAATATACAGACTTATTCCTAAATGTGGTGGAGTCATAGCCTACGTAAACCAATGAGACATGGCCCACTTAGTTTACTAATATTAAAATGCTACTTAGCCCCTCAAAAATTATAAATGTTTAAATTCTTACTAGTATAAGTATATTTTAGATAATATCCAAAAAGATTAATTCATAATTCTCCTAATATATATTTTAAGCAATGATGTATACAAGGGCATTGCCAAGTACATTATTTTTATTTTTATTTTTGTTTTGACCCCAAAATAAAAAATAAAAAAAATTTGAACACCTTGATCCTAATTTCTTTTTTAAGGTTTAACTAAAATTAGCTTGAATATAATCCTCTTAACAATACTTTGGTCTCTTTCAAAATAATAATAATAATAATAATACTTTGGTCTTTGTAAGAACCCAAAAAAAAAAAAAAACAATAACAAATGAATTTGATATAAAATTTATTTAAAAAAAATTTGTTGACTTAAATTTTTTTTTTTTTTTAAAAAAACTCATTTACATCTTAACAAATTTGAAAAGATGTAGTTTGTAAGATTAATAACAAGGTTATCCTACAACAATTTCAAAATATGAATAAGGCAATTGTAACATTTTTATAGTTTTTTTTTTGGTATAATTTATGTTTTTTATTGACTCTCCAGGACAAAATCTTGGAGTCGCCACTAGATATATGTGTATGTGTATGTGTGTGTGTGTTTTTTTTAACATAAATTTTGTTGTGTTGAGCTATGAGACTCTTTAGTCTTTAAAATTTTTTATCATTTAGACATTGGCAACATACATATCCAAAAAGAGTTTTTTTCCCACCAAATAAAAGATGGATTTTTTACTTATTATTACAGTCTCTGTGTCTGAGGGATGGGGAAAGATATTGAGAGATCTTGGAAAATATATAGTCACAACACATGCCCCTCTTCTCTTTAAACTCGAAAGGAGTTTGCTTCTAAAAAATAAATAAGAGATTGGTCCAAACCTTCTCTCTCTCTCTCTCTCTCCTGTTTGTGTTACTTGAATAAATCGGCCCAAGCTCATTATAGGCTTTTGGGCTCCTTCCCATTTGGGCTGAAACTGTATCTCCAAATACAAGTCGTGCCACATTTGGTGGGCTAAGCCGTTTGTATCGGATATTGGATCTTTACCAAAAACAAATTAGGATTTAAGGCTTTCTTCGGCAAAAAAAAAAAAAACAAAACAAAACTAGGATCTGGCTTTCTTATTATTATTTAACTTGTATTCTTTTTTCTTTTTGTTTTTTAGGAAAACCTTGTGTTCCCTTAACGAATAAGGAATACACTCTATCTAAATCGGGACTTGAATAGGGGGTGGAAATTATTATATAAAATAATGAATGAATCAAACTGTACATAATTACATACTGAATGACAATGATCAATTATCAAGTCAAACATAAGATAAGACAAACAATTTAACCTTGTGTGCTATGCCACGTAAATAACATTGAATCAATATATCAAAATAGCTGTTAATACCGTTGTGCAAAATACTGCAAATAACAATAGTCAAATTTATTTTTTTAACTTTTACTTCTTTTGAAATTTCTCAACGTATGTGAGATTCAATAGATATTTCCATAATGAATGCCTTATAAAGACATATGTTAACAAAAGCCATTAACTAATACTACGTTGTAATTCCTATCTACACACGAAAATATTCAACAATAATGATAATGACATAATTTAACTTATGTGAGTAAAATGATCATCTCAACTTTCTCGTTGAGTATTATGAATGAATCTTTGACACTAAGACTAAAAGAATATTAAAACAAAAATTTGACGTAAAATCAAGCTACATTTAGAAGCTAATTTAGATTCTAATTATGCTTCATTTATAGTATATTACGTGATTCTCAAAATGTATATATAATAGTTAGTTTATTAACTATCAATTTAGTTTTTTTTTTTTAGAAAGTTACAATATGCTGCTAATTCCGTAATTTTAATTTTTTCCCTTCTAGAACCTTAAGTACTTTGTTTATAAGGATGTACCAATTTAGCTATAAGGCCCTTAGCAACTATCAATGTAGTCAATGTTTTGTATTATTATTTATTTAAAATCCATTATTATTAGCTATCAATTAATTACTACAAAAGTTTATAAACTTACGTAAAAAAAAAAATTTGTAATTAGTGACACTTCAACTACAATAAGATAATAAATGAGTATTTGAATTATCTATTGAAATTGGTGATATAACAATTTATAAGACTTATATAATCAATTTACAGTATTTTTAACATCAATCAACCCCAACAGGTTGGCTTAATGGTTCCTTAAGCCACATGATATCCATAAAATCCTAGATTTGAAACATTTTTGCTAGTATATTAGGGTCACCCCTATGGGAATTGTCCATGTAATAACTTGGTGCGTATGAGTGGGGGGGATTGCATACACCCGAAGGAATAAATAGATACTCAAAAAGGTCTGAACACTCTCGTTTGTCAAAAAAAAAAAATCACTTTTTTTGGTATTTTTAAAAGTGGAAGGAAAAAAAGAATGTACAATTCACTTTGAAGTGGGGAAAAATCATTTATTTCCCATTTTGGGGCCTTTGTCTATTAAGAGGTCTTAAGTTGTGGCCTAAGTGACCTAAAATTAGTACCAATTCAACGCTAGTTGAATGAATCTAGCTATCTTTATATTGCCAAACTAGATACATATAAAAGCATTTTGATATTCATTGTTTGTAGCCCACGGATTGGGTGTAGTGAGATAGTGTAGTAGCAGTAGTAGTTTCAATGAAGTGTTGTTGAATGATTTATCTCTAAGCAACCAATCAAGTGGCAGCGCCGCCATCGCTAGCCAAAGAGAATACGAAGCCGCCTCTCGGCCAAACTGCCGAACACGTGTATGTGTATGTGAGATTTAAATGTTCTTCCCATCCATTTCACCATATCCAAACCGATATCAGTGGCGTCAATTTTGTTTATTATGTGCATTGTACCCACTTATAAGCTTATTCTTTTTTCTAAATTAAATGAACCAAGAAGTTCTTATTTTTCTTTTCTTTTTTTAATCAAGATTAAAATAATTTTTATGACAAGATGATAGATATATAACCATTAACCATGATTAAATTTAAACCCTACAACCATATCTCACCTCTATATTATAAAATCAGTCTAATATTATTATTTGTACTATATCTCAACAACATTTACATCCTCTAGATTTTGGATCACTTTTAAGCTTTGATTTTCAAAAATGACAGAAACAATTTATATTATTGGCTTTCAAAATTTGTACTTTATACCATTGACTATTAAATGTTATCATTATCCCTCCAGAAAATGATGTTGATTTGAACAAAGATTTGGCATCGTTGTAATAATAAGGCGTAAATTATATGTTTTGAAAGTTGAGAGACCAATTCAAAAGTGATCCCAAACTTAGAGGATGTAAAAAAATATATATCTATGTGTTAAAGGTTCAAAATTTTATTGATAACTTGTTTCACACATATTTAGTTATTTACTTCATTAGTTAAAGGGGCAAGAAAACATATTAATTTCTCTAATTATACAACATTGCCACTGCAATTTTTAGCACGAATTGCCAACAGGTTTAGAGACTACATACTAGTACTAGTAACATAAACATAACATCAAATTACTACAATTTATACCTTTAAAGTTGGAAATAATTTTAATTTTGCCTGTTGAAGTTTCAAATTTTGGATTCAAGTCTTTTCCATCCATGAGCCATGATGAGATGTCAGTTAAGTGTCATTTCAACTAAAAACGACATAATTTTATGTATCCAAAATTTGAAACTTTTAGAAAAAAGTATATCCCAAACTTTAAGGGTGCAAATTTCAAATTAATGATTAAAATGATGTATTTTTTAATTTGAAAAATGACGTCATTTTGAGTTTAGTTGGCATTTAAGGAACACCTTATTACGGTATTTCTTAAATCCAAATGATATACAAAGCTAAATTACGGAACAAAATTTTACAACTTTAAGGAGCAAAATGGGGAGAGCATGGAAAAGTGAGAGAATAGAAAATATTTTAGTTTCCATTTCTTGTATTTGGTTGGGGGTGGAAAAGTTGAGAAATGAAAAACTCTTTTGTTTTACTAGGGAGAAAAGTGAGAGAATAAAAAAGATAATTTATATAAATTGACTTATATGCCCTTATTTAAAATTAAAAAAAGAAAGAAGTAAATTGTCAAAAAAAAAAAAAAAAGCAATCAGTCCAAGTTTATTAAAACAAAAATCATGCCCAAATAAATTTAAAAAAAAAAACCCAATCACACCTAATTAAATAATAATAATAAAATTGAATAAGTAAGATAAAAGCATTTATTTACTCCCAGTTAGCAAAAAAGGAAAAAGAAACAACCAACCAAAAAAAAAAAAAAGTTGCACAAAGTACAGACACATAGTGGAGAAGCTTATGACATGATTATTTTTGTCCAATAATTATTAACTCATTTACTCACACATTTTATCCCCAATTTGGGGAGATTGTATTTTGGTGGATTTAGGGAGAAAACTCCTTGGTCCCACCAAATAGCCACAAACGCCATTTTTTTCTCTTCTATTTTCTATCACTCCTGTAATTACTCCAACAAAACCAAATAGGGACTTAATGATACAAATATTACTAACCACCATATACAAGAAAGTTTAAGGGGAAGACAAGGGAAAGGAAGTGAAATCAAGTCCTTTCTACTGTTTGGATAGCATGAGAGAAAAAAAGATGAACTAAATTTAATGAAAACTATCACTTTGGCCCACATTTTTTCTTTTTTTATTTTTTGAACAAAGTTTCTCTCCAAATTCATTATATATTTTTATATTGAGTATGAATTTTGAAAATCTAACCGTTAAATTGCATGTTCTTATTACATCCTTAATACTTACAAAATTTCAAAAAGATCAAAGATCAATTGCTATTTCATCGAATAAATGTTATTGTGGGGGAGTAAAACCTGGGCCCATGAGGTGGGCTCAGGTACAACGTTTTATTAACAATACGTCCGAGGAGAGGAAATCATAGGGAACCCTCGTAACTATCAGTAGAACGCGTAAGTATCCAGGGAGGTTGATCCGAGAAGAGTACTCTCCTCGGATATGGCATATGTCGGTAAGAGGAGCCTTGGCTTCTCCTTAGCCCACCTTCCAGGAAGTTCCAGAGGTGAAGATAGATTACCGATGCACATGGAAGGGATAAGGATGCAGAAATATCTTGGGAAAAAGCTGCTACCACCGCATTAAATGCATTACAGCAGCTTTCTTGGCCGCATTAATGTGGAGAAGACATCTGAACAGTGTTTTCAACCACCTTTGTCCCCAGAAAATCAAAAAGCTGTGAGAGGGGAGACAGAAACTCAAGTACCAGGCTAGATGGCAGACAAGTGGACGGTAGGATCGATCAAAGAAGGACTATATAATGGAGTAAAACCTCCAGAAGGAAAGACACACGAGAGAAAAAGAAGAAACATCAAGAAACAATTACTGTAGCATCTGGAAAAATCCTACCTAAAGGAAAACATTTTATCTAAGATCATACCCCTCGGACCTTGCTCGAATCTATCAATTAGCCCAAAACTTACTCCTCGAACATATGATCTTAACCTGTTTGTGTGTTTTAGTCTCCTCGGCCAATTACCTAACCTTCAGTAACTGTTATAAGACTCGCTATTAGCCCAATTCTTTGACCCACTCTCTCACAAATTTATTGTATTGGGCTTATTGGGCCCATCTCCTGTTTTCATCTAGGTGTGGGCTACAATTTGTGACCCTACAATTGGCGCCGTCTGTGGGAAGAATTAGCGCCAGTAGAAATTTACGACAGTTATGGCAGGTTCAGGACCGCAACAGGCCAGTCCGCCCCATGCAGAGTCAGTAAACGTCAGTCAACAAGATGAACTCCATAATCTTGAACGGGAAAACCACGTAGATAACCAACGTGAGGGTAGCTCGCGAACGATCCATGCTGGGAAAAGCGGCTATCGACGAAAGAGCCATCTGGTGCAAGGGCACGCTGATGAAAAGGACTTGCAACGTGAAATAGAAGGTTTGAAAAAGAAGCTTCGTCGAGCACAACGAAATCACACCCCTTCAAGTTCTGATGTCTCCTCCAACGGTGAAGGTGAGGACAGTTACAGGGATTCTTCAGAAACTCCCCCCAGTGAATCCTATTCCTATGAAGAGGAACATTCTCACAAAAGAAGGAGAAAAAGTTCATCTAGAAGGGGAGTGGGAACTAAAGACATGAAGAAGGCTCTGACCCAAATTTCTAAGTCTCCCTTTACTAGGGGAATAGAAAAGGCAAAACTTCCCAGACGTTTTCATCAGCCTACGTTCTCTATGTACAACGAACGTACTGATCCTGTAGAACACATGAGCCAATTCAGACAAAAGATGGCGGTTTACTCTCAGGACGAGGCTTTGTTGTGTAGAGTATTTCCCTCTAGCCTAGGACCGATGCCGATGAGATGGTTTGATGGGTTGAAGACTGACTCCATCGGTTCCTTTAAGAAGCTCACTCAATCATTCTGCTCCCGGTTTATCACATGCAGCAGAGTTCCTCAACCCCTTGATTCTCTGCTGTCAATGACAATGAGGGAAGGGGAGTCTGTGAGGTCATATGCCGAGAGGTATTGGGAGATGTTTAACGAGATTGACGGAGATTTTGATGAGGTTGCTGTCAGAACCTTCAAGGTCGGTCTTCCCTCCGAACATGGTCTGAGGAAGTCCCTGACAGGGAAACCGGTCACCAGCTTGCAACAATTAATGGATAGAGTGGATAAATATAAAAGGATAGAAGATGATCAACAACAACAGCAACAAGGAAAAGGGAAAGCTAAGCTTATCCCTCAAGAAAGGAGAGAGTTTAGGCCGGACAGGTACAATAATAACCGGCCGAAAAGGGATTATGCCGAGCAGCAGATATCCAGTAACAGCCAAATAGTCGGAGCTGTATTCCAAGAGCCTGTGCACCAAGTCCTAGAAAAGATAAAAAACGAGCCCTTCTTCAAGTGGCCCAATAAGATGATGGGAAACCCTGAAAAGAGAAACCGAAACCTCTATTGTCAATATCATAGAGACCACGGTCATACTACCGAGGACTGTAGAAGCTTATAGGATCACCTTGACCAGCTTGTCCAAGAGGGTAGATTGAAACAGCTGTTGCATCATTCCAACAATCTAGGTAGCCAAACGGATACTCAAACAGAAAGGGAGAATCCTCCAAGACCTCCTCTTGGAACCATTAATGTTATCTTTGCGGCACCTGGCAGGATAGGGTCATGCCCCTCCAGAGTAATGTCGGTGGCTCGGCTGTACCCTGAGGATGACTCCCATGAGTCAAAGAGAGCTAAATCAAACCGGTCCCTGGTCATGGGATTCTCGGACGAAGACAAGATCGGAACTGTTCAACCTCATGACGATGCTCTAGTGATTACCCTCCGAATCGGAGGCTATGATGTAAAGAAAGTAATGGTGGATCAAGGCAGTGCAACCGAAATCATGTATCCGGACCTCTTCAAGGGGCTGAACCTAAAAACTGAAGACCTGACGCCTTATAATTCCCCTTTAGTAAGTTTTGAAGGGAAGATTATTATCCCGAAGGAGCAGGTCAGACTGCCAGCGCAGGCCGGAGCAGAGATAGTGGAGGTCGATTTTATAGTGGTGGATGCTTACTCCCCTTATACGGCAATTGTTGCTAGGCCTTGGCTTCACACTTTAGGAGCAGTCTCTTCCACCCTGCATCAGAAGATTAAATACCCCTCTGGAGGCAAGATAGAAGAGATACTGGGTGATCAAACCATGGCGCGGCAATGCATGATAGCAGCTATCCGACATAAGCCCGAAGCAGAATCTGAGGCTCAAAAAGAGGAGTTATAGCAATCAAAACCCCCAATGTTGTCTAAAGATGGGTTATCCGAGGAAGCGAAGTGCGAAGATCTTGTGAAAGTCACAATAGGAGATGACCCTGATAAATTCTTTCAAGTCGGATCTCAGCTACCCTAGACAGAGAAGGAGGAATTAATAGAGTTCCTTAAACGAAACATAGACGTCTTTGCATGGAGCGCTTATGAGGCGCCGAGGGTAGACCCAGACTTCATTTGTCACCATTTGAATGTTAATCCAGTAATGACCCCCAGAAAGCAACTCCCTCGTCGGCCATCTAAAGAGCATGCAGAAGCAGTCCGTCAGGAAGTGACGAAGCTAAAAGAGGCAGGGGCTATCAAAGAGATCTTCTACCCCGAGTGGCTGGCGAATACGGTTGTGGTCAAGAAAAAGACTGGGAAGTGGCGAGTATGTGTTGATTTCACAGATCTAAATAAAGCCTGCCCTAAAGATCCATTCCCCATGCCCAAAATTGATCAGCTGGTAGACGCCACAGTCGGCCATCCTCGGATGAGTTTCTTGGACGCTTTCCAGGGTTATCATCAGATACCTCTAGCATTGGACGATCAAGAAAAAACTGCTTTTGTCACGCCAGTAGGGAACTACCACTACAAGGTGATGCCTTTTGGTTTGAAGAATGCGGGTTCCACTTACCAGAGGATGATGACGAGGATGTTTGAATCGTTATTGGGGAAAAATATGGAGATTTACATAGATGACATGGTGGTGAAAAGCAAAAAGGCATTTGAACACCTAGAAGATCTTCGAGTTGTCTTCGAAATTCTCAGAGGCCATAAATTACGTTTGAACGGCTCCAAATGTTCGTTTGGTGTTGGGTCGGGAAAATTCTTGGGTTATATGGTTACTCATAGGGGAATTGAAGTCAATCCCGACCAAATTAAGGCCATCACCAGTATGCGAACTCCTCGGAACCCAAAAGAAGTGCAAAAACTAACCGGAATGACCGCTGCTCTGAATAGATTCATATCTCGATCGGCGGACAGGTGCCGACCTTTTTTCCTGCTGATCAATAAATGGAAAAGCTTTGAATGGTCGACGGAATGTGACGCAGCCTTTCAACAACTTAAAGACTATCTTGCTCGGCCGCCGGTCATGTCAAGTCCTGAGCCGGACAAGGTTCTTTTTGCTTACATTGCAGTGACCTCCTATGCAGTAAGTTTAGTGTTGATAAGGGTGGATAACGGTGTACAACGGCCAGTGTATTACGTGAGTAAATCACTGCATGAGGCAGAGGTGCGCTACCTTCCACTGGAAAAGGCTATCTTGGCGGTGGTGCTTGGCACACGCAAGCTGCCTCATTATTTCCAAGCACACACGGTGATTGTTCTTACGCAACTCCCATTAAAGGCCGTCCTTAAAAGTGCAGATTACACGGGAAGGATAGCCAAGTGGGGCACAATTCTGGGAGCTTTCGACATCAAGTACATGCCTCGCACCTCAGTGAAGGGCCAGGTGCTGGCCGACCTGGTGGCAGAGTTCACCGAACCAGAAGCGGATAGTCTATTAGCATCAGAGGAAGGGGATGTAAAACTAGCCTGTAGTATCTCCAGGCGTCTCCCTCCGACGTGGGAAGTACATGTAGACGGAGCATCAAACCAAAAAGGAGCAGGAGTTGGGTTAGTGTTGACATCTTCAGAGATGATCACCATTGAAAAGTCACTAAGGTTAAGCTTTCCTGCCACGAATAACGAAGCAGAGTACGAAGCACTACTAGAAGGAATGGCTATGGTCCTAAGGATGGGAGGAAAGTCCATTGAACTCTTCTCGGATTCAAGGCTAGTTGTTGGTCAGGTCAAAGGTGAATTTGAAGCCAAAGACGAGAGAATGCGAGGTTATCTTAGCCGAGTGAAAATCATGCAGATGGAGTTCGAATCCTTTAGCTTGCTACATATCCCAAGAAGTGGCAACACGCATGCGGACTCTTTGGCCACTCTCGCAACTTCCTCGGCACAGAACTTGCCTCGCATAATCCTCGTTGAGGACCTGCATCGACCTTCGACCATAGCGAACGTAGTTCAGATCAATCAAGTTAGAATGGGGCCAAGTTGGATGGATCCTGTCATGCAATTCTTAAAGGACGATATTCTACCCGAAGAGAAAATTGAAGCCGACAAAATAAGAAAGAAGGCTCCTAGTTATTGGCTGTCGCAGGATAGCAAACTATACAGGCGTTCCTTCTCTGGGCCTTATCTGCTATGTATTCATCCCGATCAAACGGAATTGCTCTTGGAAAAGATGCATGAGGGAATCTGTGGAAGCCATACTGGAGGCAGGTCCTTAGCGCATAGGGCCATTACTCAGGGCTATTGGTGGCCGAATATGCAGAGAAAAGCTTCAGAATATGTCAAAAAATGCGATCAATGCCAACGGTATTCACCAAGTATACACCAGCCAGGAGGAGTCCTCAATCCAATATCTAGTCCATGGTCATTCGCTCAATGGGGCTTGGACATCGTCGGACCATTTCCTAAGGCTGTGGGAAACAAGAAATATCTCATAGTCGACACTGACTATTTTACAAAGTGGGTTGAAGCAGAGCCACTAGCCAATATCCGAGATGTGGACGCGAAAAGATTCGTCTGGAAAAACATCGTTACTCGGTTCGGTGTCCCTCATGTACTCATTTCAGATAATGGACTCCAGTTTGACAGTAAGATGTTCAGAAATTACTGTAACGAGTTGGGGATCACTAACAGGTATTCTACTCCGGCTTACCCTCAAGGGAATGGACAAGCTGAAGCTGTGAATAAAGTCATATTAAGCGGATTGAAGAAAAGATTGGATGATGCGAAAGGCAGATGGGTGGAAGAACTCCCACATGTACTCTGGACGTACAGGACCACACCTCGTAGGTCCACTGGAGAAACCCATTTTTCAATGACTTATGGAACTGAAGCAGTCATCCCTTTGGAATCAGGGTTCCCAACGACGAGAACAAGCTCATTCAATCCAAAAGACAACGTTGAAAACTTGGCAAGAGGTCTGGACTTGATTGATGAAAAAAGGGAGAACGCAATGGTTCAATTGGCTCATTACCAACAGAAGCTGAAGCGAGGTTATGATGCCCATGTAAAGACAAGACCTTTGGTCCCAGGTGACCTGGTGCTGCGCAAAGTTGTGGGCTCGGCAAAGAACTCTGCATGGGGAAAGCTAGGGCCAAATTGGGAAGAACCATATTGTATCACCTCCAACGTTGGCATTGGAGCATATTTCTTGGAAGACTTGGACGGACTTGTAGTACCCCGCCCTTGGAATGTCAATAATTTGAAAAGGTATTATTATTAATAAATCTGTGTTAACACCCTTACCGTTCTATGAAGTGTTTAAACTTAAATCCAATCATGCATGAGTCCTCGGACCAGATGATCTGGGTTAGTTAACACCCTTACCGTTCTATGAAGTGTTTAAACTTAAATCCAATCATGCATGAGTCCTCGGACCAGATGATCTGGGTTAGTTAACACCCTTACCGTTCTATGAAGTGTTTAAACTTAAATCCAATCATGCATGAGTCCTCGGACCAGATGATCTGGGTTAGTTAACACCCTCACCGTTCTACGAAGTGTTTAAACTTAAATCCAATCATGCATGAGTCCTCGGACCAGATGATCTGGGTTAGTTAACACCCTCACTGTTTTATGAAGTGTTTAAACTTAAATCCAATCATGCATGAGTCCTCGGACCAGATGATCTGGGTTAGTTAACACCCTCACCGTTCTATGAAGTGTTTAAACTTAAATTCAATCATGCATGAGTCCTCGGACCTGATGATCTGGGTTAGTTAACACTCTCGCCGTCCTCTCAGGTGTTTAAACTTAAATCCAATCATGACTGGAGACTTCTGACCAGATGATTTGGGTTAGTTAACACTTGTTCTATTTTTCTTTTAAGCATTCAAATATAGATAAAAATGCCTGACTCAAATTTCTTGTTAAATTTAGTTATATTTATCTAGTTATATGTTAACCCAATTTCCAGAACTTCTTAATCAAATTAGTCATTCATATAACACAAGTAAAAAAAAAAAACGAAATGACAGCAGAAGGATTTACTGTTATTTGCCATAATACGTAAAACAAGAGTATATCCTCATTAATGATTAGAACACAGTACAAATCTTTAAAATACTAAACCTGGAAAACAAAAAGAAAACAACACTAAAACAAATATCCTAGGCCTTGATCTTGGGAGCTTGGTGGTCAGCTACTTGTTCGGACTGCGAAGTGGCAGCATCTGGAGCCTTACCCTGGGAGGCCTCAACTCTTTCCCCTTGACCAGCGTCTTGATGGAAGGCTGTTGGGACTTCCACAGGAGCTGGAAGAGCTTGATTAGTCGCAGCAGCTTCGGATACTGGGGCTGGCTGCTCTGAAGGAGGAGAATCAGAACCTGGGAGCGACTGAATTTCAGGATCATAGTACACGCTCTCAGGCCTCCTAAGGGTGGAGTCAGCAGGGACCCCAGCAGCGTCAAGGGCTTTTTCCCGTGTAACGTCGCAGTAGTCCCTGGCGACAGAAGCGAATTCTTCAGTCAACCTGCTCTGAGTCTCTTCCACCCCCAGAGCATAAGAGGCTTGCTTCTCGGCCTCGGCTGCCTCCTTCTGTAGTTGTGCAGCTTCCTTAGCCTTACGGAGCTCTTCGCGCAGATCTTTCACCATCTGCCTCTCCGTTTCTAGGTTAATTTCGCAGAGGTGTAGTTCGCTGCGAAGAGTCTCAGCCTGCTTCTCAGTCGTTCTTAAGCCAGCCTCAGCACTGGCCTTATCCTAGTAGCTTTCTTCACCTGCTCGGCCATCTGCTTTTGTTGAGTTCTCAGCACACTCAGATGGTCCTCCGCAGTCTCTCGGGCCTCATGGGCAGCCTTTGTCTCATCACGAAAGCGCTTCGCCCAATCCTCAGCCACGTACACTTGTTGCGCGACCTGTTATGGAAAGTTAAAAAGTGGCTTAGATTTAAGAAATAATAGGCAAATAAAAAGAAACCAAATTGTACTTACCATAGCCAAGTCCCTTTTCATGGAAAGGAGTAAGTCAGGATAATCGAAACTCCTGTAAGCCGCCAAATCCGTAGGTAGGAGGAGGGGCTGCAGCAAAGCATCAGCCAGTCGGCCTGCATGACCACCGCGGAAGTGCCTAAGTGATGCATCCATCGATATGGGGCCACCATCAACCTCCAGCACTGGCGACCAAGTCCGTGGTGACTGACGAACCTGGGCTGGTAGTTGCTCCTCTCGGCTCTCCACAGAGTGGGCCCTCCTACTTCGACGTTCTTGAGTAGGTCTGGCCTGCTTATTGCCCCTTGACGGGCCTAACTCCCCCTCCTCAGTGGGCTCCATTGGCCTCTTCCTCCTCAGATCTGGGTTTGGTTTGAGCCCGAGGTCGGCAGGCACCTGGGGCGGAGGAGGGGGAGGGTGTGCAGTTTGCTTGGATTTGCCCTTATCTTGAGGAGATGGCCTTTTGTTCCTGCCCTTCATCAACTCTTTCAAAGAAGGGCCAGTCCGGGGAGCCATGTCTTCCTCCTCGTCAGTTGTATCGGCAATGTATGTCATCACTTGAGCTGGAGTTTGCACGCACGACTGCTCGTCCGCTCCTTCCTCGGCCTCTGATATAGAAACTGTTTCTTCTTCAAACCTGAACTTGTCAATCTCTAGTTCGAGGGAGGAAGAAGAAGCTGTACCTTCTCGGAGGATGGCCTCCCCAAGTGCTACTTCGCGCAGCGGTGCGGCAGCAAGGGGAATCCCCTGTGGAATGGGATGGTCAACTGGAGGAAGATCGTAGTTGGCGAGGAAGTTTGGCCAAGACACGTCTATACGCTCCAAACGATGGTCTCCTGCTCGGATGGAGTTGCCGACGTCTAAATACGACCTCGAAATGGGCTCGAAATCCAAAATGAGGTGAACCGCTCGTAGTTGCCCGTCGTCGTTTACAAAAATCTCTGATCTCAGCAGGTAATTCAGTGCTGGAACGTTGATCAGGCTGAGCTTCGGATTGGTAAAAAATTTATCTGTCAAGCAAGTAAATCACATTGTTAAGCCTTGGCTACAAAAAATATATAATAACAGTAACACTAAGATAAAACAACTAAGCAAATAAGCGTAAAGGCATCAGAATGCTCCTCAATGCTGAAGTTAGAAATCCTAAGTCTAGGTTGCTCCACCTGGTGTCCCGGCCTTGGTTGGGCAGGCTAAGCCGTCGCTCCAAGGCCCCGACAGGATCAGGTAGTCGTCTTTCATCCCCTTATTAGACTTGGGGAGGCAGGATATCAGTTTGACCACATTGCTACGGGACTTAAGATAAAAGCCTGCCCGAGTCTCTATATGGCCTTCATATAGGTAGGCGACGTCATGCCACGTCAATCCTAGCCCCAGATGCCGGTCCAAAGCGTCGATTGACCCTAGGATTCTAAAGAAGTTGGGGGCACACTGATGGGGACAGAGCCTATGGGCGCGAAGATAGTCCCGTGTAATCCTACCCATGGGGATGGTCATCCCTCCTTCTATGAAGGCAATCATAGGGATGACCACCTCTCCTACTTTCCGGTCAAAGTCCACTCCCTCTGTGGTGCAATGACGTACCACCACCTCCGGAGGAATGTGGTACTTTTCTTTGAACAACTCTATCATGGCCGGAGTGTTTACTAAGCGCTCAAATCTACCCATTGTTAGTCTCTATAAGGTGGAGAGGTTAGCCGAGGAGGTTAGCCGAGGATACAGCGGAGGTCGGAGTACGAAACTTACGAGAGAATGAACGCGGATTGTTCCTCTGGTCGCTGAAAGATCGTCAAGCCCTCTTTCTTGTGAAAAAATGGTGGATGCCTGGATATGAACACTCTGAAGTTGCAAGCTCTGATAAGAAGCAAAAAGTAACGCCTGGAGGTTTTTAGAGTGGGGATGGAAAAAGGAAAAACCACAATCCCGCCCAAATATTGAAGTTGAGATCTGGACCGTTGGATTTGTATTTCACCGTAGGATGTCTGGGTTGAAACGCAATTCTAAGCGTTTAATGATGATTGTGCGAGTTCCCAAGCGTCAGAAGCCCTCGCGAAATGGCAGAAATAACCCTTACACGCGTCTAAATTTAAATACTGTTAAGGACTACATCGTAATTACTTATGTACATCAAAATCCTAACTTTCCTTCTCGGATTAGAGAGAAAAATTAGAATTTTGAGGGGCTATTGTGGGGGAGTAAAACCTGGGCCCATGAGGTGGGCTCAGGTACAACGTTTCATTAACAATACGTCCGATGAGAGGAAATCATAGGGAACCCTCGTAACTATCAGTAGAACGCGTAAGTATCCAGGGAGGTTGATCCGAGAAGAGTACTCTCCTCGGATATGGCATATGTCGGTAAGAGGAGCCTCGACTTCCACTTAGTCCACCTTCCAGGAAGTTCCAGAGGTGAAGATAGATTACCGATGCACATGGAAGGGATAAGGATGCAGAAATATCTTGGGAAAAAGCTGCTACCAACTCATTAAATGCATTACAGCAGTTTTCTTGGCCGCATTAATGTGGAGAAGACATCTGAACAGTGTTTTCAACCACCTTGGCCCCAGAAAATCAAAAAGCTGTGAGAGGGGAGACAGAAACTCAAGTACCAGGCTAGATGGCAGACAAGTGGACGGTAGGATCGATCAAAGAAGGACTATACAATGGAGTAAAACCTCCAGAAGGAAAGACACACGAGAGAAAAAGAAGAAACATCAAGAAACAATTACTGTAGCATCTGGAAAAATCCTACCTAAAGGAAAACATTTTATCTAAGATCATACCCCTCGGACCTTGCTCGAATCTATCAATTAGCCCAAAACTTACTCCTCGGACATATGATCTTAACATGTTTGTGTGTTTTAGTCTCCTCGGCCAATTACCTAACCTTCAGTAACTGTTATAAGACTCGCTATTAGCCCAATTCTTTGACCCACTCTCTCACAAATTTATTGTATTGGGCTTATTGGGCCCATCTCCTGTTTCCATCTAGGTGTGGACTACAATTTGTGACCCTACAGTTATAATTTCAAGTTTTTGTGATATAAAATTGTATATAAAAAATAAATAAATTAATCAAATAGTAAATAATATCTTATTTGAACGAAATTTAATATGCATGTTAAGAAATATATATATATATATATATATATATATATATATATGTAGGGTCACTGTTTTTAAGTTCAAGCTCAATATGATTTGGATTTAAGCCCAATGAGCCTAATACAATAAATTTGTAGAGAATGGGTGAGAAAGTTAAGCTCTAGACGAATGGATTAACGGCTAATAAGGATCTCCACGGTAAACAAGTACTGAAATGGATATAAAACTTGAGGAAGTCATTGTCCGAGGAGATAGATTGTTGTTGAATTCTCTGTGTATGAAAGTTGATGTTACAGTAATTCTTCTTCTCTCTCTTCTCCCTTAATTTTTCTTCCATCCCCTTCCTTAGGGACTCTTTTTCCTTGTATAATCTCCTTTTAGGTCATCTTGATCGCACACTTGTTAATTATTCCAGCCTTTACTTGAGTACCTGTCCCATCAGGTATCTTCCTTGGCTCTCTGTGAGTTGTAGTTGTTGAAACTACACTATTCAGGAGTCTTTTCCACATAAATGCGGCCAGAAAAATTGCTGCAGGGCATTGAATGCGATGGTAACAGCTTTTCCCTTAGATATTTCTGCATTCTTATCTCCTTCGTACACTCTTTGAAGTTTCTTCTTAACGCTAGAAATTCTTAGAAGGTAGGTTAAGTATTTGGATACTTGCTGAACCAATATTCATCTTATCCGAGTAGCATAACCTTCTCGGACTGCAACATTCTACCTTTTCCTTCACATGACCCTCCAATTTAGTACTTTTCTGATTGTTTTCTTCTCCTTGGATATATCTATTTTATTAAATAGGACCTAAAGCTCAGTACGCAAATTTGGGACTTTGTCCCCACAAAATATATATATATATATATATAAAATTTGAAGAGTTGCTCACTAAACTAATTTATTCCTATTCTTTTTTCCATCTCTTCCGTTACTTTCCCTCCAGCCAAACATGCTTTTACCACTGGATTCATAAAAAAAAAAATAATAAAAAAATAAAAAATAAAGCTCTTTTTCCCTAATTCCGAGGAGAATTCAGAAAAAATGAAAGCAACACCTCTGACAAAATATGATACCTGAAATGACTACGCAATGCTTTGGGGACATCACTGCACTGTAATAACTGTGACCACGCAATTCAGTAAAAAATTCTGAAACGTGTGAGTATTGAACAGTAGTAGTAGGCAGTGAGATTTTACGTGCCTACGGCTTTTTGCCTTTGGGCGTGCATCAAACAGAACCCAACTTTTAAAAAAAAAAAAAAAATTTGTCCTTGTCCTTGTCTTGTCCTTCGGTTTTTAGGGGACCAGCCTAAAATGTCTTAGAACTCAGTACACACTTTTTGGGCCCTATCTATTTGGCAATGTGGGGGCCCCATTACTCACAGTTTTAATAGTGAGCCAGAGCCACCACCACCACTTGATGTGACTCTCCCATCACGTCATCAAACGTCGACATCACGACACGTGGCATATCCTTATTTTTTCCAGTTAATTTTTAATTCAATGTCCTTTCATATCCTAGGGGTAACTGCCACGTTTTTGCCTGCTGTTGTTGTCTTGTAGCTGTCAGATTAACGTGTTCTTTCGATATATATAAATCTCGAGAAATTCTTGTTCCACACTTAATTACATAATTTTACCCATAGCTCGTTTATACAGTGAGTTATAGTTAATAGAGGAATGTCTTCACATGAACCGACCATCACCCCTTTATTAACAACTCAACTCACTATATAGATGAGTTGTAGACAAAATTGTATAGGCGAAAACACTATTTTGGTCTCTATATTTTGAGATCACAGTCAATTTGGTCCATACATTTTGTCAACAGTCAATTTAGTCCTTATTATTTTCAACTTATAGTCAATTTAGTCAAAACCGTCAACTTTTAACGAAAAATACTTACATGACAAACGGATTGTACAATTGGCACATTTAATGTTAAAAGATTAAATAGAATGTTGATATGTCCAAATTTTATTCGCCACTTCAATGATTAACTGGAAAAAAAATACATATCAGAAAAATAAAATAAAAAATAAAAAGGATGAATTTAAGGAATTAAATTAATTAAGTAATTTTTCAATTTTCTTTTACTTTCTTCGGAAACAAAGTGCAACCCAGATACACACAACCAATTGAAATAATCAAAATAGCTTACATCTTCATTTCTCATTCTCACACTTCCCACCTCCACCACCTCGTAAGTTTATATTGTTTTAATTGAAGTGAATGAATTTCATTGCTAAAAGCAGGGGCGGAACTATGTGTAAGGGTGGGGGGGCCATTGCCCCCCCAAAATTTTGAAATTTTTTTAAATATATATAATTATTTTAATGTTTTTAAAATTTAGTCTATAAAAATAAGAGTTGCCCCCCCCAAATATTTGATTTAGTTCAATGATGCTCTTAGAAAAAATAATTGATCTAATAGTTATAGAGACATAACATTATTTTTCACAATTCTATTTTTTATTGTAAAATATGCTCTTATATCTGTTAAATATTTGATAAAGTTTGACATAAAATATGTTTGAATCTATATCATTTTCAATTAGTTACGTGGCAATTAACAAGTAATTGACTCATTAAAAAAATAATGTCACTAAAATTACACATGAAATGTCTCTTTTGTAGCCACATAATGGGTTAGAGTAAGATAGTTTTAAATATGTTTAGAGCCTAACTTATTCCTCCAAATTTTGAATCATTCATGTTTTTGAAAATTTTATTAGTTCAATTGAAAGATTTTTTACTTACTTTAGTATAAAATTAGATAATTTGTATCGAAAATGACATTTTTTTAAGAATTTCACTATAAAAATGGTAAAAATGAATTTTATTTTATGAAAAATTGCCATCAAACATAATTTTGATTGAAAATACTAAGTTTTTTTTTTTTTTTTTGGGTGTGTGTATATATATATATATATAACTTATCAAATAAAAAAATGTGTATATAATAAAAAAGCATGTGTATATGTGTATGTGGGAGGTTGTTTTGATAAATATATTAGTGCTGCAACTTGGCCCCCTCAAATAAAAATTCCTGGCTCCGCCCCTGGCTAAAAGTAAGCTTTCATTTCCGGATTGGTAATGTTTAGAAAAATGATATTTGTTTTGATTTTCTTGGGAAACAAAATTGTTTTTAGTTTTGAATTTTCAAGAAAACATATCAAAGACTTGTTATTATTATTATTATTATTGTTATTGTTTACACAAGAAGATCATTATTATTGTATTAGCGATCGGATCCTCACAAGCCTCGATTGGATCAAATCCGAAAAGGATCATCAATCTCTGGCTCTGGCATATGCGCACTGCGTGTATGAAAGATCAAGCTTGAAGGCATGAAGCCCATTAGGAATTTCACAGATCTTTCATGGAACTATAGCAATCTTCTGGCAAAACCATCTTTATCTGAATCAGATGTGTTATCTATTGATGAATTGGTGTTGTCAGATTTGGTTTTTTAGGCAGATTTTGATTTGTTTTGTCTAAGGTTCTGATTCCTTGAATTGGGATGAAAAATTGTGTACTGGGTTGGTGTTTGGTTGTCAAGAAAGTCCAAGAAAAAATTAAAATTTTATTGAATAAATTTTTATTTTGTTTGATTAATTTAATTATTTAAATTTATCCTTTCAATTTTATTTTTCTGAAGTGTATGTTTTTTGCCGGTTAATCACTGACGTGGCCAATAAAATTTAGATATATCAGCGTTTTATTTAATTTTTTAATATTAAATGTGTCAATTGTGCAATCTGTTTGCCATGTAAGCATTTTCTGTTAAAAGTTAACGATGGGGACCAAATTGACTACAAGTTGAAAATAACAGGGATTAAATTGATTGTTATCAAAATGTAAAGAACAAATTAACTATGATCTCAAAATATAGGGACCAAAATGGTGTTTTCGCCAATTGTATAATTATGTGTGGCACCAAAATTTTTCATAAATCTCGTGTGTTTTTCTTTCTTAAGCCAATTGTGTGTTGACACATTATCGTTGAAATTGGAGTGGGACCCACTTGGTGTGTTGGACAGAGTTTGTGTTACCTGCAGGGGAGAGTTGAGAATGAAGTGAAAAGAGATTTGCAATTGGATAACCAGAAAAATGTAAAGACTGACGACAATAACTGATGGATTGCTCGTGACGACAGCCATGTTTTGTCGTTTGTCTGTTTTCCAAGCGTACGGGTTTGGGTCCTTTTTTAATCAACGGGCTTTATTAATGGGCATGTATGAGATACAATAGAGGTTAAAAACCCATTTAACCTGTTCCCTTTTATTATTATTATTATTATTATTTTTAACTTAAGTTAAAGGGAAAGAGCATTAACCTTTTGACTTTCCTCACTCTTTTTTATTTTTTTGTGGTCACGTTAACCTGCCCTTGCCATATTCCAAAAGTTTTCACGTCATTTTAATAAGGAATATAAAAAATTGTCAAAAAAATAATTATTTTTTTATTTTTTATAAAATATTTCTAAAAATAGTTCATAAATTAATATTTTTAAGGCATCAGTTAACATTTTTTTATTTTTTATTTTTAAAAATCAATAATTTTGGAAGAGGATTTGGACCTCAAAACACATGGCATTCAACTAATTTAGGTGATTCCTAGCTAATTATGCTACTTATCAAGCGTATTCACTTTTCTTACCAATTAAAAGATACACGACTCAAAATTAAAATACAATTTTCATCTAAATTGGTTTCTAAAAAAATTCTTCTGACCTATGAGGTAGAGGTTAAAAACCCATTTAACCTTATTTTCCTGTTTTTTCTCAAGTTAAAGTGAAAGAGCATTCACCTTTTGATTTTTCTCACATTTCTTTTTTCTCTCTCTTTTTTCTTTTTCTTTTTTTGTCATGTTAACCGGTGCCCTTACCATATTCGAAAATTTTTTGCACCATTTTAATGGAAAATATAAAAAGTTGTCAAAAAATTAGTTATTTTTTCATTTTTCTATTAAATATTTTTAAAAATAGTTCAGTTAACATTTCTCAATTTTTTTTTTTAATAATTCAATAGCTTGAGAAGAGGATTTGAACCTCAAAACACATAACATTTGACTAATTTAGACGATTCCTAGCTACTTATGCTACTTATCAAGCGTATACACCTTTCTCGCCAATTAAGAGATACACGACTCAAAATTAAATTACAATTTTCATCTAAATCGATTTTTAAAAATATCTTCGGGGATGTAGAGGTTTATATCACCTATTTAATAGTCATGCAATTTTTTTTTTCAATAACTCAATAGATTAAGTGCTTGCAATATATTTATGTTGTTCTATAAGAATTTTTAGAACTTTCCCCTCAAATTAGTTTAAAGAAAAATTTTATCATTTAGAGAGAGAAGACACACACACACAAATGCACAGAGACATGGAAGTAACTAGAAATTATGAACCCTACGAACCTCTTTTAAAAAAAGGAAGAAAAGTGAAGGTGGTTGGACCAAATTGTTGTTATCGAAGTAATAAACATAGACGATTCTCAAAAAAAAAAAAAAGTAATAAACATAGAGAAGTATGTAATGATATGCTTATTGAAAATCCTTTACCATGTTCTGGTTGTATTCCGTGTGTGTTTTGACGAATTAAATGACACTATTATGACAGGGAAAGTGATTTTCAGTGGGTGCTTAAAAGCATAATTTCCTACCAATATCCCTAACATTTAAGCACAATTGACTCAAACACATAGGAAAGTAAATTTAGGCAGATTTTCACGGAAAGTCTTTAATTGCATTTTACCATGGAATGACTGCATATACTGTATTTGATTCAAACAATGACTGACAACTGGGATGGGAAAGGACTTCCACTTTTCTGTGGGTGCTTAAATGCACACTGATACCCCATTATTCCTTTCAATTCGTTCACATTTAAATACAATTAACCCAAACATATATGGATGTAACTTTTAAAAATTTTACACTGAAAAGCTTAATTGGGTTCTGACACCCTTTACAATAACTCAATTTAACTTTTTTTTTTGAGAGGCACTCAATTTAACTATATACACGTTGTGTGCACCAAGATAGCCAGAAGAATAACTTTATATTAAATGTCGCTATTTTTGTTAGAATTGAGCTGGGTGAGGACCTATGGTAATTAAGATCATGAAGATAAGATATTAAAGATGACATTAAAAACCCCATAAATGAACAAATAAAGAGCTAGACTTTGGTCTATATTTATAATGCGCTACAAATCATGCAAATTCAAAATAAGAAAAAGAAAAATAAAATTTTAAATTTGCTTTTGACGTTTATGTTTCTAATGACACTTTTTTTTTGTGTGTTGGTGGGTTTAGACAGTTGGCTTGTACTGCATGTTATAAGCAACTGAGGGACAAAAAACCAAGCGTTTTGACATATGATAAATGGGTTTTCAATTTTAATGATGTTTGGGAAGAAAGCAAGGTTTCTCTCTTCTTCTCTAGTCTCCACCTACTGTGGCTCCATCACCTGCTGTAGGGTCTGTCTGTCTGTATGTATGCAGCTTATGTCTTTGGTTAGAATGTCCCTTTCTATTGGGGTTTCAACTTTCAAAGCATTGGTCTTACGTGGCTTCTAACTTGTAAGTTTTAACATTATGGCCAACTAAGAAAATAATAATGTGTCTAGGTTTGGCAATGGTCTTGGCATATATGGCCATAATTGGGAAGGCCAAAAACATTATAAATCTTGGAAAATTATTATGTAGTTTCGGAGCATAGTTCACCTAGAGTATTTCTAGGTTATAAATGATGGTAAGTTCTAATTAGCTCAACTAATAAACTTTCTTGATTTTAAATAAGAGATCTGGAGTACACCATCGAATGGTGTTTTAGCCTAACGATGGAGCAATTATCATAAAGTAGATACCATATGTTAAAATCTTGTGTAACATATATCATGTTAATTGTTCTACGAAAATATCTAATAATAAGTTATCCAAGATTCGTTCTCGGTTGTAGGATGAGTATTATCCACCATTGGACTTGGAGAAAGGGTGGAAGGTTTCGTGCAATATAATTGGGGTAAGGGCTTAATGAAGGGCACAAAAAAATGGGCCCATAAATATCAAAGCACAAGTTGAGGATGGTGATGTAATCAACTTACCTCACATGCCATTATTACATTAAAATTATATAAGCTTTTGTCATATATATGGTCCTAGCTAGCAGTGAGTACTGATGTCCCCAGATACAGCTAATTACTTAATAAACGGGTGGGGTTTTGGTTGTTGATTTTTCTATATTACGGTTTTCAATGGTAAACTGGAGGAAAAAAAAATCCTCCATTTATAGCAAAATTGTGAACAGTAGGCCACCAATGGAAAAGGCACTCAAATCAAAAGCATTCATATTAAACTAATTAATACCGAAAGTCTGACCACTATGATCCTATAAATGTCTAATACACGTTGTTTATTGAGAGTACTGTAATTGTTCAGAAATTGTGTTTACCATTATATGGAGGAGTGGGATCATGTTTTAGTACAGACCCAATTTGAATTAAGGCTATATGACCTAACCTGACAAGGCATGCCTATTTCGTTTTCCTGTAATCAGGTTCATAGATAATTCGTGACAGAAAAATTTAAGCTTGATCAACCGAACTTTAAGAACGTACGTGACATGTTATTTGGCTCGGTTTAAACTGATTTATATTTCTTAGCTTTTAAGTTTAATTAAAATTGTTAAGAGTCTCTAATTCAATTAGTATTTTCAAATAAGACATTTAAAATTTAAATCTCCCTCCGAACTTATCTAATTATCAAAAAAAAAAAAAAAAAAGTTGAAGTTTGAATTGGCATATTACGAAGTTGGCTAGGTAAAACAAAAAATATTAACAAAAACTGCCATGATTATTTTCTAATATCAGACTTGGTAAAGAGAAATGATAGGGCATTCCAAAGATGCCGAAGAGATAGGGTGTCTCACGGAAAACGAGACAAAAAAGGTTTCTCTAGCCAATAGGCAGAGTCTTGGCTGATTGGAGGGGAGCTTAGTGCGAAGCAAATTGCCTAATACACGGGTTCTTTAATCTATAGTCTTGCTGGTTACCATCACTGTCAATCTTTATCAGCATTTGAAGAATGCAATTGGCAAAATCAACATCATTTGATACAAATTTCAAAAATGACATTATAAATAAGTGCGACAAAATTATGATCAAACTACCCTATACCTTAGGGGTAATAATCCCCCTAAAAAAAGACCTTAGGGCTAATAATCCCCATACAAAAAACCTTAGGGGTAATAAATTCGTGATCCGAAAAGAAAGACAAAGTTTTTCTCCTAGTCAATATGAAGAGATAATGTTTCCAAGAGAAAATTTTCAAAATTGGGTTTTGATGATTTTTAGAAGAGAAAGTCATGGTCGTTGCCTTGTAACTTAAAATAAATAAATAAATAAAAGAAATGGAGTTTTTTTGGCCTATACTCGTCAACTCCATGTCACGTAAAAATAATGAGTAGCGTCATATGTACCATCGAGTCTTTAATGAAGCTATTATTATAAGAACTTTGTAACTTAACTACATTTCTTTATATTTCTAATAAACACGTATTTAATTCAAATCTCTTTTTAGTTATCAAATTATCAAAAAAAAAAAGATAAAAGAAAAGATAAAATGTCTAGAGACATGCCTTTTTATTAATATTGCCACAACTTTAAAGTGATGAATTAATGTAAAAATAATTGTTTAACATTTACCGTCAATTATCATAACAGTAGACAGTAGTCTTGTAGAAAAATTACTTTAAAAGATGAGGCTATGTCTTTAAATTTTTATTTTTTACAATGTTCCCACCAAATAATATACACATTAAACATGAGTCCTCAAAAATAAATTAATATAAATATCTTGAAAGAGAAAATGCCAGTTATAGCCATGATAACAACAGTGTATCAAAGTGAAAATAAAAACATAATTAGTCATTGATTGGAAAAGCTTGCATTAAATCCTTTCCTTCTATAGTATCTTATGACTTTGAAGCTTAACAGCAATGACACCAATAGCAAAATATAATTTTTTGGTAAATGCCACATCTCTTCTGTTATGATCACATAATAACATATTAGTCTTTTCATAATCAGAAAATCAATTACACAAACCCACATGTTCGGATGGATTAAAGTTGACCACCACTTGTACATTGATTATAAGCCAGCACTAATTAAATTAATCAATAAACTAATTAAAAGGGTTAAAAATGAGCTTAATGGGGTGGTGAACCGAGCTTTCACTTTCAAAAATGGGCCAAAGTTCAAATTGACATTGTTTGTTTATTAATTTTTACGAGACTCTTAGATGAGTGCTCTTCCATTTATGGTGCCTGTGAAAAGAGCGTAAAACTGTAGAATCCACCAGAAGTGGAAAATTCCATTTGGGCAGGTCCCAGAGGAGGGCTTTGTTTACCATACACTCTCTACAGAAGAGCGTGGCGTGTATGTTTTCTGGAGGAAGGTTGCGTAGAAAGGAAAATATTTAGGTACTCTCATAGTATGGAGAAATGGTGCTCTATCCTCTCACATTTACAATAGACCTTACCAAAAATTTAATGAGCGAACCCTATCATGAATGTAAGAAGAGAAAGCATCATTTTCTATATTTCGGGAGTAGCTAAGAATTACTCGCGTAGAAAACCAACAGTCATCTTCATTTTTTCTTTTTTTTATTGGGTCAAGACCTCAACACTGACTCCTCTGTATAAAAAAGTTAAAACAGGTCACCCCGACCAAAAGCAGAAGGGATGCAGTGATATCCACGCGCCAACTCATTGTCAAACTCAATCTTGGTGTGTTTTAGGTTTGACTGTAGATGAGCCTAGCTGATATTAACAGGTGCGAAAAACACAGCTTGGAAAAGTATGTTTGCAAACAAAGTCAAATCTAATCACAAGCTTAAGCTAGATTATTAGTTGCGTTAAGCTCAAACAATGTATTGCGTTGGTGAACAAACTCGAAGGTGATTTGAGCGTGTATATTTGGAGGGGTAAGGTTTACTCACTTCTATAGGTGCTCCTTTCCAAACTAGGATCAGGCTCGAGTGGATAAGCCTTATTTCAAAAATACTGGTTTCAGTCCTGGCCATACCTATTTCTTATCGTGATATATTTGGTTCGAGTTTGTATGATATGATATAAGACTTGATTCAAGTCTCAACTGGGTCTATAGGTCAAGAGCTCCCAAGATTCATCTCAAGCATCTCCAGAAAGTTTCACCATATCTTTAAGTCACCAATTAACATTTAATATTCCTAACCACCAATCAAGGTGAGCGGTGTCTCTAGGCTAGCCCAAAGCATGGAGATATTTTAGGCTTTTAGCTCCCAGTCACTTCACTGACCTCATGATGTGAGCTTGTTTATTAACTACCTTTTGCCTCATTGGGAGGTAAGGGGTTGAACAATTTTTATTCTTTTAACGATGGGGTTTTGAGTTACACTAATAAAACTAGGATAGTTAAGTGTTACCTAATAAATGGTTGAAACATAAAAAATACCTCACGAGCTTTAGGTATTATCCTCAAAACCTCGAGATGATCTGTGTTTTTATGAGAAACCACGTAGAGTTTTGTGTATTTTCTCAATATTACATTTTTATTTTTAGTTTATTGATTTTATAAGTTGTTTATTTTCATTTAAAGATTACATATGATTTTTAGCAACACAAAGTTTATAACTTTAATTTGTATAAATTCAAAATGAAAATAATCAATCTAGTTAAATCAACTAACAAAATCTTACTTTCTCAAAAAAAAACAAAATCTTAAAAGTAATTTAGTTATTAATCATTATCATAGATTGGTGAAAGGGTAAAAACTAATTAAAGTTCAGGTTGCATTCTTTTATTTATATGCAGTGTATAAATAAATAAATAAATATATATATATGTGTGTGTGTGTGTGTGTGTGTGTGTGTGTGTGTGTGTGAGGAGGCAAAAAGTGAAACAAAAGATTGATGATAGTATTGTGATTTAGTTACTATTCGCTTACACAATGAATTTATAGAGATGGGATGCAAGTTCAAAATTTATGTACCCGTTGCAAAGTTAAAGATGTGAGTCCGATCAATACTATGTATGTTGCATTTAATGTTCAATTGAGTAGAGCCTAGAAATGGGTTTCTCTCTTTTTTTATCTCTCCAAATTAGATCCCTCTCCCTGATCCAGGTGTTTCTTAGTTTTATATAACTTAGCAAAGATGCATCTGGATCTTACATTTGGAGGATCATGATTAGACTTTTTTTTTTTATACTTGTCCCATCAAGACCTTACTAGAAGATTTTTACACCAGAATATGAGTTAGGAAAATATTATTTGTGGTCATTTCTCCATTAATGCGATCAGCTAATTAGTGGTTGCAGTACATTTAATGTGGAGGGGATGGCTGCCTTGTCCTTCCTTGTTATTATCTTCCTTATTCAATACCTAATTACCTTTGTCACCCTGGGATTGCACCATACTCCCCTTATTCCTGATTCTCGGCCTTCAGAGATTAAGTAGGAGCCCTCGATACCCTCATCAACTGCAACATTCCGAACTCCTTATTAGTTAAATAGGTCATTTCTAAGGATTCTTCGTGAAGTTCTCCTCCTCGGAAATGCACTTACCTACTTTATTAACTGCTTTGGATACTCATCCCCCCACAATATATATATATATATATATATATATATATATATATATATATATATATATATATATATTGAGAATAATTTATATGCAGTAAATGATTGCATTGAGGATGTATTAAGCGCTTAATGCAAGTTAAGAAAAGAAAACCCTATCATATATAAAATTTCCCTAGTGACAAATAACTCTTTTTTTTTTGGTTGAATTTTCATTAAAATTTGTCTGTTTTTCTACTATGAGAAAATGATTTTTTATAAATAATTTTATAAGAAGAGTAATTATAAGGTTTCCTACTAGAATAAGGTATTTACTATATACCAATCTATACCTTTTTTTTTCTTAAAAAAAAAAAAACCATTACTCAACAATATAATATTTTTCAGCAATATAATAAGCAATATAATAAGCGTGACTCAACAACTCAACAACCACATCGGTTAATCTATTGTAAAATTTAGTTTATAACACTTTTTTTTTTTTTTTGTTATCATTTTATAACACTACTATGTAGTACCAGGACATTTTTATTCTAATAAACTATGCAAAAAAAAAAAAACTCCAAGACACTTAACAGACATCTCACCCGTGCATCTAGTACATAGAACATGTCACTAGATACATAAATTAATTTAAAATTTATATAATACTGTAATTAAATTAACATTTTTATTTTATTTTAAAATTATTTAAAATAAAATTGTAGTTGGAGTCTAATTTTTTTGAAACTTAACTAATAGAGATTTACTTAAATTGAATTATAGTTGGAATTGAATTTTAAATTTCTTAAAACTTAGCCAAAGTGAAAATCTTAAAGTGGGTTCCAGTTAGCTCAACTGGTAAAGTCTCTGATGGTTGTATAAGAGATCTAGGGTTCAATCCCCGCCTACACCAAAAACTTATTGGTGTCTTGGTCTGATGATAAAGAGCTATCATCAGGAGCAGACGCCATAAGTCAAAACTCTCTCTAAAAAAAAAAAAAAAATCTTAAATAACTAGAATTTAATTATTTGTCATAGAGAGAAGAAAGTCATTTGACATAACTACAATATGTAAGTCCAATTTCTATACACTTGGTTTGTATACACATTCATTACTTTAAAATAAAATGTAGTTATTTAAAAAAAAGAAAAGGTAAAAGATATGAATGATTTACCAAAACCGGCTCACTTTTTGCAACATATTATGAATAAATTCATTTTGAAGTGGCAAACATGATTATAGAGTTTACGATTATTTTTTTCAACCATATAAATATATATATATATATATATATATATATATATATATATATATATATATATATAAGTTAATTAAAATACGTAATTAATGTTGATTTTACTCGTATTAAAATATATTTATACTTTGACGTGATCACACATTTATAATTTCATTTTAATCTATTTTTAATACTTTGTCTTATTTGTCATATAAAAAAATTTAATTAATGAAATTCAGATTTGTTTTTTGTTTTTTTATATATAAGATAGAAATTCTATTATATCATAATCTAAGTATATGTGTGTGTTGTTTCTAGAGATTTGAACCTGGCCTTACCTCCCACACCTCACAAGTATTTATATTTTTGGAATGATCGTCGCGCTAAGAGTGCGCAATAGTAAATTCAAACTTTCAATTAGTTTAACTTGTCATATCTATCCTTCAATAAGAGCATAGTTTTAAATGACTCATACACTAAAGAACAATCACCATTAAAAAAAAAAAAAGACGGGTTAAAGAAGCTCTTTACACTAAATTTCCTTTTTTAGATAAAAGAATAAAGAACTTCTTTCAAGCGTCTGTTTGGATTGGGCATTTTGCCCAATCTGTGCGTCTGTGTTTTTTTAGTGATTCTTATGGATACTGTTCATAGACTCACAAAAGTCAGCAAAATACAGATTTTTAGATAAATTTGGTTCTCATAGCACTATTTACATGTTTAAAAATTATTTTACTACAGTGTTTTTAGTAATAAATTTTCAGTTTTTAACAAATAAATAGTATCCAACCATAGCTTAAATATGAAATGAGAAATGATATGTCTACAATATTTCTACAACAAATCTTAAGTGATAGGTTATTATTGGTTGTTATTGTTGGGTTAAAAAAGTAATCTCAGTGCTAAATTCAAATTTGAACCAATAATAACTAACCACCCATAATTTATTATAAAAATATTATAAAAAATATTGTAAACGTAATACTTATTTCATGGAGTAAGATAACCCCTACAAAATCTCACCCCATTTGCGGCTCAACTGACTTGAAGCGTGGTATTCACGCGCAAAATACGAGAGTGAACTAAACAACCAGTCTCTCTTTCCGGGGACCAAACAATTGAACTTAACTAACCCAACACAACAACGTAACCCCAGAGAGTACAAACTAACCATAGTTGACTCAAAAAACGCCGTAACACTCAACCACAGTTAATGTCTCTAGTTAACTACTACCTTGCTTTTAGAGCAGAAAATAAATAAATAAAAAATTAAAAAACCTGCGATAAATTGAATTTATCGCGATACAGTAAGTAAAAATGAAAGATGAATCCTAAATGAAGACAAAATTAATCTGTTAGATTAATCAGAAAGGGAATAAATAAAACCATTAATTAATTCGAAAGCAAATAAAATATTAGAGAAATATATATAAATAAAAATAAATAAATAAAAAACCAAAGTGAAAGAAAATGGATAGTTTCCTTAAAGATCTTTGTTGTTTTGCTGGCTTCTGAAGATACACAGAGTTTCTTCAGATCCGAAGAAAAAGGTAAGAATTCTTAAAATCTTATGTTAAAAAAAACAAAACAACATAAAAACTCAAGACTGAAGAAGAGAGAGAAAAAAAGAAAAAGAAAAGGTAGTACTACTACTCGGTATTACTACAAAAACCAGTACTAACTAGTTTTATATTTTTGAAAAAGCTTGTTTCTGTTGTTATTTTCCTTGTCTCTGCTTTTGTACATCCAAAAAGTTTGTATTATAATAATAAGAAGTGGTGATTTTATTTGTTTTATAATTTTGTTTTTTGTGTTTTCAGGATTTTTTGTGGCGAAATTTGGCGGTAGGAAGAGCGTTTTTGTTTTTGTGTTTTGTGTTTTGTTTTGAGAGTGTGATTGTGTGAGTTTTGTAGCAGATCTTTTTTGTGTGTGATTTTGAAGAAGCTGTTTGAAGCTATAGAAACAAAGATTGTGTGGGATTGTTTGTTTTTGTGACTCGGTGAATTTGAAAAAAACAAACAAAGAGTGCGTAGAAAACTGTATTTTTTTTTTTTTTTTTTTTAACTTCTAGTCTCCGAGTCCAAGCGAGAATAGTTTTGACTAACAGTGATTTCTTTTGGTGGTGGAGGTGGAAGCTCCGTACAAATTTTGTATATGATTATTTTGTGTTAGGGTTTTTTTTTTTTTTTTGGTTTCTAAAATGGTGGCTACCGAGTTGAAAAGCACTGAATTCAGAGAAAAATGAAGTTGAGATTCTGTAGAAATTGCTGCTTTCAGTTTTCGGATTCGGTTCGAATCCAATTCTGATTATGCGTCTCCTCTGGTCTTTCAAGAAGAAGATTCTGAATACTTCTTTTTCTGATTCACTGTGGCCAAGTGGCTTTCATACGGTAAAAATCCATTATTTCCAAATTCAACACTTTTAATCATTATTGAACTGGTTTTGATTCTTTTTTTTCACTAATTTATGGTTTTGTTTTTTTCCTGTGACAGAGAGTTTAAACTTTGTGATTAAATCGGTTGAATTTTGAATAATGATCACATTTATGGATTCGAAAGAGAAGTTGAAGGAAGTGGACAAATGCTTAGATCCTCAGCTATGGCACGCCTGTGCTGGCGGCATGGTTCAAATGCCTAGCGTGAGCGCCAAGGTTTTTTACTTCCCACAAGGCCACGCCGAGCACGCTTGCGGCGCCGTCGATTTCCGCAGCTGCGGCCCCGGCGGCGGGCTTCCTCCTTACGTGCTGTGCAGAGTTTCGGCTATCAAGTTCATGGCTGATCCTGACACCGACGAGGTCTTCGCGAAGATTAGACTCGTTCCGGTGAGTGGCAATGATCAGGAGTTTGACGATAATGGAATTATTGGAGGAGGAATGAACGGTTCGGAGCCGCAGGAGAAACCGGCTTCGTTTGCGAAGACTTTGACGCAATCGGATGCAAACAACGGTGGGGGGTTCTCTGTTCCGAGGTATTGTGCGGAGACCATTTTTCCGAGGCTGGATTACTCTGCTGATCCGCCCGTGCAAACCATTTTGGCTAAGGATGTTCATGGGGTTACTTGGAAGTTTAGGCACATCTATAGAGGGACGCCTCGGCGGCATTTGTTGACTACCGGGTGGAGTACTTTTGTGAACAATAAGAAGCTTGTGGCAGGGGATTCCATCGTGTTCTTGAGGGCGGAGAATGGGGATCTTTGCGTGGGGATTCGGAGGGCAAAGAGGGGAATTGGGGGTGGGCCGGAGTCGGCTTCTGGGTGGAATCCGGCGGGTGGGAATTGTGGTGTGCCTTATGGAGGGTTTTCGGCTTTTTTGAGAGATGATGAGAGCAAATTGATGAGGAATGGGGGTAATGGGAGCTCAATTGGGAATGGGAATGGGAATGGAAATGGTGGTGTGATGGGGAAAGGGAAAGTGAGGGCTGAATCGGTTATTGAAGCTGCAACACTTGCTGCTAAAGGGCAGCCATTTGAGGTTGTTTACTATCCTCGTGCCAGCACGCCGGAGTTTTGTGTGAAGGCTGCGATGGTTAAAGCAGCATTTCAGATCCGGTGGTGTTCGGGAATGAGGTTCAAGATGGCTTTTGAAACCGAGGATTCATCACGGATTAGTTGGTTCATGGGAACCATTTCTTCTGTTCAGGTTGCTGATCCTATCCGCTGGCCTGATTCACCTTGGAGGCTTCTACAGGTACTAGAAAAATAAAATTAGCTTAATTTGTGTTTACCTGATTTTGAATTTCTGAACTAGGTACTCAAATTAGATGGTTTGCTGATATTCCTCTGGACCATTGGTTACCCAAGAACAATCAATTTGCCTATTTTCTTAATTCTTGTTCTGTTCACTTTGCTAGCCTGTAGTTGTTCTGCCACATTATGCTTTAAAATTTTGCAATTTCTAGCTAGCTTATCAGGTGCAGTAACTTCGTTGTAATTGTGTAATTTTGCAAGTCAGTAGTATCATGGTGGGATGTATCTTGTTCTGAGTAAAAGATATGAGGGGTTCCCTCGACTAGGTGTGTGAGCATTTTCTCAGATTTGCACTGTGACTCGTAATATTGGATTTGGAGATGCCCAACATTGCTGGTCAATGTTACTTTCTGCTGTATAGTTTTAGATGGACATTCCAATGGCTTGAGTACATAATATATCTGAAAGTAATGATCTATTCTTTAGGGATTCGTTTGTATACATAAATGAATGTGTAACTCAAGGTTATTGATAAATGTCAATTATTACTTATCAAAAAACAAATCTGAAAGTAATGATGCCATATCCAGCTTTGCTTTCTGGTTAAACTCTTTATTTAGATCAAATATTTTGTGTTAGAATGAACTTTACTAATGCACACATATGCTTTAGGCACTGCACTCTGACTTGATTGAATTTCATCCGTAGAGCTTTTTGAAAATGAAAATTTGATAAACCTTTTATACTTTCTATTGATTCCATCAAGGAAGACCTGGTTTATGATCTACATGATTTGACGATGCTGATATGCAAAAACTATGAAAATAATCATATTGAATTTGTCTTGTTTTTATGTGTTTATTGTTGGATGAAGAGAAGTAATGTTCTTCCCGCTGGCTACTCTGTAAACCTCTGGTTTTCTACCCACAGTTCAATGCCCAAGTTGATTTCTTTTCCTTCATCCAATTCTAATTGCTGAAGTGCTATGTTGTAGGTTACATGGGATGAACCAGATTTACTTCAAAATGTGAAACGCGTGAGTCCATGGCTGGTGGAATTGGTAGCAAACATGCCCACGATGCATTTGCCCTTCTCACCACCACGGAAGAAGTTGAGAATGCCACAACCCCCAGAGTTCCCCCTCGATGGTCAACTTCAAATGCCGACATTTTCCGGCAACCTCCTTGGGCCCAACAACCCCTTTAGTTGTCTACCTGACAACACTCCTGCTGGCATGCAGGGAGCCAGGCATGCTCATTATGGTCTATCTTTATCAGATCTCCACCTCAATAAACTGCAGTCAAGTCTTTTTCCGGCTGGTTTCCCGCCACTTAATCATGCTGCCACACCCCCTAGGGCCCAAAATATTTCAATGTTTCAAAAGCCTAGCATGAGTGAGAATGCTTCTAATGTTTCTTGCTTGCTAACTATGGCACATTCTACACAGACATCAAAGAAACGTGATGATGTCAAGACACCGCAGTTTGTACTTTTTGGTCAACCAATACTTACAGAGCAGCAGATCTCTTTGAGCTGTTCTGGCGACACAGTCTCACCAGTTCGTACTGGAAATAGTTCATCAGATGGGAATGCTGATAAATTGACAAATTTTTCCGATGGTTCTGGATCTGCACTTCATCAACAAGGCATACCCGAGCGCTTATCCTTTGAAGGCTTCCAATGGTATAAGGATATTCGCCAAGAAAACGACCCCAATTTGGACACTGGTCACTGTAAAGTCTTCATGGAATCGGAGAACGTAGGTCGAAGTCTTGATCTTTCATTGCTTGGGTCTTATGAAGAATTGCATAGAAAGCTAGCTGACATGTTTGGCATAGAGAATTCTGAGGCACTGAACCATGTGCTCTACCGGGATGTTACAGGTGCAGTCAAGCACATTGGTGATGAACCATTCAGGTTGGAGTCATTTGCCAATTTTTTTTTTCTTGCATTAGCTCCTGTTACCAAGAGTTGTCTTACATGATGAACCTTTCTTTCTTAATGCAGTGACTTCATGAAAACAGCAAGGAGGTTGACAATTCTAATGGATTCAAGCAGCGACAATGTAAGAAAGTAGAGAAAGCAGTAAATCTTTGTTTCAATTGTGTACAGCTGGTTGATCACACCCCTTGTTCTTGTGCTGACCTTTTATCCTTCTTGAAGTTGTGGGAGCTGGGCTGATCCATTTTTTGGTTTTGTCAAAGCTTGACCGCTCCAGATTTATGTTTTTCTTCAATTTTTCAAAGAAGGAATCTTTGGATTTTGAAACTTTCTTTCAAGTGTCATAGATTCGGAATTTTTGTTAATATTGTTTCTTTAGATTTCTTTTTCCTTCCTTTCTTTTTGGTTTTCACAAATCCTACAATTAGTAGTGGTTTGTAGGCATTGTCTCAGTCTTTTAAGATTGTCATTGAAAATTTGTTTTGAGAATGGAATGTATCCAAGTCTTTCTCACCTTTTGAGAATATGCCAATGAAAAATTTGTATTGAGCATGGAACGGATTTGAAGTCTTCTGAGAAGCACTTTCTTTCATCAAGCACAAGTGCAACTTAATTACTCATATGGGTTTTGGGCATAGCCATCTCCAAATTGACTCCTTTGTTTTGCATTTGTAGTTTGGATTTAAGTAAGTGAAATAATGTATGTATGTATGTATTTTCTTGCTGCCTAAATCCATGATTGAAATGAACAGGAGTACAAGACATTGCAATTACTGTTAAAGACTTTGACGTAGGCCTTAAAAACTAGGTATGAATGGAAAGAAAAGCACAAGAAAGACAAAGTTCAAGATGATGCTTACAAGTTACAACTTCTAATATAATTACAACATGTGTTATTTCCTTACAATTTTGTCTTTTTAAAAATATTTTTGGAGTATGGAAAAGGGAAATAAGATGACATTTTATTTTTTTATATTTTTTTATCTAGATGTCATAATAGATAACAAAAATTTGTGCCGTGCATGACCAAAAAAAAAAAAAATAAACACAATAAATTAAAGTTTGGTTAAACGTCTAATCAATTCATAAAACATAGGTCGAGTTGACCTAATCTGCCCTCTCACTGTGTGTGGGGTTGTTAAAAGAGTATCAGCTGTTTCACACGGCAATTAAGATTTTCAGAGATTACATATTAGCATCCAAGCAAGTAATAATGTGCCACATGGAACACCAAAAAAAAATAAAAAATAAAAAAAATTAAATGAGTTATTAAAGGCACAAGTCAGAGCTCCACATGGATAAATAAAAAAAAATTAAAAAAAAAATAGTCCCATCCTGATGCCGCAAGTGTGGGGATTACTAAGTAATCAAATCAATAAACTACTACATCATTGGGATTGCCAAAACCAAAAGTTGTCAAACACAAAAGTCAATAATTTAGAGAAAAAAAGAAAACAACAAAGAAAGAACAAGTGGAGAGGGATACAGAGGCGTGTCATGTGTGGCCAAGTTATTATTAGGAGAAGTTATAGAAACAAAACACAACACATTCTGTCTCTATCTTTATAATCAGCCGCACGTGAGAATGATGGGGTCCCACATGGCAGGTTTCGGTGATTGTGTTGTGGGGGTTTCAATTGGGTGTGGAGAGTAGTAATTATAGGTTCACGTGTGGACAACGTCAGCTTTGTGTTTTGCATGTGTTGCGGCGTTTCGATGACTGGGCTGTTTATTTTTTGTTTCTTTCTTTGCTTTTTTTTTTTTTTTTAATAAATTTTATGTAAAAATTTTCTACAACCTCGTTGCTTTTTTTTTTTTTGCATTGTGAGCTCTGAATAACAACACAAACAAAAACCCACCTGTCGGATCCTACCCACTTTTGCTCTCTCTTTCTTTCTTAATTTCAACGATTGTGATTTCATTTTACAGTGAAATTTTATATATAATTATTTTGTTTTCTTTTTACGTACATTTTAGGACAAAATACTCAATAATTCTCATTTGATGTGTACGTGTTCCCGCGTGATAGAGCAAGTTGTGTCCTTTATTAATAATAATAAAAAGATAATTTAATAAACCAACAAGTTTTTGTCTAATTGGATTTTTTGTCTTGTGAAATGGTCAAGGTCTCAATCTAATTTGATTACTATCGTGAGATTTTGATTTTTTGTTTTTTAAGCATTGTCATACACAGAAAATTCATGTACAGAAACTGTGTATACGACTGTGTGTAATAATAATTAACCTACGAATAAAAGCAAAAGTAGGTTTAAGTCCCATGATTGTTTTGAAACCTACCATTGATTAGTATGTCTTGAAGGAAAAGAAAAACATAAAACCCACATCATCAAAGTAGCGTTCACATCAGAACCTGTCCAACCACTTTCTTCTTGTTTTATTCTAATATTTTTCCATGACCTTAACACAGTTATAACTCTCTCCCTATTGGAAATCCGAAAACAAAAACACATGGACATGGTGCACCAAAGTAAACAAAAAATAATAAATAAAAACCCTTTACTTCAAAATTCATAGTCACCGACCAAAAACACAACCCGAAACACAAGCATCCTTTGATGACCAGATCCTAAGTTGGATCATGTGAAAATTTTGCAGAAACCATTTGATCAACGGTTTTTCTTTCCACTGGTTTCCTTTTATATATATTTTTACTTAATATTACTACTTGTACCGACATCTTTCTCTTACCTTTTTTTCTTTTCTTTTTAGTAACTTGTAACTACATCAACTTGATTTGCTTTTGAACAAAATTTTTTGTTAATATCTACCTATTATTCTGTTCAAGCTAATTATTGTTGATAATATGATAATTTTTCCTTATAATCTAATCATAAAGTACCCATCATTTAATAATTGTGGCTATGGTGCAATTTTATAATTTGGAAAACGTTAACAAAAACGACACCAACATGGTATTGATGTTGAAGTAGAATAAATGATACCAAAATTAATTGATCTAACTAGCTTTTATAAATGTATATATGTAATGACTCCATCCCCAAAGTTGGCAAAACAGTAGTACTAGAAAAACAAAAAAATGCAAACCCATTAAAGTTGGCAATTGACTTGTTGTGCAAAATAGAGATAAAGGGGCCAAAAGATTAGTTGGAAAAAAAAAATAATCCTGTACCTTTTTTTTCTTTTCTTTGCAATTAAAAACAATATATATCTCCTCGCTTTCTTCAATTTTTTGCAAGTGGGGATTGTTCAATTTTGACACCCCAATACCAAATTAGGAGGAAACAAACTAGAGCTATAGGAGCTAGTCAAAGAACCAGTGGTCAAATTAGCACACGGGGAAAAGAGAACCTAAAAAAAAAAAAAAAAACATTTCCCAAAGCATTGTTTTTTTAAGTTTGGTTTACTTTGTTTTCAGTTCCCACCACCATGTATGGCATAGTTTCTACCTAGAAAGATTAAACAATAGCAAATAAAATATACATTTATAGCATTATTATGGTTGTGTCAAGTGTCTTGCAAAGGAGTACTTACTTTTCTAATAAGGGTTTAACTTTTGGCTTGAGAAAAACGTAAAGCAAGAAAAAAAAATGTGAATTATGAAACACAGAGATAAAATGGAGTGAAGGAGTTGTTGTTTGAGAGATCCAAGTCACGTAAAAAAGGGCGGGGTACATGGAACAGCACAGCAGGTACGTCATCCACAATGAATGAGTATGGTTAATTTGTCTGCTCCATTATTATCAAACCATTGTTGTTAGCACCCTCACTATTTGATTCGTGCACCACTCTCTACCACATTTTCTCTTTTTTTTTTCTCCATACTGTGTGGAATCATTTGAAACCACACAATTACGAGGCATCCTTTGCTTTTTCTAGGTCAAAATTACACTTTCCCCTTTATATATTTATATATATATATATATATATATATATATATATATATATATATATATGAGAGAGAGAGAGAGAGAGATGTAATCATAATTTGTAATGTTTCTTAAAAGGTTGGATTTTGTTAACATTCTCTTAAAAACATTTGTTTAGAAAGTTTTTATAGAAAATTTTTATAAGAAAAAAAAAAAATTGAGTTTTTGACAATTATTTATTTATTTATATTTTTTGCAAAAGTGATATTAAAATTTTTTCTAAAATAGTTTATTAACAAATGATTGAGGGCACCCATTAACAGGACATTTTTAAGTTAGGTAATATTTCTCCAAATTTATTGGAAATAAATATTGTGGGGGGAACGAACATTACCACCTCGTGGACCATGGGTCGTAGAAAGAATGCCATAGACATTTCCAAAATCTGAAGACGGTCCAAGATCCCAACATCGAGAGCCCAAGCCTGTGGAGTAGTAGGACGGCCCAGACAACCCACTGTGGGAATTAGAGGAGTATCTTACTGAGGAAAGAATCCAACTGGATTGACGAGGACATTATCTTGGTCCTCTTTTCTCATGGAACATGAAGAGGATGACGTAGAACCCAAAGTAATAGCCACCTCCACATTAATTAGGTGTTCCTACCTAATATCAGGTACATTAAATAATGAATGACTAGCCTGAACAATAGAGACACCCTAAAAGTCTTTCTTTATAATCAAGAAATGGTAGAAGGAGTGGCTAATGGGACAAGTATTTTTTGTCATCCAACTAGAAAATGCATAGAAAAGCAGGAATGAGAAAAAAAAGAATAGAGGGAAGAGTTAGCCCACAGAGTTGGGGATCTAGAATAATTGAGGAGAAAGAGAGAAATAACAAGAGTCTGTAATCCTTTTTGATTTATACTTTATATATCAGGAGAAATGTTTTTTTAATCTAATTTGTTTTGTACTTCAATTCTTGTCCAATCTTTCTATTGTGGATTTTTAAAAATCCATTCTTAGAATTTAATTGTGTTGATCAAGAATTTTTGGTCTATTCATCATAACCCGTGTTTTTGAACCCCACAACAATCAACTTTAGTGTGTATTTTTCTAATTTCAACTTAACAAAACTTGAAATTATTCATTGCACATATGATTTATTACATCTTCTCATATAAAGATAAGTTTTACATGTGGATCTAAAAGTCACATTTATGTGAGACTTGGTGCATCTGATGCCATTTTGTTTTTGACAATATCTCATTTTGTTTTTGACAATATCTCATAAATGAATATCATGTTTTTTTTTTTTATGCGAAGGAAAAGTTAGTGCCATTTTGTTTTGACAATATCTCATTTTGTTTTTGACAATATCTCATAAATGAATATCATGTTTTTTTTTTTATGCGAAGGAAAAGTTAGTGCCATTTTGTTTTGACAATATCTCATTTTGTTTTTGACAATATCTCATAAATGAATATCATGTTTTTTTTTTTTATGCGAAGGAAAAGTTAGTGCCATTTTGTTTTGACAATATCTCATTTTGTTTTTGACAATATCTCATAAATGAATATCATGTTTTTTTTTTATGCGAAGGAAAAGTTAGTGCCATTTTGTTTTTGACAATATCTCATAAATGAATATCATGTTTCTTTTATGCGAAGGAAAAGTTAGTCAATGACTCAATGTAAATTAGAAGCTTCTATGAAGTTTTCTTCAATACACCAGATTAGGTGCATTAAATGGTCTGACTCATTGTTTTGCTTATTTTCCTCTGGGATATTTTCCCATTCTTTCTAATTATGCTAGCGAAGATAAATCCTCGATTATCCAAAAAATATAGATTATTAAAAAATAATGAATTTAATCATTTTACTCTCATTCTAACATTCTCATTTAAGTGCAGATTTATATTCTTTCTTAATAAGTAGGTAGTCTAATATATGAGACTTTTAAATTTTAAAATAGGAGATGAAGTCAACGCTCTCATTCATGTACTATTAAATAGAAGATAAAGTAAAAAATTTGTTTCGAATTTAAGACCATGATAAATTATCTATTGTTCTAGAAGTTTAACTTATTAAAAAAAATTAATTATTTAAAATTTTTTAACAAGCACCAATACTTGCTCAGCATCAAATACCAAGCATAAGTGCATAACTCAGAAAATGGTTGGCTTGCCTGGGCCTTTGATCCTCATCCAATTATCAAATCCATGGATCTCAAAAAGGAATTTCAAAATTGAATTGCACGTATTTTAAATTTGCTTTGTCATTGACCATAATAATGTAATAGTAATTGTTTCCGATATTTAAGGTGAAGTTTTAAGATTCCATTAGAACATTTAGCAAGAAGTTATGGGTTAGGTTTTGCGATAGATCTCACTTAAAGCATAATTGACCAAGTTTTGGTTAAGTAGGTAGATGAAGTCCATCCGAGGACTAAAAAGATAAGTTAAACAGTTTTAAGGGTATAATTTAAACACTTAATAAAGCTAATAATAAACTAGCTCTTAGATGAACAATTATTTCTCTGCATATGATCATCGGTATCTCTATCCAATCAGACTTAATTTATATTTTTCACATAAAACAAAGACTTAATTTAATTGTACTATGATAAAGAGAGTAGAATTCAACGATTTTTTTTTTCTTTTAATAAAAGTATGTGATCATGGTTGTCAACAAAGTCATTGTTAGAATTTGCAGTTAAAAAAAAAAATCATTAAATTTAGGAAGAAAAAAAAAGAAAAAAAGAGACAAATATGAGTGATAGAGAGGCGGCAGTCTCTTGAAATCAATTAATTTTATAATTGTAGTAATAACACAAAAATAAACTTTTTCTTATCAGAAAAGATTGTGCAAAAAATACACCAAAAAAAAAATGTGCAAAAAATAAAAACTATTAAAAATTTGGTGTCACCAACTGGGTATAAACTACAAACCAATTGATGATTAGTAGAAACATAAACAAAAAGAAGTCTAATTTTGTGTGCGTTGGGCTCCAAATTTAAAAAGTCAGCTGTAGATACTCAAGAATTCTTTGCCTAAGATGTTTTTCCTCTTTCTACCTTATAAGGGATGAACCAATGGAGTAAGAGTACCATTAGTTTGGTCATCCCTTATAAAGTAGAAAGAGGAAAGACAACTTTTGAATGTGGGACAAAAGAATTTAAGCCAAAGGCAAGGCAAGACAATCAAGCTAAAAAGCTCATTTTTGCTACTATTCATGAGTTTTACTGCATTTTTTAGTACTATTCATTGGTTTCATTATACTATTTTAACTAATTTTTATATTTATTTACAATATTTTTAACAAAAAAAATTTCAATAAAATAAAATAAATGGATTTCAAACAAACCGTTATTTAAAATACAAACAAAAAGTTGAAATTGCTGTTGAAATAGTGACATTAGAATTGAGTAATGTTGGGCAAACAAAGAGGACCCATCAATATGACACAATCAGCTCATATAGTCATGTACATTTATCATCTTTATTGTCTGTTTTGGGGGAGTTTGATTTTTTTTGTTAGTTTCGATATTTTTTTCTCTTCGATGATGCCAAATTATCAAAGAAAAAATTGCAGTGGCTATTTTAAAATCTTCAATACGTCAAAATAGCCACTTTCCACAAGGGTGAGAAAAGTCAGAAGTGATGAGATGAGATGATAGAAGTGAAACAAAGCAAAGCAAAAGTGGGCAGCGGGTACAGCCCAAACCCAACAACACCCGTGTGTGTATGTAAAATTTCTCTTTCTTTCAGTCTCTGTCAAAAAGTCAGTGTTTTTTTAACCAAAACAAACAAAAAATAAGAGAAAGAGAGAGACAGACAGAGATTCTAATGAGGTGGCAGTTGTGTGGGCCCCCACAAAGGCCCACTAAAACCCTGATCATCACGACCGACATTCAATTGTATGACTGCTAAACGTCACTCACTGACTGTGACTTGACATCGACATCTTACTGTTTTTTTTCAAACGTACCCGCTACAGTTTCGTATTCCCCAATTTCTCTTCTATCCTATTTTTTGTTCGGAAGTTAAAGGGTGAAAGGAAAAAATTTCTTTAAACTTCTTTTACAATTTTTTTTTTTTTAAAATGGTCTTTTTAATTATTTATTTTAGAAAATTATTTATAAAATTTTTTAAAAATTATTTAAGAAATTAGTTACTTTTTTTTTTTCATTTCTCAATAAAAAGTTTCCTAAATTTGTCTTTTAATTGATATCCTAAAGGCATATTAGTAAAATTTAGACGAAATTACAATGCTGGTCTTTGTTTAGAAATGGAAACAGGTTGGGTTTGGAGCAAATTTTTTAATGCCCAAACCCGCCGCGCAGGCCTATCTCCATTACTCGAACCCGTTCCATTTAATAAATAGTTTTTTTCTAAAACTCGAAACCCGCCCTGTCGGGCCCTACCCTAAACCGTTTTGCCATATTTAAAAAAAAAAAAAAAATCAATCAATTTTATGTTTTCAGATTTTAGCCCTAACCTGTGGCCTAATTCTAAAATCCAAAATAAATCAAACATAAACTAAGCAAAAATCAAACATATACAAGAATCAAGTATTGCCTAATGAACCCAAATCAATGAAATTCACATCCAATGACATAGAATTCAAGCATTAGTCCATTCACATCCATAAACAACCATTCGAAGCAAACTAATTTACAAAAACAAAATTGTTTGGCTCTTCTCCCCTTCACCAACTTGTTTAAGAAACTTGACTGTGCCACAATCACTTGTGAGAAGAAGGCCCCAAATTGGCAGTAAATAACTATGAATCAGTACTAAAGGGGTATGAGAGAGTGAGAGTGAGGGTGGTTCAGTGAGCGCTTGCCACATTGGCCTGTGAGGATGGATTGGTGGCGGATTAAGAGAGAGAGAGTGACTTGAGGCGTGAGGGAATGGGAGTTGTGAGGGGCTAAGAGATTTGAGGGTGAGTCAGTGAGAGCTTGAGGGCCGAACCTATGATAAACTAGTGAGGCAGTGAGTCGGTGACACATTTGAGGGCTGGCGGTGAAAGTGAGTGAGGGTGAGACTTGAAAGTGAGTGCGAGTGGATGGGGGTGGCTGCTGTTGCAAATAGGTGGGGGTGGGATGGTTGCTGAGTGTGAAATGGGATGGCATGTGGGGTAAGGTGGCTACTAAGTGAGTTTGAGAGTTAGGGTTAGAATAGTTGATAGGTTTATATATATATATATATATATAGGTTTTTTTTGGTAATTTTAGGTTAAATGGGTCTAGTCGGGTTCAAGTTCGGGGCGAGTATTATGCAAAACCCGCAACTATACCCGTAGGTCAGGTAAAAATTGCCATTCCTAAAGTTTATCCTCGGAACATAATTGGTCCTACAAGTTTCAACTGAGCACAGTTAGTCTTTCAAGTTTAAAAAATGAGTTGTATTAGTCATTTTGCTAATTGCCATTAGTTGTGTTATTTTCGTGGCTAACAGAACAATAACTTGGCATTTTTTTAATGACATTACATTTTTTTAATTATAAAAATTACAATAACTAGTTTTCACTTTAAAATCTAAAGCAAACTGACCCAGTTGAAATCAAATCTGAAATCACAACTCGATTACAAATTAAATCCCATTCATTATTTGATTTTTGTTTCACAAACGCATGAGAGAGAGAGAGAGAGAGAGAGAGAGAGAGAGAGAGAGAGAGAGAGAGAGAGAGATTTACAAGCTGTGAGGATGACGATCAGTGATACATTCTTTATTCTTAAAAATTTCATCACAAGCGTAGAGACTGCCCTCAGACCACTCATTTGTAAATAGATTGTAAGCATGTATAATCAAATCATCCCTCTCAAAATTATTAAATGAAAACTAATAGAGAGTATCACCATCCTCATTAGTTGCAACACTATTGCCATCACCAATCAGCTTGCACACGGAGACAAGAGTGTTGAGTTGTTCCCAAGACTGATCATTGATGTTGTATGCGAGAAAACGACATTTAGGAGGAAAATTGTCAGGAGTAGGCTGAATAAGGAATGAACTAATGAGAATTTGTAATTGGGTTGTGATTTTGGATTTGATTTCAACCGAGTTAGTTTGCTTTTTAGGAGGAAAATTGTCAGGAGTAGGCTGAGTAAGGAATGAACTAATGAGAATTTGTAATTGGGTTGTGATTTTGGATTTGATTTCAACCGAGTCAGTTTGCTTTAGATTTGATCTAAAGTGGAAACTAGTTATTGTAATTTTTTAAAATTAAAAAATGCTAAGCCATTAAAAAAAGTCAAGTCATTGTTTCGTTAGTCATGTAAGTAACACCACTAATGGCAGTTAGTAAAAGGACTAATACAACTCATTTTTTAAACTTGAAGGACAAACTATGCTCAATTGAAACTTGAGGGATCAATTGTGCTACAAGGGTAAATTTGAGGAACTAATATTATAGTTTCGCCTAAAATCTATCTTTTTATTGGGTGTACATTTTGAAAATCTAATTGTTAAATTACATGTTTTATTATATCCTCAATTCTTGCAAAATTAAACAAAAAAAAAAAAAAAATCAAAGATTAATAAAGAA